>LR990534.1:5000000-10000000 GCA_905147745.2 Phlogophora meticulosa
TGAGAAAAAGGGCTTTGATAGACAGACCGACAGACAGACAGACAGTCTGATGGTCAGATAGACAGATAGACGGACAACGATATCATCCTGTAAGGGTTCTATTTATTTCCTTTTGAGGTACGGAATCCTAAAAAAGATCCAGTAATTATTTTTATTTTTTTATTTTACTGTGGGCCTCTTCATACCAACGCCTGGTTATCCTACCTCCAATTTATACCTACTGCATGAGTGAACTTGTTCTGGATAGATGCAACGGCTGTTAGGGAATACTTACAGTCACCGATCATTGATAACAAACTACGAACAACTCTGCTTACAACTTACTTCGACACTCGGCTTGTTTGATCTCTTATTAATTACATAACATAACGCCTGCATTTCCTGAAGGGACAGGCAGGGCTGTTCTTATTAGTATCAACACATTTCGCTAGTTATGTGCGAAATGTGTGTGTGGCCCATGCAATATAGGACCAGCCTATTCCCATCTACTGGGTACACAACCAACCGATCACAAATCCGGACTTCAGGTTGCTACTGAGAAATTTCTGATGGAATAATCCAAAATTACTTGGCCTAAAGCCGAAATCGAACCCAGCACCTTACGCTCTGCAGTAGCGCTTGCGACTACTAGATGAACGCAACTTGGACTTATCATATCTTGAGGTCCTGGGTTCGATTTCCGGGATTTTCTTAGCCTGCTGCCCAGAGGCTGGATTTGTGCTCATTTAATGGCGCAATAGGCTCGCTCCCTATTAAATAGGACTCACACATAACCGGTGAAATAAATAAATAAATAATGCCACCAATGCCGGACAATCCACACAGCATCATCTAGCCCAAGCTAAGCAGAGCTTGTGTTATGGATACTAGATGACTGATATACGTAATACAATACATTACATAGATAGATATTTTTACTATACATAGCAAATACCCAGAACACCCGGAACAAATCTTTGTAGATCGTACAAACATTTGTCCCAAGGCGGGAATCGGACCCGCAACCTCCTGTGTCGCAAGCGGACCTTCGCCCGCCGCGCCACATCCGTCTTCAATAAAGAAATGTGGGTGTGCTATAGCCACACCGCTGCCTAACCCTTCAGGGAATACGGGTGTGATGTTGTGACCTATGTTTTTGTTTACTATCGCCATTGTCGTCAGTGTTAGAGTATCCATCACATAATAACGCGCTGAGTGTGTATATAGATCATTGGTTTCCAACCATTGGCCCCCAAGAATTGAATAAGGTCCGCGAAAAGTTTAAAATAGCACACTTTTCAACTCTAAAACGACATTGATGCAAACCGAATTACAATTTCTTTAAATACTTGTGTTTTTTATTAAAACACGAGTAGTACCCTACTGTTAATTAATGGTCCTTTTGAGTTTGACAAATATGCTAAAAGTTTTGATTAATTGAGACGGGGGTTTTTCTTACCCTTCTGGTCCTAGCTAACAACGAAGGTATGAAAGTGGTCCCGGGTTCAAAAAAGCTTGGGAGCCACTGCTGTGGACACACGGGCTGGTGTTGGCTGGACATACTGCGAGCGGCGGTTAGCTGTCGGAACGCCTTCCGCGCGTTGTTCAAAGCACGGTTGAAAGCCGGACAGGGCTGTCCGTACTATCCTTATCTACTAATCTAAAAAAAAATGTCGTTTAGAAACGGACATACATGATCATATCTGATTAGATTTCTATAAGAAATTTTAACCTTATCTATCGAACTGCTAGTATGCGATAAATACGATAGATATCGTATTTATCGAATACAAGCAGGTCGTCCGCGACTTTATCTGCGTGGATTTCGCACTTTTTTACTTAGTTTAGAAAAGAATAGGTCTGGTGCGTAGTACCCTTAACCAGCGTTTTCGATTCCCGGGCTGGGCAGTGTTATTGGTGTTTTTCAGGAGGAATTTCCCAGTGGCAGCCCAAAGTCTGGTCCAGATGCAATAGCCTCGCCCTTCCATGGGACTTAAACATACCTGACAAAATATGGGTGTAGGTAGTATAGGGGAGCGCCTCTGCCTCACCCTTCATAATGCAGGCGTGATGTTTGTACGTTATCTTTCTTTTTAGGAATTTTATGAATGACAATAAAATAAAGACTGCATCGTTGGCCTACCGGTCGCAAGCGCGACTGCTAAGCATGAGGTTCTGGGTTCGATTCCCGGGTCAAGCTGTGTGTTGTTGGGATTTTTAATTAGGAATTCTCAGTTGCAGCCCGGAGTTGTGATGTGAGTAAAAAGCTCAAGCGTTACATCGGATTATGGCTTTAATACGTAAGTGATTTAGATCAGGCTTGATCTAAATCACTTACGTATTGGCTTGTGATTGAAATGACAATGGAAGTAATGAAACATGAGTAATGTAATGTGGCAACCCTGGACGCCGACATCAAACACAGCAGGATAGTAGAGGCGTGTGGCGCCTGTCTGCAATATACTGTATGTGTATCGAAGAGTTGAGCCTTAACATTAGCGATAAAAAAATAAAAATAAATAATAAATAATGCTGGACAATCCACACAGCATCATCTAGCCCCAAGCTAAGCAGAGCTTGTGTTATGGGTACTAGATGACTGATATACTTAATACAATACATTACATAGATATATATTTTTTATTATACATAGCAAATACCCAGAACACCCAGAACAAATCTTTGTAGATCGTACAAACATTTGTCCCAGGGCGGGAAACGAACCCGCAACCTCCTGCGTCGCAGGCGGACCATCGTCCGCCGCGCTACATCGGTCGTCAATATCATGATCGTTAGTGAGTTATCCTTGAATACTTATTTTGCTTTGTTTACGATACAAGATCTGGCCAAACATGCACGCCAGGTTGCAAATACTAATAAAAAAGGTTTATTAAGCACAGGGTCAGGCACATGACGACACAATAGTAAACATAAAAAGAACAAAAAAGAAGAATCAAATGAAACAAAAGTAATAAGAAGAACACTAAAAATACAAATATTTTAAAGTAGGTACCCATGTGCCTTATCAATGTGCCTTATCAATGTGCCTTATCAATGTGCCTTATCAATGTGCCTTATCAATGTGCATTATCAATGTGCCTTACGGCTGCGCTAAAAGAGTCCAGTTCAGCAAATATCCCTGACAACTAGTATTTGCCGCTGATTTTCAGCTGGATAAGAGAGAGAGTGAGATGTCACGGACGTAAACCAGTTGTATAGATGAATATATGATGTAAGTATTTGGTTTAAATAATGATTTAATTAATTTACATAGGTAAAGTTTTGTTTGTCTCTGCATCACCCAAAGGTTGACTGGTAGAAAATGCCTATGGCATTAAGTCCGCCTCTGTACATTTGTGTGCTTAAAATATTAAATAAATAAATAATAAAGCAAATATATACTACACACCTGACCTTTCTGAAGAAAATCACCAATAAGTACAGTGATGTCATTCTAGAGCGTCCTCAGCTGCTACTATATCAATTAAGAATTGTAGATGACTATCTACAATTCTTAATTGATCTTTGTAATAGTAGTGTGGATCCTTAACCAGTGGCGCAGCAGAGAGGAGTCCCACCGATCTTGGGAATACGCCCAGGAGACTATTGATGGCAGTGCGCAGCCGTCTGGCCATGGATGCGATCCTTTTTCTTACAATGGCGTAAAAATCATTTGTGTCGGACGCACTACAACGCCACGACAGCCCCAACAGTATCCAGAACGCGTTATTGTATTGGTCATGGTTATATAAGTCTATTTTCACAAAATCGAGTGCATTCTGAAATAAATAATTCAGACGGTAATATTTATACAAGAAATAAACGGTAACAAGAAGTCCGCGGATTTCCCAGCCCCTATAGAAACGTAACAGTAGGTAATATATAAATAATGTTCTGTTGTGTGTTTAGTGCGAGGGCGCTGGTCGGGTCATGAACACGGCTATAAATCTTGCGAGCCAGCCCCTAACGTCTCATTGGCCTAGTAACAGTAACAAAGTGCTAAGCTAACCATGTTCGAAGGAGTCCTGAGATACTTTGTGCTGTCTTGTGGGATGAAGACATTTTTCTAATATACCCGTATTCCTTCCGAATTCATTTGTGCGTTGATTTCTGGTTTAGTTCGTTCTAGATTTAAAATAAAAAGATCTGTTGTTTACAAGGTGGAAGAGATACGGAAACCACATCCCAAAATCAAGAGTTCAGTAGGTACATGATTCTATACTCCCCAGCGTTAACATTCTTCATTGGCATTTCCTAATTTTCACATTTGGGTCTGATGTTTTTTTTTAATTTTTGAACTTTAAAACTATCTAACTAAAGATTTCTACCTAACCCGAATGAGATTATTAATGAAAGAAATGAACTGTATACCTTTTAACTAAAAATTATGATTTTTACAGAACAAACAGAATGATGCACTAAAGATATGGTATCAGGTTGAGCGTCGATGTCCTTCCACTCTCGATATTGTGCTCATCCATCTTTCTGTCTTCAGTGGTTGTGCTTTGCCTGACTGTCAGTCCCTGAACTAAATGATAGATTTAGACAAATAATTAACGGTCTTTTAAAGCTTGTAATGACAAGGTATGACAGCTGGGACAGTCGTGGACACAAGTCTTATCTTCTCTATCTCTCTTGCATCTTCTCTTCCCGGTAAGTAAAGCAAGAAAATAACAACGAAATATCTGATTTGATAAATGATTAAATAAATAATGCTGGACAATCCACACAGCATCATCTAGCCCCAAGCTAGATAGATATGTTTCATTATACATAGCAAATACCCAGAACACCCGGAACAAATCTTTGTAGATCGTACAAACATTTGTCCCAAGGCAAGAATCGAACCCGCAACCACCTGCGTTGCAGGCGGACCTTCGCCCGCTGCGCCACATCGCAAAATTTCTCAATTAATTTGCAAATGAAGGGACAGGAACTAACAGGCAGGGTTTCGTCACGACTTTTTAACATAAAATACATTAATTAAAAGGGATATCTGAAAGATAAATTACCCGTTGATAAAACCGACATCAAAGTTAAAGTAAAAAAAAGATGAATCTTCATCTCCATTTGTGGGGTAGATGTTACGGAGTGGTCAGCAAAAATGGAGTGCTCATATTATGTATAACAAGACTTTGAAGGGGATTTTCTCATTAGCTAGTCTTTGAAACTCCTATTTGCTAAGTTCAGTAAGCTTATTAATTATTTATTTTTATGCTCGAGTAAAGCTGTCAATGTTTATATGTACCCTTATTTTTCTTTTTAGTAAATATGTTGGAGTGTGCTAGCTAACAAATGTGAATTATTTTTTTGAACGAAAGATTTTTAAAGTTGATTGATGAACTTATATTTTCAAATTTAAAATTATTTATATATTTACAATTATGACATAAAACTAACTATATACATATATAATCAAAAAAAAATTATCAAATCAAATTAAAATAAAAAGCCGAACAAGACACTCAGTCGTCAAAGTACTCCTTCGCATCGCTGTCATTTGGAAACGTGTCCAAAAGACTGGCAGCATTGCCACAAGACTGTTTATTATTATTTATTAAATTTCACATGGCAATACTAATTCTTTGGGCAAAGAATGAGCCCAGCCAGTTTGGTCACGCACAGTGTCGGTCAGTGGTCGAGAAATTTCCTTGTAAAGAAGACGTGCATTTGTTTATTTACTTTATATTGTAAACATTCTTCAAGATCTTTTAACTTATCAGACAGATGTGTTGCTGGGGAGTTTGTTGTGTCACTTCTTCTTCCCAGCTAAAACACTAGGAAGTGGTGAAGGGTGGGCGTTTTGGGTGTTGTCTTCTGTAAGTTTTTGGTTCAAAAAGTCCTGATCCTCAGCCATATTTGAATGAATAAATTTTGATTTTGATTTTCATTCCAAATTGTCTTTATTTGAATAATTTCGACACCTTGTACAAATGTAACAAATAATATTTAATTTACATAGAAGTCACATTCAAAGTTTTGATTCGATTCAGCCATGCGTTTCTATTCGCCCCGCATAACCGTAATGCTTACTGAATTTATTGCGTGTAAAGAATGATTCATGACTGCGTTCTATGTCACACTAGATTTTCAGACGAGAGCTCTCTCTATTTTCCTTGCCGTTAACAATGGAACCACCAGTTCGATAACAATGGTAAGTGTTCCAGCATTTTTTGGCTTTCTTTTCGATCTATTCTCCCAATTTCGTGTTGGAACTGTTATAGACTTTGACTTAGGGGCAGGCAGACAGGTACTCTTAACGACTGAAGAATGATTAAATATGTCATAATTTATAAATTGCCCGCGGCTTCGCTCGTGTTAAGAAGTGGTGGGTTAGAAAGAGAAAAAAAGCTTATGTCACTATCCATCCCTTCAACTATCTCCACTTAAAAAAATCACGTCAATTCGTAGCTCCGTTTTGCCGTGAAAGACGGACAAACAGACACATAAACTTTCCCATTTATAATATTAGTATTAGTATGGATATAATGTAAACACTCAATTTATTTCATTTATTAAAAAAAAATGTTGTCCCACTAGGAATTTCTCCTGTATTATTGGTGCGTTTATAAACAATTAAACTGAAATACACAAACAGCCAGAACCGGGACAACTACGTGTGGGAATCAAACCCGCGACACGCAGAGCAGAAGCCAATCGTTCAGCTACTGCGCCACCCGTGTCGTCGGTTGTAATAATCAAAAACACACACATAAGTTATAAAATTTCATTTGTTATCTACTCTGTGGTACATACAAATTACGGATGCGGTGATTAGGCCGGGGGCACACGGCACATTTGAGCCGTCTAGATAATCCACTGGCATAATTATCTGCGGTGAGAAAATGCCTCATGTACCAAACATGGCTGACATGAAACATTACGTATGTTAGGTAAGATAAATTGTGTTGAACTGATTAAGGCTGCTTGATGACTAGTTGATAGGGGTGGTAGATAAGACATAACAGGTAAAAAAACGGTCACAGAGGTCGGGCAGTGGATGGGTGGTCGTGCATTACATATGTAAAGTTCCTCACCCACCATTAAAAAGGGGGGATCCTCTGACCTGATGGGTTGTTTTGTTTGGTAGGCCCGACGGTTGCTGTAGGATTCTTGTATATATTTTTCAATCGCTCGGTTAACTTTAATATCGCGATGTAGGATACGTCAGATTTAGTTCATATGTGGCGAGATAGATGTCGCTACAGATGGAACATAATTGATGAAATTTCGGTGTACTATAGATGCACTTCTGCCTAAGGCTATATATACCTCGGAAAGCACACAAAGCCATCCGTCGCTGCTGTAGTTTGTGGATCTTTGACTGTCGTTAACGGTAGACAGAAGCCAGAAACTCTGACAACCTGTGTAACTAAGGGGTATCGTTTTACCCGGTAATTGGTCTGTGGAGTCAGCTAGGCAGTCGCTCCACGTAAAATACTGGTATTCAGCTGCATGCGATTATACTGGAAGCTGACCCCAACATAGGAAAAGATTAGGTTAATGTTGAATATTCGGTAGGTGAATAAGGCCGAAAGTAATTGTTTTTGTAATAGGCTCGCCCTTATTACATGAGACTTAAACATTACTGGAAAACTGTGAACTTACTATAGGTATGCCTAGGGTTGCCAAACATACTGTTTTAAACAGTATAATACTGTTTTTCACTAAATTATACTTTTTACTGTTGAACAAAAATAAAGTACCTACACAAAATACTGTTTTCAGTATCAAAATGCTAACACATTATGTGTTATTAGACGCTCACACAAATTTGTTTTATTTAGTCAGATGGCGCTCACTGCTCAGTGTAGCGCAGCCCAGATTGTGATGAGGCGTATGAAGTTTTTAAAAACGATTGTAAATTAGTAAGTTGTGCGAAAAGTTCTATAAAATATGTATTTAAAACCATAAATAAATAAAATACTGTTCATTTTTCTAAAATACTGTTTAATATTCTTTAAAGACCTGAATATACTTTATTTCTTGTAAAAAAAGTTGGCAACCCTAGGTATGCCTCTGCCTCACCCTTCAGGGAATACAGGCGTGTTATTATGTTAAGATACAACTGTTCTTTTCTCATCAGTGTTTACGATATTCGTGTCTATATTCGGATAGTGAGTGTTTTCGATATTCGTGTCTATATTCGGATAGTGAGTGTTTACGATATTCGTGTCTATATTCGGATAGTGAGTGTTTTCGTCTCGTCAGACAAAAACTTAGTACAATTTCTAGATCATTCTGCGTCAAAAGTAATGATGATGAAGCACACTCATCCAAAAATTAGTGGTAAGAATTTGACATAGACAGCGCCTTTATATCGTAACAGTATGGGCGATTTTCGTAGAGCAAAAGGTACCATCGCTGTGCGTTAAGTTACTCTACTAGTATTTTGTTAAAAAAAGACAGTTGATATTCTTCAAATTATTTAGAACAACGATTGGTCTTGCTTGGTTTACAGGCTTTGAGAGGAAAATTTTATGTGATTAAAATAATATACTATTTCGAAACGTTTTCCATTTTTTTTATCAATCTGCGGGACACTAAAAGAGATACCATAGAAGTTTTACTGTTACTTATAAATATAACTATAGTACATAATTTATTTGTGTCAAGCATGATACATATGGTGTTGAATACAATAGAAAAGGCACGTACAGATTTAGCTAAGTCATGTATTATATAGCATTCAGAATTTTAGAGTTACATGAATACGATGTCCAAGCAAAAAGTATCTATTTATAATCCATTACAAAATCTACATTCACTTGTACAGAGGCCATCACATCAAGTCACCAAAATTTGTCAAAATTCTTTCTACTTTATAGAAAAGAATAAGTTTCATGTTCAATTGGGAAAATTTAACAGTTTCTGATAGCTTGATTTGCTGGCCTTTATACAATTCGATCTTAAAAAATCTTGAATCCATTGTCTTGTCAATGAATTAGTACTATTTTATCACCTTTGCATGTATTTACTGACCCACTGTATTAAAACAGTACCTACTGGTTAATTAACAAGGCTTTACTGACCCCTAAAACCAGGGAAATTAACACCCACCAACACGAGTTCATAATAGATAATAATGGATGACTCTGTGTAACATAAAACCAAATATGCCCACAGTACAAGGTTATCGGTCCGACAATAAATCGTTCCAGAAGCTTCTCACGGTCAGCCGCGGCGGTTTCGTTGTTGTATTTTGTATGTGTACGGAGTTGTGTTTTGTTTACCAGAACGAGATAGTTTTTTTAGTCTAGGCATAGTCAGGTCAATTTAGATATCCGAGGTTACAAAAATTCCCACTTGGCTGAATATTGGTAGGATTGTTCAATATACTATTATAAAGGAAATGTGAAAAGTCCTCATCGAACCGATTTTTTTTTTTTTTTTAATTAACACCCCTTTCATCATTTTCAACCCTTGTCAATTTCAAACTTTTTTAATCGTTATATCTCAAAAATGTCTGACTACTTTTTTCCTAAGAGCCACCTCTTAGGAAAAAAAGTAGTCAGACATTTTTATAGAAAATTATCTGATCTACAATTTTTGTCCAAGCTAATTTTATGATAAAACTTACCGTTTTGCTGAAAATCGCGAAAAACCCGTTTTGTGACCTTTGACCCCGAGTAAATTTTTTTGCACGATCGATGAGGACTTTTCACATTTCCTTTATAATAGTGTATTGAACAATCCTACCAATATTCAGCCAAGTGGGAATTTTTGTAACCTCAGCCCTATGTTTTAGTCTAATTTGACCGGACTAGCAGGCTTGCTTTTGGCCAGTACCTTTCTTATGATAGGGATGATGCTTAGGAGAAGAAAAAAATATAATTTAGTCCGTCAGTCAGATAAAAATGTGATATGATATGCTTGGATGGTGCATGACATTCTGTTTGTTTCTGATGCATTTAATAAGTTCAGTTAGTAAATTGTAAATGCTAAATGCTGTTCCGCGTAAATGCTGCCCGCGTAGCTGAGCCAGTAAATGATTAAATTATTATTAAGTCCCTAAATAATATATCTATTAGATCCAGCCCTTCCCTTGCTGTCCTCTCTCAGCGACGTCCTAAGCCGAGGATCGTACCCCGCAGGGGGTTCCCTTAGCGATTAGTCGCTTAGCTTTTAAGTTGTCACGCCTTGGCTGGAGGCCTTAATTTCTAATTAAGCCCCCCAAAGGAAAGTTCGGTTAAGCAGTAGATATCCCTGATGGATAAACTGCGAGATGCCCATTCCAAAAAAAACCCCGCACACCTCTGGTGCCCGCAGGCCGTGGTGTTGAACAGACGCGTTTTGCTTGTGCGTGCGATGAACGCGTAAAAGCTTCAAACTAGAGTATTTATTGTTGTATAAGTACTTATAAGTTCCGCACATTTTTCGTACAAATATACACTGGTTCATAAAGTATGTACATAAAGTGTCAATATCAAGTATGTATATAGTGTCAAGCATAATCAGAAATTATTAATTCAATTAAAACAGGTTGTGGTGTAAGATAAATGATTAAACCAACTGTATTCATTGGAATCAATATTGGAAAATTCATAGTTTTAAAATCGATCCCGGTTTTACCCTACAGTCATCAAAATATACGTGAACAAACACTTAACAAGAACAATGGTTCAGTTATAGCTGTTATTATAATCATACCTATTATTAGTGTTAAGGGCTCGTTCGGCCCCCATTAGCGGAGTCCGGATTAATTTGATGGTACTACGGGTATTGTTAATCCCAATTCTGTGAGTAATTAATGGGTTTGTTGATATGGGAAAAGAAGGCTTTGTTGAGCTTTAATCTAATACAATCACTTGGAAATACACAACAGAATAGAGGCCTTGCACTGTATATTATGAAGTGTAGAGAGAGACCAAAGAAAAGATGGATGGACTGTGTAAAGTTGATAAAGCTAGAAAGTTGTAATGACTGCCAATAGACATGTTTGGAAGAAGAAGATGACGCACCGACCCTTAATAAATTGGGATAAGGGCAGCAGGATGATGATCTCCAAACACATTTTTAACAATATTTTATTTTATTTAATTTATTTAAGGAAAAACAAACAGTAGCACAATAATATTTAGACATATTATCTTAAATATACATTTTGAACAATTACGCTACCCACTACGTTCTCCACAGATTAAAATTAAAAGTATATTAAAACTAGCTAGTAACACAGTACACAATATATATGTATGTAGAATAGTCATTGTCCTAGAAATCTGGAAGTGAATTCATGAAAAAAAGTAAATTTATGTGCAGACATGATTAAATATTGCACTATTTTAAATTACTTTATTATTCATTATTACACCGATCGTTTTTAGATGACAGAAAGCAAATGATGTTTAAAAATGTTTAGTGTTAAACGAACTTACATACTTAAACTTATGTCAAACTTAAACCTCGAACAATTCATGCTGAGTTTGGAGATTATACTGGTTGTAACTTTAATCCGAGCTTATTAACACGATGTTTTGTGGTTTGTGGTGCAAGAGGGCCTTAATTTGGGTTTTTACTTTGTGATAATAAATTAAAATTAAAATATAAAATATACATATATTTTTGACCAATGAATGAATATTGCCGTTCAACTTAGCACATCTTATCTCGGCTGAGTCTTTTGGCCACTTTTACTGGATACTTTTTTGTGATGCATTTTTAGATACCCTATGATTGTTTAATTTTCTTTTAAACATATAAATATTACCTAGTTTACTACAAATACAATACATCGCTTTTATCATGTCATAAAATCCTTTTAAAATCTCTGCACTGCCGACATAATTCGTAGGCTTTCTCGTAGCGCAAAGCCTACGAAATGCTACGATTGTCTACGAGTTTCGTAGTAGCGCTACAATATTGCGATCGTAGCAATAGTAGAGGTTTTGTTTTTTATTTGGCATCTCTACCAGCTGTTATCTTTATTGGTCGGTTGGTTCCGTCCAAAAGGGATCAACTGAAGAAGAAAACCACCATTATTCTGATCTGCTTTGTACTAATTTCCACAGTATTTTTGCTAAAACGTGACAAAAAAGTGTTGAGTGTTCCTCTCAGCTGCGTCAATAAGAAGGGTGGCACTCTCTTGTACCAACGAACAGATGACGTCATACACTTAGTGTAGGTGTACTTTAGAAGGAATCCTTCGGTTTTGACAAGATTGATATTGTATTACCTGTTTGAGCTTTTATTTTGGATATGGCACTATAGGTAAGGCGTTTTATTTCAAGTAAAAGTTTGTCTTACATTTTCAATAACGGTGTCCTTATTTGACTATTACGCAATTTTCAGTATTAACACGAGAGCTAGATTTCAGACCAGTTAGTGTTATTAGGTTCACTGTGTCCACAATGAGTGAATCAATCCGTGAAAGAGTGGCGATATTACGATAATTTTACATAACATCACGCCAGTATTCTCCAAAGGGTTAGGCAGAGGTACACTTATAGTATACTCACATTTCGCCAATTTAAGTTTATAGGGGACGAGAATATTGTCATTAACCGGGTACAGATCCAGCTGCTAATGAGAATTTTCAGGCCGAAAACTGAATAACACTTTATCCGACCTAGGATTCGAACCCATGCTCAACTGTAGTGTTTGCGACCACTCGAACAACTGAACAGTCACAACAATAATAAATAATCACGCACAATAATTTTAAAAGCGAATAGTGTAACAAATCTAAATTATCTTTATGATCGGGATAAATGATAAATTTGATTTGACTTGATTGTACAAAAGTCAAAACTTAAATTAATTTATTCAAATTAGGCTAAGAATCAGCTCTTTTTAAATGCCAAAAGTTACAAAAATCAGTCCCCTAAAACGCCCACCCTTCACCACCTCCGTAATCATTTGTATGTAAGAACTAGTCATTAGTACACAAAACGAATCGCAAGCGGGCCACCTGGCGACGGTCTGTAACAACTATAGACACACGTGCTTCTACAGAGTCGTGAAGTTAAGACATGGTGTGGCTGATCGCCTCGGAGTACGTACGTCACGAAACTGTACCCGATTCGTAAGCAAGTAATTAGCAGTGTGTGATCAACGTTGATTGCTTAATTAACGCAGTGTATTGAACCAAGTATATTGTCAAAGTCAACCTCACATCATTTATTTCAATAATGCCATTAGAAAGGCACTATTGATCTTTAATACTGAATTTAAAATATTATACTTAAATGATTCTAATTGCCTCTTCCAAAAGGTAGTTTCGTGTGTAGATGAATGCGGAAGAAACTAAACACTTTTTTAAAATGTTTTTTTACTATATCTTGTAAACATTCATTAAATCATTCTAAGTGAAGACGATGCACAGAGGCCAGCATATCAAGCTACCCCAATCAGTCAAATATCTTTGATAGTTTTTCGACTTTATTACAAAAAATAAGGACATGGTTAAATTTGACAGTTTGGGATAGCTCGTCTGTACCAACCTAGAATAAAAACCACTTTACCAAAATGTAGGTATTATTTTTAATATTCTTTGTTTTTTTAACCGTTTAAATTGCAATGCCTTAACAGGTAACTAAGTTCTAAGAACCTACCTAATGTTAACATTTAAAAAATCTGTACACGTAGTTGGCAATAAAGAATTTAAATTTGAATAAAAATGAAAATTAGATACGTTATTACAAATAAGCAATGCAGGAAAGAGAAAAAAAATGTCTTCGTTGAAAACCCATTATCTTGTCCGCATGATATCTCTTCACTGCCGTCGTTGTCGTTGGTCTAGTGGTCCCAAGTGCGACTGCTGAGCGTGAGGACCTGGGATCGATTCCCCGGTCGGATATTGAGTATTTCCAAAAGGAATATTCTCATAAGCTACCCGGAGTCTGGCTTTGTGTAGTTTGCTAACGACAATAGGCTCGCCACCACACTCACCTACGAAATGTGGGTGTTACCATAAGTATACCTCTACTTAATCCTTCAGGTAATACAGGCGTAATGTTATGTTTTTATAATGATGTCTTTTATGGAATAAATTCTAACCAAGCGACATGACGTATTTATGACTGTTTTTAAAACAAATTCATTAGTGTTGTCGTTCTCACTTCTACTAATAACAATGGACGACAGTTTGACTGGTGTATACATTAGCTAATTACAATATCGCAAACACTTAACAAACACAATATATGCTAATTATTCCGTCTGCAAACACAGTTGACTGCACTATGCAATAGCTCTCTGTTGATAAGTGGTTATAATTATGGTAAGGGTGGAGCTACAGTCGCTCTTAATTCATAATCATACGTATATCTGAGGCGCAATTCCCGTATTTCTTAAGAACGTTCACATTCTGGTCTCAGTATCAGCTATCTGTCAAAAATATATATTTACATAGCCGTACCTATAGTAGGTACACCCACATTTCGCCAGTTATGTTTAAGTCCCATGTAATAGAGGGCGAGCCTATTGCTTTTAACCGGGCACACATCCAGACTCCGGGCTGCTACTGAAAATTTCAGAAGGAAAAATTCAATAACACTTTGCCTGACCTGGGAATCGAACCCAGGACCTCGTGCTCAGCAGTAGATCGAGTAGGGATGTAGTTACCTACATTTCTGATATTGATTGTCCCTGAGGTAAGTTTGCGACAAGATTTTGATCGAATTTGACTACGAAAGTAAGTAGCCTTCTGATAACCTAGATAGCTCAGCTAGTTACAGCTTCTTCTTCCCAGCGTGTCGATGGTAATCTAGGTACAGAATTGATCCAGAAACTAGCTATGAGTTTGGCACCATCAGTAGCATCCATCAAATCCTGTCAGGGCACGCAAGGCACGTTATCAGGTGCCCCATCGTTTGTAGAGCAGCAGAACTCCTGCACACCAGACCGGAGCCATCCATTAACTTCCACCGGAGCAGATTTATCCTGGTTTAACCAACGTGTACCACCTTTCAGTGCTTTTAACGGTAGGTATTATTACATTTTCGAGTAAATATTCCATAAGTTACTTTGAGATAACGGGAGGGGACACCCTAGATTAGGAGGACATTTCGCCACCCCCGGAGAATAAAATGGTAATAGCAAAATCACCACTTTTCAGGAAAAATAAAAAACTGATTTTCGACTATATCTTGCCAACTAATTTGTGTAGAGAAACGAGAAATAGGACAATGGTAGCTAATTTTTTATGCTTTATAATGCTTTTAAAGAAGTTTTACTAAGGTTATTTGAACTAAAGATATTTCGAATTTAAAAAGATACTAAAATTCTTGTACTGTTTTAGTTTATTAATATACACTTACAATTTTAATCGCGGCAATTACCAGAACCTATGAATATTGCAATATTACATTACAATAATATTCATTGAAAAATGGATGCCAGATTAATGGAAAACAAGATCATTTGCAATTTTATTCTAGTTAATTTTCAATTTGCATAATTAGGTAACAGAAACTTAAACTTTTATTCTAGGGTTTAAAATGAAACAACGTTATTCTAATAAACTATTATTTTAATTAATAAGTATAGAAAAAAACCATAAGAAAAAAATCAGTCTTCGTGAACTTCATCGGAATCCTCATGATTAAGTTCTTCAGAGCAATTAGCAAATGTGAGAGAGTTATAAAAGGCATGGTAGTAGCTAGGGATTGCTTCTGCCCTACAGAGACTCATAAGGTCGCCGTGTAAAGCCTTACTTATTGAAAGGGGTTTGTTGTAAGCTGGTTTCAATAATTGTATCTCTGTAAGAGAGGTTGAAGCATTATGTTTACCCCGCTTGTTTCTTGGCGCAATTCTTGGAAGCGGTTCGACATTCAACCGAGAATAATCTGCATCATAATCATACTTGAAACGTAGAACTGTAGGCTGTGAATGCAAGACACTTACTTCCATTATTTTAGACCATGCTACTTTATGTCCCTCTTCATCTTTGGCCCAGTTCTTATTCTTGATTAATTCTTTTATGTCTTTAAACTCATTTTGTGTCATTTCCTTCACAGTGTACTTCTCACCATTAACTTTTGCATTCAAAATAATTGCGTAAATCTGTTCAGGTGTATAAACAACTTGATGTTTTAGCTCTCGTTCTATATTAGAGTGCATTGAGTCACCTTCGCTTTGACCATGCCCCGTTTCGAAAAATCGGTGTGTGATATTGATTTTCAGTTTCTGAGCGGCAAAAATATAGAATGCAAAAATAAATCTATTTTTATTTTGACCTCCGCAACCGTCAGAGTAAAATGAGATGTTTTTGATACCTCTTCCTGCTTCACCCATGAGAAATTGCCATAAACAGCTACCAATTTCTATTGCTCCTCTTTTTGCGATTGCGTAGTGCCAAACATAGCAGTAACCTTTCAGTCGAGTACTGTCAAATATTGTGAAGTTATACACAGGGTATTTCCTCTTATAGTGAAATATTCCCACTTGAGATTGAGGAATATTCAACACCTTCTCTAAATCAAAGATTGCAACAGTTGTATCTGAAAGGTCAGCTGATTGTTTTTCTTCGTTTTTTATTTGACGCACGCGTTCTTTATTCTTCTGGTGCTGGTTAAATTTCTCTCGCAGAGTTTCTTCTGTACGAGGATCAGCTTGTCGGTAAAGTGCACATTGACCACATTGGTCTTTTTTGGGGCGATGAAAGGAGTAATTAAATCTGGTGTTAAAAATAGTTTCGTACTGTCTTTTAGATGCCATGCGGCAAGAATAGTGCCCTTCAGTATACCAAGCCTCGTACAACCGGTACATTTTAGATATATTAAGTAATTCGGACAGATATTGTCTGGCCGATTTCTTCCGAGTATAATGACTCTCCACAGTAGGAAATAATTGAATGTGCTCTTTAATATTGTCTTCGGTTTCAAGTGACATTTTGCGAGGTCTATTATCATGACAACCTCTATTGTCACTCAAACCTTTATCAGATTTTACCTTTTCTAAGGCTGTATAAACTGTTTGATGTGATATAGATAGTGTATTAATGAAGAATGTTTTACATACTTGCACTTTTTCTGTGTCTAAATAAAAATAGTATTTAATAGTCTGAGTGCGGTTGTTCTTTCGGTTTATTGTCACTTTTTTATGTCTTCAGCTATTATATGCTTAGCGATGAATTGCCATTGTAACTCATGATCAGCGAGTTGATAGTATTGCTGCATTATAGTTTCTCTTTGCTGTTGGTTGATCTTGTCTCCACATTTTTTTTGACACTTGCATTCAGCCTTTATCGTTTTTTTCTTAAACTCTTTCTTTGACCTGCAACCTACGTAAGCTTCTCCTGAATTCTTTAACCTTTTACTCTTATTGTCTTGTTTTTCTCTTTCATTTCGAACCCGTTTTCTTGTCAATTTTTTCGCGTTAGTAGCACACAATACCTGTTCTAAGCTTGCAGCAGCAGTTTCAGTTTGAGTTATCACTTCACCGGAACTGTCTATGTTATTTCTTTGGTAATCATCTTCATTAAAACTAATAATATTTTGGTAACTAACTAAGGTGCACTCAGTCAATTTACCGTTGGAAGAGTCACATGGTTGCAAAGTCTCTTCTAATTCAAAAGTAATAGAAATAAAATTTTCCTTATTTACAGTAAGTTCACTGCCCATAGAAATATTTAAGTCTTTCTGTTCAACTTCCCCTGGGTAGATAATGCTTGCAAAACTGGAAGATGCGTCGAACATATTATTGTCTTCCTCAGCGATAGCAGAAAAGTTTAAACTACGTCTTGATAAAGTTTTTCTATTAATATTTTCATTACCGAGCATTTTTTTTGTATCTGACAATGGTCTATTTTCATACACTATCAAAGGTGATGCTACAAAATCTACTTCATTAAATTGGAAGATATGTTTGATATGCTCGATGGTGATTTTGTAATATTATTAGCAGCTGATGTTAAATAGTCCGAATCTCCTCCAAAACTTAATGAGCTTTGACTCCGCTGTCTTAGAATTTGGAGTCTCTCTGGACTTGGCAGATATTCACCGGATGAACTCGGAGAGAAGTCTTCATTCCCTTGTTTATCATTTGGATTGTAGTACGTTTTCTTTGTTAATTCTGCAGACCAGAACAAAAGAGTTTTTAATTCGAACCAGTAGTTTCTGAGATTAGCCCTTACATACAAACTACCTACCTACCAAAAACATAAAATAATATTTAACACTTACCGCGTAAATTATATTCATGTTTCGTTATTTTGTCTTGATCTGTAGTACCATTTTGGGGTGGGTTGTGATCTAAAACATTTAAACGATACGATTTAATGACATTGAATTAATACCTAGATAATAACAAACAGTGATGACAAATTGACATGCATATAGATTAGTTAACGCAAAGAAACTTCATTGTAGGTAATGAGCATTAGGTAGGTTCCAAGGAAGATCAACTGTTTCACTCGAAGTAGGTACCTATTTAAAAATAAGCAAGTTGGTATCTAGGTAGGTAGGTGTGTCGAATTTGCAGCTATCAACATCGGGTCACAGATCGAGTACCTACTTACTTAAATAAGATTCTATGGCCATTCTATCTACCTATCACTAATTAAAAGACAATGATACTGTGTAAAAGGCACAGTCGGTACTCACCATCATTAGTAAGATGTTTGGAATCGTCACTTATTTTAGACACCATACTCATAATAATGTCTAAACGAGGATTCCGTTTATTCATTTTATTATTGCAATTAGGTTTACCACTTTTCACTTTAAAAAAACACTGAATTTACACAAAAATAATAGAAACAACCGCAGCTAAAAAGAAATTACGCTCACGCAATGACGGTTACAAGTGCACTAGAGAAGGTCGAGTAGGTAAACAAACATTGCCACGTGCCGAGCGCCGCACGCAATGAATTATCGTGCTATCACTCTCTAATGCACCTATGCACCTATGACCGAAAAGAATGGCAAGATGTTTCCGTGTTTACTTTTCTCAGTACTTTTTACTAAGGACATGTTAGTCACCGAGCCTAAATGTATTATTACGAGAACAAAATGGTAATAGCGTTAACAATTTATTTTATCTATTTATTTTCCGAGAATCCTATTGTAAAAGTATTTGGCATATATTTTATGAAGAAACTTTTTTACCAATACTATGATACATTATTTTTCGGGTAGAAAATTGATGATGAATATTATTGCAATATTTTATAACTTTTTAAATACAGGCAGGACATTCACGAAAAAAATTGTGTAGATGTATTAGGCACCGTAGACCTCAAATATGACATAACACTAAAACTATGGTAATGACGGTTATCATTTTGTTCTCCGGGGGTGGCGATTTACTAACCTTATTGGTGATTTTCTTCACAAAGATCAGGTGCGTAGTCCTCGTAACTTGACCTTGAGTGGAGATCGCGACTCGGCAAACGTAGTGTAGGACGCCCTCTGACCAGGTGGGATGACGATCTGCCAAAGACTGCAGGCAGATGCTGGATGCGGCAAGCTGAAGACAGGGCGCTATGGCACTCATTAGGAGAGGGCTATGTCCAGCAGTGGACTAATATAGCCTGATGAAGATGTAGTCTCGTATGATCAGATGTAAGAAGTTTAATGAAGCAAAAGGAGTATGTATGAATCGTAGCAAGGTGGCGTTCTGTGGTTTCTGCGAACCCTAATAGGGGAAAAGGCGTGAGTTTATGTATGTATATATGTATAGTTAGTATATATTATAGCTTATAACATTGCATTAGAATATTCCCCGAAATGGCTAATTATATACTACCGTATGAATAGTTCTATGAACTGAGAAGGCTTATCCCTCGAAGTAAGCCACACAATACGACGCAATTATTCTCCAATTAGTATTTACCGCTAACCGGATTACCACCCATTGTAAACGTGCCTGTCTCATTAAGCGTGATCAATCATTGGAGCGGACGTGTCCACGTGATTGATGCACTCCAACTGATCACTCTGATCGGGGTTGATCACTGAAACATTCGATCACAATCTGGGGTTAAGGTTTTGTGAAGTCATGAACGGAAATTGGTATCGTGGGATTTGTATTGTAAAGAGATTGGGATGTTTGTTTTGTATGTTGCGGTGTATTTATGTGTGTATAGTACAGCCACGTTTGGTCCGTTATGTTTAAGTCCCATGTAATATGGGGCGAGCCTATTACCATTGCCAAGTGTCAAGTTTTATAGGATTTTTCCATCTGGGCATTTCAGTAGCTTGTAGTTTTCTATTCTGTGTCGTTGTCTGGCTATACACATATTATTACATTATAGTACATATATTATTTTTACGAGAAAAAAGATTTTCCTCTTTTCTCTCAAATCACCAAACAAAGTAAGGACATGCAATATATAAAATATATACCCCCCCCCCCCTCCTTTTAATGAACTAGTATTAAAGCTATAGAAAGAATGAAAGAAAATAATTTATTAAGACCACGCACAGAGAATTCAAATGGTAAAACTAAAAAAAAAAAATACCAAACGGACTTATACGAAACCAAAAAGGCTCCTATCTCAGGATAATACAGACTCTTGAATATTGTACCTCACCACACTTAAAGAAGCATGGATAATATCCGCGAAAATCTTAGTTCATTGAATCACTTATCTAAACGTATGCTGAAAATTAAGCTTACCCTGTGTGTTGTTTTCCGTTTGGTTCAAGGTAACCCATGCGAGCATTAGCGGTGTAAGATGTTTTGGTAACTTAATAAGTCTACTGGGAGTAAGTAGTTATTTTGAGGATTATACGAGGGTAAGATATTGTGGTAATTAGGGTTTTATATTAGCCAACTAAGATGCTGACAAGGCCTAAAGTGCGGTCACTGTTCAGTTTCATAAAAATAGAAAGCGATGCTCTGTTTAAAAATGGGTTGAATATCGAAAAAAAAGTGTGTGTGTATTTTGTTCGATGTACCTATACAGGTGAAACCCGCGACTTGTGACTTCAATTTGACTTACATTTTTGGTGACGCCGGTCCTACAGACCCCGGTCTGTCTGAAGGTAAGAGGATAATTTACCGTTTCATTTATATCGAGTTTTTTTTCCAATACCTTGTTTGGAAAAGAACCAAGTTCTCAGAAATATGTTTACGACATTTTTCCGCTACCACAAACTATTAAGTTTTATATAAAGAAAATATTTTTAAACATGCCTATTCATCACAGTATCAAAATATTAAAAAGCCTAGCGAGAGGTTGTGTGCTATATAATTTTGGCAAGAAAGGAGGTGACTTTTGTGATGACGGCAATTAGAAACGTATGGTAGAAGAAGACATGCTGCGCTGACCCCAAAAAGAATGGGATGATGATGATCACCAGTAAACAAGATACCAGCTAACCCTGGGAACTTAACTTAAACTTAAACCTGGGAATAATTTTCAATCAAAAACAAAAACAGCTGATCACCACCTAAACATCCCCAACACTCACCAAACTATAACAATAACCCTCTACTGCCGCTATTAACAAGGAGATCAAAATGCAAATAGGTCGACAAACAAGTATCCATCGATAGATGATCTCCCAGAGAGCTGTAACAAGGGTTAAGTGGGCGTTCTCGACAATTTGCAAGTGATGCGACTTGCCCTAAAATTAATTAAGTCGGCGGAGTGGAGGTTAAAACCCTTCCTATGTACTGTGATTTCCGCGAGCCCCTGGGGGCGAAAAGGCTTTGAAACTAGCGGAGATTGTAAAATAGTAGCGTTACACGGATTTAACAGCTGCTGGAGGGAAAAGGCCTTTTGTTGTGGGAGGTAGGAAAATAAGCTTCCTCAATTATTTTTATGAATATTATAAGATACCGTGTAATTTAAAAAAAGCTCTACACAAAAAATCGATAATATTAATGGCTGTTTGTGTATGTGAGCACCCACGATACAGGAGAGATTCCTAGTGTGGGGCAAGGTTTTAAAACAAATATATATATAAATAATAAATAAATAAATATTGCTGGACAATCCACACAGCATCATCTAGCCCCAAGCTAAGCAGAGCTTGTGTTATGGGTACTAGATGACTGATATACTTAATACAATACATTACATAGATAGATATTTTTTACTATACATAGCAAACACCCAGAACACCTGGAACAAATCTTTGTAGATCGTACAAACATTTGTCCCAAGGCGGGAATCGAACCCGCAACCTCCTGCGTCGCAGGCGGACCTTCGCCCGCTGCGCCACATCGGTCGTCAATATATATGCTCTATACTTGGAATATACATGAAAATATAAAAAGGGGATACCTGATGTCGTGCCGATGATCGTTATGACGTCCATGGACATACTAGCGTCTGTATCCACGTATAAACACGCTAAGAAGGATAAGAAACAAAATGCATCATTACCATGGCTTATTATGCCATTTTACTGTGTTTATTAGTAATTTAGGGAAATGAGAAACCCCACCAGGTGGGTGTTATGTCAGATGGACTACTGTCGAGCTTCTGTGATCTGAATTAAAATGGATAACTTTAACATCGCGATGTAGGAGACATCAGTTTACTTCGTGTGTTGAGGTATAGTGAGTTATAGGTATAATTGGCGCTACAGTAAGAAGCGTAAGCGTGGTGATAAAAAGGACTATAAAAAAGATAGTTTGTCACAGAAACAACATAAAATAACATCACGCTGTAATTCCCGAAGGGTTAGGCAGAGGCGTGCCTGTAGTACGCCCACATTTCGCCAGTTATGTTTAAGTCCCATGTAATAGGGTCAAGCCCTTTCTAATCAACTGGACATAAATCCAGACTTCGGGCTGCTAATAAGAAAATGCCTATTGGAAAAACTCAATATCACTGTGCCCGACCTGGCAATCGAACCTAGGACCTCACTCTCACAAGTGCAGCGACGGCCCTGGCCCGTAATCAAGGTAGAGCTAGATTTGATACTTCGCTCTCTACTCGGCGGTCTCACACCATAAATTCAATACTATCTATTTTGTGAAAACTGTTACATGTACTGCTTCGATTCCCGCCTTGGGACAAATATGTACATAGATTTGCTCCGGGTGTTCTGAGTATTTGCTATGTATACTAAAAAAATATCTATCTATGTAATGTATTGTATTAAGTATATCTGTCATCTAGTACCCATATCACAAGCTGTGCTTAACTTGGGGCTAGATGATGCTGTGTGGATTGTCCAGCATTATTTAATATAAATGATTATCATATTTGGTCTAGTGGTCCCAAGTATGCGGTTCCCAGGTCGTGCAAAGTGATATTGAATAATTCCAATAGGAATTTTCACATAAGCAGCCCGGAGTCTGGATTTGTGACCGGTTGATGGCAATAGGCTCGACCTCTATTACATAGGACTTAAACATAACTCAAACAGTTTGCCCAACTGGGAATGTCGATTCCCAGTTGGGCAAACTGAACCAAAACTGAACAAAAAGGACCGCATACTCATCAGTGGCACACAAGCTCTGCTTAGCTTGGGGCTATATGATGCCGTTGTGGATTGTCCAGAATTATTTACATTTAATATTTATTTCTTCAGATATGGTAACTGTTTCTTACTTGAAATAAAATGAATTCCTTTGCAATGCAATCGCACAAACAGAAGTAATTCCGCCCGTTCAATGTCCCGACATTTGTAAGAGTGGTCCGGATGAAAATCTGTAAGTTTCAAAGTAATTTATAACAACTGAAAAGTGTGCCAGTCCGTTCGAATTAGCTCCGTTCAATAAGAGCCCAGTTACTTGTGATCTGAAGTTCTGATCATTCTAATTTATATTGGAGTTGCGGTTATATTATATATGATCTAGAGACTTTTATGACGAAGGAATTTTGTCCGACGGATGTTGTATATCGGCGTTTTCGCGGAAGGATATGTGTGTTTCTTTTTTGATAGATTAGTTTATTCATCATTATCTCTCTCGTCATGTCATTGTCTCGTAATGTCTATCATCTGCCTGGCCTTTTCCCAAATATGTTAGGGTTGGTTCACCGTCTAACTGGATGCAGCTGAATACCAGTGTTTTACATGGTGCGACTGCCTATCAGACCTCCACCACTCAGTTACTGGGCAACACGATAACCCTTGGTAAGACTGATTGTAAGACTTTCGGATTTCTGACTATCCGTAAAGCCTGTCAAAGATTTACAAATGACAACCGGGACCAACGGTTTAACGTGCTTTCAGAGGCACGGAGGAGTCTCGAAATGTTACGAACGGTCACCCGTCCACAGTCTAACCTTGGCAAGCGTAGCTTAACCTTCGATCAACTCGTTCGGCTGTTTTTATACAGCCACGAGCTCCTCATAGATTAGTTTATTATTTTGTAAGGTTAGATGACTTATTTTATGTACGATCCACAGTTGCCTGACTATAGTTAGTATTATAATTATTGTTTTTCAGGTATAAATAATAAGTATTCTCGCAATTTTTATTACTAGCAGCCATCAGGGACTTTCAGGACCGTTTGAATGAAAGCGTTACAAAAATCTCAAAAGGTCTTTTTCTTTCTGTTCGGGTTTGGATATGATAGAGATAGACTCGGATACAAGATATGACTCACTGAATTTCAAGGGTACAATTAAAGGGATGGAGATTAAACAGATTATAGGATGAGGTGAAAAGAATAATAAATAAATAAATAATGCTGGACAATCCACACAGTATCATCTAGCCCCAAGCTAAGCAGAGCTTGTGTTATGGGTACTAGTCGGATGGGATTTGAGTCACCCGCACGGTATGACGTTATACTGCGAACTAAATAATACTACAGTAATTGCTTTTATATAAATCATGGAAAGATATGGTGACCTAATTATGACGACCTAAGCTGAATGTGTTGGACGGTGGTTGACCTGTACGCTTACTCTGTCTTATCTAAAAAACATGTCTCACATTTATGTTTATACATACACCTTTTTTATACTATGTAAATAAGTGCGACTTTTATGTGCATATGCACGGTTTCCTCATTCCTTTTTCGAATACGGAATACAGATTCGCATTAACATAAACAGCTATATAGGTTTCTTTTTTTAAGCGGACTTCAGGAGTTGTTTCCGAACGAAACATAATTAAGAACGTACCTATAGTAATAATAATATTTATTTCTGAGTATATGGTACATAAAGCTCTTAAAATAAAAAAAAAGTTTCACATTGCCAGTGTAGAAATATAAAAAAATATATTTATAAGATAAATAATTAATAATTATAAATAAATTCAGATGGATATTGGTCAATGTCAAAATTTACAAATGCACAATATAGAACGTATTGTACGAAAATTTTGAATAATTAAACCTGTTTAAAAATGCAATCCGGAATTCATGATTCTGCAGCCAACCAGAATTAAAACCTTTATTGGATTAGTTTTTAATACAGCTAGAGCTAAAATAATATGCACTTGTGTTATTTTAAAAGAGGTAGATTTTGAGGTTAGCAATGCGTTACCTATGTACCTACATATATTTATAGACGTCGTGGGAACCATTTTTACCCAGTATCCTACTACTTTTGTCGTGAAAGCCTAGTGGCTTAGTCCTTGTCTATGAACGAGGTTGTGGGTTTAAGCCCTTGTGACGTTTTCAAATCATATGTAGATACCTTTTAAGTTTATCTTAGACGTTACTGTCATCGTTAAAATTAAACATCGTGTGGAAACCTGGGAACATAAGTGATATAAGTCTGAAATCGCCAACCTGCCTTGTGCAAGCGTGATGATTAATACCCGTGCCTTCTGTGAACGAAAAGAAGCTTTGGCCCTGCAGTGGGACAGTAACTGGCTGGTTTTATTATATATCTCACTTTGTAATTTGGCCGTTCGGGAAATAATATTTTTATTTATTTTTCAAATAAGCTTCAACATGCATTGTGATCCAAACCAAACTTGTACGCAAAACATGAGCTGAATTGGTTGGAGATAACTGGCTTAACACAAACATATCACACAACCCACACATACTCACTTACATGGCAATATAATTGAAGCTTGTAACAAAAGATTCTTCGCATATAAATATTTTATTGATACCAAAAATGAAATACAAACTGAATAACAGCCCTCGATAAGGATTATTTAAAGCCTCTGACGTTTCTAAAGATGGATGACTAGCATTCATTGTGAGATTCTTCAGCCACCGACAGACGTGCAGTGATTAGATGCTCCGGCACTGTAAGCCTTGAAGATTGATCGCTCATCCATCCAACTTCTTATTGATCGAATTACGCGGTCGAGTGATGACGTCACTCAAAGATGGCGGATTTCTACAATGTCATAGTAGAAGGTGGATCTTTTGGGGAGCATTATACATAGGTAGATTTGAAGGCGGTAATGTTTGATGGAAGTAGTGGAACTTTAAAGGTTTTGTTAAGTTATTTATTCAAAACTAAGGTAACTTTAGCGTAAACATCTTAAGATAGTGTATTTATAGCCTGAATCCGAGCTGATGTTCAGAAATCCCAGTTAGCCCGGCCCGGGTGTTGAATTTAATACCTGATGCCCAGCAAATGGCCCTTGCGACCAATACACCAATGAGGCACTTTAATAATCCTTTTAGATTAACTATAATCGGAGTTTTTCAAGTCGATGGACTTGAAAAAACAACGTTTTAAATAGTTTAAACTTCGGTCTTTTTCTCTTGACTTAGCGCCGTTTTTATTCGATAGATTAAGGTCAGAATAAATTTGAATCCTTCCCCGGAAAAATGCGGGACCCCACAGTGCCCATTACGTTATTTTGTATTACAAATCGTCCCGCGCTAAAGCACCGCCATTTTGAATTTTGACATTTGTAAGTTTTAAGTGTCAACAACATTGAAATGGGAATTCTTGCGAGAGATGGTTGAGAATTAGACGTTTCAAGATTTTATTTGTGATCCGGTTAATTTATTTTATGACAGGGCAACACAATTTTTAAAGTGCGCAGTTTTACAAGTAGTCTAAACTAATATTGTGAAGCGAAAGATTTAACTGTTTGTCACAAAGAAACAATGTGGCTGACAACCATGACGACCTGTCGACCTATGTGATGCGGCGGGCGAAGGTCCGCCTGCGACGCAAGAGATTGCGGGGTCGATTCCCGCCTTGGGACAAATGTTTGTACGATCTACAAAGATCTGTTCCGGGTGATCTGTAATGTATTGTATTAAGTATATCAGTCATCTAGTATCCATTACACAAGCTCTGCTTATCTTGGGGCTACATGATACTGTGTGGATTGTCCAAAAAAAATCTGTCCGCATAAACTCAATAATTACTCAACTGATTTAAAAAAAAACCCACTTTATTTTCAAAGAAGGCTTGTAGTGGGCATGTTAAAGTTCGAAATCCACGCTGACGAAGTCGGGGGCAATATTGTTAGTGGATCAATACTTAGTCTATACCTAAACCCCTTATTATTTAACGTGGAGTAAAGTTATGCCAATGCTAAACTCCGAAAAATTTACGGAAATTCTGAAGGTTCTAATTGGTTGTAGCTTTACTGGACTTAAATCGGTTTTAACTTTACACCGTGTTAATTATGAAGAGATATGTGGTCTTTACTCACGATAAGGTGGCCGAAAACTAGCTAAGGTTCCATACATCGCTACAGTACACATAAAAGCCTTATACCTCCCCACCTTCAAATAACACTTCCATCAAGAATGACACTCGCTTTTCTCGACGAAGAAAAATGACTTGAAAATTTTCCCGCATCTACCCATTTTGGCTTGTAATTGAACCCCCGCGACCGATTACATAGCTAGAGAGTGGCTTCGGGCAATGCGATACAGCCCTTAAATATTAATGTAACTTTGTTTACTGATTTTCGTATGTATTTGTGTAGGGAGGGAATGAGGATCAAGGTTGAATATAAAGTGCCTTGTGGTCTTGGTAGTATCGTTTGTGGAGGATACGGTACAATTGGATTTGTTTGATGAACAATGGGTGATGATCAAGTTAGAATTTGACAAAGGTTGTATGAGAAAAGTTGCGGGCAAAGACAGATTGTCCAAAACACGCTTCGGAAACAGAAGGCGATCGTAATTTGTTTATATTACGATTCCTACTGGCCACTCTCTCAATATAACGTAATGTTTTAGTCATTAAGGGGTTCGTGGCTTCATAATGGCTGCCGAACGGATCCATCGATGGTTAAGGTACCCTTGGAGAAGTCGGTACCTAGACAGGACACCATTCATTACATACCCAGACTCCTCCGTGCCTTGTATGAAACGTTAAGCAGTTATTCCCGGCTGTCACTTAGTGTCAGATAGGCAGAATAATATGATGAAGGGGAAATGTTAATTAACTATTCGGAAAGTTCTCACTAAAATAAAAAAAATGGTAGTTGGGAGAAAGTTTAATTTGCTGCACCAGAAATCACTTGGACAAACACACAACCTCACTTACACGTTACACTTACTCACCTTAACTGTTTCTTTCGCACAATTATAACTTGATATGTTTCGTTCTTTAACCTCTAAAATTCGTATCACTAATATTTGGGTCACTAAGATACAGGCTGCGCCTAGTTAGGGACCCGCTGCTAACCTGTGAAGGTCATCAATGGTTTGTTTCTTGTTTTTGTAATTTTATTTGACAAAACAATGTCGTCTAAGTTTCATCTAAATCAAAACCACACATATATCCGCTACGCCTTCCCAATTTCCACGAGCGATATAAAACCGTTGCTATCTGCCCTACAAATATTGCGTGTCTTGTGACAAATGGATAGACAAATGGCGGGCTATAACCGTCTCGACGGCTATAAACGTCCCTGAGGCTATACTCCCGGCTTCGTCATCGCTTACCCGGCTATATTTCTACCCGCAGACTCCCTTTCGTAGAAGATGGAGTTGCAAAGATTTTGCATCCAATCAATCGTAACATTTTATGTATACGGAAAAACAAAGGCTATTTTCTTCGAATTAACCCTTGACTGTAGTCTCTTGACTGTAGTATCCACCATGGGTCCGATGTACCCAACATTGGACCCATGGTGGATCTTTTGAAAGTGTTTCAAAATATCCGCAAACACTGGAGCACCTAGGACACGTTTCCCTCGCTAATCCTTAGGTCAGTATCGCCATATGAGTGAGACCAATGGATGGGTCCATTGGACTCACTCCTATGACTCACCTATAGATACGTAGATTGTTTTTTAAATTATTTATTAAGTATTTCTATTTTATAGCATTTATTTGAGATGGTTAATCATGGCGGGCCTCTGCCAAGAAAATGAATTATTGGACGAATGGTTAAATGCGGAAATAAGTAGTGATGATGAAGACAGAGTCGAAATTTGCAAACTCCTGTACATTCACGATCAAGATTTGGCTCATTTTGAGCAATGTCAATTTTTAGGCTTTATGTAGTCATACTTTAGTCAACTGTTAAGAAACGGCCTCTCTAGGCAATGAAAGCACCAAATACCTAACAAACTACTGTAGCGACATCTATCTCGCCACATACGAACTTAATCTGACGTTTCCTACATCGCGATATTAAAGTTATCCGCGCGATTGAACATTAAATACATGAACCCGACAACAACCTTCGGGCAGTAGCCCACCAAATCATACACCCGTCTGGGTACCCCCAATCTACTAACTAAAGTCTGAGCAAAGTATGACGAAACTCGAAAATAATGTCCTGGAATTAAAGTCACGCGTGTGATTCTCGTACAATCATCATTAGCGAGGAGTAAGGAGGTTGGTATTCAAACGACACTCCAACTGATTGCTTCTTCTTACCCGAGTTTGGTTCCTCCTGGTTGAGGACTAAGTTTTTGAGATAGTTTTGGTCGTTAGAATCCGTGGATCCACACATACATTCAACGTAACGATACGTTACGACAGTCAGGACTATTTGGTCCTGACTGTCATTTGCTTGCTTAACGTGCTTTCCGAGGCACGGAGGAGTCGGTTTCGTCGTCGCGTTACCTACTGTCACCCATCCTCAGACCGACCCTGGTAAGCGTAGCTTAACCTTCAAGTAACCCGTGTTTTTGGATTTATTTATCCACGAGTCCCTATTTAATGTATGTTAAAAGTTTGTACCTACGTAGAAGCAGTGTTAAAAAAAAGCAAATATTTTTAATTATGTCCTGACAATTTTGTTTGTACAACGTCCAGTGCAACATATAAAAAAGAGGAGTTTTATTAAAATGTTTTCATTACTCTTCAAAGGGGAAACTGCTATTGGACTGCGCTGTGTATTTCTGTGAAATATTATGCCATGGAAAGTTTAACATTTAAAAAAATAAAGGAGCACTTATTTTAAATAGTCAAGTTCTGTTTCGGAGAATTCTGTTCCAATTTCAAAAAAGAAGCAAATTGGCGGCAAATTTAATTTTAAATAAACTGTTGGCGCCAGTATTTTCTTTTAAATTTCATCAAACTGTCACAAACATGCACAAAGCATGTTCGTGACAGTTTGACTACCAAACATGTAGCGGAAAACAACGAAAACAGGAATAAATTACGACGAATTACCAATTATGTCATAAAAGTTACATCACCTACATCACCTGTCTGACAATTTCAACGTTTCGGTAAGTTTTCATCGTTGAGCTTAAAAATTAGACGTCACAGTTTCTAAAATAAACAATAGCCTTCCTGGCAAGCCTGTACTGTCCTACAGCTGGGCAAATCCCCAAGACCTTGGAGGAACTCTTTTCCCGCTCTACTACGAACCAGCTTTCGTGGTTCAGATGCTAGCACATCAAGTTACCCCAATCGTTCAAATTTCTTTGATAGCTTTTCGACTTAAATTAAAAGGTTCATGTTCAATTGGGAAAATGTGTCAGTTTGGGATAGCTTGATGTGCTGGCGTCTGTACATGCCTCAGCGCCGTCCATCTTCATTTACACCTTAAATGCTTACAAAACAAAAATAAGTATTATTTAGTATGTATGTGTACATCAACAGCAAAATACTCGTACCGTTGCGGTGGAACCTTCAAAAACAGGAAAAGATAAATTGTGAGATAATAAAATATATTGCAGAAGTTACTTCAAGGTCCTGGGACGCGGACCGGAATGTTTTACAGTTAAGGGGGTGAATTCTTGATTTTGAACAGAAAGTTGACGTTCGAACATTTGTACATTATTTTTTCAGTACTCAACTGTTATTTTTTCCTATTTTTATTTTTAATGTTGCCCAACACTAGGAATTTGTGTATCGTGGGTGCGTTTACAAACATTCAAACCTATATATATAACTCGTAAGATCTAATAACTGTGTGCACTATAAATGCTTTTTATTTCTTAAAAAGACCGCACTTTGCACAGCTCATCATCGTCATCCTCCTGCCCTTATCCCAATTTATTAATAGGGTAAAGTTTAAAATAAATAAAAAATGTTGTGGACGATATCTAGAAACTTACTTACAATAATTTATAGTAAAGCTTAGTCCTAATTACGGACCAGGGCAAGTGGAAGGGCGTGTTGGACCTGATTAGTGAGGCCAAAGATTTTCACCAAACTAGCAAAATAAAAGCTGGTGGAACGAATTATAAAAGACCTGATTTCATTCAACTGAGCAATAATAGGCCATGGGATGGAGACCAACCTTTAGTTTTGGTAGAATAGCCTATAGGAACCCATAGGTTGTGCTGTGGAAGCTGTTAACCAAGTCTGATCAAGAAACGGTTCACGATGATTTAACCACTTTCTTCATACCAAATAAAAGAACATCTCAGTTGTATTCATGACGAGACAAAATATTTTTGATGAAAAATTAAGTAATCAGAAAAGAAGCAATAATTTTGAGAATTTCCTAAACAGGATAGGAACAGGGTGTAAAATTCCTCATCAACCATTGAAAAGGGAGGATCCTCCGACCAGACAGGTGTTGCGTCTGGTGGGCTACTACCCGACAGTTGTTGTCGGGTCGTTATATATATTTTCAATCGCTCGGATAACTTTAATATCGCGATGTAGGATACGTCAGATTTACTCCGTATGTGGCGAGATAGATGTCGCTACAAGACTTACCTAAGCCTTGAATGATCTAGAATAATAATTATAATACTGGTTTTGGCTATCATACGATAGGGATTTCAACCACTCGGTCAGAATCTATCTCAAGTAATGCGATGTATAGATGTAATTTAAGTTCAGTGCTACCCTTAGGATGAAAAAAATTATGCCCAATGTACTATTAGTATTTGAAGGCACGGTTGGCGCAGTGGATAAGCGATTGACTGCTGCGCCGCATGTCGTAGGTTCGATACCCGCACAGAACAAATATTTATTTGGCCTACAGGTACTTGTTCCGGGTCTGGCAGTTCGTGTATGTGACTCTAAATGTTTGTAAACGCACCCACGACACAGGTATTATTAGTATTTCTTATCTTCGTTCCTTTCTGCACCTCAAAATTACTTTAGTATGTAAAACACACACTCCTAAATTCGATTTCCAAGTCAGCCGAAGCGTTAATGAGTTTTCCGTAAGGGCGTTCTAAGGAGCGATTCGGTGTTCGAAGTTCTGCGTGACTCTCCCCTTATTACTTGGGATTACAACATAACTGATGAAATGTGGGTGTACCCACTAAACAACATCCCTATCGTTGAATACAGGCGTGATATTATAAGTATATTTTGTTTTGTTTCCAACCCTTCTCGGTAAATATTGATATTGCTAACAAAGAATTTCCTCCCTACCTATGTACTTTAATATTATATTTTCCTGTTTTTCCTTCAACCAAATTACAATTCCACAAACAGAGTTAGTAAACTAGTTAATGACGAAATTTTCTACGAATTTAAGATCGTATTTTGGATCCAAATAATATCTGTAAATAAATATAAGTGTGATCTATTTCATGTAAGATGATAAGACATCTGTTATTGTTTTTAAGATAATAATATTATACACCAGTGTTATCATTTATTCCGAGAACATCTCTGTGGGGTCAGAGCAGAAATTCTGTTGATAACACACTGTATATAAGGTACTGTTTGAAGATTGTTGGACATACTGTTCAAAATTGTCGTCTTATTCGTTAATCCTAGTTTATTCATCAACATGGCTTTCAAGGTTAGTATTTAGTTATTTATTTTTTGTTTTATGGCAACTCACTCCCTATTACTCTGCCTTACTAAAGGCTTGATGTTACTAAAGTAAAATGGGTGTTCTTCTTTTTTATCGACACTTAGAGCGAATTATTAATTGATTTCTTGTTCTCAATTTCTTTATCAAATGATTGTTGAATTTTTAGCGTCATATCGCGTTTTTTTCGTAAATAAGTGTGACGATATATCACTTGTATTTATTTTTATAAATGGATGTTTTTTCAGACTGGTAACTTAATTACGAAACTACGTTTTGGAAGAGCCCGTAAAATAATTTTAGTACTTTCTTTTAAATTTAAAGTCAATGTTCGAAAGTGCCTATTTACAAAAATAAATCATAAAAAAATAGTCATCATTTTGTTTAATTGAAATAAATCGTTTGAATTTGAAGTTAAATAACTCACTGCATCACAATTCTCTTTAAAAATTAAAAAAACATTAGAACGGAATTTTAAGATCTAGATATTGTCATATTGTCGAGTTGTGATAATAAAAACCGATTAGGTAAATATTTGGACGGTTACTGTTTTGTTTTTCTTCGAGGTGATAACGTAAAAAAAGAAGTATGCCCAAATGATTTAGTGTCGTTCTCAAAATATGCCTATACCCTGTATCATTCACAAAGAGCTTGGCAAAACGCAACTACTTCAGGCGTTCTGGTGCCTTGGTTCAATACTTATTGTTTTTTGTTTTTAAATCTCTAATGGAATAATTTTGATTTCTTCCAGATCGTGTGCTTGGTTTTGGCGTTAGCTGTCGCTAGCTACGGTGAGAAAAACATTATTATTTATTAACCTTAGTCCTGTTTCATCACTGCCAAACGTTTAGTTCGTAATACGTGGAGTTACGGTTTAGTTTAACTTAACCGATTATAATATGTAAAGCTTACGACGCTTTAATGGCTCCTGGCTAAGTAAAATAACAGCTGCACAGTTCTATCTTCAAGGTTATGTAACGCTTGGCGAGGTCAGTCCGTAGATAGGTGACCATCCATTACCTATCGAGATCCCTTCGTGCTTCGGAAAGTACCGTTTGTCCCAGCTGTCATTTGTAGATCTTTGACAGTCGTTACGGGTTGTCAGAAGACTGAGAGTCTGACAAGCAGTCTTACCAAGGGGTATCGTGTTACCTAGTAACTTATGGTAATAGCCGCGTCTTGTTAAACTGGAAGCTGCCTCAACATAGTTGGGGCAAGGCTAGGCAGATGATTTGGTTATGGTGGTTCAGAGGATAAAGCGTTCTAAAAGAATCTGTGAAATGTGGATGTTTCGAACGAACCGCCCCACTGCCCAGGCTCCGGAAACACTAGCGCAATTGTATCTTATTACATTCAATAGCACAATAAGCAAGCGATGATTACTTAACTGGGTCATCGACCGTTCCTAGGTACTGCATCTGGTATAATATATGTAAAGTAGATAGCAGTTTAGTGATCCTTGGTAAAAGAGATTGTGCAGTTGTGTTTTGAGTGAACAGTGCTTAAAATGAAAGGTCTTTATTTTTTATATTATTAGTAATAATGCTATGCCTAATTCAATTCGTAAATAAGGCATAGTTACAAGTTTGTATGGAAAAGAAATGCAGAATGCTAAAACGGTTTAGCTTCAACCAGTGAGCGATCACTAGTTTTATTTATTATTTGTAGGTTTGGGGATTATTTGAAAATGTATGAGTAAGTGATTTAGGCTGTGACCTTTACTCGAGTTTTAAACATGGTAAATATGGAGTAAATATAAAGGAAGTGTGAATATTTTTTTTTGTAAAACACCGTTGCCCCACACTAGGAATTTCTCCTGTGTCGTGGGTGCGTTTACAAACATTCAAAGTCACATACACAAACAGCCGGAACAACCCCGGAACAACTAGCTGTCAGCCAAACAAATATTTGTTCCGTTCGGGAATAGAACCCACGACACGCAATCAATTTTGCTTCGGAAAGTGCATTTAGTTGTTACGCCGAGCAATGTTCACAGAACCATTAATGGATTTTCAAGGTACGAAGGCGAGAACACCCAATAAAACATTAAAACTATTTTAATAAGAACAACTTAATCGACAAGGAAAAACGTTTGATTTAGTTTGTGAGTATGGGTGCCTTTGTAATTATCTTGTGAAATCATGAAGAAATGATATTTCTTTCGGTAATTAGATATTTCGAGTCGCTTTTAGACCGTTCATCTCATATTTCCGTGATGAGGATTCTAGAATGACCACCCAAACGTTACTCATATTCGTCAAAAACAAAACAACAACAATTTAGTCATTATTCCAACTAAAAGTTGTCCTATGTCATATAAACATAAGTATGTATATATTATTATAGTGTTGAGATAACCTCTGCTCTTCCGATCGTAAAATTAATTAATGTTTTATGTAGGTACTTAAATTTGTGATAATAACATTGGTGCTTATTGCGTGATGTGTTTGTTTTACCTATATTTAACTAGCTGCGCCGTGCGGTGTTACCCGAGGTTAAATGTCAACTGGAGATCGACACACGGAAATACTGACTTCGCTTTTTTGGGATAAAAAATAAGAATATGTGTTAATACTGGGTTTGAGCTCCCGTAACAACAAATTACATTTAAAAGTGTACAGCCGTTTAAGACTAAAACTGGCGAAGTTCACGGCATAAAGTAATTAAATACTCCTTACTTAGTTATTTCTTGTCACCGTACTTTTATCGAGCTGTCTGTCGGAAAGAGAAGTCAAATCTTTAATTTTATTTGAGTAATTGGCGCGTTTATGTGATGAGCTGTAGAGATTTCTACTGAAAAACTTTTTGCGTTTGCTGACAAGCAATAGCGGTATTTAAAGTCTACGTAATACTTAATACGTGGAAGTGTCTTAAAGAGAAAAGTTATCTGATCAAAGTTTTAACCTGCAATGTTTTGGTTGGCAGGATTCCCTCATTACGGCGGTGGTGGAGGTGCTCAACAGGGTGGCTATGGCAGCAACCAAGGCGGTTATGGCGGCAACCAAGGTGGTTATGGCAGCAACCAAGGAGGTTATGGTCAAGGCGGACAGAGTACTTACCCTAGTGGTCAAGGTAGCTTCGGTCAAGGTAGCTTTGGCCAAGGTTCACAAGGCTTTCCTCAACCCGGATCAAACAATCCTCAAGGAGGCATTGTAGGACCTGGCAACCAGGGAGGATTCGGCCAAGGAAACCAAGGTTTTGGTCAAGGTGGACCTCAAGGTTTTGGTGGACCTCACGGCAATTCTGGCTTCGGCTCTTCTGGATTTGGGGGCTCAGGACCCAGTAACAACGCCTTCCCGTCTGGAGGTCACAGCTCTGGGGCCCACAGCCATGGAGGTCACAGCCACGGAGGTCACACTGGAGGATACCAAGAACACGGATACTAGACTGATGTTTAATTGATTGATTGATTGAAACTGTAATGTTGTGTTATGTATATTTCTGATATGTAAATTAAACCCTCGATTTGTTTATTTCTTATCTTTGGTTTACGGAACATATTACACAATGTTTTTTTTAAGGGTTATCCTACAAGAGAGTTCAAGTTGTTTTACTTGTAGAGGTGAGCTGTAGTTGTTGTTTATATCCAGAGATGTTTTGACTACATTTTTTTTTTAAGATTTGGCTTTGCTCTAGTCATGGTCAGAGGTGACAGAGACAAAGTCGATGATGGAGTGAGAACGGGGTTTGTTGGCTTTTTTCTTATTGGTCTATATTTCTTGTGTTGCAAAGTAACCCGTAAGCCAGACAACGAGTTTTTCTAAAGGGTATCGTGTTGCCCAGTTACTGGTTTGAGGAGGTCAGATACTCAGTCTCTCCATGTAAAATACCGGTATTCAGCTACTTCCGGTTAGGCTGAAAGCCAACCCCAATATTGTTGGGAAGAGGCTTGGCAGATGATGATGATTATGATTTTCTTGTGTTGTTATATTTTAATGTATACAAAAGGATGCTTTTTTGTCTGGTCGCAAATGCTACTGCATGAGGGCTTGGGTTAGATTCCCAGGTCAGGCAAAGTTATTAGATTTTTTCATCTGTAATTTCTCAGTAGCCCAGAGTATGGATTTGTGCCAGTTTGTTGGCTCTCCCCTTATTACATGGGACTTAAACATAACTGGCGAAATGTGGGTTCACTACAGGTACACTCACAGGTCCTTTATTTGTATGTGACGGCTCGGTTGGTGCAGTGGCTGAGCGATCGACTGCTGCGCTGCGTGTCGTGGGTTCGATTCCCGCACGGAACAAGTATTTGTATCACCTACAGGTAATTGTTCCGGATCTGGCTGTTTGTGTGTGTGACTTTAAATCTTGGTTAACGCACCCACGACACAGGAGAAATGACTAGTGTGGGGCAACAATTTTCAAAAAAAAGAAAAAAAGAAAAGAATGGAATTCAAGCTTGATGTTATGTATAAATTTATAAAATTACTCATAAAACTCATAGCAAAAACCTTGGAAACAAAATGAACGTTGTATATCTTTGCTCCAAACGCATAGTTGGTCTTGTGTTATGCACGAGCTAACAAAGCACTTCTGTGTCATACCGCCAACTCAATTTGGACCTCCTCTCCTCCCAGAGATACTCAAATTAAGGAGATTACAAGGGAATTAGGTGTAGTAGCGGAGGTCAAGTTAAAATGGATATTTTCGGTTCGTCTAGTATGTATTGCTGGGCTGCCAGTGCTATTTCAAACACGTTTGGTGTAACGTCGGGTGTCTAATACAAATAAACAGTTTTTTATACTACATACGTGTACTGAAAGTTAAGTTGAGTAAAGGCTAAGTGCGAGTCGGACTTGCAAACTAAGGGTTCGGTGATCGAGCAAAAACCCGATCACGTTTTTTTGTATTTTTACGGAGTGTGTGGTTTCTATTGCTGCTTTAACAAATACCTAATTATAAATATTAAATGAAGTTCAAAATTTAATTATTATTATTAATTTACTTTTTTTAATTCGAATTTTTGTAATTCTTAGGGTTCCGTAGTAAACAAAGAACCCCTTTAGTTTCGCTTTTTCTATCCATCCATCCATCCTTCCGTCCAGCTGTCCGGTAAGCCGGACAGCTAAGGCTCAGAGGCTTTTAATACTAGAAAGCTGTAATTTGACATAGTTATGTATACCAATCAAATATTGATCAAGCCAAGAAGATGGTAAAATAAAATCTTGAAAAACATTTTTTATGGCAGCTTCCCCATAATTGAAGAGGACAGACAGATGGAAGGGTGGACAACGGAGGCTTGGTTATAGGGTCCTGTTAGCACCTTTTGAGTACGGAACCCTTTTCTGTCTATGGAGTCAAATAAGGATATAATTATTCAGGCAATTAAGAGTATTAAGACAGAAAACAATGTCATTTACAGTCTCAACTTAGAAGAACTACCTACTTTCTGTTAACAGTATGTATACCGACAGCATAAAACACGCGATAGGAGTCGACGCGTAGCGATTTATTAGAATCCAATAAACTTGCTTTAAGAGGGCGCATTAAGAAATAAAACTTTCACACCCACGCTCCCTCGCACATCGCTAATATCTGAGATTTTCTTAAAAAAATAATGTATGCTTGTAGTTAAAGCCACATGCGAAGTTCGTTTCATTGGCATTTTTTTTTAAACATAACATCAGTACAGCAAAAGCTTTTTATCAGAAGAAATGCAAGAATGTAAGCAATTTTCTGAAATTCCCGATCACATCTCTCCATCATGATCGTGAAGCGCTTTTCGATGCTCTTCTGATGCGAGTGGAGTGAGAGGTATGCTCTATGTCCCTCTCTACCACCTCCTCTGATTGCACCACCTCCTCGCAAAACAAGCTACTCCAGCTTTTACGGTTTACTACAGCCCATAAGAACCAAGTCTCTCTATGTATGTCCAATGGTTTATTATGACACATCCATCATACATAAACTCACGCCTTTTTCTCAGGGGAGAAACTACAGAACGCCACATACATTGCTTCGTCTACATTCATACATCTGGTCATACACAGCGTGTGTGTATGACCAGATGAGAGCTTGCAAGTACTACGCACCACACCTTTTTAAAAATATCACCAATAAGGTCACTGTATGTCCTTCTAGGGCGTCCCCTCCCGGCGTTGCTTACATCTACCTTATACTGTCACTGACATCGGTGAAGGAATACATCGTGAGGAAACCTGGACTTATATAGTTAATATAGGTCTGAAATCGCCAACCCGTCTTGAGCAAGCGTGGTGATTAATGCTCATGCCTTCTCTGTATGAGAAGAGGCCTTTGCCCTGCAGTGGGACAGTAATAGGCTGGTACTATATAGCACATCAAAGTTCAGGACAAGGGGCTTGTGACGTCACTTTTAGATGAAAAGTGTATCACGGCGTGACGTCACGCTAAATTTCAACGCACTATATCGTCGTCTTTTTTGGTTTACACGACAAAAGAAAAAATACATGTCCAGTATTTTTGAGTAATACAACTTTCGGACCAAACAGAATTTTTAATTACACTACCCTATTCAGTGCTGTATTTACCACAAGCTAGAGCTCTTTCGCCCACAGTATATTTTATGGTATATTCTAACCAGCCACTTAATCCTGCTTCTAATAACATAAATGCATCACAGAGTATCATATAACACAGTACATTAATGCATACTGCCGCACGCAAACTGCATTACTTCGCAAAACATGCTAAATGGATGCTCTAGGGAAACCCGGGCGGGATTTTTACAGGCGCTTGAAAATATACGGAAACGCTCTTTAAGAGGGCGAATTCCAGATTTAGGATTCTTTCTGTAAGTTGGTAACATTGCATATAACTGTTATATTTTTTGCTGATCCTATTATTTTATATGGCAAAAATACAGCAAAATCACGAGGAAGTGGTGAAGGGTGAGCGTTTTGGGGGAATGTCTTTAGTAAACGTTTTGACGTTCAAAAAGTGCTGATTCTCAGCCTAATTTGAATAAATGAATTTTGATTTTGATTGATTTTAATTTTTGATTTTACCAAAATTACCTACTAAAATGAAACGAGCTATGAATTACTATTAGCGCTACTGCTGACCGTAACGTACTTGGTTTGTTTCCCGGGTCGGACGGGCGGTTTGGCAAAGGTGTACCTATAGTACACCCACATTTCACTAGTTTTGTATAAGGGCCGCTACTAAGAAATTTCAGATGGAAAAACCCAATAAATTTTCTGCCCGTCCCGGAAATCAAACCCATTACATCGTGCTCAGCAGTAGCGCTTCCGAGTAGGTACTTGACCCATGAAGCAGCTATTTAGACAGTTTGTTAGGAATTTGTATAGGCAATATTTCACCACAATTGTTCAACACTTTGGAAATTATGTAAAAAATGAAAACATTTTGTAATGTCACTTGACCTTGTTTTTCTACCTAAAAATTTAAACTCGTTTATTCAGTTTCGTTAAGGCGTAGGTTGCTATCATCATCATCATCATCCTCCTGCCCTTATCCCAATTTATTTGGGGTCGGCGCAACATGTTTTCTTCTTCCATACATCTCTATTTGCCGTCATCTCAAGGGTCACCTCTTTTCTTGCCATATCATCTTTCACACAATCCATCCATCTTTTCTTTGGTCTTCCTCTACCCATGTAACCCTGCACATTCATACTCACAACTTTCCTCACAACATGGTTCTCATTCCTTCGCATCACATGCCCATACCATGACAACCGATATCGTCTATATATAATAGCTATCGTCCTAGCTAAAACAATATTTTACTAGTTTACGTGTAAAAGGATTTTTGAGGAGCTCGTGGCTAAATAAAAACCATCGCACGTGTTGATGGAAGGTTAAGCTACGCTTACCGGGGTCAGTCTGTGGATGGGTGACCGTTCGTTACATATCGAGACTCCTCCGTACCTCGGAAAGCACGTTAAGCCGTTGGTCCCGGCTGTCATTTGTAGATCTTTGACAGTCGTCACTGGTAGCCAGAAGCGCGAAAGTCTGACAAACAGTCTTACCAGGGGGTATCGGGTTGTCTAGTAACTTGGTTGTAGAGGTCAGATAGGCAGTCGCTCCATGTAAAATACTTAGTTAGACTGGAAACCGATCCCAACATAGTTGGGAAAAAGGCTAGGCAAATGACGACGTGTAAAAGTGTTTGTAAAAACCTATTTACAGAAATAAGTTTAACTTTTCATTTATCCAACTGTGTTAGTAGTTCAATCAGTCACTTCGCAATCAAAAACAGCCAGGACGCACCTAATAAAAAAAACAAGCAAATAACGTGTCGGTCTCGACCACAGAGGGTCCCGTACCCGGGTAGGAAAAACATTTTTCCATTTCCATAGTTACACTTTCACTGTTTGCGAACGTATGAACAAGTTTGTTTGCACATGGTTTTGGCAGATTGCTAAAAAACTGTGCTGGTTGGAGACATCATTTTTTTCCCCTTTCATAATCACATAAACCTCCATTTACCAGATGCAGAAGAATTCTGTAGCATTGCAGATTGGATTGATCTATGTGGCGCGGCGGGCGAAGGTCTGCCTGCAACGCAGGTGGTTGCGGGTCCGATTCCCGCCTTGGGACAAATGTTTGTACGACTTACAAAGATTTGTTGCGTATTTCTATGTCTGTTCTGGGTATTTGCTATGTATAATAAAAAATATCCATCTATTTAATGTATTGTATTAAGTATATCAGTCATCTAGCACCCATAACACACGCTCTGCTTAGCTTGGGGCTAGATGATGCTGTATGGATTGTCCAGCATTATTTATTTTATTTATCTAAACTTCGGAGACAAGAGACTTTGCTTAGCATTTTTTTCATGAAGTAATTTAATATGTAGCATAAATAGAAACTATATGTTATAATGTGCTAATGAAGCCTTTCCATATGATATCCCACTTGATCTAGAACAAGTCAGAAAACGCCAATCCAGCTTACGCAAGCGTGGTGGTGGTGGGTATGAGATAAAGCCTTTGCACTGCTATAAGGCAGTAAAAGGCTAAATTTATTATTAGCACAACATCACGCCTGTGTTTCCCAAAGGGATGGGCAGAGGTGTGTCTACAGTACTATACTTTTTCCTACATTCTACCAGTTATGTTCAAGTCTCATGTGATAGAGGATCAGCCTATTGCTATCGACCGGGCACACGTCCAGACTCCGGGCTGCTACTAAGAAATTTCCAATGATAAGGACCATCGAAGTCTAAGCTACGCTTGCCGAGGTCAGTCTGTGGTTGGGTGACCGTTCATTACACATCGAGACTCCTTCGTGCCTCGGAAAGCACGTTAAGCCGTTGGTCCCAGCTGTCATTTGTAGATCTTTGACAGTCGTTACGGGTACTCAGAATCCCGAACCTCTAATATACCAGTCTTACCAAGGGGTATGGGGTTGCCCAGTAACTGGGTTGCGGAGGTCAGATAGGCAGTCACTAAACTGGTATTCAGCTAAATCCGGCGAGACTGGAAGCCAACCCCAATAAAATTGGAAAAAGGCTAGGCAGATGATGATGGCAGATGATTTAAAGTAGGTATATGAATGAGATTTATCCGGAGATAACAATTTCAATCAGCGGTAAAATGTCTCCCATCCTTCTCCAAAATTGTATGTAGCAATCTATATACATAATTATGTCTTTGATAACACGGTGTCGTCGCGTGAACCCCGACAAATTACCTTACTAATTGGAGTACCTGCAGAATGCCGCGAGCACACGACGTGTAATTACATGTAATTTGGGCCATTCTATGTAAATACTCGTGTTCATTGCTGTATGTTGGTTAATCTTTGTCTTTGGTGTCTGTTAAGTACCGTAAAACGATGTAAGATTGATTAATCTACAAGTAAAAGTTATAAGGATAAACGGGTAAAGTAATCCCAGTTCTCAAAATAACCGGTACTATTTGAACGTCGTCATGGGTCGTCGTGGAGGGGTGGAGTGAGGAGCTCGTGGCTACATATAAAAACAGCTGCACGGGTTGGGTACGCTACGCTTGCCAAGGTCAGTCTGGGGATGGGTGAACGTTCATTACTTAACCGAGACTCCTCCGTGCCAAGGAAAGCATGCTAAGCCGTTGGTCCCGTTGTCATTTGTATATCTTTGACAGTCGTTACAGGTTGTCAGAAGCCCGTAAAGCTGACACCTAGTCTTATCAAGGGATATCGTGTTGCCCAGTAACTGTTTAGATAGCGACTACCTAGTCGCTCAATGTAAAACACTGGTATTCAGCTGCATCCAGTTAGACTGGAAGCTGACCCCAACATGGTTGGATAAAGGCTAGGCAGATGATCATGATATGGTTTGATCAAGGTTTTATTTCTTAGTGGCTCGGAGTCTCGATTTGAGTTCGGTCGCTGGCAAAAGACTCGCTTATACACTTCACAATAACTAACGAAATGTGAGTGTTGTTACCTACTATAGGTTCACCTCTGCATAAGCCTTTGGGGATTACAGCCGTGATGTTATGTTTTGTAGTATGACGCTTCTTTGTCAAGTCAAGCGATAAAAGATATCTCTTAAAAAGTTACGGAAGATATCAAAATATGCGGGAAAGATAATATTTTTTATGTTGTAAACATTTCCTTGATCCGCCTCGTGATTAAAACTTTTGTGTTTCAGTAATGATTGTTTATGGGACAAGGTTCTTAATTAAGTTTTAATTAAATAATGATGAGGACTTTTACCGTCGTTGAAAACAACTTTTTTTATCGTCACTTGAACTCACCTCTTACTGGAAAAGGCCTGTAAAGAAACAGATTTTTTTTGTATATTTTTTGACTGGTCGTTAGTCTAGTGGTTGCAAGTACTACTGTTGGGGACGAGGTCCAATTCCCGGGTCGGGGAAACGCTTTTGAGTTTCTCTATCTGGGATATCACAGTAACAGCCTGGAGACTGGATATCTGCCCGGTTGTTGGTATTAGGCTTTCCCCCTATTACATGGGAATTCAACTTAATTGGTGCAATGAGGATGTACTATAATCTATACTATACTGGTACACCTCTGCCTAACTCTTCAGGTAATACAGGCGTGATGTTCTGTGTATGTTATGGATTCAAAATTCAGTACTCCGCACGTCAGTGGTAACACTTCGGTCTTGAGCTGGCCTAGTGTAGTACAGAGTTTCAATGGAATGCGAAACCAGGTTATACTGGTATTTTCACCACTTACCATATCTCTGGATATGTTGGTGCAACGTGGGCATTTTAATATAGGTAAAATAAAAATAAAACAAATGATTTTTTATACAACAAATAAATATATTTCCCATTAAGTTCCATGTATAAATTTTAAAATTACCTTTTCAAATAACATTTATGACAACAATATTTCAATAAGTTATTTTACAATATTTTGGAAGTTGAAAATTTGAAATCACAATGTTTCTATGTAAATTATGTAATAGTTATAATTTTCACATTCTTCCTAATATATAATAAATAATCAAATTCATTAATATGTATATGGTATACAATATTCATAATTTGGTATAAGTAGGTACTTTCGACTACATTAATTAGTATTTTTTTTCTCTAATTTATTTACATAAAGATGGTCAGTGCGGCGAGACGTCATTATATTCAAAGTTTTTTTCACTTAATTATAAAGAAAATCGTTCACATGTTAATAGATAACTATTACTAAAAAAACATCGAATATGGTCCACATGAAATTTAACTTACAATAAAGCATTTACAACACCCATATCTACGTACCTAGGGAATAGGTAAATAAATATTTGAATTAAAAGAAAATATTAAACAGAAATATGCTGAGGAAGGCAAAAATATAAATAGCTCTTTTTTATAATTATATTGGTTTTAATTCAAGAAAAATCGCATCCAAATTCTAAATTATTTTGAAGCTTGTTTAACTTTCTACTAACGGTCGCACCAAGACTGTTCCATATTCGAATCCTGGTTTTCAAATGGATCTGTAACGAATTTCTAATTGTCACATGTTGACAAGAGGCACGTTCTATATTTTGAATAATGCTAAACTTTCTTGTTTGAAACCACCCAGAACTAATGTTTTTCCAGGTCTTGAAATATTTGTCAAACGAACGTTTTAAAAAAAGAATGAAGAATTAATCAATGAATAAGGTTCCCTTCCGCATGTAACCTTCACACATCAAAACCTTATTTTCTACCTTCCTCATTGCAAAAATTACAAAATATTCAAACAAACTAACAGAACTCACAAAAATGTCTTTTAAAAACGTTGTACATTGGCCAACACAGATGTATCCGTCTATAAAAATTGTATAATATTCCGAATTCGTATTTTTGCAAAGCGTGTCCATTTAAAAGACATTACAAAAGCGGATTTACGCTGGTAAATATTCTATTGTTACAAAATATCCGAGTCGCTGTAAACTATTGACGCCGATTCTTCTAAATCAGCCAATATTTTCTTGAAAAGCGTATACTTGTTCAAAAAATGGCACTATAAAACTGTTTTGCAGTCAAAAGGGTATTACTATTAAATTTTATAATATTAGTAAACTTTTAGGAGTGGCTTAAGGTTGTGCGTTAAATACATTCGTTAAATTATTACATTCTGCTTATAATATTATGTTTGTAGACGAACTATAAACTAAATATTTAAGTATAATTTTCACATCAAAAGGCTTATAAAGTATTATAATTAATAGCAATATCTCGCTATAAATAAAATAGCAATTTTGCGACATAATGCACACAATAATAAATAAATATGTATTTTAAATATTTAAGCATCGGTACATTGACATCGCCATTTAAAAATGTTACAACAATTTTCAATAATTATACACATAATATATTTTTAATAATTATTACATAAATAATGGAAGGACAACAATAAAATCAGCTACTAATACATCCACTAAAATAAATATTTGGAAGTATCCTTAACATTTACCTTAAAATCGACCAAGGGCTTGAAGCCCAAAAATATAATTTATAACATCAATTAGTTATTCATTGGATAATCGTATCTTTACCAAATATATATTAAAATAATTATATATACCTAACATTCATGATAAAACTATAAGGATAAAATTATCAACAACAAATTAAAAACAGTCAAATATTTGTCAAAATAATTAATAATTAAAATGAGCCAAAAATATTTTTGGACACAGTTGTAAATAATTATTATGGAAGAATTGGCACATTTGTAATATGTATAAAACTAACGTAGCACGATACTGCAAATATTATATATCGACATATCTTTGCGAAATATTCAGCAAATTACAAGCTTACACTTAATCCGTTATAGTAATATATATTATATACGTTTATTTACCGTCATGTGTAATACAATAATGACATAAAACATTAACACATTGGAATAAACTAGATAAACATTGAATATTGAATAACATCGACAAATACGACACCAAAACATTTTAACGTAAGGTATCGAGAATATAAAATATTACATATTGAAACACTTTTACACAGAACAGTACCAGGTTCAGTCTAACTGCGGTAGTTGACGTGTGCCCAGAAACTTCGCGTCACGTAAGAAACGCTTCAGCTCAATATAAAAAGCACATAAATCACCTAAAAGTAATATATTTATATACTATGTACTAACTAGTCCACATCGCTGGTTACATTTGCGATGGTTACTTAGTGCCCGCACTGACGTCTGGGATGTTGCCTCACATTTACTTGCTGGAGTTGTTTCTGAAGCTTTGGTACTTAATTTTCTCTCAACTGAAATATGAATATGAAGCGTACACACCCATCCAAACCGCACATATTCCTGTTCAATCATTCAATGATTTTATGGCAAATTTAAACGATTCCTAGCTGCCGCGAGAGACTTATTCGACACGTCAGTGTGGGGAGTGCACCATACGTCAGTGTGGGGAGTGCACCATACGTTAGTGTGGGGAGTGCACCATACGTCAGTGTGGGCAGCCCTTTCATTAAAGTGTAATTAGCTAAACGATGACCCTGTGTCAGTCGTGGACTGCGACCGGGGCGCCCGCGGCTGCCCCGGGAACAATTTCTATCTACGAGATTTAGAATCTACGCTCTACGCACGTAGTCGACTTAGGCACTGCCTACCTAACGATACCGAAAAAGACGGCGCTATTCTATTTACGAGTACCTAGACGAAATAATTAATAGTTAAATTTATTTAGAAATTTGGCAGTTACGGTCCGGCGACCGGCGGGAACTAGAGGGGGTGAATGTACAGGGGGACATCAGCGGCCGGACGACGGGGCGCCGGAGGCCGCCACCGCCGCCGGGCCGGTGGGCTGCGGCCGGCCAGCGGCGCAGCGCGCGCAGCACGCGGAACGGTGACGCGGCCGCCGGACGCACGGCGCGGGAAGGCACTCGGGGGGGCTCGCGGCGGCGGCTGCGGCGCGGCCGGCCCGGCGGCGCCGCCGCGCGCAGTCAGAGCGGGAAGCAGCGCGAGGCGCGCCGCGGCTCGCTGGCGCCGCGCCGCCGCCGCCCGCGCGCCTCGCACGAGCCGTCCGAGCCGCGCGCGCCGCCGCACAGCCGCTCCGGCTCGATGGGCTCCAGCTTGTGCATGGAGGGCCGGCTCGACAGCCGCGCGCTGCCGGCCGGCGTGGACGACGCGCGCTCTGACACCTCGTCGCCGAGCTCGATGCGCCCGAGGCGAAGCGCCAACGCGTACTCTGCGCGCTCGATGACGCTCGCCGGTTCCTCTTCCACGACGGTCGTGTCAGCGATCGTGGTGTCGGCGACGGTGGAGTCGGCCGCGGCGGAGTCGGCACGTGGCGAGTCTCCGGGCACTGTGAGCGAGCGATGCGTGTCACTCGACGACGGTGACTCGTTGCCTGCCGCGTGCCGCTCCGGGGTCGCGAACACAGAATCGGAAGCCCAACTTCGAGTCTCCGAATTTTGTCGCAGCGTATCGTCCACGCTCCGCTGTGAAGTGCGGCGACTGTGACGCGGGCTCTCATCGTCGATGGCGCGGAAATCCAGCGCACTCAGGTCGACGGGGCCGCCACGGCGTCGCGATCCGTCTCGACGAAACGAAGGTCGATGTGAAGAGAATGCTGCATCATACAATTCGCAGAGACTCGTGCGGTCCGAGTGCGGTTCCTCATACAGCGTGAGATTCCGCGTCTCGGTCGCATCTGAGGGAGTCTCGTCGCGATTGGATGTGACTTCGCTGCGCTCAGAGATATCGAATGTGAAACGGGCTTCAAACCTGTCTGGGCTGAGCAGCGGCGCGGATCGCGATAAGTCGTCCAGCTGGCTGGGGTCCGCGTCCGGGTCCGGCGGCAGCGCGCGCGGCGTGGTGCGGCGCGGCGACGTGTCCTCCGAGTCGGTGGAGCGCTCCGAGCGCGGCGCGGCGCACACGTGGCGCCGGCCCAGCGCCGGCTGCGAGCCGCACGGCGGGCGCCGGCAGCACGTGCGCTCGTGCCGGACGTCCGAGCCGCTGCTGCCCGTCGACTTGGAGTGCGGCGGCCGGCGGCGCCGGTCGTCGTCTCGTCCGTATAGTGACGTGAATTCTTCAGAACAGAACTTCTCAAAGAGTTCCTGCGAGCTGAGCCGGGTCGAGCCGGTCGCGTTGTAGAACGCTTCGGTGGGCGACCGCTCGGCTCGCTCGTAGAGGGCGCTCGAGCTCGCCCTTTTAGACTTGTCCATGAGGCCGAACTTATATATCTTAGGAAGGCGTCGCTCGAAGACACCTTGAGAGTGCGCGCGGGCCGGCGCACGCGGCGCCACGTCATGCAGCACGCGGTCGGACGAGCCGGCGCGCGGGGCGGGCGCGGCGTGCGGGGGGGAGGCGGCGAACTCCGGTTCGTAGTCTGCGTCGTCGGGCGCGTCGCACGGCAGCTCCTCGAGCTCGGCGCGGCACTCGCAGTCGTCGCCCTCGTCGAAGGAGGGCGCGCGAGGGCCGCGCACGAAGGCGCGGCGCCGCTCGGCGGCGGCGGCGTCGTGCTCGTCGAGGCGGAAGGAGCGGCGCAGCGGCGGGCGCTCGCGGCGCGGCCGGCGCGGCTCGTCGGTGGCGGCGTGCGCCAGCGGCGGGCGCGGCGCGGGCAGCAGGCGGTCCAGCGACAGGCCGCGGCGCGGGCGGCGGGGCGGGGCGCGCGGGGCCGCGGGGGGGGTGTCCTCGGGCGTCGTGGGCAGCGCCGCGCCGCGGCCGAACTCGATGAACCAGAGTTCGTCCTTGAGTTCGCACTCTCACTTCTTTTCATTCATGTCTTTATTTAAATAGTGCAGCACGTAATGGAGCACGAGATCGTAGCAGTATTTGTATTCGGTCTGTGGAGGACAGTAGCTGTTAGAGCAGATGTGACAGACATAACTGTAATGCCAAAGTTCACTGCTGGGTACATACCATGTTCTCTACAAGCTGGGGTCGGTGCCGGCGCACAGTCTTGACTGCCTGGAAGACGTCCACCTCGCCGTGTTGGATCACTTGCTCGATGCACGCGTTGGCAGCGCAGTATACGCCGGCACGGCTTCGCCCGTCACTAAACACCATCCAAGTAAGCCAAGCATTAACAAAACCTTCAAAGAGAACATTTAACGCCTGTGAAAAGTACTCACGGCGATACGACGCAGACTGGTCCGTAGTCAGTGCGCTGGCGCCATCGCTCCACCATGTTCATGAGCTCGACCAGCGAATTGGTGGACGATGGCACCTTGTGGCCCATCGGCCAGCATGTCAGTTGGAAAAGTTGGACAGTCTTCGTGGGAGCTTTGACGCCGGCCATCAGCTCCGTCAGTGAAATAATCTGTCGGACACGGATGGACAGGTATTAAGTCTGCTCAAGTTTGCTGTAAGGACTAGAAAGTTTTTGATGTCGGTACATTGTACACATTCAAAATACAATCTATTTATAATATTTATTATCTGCTGCGTTTATATTATGCTAGATCACTGAATGAGATGGAGAGGTGGTGGACTCTACTTATTTTTTTTGGGATCACATCTGAATGTGATCCCAAAAAAAATAAGTAGAGTCCAGATCGTGAGGTTTACTGGTTAACCTGAGTTAACCAGTAAACCTCACGATCCTATATCAATCCACCAGGTTTTTGAGTTCCTGTAATTATATTCTAGAAAAAGTCTTGACTCCTACCTTCTTATTGATCCTGAATATCCAAGTCTTGATGTTGGTGTAGTGGTTGTGCGAGACGTGGTCTATCGTGAACACTGGTCCATACTTCTTGGAATGACGACCTTCAGGCCAAAATGGTGGGAATTGTTGCTACAAAAAATAAAGAGGCGTAAGGCTATGTCAATATCTTTTTGGCTTTGGAATATTCTTTCAGTGACAACATTTTGGAAGCAGAAGTGATGTCTCTTCGATCATCATCTACGTAGCCATTTCCCAACGATTTTGGGGTCGGCCTCCAGTCTAACTGGATGAAGCAAATACCTTTATTTTACATGTAGCGAATTGACCTCGACACGACTAGTTGTCAGACTTTCGGGAATCTGAGTACTGAATCGGACTGAAATTCTGTTTCACCGTCCAAGAGGCATGGCTGATGTCTGATGAGCATGTGTTTACATCGCCACTCAGACCCTTTAACCCGGAATACCGGGACAGCTCTTCAGAAATGATGCTACGTACACTTTAATCTGGTTTCAGCCACACTACCGCTGATATCCAAGGATACTCACAGAGTTTTTAGGAGGCACGCACAGTACCACCACCGCCGCACATTCGTAGTCATAGACCAGAGACCAGAACTCTCCCTGGGTTCTCACTAGAGGCCACTCCGTCACTATGTACTCGCGAGGTTTGGTGTAACCCTGAAAATTTCATCAGTTATAGTACGAAGACTTTTTTTTATATCCAAGCTATACTTGAAAAAATATGGCTGACTAACATTTTGTTTTTGGAACGAAATTTTCGACTCGTCATAAATGATAGGCAAGTCAAATGATACGGTTGGGTATATATAATTCATTTAACCAATTTAAACAGTTGACGACGCGCTTAACAATTTGCCACATTAAATTTCATTCCGAAACTGGATAGTATCTATTAATTACATTACTTTTTTGTCAGCGGCAAAAAAAGTGTGATGACTAATGTCTGACTAAGTCAGACAAGCATATAAAACAAACGAACGTACCGTACCGTGAACGTACCGTGTACGTAACGAATAGTAGGTATCACAGTTTGGTTGCATTCGCCCTATGCGACATGGTTCCTACTTCCGTCGTGTGAAATTATATTTAAAACCACAGTTCAACTACAAAGACACAGACACACGAAGTGAGTTTGTGAGCATCAGCTAACTGCCTGCGAAAAAAATCGGTTTAAGACGTGAAAATTTCATATCTTAATACTTTTCCTTCTCTTAATCCGATTGCAGACCCCTGAATTTTGAGATGTTTTTATTATTATGTTTGTAGTTCCCACGAAATACAAGAGGAAAAATGTATTCTTACTGGGAATAAAAGCTTAAATATATTCTAATAGTGCCATTATAAGCACACAAGTCATTCAAGGCACAATACATATAAATCGAAAATGCATTGCGAGGTTACTTCGTGATAATTTGATATCGAGGAAATTTTACTTAAACCTTATGGGGAATATATACAAATAAAAAATAAACCTTTAAAATATATACAAATGAAATAGTAACTATATATTATTCTTACTTATCCCTCCTTAACGATGCACCTAGTCGCAGCGAGGTGCATGTCACATAAAGCGAAATCGCGGGGATAAAATTCGCGCAACCTACCTCTTCGCTCCGTGTGACCGAAGCCTAAGTGTGACCGCGGTGTCATAATAAAATTACATTAAGTTAAAAGATGAACTTTCTAAGTAACTCAGAGACACTTTTCTGCGGAAATTGCATTTGTGTTATAAAATTGTGTTTCATTTCAGTAAGAAAGAGCAGGACTACTTTATGAAATACTGGCTGGGACTCAGCTGGTCTGGTCGCTTGTGAACTTTTTAATTATCCGACGTGACAAGTAGCTGTGGACTCAGATAGCAAATCACACAAGCCGTCATAAAGTAGCAAGTAGCAATGGAAATCATCATTATTATTATTTTTTTGTACTTCAACGACTTACTCTATTAAGAATTTGTGCATATACAGAAATCACAAGCAGTTTTGGGCATAGTGAAATCGTCACTTATAGAAGGGCACATCATCTGCGGAATAAACTATTTTAAAATACCAGACACTAGTCATTAGACACTTGGATAGTGATTTGGTCTTAGGTATACATACGTGGGTCTTAGAAATATAGAACCTACATACATAAACTGGTGTCGTTTTTCCATGAGGGTAGGCAAAAACCACAGAACGCCTCCTGCTACGATCCCTACATACTCTTTTTGCTTCTTCAACAGATTCAAACATCCGGTCATACACGAGTACTACGCACCTGACCTTTTTGGAGAACATCACCATTAAGGTCAGTGTATGTCCTTCTAGGGCGTCCTCTCCCGGCGTTTCCGCTTACATCTGCGTTTTGTTAGTCGTCTTTCGTTCATCCTCTCAAGGTGACCTGCATAATTGTATATAGTAATACCTGGTAAACGAGTACTTACGTCAACGAAGACAGCATTGATGTAATCAGTGAAACTGTTCCCTTGGAAGGACGTCAAGTACGGGCGGAAGTTGTCAGCTGAAAAAAAAGAACATTATAAAAGCCTCTTATTCATGGATAGCAACATTTTTAAAAAGCACTTTTGGCACTGTGTTTTGCTAGTACCTCTCTAGAAACATAAAAACATGTTGTAGGTACAAGGAATCATGCGCAACTTTTGTTTTTCATGAATTTTCGAGGGTTGCCTGAAGTAGAAAACAGGGCAGTTATTTTAGTCGCGCACACGGTACTGCGAGAGTCCGTAATGGTTGACTTACATAGAAACCAAAGCCAACACAGCCAAGCTACCAAAGCTTGTATAGAAATCACTTCTTTCACCGCGCTTACTCTTGATTTTAATTCCGAACGATCGACATTAAAATGTTGGCGTTTTGTACTCTTGAGTTCGACGCAAGCGCCAAATTCGGGAACGAACTTGGCGCGCGTTAAACGGTACCTACTCTTGAGTTTATTTTGACAGCTGTGTATTTCGCCAAATAACATAATCACGTGACTTCAAAATTAACACTGGAATTGTATTGGCTTTTGACCGGAATTTAATATAGTTTAAAAAGTAAGAGACTCCGGAATGGATGGATGAAAAGTAGTGAAATCACGATTCAGGTCTTTCGGTACCTACTTAGTCTTCAGAAGGACTGAAAAATCCACTCAAACTTACGTGGTACAACCAGAACGTCCCGGTTCTTCTCCCTATTATCTCCTCGGTGGCCTCCAGCGCAGTCTCCTATCGTGAACCTCGGAGTCTGCTTGCAAATTTGCTGGTATTCCTTCTGGTACTCATTGAGCTTCGACACCGGGTCTCGCTGAGATTTCTGCTTCAGTCTCTGAGAGAGTTCAGAGACGGGGAACCACGATACTCCGCAAACGACATGTTCCTCTAGTGTGTCATAGACAAATTTGTATTGTTCCTGTTGGGAAGAGATTTATTGAAAATGTAAAAAAAAACATTATTATGTTTATGGGCTCCGTACACGACCGACAACCAGTCTTACCATAGGGTATCGTGTTACTCTGTAATTGGATTTTGGAGGTCAGGATAGGCTTCACGAAAAATATTGACACAAAGCTGCATCCGGTTAGACTGGAAGCCGATGTCAACGTAGTTTCAGTCTAACCGGATGCAGCTGATTATGAAAATTTTTACATGGACCGTAAAATATTAAGTTACTGGACAACACGATACCCCTTAGTGAGACTGGTTGTCAGACTTTCGGGCTTCTGATAATGTGCACTCGTGACCGAATACATTGTCAAAGTTTGAGAAGGTTAAATACATTACTTCTAGCCATACCTAGAAGTGTGTCCTTTATTAGAAATCTAAATTCGGACCCGATTTTTATAGTACCAGACCCGGAGCAGGATGCGTTCCAGAGTGTTATCCACCTGAGTTGTTATATCTAAGCAGCTATTTGTGAAACTCCCACATATAATGTTTTATTTCCCATAAATGTGGGAATGTTAGCATTAAGTGCAATCACGTTGTAACTCCCCCGTAAGTACCCAATTAAAACAAGCTCAGACAAACGGTTGGGTCTCGTTACGAATTCTGCACAAGGTATAATAAGACTTATTACATAAGTATATTTCTCAGTAAATCACTACTAATAGGTAGTAGTACTTGCACAATCATGAATAAGGACCTGTTCTCACTGTGTCAAACGGTCTTAAAAGGCTGGTATATTATTTGGAGCTGCACCTTAACCTCCATAATAAAAAACGCGGGAAAGTTTCAACTAGTACCTATCTTCAGATTTTCCATACGTTTTTCGAGGTTAGTTTTATACAAAGGTTATTGCTTGACGCACTCCAACTTTTTTTTCCAATGCATTGCAATATGGCGCGGCCGGTCCATTAGTGCACGAGCCATCCATCCCACTGGAGTGGATACACTCGATGTCAAAAGCTGGCCGAGAGAATTATTGTGTTGCAACGCGCCCCCTAGCGACTTCTAATGTGTTTTGGCGCAATGGTGCAATGGGTCGAGCCGTAATGTGCGATTAGCTTAATTTTGCAGTGGTTTATTAGCATGTTTCGTATCATTTTCCCGGTGATGACAGAAATGAGAACCGTGGTCTACAGGTTCAATCAAATCAAATCAAATCAAAATTCATTTATTCTAATTAGGCTGAGAATCAGCACTTTTTGAACGTCAAAACGTTCACATAAGACAGTCCCCCAAAACGCCCACCCTTCACATCCACAATGGTCAAAGTCGTGCAACAATATACATAGAAATCGTCAAGACACAGTGTGAACAGCACCTTAGACACGTAACTATAGGGTGTTACATTTCTGCAATTATTGTGTACCGTCGGAAGGATATCTCCAATTAGAGGGAATGAGTTTTTCGATACTTAGAGCTGGCTTGCTTCATGCGGAACACGGGATTGCAGCATTTGAAGGAGACTGTGAGGGAGTTAAATCGAATTTGGAATATGATTTGAAGTGTAAACGAAGATACTCTCCACGAGTATTCGTTTTATGAATATGGTTAGTATGGTTACGCGATCTTTTGTTATGTGGCGAACATTCTTTTTTTCAAAACTCAGCATCTACGAGTATTTATTCTATTTTATTCGTTCTCGAGTACAACAAAACATATTTCTAATGAACTTGTTTTTCGCGATTAGATTTACGTCGTCACCAAAACACGACCAGTCTGTTCGTATCCCGATTAAATGTTCGTCGAGTAACAAAATATCGCGCAACGAATGTTCGCGAAATAAATTATATGTATTCTTTAGTATTTTTTAAACTTAGGCTGTTTCCTATAGTTTCTATCGAGTTCTTTATTTGATTGATTTCAGTTCATGAGCCGCAGGACCATTTTCCCAACACTAATACTACTAAACTAATATTTTGACTTTTCCGTACAATTTTAACGCTTGAACTCACATACAACAACTCCTTACCTCATTTTCTATAAGCCCTTTGCGAGATTGCCTGAGTTTCTTCAAAAATCCGAAAACATCGAAGCAGTCTTCCTCCTCAGCCAACTCGAGGTTTGCATCAATGGCCAAGTACACCCCTGACCGGCCACCACCGTCGCTGAAAGGAAGGCACAGATTTAAATACTGTCTAATCTTCATAGTGCCTCTTCTCTTCTTGTTATGAGAAGAACAAACAATATTGAATCAAAAAAAAAAAACCACAGAAACTCATTTTCAATCAATATGAGGTATTGGTATTGCACACATTGTGCAAAGTCATATTGCATGTGTCATGCAATCCTTTACAGCGCAGGTATACTGTAGTGTCACACAGATGCTCATTTATTTTGCGTCACTTTCTCGATCTCTGAGGGGCCCGTTAAGTCGTAAGTCGTACCCTGGGCACGGAAAAAGTAAACAAAGTGGACATGTTTCAAAATTAATTGCGGCCCCTACATGATTGCAGGCCACAAAGCATACAATCTCAATAACATGTAACTTTGACATCACGATAGTAATTCAGCATCTGCGCAAATAATACAGGACTGCATCAAACGTTATTTGCTGGCTCGGCGCTCACAAGTCACAGAGTAAACTAATTTGTTATATGCTCCTCTACAACGTTAGAGCATTGCTGAAATTGTGTAGTAATATTTTTATTCTGGAATTGCGAACAGAGAGTACTCCCAGAGGTCACTGAGCCAGACTAAAGTCGTGTAAAATAAATGCAATATAAGCGTAAAGTCAGGTCTTTTGTTACAAGATGGCTGAAAGTTTGCAGAAAAGAAGGAGAGTTAACTATCCCCCGGTTTTTAATCGCGTAAAACAGTGTGTCTTCAGTAAATCTGCCATTAAGTTGTTACAGAATCTGCCTATTCCAATATCCACAACAATCCCAGGCTGCTACAGAAAATTTCCGAATAGAAAAATCTAATAGAGAAAATATCCCCGACCCCATATCTCTGGGGACTAAACACAGGACCCACAATTACTAGACAAACGTGGTAGTCAAGGGTCGATATTGCAATTATCTGATGCTTATTAACAGGATTCTGTCAGGAGCGGTTAGTATTTGACCTGTTCAATCCAGTTACTAAGTTCAAAACCTATTAAATTATAGCACTGTGTTTCATAAACAGAAGCTGTCGTATTGGTTACCTTGAGTCTGCATTGGCCAGCCTCGCGGATGGTAATCTGGCAGTCTTTATTACTACGTATAAGTGACTAAATTAAAAAAACGCCGTAGCGCGTGTCGTGATACGCGCAGTGTGTTGTTTCGTAGTTGCCATTACTAACAATTTTATCTCAGTAATTTTCAATGGAATTTGTAGAAATTTTTCCATTTTTCTTCTTCAAGTACATTTTATAAGTGATTCGACCATTACTCGTTAACTTGTAAATCTTATTTAGCTGTGATAGTTTTCTTTTTAACTTTGTAAATTATGAAATAAAATAAAATACATTTAATTCAGACTTAGAATGTCCATATGTTGTTAGTTATATATGTATTAAAACTACTCGTGTGTTAGTATTGCATCAATAACAATAGTATCAAAAATAATGCTAACGTCGTGAATTTATAACAGTTTTCTAGTAATAAGATTTTCTGAACTGATAATAATAATAAATCGATATTCTCAGACCAGGTTCCATTGGTCCAACACAGAAACATTTAATTAATACCTACTGACTAAAACACGCTTTACAAACCTATTAAGCCGCGGACAAACGGACGGAAGGATTGACGGGTATGGCGAAGCTGTAGGTTCCGTAGTTAACAAGGTACCCTAAAAATCTGTTGCACAAGCACAGTCCTTAGTCCGACCATTTGCGATTCGTACCTATCTTCTGTTTTTACCTACAGTATATTTTGACGTATCTTTTGGTGTCACCAACGCGCATTCGAAGACTGCCCTCCTGAAATGAATAGAAACCCCACTCACTTGCAATGCACCACCATCGGTCCAGCAGCTGGGTTGGTCGCCAGCCTCCTGCCAACGACCGCACGGACTCGTCGTCTGAACTCCAGCAGTGCGTTACTGAACGGGCATGTGTGGGAGTGCCACTGTGTGTAGTGGAACTGCAGGAGGAAGCGCTCCTCTACCACCACCTGTCGAAGACATTTAAATGAGGATCGTAGAGCGAATATCACAATACCTATTATTTTTGGAATATTTCCATAGCCAAGGTACGGAACTTACAGTAGCCAAGTCCGATTCGATTTTTGCCGCTTCTTTTCATGGAGTGACTGCCTATATGACCTCTACAACCCAGATACTGGGTAACACCATATACATACATACATAAATACATAAACTCACGCATTTTTCCCATGGGGGTATGCAGAAACTGAAGAACGCTACCTGCTACGATCCTTATATACATACTACTCTACAAGCTTCGTTCATACATTGTTGTATATTGATAAATTGGTATGAATGGACAGGACAGTTTATAGATGACAGTGTAAATGTTTTCTTCGAATAGCAATTAGAGATACTTTTACAATATTACAAGGGTTACTTTCTTTTTCAGGGTACAATGAATGAAAACAAGGTTTAAAACACCAAAATACGTTCACTGGTCTCAAAAGTCGGGTGACGGCCAATATAAGGCTGCCTGTCCCTCCGGTGGACAGGCAGCGAGGTGCAAGGTGCGAGCAGAGAAACGGAGAAATTTTAACCAATAGGATTGCATAAAATTTTGGCTTTGTTCCAATGGACGGGGATTATTGGTTTATATTTCTCAGTGTTCCGCTACGTGTCCTCGCTCCGCTCTGGTAGACAAGCAGCCTTAGTACCCAGAGGAACTCTGGAACAGAGCAACGCTGATGCCTGAATAAATCAATTTACTAAAACATCGAACGACTAAGTTCCATTAGGTACAGAGGCCAGCTTATCAAGCTACCCAAATCTGCAAAATTTATTTAATAGTTTTTCGACTTTATTACAAAAGAATAAGGCTCATGTCCAATTGAAAAAAAATGATAAACTTGATGTGCTGGTGTCTATACATACAATATATATATAAAAAAATAACAGATTTATAAGCTTTGTTAAAATAATTCGTTAACAACATCGAAAAGTAATTAAGTTTCGATGACGACATAATTAAAAATAAATGTATTCAAAAGTGGACAATGGGCGAATTTATTGACATAAATTAATCAACTACAATGAAATTAATTTGATTACTTCACGAAATATTTGCTAAAATTATTAATTGTTTTGCCTGTTAATGTCATGTTCAGTAATTAAACCAAACATGATTACTCAACACAATTGTATTATTTTTCAAAGTATTTTCATGATAAGGTATTTCTAAAAATTAAAATTATCTTTATTGTACACCATAAAAACTTGCAAATAATAACTATGGCATCTATGCGCCTAATGATATAGTCCAAATTCAGGCTTCGAGCTGCTACAGAAAATTTCCGTATATAAAAGTCTAATAGAGACAATATTCTCGATCCCCGATCCCTGGGGTCTAAACCCACGATTATAAGACCGACGTGGTAGTCAAGGGTTAATGTCGCAATTATGAGATGCTTTTTAACAGGGTTTTGACAGGAAGGAGTAGTATTTGACCTCTTCAATCCAGTTACTAAGGTCAAAACCAGATACAAATTGTATCACTGTGTTTCTACATGGAAAACATCATCTGCCTAGCCGTCCCAACTATGCTGGTATCGGCTTGCAGTCTAACTGGAAGTAACAAACATTAGTGTTATACATGTGACGTTGAAGAGAACTATAGTTTTTGCTGTCGGTAATATTGCTTTGAGATCCAGAATTGTTCAATCAATATTTTTAAATACAAACATGAATAAACTCTCTCTTTTTCCCACGGGGGTAGGCAGAAACCATAAAACGCCACCCGCTACGATCCTTAAGGTGCATCCAGACTATATAACATAACATGTTATATAACATAAAACATGTTATATGATATAGTTATACGATTCTAACATGTTTTGTATGTGTACTAATTGCAAAACGTTATATTACTATGTTTTATGACATGTTATGTTATATAGTCTGGACGCACCTTTACACACTCTTGTCGCTTCGCTCACGTTCATACATCTGTTCATACGAGTACATGCATGCCGGTTGCGAGTACTACGCACTTGACCTTTTTGAAGAACATCAGAAATATGTCCTTCTAGGTATCAGTATTTTTATATACGGAGTAAGGGAGAATTAACACTCAAAAGCGATCTGCTTTGATTGCACGATCAAACGATCGTTATTTGAGCATCTATGTACATAGCGCGATGACTTGCAAGCGTCCATTAGGTCACTCTAAAGAGATTTGTGTGTTCAATCTCTTGGCGTGTGACAAAATCGCATCGTTTGCTCGTACGATCGTAGCCAATAGGGGTGAAGCCTGGGTAAACAGAAATTATATTTAGTCCGTCAGTCAGAACAAAAAAATATATTGGACACGTATTTTTTACTTTATCATGTCAATAAAATATGAATAAGAAAAAACGCTGAGATTGGGATTGGGGACTTGGGGGCTACGTCACTTGTGGTCAACAAAAATTACTAACATGAGACGTCACGCTACATTTTAACTCAATGTATGGACGTACTCCTTTGATTACGTAAAAAAAGAAAAAATACGTGTCCAATGTTTTTAAATAATCTATAAGGACAGACAAACAAATATTTTATGGTCATCATAACTATTAGGACGACGACTTAGACTGTGTTCCTGTCTACATGGTTCGCAAGAAAATATATATCTAGGTACATATCTAGAGTAAAATTAAAAAGAGGTATTTTTTTTTAAAGTTTGTATTTAGGGGGTAATCTCCGGAACGAAAAATCGAATTCTCAAAATCTATTCACTGTTAGAAAGCTAGATTACTCCTGAGTGCTATAGGCTATTATTATTTTCAAACTACGCTTTGAGGAGGAAGGAGGGGATGTAAAAGAATGAAAGGAAAAGTAGTAAAGTAGTAAAAAAAAGTACGAAATCCACGCAGACGAATTCGAGGGCGAAGTGCTAGTTATAAATTAATACTAATTATTACATGTATGATCATCACTTGATAATGAGTCGACAGATATGGCCGACTAAGATTTTTTTTGGAAAATCAACCGAAAAATCCGGAATTTTGGATAATATGTAGTATGTATGAAAATCATAATAACAAAATGTCTGCACTCGAGCGAAGCATGGGCGGGTCGCTTGTTTATAATGAAAACATAACTTCTTTTGTAGAGTGAAAATAATCTGCTGAGCAATAAATAAATGCGCAGAGTTGCAGACTTCTTCAGACTGGAAAATATTTCTCACAACCCCTTTGTGTAAACAAAGTTTTCAAATAAAGAGTATCTTTCAAATATTTCAAAGGGATTTTCTTGGAAATTGCAAAAATAAAATTGTATTTTCTGTGTAACAGCACGCCTGTATTATGAGAAAGGGTTAGTAGAGCTTACACTTACGAGATCAAAATGAATGAAGACGAAAACTAGCTCACCTTAATATCTAACCTTGGAGTACCTATTACCTACACTTGTTAGGGCACACACTTGTACACTATAATTTCTCATGCGTACCTAATTGGCCAATCTCCGTTGAGATTGGACGCCATGTAGAAAAATCAGTAAAGCGAAAACTGCTCGTCCCTGCTCATGATTTGTTATGTGTATTATTTTTATAGATTTCTATATAGCTATTATGTTTATAAGCGACTGGCTGTACTGACGATTTTGCCAGCGTGGAATTTACAAAACTTGGGTTTTCTATGTTACTCTTTATATAATATAATATATAATAGTCCCGTCAAAATCGCTCCAGCCGTTTTAGAGATTACCTCAAACCAACAGACTGACAATTTTTTTTTAATCATAATTTGGTATTAGTACTGTGTATGCATTAAGTAAAAAGCTGTTATTTTAACATTACAAACCGACACGTCAATTTTATTTATTTTGACATTTATTCTTTCTCTATTAGTATTGTAGCATGTCTCCAACAAAATTTGCTCCACCCAAAGCAAATGGCACGTTTTATATTTTAAACCATTCTAAAATCGCTTGAGTGTAAGCAACCAGCCAGAACTAATGTTCTTCTAGCCGGAATACCATAAGGTTCCTTTTGGCATACACATGTCACTGTACTTACACTCTTTTCACTCTTGTAAAGCCTGAAGGTTCGTATGTGAAAGTTGGCGAGTTCCTCCTCCTGCACGATGCCGACGCTGATGTCTCCATACGTCTCATCCTTCTCCTTGTTCGGCGGCCAGTACTGGACGCACATCACCTGGTTATGGAGACAAATATCAAATTAGTATATACTCATATTATTATGTGAAGGGGAAAAGGGACGGAGATGGAACAGATACGACTTATAAGAAACCGTCGGCACGGTTGGCGCAGTGGGTAAGCTATCGGCTGCTGCGCGGCGTGTCGTGGGTGTGATTCTTGCAAAGAACAAATACTTCTATGGCCTACAGGTAGTTGTTCCAGGACTATAAATATACGTAAATCCACCTACGACATAGGAGACATTCCTACAGTAGATATTATTCTAATACCTACTTACTACCCATCTGACATCCACATTCTAGTACAAAATGTTACCCCTTGGTAAAGGATAAATTATATTTATTTCTGTAAATGGGTTTAAAAAACATCGTGACACGTCATCATATAAAATAAAATAAATAAATTATAACTAGTTAAGGTCGATAGTTGCTAGCTGACAGCACTTTGAGAAGAAAAACTGAAACATACTCAGGTCATAGTCTCTTTTAAAGTCCAGACATAATCATGGTCATATTGTTTATAAGAAAACTATGCATATTATTGTCTGAGATGGTCTTTTGACGAAAGAACTGCATAGCTTTGAGTGTGCCTATTCAATCAGTGTACGCAGTCGTCAGTAATTGCCAGCTCAGCTCAGGTAAGATTGGTTGTTAGACTTTCGTACAAACGTACAAGGATCTACGAATGCCAGTCCAGGCCAGTAAAAGATGGCCACCCATCTGCCTATCCACTTTGGCAAGCACAGTCAAAATTAAAAAAGCTGCGGTAAAATATAACAAAGCTCGGAAAATAACGGGTAAACATGAATTACAAATTCGAAAATGATTAAAATCATAACTATAGTAAAACATTTTCTCATTTCAAATGGGTGTTGGAATACACTCTAAAGTAACACTCGCACGCTTAACTATTCGAACTGTTCATAACTCGATCACGAGAACGCGTTTTTGCTGCATAAAAATATTAATAAAACTGAGAGTACATCGAGCTTAGCGCTTACAAAATAGACTGCACATTTTACACTGCTTAAAAACTTAACGACCATACGAGTTAAGTCCTCGTTAGTCTGAACAATACGGTATTTTGTGCATTTTCAGATTTGAGACAAAAAATCTTTTCATGTTAGGTACTGACAGTTTTGTTACATGGAGAAGCTCGTGGTTTAATAAAAACAGCCGCAAGGGTCGTTCGTAGGTTGAGCTTCGCTTGCCGAGGTCAGTCTGCGGATGAGTGACCGTTCAGTACATATTGAGACTCGTCCGTGCCTCGGAAAATAATAGGTCTTTACTTATGAAATTGCCGTTTTGTATGAAAAAATTTAAATGAATTTTTTTCATGTATTTTTTATTTGTATTAATCGAAGTAATCACCCATGCAATCAATGCATCTTTGCCAACGCAGTGGCAGTTTATTGATGCCCTTCTTAAAGAAATCAGCTGGACGGGAGGCAACAAATTCTTCAAAGGCATTTTGTACTGCCTCTCGGGTATTGAATTTTTTTCCCGCCAAGAAGTTATCCAAATTCTGGAAAAAGTAGTAGTCTGTAGGCGCAAGGTCTGGTGAGTAGGGCGGATGACGGAGAGCTTCCAACCCCAGTTCTTGCAACTTGGAGACCGTCTGCTGTGCAGTATGAGGTCGCAAGTTGTCGTGCAGGAGCAGCGGAGACGAGCGATTCACCAATGCTGGTTGGAGATGTGCCAGCTTCTCCATCATTGTGTTCAATTCTTCACAGTACACATCTGCAGTAATGCTCACCCCGTTTGGTAAGAAGCTGTGTTGAATCACACCGGCGCTAGACCACCAAACAGTGACCATCACTTTTCTTGGGGTAAGTTTTCGTTTAGGGCATTGTTTAGGTGCTGAACCAGGATCCAACCAACTTGCTGAGCGCTTGCGGTTATCAAACAGAATCCATTTTTAATCGCAGGTAACAATGCGGTTCAAAATTCCTTCATTTGTGTGTCTGTTGAGCAGTGCAAGGCACGTCTCGACTCGTACTTCGCGCTGGCGATCATTGAGTTCGTGGGGCACCCATTTGTCAAGCTTTTTTACCTTGCCAATTTGACGCAAATGGACCAATATTGTTTTGACGCTAACGTCGAAAGCTGCTGCTAATTCAGCCGTAGATTGTGTATCATCAGCTTCCACAATCGCCTTTAATTCGTCATTGTCGACCAAAGTCTTCGGACGACCGCGAGGTTCATTTTTCAGGTCGAAATTTCCAGAACGGAAGCGAGCAAACCAATAACAGGTAGTGCGTTGGTTTGTAGTGTTAGCTCCGTAAACGTCGTTGATGTTGCGTGCCGCTTGTACCGCGTTGCTGCCACGACGGTACTCATATTCCATAATTACTCGAATTTTTAACGTATCCATGATGACGAAAAAGATTTAAATGCGATGAAAATGTAACACTAATCAATAAACAAATGACTACTTTTGGAAAAAAAAATCCATGTTTTTAAAATAAAATTAATTTGAAATTAGAATTCTTAGCCAAACAAAAAATATTTTGATTTGAAATGGCCAGTACTGCAGAACGGCAATTTCATAGGTAAAGACCTAATAGTCTCGGATGTAATTTAAAATTTTTTGACATTCGTTACGGGCAGTCAGAAGACTGAAAGTCTCACAACCAGATTTACAAAGGGGTATCGTATTGCCCAGGAACTGGGCTATTGAGGTAAGATAGGCAGTCGCTCCATGTAAAATACTGGTCACCCGGTTCGACTGGAAGCTGACCCCAACATAGTTGGCAAAAGCTACGCAGATGGTGACTGACAGTACTCGTATTATTATATTACCTGCCCATACATTCTGAATCACTGCTTCGCTTGTCATATTTGAATGTGATATAAATACATAAATTGTATGCACACACCATTCAATAAGGTTCAAACTAAGCATAGCTTGTACTATGGCGACTAGTTCATGGATAGACATACTTATAAGTATATAGATATACATTTGACTCCATGACCAAGCCTTTTTCTAGTTGTCCCCCGTCAACGACGCCCTAAGCCGAGGTTCGAGCCCCACAGGGGGTGCTCTTAGCATGCGGTCGTTTAATTGCAAATAATTAATATTTAAATACAATCTCATTTCAAAGTTCTTTTCAACCATTGCATGTGAGTGTACCCCGGGAAAAAAAACAAATAAAACAAATCTTCCAGCGATAAATTGGACGAAGCAGCTTTAGTGGAGCAACCGGTAAATGTGTTGCATCCATTTCCTTCATAAAACATGAATACAAAATGAAATCTCGTTCAGCAGAAGTCAAATTAACTACAACGAAACACAGACTAGTAACAATATAAGCTTTCACGAAACTCGAAACTAGCAAATTATTTGGCCGAAAACAACTAGCTCCAAACAGTTAACTGCCAAATTTTGCAAATGGCGGCCTTTTGGCAATTAGGGCCGTCGCCTACTGACGGCACAGAACGACAAGGGATTTTAATAACCGAAAATGATTTGAGATTTTATTTTATGATGCTAAGCGTGCTATTCTTATTTTACCTATGTGGCGCGGCGGGCGAAGGTCCAATTGCAACGCAAGAGGTTGCGGGTTCGCCTCCCGCCTTGGGACAAATATTTGTACGATCTATAAAGATTTGTTCCGGGTGTTCTGGGTATTTGCTATATATATTAAAAATATCTATCTATGTAATTGTAATGTAATTGTTTGTAATTGTATTAAGTATATCAGTCATCTAGTACCCATAACACAAGCTCTGCTTTACTTGGGGCTAGATGATGCTGTGTGGATTGTCCAGCATTTTTATTATTTATTATCTCCTTTATTACATTAACTTACTTAATAATTACATTTTTAAATATTTCACCATAAAAGAAAAGTTTGAAACATTTCAAAATATGAAAAATAGTAGCCCACCGGTATCGGAAACAGGGTCCAAGCTACAGTCAGGGCTCCAGAGAGAGGAATCGCATTACAATACGCGCCGTGTCCAGAAGAACTGCTTTCTGAATCAAGCCCTTGATCCAGCTGTCTAACGAGAGCTTCCTTAGGTGTTGGTGGACGCTCTTAGCTATTAAGCCATTGGCTGACTCGACTATCGGTACAACGATTGCTGAGTCCACATCCCACGTGTCGACAACCTCGCGAGCCAAGTCAAGATACTTGATTTGTTTATCTTTCTCGGCTTTCACGAGGTTCCCGTCATGCGGGACCGTTACATCAATAATCGTTGCGCGCCTCTCAATTCGATCCATCACCACTATATCAGGCTTATTGGCTACAATAGTCCTGTCAGTGATGATAGATCGGTCCCAATACAAAGTGACACTGTGTTTTCAAGAAATAAGATTCGAAACAATCTGTAAGTATTATAAAAATCCCTCGTAGTGCCGTGCCGCCAGTGAGCGCCGGGCCTTAATTTCACAACCGTGGTGATGGCTTGCTATTCACTTAATATTCTAACATTAACGTAATCTGGAAATCCGAATATCCTGTTACACCTATAAGGCCGGAGTTAGGCAGTTACCTAATCTGACAGGATTAAACAAACAAGAAGGGTGGGATCGGTCGGTATTGTTTGATCGCTTTATGATTTGTTGAGGCAGTTGGCCCTCGAGGGGGGACTGGGAAGTTGTAGTGAAGTTTGAGAGCCCGTCGAGGGTTGAAAAGTAGTCAATATGGTGATACTTGTATTTATTTATAGCGATAAAAAGGGTATTTTGGATAAATTATGACATTGTCTAGTTTACTAATGCCACTTTCCACTTCGACCCGAGAACCGAACCTTAGACCTAGTGCTCACAATGTGTAACCTGAGTAATAGGTCCACCGACATCTCCGACTGCCTCGGTGGTCACTAGTAGCCCGGACCCTGGGGACCCAGTTATAAGTACATTATATTATAAGTTACTCCAGACAAAAGGTAGAAAACAGTGAGCAATAACAATACATATTTTAATATTATTCAAAACTTGTCACAAAATCAAGTACAATATTTTGGTTCGAAGATTAGAGACTAATTAATATCTCCTAGCTCCCAAACTAGATTTATAGCCTATGACTTGGGAGTCAGTGATTCCTTACTTACAATATCATGAAGTGCATCGTGGCACCAATAGGCTTCTTATATATAGGAGACAAAAATGGAAGTTATGATTTGAGTGAGGAAAATTTTCCACTATCTTTTGGCGTCAGTTTCACCAGCTTGTCAAAGTTGTACGCATATCCTCGGGGATTTCCCTGTACGTATACATAGTTATACGTACGCGCCCTTTGTAGTTGTGTTAACGTACGTGAAAGTAGAACTAACTTAACTTTTGCATTTGCAATATTAATTAAGATTATTAAGGTTACGGAACGTTATCCACGTGTTAAATATTGAGGTTGTATGTCGTGAGATGAAATCTTTATTAAGTGATGCATTATGATTAATATTTTTGGTATGGGCCTGTGTTATCGCCTCACAACCTGATACCATATGTACAGTAAATGAATCTGGACGTGAATTAAAAAGCAAAAAACTAACTTCTATCATTAAATATCTCATTGGTTTAGTAACAAATGTAAAAAAAATCAAAACACCAGGTGAGAGAGATAATAATGATGTAGTAGTGAATATGGTATCTGGTTGTGCATTGATGTCCCTTTCATTGAGCATAATACCAGCCGTAGGGTCGATCGAATATTAAAATACCCTAACCGAGGTCGGTCCGGGGATGGGTCTATTACATTACTATTACATATCTTTTACATTTTTTTTTATTTATTTATTTATTCATCACCCTTATCACTAACATTACAGATACTTATAACCTAATGCGTTAGTGAGGCATAATAACTAATAAACTATAATAAAAGTAACCAAAAACGTAAAAAGACATAAGAAATTAAAATTAAATTAAAAATATAACAACAAAATGCAAACCTAGAACACAATAACAAAAGTAGTATAACCTAATCTAGCTTATAACATAATATAAATAAAATCATCTTTGCGAGTTCACTGAACTGACAAGAGAATATGTCTATATTGTTCTGGATTTCATTAATAGTACGGATCGCTCGCGTGAGAGGCGTTTTGGCCAGTAGGTTGGTTCGTGCGGCTGGCACTGACAGTAGTGGCGGGCGCCGCCGTCTCCACACGTAGCGGTCCGGAACACAAAAGCTCAAGCACCGTAGTACCCCAGGATTGTGCTCCTTGCCACGGAGTAATTTAATTAAGTACATTATAAGCGCAAACTCTCGCCGCACTTTTAATTGGTTGTACCCGACCATACCCAACACGAACAGTGTGGGGTACATAAGTGGGTACAAAGGGTACACCCCATACAGCCTCCAGTACAAGTGGCGTGTGAACTTGTTCTGCACGCGCTCCAGCATGACAGAGTATTTGGCTTCGTGTGGAGCCCATATGACACCACCATACTCCAAATGACTCCTAACTAACGCATCGTATAATACCCTTACTGTTGTAATGTTTGTAAAGCCCTGCGACTGCCTAAGTACAAAGCCTAGGTTTCTGTACGCCTTCTTGCATATCTTAATAATATGCTCACGAAACGTGAGCTCTGGAGTGAGGTGAACTCCCAGATCACGCACCTGTGTTACACGTTTCAGTGGTGTTGCCTCTGCTTTGTACTCATAGCACATAGGGCTTCGCGAACGTGTAAAGGATATTACCGAGCATTTGGATACATTGAAGTATAGTTTATTGTCATGACTCCACTTCACCACCCTGTCAATGTCATCCTGGAGTCGTGCACAGTCCGACTCATTCCTTACCTCGAGCAGCAACTTGAGGTCATCTGCGAATAACAAACATGAACCATGTCTGACTACTTCCGGCAAACTGTTTATCATTATGAGAAATTCAAGAGGCCCCAAATTGCTGCCCTGGCTCACTCCAGACCTCGTGTAGTATGGCTCCGACTCGTACCCATTGTAGTCAACATACTGCTGACGGTCTTTCATGTAGCTGACAAAGAACTGCAACAAATGTGGTGTACAGCCAATATCAGCCAGCTTCCTCAATAAGACATCATTGTCCACGGTGTCGAAAGCCTTTTTAAAATCGAAGTACGCCACGTCCATCTGCACCCCACCGTCGACTGCCGGTATAACCTGCGCCATGAAATTAAGCAGGTTGGTGGCAGTGCTGCGCCCCGGCCGAAAGCCGTGCTGCGCATCCGACAGTTGTGCTCGGACCTGCCCCTGCATACAATTTTGGATGGCGGACTCGAACACCTTAGCCGGTGTCGACAGTACTGCCACTGGTCTGTAACTGCTGACATCTGGACCTGACTTACCCTTAGGTACTGGAACGACGCGTGTGAACTTCCATCGTGCTGGGAATGTGGAATGTTGTAAACAGGTGTTATAGATGTGATGCAGTGGTCCTGCTAGAACCCTGGCACAGTCCCTGAATAAAAATGCTGGTATGCCATCCGGGCCAGATGAGCGTTTTGGCTTGAGATTCTGCAGCGCTATTTGTACATCGCTAAGAGTTAAGGTGTCTAAATGCACCCGCGCACTGGTGGCACCGGCCTCCGCCGCCGCCGCCTGTGCATCCAGTCGCGGAGGTACTTGGTTATATACCGACTTAAAGAAGTCTGCAAACTCTCCGGCACACTGATCATCAGTTAAATCTCGACCGTTTTTTATTATATTTTGTCGATTAACTCTGCTTTTTTTGGACCTAATATATTGCCAGAATGCTTTGGGATCCTTTGCGAATTGATTTTGAATTTTATGTTTGTAATCTGTGTATGCTATTTCTATTGACTTTTTAATTTGAGCCCTAATCTTAGCGTATTCTTTGTAATCGCAATCAAGTTTTGATTGTTTAAACTTTTTGTGTAGATATGCTTTACTTTTAATATCTCGAATTATTTTGCCTGTGTACCATTCGGGATAAACGTAACGCGAGTTTCCCGGCGCAAACGCCTTCCTGGGTACACACAGGTCTAAAATATGACTAAGTGTGGCATAAAAGAAATCTAAAATATCATCCAAGTCATGTGTCTCATACAGTGTACTCCAGTCAGCAGAAGTTAACATTGTATATAACAACTGATAATCAGCTTTATAAAAATTCCATTGTGGTCTAATACTGCTCGCGGTGGCGGCGGCAGCGGGCGAGGGCGAGGGAGACGCGAGGTGCGCGGGCGCGGGGCACACGCTCGCCGCGAGTGGCGGGTGGTGCGGGTCGACGGGCACGAGCGCGTCGTCCGCCGCCGCCACCGACACCTCTCCGCTAAAACCCGTACTCAAAACTAAATCCAGCTGACGACCCAAAACATTGGGTACCTTGTTACTTTGTGTGAACTCGCAATATGACATAAAATATTCAAAATAATTATTAATACTTACAGGGCACGAATGTAAATTAAAATCTCCAATAATTATAACTTGCTTATACCTATCACACATATTTTCTATTAACCTAAACAAAATCAAATAGTCATTTTCAGAACTCCCAGGTGGTATATAAACTACACAACACAAAAACAAAAATCTATTATTTAAATGAACCGTTGCGCTTACAATTTCAAATATGTAGGTGTCTATCGACGCGTCCGCGACATGTACTTGTCGCAGCTCGAAACGATGTGTGGCCACGAGAAGCGTGCCGCCCTGCTTACGTCCATCGACTCGATCACATCGTATTATTTTGTATCCTTGCGGGACAATTTCAGCATCTTGTATGGATTCGTTGCAGCCGGATTCAGTAATTGCGTATAGGTCCGAATTAAATAATGCCAGGTTATTTCTAAAGGTGTCTAGTTTTGTTCGAAGACCCCTTACATTTTGATAAAATATTTCAATTTTATTGCTACTTATTGAATGTAGTTTCGGGTTGTCTACGAAACCAAATCCACTCGTTGAATTCTGTGTTAACTGGCCATATTTCAGCTTTATTTAAATTATCATAGTTGCTTTCGGGTACACCTATTACGAAAGACGCATAGTCTCTTTCTGTTTTGTGTTTAATTTTTTGAACTTTCAAAGTTACATCCTGACCACAAATACTTTTAATATGGTTGGTCATAGCTTCTTCGGTAGTTTCGGGATGCAGGCGCCATACATGCAGGTGTTTTTTGCGTTCTGTAGCTTGTATTGCCTTCAATTCCGTATTTTTGCCAATACCTACACACTTAGATACACGATTAAATTTCTTATTTCGCACGGTAGTCCACTCCCCTTGAACTGTTTCTCCATCTTTCCCTTTTTCCGACAATACATCAGGCACCGACAAGCTAGCAACATTCTCCTGGGCCGATAGTACCGTAAATTTCATGGCCACACCTGTGTTTACATTTTGCTTTGTAGCGGTCTTTTGGCTACTCGCGATCTTTTTGTGTTGAGTTTTAGGCTTGGCATTTAAGCTCACAACTTTTGCAAATGTATTAGGCGAGCTGGTAGTTGCGTCTTCTGGTAATACCTGGTGGGGTTGATGGGAGTGAGACTGAGTCACTTTGTTTTCTATGATCTTTATTATTTTGACCAGGTTATCAAGATCATTTTTCGTTTGTGAAAATTGATATTGCAATTGTGTAATTGCATTTGCCTGGCTATCTAAGCGGACAATAATATCTGAACGAAATTGCTTTAGTTCAACCAGTAACGCGGCATCCACATCCCTATTATCCATCATAACAGGAGAAAACTGAGCTTGACTGCCGCGTTGTGTGTTTACATTATTTTGCGGTGTGGTGTTAATGGTCAAGTCAGTTATATCTTTTCTCAGCGGCGTTTCCATGTTTCCACATTTTGGCTTGAGGCAAATGCAATCCGGACATACCCATTTCTTTTTATACGCTAGGGTATATGCATTAAAGGCACTGTGCATAATACTAAGACACTTTAAGTCGTATATTTTAGAGCATTTATCATTTGAGCATTCCATATAGAAGCTGTCTAATATAGGCGAACAACAAGCGCTGCACTCGCTGTCCATAGTTTTAGTTTAAAAATTGAACGTTATTCAAAATATTTATCGATGTGTGCGTGTACTTGACAAGAGCTTGACGCTTCGCTGTTGTGCGACAAGGACGAATTATTTTCCGCGCGCAGCCCCTCTCTTTTACCCGAGGTGAGGAAGAGCTTACCTCAGCACACTCGGTACGCGCGATATTGCACTCGCGAATAAAATTTCGAAAACAGTTCACAGCACTTTAGGCACTTAGTTCAGGCTTTGTTTAAACATTATGAGTCAATATTGCATATTATAATTTCTCCATTTTTTTGGAAAATAACAAAAAAAACGTCCGCACTCGACGGCGAATACCATAACTACATGCTGACCCTAAGGGTGTCGAGTTTCGACCCTACCGTAATTCACGAAGCACGTTAAGCAACTGGTCCCGTCTGTCATTTATAGATCTTTGACAATCCTTACGGGTAGCAGAAAGATTGGAAGTCTGACAACCGATCTTATAGAAGAGTATCGCATTACCCAGTACCTGTGGCTGACAGAGAGGCAGTCGCTTCCCGTAAAATACTGGTATTCTGCTGCATCTGGTTAGACTGGAAGACGACCGCAACAGAGTTGGGGAAAGACTAGGCAGATGATGATGATTAGAATAATGATTTAAATAGCCTTTAATGAGACTTGGCACCAGGCTCAATAATAACAATAGTGAAAAACGCCTGAAGATGAAATAAATAGCTACCAATAAGCCTAAACTTGCAAGAATCGCTAATTAGATAGTAAATTTTGGAGGTTAATCAACGCTTTTTTAAATGGGGTCCCGTCTGCTTGTAATAATGGCTAGTAACAATGTTTCTAGCAAGAATAAAATATAATCTTGCGATGTCACTATGTCGATATAAAGTGTAAGAGCTTGATGTAAAGTATGATTGCTAACTAGTTGCAGTAAATTGACAGAACGAATGTCTCATACAACACTGAAAAATGCACTATGCTGGTGCATTAATAAAATAACCAGCAAGGTGCTGTACTAAAGTGCACTCGAATCTCTTTGTAGGTTATTTTATTTATGGCACACCAGTTTGTTTCATGTTTAAGTATCTTAGGCGACATTAAACTCTGTCAAGTTTTAGGGGTATAAGGAAAAGGTTGTGAAGTTCCTCATCCGCCATTGAAAAGACCTCCTTCCACCAGACGGGTGTTGTCTCTGGTGGGCTAATGCCCGACGGTCGTTGTTGGGTTCTTGTGTATATTATGTTCAATCACGCGGATAACTTTAATGTCGCGATGTAAGATACGTCAGATTTAGTTTCGTATGTGGCGAGATATATCGATGGTCGTTACAAAGTCACTGCATCCAATTAAAAGTCTTACAGAAGTAGATCTATTTATACCATGATACTATACTCAAGATTTATGGATATTTTATCGAACGAAAACTTTTGCTGTACGTGAAAAATATGCACCAAATATAAATAAATATAAAGGGTTAAATTCATGGATGGATATAAAATACTTTTATATAAGAATGTACGGGTTCCGTACGCCTATTACGGAACCCGTCGGCCAAAGTGTCAGAACCGTCAAAAACACGGCCTGTCCGTCCGGAATTCAGTTAGCGGAATGTTTCTGACAGTTGTAGGTATATGGAAAATTATTATAATGTGAAGGCGAGGCTGCAATTTGTACGCTTCGCAAATGTATCGCATAATTTTGAATTTGTTAGACGAGCTGCGTAATACCGGATAACTTTTTATATACATTTTTATGCACACAGAGAGCAGACGGTCAAACCATGATCATCATCATCATCATCTGCCTAGCCTTTTCCCAACAATGTTGGGGTCGGCTTCCAGTCTATCCGGATGCAGCTGAATACCAGTATTTTACATGGAGCGACTGCCTATATGACTTCCACAACGCAGTTATTGGGCAATACGATACGCCTTGGTAAGACTTGATGTCAGAGTTTCGGGCTTCTGACTATCCGTAACGACTGTCAAAGATCTACAAATGACGGCCAAACCCATGTATATAAAATGATTTCCTGGCCATATGCGACGTTACGAAAACGCAATATCGAGTTTCATTATACCCTTGTGGCACGGATCTATGAATTAAATTAGTATGTACATGTAAAAAAAGGGCTTCGAAAAATTCATCCACATCGCTGTCAACGGGAAAAGTGCCCAAAAGGCTGGCAGCATTGCTACGTTGAAAAGTAATGCTGATGCTATGGTCAAAATAAAAATTAAGGCCGGCACTCCAGTCACGTGAAGAATTGAATTCTCGTAAGTTAAACACATTCCTAATAAGAATGAAAAATCCAAGAACACGTTTATTTATTCCATAAAATTTTACCGCACGTCGTAACTCCTCAACTCGAAGTTAAGCATCCCTTAGAAAGCGCCGCGAGCTTGCGTTCGGCTTTGTAACTGTTTTAGAAAATTCGCAAAGTTACAAATAGGGTGTGTAATATTTATACGAGCTCTTACTGTGTGGATCCTTGTGATACGGGATAAACTGCTGGAGGTCAGAATTTGTTCAGGCAAAAGCGCAAAGGTAGCCGCGTAATTTAAGTTTTATTACACACCATAAAAACATAACATCACGCCTGTATTTTCCGCAGGGATAGGCAGAGGCGTACCTACAGTACACACACATTTCGCTAGTTATATTCAAGTCTCATGTCGTAAGGGGCGAGCCTATTGCCGTCAACCAGGCACAGATCCAGACTCCGGGCTGCTTTTGAGGAACTCTAGATGGGTAAATCCAATAAACACTTTGCCTGAACCAGGAATCGAACCTAGGACCTCGTGCTCAGCAGTAGTGCAGGTTATTTTACATACATATATTTTTGAAGATACATAAAATATTATATTTTTAGATTTCTAATGATACATAACTTTTTTGGATACCATACTAATTAATTCTAGGCTGTAATTTGCAAAACATGTAAGACACTTTAAAATTACGGGCTACTTGTCTTTTAAGAAGCTCTACATAGCAGTCCTCTAAGGCGTTTACAAACTGATTAATTACTGAAAAGACTGTCCCTTCTGCCTTTTTTTACTCTGTGGTTAGAATTTGAAACATACTTTACTGTCAGATAAAGGCGACATCAATTGAGTGTCAAATCTCTGAACGTGAATGAGATAAAACCGCTTTAGTACCTTTCTGAAATAGAATTCTGGTTGAAATATGAATTTAAAGACGTTTTATTTTACGCTTGATTTGCGCACGGAGGTATATTTAACGTAGGGTATTTTTACCCTTGGGACATAATGTGATGGACTGTAAAACAAGAAACTCTAACGGCATGAACATTAAAAATGTACTGGGTACTGATGATATTGACGATTTCGAAATGGAATACATACATCATGATCATCATCTGCCTAGCCTCTTCCCAACTGCGTTCGGTTCGAGTTAAAGTTTTACCTTCTACCGCTGAATACTAGTATTTACACGGAGCGTTTGCCTATCTGACCTTCATAACCCAGTGTCTGGGTAATACTATTCGTCATACTTTCGGGCTTCTAACTATCCGTAACGACTATCAAAGATCTACAAATGACAGTGACCAACGGCTTAACGTGTTTGCGAAACACGCAGGGCTCTCTATATGTAATTGATAGTCATCCATCCAAGTACCGATCTTGGCCAGCGTAGCTTTAAGATACGATTGATATGTGCGTCTGTTTTCGTTTAGTGACAATCCATTGGAGAAATTACATTAAGTTTAGTTTCCCATGTCACTGGGAATTGACTGAAGTAAGGATTCTTCAAACCTGGATCAATTATATTATTTACCTGGTAACACTGTAACTTCATCTTAATATACAACTGACATCTCACAACCTCAGGTTCAGTTGAAAATCAGCGTCAGACACTAGATGTTTGGCAATTTTGCTGAAAAGGACCCATTACTCATTTAAATTGTTTTGTTACTGTATTTTTTTCTGTTGTTTTCGATGTTTATGAGTTTGTCAATGCGTGCCTGAGCCTGTGCTTAAATAAATGATCTTATCTTTCTTTCTAACTGCAAACAGCTCTCATCAAAGCTGAACGTAGTACAAAATAATGGTGTTTTGATCCGCAAAGGCCGAAACCAAATAATGGCATTGCATGACCTGAATCGTACAGCCTTCTTTGTTCAGGGTCGCTTTCCATTTGCACATCGGAACAAATATTTGTATGGTCTACAAATCATCATTGTTCCGAATCGCTATGTTTGAGTACGGAGTAAGAGAGTGTTTAATGACAGAATAAAGGCTTTATTTACCTATTAATATTATATTACAACCTTTAACCCGTGACTAAATTTCAACCCTTCGTATGAAAATTTTCGTAAAATGATTTTATAAAAACCATGTGCTGTTTTGACCCATTGTGGATTACTTTAGAAATAATAGGGTAGTGTCCTTAAAAAATCTGATTAGTCCAAAAGTTGTCACGTAAACCAAAAATTACGACGATATAGTGCATTGAAATTGACGTCACAAGATAACAGTGACGTCACAAGCCCCTTCTCCTGAACTTTGATGTGCTATATCATTATCACTTTTTATTGATTTGAGTAAGCAAAAAATAAGTATCCAATATTTTTTGGTAATCTTACTGACAGACTAAATAGACTTAATATATTTCTACCTAGGACACATCCCTAATATGACTTCCGAGTAGGAATGTGAAAGAAACAAATATTGGTTTATGTTAGGAAAAATAACCACATTTTATTTTTAACCTACCCGATCTTTTACGAAAAGAAAAAGAAAGATTTGCCACAGTCAACATACGAGCACGTAAAAAAGAACTTAGTACTGCGAATTTTTAATGACAGTGTTAAAGTACAAACATTTAGAGGGTTTTATTTGTATCCGACATATAAGGTAGACCGCTTATATCTCTGTACCGGCGAAATAATAAAATATAAGCCAAAGAGATACACCAATAACAAGACACAGCGAACGGCCTGTCATAAAACAAATACGAGGAATTCCTTACAAATTCTTGTAAAACAAGAACGGTCTAGCTGCTTTAAAATACGAGGAAAGTGTTCTTTCGGTATTAAGTATATAATAACATCTTCCGTATAAACTTGGCTCGTTTCATGCTGAAATGTTATGTACACCAGGGATGTTGAACCTTTTGAAATCAGAGAAGAAAATGTTACAGTACCATTCTTTTTTCAGAAAATAAGTAGGTAAAAATAAATACAAGATGCAAGGGGCATCAACACACAAACTAATAAGTACCTAGTGAGTACGGAACATGATTCTTACCAATTTTTAACCGACTTTAAAAAGGGAGGAGATTCTACGTTCGACTGTATATATGGTTCAGACGAGAGAGATATGTAAAAATTTATAGGGTCCAATAAAATTAAAACACGTCATAATTAAAAAGGTTTGACACCCCTGTTATGAATATTTTTTCTCGAATGATGTAAGAGGTGGCTGGCTAAATAATACTGTTCACTAAGTTTCAGAAATTCTTTATTCCATTAGCAAGTCTGGTGCTCAGTATTTCATTTTCAAGGAAATGAAGTATGAAATAGCGACAAATGTTGTACAAGAATAGCGTTGAAATCAAATTGCTTGAATGGAGAAGCTTCATTTGCTACTGAGTCTTGAGTAATTTTGTTGCAAATTGGTGTTGATAAGTGCTAGGGACAGTTGAGGAGCTTGTGGCTGGATAAAAACATCCGCACTAGTAGATCGAAGGATAAGCTACGCTTGCCGTAATCTCCAAAACAAATGATACAAAAAATATTTTTCAATGTTATAAAATTAGTCAATCCTGAGTTCTATTATTATTTCAAAGCTACGCTTTAAAGGGAGTGGAGAGGATTTACAAGTTCGAAGGGAAAACTACGATCCAATCCATGCGCATGATACGAGGGCGGAGTGCTAGTAAACTATAAGTACGCAATTATCGATTTGTAATATAGGAAAAGCAGCAATAATTTGATAATAATAAAACATGGTAGGTATATGTTTATTTGAAATATGCTGACCAGCCCTTTTCATTTGATACCTAACAAGGTACATTGAAACGATATTGTAGCCCTAATGCAAAACTTAATATCTTCTGGAGGGCGCCGGGCGCCATTTTGTATTAAATGTCACATCACATGGCCTATAGCCAGCCGTAGATCAAGACGCTTGTTATAGTATCTCGCCTGTCAAATTATAACATGTCGTTTAGGAGATATGCAGGAACGGATAAACATACATACATTCATTCCAATTATATAAATGACTCAATAGTAATAATTTCTAGAATAGAATAGAATTTTATTTTGCAAATATGGGTAGTACATAGTTCTTAGGATTACATTACAGCTCAGCCACATTTTACCGTTCAGCATGCAAATATTTAAAAATTATTATCTGATTATTATACTTAATTTTTTTCTTTAAATTACTAGATAAATTTACACATTATTATTATTCAATTTTTATTACTACATATTTTTACTTACTATATTTAACTTTAGTACATATTTTTATCTCGCACTATTTCAAATGTCATACCATTATCATAAATTTTATAATATATCATTACTATTACAAATATAACATGTTTTTACTATTTAATTTAAAATATCATTATTATTACAATTATCAAAGAATAGATGTCACAAATATAAATAATTATTTAAATAAAAAAAATAATATATAACATGTCATTACTATTTAAAATGTCATTATTATTAAAATTGTCAAAGAATAGATAAGAATGTCACAAATATAAATGATTAGTAATAAAAACAAAAATATTTAAAATAACATTATTATTATTGTCATTGAATAGATTAAAATGTCAAAATGTTATCCATTAACAAATATTTTTCTCCGATATGAACTCAGTTACACTGTAGTATGTTTTGTCTATCAAAAACTTCCGTAATCTACTCTTAAACAGTGCTGTATTCAAAGCTTTCCAACTGCTTGGTAACTTATTGTAAATAATTGGGGCCATGCAAAAAACGCTCTTGCGCATTAAAGCGGTTTGACATGAAACTTGACATAATTTACTGTTGTCACGCCTATTTCTTGGAAATACGTCAGCCAGGCGTTCAAAACGAGATGGATTCTGCTTAACAAACATAGCTACTTCAAAAATATAAATACTAGGAAGTGTCAACATATTGTGTTGCTTAAAATAGGGCGCGCAACTGTCTGTAGATTTAAGTTTAAACAATGATCGAACACATCTTTTTTGGGCCTTAAAAGCTGTATCTCGATCAGTTGAGTTTCCCCAGAAAATGATACCATACCGCAAGTGAGATTCAACTATTCCGTAGTAAGCCGCAAGAAGTGTTTTGACATCTACTATTGAGGATAATTTATATAGTACGTATGCGGATGAACTTAATTTTTTACATAAAATATCTATATGTGCTTTCCAATTTAAATTACAGTCTATTTGTAACCCTAGAAATTTGGTATCATCTGCTTCTTCTATTTTATGATTTTTGTAATTAACGTTAAGATTAGTTGCGCCGAAAGTACGCTGTCTAAAGTACATTATCTTTGTCTTACCTAAATTTATATTTAAATTATTGTCATCTAGCCATTTAATTAGCGAGTCAAGGGAATTATTAATGTCATCTTGGTAAGTATTAGAATTTATACAAGGTATTGTTAATGTGCTATCGTCTGCGAACATAGTTATAGGATGTTCAAGGGACAGAGGCATATCATTAACGTAAGTTATAAATAAAAACGGGCCCAGAACGGTTCCTTGTGGTACACCGTATGAGATTTTACGTTCTCCTGATCTTGTTATCTCTTCATGTTTACTAACTACGTTAATGCGGCTAACCTCGGTTATTTGCGTTCTGTCTTCTAGATAAGATTTTATAAGTTCAAGCACGTTCCCTCTAATGCCATAGACTTCCAATTTACCTAGCAATGTATTATAATGGACATAATCGAAGGCCTGGGTCATATCGCAAAAAATAGCACATATGGGAGATCGTTTATCCATGTTTCTAATTATCGTATACAAAAAGTCATATATTGCCATATTAATGGTTCTATGCTGTCTAAATCCTTTTTGTTCTTCACAAAGTATATTATATTTTTCCATGTAATTATATAATGCCCTGCAAATATATTTCTCGAATATCTTTGAAAAAACCGGTATCAGTGAAATGGGTCTATAATTTTCCATCAACTCCTTATCTTCTTTTTTAAATAAGGGTTTTATTATAGATGTTTTTAAGGCATCTGGATATATACCCGCAGAAATAATAAGGTTGAGTATGTGACTTAAATGTTCGCATATCTCAGTTGACACAGACTTCAGTACCTTTGTGGCGATTCCATCAAAACCAACACTGTTAGTGTTTTTTAACGACACTATTATTTTATATAAATCTTGTGGTGTGCTAGGAGCCATAAACATTGAATTATGTTTCATGAATGACATGCATGTTTGCGGCTTACATTCAGCGTCTATTTTTGGGCGTATTTTATCTATGAAATAGTCATTAAAAGAACCAGCAATATCCAAAGGTTTGTATAAAATTTGATTACCAACTTTAAGTTTCTCTATTTGTTGTTTAGGCATATTGTATTTTGTCTGATTAATTACCTGCCATGTGGTCTTTGATTTATTTTTTGATTGCTGTATTTTCTATTGCATTAATGATTTTTTTAACATGAAACCATAATGCATCTTTTGGTAAATAAGTTTGCATGCTTTAGTATTAAGCGAAACATGTCTGATCTAATGTTTTTCTGTAACACCTTGTATACCATGTTTTATGCAAATAAAATATCTTATCTTACATATTTTGCTGAAATCATAACTTTCCACAGCCGAGTAATAAAAAGCCGATTGTCTTACCTTAATGAAGTCGAAAGTCTTGGTCAGCATGACGATGGCTGCGGCTCGTTCCTGCCATATCATCCGCCAGAAATCAACCACCGTGTCTTCGGTTGGACCCTGAGTTACTATGTACGCATTTGGTTTTAATATACTCTGTGAACAAAAAAATACGGGTTATTAAGAAGCTTCATCAGTGTACGTGGCTACGTGGCTATTGATTGAATATATCAATCAATGTAGGTATGGAAGGGACATTGACCCACAAACTGATATCATGAGTTCAGTACATGAATTTTGATAGCGTTGAAATTTTTCGTTGGCTTTTTCCTCATTTTCACGTTTTTCTGATATATTTATGACTTTAAGCTGTAAAAAATCATTATTCATATTCAAATTTTCAATTGAAAAGTAAACAATTCACGATTTGGTTATGAGATGGTTAAGAAGAAATCATATTTTTTATAGTAACAATAACATCAGACTAGTGCCTATGTGGAATTTATACTGGGTTGTGACGTAGCGAGCCCCCATTCCCACTTTAAATACTTATGATCTAATAGATAAATTATCTGTCTAATATTTTTTATTATTTGATGGACTAACTAGATTTTCTTTTTATTACCCAGAAATCATCTTTGTTGTCCTTCGTTCACTAACGTTTTACTATTTGTATTCTAGCTACAGTTTTCATTGATATAAAAAAGTGTGTGTGTTTATTAATAAACAAACGTATAAAGTAAAACTTTTTCAAGATTTATGAGTAATAATGTCTTACTTTCACTATTTATTTAAATGAATTTCAATAAGTCCATTCATTATTTCACTTGTTATCATTAAAAAAATATTAATAAGTCTCTCCTTAATTCAAGTAGGCGCCGTAACGTAGAATGTACAGAAACAGAGAATGTGAATTTTTTTTCAAGATGGCGTCGGAAAGTGTGACGATTTTTTTATAACATTGCTATAAGATTTCTCCCATAAGTCGATAAAGAAGTTTCACTTCAAATAATACACGTTCAACAGAAAACAGCCCAGTCTCTATTGTAACCTAAGTATTTGTTTACTCTGTGAATATTGATCCGCATTTAATTTCTATGGAATTTCTATCGTAGAACTAAGTACCTAACTTGCTAGACAATTGACAATACTAGATAATTGTGCAGTGCGGTTTAGATATCAAGTGTCCATAAGCAGAATAGGTAACGCATATCCTATTGATAAATATGTATACATAGCATAGGTACCTATATATAAGCATATAATACCTATGCTTTGTAATAATCCACAACTCACGGCAGTTAAGTAATTTGTGGGCTACCACGCTACACATTATCATGTCTTATTGATTTTCCATTTGTTTTGAATAAAATAAAGATATTAAATCAAAATAACCACTGCTATAATTTCATTAAGTTAGTTATAGCCGGAATAACTTATTTATACAGAAAGGAATGTCCATATTATTCTTACGTGGGAAGAAGTTTAGATATATTAGCGCCCGAATATCCTATCACTGATAATACTCTATTGACCAATGTTTATATAACACACATGCGACAATTAAGCTAACTGTCGTTAAGGTGGAATCTTAACCAAAAGCCTATGAAAAATTGAATTTTGTATGCTCGCAGACGCATTGCATACGCAGTCTTAATGTACCATCTTATATACCTTCCTCTCTGCACATAAGCCAATGTTCCTACATATACCTATGTAATAGTTAACAGTCGCGCGGAGGCTGCACTGGACATAAAACGCGACTTTTATGGCTGCAATAAAATTTAATAGACTTCATCTGGTACATATACCTGCTATTTATGACATCGGGTTATTAATTTAACCACCTATTAGTCTCACATCCAGGCTAGTAATTTCCCTAAACGTGAATTAAAAATACGTTTACTTACGTCAATTAACTAAACCAACGGATACTATACCTATGAGAGCTGACTAACTAAAATATTAGTATTTAAAGATAAAAAAAAACTGGACAAGTGCGACCCTGACTCGCAAACCGAGGGTACCGTACAATCGTTAGGTAATAATACAGATACTTCTATCGAAACAATTAAAAACTATAAAGGAGACGTTTCATTTTTGTATGGGACTCCGGCCATAACATGTACACTTTAGAAAACCTGGGAAACGAACCCCTGAATACAATAAAGTCATTTTTTTTTCATAATATCTAATATTTTTTAGGCACTAAATAAAAACCGAAAATGTTTGACGTTTGTCAGGACAACGAGACTGACAGATGTGATGTCAAATACAATCTTTGAATTTTTCGTCCAGAAGTAACTACAATCCATAAAAGTAAAATATATATTTTTTTAATGATTAATCACACTTTCTAACTTATGAACAAAGTTTTCTAAGGTAGCTCTATTATCTTATCATAATAGCACAGAAATACAAGCTTTTCATATTTATTTAAATAGCGTCAACGTGATATAATTATGTTTTAATGTAACATGATTTCTGGACGATAGCAGTATGCAAGTAAGGCGACGCCATGATCAAAAGAATATGGCAATAATTTGATAAACTATTATTTTTTGTGCCGAAGAATTAGGGGGAATATTCAGGAAAGAATATTTTTCCTGAACTCGTGGATTTTTTCCCTTTTTTTTCATTACCGTACACTTTATGGCCGAAAATGAAACATCTCATTTAGGCCTTATTTTAGTATTGCACTAGAAGCTTGATTTTTTAAGAGCCGTTACGCTTTTTATATAACGTTACATGATATTAATAACATAATATTAACTAATACTGACATTATGTTTGGTTCATACAAGTTCATCAGAAAAAAAAAGAAAATGCATAAATAGCAACTAAAAAGGTATTATGCAAATTAATAAACCATACCAAACTTTTTTTGAGTGATTTTACAATCCGTACCTATCCTAGCTGAGAATTGCCTGAAGAAATATAAAAAAATAAATCGAAAATAAATTAAATGTGTTTGCTTGTCACAATAATATTTTTTTACGAAAAAGGTCTACGGAAAAAGAAAGGATTTTCCTGTATACGATTGCAATCTACGATTCCAGTCAAGTTAGGGAAACGTCAGTAAAATGTACAACACCCTTATTCAATAACAGAATCGTAGGCGCCGTAGTCGAAATGGCCTCGAACATGATTTTCATAAATATCAGTAAAGATTTTTTGCCCAATATACGCAGGATGCCGTTTCTAGTTTATTTTTGAAAAAATAAATAAATAATGCTGGACAATCCACACAGCATCATCTAGCCCCTACCTAAGCAGAGCTTGTGTTATGGGTACTGGATGACTGATATTCTTAATACAATGCATTACATAGATAGATTTTTATTATACATAGAAAATACCCAGAACACCCGGAACAAATCTTTGTAGATCGTACAAACATTTGTTCCATGGCGGGAATCGAACCCGCAACCTCAAAATACAACGTGCGTGTATTACTTACGTCGAGGCTATAAACGTAATACTATAATAATAATACCAGCCTTTTACTGTCTCACTGCAGGGCCAAGGCCTCTACTCATACAGCGATGGCATGATCGTTAATCTATATAAAACTTGACTGTCCTTTTCTCCCACACAATGTGATCTAAGAGAATGTACCCGCAAACTATCCATATACGTATCTATAAGTATGTCAGCGATACAATAAGATAAAAACACAAAGCACCACTGGACAAAGGATGGCTAAGCTGTACAAAGGACTCTTTCACGCATCATCAGGCAAGCCTCTATATAATAACTGGCTCGACATAAAATTGTAAAACTATGCTTGCCGAGGTCAGTATGTGGATGGGTCGCCCATTACCCGTTTATTACATATCGAGAGTTTTCCGTGCCTCGGAAAGCAATTTATAAGTCATTTGTAGATCTTTGACCAAAACCCAAAAATCCGACAACCAGTGTTACCAAGGGGTATCGTGATGCCCAATAACTGGGATTTAGAAGTCAGATAGGCAGTCGCTCCTTGTAAAATACTGGTATTCAACAGTCAGTTCAGACCCCAACGTTTTTGGGAAAAGCTAGGCAGATGATGACAGGCAATTGTAAGTAGATATTATTGTATACTTCTTTATCGGACCCTCATTACATACATAGAGGATCGTGGTCACTGAACCCCTTTAATTCAATACAGCTACTTAAAGATTTATTCCGAACAAAATAATAGCATGATGCTCTTAAAAGAAAGTGGCATTAATTGTTGCATTTTCATTATGTACTCAGTGGTATAGTTATACCACAACTTGTGGGCGTGTCACTGCTCGCAACTTCAAAAGATACTCCCACGTAGATCAAGACTCGTTGGACGTCAAAGAAAATATCGGAACATGTTTTTATGACGTAAATATCTACGTAATATCTTGTCTGTACCAGTTTTTAATCAAGGCAAGGCCAAGCCGGGTAAGGCTTCAAGAACTCAATGGAATATTCTAGAAAAAATAGATTACTTTCTGCAATTAACCTTACAAAAGTAATGTTTAGTAAAGCTTCCTCTCTGAAGATTATAGACGCCAGTATCTTCAAGCCACTGAATAGAAAGGGACAGTAGGTCGGTTGAGGGTTCGTGACTTAATAGCAGCAGCCACACGAGTCTATCAAATCTTAAACTACGCTTCAGGAAGTCAGTCTGCGGGTGGGTGACCATCCATTAGACACCGAATAAATTCAATCACGCTATATCGCAAGGTGACAACCGTACGATACTCTTTACGCAAATCAAGAATGAAATAAATGTCTTTAAGTTCATATTTCAAGCTGAATTCCATTTCGTATAAAAGGAAGAGTGAGTGTTTTGTTTTTCCAATAGGAATTTTCTCATTAGCAGCCCGGAGTATGGACTCCTGCCCAGTTGATGACAATAGGGTCGCCCCCTAATACATGGAACAAAATGCCATCCAACGTGGCGATGCTGCCAGTTTTTTGGCAGATGACAGCGATGCAGAGGAGTATTTTTTTATTTTTGACGCCTGTGTCTTGGTCAGCTTTTTATTTTATTTTGTTTTGGCAAATAAGTATACAGTTAGTTTTATATTATCATTGTATACTTGGGACTTAAATATAACTGAACAAATGTGGATGCTATCATAGGTGCACTCCTACCCAACCTTTCGGGGAACACGGTCGTGTTGTTAAGTGTATATTTCAAGAAGGATTGCGTTTTCAATCAACGCAGAGTAGTTGGCTCTTTCAGCTTTTCAATTAGCTTGTACTTCTGTTCTTGTGCATTTTGTAACTTTTCCTCTACAAATGCATCTTCAGCAGGATTTTTATTTCACTAGAGCACCTGTATTGAAGAGTGTTTGATAAATAACCGTTGGCGTTTAATATCTGGACAAGGAGTCCAGAGGCTTTCATTATTATACTCGTCTTTGTGAAGTTAATTTGTTTGTTGTCGTAATAGCTTACAAGTAGGAAGTTCAAGAATCTTATGTGACGATGCTGAGAATACTTTACGTATTTTTGGTTAATATGTGAGAATAACATATTTTATGTATATTTATCTGTTTGAAAGAAGTTATTAAATTCACTATGAAATTAGTAAATATGTCATGCATCGAAATACATTACTTTAAATCTCTAATATTAGAACGAGAGATTACTTAATATGATTAGAAAACTTTAGCTGTCATTCATACATTATTTTTTATATATTTACCGTCCCGATTTTCGCATCACAACGGTGTACAGAAATGACACGAACGCGCAACGGCGCAGAAAATAGTCAAGTATATTTCGACGCAAGACCGCGTAACAATATCAAAACTGAAAAGTTTTGTTTGTGGAACACTACTATCAACGTGAATTTGTAGGAGATTTACAAACACATACAATATGTTCACATATTTCATTTGTTTTGTCAATTTTATAGTCACAAAAGTATTAGGAGTAATTGCTGAGATAAAAAAGCGCATAAGTATGATTACTATTGCACTATCAGTTATCTTTCTTGCACGAGTCCGGGTGTGCAACGGAAAATTTAAGAGAGAACGCGTATGAAATGCATTACCTGAACTTGAAAGCTGCTATTAATTAAGAGCCACTCTATTGAGCTGAAAAATACTTGTAAAATTTACACGCCACGTCTTTTTTATCTCCACAGGCAATTTTTTGCACCCTTAAACCTGCCTAGTCCTTTTACTTCAACTCTTTTGTCACCAAATTGGGTCCTTACTCCTTAGCTCACTTTTATCAGAAACCTTAGGACCGATTTCAATTCTACACAATATCTAGTTGATATTCTTTGGTCCTTCAGGGTCGTTCAGTTTCTGATTCGGGTCTTTTCAGACGGATATTGAGCCCAACAATTCGTACAGTCATTATGTGCGGACGTGACTGGATTCATGATGGCTGCGAACCCATCTTATAAAATGGTGAATTCAAACGTTTGTTACTTCGGATCTTTTATGTACTGGGGCAGCGGACATTTTGAAAACTGTTGGCGTTAGCTGAATTGTTATTAGAAATTGGTGTACTTTATTTTGTTGGTTATTTTTATAACCATCCTATGTGCTATTTTATTAACAGAGGATTTTTGTCATATAGACCGTGAGGTTATTATTCTCTGGCCTCTGGCCTAGGGCTTTGGAAAGAACCAGGGTATCACTGGAATATTATGCAACAACCCTAATCCAGCGATATATTTCGCAGAAAGATATCTTATTTTGTGCGTGCTTCTCACAGTTCAACCTGTACGGTTTTCTACTGTTATATCGGAATTCCTGTGGGGGACTTAATAAATTAAGGCCTCCAGCCAGGGCTTAAAACTTAAAAATTATGCGAATACACGCTAAGGGCACCCCCCTGTGAAATACGGACCTTGGCGTAGGGCGTCGCTGCACCAGGGAAAAGAACAGGCTGGACTAGATTGACATAGAAATCCTTCACAGTCTTCACATACATACTATTGACGGAGAATCTTAACACCGCAATCTAGGGAAAGGTACGACGTTCATCAGTCGAGATATAAAAAAGTGCAAAACAGTGTCCCCGCGGTGCCCAAATACACAAAAGTTACAGTACAGTGTGCCTAGGGTATTTTAACTTAACCATCACAGTTCATAAAAAGTTATACAACAACCCTAGACTTTTATTATTATCTTATTTTGTGACAACGAATAGCAAAACTTTACAAAACCTACGATTTAGTAGTAATAACTGAAACTCGTAGCATTTACTTTCTATGCTTGCTACGGCGTAGCACGCGTAGTCTTTACCTTCGGAATGCATGAAGCCCAGACTACTCCAAGGTGGAGACGACAGAAGAGGTGATGTGTTGTAAATCACAAAAAGAATTTAATTATTTACATTTCTCCTCTCTGAGAAGTGTAACTTTTTCTAGTCTTCGCTTTGGTTGATTCCAGGCCTTAATCAAAATACCTACCACACACAAAAAATCGAACCCTATTTTGTTATAAGGTATTGTAAATAACTGATATTTTCCTGAAAGTACGATTAATCAATCTTGAAACGAGTGTACATAAATGTTACACACATACATATGCAGGTAAACGACATTAAAACAGTAAAAAAATTGTAAATGAATAACTTCATCTAAGTTTGAGATCGGCTTCTAGTCTTACCATATATAGCAAAATACGGTAAAACGGGGTTACTTTTCGAACTGGGGCGACTTTGATAATTGTTCAGAAATGAATTATTGTCTCCAATTCACCCGTTAAAGGGAACGCACACGATCATTCATTCGTCTATTCGAAATTCTAGTCGTTAGGCTATATTTTTCCAATGCGTTAGTTATTAGAGTTAGTTCTAAGTAGATGAAAAACAGTAAAATTTGAAACCCTGAATTTTGGTCGAAAACGCATTCTAGATAGGGGTGACTTTGAACGGCAATTAAATAATTATGTGTTATCAAAGAAGCCCCATTTTCAATATCGATTTAATTAATAATTTTAATTTCTTTTTCCATTGAACTATTAATATTGTTTTATTAAAATATCGTTATTTAGTTATCATTTAAAGAGTCCTCAACCGTTTTATTTTTTCCGACTTTTTATTTAAAAACTTCAAAAGATACATGGAATTCATTTCAAAATTAATTAATCTAACCTCGTTTTACGGTACCAGTTTTTTACATGGAACTGTGTGACCTCCACAGCTACAATGTACCACGATTAGGTAAGACTGGTTGTCAGACTTTCAAGTTTTTGACTGTAACAACTGACAAAGATCAAGGAATGACAGCCAGAACCAAGAGCTTAACGTGTTTTCCAAGGCATTCAAGAAATCATCATCTCAATTATTAATTTCGGGTCGGCGCAACAATTTTTTTTCTTCCATTATAAGGATGTGTCCTAGGTAATAATATATTAAGTGTATAGAAGATTACCAAAAAATACTGCTATGTTTTGCTTACGCAAATCAATAAAAAGTGACAATGATATAGCACATCAAAGTTCAGGAGAAGGGGCTTGTGACGTCACTGTTACGTTAAAACTGTAGCACGGCGTGACGTCACGCGCAATCTCAACGCACTATATCGTCGTCATTTTTGGTTTACGTGACAAAAGAAAAAATACGTGTCCACTACTTTTGAGTAATCCAACTTTCGGACCAATCAGAATTTTTAAGGACACTACCCTATTGCCGTCATCTCAGCATATGATGACGGAAGTAATATAGGTAATTAACGAAAATAATATAGCATTCTCGGTAATTCCCCTCGACTAATTATAGATTTGGCATAAGTAAGACCGTTTAGTTAAAGTATGCAAGCTAATGCCCTGTCGAGCTGCGGCTGTTAATTAAGATGTTGATTTTTGGGGAGAGTAAGTAAGTAGAGAAATGTGACAGCATCTACAGAGTGTCTTTTTGCTAAACATCGCCTACTTTAGCGATATATAATAGACGTTTAACTTGAACTGTCTGTTCGATCACAAGTGCTACTGCTGAGCGTAAGGTCCAAATTTAGATTCCCGGGTTTAGCTAATTAGGTTTATCCATCTGGAATATCGCAGTAACAGCCTGGAGACAGGAATTGTGCTCGGTTAATAATAGTATCAATTGAATATGCTCGCCCCCAATAACATTGGACTTCGGGCAAAATGTGGGTGTATAACTGCCTAATCCTTCAGGGGTAAAAAACCAACTCTTGACGAAAGAGCGCACTGGAAAGCGCTTTGCGTTGACAGGGAGATTTCTTGAACTATCGTACATATCTAGATTAGGCGTTGAAATCGAGGTATCGCCGCGCAGGCACTACGCATACGGCGTTTTAACTAAAACACGTCGTCTAAAAGTCGTGCGCCGGCGAGATTTTAACTAAATTACGTCACGTGGATGCTAAGTTATCTTCACGTTGACGTAATTACTGCTGGACACACGTTAGACTTGAAAGTATTTTCTACGTTGAAACATGGAAAATACTTTATTAATAGAGCTGAAGCTCATTTGAGCTTTGCAAGTGTTCTCATAAAGTAAAGTACCTGTTTGACGAAACTTAGCTCGGATAAAGCAACGTTTTTTTTTAATAAAACTGAGCTAAATTGATGTAACACACTATAAACCTCTGAATACATTTTATGAAAATCGTTGGAGCCGTTTCCGAGATTCAGACTTTAAATGTATACTAGCGGACCGGGTCCAATTGTGAATATTTACCATTCAGGGCGCTACCCAAACGCATACAAAAAAAAACATTCAAATCGGTTCAGCCGCTTAGGAGTTCAGTGACATACACACGTACAGTAGAATTATATATATAAAGATGTACATACAAATATACAATAATTGCTCGTTTAAAGATATTAGATATTAAAAAAAAAATACTATGTAATACTCACATCTATGTAGGAAGCATTAATATAATCGGAGTCAGGCTCCCGGTCCACCGTCTCTAGCACCACGCGGTTGTAGTCATCTGCGGAGAATACGAAATGAGATGTTATGACGTCATACTGGGTTCTGTAAAGAACTTAGATCCTTAATACATATATCCTTAGGAATATGTGTAAAGTGTGAGCTTTAGTGTTGTTAATGTTCTTTTGTTATCAACAAAAGTCTTTTTGGGTAATGTTTGAAGTTCTTAATCAACGACTAATTTATCTATTTGAGAGCGCGCTATGGAGCTCAGAAGGCTCTGATTCTGATTTATTTTAACCATCTGTGAATGGCAATTACAGAGAATGACCAAATCCAACCAAAATTATTTTATTATTAGAGGTAAATATTTCATTGATCCTCTACAAACTTTTTATCTTCTAATAATGTTATGATTTCCACTGATGACAAAAAAAAATGATGATGGTCAAGTAACCTACAATGTTTAACTAAAACTGAAAATCCTTTTCAAAGTTTTGTTACTATTTACTTCTATATTTCTTATGTTTATACTAACCCCGTATTACAGTACTTAAAAGTAAGTCCATACTATTCATATAATATTTTGGATAGTAAATATACCCACGACAAGACCAACAATAAACTTTCAAAGCAAAATCAAAAGACAATTATTCTTTTATCTTCGAAAGCTAATAGACAGAACCAACGCTCTGTCTCAAGCGAATAAATCAAACACGTTCTCAAAAATAATTCTACAAAATCAGCGCTCAAATTAAAGTCCCTTTCAGACAATACAGGCGGCGGTCTCAGACGTCACCAGACAAAACCGCGCGGTAACGAAGCTGTTCAGCAGTAACATTATTATACTGTACACCGCAGTTTCCGTAGCTCACAAGTTCCTATTGTGCCTTTATTCGCGGACAAATAGCTGACGGTGTTATAGACTGAATGTTGGCACCCGAGTCGCTTGAGTTGGTTCAATTAAAAACAAGCAATGGATTTTTATGTCCTTTTTTGACAGCTGGTTTTCATTGAAGTTTTATAAACAAGTACTAATTTAATGCATCTGTTAATGTTGTTAGCCATAATTTGGAAAGAAAAATTCGAAAGTACCCATACAATAAGAGTAATTGGTTATACATTTCTGTAAAAATAATTATTTATGATTGAACAATTCAACTTGATTGGCTTTTTATTAATTCAATCAACTTTTTATTAGCCACTTACCGTCAAAGCGGTTCCAAAGCAAACTTTTAATAACCACCCCAATTTAGCCGCACAGACTTCAGAGCCAGACAAGTTGAAAAGACCAATTTATAGTTAAAAACGACTGTGTCAAAACCAAGCAACATTAAAATAAAGTTTCCCACTCACAAACGACTTCTGCCGCCATTGAATGAACCAAGATCTAAGTTTAACGCGCTAAGACCACGATGAAGTCATAAAAAAGATTTCTCTTTTATGGTAAGGTTTATGTGGAGCCACGAATAAAAAGGTACTTCGTAGAATGTCAGGAATGAGGTGATAAACCCTTAGATGGACTGGTGTACCTTTTAATCACGAGCGTTTAATATGAAAAAAGATATTTCATTGTAAGTAAAACACGTTTGTATTTTTCATAGAACATTCTGCTTGCTTTGTAATATCCTATATTTTTTTTACGGATATTATAAGCTCCCACAAGATTTTTGGTCCTTCGAGCCGGATCTATTACTACCCAAGGAACAAAATAAATGAAATTGAATACACAAAATTAATTTGAATTTCAGTTATATTACGTAACCAAACAAAAAAGTACGTCCATAAATTGTTTTGATAAAATTGTAAAAGCCTTAAATACAAATGGAAGACATCATGTTTTTACGCGAAGTACTAAATTCCCAGTCACAAACCGTAATCTAAATAAATCATACGCACTCAAACTGACAAATAAATATACCGAAGAATAAACTCATAAATATTTAGAAGGGAAGCGAATAAACTTCAGTACCAACGACTTTATATGAAAGAGGAATGTAAGTGACGCTTAGTTACTTACATGGTATGACTTTTTGATTTTGGTTTTTATGTGAATTCGTCTTCTTTGTTGCGTGTCGGCACGAGTGTGTTTCCACTTTGACCGCCGTCTGTAACAAAAATGTACATATTAACCGATGTATGTAATATCCTTTCTCTTACATTTGACGACCGATGTGGCAAATGTTTGTACGATCTGCAAAGATTTGTTCCAGGGTGTTCTGGTTATTTGCTATGTATGATAAAAATATCTATCTATTTAATGTATTGTATTAAGTATACCAGTCTTCTAGTACCTATAACACAAGCTCTGCTTAGCTTAGGGTTAGATGATGCTACAGACTTTTCATATCACGTAAGCTTGGAGCTCTCAAACAGGTACACGGTGGGGCGCCTTGTTGTTTTAGAATAGACATAGACAACAGCGCTGATATCTGCGCCTGCTACAGAGCGGCAAACTAACATTACACTAGCTGTCTGTTCTTTTACATTACAAACATTATTTCGATTGAAAAATCGTTTTACTATTATTTTATTAACATAGGTAAGCAACGTAAAATGGGGTGAATCGCAACAAGACTTTGAATCATCTATTAAATTAAATATGTTCTTGGCATCATGTTATTGAAATAAGCAATGTCAAAACCTTGTAAAGTAAGAAATTATCGTGAATTAACCCGAAATATCAGATTCAAATTTTTGTTTTTATTCACCCCGTTTTTATCGGTAATCTGTGGTGTGCATATAACTCCAAGCAGTATCAATACTAATGCGCTGGCAACATTTTAAAACTTGTGGCCGTTGTAGAAAATGCTGACAGGATATTGCAGTCATTGAATTGGTTATCGGGAAAACCAGTTCATTGGTCGCATTGGTGGAAAATAGAGGATTATTGAAATATGAAGCCAAAACCATACCCGATACCATGACGATAGAAAATATTTTTCTTGTGAAGTAAAAAATTGACTTCGCAGAATTTTCGCTTAAAGCTTCTTACTGATGCAGTTTTTTTAAAAAAAGATTGTGAACGATCTAAATTAAAATGTCGGCTTCTAGTCTAACCGGATTCAGCTGAATACCAGTGTTTTATATAGAGCAAATGCCTATATCACCTCCACAACCCAGTTACTGGGCAACACCCCTTGGTAAGACTGGTTGTCAGACTTTTAATGTTCTTACCACCCGTAACGACTGTCAAAGATCTACATTTGACAATCGGGACCAACGACTTAACGCGCTTTCCGAGGCACGGAAGAGTCTCGATAACATATGTTACATACGGTTACCAATCCACAGACTGACCTCGGCAAGCGTAGCTTAACCTTCGATCATCCCGTGCGGCTGTTTTTATTTAGTTAATATATCATTATTTTGTTTAATTATTTTTCACTTTTAATGTAACGACATTAGAAGTCACGATGGCCAGTGGTTAAGGCTTTCCTTCTCATGCTAGGCTTTGGGTTCGAATCCGGGCAAGTACTAGTGAGACTATTTACAATTATTACTATGTACTTTGTTGACCATGGAAATTTCTAAGTTAACCTTAGAAATCCTTACATCGGAGACGGAAAATAGCGTAAGGAAACCTGGACTTATAAAAGCAATCATTATGATTATCAATATAACTTCCTTCTTTTAACGGTTTTCTTTTTTCTTTCAATCCATGTACTTAAATTGATCATCGATAAAAAATAAAGTATTTTCAACCAACATCAACGGTCGTTCGCGACCTCCCGCAATTTTCCGATATTCCACCTTCAAAAAGCTAACGTATAAAATGTACGAATAAAAAAACTTGGCAACCGTCTTTTGTCAACTTTATCGGAGCATCGGGACGCGTCAAGTTTCTCTTTTTTCTTTGCTTTCCCATCACTTCGTCAGCGTCCGGTGAGATATAACCTCGTATAAAAAAATAAACTTATAGACGACCGGGAAATTTTATCCGCCCTTTGGCCTTTTACAAGTTTTTATCGACTGAGAATGTGCGAATATTTCGGTGAGTTTGTGTTACTAAGAAGTGGTACTAAACTTAGTAGAAAAGAATCTGTTTAATTATTTTTGACTAAATACAATAAACGGTTTCAGGAGATAACCAATAATAATAATAGAAGCCTGTTACTGTCTGTATCCTAACTTAATATGGTGAATGTGATTTTATTTGGTTGTCACCTTTTCTCACCTTAACGGCTGAACGGATTTGAATGAATTAGAGTATACGGATAGACCATGACCTGATTTAGGACATAACATACTTTTTATCCCGGTAGTACCTTCCGGTGGAATAACTGCCGACCATCATGCGGGCGTACCCGCGAGCAAAAGCTAGTTTAAACATAAGTCAAGGTTTCGTCACGATGTTATTTTCCACCAATTTCAGTAATATCAATGATAAACTTAGGAACTTAGGAATTAAGTAACTCACATTTGTACATCCCCGGACTATGAACCATCAACTTCGTACATGAGAGACAAGACCTTAACCACTGGGCAATCTTGGCACGACAAATAACGGAATGAAGCACTGTAAGTGGGTCACGTCAGGGGAGGGTTACCCTATATAATTTTTGTTCAGTGCACTAGGCGACCATGTTGCCGCGTCTGCTGCTGCGATGAACACTTTTAATTTCTCCCCCACTACTTTAATTTTAAAATAGTTCGTTTTCATTTGAATTGCTGTTTATTTTTCTGTTGAGTGCCATTTAGTATTGTTTAACTGACCCATGCTCTGTGTCTCTGTTTTCACCATACCAATTATAAGTTGGTCCTTTTGTCCCGAAGTTTTTCGACTCTCAGGACCAAACCATTTATGGTCAGGTTATGAAAGAATAAAGAGATATAAACAGGTAAGGTAAAGCTTACGCTACTTTTAACAATTATTGACAGACATTGCACGGAAAACTGAAATTTTTCTTCATTTTTCACTAGAAACTCTTAATGCAAAAGCACTGGTGAAAAAGTAGCGTTTAGGTAGTTTGCAACTACCGGCGCACAGGGAGAAGCTTCAACAAAGAAATAATATTTCTTTTTTAAACTCAACCGAAAGATTAACTCGGGAAACTGAATCAAGCCACAACTTCATAATCTATTTCGTAAAACTCCTCGACTATGATTCAATTTGTATGGTTTATTTATTGTAGAAGTTTCGAGGCTTTCGGGCACTGGTACTCTACCTATGTGAGATCTTATATATGTAATAGAAACGTTTATTTTTAGATGTTATGAAATGAACTTACAAATTTCCATTTAAATTTATTTATGGTCCTTTTTATTTCTTACAGTGTAACACATTTTTTTTTTTGGAAAATGATTTCGGTGTTATTCATGCAAGTGTTATTTAGAAAGGAGAAATTTATTGTATTCGCCGATATTTCTTTTTTTTTTATTTGTTATAAGCCTGTTCCTTATTAAGACAAGAAATAAATGTATTGTCTCGAAAAAAAACACAAAATATTATATATGCGCGTCCAATTGAGAACTACCTCCTTTTTTTCGTCGGTTAAAAACACAATGAAATAACAAGTACCCAATTTCGAAAAGAACCAACATAAGCCACTTAACAAAAACAAATTGAAACAATAATTTTCAACGATCACAGTACCCATTCAAATAACTGATAAATTTCAATATTCTTTTAACTCGACAAAAGAGAACGGCCATAACGATGATCAAGTTAAAAAGCAGGATTTTGTATTTTGCAACAGCAAAATTATGGAGCCCTTTGAAGACTTTTTACTTTAGGGACTTCATTTGTTATGGGAGCTGTTTTTCCGTCTCCAAAGAACGGACGTATTATGACACAACAGACTTAATACAATCTACTGGTTCACTTCAAAATTACAATGTCAAATTACAATTTCCACTGTATCTTCAAGAAGTGTATCTCGAAGACAATTTCTTTCAACGCCGGCTCATAAATTGACAATTTAATCATGCCCTTTCCCTTCTCTCTTTTTTCTTTTAATTCTATCATAACATCGCTTTTTACTTTGTTAATATTGATTACTGGTGTAAATGATTCAAAAATTAAATATCTTAGTAAAAACTTATTTGTTCAAAGATTGCATATAATATGTGGATAACTTACATCTATTTTTATTGAACTAAGTGGAGTCGGTGGAAGCCTGGAAGCAAAGCAGTCGTCACTATGTTTAACATTATTTTACTACATGGTGCGTAACCTGCGTACAAATAATCTATTACGCAATTTGAGTCGAGTGGCAGAGTTGGTCCTTCGAGACAAAAGTTCGTTTTAGTGGCGTTTAAGCCCATCCACCTTTTACACAATTGCGCAAAAAAATGTAATGTTTCAGTAATGCTGACAAAATGTTCAGGTTCAATTATTTTTGTAGTCACATCCTATACTCCTTACCTTACCGATAATACAGACCTGGTCTCACATTTTCACATGATGTACTTATAATGATAATTATACCGAAACATAACTACTGGCGACATTTGTAAATTAGTGTATTGTCTATGTACGTTTTGAAAATATACAGTTAATTCAGATTATGCAAGTGCATGCATTTTAAACAAGTTTAGTCATGAAAAATAAACTAAACTTTATCGGACAGGTTAAAAAACTCATAAAAAAGAAACTATCAAGGAAGGATGAAGTTAAGCCAAGTAATATCTTCGGCGACACTTAATTTCCTAAGGGCGTTTATCAATGAACAAAGCTTACACTTAGCCTGGGTACGTACGTGGCAGTGTCCGAACAGCCATTACAGTGACTTATTATCTCCTAAGATGGAGTCTTGGCCTCACACCAAAAAGGATGAAACTAAGTGGGGCGGTATTGATAATTTGGTCCTTAGGTCCTTGCATTTAAAATGTTTTGAGGATATTTGTTAATTTTATTTCTTATTTGGATGTTTTAAACAAAATTTGCTATTGTGTTGTTTTCAGCTAAAGAAAGAACAATTTTCGTGATGAAAGATTTATTTTTTAAAGAATCGACAAGAATATATAAACGTATGTAGGAGCTGGTTAAGTTAAATTTTTTGTAGATTTTCATTATTGTCGGATTATTATCGGATTGGATTATTATCGTGTAAGAGTAGACGATACTGTTGGAGTTTTATACACCTCAACTAGATGGTAATAAAAAAATAAATAACTTAGCCACTTACTTGAAACTCTAGTTTGTATAATACAGGATATTTTCTCCGTTGGTCGCAGAGTTTGGGGAAATTCTTCAGTTCGACGGGCCGGTCCGGTATCGTCTCCGATATGGATCCGTTCTCGTCAGCTGTGGAATAAATAGCGTTAGTACATAAACTATTAAAACATTCAGATATTAGTATAATTAAGAATACAGTAATACACTTGTTAGAAGACATATTGGCAGCGATAGCGGTTATACATGTTAATTTGGTGGGATCGCGGTTGTAATTTTTAAGATACCAATAAAAAACTGTAGGCCACTTATATCTCTAACGAGAAGTTTACCAACCGTAAACGTCAACAATTTGTACTAAGATTGAAACAGCACCTCTACAAACGTACGTCAAAGTAATTTTGTTTGAATAATAACTAGGTAATTTGACGTTTTCGGTTGGTGAATTTCTCGCAAGAAATGACATACTTATACTGATTTAATTTTGCTACAGTGTAAACCATACATAAAAATCTATGAGCGAATCACTTTACTTTCCTTTAGCACGAACATCAATTTTCCATTTTTTAATTCAGTAGTGAAATCTCAACATTTATTCCACCAGCCCGTATATATATACGGGCAATGATATTATTGAGCCACCCCTATCGCTTCTTAGTATATGACTGTATTCTAAACCAGAATTCTCTGGTACAATCCAGTTAGAACTGGATATATACCGTCGAAGACGAGTAGCTCACAAAGGCACGTGGAATCAAGGCAGGGTGTACCCGCATTTGTCACCATGTGCTTTGTTTGGTACGTACTCTTTAGTTTACTCAGCACTATTGTATGTGAAATTGTTGAGACAGGAAGCTTGGTATTAAACGAGTAGTCGAAGGCTTAAAAGTCAAACAGTTAAGAAGTACCGGTGTAAAGGGGTGTATAGAAACGCAGGGGTCGACTTAAACAAAACTTAAAGTGAGATTTTTACGTTAATTCAATATACTCGTAAAGTATAATGACAAAGTGTAGAATTGATAAATTTTAATTGAATTAAAAAAGTAGTCTTTATGTGTAACAAATAATGTTTAACTAACGTGAAAATCCCTTTCAAACTTCTATTCTTTCTCAAGAAGTTTGAAATGTTCTTGGCAGTCCAAAAATTATCGTCAAGGTTCATATTTTAGTTTTAAAAATGTCAGATAGGACTTTTCAAAAAAGGAATATGGGATACCAAGCTCCATGTCATCCTCGATATGATATTCTTTTATAATCGCTCCCGCCCCAATAAAATTTAAATCAATATCAGTATAATAACGATATTGAAAACTTTTAAGAAACCTGTTTTTCTCGGGGCGAAAGCTGATTGACAGGATAAATTCTTGATTATTTTCTATGTTAAAAATCTGGTAGTTAATTCTAAGACGTACTTTGGCTTAGCTATATTCCCGTCTCTATCTTATACCTGTACTCTGACAGTTGTGCGACAGTGACAGAAATAATGCTTAGCCTAAGCACGTGCTAAGTTACGTTTGTTAATCCCATCTTAATACCCGTTCTTACTTTCACTAATGCCTAAATTGATACACCGTTAGATTTCCAACTCTCAGCACTAAACCGAAAGTTGAAATTCCAATAACGTGTCCTAATTTAGGTGTCACCTAGTGTTAGTGAAAACGGTCATCAGTGTGCCTAAGTGAAGCTCCTAGTGTAATGTTGTTCTAAGTATTAGTGTCATAAGTCTAAGTCTAAGCCACACAACTCTTTGTTAATTACTTGACGGCCAATTAATTAGTCTAATCTATTTTAATTACATTATTAAAGGCATTGCGTTATTATATGCGTAGCGTAGCTGCCACTACAAAGAGATCTAAGTTATTATTAATACTTATATTTTACTATTACTAGCCCTAACTGTCCCACAGCTGGGCAAAGACCTCCCTCCATTCCTTCCATTGGTCGGATGTCCGCCCCAATCCATTTCTAATTATTTTATTACTTACCTAGAAGTGACTTTTGATTTTTGTTTTTGTTACCCATCAAGTATTTAAAATACACCTTAGGAGCCATAGAAAATTTACGAATTTCATGATTTTTGAGAAAAGACCAAAGCAGTTTTTGAAAGCACGGATGGCGCAGTGGCTGAGCGATCGACTGTTGCCCCACGCGTCGCGGGTTCGATTCTCGCACGGAACAAATGTTTATAAGGTCAACATGTAGTTGTCCAGTCCTGGCTGTTTATGTATGTGAGTTTAAATGTTTGTAAACGTACCCGCGACACAGCAAAAATTCCTAGTGCGGGGCAATGTTTGAATTTTTTTTTTACTAATATTACAAATAATAAAATCATTTTCAGAATAAAATATTTTCGTATTTTATTGTCATATTTTAAAAAGAGTAAAAATTGCAGTTTACAGTTTTAAATCTAGTACATGTGACGTCACGGAGCTTACCTCCTTTGTCACACGTGATATAATTCAAGATGGCCTCTTGTGTACTGTCTAACAAAATCGAGTTATTGATTAAGCATCTACACCAGCCTACATTGCCGCTTTGGAACCACCTAACACCCAAAACGTTTGAATAAATTACCCTTATCTTTCAGTGTTTTGTAAAACATGAATTTTCAGGAATATGGAGAGATCGTTAAACAAAACTATACGTCTTTATAAATAAATTACCTAATTTTTATAGGTAGGTTGGTACTTACTACAATAGTTTTTCCATTTCGGAGGAAATCCTAATACATAATTTATGAGTGCATAACCACCTGCTAAAACACCTATAAATACTACTGTCGCATATAATGTCAAAACACTTAATAAATTATTCGTAAGTAAAAATCTGGCCGAACTAGAGTTTCCCGGCGATGATTTATCGGCAAAAATTGGCATTAAGGGTGAAAAGTACAGAATTGTACCCGTTTCAGTGAAAGAACGATCTCGACACCGAGAATGATAAATGAGTGAATGGAGAGTGGTAAGGGGTTCAGAGTTGAACAACCCGTGATTCTGTCGAGCGTTTTATTGCTTGATTAGTCTGAGACGTTTTGATTGCCCTGGGTAGTTTGAACTGAGGCCCTAGGGACTCGTATTATTTTGATTTTCAAGTAAAAAGAAGAAAATTATATTTTGTTGTTCTTCTTAAATCAGCAGCAGCTCCAGGGAAGAGCCAGAGGTGCGTATGCTCTACGCGCCAAGAAGCAAGGAGCGCCAAAATGCCAAATACGAAAATCTATTTCGAGCAAAAAATATAATTGTTGCAATTCCAACAAAAATCGCGCGTTAATTAATCGAACGCCTTATAAAAGCATGAAATAAAACAACAATGAATCTTCTTTATTAATATTTCTGTGTTTATTACTGTGTTTGTCTATGATGTTAGGCAATTAAAATGGATCGTTGGTTATGAAAACGGGCTTTTAATTTGATAAAAGTATTCCGATAGTGCTTTTGCAATATCGACTGTATTAGTAATTAATAAATGTTCCACCTTATGTATCATGGCTCGTTTATTTCTTTTTAATAACTGGGAAAATAGATAATATCAACTTCAAAATTTACTGGTGCGTATTGTTTTGTTAATATATGGAAGCAGGATGAGTATGTAGTTATCTAATGACGGAATGGTTGTCGCAGTTGCTGAGCGATCGACTGTTGCGTCGCGTGTCACGGTTTCGATTCCTGCACGGAACAGATATTTGTATGGCCTACAGGTACTCGTAGTTGTTCCGGGTCTGGCTGTTCGTGTATGTGACTTTAAATGTTTTTAAACACACCTACGACACAGGAGAAACTCCTAGTATGCGTTGGTATGCTGTACAAATTCTGTTCCTTTGTTCCTTTAAAAAAACCCAGCTAAGCGGGTATTGGACCACGTATAACAAAAGGTTTCGTAGTCTGTATAAATGTTCTGTCGACTAATAAAAAAGTATTTTTCAAAGCATTTCTCAAAGAAACGTCGAAAATTATTTTTGCCATTGTAATCAAAAATATTCGACGTCTCAACAACTTTTGACATAAATAAAAATCACTTAAGAATATGATGTTTTTTTTAAACTAGATTTTTTGTTTCATTGCTTAGTTTGTTACATGTATGAATTCCAACCCATACACAGTAGTGTGTGGGGTGGAATTACTGTTTAGCAGAATAATTATATAATACCGACCAAAATGAATGTGTAACATCCAATCAGACCGACGACCGTAAGACGGAGAGGCTGAAATGACAAAGATCAGTTTTTGTCATTTGGATACGGAACCAGAGCTTTAGCAAGATTGGAAACAATTTTAGCTAGCCCATTCTACTTTCAATTTTTCGCAAATTATTTTAATTAAATAATATACATATTTAGTAATTTAAAGAGGATTCTGAAGGGACATCAAAGCACCATGACTTCAGTAGGTACATGATTCTGGACAAATCAGCGTTGAAATATTCCTTCGAATTTTTCCATATTAGTACGTATTTTCCTGGTAAAGTTTCTTAACCTATCAACGCTGGGTAGTCCAGAATCATGTACTAAACTCATGGTATCAGGTTGAGCATCGACATCCTTTCCACTCTGTATTGAAATCACTCTACAAATTTCCCTATCACGTAAGTACAACAGCACTTTCAAAGTTAACCCTTCGATAAACATGTAAAAATGGGCTATAACATAACGAGCACAAGCCATTTGAAGTGGCGATGGTGGGTCGTTATTGTGAGCGTCTAAACACAGGCAGGGGCAGGGTTGAGGGTCTTGTGCTCCGGTATGATGACGGATGTATTACACATTCATGCTGAGTGGTCCTTTGCTGGTAGAGATACATCTTTTTTTATTCATAAGGAGGAACTTTTGTTTGTAAACATTAAAACTTGGCGTGCAAAATGTTTTAAACAGTTTAAATCTTCTTCTTGCAGATTACAATAATATTTGTTCTATGGAAAAAATTAGAATCTAGTTTTAAATGTTTTACGTTTGTTCCCCAAACCTAATCCAGGTAGAGGTGTAACAAGTTAGTGTCCTTAAAAACTTGTTTAGTCCGTCAGTTACATTCCATAAAATATTGTACATGTACTTTTTATTTTGTTGTGTAAACTAAAAATGGCTTGAAATTTATATAGTGCCTTGAACAAACACTTTTTTTGATAGTACATATAACTGACTTAATACTATTTTTTACGTAGTCAATAGACAATAGTCAATAGTCATTTGGTCCGTTATGTTTAAGTCCCACGTTATAAGGGCCGAACCTATCGCCTAGACCGGACACTTATCCAGATTCAGTGCAGCCGTTTCAGAGTGAACAAGTAACAGACGTATACGCACACATACCGACAAACTTTCGCATCTAAAATATACTAGCTTTTGCCCGAGACTTTGTCCGCATAAATGCCGGTTACCGCAGATGCAGATGAAGTCCCGAATTTAAAACTGTCCTATGTTCTTCCCAGAGTCTCAAACTAGCTCCATAACATATTTATATGAAACGGTTAAGCGGATTAAGCGTCGAAATGTAACAGATAGACAGACTGAGTTGCTTTCACATGTATACTATTAGTATGGAAGTGTAATGGAAGTAATAATAACCGCAAATACGAGATAAGGCAGCCAACAAAACAACCCAATAAAAGGCTATAAAAGTTCTTGAAAAAAAGTCTTCAACACTTAGCTGTTCGCAAAATCACGTTGCCGTTTCCCGCCATGGCGCGCGTTATCGTTCAATCGCGGTTTATCAGTACCATCACGGTGTCTGCTTTATCAATTTGGCGGCCATTTTTTTCGCCAACCCTTGAGAAGACGTAAGCCGCTTGTATTTTATAAATTTACGCGATCATTCCACGGATAAGAGGGATGAATCTTCTGGGGAAATTCTCCGGTTGACAGTCGAGAGATGAATTTTGACTTCGAGTTGTTTTTGTCAAGGATTTTGGCGAGTGTTGGTTTATTCAAATATTGTTGTTGTTTTTATTTTTAATTATATGTGTTGACATTAGACACCACGCCTGTATTACCTGAAGGGAAAGGCAGAGGTGTATCAACTGTGCACCTAACAACCAACAACTGCCTTGTTCGTCTAGTAGTTGCAAGCGCTACTGCTGAAAATGTGGTTCTGGGTTAAATTCCCGGGATGAGCAAAAGTTTATTTGATTTCCTATCGAGAATTTCTCAGTAGCAGCCCGGGGTCTGTATTTGTGCCTAGTTGGTGGCTATAGGACTGCCCTATACTACATAAGACTTAAACATATCTGTGCGAAATGTAGGAATACAATAATATGATATTTTGTTTGATTATAATGTTTTATTTTTATTTTTAACACATTGTTTTATACAATGATATATTGCAACGTTGACTTCTGAGCTAGGCAAAAAATCTGTCTTAAAGAAGTCAGTGTCTTCTAGCAATTATGTTGCTTAATGCAATAAAAACTATCAGAAAATATACAACATTTCCTTAGAGGTCTGGGAGTGGTGAGTAATGTCGTATAAGATTAAGATTAATTATTTATTTATTTATTTCTTAGTGTGGAGTGTGTGTGTGTGTGTGGTGGGTATAGGTCAGTGATGGTGTGCTTGTGTGAGTTGTGTGATGTGCGAGTTATTGAGAGATATTTTCATTTGAAGGGGAGGTGTTGAACGATATTAAAACCACTTATAATATTAAAGAGTAGCGTACTAGACTATACAGCGTTCTATAAAATGGTAAAAAGAAATTCTTGAGAGCACTAACGCGCATGAAAATTGCATATTCCATCGCATAATACGATTATTAGTTTTTTACTATTATACTTTACAGAGCTCTCAGTGTAATCAAATTGAAGGTAAATCTTTGGGTTGCATCTAGAAAGGTAGGTCTCAGTTTGTCCTGTAGTGAACGATGAGTGTTATTATAGGAGAATCGTAAGAATCTGAGTACCTACATATTAAAATTATGGCACTCCTTACGAAGAATCTGAGTACCTACATATTAAAATTATGGCACCCATAATTTTAATATTTAGGTACTCAGATTCTTACAATTCTCCTATAATAACACTCATCGTTCACTACAGGACAAACTAAGACCTACCTTTCTAGATGCAACCCAAAGATTTACCTTCAATTCGATTAATTTAATTTATTAATACATTAACTGCCACCCCCATGGAAATGAAGCGTCAGAAACCATAGAACACCACATACTATTATCCTTACATACTCCTGTTACTTCGTTTACGTTCATACATCTAGTCATTAATTACATCTCCGTTGGTAATTTGAAAAAAAAATACTCTGGTCCTTTGTGCCGACATTTGTCAAAACTGTAAGTACCCAAGAAAATTAAGGAAAAGTTAATTAAGTAGTACTTAATCTCTAAATTATACTAAGGGACCAACAACGATGGAAAACCTTATTGCCTACTAAGTAACAGATTTGATATTAAGCGTTCCATTCCAGGGAACGCAAACAATAAGACATTATATCTGACGCCGTAAATTCATTTTATATTCACCGCATATTAACAATAATGTTACGAACTTACTTCATTTCGTGCGATGTTCCAATTTCCCGGCGGAGCGTCGTTGCACGCTCAAATTGCATTTAAAGGGGAAACATACATTATACACACTACGTATATGAGTATTTTAAACATTTAAACATTGTTTTGTCAAGACTATGAGTTGTAAGTTGGAATTAGTTTTAGAGTATCATTTAGTAAAGTTAATATACGAACATAGACATGTAAGTACATTTTCTGTCGTGTATCCAACACAAAATGAAGAATAAATCAGAAAGAGGCTTTCTATCACGATTGAATGCTAAGAGTTATTCTTACAATACTAAGATGTGAAGAAACGTGGCATAAACAGATAATAATCAACTAACATAATAAATAAAGAAACTTAATTTTGATAAAGTAACGCTCAAATGGCTTACATAATCTGACTGGACTGCAGTACGTGTGGATGACACACTATAGAATGCCTTTTCGGTGGTTTTGTGGGTGAAGAGAACATTTTTGAATTGAAAATTCTTTTGGGACGGTGCCGGTGTGAATGAAACGAAAAAGAGACAGCTAGAAATGTTTTCTGTCTCTCTCTCTTTCTCTCTCTCTCTCTCGCTGCATACCACCTCCATAGTGTACATCTCACTCTCTTACAATTTAATCAGAATACAAAGTTCCACTTCGAACGCGTGTGATTTAACACTCGCTTTTTTCCACAGTCCAGTCTCTTCAGTGCAACAATGAATGGAACCACGGTATAATATCAAGTCGTGAAATTATTGCCAAATTATTAATAACTAGTTTCTGCCCGCGGTTTCCTCCGCGTGAATGTCAATAAAAATACTTTACTCCTCCCTTCTAGCACCTCGAAATGAAGGTAAAAGTCACGAACTAAGCGATGAAGAACAAAAAATCTCCATCCTTAGACGCAGCTTACTTATCTGCAACACTTCGCATCGCTTGCCATGAATAAATTATTTTTCTTGCGTATTTTACCACTTTTTAATTTCTTAGGCTTCGGCTTTTATAAAGACCCCTCATATTAATTACTAACAGACTAACACCGCGGCATTTTTCTTATTTCATCCCTATTTTTACCCGTCGTTACTTCTTAACAAATGACTCGATTCCAATAATTACATTTATTACATATTTTAAGAGGTTCTGCAACCTGTAAGAGGTAACTGGGTTGTGCAGGTCAGATAGGCAGTCGCTCCGTGTAAAATACTGGTATTCATCTGCATCCGGTTAGATTCGAAGCCAACCCCAACATAGTTGGGAAAATTCTAGGCAGATGATTATATATAAAGATAAATTTACATGTAGGTACATAATTAAACTTGAAGATACAATTTAGTTGGATACAGACTAATATTGTGATACGAATGACATCATTTTAGGATTTATCCGTGTTTTAATCGACTCATTTGAACAAAAACTGGTTATTGTGTCCCTGTCATGATAGAATTTTGTTTGGTAGGAGCAGTTTTTGAGTTTTTCCATTACAAACAAGCATACCAAAACCAAATCTTTAATTTTGATAGTATTATCTATTATTAGATATTATTAAGAAGTCGAGATTGAATATATCTATGAAGTAGATCCTAACTCCTAAAGTCTGCTATTGTACACGACTTTGACAGCATTGCTGAGTATGAGATCCTAGGTTTGATTCCCGGGTCGGGCAAATAGTTATTGGGGTTTTCCATCTGGAACTACTCAGCACAGTCTGATTATGAGTCGCATTGCTAGCAATAGGCCCGTCCTCTATTACATAGGACTTAAACCTAATTAGTGAAACGTGGTTTGTACTATAAGTACACCTCTGGGTACCCCCCTACAGGGAATACAGACGAGATGTTACATTGAACAATTGTCAAAACATCTCCACCCACCATGATCCTTCCCCTACCTCGTATTTCGTCACTGTTTGCTCAGAAACTGAGAACTGTTTTAACAGGAGATAAAAGGGTACGTTAATCCCACAATCTAACTTCCCCGAGTCGGGAACGCAATTCAAAGACAATAGGCATGAGTATCGGATCCCCCATTGCTGTTAAATGGCGTCGAAAACAATGGGATTGGTGAGTGTTATGTCTTAGGGATCTTGTTATATTGTAGGAAATCTGTCTTCATTACGAACATCTTACAATGAAGAAGAAGATAAAATGTTATTTTCTATAGCTATTCTATTGCCCCTCTCATGTATTTGGCTGAAAAAACAATTGGAAAAAATAAAATAAAAGGACCACATTGATTAAAAAACACGAAACCAAGCAGTATATATTAGACATCATAGGTCAAGGTAATTAATCAGATATTCTTACTACTTCACCCGCGGCTTCATCCGTTTGGATTTCACATTTTTTTCCCTTCGAACTTTAACATCCCCTCCACACCCTTTGAAGCGTAGTTTTGAGAATAAAATAGAGCCTACGTTACTCCGTGATAATGAAGCTTTCTTTAGGTGACTGAATTTTTGAAATCGTTTGTCAAGTTTTTGAGTTTATTCATTACAAACTAACATGAAAACAATTTAATATTCACTGTATATTATAACTAGCTTCCGGCCGCGGCTTTGCCGTATAAAAAGTAGCCTATGTCCTTCCCCGGGGTGCAATCTATCTCTCTGCCAAATTTTATCGAAATCCGTTCAGTGGCTTCGGCGTGAAAAGGTAACAAAAAAACTTACTTTCGCATTTCTAATGTTACTTAGAATATATTAGTTTAGATTAGACAGATAATACCTATACAAGAAACCCTATGTAATTAATGGGTGTCTTTATAGGTAAAATAATATTTAAGTTTGTACGTCAAAATCATGACTTATGGCGATATTTATTACTAATTACCTACTGATCCGACAAACGTCAGACGTCATGCTGTTTATTTGGCGAACTTTTCTTAAACCTTATTTGGAGCATTACAATCTCAATGCAATTTAAAAAAATGCAAAAACTGTTTAGTATTTCTTCAGTGATGTGCCTACCAAAAACCAGTATTTTACATTACTTATTTGCAAGAAAACATGAGTTCTTATGATAAACCAAGAAAGTAGACGTTTATTTAAATCTAATAAAGAAAGTAATTTCACAATAGTAGAAATACAAAGAGGGCAGCGATGAAACAACCGCTGCTTAAGGTAAATTAAAAAATAGCGCTGAAAACATACTACAAAGATATTTGCGTAGGTAGTCTAGAAGTCCAATCTTATAAAAAATCTATTTCATTCGGGCAAAAAAACCCATATTTTAGGCAAGATGCTGATGACGGTCCAAAGTACATGTAATGGCCATAGACAACTTTGTTTGGGGTAAGTAAGACATAAATTATGACCCTTTGAGGCTGCGCGATGAGTTCCACGGCCTCTGAATTAACCTTTTTTTTTTCTTAGAAATTATAATGTCGCTTTTTTGGGCCTGGAATGAAAGAGTATTGTTGTTTGTAAACAATTGAGAAGATCTCTAGATAGATACCTATTGTAGTGCTAATTGGAAGAAAAATATTGTAATCAGTAATATCATTCAGTTTATATTTCTTGTATTTACACTTTTAATTTTGTGATTAATATGTACAAACATATTTTATAATAAATTTCAGACCTGGTGACGCTACATTAGGACAGGCAGTCTCTGTTAGTTTCCTAGTCGTCGTATCGAAATAACAGGGTCCCGAGAAAGATTTCCTAGTTTGCAATACGAAGGAAACAGATATAGTCATATTGATAGCCAGAGTATGACGTAAGGCCTAAAAAATGTATCGATAAAAATGGAAAATAAGAAAGAAATTAAAATTAACAACAAGCATTTAGTAGACTAGCACGAATCTCGTTAAACAAACAAACCTTAAATCTCAACAGTTTGTACTAACATTAAAACAGCGCTTTCGTTTGACTAAAAACTAGGTAATTTAACGTCTTCGGTTAAAATAGGACAAGCCCGCCACACTATTCCCAAACCACTGCTACTCCTGAAAACTAGAATCAACAGTGGCGACCACCAGAAAAGCGTCGACACAATGAAGCCCGCCGAGTCCCGGGGAAACGATTCAACTGTCTTCCCACAACGAAATTAATCAAAAAGAACAGCGGAGGAGTTAGAATAATAAATAATTCCCACTTACCTCCATATCAAGCAGGAGACAGAACAGAGCTAGGCCAATAAGTACAACGGGACGTTTACAACTGGTATCTTCTTGCAAGAAATCCGTTTTAAGGCTACTGGTACAAGCTAAGTATTCATTTGTTTTTATGATCTGTTATTTTACATGAACTGTCAAGAGCACAGGAACGTGGAGGGCGTGCCCTGCTTACGTATACCTACTGTAAATGTCTGGAATATGAATAATTTATACTAATGACGTGGGAATGTGGCTCTGTCTCTGTAGAATCTAAAGTGCTTGCAAATTGTCATTGAATATTCTACATTCTACGGCTTGAAAGAATAAAACCTCAGCCCTTGTTTCTATGATCTGAGGGAATATTATTATAAGTAAATAACCTTTCGTAGCGAAAGGATTGTATCAGGTAGCGTTCTGTCTACCCCCATGGGATAAAGGCGAGAGTTTATGTATGTATGTATGCAAATAACCTTTCCCTGATTTTTTGTTCACAATATCGTGTATCTATCGAGGATTTCTTTCTATAGTGAAAATAAGTTATGGTGAGATATGCTGGAAAAGATTTCAATAGTAATAAAATAAATAAATAAATAAATATTGCTGGACAATCCACACAGCATCATCTAGCCCCAAGCTAAGCAGAGCTTGTGTTATGGGTACTAGAGGACTGATATACTTAATACAGTACATTACATAGATAGATATTTTTATTATATATATGGAAAATACCCAGAACACCCGGAACAAATATTTGTAGATCGTACAAACATTTGTCCCAAGGCGGGAATCGAACCCGCAACCTCTTGCGTCGCAGGCGGACCTTCGCCCGCCGCGCCACATCGGTCGTCATAATAAGTACACCCTCTGTGCTTTGTTCTTCTGTTTCTTTTTGTAAGGGTACTTATGCCAGATTTTATATTTAACAGTTCAAAACTGGTATTTTTATATTCCTTTTTGTTAAAAAAGCTAAACTTTTTAGTCTACCGAGACGCAACTGAATACCAGTTATTTAATATCCTAATATTATCAATGTAAATGATGGTCTGTTTGGTTGTTTAACACGATAACTACTCAACCGATAATCATGAAGTTTTGCATTCAGTTTTTCATCCGACATACACGTGGGTGAAACCGCGGCCAATAGCGATATATTATAATAGTTTTCAATTCTCATTCAAACTATATAAACTCCAGTTCAACCTTTTAAGCTCTAAGCGTGTCCGTTTTCCGTGTGGCAGCCAAATAATTGCGTCGGCTGTAATTTGGACGCCGCCCAACACCGTATCATTGAGAGTAGATATGAGTAACCGATTTATTATGTTAGGTAGGCCACGTGCTTCATTATGTGTATTTTGTTTTGCGATGCCCATTGCAGTTCTGAGATATAAATAAGGAATGTTTTTCATAACATTCCCGAGTTACGTAAATAAATGTACTCCAACTCTAAACGCACATTTGACTCAAAACAGTGAATCATTTCATTTATAGGATAAACAAATGAAATTCTTATTTTGAATTTTCGCTTATCACTGTAACGGCCAAACTGCCAGCTATACAATCATATAATATTTTCGTGAAATGAAAACTCTTTTATGTTAAATTTGGACAGAAACCATAAAAACGGAAGTTTTGTTCTGGTGAGAAGTGTATTAATGAATGGAAGTGTACGCTTATGAGTAACGCCTTACGACAGCACGGTTGGCGTAGTGGCTGAGCGGGCTGAGCGATTGGCTGCTGAGCTACGTGTCGTGGGTTCGAACTCCGCACGGAACAAATAATTACATGGCTTACAGGTAGTTTTTCCGTTTGTTTGTGAGTTTAAATTTTTGTATACGCACCCTCGATACAGGAGAAATTCCTGGCGTGGGGCAACGTATTTAGAAAAAAATATAAAAAGGAAAAGAAACGCCTGGTTTCTGGGACGAATATCAACTAGATGGTTTGTCGAGCGCGCGTCGAATATTATGACTGGTTGAATGACTCACAGCCAATCAGATTAGTTGTCATTATCATCTGCCTGGCCTGTTCTCTGGTAAGTTGGGGTTTGGCTTCCTATCTACTAGAGCGACTGTTGTGCTTTAGTGGCTGTAAAAACAGCCAAAAATCTACGAAGGACTGCCGAGACCAACGACTGAACTTGCTTTCCGAAACTCGGAGTTATCTAGGTAAATGTATTATGGATAACTAACTGGCAACGATCTTAGGAAACTCTATTATTCTGATACATTATTTATTTTTGACATGCTAAAATAGGGATGTATCCTAGGTAAAAATAGGTATATTAAGTCTATTTAGTCAGTCAGTAAGATTACCAAAAAATATTGGACACGTATTTTTTGCTTACCCAAATCAATCAAAAGTGACAATGAGATAGCACATCAAAGTTAAGGAGAAGGAGCTTGTGACGTCACTGTTACGTTAAAGGTGTAACACGGCGTGACGTCACGCGCAATTTCAATGCACCATATCGTCATCATTTTTGGTTTACGTGACAAAAGAAAAAATACGTGTCCAGTATTTTTGAGTACCCAACTTTCGGACCAATCAGAATTTTCAAGGACACTACCCTATACTAACATATCGTAGAAGCGAGAAGAGGGATCAAAAGAGACGGGTGAAAGGGATTTCGAAACATTTGTAAAACTGTTAAACATTAACAATCCTTTTCTGCTACCCTATTAGGGATAGACCCTTAATTTTGTTTGTCTAATAATGCCAACTGTTTCTATTGTTTTTCGATAAAGATCAAGTGGTATGTATGTGCCCTTTTTATTGTTTACGAGGACCACCTTCAAAAGGCGCCTGGAGGTATGTGTACGCCTTCTTAGGTAAGGTGTCTGTCCAGCAGTGGACCGTAAAAATCTGATACCTTAGTATTTTTGATTAATATTTCGCCGAACAATAATAGACACAGCAATAGGAAATAGACCTTGTTATTACAAACACCTTGTTATTTTATTTTGTGTGTACAACCAACCCTACTAACGCTATCTTTATGAAAATGTATGGAACTAATATGGCTGAAATAAAGAGAGGTATTTATATTTTTTCTTTTCTCAAACGTACTAGTAATTTTTCATGTATCGTGGGTGCGCTTATAATTTGGAATGGGCATCTCGCAGTTTAATCATTAATCGGCTCAGCTTCGCGGGCTGGCTATAGCAAAGGGTCGGGAGGGGGGCATCGACGGGGTCGTCGCGACGGGCCTCGGCGGCGAGGACGGAATGTCCGTTTTTGTTTGCGAACAGTGCTGGTGGCCTTATCGCTCTCCTGGAGGAGAGTGATAGGATCATCTGGCTCTGTGAGTGTGTGTCTGGGTCTTCGAACTGTGCTAATTTGCGAGGGAATGTATCGGGCGGCCGATGACACTAAGGGGTTCGGATGAGCGGTGGAACAGTCTATGAAGCGCTGGGTGAGTCGCTTCATGAACTGTTTCACCGTGGGTATTTTGAGATCTACATGAAGAGTCTCATTTCGGACGTAGTACGGGGCTCCCGTGACTCTGCGCAGGAATCTGTTCTGGACGGTCTGAAGTCTCTGAATATGATATGGCTTGGCGTGAGCGAACACTGCGCAAGCGTGATTGGACGGATGACCGAGACGAAGAGCCGAAATTTGCACCTGAGTGACAACTTGCTTTTATCGTTGCTCATACAATAAAGTCTACCGGACGCGAAGGCAGCGCGCGAACGCGCCGCCTTTATGTGTTCGGCGAACGACAGTCTGTGATCGAGTATCACACCTAAGTATTTGGCTCGCTTATCCCAAGGGATAGGCTTGCCGTACATGTCTAACGGACTAGGCGTGGGGACATTGCGGCGTCCGGGTTTCCTAAAGAGAACCGCTTGACTCTTATCGGGATTGACCTCGACTCTCCATTTCCGGAACTAAGCGCCTAAGACGTTTGCGGAGGTTTGGAGAGTGCGAGCTATGGTGGTAGGGTTGTTACCGGTAACGTAGATGGCCGTGTCGTCGGCGAAATGCGCCAACTGGGCCTTCCTACCCCTAGGAATGTCGCTAGTGAACAGCGAGAACAAGAGAGGAGACAGCACGGATCCTTGAGGGACGCCCGCGCGGATAGGGTGAGGTGACGATAGCATACCGTCTACGCGACATCTAAACGTGCGATTCGACAGAAAGTCTCGCAAGATGAGCACGAGACGATCTGGCACATCGAGTTGGTACAGTTTGTATAACAAACCGTTGTGCCAGACCTTGTCGAAGGTTTTCGCAATGTCGAAAAAGAGGGCGCCGGTGAGCGCGCCTCTCTGAAAGCCCGCGCTGACGTGTTCGACTACGCGGTGCACCTGTTGAACACACGAGTGTCCCGGCCGGAACCCAAACTGTTCGTTCGGTATCAGGCTCTTTGCCTCGACATAGTCCTTGAGTCGCTTATAAATAAGCTTCTCGTAGATTTTGCCGAAAACATTGAGCAGACTGATAGGTTGGTAGCTCGTGGGCTCAGACTTGGGCTTGCCAGGCTTGGGGATGCCAATAACCACGGCTTCTTTCCACGATTGAGGAAAGATGTTGTTGCTCAGAGCGCCATTGAAGATGGCGGTCATGAGCATAACGAGTTGAGCGGGGAGGATTTGAAACACCTTATTGGTGATACCGTCCTTACCGGGGGCTTTGCGCAGTTTAAGCCCTTTAATGATGTCTTGCACTTCGTCCGGAGTGACGGGAGGCAGAGGATCATCAGGGTTGTCGACGGGAGGGAGCGAGGACCTACGTTCGACTTCAGCGTCGACCTTTAAGAGGTGAGCTTGGTCGAACGGCTGGGAGCTAAGCGAACATTGAGTCTCTAGGCTTTCGGCTAGGCATTCAGAATTTCCGAGTCGTCGAACGCGACGCTCTTGTCTGGACGAGTGAGGGGAGGCATGGTAGCCTCTACGGTGGACCGGAGTTTCCTCTGAAGGTTCCAGAAGGCGTGGTGGTTGGGCTCTAGCTCGCTAATCAACTTGTCCCAGCTCTCCGACCTATGCTCCGCCACACGTTTGCTGACAGCACGCTGTAGCATTCGTATGTGGGCTTTGTTCGCAGAACAGGGAAAAGCGCTATACGCACGGACGAACGCGTTCTTCTCGGTTATCAGAGCCCGTTCGTCGTCCGGTAGGTTCCAGCGCTGGGCATCTAGCGCCGGAACCCACCTTGAACAATCGTTCAGGACGGTCTGCACGTGCTCCGTAAACGAGTCGACTGCGCCCGTGGTGTCAGTGACTGAGGTGATTAAATCGGGGATGGAGTCGAAAAGAGGCGACGAGGAGGATTTTAGCTTTTCGCTTACCTTCCTCCAGTCGGTAATTAACTGAGTCGGGGGTGGCTGATCATCGTCGAGCGGAGCCCAAACGGGGAACTAGTGTCATCATCACCGGACGATGGTCGGAGTTAAGCTCGTGGAGCGCCTCTATCGATTGTAAACGAAGGTTCACATTCTTTAGAAGCGCTATGTCCAGTATGTCAGTCTGTGGTCAGGGTCGTGGGGAAAGTGGGTATGGGTCATCGGGGCGATGACGTCATAGTTGAGGGACGCGCCCAGATTGAGGACAGCCCTCCCTCTGGCGTTGGTGATGTTACTATTCCACGCGGGGTGCTTGGCGTTGAGATCGCCCGCTATGATAACGGAGTCACTCAAGCCAAGGGGAATCTTCCCTTCCACGAGCGGGAGGGCAGTACGCGGATGGGGGGGGGGGGGGGGGCGCTTGCAAAAATTTAAACTTAAATACACAAACAGCCTGACCTGGAACAACTACCTGTAAGCCATAGAAATATATGTACGTGCAGGAATCGATCCCATAACACGCGGCGCAGCAGTCAATTTCTCAGTCAGTACGGCAACCGAGCCGTCTAAATATTAGTAATTAGTAATATTTTCGAGATATGTATGCGAAAAGACATGAAAGTAATACCACAAACAGAACAGCCGGAATATTTGCCTGTAGCAACATAGGCAAATTTCAGGAAACATTTACCGAATACATATTAATACTTATTTGTACCACATTTCCATAATTATGCTATTCAAATACCTGTTGAAATTTATGAACGAATACTGAGAAATTGTCTATAATATTGTATGCGTACTTGATTCAATATTATATAGCAAATGTTATTGAATGTATTGAGTTATATGTTAATGGAACTACCTGCAGGCCATACAAATATTTGTTGCGGGCGGAGTTCGAACCCGCTACTCAGGAGAAACTTCTAGTGTGGGGCAACGATTATTAACACCTTAACTGCCAAACAACGAGACACAGTAGAAAATGTATTGTTTGTCGGTCATTTGGCGTTCAACGTGTTAAAAAAAGAAAGAAAAGTACTCCTACTTGTAGTAGGTACTTATATACTAATCCAATTAAATCCAATAAGGTTTTTGGGTTCAGGGACAAAGCAAATGAAAAACCAAAGTACACCCTGTGGTAGGGGCGGGATTAAGTCTGTTTATCCAATTCGGGATTCTACCGGAAATAACCAAATCCGGTGACCACAGGGAAACCAATATAAGCCTAACATATTATTAAACAGGTTCCGTATACATAATAACGTTGGCAAGGAGTTCTGCTGAGCTTAATTTTCACGATTTAATTAGTGTGAAACTGCTTTGTAAGTTGACTAAAATAGGTTATTTAGACAACCGCCTCTGATTTCTTGGTTATGTTTTCGGAGTTATCTTTTGTTTTGGAAGTTCAGTACCTGGAGTTCACTTATTATTACATGCATATAACTATAAAAGTATCAAAGGTATGGTATACCAATCATGTGTCTCGAAGGACCAGCTTTACCATAGCCATGTTTTATATTGTCTCTTTAAAAAAAAAAAACACGCATGAAGAAAGGTTCTGAGGTTAAGGGTAAGTATGTTACTTTCAGGTAAGCTATCTTCTACTATCATCGATTACCATCACGTTAAAAATGGTCAAACGCAAAACCCCCATAATAAAAAATCCAGAACTTAAAATAAATACTTTTACTTCCTTATTTCCAGCCAAAACACGACACATATTCTCATAATAATAATCCCAATTCACATTCATTGTAGAGATTCACAAAGCCCTGTATTAATTAGGTTAAGTTCAAACGTTAATTCTCAGCTTAATTTTCACGTTATAATTAACTTCGTTACTAACTGCTACCGAAGTTAAATTAGACAACTATCACTGTTACTCGAATGTAAAGCCACAGAAATATAAACGAAGGTTGGCAAGTTTTGATGAGAGTAAAGCCAATTTAATGTTTAAACTCAGATTACTATGTACGAAAGAGAAAAACTAGGAGTTTCCTGCCGACTGGCGCACCTTTTTCCCAGCCATGAGACAAGCATATCATAGTTCTTAGTAATAATATAAGAGGGAATATTTGAAGTATTAAAGGGGCGCCGGTGGCTAAGATCCGTTGTCATGGCATAGGCATGTGATGCTGAAGAATGATAACCATGTTGTGGGAAACGTTTTGATAATAACTGTGGCATAAGAGTAGAGGAAGACATGGCTAGATAGAAGGTGACTATTGCGATGACGACAAATAGGGATGTATGGAAGAATAAGAAATGCTGCGGCGACCGTAAATAACCAGCCACCAAATAAGCAGTCCAGAATCTAGGCTAGTTAATGAATGTGGACGTAATATTAATAATACTCACTCAACCTCTGTCTACCCTCAGTAGAATAGAAGCATGACAAGCATTTACAAAACAAGTCAAAATATAATCAACTAAGTTGAAAGCGGTCCTTAGAAATGCCTTTACTAGTAAATATATTTACAGTAGAGTAAGGTCTGGGAGCATTCAATAAATTCTTGTAAGTGCGTGGGTGAGGTCAACGCTCTACCCTCCAGCTGAAGATTTTCTTTACTGAGTACAAATGCTAAGGCAAATCTTCAACCGTCGTGCAATTGATATAATTGAGTTGAAAGAAATTGAGTTATATTCTTATGATTCACATTTGACGACCGATGTGGCGCGGCGGGCGAAGGTCCGCCTGCGACGCAAGAGGTTGCGGGTTCGATTCCCGCCTTGGGACAAATGTTTGTACGATCTGCAAATATTTGTTCCGAGTGTTCTGGGTATTTCCTATGTATAATAAAAATATCTATCTATGTAATGTATAGTATTAAGTATATCAGTCATCTAGTACCCATAACACAAGCTCTGCTTAGCTTGGGGCTAGATGATGCTGTGTGGATTGTCCAGCAATATTTATTTATTATTTATTTATTGTTATAGACGGAATTTGGTTCGTAGCCAAGATATTGTAAATTAATTAAAGCGAATCTGCTTCACTTGCTTCAGAGTTATTTTGTGTCTTTTTTTATAAAAATAATGAAACTGACCTTACAATTTCTAATTATAAAAAAAAAATACTGAAAAATGGACAACACCAGAAAAATGCAAGAGTGAAGAGGACTGCAAAGTGTCCAATTACAAATTCTCCAATCTCGTTTCACTCAAAACAGGTCCAACCGCTAAATTAAAAACGCCAATTAAAAGCACCAAAAGGACCAAATAAAATTACAGAAAGGACCAATAACTATATCACTCTGTATGCGCCACGGCCAGTACATTCGACTGTTGTGCTACTTTATATGCGTCAAGGGGTCTTAACCGATTTCCAATTCAGGAGTTCAGATTAGAATATATATACTAAGTTCTATCACGCTCGGTTTAACTTCCAGTTTACTAAGAACTGGGTTAGCACTGCGGCCATTTCTGTGTAATGATTGTTTCTAAGCGGCCGTCTTTTACGCTTCGTTACTCTTGCAAACGGGTCTCTATTTTTTGGTATTTATACAGAAAACCATTTTAGATTAAATTGTGTGCGTCATCTAAAAATTGATCCTAAAAGTAAATGTGCAGGATACTCAATGTTAGTAAGATAATTTTGTTTGTACAAAAATAGGCCAAAATACAAAAACAACAATGTCAAAATAAAATTAAGCTTCGAAAAGCCTAAAATATTATAATACCACAAATGAAATTCAAGAACAATTTGGTGGTTTGTTTGACCGGTAATTGAAAAGATCTTTAAGGATCAGAGATTTGACAATCTCTTTCTCTCGAACATATTTTTTCGAATAAGCTCTTCTAATAAAAATAAAAGATACTGCTGAAAAGAATATGTTCATATATCAAGATAGAAAGGCTATTGACAACGATGATGAACAAGCCGCATAAGTACGTGAAGGTCAAACTGATCCTTACCCTTGACCAATGAACCTAAAAGTTCATTTACACGGAAACAAGCATCTCTCCACAACCCTCGATGTTAAGGACGAGACGGCGGCGAGACAAAACCCGTAAACCCTTGAAACAATAAACCCGACATAACCTCAAGTTTATTTCAACTAATCCAATTGTAGACACTCACAAACCTCTTGGAAAATTCTAAGGGGTCATTGGCCTAAAGATACTTTGTAAAGACGATGACGATGGAAAAGACGGAGGTCGATAGTACGTAAAGATAAAATTAGATCGCACATCACATAAAATCTCGCCTAGTACCCGAAGGCAGAGATGTGCCTAGAGATGCACCCAAGAAGCGCCAGTTATGTTGACGTCCCATGTAGTAAGGAGCAAGCCTATTACTGTCAAACGGGTAAAACCCAAACTGCTACTATTGAGAAATTCCAAATCACAAACTCAATAACACTGCCCGACCGGAGATTCGAAACCTCAGCAATAGTGTTTGCAACCACAAGAACAACGAGGCTGTCCGCAAACAGACGATGATTGATTGTACGTACAAACTACTATTTATGCCTTTGTAATATGGGGTATTTACTTATACAATCAAATTCCTTACCCAATTAAAACATTGTATTATCGGGTACGTATAAATTTGTACGAATTTTGGAAGTCTGTGGTTTTGATATTGTTATTTTGTTTAATTTATTTCTTGCCACCGACTTCCAATATTAAAGTTATTTTACACCATGTGATGATGAGATTTTTTTTGTATAAAGTTTTTATTTCATGATGATACAATAGTCTAATGTCTGCTCGTCACCTTTTTACAAAATTACTACTATTTTTTACACTAAGGGGTGGTTTTGTAAATGAAAACGGGACAAACTTTGAAGTGTACACTGTCTAATAGAGAATTATTGAAATCGGACTGCACTATGAATCCTTATGCTTGGTAAAAAAAATACGTGTTCGTTTTTTTTCTTAAAAATAAATTAAATTTACGTCAGTTACAACAATAGAATGAACCAAAAATACGACATCAACCTACTCTTTTTTTCAGCTTATCTAATTGCTTACACTCGAAAAACCTCTTAGAAAACACAAAGGGATTGGAGACCTCAAACAAGCCTTTGTAAAAGTCGCAGCAGATGCGAGATCATAGATAAAACATAGTCCAATTACCGTGGTCCTATTATCCGCAGCACTGATTTACTTCGTATCGAAAGACTTGTTTGAACCGGTGGACGTGCCTCCTTCGCTAATGACAGCCGCCGAGCATGGATACTCCTTAGAAAATCATCCATTGATTCTGTCTAAGAAATATCTGCTAAAAGTTTGGGATTCAAGTAATCGAGTATTGATGAGAATTTGAGTGTTAATATTAGAGAACAGTTATATGCGATGTTTGTATCTGGGTTTACTTGAGCGGTGTTTTTTTTCTCAAAAATGTACGAAACTTCTATCAGAGTAACTTTTATTACGTTGGCAATTTTTCAGGGCTGTACTCTACATTTTCATAAGTGTGAATGCGAACTGTACAGCTGATTGTTTTTACATAATTTCAAAGTTGATCTCATGGAAAACTGAAAAATTGCCAATGAATTAAAAGTCACCTTGTAAACAGGATGAACTATAGGAGTTGATGCAGATTTTATCTTTATGGTGAAAGTCATTTATTTTTAAACTTCACGATTTTGAATTGGGGTACTATTCATTTTATTTTCACAAAATGAATAATACCCCAAATAGGCGCATTCCGATTTTAAACATCGAATTTAAATTTGTGTCAAATGTTTAAGTTTACCGATTTCAAACTTTGAAAATGGAACTTTCAACTTGCGTCCGCGGGGAAAGATGTCGCTGCATGTCGCGCAGGGAAAAGGCGTCCAACATGGCGGCGACGTGAAACGTCCGACATATCGCTAGTTTGACAGCCACTGGGGATATTGCAAGCGCAAACAGGGTAGCCAACATGTTGATACCCATTGACATTATTATTAAAATACTAATAATATTTACGCCATCATCCGCCGTCAGATATAAATAGAACATTTCCTTTTAATGTGGTAACAAGACAATGGTGAATAAAAACAACGATAAAACTGAATAGTCTGTAGTTGTGGATCGTGAGAACGTTTTATTCAGACCGAACAGATGCCTCTCCTGGGATGTAAGCGAATAGGCTTGGCAACATTTGCAAAGTAAAATACGGATTGATAGCAATCTTATCTAGATCTCTGTTGGTCTTGGACCATGACTTGTTTCGCTTTTGGTATGAGTGTCTAATTTCTAAGGAAACTGGTGTATTATTTATTAGTAAGTACTTACCGTAAGAACATAACATCACGCCTATATTCTCCGAAGGGTTGGGCACAGGTGTACTTTTAGTACTTAATACCTTCATTTCGCCAGTTATGTTAAAGTCCCATGTAATAGGGGCGAGCCTTTGGCTATCAACCGGGCACAAGCCCAGACTCCGGGCTGCTAATGAGAAAATTCCTGTAGGAAAAACTCAATAACACTTGGCTCCCGACCTGGTAATCAGATTTCAAGTTTAGTCACTAGACCATTGAGTCAGTAACATTGAACCAAATATTATTATTTTAAACAACTCCAATTGTATATTTCAATTTGAATGTCGGCCCTCGTTCATTTATTTTATTAAAACAATCAAGTTTCCAATTTACTCCGTCTTTGTGGAGGTATCAAATTATAAAGAAACAAGTGACCTACTTCGCCTGGCTGAAATTTTATAGGTATTTTGTTGATAAACTGTACCTACAGAGTCTGTAATCAATGGATTTTTGTTACCGTCGAAAAAGCCTGTGAAATCTGAATATCGTTTATACCGGAACAAAACACGAGGTAGTTTTATTTTATTTCCTGTGCCAATAACAGTGCGATTGAATGAATAGTACTGACATTGTGTCTGTCAAATTACATGCATTTATAACTAACTAGCGTTTGCCAGCGACTTTGTCTGCGTGAATGTCGGTTATCGCGTTAGCAGATGAAGTCGCGGATTAAAAGTAAAAGTAGTAAAGATTATATCCTGGGAAGGCCCAGGATATAATCTTTACTCTTGCCAAATTTTATTACGATCCGATCAGCCGTTTAGTCGTGAAAAGGTAACAAACAAACAAACTTACTCTGACATATAATATAAGTGATCTGCACAAAAATTAACTTACTATTTAGTTGTATTTTTACATTTACTTACATGTATTTACTGAAATATTTTTGATATTAAAATAAAAATATAATGTTGCTACCAGATAAATTAGAGACCCAACAAAGTTACGTATCGAACGCGTCACTAATTTATAAAACTTCTATAATTGGTAAAAGACAGCAGCCAATCGAAACACTCAACGAGAGATTTGACAGCGGACTAAATGCAGGAAATAACGATAAAGCACAAATAGCCCTGACACAAATCGTAGAAAAACAAGACGTTAGATAAAATTATTGGGGTGACATAAATCCTGTCACCCAATCGGAAGTCAACAATAGTATCGTGAGCAAAGGTCCCTCTGCGACAGTTCACAAGCGCCGACGTCGCGCCATGACAGGAGAAATTTGGACCACAGCCAGATCTACCCCTAAATGTTTCTTGCGGAACCAAGTATCGGGACTAGGTGGGAGCGAAGCTTGGCGGGAAAGTCTTGAGTGAGGGTGCAAATGTAAGCAAGTAATGTTGGATCTTGTTTACCGACATTTTTAAGGCAATTTGCACTTTTAGGTCTGTCTGACTGTTGGGTATTTTTCTTTCGTAATGGTTGTTGTAATTGTTTTTAATGTTTGTTCTTATCTACTAGATTAAGTTTAAGGTCTTTTTTGTCTTAATGATAATTATATCCTTTTTCATCTAAACGCTTTCTCTAATACCGTTTTCTTTGAAAAATTGTCGACCCACCCCTTTTTCTCGCAGGTATAATCTACCGATGGGCTGACATGTCGAAACATCGAAATTTCTCTGCTATGTCAAGTTTAAAATTAAATTTTACTCCCGAAATAAATGCTCTCATTTATGGTGAATACCAAAATCAATTGTATAATTTGGAGAATCAAAAAAATCCAAACATAGCACCGCGCATGCATTCCCCGAAGTGGTAGGCAGAGGTGTACCTATTGTACCCCCGCATATCGCCTGTTACGTTGAAGTCTCATGTAAAAGGGGGTGAGCATATTGCCATCGACCAACCACAAATCCAGACCAGGCTGCTACTGACAAATCCAAGCTAGAGAAATCCAAGAAAACTTTGACCGACCCGGAAAGAAACCCAGAACCTCATGCTCAGCAGTGGCGTTAGTTAAACTATGTAAAGATTAGAAAAAAAAGGATTGCAGTTTTTGATGATATCAGAACTTGAAACGGCATTATCAAAAACGTTAGATTCGAGTTTAATCAATTACTTGTCAAAATATAAATTGCCAAAACAAATTTCAAATCTGTCACTTAATAATTAATTCATAATTTGAACCGAAAGTAGGTTTAAGAGCACTGTTTAATTATTTAGAGGTCCATTCGAAAGGTCCCTCTTATGTGGTTTGGCTTAGTGGTTTGTCCCTATATTATGAAATCTCATATGTATAATGTTTCTGTTTGAAAATCTGTTTATTGTGGAAAGGAGGGGACGCCCTAGAAAGACATACACTGACCTTATTGGAGATAATATACTTGCACGTTCTCGTGTGAACTTAAACGAAGCAAAAGGAATATGCAGTGATCGTGGCGTTCTAAAGTTTCTACCTACCCCCATGAGAAAAAGGCGTGTGATAATGTATATGTATGCATGTGTGTATGTATGTTCAGCTTAAAAATGTAAATGTGAAAAGAAGTTCAAAAACCTTAAATCATGTGAAACTAAGTGATCGCTCCAGACGAATAAAAAAAAATAACATAGATTATAGATGATTCACTGAGGTGAGTTGAATATTTTACATTCCATTATATTAATTGCTATAAACGGCTTTATTTTATACGTCATACTTTTTTATTGGTAGACGTAGAAAGAATATAGACTAGACATTAATTGAGTCTCTAGTAAAAGATGGATAGACATATTTTTATTAAATTACATAGATATGGCTCTGAATATATTTGTTCTTACGAATATGTAGAGCGATCTAGCAAACGTTTGTTTGTTAGATTTTAAACCGTACTGAAACAGACGTTCGCAGAAAGCGAAGATTTGCCACTAATTCTATTAGTAATGTTTCATTTTTGTATCAAATTAACTATGTTCATTAACTATGTTATAATTTACTTTTTGTTTTACGTTTAACACAGAAGAAAATATTCTACAACAAGATTTTACTATCTACGAGTATTACAGATAGTACAATCTTTAACATAGTAATATATTTAAAACTAGCTTCCACCCGCAGTTTTGCCCGCGTGGTTTGCTCATAAAAAGTAGCCTATGTCCTTTCTCGGGATGCTATCTATCTTTCTGCCAAAATTTTATCGAAATCCGTTCAGTGGTTTTGCCGCGAAAGACGGACAAACAGACACACATACTTTCCAATTTCTAATATTAGTACTAGTATGGATTATGTGTGTTTCATATGAAAGAACAACATCAATATGTTTGTTACAATAACATTCCCAAAATCGATCTGTTAAAACTACGAATACTTTTTGCAATAGAAGCCAATCTTGACAGTAAGCAAGGAAAAGTTTTTGCGTCTTGGGAGAAATCATGTCGCAAAAGTGTTACAGCGATAACTGCTCCCGGCTTGTGTAGAACTTGTGAAAATAGTATCTCAAAGAGTTGCCAATATAAAATGGTTGACTAAGTTTCTTCGTGAAATGTTATGCTTAAAATAAAAACTTATTTTTGCAATCGAAAAAATCAATACTGTAAATGCGTAAGTATTCATCCCAGCTTCGGAAACCTTCACGGTTTTTATTTGTTATATTTACTGTGTACAGACCAAAAAATACAAAATGTGGCAACTCTGACCCCGAAGATACAGGCCAACACCTAGTTCTGGGTCCCAGTCTAACCTGACCTTTTAAATGAATTTTGGATTTTTAAACTTTGAATTTTTGATTTGATGGTCCGTACAAAAAGAAATCAGCAGATTTTTGTTTCGCTATTTCAGACTTGGTCTCATTGCAAATTCAAATTCATGAGTTTTTTTTTTTCTTAAAAACGTTGCCCCACACTAGGAATTTCTCCTGTTTACAAACATATAAAGTCACTTACACAAACAACCAGACCCGGAACAACTACCGGTAGGCCATACAAATATTTGTTACATCGAACCCACGACACGCAGTGCGGCAGTAGATCGCTTAGCTAACCTAGCCGAAAAGTTGCTTCCTATCACCCCCACAAATATTTTTCAATAGGTATTTGTAGACGTCCAAAGTAAATAGTACAATCTTAAAATGGAGTCGTTCCTTTACTCAGTATTTACTTGCATTCCTTGCAATATCTACAAAAAGTATTTATCGCTTACAGCGGAATTAGTATTGAAACTATTGAATTTCTTAGGTGGAAGTTTTTCGCTAGCTAGACTGATATTAATTGCATTACTTTCATTCGTGGCTAAAGAACTGTTCATAATTATTGACATGTTCGAACTCTCCAAATACTTTCTCAGTTTTTTCAAAATATATCATACTAGCAGCCCGCTCCGGTTTCGCACGGGTATAATAATTATTTACAACATCACATTAGAAACCTCAAATATAACAATATTTCTCCACTATTTAATGGATGTTGTCATACATATAAACCTTCCTCTTCAAATACTCTATCTATTTAAAAAAACCGCATCAGAATCCGTTGCGTAGTTTTAAAGATTTAAGCATAGGTACATAGGGATATAGGGACAGAGGAAGTGAATTTGTTTTATACTATGTAGTGATTTATACTTGCAATGTGATGAAGAGCTATTATTTCCAATTGAAGTTTGTCGACATGATATATAAAATGTCGGAGCGTCTGGCATTGCTAGTATGTTGACGCCTTCATAATTTGTATTCTCATGTCGGGCGAGCACAACTTTTAAGGGCGTGTTAGCGTTTCATGAATCTCACGTAAGACTGCGTTAACTTCAGGAATATGTTCAATCCGTCACTAATTGGCTTTAACACTTCGATATACAGGTCGTACATTCAAATATCTTTGTATATATGTATTTAATAATATATTGTTTCGGCCGGTTGACTCTTCACATGACCAGAGAGCTGGCCTTTTTGTGGCCAAAGAATCAGCATTGCCATTCAACGTGGCAATGCTGAAAGCCTTTTGGGCACTAATCCCGTTGACAGCGATGCGAATGATTTTTTCTATTCCCTGTGATTCTTTCTACTTTTCATCTACATAATAGTTTTTTAAAGTAAATGAATCAAATTATTACAATTTAATTTACTTGAATAAAAATGATTTATAATTGTTTATTGACTATAATAATAATAATAATAATAATAATCTTTATTGACATAAAAGTATGGTACATTATTATATGGAAACCCTGACTCCTGCGCTAGGTAGTTACCTGTGTTACAGGAATCAGTGTCCTCTCCCAGTAGTTTACACAGAAATTATGCAATAAGATTTAGACAATTTTACATTATACAATATCTGCTTGGTGGGGGGTGTATGAATGAATGTGTGTGTGTGTGTGTGAGGGTGTTTGCGTGTATGTTTGCGTGTGTATGTGGTGTGTATCGAGGTATTTATATATTTATCGTGCATGTTTATAATGGGCAGCTCTAATTGCCGGGTTTATGTTATTAAGTTTTGTGTCTGTATGTAATCTAGTGTTTGTAGATAGGTGTTTATTTTATTTTTTATTTCTTTTTTAGGAAATGGGTTAATATCTAGGGTCTTGTTTATCTTATTATAGATACGCGTAGCAAGAAAAAGATGTTGCCTTCTGGCTGAGGCAGTCTTGCATTTGACGTATTTACAAACATTAGCGACTGTTCGTTTACTCTTGTAACTGTTGTTTATAGGTGTGATTAGGTGTTGCTTCAATGTGATATTGAGAACATACAGCTGTCTCACTGTGAGTACTGTGCAGTTTTGGTACAATGTTACGGTCGGGAAGCGGTATGGTTTGAAGGTCATGACTTTGAGCAATGATCTTTGAGCTCTTTCAAGGTGGATCATAATTGTTTTACAGGCTCCTCCCCACACCGTAATACAGTAACCAATTATCGATTGGGCTAAAGAGAAGTATAAAGTGCGAAGAAGATCAAAATCAGCCACGAGTCGAAGTTTCTTAAAGGCCCAAATAAGTTTCCTCACTCTAGAGGCAGTTAATTCGACTTGGGGCCGCCAACTCAATTTTTCGTCCAGTACTACACCTAAGTATTTTATGTTTGTTGTTTGTGATATTGTAAGACATGAGCACTGGAGCCTATTTCCAGGAAAATTGCAAGAATGTACCTTAAGGGTTACTGGTACTGGCTTGGTACTGGCAAACCTGAATTGCAAGAATGATGTTTTGGCAATGTTAAGGGTAAGTAGGTTTTCTTCCAGCCAGTTACTGACTTTACAAAGTCCCAGCTCAGCCACACGCTGCGCCTCCTCCCAAGTCTCTCCGTGGAATATGAGCGCGGTGTCATCAGCGTAACTAAAGATTCTACCCTTAAAAAGTTGTTGCTGACACAGATCGTTAACATACACCAGGAAGAGACTCGGGGAGAGGGCACTGCCCTGCGGTACACCACATGTAACGTTTGCTTCACTACTGACGATTCCACCTATCTTTACCCTTTGTGTCCTATCACTCAGAAACTCCGTAAATATACTGAGAGCTGCTCCCCGGATTCCTATGTGGTCTAGTTTCGTCACAAGAGTGGGAATAGAGACGGTGTCAAAGGCCTTTGCCAGGTCGAGAAAAACTCCTATGCATTTTTGTTTAGCATCGACCTTCTCAGCGACATGATCAACTAGTTGACCAACCGCCTCTTCTGTGCTTTTCCCAGACCTGAAACCGAACTGACCTTCTGATAATATATTGTTTTTATCTAAAAAACTAACGATTCTAGTATTCAATATCTTTTCTAGGATTTTTGACAGTGTCGGTAAAACTGATATGGGTCGGTAGTTCTTAACTTTGTCACGATTCCCACCCTTGTGAACTGGCGTGATAAGAGATTTTTTGAAGACTTTAGGGAAGACTCCCTGCTCAAAGCAAATCCTAATGAGTTTTGTGATCTGGGGTATCAAAATTGCTTTGCCCGCTTTAAGTAATTTTGCTGAAATACAGTCCCACCCTGTAGCGCAGTCTGTTTTTAGATTGTTAACTACAGATTCGACTTCAGCCTCGTCAGGGGATAGTAGAACAATCGAGTTAAGTGCTGACGGTGAATTTAATTTATATGTGGCGGGTTGGGATCTTCGGTTTTGAGTGATAGCATCTGCAAGTTTTTTACCTATACCAGAAAAATACCTATTTATGGTCTCAATTTCTCTCGATGCATCCTTTGTAACAGGCAGTAATTCAGTCGCTACTGTTTTTTTTTCAACTTGGTTTGTAATGGATTTGATTATGCTCCATGTTTCTTTGCTTGTTTGTGACGATTTTAAAGCAGATTTTTCTTGCTGTATTCGTAGCTTTCTAAGTAGCAAATTGCAGTAGTTACGGTATCGTTTATAAGAAATCTCCATAGTGGTATTTTTTGGGTTTTTTAAAAACTTTCTATGGAGATTATCCCTATGTCTAATGCACCGTAACAAGCCTGGTGTTATCCAAGGCTTAATGATTACCTTGCGGTTGGGCACAGTTATAACTTTTGTGTGTAGTGAGATTGCAGTCATCAAACAATCTACAAATAGTGAAGCCGCCTCATTTGCATCGGAGTCACTTGTTATAAATGAGAAATCCGCATTTTTTAGGTGTTCAACAGTAGCTTCAATATTTAATTTTGTAGTTGATCTAATCTTATTAGTTTTACAGGGCTCCTTATTTAAGCATAATAGTACAGAGGCGTGGTCGCTTACAGTGGAATCCATCACCACCACGGTCGCATCAGTAGAGGCATTTATCATAAAGTGATCAAGACAGTTGTGTAGTCTTGTTGGGTACGTATGACCGGGTAGGAGGCCCAGTTCTGCGGTTAGGTTAAGGTAGGATGCACTATTTCTGTCTGAGTTGTTCGGTTTTATGTCAATATTTATATCTCCAGTGAGAATGATGGTTTTTCTTTTTATTTTGCTAATTATGTTTTCGAGGGAGTTTAGAAAACTATCAATACGGTAGGTTGAGGGAGACCTATAGGCTGCTAGTATACATATATGTGTGCCTACTTTTAATAACAGAAAATTAGCACCCTCTGTATCTGGCTTTTAACATCGCTTAGGTACTTTGGTACAGTGAATTTATTTATTTTACCTTCTTTAATTTCCACCAAACTACTACCCACACTAAACTAAGATAAACAAACATAATAAAATTGTTTTCGAAGTATTTGACCTAAATAAGAATCAAAAGTTTCTCTAACAGAGTCTAACATATAGCCTATGTATATATATGGACTATATATGGTAAACTATATATGCGTTGACCTACTTATGCTGGCTGTATCTCACTGTTAGTAGCTTTGAGTCCATTTACCCAAGCTTCGAAACTAATTTGCGATAGCATACACTTCGCTGCCTTCGTTGGTTTTTAAGTTGTTTGTTGATTACGTATTATTTAGTAAATTTTGTGTCTTTTTAGGATAGTACGTTGATTTAACTTGCAAAGGTTACTAGTTGCAAAATTAAAAAAATATATGTACATATTTAACTAGGATGGCAGCGTTGAATTCGTTCCTATGAGTCATTGGACGACCGATGTGGCGCAACGGCGGGTTCGATTCCCGTCTTGGGACAAATGTTTGTACGATCTACAAAAACTGTTACGGGGTTTCTGGGTATTTGCTATGTATAATACAAAAATATCTATCTATGTAATGTAAATAAATAAATAAATAAATTCTTTATTTGCCTTACACAAAGTTCATATTATGCAAACTAATGATACACATTGATAAATTAGCATACACGAGACAATTCAGCAGGAGTGACAGCGGGTCCCAAACTAGGCACAGCCTGAATCTTGTTGACCCAAAATATATAATATTCAACCATTTATCTTGTTCTGCTAGCGCAGGTTTGAGCGTTACAGGCAAAGTGCAACAAAATACATCAGCTGATAATAAAGAAACATACTATGTACATACATTAATGAAATAATAAACAAAAATCAGACAGAAACAGTACAGTATAACATGTATTGTATTATATCAGTCATCTAGTACCCATAACACAAGCTTTGCTTAGCTTGGGGCTAGATGATGCTGTCTGGATTAAAAGTAAAGTACTATTAACTATTACTGTCCCACTGCAGGGCAAAGGCTTCTTCTCATACAGAGATGGCACGAGCATTAATCACCACGCTTGCTCAAGACTGGACTCTGGACTTATATTAATTATATAAGTCCAGGTTTCCTCACGATGTTTTCCTTCACCGATGTCACTGATGTCCAAGATAAACTTAGAAAATACATATGAATTGAAAAGCTCACATTGGTACTTGCCCAAGTTTGAACCCACAAACAACCTGGTGCACAAGAGACGAGGCCTAAGGCCACTGGGTCATCGTGACATTTTTTTCTGTGTGGATTGTCTAGCATTATTTATTTATTTATTGAGTATGTAGGCTCGTGTATGAACACTATCTGACCTGATGATGAGTGATAATGTGGTCGATGATAGACCACGCTTGCCTAGAAATACCTAAACTATTTCTTAAGTAAGTTTTTGAATGTTGATATACGGAACCAATTTAAAACGACGTGATGTAATGTGCAGCTGCTTCTGTTTGTAGAACATCAAGGAAATGAAATTCTGAACAAGCGGAAACAAGTTGCAATATGTGACGGTAACTATTGGCTGTGTGGAAATGTTTGCAGCCAATATTGCGACGGTTATAAAACGATGGCGTCCCATAACTTTGTTAGTCTGTGCAATCACAGACATTCGTATTGCATCGGTTAAAAGGTACTCTTGGATAGTTATTAGTTAGATATCAACACGGAAAATCAAGAATATAAATGTTTTCGTTTGTATTTTATATACTAAGAATTAATTAATTAATTTAGGCTGTTGCTTATGGCTACTTTAAATTTACTTCTGTGGCAAAAATTACTGGAATCTGCAATAAAGATGCAGTTTTTTATGTTAGTATGTAAATAAATTCACCACTGCAAAGTCTGCAAACAATTGGTATAATACGAGTATATATATATATATATATATCATATATACCATTTGAGTTGAGTTATTTGAGTTTTGTCCTATAATTTCGCATTACTTTATACAAAATGTAAGCTATTTTTTACGTCCTTTTTTAGTTTGAAAATATATTAAACCTAATTCTTCTTTCAAAATTTTATATAATAATGCTAACACCTTTTTGGCGAATAGGTTACTTTTCTTCCATAAAATTAAACATATACATAGGTTAAATTACAATAAATAATGATATTTTGCTGTTATTTACCACATTACTATCTTCATCTACGAAGGCAACAAATGGAAGCATTAGTGCTGCTATTCTAGCGATTTTAAGCTTTGGCTGTATCTGGACCATTTTAGAAAATTCGCCGTTTTGCATTTTTTGGAAGAACAAAAATTCGATTTTAAAATCGAAAACGTAATAAAAAAAAATGTAACCAAAGAGTATAAACAAAAAAGGTTTGAATAAGCAAAACTTGACGTATTTTCTTCATCCAGATTAGCCTAAGGCTTTCTAAACACAAATAATTTTTTGAAAACCTTTAACTTACTCTCCGGTCTAAATGTGACTCGTTCTGAAATAATAAAATATTCTGTTAATCCTTTGTTTAAGCGATTTATCGCCCATTAACTGTTAATTGTATTGTTAGGTTTTAAGTAACCATAAACTTGTTTTAATATATTTTGAATTTAAATATTCTATCTCAGCTTTGATGATTTATAGAGTTTTAAAGAATCTGTAAAATTTCTTCCCGTGAAGTTGAGTGTTTATATATAAAAAAATCTAGTTAAGGAACCTAATGTACATAGAATTTCTAAAGATCTGTGGCCTTAAAGACAGCGGGGAAAATGATTAACTATTAACCATAAAAACAGGTTCATACAATCGTAGTACATTGCTTCGTGACTAAACTACTTGAACTAACATCTTGTCTACAAAGAAGCAATGTACGACAATATTTCCATTACAAAATAAAAACTAAAAAGGTCATAAGTGGACACTTTAAAGAAGCTCTTAAGACATTCTGAAGCTCTTTAAGAAATGTTAAGGAGCACTTAAAGCTATCTAAGAGGCCACAGACACAATGACGTGTCGTGTTAGGAACACGTTCGAAGCACGTGCACTTTCCTAGTTACCCACTAGAAGAAACTAAGTTTCACTAAGTAGAAACACATGAGTTTCTAGTAGATAATGGGTTTTGGTTTCAACTTACCTGAATATACCGGAGCGTACATGGAACAAAAGAAATTTAGTCATTAGTTTCGTGGCATACAAAAAAAGTCGGTTTCGCTGTTGAGCACACACGCCTCCTATTTTAGTTTTAAAACTGCACATTTCACTGGCTAGAGTCCTCCGCTGTACTTTTCTGATTAATTTCGTTGCGGTATCCAAGAATCTTTTCTCCGGGACTCGTCGAGCTTCATTGCCTCGACGCTTTTATGGTGGTAGCCACTGTTGATTGTGGTTTTCAGGAGTTGCAATGGTTTGGGAACAGTGTGGCAGGCTTTTCCCATAATAAAAATGGCTAAATTATACAAAATTAGGTACAAAATTTTCCAATGCTCAATATCATAATCGCAACACGAGACCGTATTGCTCTCTATTTATATTTCTGGACTGCTAAACCATAATTTACCAACTGAAACGTCTCAGAGGACCAGCTCGTTTCAAAGGACCAAAATTTTCTCAGAAACTGGTTAGGCCCTTTGTGAAAATTCTTGTGAATCATTAATACCAGTAAGCTCGATAAGACAAAAACAATGTAACAAAGACCCGATCTACCAACTTTAAAACGAAAATCAGATACATAACGTAAATTAAACAAAGACGAAGTGAGATTTTGAGAACATAATCGAAACATGGCCCATACCAACGTATCAATTATTTTCATTGCGTTTGAGACTCTTGTTCAGTTAGATGGCTGTGTTTTTTGCGGCGACGCGCCGATGTGGCGCCGGTCGCGACCCCCTTGTATCTACCCTTGGTGTGTGGTCCAAGAGAGGGACTGAGCGGGAACTAGATTTTTCTACTGATTGATGATTTTAGAGCTTGGTATGAGGTACAGGGTGGTAAGTTATTAGTTAACAAGGCAGTTGACGGTCACTGTGTGCATTGTATGTGCCAAATTGATTTGAATTAAAGCGATAGATAAAAAATATTTTAACGGAGGATTTATTCTTTTCCTTTGGTAATTTTTTTAACGACCTTGAAACGGTATTCATGAACATTTTAATGTTCATAAATACCGTCAAACTTGTCAGAATGACAAAAATTGAAAAAGGACTTATTGCGAAAAGGTATTTCCTTACACTGAAGCATAACTTCTTGACAATCGAAAAGTACGTGTAATGTAGTATAGAAAGAGGGCTCATAAACACTTGCTACGATGGCAATTTTATCTGAAATTAAAATTTAACGATGCTTTGTACTCACGATAGAAATATTATTTAATACTTAAAGCACCCAAATGTTCAGCGGAAGACTTAATGCCACAGACATTTTGCACCTGTCAACCTTTGGGTGAAGCAGTGACAAACAGCGGTAGATGAAATTTCTCTGTTGTCTGTCATTGTAAGTGTATTACTAACATAGTTTGTATAAGCATTGTTACTAACACTATGAGTCTTGTTGCTCGAAATAAATGATTAAATAACGTAAGTAACGGTAAAAAAAAAGATAATTTATTCATATGTTTTTTTATGATGGTATTATACTGTTCTATTCTATTCTTAGTAGTTTTTATTCTCTTTCTATAAAAGCACCGATCGCTTATCCTTGGGCCACAACCAAAGTACTCTCCCGGCAAGGCTCGCTCCGTGCCTCCCGAATAAACACCCTGTTACCATGTAAATAGCGACTTTACGTACCCTGATGTACTTACTGAGGTTACCGCGACACATGCTAAATATCTTACAATTTTTTACAACAACACACACGTCTCTGTGATAGACTTAAAGTTTTTTTCATAAGAGTAAACGCTTTATGAAAAAGTAATGGATGTAAGAATGTTCGCCGTACATCGTACGAGTAAGTACATAGAGGTTTTAAATTATAATGAAAATATGAAAGGCGAGAAATCGAGGTAAAAAAAATCTATGAATCAATCAAAACTGAATATTGAGTCAAGAAAATAAAGTTTTGCTCATAAAATAATGTATCTTTCTTTATATAAGCTTTAGCTTTTCTTAATATAAGCAATCCGAGGTATCAATTTTAAATCTTGCCAGAGACTTTTCGGTCCACCGGTTGGACGTAAAAACGTCGCAAGCACAGTTTACAACCCTTGGGCAGTTGATTACTCTGTACAAATGTGTAAGCAAAGAGGTCTTTCAGCTAGTGCAACTAGCTCAAGGCTGCTAAAGGAGGTGGAAAAATATCAACAAGGTTGCCAAGCTCTCGTAGTGACAAGTATTGAGTTATTTGCTAGCGACCTCAGTAGGGTTGGCACTCCATTCATTATTTATGCGGACAGTGTTACCACAAATGTGTTTCACGTTTGCTCAGAGGAATGTAGGGACAGATGCTTCAGCGAACAAGGATTCGGTAAATGATTTACTTTTTATTTATTTTAGCGATGCGGGTTTTGAATATTTTTTGTGTGTACATTGTATGCTTCATAATTTCGGGTTTTTAATGACGACAGACGGTTGATAGGGCCTAGGGATACAGGTTATTCATTATTTATCTGTCCGGACTTTTGAGATTTGAATTTTTTCAGCTTTGCTTTCTGGCACCAGGGAACTAATCCTTAGTCTCTAAAATGACGTACGTACCGCATCGGTACATAAGAGTATAGAGATACAAGGAGCAGTTTTGTTTGCTGCACATAACATAACTAGTAAAGAATATTACTAGGTATTAAAACAAAAAGTAGGTAAATAGTATTTATTGATATAAACGACCAGATGCAGTAGGTCGCTTTAATCAATAATTACGTTTAAACTTACTTTGAATTTACAAGTGTTATTTAATTTTGTTGATTTGGGCTGAATTGACGTAAATTTCCCCTGGAACTTTTTTGAATCACCTAAATAAAATATTAAAACTTCATTACCAAAACGTGTACGGAGACTGACCCAGAGAGTCACAAAGGTACTTATATCCGGGAAAATAAGTGAATTAAAACCCGGGTATAATTAAATATGAGTACTGTAACCTTGGCACGTTTTTTACAAATGATCGCATAGGGAATACTTGAACAACTCAAGTAAAATAAAGGACTTTGCTGAAACATGTTCGTGTTTGGAATAATTTTGGGAATTTTCTTCTTTGTTCTATTTTCAAATATAAAAGAATTACACGCAGCGGCAGTTTTGGGGGACTGTCTTATGTAATTTTTGACGCACAGAAACTGCTGATTTTCTGCCTAATTTGAATGAATAATTGTTTCCTTTGTTTTGTCGTTAATATTTAATAATTCGAGCTCGACATGTTTAAGAAAAGTCCCACTAAAAATATGGCGTATTCTTAGTTTTAAATTGAGTTTTATTCCGGATATAATAGCTGCGTTTATAAACATAAAAATCTATTCTGGTGTACGTGTATCAAAATGTATTCTTATCTACTTAGGAACGGAAATACTAAATAAAATTGATTGATGTTGATTGTGAATATTTTTTTTTAAATCATCTTGGTCCGGCGACTCGTAGTGTAGAATCGGTGTCAAACATACGAATATGTCTGAATAGTATTAAGTACTCATCAATTTCTGGGATCTAAGATTACTTTGGTTCGAGGAAGTCAACGAAAGAGCATATTATGATATAAAAAAAAACTACTTCGTTGGTTTGCTTGCTGTTTGGCATGCTTTTTCAGTAGCGCTTGTAACCTAAACCAACGAAGTAGAGTTCCTTGAAAGTTTTTTGAAAAACATAATAACACTGCCGGACCTGGCAATTAGATTAGGACTTCATGCTCAGCAATGGCGCTGGCGACCACTGGATCAACAAGGCATTTAAATCTAAATTAATTAAACATAAGGTGTCCCGCTGAAAGGGAAAAACATTTGGTCACGTTATTAATACTCTATTCTACTCATAAAAGTATTATTATATCACCAACCTATTTCCACGATGAATCTCATGATGTTAATATAATAAATTCCATGATCCTCGTAATGCCCATCTCTTGGTATTATGATCGCGTCAACATGGACGGCGCCATACTGTATTTTATGACGTCACCTACCCTTGATTAGTACCTACCTAGCTACGAGTAATATGAGGGAAACGGTTGTGCGTAATACTAGTACGCATGAAGGTTTTCTGTATTGCCAGAGCATATTGACTATGGTAGATATACATACACGCACATATAAACTGACGCCTTTTTCCCACAGGCGTAGGCAGAAACTAGAGAACGCTACCTGCTACGATACGGAACTCCATTCGCTTGGATAACGCTCATACACCAGAAAGAAAATTCCCATAATCAAAGACGTTCAAAATCTATTCGCAATCTCCTCTCAGCGACCATCAATGCCAAAATATAGGGTAAATTAGACATTTGTTTGACAGATGACTGACATTACAATGCTAACATTGAAAAAAAAAACTGGAATGGCCAATCTGATAATACACTTACGCCTTTTACGTCTTTTCTAAAGAAAATTAGCAAGAAGTGCCTTATATGTTCCTCTCAGTTCCACTTATGTTTGGCTTACCTTTCTAGTCACCTTTCATTCATCCTCTCAACGTGACCAAACCATTCAAGCACTCTTCTAAAGTTTTCATTCATTTATGCCGCTTTTTTTTTATAAAAACAGACCTTTTAAATTATAACCAGAGGTCGGAATTAGGTAGAGTTAGTTATTTAATTGCATCGAAATGTTGATATTAATATGGATCTTCCCGGGATTTCCCGGGATTTATAATACAATCCACTGTGGCCAACAATATTACAAATAAATAATAATAAAAACCTCAGAGATAGATAAGACATTCGGACATCCGATGTCGGATGGTTTAATTTGTGTAAAAGTAAATAACTTTTTTATTTAATAAATCACGGGATTTTTCTGGTCTTTATAATTAATCCCGGGATTTGAGGCATATCCACTTTCTTCTTTCTCTGTATGAAATCAGTGTAATAAATAACTACCTAATTCCGACCTATGATTATAACATAACGGACATACACATTCATAGTGATATTATATGGTGGAAGGTACGTCAATACACAAACGGTTACCATGAGTTCAGTACATGATTATATATGCCCCTAAAATTAAAATTTTTCTTCAGTTTTCTCTTCCACCCTGTATGTAGGTATCTTCGATATATTTTACTTTTTTTTAAGGTAAAGAATACAAAGCACTAGCACTTCGCTAGCGACTTTATCCGCTCTATATATATTCCATGGGGATTTTGCAAAATTGGGCCAAATACCTGTCTAGTAAAAGGAACTACCTATTGTACAAAATTTCCGCTTTCTGCGTCTAAGGGTTTGGGCTAGGCGATGATGAGTCAGTCAGGACTTTCTATGGCATGTGCCTATTTGCATTGATGACGTTAGCAAACTTAAAGACAAAAAACAATATAAAGTAAGCATTATGAAGTCAATAGCGAGGCGGAAAGAGTCTAGTGTGCGACGCAGCCCCACAAGGTAGACCTGGTGATAGATGATCTAGTGAAGATCGCAGGCGGTCGATGAGGGCAGCTCAGAAGCGACCGTTGTGGAAATAAAGGAAGAGGAAGCCTTTGTCCAACAGTGGACGACTGTTGGCTGAAATGATAAAGTTTTGAAATACAATGGTGAGTTCACATCTTCATCATTAAAGAAATGGATTTAATGTCCTTTGAAGTGTAAGACAAATTCATAAGCGCATCAAGTCAAACCTGCAAAACTTATGCTCGTAACTTAGTATCTACTTAACACAGAAAATAGTATGCTATTCTCTTTAAAATAGAGCTTACAGTCTTGTGCATTTGCAGCGGTAGTTTTACGAGGTGCAAAGCAAGAGGTTTAACTGTGCCAATCCCGCTTCTCACACTAATCGCTCTTTAGCGAGTTTTCTCATTGACTTAGTGGCATTCAAAGCCAGAATCCATACAGTTCCAAATTCATTCTTACTAGAATTTACGAGTTTGGTATATTTATGATAGTTTTCTTTATTATGTACCTAGATAAGAGAGTGAGTATTTTTATTTATTTATCCATTTATTTCAGGCATCTAGGCCCATATAAACATATACAATACTATTTTAACAAAACTTAAAAATACTATAAATATATATTACATAATAACTACAACTAGTGCACACGAAGTGTCGGGTGTGTTTCGCTGACTAGTGTCATGTAGGCGGCCACGAAACCGGCGATACACAACACCTTTCGGCCAGAACTCTTCCTTGAGGAACTTCTCGAGATGGTGCGTCGGAACTCGCACCACGAACGACTTGAAGTAAGTATTGCCGGCGTGCGTGTATGACCAGATGTATGAACGTAAACGAAGAAAAAGGAGTTTAAAAGGATCATAGCATGGCGTTCTGTGGTTTCTGTGTAGCCCCATGGGAAAAAAGATAAATAGAGTTGGATTATAGGCGGGATATAGCATCCATCTTCAAATTGGGCGAGTTGTTGACCAACAATCTTCCATTCGAATTAGTCTGTGAATGTAGAGCATCACAAATAAAAAGTTAAAATATGTATAAACTAACCACTAACAAGAAAATAAATAACTATACTGTGTAAAATAACTTTAGTTTCAGAAGGAACAAAACTAACTAAAACTAAGCAAAACAACTAAGGACAAAGACATCGTTTTTAGAAATTTAAGTTATTTTACACATTATAACGGTTTATAGGCTAAAGTTTTGAGTATGAAAGTAGAGGGTTACAAGAGTAGACGGAGACCTAGGACACGATGGATGGATTGTGTGAAAGATGATATGGCTAAGAATGAGGTGACTTCTGAGATGACGGCAAATAGAGATGTATGGAAGAAGAAGACATGCTGCGCCGACCCCAAATAAATTGGGATAAGAGCAAGAGAATGATGAACGGTTTATAGGCAGACGATTGTTTACTGTCCGAATTGACACTAACCATTTATACCAAAACATTTACCAGTAAATTGAAACTAGGGTTGCAAAAACGCAAATGTCTAAAACTAAGATTTGAAGTTGGAAAACCAGGACTAATCAGTTTAAATACAGGACGCAGTAATAGACTTGCAATAGTTGGCTAGCTCAGTATGCCTACTAATGCAAGCAGGGTAAGAGAGAGCATGTGCAGTGAATTACAATAGGGGCGCGCAAATTTTTAAATACACGTCCTTATCAGAGCGCTTTAAAAAGCCAGGAGCTTAAAAACTATCCAGGACACTACAATATCCAGAACATGCCCTCGGAAAGCAGGACGATTGGCAGCTATCATATAAACAAATAGTTTGACACAACACGTTATTTAGAATACAAGTAATTTGTCATGTAGTTTACATAGGTAACAACACAAACAGTGACGTCATAAGTTAGGTAATTAATCATAACCTTTTATAATTAATAACTTAATAACACGTAACTGGATGCCGTAAAGAGCGGAGATAGAGAATTAATAAATTTGTAATGGTTGACTACTTTGACAAGAATTAGCACTTTAGATTATTATGAGTTTTCCACAATCATGTTAATGCTCGTTTGTGCGTCTATGTATACGTATTTTATTCTATGTTTAAACTGAGATGTTAATGTTCTCAATATGGAGGAAGTGTTGAAACTTTTTACGATAGTAAAAAGTTTCAACAAATCTTTTGTTTATCAAACCTGGCCAAGGTTTGCGGGTTTTTTTTTTCTTGTTAGACTTACTTTTAACTAAATGTAAAACAATTCCATAGGGCCAAAGTCACTGTTACAGGTTACAATATGTTTTAATGTTACTTTCTAAACTGTATCTTTTAAGCAACAATCATATCTATTTGTTTTACTTTTATCTGAATTTGTTCAGTTCTTCATCTTATTAGTAAGATAAAAAAAGTATTACACTGGACAACTCATCCTTATAGGTTCATTAGAAAAGCAGCGTCGGAAAGCATCTGTCTGGCAACACCGAAGTGGACCTACTTCGGTGTTGCCATGTGATGGATGGTTTTTTGGTGAAGCCGTGAATCGTGCCATTTTTTATAGGTTTTTTCATTATTTTTAATGTGTTAACCTGTTATGTTTTAACCTGTTGCCAATAAATGTTAGTCTATGTTGCTAATTGTTAACTTGGTAACCTACACCTTAACTACATCCTAAAATATTTTTCTACTCAAATGCCAACGATACCTTCCTATAAAGTAAATAGCCATTACAAACCGTCTGTTACGATCATCACAGAATACCGTAAGTATACCATTAACTTAGCTAAGTAAGTACTCTTTTATTGCTAAGGGCCACGACCTACAGCCATAAAAAATCAAGATAATTTTACAAAGACCTGAGAACCGAGATACAGTATGTTGGTACGTACTCCTTGGTAAGTACCTACGTGTCGTTTCAGCTTTCTTTTCAGCCAGTAAAGAAAACAAAACAAAAGGGAAGGAGGCACTTCTGCAGGGAAGGAAAACAAGCCGGTCTCATTACGATTGAGCGAGGTTAAGGAGCGCGCGTGCGCGGTGCACTCGGCGCGTTGCGTAGCAACAAGTGGCCGAGGATGGTGTGTGTGTGTGTGTGGGTGAGACAGTTACAGTAGGTTTTCTTCAGACAAGCTGAAACTGATAAAGGTCTACAGTTTTCTTCACAAACGTATTCCGTTAATATTAAAAAGAGGTTCCCAATTTTAATGATACATTTTTGTCTCAGTATTCGACTTTGTATGTTGGGGTACAACTGTAATGTACATGGAGTATTTGCCCATCTGACCTCCACAACCCAGATACTAAGCTACACTATTTCTCTTGGTAAAACTGGTTGTCAGACTTTGGGGCTTCTGACTACTGGTAACGACTGTCAAAGATGTACTGTGTAGACTGTGTGTATGTATGAATGTGTATGACAGCTTGGGCCAAGGTTTAAAGTACTTTCCGTTGAACGGGGGGGGGCTTCGGTGTGTCCTCAGACCGACCCCGGCAAGCGTAGCTTAACCTTGGATTGATCTGTGCGGCTTTATATTATTCTGCCAAGACCGACTTCAATGAGAAGTGAACCCATATAAATTTGGTCAAGGTCTGATGAGTGATTTGAAGTAGGTTTAATTATTTGTTAATTAATTTAATTTAATTTGCTGGTGTTTGTCGACTGGATACCTTGAACTAATAATAATATCAGCCTGTTACTGTACCACTAAAGAACAAAGGCCTTCTCATACAGAGAAGGCATGAGATACAGGTATGTACCTACATAGTTTTGGGGACCACCGTCCAAACAAACCTAGTTACCTAATACTTACATAATTACAAATAATTTTGTTATACTCCTAAGACAATAATTTTGTACTATTATTTGTAACATTTTTCCTTAATAAAGTCCATTTCAAAATCACATCTGTCCTCATCCTTCAAAGACTCTTTTTTGATTCCTATCACTTCATTATTTTGATAATAATAAGACGTTTTTATGCTTTAAACTTCTCTTTGTTAAACAATAATTCTTATGTACATATGTGCGTGACTATATCGTGAATAAACAGACTTTCTTTCTTTCTTTAATAACCTATTAAACAAGGAATATTACTAAAATTTCTTCCATTTGCTTTCAAATTAGTAAGTTATATCTCCATCCATTTCGCTAAGTTAATTATACAGGAAACGCGGAAAACAAACAAGTATTTAAGAATATTAAGATTTATTACTCGAAGCCAACTAACTTTATCTGCAAAATTAATGAAAGAAAACTTCTATCACAAAATAGGTGGAGATATTTCATAAATACCTACATTATTATTCTGTACTAGCAGCCATTCGTGGCTTCGCCTGCGTATGTATCTTTATACAAATGACAAATAATAACTGATGTGTTCCTCTGAAGTATAGCTATAATGTTCATCAGAGGTGCTCGTGGCTGAATAAAAACAGCTAAACGGGTCGATCGAAGGCCAAGCTACGCTTGCCGAGGTTAGTCTGTGGATGGGTGATTGGTGATTAGGTGTTTTTTTATTAAATGTTCTGAAATAAGAGTAGCCTAATTAACACGACATCTATCTGTCATTGAAAGTCCCATAGTTCCGTCAAAATCGGTCCTGGCGTTTAGGAGAGTATCTCAAACAAACCGACAGACAGACAAACAGAAAAAAAAAATTGTTTTGTTGGGATAAATACCTTTTAAGTTTTACTAAATGCATATGACAGTTTTGTCATATGCATTTAGCAAAAAACTATTTTTTTTCTATTATATTTTATTTATTTCTATGTATACACTATGTTTATATTTTATTCATAAACAAGGTTTTTACATAAACTTAAACAAGGCACATAAAAAGTCCCCTGCGCCATGGGAATCTCAGGTCATGGCATGTTAAGATAGACGTCTTATACTCTTATCATACCATGGCCTGAGATTTTATATAGTGTTAGTAAAAACAGACACTCATTTTCCAAACACGTTACACACTAACTGCCTCAGTGAATAGATCATGTTGCGTCTGAGCGTCTCGAAATAAGTGGAAGCAAGGGCTCTTGAGTGGCTGATGATGAGTTGGCATTGTGTGAGGATTACGTGCACTCATTAAGAAGATTATCTCCATTGTGTGGGTGTTAACATACTTCTAAGTTTATGCTTCAGTACTTGGCTAAAGTATACTTAGATGGTTTGTATTCAACTTCATAAAATAGTAATATTGGCTCACCACCCGACATTAAAAATTGTGATTTAAGTAATTGGGAAACTGCATTAATTGCTGAAATTATTTTTTAATTTTCTACTGCCTATTTAATAAATTAGAAGGCATTCATTATTTAAATTGTTAAACAAGGTATTAGTCTGCTATAATAATAGAGTAGATTGTTGCTTCTTTTGATTGACTTGGTCTTTCACTGTCCTAGTTAAAACAAATTACTGCTCGTCTCAAAGGACCAATTTAAAATCTTGGATCGTATAAAAACAAAGCTCTCGACACTAATTGGATCTCTCACAAATATAGTTTAATTATTCTTTCATCAATAACGCCTTGTGAAATTACACCTACTTTGTTTAAATTTTAGGTAGTGCGGCCAAGGCAAAGCTAAGAAATCTACAATTTGCACAAAATAAAATATTAAAAATGATTAATTTTTACCTATACTTCACATCAACAAGTAAAATTTATGAGGATATAAAACTTTTGAACATTACACAATCAACGGGAAAATTGCCCCGAAGGCTGGCAGCATTGCCACGTTGAATGGCAATGCTGATTCTTTGCTATTAATTTTATTATATATTTTGTTTGTTATTATAGTATTCTTTATATTGTAGTTCAATAAATAAAAGCTATAATTTTGATGTCCCTATGGACTTAAGGACCTAGGTTTTATAGGATCGTGGGTTGGGATAATTTAGAAACACGCAAGGTCGCAGTATTGCTAAAAATATTGGGAAATATGATTCATTATAGCTAATTTGATAGCATTCCTTGTTTTATTAGGCATTCACTATAAACTATAAAAACATCCGTGTAACATAAATATTGATTAGAAATCTGTGAAAATAACTTTACTGTCTGACTTTTGTAAGGTTTTCGTAGAATAGAAAAACTGAGAGAACTTTTCTCATCTATGTTGGGGTCGGCTTCCAGTTTAACCGGATACATCTCTGAATACCAGTATTTTTCATGGAGCCTACCTTCACGACCCAGTAACTGAGACTTCTTTACTTAAACGTCAATATCGAATGGTGCTGTTGTTATTTTATTAACTAGCACAATATAAACGTGCTTCCATTAACAATTTTGCTTCCGGATGAGTTAACATAGTTTCTTGTATGTAAATATGTTTTTTTTTATAGCAATGACAGATATAATGTTTTGCAACGGTAACTCAGCATTATGCTGAATATCCCACTTCTCACAGTTTTGTGTGTTATACTTGAAATTTTGTTTTGTTTTGACTAAAATAATTTAAGCTAAATACTCGTATCTACTAATACTGTCATTCGACATTTTTTGTCCTAATTTGTATTTTCCCGTATATCTCCTGTGAATTTAACAATTTTTCTTTATTTTATTTCTGTAATGTAATGGCGATACCATAAACAAGATAAAAATAATGGCCAAGCCGATCACGTCGATTAAGCACATTCTATTTTCAAACAAAAATAAGAGAATATTCTCTGAGTATTAATTTTGGTAAGTAAGGAAATTGGAACAAATTGGACTGCTCTAAGCCTCGGTGATTTTAATACAGTATATTTTTGACATTTAATTTATACATTTTTCGGGGATAGCCAATTTATGTTTATTTTTGACTGGCCACCCACTGTTCGTCACAGAGCCCGCGTGATGGATTAAACGGGGAATTCATTTGTCGGACCTTCCTGCGGGCATGCCTGCGGGATTGCGGGCAATTTCAGGTCCGGACCTCGCCAGTAAAGGTCTGCTTTATGACTGTTTATACTGGGTTGTAGGTAGACAGACTAACAATAGCAACTAGAACTTCGCCCACGACTACAAACTACTCGTACATATGTACCGATTTCGTACATTTAAAATATCTATCTATGTAATGTATTGTATTAAGTATATCAGTCATCTTGTACCCATAACACAAGCTCTGCTTAGCTTGGGGCTAGATGTTACTGTGTGGATTGTCCAGCAATATTTATTATTTATTTTATTTATTATTATTATTTGTTTTCCCATCGAACTTTAATATACCCTTCACCCCCTTTAAAGCATAGTTTTGAAATTAAAATAAATAATAAATAAATATTAATGGACAATCCACACAGCATCATCTAGCCCCAAGCTAAGCAGAGCTTGTGTTATGGATACTAGATGACTGATATACTTAATACTATACATTACATAGATAGATATTTTTATTATACATAGGAAATACCCAGAACACTCGGAACAAATATTTGCAGATCGTACAAACATTTGTCCCAAGGCGGGAATCGAACCCGCAACCTCTTGCGTCGCAGGCGGACCTTCGCCCGCCGCGCCACATCGGTCGTCGAAATATAACTTAAGAGTATGTTACTTGCTGATACTGTAGCTTTCTTTGGGTGAAGTTGTTTTTTAGTTTATCCAATACAAACAGTTCAATCTTTCCACTTTACTTACTTTACTACTTGTGCCCGCGTCTTCGTCCACGTGGAATTTGACTAAATTTCCAGGGTTTTAATTTATTGTGCGGAACTCTAAATAAAAGTAGCCTTAGTTACATATTCCTTAACACGTCATCTATCGGTCAGTAAAAGTCCCGTCTAAATCGGTCCTGACGTTTCGGAAATTACCTCAAACAACGAATAGACAGACAAGGAATTAGAAAATTGTTTTGTGGAATAAATGTATGTGTTACGGCTACTACCCGAAGTGCGGCTACACCTAGTTTTAGCCGGTTAGAACTAGGTGTAGCCATTTACTCTTGGTTAAACCTAGTACGAGCCGATTGTTTTCGGGTAAAACTAGGTTTAGCCTTCATCATGCCGGCTACAACTAGGTCCAGCCATTCCTTGTTGGATAAAACTAGGTCTATCCGATATCATTCCAGCTAGAACTAGGTCCAGCTATTCCCTGTTGGATAAAACTAGGTCTATCCGATATCATTCCAGCTAGAACTAGGTCCAGCTATTCCCTGTTGGATAAAACTAGGTCTATCCGATATCATTCCAGCTAGAACTAGGTCCAGCTATTCCCTGTTGGATAAAACTAGGTCTATCCGATATCATTCCAGCTAGAACTAGGTCCAGCTATTCCCTGTTGGATAAAACTAGGTCTATCCGATATCATTCCAGCTAGAACTAGGTCCAGCTATTCCCTGTTGGATAAAACTAGGTCTATCCGATATCATTCCAGCTAGAACTAGGTCCAGCTATTCCCTGTTGGATAAAACTAGGTCTATCCGATATCATTCCAGCTAGAACTAGGTCCAGCTATTCCCTGTTGGATAAAACTAGGTCTATCCGATATCATTCCAGCTAGAACTATGTCCAGCTATTCCCTGTTGGATAAAACTAGGTCTATCCGATATCATTCCAGCTAGAACTAGGTCCAGCTATTCCCTGTTGGATAAAACTAGGTCTATCCGATATCATTCCAGCTAGAACTAGGTCCAGCTATTCCCTGTTGGATAAAACTAGGTCTATCCGATATCATTCCAGCTAGAACTAGGTCCAGCTATTCCCTGTTGGATAAAACTAGGTCTATCCGATATCATTCCAGCTAGAACTAGGTCCAGCTATTCCCTGTTGGATAAAACTTAGATGCGTGTCCCGCCAAGCCTTCCGCCCCGCGTCACACTCATGACTCACAGCATCTGCAGCAGCGGCGCGGGGCGGAGGGCATAGTGAGGCACGCGCCTCTGCAGGTTGTGAGCGCCAGGTGCTGCTGATCTACTGCAGGTCTACTAGCGAGTGTGACTCACAGCATCTGCAGCAGCGGCGCGGGGCGGAGGGCATAGCGAGGCACGCGCCTCTGCAGGTTGTGAGCGCCAGGTGCTGCTGATCTACTGCAGGTCTACTAGCGAGTGTGACTCACAGCATCTGCAGCAGCGGTGCGGGCTGGAGGGCATAGCGAGGCACGCGCCTCTGCAGGTTGTGAGCGCCAGGTGCTGCTGATCTACTGCAGGTCTACTAGCGAGTGTGACTCACAGCATCTGCAGCAGCGGCGCGGGGTGGAGGGCATAGCGAGGCACGCGCCTCTGCAGGTTGTGAGCGCCAGGTGCTGCTGATCTACTGCAGGTCTACTAGCGAGTGTGATTCACAGCGTCTGCAGCAGCAGCGCGTGTCTTAGTTTTATCTAACGTTTTATTAAAAAAACATCCAATAAAAAGAAACGTAGAGAGTTTTTTTATTAATTAACACAAATTATTAGGAGTACAATTTTTAATATAATAGGAACAATCAGGAACATTTTTTTAACAACAGACAATAAGTAGTTGCATATTATAATTTAAAGAATGTTATTATAATTATAAATCACACTTTTATAAAGTAACATAAACTATTTATTAGAACAACTTAAACTTGAGTGACATTTTGAGTTGCACAAAATACCAGCAGCTTTGTAGAGGCACTTTTTGTTGCCACATTTGGTTTTGCAGTGGCATCTTGTTTCAACTTGTTTGCATCTAGTTTTATCCAACAGGGAATGGCTGGACCTAGTTGTAGCCGGCATGATGAAGGCTAGACCTAGTTTTACCCGAAAACAATCGGCTCGTACTAGGTTTAACCAAGAGTAAGTGGCTACACCTAGTTCTAACCGGCTAAAACTAGGTGTAGCCGCACTTCGGGTATTAGCCGTAACATATGCATAAGTTAATACGGTTTTAACTTTTATTTGCATTAAGTATAAAGCTGTTCTTTTGACATCACAAACAGACACTTCAATTTTATTTATTTGTTTGCTTAGATTAAGTTTAGATGAAGACAGGTTATGACCATCTGGCATGCCCGCGGGTAGATCCATCTAGTGTATTCCTCGTTTTACAACTCACTCCCTCTTACAAAGAGGCCTGTGGCCCGGTAGGGGGAAAATCTGACTGTAAGGTAAAGGTACTGGCTTGTAAAATGTACTTAAACCTAGCAAGGAGAATTATAGTACAAAAATTAAATAATTTATTTGCATAAAACATGGTTAGAAACTAACATCATCATCACGCCTGGACTCCCCAAAGTGTCTAGCAGAGGTGTACCTGTAGTAGTAGTGCGATAGGTAGTAGTTAAATTAAGCGGTAAGTATGTGGATTGAAATAACAAGGTACTTACATGGGACTTAAAAAAACGTAACTGGTAAAATGTGGATGTACTGTGTAGGTACATCTCTGTCCAACCTTTCAGGGGAGAACAGGCGTGATGTTATGTTATGTAAATTTTCGAGTTTTCTTTGAACTAACGAATACTCAGATAGTAAAACTTTTAAAAAACTCATTTCAAATACTGACGGACTAAACCGGCGATAATCGAAACAGGATAATATAAAATTCTTTTATATTCAGGGATTATATTCCTTAGTTGAGGTGCACAAAGAAAGGATCTTGAGAAACTCCCCTTTCTTTGAACGAAGCAGTCAATTACGTGTCCTTTCATAATAAAACTCAAATAAAATAAAAGTCCTATAAAACCACAACTTCGTGATAAACGCAGTACAAGCTTGATTAATTTACTAAAGGCTCCTGCAGACAGGGGCGACGCGACAACGCGACACGTAATGTCGCGCGCGTTTTCATAAAAATCGTTCTACGTGTTTATGTCGCAAGATCTTGTCGCGTTGTCGCATCGTGCCTGTCTTCGGGAGCCTTAAAGCCATTCTGTAATAAGTCGGCTGTCGTCCAGGCAGTTAGTAACCTAGCAACATTCGTCAGTGCCCGGATGGCAACCAGGCGCGATCTCGCTGAGAAATGAACTGCATTTACTGCTTTTGTTTTTTAAAAAAGAGAGAGAGAGAGATTAAAACTGTGTACTCGTACTGCTATTTATATTTAACAAGCTTTTATGTAACTTTCCATGTTAGTTAGTATGCGTAATCAAATCTTGCGACTGAACTTTAAACCAGTTATCCCTGACGGATTGTGCTGACATTTTGTTTACCCGTTTGGTTTGGATGAAAATAAAGTTAAGCATTAACTAACTAAGTTTAAGCTGGACTTAACAATTGAGTAGTAAACTATTATGTTTTTTCACTGTATGTATGATGATGCTTCTATTTACAGGGATGAAATAATAATGTTATCAAAACCTAATACTAGGTTAGAGAGAAAATATCTGAAAATAATTGCCTACTAGAAATGTCTTTCCCACCTACTAATCTATTACCAATCGCACATCAGCCGCACTAATGACAATTTCATCAAAATATTACCTGTAAGAAGTCTTTCCAAAACAATCTCCATATATTTCGGTCCTAATTCAATAAAACAAATGACTTTTAGATGACCCTGAATTGGTTCCGAAGGCCCCAATCGAATCCACGTAATACCCGGGCTTTTTGTCCCCAAATGAGCCCTGCAAATCTGTCTTTGATTGGAAATTGTACTTTCGTAAAACTGTGGTAAGCCAATGCTTATACAGTTTGCCTTTTTTTGGGATTTGGAAAGATGTTAAGAAAGTAAGTTAATTAAGTCAAAATTATTGCAATCTTGGATATAAAGTAAAGGGAATTCGGTCACGATTATTATTGTACACAGTTTTTTTGACAATATTAAAAATTTAAAGACGTATTTATTCACATCCATTTTTAAACATTTATAATGATAATATGTATGAAATAAGATTAAATGCTTTCGATATTTTAATGGTTAATTATTGAATTTCATATGGATGTACCATACGTGGGTATCTCCTATGGGTAACTCCTCTGGCCAACCCCATCGAGGAATAAGTAAAGGCGTAATGTCATGTTATGTCATTGGTAAAAAATGTACATACTGCAAAAAGCCACAGGTCACAAAAAACATACATGGCTTAACTCCACCGCACGTGTCCTCACGAAAAGAAATGAAATACGAAAATTTAATTCACACAGTTTTAATTCATTACTACGAATGAAAATTCGCAAAATAAAAGCTGAGTTTGCTCGATAACCATGGTGTGAAGGTTCCGTTACAAAACTGGACTTAAAATAAGCTGATCGACACTTCGCGTGACCAGAGGGCTGGCTCATTCTTTGCCCAAAGAATTAGTATTGCCATCCAACGTGGCAATGCTGCCCGTCTTTTGGGCACGTTTCCAGATGACAGCGATGCGGAGGAATACTTTGACGCCTGAGTGTCCTTGTCGGCTTTTTTTTTTTTTTTGTTTTTTTTGTTTTTGTAAATATGTATATACCTAGTTAGTTTTATAGTATAATTGTATATATGTAAATATACTGTTGTATATATAAAGTAATAATATACGATATAATCTTTCAAATAAGCTTGAATGATTCCACAACATTACTAATGACATCTAGATAAATCTATGCAAATAAAAAAAATTGAAGTGGCTGCTTGTCATGTTAAAATTTAGAACAGGTTTTTACTAAATAGTTTATAATTCTTTTTCTGTCTGTCTGTATGTTTTTGCTGGTCTCCGAAACCGCTGAACCGATTTGGTGCTTTCACTGGCAGATAGCTAAAGTTATAAAGAGTAACTTACTTTTTTATTTTATTTTATTATTTACTTTTAAAAAATAGGGATCCGCTCTATAAATGAAAACCTTTGAAATTTTGCAAAATTTCAGTGTTAAAACTTATGATGCCATTGATAAAACGTAGGCTACTTTTATTTTAGAAAAAGACTTAGGGTTCCACCTAATGCCGTAAAATGACTGTCTGTCTCACGCAAACTAAATCTTAGAGTTACGGACTAGAAGAAAGCCTTGAGTAAACTAGAATCATTTTAAGTAAAAGTAAGAAAAATTTGTTCGTAGATGGGTTTCTTAACAAAATGAATTATGATAATGTCCAAAATTTAAGAAATAATCTAGCAAGAGTCATATGATTTTGAAATCGTTATTAAGTACGACAACTTTTAAAGTTACCTACTTTGCAAAACTAGTGTTTTACTTTTTATTTCTGTATAGTCGGTTAAAATTGCGCGAAATTGCAACACTCGGTTGGTCAAAAGTGTCATTTGCTTCCAAGCTGGAGCAATTTAGTTTAGCAGGCTATAATTTTAAGCAATTTACGGAAGCATTATTCAGGAATAAATTATAAAGTTAATTCGAAAAATGGTTAAGTTTTGTAGTAACGACAGTTAAAAGACTTGGATTTTTTCCGTTAGCTATTATTACTTGGCCTATCGCCCGTTTTGGCAAGACACCGACTTCTTGACACCTTGCATTTAATAATATAACCAACTATTAATACAATAAACCAATTGTCATCTCTGACGTACCTGGTATTTTGTGAAGGAGAGAAATTACGAGAAGCAAAAACAAGAACGGAACCCTTTTACTCTTTTTTTTTAGTGTGGGGCAACGTTTTTTAAAAAAAAAAAAAAAAAAAAACCAATTCATTAATAGGTACCAGAGAAAAATCTTAATGTATTCGATGATATTTCTGTTTCTCTTTTGGAAAAATGAACAAGAATTAGATTAAACTATTTATCCTTCGTTTGCATTTCGCTGTAAAACTTTGTTAAAGAAAAGTAGTGTTATGTGAAATTTCTTGAAGTCAATCACTGTTGCTTTTGTTTTTGCTGTTGCAGTTGTTATAGTCTGAGAAGGGGCTTGTGGCTACATGATAACAGTCGCACGGGTCGATCGAAGGTTAAGTTACGCTTGCCGAGGTCGGTCCGTGGATGGGTCTATATCTGTAACATGTTTCTTTTTTTTCATGATAATAATTTTAATAAATATTTAAGTTATTTTTTTATGTTTTGAAAATTAAAGAGAATTCGTTTGACTAATAGCAAGCTTCGTAATCAATTCAGATTGTCACTTAAACTTCGTAATACTTAATACATACATTATTGTAATGCCTTATTTTTTGTACTGTTGCCCTGTGCCAGTTATAAATTAATACCATGGCCTTTTATTTAAATATTACAAGTAGGCGTTACTTAGCGGTAAAATAAACGGCCATAAGCCAAGCTTTCACTAGTTAATAGTCAGATTTACTGACTATTTAGTGGTTGTATTTATTGGAGAATGCCATGTCTGCCTATTAAACACGAGGCCGTGAACTTAATTGACCTAATGAGGGATGCCACCATTTTAATCAAATAAAGTACACACTTTTTTAAGGTTCAAAATAAAACGACAATGTGTGTTAAAATAAAGTACACATTGATTATGCGCCTTATTATCTTATTATTCCGGAATATGTATCTTTGCTTAGTAATCACGAAACAGTTTTATTTATATTAAAAGGAAGGAAAATGAAACATTGAGAAGTCAAAATAGTAAAACCAAAAATATAATCTTTTCCGGTTTTTTTTGTTGCTCCAATTAAAAGTACTTTTTCCCGTAATAAAGTACAATACTTATTACGAAGTTTGGGTAGCAACCCTAGATCTAATTGGCTGTGGTTTTGTGTTAATATATACGTCTAGCTCACTGCCGTAAGTTTCTGTGAGGGCACAAACTACTAATATTATGATAAACTTTCAGAAAATAGGTTTATTAGAAAGTTTTAATTGGTTTACGTAAAACTAAACTGTTTAATTAATAGGTATAGAGCTTAGTTTAATATGTAATAATATGCTAAGGGGAGTTGTTTACTTCTAAACCACGGATTAGAAAGGTTAATTTTAAAAACATAGCCATTTTTTAAGCTTGCGGCGGTTCCATTAATAGAAACATACATAAGTTCGCCTTTATTATTTTTAATTAAATAATACCAGCATGTTACTGTCCCACTAAAGGGTAAGGGCCTCTTCTCATACAGAGAAGGCAGTGTTGGCAAGTTCAAACTTATACTCATAACAAACCCAGCTTTCCTCAAAGCCTTTTTCCTTCACCGATGTAAGTGACGTTTAAGATGAACTTTTTTTTTAATCAGAATCAATTATATTTGTTACACATAGGTACATTTAATCAATCAATATGCGCACTTACAAATAATATGAACGAATAAAGTAAGCATGAGACAATAGAAGAAAAAACACTTAACCGTAATTGTACTGATGAAGAATTCAGGCTACAACAGCCCTCCCAAATCTGTCCTTGTTCCACAAACAGGCAGACACAAAACAAATTAGTCTCATTAATCGATATAGCATGTTTACTTCACATTACCCATCTTCTTCGGCTTCCAAAAGTGTAAATAGGGCCATTACTCACAGGGTAGGCAGGATCACATAATTTATGCGCCCATCTCCTAATAAACTTGTTTTCCTTCAGTACCGACTAATCGTCGTATGTTTATGTTATGACGACCTGTGTGGCGCAGCGGGCGAAGATCCGCCTGCAATGCAAGAGGTTGCGGGTTCGATTCCCGCCTCGGGACAAATGTTTGTACGATCTACAAATATTTGTTCCGGGTGTTCTGGGTATTTGCTATGTATAATAAAAAATATCTATCTATGTAATGTATTGTATTAAGTATATCAGTCATCTAGTACCCATAACACAAGCTCTGCTTAGCTTGGGGCTAGATGATGCTGTGTGGATTGTCCAGCATTATTTATTTATTTATTTTGTAATTAATGTAAACGACCTTAGAGATATAGGTAAACTTCTGAATGTTTAAAAATCCTTAAGAATGCCCACCGTCTATCATGGGAGGTGTTCATATTCGGGTATTAAAATTCTCAGCTAAAATCAGATGACGCTTTTGGAGATCACCGGGATTTCTCGTTTAGTGAGAAACGGACATTGATATGGTAAAACAGGAAAAATATTAATTTGGTTGCCGCGATACCCTCACGATGCATGAAGCCCAGGGCTCTAAGGATTCTATCGGATTAAAAGAATTGGGATAAAGGAATACTTCTGTCCGCCATATTTATGCACGATTTTCATAAGTGAGTTAGTTTGGGTAAGTTATTTTCTTCGCTTGACGGTTTCATTCGTTGAAAACCATCTAGCTGACTTACTTAATTTTTTTACACCTAACTAGCATTAGCAGAAATTTCACCAAAAAAGTTGCCGTTGCCCAAAATCGTTACAACACAATCATCTGAGAAACCTAAACTACCCATCATAATTTCCATACCGTTTCAAAATGTATATAACGCAATTCTCCCCTCCAAAAGCTGGCATTTATCCCCAGCATAATGTATCTAGCGGTAAAACCTGCTTTCAGAGCGTAGAACGGAAGACGGCCGAGCACCTAGTTCCGGCGCCGTACCGCCAATTAGACCCGCAGGCGGATTGTAGCGCCGCGACGCAAGCTGGTTTGCACTGGATCGTACTGGAGTAATCTGGATTTAGCCAGATTGTTTATTAGTGTAAGCAACATTTTCAGGTTTTTTAGGTGGTGCTGTTTATTTTTTATAGAAGTGAATATGTTGAGTAACATGAACATAACATCCTCCTGTTTTTCCCGAAGGGTAGGGCAGAGGTGCACCTAAAGTAACACCCACATTTTGACAGTTATTGTTAAGTCCTATGTAATGGCGAAGCATGTGTATGGGATGGGTGTATTTTTATGGGTATGTGCTTATTTAGTTGCTTTCCTGGTCTTTTTTTTTTACGAAAACTAGCGCTTTACGTAATAAAGAGAGACTGTGCATTTTATTCAAGAGCTATGAGGAACTCTTATTGTGTTCATGCAGCATTTTTTTTCGAACAATATACAACGCAAAAACTCAAAGCAACGCTAACCTATTTCAAACGCCAAGGTTACAAAGCGTTCATTCATAAGCTTTCAGGCGGGTGTACACAGCCATCGGGTCTGAAACAGGGTGTACTGAACTGTGAGCACGGCCTAAACACGGCTGTTTGAAACACGGTCCGGCTCACGTCCGGTAACAATCCGGCAAGCCGTGCCGACCGCAAAATTGAGGTGTAGGGTTATGACAATGTCCTAGGTGAGTGACAGATGTAGCAAGGGTACAATGACCTATTTTATTTTGTGAAGACATTCCTCTCTATATTAACTAGACCACAGGCTGCATGGCCCCTTTTTCTGATAGTTACGAGGACATAATAGAGGGTGTATTCCTCGGAGGGCACAGGTGAGCCTATAGTAGTCATCATCTGCCTATTTCCCAACTATGTTGGGGTCGACTTCCTGTCGCACCGGATGCAGCTGAATACCAGTATTTTACACGGAGTGACTGCCTTTTTGACCTCTACAACCCAGTTATTGGGCACGATACTCCTTGGTAAGATTGGTTGTCAGACTTTTAGGGCTTCCGACTACCCGTAACGACTGTCAAAGATCTAAAAATGACAGCCGGGACCAACGGCTTAACGAGCCACGGAGGAGTCTCGATATGTTACGAACGTTCACCCATCCGCAGACTGACCGCGGCAAGCGTAGCCTAAGAAACAAAAAGAGATGGAAGATTTGCATAAATGTTCAGGGCGTTACTCCAGAGCAGTGCGCCTCGCGTTTAGGTAAATTTAATCACACAGCTATACAATCAGCGCACACACAGCCGCAATCTATTCATATTAACATAACATTACGGTTATATTCCCCGAAGGGTTGCTCAGAGGTGTACCTATTATTATAGTACACACACATTCCGACAGTTATGTTTCAAGTCCTATTAAATAGGGGGAGAGCTTATTGTCACCATCTTGTCACAGCATAACACGTCGTTACGTAGCCTGCTGAATGCATGCGTCGTATATTGTTTGTCACTCAGCTAGGACAATGGGCTTTATACATAATCTTATTTGTATGGACAGATTATCTGACAATGCTGTATCAACTATGCTTGATCAGTAATTCTCTTTGCTGTAAAGGCCTTTGATTAGCTAATGTTCTGGGGATAGTGGGGAGTCCTTAGCGAATTGAATTGCAATCCAATGCCGTCTATTTGATAGTTTTACCTTTCACTAGGTATTCGGTAATTAATAAAGATTTCAATGATTCTGTTGTTTTCTCGTAGTATCTATTATGCATTTGCAATTTAGCTTCCAAAATTGTAAGCAAATATGTGGTTTTGAAAAACAACTTTTAACGCCAATACATAAAGTTCGATTTGCGTTACAAGTTCAAATTTACTTCAACGTGTTTATATAGTTTGTCATTTATTTTAAAACATATTAATTAAAACTAACATAAAATTTATACTTTTTTCTGTGGAAAAATGGGTTTGAATCCTAGCTTAGTTTTTTCGTGTCTTAGGTACCTTTTCACATCTAACGCCTGAACGCCTAGGACATAGGATACTTCATGTAGGTAGTATATTCCCATGGGATAATTACGCGAGCTAAGCCGCATACAAAAAGTAAGTATGAAAAAAGAATGAATAAGTATTTAATATAAGGTGAGTACGTGAGTGGAATAGGCTAAGTTCACACATACGTTACATACATAAACTCATGCCTTTTTCCCATGGGTAATCAGAAACTACAGAACGCCACCTGCTATGATCTTTACATACCTACTCCTTTTGTTTCATTCATCTGAGTGGCAGTTGCCGTTATATTAAGATCTCAGTCTCAATCTGTCAAAAATAAGTTAAATTTACCTTCATTTTTGACGTTGATTGTCGCTGAGATGAAATTACGACTAGATTTTGGACTTGGAATTTTTAATTACAGCAATTGTCCTTCTGTGTGCCTTACACGAATGATTGTCGTAAAAACGTCAAAACGAACGATTTTAAAATTGAAAATAGAACTATCATGTAGCATATGGGTAAAAGTTTTTGATGCATGAAAAACTAGTATCGCAACGAACTAGGTAATATATAAAATAGATTTTGTTTTTTTTTTTTGAATTGATTTTACATTTACGTCAAGGATTCGTACTGGCAGGCACTCTGGTCATTGTTGCGAGTACCTTTTAGTATAAGGTATAATATTATGTTTAGAAAGGCTATTATAACCGTAGCACGATCAAATGGTTCTACTTTTTGTAACAGTAACATGTTTTTTTAATAGCCAACCTTTGTGAAACTCGTTACTGTACGTCACAAAAAGGTTCCCCGCTAACAATTTCCATTACATCGTTTACTTAACCTTGATGTCGATCCCGTTTAGTTTTCGAAACGGTCGCGTGGCGCTGTTTCAGTCCTTAAACAGAACATGCCACGTAAGTTTGCCCCTCTGAAACCATAAGGGCTGTCCTTAAAAATCTGTTTGGTCCGATAGTTGGTTTACTCAAAAATACTGGACACGTATTTTTTCTTCTGTCACGTGAACAAAAAAAGACGACGATATACTGCGTTGAAATTTCGCGTGACGTCATGCCTGTGTTACATTTTTTACGTAAAAGTGACGTCACAAGCCCCTTCTCCTGAACTTTGATGTGCTATATCTTTGTCACTTTTTATTGATAATATTCAAAAAATAAGTGTCGAATATTTTTTGGAGATCTAACTGATCCGTCAGTTAGATTACCAAAAAATAGACTTAATATATTTTTACCTAGAACACATCCCTATTTCTGGATTTTTAAGAACGTTATCATTCTAATCTCAGTCTAAATTGGTCAAAGATAAGTCTAATTTACTTTTTTACATTGATTGTAGCTGAGGTGAGATTGCGACTGGATTTTTAACGTTTTTAGTTACGGGAATAGGCTTATACTTTCAGCATTTGATTTATTTACTAGTTATTATTAGTGTTATTTATTAGTTACCCGGGATAATCAGTTCAACATGAGGCAATTCGAAATCACCCAAATACGTGCAGCGTAAAGGAGGAACAAACGCACCGGGCTTTATGGTAGGTATGTACACCTATTATTTTTCTAGGTGATTTTATGATGTCACAAGGGTGTACTATAGGTACAGCTCTGCCTAAACTAACCACTTAAGAGAGTGTCTCAATTTAAATACCTTGGGCACGTTTTGAATGAGGTTTTGAGTGATGATGATGATTTGGAGAGAGAGAGAAGAGCGTTGTCGGTCCGATGTAATATGTTGGCCCGCAGGTTTGCTAGGTGTACTAAAGAAGTGAAACTTACACTGTTTAAGGCCTACTGCCAGACTTTTTACACCTGCAGCCTGTGGATCAAGTATACGCAGAAGGCCTACAACGCTCTTCGTATTCAATATAATAACGCCTTCCGGGTGCTGCTGGGGCTTCCACGGTTTTGTAGCGCGTCGGGCATGTTTGCTCAAGCAGGCATAGATAGTTTTGAAGCTATCATGCGCAAAAGGGCGGCCTCCTTGATGCGTAGGATACGTGGGAGTCCCAACAGCATCCTAAGCGTTATTGCTGAAAGACCGGACTGCCCTTTCCTGGCGCACTGGTCCCGTAGGCATGCCTGCTTGCCCGGTGCAGAGGGAAAATTTATGAACTAAATTTATGAAGTAGATAAACTTTTTTTGATTAATTTATTTTGTCTAAGGTTACTAACATAGTTGTAAGCTTTTCTGTTACTAACTCATTATGGATTTTAATTATGTCCGAAATAAATGATTATTATTATTATTATTATTAAACTTCAGGGGAAACGTGCGTGATGTTATGTAATATGTCAAACGTTGTCAGCCATCGAGAGTCTAATCACTACTTAAACATTAATTTTATCTCACAAGCCATTAAGCAACTTATAAATATCCAAGAAGGTTCGAATGCTCAACAGTACCTACTGTGTAGATGTGTGTTTAGTCAGGGTAGCCATATCTTTGAAGACGTAGGAATCACTTCCGGATAGGAAGGGACGATTTAGGGACAGTGCCGTTAAGGGTTCTTAAGAAAAGGTATAATCGTTTTGTCATTTGAGTTACCGTTGGGCCCTTGGCGTCGTCAAGTGAACTTAATAATAGATATGATATTACTATCCTCTTCTTGGACACGAAACAAAAGGAGATGGAAGATTTGCATAAATGTTCATAATGTTAAGAGCGTTTCTCCAGAGCGGCGCCCCTAGCGTTACCCACACAGATATATGTACAGTCAGCGTACACACAGCTACAATCTATTCATATTAATTCCCTGAAATGAAGTGTCTAAACACACTATGCCGAAGTAACGCGACCGAAGTTCAGCACAATTACGCCTCCAATGCTATTTGAATTACTGACGACACACTATGCCGAAATAACGTCGCGTCATAGCGTACTGCCTACCTTCGGTCGGGCGTAAGTTCAGCGGCGACTTATTCTGTGAGCACACATTATACGTGACCGAAGTTTGGTTCGATTGGCGACGAAGATACGGGGGCGGGGAGCGGCGCGGAGCCGCCTGCGCCCCGCGTGTTAATTTCGCTTCTATCAGCGCTTCAGAGCTCGAGACTAAATTTCTGCCGCGTCAGTTCGGCACTTATGGTGTGTCATATCAGCCGAATACGTCGATACGTAAAATCAGCCGCCGAACTTCGGTCGCGTAACTTCGGCATAGTGTGTTTAGACACTATGAACATTTTACTCAAGGTAGGTACTGTGAAGGTTGTATGCAATAGCGGAACTGATTGCATACAGGCTGGTTTCAATCACTTAAGATGCGCTAAAATTGTATAAAAGATAGTACGTGTCACTTGTCAAGGGTAGAAGGATGAAAAAAAGGACGATGAAGACAAAAAGAAGATGAAGATGATGAGGAGGATGTGGAAAAAAATGACGTGATTATATAAAGACCTCCTTTTAATAAACATGAGCTTCAGCAGAGCCATATTTTATTTTATTTCTTTATTTATTTTTAACCAAAAAGAGGGTTTTTATCCATACGGATATGCCAACCCTACCGTACCTTATAAACTATTTACAAATATGGAATATTTACTCACTATGTACCTATTAGAAGGAGAATCATTGAGCAGATTTTCCTCTGAATATCTGCTAAATGATAGGGCTCTCCCTATTCATTGAAGCAAAATTTTCCTGATCGTAGAAAAGCAGCTCCTACAGTACCTACATAGCTTTAAACTAGTTTATCACCTTTGTTTTTCTCGTTAAGCCGATATAGGTACAGTCAACCGCACGTCTGTAGTAATACATTGACCTTTTCCTGACCAGGCTAGCATATACTGGTTTTCATCCTACTGATGACCGGCCTACAGTACTACAACAGCCTTACTTAGATGGCGAGAAAGCCAAACACTAACTAAGAGTACACAGATAAACTTTAGGGTTTAATAGTCTGTTAACCTTGACCTTGAGACGTTTAACTTGCCGGTAACACTTTGTTAAACAACATAAGTATACACCTGCGTAAAGGAGGGTCGATAAAGATAAATTCCTCTATTCTTCTGAACAAAATGTTAACATTTATTCATTTACTGACAGACAACGCAAAGTCTCAGACTGCTGGAACATTGCTACATGAAAATTTTCATTTTCATTTTTTCTAAGAAACAATAGCCTAATGGCAACTTTTCGTCACCTTTTACATAACTATCACATATCACCTTTCACTATTTTCTACACTAAGGGCCGGTTTTTCAATTGCCAGTTAACTTTTATCCGATGAATAAGTTTGTCATTTTGACAGTTTTTGTATAGACAATCTGTCAAAACGTCACATTTATTCCTCAGGTAAAAGTTAACTGGCAATTGAAAAACCGGCCCTAAGGTGAGGAATTTCTTTTTCAAAATATAATGTGAGCAACTTTGAATTATACTATATAAAAATTAAGAACCTCCTTTTCCGTCGGTTACAAAAAACATCCCTAGTAGGAGTTAAATTAGGGAAAGAAGTTTGGTAGGACGTTTATCCTCGGGCAGATGGGTTGTAAAGAAGAACCTAATAGAAAAGGTCGGTGCACACCAAACAAACTTACACGTCGAGAAGCGACTTCAAAGAATCAAATACGAGTAAAGTATATAATTAACAGCTGCAAACTACAGTCATCATCAAAACCGACAGTATGTACGCTGAAATGGCACTATGTATTGACAAACCAATCTAAGAAACAGGTCTCAACTAGATATAATGTAGCCTTGAAAAACCTGATATAAGGGCCTGCAGTGCTAGTCTGTAAAAACTTTCGCGTGAAAATGTAAATGAAGTGATGATGAAATTAGCTGCCATCCCATTTTAATACTAAGGATTTTTTTTGGGACTAGCTAGCCACACTATTCCCAAACCACTGCAACTCCTGAAAACCAGAATCAACAGTGGCGACCACCAGAACAGCGTCGAGACAATGAAGCCCGTCGACGAGACCCGGAGAAACAATTTTCGCAAATTAATAAATCAGAAAAGAACAGCGGAGGAGTTAGAAAAATGCATCATCGACGGAAGAATTCATCAGAATAGACCGGGTGTCAGGGAGAAACGGAGGATCACAGCGACCACGACTTCAGTTGTTTACAAAAATATTGAGTCTTGTCCTGTGTCTTAGGAGTACAATAAATAAGCCTTTATTACACCCAGAAGTTAAGGTGCTACGCTTGTCAGGTTATATTTCCAATTAGCTGTACCTGCGACTTAGTCCATGCTGAATTTGACAAAATTTCATGGTGTTCTGTTTATTGCGTGAAACTAATTCATTTTGTGAAATAAAATTAATCTAAGTTACTTAACAGATCAACTATCTGCCAGTGAAGGTCCCGTCAAAATTGGTCCAGCGGTTTCGAAGATTAACTCAAAGAAACAGACACACATACAGAATGACACGCAAAAATGTTATAAATTGTTTTTTTGTTGTGTACTACCGTGTATATCATATGCATATACCAAAAAGCCGTTATTTCAATATTACAAACAGACACTTCAATTTTATTTATTTGTACATACGTATAGATAAGTAGCTCCATCTTATGCACAGTGGGTATACGTCACAACTTCGACCAGTAACTGTATTAGTTACTCCTGATGTTGTTTGCGTTCCCCTTTGTTCCAAGATCTTCGACTCTGACGGGACTAGAGGAAACTTTATCGGAACTTAGCTAGGAGTTCGGTTAGCAACGATTTAACTCGATTTGTGATTTGCCTTCGGTATTTCTTTCTACTCTTGGCAGTAGTGTCCTTACGGGTTTAGCTCAAAAGCCTGACAAGCAGTCTTAGTACCAGCCTATTACTGTCCCACTGCAGGGCACAGGCCTCTTCTCATACAGAGAAGGCATGAGCATTAATCACCACGCTTGCTCAAGACGGGTTGGCGATTTCAGACTTATATTAATTATATAAGTCCAGGTTTCCTTACGATGTTTTCCTTCACCGATGTCAGTGACGTCCAACCTAAACTTAGAAAGTACATATGAATTGAAAAAATCACATTGGTACTTGCCCAGGGCAAGCAGTCTTACCAAGGCGTATTGTGTTACCCGTGTAACTAGGTTCTAGAAGGTCAGATGGCAGACGGAGGCGTTTTGTGTAAAGTCGATTCGGGTTCGATTCCCGCCTTGGGACAAATGTTTGTACGATCTACAAAGATTTGTCCCAGGTGTTCTGGGTATTTGCTATGTATAAAAAAAATATCTATCTATGTAATGTATTTTTTTTTGTATGTAATTATTAAGTATATCAGTCACCTAGTACCCATAAAACAAGCTCTGCTTAGCTTGGGGCTAGATGATGCTGTGTGGATTGTCCAGCATTATTTATTTATTTAGTCTGGTATTCAGCTGTATCCAGTAAGAATAGAACCTGACCCCAAAAAAGACAGGCAGATGACAATGGCTTCAGTATTTAGTTTATTAAGGAATAGCTTTTCCCGCGGCTTCGTCCATGTGAATGTTGTTTATTGCGGATGCAGATAAAGTCGTGGATTTAATACTATACTAAGTCCTTTCTACTTTCCCAAACTATCTCCATAACAAATTTCATATGTATCAGTCCATCTGATTAATCGTGAAATATCCTTGGGGCTAGATGATGCTGTGTGGATTGTCCAGCATTATTTATTTTTAATTTTTCCGGATACCCGGATACCCGGATACCGGATATTGGTAAACAATCCTATATTGTTACAAACTACACTAAATTTCCATACTTAATATTATAAATGTGAAAGTAACTCTGTCGGTCTGTATGTTACCTTTTCACCCTAAATCCGCTGGTTCTATTTATATGAAATTTGGTATGGAGACAGTTTGAGACCCTGGTAAGGACATAGGATAGTTTTTATCCGCGACTTTTTCTGCATCCGCGAATACCGACATTCTTCACGCCGACGAGGTTGCGGGCAAAAGTTAGTACCAATATAATTAGGGAAGCCCGCCACATTTGCAGTATCAAATCATGATACTAATACTATTGTGAGCTGAATAACTAGCTAATATAAATTGCTACGCATATTTACTATTTCCGTTTGTCATTTAGAAGTATCGTAAAATCATCGGTCCAATTGTCTTATATTATTGAAATCGTTCCAACAAAAGCACAATTAACAAGAATACGAGACACAACACGCAAATTCGTCGCAAAATCAACGAAGAATAAATTATTTAGAGCAGCAAAACTGAGACTGGCTATTTACAAACTAATGCTGCGACTCTTCGGCTCGGAAAGCCGAATATTCGGCCAATAAGATAAACATGAACCGTTGCTATCTCTCAGGGGCTATACAGACGATAGACATTATTTGCGATTGCGTTTGCAGCTCACGGAGTAGAAGGCCACTTTTAAAAAAATACATAAAAAATATCCGAATGCATGAAAAAACAAAACTTAGCCTGGTTATTTACAAACTGATGCTGCGACTCTTTGTCTCAAAAAGCCGAATATTCGGCCAATAAGATAAACATGAACCGTTGCTATCTCTCAGGGGCTATACAGACGATAGACATTATTTGCGATTGCGTTTGCAGCTCACGAAGAGAAAACTACTTTAAAAAAAAACATTAAAAATACCCGAATGCATGAAACAAAAAAAACTGAGACTGGCCATTTACAAACTAATTTTGCGTCTCTTCGGATAGTAAACTGAATATGCAGCCAATAAGAAAAACGAAAGAAGCTATCTTTGTAAATCTTTGAAGTTCGTTACGGATAGTCTGAAGACCGAAAGTCCTTCCTAGAATTTGGCTGGGCAACACGATACCCGTGTTGCCCAGTTACTGGATTGTGGAGGTCAGTGTGTAATTTGGAAAAGGTTGTAGGTACAGAAGTCAGCACATAAAGCTACCAATCCGTCAATTTTCTTTGATAATTTTTCAACTTTATTGCAAAGGAATAAGGTTCATGTTGAATTGGAAAAAAATGTCAGTTTGGGATAGCTTGACGTGCTGACTTCTGTACCATACTAACCAAAATAGCGTTCTTCTCATTGTCTGTCGTCTGACACCCACCCAGTACGAAAAGTTTCGCGTAGTTTTTCCGCGATCGACAAAAAAGTCTGACGTCCGCGTAGGCGTATCTGTGGGGAAATAGGAAATCCCATGACGCGTGCCACTTCAAGGACGCGATCTTTCTTCCCCTCTCTTTCCCGCTTCCCGTTATTTCCCCCTTTTATTTTCTCAGCCACCGCAATACTACTGTTTCCGTTACCCTTGGGTTAGTAAGAACGGACAAATAGTGTCAACTAAGCGTTATTATGGTTCGGAGATCTTTTTTTTGTATGAAAATTGTGCGAACTTTAATCTAGGAATAATACGAACAAAATAAGGTATTTATTTAGGTGTACAGGTAAGTAAAGTTGATATTAAGTTATGGAACTATTGCACTTGTAAATTATTGTATTTGTAACGTCCGATTTTTGTTTTGTGAAATAAAATAGACATCCGTCAGTTTTCGTATGCAATAACGGTCAAAAACTCAAATTATTTTTCGTATGAGGCGGGTGTTAGACAAATCAGCCCTTGGGTAGGTCGTTCAGCTCAATAAACTCAAATAAATCAAAAATACTGCAAATAGTTAGAATAATCCAGAGCTGTTTGCATCTTTATTTAGCGCACCACAGATAAACAAAAATAAATTGACCAAAAAGTTCCAACTCAGCTGTCAAAACTATGCCACAATTTGCATAACTGTCAGACTGGAATAATAAAATTTTATGGGATTTCGAGATTCGATGCAGGAAATAAAAAAGTAGGTTGAATATCGATAGCCAATACGAACAGAAACGTTGCCAGGTAAAATAACTGGCGAAAAGCCATGAAATACAGAATTGTTGTAGTATCTAGATTTACTATTAGAGCTGTTTATTTTGATTCGAGGGTGAGACAACGGATTTATTGCTGAAGGAAAAACAAACGTGGAATAGCTTTATTTTTCCTGAGAATGGAGTGATATCGAGAAAATGATGACAGCCCGCACGTACGCATTCTTCTTATCCCAGCCGTGAATAGTATAACTATGCCTTTTAGCAGCAATGTTAAGCATGGTTTCTTAGTAGGTTCTGATAGGTTTATTAAATATTCGAGAACTAGCAGCCACCCGCGACTTCGGCTGCTTATATATTTTAAACTGCAGCTTATGTGTTATTCTAAGGTAAGCTACAATAGGTACTGTGAAGTTTCATCAAAATACGTTCGGTTGTTTTTGCGTGAATTATTAACAAACATTCATGGATCCTCACAAACTTTCACATTAATTTCCAATAGGTATTATAAGTAATATAATATCATACAAGTAGGATATCCGCAAGGCATTGTTATTTAAATTGGAAACTTAACCTATTTCTCTATTATTATCTACTAAATATCGTTACGTTCTTTTCGTTCTTTTATTTAAAATAATACATTCAATCAGTATCCAAGATTATTTTTATTTATTGAGAGCTATAGTGATAATTGGGTACGTATATAGGTAAATACGTACCCAATAATAAGATAAGTGGGTACGGACATGATAATTTAAAAAAACATATAGTGATACCTATAGAATTGTTTTCAATTTTCGTTTATTTATTTTCAATTCCTACATGACAGGCTGAAACAATAGGATCCTGCATTAAACCGCCATATTTGTGCGTAGATAATAAAGTTACCTGATATACACAAAACAATACCTATAGTAACGTATAACAAAAGAGTTGTCAATAAGCCGAGCTATTTAAATTGACGTGTGATGACGTCACTACGATGTGTCAATCGCAACATCCTGCCATAGACACGAATGGGATTATTTCGGTAACATTCGTCATCGGACGCAGCGCGCAAATCTGCATTGACAGCTCTCATTCGCGCGGGAAATTGACAACCATTTTGATTTATTGCTTTCAACTTTCGTTTGATGTACCTACCTATGTCAGCAGAGAATAATTGGTGTAACGGAAATGGTGATAGTTTTATTATGTAATGAAATTGAAGAGATTTTTATGAATTTTCAAATTGTTTGATGACTTTACGCAATTTAGGGAAACAAATAGTAATAAAATGATTTATTTATTCCGGTAAAAAGATTTCGTGATCTTTATTTTTGTGAGAACGTGGCTCATAAAAAAATACTGCGATTTCGTCGCGCTTACAAGATTACGTTCGCTCTGTGTCGCTTTATGATAATTTCATCATCCCAGATAGCTTTTTGCTTTCAGACTTAAATAAAAATGCGGCTAGCGAAATTTCACCAAACACAAGAAAAATAGCACACCAATCTAAAAACCGGAGTAACTGTTGAAACCCGAGCCCCGATTCCTTCTAGCCTGTCACGTAATGGAGTTATATATACACATCAACACTACATACAAGAGAAACGGGACACCCAGAAAATGGACTTGCTCTAACAAACGACCTACCTACTTTATTAGATTTCGGCCGCCCAACCCCGACACTGACATCAGGCAGTACATAAAAATGATTGATAATCTATCAATCTCTATACCATAGAGCATAAATGGTCGCACTAAAAATTGTTGGGTGAGAGATTTATGTAGCTATCTGCGTGATTGAGTAGGTAGCATATTGTTAAAAGTATTTAAACCGATCGTGTTTTTTTTTGGTTCGAAGAATATGTGAATATGTGGTGAAGTAGTCGAGAAAATGTGTGTAAAATAAAGATGTAAATACTTTTCGTCTCCACGAGGTTAAGCTTGGCTGAATACGAGATTTCCATTGCCGACAATCACAATATAAAAAAACATTTCTCTTCGTTGCCTCTGTTAACGCGCGAATGTCAAACAACAGAAGGCTTGTTTACGTTGTGAAAATCAATGAAAATCAGTCATGTATGAAACAAATAGACTTCGGTATGTTTGTTTAGCATTCAGTAAGTAAATATTAATAATCCATCCTTCTCGATGCCTCGTGAGACCAATTAAAGTTGTTTACCATTTCATTGTTGGTGACTTTATTGGTATAAGCATAGCAAGCACTTATTTTTCAAAAAGAGAATTCTCGACTACTGATATTTCAAGTAGATTTTATTACCCTTTTGTATCCTAATTACCCGAAATTAGCATTACCCTAATCACTAGCAAAATAAGTGCCTGCAAAGCAATAACGACGTAATTAGGTACGCAATTTCGTCTAATCGGATGAGCCCAAAATTCATATTTCCGTCCGAAAACGGAGTATTGACTTGAAACACCGCACCGGACCGCTAGAGGTCCGTTTTATCTCTTGTTAAAGTGCCCATTTCATTCAGGACCCCTCAAAATTATGTATAACTTAATAACAGGGCTTTTATATGGGACCCTTCGTGAGCTACGACCTGTATATAGGATTATATGGGAGTAGCCGGAAGGTATCATTTCATGAAGGAGAAAGTGTATGCAGTTCATTGGGTTTTGTAGTTTCTTTACCGCTGTATGATTTGGTATAGTGGGGTTTCTCCGTGAGGGATAGGTATCTTTCGGTTCGGATAGGTATAGGGATACCATGATACCATTTTTTTTCTTTTTTACATTACAAAAGTAAGAAACAACTAACTATTATGTATATTTCATTATATTACTATGAGAACTTCGCGCGATATGAGATACAGGATATCCTTTGTGAATTTTGGATTTGTTTTGGACATTCAATTGTTCCTGTTATAAATTAGCATTGCCATTCAACGTGGTATATCTGCCAGTCTTTTAGGCACGTTTCCTCATGACAGCGTCGCAGAGGAGTACTTTGACGCCTAAGTGTTCGTGTTTTTATATAGGTAGTATTCCTTCCTATTTTATTTCGCTTTTTTACATACATTTAAATACGAAGTTACTTTTTATATACCTACCTCAGTTTTTTAATAAGATACAATTTATAATTCAATTAAGTGTAGCTTATAGTAGAAAATGGATTTTGACAAGACATAATGACTGTAAAAGATATTCGGACCCTCTCTACTACTTAGTTACTTTTTTTTTTTTTCACCTAGTTGTTGTAGTGGTTGCAAGTGCTACTGCTAAGCATGAGGTCCTGGGTTCGATTCCCGGGTCGGGCAAAGTGTCATAAGGTTTTTACATCAGGAATTTCTTGGTTGCAACCCGGAGTCTTGATTTTTACTAGGCAGGTGGTACAAGGCTTGATTTTTAATACATATGTACTTATATGGGATTTTATTTGTGAAATTAGGGCGTACACCTTTGCCTTACCTATCAGAGATTAAAGGTGTGATGAAGTTTTTTTTTATTTCTTGTTAAGATTTGTTTCATAATGTTCATAATAGGGACATTTATTATCTTAAATAAACGCCTTTAGGTCTTGTCTCACCAGCTCACCTGTTTCTATGAATCGTATTGTAATGTCAAACAGTCTAAAACCTTCCTCAACGATTGAGTAATCAAATGATAAAATGCGGGTGCTGAGACCCTCAAACGGCGCAAATACTGTAACCTACCAAATACGGTAACTATAGTTTTGAGCCGTTTGGGGTTGAAACGCTCGGGTCATGGGGTCCGAGTGCACGTCAACTTTATAAAGAAATTTCTCGACGTCTGATCGATACTTCGTGTGACTAGAGGGCTGGCTCATTCTTTGCCAAAGAATTAGTATTGCCATCCAACGTGGCAATGCTGCCAGTCTTTTGGGCACGTCTCCAGATGACAGCGATGCGGAGGAATACTTTGACGCCTAAGTGTCCTTGTCGGCTTTTTTTTGTTTTTGTAAATATGTATATACCTAGTTAGTTTTATAGTATAATTGTATATATGTGAATATCTAATTTATGAAATAATAAAAATACATGTCAAATAAAAAAAAAAGATAAAATAATAAATCAAATAAGACCGGTACCTCCTGAGCTTTAATATAATTTAGTATAGTATCTTGAACACAGTTACCTCACATTTTCCTTCACATTAGAAAATGTTCACAAAATTTCTCACATCTTGATTTATTACGAACAAAAGACACCAGAATCAAAAATTCCTCTTAAATACACACACGAATTTATCATTGCCAGAGATCTCTGAACATGACGCAATTACGAGACTCCAGTAATTTTAGTGATTAGGTACGCAGAGAATTCAAATATTATTTTAACAAAGTCGGGCTTCGCTGACAAATGTAATTTAGTTTTATTTGAGGCTTTCCTTTTGTAGCATTATCATTTGCCTAACCTTTTCCTATGAAAGTTGGGGTCGGCTTCCAATCTAACCAGATCCAGCTGAATATTTTACATGGAGCAGCTGCCTATCTGACCTCCACATCCCAGTTTCTGGGCAACACGATAGCCCTTTGTAAGTCAGGTTGTCAGACTTTCGGGCGTCTGTCAACGACTGTCAAAGATCTACAAATGTTTTTTTTTTTTTGATAGCCGGGACTAACATTTTAACGGGCTTTCTGAGGCACGGAGGAGTCTCAATAAGTACCTAATGAGTCATGATATGATCTACTAAATTATCAGTAATGCACAGTATTATTTCCATCATGCCATCAGAATCAATTTTGTTTAGTAGTATGTACAAAACCACCCCAGACTTATATTTAATCAATACAAGTATGAAATCGTCAACCCGTCTTGAGCGATTGTGGTGATCAATACTCGTTCCTTCTCTATATGAGAAGATGCCCTGGAGTGGACAGTAACAGACTGGTATGATTTTTTAAGAACTTGAGCTGCAAGATAAAGTGAAAAATCAATGTTAGAATGTAGAATAGAGAATGTTTTAGTTACAAATGTCATCATTTGTAACTAAAACATTATCTATTACACATTTATTAATACCCTTAACCAACCTATTCTTCAACCTTTACATACAAAATGGCGCTCAACACAATTTCTCTTTTCCTCCTCTATGATTTTAGTACTCGGTAGAAGTTCAGATAGGGCCCGAACAACCAATAATATTATTGCCGAAAAAGGGATAAGTGATCCCCGGACAAACGGATTAATGGTCCAAAACGGTGTCGCCCATCCTCTATATAAGGAACCATTTTTCATTTTGCCCCATAAAAGTGACGGCGCATTTTCTTTTAAAAATATTCTTTTGTTTCTCGCGTGTTTAGTGGTTTTTTTTTATGGCTGAGACGGAAAGGTTCTAGTGTGGCGACCGCATACCGTATACAGCGTATGCAGCGTGGATAGGCCTTCCAGAAGGTGACCCAGAGACCTAACTAAGCTCACAGGGAGCCGATGGATGAGGGCACCGCAGGACCAATCGTTGTGGAAATCTTTGGAGAAAGTCTATGTTCAGCAGTGACCTCTTTTGGGCTAAAATGATGAATCGCAGATATAAATAATCATACCAGCTTGTTACTGTCCGACTCCAGAGTACAGGGTTCTCATACAGAGAAGGTACAAACATTAATCACCGTATTTGCTCAAGGCGAGTTGCGATTTTTAATCTTATATGAATCAGTTCAGGATCCCTTAAGATGTTTTCCTCAACCGTGATGTCTAAAAAAACCATCTTTGAAATACAATGGTACTTTTTAGAATTATAACTCTTGTGGGTTCTAATCCTTCCTTGTGCATGAGAGGAGAGACCTTCGTTACTGGATCATCACCACATTAAAATAGAAAACCTGTTTATTATTTAATATGCTCGTAGGTTTGCTCGCTGCACGGCAGACGTCAAAGTCAGTTTACTTAAAGCGTTCTGTAAGTCCTTCTTCACAAGTGGCCTATGGGTGTCATATACGAGCCGAGCCTACAACGTCCTGCGCGTGCAATACAGCCTTCAGGATGTTGTTGCGGTTGCCGCGACGTTGCAGTGCGTCGGGAATGTTTGCTGAAGCACGTACGGATGGCTTTCACGCCATCATGCGTAAGAAAGCGGCTTCCTTACTGCAACGATTGCGTAGCACTCGGAACGGCATCCTGAAAATGATTGTTAGCAGAGTGGACTGCCCCATCCAAAGGCACTGGGTAGAATTAGGTATAGGTTTATGTTATAAGGAATTAAGTACTAACAACAATAAAATAGCATGTAATCACAGTTTGTTACTAACCACTAACTACGTATGGACTGCTTAGGTCTGAAATAAAGATATTTTATTTATTTATTTTATTTATAAAGCTATCTAGCTTTACGACCTACCTAAATAAACCATAACTGTATCGTTAATGTAGTCTTGACGACACGTTTGGCGCAGTGGTTGAGCCATCGACTGCTGCGCCGCGTGTTGTGGGTTCGATCCCCGCACGGAACAAATATTTGTATGACCTACAGGTAAATGTTCCGGGTCTGGCTGTTTGTGTACGTAAGTTTGAATGTTTGTAAACGCACCCACGATACAGGAGAAATTCCTAGAGTGGGGCAACGCTTTTTGAAAAGAAAAAAAATCAATCTTTCTAAATATGAGTGCTCTTTAGTCTGGGGTATCACAAACCATTTTACAAGTTACTAGCACTTCGCCCGCGACTTCGTACGCGTAGATTGTGTACTTTTCTCTTCTCCTTTAACATCCCCTCCAGCTCCTTTAAAGCCTAATTTGAAAGTAGTAGCGTATAGCACTCAGGAATAATGTAGCTTTCAAACAGAGACATTTTTTTTAGTATTGGATTATTAGTTCCGGAGATTACCCCCAACGTACAAATGTTACCTCTTTATAATATTAGAACAGATGATATAGTATATTATATGATTAAATTGTTTTTTTTATAATAGGTACAATGAACTTCAGAGAACTTTAAAAAAAATGTTGAGTTGATTGACATATCTTGTGAACTAAAACAAATACAATATGGTTGAAATACGCACCACGCTCACACACCTACACTAAAACACTCAGTTACTGCAGAAGTAACGGTTATCAAATTACAAATTGGAATGATCGAGAAACAAAAAATATGGCGGCGGAAAAGCTAGTACACAGTTCTACGTATTTAGATCGTTGGTATATCTACTATTATATCTATCCTCTTCTATTTCATTTTCATACCAAGATCCGCATAGCAACTAATCTTCATACCAATAAAACTGTTTACATTTATTTTGTAATAAATTACATGATATCCATATTTATTTCCATACAATTTTCCAGAACGCTGGTTACCTAATACCTACGTATAATGTAATAGTATTTTATTGATAATAAACGAGATTATCTGCCATGAGCGGTTATGGCACAGAGTAATGTTGGCACAGAAGCTTCACTTTAAACGTCCACATACGGCTAGCAATGAGGTTACTGCCATTAAGTAAATAAGTAATAAAATCTATAATATACTAAGCAAAAGTTATTTCCATAGAGTTGGAATCGTTTCTTTTCATGTTATTTTTTGTATTCCAATAAAGCAGGTGTTTATTTAATCGACCTACGGAAGACTCCAAAATTATCGGCATCACAAATGTGTTGCTAAGAGACAAAGCTAAAATGTCTCATGTAGGTATTTTAAATTGCATAAATACTCATATCGTTCAAACCTAATTACAACAAATCTGCTTGGCGGCATAAACAGGTGTAATGGTAGTCGTCTACCACGACTATTTTGTGACGTCACAAAAGTGATATTTAAGTGCCAATTTCTTTCATTTTACTGTAACGAGTGAACCTTCTGATTCCTCTTATGCTATGGTGACAAGATTGTGTACATTTAGAAACGTAACAGAATGGAGATATTTTTTGGGCCCCTGTTTGTTCATGTGGATTAAGCGTATTTATTATACCGAAAAACAGTAAACACGTTTACCATTACAAACAGTTACTTTTTGGTATGAAGGCTAACCGGGACCTAATTATGTTATTTAAAAAGAACATAATTGTTGAATAAACTCACTGTCCAGAACAGCGGCAGCCGGTTTATTGTATAACATCTCTCTGCGAAAAATAAGGTGATGTCAAGTGGTGAAGTCAACTGTCAATCTCTAGCGTTATGCGATGACAGGTCAGCTCGCCTTCACTTCACCGTAAATACAAATTGAGATTTTTACAGAATACTACTGTAGATGTGCGTGTAAAGTGTAAACGCGTAAATTTTCTGGTGGGCCATTAGAAGAGGTAAAATTTCTTGTTTTTTGTAACGTTTCACACTAAGACATTCTCCTGTATCGTGGGTGCTCTTACAAAAATCCAAACGCACATACACAATCAGCCAGACCGGGAACATATAGGGCCATACAAATATTTGTTACAAGCGGGAATTGAACCCGCGACACGCAGCGTAGCAGCCAGTCGCTCAGCCACTGCGCTAACCATGCTGTCTTGTCTTATTACTATGTACCGATCTAAAGATCTTAAGGAAAATATCAACATACGTTTCATTATCATACGCCTGGGGTCTTAAGCGCCCAAAGAAGATTTTTATATTTTTCGTTGATCAGCCTCCGAGCAAAAAATCTCTTTTCATAAGATTTTGTTTACATAGTTTCTTGAGCTTATTAGATATAGTATTCTGCGAATTTGGTTTATTGTTTCATATTTCAACAGAGATATACCAGAGATAAGTGGATATGTATTATAGGGTGCAACGAAGATTGACAGAATTTTCTAGTGGCTAGGTATTATAAACAGAATTGAACTTGTTAGTGAAGAATTTTATGAGTTTAGCTTTTACCGACTTCAGTAAAAGGAAGAGGTTCTCATTTCGTCGGATTTTTTTCTTTATGTATGTTTAGCGGTAATTGATTACCTCGTCGACCGATTTATTTAGGTATGCATATCAAGCTCAGATGAGTGAATTTTGAATTAGCTTCAGTAATACGTTATTAGTCTACTTCGAATTTGTTAATTTTATTTGCTATGTAGGTAAATATTTATAAATAAAAATTGTGTGAAACCAAAACAGCTACAAGAAACCACAACCGAAATTAAAAAAAAAAGTGTAAAATAATACCGAAATCGATGACAAATAAAATTATTCAAACAAACAAAGCCACCGACTTCGGAAATTTAAAGTTATTTTTCAACTTTGTAGTGTACTTTTCTGGAAATCAGTTGTTTTTTCTTTTGTAAGCAATTTTAGTATTAATTTGGTTTTATTCAGCTATTCTATTATTTCAGTTAAACCAACCAGATACACAAACAAGACATCAAAAACTAAAAAAAAACCGTACCATTTCATAAATGGAAGGTACAAAATATCATAAAGTATAGAGAACACAGAGTGACGTCGGGCAACGGAATCAATTACATACAGCCAAGCTTAATTGGAGGCAGTCGCTCCGGGCAAACAAGACGTGACCGCCGCTAAACGTTATTTATGTCTGAATCTAGGTAAGTTTACTCAAGTACCTACAGTAAAAGTAGTTATCTAGGAACTTATAAGATTTTTCGGTTGAATTTGTGCTAAAAAGCAATTTTTTTTTTTTTTTTTTTTTATTAAAAAAAACGTTGCCCCACACTAGGAATTTCTCCTGTATCGTGGGTGCGTTTACAAACATTTAAACTCACATACACAAACAGCCAGACCCGGAACAACTACCTGTAGGTCATACAAATATTTGTTCCGTGCGGGGATCGAACCCACAACACGCGGCGCAGCAGCCGTTGGCTCAACCACTGCGCCAATCGTGTCGTCAAATTTATGTAACTATAAAAATAAATAATAACACGCCTGTTTTCCCCGAAGGGTTAGGCAGAAGAGGCCCACATTTCGCCAGTTCTGTTAGAGTCCTATGTAATTTGGGGCGGACCTATTGCCAACATCCGGGCACAAATCTCAACTCTGGGTTGGTACTGAGAAATATCACGACGGAAAATCCTAATAACTCTAAGCATTAGTGCTTATCACCACTAGACCAAAGAGGTGTAGCAACATCTATCTAAAAATAAAAATAAAAAATAAATAAATATTGCTGGACAATCCACACAGCATCATCTAGCCCCAAGGTAAGCAGAGCTTGTGTTATGGGTACTAGATGACTGATATACTTAATACAATACATTACATATCTCGCCACATACTAACTAAATTGACGTGTCCTACATCGCGATATTAAAAGTTATCCACGCGACTGAGTATATAATATAAACGAGCCCGACAACAACCGTCCAGCACTATGTCCGTAATGAGACTCTCCATGTAGATTTCAATATACCTACGGTGAAACAGTTCATGAAGCGACTCACCCAGCGCTTCATGGACTGGTCTACCGCTCATCCGAACCCCTTAGTGTCATCGGCCGCCCGATACACTCCCTCGCGAATTAGCGCTATTCGAAGACCCAGACATACACTCACAGAGCAAGATGATCCTATCACTCTCCTCCAGGAGAGCGATAAGGACACCAGCACTGTTCGCAAACACAATCCGTCATTCCGTCCTCGCCGCCGAGGCCCGTCGCGACGACCCCGTCGATGCCCCCCTCCCGACCCTTTGCTAGAGCCAGCCCGCGAAGCTGAGCCGGTTAGTGATTAAAATGTCCCTAAATAATGGAACAATCTGATCCATCCTAAGCCGAGGTTCGTACCCCGCAGGGGGTGCCCTTAGCGATGGTCGCTTAGTTTTTTAAGTTTGTATGCCTGGCTGGAGGCCTTAATTTTAATTAAGCCCCCCACAGGAAAGTTCGGTTGAGCAGTAAATATCCCTGAAGGATAAACTACGAGATGCCCATACCAAAAAAAAAAAAAAACGTCGGGCAGTTGCCCACCAGACACAACACCCGTCTGGTCGGAGGATCCTCCCTTTTCTATGGTGGATGAGGAACTTTACACCCTGTACCTCATACCTCCAAAGAGGTAATTACTAATACTTAAAAAAATGCCTTTTTTAGAACGCAAAGCTATTATCACTAGTAAATAAATATACAGGGTGGAAGGGATATCGAGACGAGAGAGCACAACCAGCGTTGTAATTTTTCGGATCTTTTTCCTAATTTTTTTATCCTATTTTCTAATGTTTTATTTTTTATTTGAAACTGTTATGAGATCTACTTTTTAATTAAAATCTCATCATTATCTGTTTGTGTGTCGATGTACCTTCCACCTTGAATATAAGTAAATGTGCTTTGTTATTTGAAATGTCTTTATTTCTGAAAAGTATTGTTGAGGAAAGCGTTGATTCCGTTTTTTGGTTTTAGAGTATGCAGTAATGATTATCACCTACCGTCTGCTCTTGTATTAATAATTTTAGGCGTTTTTTCAGTACGATAATATTGGCCTTCCGTTAATTAAATTCAAAATAAGTACAGGGAAGTAACTAAAACCAATTCACATTTTAATACAATACAATTTCCCATCTAACTATTCTCAGTTTAAATAAAGAATTATTAATTCCATTCTATCCTATTCTAATTAAAAACCCTCGTCATTTTTTACCACAAATACAAACAGAACAAAAAAAAAACACCGATTTGTCTACGAACAAAATGGCGTCGATATTCGCGCCACATGCGTACAGTTACTTTACCATAGATTGTAAACAAGTATGTACAGGCGTCATCTTGACCTAGAGCGGGCCAACAGCCTTTTGAGTCTATTTCGGTGCAGCACTACCCAGAACTGATTCGAAACATATGTTTGGATAATCCGAATTGTTGGGAGATTTACGTAAATTGAAATGACAATGGTTTCGCGAAGAATTTTTATGAGAAATAAAACAAAGATGATGATGACATCATCTCTGTTTTATTTTTAGTAATGAATCAGTGTATCTTTAGCTGAGTGAATTTAGATTAAATTTTTAAGTCACAGGTACTTGCCCGGATTTGAATCCACAAACGCTTGCATAAGAGGCGACTTTCACGAGGTTCCCTATCTTAATATACAGGTAGAATATACAGGTAGAAGGCCGGACATATTTTAGGGGAGTGTAGTACTCATGAAAGTGAACGACTTTTACTATAGGACCGACCATGAAATCGCAAACATAAAAACAGTAGTTCCCTAACTATATTTTGTTAAGTTATTCGATCAAAAATGAATGTAACACCTACAGGAGCTGATTATTTTAGGGCTACGAACTTAAAAAGGATGTACGGAAACATTAGAAGATCGCTTCGTAGTCCGTCTGTCTATCTGTCAGTCTGTCAAGACTCTTTTTTTAATTAATACCAAATACGGTCCTACCTACGGTCTCGTTGACCTAGAAACATGAAATTTGGCAAGCAGACATGAGCAAGACGCGCGGTCTCACAGCACAAGTCAAGGGACAAATCGTATATATGTGGTTTTGTCACATCATTTTTTTTGTAATGTTAATTATTTGAGTAAAAAAAAAAGTAGAAAGTAGCTGATCAATTACCTTATGCTTGTGCGGAACCCTCGTTGCGCGAGTCAGACTCTTCAACCGATTATTTTATGAATACTGACTACCTTAAAATATGTCCGGAATTCTACCTACCACACTGTATTGAAAAGAAAGAAAGAAAGACAAATATTTAAAAATCACAGAACAAAACAAAACTAAATTTCGAAAAAAAATAGAGATACAATGGCAATGTTTACAGAAGTAATAAAAAAACATATTTATCTGTATTAAATATGTGCCTTACGGCTGCACCAAATGGGCCCAGTTCAGCAAAATGCTGGTCATTTAGTGAATAATAATTGTATGGTGAAAAATATTAAAAATTATAACACGTTCATCTTAACGTCGGTAATAAATCATGGCTGGCAACTCCTTGTGCCCCGTAACAAGGATTCAATTTATCACCCACCGTAGATATTAATCTTCGTTACCGCAATTACCGATCAAATCTGACGTTAAGTAGGCTAAGTTGTAAAATTTGGGTGATTACAAACGCTTCGTTGATATGATTGTTACTTTACTTAACTGATTGCTTCCTGTTGGTTTGTTTTTTATCAAGGGCTCGGCCAAGTATCAATGAAATAATTATTAATACTATGTAGGTATTATATTTATAGTTTATAATAATATATAAATTTCTTTTCACTATTCTTTTAAGAAATTGCACGTGCCACTGTTTGTCTCTGCATCACCCAAAGGTTGACTGGTAGAAAATGCCTATGGCATTAAGTCCGCCTCTGTACATTTGTGTGCTAAAAGTATTAAATAAATAAATAAATAAAGAAGAAGTTTCTAGAAGTTTATTTTCTTAACAACTCTTCTGCCTAGCCTTTTGCAGACTATTTTAACGTCGGTTTACAGACTAACTGGATGCTGCTGAATACCAGTTTTTTACATGGAGCGACGGCCTATTTGAGTTCCACAACCCAGTTACTGGGTAGCACGATACACCTTGGTTACAGTAGTTGTCAGACTTTCAGACTTTGACTACCCGTAACGACGGTTAAAGATCCACAAATGTTGGCTGGCACTAACGGCTCAACGTGTTTTCCGAGGCAAGGAGGGGTCTCGATATCTAATGGATATTCACCCATCCACAGACTGACCTCGGCAAGCGTAGCTTAACTTTTCAATCGGCCCGTGCGGCTGTTGTTGTTTACCCACAAGCCCCTCGTTTTTATAAACAACCAAGAGTAAGCAAGCCGTTAACAGTGATTAAATACCAAACATCTATCAACATGAATCATGAAAACGTTTTCCCGAAGTCTTTTTGAAATGAGACATTTTGTAGTAACTAATAAAAACGTTAATGATTGGAGATTTACACTGCGCTCCGTTCGCCCAGAGGCGGATGTATCGCAGTGGAAAATTCGCTCCACATATATTATGCTATTTATAAATGTATCTGTATCCGAACGGCCATTGAGATGTTCTATGTACGTATCACTCGCATGGAAGAGTTTGGACGTACCATTTATATATTCTTGTTTCAACCTACCTACTAGTCCATTAAAATTCCAAAAGATTTTTATTTCTGAATTTGATTTCAATACTTCGTTTGATTTTCTTTCTGTCAAAATTGTCGTTGTCCGACAGTCAGCTGGAAGTCACTGGCTGATAAATAAAAAAAACATGGTTTGAATTACGAATGTTCCTGACTGAATCTCGATTTGAAATTATTTTGAATACATATTAGTACACGTTCTAGAATCCGAAGTACCTATTGTTTTCCCCCAAAAACGTTTACTCACTGACATTTTGGCGGTTTATTAGAAAGGTCAACATCGGTCGGTTACGAGCTGATATTATCCACATAATTATTATGGTTATGTGTGTTGTTAGATAACGATATAACAAAGCTTTCAGTGGGATTTTATCGCCTTTTAACTCATCGTGTTTATGCCAAATAGCCGAAATGCTTTAGCATGACTTGGAATTTGTTATTTGGAATAGATAATGCACATATGTTATTTCCCATTATGGTTTCCTACTAAAAGTCACTTGAGATTTAGTTGGGTAATAATAGTCAGACAGATGGTTTTGTGGCTTTGCAGCGTAAACTAGAACAATATCTAGAATACATTCTGCTGTCTTGTCTTAAAGTTTGCCTTTTGATCGTACAAATTGTTAAAATAAATTATGTATCTTTGACTTTGAAAATGTATTAAAACAAATCATTACCAAACAAATATATCATAATAGATCTTTTCTTTTTTCACTAGACCTCCACATTATTTGCGACTATCAAGCGGCTCCTGAAAGCCACAATGAACAGTAGTGACCACCAGAAAAGCGTTGAGAAAATGAAGTGAGTCTCGTAAAAAGATTCTACAATATTGAAATGCGCAGCTCAATCAAACAGAAAAGAACCACTTAACTATAGACTTGCATAAATCTAATACTCATACAGAAAAGGAGAAAAGGGGGTTTCCAGTTAATGCAAGGGTTCAGGGTTACTACGGTTCCTAATATCAAACACAATGGGATGATTTAGTAAATAAATACCAGCCTGTTACTATCCCACTCATAGAGAAGGTACGAGTATTAATCACCACACTAGCTGAAGACGGATTGGCGATTGGCGATTCCTTCACCGATAGCAATATTATCTAGGATTAACTCAGAAAGTACAGAGGCCAGCACATCAAGGTACCCAAATGTGTCAATTTTTTTTTTTTTTTTTTTTTTTTTTTTTTTTTTTAATAGTTTCTCAACTGTATAACAAAAGCAGAAGGTTCATGTTCGATTGGGAAAAACTGACAGTTTGGGATAGCTTGATATGCTGGCAACTGTACATAAGAATTGAGAAAGTCGCATTGGCACTTTCCCGGATTTGAACCCATGCATGAAAGGCAGGTGCCTTAACCATCAATAACGTACGTGTATATATTACGTAGTGAATAATACAATTAAATTCACAACAAAAAAATCTCCTCAAGGTCTTGACCAATAAACCAATAAACATTTAGAAATAGCCGATGATTTTCTGTATTATTTACCGATCAGCCTCCCACTGTCTTCCCAAGAATTGTTTGTGTTACTCCTCGGGATTTCCGCGGTGGAAATAACATGAAAACTAACTGTTTGTTTATCCTCTAAGCACTTCCTACTCATCATATGCCTAGTTTTCGTTTTCCCAACATGCTGGGATCGGCTTCTAGTCTAACCGGGTGCTGCAGAATACCAGTAGTTTACATGGAGCGACTGCCTATATGGCTTCCACAACCCAGTTACTGAGCGACAAGCACGATAACCCTTGGTAAGACTGGCTGTATATGGTACTTCAAAATAACGTACGAAGTGGGTGTACTATAGGCATACCTCATAATCATAATCATCATTTATTGCATTCATGTAGTTTACAAGTTGTTAACAAATACATACCGGTTTCATACATGTACCCTGCTAGGACACAGCAATATAAACATCATCTCAATATCAACCTCTGCCTAACCCTACGGCAAATATAGGCATGATGTTATTTTCGAACTGTTATGGTTGCTATAGATTTTATTTTGTTGTTTTATTCAAATCAGTGTATCTTTAGTTCGAAAGCACGGCTTTTGCCCAACTATCTACTTGGCTGTTTTTACAGCGGAATATCTACGTAACAACACAGCTAGAACTGCTAGCTCAACTAACAGTACCATAAGCAAACGTATATCACCGAATTCTTAGTCGGCTGACAAGCTCATAAGCCTCTTAAAACCATCTGACAGAAGGTTTGTGTACACTAACTAATTTTCAACTGTTGAAACACATAATTGTTGGCGTGTTTGTCCAAACATTTGTGCTATGTGGCCAATGAAAAATAAACCTTAAAACCATTGCAATAAAGTTTATTTTGTAATAACTACGAATTAAAGCAAATGTTTGTACAACTACGCCAACTGTAGTGCGCCTAAAGACAGTGGTTATTACTCCACCAGACGTTTTCTGGGCGATAATTTATAAAGATTAGGAATGGGTTTTATCGTTTCAAGTTTTCAGAGCGATAAATTTTCAGTTGGTTATCTTCCCTTCTTTATTTTTTGAAAAATATTACGGACCCGACATGGAAATACGGATCATCAATTATATTTTTGGTTGTGAATCGCAACAAAATCATTTATGAAAAGGGGTATTTTGAGATACAATACTTTCTTGATTTATTCATTAACATGAAATTCAATAAAGAAAATACCCTTTCACATACCTACATAGTTTCGTATCATGTTCAAAAAACACAACCTCTATGATCGGACAGGAAAAAAAAACGTTTAAATTTTTCTAAATTAAAATTCGAATACAAAAAATAATAATCATAAGTGGAAAAGGTGTGGAAATATGTTGTATACTAAAATCGAAAATATTCATTTGAGTGCAGATTATTGTTTTGTTTTTGATTTATGGTAACTTTAAAAGAAAGTATTTATTTTAGCGTAATTATTAATAATTAAAAAGTAACTCACCAAGCGATATGAGGCCACTGTTGAGCATAGGCAGCTTGATGCTGTTGGGGATAGACACCAGGCTGGTCGTGCCTGATGTTCTGAAGTCCTTCTTCTTCGGCTTTTTCTCCATGTCGTACCTCGTGGTAGACCGCGAGCGGTGTTTCCGCTGGCTGGTCGCAACTGACGTGCCACGCTGCCCCGTTCGCGACGACATTTTGGCTCACCCCACGAATTTCCCGCCGATATATATTCGGATATAGTCGGATGTGAACGGAAGCAGACACAATTAATGGCACACCGTCATTTTATATTACGTACAAAATAACACACACACACTGTTTTTGTTTAGTTATTGTGGTATAAAAATTTATGGTCGTTTTTTTTTTGTTATTTTTTTTACTTTTTGGAACTGAAATAACTGCGAAATTAATTGTAAAAGCGAAAATTTTAATATTTTAATATCAAGACATTTATTAATTATACATTGCTACACTAGAATTTGACACATTATTTTTAAAATGGCAATGTTTATGTAAGGATTGCTAGTCGGAATATCATAAGGTTCGTCCCTGTCATTGCGTTAGCGTGGTATGTTGAGGTGCAAAGTCGTCGCCTGAAACAAAGAAAAATACAATGGTTAATAAAACTACTTGACAGCAGTAATTATTATACAAAGTAGGGCTTGGTAATTTCTTGGCGCTTGAAAAACAAATTGGTACGTTAATCTATGCTTTTTATTACGGAGAAGATAATAAGTGCCTAATTTACTTTTACAGTACAGGAAAGTTAATGTTTTAAATACACCACCTGGCATCGCTGGTAGCATAAAAAAACACTATATTAAAAAAAAGAACAAAATGAAAATGGTATAATTATTAGCCACACAAGTACATTAGTATAATCTGACTACAAGCATCTGCTCAATACAAATGCGTTTGCTATCTATGTCCAATGACGCATTTAATAGTACTCTGTACTAGGTAGGTACCTTCACCCATTCATTCATTTAATTTTCGCGCCAAATTGTGAACGAAAGCAAAACTAGAGTCATTGAAGGTGACATTCCGTGGAGTTCATAGACAATTCTTTATTTGAAATTATGTTATACTCTTGTGTTGAAAAGTTTTCTCTCGCGCGGACAGCTGCACGATAATTGAACTACGATAGCTTTATTCTTACTAGAAGAGGCGCTATCGATGACAAATTGATACCCTGTCCGTGAGGATGAACAATCTTTTAAAAAGTTATTTATATGATTTGATTTTAAGGTAGTGCTTGTGGCTTATAAATAAAAATCCGCACGGGTCGATCCAAGGTTAAGCTACGCTTGCCGAGGTCATTCTGTGGATGGGTGACCGTTCATTACGTAGTCTCGATACGTAATGAACGGTCCTCGGAACCCCGTCATTTGTATATCTTTGTCAGTCGTTACGGGCATTTAGTATCCCGTGAGTGACAACCAGTCTTACTAAGGGGTATCGTTCTGCCCAGTCAGTTGACTGGTTGAACCTAAGCTAAACAAGTGGTTATGGACGTCATATAGGCAGTTGCTCTATGTAAAATACTTTAAAAGTAAGCTTTGCAAATATGTACTATCATCACATCTGTTATGTGCCAAAAACGGATGCGTTGTTTGACATAAAACTGCTGATAAAACTTCACACGAAGTTAATCGATCGAGGTTCGTTATGTGTGTATAAATCTATTTTCGAGCGCTATCAACGTATTTATAACCGTAATGATGCAGCTCTACAGATATGCGACTACGTAAGTACATTTAAACGGTAGGTACCCGAGTTAGTCCGTACTCTGTAAATAGAATTCATCCGCTCGGAAAAGTTGGAATTCTTGATAAATCGCGAGGAAAGCGGATTCCGAGTGGATGACAAAAGTTTTCGATTGTTGGTCACACTAAAAATAATCGATTCAAAGAACTCGGTACCGGCAGCCTTGAGCCACGTTCGAATTTGGAATCAGTCACGTTGTATTCGCCCGCTGCACGTTCAATCGTTCATGAATGAAGCAAACACGGATGACGGTGGAATTCCACGTTTGAAATTTGAAGAATTTGGAAAATTACCGAGTGATAATTTCGTAACGTTATTTTTATAAATAATGGTATGAGTAAGTGCGTGTTTTTATTATAAGGTATCTACTCTCTCTATCAATTTATTACTAGTAGTGTTATGTACTACCATTATCATCGGTCAAAGTAGTTTTTTAAAATGATTCAGTAAAAGTTGAAATCATAATCATTCTAGAAAAGTTGGCATGGATTTGAATGACGTATTTCATTCAAGATTTTTGAAACATAAACTACTTACCTATTAATAATGTACAAGAAGACAAACGTCTTATTAGAGTTCCGTACCAAACTGGTAAGATGGAAGTCTTATGGTAGGTATGACTCCGTCTGTCTGTTATTGCTGCTTATTACAGGAACTACTAATGCTACCGATTTGAAATTTGAAATCATACCTACACTCTTGTTTTTTTTTCAGCAAGGTAGTAACGGATCCCTACGTAGCCAGGACGACTAGTTGTTTTTCAGTTTTTTTTGTACAAACAAGCATTTTAATAATCGTTGTGTGTAAAACCTATGTAAAACTTAAAATCATTATCTGTAAGATATTCTGCTGTAGATTCTTAAAAAAAGAGTATTCTATCCTATTCTAACTGGTCTGTTCTCTAATTTGAAGTACCTACCCAGGTAAGATATAAGAAGTTTTGTAATAATAATTACTCACCCGTTTATTTTTAAATAGAAAAAAGTGGTGTTTTCTTTTTTGTAATCCATTAAGGATAAAAGATAAACGCCTTTGCAAGTTTTTGAATGTTCAGTATTTTAAGTAATAATATTATAATAATTATAACCCGAACAGAAAATAACAACCAGAATAAAACTATGCCACCAACAACATTTACATAATGATACAAAAAAAACCTCTGTGCCCACTTCATAAGAGAATCGCTTACGAGTTCTAATTTCAAAATGTTTACCTACGTGTTATGACGTAAGATGACATGCAACAACAACAGACTTTCAACGCCATTTTAACCCGTTGGCACCATAGATAAGTAGTTACGTACAGTGGCGTGATGCCCGCGCTAATTGCTAAACGATAATCTGTCTATGATTACAGTAGTGTGACTGTATTTTGGGCGCGAACATTTCAAAATCAACTTCTTTTATAAGAATAATTATTCTAATCTCGCCTATTTTTAAGCCCGATGAGTATAGGTGTGGTTGTGGTGTAGTTTCTCATCTAGTTGAAGCATTAAGTACTTAAAGGCTAATGTCATTAATGTTTTTTAATCGTAGAAAATTACCATCCTAAATAGGATTTATGAAAGTTAAATCATAATAACTGCGCAGCAAGTGGCGCCGTCTAGTGTTCTTATGAAGTTACTAAAAGCACCGAAAAAGTCAGACAGGAGTGACACTGACTGATGATTGTCACCGATGGCTACGTAGTTGCTGTCATCTGATGACAGATTGTGACTGGAGAGCCACTATCGTACCACGTCCGCGACGTACTGCTATATTCCGGTACAATCCTCAATGATAATGAAGCTGCTGAACCACTAATACTATGAACAAGGGAAGGGCCATGCTGCCCCTTTACATATTTATAAACTAACTGATATCTACTACGCATCAAATCACTCTATAAGTAGGCTCATGTTTTCTGTACATACCACAATATAATAACAAACGATTATCTATTCAATGATCTATATAATTACCTATTCACTAATTTCAGGTCTATCCCACGTTTTCTGGAATAAATGGACAAAACAACAAACATTATTGCTCATCTCTTTGCCAGAATCACGTACAATGACGCGTATTTCAGTGACGAGTGCCATAAGCTTGTGTGGGAGGCATGCTGATGTGCGGGTGTAACATTCCTGCGGTGAGCACCGCACGACATTAAATTCTAATTATTTTCCAATAACAACAGGACGTTATGAACTCGGTGACGCGAATAGATGCTGGCTGCATGTACGATAATAGCGATCACTTTTATGTATTGTCTATCAAACGATATAAAAAAAAACCAGCATCATAGATCATCACCGGGCTTGCTCAAGGCGCGTTGGAGATTTCAGACATAAATGTTTCTTTTAAGTCGAGGTTCCTGCACGACGTTTTCCTTCTCCGAATAAAGTTAATTTTAACCCATCTGGTTTTCCAATAGGTAGGTAAGTTTTCATCATGCAGAAAAATTACACTCAACGCGATACACTAAAATATATGCTAACATAACTGAAGCAGTGATGCGCGTGTTTTAAAAAAATGCAACGTATTCATATAATTATATTAAATGCCTATTTGCCTGGAACCTTAATCCTCTACAATACCTAAATACGTAGGTATTTAGGCATTGTAGAGTATTAAGGCTCTAGAGCCTTAATACCTGATAACCTGCAATGTAACATAATAAAATAATATGTAATTAATATTATTTTTTGTAACTACTTCCGTCATCATTATTATTATTTCTTTCTTTGTTTTCGATATTCAGTATTGTCATTATGTGCCTGAGTGTGTGCTATACAAATGTTTTTTCGTTCTTTTTTTCTAACATAGAAAGAAAACATGGTACCTGTTTATCTACGTTAAAATCTCGTGAAGTAGCACAATATGAAAACGTAAACTCTATTTAACATTTCCTAGTATATTTCCGCATTGAAATGGGCTGAAATAAAGCACCTGATGGCGGACGGAGCGGGTTTTTATACACCGGGCTAATATTGTGAAAGCATAGTCTGTAATTATATTACAAGTCTGTGCAAAGCTAATGGATAAAACATGGAGTGATGGCATTTAGCTCGCGGCAGCGTAAATGCAAAGGAAAATAATTTTGACCAAGTATTTTATAGCTGTTCCGGCAAAGCTGAGTGGTACTTTTAGCTTTATAATCAGAACTATCTTCTGTATCTTACTTTTATCGCAGTAGGGTATTTGACTTCTCACAAAAATATTAATTAACACGAATTTAAAATATATTTTACGGATAAAACATTTCTTTTTATTTTTCTTTAATTATTGGGGGTTAATCACAAAATGATTATGCCACCCTCATCGGTATGAACAAATATTTAAAAGAAATATTTGAAAAATATAAAATCGGTATCAAAACGAAGTCGTTGCACGGAGTGAATATGAATATGATAGACTTTACTAAATCTACGACTATGCCTTTTAAATGTGGCGTATTTACAGGTTGGCTGGTATTTTTTATACTCCGAGAACTTAGTCAAAAAAAATATACTCAATTTCTAGCTAAGCTATATTGTAGAGGTTAAATACCTAACGAAGTCAGGGTTAAAGCAACATCATTAATCCAACCCAATATTATAGGAAGTCCCACCAAGAACACTCTATACACACTGTTTTAACAAGAAATAATTTGAATTCGCCATTTACATGAGTACCGATTTCAAATTAAAAAAAAAAAACATTCGAAAAAAAAGAATTGAAAAAGGAACCGTGGTGGCGATAGAATTGCACTGCGCGGCCTATGATCCTTTGCGGGAAAGCGTCTACGTGCCTGAGTTGCCAATGGACGGAAATTACATTTTGGGATATTTGACTGAAATTCGGAGAGATGCTGTGGCACATTTTGCTCTTACAGCAGTAACCAAACCCTTTATAAAGAAACATGGCAACGTTGCTTTGCGGTGGAAAGATATCTTGACCTTTGAAATACGTCTTGAGTCTTGAACTTTGAGAGTAAGAGTGTTGCTGAGTTAGGAACTCTAGATGAGAATTTAAATGGTGCTGTGGGTTTATGGAAAACAGCTGCAAGTTAATATTGCTTTATTTTTTTTCCGTATCTCTAAATCATAAATGCGAAAGTACTTATCTATTCTTTTGTTACATTTTTACGACTAAACGGCTGATCGGATCATAATGAAATTTGGTAAGGAGATAGATTATATTCTAGGGAGGGGCATATGATAATTTTAGTCAGCGAATTTGTCTGCATACGCGATACTTAACTGAAATTCACGCGGATGAAGTTAGCAGGCAAAAGCTAGTACCTATTTAATAAATTACGTACTTTCTGTATTAGCTGTAGTGTTGACCTACAGGTCAACACTACAGCTAATACAGAAAGTAACTACTCTGTTAGTCTATTTTATTCACTTCAGAGGGCAGCACATTGTATTACGATAATTTTAAACATAACACCTAGTAGGCACCTACTACAACATCATATCTATTCTATGTGTCACGGATAATTATATTTGAATTTCGAATAGTAAAAAGTTCCTTTCCACTCAAATATAATTTTAAATTCAACGTAAATTATTACACTATATTCATTAAAATAAATTACAAAAATACTACATGTTTGAAAACCACAATATGAAATACACAAAACCCACGTTATATATCTTTTAATAATTACTAAACTGACCCTGGCACATTTATCTGCAATATATTCAGCCTTGTCCACAGGCGTGCAGAAGTGCCGTATATTGAGATCGTTAATAAAATACGCTACAAGCCGTGAAGGAGCCACCATAAATCGTACGTCCCGGTAGGAACGCAAACCGCGGGAATTCGCTGACGCTTTACCGAAGTTATGCGATCGGATAAACTGTCCAGATAACCACTTAAAAGCATTAATTTTGTTAAGATTTTTATTAAAGATTCGCTTAAAGACGGCATGGGTTTTCTTTCCATATGTAAAACTTCTGTGTTTATGCCACTGAACTCCTAAACGGCTGGTCCGTTTATTTTTTGTGTGTGTTTGAGTACCCACTCACACCCTGGAAAGTTTACACTCACAAGTGGACCCAGTAGGTGGCGCTGTGATCGGGCAGGATAACGTCTAACGGGTCAGGTATTACTTATATAATAAGCTACAATTTAACTAAATCATATTTTGCCACTCAGACTGCAACTTTCTTTTGACTTAAGTAATTAAAAAAGGAAAAACAACAATAAAAAAAAAACATAAAAACATGGTTCTTTACTCGAACTCTTCACATGTAAAACAAACACTCACAATACATTTCCCAAGTTTTTGAATTAGATTTCAGAGCTTCAGTGCACTTACATTATAAACGAGTTACAAAAATAGTAGTATATTAATACAAATCATCTGCCTTTTTACCACTAAATAATACTAACTACACAAATATGAATACTCACAGTAAATAAAAACCGTTATGTGTACTCGAAAAATCCGAATAATAATTCTAACCTAGGCGCCATCCGTCTATGTGAACTAGGCAGGAAAACAAAAGAAAATCTTCCAGCTCAACGCACACTTTGCTGAATGAACGAATGAACGAGTAAACAGTTGAGTGACTCACGTTCGTTATTGAATGGTCCGGTTGAGTTCACTCAAGGGCAGCCGCGTTGTTGTCGACATAAATCATGGCAGCTTCGGGATGACATCTGCCATGAATGAGTGAATCATAGACATTCTTAGCTGGGAATAGCCGGGATAATTTATAAAAATATTATATCAATTACTAAGGCGTCCTTCCATTTAGAGAAATTTTATAGCTTATGTTTCGATTTTTGATTTCTTTTTAAAGGTATCTTAAAATTAAAACAAATCGGGTTTTTTGCACGCACGCCCTGCTATTTTAGCCACAAAACTAGGTGAAATTTAGGCTACCGGCTTGTCAAATAAATTTTATAATCGATATGTTTCATTTGCTAAAACGGTCCCTTGTTTTGGCGTATTAAATATTTTTGTGTTTCGATATGTTGATATAAAATTATCTTAAAAAATATATTTTTACTAAAAATACAGCTCCACTTGGGTTGCACATCGATGTACCAATATCTCTTACCTACAAGTCGAGACCTAATTATTAGTATTTAACCATACTATACCTATTCTAGAATACCAAATCCTAGAAAATAAACAGCGCGTGTACCTAACTAAAAGAAAACTAACAGCAAAATAATTAATTAATACCGAAAAAGGGAGATTCCCCTCATCAAATACATTATCTCTGGACAAAATGTATTATTAACTCACGACAATGAGCTTATCCTAAAGGCCAGGCTTTGTGAAAGTTTCTTTGCCATAATCCCGACAATAATGTATAGTGGATACTGGATAGTGCTTCAATAGAACCCGGGATACAAAGTGGAGTCCCTTTTATCCAATTTCGTTCCATTGTATCAGAGGCCATAGGATAATCTTGTATGACAGTAACACGGACGTCACGTCCCCCCGACGTAAATGTTCGTTGTAGAGTTGGTTTAGTTTTTAGTGCCTATTAGAAAGTATTTTATGGGGTAGAAGGTTTTAGAAAGCTTTGTGGTTTTTGAAGTGAAACTGCTTTATCTACGTATAGGAGAAATGTTATAGCAATGTTAAAAAAAAATCGTCACACTTCCCGCCGCCATCTTGAAAAGAGTCGTCACATATTCTGTCACTAGGGACCGCCACGGCGCCATTAGTGTTTACTAAAAGTGAGTTGTAAAAAAATAATTTAATGATAACAAGTGATATGATAAATAGACTTATAGAAATTCATTGAAGTAAAAAGGGAAAGTTAAAGATTATTTCTTTGTTGTTTTTAATAAGTTTCACTTGATACGTAGTACACACTTACATTAATTAATACACACACACCGTTTTTTGTATGATTTGGAGGCGGGTCGGGATGTTCTTGCAATAATGAGTTTCTAATGTTAAGCCGTTGGTCCGAGCTGTCATTTGTAAATCTTAGACAGTCGTAAAGAGTAGTCAGAAGACCTAAAATCTGGCAGACAGTCTTACCAAGTTGTATAGTGTTCCCTAGTTGGGTTGTGGAGGTCAAATAGGAAGCAGTTGTGCCATGTTAAATACTGGTATTTAGCTGCATCCAGTTAGACTGGAAACCGACCCCAATATGGGTGGGAAAAGGTCGCACAGAGCATCTCTGTGCTTACTGTAAAACGGACCATTGTGATCATTTCTGTTTTCATTTCATGGAAATTAGATGTGTATCTACAATACGGAATTGCGAACCCAGAAGATAGTCTGATGATAGCAAAGGCTTTTTAAAATAGCCTGTTTACCAGGCTATTTTAAAAAGCCTTTGCATAGATTATACCTCCTCTCCTCCTCCAATCTATCCAACCTTTGAATAGATTATACACTTTTACCACGTCTTTTTAGGGTTATGAGCAAAATATTACATAAAAAACGGATCCCTTTTAATTTAATTCTGTTCGTCTCTCCGCCCGGCTGTCACACAACCATTTAACTCGGAGACTATTGGCAATCGATATTTTCTTCTAATATTTAGCTATCGTATTATGCGCATCACTGAACTAAAGTGTAGTTTAATTACTGAAATAATTACAAGTGGCACTTCTAACTATAAAAAATACGCTTAAGCGTGTGGGGTATATCAAATTTAAAAAAAAAATCTGATTGACTCAATAGTTGGTGAGATATGTAATACTGTCAGTTTCTTAGAGAAATAATATGAAACTGGACGTACATTTTTTGTCAATACCTATATTCTGCATGCATAAATACTTATTACAACTACGGAATCCTTCATTAAGGCCTGACACGCGCTGAACATGTAATTTATTACATTTCTGGAAAGAAGTTTAGCAATAAGGATAATGATCCAATCAAAACTGTTATTATAATTATAAAAGTTCCAGCAACTGTAGTAGAGAAACACGTGTAACATTTGACATTTAAATAAATTACATAATTTATCTTATTACGGTTAGTCACAAGCCCGAAAGACTGACAACCAGTCTTAACAAAGGGTATCGTGTTGTCTAGTAACTGGGTTGTGGAGGTCAGATAGGAAGTCGCTCCATGTAGAATACTACTATTCAGTTGCATCTGGTAGCAAAACTGGAAGCTGACCCGAAACACAGTTAGGAAAAGGCTAGGTAGATGATGATGGTGATGACCTTATTACGTCTGAACTTTGATTGTACTGAACCTATGATTTTGTGAAACGACGGATATGACGTTAAAATGAATGACGCTAATCCATTGTTGGGCAAGAGACATCTTGGCTAGCCCAGGCAGAGATGGTGCCTGAGGAGGCCTGCAGACCTGAGGAGGCCTGCAGAGGTGGGCCGGAACTAGCCGGGGGTTGCGAAAGTATAAATAAATAAAATAAATAAATATTGCTGGACAATCCACACAGCATCATCTAGCCCCAAGCTAAGCAGAGCTTGTGTTATGGGTACTAGATGACTGATATACTTAATACAGTACATTACGTAGATAGATATTTTTATTATATATATAGAAAATACCCAGAACACCCGGAACAAATATTTGTAGATCGTACAAACATTTGTCCCAAGGCGGGAATCGAACCCGCAACCTCTTGCGTCGCAGGCGGACCTTCGCCCGCCGCGCCACATCGGTCGTCAAAACGTATCGTATCGAACGTTCCCGCGACCCCCGGTGTAGGTGTGAAATGTAACACCGGGGAGTTTTTAGACAGTAAGAGTCTGACAGACCCCTTCGCCCCCCCCAGGGCGGAGGACATCCATGAGGATTTTCCACCTCGGATCAAAAAAGGCAGAGCTGGTGGGATGAGCTCCTGCTCATCCCACTGTTTACTCCCACCATAAACACCATAAACTCCTACGATAAAGACTCTTTTCAAATATCCATAGACAGAGAAATGAAAGGAGAGAACGGGGACTTTAGACTGGAACGGGAAATCCAGACAGTAATATAACATAACACAAATTAAATGTTTTTCTTTCATTCTTTTTTTTCTAATGACAACGAAAAGGCTCGAGCATTTATGACCACGCTTGCTCAAGCCGGGTTGGTACTAGTATGACAATAAAAGAATTCAAAAACAGAAGTTACGCGCAAAGTAAATTCCACGATAAATTTTATATGTGAACACAATCTTCTGTCGTCCATATTTCACAGCAGACATACGTACTAGATAATACAAGATTGTGAACGTACCACTGTGCTACAATTCCCTTACAAATATTTATGTAAAGGTGTCTCAGAGGACGGGATGCTGCTAAGCTTAACAATGCTAGTCTTTGTAACTTCGGATTCGGGTAAAAGCTTAAACTATTTAGGTACTTGTACAGGATTTGCTTAGGCCATGGCCATACTGAGGATTTTAAAGTTGTATCTATTATCATTCTTTCTCCTTCTTAGGTTCTGAGTTGAACTTCACTCATCTGCCTAGCCTATTTATCAAATATATTGGGGTCGGTATACTGGGCAACACGATACCCCTTGGTAAAACTAGTTGTCAGACTTTCGGGTTGCTGACTACCCGTAACGACTGTCAAAGATCTACAAATGACAACCGGGACCAACGGCTTAGCGTGCTTTCCGATATGTTACGAACGGTCACCCATCCAGAGACTGACCTCGGCAGGCATAGCTTAACCTTCGATCAACCCGTGCGGCTGCTTTTATTTAGCCACGAGCTTGAACTTCACTATAATTGACAAATCTGTGGACTAACGGGACAGGCCCACTCAAATCTGTGTAGTTCTCTTCTCAAAATACTATCTCAGACACTCGGGACATTCGCTCTTTTTATTTTTCGACTGTTTACAACTGGGGTTTACTCTTCAAACTAATTTGAAAAGTCAAAACGATTCCAAGATAAAATTTGCAGTCACGAGATTATATTATTTGACGAAATACACAGCGGTCAAAATAATCTAAAGAGTAATGTTTAGCGCGCGCCAAGGATAATCCCGAATTCGACGCTAGCGTCGAACTCAACAGTACGATACGTCTAAATTCCAATGTCAATCGATCAGAGTATGAGCGCTGGTCAGTTGAATACTCCTCAGTCGTGCGTTTCAGTCACTCAATCATAGTTCGTTTGATGTAAGGCACGAACCAAGATAGACTAATCTCTCCACTTACGGCTCACCACAGTTTACCTCTAAAGCCAGTAGTTACAATGAAATTGGAATTGCAGCTTGGGTTTCAGTTTTGATGCGATAAAGCAAAGCTTGCGTTTTGTTTCGCAGTAATTGAGATATCTAATAAATAAAATTGAAGTGTCTGTTGTAAATGTCAAAATAAACGGTTTTTACTAAACGCATGTAATGTATAATTATACGGTAGTTAGGTCGAAATTAAAAATTAAAGAGAGGCCATCATCTGCCCAGCCTTTTCCCATACCATCTTGGGGTGGGCTTCTAGTATACAAGCCGGGAGACACCCGGCGTAGGTGGGAGATGGAACCCCGGAGTGGTTTTTAGTCAGTAAGTAGTTTAACGACACGGTTGGCGCGGTGGTTGAGCCATGGGCTGCTGCGCCGCGTGTTGTGGGTTCGATCCCCACACGGAACAAATATTTGTATGGCCTACAGGTAGTTGTTCCGGGTCTGGCTGTTTGTGTATGTGAGTTTAAATGTTTGTAAACGCACCCATGATACAGGAGAAATTCCTAGTGTGGGGCAACGTTTTTTTTAATCAAAAAAAAAAAAAAGAGTCTTACAGACCCCTCCGCCCACCGTAGGGCGGAGGACATCCATGGTGATTTGAGATCTAGGATAAAAAAAGGCTTCTATTATAAGATTAGTACGTTCCTGCGACCCCCGGGGTAGGTGTGAGATGGAACAACGGGGTTGTTTTTAGACAGCAAGAGTCTGACAGACCCATGGATGTCCTCATGTAGGACATCCAATTTTCCATCCCGGCAACAAAAACAAAAAGGCTTCCAGTCTAACCGATGCAGCTGACCACCAGTATTTTACATGGAGCGACTGCCTATCTAACTTCGATTACCAGTTACTGGGCAACACTATACCCCTTGGTAAGACTGGACTTTTGACTACCCGTAATGACTGTCAAAGATCTACAAATGACAGCCGGGACCAACGACTTAACATGCAGGCACGGAGGAATCTCGATATGTTACGAACGGTCACCCATCCACGGACTGACCTCAGAAAGAAAAATTTTATTAAGAAAATTAAATTCAGTATAATTACATAATAATAATGTCAGTTTAGAAATGGAGATTCAAGTTTGAGCAACCGTGAAATGTAACGCGTAAAATAACAGCCATAAGTGAAAACTCTCAAGTCTGTTACCAAACTGTACGAAGTCGTTTAAACGCTCAATTGAATGTTTACAATGTGTAACGATTCTTATCGTCCCCGCTTTGGTACAATTACCCGCTGTAAGTAAAGGATAATCCCTACATTTATATATCGTTACCGCTGAAAACTGCCGCTAACTGGTTCGAACCGGAATAATCTGGAAAATTCATTGTTTGAATTGCATCAGTATGAGACAGTTCAATTGTTTAAGTTGAAGTCAATGTCTGCTATGCACCGTATGACATTTATCCCCACTTTACGAATACTATGCGAAACGTAAATGTAATGTGTAAACATTAAGCAGTTTAAAACAAAAAGCAGTGCCTGAGCGATCAACAACGTACAAATATTAGTTTGTGACTACACGGTTGGCGCCGTGGTTGAGCCATCGGCTGCTGCGCCACGTGTTGTGGGTTCGATCCCCGCACGGAACAAATATTTGTATGACCCACAGGTAATTGTTCCAGGTCTGGCTGTTTGTGTATGTGAGTTTAAATGTTTGTAAACGCACCCACTATACAGAAGAAATTCCTAGTGTGAGGCAACATTTTTAAAAAAGAAAGAAAAGATTTGTGTGGCCCATAGTAGTTCCGGGTCTGGCTGATCGTGTATGTGACTTTAAATGTTTGCCAACGCACCCACGACACAGGAGGAATTTGTAGAGTGGGGCAAAGATTTATAAAAAAAAAACATTACCACTAGGCGATGGCTTAAGTTGTGACTATTTTCCGATCCGTAATTCTTTGGTCAACTAACGGGTTTGCATAGCAACACATTTTTGGGTGGAAGGCACAAAGACGCACAGAGTGATACCATGAGTTTAGTGCATGAGTCTGGACCCCTCAGCGTTTGCCCTCCAGAGGGACAGAAACAGGCTAGTAATATTATTTAGTAAAATTATTTATACTTTATATTGAACTAGCTTTTGCTCACAACTTCGTCCACATCAATATCGCGGATACAGAAAAAGGCGCAGATTCAAAACTATCCTATTTTCTCAAACTATCTCAATACCATGTTTCATATAAATCGGTTTAGCGTATTAAGCGTGGAACGATAACAGACAGACAGAGAGATAGAGAGAAAGAGAGACACAGAGAGAGAGAAAGAGAGACGGAGAGACAGAGAGAGAGAGTGACAGAGAGACAGAGAGACACAGAGACACAAAGAGAGACAGAGAGACACAGAGAGAGACAGAGAGAAACAGAGAGAGACAGACAGACAGAGTAACTTTTACATTTACAATATTGGTATGAATTTGCCTGCCCTTTTCAAAGACAAGTAAGTAATAAATCTCTAATCTAAAATATTACTTTTATCCATCGAACTATCTGTTAACGTCAGTGGGCGTTAGATAAGACAGTGATTGAATGTTGTTTTTACTCCAAGCCAGTATTTTTTTATTGGCAACACCTAAGGTCACGGGTTTTGTAGACTTTACTTAGTACGAAGATATTGTAACTTTGAAAGGGCCTGATAAAAAATGTTGATTAAATTGTTTTGATCAATTTGTACGTACCCAGACGTTTATTAATACACACAACGTCACACCTGTATACCCCGGAGGGTTAGGCAGATGTGTCTATAGTACACTAACATTATGCTTATGATGTTAAGTCCCAGTTAGTGGCGATAGACTCGCCCCCTATTACATGGTACTTAAATATAACTGGCGAAATTACTTACAGTCAAGAACAAATATTAGCAAAGCAGATCAGATCAGACCATCACCAGCGAACGTCAATCAATTGCCTTTAATTTCCGAAACCTCCAAAGATCCATTCTGAGGCTTGTACCCATAGATTATTAATAGACAAAACGGTATCCGAGCGCCTTTACTTAAAATAATCACGGAGACCCAACCACCGCCTTCGGGCCCGTGATTACCATCGAAATTGACTTAGAAACACAATTTGACGGAAATCACGACACCAACTAACGAACGACCCCTGTAGACTATACCTCTAGAATATTTTGAGAGGCATTCGTTGGCGTAAATAATAGTAACATAACATCGCGGCTATTTTCCTCTAAGGAGGAGGCAGAGTTATACCGTAATCCTATATTTGGTTCACAAAGCACGAAATGTTTGCGCAGGCAGTGACTGAAGACACTATTACGAATCATATCCGGTCACGGTCGGAAGCACATTAAACCGTTTTTCGCGGATATCATTTGTAGATCTTTGACAGTCGTTCCGGGTACTCAGAAGCGCAAAAGTCTGACAACCAGTCTTACCAAGGGTTATCGTGTTGCCCAGTAATTGGGTTGTAGAGGTCAGATAGGCAGTCGCTTCATGTGAAGTACTGGTATTCAGCTGCATCCGGTTAGACTGGAAGCCGACCCCAATATAGGAAAAGGCTAGGCTGATGATGATGATCTGGTCACGGGCACATGGTGACATACACTCAAGCAATCACAAAATCAATGAACCGCTTGGTTTGTTTAGAAAGGGTTAACAAAGGGCGTTTCTAAGAGGCCGCTCCGTCGTGTGATCAGTTGTTAAAAGGTATTTTGTTACTTGGTGAAAGGCAAGAACACCACTGAATTCGTTCCAAAAACAAAACAAAGAAACAAATGAACTCACCATCACCATCAAACCGTTAGTATAAACAGCATTGCATACATAAACTCTAAACGTTAGGAGAGATTCCGCCACGTTCGGGCTTTTCTCTCGTAAGTTACAAGCTACGATAGTACCGTATTTCCCATGAGATCCACGTCTATATTAAGAAATAAAGCCCACTTGTGGTACCCCACAGGATTGCTTTTCGTGATTTCGGTGAAATAATTTAGGAGCACTGTGACAGCGAACATGGGAAGTAAATTTATTGCATTTGTTAGATCTTTGCCGTGAAGACAAGAACGGGAAAATAAATGCTAAGTCGGGAACAGAAGAACATACGAATGGATTTATGGAGTGATTGATTAGTAGGGTTGTCAAGGGTATCGTGTTGCCCAGTAAGAGGGTTGTGGAGGTCATATAGGCAGTCGCTCCTCGTAAAATACTTCAGTTTTGCTGGAAACCGACCCCAATATACTATGGATAAGGCTAAGTATATGATGATGACGGTTGGATTTCTTTTATGAAATTTTTGATATAAAGGATAGATTTTATGGTGCAATTTAAAGCTATTTCTGACCTTATTCGCTCCAAAATTAGCATCATGTCATGACTGCAACTAAAATAAATCCATGCAGTACGAACCTTATATAGGTCAGTCAAAATTGAATTTTCGTTTCTAAATTTAAAATTTCAAGTATACATTGGAGTATATTCATCATATAATAATAGGTCTTTACCTATGAAATTGCCGTTTTGTATGAAAAAATTTAAATGAATTTTTTTCATGTATTTTTTATGTGTATTAATCGAAGTAATCACCCATGCAATCAATGCATCTTTGCCAACGCAGTGGCAGTTTATTGATGCCCTTCTTAAAGAAATCAGCTGGACGGGAGGCAACAAATTCTTCAAAGGCATTTTGTACTGCCTCTCGGGTATTGAATTTTTTTCCCGCCAAGAAGTTATCCAAATTCTGGAAAAAGTAGTAGTCTGTAGGCGCAAGGTCTGGTGAGTAGGGCGGATGACGGAGAGCTTCCAACCCCAGTTCTTGCAACTTGGAGACCGTCTGCTGTGCAGTATGAGGTCGCGCGTTGTCGTGCAGGAGCAGCGGAGACGAGCGGTTGACCAATGCTGGTTGGAGATGTGCCAGCTTCTCCATCATTGTGTTCAATTCTTCACAGTACACATCTGCAGTAATGCTCACCCCGTTTGGTAAGAAGCTGTGTTGAATCACACCGGCGCTAGACCACCAAACAGTGACCATCACTTTTCTTGGGGTAAGTTTTCGTTTAGGGCATTGTTTAGGTGCTGAACCAGGATCCAACCAACTTGCTGAGCGCTTGCGGTTATCAAACAGAATCCATTTTTCATCGCAGGTAACAATGCGGTTCAAAATTCCTTCATTTGTGTGTCTGTTGAGCAGTGCAAGGCACGTCTCGACGCGTACTTCGCGCTGGCGATCATTGAGTTCGTGGGGCACCCATTTGTCAAGCTTTTTTACCTTGCCAATTTGACGCAAATGGACCAATATTGTTTTGACGCTAACGTCGAAAGCTGCTGCTAATTCAGCCGTAGATTGTGTATCATCAGCTTCCACAATCGCCTTTAATTCGTCATTGTCGACCAAAGTCTTCGGACGACCGCGAGGTCCATTTTTCAGGTCGAAATTTCCAGAACGGAAGCGAGCAAACCGATAACAGGTAGTGCGTTGGTTTGTAGTGTTAGCTCCGTAAACGTCGTTGATGTTGCGTGCCGCTTGTGCCGCGTTGCTGCCACGACGGTACTCATATTCCATAATTACTCGAATTTTTAACGTATCCATGATGACGAAAAAGATTTAAATGCGATAAAAATGTAACACTAATCAATAAACAAATGACTACTTTTGGAAAAAAAAATCCATGTTTTTAAAATAAAATTAATTTGAAATTAGAATTCTTAGCCAAACAAAAAATATTTTGATTTGAAATGGCCAGTACTGCAGAACGGCAATTTCATAGGTAAAGACCTAATATAAAGAGTAGAGATACCTTCTTGTGTTAGTTTTAATAATAACATAAGCTCTCGTACATACCTACTGTATCTATGTCACAAGTATATGAGATCCCGTCTCATGTACATATTTCATCTCCACGCTGCGCGCTGTGTTTTGATAAGGGTAAACAGAATATAAGTTCTTCCGTTTAGAAATATTAAGGCTTGAACCTTTGTACCTGATAAAGTTAAGGTATTATATTGGAATCATAAATTCCTAAAGTTTTGCTGGCAAGGAAACTGTTCATTCCGTAAATTCTCTAGGAATATAATCCTTCTGAAATTGTGGGAGCATTTGTAGTCGGTGTAGCATTTCTTCTTCTTCGATAAATTGATTTATTTATCTTCTTACGCGTATTTATTGCATTGCGTTATCCTGTAACGGTAGATCCGTTACAGGATAACGCAATGCAATAAATACGCTTACACTTACTTAAACTATACTAACATCTACACCTAATTATAAGCAATGCATTCCTTTGGAATTCGTTCAGATTACTACAGAATAAGTCTGCACACAGGTAACAGGTATCTATTAGTCTTTCCATCATCTCTTTTTGCATCTTTCTCACATCAATCGTTTCTTTGATCTTCTTCTATTTCTACTGAGATAGATAAAACCTTAAGTTCAGAATAACCGCGCTGCAGTATTTATTCCTTGTTTAAACATAGCAGCATTTATGCTGAGATAGGTGCCTTTTTGGTCTTGCACAGGTCCTTCTATTTGTGCGTGTCTGAAATCATTTGTTTTTTCTTTCTTTCTTTCAGTTCCGTCACCACTATTCCGCTTCTCACCGCCCGCAGGCATGATATGAAAATGAAACGTCCTTCATGTACAAGTACGGAACGCAAATACAGAAAATTAACCAGAGAAACGTACAGATGAATTAAAAAACAAAATAGAGTCTTTTATTTTTAAATAAACAACCCAAACTTGAAATTCAGAGCCAACAAACAAAGCCGCAGACCCTGGAACACCGCAAAGCATTCGGAAAATTCTAATTAAAATTAGTCAACACAGTTTAGAGAGCGGACGCAAAGGGAATCAAAAATAAAATGTACCGTCGGCTCTAAATCCTGAAGTCATAACCACAGAATTTTCAGCGAAATGCAATTTAATTAACTTTTGTTCACTTTATTGTTGAATCCATTGAGTGCTTCACAAAATTTATGGAGTTTTTAAGTCTAAAGAGGGATTATCATTAGTTTGGGTTTCAAAAGAGTGAGTGCCTTGTTGGTCCTGTCAAGTGGTCTTAAGCATAGGATCCTGAGTTCGATCTTCGGGGCGGGAAAAGTGTTTTTGGGTTCATTCATGTAGAATTTCTCGGTCGTTTTGTTGGTCTAGTTGTCGCACACACTAAGTCTGAGTGCTGAGTGCGATAATGCTGAGATCCCGGGTTCGATTTCCAGGTCAGTTTGTGTTATTGGGTTTTCCCAGGTGGAATATGCCAGTAGCAAGAGGAGTCTGCATTTGTGTCCGTTTGATGGCAATAAGCTCGCCCTCTATTAAATGGGACTTCAAAATATCTGGCAAAATCGTTGGAGTCGTATAAAGTACGAGTCGTACCGCTGCCTGAAGATAGATATCTTCGAAGAAATTTCGCAGTGGAAACCGAAGGCTTGGAATTATGTCTGATTCAGGATAACCTAAGGCTCGCTGACTTATGAGACTTTTATGATAAATAACAAAACTAATGATTTGGTATCCGATCATTTCCGCATCGATAAACTTTAGAGAACTAGCAACTTAAAGCATCATGAACGCATAAAGTTGATGATATGATTAGATGACTACAAAAAAGGCTCGAACACACAAATTTCACACCACCTAATTCAATAGAAAAAAATAAAAATGCTGGGCAATCCATCTAGCCTCAAGCTAAGCAGAGCTTGTGTTATGGGTACTAGATGACTGATATACTTAATACAATACATTACATAGATAGATATTTTTTATTATACATAGGAAATGTCCAGAACACACGGAACAAATATTTGTAGATCGTACAAACATTTGTTCCAAGGCGGGAATCGAACCCGCAAACTCTTGCGTCGCAGGCGGACCTTCGGCCGCTGCGCCAAATCGGTCGTCAAAATATATAATGAAGAATGAAAAACCGACTCAACAAATGGTGCTTGAATTATTTCATAAGAGCCACTGAATTTATATTCAAAATTCGTTCATTCCATTTCGGTATATTCATAATTTCATGAATTTTTAAAACCCACTCGTTTGTAGAGCTTGCCTCAAAGTGTGTAATGAATAAAATATATTATTAATTTATTATTTTCAGGATGGCTTAGCTGTGGCGATTCTGGGTTTAATATGTGAGTGGTATCAGATGTTATATTGTGATTTAATCGGGACATAATTAAAATTAGATGTATAGAGATTTTGAGGAACAGGGAGGAGGGGCATGTACTCAAAAAGAGTCTTCGTTACTAAATAGGTTCTTTTCCAAAATATGTAAATTAAAATTATATAATATAAATAATAATATAAATAGTATAATTACTACTAACTGTGGAGGCTTGTAAATGGCTTTTCGTTGATTGCCTCACTATAAACTTTTGTATTGTTAGCTGTAAAACATCCAAACACAATAAAAGAAAAACAAAAAAAATAACAGATAAATTGGAACGATTTTTTTTTTTTTTAAGTTCTTAATAGACAGTGAATTAATTATATTATAATACTGATGAATTAGAGTAACTGATATTTCTAATAAATTATGCTGCATGTGTAGAATCAGCTATTGATTGTGAGATCGTAATTATTTCAGTACAAAGGTCCAAAATAATTGCAGTGCTCAGAATTAAGAGATCGAGACAGATAAAAGGCCCTATTATACAATATTTTTCAAGCAAGCATATCTAATGTAGAAACAGACGGAGATTTGCCCGAAAAAAACGACGTATTCTAAAAATGAATCCTAACTAGATCAATTAATCGCCTTAGAAACCCCATACTAAATTTCATAAAATTCGTTAAAGCCGTTTCCGAGATTCAGATTACATACTTATATATGTACATACATATAACATACAAGAATTGCTCGTTTAAACGTTTTAGATAAAGCTTCTGAAATACGGAAGAACTAAAAATTTAAGTCATTCTAAAAGAGCACCGCGTTGGCCCCTTTTTGGTCTAAATCAATATTTTAAACAGTTAAATAAGCTGCCATAATTTCTTTTCCATCAAAGAGAACTTGAAAGTCTATAAAAAGCCGAGACTCAAAGAGCGGCGAGTAAAAAGATATCCAATTAGCCAAGGGACGGTCACTAGAAAAGGTATAAAAAAAATCATGCTAACTGGGCGTTAAGGTTAATGCACCTTAACGCCCAGTTAGCATGATTTTTGCCGACAAACGCGGCGGAAATTCCGCGTCATTCCGCTGATCTAGGCCAAGTCGAAGACGCGCGGTTTTTCCTGCAATGCCACTATAGAAGAACTTGGTAGAATGGAGCGGCGTAGTGCGCGTCACATTCAGTTGCATTTCTATGCTTCTTCTTAGCGTGTCGATGACAGTCTGTGTGTGTCTCATCGCTTGAGGAACAGCACCACAATTGAACTCTAGTACGAGTATTTCCGCTAAGATTTGTCTCCACCCTTATATTATTCACCAGGTCGTGGAAAAACTGTGTTTAAGCTCCAAATTTTATCACGTTTTCAAGTTATACTTTGGTGCTAATGGTTCTCTTAATTATGCAAATTGTGTCTATAATTTGACTCAGATTTACGTGTAAATGTTAACTTTCGCATAAAAGGGTAATTTATGTAGATTTATTTATAGTTTTGTTGTGAAAGTGGAGGTTTAAATGTGTTAATCTCGGTTGCTTCGTTCGCTCACAAGGGAATAGTGGTATTGTTTTAGTTATCTTTGTGCTACGTATTTTTATTTGAACGAGAATAAAATGTAATGGTTATTGTGAGTCTTACTGTTAGCTACAGATAATTTTACGATCTTCAAAAAGGAAGAGGCCTCAAATCGACCGTTTTATATTGATCATAATTATATAATATATTTTTTTGCATCGTAACATCTTGGACATATGGATCTACAGGGTGGAAGGAAAATCAATGCACATCCTGATGCCACGAGGTCAGGAAACGATTCTGGACCCCATGGTGTCTAAGTTTTTCATCGGGTTTTTCCTAATTTCTAAGTTTTTTCTGATGTTTTATTTGCCTAAAACTGTAAAAAAATCATGATTCCTATCTATCCCGATATGATTTTAAATAAAAAAAAGTAATATGATTTACTTTTTGATTTAAAATATCACTGGGTTAGTCAGTAATGATGTTTTTTTACTGTTGAAAGTAAAAAAAAACATCGGAAAAAAGTGTAAAAATTCGGTAAATGGCCGAAATAATTTCGGAAAAGCCGACAAAAAATTCTCCAGACAACGGTCCAGGATCATGTCCTGAAGTCATGGTATCAGTTTGTGCGTCAATATCACTTTCAGCCTGTTTAAGCGTTTAATCACCAATCCACCTTGAGCAACCGTGGTGATAAAAATGCGTGTGGCCTCCATAGTAGAAGCGGCCCTTGCTCTACATCACTGTAGAGAGTCTGGTGTTATTATTCGTAATAAATCACCCAGCAAATTTCTTTAAGCGCCACGTCCTCCTTATAATTCTCTCTCATCAAATATACTTTGAAAATGGTGCCGAAGACGGTTCATTACATTCATAACGAGCCGTCTACACATAGAGCCATTACTTGCCTTCAAAAACCTTACACATTTATTTCTCACTTCGCAGGCTTAGGGTCAAGAATGCCATTAACCCTGCGTTTGCCGCGTAATTTTAAAGGGTACATTTTTCCCCACGTCCCTGTGCGGTCGCTTGAGTTTTACTTTTAATATTAAAAGCCCTGAGATAATTGAAATCCTCGCCGATTCAGCCTTGCCCGCTAGAGGGGATAATGAAGCCGTAACTTTAGCTCACTTACAAAAGGTCTTATGTTACTCTTTATGTCTTGCTAATTTTATTTCTTTCGGTAGGAACAGTTGACAGAAACGTTGAGCATTAAGAGAAAGTGGTTATAATTCGTTTTTGGTCTTTATCACCACTTTATTTGTTAAATCACCACCTAACAAGTTAACTTTTGTAAAGTTACAAACCTGAACGTATTTGGGTATAGTAAAACTTCACTCTCTTTCAGGAGAAGTTGGGTTAAAATACATGATTTACTATGTAAGCTGTGGTTACCTGTAATTGAGTATGCATTACAGGATAGTGTATAAGTTATTATATAATTTTGTAATATTTAATTGTAATGTATTTCTCGTTGGTGATCCTTAAAATAAATAAATATATAAATTTACCTTAAACTCGTTAAGTCAGGTTGTTTGGAATATTTATGCACGATCGACGATTTTGATGCAACAATTCAACCGTATTTTGACTGCCTAGTAGAACCAAACGTTTTGCTAAATTCAGCGTAAATACATTGTACAATGTAAGTACAAATCACTATTTGTTCGCCGCATGTACGTAATTTTATGCTAAACGTAGGTAGTTTCAATACGAAAATTCCGACGAATTCAAATAATAGCTCTTCAGGGACTTTAGCTGCAATCATTTCATGACATTTTATTCATCATTTATTGTTAATGTAGGTAATAGGTAATGTAGTACCTATACAATCAGATATTTTATAATCTTTGTAAAATACTTTCGTAAATTAAATAACCCTCAAAGTTTACCTAGACCTTTTAACTTAATTGGAAAGGTACACTTCCTTATATTGGGAAGACGACAAAAACATTTTAGACAGCGCTCACATTATGATGTCATTTATTAAATTCGCGAGCGAATCGCGCCGTCCCGCATCCCGCGTATGTGCCATACGCCCGCGCGGCCTCGTCTCGACCCCGCGTGTCTTTCGTCCCGTTATACGTATTACTCGGTAAAATTGCGTAGCGGTAAAACCCAACAACAGAGGGTTAGAACAACCGAGATGTAATTTATTACCAAAACGTTCTCGCATACGTGGTACGTAATACTAATATTATGACAAAAACATTGCTTTTATTTGTTCTTAAAAAATCTGGCGTATTCAATAGGCTTATTCAATAACTCATGTGCGGATGAAGAATTTAAATGGGTTCTAGAGGGTTACGAACCGTTTTTATAACTTTGAGATGGTTACGAAAAATAGAGGAAAGGTTTCTATAAGACAAAATATCCATAACGTCACAAAACTTGGTTGCAGCATCATGGGATTTTAAAGCTGCTAAGCTACTTTACATGGGAGATTTTTTTCTAGTGTTGATGCATCTGGAAGTACCTATGAAAAGTTTAATAATATCCTAACCTAACAAAACCTAATAGTTACAAAGGATCAAAACCTTTGTAACCGCATAATGCCTTAATGGCCGAATTTCGGTCATGGAAGTATTGGCGCAGGAACTACGAATATAACAGAGCTGTGTGAGCTCACACCCTCATCATTTCGTAGTGCTTCTCTGATAGTCCGATGGGACGCCCATCGTGGTGCAAATCAGGCGCAGGACCAAAGGCTTAGCGCCAGCCGGACGTATCACACCGCTGACTTCCAAACTACATCATCCTCCTGCCCTTTTCCCAATTTATTTGGGGTCGGCGCAGGATGTTTTCTTCTTCCATATATCTCTATTTGCCGTCATCTCATGGGTCACCTCTTTTCTTGCCATATCATCTTTCACACAATCCATCCATCTTTTCTTTGGTCTTCCTCTACTCATGTAACCCTGCACATTCATACTCAAAACTTTCCTTACAACTTGGTCCTCATTCCTCCGCATCACATGCCCATACCATGACAACCGATGACAGCTGACTTCCAAACTTATTCACCGTTATTTAATGATTAATTTTGTTGCAGGATCCAAGTTCCATTATTTCTTGAGGACACTTTGAGTTTTACTGACTCGTTTTTCTGGTGTTCTCCACAATTGATTCCGACTTTCAGAAGTTAAATTGGTAGGGAATAATGGCGGGTATGTGCAAAAAAAATAACTTCAGCCTGCTACTGAGACAATTTATCTTTGGAAACTTGTCAAAGCATATCGCAAAGCCCTAGGAATACTTAGCATACTCACTTAGACATATAGTGGGCAGAGAACTGAATTTCCTTGGACATAGTCGATCGGTAAACTAATCAATGCTGTGGACTGAGTGGCAATGTACCAACCGATGTGCACTGTCGTGTTCCTTAAAGGGCACATAAGACTTGAGCCTGTTATTCTGGTTTAGACGTATTAGTAGGGGATGAAGGACCAAGATTGAGGGGGCGGAGTTTGGATGTAGGACTTAGTGTTGGTTGTAGTTAGCGTTGCCAGGCGTCCGGATAAAGCCGGACATAGGTAGGCTTTTTCATAAGGTGTTCGGCTTGTCCGGCTTTTGTAAGACTAAGCTATACATAGACCGATGTTTCGTAGTTTCGTATACGTACTCCCATGGAAAATAGGCGTGTGTTTATGTATGTGTGAAAATACGATACGTTGCTAAATTAAAATAAAAATTGATAAAATTTACTAGCAATTTTTCATCTGAGTGAGTCGTGTGAGAAGTACCCATGTACAGTCATTGACTTACACTGCATATTCACAATTACAGTAATAAATTATTTTCTCAAACAAGATAAGTTTGCGATAATCCTTTTATAAGCTTGCAACGCTACGAGCTGGACGTGATGTTTTCACTGCAATAAAACCTGAAAGTGGAGCCCACATAATTTATTCAGCTCATTGCACTGTAAGGTATCACAAATAAGATAGGTGCTGGAAATTTTTATTCAAGTGTTGTAATTGTTTTTTTTTTATTTAAATCTTTTACTTTACTTTTACCATTTGCACAAAATAAAGTAAAGTTATTGCTTTGCCATAACAGTCACACGGGTCTTTCTTTAGGGTTAAGCAAAGCTTACCAAGGTCAGTTCGTGTATGGGTGAACATCTATTGCATACCGAACCCCGTAAATAAAACGGACTTTATTGTATTCTATAAAAACTTACAAAAAAATAACTTTAAGAGCAGCATAGGGTGTTACAATGGGCCCTACGTGACACGGACAGCACATTAAGCCTTTGGTATCGGTTAGTCTGATGCTGGAAAGTCTGACAACCTGTCTTACCAAGGGGAGTAACTGGCTTGTCGAGATCAGACAGGCTGTCTTTCTATGTAAATTACTGCTAAGTGTTCAGCTCAGGGCTGGATCTTAGCATCCAGAATGGAAGCCAACCTCGATACAGTTGGGAAAAGGCTGACATGTGCTAAAAAGCTATAAAACTAAGCATACATATGTAAATGTGTCTAAGTATCAAATTTCTTTGATATTTTTTAAATTGTATTACAAAAGAATAAGGTTAAATTCGGAATTAGGAATAATGTCCAATAGAGTAGATCCTTAATTCTCCTTAATTTGTGATTGGTCCGAAAGTTGGATTACTCAAAAATACTGGACACGTATTTTTTCTTTTGTCACGTAAGCCAAAAATGACTCGTAACAGTGACTTCACAAGCCCCTCCTCCTGAACTTTGATGTGCTATATCATTGTCACTTTTTATTGATTTGAGTAAGCAAAAAATACGTGTCCATTATTTTTTGGTAACCTTACTGAAGCACTAAATAGACTTAATATATTTTTTAAATATATATAAAATAAATACTTTTTCAAATAGCTTGATGTGCTGGCGTCTGTACTTTAATATAAATGACATATTTCTCTGAATTTCCCTAAATTAAATTACGAAAATGAAATCAAGGTAAAAAATTAAGTAAGTGATTCCATTATAAATGAGACCTCTCGTCCCCAAGAGTTATCTGCGAACACGGTAGGTCAAGTTGCCTATATTTGCGGCCAACTTAGGGCTGAGCCATCGCTTGACGAGTGATGGTGTGGCCAAAGATGTGGCACGCAATGTTCCATGCACCTATTTATAGGAACATGTGAGGGTTGTGGGATCGGTGAGACTTGGTGATGGGGCCCGCTAAGCGTAGCTGGCCTCCCGGACCTCAAACTTACGGTACTGGTTAGCACTGTATAGTTTTGGCAGGAGTTCTCGTCATTCGCAGCTAGAAATTCAGAAGGATTTTCGCAAGGCAAAACAAAAAAAAAAACAAGAAGGTTTAAGTTACCTAACTGTCAAATATAATCCTGTAGTACAATCATTTGTATCAATTTCAATAAAGTTAATAATGAAGATAGATTACTTTTTTCATACTGAATTAAATAAAAGACAGTAAAAGAGAAGCTTTCAGTAGATATAAATTCTTTAGTTTCGTCAGAAAAAGTCGACATTTTCCCAGTTGTCTTTAGTGGTTAAGTTAGGTTAGTATTCGTTTTTCAGACGTTTTGTAAATTACCTTAAAGGATACGTAAAGGCGTGAAAAGGCAAAAAGGGATGTATTTTAGTTACATTTTAGATCTAGTCAAGTCAATTAGTAGCTCTAACTTAGCGCAAACCTTAGATTTTTTTTAAAATAGCATTTAGATGTAACTTATGACGAGAGTATCTCCTAGACATTTAATTTGACCAAAAACGATTGGGTTGTATACGAGTTGGTTGATTGTTTTGTTAAAAAAAAACTCGCTTTACAGTGCGTCAAAGTTATCAAAGATTTTTAAATTTATGAAATAACTAGCACAACGCCCGTGCCTTCGTCCACGTGGTTTTCGTACCTACTTATCCCTTTGAGCTTGAACATCGCCACCACCCCTTTAAAGCGGAATTTCGAATATAAAATAAGCGTTATATCACTCGCTGTTAATGCAGCTTTTTTTAGGTGAAAGACTTTTAAAATCGGCGAAGACATTTTTGAGATTATCCAGTATAAATTCAGAAGGTAAAAAATCAATCATCGCCTACTTTCTGCACTTAAGCGTAGTTTTTCATTCCATGACAACCGATTTCCACACAATTTCTCAGTCGCTGGCGCCATTTTTTTTTATGAAAACGTTGCTCCAACTAGGAATTTCTCCTGTATCGTGGGTGCGTTTACAAACATTTAAACTCACATACACAAAGAGCCAGACCCGGAACAACTACCTGTAGGCCCTACAAATATTTGTTCCGTGCGGGGATCGAACCCGCGACACGCAGCGCAGCAGCCAATCGCTCAGCCTCTGCGCCAACCGTGTCGTGTTGTTATTGATCAACCTTACTATGCAGATTGATTAACTAGTGGCTCGTAAAGTATGGAACGGGTACTTATGTAAATTTAGCTCCATTATTTTGTGAGTTTGTTAAGCCAAGTTGGTTTGTTATTAGTGCCGGCCAAATATCGTGTCAGGGCATTTGCCTCTTCTCATACAGACAACCACCCACCACCAGGCTTGCTCAAGGCGGGTTAGCGATATCAGGTATATATTATATCGCTGCCTAACCTACTGACTGACTTCTTGACTGCTTCTGCCGAAATGTGAGTGTAATTAATAAGTACCACCCACATTTCGTCAGTTCTATTTTTAGTCACATATAATAGGGGCGACGAAATAAGCCTATTGTCAACCGGACATGAATGTGACCCTGGGTGGCTAAAAAAATCCTATCAGAAAAAACTCAGTAACACTCTTCCCGACCTGGGAATCGAACTCAGCATCCCATGATTAGTCCACCACCTTAGCCAACGTATGACTAATTTACGTACATACATACTTAAACTCACGCCTTTTCCCATGGGTAGACAGAAACTACAGAACGCCATCTGCTAAAAACTCCTTTGGCTTCTTTTACGTTCATAGATCTGATCATATACGCTCGCCGGTTGCAAGTACTGCGCACGTGACCTTTTTGAAGAACATCATCAATAAGGTCAGTGCTTTTAATGACTGAAAATGAATCAACCATATAAAGTAGCAAGTTTTTTTTCTGCTCCAATGAGGAAATAAAAATCAAATAACCTCACTCTATCAATGACCAGTGTAGAACTATCTTAACATCAATAGATGAGGTCTTGTGATGGATTATAGCAGAAAACTTGCCGCATCGCTTCCCGCTGAAATTAGTTTTACCAACTTTTATATTGTACATGTGTGTTACCATTGGTATTCTGTGTGCGTTACAGTTTTAGTGTGTGTTACATGAGGAATCGGGTTTACGTGTGTGTGTGTTTGTTCGTGTGTGCGTGTCTGTGTGTGTGTAACAACTCATCCAATTGTGTGAGATTGCGAAAGTGAATATTGTTAGTTACAAAGGTAAGTAAGGTAGTTTTTACGTGTTCTGTAATATATATTGTGTTCAGAGTTAAGTTTCTTAAGACTTACCAACGTGTAAGTTATATCTACTAAGTGAAGCGAGATTTTTTGTTAATTAAAACTGATATCTAATCTGTTCTTTTTTCAACAGAGATAAAAATAAAATAAAGAATCACAGGGCGTCGAAAAATTCATCCGCATCACTGTCGGCGGGAAAAGTTCCCAGAAGGCTGGCAATGCCGATTCTTTGGCCAAATAAAGGCCAGCCTCTGGTCAGCTGTTATACTAAATATAATAAACTAAAGAGTTAGTTTTTTCTTTGAATACGCCAATCTCTGATAGTCGGATATGAGTAAGTACTTAAAGGCTTTTTAATATCACGCTACGACCATAAGGAGCGGGTAAAACCATGGGGCACAGCTGATAATGTATAAGTGTATCTACTATTTGGTTCCGTGAATAACTAAAACAGGTGAGTAACCCTCTAGATTTCGGAGAAAAAAAAAAAGATTTTTAAAAAGCTTTTTTCGAAAATTTTAATGAACCCAGAAGGTTCATTAAATATAAATAAATAAATAAATAATGCTGGACAATCCACACAGCATCATCTAGCCCCAAGCTAAGCAGAGCTTGTGTTATGGGTACTAGATGACTGATATACTTAATACAACACATTACATAGATAGATATTTTTATTATACATAGTAAACACCCAGAACACCCGAAACAAATATTTGTAGATCGTACAAACATTTGTTCCAGGGCGGGAATCGAACCCGCAACCTCCTGCGTCGCAGGCGGACCTTCGCCCACCGCGCCACATCGGTCGTCTGTAAATAATAAATAATGATAGTGATGCAAACCAAATATGTTTACTACATAGTATTATAAGTTAATATTATAAGTTTACTACCTCGTAATAACAGTTTCAGATTATAAAAACCGGGTGGAACTCATATCTATTTAAATACTCACAAAAGCAAAATAATAGCGTTCATTCGGCCCATGTAACTTGTGATCGCTATTCAAATTTTAAATATTTTTAGTACCAAATCTCATACATTTACCGAACGCTTTCTTTTAAGTCGACAGCACTAGTAGTTACTGAAATAAGTAGCTGTGATGGACCGACAAAATCGCATCATGCGGGTTCACTTTAATACGGAACCATAAATACATAAAATACTAGCGAATCAGGCTTCGGTGACTAGAATTCAACGTAAATATTTACGTTAAGGCAGGAGTTTTATGTTGGACTCGGAAAAAGTCCGACAAACTCCTTTGTGAACTTTTCGAGTTCAAATAACAATTTCCTTTTGAGGAGCAAGTTGTCGGGACTCTAAAATGGCGACATAAGTAATAAATAAGCCCTGCTAAATGGACTGCTGAAGTTGTATGTCGGATGCCATTTCTGGGTAAAAAGGACATTTTCAAAGAATTTAAAATGGGACAGGGCGTTAACTCAATCAGAGGCTCTAGAATGCGCGCCGTAAACATATTGTAGGTATATTTGATCAATTCTTAAATGTGAAATAAGACTCGTTTAGGCTATTTAGTTCCGAGGCTTCATCTATATCAATATATGATTCTTATTGAGCTCTTTGCAAACATTTTCAACCAAAATGGTACTTATTTGATTTTTTTTTAGAATACTTTGCCCCAAACTAGGAATTTCCCTTGTATCGTGGGTGCGTTTACAAACATGCTAACTCACATACAAAAACAGCCCGACCCGGAACAACTACCTGTAGGCCATACAAATATTTTGTTCCGTGCGGAAATCGAACTCACGACACGCAGCGCACCAGTCAATCGCTCAGCCGCTGTGCTAACCGTGTCATCAATAGAATAGTTGTATTTTTTTATTTTTTAAACTTACTTTTACGCCTTGCTTTTTTATATATTCTGTGGACGTGCGTTCGTGTCAAGACCACTGGCACTAGAGATTGACAGTCCATTTCTCGTTTTTTCACCTCACTTTTTGCGGGGAGATTTCTACTGAATCGTCCTGTCGTGTCGTCGCGTTAGATTTTATCAATCAAAAGAAATCGAACAATCAATCAAGCATCAATCTCCTTATATAACACCGCAGAAATAAAGCCAGCAAGAAAAGCCATTAACACCCACAGAGCGTACCTAACGCGTACGTGTAGTTCCGTGTGTACCACCACCTTTCATTGTCACGTCAACCCGGCCCGCTTTGTGGAACAAACCTAACGATAAACAGAAAATACTAAAACCTTTGCCGTAAAACGAGAATGAAGTTAGTGGAAAAAGCGTGTTTAAGTTGAAAAGGATTCACATTCTTTGTGCTCCTAAATTGCGTTTGGAGAGGTGCTTCTAGTGGAGTTTTTGTGGTCTGGGTCTTGGACGTATAGGGTATTGTTATTTAATAAACTTTCTAGAGTCTTCGAGTCTCCTGAGAACAGGGTTCGATTGGGTTAAGTGCAGTTGACTGGGCGGGTAGAGCTAGCACTAACCCGCGAGTTCGCCTGCGAGTATTTCGTATTTTTGCCTTCCGCCTTTAACATCACCTTCACCTCCTTTAAAGCGTAGTTTGAACATTAAATAAAGCTTATGTTACTCGCTGATAATATTATAGCTTTTTCAAGGTTTTTTTTCCAAAATAGTTTATTTTCACACACAAAATTTAACATCAAGACACCACCCATCATCCTACGAGATTGTATTTTCACAAATGTTTAATGCAAAAGAAATAACTTGATTTAATTACTAACCGCTAAATATTTTCTTTTTGCATTTAATACTGACACACATTTTCCCCATATGCAGATATGAAAACAAGATACGATCAACACGGTACCAATCTGAAGCTGCAATCGCACACAATCTGATAGCATAGAGGCGCCACAATGTACCTGGCAATCTCATCTCGATTGCTAGATGTTTGCACCAACGCAAAAACAAAGAAATTGCAATCATACCACGTAATGTTGATACGGTCGCGGAAACGAAATAGAGGTCTGTACAGGAATGGAAAAGATATCTGTATTGACAATTGTGACGTTAAAAATTCTAGAGAAAATAAAACAGATCTTAATTATGATATTGCTCAGCAAGAGGTCCTGGGTTTCCCATCTGGAATTTCTCAGTAGCAGTCTGGAGGCTGGATTTGTGCCAGATTGACAATTGGCAATAGTCTCACTTCCTATTATATATGACTTTAACATTGTTAAATCTCTGCCTAACCCTTCTTGGAATATCGGCGTGACGTTAAGTTGGAAATAGTAAACACAGATAGTAGCAATATTTGAAAACCGAGCGTGGATAGTATGGAAATACTAAATTCAAAACAGGACGCGCTGGCCTCAAATAAACTGGTAGTATTGGAAGCAGGAAATGTTTCTGATTAAGTCTTTTATAGTGGACATGCAAAAATTGCGAAAATACAAGATGGAAGGCCTTGGAAACCTTGAGTTTAAAACATTTTTCTGGACCCTTTTCATCATCTGCCTAGCCTTTTCCCAGCTATGTTGGAGTCGGCTTCCAGTCTAACTGGATGCAGCTGAATACCAGTATTTTAAATGGCGCACCTGCCTCTCTGACCTCCACAACCCAGTAACAGAGCAAGATTAACGCTGGTAAAATTCTGTACCATTACTATTTCAACGCTGGAGTGTTGTAATGTTTCGTCCGCGTTTTTATCTTTTTTTACGTTTTTTTCTGATGTTATTATTTCTTTACTTCAAACTGTAGAATATCATGATTTCCATCTAACTCAATGAGATTTTAAATTGAATTAAATTAATTTTTCTCATTAAAAATAAGGAGTTCAGAACCATGGTCTGAACTAATGATATTCGGATGTGCATCAATTGCCCTTCCACCCTGTATAAAGTGAACGTTGCGACAGATACACAAAGCATCGAAGTTAACCGGGAAATTGAAAAAGATAAAGAAATGGTATTGTTATGGGATATGCTGTGAAGCTACAATACTAGTAGGGCAGACATTTGTGATGACATAACGACAGATGCGGTGGAGCGAGTTAACTCGATTTAGGAATTCTGTATGTACTGTTGGGCTAAGTTCACGATGTATCGAGAGGAAGTTTACAAAATGTTAGTGTTTAGATAAATAAATAAATAATGCTGGACAATCTACACAGCATAATCTAGCCCCAAGCTAAGCAGAGCTTGTATTATGCGTACTAGATGACTGATATACTTAATACAATACATTACATAGATAGATATTTTTTATTACACATAGCAAATACCTAGAACACCTAGACACACACATGCATACAGACACAGATCAAACAGATACAGATGGCGGGATAACCTGGATGTCTTCGGTAAGAATTGGAAAGAGGTGGTGCAGAATCACGACCGATGGAAAGAATGGAGGCTTTTGCCCAGCAGTGGGACCGTATGGTCTAGTAATAACAAAATAATAATAGCAGTATTTAAAAACAAATTCACCGTTCCATATGTCTAGTGTACTCTATTATACATCATTCCCATATGATCCGCGATGTAAAAGCACTAAAATCTTTGATGGCTATAAGTTTATTTCTTACTGGCAGCCACCCGCGACTTTGCCTGCGTATGTGTCAAATTATAGCCTTTGCCTTTTTGTTATTCTGAAGTATTAGCTAAAATACTGTAAAGATTCATGAAAATCCGTTCAATCTTCGGTGCATTTAAGAGTAACAAACACACATCATCAAAGCTTTCTCATTTACAATATCAACAGGTTTTAATTATTTCGTACGTAATTTTGATCTATCGATCGAAGCTTAGCTCAGCGTGTTTTTCATAACCACGAGCGTACAAGTTCATTTCAGAAAGTCAACGTCAATTTCGAATCATTGACTTCAATTAGACCATTTAAAAGGAACTTTTGAACGTCAAAATTACAGCTCAAATAAAATACTATAATTATTATAGTTACCCCTTCCAAAAGGTAGCTTCGTGTGGAGAAGAATGGGCAATGTTCATTTAAAAATTAAAAAATTAAATTTATAAGTTAAAGATATTTATTTCTTAGTATATGGTACATTGAGATCTTACATAAAACATTGATTAATTTATTATTCACTACCACTGCAGGTGTAGAAATATTAAATAAGCTAAGTGCATGCAAATCACAGACATACCATTTATTTTATGAATTTATAATTTTAATTTGATACAGTTATATTTATTTAAATACATTCAATAGGATTATTTAATGTTAATATACATATATATAATAGCTTCTTTTAAAACTCTTTTAGCCAATACGTGTACCATTTGGCCACCATTTTACCATTTTTTTTTTTAAATGAGTAAGCGTGGAGTCCAAACAAAAATGGGGTATATTTGGTTTCAGGTTTCTAGTTATAATATCCCAGTGTACCTCAACGCGCCAGAGCGTTCAGATATAACCGCTGAGTCAGCGCTATATTTTCCGACCAACTGCCACTACCTGGCGTACAAGCAAATTTGCTAAAACATGAAAACATGAATATGGGAACAATGCTCTCCATTTTATTACGATAAAATATGTATGGAACCCTTTTCGTGGATTGAATTCTTTATTGTACACAAAAACACAAAACATACTTTTTGCTAAGTCGTTGATAGAGTCCATGTACATATGTATGTACAGTGGTGGTAATAAATGGTCGGACAGTTTTATACACTTTTGATTCCATCAATATAAGCTTACCTAATAAAACTTTTGAAAATAAACTTCGAATGCAAGGTAAATTCATATTTAAGTCCATTGAAATTTTTAAATCAATATTGCATACTTGACATCAAATGACCTGTGATGTAGTAGGTGCCTACTGTCTTTATTTTGGGTTAAAATCATATTGCTGGTAAGTATTGTTTCTTGGTCTCACTTTTCTTTAAATCTGGGAAGATTTAAGTTTTTTGTTCTGTAAATTTATTCTCAATTAAAATTCCTTCTGAACGTTTTTTAATGTTATGTACGGTGTAATATTGATAAAGCCTAGTTAATTACAAGCAAGTATGAAACTAAAGGTGCTCAACCTTATCATTTCATGACCGTACAGGTCGACTTTTTTGATCCATTGAATGATAAAGAAACATTACAATAGATGGTAGGATTTTTGTCTTTATTATATCTCGGACGAATGGAGTCCCAGACCTTTGGCGTACAAGTCGCCGGAGCCAAGTCCCAGAGGCCCAAAATTATCTTTTAATAGAATAGATCTATTTTAGTACTTAAAGCGCGCCGAATTTCAATATCATTCAAACCTATAAACCAGTCGATACCGTGATAGTATATTAACTGTGTAAGTGACAGAAGGAAATTTATAATATTTTCTTCGTCTTTTTTAAATTTTATTTTAAGACGGATTGATCTATTTATATGATCGTCAATAAATTGGATCTATGTTCCAGACAGTTTTTATTATGTTTTTCAAAGACTCTATTCATGTTAAATCGCTTTGAAAGAAACTAATTTATTAAGATACGAGATAAGTCAAAACTTTCAAAGAAGTAATCATTTATTGCACATTGTAAGACTTCTTGATAAAATCTGATTTATTGTTTATTCTAAGAAAACAAGTGAACTAGTATAACTCATGCTAAATTGCCGATCATGGAATTGAACTCAGCTGAAATTTCGCATTGTTAGTTTCATTTTATCAACAAGAATAATGACGATGATATATACACTACAATGTTTTTCATGTTATTTTTAAAGTTATAAATATACATGGCGAATGAGTTCTTTGCTATCCTATATTTCTATATTCTCAGTAAACGACTAGAAGATACAGCGATCTTAAATAATATCATAGAGAATTTATCTTTGAAATCAAATCCTTAGTTATTTTATGATTACGAATATAAGTTTATTTGTTTGTTGCGGTATCACGCTTTAACAGCTAAAAGGATTTGGATAAAATTTAGCACCCGAGTAGAACATGTCCTAGGTTATGACATAGGATACTTTTCATCCCTGTAGTACGTTAATTTGGGATGATTACCGACCACACGCGTGCGAAGCCATTTCCATCCCTGTGGTAAGTTCCCTTGGGATGGTTACCGACCAGCACGCAGGAGAAGTCAGAGGCAAATAGTAGTATGTAATAATAAATAAACAATTTTCAACTAAATGTTAAACTCCAAAAATATTCTTGTAACCTTGAAACCCTCAATAAATATTCAAAATGGCAAAATCAGCTACGAATTTATTATAAAGGCCGTTATAGACTGTTGGGTTTACCCGCCTCTGTTATATTTAATACAGCTGGCAGCAGTTAGTTCACCACAGCCTGTCTGGGGTCCGCCTGCTTTTACTTAGTATATGATTGAGAGTTTCTTGTGGAACATCGTTTATGATTATTATTATAAATGATTTATTATACCTTTCAATACTTAGGTTCTCTTATTTCTTTTATGCGTTATGAAATAACTACTTTAAAAGAGAGGTTGAGGGACACATGTGTTTTATTACTCTGCTGTTCTTTAAGATTTAGAAGAGAATGTGTTTTTTTTATAATAAGGTGATGATGTAGAAGATGAAGCTAGAGATAGATCGCGAGCTTCATAGGTTAGATTGGTTCATAGTTATGATATCGAAATGGACAAAGTAATCATAAGTGTTATGGCTATTTTTACGTTGTCTGTTTTAAATCTGAGAGAAAAAAACCAATAGAATTATCTCCAGTATTTCTCAACTATTTCAAGAGTGTGTTAATACTACATAAAACACTTTAATATTAATACCAATAAAAACAGTACTACATATAATGCTGTCAGTAATAAAAAGTATTCTACCTATAGAATTGTAATATTATGAGAATATGAATTTGGATGTTACTTACATCGTACAAGGAAAAAATAGTGAGGAAACTTGGAAATATCCAACCCGTCTTGAGCAAGCCTTCTCTGTATGAGAAGAAGACTTTGCCCTGCATTGGAACAGTAACAGGCTGGTATTTATTATCTTGTATATAAAATTCTCGTGGCGCGGTGTTTGTGATTAAACTCCTCCGAAATGGGTCGACCGATTTTCGTAAAATTTGTGTGCATTTCGGTTAGGATTGCGAATCGGACAACATCTATTTTTCATCCCCCTAAATGTTAAGGGTTACCCCTAAACTATTATTTTTGTTTTTTTTTACGATACAACATACAAAAATACATACAACTTCAAATTTTCACCCTTCTATCACCAACCTCTATATGGCAAAACGACGTTTGCCGGGTCAGCTAGTATTAAATATAAAACGCTCTTGTCACAATGTTAGTTATCATACTCCTCCGAAACGGCTTGACCGATTTTTATGAAATTTAATATGCATGTTCTGTAGGTCTGAGAATCGGCTACTATCTATTTTTTATACCCCTAAGTGATAAGGGTTGTCCAACCCCAATATTTTTTTAAATTTATTTGTATTTTTATTTTTTATAATTTGGTATTAAAAATACATACAACCCTAAATAATCACCCTTTTATCACCAACCCTTATATGGCAAAACAGCATTTGCCGGGTCAGCTAGTTAATATACGAGTATATAAACATTTTGCTATCACTTTCTATGCAGCCAGCATTATATTCACATCACCGAAAGCTCAAATATCCTGTCTACTAAAATACTTATACCAGATTATGATGGTAGATGCAGTTAACGAGTGTGTCTAACCACAATAAAAAACAACCAACGTTTCTGCAGTAAAACTTTAATGTTTCTGTTCTCTGCTTAAATTAAATCGGTGCAACAAACCGTTAAAAAAATAAACGTTTAGATTCTAAATTTGTTTTTCCTTTTTCACATCTGTTTTATCTTTATTTGAGATTTCGAATTAGAAAAACTGGTGTGGAATTCAGTGGTCTTGTATTTTTTTTATTTTAAGCGTTTGTATTAACATAAAACATATGGGAACAAAAATTAGGAATAAATAATAATAATAAATAATAAATATTGCTGGACAATCCACACAGCATCATCTAGCCCCAAGCTAAGCAGAGCTTGTGTTATGGGTACTAGATGACTGATATACTTAATACAATACATTACATAGATAGATATTTTTATTATATATAGCAAATACCCAGAACACCCGGAACAAATATTTGTAGATCGTACAAACATTTGTCCCAAGGCGGGAATCGAACCCGCAACCTCTTGCGTCGCAGGCGGACCTTCGCCCGCCGCGCCACATCGGTTCACATGAATTGTTATTGTAGCTTTTGTACGTAACGCTGTTCCGACAACTAATTATTGTTTTATCAGATGTATATAACAAACTTCTTTTATCTGACACAAATCATCATCGTCTTCCTAACGTTATCGTAAATATGTTGGGATGAGCTTCCAGCCTAACCAAAAGCATGTACATACCAGTGTTTTATATGGAGCCAGTACTTATCTGATATCCAGAACCCACTTACTGGGTACCATGATACGACTCTTTCTTAAGACTGGTTGGCATACTTCGGGCTCCTGGCGACTGTCAACTATTTGTAGAATGATACTTATCTCCTTACATAACATCACTCCTTTGTTCCCCGAAAGGTGGGTAGAGGTGTTCTTATCACACCTTAACACCGACAATTCGCCACCGACAAGTCCCTTATAATAGGGGGCGAACCTATTGCTGTCAACTGGACTCAAATATCCGGGAGAGAGAAATAGAGGAAAACTCAATAACACTTTTCCTGACCTGGAAATTGAACCCAAGACCTCACGGCTAACAGTCGCGCTGACGACTACAAGACCAAAGAGGCAATAAATAATATAATCAATAAGACAAAAAACGTAGGCAGTTCTCATTAATCATTACTCAAAGCTGTAACCTTATTGGTTGGCGATAATCGAATTTCATCCATCTACCCCTCGTTGATAGGTAATAAATTATGTGCGAGCTTCGTATCGTACTGTCGCTGGATGACTGCGACGATAACGGGATTACATTGTTACACATTCACTATTGAAACTCGTTCGTGCACTGAACTGAAAACTTGATTGGAAACCTGGCCATATTACAATATGGAAGAATTTTATACGAAGGTACTGCAGACCCACCCTTTGTTGTTCATTTTTCTTATTAGGACGTAGTCTGTTCATTCATAAATATCGTTTATAAGGCGCTTTCATTGTATGTTCTGTCTGGTTCATACATAAACTCATGGGTAGGCAGAAACTCATACCTTTTCATATTCCTTTTGCTTCGTATACTTTCATACATCTGTTCATACACGCACGTCGGTTGCGAGTACTACGCACCTGACCTTTCCGAAGAACATCACCAATGAGTGTGTCCTTCTTGGGCGTCTCCTGTCAGCGTTTCCACTTACTTCCACCTTATAACCACAAATATTCGTCTGTTTCATATGAAGAAAAAATATTTGTGGAAATAATAAAATATCTATATAACTTTTTTTAACAAACATAAAAACTACATACACAAACAACCAGACCCGAAACAACTACCTGTAGGTCATACAGATATTTGTTAAGTGCGGGAATCGAACCCGCGACACGCGGCGCAGCAGTCGCTCGCTCAGCCACTGCGCCAACCGTGCCGTCAGAATTAAAATAGTTGTCCTGGCCTACAATTCAAATTAAACCCAAAGTTTCTTCTTTTTTCCCTATCACAACATGACTACAAAGACCTTTAGTGAGAAGCTCAACTTAATTTTATTTGATTCGTAGGTAATAAATTCATGCTGATGAGTTGTACTTGGTAATACGACGACACGAATAATTTGACGACACGGTTGGTGCAGTGGTTGAGTCATCGGCTGCTGCGCCGCGTGTTGTGGGTTCGATCCCCGCACGGAACAAATATTTGTATGACCTACAGGTAGTTGTTCCGGGTCTGGCTGTTTGTGTATGTGAGTTTAAATGTTTGTAAACGCACCCACTATACAGGAGAAATTCTTAGTGTGGGGCACCGTTTTTTTTTTAAGAAAAAAAAAAAAAATACCCATTAGTTGGCCCAGTCATGTAGTTAGGCCGTGATAATCGGTTTTTTGTCGCGTCACAGAGTTACGAAAACTGACGTAGAGAAGCGATAATACATGGAAATGCACAAATTGTTGGATCAGGGAACAGCTACGCCAGTTTAATTGACGAACTTCGCTCCAGGGCTCGCGTAACGGCTCCCAATCAAATTTTTTTTATGTCCCGAAAATTACTTTAGACACGCTGATAACTATTGAATAATTAATTTCGTATCTAATGTATGCGATGGGTTTTAGTTTTAAGCTAAATTGAATTGGGCTTAAAGCAGTTTTGATTTAAAGATAGATAACAAGGTTACGGTGATTATAAGTATGTATTTAAATAGACTTAAGAAGACTTATCTCATGATATCTTAAGCAGAATATACTTCAAAAATTCACAGACATTTGACCTCTTTTATCGTCCTTAGCCTCAGATGTCCTAGAATAATCTAGTTCACGTCAAAGGTAATTTATTTGTACTAGCTCGAGACAATGTTTGACTTACATAGTATAAATAGGTACAGGGCCTTCACATCTTTCCATCATATATACCAAGTAAACGTATATGTATTTGGATTACAAAACATGTCACAGGAATGAGGCATAGTTTCTCAAGTAATTTTGTTATAGTAGGCACCTTGCGTCTGTGGTAGACACATATGTGCTTGACTCACGCCTTATTTTCTAGGTAGGAAGAAACTACAGAATGCCACCTGCTACGATCCTTACATACTTCTTTTGCCAAGCACGCCAGTTGCCAGTGCTACGCATCTGACCTTTCTGAAGAACATCACCAATAACGTCAGTGTGTGGGATTGTGTTTCGTTGTTTCTAAGGAGTAGTAACTTCATTAACTCAATAACAGAGTACGTACAAGTTCATAGTTCACTGCGTTTTGTTTTGCTGAAAATTCATGTTTTACTGGAATCGTTTTATGTAGATATTAACATATTATTATAAATTATACAAATCGTATTGCTTGCAATCTTTCAGCAGATAAAATTACTCATGAATATGAGTAGCTTCTGTGAAGTCTAAGTCTGTGACGTATGACTATAATAATCTTTATTTTTGCTTTTAAATTACAGTAAATGGGCATTACCTACTTGCCCATTTTATGTTATGTAATATTTTTGCACTGTTATGCAAAGTACTTTACTCCTAATTATACATTACAATAAGATTTCGCTTAGAATAAGTGAAAACGGACATGAAAATTATACTTCTTATCTTAAATTGTTGAATGATATACCTACGTAATTTAATTGAAAACCTTTTTTTTTCTTGGTTTTCATTTTTTTTCTTCTAAAACTGACGTTCCTCACCTTTCTCCGTGACACACTTCTTGAAATGTAAATATAAATATTGCTGGACAATCCACACAGCATCATCTAGCCCCAAGCTAAGCAGAGCTTGTGTTATGGGTACTAGATGACTGATATACTTAATACAATACATTACATATATAGATATTTTTACTATACATAGGAAATACCCAGAACACCCGGAACAAATATTTGTAGATCGTACAAACATTTGTCCCAAGGCGGGAATCGAACCCGCAACCTCTTGCGTCGCAGGCGGACCTTCGCCCGCCGCGCCACAACGGTCGTCAAAATGTGTTTTTCACAAACAAATATTACCTATATTAAACTAGATTTAGCCCGCGACTTCGTCAGCGTAAATGCCGGTAGCCGCGGATACAGGTGCAGACGCGGGTTTAAAGCTATCCTATATCCTTCCCGGGATCATAAACTATCTTCACACCAAATTTCATCATGATCCGATCAGCCGTTTAGTCGTGAAAAGGTAACAAACAAACAGAGTTACTTTTGCCTTTATAATATTTGATTTTAACAGAAATAAGCCAGGCACACTCCATTATCGACAGAGAGAAAAACACTGAACAAGCCCAGATCGATGTCAAAGGCAATAAATAAAACCTCAACATGTTCTGTTCGAATTTCTTCAACACATTACCCATCTCATTCGTCGAGGAACTTTTCCCTGTAAAACAAAAGCCCTTAAAACAATGCTCACATTTAATGCGTTTCAACATAATTAACGAGTGTTTTGATGTAATTATATTACTGTTAGACTACAATGAGGTAATTAATTAAATTGAATAAGATTTCTCATTAAATATCAGTTAAAGAACACGAGGCATAAATTGAGAGTCCTTTGGAATTTATTTCAATTAGTTACTAGATAAGGGAAATGAGTTTAGTTAAGTAGTTAGAGCAGTTTTAGTTTTTGAGTTAGTATAATTATAGTACTTTTACTTAAAATAAAAAAAATGGTGTTGGACGCTGAAGAATGAATACTTGTACCAAGGAATAAAAAGTATTAAAAATACCAAGCAGAGGACCAAGCAGGGGATTCCGTATAGTCGAGATGAATATTTTCACAAGCACAATGTTGAATTTGCGACTAAAGTCTGTATTTTCTGGTTTCCTCTCGAAGAAACGGTGACAAACATTTGTTTTTAATTAAAACTACTTCTAGACTTCGTAAGACGCAACTTGTGTTAGAAAGAAAGAAAGAATAAACATTTGTTTAGCGCAGACTCCGGCACACAATGACAAAACTCAATTTCTCAAATGTTGACAGAAGTAATAATATTTACATATATTTATATATACACGCTGACCCGGCAAACGTTCTTTTGCCATATAGGGGGTTGTATGTATTTTTAATGCAACTTATTTTAAGCAAAAAAATAGGGGTATGAAAAATAGATTACGACCGATTCTCAGACCTACCAAATACATATCAAATTACATAAAAATCGATCAAGCCGTTTCGGAGTATGGCAATTAACATTGTAACACGAGTATTTCATATACATACATATGTATATAGATAGTTTTTAATAATTTGCCTTACAGCTGCGTCAAAATAGGTCCAGTTCAACAAAAATACCAGACATGTTTTCAACTAGATCTGTGAAAAACCACAGCTAAAAAAATAAACACTTGAAATGTACTGTGAAGTGAATGGCCTGACAGGAGAAGCCTCGCTTGACTTTACTGGAGACAGGCATAAAAGCGTTAACCTCAAGAAGTGCGCCTTAAGGCAGGTCTACACAATTTATGTGGGCCGCTCGTTAAGGCCTCACCAGATTGAGTTATAAATAAGATTCAGACGAAAACACCTGGGTTATTGCCCTACCCAATTGATCGATGTCCCACTCTGGATAAAGTGCCCAGAAATAAATTGTGTAAGGTTATTCTGATTAATGATTTCGGCCTATGTAGACGTAAAATCTTGGCCGGCGCCATCTTAGAATGTTTGAATGCGGGTTTTTCTTATTTGGAATTTAATAGACGTGAGTTAAAATGAGTGAACAAAAATAAATAGTTATTTTTCGTTGTTAAGAAAATAAGGATAAGGTTATACATACTTATATGTAGATTATAACCAACAAGAAAAATGAAATATTTTATTTAAAACTAAATAGACGTGCGATAACTGTGTTTCTTTTGTAAGTAATTAATTCCTGGTATTTTGAAAGACTACGTATAAAGATTTAAAAGGTACGTTGAAATACAGAAAAATGTAATTAACTGTATTGTGAGTTCAATTTCATTAGAAATCAATTCTTCCAGCCATATATGTAAAAAAAACTAATATGTATATAGGCAAAAGTGACTCTATTAGTCCATATGTTACCGTTTCACGTCTAAACCACTGAACCGTACGTTATGAAATTTTGGAAGATAGGTAGCCTGGGACATCCAGAAGGACATACCTTGAGAGTATGATACTTATATTTTTTAAATTAAACTAAATTAAATATTTGTGTCAACATATATTTAAATAATGAGACTCCTCCGTGCCTCGGAAAGTACGTTAGTTAAACCGTTGGTCCCGGCTGTCATTAGTAGATCTTTGTCCGAAGTTCTGACAACGTCTTACTAAGGGGTATCGGGTTGACCAGTAACTGGGTTGTGGAGGTCAGATAGGCAGTCGTTTCATGTAAAGTACGGGTATTCAGCTGCATCTGGTTAGACTGGAAGCCGACCCAACATAGTTGGGAAAGGCTCGGCAGATGATGTATGATCAAAATATACGCAGACGAAATCGCGGCAAGCACAACATTCGACACTGCTATCGGAAAAAAAAAACACAAAAACAGCAATATAGTTTGCAACTCAATAATACCCTCTGCAATGCTTTTAATGTTTTTCTGTTGATATGGAACTTAATTGAAATTTCAGTAGATATTTTCATTTCCAAGAGAGGAATCCTCGCGGCTGAACATTTCATCAAAAATGGTTGTAATTTTTCGATACCTTTTAATAATATGGAAATGCGCGCTGAATGGTGTTGGAAAATGGTTTACAAATATTACTACCTACTGCTTTTAAATGAAATGCTTGCATTACAATATTGCTTGGGGAGTGTGAAAGAATACTGTACATAATGTATAGTACAATGAAATTACTCGTGTTATATACACATATAATAATATAATATAAAGTCCCAAAAAAACTACTTTTTCTAAAATTTTACGAAAAAATAGCGACTTTCCACAACTTTAGGTCTACTCTTTACCTATTTTTGGCTCTTCTAAAGTACTCTTAATCTTTCAGAGGAAAAATGTGCGGACCTTGCGGAGGCTGTTGCGGTGGATGCTGCTGCCCTTGCATCACGATATACACCTGTTGTACGAAGATTTGCTAGTGGCATCGAGTTGTGCCATTTCGCAAAGACAAGCCATGGTGTCTCCGACGAAAATGGCGCAACGGACGCCTTCAATGTTTGTGTCTTCGGAGTTTGCTACTACCGTGCCGTTTTGTGGAAATAAACTACTATAAATGTACTTACGCACTTTTACTAGAAAAAGTGCAAAAAGCGTTCCTTAGGTTCCTTTATAAGCGGTTGCACGGCTATTACCCACACCTCTATCCAACAAAATGTATTTTGGGTTGCCTCGGATATAACTCGCTAGAGGTAAGACGAGCGCGTAATCAGCTCATCATAGCCTGCAAGACGCTCCGTGGCACTATTGACGCGCCTGACCTGCTTGCTGTGCTTGCACGTTTCTTTGTTCCGGACAATTAGTGCCGCGGCAAAAAGCACCGAATGTTTGCTGTGCCTCAGTGTCGCACTGTTGCCCGTGCTCAATCTCCAATACCTCGCACCTTGGCTGCACTAAATGATCTCTTGGATTCTTATCCAACAAGCGATCTGTTTGCGGATGAATGGAAGATGATTTTATTGGCATGTCAGAAGTACTGTGAGAGGGATTGATGTAAGTACCTATATGTTGTTTATAACTTTACTTTTATTTTTTATGTTTAGTTACTGTAATTGGTTCTTCAACCGTTGTAATTATTGAAATAAATAAATAAATGTGAGAATTTAATTAACAAATTGCGGGAATTTAATTAACAATTTTCAGACATATGTTCTATTGGCGAATAAATGGATGAATGGAAAATTGTCTGGTTTTATTTTAGATTGCTGTGTAAATTTTAACACCAAAACTTTAACCAATATAATTTTAGGGGACGCGACTAAGTGGTACCTGATGGACTACGCTATGTTGTTAAGTTAAACACTCAAAACCATTTTTAGGTTTTATTAAGGTAACGTTAAGGCTAAGCTATTGCTAAGATGGAAACGATTGCAAAACTACCCGATTGCTATCCGTAATGCACTGAGCTCGGGGCGCACTCAGTGCGGCCGCTTCGTATTGCTCGGTAAGCAAAACGTGGTCGATTGCAATTATTGCATCGAACAATAACTGACCGATAGTCGTTATAAATGTAGTAAAGTAGTAAAGTACCAGCCTAATACTGTCCCACTGCAGGGCAAAGGCCTCTTCTCGTACAGAGAAGGCATGAGCATTAATCACCACGTTTGCTCAAGACGGGTTGGCGATTTCAGATTTATATTAATTATATAAGTCCAGGTTTCCTCACGATGTTTTTCCTTCACCGATGTCAGTGATGTCCAAGATAAACTTAGAAAGTACATATGAATTGAAAAACTCACATACTTGCTGGTACTTGCCCAAATTTGAACCCACAACCTCGTGCACAAGAGGCGAGGCCTAAACCACTGGGCCATCATGACCGTTATAAATGTATCCAAGCAAAATAAATTAAATCGTATAAAAAGTACTTTGCAATCATTCCAATAGAAAATCTTAACAATTTCACAAAAATAAAAGTTTTGGAATAGCCACAAGTTGCAGGATACTTTTCCCATATACTTCCATAATATCTTTCAACACACGCCATAAGTTATGAAAATAAAATTATCTAATCGATAAAGTAATATTTTGAGAGATTTCCGTGAATGTCAAAATAAAATTCAACTTAAGTCTAGATGAGCTTAAGAAAAGCACTTTACACTTTTCTCAAGAGTAAATGAAGTAACAAACAAGGCCAATAGGCCTACTTATTTAATTTCCTCGTCAAAAGCAAGAGTCGACAAAAAAAACAGCAACCTGATAAAATTCTAGAACTTTCCTTACGTAAATAGTGTAAAAGAAAGTTTTCAGGAGCTGAAAATTAATTAAGGAAGCAGCAACACCTCTTGAAAAAACGGGGAAAAAAATAATTTGTAAGAGCTTTTAGAGAAATGGCGTCTAAACGACCGTGGCCGTTTAGTTTACGGGAGAAAACACCTTTGACGTGATAACATAATATATAAAGTTTCGTTTTATACCACCTAGCGTCTTCTCCCAAGTATGTCAGGGTCGGCTTCCAGTTTTACTTGATGCAACTGATAACCAATATTTTACATGGATCAACTACCTATTTCTACTCCAACCCAGTTACTGGATAACACGATACCCATTGGTAAGAGTACTAGTCAGATTTTCGGGCTTCTGACTGCCCGTAACTACTGTCAAAGGTCTAAAAATGACAGCCAGGACTATCCAATAAAACTAAATCTAGTATAAACTTCGCAGAAGAAAGAGTATCTATCTTTTGCTATAACAAACAAACGAATAGAGATTTTTATTTCATTAATTCATGTTGAGTTTTGTAAAAAAAACCTTCAAATTTGAATGCGGAGCTGGATGTATTAAGCTCTGGCCAAACTGAAACGCACCCCGCGTGGGATAATGGGCGGAATTCGTTCGTGCCCATTGTGAACAAACATAAAAAAATATTATGTACGTGTTATATTGAGAACCTCCTTCTTTTTACATCGGTTAAAAAAATAATTGTACGGGGTTGTTCAAACTAGCGCCATTAGTCGGATGACATTCTAATTATTAAAACCATCCCTCAGTTTGGTCAGTTTTACAAACCACGGTTTAACGTAAAAAAAATGTAAGTATCGTAGCAGGTGGCGTTCTGTAGTTTCTGCCTAGCCCCATGAGAAAAAGGCGTAAGTTTATGGATATTTGTATGTAAAAAGTGTTACTGGTATAATTTATGTGTATCGAAATTAGTGGGAATTGAGTATTTTGCTAAGTCCTCCGCTGTTCTTTTCTGATTTATTTCATTGGGAGATCTAAAAGTCGTTTCTCCGGGACTCGTAGAGCTCGTTGAGCATTACCATGACGTTTTTCTGGTGAACGCCCCTGTTGATTTTGGTTCTCAAGGAATATATAGGCTTATCCCAAAAAAAATAATAGATATGTGTATTCGAGTTGTATTAAAACAATATGAATAGCCTCTTCAAAAGGTACGTATGTAACATCATGCAAATCTACATTATCGTCAAATATTTAGTTTTTAACGTACCAATATAGTTATCACCTTAAAAAGAAAAACGTCAGTGTCTTAAAACGTTCTGACAGCAATGGCTTCGCGTTTTTCTTAAATGAAACACTTTTCTATACAATACAAACTTCGCCATTTTCTTCGCAAACTTTAGTAAATGTCTGAATAATGCTGGACAAACCACACAGCCTCATCTAGCCAAAAGCTAAGCAGAGCTTGTGTTATGGGTAATAGATGACTGATATACTTAATACGATACATTACATAGATAGATATTTTTACTATTCATAGAAAATACCCAGAACACCCGGAACAAATGTATGTAGATCGTACAAACATTTGTCCCGCAACGGGAAACGAACCCGCAACCTCCTGCGTCGCAGGCGGACCTTTGCCCGCTGCGCCACATAGATAGGTCGTAGTGTTTCAGAGCAACATCTCAGCACCTTTTAGCTGTGTAATTAATAATATTTACTACAGAACAGCAGACGTAGGGTACATCTAATTCAGTAATATCTTCCGCTCACAAAATTAAGTCAATATTTCTCTTACTCACACATTTGCTTATTGACAAGCCCGTGTTTGTGCAAACATCTTGGTACTACGTTTTTATTTGATGGCATATTTTTATTCAGTGCCACTCGTGTTTAAATTTGTTTATTGGAGAATATCTCGTTTCTCGTTCTCGAGTCGTTGAGTTGAGCACTTGGCTTACACGTCACAGATTCGAATCCTCAGTATTTGTATGGATGAATGTAGCTGATCGCTTGGATTCCTTTGCTTAGCATTAAGTATTGAATGTGTCTATAATAAAGTTATATATTGTGGGCCGTTGGCTACTTATTTATTTATCTAAAATTACGCCTGTATTCCCAGAAGAGTTGTGACGACCGATGTGGCGCGGCGGGCGAAGGTCCGCCTGCGACGCAGGAGGTTGCGGGTTCGATTCCCGCCCTGGGACAAATGTTTGTACGATCTACAAATATTTGTCCCGGGTGCTCTGGGTATTTGCTATGTATAATAAAAAAATATCTATCTATGTAATGTATTGTATTAAGTATATCAGTCATCTAGTACCCATAACACAAGCTCTGCTTAGCTTGGGGCTATATGATGCTGTGTGGATTGTCCAGCATTATTGTCTTTATTTTTTTTATTGTCTTTAGTTAGACAGACGGTTGAGCCATCGGCTGCTGCGCCGCGTGTTGTGGGTTCGATCCCCGCACGGAACAAATATTTGTATGACCTACAAGTAGTTGTTCCGGGTCTGGCTGTTTGTGTATGTGAGTTTAAATGTTTGTAAACGCACCCACGATACAGGAGAAATTCCTAGTGTGGGGCAACGTTTAATTAAAAAAAAAAGAAAAAGAAAGAACAGAGGTGTAGAGAGATAAACTTAAAGTATGCTCAACCCAAAATTTGCCGGTTATGTTTACGTCCTATGTAATAGGGGCGAGCTTATTGCCAACAACGACAATTCTAGATAACGAGCTGCTACTGAGAAATTCAAGATGGAAAACTACCTCAACATTTTGCGGGACCCGGGAATCGAACCCATGACCTTATGCTAGGCAGTTACATGTCCACCTCTAGGTCAACAAATCTATTTGTTTTTTAATCATTATTTGAACAAATAATTTAGATTTTTTTATTTTGTTTCTATTTTGTTATACCCGGAAACTGAAGGATTCTTCTTAATGCTTCTTCTTAATACTTTTCGCTTGTTAAGGTGGCAGCCAGCAAAATTCAGAGGTTTGATTATTAGTTAGGTTATTGCTATTAAGGGCGCGTTTGCAAATCGGACAAAATTATGTCATTTTTCGGTCGATTTTGTGACAAAACTGAACCAAATTAAATAAAACTAATAACTACCAAATAAAGATTGATTCTTTATCTTCAAATGGTATTGACTATTTTGTTCAAAATAATAGTTTTTTGTGTTGTAAAAACGATTTTCCGTTGCCATTTTCCTCAAAATTAGCGAAATAGACTTGAGTTTAGGAACATTTTTTGTTCCATAAACAACATATTTTAAGATTTCTAAAAATACCATAAGTAGGAAAATATATTCAACTCAAAACCTTATTAAAAAAAAAAATCGAAATGTCACAAATAGCCGCAGGAAAAATAAAAAACGAAGCTTATTATTTTCACCTGTTTTGCTATTTCAGATGAATCTTAATCGATTGCTTTAAGGGTTATTTTATTTTTGATTTTATTTTGATTTATTGCGCAATCATTTCGAGAAAATCCTCAGTCTGCGCTCGGCCGCCGTCGTGAGTGGACCCTGTATCGCCTGTTTGCAGCAGATTGTGTTGTAAAAGATCGCTGTACATATACAAAATATTCGATACACCACATTTGATACTTGTCAAGGTAAGATAATTTTGTATTCACATATTTTTAGTATAATAATTTATATCGGCAAAAGTAAGTACTGTTTGGGACTTGATGGAGTGACCTGAAGGTGTAGTTTTCTGACTGCTACTGGAACTCCACTATGAAAAGAACTAGGTGTGCCGAGTTTGGGCTTGTTCTGTTAGTTATGATGAGACCTTACCTCCGGACTTGATGGAGTGACCTGAAGGTGAACTTCGGTGACTGCTACGGGAACTCCTTGATGAGTAGAACTAGGTGTGCCGAGTTTGGGCTTGTTCTGTTAGTTATGATGTGACCTTACCTCCGGACTTGATGGAGTGACCTGAAGGTGTAGTTTTCTGACTGCTACTGGAACTACACTATGAAAAGAACTAGGTGTGCCGAGTTTGGGCATGTTCTGTTAGTTATGATGAGACCTTACCTCCGGACTTGATGGAGTGACCTGAAGGTGTAGTTTTCTGACTGCTACTGGAACTCCACTATGAAAAGAACTAGGTGTGCCGAGTTTGGGCTTGTTCTGTTAGTTATGATGAGACCTTACCTCCGGACTTGATGGAGTGACCTGAAGGTGAACTTCGGTGACTGCTACGGGAACTCCTTGATGAGTAGAACTAGGTGTGCCGAGTTTGGGCTTGTTCTGTTAGTTATGATGAGACCTTACCTCCGGACTTGATGGAGTGACCTGAAGGTGAACTTCGGTGACTGCTACGGGAACTCCTTGATGACTAGAACTAGGTGTGCCGAGTTTGGGCTTGTTCTGTTAGTTATGATGAGACCTTACCTCCGGACTTGATGGAGTGACCTGAAGGTGAACTTCGGTGACTGCTACGGGAACTCCTTGATGAGTAGAACTAGGTGTGCCGAGTTCGGGCTTGTTCTGTTAGTTATGATGAGACCTCACCTCCGGACTTGATGGAGTGACCTGAAGGTGTAGTTTTCTGACTGCTACTGGAACTACACTATGAAAAGAACTAGGTGTGCCGAGTTTGGGCTTGTTATGTTAGTTATGATGAGACCTTACCTCCGGACTTGATGGAGTGACCTGAAGGTGAACTTCGGTGACTGCTACGGGAACTCCTTGATGAGTAGAACTAGGTGTGCCGAGTTTGGGCTTGTTCTGTTAGTTAAGGTGAAGGTGAACTTTGGTGCATGATTCTATGGTGAACTTTGGTGATTTTTTTTATAAATAGATACTACTCTTTTATCTTTAACTCTATATTGTAACTTTCATAACTCAGTTATTGTTTTAGATGGCGACATGTAAGACATTTGGCAGAAGCTCGCGTAAAAGAGTCCACGCCGGTAGACATAACTTACAAAAAGCAAGACGGTTAGTATTTGTTTATTGAAACGACAAAATTATAATTTGGAACCAATATTTTCATGAGTTCTTTTCTTCACAGAGTTTCTGAGGTTCGTCGCTTTATTCCTGATCCATCCGAGGTGTATCCAGAAGTATGTGATGAAACTGGTTGTAGTTCTTCAAAAGAAAAGAACTTGGAGACATCTTACGTAAGTTATTAATAAAAACACATTTGCAATTACTAGTTACAAAGTGAATTCAACAGAATGCCTTTGTAACTTTATATTGTCTAACACATTACAACTCTAAAATGTTATTCTTGTTTTTAGAACTCCAAATATAACGAAATAAAGCCGTTCCAGGTTATAGGAAGAAGGATCATAGAACTGGCTTATTTCATGAAACAACTCCAAGAAATTGGGAATCATAGTTCGATGTTCAATTGTAATTTAAGTACTGTAGAACTTTTAAATGAAAAAAGGATTGGGCTTAACTCAACTTTTTATATGAAGTGCCAAATGTGTGGTGCAAAATTTTTGTTAAAATCTTCCAACGTTTCTGAAAATAAAATGGATGTGAACGAGGAAGTCGTGGCGGGTATAATGACTATCGGTGCTGGGGTTACGCAGCTGAATACCGTTCTGTGCCATGTAAATATGCCACCAATGTCGGTACGATTGTACCAATCTAAACACGACATAGTTAGTGGATGGTGGAAAAAAACTGCGCAGCACTATATGGTCGAGGCTGGTAAGGAAGAAAAAGATCATGCTTCATCTATTGGAAGCTTTAATGACGATGGAATTGCGATGATTCCTGTATCGGGTGACGCATGTTGGTCCAAGCGTTCATATGGAACTAATTATAGTGCCTCTTCTGGAGTTGGTGCAATTGTAGGAATGCACTCAAAGAAAGTTCTGTACTACGGAGTGAAAAATAAGTCGTGTAATATCTGTTCACGAGCAGAAACAAAAGGAGCACACCCACCGAAACATACTTGTTTTAAAAAATTTCAAGGTCCTTCTACTGCGATGGAAGCAGTTATAATAACAGAGTGCTTTAAAAAATCTGTAGATATGCATGGACTTATTTATAACCAGTTCGTCGCAGATGGTGATTCAAGCACATATGCTAGTATCCGGAATGCAAGGCCATATGTTAACGTAACAGTGGGTAAAATTGAATGCAAAAATCATTTACTACGCAATTATTGCAAGGGCCTGTTATCAATTTCTACCAATACTGCTTACCACATAAGGTCCAGAAAAATTATTAAAGCAAATTATTTACGGATACGTTGGGGCATTGATAGCAGCGTCAAATATTGGACCAGTAAGAACATTACTTTTGAAGAAAAGGTAAAACATATGAAAAATGACATAATAAATGGACCCTACCATATATTTGGTGATCACTCCAAATGCGCATCGTATTTTTGTACCGATGACATTAAAAAGCGTAATGAGAACATGGTACCAGAACTGACAGCATACGGCGTCTTTCAAAAAGTTGAAGATTTGGCCCAACGTCTTTCGTTGCATGCATACAGTTTTGTGTACAATGAAACGAATAATGCGGTGGAATTACGTACATGGAAGAAGTCACTGGCTCCTGAAATACAGGTATTCTAACCTAGCTCTGGAGCCAGAGTCTCACAATTTTCTACAACCTGTTTTTATGGCAATAAAGAAATTTATTGATTATAATATTCTGAAAATAAAGAATTGATTACGCTTACTTTGTTGTTTTAATAATCGTCAAAGTACACCTTCAGGTCATTCCATCAAGTCCGGAGGTAAGGTCTCATCATAACTAACAGAACAAGCCCAAACTCGTTACACCTAGTTCTTTTCATAGTGGAGTTCCAGTAGCAGTCAGAAAACTACACCTTCAGGTCACTCCATCAAGTCCGGAGGTAAGGTCTCATCACGACTAACAGAGCGAGCCCAAACTCGGCACACCTAGTTCTACTCATCGAGGGGTTCCCATAGCAGTCACCGAAGTTCACCTTCAGGTCGCTCCAACAGGTCTGGAGGTAAGGTCTCATCATAACTAACAGAACAAGCCCAAACTCGGCACACCTAGTTCTTTTCATAGTGGAGTTCCAGTAGCAGTCAGAAAACTACACCTTCAGGTCACTCCATCAAGTCCGGAGGTAAGGTCTCATCATAACTAACAGAACAAGCCCAAACTCGGCACACCTAGTTCTACTCATCAAGGAGTTCCCGTAGCAGTCACCGAAGTTCACCTTCAGGTCACTCCATCAAGTCCGGAGGTAAGGTCTCATCATAACTAACAGAACAAGCCCAAACTCGGCACACCTAGTTCTATTTGTCGGGGAGTTCCACTAGCAGTCAGAAAACTACTCCTTCAAGTCACTCCATAAAGTCCTGAGATAAGGTTTCATTATAAATAACTAAACCAGCCCCAGGTGTAGACCTGGGGCTGTTCTATTAGTAGAGAGATGAGGGCTGTAGAGCCCTCATCTCTCTACTAATAGAAGGCGTCCAGTGCTTAGTAGTCACTGAAGTAGGTATATCTAAGTATTATTTAGGAAACCAACAGTACGGGTTTTTTTCTGTAGGCACATGTGTAATAAAAAGAAATCAAAAAAATTAAACAAACTTCCAAAGTATCAAAATTTGTTCACTCGACTTCTATTCCTGCATCTAACCGAGCGTACACGTGTGTGTGTGACCCGTGTCAATGTAGTAGTTCGATTCGATACCTGTCAATTTTGCAAACGCGTCCTTAAGTTGTATGTTTAAAAAAAGTCATTAGCGACCGTAAAAAAGGTGTTTTCACGAAGTGTTAATAGTTTGAAATATTTATTCGTCTTTATAAGTTCAAATGGTTCAATTGAATGACTATTCCAAGAAATCATGACATTTAAGCACAATTCTAATTTAGAGAGTGGTTTTGGTGATTTTAATGATTATATTTCGGGAAATATATGTTTTTTAATGTCTGGAATAACATACTACCTATAAATATAATTGAAACGAATTGGCTTTTTCGATTCGCAAACCAAGATCATGTCTTTTACGGTCCCGAATAGCATTTTCAATAACATACAACCTAATACTGAGCTGCAACTTACAAAAAAAACCTTAACTTTAAATTAAAAACTTAAAAGAAAATTTAAAATTCGCGGGCAACCGCTAAACATTAGTTTCATAAAAATATCGGACCATCGAAACACTATCTTTGTAAGTATACTACATTCGTACAGGCTATCAAAAACAAAACACAATCTCCTTGTGCACTTGATCACAGTTAACCAAGTTACCAGTCCATTCCATCCGTCTACTAACACTAAGCACATGTTTGCTCGTCCACCGCATACGGCTTGGCTCGCCTGTAATATAATACCATGCCATGTACTGGCAACGTATGGTACATTAACCGCTAACCAAGTTACTGGCCGGCTCATGACATATGTCGCTTGTCATTTCGATGTCGGTAAAGCAGTCTCGCCAGCTAAAAGCGCTTTCAACCGACATCCAAATGTCGGTTGAAAGCGCTTTTAGAATGAAAGTATAGAAAGACACAACATTAGTCTTCATTTATATAATGTTTCATGTGCAAAATATTTACAAACATTATTATTAGAATTTTCTAGTACTAAGATTTTTGAAAGTAAAGCAAATAAACATTGTTTTCTTTCTTTCAAAGCATGCCATTTACCAGGTTTCATTCCAATTTGCGCACGTGAAATTATAATTTGCTTCTGTCTCCTGTCATTTCATATTACTAAAAGAGCTTGTTGTACGTTTAAAAAGTTATGCCGGGATTTCGAGATTGATTTGTAAAGCACTTGCATTCAGAAATTATTGGGAAGTTTGAGTATGTGTGTTTCTTCATTTTTGAAAATTTGTGTTTAATATGTTTGGTTTTTTATTTCTTTTACGCGATACAACCACTAAAACATGAAGAAATAAAATAAAATAAATAATCACAGGGCATCGAAAAATTCATCCGCATCACTGTCAATGGGAAAAGTGCCCAGAAGGCTAGCAGCATTGCCACGTTGAATGGCAATGCTGATTCTGTGGCCAAAATAAAGACCAGCCCTCTGGTCACGTGAAGAGTCAACCAAGCGCTTCGCGATTTCTCGGAAAACTAAATGGGCACACAAACCCCATGGCCCTAGTGTTTCAACCCCAAACGGCTCAAAGGTTGTTGTATTTTCGCATATTTTTGTATTATTATATATTAATAAGACACCTTCTCCATAATGCTCTGCAAACTCTTAAGCTATCAGTTTTATTTAAATAAATTAATAATTCAAATATGTTCGTACAACATTATAGTGTTTAGAATCTTGCATTTCCCGAATAAAATGTTCGTCAATTTTCGAAAACAATGTAAAACGCAAACCGTGTCTGAAGTTAAAAATCAATAGTTTTCAAGTTGCCGTTCCTAATTTGAATGTTATTACAAAACTACAAACAAATTACAAGTAACTTGGTTAATTTATACAACATAAATATTGTGTCTAAAACAACATTAAACAAATTATGTTTCAGTAAATAACGCAGTGAGTAACATTATTTATTTATCCACCATTCAAAACCCCCAGCATAAGTTTGCTTCGAGTGAGCGTTCTACTTTAAATGCAAAAACTTTTCTCACTAAATACATTACACTAACTAGAATCTAAACAAACTGATCGTAATTGTTGAATATTAACAGTGTTTATTTAAAACTCAATGATATACCTGTTTATTTGAAAATTAAATTAAATTATGATTTTAATTAAATTAAATGTATTAACTTAACTAAAATAAAGGAAATATAATAAAAAAATCAAATCGTAATGTAGCAAATTTGAACACCTTAACTGCCAATCAACGAGACACAAAAGAAAATGTATCGTTTGTCGTAAACTTGACGTTCAACGTGTTAATATATATAGTAGGCATTTAATTTAACTAAATATTTGAATAGTTTGTTGAGCCTTTTAAATTAAAACACTATTAAATTAATCAAGGAACATATTTTTAAGAAAATATTAATCAACTTATACAGTTGTTAGTCCATTGGTTATGCATAATTATGTTTTTAGAATGTATGTGTTTATTTGATTTAAATTGAACCATATATTAGGTATTTACCTATGAAATTGCCGTTCTGCAGTACTGGCCATTTCAAATCAAAATATTTTTTGTTTGGCTAAGAATTCTAATTTCAAATTAATTTTATTTTAAAAACATGGATTTTTTTTTCCAAAAGTAGTCATTTGTTTATTGATTAGTGTTACATTTTCATCGCATTTAAATCTTTTTCGTCATCATGGATACGTTAAAAATTCGAGTAATTATGGAATATGAGTACCGTCGTGGCAGCAACGCGGCACAAGCGGCACGCAACATCAACGACGTTTACGGAGCTAACACTACAAACCAACGCACTACCTGTTATTGGTTTGCTCGCTTCCGTTCTGGAAATTTCGACCTGAAAAATGAACCTCGCGGTCGTCCGAAGACTTTGGTCGACAATGACGAATTAAAGGCGATTGTGGAAGCTGATGATACACAATCTACGGCTGAATTAGCAGCAGCTTTCGACGTTAGCGTCAAAACAATATTGGTCCATTTGCGTCAAATTGGCAAGGTAAAAAAGCTTGACAAATGGGTGCCCCACGAACTCAATGATCGCCAGCGCGAAGTACGCGTCGAGACGTGCCTTGCACTGCTCAACACACACAAATGAAGGAATTTTGAACCGCATTGTTACCTACGATGAAAAATGGATTCTGTTTGATAACCGCAAGCGCTCAGCAAGTTGGTTGGATCCTGGTTCAGCACCTAAACAATGCCCTAAACGAAAACTTACCCCAAGAAAAGTGATGGTCACTGTTTGGTGGTCTAGCGCCGGTGTGATTCAACACAGCTTCTTACCAAACGGGGTGAGCATTACTGCAGATGTGTACTGTGAAGAATTGAACACAATGATGGAGAAGCTGGCACATCTCCAACCAGCATTGGTCAATCGCTCGTCTCCGCTGCTCCTGCACGACAACGCGCGACCTCATACTGCACAGCAGACGGTCTCCAAGTTGCAAGAACTGGGGTTGGAAGCTCTCCGTCATCCGCCCTACTCACCAGACCTTGCGCCTACAGACTACTACTTTTTCCAGAATTTGGATAACTTCTTGGCGGGAAAAAAATTCAATACCCGAGAGGCAGTACAAAATGCCTTTGAAGAATTTGTTGCCTCCCGTCCAGCTGATTTCTTTAAGAAGGGCATCAATAAACTGCCACTGCGTTGGCAAAGATGCATTGATTGCATGGGTGATTACTTCGATTAATACAAATAAAAAATACATGAAAAAAATTCATTTAAATTTTTTCATACAAAACGGCAATTTCATAGGTAAAGACCTATTATCAACTGTACCTTAGTATTGTTTTAATTAATGCTAGATTTTTTCAAGTTTTATTGTTAAATCATAATACGGCCTATTTTAATTTATGTTTAAATAATATAAAATTGTTTATGCGTTTTGGAATCATGGGGAGTCGCTCCTTCGGAAGGCATACCAGGGGCCGTAGCCAACTCTCAGAGGCCCCTCAGAGACATTTAAATAAAATAAGGCATCCATTTTTCGTAATCATTTCGTAATTATTAAACTAATTATTCATGTACCTTTTGCTGTGCCCTTAGGGTCCATATTGTGTTTAATTACAATCACTTATGATTCGTTTTATGAACTATTAATATCAATATAAATTATTTGACATCACGGTTGGTGCAGTGTTTGAGGAATTGGGTGCTACCTGCGTGGCGCGGGTTCGGAACGGAATAAATGTTTGTATGGCCAGCAGGCAGTTGTTTCGGGTCTGGCTGTAACGCGGCCATGATACATGAGAAATTCTGGTGTGTTTATTCACTTTTAAACAGAGTTTTGGCATAGGGTCTAAAGCTCAAACCTCTATTTGCACTTGATTGATGAGATAACACTCATATAATGAGTGGGATGAAACTCGCCACAAGGACCTAAACATGTTGTGACGCAAAACTAGCATGACCCACTAGACACCAACACACAACTCACTACATTACAAAATATGAAAACAATACCATAAAACTAAGAAGAATATTGAAAGCTTTTACTTGGAAACTGTAGAAATGCCGCCAAGTCGCCAACACGCCAAGTTTCGTAAAAGGCTTACGAAATATGAACTTGGCAACCGGTGACTACTGGAAGTACCTTGGCTGTGCGTATAGGTTAGATAGTTCTAGATGGACGAAGAGGGCGACAGACTTAATCTCACTGGAAGGCAAAAGAAAGCAAAGGAGACAAATTAAGAGATGGCGAAATATATACTCAATGTTGTGTACAGGACTGGGTGTAATGTAAAAGCTGTTTGTAGGGTTCCGTACCCAAAGGGTAAAACGAGACCCTATTACTAAGACTCCGCTGTCCGTGTGTCTGTCTGTCTGTCACCAGGCTGTATCTCATGAACAGTGATAGTTAGACAGTCAAATTTTTCACAGATGATTTATTTTTACTGCCAACAAATACTAAAAAACAAATTAAAATTAATATTTAAGGGGGCATCCATACAACAGTTTATAAAATAGGAAAAAAAAACATGTTATCTATAAAGATAGTGCGAGTCCGACTCGCACTTGGCCGATTTTTGTTTTCATCTTGCATTGTAAATTGTGTTAAATATCCTCCAATGTCAAACGTGTTCATATTCAAGAGGATGATGAATGATTCAAAAACATATTTCGAAATGGAATCAAAATACACATTAAACATGAAAATTTATTGAACGAAAAAGTAGATACATAAGTACTTACTCGTAATACATTTAAGAAACCTACATTACTGCTAGTGTGATGGATGGTACACTATCCCATTTGTCAGCATCGGTTGAAGGGTTCGTGATGAATATCCACTTACGGTATTCACTATCTATATGTACTTACAGTTAAGTGGATGTGTTAAGACTGGGTATAAAGCAAAATCAGTAATCGTTTTTACATTAAACCGAGAAGGACGAGTTTAATTTATATTTATTAATACATGTCAAAGTCATGATGGCTCAGTGGTTTAATCCTCACCTCTTGTGCACGAGGTTTTGGGTTCAAGCCTGGGCAAGTACCAATGTGACTTTTTCAATTCATATGTATTTTCTAAGTTTATCTTGGACATCACTGATATCGGTGAAGGAAAGCATCGTGAGGTAACCTGGACTTATAATAAATATAAATCTGAAATTCTGTCAACTAGTTGTTTAAAAGTTTTTGTATCACGATGATTTATGAAGATGAGATTAGGTTTTTTTTCTTGTTTATCGAAACTGGAATAGAGAATATCTTTCAAATGACAACTATCAAGACGTGAAAAGTACAAAAGTATTTTTTTTTAAACATTATAACTTTTCGTAGCAAGCTGGTAGTATCGAATTAATTCTAGCACTAGCCTAGTCTATTCTATTCCTGTCTAGTCTATAATTTAGATTGTTGCCTTCATTAACGTACGATGCCGACGTAGTGCCATAGAGGTAGTCTAATGAAGAGTCAATATTTATCGCCTGGAGCTGTGCAAGACTATGTAGTCTAACATAATATTGCGAAGCGATCCCGTAGCAAATGCCTTTCGTAGCGGCCCGCGTAGCTGTGGCTGCGTAGCACATGCCTGACGTAGCGCACCGCGTAGCAAGACGCGCCTGTCATTGCAACTGAGATTACGTCATAAGTTTTGAATTTCTTAGAAAGCCTTGGTACACATAGGCTCTGTTTAATTTCAGGATCGCCATTATTTGACTCCACATACATATTATTTAAAATACACGTATTCAGTAGGAAAAAGGCTAGGGATATGAAGATGTATTTAAAGGTATAGGAATATTTAAAATTATATACTTATTTGAATTCTGTGATAAACAAGTACTCTTAAAAGCATTTTTTGACAGAATTTATTCCTGGGTTAGATATGTGGCCGGTTCATGGCAATAAGCTCGCCCCTTATTACTTGGGACCTAAACATAATGTATCTATAAGTATTTATTCACTACATTAACTCACGCCTCTTTCCAATGGGGCTAGACAGAAACTGCAGAACGCCACCTGCTACGATCCTTACATACTCCTTTTGCTTCGTTTACGTTCATACATCAGGTCATACACGCACGCCAGTAGCAAGTACGATGCACCTGAAGTTGTTGAACATACTACTTACATTTTAAAACCGAAACATCTACAAAACCCAATTTAAATAATTCCTACTTTCATTTTACACTCTATTACTGTTCTCCTTACAGCAGCCCTCATCCCTGACACACCCCACACCCGCATATTACAAACTAAACTGGGTAAACAGTAAGTTTTACCGCGGTTCGTCCCAATTACCCAATCGTTTGTTCCGACCGGCTGGCTGGAAGGGAATTAGTCTGCGCCCACCCGGGTGAGTAGAACAATCACTTTGTAGGTGAGCTGGGAGGTTTTGTACCTGTGTGTTGGTAGTTGTTTAAGTAAGGAACCACTAATGAGCTAGGTATAGCTACCTATCGATATGTAGATGATCATACACTTACAAACACTGAAAGGTGTAAAATAACTTTAGTTTTGGAATTCGGTGGCTTTGTTTGTTTTGATTGTTTTATTTTATGTCACCGAAACCAAAGTGATTTTATTCCTTTTAGTGTTTTTATGTAGTCTATATATGGAATATAGCTAGCTTCTTAGTCAGTCGCTTTGTAATTTATCTAAGATAAAAGTCAAAGAAAAAAAAATCACTTACTTGGAGGACATATTTCCTCAAGCTATTTTAATTTAAAAACTCAATCTATTCTTATTCAATTTCTATGGGACCCATCGGAAGGTATATTATCTCTATTACTTTTATAATGTTTAAGGATAAAACGTAAAAAATCCACAGAATATCCACTTGTAATTCTTGATGGTTTTAACACTCCCAGAAACCTTTGTATTCAGACAACAACGAAAAAACAATTCGGGATATGCTTTCTCTCTAAAAACGAACCTTTACAACACTGCTTCAAACCAGTGAGTAAAAAATCAATATCGATTGATTATCTGTGAGAATCAATTAACACGCCCCAACACTTCCTTTTTCCCGACTTTGTAACCGGCAAGTCATTTCTATAAAACAAAACAATAAAAACAAAAGAGGAATAAAAGAATTTGAACCGGACTCGGAGGGAACCAACCAAGTAATGGATTTCGAAGGGAAGTGGTTTGTTTTTTCTATTTTCAATTTAGCTGAACGTTGTTATTGACACCGAGCACTTTGTTCGCTTGGATTTCGTACCTTTCCCTTCGAACTGTAACATGTCCTCAACCCCCTTTAAAGAGTAGTTTAGAAAATAGAATATATCCTAAGTATGTTAATTACTGATAATATAGCTTTTTATAAGTGTAAGCATTTTTAGAATCAGTCTAGTAGTTTTAGAGTCCGACCATTACAAACAAATACCAACTTAATAATATTATCATCATATATTTTTTATTAAGTTTAGACAAAAATCATAACTTCCCTATAAAAGAGGATTGAGGTGTACACACCAGCTGGTAGTACGAGTCATAATAATCACTAATAATCTCCATATAACTTGCTAGACTCCCTCAAATCGAAATACAAACACGCTGTTCATTTGTTAACACTCAGCTCAGCGCCGAGAGTTTATGTATCATTTAAAACAACAATAATGCTTAGTCATTCACTAAGGTATTGTTAACGAAAACTGAAACTAATATACCTACGACACTTGACTATCACCCTACCCGCAAGCTGTCCCCTAGACAGCTCTTGTCGTCGCGGACCACATTTTATGAGCGGCCATCGATTTTACATAAAACTAAGCACCTTGGCGCACCCCTAGCAAGGTAACAGATTACCTAACATGACGGTGAATTTTTAAAACTTTTCTACCGGATGTAACTCTAAAATAGGGTGTATTTATTTTTAAAGTTTTACGAAAAGCAAAAGAGGTTGTACGCTTAACGTAGCTTGTTACATGCATGATATATACGATGCTGTTAACTCAAACAGTTCTCAAAAGCAGGCTCACCTTTTGATGCGTAAATTATGTTATGAAATAACGTTAAATTATGGTTTGAAGAAAGCCGTAGTGACAAAAAATTTGAAACCATGCTTAGATGGTTTGCTCATGTATAAAGGATGAATGAAAGGCGACTAACCAAAGGTATTTTAAAGGCAGACGTGCGTCGATAGTGCGAGGATGCCCTAGATAGCACCGATCTTCATAAACGTTAAGTGCGTAGGACTCGCATCCGGCATGCGTGTATGACCAGAGGGGTAATTCCCGTATTTTTAAGAACGTTTGAATTCAAATCTTATTCTTAATTTGTCAATAATACGCCTAATTTACGTACACGTACAATAATACGCGTGAATAATATCCACGTCCTCTGTGGCAATTAAACATTTTTTCTTTCTTATCTTTCTTTTCTGTCTTACCTTGTTTTCTTTCTTTTGTCTTTTCTTTCTTTTTTTTCTATTCTTTCTATTCTTTCTTTTCCGAAGCGAGTACGTAAGGATCGTACCAAGTAGCGTTAGTTTATGTATGTATTGTATGTATTTACTTACGCGGTGGAGTTTCCCACGATTGTGGTTAGTGGTTAACACGTTGTGAAGAACACATCGGATTTGATTGAAGACTGATGCTTACCCTGAAAAGAAGAGAAAAGACGTTATTAATATTGTGCATATTGGTCAACCACAAAATCACACCTATGATCTCCGAGAGGTCAGGCAGAAATGTACACCTATTATAATACATCTATATTTCACCAGATAAGTTTGGTCACCAATCTATAGACCAAACTCAGCTTGCGAAGCCTTATACTGAGCCTACTTACATTCCACTAAACAGGTAAACTCGCTATTCTATCGTCTAACCATTATTATTTGAATAATAAAATCCGCTTGAACCCATTTCATCATTATTGCTTTGCGGAAAAGAGGGTAATAGAAATCGCCGGGTTATCGGGCCAAACTGAAGAGGCGAGCTGTCCGTCAATGATTCCGGTTCAATGAACTCGTTATTGCCCCAGTGAGGCAACACTAGGGCACTCCACGTCCTCTTGTTTTATGTACAAACTAGTATATTACAAATTCTGTGTATTTGCTGTGTATGGAGATTAATTGTTACTGGGAAATGCTCAGGATTAACAGTAAAGATATATACATAAAATCACATGCTATCCTCAAAAGAGTACCTAGTTGGAGAGCATGACGTCTTGGGTTCGATTCCCGAGTTGGGCAAAAGGGTTATTGGATTTTTCCAGCTGGAATTTCTCAGTAGCAGCCTGGAGTCTAGATCCGTACCCAGATGATGGCAAAAATCTAGCCCCCCATTACATGGGAAATGTGGATGTTGGTACTATATGTGCACCTCTGCCCAACACTTAGGAGAATACAGGCATGATGTTATGTAAACAATAACCATTCCTACATACACAACGTATTGTCACAGAAATGATACTATAAACAAAGGAATATCGCCGCTAATACAATATACTGATGCAATTAAAATTACCGTACCCACTTTCATTGCAGAATAAATTATTTTCAAAGCCAATTAACAATAGAGCTTCGCTATCGGAGAAACAGCGAGGAATAAAACAATGTGAGAACGTAAACTGGCACTTAGGAACAGTGGCCAGCACATCAAGCTACCCTAATCTGTCAAATTTCTTTGATAGTTTTTCAACCTTATTACAAATTAGTACTTCGCCTGTGACTTCAACCGCGTGGATTTCGTATTTTTTCCTTCCAAATTGAATGTCCCCTCCATCCCCATCAAAGCGTAGTTTTTAAAGTAATAATAGCCTATAGCACTCAGGATTAATGTAGCTTTATAACAGTGAAAAAAAAAATTGAATTTTACTATGAGATCCGGAGATTAACCACGTACAAACTTACAAACAATTTTTTTTCTCTTTATCATATTAGTATACATAGTATAGATATAAGGTTCATGTTCAATTGGCAAGATTTGACAGTTATATTAAGTTATACAGATAGCTTGATGTGCTGGTGTCTGTACATAGGTGGTATTGTTTTCAACGGCGGGCGATATCGTATTTCTATTTTACTTTCCGGATTGATTCCCAAGTTTCCAAAGTAAAATAAAAACCGGTGCCGAAAACCCAGTTTATTTGTTTGTTTTTGTGTGACTTCTGGGAATTATGATAGATCGTCTTTCAAAATGAATGAATGCCGTCACAGCCCAGTGGTTAAAGTCTCGTCTCTCGTGCACAAGAACCAGTGTGGCTTATTCGGTTCATTTGTGCTTTCTTAGTTGAGTTTGTGGATGGGTGACCGTTTAAAACATATCGTGATCCTTCCGTGCATCGGAAAGTACGTAAATCCGTTGGTCGCGGCTGACATTCATAAAGTTTTGATAGTCGTAATGGGTAGTCAGTAGTCAGAAAATCTGAAAGCCGGTCTTATCAAGAGGTATCGTGTTGCGCAGTAATTGGTTTGTGTAGGTCAGATAGGCAGTTGCTCCATGATAAATACAAGTATAGAGCTGCATCCGGTTAGATTGGAAGCCGATCTCAAACTAGTTGGGAAAAGGCTAGGCGGATGATAATGTTCTTTCTAAAGTTTATCTTGTACCTTTTATTAATTCAAAACTGAAATCAACGTTTTAAAAACACTAATCTGCCTAGAGCAAGTGTGGTGATTGATGCTCGCCTCTTCTCTGTATGAGAAGAAGCCGAAAGTCAATTAAAATTGGAGCCACTTCCCTATTTCCGAGTAAGCTGAAATTTTGACAAATGCATTTTCCATAGATTTCATGATACTATTGTAGAAACTCAAATAATATCAGCCTGGACTATGAAACATTGTTTGCTGATAAAAGTAAAGGAGCTTAAATCCGGGAACAATATACGTTTTAGTTGGATTACACAAACAAGGCCTGTAGGTCCATCAAATACGTATAAAAACGTTGCACCAACGTTTTGAACAAATAAAAGTTGGTCCATTACTTGATGGAAAACCTGGATAAAGCGATTTCACCGAAGTCAAACGTAAAACTACTATATTACATAGTATTTTAATAAAAGAAGTACCTGTAGGTATATTCTAAATGAAGCTTTTGAGTTCATTTTTTTATTTTTGTTTAAACGCGCTAATCCCTGCAACTCACATCTGGATTTGTTTTTTTTTTACATTTGACGACCGATGTGGTTCTATTCCCGCCTTGGGACAAATGTTTGTATGATCTACAAACATTTGTTCCGGGTGTTCTGGGTATTTGCTATGTATTATAAAAATATCATCTATGTAATGTATTGTATTAGGTATATAAGACATCTAGTACCTACCCATAACACAAGCTCTGCTTAGCTTGGGGCTAGATGATGCTGCGTGGATTATCCAGCATTGTTTTAATTATTTATTTCATAGTCCATATTTTGAGTAAGGTTATAGGTTGTTTAACGTTATGCTACAACACTTAGGAGTAAGTAAAACAGCTAGTAACTATATATATATATGTATGTATACCCACATATTGTGTAGTACATACTCACTACTTCACTACGTGTCATTTTGTATTTATCCCAGTTGAGTTTCCAAAAATGTCAACAAATATGTGTTTGTAAAAAATAACGTTAAAATCCAAACTAAATTCAGTATGCGCTGCAACATCAACAATTTTTATAACTTTTTCAAAAGTTGAACTAATTGTGAATTCAACTCAATTCATAATGAAATAAAGTTGATATTTGTTTAGGCGGAAATAACAACAATTGGCAACATAGATTTGAAATTGGAATTTGGGTAAGTGGATAAAGTAAAGTACCGACTTAAAGTGAATGCGTAAAGGGAGCCCGCGAAATTCAAAATTTCTTAGATTTATGCAACTTAGTATTAGGTAGAATTTTACTGAAAAAGTTATTTGGACCGTTAAAAAAGTGAAATTTCTCTAAATATAATCATTAAAATCACCATTACAACTATCTAAATAAGAATTGTGCTCAAATGCCATGATTTTAACTACTCGAAAATTATATTAATTATAAGTAACTCTTGTCCACTTAAATGGCAAGTGAAAGAGTCGATAGAATTCCCCCTCTGCGCCCCTCCTATTTTAATTCCTCGTTTGCGTATAGATTGTTTTTTTTAAACGTTGCCCTACACAAGGTTTTTTTCTGTGTCTGTCAAACTCATATATCCAAAAAGTCAGACGCAGAACAACTACTTTTAGGCGACACAAATATTTGTTCCGTGCAGGAATCGGACCCACGACACTCAGCGTAGCAGTACACCAACCGTGCCGTAAAAAAATGAAATTCATTTCAATAGTTAAATGTGGGACTGATTAGTTCAGTTTGAAGTGGTATGGTGTACACCATACCAGTTCAAACTGAACTGGTTGGTTTAGCTTGTTCTGTATTTGTATAAATACAGAACAAGCTAAAACTCATTTTGTAAATTAAACGTCATGCATTTATGCACTTACTGGTGTCACTTACGAAAATTAAATTAAAAATCAACACGAGACAAAGCGAAAATTCTTTCACAAACCGAGCTTATGTTAACAGAGATTAAATCAGCACTGTTAAACAAGAGCTTCATATTTTGCAAGTGAAAGCCTCTGTGGCCGCCCGTCACACCGTGTCGTAACTACGAACGGCCTCAAGCTCATGAACAATTCAAGCTAAGTTACATCTCATTACTCTGAGCAGCGAGCTTGAACATTTATTATTTCTCAGAGATTTCAAGGGACACAATAAATCAAGATTATTTTACTTTACTTTGTACGTACATGAAGAAAAGAAATAAAGGTGAAACAAAAGTGGGCTGGTTTTATTTTTCAAAACATTAAGATAGGCTTTGCTTAATTATACCTGAGAATAAACCTCTCATCTAAGCTTAACTTCAGGTTTTTTATCGGTTTATAAAATTCAATTAAAACATCTAGCTGTATTTATTATTTGATTTCTCTTTCATTGACTGCTAAGATTCAGGTCCTGGGTTTGATTTCCGGGTCGTGAAAAGCATTATTGAGTTCCAATAGGAATTGTCTCATTAGCAGCCCGTAGTCTAGATTTGTGCCCGGTTGATGGCGATAGGCTCACCCCCTAGTAAATGGGACTTAAACATAACTGAGGAAATTCGGGTGTTACTATAGGTGGTCCTCTGCCCAACCCTTCGAGGAATACAGGCGTGATGTTATGTTCTCTTTCGTTAAATAAAAAGACACGTTTATTTTATCTGTCAACAAAGTTACCTATAACTCGATATCCGAGTTCACCTTGACCTTTCAGCGAGTCACTTAGACACGGGAACAAAAACGAATCAACACAAATAGGTATACAGTTACTGCAAATATTACTAACAAAAGCCGAACACAATCGGCTTTGTTTATTTATTACCGATCTTCGGCGTTCCGTGATCGGTAAACAGTCAGACGTTGTGATAGTCCGCCTCAGTCAATATCGGTTGCCATGCAAATATACACGCTCATTGGGATTCCCTTTGGTAAGAGCTCAAGACTCAGCAGCTTTTTAAAAACGATTGCAATGAAATTTGACGGCACTATTGGTGCTGTGGTTGAGCGATTGACTGCTGCGTTGCGTGTCGTGGGTTCGATTCCCGCACGGAACAAATATTTGTATGGCCTACAGGTCGTTGTTTTCGATCTAGCTGTTTGTGTATGCGAGTTTGAATGTTTGTAAACGTATTCACGATTCAGGAGAAATACCTAGTGTGGAGCGACGGATTTATTTAAAAAAAAGAATTAAGTTTTAATTGTTTAGGATTGCCTCGTTGGTCTAGTGGTCCCAAGCGCGACTGCTGAGCGTGAGGTGCTAGGTTCGATTCCCAGGTCGGGCAAGTGTTATTTTTCAACAGGAATTTCCTCATAAGCTGTCTGGAGTTTGGATTTCTGCCAAGTAGGCGCGCCCCCTATGACATGGGACTTAAAACATAACTGTTGAAATGTGGATGTTACTATGAGGTGCAACTCTGCCTGTCCCTTCGGGGAATACGGTGTAATGTTATGTTAATGGTTTACTTCGACTACCTTCATATTAAATTTCCACAAAAAATAAACTCGAGCATAAAGAAATACTTACACGTGTTTGTTGTTTTTTGTATAATTTTGTTTCCTTACATAAAACTAGTAATTTTCTTTTCTTCGTTTAAACTTATATCGTTTTAGAAAGGTTGCCCTCTCGATTTCACGAAAATAATACTTGTTTTATAAATAATTTTACAGAATTATACACTTCACGACACGAAATAAGGCTTCGATTTAACAAGGAAAAAGATTAATTTATCAAAAGATTCGAGATCTTTTTATATTCACACTAGCACTTCGCCCGTGACTTCGTCCGCGTGGATTTCGTAATTTTCCGTTAGAACCTTAACATCCCCTCTACCCCCTTTAAGCATAATTTTGAAAATAGAATAATATAGCCTTTATAAATAATAATAATAATAAATAATGCTGGACAATCCACACAGCATCGTCTAGCCCCAAACTAAGCAGAGCTTGTGTAATGGGTACTAGATGACTGATATACTTAATACAATACATTACATAGATAGATATTTTTTATTATACATAGCAAATACCCAGAACACCCGAAACAAATATTTGTAGATCGTACAAACATTTGTCCCAAGGCGGGAATCGAACCCGCAACCTCCTGCGTCGCAGGCGGACCTTAACCCGCTGCGCCACATAGGTCGTCTTTATTACTCGCCGATGTGTTGCTTTCTATAGGTGATTTTTTTTTCTAATCGATTAAGCAGTTTTTGAGTTTATCCATTACTTGCAAACAAACATACACACAGTCAAATCTTTTTTAAATATTAGCTAAGCTGTGAAAATATGACGAAATAAATGATCGCATAAATTCGTCTTTTGTTTTTGACGACCTATGTGGCGCGGTGGGCGAAGGTCCGCCTGCGACGCATGAGGTTGCGGGTTCGATTCCCGCCTTGGGACAAATGTTTGTACGATCTACAAAGATTTGTTCCGGGTGTTCTGGGTGTTTGCAATGTATAATAAAAAATATTTATCTATGTAATGTATTGTATTAAGTATATCAGTCATCTAGTACCCATAACACAAGCTCTGCTTAGCTTGGGGCTAGATGATGCTGTGTGGATTGTCCAGCATTATTTATTTATTTTTGTTTATACCATAGAAATATTGGTTCGACACGCAGCGAAGCAGCCAATCGCTCAGCCACTGCGCCAACCGTGCCGTCTAAGCGAGTCGTATAGTTCATTAGTATCCAAGTTGGAACAATAGGGCCATGGGGTCCGTGTGCCCATTTAGTTTTTCGACTTTTCCCGTGACCAGAGGGCTGGCTTTTTTTTGGCCAAAAAATCAGCATTGCCATTCAGCGTGGCAATGCTGCCAGCCTTCAGGGCACTTTTCCCGTTGACAGCGATGCGGATGAATTTTTCGATGTCCTGTGATTATTTATTTTATTTTATTTCTTCATATATTAATACTTGTATCGTTTTAAAGAAATAAAAATAATGTAGGTATCCAAGCGACGCATATGCTAATGCCATCGGCTTCCTGTTCATTTGTTACTTCAAGCTAAGCTGTAATGTATTCCACTGGATGCAACTTAGATACCCTAAGCACCAGTAATCTGTTATCCTGGTCCTCTTCGTAGATTTTCCACTGGCTAAGGGAATAAATATCTACCGTTGGGTATTAAAATCATTAATTAGAAGGCATTTGGAATTTAAAAAGAAAATAATTAGGTATACAGTTTATCGGTTCATTGAATATTTTTGTTTGTGCGTCAGATTTTTCTAAAAAGTACATGTTTTTTTACAAAACAAATCAATCTAACTTTGTTTTAGTATTGAGTTGCTTTTCTATACTGTGCAAATGGCAGATGTCGATAAGGGAAATTATATAAAAAATAAATAACAAATAATGCTGGACAATCCACACAGCACCATGTAGCACCAAGCTAAGCAGAGCTTGTGTTATGGGTACTAGATGACTGATAAATACATAAATTCACTAATAAGCTTAAGGACATGAACATATTATTAGACCTTAAGGTGATGAACCTGTGACTGAAAGTGACTCGCAGATCAAGTCGTGTTTCTTCTTAAGATAGCTTACAGTTACCGGCACGGATCTTGAGCATTGACCTTCAGTTTTGCAAAAATCGATTTTAGTAAAATATATTGCCTATGCGCGAACCCCACGACTGCGTCCAACGCTCAAGATGTGATTCACCATAAAAAATAACCACAAAAAGTCGATTTAAAAAAGACAAAAAAAGGCCGATCCTCTATGATTTTTTCTTACAGAAACAGATTTTCTTTATTTTTTTCTTTAACACTTTAACTGCCAAACAACGAGACACAATAGAAAATGTGGGTCATTTTTCTTTCAACGTGGTAAAGATAAAAAACTAAATATTATTTCTAAACCTGCTCAAAAAAAGGCACACCAAACATCAAAAACAGAAGCTCTAATTAACCTTAGTTAACTCATAAAATTTCGTGTTACAAAATAAAGTTTCCGAGAGGAAATTAAAGGGTGAACAGGGGACATTTGTCATTGTCTCCCCATTAACGTCGGCAAGGAATCCGGTTCCATCATTCATCTTGTAACAAATTCTTCGAAGTCGTTCGCCCCTTCATATTTCTATTAGGGCTGGCGCTATAAAGTTTTCAATGGCTGTCGACAGGCTGTCGATGCCCATTTTACTGGCATTTTATGTTTAATATCATTTACCGGATATGAATAATAATGTATTGCAGCGTACTTTGAATCAATTGAGTTTGTGTTCGTAGACAAATTATAAGATATGACAAGTAAAGTCGATATTGACCATTTAGTGGCAGTCAGAAGTCTATCCGTCAAAAATACGTCAAATTATATTTTTGACAAGTTTTTAATATTGATGGTCTCGGATATGTGATTACGGCTAGATTAGTAAAGTTTTTAATTACAGAAATAGGCCTTCTGATTCTTTCAACGTCACAAATCACTGTTTTAAAGCAGTATGTCAATTAAATATAGTTTTTCTCGTTGGTAAAGTGGTCGTAAGCACTACTGCTGAACAGGTTCGAGTCTCGATTTCACATTAGCAGCCCGGAGACTGGCTTAGTGCCCTATTGATGATTATTCTAGCCCCCTATCACATGGAACTTAATGATAACTAGCGAAATGTGTGTGTACCTACTATAGGTACACTTATGCCTAACCATTTGGGGAATACGGGCGTGATGTTATGAAGTCAATCTCGGTGACATTCGGAAAAAGATCAGCACAAAAGAAAAATAGCTAAGCTATTGGTACAGAAGTAACCTGCTGGTTTAGTATTTTTAATCTTATACGACTAGATGCTCATAAATCTTTCTCGTTACTCTCAGTGAAAGCAAGAATGTACATAAAGAAGATATGGTAGCATGCTTTCACGCAAAATCTAATTAAGTTTATTTCCTTTGCTTCCGGCTTATCAAAAGCCTGCCTTTACTTAGCTATGAGGCTGCTACAGTTTTCCTGATTAATTCCTTTGGGCTGTCAACCAAGCAAATATGGAATACCTTTGACGAATGCATGTTGGCGAATTTTTCATATTGAATAATACGATGGGAATTCGGAAATCAAATATGTATTTTTTATTTTGGTAGGTAAGTAGGGTGGGTATTATGAAGGTTGTATACAATAGCAGAACTTCTTGCATACAGGCTGGTAAAACACTAATTCCCTCTGGTTTCAGACAGTCAAAAAATATTCGAATTATTCAAAATATAGAACGGACCCTTTTCAAGGCTAGAAGCATTCTGGTGTGTGACGTGATTGTGTAAAAATCTCCTCTTAATAAACGTAATTAAGACAGCGGAGCCGTATTATTTATAACAATAATCCCCTGATCCGGTACTGTTAAAGTCCATCTTCTACAGTATCTAGGTAGGTCTCCAAGAGTATTGTGTTATCGTGTAACTGGGTTGTAGAAGTGAGATAGGCAGTCGCTACATATAATATACTGGTACTCAGCTGCATCTGATTAGATTGGAAGCCAACCCCAAAACAGTTGGAAAGAGGCTAGGCAGATGATTAGGTGGGGTAGGTACTGTAGAGCCTTCGAAACAACAAGTTAATGGCTTCCTAGTTTATCATCGAGGTCACTGATATCGGTGAAGGAAACCATCACGGGTATCAATCAATATAAGTCTGAAATTGCCAACTCGCCTTGAGCAAGCGTGGTGATTAATGCGTGTGCCTTCTCTGTACGTTGATTTACATATATTTTATATACTTCTACGTATATTTTGAGTAAATTAATTTCATAAGTTTTATTTTCTTTAAAGATAAAAAAAGGAATGCTCTTTTTAAACCAGAATCATTAAATCAATCAATGTAAATCTAAAATTACCTTCGCACTTTAAGCAATCGTGGTGGTTAATGCTCGTGCCTTCTCTGTATGAGAAGAGACCTTTGCCTTGCTGTGAGAAACTTCACACTGTGTTTATCAATAAGGGAGTACATTATGCATTGCTTTCTTAACAATCTGTCACAGTCTCAAGTACAAATCGGCCGATAAATGGGCAATTAACTATTCCATTTGCTAGCTTAGTTAATCTATTTACTCAAACTGTAATATTGCATTACATGTCAGGTGCAGTGAACTGTGAGGCCATCGGCTGACCAGGCATGGCCGCTTGATCCTAGGTAATTAAATGATAATTTAATGAGTCTGGGGAACTAGACCAAACACTGTAATTAAATGTTCAATTATTATTTTGGCAGTCAGTGTTATTGGCTGTTTGTCCATCAACATGAATGATCACAGGGTCTCTTTATTTTTAACTGTACTAATTAATCACTATCATACAACAAAGTATGTACACCAAGGTCCCCCGCCACGTCTGTACGTGATAAACTCAAAAACTAAGGATGGGTTTCCATGCGGTTTTGACCAATATAATGAGTGAGAAACGTGGAACGTTTTTGTAAATCATTTGTCAAGGGCGAAGCCCCGGCTTCGGTGAAGGAAAACATCGCGAGGTCACCTGTTTTAATCAATAGAAGCCTTAAGTTGCCATCCCGCCTTGAGCAAGCGTGGTGATTAATGCTCGTGCCTTCAGTGAGATAGTAACGAGGTGGTGTGATTATTATATTAATACGTGAAGCCAACACTTTAGATTCCTATAATTCTGCGCGCATGGAGGAGTATAAGATTTGGCACAGTTGACCACAGGATATTTTCATATTTCAAGTACAAAATGTTTGACGAAAACCTCAAAACACAAGTGCATATTTAAGCATTTTGATCGGCTTTAACCACAGCTTACTCAAGTAAAGTTCTTACTAGATGGTAGCTTACAAAATATCCCGCCGGATCTCGAGTTGACTCTACTTCACTTCAGCTGTGAAATCGTGTTCGGCAAACCGTGGTCTTCCCAGTAAATGCATAAATTTGAATATTTTTACACGAATCCTGTAAGCTAGAACTCGGCGCATAGATTTAACAAAACGTTGAACAATATTCTTACTGGCAATAACGCTAAAAGAATCATTTGACTCACAACATCTTTGAGTTTTGGGCCTATAATTATACAGGACTGCGTCGTTGGTCTAGCGATCGCCAGTGCTGCTACTAAGTATGAGGTATTGGGTTCGATCCCCGGGTCGGCCGAGTGTTATTGTGTTTATCCATCTGTTACAGCCTTAGAGTATCAATCTATGCACAGTTGGCGGGGTATACCTCTGCCTAACTCTTTGAGAAATACATTCGGGCATGATTTTAAAATAAAATAAATGATAAAGTATCTCAATAAAGTATGTTCTTTCTAAAGAACGACGGATGTACTTTATCGTTTATTGGACAGTAGACTTTATTTTAATGCTATATAATATAGATAAAATGTATAGTAGACCATTTTATCTCATACCTGAAAGACATTTCCACCACAGAACAGATGAACTCTTGTATCTGTTCTGAGATTTAATGAAACTGGTTAATATTATTTAAACAAAATGTCTTTCGTACATAAAAATAAATCAATTAACTATATATTCTTACCATTCAATACATAGTCAATCATAATCTACTTACATCCTCAATAACCTTACATACTCATCAATATACCCTTTATAACACAATCATAATCATGATTAATCAAATTACTCGTCTGAATGAGCTCACGGTCTGATACAAATTGAATTACATCCACAAGTTCCCTTAGCCATTGTATTCGCTAAATATTGGATAGATTTTCAAGGACCATAATCCTAATGTCAATATAGACTTGGGTGTTGTTAGCATGGAAATATAAATAATGTATTATCTCTGATATTAAAATCCTTTATTACTTCATTAAAATCGACGGCACGGTTAGCGCAGTGGCTGAGTGATCAGCTGCTGCGCTGCGTGTCGCGAGTTTGTTTCCCGCAAGGAACAAACATTTATATGGCCTACGGGTAGTTGTTCCGGGTCTGGCTGTTTGTGAATGTGAGTTTAAATGCTTGTAAACGCACCCACGATACAGGAGAAATTCATAATGTGGGGCAACGTTTTTTTTAAATAAAGTCTTTTGGTACTTGATTAGAATTGATGAGTACGTAATGGGAACGTTTAAGGGTCCAGAGCTGTTAATAAAACACACATCAGGTTCCTTAGTTCGAAATGGTGTGTTCGCAACAAAGCGATCCAGAGAATATTCAGGTTAAATGGAAAAGAATCTGGTACGGGGAGAAATCATATGCCGAGCCATTTTGACCTTTAAGAAGACATTTTATATCCACATAGTAAAATCTGGTCTAGTCCACATAGGTAGTCTGGCCTGAGGTTTAAGAATTTTTCTGTATATAAAGTATCTTGAACAATTTACACAAAGACGATAATAATTCATTGTATTTTAGACTTCATCATCTACTGAGCTTCTTTACCAACTATGTTAGGGTTGGTTTCAAGTCTTAATAGATGCGGCTGTATCCTGTATTTTACATGGAGCGACTGCCTATCTGATCTCCACAACCCAAATATTGGGTGATACGATACCTCTTACTAAGTCTGGTTGTGGTTGAGGATTTCTGACTACCCATGACCACTGCCAAACACTCTACAAACGACAGCCGGGACCAACGGCTTAACGTGCTTTCTACCTACGTGCTTTTCTGAGGTGTCTCGATACAAAATGAACGGTTACCCATCACGTAACTAATGACAGACCCCTGCTATTTTCATTTAGCCGCGACCTAAACGTGAGAAATGAGAAGTATCCATCTTAAATGTGTAGGAAATTGGAATATAATAATAAAGTCTTGCCCTGCTCTCCACTCTAACATGCCTATGTCTCTGTTCTATGTATTGCTGTAGTATATAAGTTATTTTGTACTCAAATGTTTTTGCTCAATAAATATTATTATTATTATTAAAGAACTTACGAGGAAAGCCGAACCGAACGTAATAATGAATCTCCCTATTTCTTATTTTTCTCGCTTGCTCAGGCAATCCTGTCAATTGCGTAAGCGAGAGAGATAACGAGGAAATAGGAAAACGACGGTGTGCACGTGGTTGTGTTAGTAAGACATTAAAAAATGAAATAAAAATAGTTGTTACGTATCCTGGCCTTTCATTTCTCACATAAAATTTGGTAAAAATATGCTGAAGATTGGAGAAGAAGTCAAGATCCACAAGAGGTTGTAGTGCCAAAAGAAGTAAGTAAGAATATTAAATGTTAGTTCTAGATTCAAAGACATAAAAAACAATAGAAAGAAAAGCCATTGTTTTTATCCCAAAAACATGCAACACAGACAAGTTCACGATTTTAATTTCAAATTCGCAGACTCTTTCAGTGGTCCAAGCGCGACCTAGTTTTTGGTTTGCATAAATATTTTTTTGTTGGTACAGTTCAAGATGGTTTAATTTTCATATTGCTTCGTTACAAAAATGAGTTTGTTTTAATTCAGAATAATTTTGGCTTACTTGTTTTATTTAAATTAACTAGGTTAGTATCAAATAAAATGCAGTTTTATCTTTTTTATCTTGTGGAATTTTCTCATTAGCAGCTCAGAGTCTGGATTTCTGCCTCGTAGATGGCAAAAGGCTCGCCCCCTATTACATGGGATATACACGTATCTGGCGTAATATGGGGGTTACTATAGGTGCTTCTTTGCTCAATCCTTCGGGGAATACAAGCGTCATGTTATGTTTTATCTGAATCTATAACAGAACCGACGCTGAATTCCTCGAAAGATCTTCAACTCACCTGCGCCCTCCCATCTTCCTAGTACGGCGGACTGTGCCAGTGCGGCTGCTGCAGATGCATAAAACCTCACACGGCGAAAATATAACAACCTTATTATAAGTTATATATTTGAGCCGTCTGGGGTTGCAACACTATGCCAGGCCTGTCTAGTTTTTCGGGACATCGTCAAGCGATTCGTCGATTGTACAAAAGACCAGAGGGCTGACCAATTTTTGGCCAAAATATCAGCATTGCCTTTCAACGTGGTTATACTACCAGCCTTTTGAGCACTTTTCTCGTTGACAGCGATGCGGATGATTTTTTTCATTCTTTCCTTTTATTTTTTGGCATATACAGAATACTCATAAACCAGCTTAGCATACCCAACCTTCAATTCGTTATATTATTGTTCACAATCAGAAGTTTGGTCCAATCCCTCTTATCCCACGCACTGCGAAGTACAAAGAATATTGACGTCACGCCACAGAGGAATGATGGCGAGCAGCGACACCGGGCCTTGGTATATTCGTTGCTATAGCTACTATTTTAGTACAAAATCAATATTATGACGTCAAAACATCTCAGCGAAGGAAGTACATCGAAAATAGATAGCGTTTACCCGCTCCGTATATAATATAAGGGCCATTATCTGTTAATATTAAAACTCGTTTATCAAAAATTATGATAGAATATTGATATAAGCGTAGGTTGCAGCGTACTTGGCGTTACCCAATTACCGACGGTACGTGAATAAAATCGGATTATCCACATCGAGTTGGTACTAAAATAACGTATATTTTTCCAATATAGAAACTGCAGTGTTATTCTGTAAAAAATCTCCACGTGGAAACTGGCGTGAGTAGGAATAAATAAATAAATAATAAATAAAATAAATAAATAATGCTGGACAATCCACACAGCATCATCTAGCCCCAAGCTAAGCAGAGCTTGTGTTATGGGTACTAGATGACTGATATACTTAATATAATACATTACATAGATAGATATTTTTATTATATATAGCAAATACCCAGAACATTTATTGAATGTTTTGACACTTAAATACTAGCTTTAAAATAAAGCAAAATGATCAATGGCATTGGCGTAAAATGTATTATTAGGTAATCCCTAGGTCTCATAAAAAAACCGTCTTAAAAAAAAGTCCAAAAGTAAAAAATCAGACGAAGAGTTATTGGGTTTTTCCACCTAGAATTTCCTAGCAGCCCGGAGTCTGAATTTGGGCCCGATTTGGTTCGCCCCCTATTACATGGAGCTTGAATATGACTGGCAAAATTTGGGTGTACGATAACCTGTGCCTAACCTCTTACAGACGTGATGTTATGTAATATTATCAGGTAATAGGAAATATAAATTATGTATTGTGATTAATTTCGTTGCGGGATAAAAGACAGTTGAATCGTTTCTCTGGGACTTGTCTGGCTACATGGACTTGACGCTTTTCTGGTGGTCGCCATTGTTGATTCTGGCTTTCAGGAGTTGCAGTGGTTATGGAATAGTTTGTCGAACTGTAATAATGTAATTCTTTGATCATCAGATGGGTGTCAATAAACAACTCACTTCATTGCTCACTATACCCAACTTTTCACGGGGAGTTTTTTTACCGAATCGACCGGCAGATACGTCTTGAGCGATCGAGTTGGACGCCGTCGCCGTGGCTAAAGTAATACAGTTCAGAAAACTAATTGTCTTTTAATTACGCAGGAATAACAAGCCCTGCAGGGCTTCAAAAGCGATCAAGGGAACGCCATGGTTTAATTGGAATTATGTAGAATTTTAGATGGGAAATATAATTGGTTTTAAGCGACGTATACATGACTAGGGTAACTAGATATTAGGTATTGATAGCGATTCCTTTGTTCTCAAACTGAACTAGGATATGAGAATTGATATCATGTAGTATAATGTGACACATCGAGAAAAGGACGGTGACAGATAATACTTAGAATTACAGATGTCAAATTAGTATGGGTTGCTTTGTTAGTTTCGTGATCATGAGAGTGATGGGCGGGAGGGTCTTGGGATCTAAAAGGTATATCTCTGCCTAACCCTTCGGATTACAGACGGTATTATTGTGGAAGTATGAGAAAAAGGGTGTTAAGTTCCTCATCTGCCATTGATAAGGGAGTATTGTCCGACCAGACGGGTGTTGTGTCTGGTGGGCTACTTCCAACGATTGTTGTCGGGTTCTTCAATCGCTCAGATGACTTCAACATCTCGACGTAGGATACGTTCGATTTAGTTCGTATGTGGCGAGATAGATGTCGCTATAGTATGTAAATATATGGAAATGGCCTAAATCAAGTTTAGCTTGAGAACAACAGAATCGCCACCATTGTGTTACAAGTGCCAGTTCGCATATTAATTAGAAACTGTGCACTGTTTGAAACTAAGCACAGTGCCAATTAGTGTTCGTGAAGCTGATACGAAATATTAACGCGTCCTAACTGACAGCTCATATAAGCAAAACATGCAAATTAATTGGCACGTCAGTCTCAAGCGTTCGGTTTGAACTTGTTAGTTATCCGTGTGGAAAAATACTGCGTTAATCATAACTTTTCGTTGCAGTCGGGAAAAACAATAGATTAAAACAACAGCCCAGGTGTGAGTCCGACTCGCACACGCAAGAATCCGATTTTAACGAATCACGTTTCTTGTGTGGAATTTAATTTTTAACTTATCTTATTATATGTTGTAATAGAGGCAATAGAAATACATACTGTGTGAAATTTTACAACTATTTACCTATAACTGCCGCTGACAAACAGACGTACAGACGGCGGAGGCAATCATAGATTCCGAGACAGCGCCGAACAGCTGTTATTAATTTACGATAACCGGCGGAGCTCGTGGCTAAATAAAAACAGCCGCACGGGTTGATCAAAGGTTAAGCTACGCTTGCCGAGGTCAGTCTGTGGATGGGTGACCGTTCGTAACATATCGAGACTCCTCCGTGCCTCGGAAAGCACGTTAGGATGTTGGTCCCGGCTGTCATTTGTAGACCTTTGACAGACGTTACGGGTAGTAGAAACCCGAAAGTCTGACAACCAGTCTTACTCAGGGGTATCGTGTTGCCCAGTAACTGGATTGTGGAGGTCAGATAGGCTGTCGCTCTATGTAGTAGTATTAGTAGTACCAGCCTATTACTGTCCCACTGCAGGGCAAAGGCCTCTTCTCATACAGAGAAGGCACGAGTAATCACCACGCTTGCTCAAGACGGGTTGGCGATTTCAGACTTATATTAATTATATAAGTCCAGGTTTTCTCACGATGTTTTCCTTCACCGATGTCAGTGATGTACAAGATAAACTTAGAAAGTACATAATGAATTGAAAAATTCACATTGGTACTTGCCCAGGTCTGAACCCACAGCCTTGCTCCATGTAAAATACTGGTATTCAGCTGCATCCGGTTAGACTGGTAGCCGACCCCAACATAGTTGGGAAAAGGCTAGGCAGATGATGAGCCACATACTCATCCTTAATCCTTTCTATGAAATAACTTCTAAGCCTTGTTTTAATGACACTAGAGGGTGTCCTTTTCATTGCTTACAACGCTAAACCAGCAAACTTGATTAAACAGCTATTACGTCCTGTGCTCTATTACTTCCAGAATCCAGTCTTTATATTCCCCAAAGACGCGTAAACTTGTTGTTACTGTATTACTCTTGTATTTTCCCTCCAATTTCGACTTAATATTAACGTCACGACCACAATATTGCTGTCTCGGATGCTCTCTGTTGCTCTCGAGGGCGTTGAAACGGAACAAAAGAGGACAAAAGAAATCTAACGAATCTCTGAAGAGCAAAACTTGTGTATTAGGTTTGTGTTGCTTAATTAAAGTGGTAATAATAAGAATTGTGAGGTGTTGAGAATCTGAGAATTCTAGTGCGGGTTGTGTTGTTAAAGATCATTTATTATTTATGTATATAAGAATTAGGAACTATTATGAAAAAATAGCCTGGACGTCGACGGTCCGGGGATGGCCCCTCCGTGCTTCGAAAAGCATGTTACGGCGTTGTTCCCGGCAGTCATTATGAAGCTCGCAAGTCTGACATCTAGTCTAAAATAAATTATAGTGTTACCCAAGAACTGGGTTATGGAAGTGCCGGGTATTGAGCTGTAGGGGGTTAGACGGTTAGCCGACCTGAACGTAGTTGAAAAGACGCTAGGTAAATGGTATAATGTGCATAGTGATGGTAGCGTATGTCGTGTTAAAAAAATCGGTAGCAAGCCTAGCGGCTTATTAGATGTCGATAGTATTTTTCCTTACAGTCTTAGGCAACATCATTTTTACTTTTGGTGGTTTATATGGCTATAAGGGGAGTGAATCCAGAAATGATGGCCCCAAATTTAGAACAAGGGCATAAAGATAATGACGAATTTTAAAGGCTTCGATCATAAGTTGTTTGATGTTTTTTTTGTTTAAACGCGCAAATTTTTGGTCAAGTTTTTTTTTTTTTAAATAAATCGTTTCCCCGCAATAGGAATTTCTCCTGTATCGTGGGTACGTTTAGAAACATTTCAACTCACATACACAAACAGCCAGACCCGGAACAATTAGCTGTAGGTCATACAAATATTTGTTCCGTGCAGGGATCGAACACACAAGACGCGGCGCAGCAGCCGATGGCTCAACCACTGCGCCAATTGTGTCGTCGTGTTTGAAATAAACTATTTGCATTTGGTAGCCCAATTCTTGAAGAAGGTTATAAGGCTTAACATCATGCTACGACGCTTAGGGGCGGGTAAAACCGCAGGGCTTATCTAGTAGTTATATACCTGTTATAATCTCAGAAAGGAATATCATAACTTCAAATGCAAGAGGTCACTTACAACAATCCTATCCTACAATTCCACACATCAACGAATAAATTCAACCCTACAAACTACAATGACATCTACCTAACCCTTCAATGCTATATCAATAAATATTCAAAGAGGTTCTACACTTCGGAACCGTCTCCTCAAAGTAGGCAAGGGATGCAAAGGGAGGGTCCAGATTAAGGGATATAACGTGAGGCATTCAACAAAGAGGCGTGGAGCAAAGAGGTTGTTTATCTTAGAGGCGAGAAGCGGCAGGTATTTAATGTCTTTGTTCAACGTTCCTGTGTGGAAGGGTCTGTATTGTGAACTAGTGAACTGGGTGTGTAATGATATTGGGTTGTGTAGAAGGATTATTGTATCTATCGGGTTTGGGTCACAAGTTCATATTTCAGAAGTAAAGTGGGAAAAATAAAATATGACAGTTTTATTTGTACAACTATACTTATATGTTTATTGTAACAGACTGTACCACTCTTTTGAATTAAAATAAAAATTATTTGGGACAACTTAAGGATCCATATTTTTTAGTAGATAAAAGTTTTGAAATAAAAATAGGGTAGGATAGGAAGCCCACAAGTCTTATCAAGCATCTTCTCAAGGGGTATCGTGTTATTCAGTAACTGGGTTGTGATGGTCAGATTGGCAGTCGCTCCATGTAACACACTGGTGTTCAGCTGCATGCGGTTAGACTAGAAGCTAACCAGAACATAGTAGGGAAAGGCTAGGCCGATGAAAATGTGTTTTGAAATTAAAATACTTGTTAGTAACTTAATATTTTTTAATACTTTTTAATTAACTTATTACTTTTTTAATTTTTAATTTGGTGTCAATTTACATAATTATAAATTGACACCAACTAATGTTTGACATCACCAGTAGTTAGAAAGAATGCTTGTTCATTACTTGTCAAAAGAAACAATCAAAAAAATTTATCATAAACAAATACTGTTAACTTCTACATTTACATCTACATAACTGGAAAAACAGAACGATGAACGAACTGGTACATTTTTCTAAACTTTAAAAAAGACTGTTAGCTCTGAGTTTGTTTCGGTATTTCTTCTCAAGACACACCGACAATTTCTAGTAAAGGTGTTTGTTAAAACTAATATACAGAAGAAAAAAAAACATTAAATGACAAGTATCATTAATGTGATCAGTATTATCTATCTTCATCATCATTTACCAGGCGAAACGTCAAAGCATCGAAACGAAAATGTATGATCAAGTGACGCAGGCATTATAATTCATTAACTTTAAGAAACGTTTATACATAATAAACCCTGAGGACAGACGACACAAAAATTTCAGGCTGAAAACTTCAAACGGATTGTATACACCTTGTCACTCGCTTCACAAAAAAAAAGTAAACTGACGCCCAAGTAACCTCGTTTGGAAACTCGGTCAAAATGTGGTTGAGAAGGTAATGACAAAACTCGGTAGCCCGTTTGCACATTTAACGATCGTAGGGACACAGAAAAGTACAGAAGGTCAGGTTTGTAGTACAAACGAAAATGTACGCTTCACGTACAGCGAGTGCACGCGTACCTTCTTAAGACCGCTATTTGTTTAATCGTACAGGTAGCCCTTACGCCAATTTGATACTGACGGTATCATACCGGGATGCTAGGCGTGTGTAAAGTATTTCATTTTTAATTTGCACGGAAATACTCCAAAACATATTTCATGTACATAGATCATCGGCTCGCGATTTAGTAGTAACTTAGTTTCTCAGTCTCCTTTCTCGCTCACCTACTTACCACTCAGTCACCTCACAGACGTTGTAAGAGCACAGAGCAAAGTAATGTTTCAGATCAGTGAAGTTTCAGTTAAAAGAAATAATTTTATGAATGACTTCAATGATCCGGAACAGTTAGTCGCTTCATTAAAGAGTTATACACGCCTAGTACGCACGCCTGTTGTATGAAGTTGTCTGTGGCGTTATCACGGAGAGTTTTTAGCCATATTGTGTAGGATACATGAGCTGTCGGAAGTTTTACGAATATTATCTAACACTTAACGAAAAGTTTTAATGTGGGCTTAACTTTAAACCGAGCTGGTTTTAGCGTTTATTTCTTGCGGAGCCGAGTGGTGATTCAAATTAGAGGTGAAACTGAAAATATTGGCATATGGAAATCCTTGAAAATATTTTGAAGTGTTTTTTTTTTCTCTTGTTTTAAATCTTTATTTAATTTAGGAAAACCTGGTGTGGCTGCTATCATACAGACGATTAACAAAATATATTTATAAGGCAGATGCATGCGGAAACGCCGGGAGGGGAACGCGGAGACGTCCTCAAAGAAGGACATACACTGACCTTATTGGTGATGTTCTTCAAAAAGATCAGGTGCGTAGTACTCACAATCGGCGTGCGTATTAGAACGTATAAACGAAGCAAAAGGAGTAGGCATGTAGGGATCTTAGCAGGTGGCGTTCTGTAGTTTCTGCTACCCCCATAGGAAAAAGGCATGAGTTTTTGTATGTATGATACGTGTTGTCAGGATAAATAGTTTAACATAACGCCTGAATTCTGTAATCTACGACAATCTACTCGTACCTGTGCGAACTCGTAACTTTAAACTATAGTACCACGTTATATCTAACATGTAATCATTGTAACAGGGTTGTGCACCCCCATGCTTGTCGTAATTCCCACCGATCTCGTTTGCATAATACTCATCTTTTTCTCGTAGATATTCACATAATACCCTACCTACGTGCAGAGATTGTATGGTGGGCTTATCAAAAGGATTTGGTTCAAGGTAACGTACTTATTTTGACAGATTTTTCATCGTTTCCCGGTGATTTTATTAGTATTGTGTTAGGAGCTTATGATGATGATCTACAACCGCTACACAGGTTGATCGAACGTTTAGCTACGCTTACCGAGAAATATTTATGTTTAATACTGGTCACACAGACGTCCAGTGTTTTACATGGAGAGACTGAGTATCTGACCTCCACAACCCAGTTACTGGGCAACACGATACCCTTTGGTAAGACGGGTTGTTAGACTTTCTGGTTTCTGACTACCCGTAACGACTGCCAAAGATCTAAAAATGACAACCGGGACCAACGGCCTAACGTGCTTTCCGAGGCACGGAGGAGTCTCGGTTTGTTACGAACGTTCACCCATCCACGAACTTACCTCGGCGTAAGCGTAGCTTAACCCTCGATCAACCCGTGCGGCTGTTTTTATTTAGCCACGAGCTCCTCCCTCATTAATTTACAGAAAATACTTAAGTAAATCTACATAAAAGCAATGGCCTGCACCATTTCTTTAATTAAATTAAAACTGTAATTCATGTAAATTCAAACAAAGTTGAAACTACCTTAACCGAAGTTATGCAGCAAGTAGTTAACCACAACTTAGAAGCTGCTGCACACTTTACTTACTATGGTTAGACTAAGTATTTCGATGTGTTAGTTATTTTACAATAAGTAAAATAACTCAACATTGTTATGGCAGCTAACATATAATAACACTGTTCGTCTTTACATCACCCAAAGGTTGACTGGTAGAAAATGCCTATGGCATTAAGTCTGCCTCTGTACATTTGTGTGCTTAAAGTATTCAATAAACACGTATACTTAATTAAATACCTACCTACCTGTACATATATGTATATCGTTAATTTTGAATTATTTTTTTATTTTGCATATTTTATAACATATATAAAATAAATACATAGCTTGAGTTATGGGTACTAAATGACTGATATACTTAATAGAATACATAACATAGATAGATATTTTATAATCATCATCATCACCATCATCTGCCTAGCCTTTTCCAAACTATGTTGGGGTCGGCTTCCAGTCTCACTGGATGCAGCTGTATACAAGTATTTTACAAGGAGCGACTGCCTATCTGACCTCCAAAACCCAATTACTGGGCAACACGATACTCCTTGGTAAGATTGGTTGTCAGACTTTTAGGGCTTTGACTACCCGTAACGACTGTTAAAGATCTACAAATGACAACCGGGACCAACGGCTTAACGTGCCTTCCGAGGCACGGAGGAGTCTCGATATGTAACGAACGGTCACCCATCCACAGACTGACCTCGGCAAGCGTAGCTTAACTTTCGATCAACCCGTGTGGCTGTTTTTATCTAGCTACGAGCTCTTCATATATATATATATATATATATCAGATAGATATTTTATAATATAAATAGAAAATACCCAGAATTAGTGTATACTAGCATTTATATTTAGATTTTTTCATTCGAACTTTAACCTCACTTCCTTCCCATTAAAGCGTAGATTTTAAAATAAAATATAGCCTATTTTACTCGCTGATAAAGAAAGGTGAAAGACTTTATTGAAATCGGTTGTGTGGTTAATTCATCATAAACAAACACAAAAAAAAACCTTCCCACTTTATTTTAATATAAGTTTAGATTTACATTTAGATTATAATATAAGTTCAGATAACGTCACGTCTCTATTTCTCGAAGGGTTGAGCAGAGGTGTACCTCAATTATAGTACAGCACCATTTTGACAGTTATGTTTTTGTCCTATGTAGTTGAGTGCCCGCCTATTGCCATAAACGGGCACAAATGCAGAATCCGGACTATTACTGGTAAAATTCCTATTGGGGAAACTCAGTAACACAGTTATTCTTGAAGCTTTTTTTTTAATATTACTAAATTTTTCTTAAAGGTCCCATGTAATAGAGGGCGAACCCATTATTAAAACATAAGTGGCGACATGTTGGTGTGTTGACGACCGATGTGATCTACAAATATTTGTTCCGGGTGTTCTGGGTATTTGCTATATATAATAAAAATATCTATCTATGTAATGTATTATATTAAGTATATCAGTCATCTAGTACCCATAACACAAGCTCTGCTTAACTTGGGGCTAGATGATGCTGTGTGGATTGTCCAGCAATATTTATTTATTTATTTATTATTTATTTATACATCTCTGCCCAAACCTCCAGGGAATACAGGCGTGATCTTATATTGGTGCTTCAAGAACATAATGACCGATTTTTTTTTTTATTAATTTAGGACAATCCCTCCACACTATTCCTACAGCAAGTCAGCAACTCCTGAAAACCAGAATCAAAAGTGGCGACCACCACCACCCGGAAAACGGTTCAACTGTCTTGAATCCCACAACGAAATTAATAAAAAAAAAACAGCGGAGGAGTTAAAAAGATACATAATTTCCACTTACTAATAACTCAAACTATACTTACAAATTACACGAGTAAAAAATCACAGTAACAAAATGTAATTCATTAGTACAACACAACAGATTCATCCCAAACACGACTAAGCAATTCCTCTCCCTCCTTTAAACGCCAGGGATAAAACGACTGGAAAGGGCAGAGCAGATTAATTTATATACAAGTGAGTGACGTCATAATAAAGTCATCAGCTATAACAGCAGAGAAGAGGGGGGGGGCCCCCTCTTCTCTCTCCCCTCCTCTCGGGGGTATTAACATCCTGACACGTTCCATGCGAGGTCGACACGGAATTAAGATATGTAAGAAGGACTGAGCAATAGAATCTCTGGGACGTTTAAAAAGTATTAGTCGTCACTTTTATTAGGGGACGTTCATAAATATGAATAATATCTTTAAAGCGGTGAAGAAAGCTTTAAAGGAAATACTTACCTACTGAGTAAAGGCTAGGCAGATGATGGCATCTTCCTAGCCTTTTCCCAAGTATGTCTGAATACCAGTGTTTTACATGGAGCGACTGCTTAGCTGACCTCCACAACCCAGTTACTGGGCAACACGATACCCCTTGGTAAGACTGGTTGTCAGACTTTCGGGTTTCTGACTACCCGTAACGACTGTCAAAGATCTACAAATGACAACCGGGACCAACGGCTTAACGTCCTTTCCGAGGCACTGAGGAGTCTCGATATGTTACGAACGGTCACCCATCCACATACTAACCTCGGCAAGAGTAGCTTAACCTTCTATCAACTATCAATAATACACTTATACAACAATATATAACTTATATACAATAATACAATAATATACTTCTATCAACAAGAATTAAAACGACAAAAACTATAACAAAAAGTTTACAAATGAAACTAGAAAAAGGACCTGTGCAAGGACAAAAAGCCTCCTATTTGAACAAAATGCTGCGTTATTTAAAAAATAAATAAATACCGCAGCGCAGATATTCTTATAGGGCCTGCTGTGATGACGCGGACCCCACAAACGGACATACACTATACCCCCTAGATGGGATAAAAAAACATCAGAAAAGTACAAAGAATATATGAACACTAAGGTAGTTTGAAAATAGCTCGACTAATCTTTGGATATTAACCTTAATAATAATCTAAAACACTCGTGACTGATAACAGAAAATTTGAAATTAATAACACACTTTAAAAAACCCACAATAAAATAGTATACCAATGAAAAATCTAATGTCTTGGTCAAACAAATGCGCGTTATTCGACTTTTATATTCTTCAAAAATATTACAGGCCATAGTTGCAAAAAAATAACTCGACAGTCCTATGAGCACTGTTTTATTCACGAATATCGAGGGTTATGCCTTGGGGGCATGGCACGTGCCGTGGTATAATATCAACGGTTTTATTTAATATTCTGGTCTTATTTATGGATTCCTGCGATTTAAAGAAAAAAATAAAATGGCTACAATCACTAAAAACACACCACCACACTTTGCTTTGCTATTTTATTGACATTTAAAAGCGTACTTTCTTCGCTTTCGCTTATCTAATAGGGTCCTATTCTGTACATAATGGAAATTAAACGTAAACTTTGTGGTGATCCGGAATTAACCCCCTAATACGCGTTTTAATCAAAATTAGAACATACAAAAACTCATTCAATTTTTTCCAACACCATGCATTTCTATATCTTTCAAGTTAATAATAAACTTCAAACCCAGCTGCCCTGGCGTTCTTCTAACATGAATTTTATATTTTGTGACCAAAGTTAAACAAAGTATGGTGCTTCTTAAATATTCTTATTTCTTTCATTTGTTTTTATAGAGAGGACACGTTTCTGTGGGGAGGGTTTATGTATTCGAATGGCCTATATAATCTGCTGTCTGTAAATTTATCTACTTATATTTTTACTAGCTCTTCCACGTGTCTTCGGTTGCGTGAATGTCCGGTATCGCAGATACAGACGAAACCACGGATTAAAAACTATCTTATGCCCTTCCTGAATAATAAATAATATCAGCCTGCGATCGCCACACTTTGCTCAAGGCGGGTTAGCGATTCCATATTTATATAATTATAAGTTCATGTTTTTTCACGACTTCATTCACAAAGACGATGTCAGTGATACCTAAAATAAACTTAGAACGTACATATGAATTGAAGAAGTAACATCGGTACTTAACTAACTACCTAACTTACAACCTGATGCATGAGAAACCTGGCTTAATCACTCATCGCACCAGTTCCCATAGATACGATGACCTATGTGGCACAGCGGGCGAAGGTCCGTCTGGGGCGCAGGAGGTTGCGGGTTTGATTCCCGCCTTGGGACAAATGTTTGATTTGTTCCGGGTGTTCAGGGTATTTGCTATGTATAATAAAACAATATCTATCTATGTAATGTATTGTATTAAGTATATCAGTCATCTAGTACCCATAACACAAGCTCTGCTTAGCTAGGGGCCAGATGATGCTGTGTGAATTGTCCAGGATTATGTATTTATTTATTTTTATTTTATACTTTAAAAACAGTTTTCGTTGAGTACTAATATAACAAAATTAGTACATCACCACATAACTCAATTTGAACCAAACACGACCAGACAAGTTAAATATTTTACTTCCTAGATATAAAGCTGATGAAGTAAAGGTCGGCCATTTTCCTCTCGTAGCATCTGTTTGTCTCAGTCTGGATGCTGTCGCTTGATTAATGGTGTTTACTGTCCCCGCCTTATCCTTCCGGTCTCTGTGAGGGATCTACTGCCTGTGTATGTACTTGTATTATAGCTATTGTTGCAACAGTTGCTTGTGGCTTAGTACAAACAGCTGCATGGGTCGATGGAAGGTTAAACTACGCATGGCTGGATCAGTCCTTGGATGGGTGATAATTTGTTACATACCGAGACTCCACTGTTGTTCGAAAAGCCGTTGTTCCGGGCTGTCATTATTCAATTTTAACAGTCACTACGGGTAGTCAGTAACCCATAGTCCTAATAAATGAGACTGTAGAGTATCGTGCTACCCTTAACTGGGTTGCGAAGGATGAATAAATAATCGCTTCATGTTAAATACTGGTAATCAACTGTATTCAAATTTTAATAATGACAGCCTACAAGTTTTTACGCTAAAATAAGTTCCTTTCAGCAATATTACACTATAACTATCAATATTTGGCCGTTATTTTGCTTATGATAAAATAATAAAGAAATGGAGAATATATACCTAGCTGTGTGATTTCGTTAGATTGACGTATCTCAAGCCTATTTCATCTGACAGTGGCCATTACAGCCAATAAATGCTACACGAATTATGAATTATACATTTTTCTTTCAGAAATATTTTGATAAATTCGAACGTATCTTATTTCTGTTATATTTTTTTTATTTTAAGGCATATCTAATAATAAATAATGTAAATAAATAATGCGGGACAATCCACACAGCATCATCTAGCCCCAAGCTAAGCAAAGCTTGTGTTATGGGTACAAGATGACTGACATACTTTATACAATACAATAATTAGATAGAAATTTTTTATTATACATAGCAAATACCCGGAACACCCGGAATAAATCATTGTAGATCGTACAAACATTTGTCCCAGGGCGGGAATCGAACCCGCAACCTCCTGCATCGCAGGCGGAACTCACACATCGGTCGTCATAATGTTTGTTTCTATCGCTATTCATCGTCACATAACTAGAGATAGAATAGATTTGTGGCAAGAGATACCGTCCTTTGTACATATAGCATTAAGTAATTCAGAGAAGGTAAGGTCTCTCGCATAAATCCGATGAAGACTGAAATTCGTATTTAGGTACGTGCTGAAACATGATTAGAATAGACCTATGAAGATATCTAACACAAACATAGTACACCACATACATGATCTGGTCTGAGGTTTGAGAATTTCACATAACATCTTAAGTACCGAGTACATTAAATACGATAGTAATTATTTACAGTAGGTATTTATGACTTTTTCATCTTCATCATCTGTCGAGCCTTTTTCACAAGTGTGCTGGTCAGCTTCTAGACTAGAAGCTGACCAACGGAATACAATATGTATAAATGAAGTAAGTCACAAATAATTATAGTCATTACGGGTAATCAGAAGCCCAAATGTCTGAAAACCTACCTCTGCAAGGGGTTTCGTGTTGCCCAGAGTTGCCTAGTGCCTATTAAGTAACACGATACCCCTTGATAAGACTGGACTAAGTAGGGTTGTGGAAGTCTCTAAGCTGTCGGTCCATGTCAAATACTACTATAGAAAGATACATCGTCTGCTTCAAACAAAGAAAATAAATAAATAATTTCAGAATGTTATTGCCCACTAGATGGCCTCTTCCCGTACAAGAAAGGCACGAGCATTAAATCAAGGTGGATTACCAATTTCAGACTTATAGTGATCCTAAGTCCAGATTGCTTTACGATATTTTCCGTCACCAATGTCAGTGTTGTCCAAGGTAGTAACTGTTGATCCCTTAGAAACTGTTTGTGTGATTTCAAAGAAAGAAAAGAGAAGAATAATGTATGATCCATTCTAAATCGAGAAAAATGCAGGCAATTTAAATTGTTCAACTCTATGACACAAATACTCAGGCATATACCTGATATTATCATATCAAAAGCACACATACTTTCAAAGTTCCAGAGCTATGAAACATTGCTCTGACATAAATACATTTGACATTTGTTTCGACAGTCCTATGCTTTTAAAGCGACGGTCACGAATGTCGAAAATATTTCAGCGATGATTTACGATGGTACCTTGTTTCTGTATGTTTCGGTTTATATTGCCATAGCGTAGGAATGTAATACGTTATGTTTTTATGTGAAAACTTTGAGTGACTTGTATATTTGTGAGAAGTTGGATTGTTATTTCACTGTGATAAGATCTCGTCTACAAATGTAGTTAGGCTTCCCAAAAATGCCAAGGCTTGTGGAAGCTGTATGTTTTTTACAGATCTGAACTTGCTTGCTTAGTTTTCTGGACAAATATGATTTTTTCAATGTGTCAAAATAATGCTTTCGGTGCTTGTTATTTTAATATCGATACATCAAAATATTATTCGTATCGCCAATAAGTATCGAAATATCGAATGAACAATATCGGAATATCGCATGAACAGTATCGAAATATCGAATGATCACAATCGATATATCGAGAATTTTTCGACAACACTGACTACTCATATTAGTACATACATTAAGTGTTAGCACATCATAAATCTCGCCCGATATAAGGCTCATATACATCGCTATTCCTAATTGCGACGCAACGTGTATTTGTGACCTCAGTGATATTATCAGTCTGGTATCTACTACTCAGTCGACTATGTGGACCATAATCCCTTAATAGCCTCATTACTACTCAAATGAGTTATGGGTATATCGTGGTCACGTTTGGCTGATGTCATGGTGTGTTATCGAAATTAACAACTTGACAACTTAGGTTTAACGAATTTATTGCTCATAAACAACAATGAATAGTTTACTTAATAATGAGATTAAATGTAAACTTACAGTAACGTTACATACAGCGATACAGCAGTACTGGTAAGTGTTTCTTTTTGTCCTGTTTTTAACACTGCAAATAGCTATCTGCTATCCTTAACTTACACATACTTTTCGAACATAATACTCTTATGCCTATTTTCACTTACACTATAAATAAATTAAAATAATGAGTAAAAAAGAGCTTAGTATTTCAAATGATAGTGAAATTATATAAATTGCTTATGTTATGTTAGTGAAGATAAAACATTAGCTAAATAAAATTGTCGGACATTGCAGTTCGGGGGAAAGGGGATACCACTCAGCATTATGCTGTACCATGGGGAGTAAATAGCACAACCTAGGTTTTCAGTGGTCACCTAAATAGTATAATAGACAACACTCAATGAAACGGAATTATTCTAAGAGCCGCGAATGGAAATTTCAACAGCACAGTTTTATTTCGGCTACGTGTTACGTCTTACTTTTCTGTAGGTACTAAATAATATTGCCATTCTGAAAATATACTTTGAACCTCATACCAATGCAAAAATTACTGACTCGCTCATTTCACTTGTAGAAGTTATGTCAGAAAGCATAACATGACCAAAATCAATACTAAACCAATCACTAAAAACCGAAATACAAACTAATTAAACCCTTCATATATTATTATTTAGCCCAGCAATACCCGGGGGATTTATCTGAAATGCAATTAGTAAAGTGTCAACCCTGACAAAGCAGGGTTGGTAAACATGGGTAGTCGGGCGTCCGGGTCCCGTACTGACAAACGATAGTCGATTGTACGAATACTTAGATATTGGGTGCCCACTGCAGACTATTGGGTTAAATTACCTTTCTATACCTGACTTTAAATTGCTATATAACTATCGTGAAATACATAGGTAGCCAGGGCAAATGTGTATTATTTGGGAGCTGTATTACTCGATAGAATTTAGTCTAGTCTAGATGAATTCTGGTCTAACCGCATGGCGCTGAATATTTTTGAACGCTTTTTTACATGGAGCGTCTGCCTATCTGACCTCTACAAGTCAGTTTTTGGGAAACTCTAAAGATACCCTTTAGTAAAAGTAGTTGTCAGACTTTTGGGCTTCTTACTTCCGTAATGGCTGTCAAAGATCTACGAATGACAGCCGGTACCTACGGTTTAATGGTGGTACGGCGGGTTTTACAGCTTTCCTCAGCAACCGTTTATGTTTTTGAGAGGTGGGAAATCATCATAGATGTCCTCTACCCTCGGCGGAGGGATCTGTGAGACTCTTACTGACTAGAAACCACCCTTCCTTCCGCAACCCCCGGCTGGACCTCAGCAACCGTAGCTTAACTTTGAATCGACCCAAGCATAAACAGCAGCAGGCAATATAAATGCGGCAGGCCATTTTTTTTCGAGATTATTTTCCGAGATATATAAAAGACAAACAGAACGGGAGACTGGTACAATTATGGCAAAAATAACCAATAGAGGTGGGGTTAGTAACTAAATAGTGATATTGGCAAATTATGCAATTTGTTCACATGTTAATTTAAAATGACAGAGGCTTAAGGGAGTATATTCAGACTCTAACACATCCGGAAGTGAAAATCAGTGAAAAATACCTAAGAAAATTAAGATTTTTTTTTGCCAAAATCAATTGCTGAATAACTTTTTCTAAAACAATTTTATTTCCTTTTGAAATCCTCCCTTTAACTGGTAAAATATCAATCGTCCCTGTCTTTAAGATAATTTTGTCACATAGACTCACAGAGCGGTTGGAAATGGAAGTCGTTGCGCTAATTGAGCCTCCCACATCTTCGCATTCAGCCTCTAATCAATATGTTAAATTATTCAACGGTTTCGGCGTTATTGCGTCCTATCTCTGTGTGTCATACGTTTTGCTCTTTTGAAAGTTTTTTGGTATTTAAGTCACAAGTATGTTTATTTACTGATTTTTATCGTCAATATCTTTTCCACACAATTACCGGCAAAGAGTGAGTTGGACTTGCCGCTTCATGTATTTGTTTAAAAATGTAAGTAGTTTCAGTAAATATAGGAAAAAGGATCGGACGTTGGTCCCGACTGCCATTTGTAGAGCTTTGACAGTAACTTTGGGTACACAGAAGCCCGAAATACTGACTGTTGTAAGCACTAAAAGGGTATCGTGCTACCCAGTAACCCAGTAACCGAAACCAGCAGGTCTGACAACCAGTCTTACCAAGGGGTATCGTGTTCCCCAGTGACTGGGTTGTCGAGGTCAGATAGGCAGTCGCTCCATGTAAGATACTGGTATTCAGCTACATCTGATTAGATTGGAAGCCGACCCCAACATGTTTGAGAAAGGGCTAGGCAGATGATGATGTTCATGACAAAACATAAAAATATTCTTTGGTTCGACTTCATAAACGGACAATCAGAACTTTACTCTCGCCAAATCTTTTATCATAATTATATACTTGCCCCTTTTCATATATGTCCCCCTGTCAAACGGTTTGATAAGGGGTGATCTTTTAACAAAGGTTTAAAATTAACAAATACGAAAGCTTCTGTGTCATTGCACATCATTTTTATGCTCATTTTAGTTGACACCTAAATGTAATGCCTGAATAAAATCACATGGTTGGGTTTGCAACGCTTGACGCAGAGTATTGAACATTTGAAATAATCATTCTCTCATCTGCCTAGCCTTTTCCCAACTATGTTGGGGTCCGCTTCCAGTCTAACCGGATGCAGCGAAATTCCAGTATTTTACATGGAGCGACTGCCTATCAGACCTGAGACACAAGACCCTTTGGTAAGACTGGTTGTCAGACTTTCGGACTTCTGACTACCCGTAACGACTTTCAAAGATCTCTAAATGACAGCCGGGACCAACGGCATAACGTGCTTTCCGAGGCACGGAGGAATCTCAATATGTTACTAACTTCCACGGACTGACTCAGCAAGCGTTGCTTAACCTTCGATCAACTCGTGCGGCTGTTTCTATTTAGCCACGAGCTCCTACATCATTACATTTGACAATAATATTAGGCATTTATTTAGATGTTTCCTAGTGTTAGTGAACACGGATATTAGTGCTATAGAGAGCTGCTCACATTCTAAGTGTACTGAGCATTGTTACCAAAGCTCGTTTCAACTTATTTTCTATTTACATGAGAAGCTACTTTAGCACGATGTGGACTCGCGATCCTACCTACGTATGACCCAAAAGAGATTTTCTCCTTTTTTATTTTATTACCTAGTTTGGCTGCACTGTTTTAGTGACATGTTCCATCAACTAGCTGTTAAAAATACAATTGTGTAAAAAAATTGTATTTTGATTTAATTTTTGACAGTCGTTATTGGTTTTACAGACCGAAAGTACTGGCTTCGGGTTCCCGGTTTTGTTTTCTGAACTTTATGGAATAAATTCCCGAATCGGGTCACAGTTTTGCCCAACATAAATTATCCCAAGAATCGAACCTAGGGCCTCATGCTTAGCTGTCGCGTTCATGAACACTAGGCCAACGAAAGCAAGCAATCCGTCAGTTTTTTGGGTAATGTTTCGAAAAATACACGCACGAGTCCCGGCTTCACTTATTTATAGATAATTATAATGCGTCAGTCGTACATACCCTTATAACTCATCTGTTTGTCCACTTACAATAACACACCTACGTTAAGCACACGTCTCACCCTTCCTAGTTAACAGAAATTAAACAGAAAAGCAATTGTTATTTATACCATAATTATTACAAGTACTTGAACACTAATTACGGAGATTTATTAAAATGAGGAGTGCATTACAGCGCGTTTTACGACCGTCCATATAAATTGTAGGGTTAAATCTCTGACGGCATAATATACTGCTTTATGGACCCCTGAAAACAACTATAAAACCACGATATTTTTTCATAGGGGTAGGCAGAAGAGCCACTTGCTACCTAGCTTTAACTATCTTTTAATTTTTCTCTTCCGAGTCGAAACTTTTCCGATACTTACGGTAAACAGGGTTATCACATACAACTTTTCATAACTACGCCACTGTCTTTTTTTCATATGGCAACATTATACTGAGATAGGAGTATTTTTGGTTTCGCTCGGATACTTTTTTTAATATTTTTGTTGGTTTAAGTCCGTTTTCACTTCCTTTGAGTGTCCATAGTAAATATTTTTCTTTCTTTATTGACTTTGATTGTAAAGACTCGTCGTGGGCAGAAAAGTCTGATGTTAAAGCAGTATGATATTTATATCCTTATTTATAGGTATAATTAGGTGACCACAGACAATCAGCACTTGGTTGGGATCCCCCATGGAAGATAACACACAGCATCATGCTGACTGTTATTTTCTTATTACGTACATCCGACTATTTCTGTTTCTTATTTAGTTTTTTCTTCTCCTTCCGTTTTCTGGGGTAAATAAATTATTTTTGTTACTTTCTTTCGCTCTTGCTGATTTAAAAAAAAATCTTTCATAAATTTTCGGTTTGATACTGTTTTTTGTTACGACAGTCTGCCCCATCATCGTTATTTTCATAAGAAAAATATTTACTATGGACACTCAAAGGAAGTAAAAACGGACTTAAACCAACAAAAATATTAAAAAAAGTATCCGAGCGAAACCAAAAATACTCCTATATCAGTATAATGTTGCCATATGAACAAAAAGACAAAGCGGTATTATACCTATGAAGCGGTATTATACCGATAAAGCGGTATTATACCTATGAAGCGGTATTATACCGATAAAGCGGTATTTTACGTATACCACTTGTTTGTGCAGCCCGGTGCAATCCGAAGCTGCAAGTTGGCTCATTAAACTGGCAGAGCCCACTGTTTCAATATGATGACTGGTAATTCTGTTTTAAAAGCATTTTTTAGCAGTAAATATTATACAAATATTTACTTGTGTATTTATTACAAAGTAGAACATTTTAAAAACTACCAGGATTTTAATGTGTAAGTGCTCCGTTAGTCTCGGGGTTGGGTGCTGCTGGGCGTGGGGGGTCCTGAGTTCGAATCCCAGATCCCTCAAAGTGTTTATGGCTAGGAATTTCCCAGTAACAGCCCGTGGTGTTTTATAGTTGGTGGTGTGACAACAACATACGTCGAAAAGAACGTAATTAAATTTCTTGGTCCCCATCTGTCTCCAATAGCGTCAGATCGTCGTCCCATTGGACTATGAAAGTCAAGGAACAGAGAGCACACCTATATTTGCGCATCTCCTGCCAAAGGCTGTCTGTCAAATTTATTCTTATTCTAAATATGAATATGTGTTTATCACATAACATGCCATTAACTCATTAAATATCCATGAAGGTCGGTATACTTAATGTCTGTAAGCATACATAACATTTCATCACAGACGTAAAAATGCTTACTAAAAAAAAATGACGCACTAATGGACCACTACCGACCACCAACCGCTGGTCATTATCACCGGTATTAATATTATAAAATATGCAAAGCTACTAGTGGTAACAGGCCGATTGACAAAACATTAATCATTTTTAATCATTAATTCATCACGCACGACAAAATATTTCAATTTACCAGTAAATTATTTATGAATATACCGATAAACCATCATTAATGATTTAATTATTACGATGATGAATAAATCCGGAGCGATTAAAACGATAATTTCATAAAGCTTGCAATGTTAAAATATTTTAAAACTACCTCATTTCTCAGTTAGACTGCATTTACAAGTTGTCATTAAAATTGGACTTGGTCCCATCCACCACGGGGCAGCTGGGAAAATTGTTTCATAAACTCCCGAAACCAGCGGTACCTGGATAGGCTACACAGATTTAATAGAGTCTACCCCGGTATTGTTTTATTTCTTATATGTTGCCTCATACGAACTAAATCTGACGCATCTTACATCGCGATATTAAAGTTATCCGCGCGATTGAACCTAGGCACTAGCACCCGCCACCAACCGTTGGGCAGTAGCCCACCAGACACAGCACCTGTCTGGTCGGAGGATCCTCCATTTTCTATGGAGGATGAGTACTATATCCTGTTCCTCATATACTCCCAAACTAATATCTACTGACCGAGGAGGTACCTATAAATAAAATTGTTTTGTATGGAACTCAAATTCAAATTCTTTATTTCCAACTAAGTGTACAGATGTTTTTAGATGTTAACATTAGGTTATTTCTTAGAAGTAAGTTGCCTGTTAAGGCACTTCAGTTTACATGGTTAAAAACATGTAAAAATAAAAATATAAGCACTCATTATATAATACTTGAAAGTCAAATCAGGAAACAATGCATGTGCGGCCAAACCTTAAGAGCGAACACGATGGAATGCGTTAGTTCCTTCAAATTACTAATGAATATATTAATAATATACTTTATTTCGGTTATAGAAAATGTCCATAATGTGTTAGTAACAGAAATACTTATACAACTACATAAGTTAGTAACAAAAAGAATAAAATATTATAAATTTACTTAAAAATATCGTCTGATCGAATCGAATCGTACGAGTAATATACCTGGTAAATAAATTTATTCACGATTGACGTAGTGGCTCAACGATCGGCTACAGTGCTGCGTGGCGTGGGTTCGATTTCCGCACGGAACTTATATTTGTATGTCCTACAGTTAGTTGTTACGGGTCTAGCTGTTTGTGTATGTGTGTTTTGAAATGTTTGTAAACGCACCCACGATACAGGAAAAAGTTCCTGTGTGGGCCAACGTTTTTTTTTTAAAGAAAAATTAAATTCAACCTAAGAGTCCCTAATTGGATGCTGGATTTTCATTTTTGAAAAGTGAGATCGTTCAAATGGGGGCAAAAATAACACGAGCTATAATGCTTGGCATCCAAACTGTGACTTACCTATAGTACCCAAGTTAAGAAAATACGGATTACGATGCTGTTTTTTAAACAGGCATACTCATAAAAACTTCTACTTCCACACGCAACACTGCTAGCAACATCAATTTCGAAACACAAAACAAAATCAGAAAATACATCATTATAATTCGAAGTTTCGTTACAGAAGCACAACTTCGGTACTCACATTACATCACTGAAGCGCTGCTTCGTTAGCCGTATCAAAAACTGTTTTATCTTGGAAGTTTGCAACACTGCAGGCTTGTGTTCAACACTTTGAAGTATCGTAATTGTATCTACTTGTACACAGTCTTGTTGGGCGTGTCTTAAGATACTTCAGTATGCGTAATTTTGTATTTTCAATTACCTACGTTATACTCAAGTTCAGCATCTGATTTGCATTTTCCTAACTATGTTGGGGTTGGCTTCCAGACTAACTGCAGGCGAATATTTAACATTTAACGGAAGGAAAAACTCTTTAATATAAAAATTGTATTTTGGGGATATGGGTGGCTGGAAGCAACATCGACGCACAACCAAAAACTGTAAGATTAGTACATGAATCTGGTCCTCCGGCGTTAACATTTTTCGTCGGTTTTCCTGATTTCTTGAACTGTAAAATAAAATGTACATAATTTTCATCTAACCCAATGAGGGTTTTCATGAAAGAAGTGAATTATCTACTTCTTCATTTGAAATGTCTTTCGAGTCAAATAGAAATGATGGCTTTTTCATTATTTTTACGGTTTACTGACAAAAAATTAAAAGTAAAATATATTGCAATAAGTTTCAGTAATACATATTTTTAATATAAGATAAAAGTCACAAACTAAAATATCTTGCAATAAATGCAGCTCATTATAGTGTCATGCTCAGCGTCATTACAGTCCTGGTTCTGCTACGTTCACCTTCATTTCCCATAATACTTAAGTACGACCCATAAAATACCCGGTAACACCCTATGTAGCTGTTAAAGTCATTATTTGTAAGTTTTCATGGTGTCCAATAAAACTATTCTATTTTATTTTACGACTTTTAATTAGGTAACTTGACAGGATCTAGTGTAACCTAAGGCACTGAAAAATGCAATAAAACAGGTTTGCAGTAAAAATAAAATAACTTACAAAATAGATTCTAGTACAGTATAGTGCATCATTCACTGTTTTACGTAACACTTAATTTAAGGACACTACCCTATTTTGCAGTTTGTAGAAGTGCCGTGTTTACAATATACTTAAACTATTTATACATATTAGAACGTTATACCGTTCTCGAGCTCGATTGCTCATCTGGCAATAGCGGCCTAGCAACCAAGCGGCAATGACATTTGTAGATCTGACATTGACACAAAAACTATAATCTAATATTAGATTCGCAAGTAAACACTTTAATGAACTATTCTATGAGAACTGCCACCGCGCATAGAGGTTTGTCTCGCATATGTCAAAAATGACATCTGCGTGGGGTTGTCAAATTTGACATAAGCGGGACATATCTATATCATATAGTTAATAATGCTACTTATTAGTTTACTTTGAACTTCAATGCTCGAGACCTCTCGGTTTGAAGCTGACATTGGCGTGAGTTGACATGTCAAAAAATAATTTCTTGACGAAAATAACTGAATTACTATTTCTTTGCAGTATGATGACAGAAACTCAGATTATAAATGAGAAAGTATGTGTGTCTGTTAGTCCGTCTTTCACGGCAAAATGGAAAGACGAATTGATCGTGATTTTTTAAGTGAAGATAGTTGAAGGGAGGGAGAGTGACATAGACTACTTTTTGTCTTTTTCTAACCCCCCACTCCCTAATGCGGGCGCAACCGCGGTGACCGAGAAACAATACAATTTCTATTGTGTCTCGTTATCTGGCACTAAAGGTGTTAAAATAAATGAACCAACGTTACATGCAAATAAGGATTTACAAAACTGGACTTATTATTTTATTTGCATCAGTAACAAACAGAATGACACGCTAGCACCATCTAAGGCTGTGAAAGTGTGTGGTGTGGGTGGGTGTGTATGAGTGTGTATAAATAATTGAAGTGTTACCATACAGCACTTCAATTATTGACATTACATTACAAATACTTTTTATTCAATACTATTTAGAATGATTAGTCAGTTCCTTGGATACAGTTACTGTTGCTTTTTATAGTGTTAAATATATCGAGATGAGAGAATTTCTTCGAAAAAATTTCATAAGATGCGACCAATGACAAAATTATAATAATAAATCTGGATCTGTAATGTGTGTATCTTCTGCCAGCCGCATATCTATATATATATACGCATATCTACATACATAGTCCTCACATGACCAAGATAACATCGGAATTTAAAAAAAGGTAGACGTTAACATTCTGTTCAAAAATGTCGGTGACATTATTACGCCTGGCAACTAAGTACCTAATAGCAACGTAACTTGAGAACTTACATATTACTATCTTCTGTCGTAGGAGCTTCATAAAACCACACAACGTCAAAGAGACATATTTCCGTAGGTTTTTTTATTCTGGAAACTAACTGTTTATGACTATACTCCGATAGAATCCAATCTAATGTAACTGATATTTTTTATTTTCTGTTTCCAAGGATTCCTTGTATTTATTGGTATGGTCTGAATACGTTATGCATAAGAAATTTTTGTATCGAACAATATAAACATATTTTTTTGTCTAGAAATTCTCTTATAACATGGCTTCGTTTTAGTACATGAATAAGAATATTAGCATATGCTATGACTAAGTTATTACAACCGCACGGGTCAATCTTCAACGTCTGTCGAGGTCGTCCGAGGATGGTTGACCACTTCACACCGAGACTGCCCCATGCTTCGGAAAGCATATTAACCCGCTATTCCGTGTCATTTGCATAACTTTGACACCAGTTACGGTTAGTCAGAAGCCCGAAAGTCTGACAACCAGTCTGACCTAAGGATATCGTGTTACCCAGGAACTGGATTGTGGTATTTTGACAGGCAGTTATTAATTTTTTGCTGCGTTCAGCTGTACCCTTGACTGGAAGCCAACCCCAACAAGTTTGGATGATGTTCAAACAATTGTATTTTTAAAAATCCTACTTTAGTTAAGAATCAACAGTGTCTGGTACTAATGCAAATCTTTCGTTAAAAAAACTTGCACCCCACAACCATCTTTATTTTCCCAACGATCGGAACATAACTTTAGCGGAGATTCTTATTCTTTTTTCAAAAGTAAAAAGAAAACTATTACATCGCGGTATAAATAAACAATGTTTTACTTAGCTCCATATCCGTTTGTATTCAGACGGTGCTATTTTCCTTCATAAGAATTTAAAATAGTCAAGAGTAGGAAAATCTGGCTTTGAAAGATTGTGTACCGAATGAAAGTAAGCAATGGAGGATTACTTTCTATCTTCTTACCTTCTTCTAAAACAATCTTTTTCATTATTATTTAGCAACAAGCTAGCTCTTGACCTTAATCCCTCCTGATGGAAATCAATCAGGATCCTCTCTTATATAAGCTCAGCTCAAGTTTATTTATGAAACGGCTATTGTTTTTTGAAAGCACGGTTGGCGCAGTGGCTGAGCTATTTCGATTCGTAGGTTTGATTCCCGCACAGAACAAATATTACACGATACAGGAGATTTTTTTAGTGTGGGGCAATGTTTTATTTAAATAAAAAGAACAGGGTTGGACTTGATGTTTGTCGCTGTTTTTGACGACCTATGTGGTGCGGCGGGCGAAGGTCCGCCAGCGAAGCAGGAAGTTTCGGGTTCGATTTCCGCCTTGGGATAAATGTTTATACGATCTACAAAATTGTGTTCCGTGTGTTCTGGGTATTTGCTATGTACAATGAAAATATCTATCTATGTAATTACTGTATTTAGTATATCAGTCATCTAGTACCCATAACACAAGCTCTGCTTAGCTTGGGGCTAGATGATGCTGTGTGGATTGTCCAGCATTATTTATTTTAATTTTATTTTAATCATGAGTACTTTCACCCACTGAAAGATTGTAAGCGTCACAAGAATAGAATAGAATAGAATAGAATAGATTTATTTATTTGCAATGAATGTAGGTACATATTATTAGGTGTTACAAAGTTTTATGGTTCCTTGTACATTCTACCTTAATTGGCATGCAAATTTACATTTTAAAAGAATTTAATAAAACTTATCATCTAAGAATTCTTGTACTGAATAATAACACTTGTGCAAAAGTAATTCCGTAACATGCTTTTTAAATATAGTTAGTGGTTGTTCCTTGACATTATTTGGTAACTTATTATAAACAAGTGGTGCCATACAAATAACACTTTTTCTTAAAAGTGCAGTCTTAAAGACACCCGTGCTTAAAAGATTTTTATATTGGGATCTAATACTTATTGTTCTATTTCGAGTTTCTTTCAAGGTGGTAAACAGGTGAGAATTCGTTTTAACAAATATACATAATTCCAATATATAAAGACATGGGAAGGTTAACAGTTTATGAGACTGAAATATAGGTAGACAGCTGTCAGTTACTTTTAGGGCAAGAGACCCTGTATATTTAATACACCCAATGTATTCGGTATTCGGATTCGGTATTCGGAAGAAAAACGCTTAAAAGTGTATTTTTAACTTACGATGTGACACCTTATAGGGAGGATAAGAGAAAAAATATAAGGAAAACGTGAACACTAAGGACAAACGGAACCCCAGAAGTACTTCAACGAAACAAAATGTATAAATACGTAATGTTCAAGTGATATACGCAAAAATATACTAGGCAATAAAAACAGGCAGCTCTTAATGCTGGGCCGGGGAATATCGCACACAGATGGAGTGAATGTGCGGAATTAAAGAGTTGAAAACTGTGCAATTATTGTCATGAGTACTGAATTCTGAACTCCGCATTGACAATTAATATGATGAGTTGTGGGAATTATTTCACGGTAAATTAATGAGAATTCTGCAGTTTCGTCGAAGTATTTTTGTATTCATTTTATTTCGTTTGTATGACAAATAATTTTGCTATCAATTACTCATGTACGTAGCTTTTTCAGGAGCCATTGCAGTTATTGAATTTCTTGGAAGTAGGGTTAAGTGTAATGAATGTTCAATCCAGATAAAATTGGGAGTGCATTGGCCTTTTTTATGCACGAAATTAAATGAAAAATTTATACTTGGGTAAGAACAGAATGAGATAGGGGATAATTAAAAATGATATATTTTAATTGTATTTTAGTGTGTTTGTCATTCAAACAAAGGCCTCCGACCTCTTGGTCATTTCAAGGGACCGTGTTGTGCAATTTTTGACGTTCAAAATATGCTGATTTTCCGTCTTATTTTAATAAATGAATTTTCATTTTAATTGGTATCCCTATGACTTTCAAAAATATCTCATTTACTAAGTAACTTTTCTGGAGACAAAATTAGCTATAAATGCAATATCAGGGTGGGAGCCTGGTGATTGGTCACACAGGGTGTCCTAGTTTGGACTCAAGTCTCTCACTGTTCGGGTGCCGTCGTCGGCTACCTACGAGCCAGCCGTCGCAAGGCTGCGCAAGCGCACGGGACAAGACACAGGTATCGTATAATCCAGTTATCCAGTAGCTGGGTTGTTGAGTCCAGAGAGGCAGCTGTTCCATGTAATAGACTGGTATTCAGCTACATACGGTAAGTCTGGAAACTGACGCCACATTCATGGAAAAAAGCTTGGAAGATGATAAGATAATGATGAAGTCAAACAAGAAACAGCTAGTAACAAATCATATAGTCACTATGCTTAACAGATTTGTAATCGAAGTAACTATTTGGTCAAGATGTTGGGCATCTTATGCATAGGTGGCCTGTTAGTGAAAATAAAACTCATTTCAAAACTATCCGGAAAATATTGTGTAGTAGAAATATATACCTACTAGCATCTATATTATAAAGATGCGTAGACCGTATGTGAAGCCAAATAAATGAAGCAATAAAGCACCTCAATATCCACCATATTACATTCCAATATGGCGGCCATTCCAATGGTAATTCAAAGATGAATCCAATGACATAACATTGGAACAGGTACAGTCAAGAGCATAAATACCTTTCATTTACAAACATTTCAAAAGCAATTTTCTCGTGCATGTTTGGCAGCTTTGGGGAAAATACTATTTCATAATTACACATTATTGCATATTAGTTTGGAGGACAATGTATGTATCAACATACAATTCCTATCAATACATCATCTGCCTAGCCTTTTCCCAACTATATTGGGGTCGGCTTCCAGTCTAACCGGATGCAGCTGAATACCAGTGTTTTACATGGAGCGACTGCCTATCTGACCTCCACAAAATCAAAATCAAACAATTTTTATTTTGATTTAATTTTGAAACGAAACCCTCCTAACAAATAGGCCTTTACGACTACTAGTGTGTTTTGGACAATTCCACCGGCAGCACTCAGGCGGGGATGTTTTGTCCTGTCTGATAGTTTTTTTCTCTCTCGCGAAACTAGCTTCGGTGTGATCGAACTAGGAATAAAAAGCAAAACAATCGAAGTTTCGTTTGGTTTGTCAGTTTGTTTTTTCTTAAATAGCTGTTCTTTTATTTTGTAACGTGAAGTTGAGCCAGTGCAAGTTAGACGCTTTAACTAAAGAGGATTTGAGTTATGAAACATAACATTACACCTGTATAAAAAATAACCCTTCCCGGAGGAAGGGTTTTTTTTTTTTAATGGGACAAGCTCCCCGCACTATTCCCAAACCACTGCAACTCCTGAAAACCAGAATCAACAGTGGCGACCACCAGAAAAGCGTCGAGACAATGAAGCCCAACGAGTCCCGGAGAAACGATTTAACTGTCTTGGAACCCGCAATTAAATTAATCAGAAAAGAATGGCGGAGGAGTTAGAAAAATACATCATTTCCACTTCTTACCCGCGAAGGGTTAGGCGGAGATGGACCTTTAGCACACCCACATTTCGCCAGGTGTGTATAAGTCCCATGTAATATGGAGCTAGCCTATAGACATCTACCGGGGAAAAATCCAGACTCCAGGCTAATATGGAAAAATCTCAATATCGCATTGCCCGAACCGGGAACCATAGCCTAGACCTTATGCTCAAGAGTAGCGCTTACAATCATTACATTTGAATTACTTGTGTTGCAAGCTGACTAAAATTCCTTTTGAACCATCCTACTATGTTTATAGTTCGCGGCAATAATGCAGCAAGCTTTGAGCTAGATTCGAGCCACAGACTGATGAAATGTCTAATAAAGGGTTCAAATATCACAGGGATATAAGATTTCCAACTCGGTTTCTGACGAGCGCAATGCAATATGACGCAATACCTACCTCATACTCATGGGTGCATTTACGTAGACATCCAGCTGTTCAGCTGGTCCCGGTTTACCGGCGCTTATTACATAAGCGCTGACTGGTGCAGGTTGGCCATGCTGATCGGCGCTGTCAGTTTTTTTTTCAAGCGCTAATAAGCGCTGACTAGCTCAGATCTGATTGGTTTGTGGTTTATGCTAGTTCGAACTGACAAACCATCACTTTCTATGTACCCTGACACTCTTGATGTTATAAAAATGCAAGTTTATACAGTATCTTCTTCTTCAATTTTCAAATATATAAAAATAAATCATTGCCGTAAGTAGATATGAAAAATCATCTCTTGAGAACGGTTCGAGCGATTTGACTGACTTTTCGAAGAGTTGTGAAAGTAAGGACAAAGTTGGCGCACAAGAAATTTCTGGGAAATTCAACGGAATGTCGGAAAATTGGATGGTTGTTTGTTTAAAAATCTCATTAGAAACAATGTTTGCACTCGTGCAAAGCCGGTGTGAAACGATACTTTCAAATAAAAAACTGTATTCAAAATACCGGCACGGTTGGCGCAGTGGCTCAGTAATTGGTGGCTGTGCTGCGTATCGCGGGCTCGATTCACGCCCGGAACAAATATTTGTATGGTCTATAGATAGTACTGGGTCTGACTGTTTGTTTAAGTGGCTTTAATATTTTGTAAAATCACCCACGATAAAGGAAAAATTCTTAGTGTGGCACAACGTGTTTTTTTTTAAGATATGTCGTTGGTTGGATGTGTGTAAAATACTTTACTAAATCGGGAACCAGTTTCAGATCGTCAAAAAACAACGTTGAAGATCAAACTATGACAAAAATAGACAGAGCAGCCATTTTTGTGGCACATAACGACTTCAATATCGGCCATTATTGGTCGCTCTAGTCAATAAATGTGCTATTATAAGCAGATGCGAGCTCCCACTATATTTAGATGTTAGCTGCACACAGCGGATGACTGATCGGTTTTAAAGCGCTGAATGATTTAGTTATGTCTTGATGATTACCACTGTTTAACAATTTGTGAATAGTTAATAAAACATGGGTAACATGAGGAGCTCGTGGCTAAATACAAACAGCCGCATGGGCTGATCGAAGGTTAAGCTACGCTTGCCGAAGAGAGTCTGTGGATGGGTGACCCGGCCGTTGGTCCCGGCTGTCATTTGTAGATCATTGACAGTCGTTACGGGTAGTCAGAAGCCCGAAAGTCTGAAAACCAGTCTTACTAAGTCTACTTTGACCGGTATTTATGTATGATAGATAGATAGATAAATCGTTCATTATGTTTATTTATCCTGTCTACCTAGCCCACTGTGCAGAGCATGCATGGAGGTGGACGAGACAGCGGACCACGTGCTTCTCCACTGTCCAGAGGTTACTGCATACAGGGCTAAATACTTCGGTAACCCGGTTACTCTCCGAGAGATCGCCAGTAACGTCAGGGCGCTGCTGGCCTTTCTCGGGGAACTGGGGTGGATCGAATAAGGTATTGTCCCACCCTTTACGCAAAATACGCGCTACGTCGTGGAGTTGCGGAAATCGGCCCGTCTAACAATACAACAACAACAATCCTGTCTACCGCCCTGTCACTTACGGCAGAAATATTTTCATTTTTACTATTATGCCTGATTTTTCATTTCAGTAGTCTGGTTTTAGTCTGTGAACTTACTTTTTATTGAATGTTTAATTGTTTTATGCACTTGGGTTTTAGTATTTTATCACGTATCTATCTCCCGCCATTACGCAAATAAAGAAAGAAAAAATTCAGTACCGTACTCAAATTTTAGAAGGGGCCAAGCTAAATTCATCATTAATTTCATTGCCAAATAGTTTTGCGTTTTTTTCATATTCTAAGCCACAGTATACGTAATTAAAAAAAAAAAAAAAAAAAAACCAGCTCTATATGAGAAATGGGAGCAAACACTTGAACATTCGAATTATACAAAATAATACATATCCACTTCGTTTTATTATAAACTAGCGGCCCGCTCCGGCTTCGCACGGGTATAATAATTATTTACGACATCACATTAGAAACCTCAAAAATTACAATATTTCTCCACTATTTAATGGATGTTATTATACATATAAACCTTTCTCTTCAATCATTCTATCTGTTAAAAAAAACCGCATCAAAATCCGTTGCGTAGTTTTAAAGATTTAAGCATAAATAGGGATATAGGGACAGAGAAAGCGACTTTGTTTTATACTATGTAGTGATATTCACGTTGTTGGAACCGTTTTCTAAACTAGAACTCCGTTACAGCTCCGCTAAAAATTGTAGATTTATGATTCCTTGCGGAAGTTCCGTATTAGCGAAGACAGAGGCTAAGTTCCATTACAACTACATTAGAAAGTACCTCTACCTAGCACACAGATAACCCATTCCACTAAATTCACACTCAAATGTCATGAAATCCTCGGGAGGAACCATACAAATAATGGAGGTACCTGCTTAGTTCAACATGTATGTATGTAGACACAAATGTTGGAACACTGCACTACATTACGTACATATGTACTTAAATATACCTACATTAGGGTACAGCTCTAATCCTCCTAAAAGCGTCATTCTGTTTCCACCATTGAATATTTCTAACACTATATACATATATACAGAACCATTACGTCTGTATATTATGAATATAACTTTGATTTTTACATCGAATAAGAGCAAAATCATTACCAATTCGTTTAGTTTATCATGTATGTATGTAGACACAAATGTTGGAACACTGCACTACATTACGTACAAATGTACTTAACCATACCCACATTAAGGTACAGCTTTAATACTCCTAAAAGCGTCATCCTGCTTCTACGAGTACCATTGAATATTCCAAACACTACATACTCGTAAATACAAAACCACTACGTCTGTATATCACCAACACAACTTTGATTTTCACATCGGATACGAGCGATATCATTACCAATTCGTTCTCTTAAAGTTTAAGTTTATTTTTCTAGTGCAAAAAAGTTACACACTCTTAAGTTAAGTCTATACTGTACGTAAATGTGAGTCCCAAATAAACACATAGAGTCACGCCTTTATACCCCCCATAGCTTAGGCAGACATGTAATATAGTTGGAACACGACACGGTTGGGGCAGTGGTAGAGCCATGGCTTGTGCACTGGCCGGATCCCCGCCCTGGGACCTGGAGGCGAAAGTACTCGCGTCACTGTTCCGGTGGCGCGAGGAAGCGCGGGCGCGAGGCGAGCGACTGACGCAGCGACACATGGAGCTGCGTCGGTCCCAGCTTCGTGAGGTCCTGGTGGCGGAATGGCGGGAAAGGCTTTCACGCCCTACCGCCGGCCTCGTCACCATCGAGGCGGTCCGGCCGGTGCTCGATCACTGGCTCGGGAGGAGGCACGGCTCCCTGTCGTTTCGGGTGACGCAGGTGCTCTCGGGGCATGGTTGCTTCGGGAAGTACCTGTGTCGCATAAACAGGGAGCCGGACGCCCGGTGTCACCACTGCGTCGACTGCCGGGAGGACACGGCGTGGCATACGCTGGCAGAGTGTCCCGCTTGGGAGGATCCGCGCCGTGCCCTCGTTGCGGAAGTAGGCAGGGACCTGTCGCTGCCGGCCGTCGTGTCATCGATGGTTGGCAGCGAGGAGGCCTGGAACGCGGTGGTGTCCTTCTGCGAGACGGTTATCTCGCGGAAGGAGGCTGCGGAACGGGAAAGGGAGATATCTTCCTCCAACCCGGCCCGCAGCAGACGCACCGGGCGTCGGCGGAGGGCGGACAACGCCCTCTTCCAGCCCCCCTAAATGGGTCCAGGGGCGACGGACCTGGGGACGTCTGTCGCCCCCTTAACACCAGGACCCGAGGTGGTGGCGCGTGTTCCACGCGCGCCCCTCTTAGACGTCGCGGGGGGAGTCTAACACCTCACTCCGCCCCTCGTCCTGCGGAGGCCTGCATAGGCGGGCCGGCACTAGCTGGGGGTTGCGGAAGGATCGTACGTTCCCGCGACCCCCGGCGTAGGTGTGAGACGGAACAACGGGTGGTTTTTAGTCAGTAAGAGTCTGACAGACCCCTTCGCTCCCCCAGAGCGAAGGACATCCATGAGGATTTTCCAACCCGCACCAAAAAAAAAAAAAAAAAAAGTGGTAGAGCCATCGGCTGCTGCGCCGCGTGTTGTGGGTTCGATCCCCGCACGGAACAAATATTTGTATGACCTACAGCTAGTTGTTCCGGGGCTGGCTGTTTGTGTATGTGAGTTTAGATGTTTGTAAACTTACCCACGATACAGGAGAAATTCCTAGTGTGGGGCAATGTTTAAAAAAAAAAACACCCACATTTCACCAGTTATGACTAAAGCCATGTTGTAGGGCCATCAACCAGAAAGCCAAAATCCGGGGTGCGACTGAGAAATTCCTGTTTTTTTTTGTTCTAATCTCGGTCTCAATCTGTCAAAATTACGTCTAATTTACCGACATTTTTGACAAGTTTTTGAAATTGATTGTCGCTGTGATGAGATTACAACAAAGTTTTTAGAGTTTTTAATTACGAAAATTGGCCTTCTATTCACGTTAGTTCATCTTATCTACAAATCCACAAAAACAAAAGGGAATCAATGAGTTACTAAAGGTTTCTTCCAGTTCTTACTGATGTTTTTGACATTGATTGTCGCTGAGATGGATTACGACTAGATTTTTAGAGTTTTTAATTACGAGAATTGGCCCTCTGTTTACTTATCTACTAAACCAGAAAAACAAAAGGAAATCAATGAGTTACTAAAGGTTTCTCCCGCTTGCCAAGCTGAAGCTGCCATGATAATTAAAATTGTGTCATCTCAGAACCTCGACACAAGTATTGTATTGAAATAATAAAACGTAAGACAAGTTGGTGCAATTGAGTTTTAGAACCGATATTAAAACAACTTTGTTGTACAGAGACATCTCAAAACTTACGTGCACTCACATTTTATATGTGTGTAAAGCGGAATGGTTTCCTTGGACATGGACACTTAATTCTTCTAGAACGATTGCTACGACCGTGTCGAACAAAGACGTTTGTCTGCACGTGTTTTTTGGCTTATGTCTTTTTGTTGTGTGAAACTTTAAATATTAAATAAATATTGCTGGACAATCCACACAGCATCATCTAGCCCCAAGCTAAGCCGAGCTTGTGTTATGGGTACTGGATGACTGATACACTTAATACAATACATTACATATATAGATATGTTTTATTATACATAGGAAATACCCAGAACACCCGGAACAAATATTTGTAGATCGTACAAACATTTGTCCCAAGGCGGGAATCGAACCCGCAACCTCTTGCGTCGCAGGCGGACCTTCGCCCGCCGCGCCACATCGGTCGTCAAACACTTTGTTTTATTATAACTTGTATTTTATAAATTCAAACAGTTATGTCTTGTATAGAGGGTGGAAGAGACGCACAACATGATTCTGGATCCACCAGCGTTGTTTTTTTTTTTAAACTGTTAAATATCATTAATGAATCTTACCCACTGATGGTTTTAATGAAAGAAGTGAATTTTGAACCGTTTAATTTAATTTAATTATAAATGTCAAGGTTAGATTGATGATGTTTCTTTATGATTTTTTACATTTTAAACTAAAAAAAACTTCAGAAAAATCGTTTATTAAAAAAATGTAATTTATATGTTTAAATATCGAGTTAAATAAAGATATAATAATAATGATAACAATAAAAGCTCGCGCTGTACCACTTAAAGCTTCAGTATTATAGAATCTAACATTGTTATGCTTTCAGTAACGAGCCTCTTCAAATCGACCTCTGTTTGTATATTAAATGTTCAACTTGATCTGAGCTCCAACTTTGAGAAGGTGGAATAGTTGTTGACACGAGGTGAAATAGTTTCAGCTACTATAGTAATGATACCACGATCACGAGTTCATCATAAGTTAAGTTAGGTATGGGCTCGTTATTACGAGTTTACATAATACAGAATTTGACTGCACGTTTGGCGCAGTGGCTGCGCGATTGGCTGCTACGCTGCGTGTCGCAGGTTCGATCCCCGTACGCAACAAATATTTGTATGACCAACTGGTAGTTGTTTGTGTATGTCAGTTTTAATGTTTGTAAACGCACTCACGATACAGGAGAAAATCCTAATGTGGCGCAACGTTTAAAAAAGAAGAATGCTTAGTACCTAATCCGCTAAATCATAAAATTCTGAGGATCCTAGTTGAGCTCCGCGATTTCTGATAAAAGCGAGCACTGACTGAACAACTCCACTAAAATCTGTGTTGTTCTTTTCTATAAAGACTATCTCTGACATCACACCAAGATAATGTCTGGACTTTAAAAGACACTGGGACCTGAGTTTGAGTCACCGTTTCTTCTTGGAGTAGTCAGATAAGAAACACTAACCACATCTACTTAAAAAGAAATGTCTTACGTTTCTAGGTTTGGAAAATCTTGTGAGGCAACATGGACTTTTAATTTATATAAGTCTGAAATCATCAATTACCTTCTCTGTATGAGAAGAGGCCTTCGCCGCGCAGTGGGACAGTAATAGGCTGGTACTTTACTTTACTTTCACACTGCCATTTGCAACTATAGTCCTTCTGTGTGTGGGACTGTAACAAGCTGATATTATTCAAATCAATTCACAGATAAATTTATCATTTACATTTCTTAGTACCTATCTTTTGCTCATATTCATAGTTAATAGAACGTAAAGATATATCCACTGAGCAATCTATACGATTCTTCGAATTTATCAGACTGTGTCAGTATGGCAGTTTCTATGATGCCTTTCAGTGTAGGTTATAGTGAGAAAGATATTCTCGGCAGTGGAGGCGAACCTTTGTACTCGTTTCCAAGAAGGGAACCAAGATATTTCGAGTGACAAATGTTCTTCTAGCGAAATTGTGTTAAAGCCTCGTCTCTCATGCTCGAGGTTGTAAGTTCAAATTCCGGCAAGTATCAATCTGACTATTTCAATTGAAATGTTCTTTTCAAGTTTATCTTCGATTTCATATACTTCAGTGAAGAAAAACATCATGAGGAAACTTGACCTTAGAGTTTATACATTATATTTTAAGTCTGAAATCGCCAACTCAACCAAACTGGTATTATTATGAATATTTGATTATTAATAATTATAATATTTAGCGACATAACTTGGTCAAAATCAAAATCAGAATTCATACATTCAAATTAAGCTGAAAGTCAGCTCTTTTCGAACGTCCAAAATTACATAAGACAGTCCCCTCAACGCTCACCCTTTGCCGCTTCCTAGTATTTTTGCTGGGGGGAAGAAGTGGTGAAACGAACTCCCCAGCAACACACAATTATGTCTGATAAGTTTGATATCTAATCATCGTCATGATCTTGCCTCCCAACTTGTTTGGTGTGAGCTGGTTGAGACTATCGGTCTTTGATCTGATAAAGACTATTAAAGATTAAATAATGGCAGCCAGAACCATTATCTCTGAAGGATAGGATTCGTAACGAATACATCCGACAGAGAACCAAAGTTACCGACATAGCTCAAAGAATTAGCAAGCTGAAGTGGCAGTGGGCTGGCCATATCTCGCGAAGAACCGACAACCGCTGGGGTAAACGTGTTCTTGAGTGGAGACCGCGACTCGGCAAACGTAGTGTAAGACGCCCTCTGACTAGGTGGGATGACGATCTGCGAAATACTGCAGGCAGATGCCAGCTTCGGCAAGCTGAAGACAGGGCGCTATGGCGCTCATTAGGAGAGGGCTATGTCCAGCAGTGGACTAATATAACCTGATGATGATGAGCCAGAACCAACTGCTTAACTTGCTTTTCATGGCACGGTCGGGTCTTGTCATGAAAATGGATGCCAACAAAGCGTTGCACGAAAGCCAAACCCATATTTTACAACGCCACTCACTCACGTTTCCCGTCGTGCCATAAGAAGTATTAACAATTGACAAAGGTTCCTTTCAACACAAGCGAACGTTACTAAGCATTTTTAGTACCACGTATAACCTTTTACTGCCCACAGTACATGATTGCGATTTATTTTCATTGTTTCACAAACTGAATTACGAAGTGTTATCAAACAAAATGGTGGCTGAATCGGTAATACTTCAAATTGATAGAGCGAGGTCAGTGTGGGCGGCCATTTTAGAAGCCTATTACTGTTTACGCATGGAGGGCAGAAGGCTAAAAGTTATTTGTTGGCTTGGTAGCGTGGTTCTTAATGCGAATGGTTCAAAATGTTTTTGGGTTAGTAGGTACATCTTCTATGAATATCTATCAGGATTCGGTTTCCGCATTTAGTCCGTGCCGTGTGTGTGACCATTGAGCGTGTGACTCCCTATTGTATTGTTGTATTGTTACCTACCCTGAAGGGTTAGGCAGAGTTGTACTTATATGACACTCACAGTTCACCAGTTATGTTAAAGTCGCATATAGTAGGAGACCTCTTTTCATCAATCCGAAAAAAAATCCAGACCCCGGGCTGCTACTGAGAAATTCTAGATATCATCAATCCTAATAACTGACTGACCCGGGAATCAGTAGTTTGTGACCACCAGACCAACGAGGCTGCACAAATATCCATAAATACAGACACCACGAGACGTAGCTAGTCTCGCTTTAAAGAAAAATAAATTCCTATGAGTAAGCGCCATTTTAAAAACACTTTTTGTTCTAAAGCCCTCTGACACCGACCGGTTGGCTGGTGAAGCAGAAAAAGCCATCAGCGGCGCCCCGCGATGTCGACAGGAAAAATAGGGGCGGATTGAAAATATATTTCTTTCCTCGTCTTTTTTTTTACTTTCGTCGTCAAATTAACAGGTATTGAGAGGCTGATAATATTTCTATAGGCGACTTCGGAGAGCAGAAAATCTTTTGTCATTTTCCATATTGGTACCGAAAATCACAGCTTCAATAATATTATTGTCTGGGAATATTTCATGGAGGTTTAAGATATGTAGTTTTAAGTTATAATTTTTTTTTTTAATGTTGCCCCACACTAGGAATTACTGCTGTGTCGTGGGTGCGTTTACAAACATTAAAATTCACATACACGAACAGCCAGATCCGGAACCTGTAGGCCATGCAAATATTTGTTTTGATTATTTACACATTTCACTGTGCGGAATTTGTCCCAACTATTGATAGACATTTTGCGACCGGTTGGTTAACTCTCAGTTTTCATAGAAACTGAATAAATGACAGAATGAAAAACATTTTGCGATTTTATTTCACACAGAAATAGTGTTATTGGAACAAGATACGTCAAAATATAATTAAAAAGGGCTGATCAATTAATAGATATGGTGATAATCTTCACTCATCGCATTTGGTATAATAAAATTCTTGCCATGCATTTTCCTCCTTCACTTTCATTTTGTTATCAATTGACCTCTTTATTATAAGCCTTTGATACGTTTTACATAAACAGTAGTGTGATGAAGAACAATCTAATAATTATTCACGCTACACTGTGAGAAGTAAATAGTATCAAGTATGTACTTAAAATAGTTTTTGCTGAAAAAGACCGGCTGATGCTGGTTTCCTAGTTCACAAACTTAATTAAAATTGCCAGAGGATTGCCATCTCTTTCCGACGGAAAGCTACATAAAAGGACGTTGAAGGATAAAAACTAAGTTAGAGATGTTAAATTACTTTATGCGTTGAACTTAACCGTGTTTTGGGTGCGATGCGTTCTGAAATATCAACTATGTCACTGGGAAAGCAACTTAATTTAGTTCAACTTAAAAATGACTGTTCGTATATACGTCTGTCCCTTTCTTGTTTTAAAAGAGAGAAAAGATGGAAATAGCTGAAATTTACTTTACCTTTTCAACAAGGGCATTGCCTCTATGCATGATGGATGGATTGTGTGAAAGATGATATGGCTAGAAAGGAGGCTGGCATTCTGAGATGATGAATTGCGGTCTTTGGAAGAAACAGACATGCTGCGCCGACACAAAATAAATGGGGATGAGGGCCGAAGGATGATGACAATGATATTGTAAGTAAATTACAGAAAAACTGTGAAAAACCTCATAAGTATCAATGTAGTTAAAATCCGTAACTATGACGTAACCTTTCGCATGGCTTCATCGGGCGGCCAATCATTTTTCCAATTATCATCACAAAATGGCCAATAATAAGGCTTCCTGCGAACGCCGCAGAACTGTGATTATTTCACGTAGAAGTATATTATATAGATCGTTACCGCCCACTGCACTCGAAGCACTCGCAATTTTGTGGCCATTTTTAGGGTTCCGTACCAAGAAACGAAATAAAGGAACCCATAAAGCGTCACTTCGTTGTCCGTCTGTCTATCAATATGATTTTTCTCCAAAACGCGTGGAGGTATCACGTTTAAATTAATATCAAACACTGACATCTATAGTTCCTTGGAGCTTCAAAGCTTTCAGCTTGTAAACCAACTTAGTAACGCAGTATTTTGCGATATAATAAATCAAAACCTATTTCCGCTAAACCGATCCCGCTGACCTGAATTATGAAATTTGAGAAGAAGGGAGGAAAAATGGAAAATTAACATTTTAGCTTAATCACATACGATTCATTGTTTGTAAAAATATAAGTTTGTACTCGCCAAAACGTTATGCTTTCCATGTGATGAAACTAAAATGTTAATTTTACATTTTTCATCAAAGTTGAGTTTGTCCTTCAATCCTACTTATCGAATTAAGATTTTTATTTTGTTTCGTTATTTTTTTGATACGTGGTACATGGTACGGGACCCTTCGTGAGCGATTTCAACATAAACTTGAACTGTTTATTTATATATTTATCGTGACTGAAGCTATTTTGATTGATATGAAATTAATTAATTTCAGTCATATCGAATAATATCGAATGTCAACTCGATTTTAACAGCTTATATAATATATTAATAATATATTTGAGAGATTTTTTCTAGGTTTCCTTTATTGCGTCAATGTGGGTGGTTGAGTTTTTCACTTCTGAAGTTCTAAAGTTTCAACAATTCAGTCAATCAACTCAGCCAATCGCAGTCCACTACTACACACGTGGCAATCTCTGTATGGTAGGTATGTCTCTCCTTAGTTGTTTCACAACGACAGTCTTCCAGTGTGTAATTAACTACGTCCTAGCCATCTATTTAAAATCGTTAGGAAACCCAGTCGTGGGCTTTGACTCCGAAGTTAGATTAAAGTAAGCTTTTAAAGCAATATTCTCAAGCCAAATTCTAAAAGCAGCGAACCTTGCTGTCGAAAAGCGAACCAAACGGGACGAATTACCTTACTCGTAAAGTCTACTACTAGTTTAGAAGACTAAAGTGGCTGCACTTTTTGGATCCAATGCACGGATTAACTCTCTCCTCTCTTAAAGCTCATTTACATGGGGAGATTTTCTTGTCTCCGATGGGTGACGTGAAATAATGTATGGTGTGAACGGTACGTGAATGACTCGCAGAAAGATTTGTTTTGTGGTTGTAAATTCGAGTCTTCCGAGAGTTGACGACCGATGTGGCACGGCGGGCGAAGGTACCGCCTGCGACGCATGAGGTAGCGGGTTTGATTCCCGCCCTGGGACAAATGTTTGTACGATCTACAAAGATTTGTTCCGGATGTTCTGGGTATTTGCTATGTACAATAAAAAATACCTATCTATCTATGTAATGTATTGTATTACCTATATCAATCATCGAATACCCATAACACAAGCTCTGCTTAGCTTCGGGCTAGATGATGTTGTATGGATTGTCCAGCATTATTAATTTATTATTTTATTTAGTTTATTTCGAGTTATCGAACCATAGCTCGAGAAAATATCAAGTTATTTACAAGTTTTTTAACTCGCTGGAGTGTAATCACATGGGTGCAGTTATCATCGATGAGTCTCAGCAACAACATTCACAAGGACATACTAGGCTATCGATGAGCGAGGAAGTCTCCTCATGTAAAGGAGACGTTAGCTCGTCTTCGCTTGGTCTACTTTGTGAAGCTAACTGCAACCAGTAATCTTATTTCACGAGAAATTGTTACATAAAAGTAAGTCGCATCCTCTCGCGGCCTTTTATGCTGATGATATTAAAATGTAGTTCTTTTAACACCTGAAAAGGGGGAAGTAAGAATGTAGAAATTATTTTAAAAAGAGTGAGAGACTGAATGGATTCAAAACAACTTTTGATGCCATAAGAAAGAAGTCTTTTATATCTTTGAGTATGAAAAGTGAACACTTGTTGGGTTACTTTACATCGAATGAAACTGTCGTTTACCAGAAACTAATGTTATGTTAATTAGGCTCAAAAGCTTTGATTAGCTGACACAGGCCTCTTGACTTGATTTCTAAATACTATCCAAGCCTTTTTCCTACTATGTTGGAGTCGGATTCTAGTCTTAATTGGATGCAGCTGAATTCTGAAGCGGCTCCTTTTAACCTTCTTAACCTTGTTACATTTACCGGCACGTTGAGCGCTGACCATGAGTTGCGCAGTTGTCAATTTAAGTTCAACGGGGAACTCAAAAACGAGATACGTAGAAGATTTATCCCTTGATATGTTCAAAAGTTATCAGGGTTTTAGCAGACTAAACATATGATTGAAAATTAGAAGAACCCAATCAATTAGAAGTTACGAATGATTCGCTTGGTATCCGCATGTATGTTATTTATGAATATTATGAATGCAGAACATTTAAAAGAGTATGCTGTGAGTATGCTGTGAGAGGCTTGATCACAATGAGAGACTAGTAAGAAAAGGTATTTATAACGCAAATGCAAATGTACATGTCGAGCGAAGAAACCCTAGAAGGACACCTTATTGGTGTTATCTCCAGAAACTTCTTGTGTACTCTCAACCGGCGTGTGACCAGATGAATGAACTTAAACGACGCAAAAGCAGTATGTAACCTACAGCAAATTTTCTAAATGATGGCAAGAACTGCATCAATATGTATGTAATAATAATATCAATATCAAGCAGTTTAAATGACCGAATACAAAATTGCATTTACACCCGTTTCCAAAGCTAACACTGGTCACTGAGATTTACAGTGAGACACCCATAAAAGTTCAAATGGCCACACAGCCCACGGGAATAATAAATTATGACCTTAAAGGTTCAAAGGAAATATGTGTGTAAGCGAATCGAACGTCGAATAATTTATCCGCAGGTGCTGAATGGTGGCTCTGTGGAACGAAAATATTGCAGAAGCGTATACCCAGCCTCAGCATAGCAGCTTTGCATGCAAATGTTTGGTTAAAATGGAAATACATGCACATAGCCTGCAGCAGGATCGTGTTCGTAGACTTCAGGCTCCTCCCCACGGGCATAGAGAGTAAAAAGAAATTCAAGCCTTTATATATCATGGACTAGCTTATGCCTACGACTTCTTCAAATATACCAATTAAAAATATACAATGATACTCGGGAATAGTGTAGATTTCCATTCATGAATGTTTTTTTTAAATCAGATAATATGAGTAGTTTCGTATCCAATTACCTACTGCATCCAAACGTTACCTTTTTATACTACTAATATAGATGCGTGTAGATAAGAAACTGTGCTCCATAAATGAAGGCAGCCCTTTCAGAAGAGATACCCCGTTACATCACTTAATATATTTCAACCACTTAATTTGCGTTCTATTGCAATGAAAATAATATTCTTTTTCACAGACTTTATTCACCATGTAATTGGACAAGCACCGTTTACAACGAATCCAAAATTTTAAATCGATAGCTAATGCTATTGCGATTTAAAATGTGGAAAAAAAAAAAAAGAACAGTAACAAAAAGACAGACTTCTAATGAAGTCTGTCTTTTTGTTACTGTTCTTTTTTTTTCACAAAAATGCCACATTCCTTAATTAGGATGAGTATTGTATACTATCGCATTAGATTGTAATCCTGTAAGTTGTGTAAATATGTAAATAGTGAAGGAACACATATTTTTATTTCCTTCTTTTGTCTTTTTCCTTTCTTTGTAGTCTTTCTTTCTTCTCTTCCGATTGAACATTCTCAAGTTCAAAAGTGATGTTCACTTCATTGGCAAACCACACCACTTTAGCATAATTATCTATTTACAATGACGAAACGTGTGTTGACAAAGATTTAGCTCTATTTTGTGAGTCTCCGCTATACCGATGGAACTGGTTACAAATCGTTTTCGGACTAACCTATTTAGGTAGTGACCTAGATATCCATGGATGTTAGTTTGTTTAGCAGTTTCCACTAACGGAAGTAGATATTTTAAGGAAGAATTTCGAATTTATTTTTAGTTTGAGCCCGTTTAAAAGGTTTAGTAATATTGATGGTGTTGATTGTAAACGAAATGGAAGGCATGACCAATCAATTTACAACGCGATTCAACTGTTTATGTACTTTTTGTGTGCCTTCATAATCCGTTTAAATTTTACTGGCAGTCTGTGTGTTGTTTTTGTTTTGTGTGTGTGTTTTTGTGATGCCAATACTTTTACCGTAAAGCGTGATACGGCTAGAAAGGAGGCTGGCATTCTGAGATGATGAATAGCGGTCTTTGGAAGAAGCAGACTTGCTGCGCCGACATAAAATAAATGGGGATAAGGACCGAAGGATGATGACAATGATATGTAAGTTAATTACAGAAAAACTGTGAAAAACCTCATATGTATCAATGTAGTTAAAATCCGTAACTATGACGTAATAAGCTTTTGCATGGCTTCATCGGGCGACTAATCATTTTTTCAATTATCATCACAAAATGGCAATGAAATGAAAGAAATTATATTCATGATCCGTTTAAAGTTGTTGGCAATTTGTGTGTGAAAATATTAATGTCAATACTTTTACCGTATAGCGTGTGCCCACGCAAACTACCATCTCACAAAAATCTGCGTAGTCCCCACATTATCTAACTAAGATAATATCTAAGAGTCTAGTCTTTAAGTTTGTTTAGAGAGTAGTCAAATAATAAACACTGATCTCACTTAGTTCGAATAATTATTTGCTTCTTTGCCGTGTAAAAGATTTTGTAAAAACAATTTTCCAGAAATAAGTATTATTTTTCATTATCATCGTTTATCAGTAAGCTTGAAGCTTCGTTTATTCTAACCTGAACCACAGATTAAACTTAGTTCAGACAAAAAAGCAACTGTGCTCTATTTTAATTAATAAGGTACATGTGCCTCTTTTACACTATACATATTAACTATATATATAAACTCACGCCTTCTTCTCATGGGGGTAGGCAGAAATGAGAAACCACAGAACGGCACCTGCTGCTATCTTTCAATACTCCTTTTGCTTCGTTAACATTCGTACATCTGGTCACACATGCAGGCCAGTAGCGAGTACTAGGCACCTGTCCTTTCTAAAGAACAGCACCAACAAGGTCAGTGTATGTCCTTCTAGGACGTCCACTCCCGGCGTTTCCACTTACATCTGCCTTATAAATTTTATAAATGTTTCGGTACTCGCCTTTCATTCATATATAAACAATTTTAATTATATAGCTCTAAGCAGTCAATAAACAAAAACCAGAAAAAACATACCCCTTTTATTCACTATCTATCTGCCAGTGACAAGGGAAACTCGATTAACCTTTCTGATAAGAAAAAACCATCGGGAGGAGGGTCCTTCAGCCCCATTTTCCCCAATCCCATGCATAATAGCTAAGTAGTTTAATTTGACATAAGCTGGGCTTGTAATTGAAATCGACCGTTTGGGGACAATCGGGTAATTGGGCGTAGGCTAAACTGACTGCATGGTCCACCGCGGATTAAGGGCCGAAATAATAAGGCCAATTTGGTACACATTGCGGTTTGCGGTCTCTTTGTAGATTTTAGTTATCGGTTATGCTTTGAGGTAAGCGTTAGTGCGCGGCGTTGGTGAACAAAGGTGTTACCGGTTATCCATTTCGACGGAAATACGGATCGTCATTTCCTGACGACGTATGATGATTCACTGGTCAACAAAATTTTGTAACAAGAAAGGCTGCTTACCAAATTTATTATAATTGAAACATAATTATTACTATCGAACTATTTGTATTTGATATATTCTAATATCATTTCTATTATCTTTATTCTTGTTCTAAACATCAAAAGTCTAAAGTTTTCATGTAAAACGAACATTCTTTTTTTGTTGACCAGTGATCAGTCACTAATGTTCTGCCTCTTTGACTAGCGACAGTGGGAAGATTACAGGATTCATAAAAAAGAGTTTTACACGCTTGCTACAAAATAATGTTCCTGCTTAGAAAAAGTAGCCATTACTTAACAAAACATGGTCTTTTTTTGCTAATATACCGTAAATTGGCACGTTGCAGCTATGCTAGCATGGATCTTCAAATATATTATCGATTAAGTCAAGTTTGGGTGTATTTTCTTTAGTTTGACAATAAAACTAAAATCCAAGCAAAATTTTAATAACGATGAATTTTATTTTCGAGTTTATCCACAAACTATCAAGTACCAATAAGTATTCCATAAAATACGAATAATATTTATTTAGTAATGGAAAACAAACAGCTGTATATAAAATGGAAAAAAAAACATTGAGCCAATTACTGGTTCTCACGGCTAGAAATAAAAGGGATCTTAAGAATCACTAGCAGCAAGTTGCACAGAACTTAGGAAGAAGAAAAAAAAACTAAAAAACAGTCAAGGTTTAGCTGTATGCGACAAGGAACTATCCAAAATAGAAACTCTTTTCAAGCAACTCAAATTTGACATAAAATGGTTTTATGTCAAATTTGACGTTTGATGTGATAAAATGTAGAAATTTATAAAAAGAACTATGCTTCCACATCTAACTTCTTACTATAAACTACAACTAAATATGGAACACACTAAGTGCTCGGTAACATAAAATGTACAGCACCTTCCTGCTTCTAACACACGACAAATGTCACAAGATGGCTGTACTTAATAGAAAATATAAGCACATTAACAGTCAGTAACAAAGTTTCAGGATGGCTCCACAAGGCTGAGGAAACAAGCAAACGTTCCCTGCGTTTGAAACAATCTAATTTCAACTTGAATGAAGTTAAGTGACGCGTGCCCTCATAATTATTATCAAGTAACAAGGACTGACATGGGCAACCATGTTAATACGTAGGTACTGAAGTTTAGTAGGGACTATGTATAGTGGCATACAAACAGACAACTTGCTATGGGATTGTATGAGTTATTCTTTCTCTGAACTAGGATTTTAGGAAGGTGAATGTTGACTTTTCGATGTTAATTTACTGGCCAATGTTGGAATCCCAACTTAGTTTCACAAAAATATTCGCCAAAACATCGAAATTGACGGTTACTGAAAGATATTTCCTTTATTATCTATTTATTTTATTTTTTTAGGTTTTTCGGTCGGTCGGTTAGTCGGTCGGTCGGTTGGTGGGTCGGTCGGTTGGTGGGTCGGTCGGTCGGTTGGTCCTTCAGTCGGTCGGTAGGTCGGACGGTCTATCGGTCGAACGCTCATATAGAGAAGCAACGGGTTGTACACTATGCGCTCGCAAACTCACAAGGGAGTCGAGAGTGGTGGCGTAAGTGGGAATGACGCCGCGATTGACGTTACGGCACGAGACGCGCCTGTTGATATTTCACATCAACGTCCAAAACATCAGCTTGCAAGGCAGCATCCTTAGGCACAGATCACAGACACTCACATATCGCCAGCTATGTTTAAGTCCTTTGTATCAAGGGGCAAGCCTATTGTCACTGCCCGACACATTAATCGAACCCAGGACCAATGGGGCAATTCAGTAGTATTGATGGTATTGTTTGTATGTGCAATGGTAATTAAGAATAGCCAAGAAAATACAATATGGATTATCTCGTTTTGCGTTTTATGTACAGACTGGGTTTGGTAGAAACGAAGGATGGCGTTGGTTTCCAATGGGGTTGATAAATGAACCATTTACTCTTTGGTTCTTGCCCGGATTAGAAGCCACCACTCCGTGAATGATAGGTGGGACCCCGACCACATCAAGAAAAGCAGGAACTCAAGTCGTATTTATAGAAATGGGTTAATATCCTCATCTAAAACTGTGACCAATCTGTTGGACACTTATTACAAATGGGTTCGGTATAAATCGGTACGTCAGAGAGGGTTTAATCAGAACAAAATGTCAATCATGAAGGCCGGACCCTTGGAGCTTGACTCAATGGTTGGTGCCTCTATACCTTTTCCTACAATGTGTGGTTCAACAACCTTTTACTGTACCTGAATTGAGATAGGCATTTAGAATCATTTTGTTGATTAACCTGCTCCTTCATACATTAAAGGGTATGTTTTGAAATCGTAGTTGAACCTATACGGGAAAATCATCTGTGTAAAACCAACCGATTGGTCGTTAAAGTTAGTGAGCACATTCGTAAGAAGTTGGCAGTGGTATCTGGTTTTCTCATTAATAACTAATTGTATAAGTGTATTCGTGTATTTAATAGTATATTTATGCATGTAATATATGGTTTTATATAATTATTTAAATTTCCGTTTACATATTCTTACAGCATTGCACCCACCACTGTTTGTCTGTACATCACCCAAAGGTTGACAGATCGAGAGTGACTACCTTCCATAGTTATCATCTTCCACAGAATCCAACCATCGTTCCAAGACAAAAAAATAGTACATCTGAATTGAAAAGTACTTGGTACTTACCCAGATTTAAACACACCACCTCTTGTATAAGAGGTGCTACTTTAACCGCTGGGTTATTACGACATAATTTTTTAAAGTAAATAATGCATCCGTCAATGGAAACTTCATTAAAACATAGGTCGGCAAAAGCGTCGGAATGTTGTGCTAGGGGTCTTGCGGTCCGTTGCACTAATGACTTGGACCCACTCCTAGTATACTCGTAAGCACACTTGGCTTAGCTGGAAAGGTAAGACTAGCAATGTGCATACCACAACACACCACATACAGTGGTCTAGAAAACTGAGAACTATAATAAATCGGATCATACACATAAAAGTTATGCAGACGAAAATCATTTCGTCTGCATAACTTTTATTATTAAAAGAGAAGGTTATCAAACCTTCTCTTTTTTGAAGTCGGTTAGTAATAGTTATTCTCTATTTGAACGATTCAAAGAATAACATTTTCTTATGATTTTTACAATTTACTGCACACTATTATTACTTATATGTTATTGAAAAAGGTTTTCGCGACCGTAAAAGACTTTCATTTCTCGAAATATGATCACGAGTATAATCATCGAACATTGGAATTGTGCTCAAATGTCATGATTTCATGGAATTCCAAAAAGACCTATGTAAATTTGAATATCGGTGGTTGCTTCTATGCTTTCACCACGACGTAATTATGTTAAGTCTACAAACCCCCACCGACAAGCGTGATAGTCAAAGAAAAATTAACAATAGTTAAGAATGTTAATGACTGAAGAAGTATTTCTAAACTTCTGTGTACTATATTTCACCAGTTATGTTTAAGTCCCATGTAATCGGGGGCGAGCCTTTTGCCATCAATCGGGCACAAATCCAGACTCCGAGCTGCTACCAAGAAATTCCAGATGGCAAAACCCCAAAAACGATGTGACCAACCCGGGAATCCAAACCAGGACCTCATGCTCAACAGTAGCGCTACAACCACTAGACCAACGAGGTAGTCATAGTTAAATCAATTATCGATAAACTTCTTTCAACCTTTTATTTCCCACTGCATTATTAATTAAATCTCTAATCAGAAGTAACAATCCGACAGAAATCCAATAAGTTAATTAAAATGTGTTCACAGCTAGAATTCAGACCGTATTGTGCAAACTAAACGTCGGGACGGACGCAAAGGTCAATTCGGAGTTGATTGTTAATGTAGCTTTAGTAAACTGATATTAGGGACTATGGGAGAATTACCTACGGCTGAAGCCAATAGAATAGAATAGGTCTTTATATGCAGTTGCATAAAAATAAGTTCTTAAATTATATAAAAGGATCCATGTACAATTTTACATTCTGCCAGAATATAGCATGTGAATTTTATACAAAGTTACGTTTTTTATACATTATCCTCTTCATACTTCTTGGAAAAATATAAAAAGTATAGAAAATCAAAAGTACACCTACTTAAAAAAATCATTTAAGAAATCCTACACAGAATATTAACATGTCTTTACAAGAGTAATTTTGTAACGTTTTTAATAATTTTTTCAATAGTAAGTCTTTCATTTGGTCAGGAAATTTATTAAGTATATCAGAAGCTATACAGATCACACGAACGAAATTAATAGGTTGTATGAATTGTTCTTAGTACACGTTAGTATTTGGGTCGGTATTCAATGGTCGCAGGTCGCAGGAAGCCGGAGGAGCTCGTGGATACATAAAAACAGCCGCACCGGTTGATAAAAGGTTAAGCTACGATTGTTGAGGTCAGTCTGTGGATGGGTGACCGTTCGTAACATATCGAGACTCCTCCGTGTCTCGGAAAACATGTTAAGCTGTTGGTCCCGGCTGTCATTCTTTTTTGTTAGAAGCCCAAAAGCGTGACAACTTCTCATTCAAACAAAAAATTTCAACATCTTATCAAGGGGTATCGTGTTGCGCAGTAACTGGGTTGTGGAGGTCAGATAGGCAGTGGCTCCATGTAAAATACTGGCATTCAGCCCCCAACATAGTAGAGCAAAGGCTAGGCAGATGCTGACTGTAGGTGAATTACCCACGGCTGACACGACCGAAATTAATAGGTTGCCGGACCGATCGTTGTGGAAATCTTTGGGGGAGGCCTTTGTCCAACAGTAGTCGTCTTTTGGCTGACATGATGATGATAACCTCTGTTTGCCATTGGCAATTATTTATTAATATATAATTGAGAAATAAAGAGTTAGGAAAGGTTTTTCATGCTGTTGGGAAAGGATCGCACGTTCCCGCGATCCTAGGAGTGAGATAGAACACCGGGATGGTTTTTAGTCAGTAAGGGCAGACAGACGATGAGGATTGTCCCCCCCGGAAACGAAAAAAATAGGTTCTTCAAGCCGACCGTGGCTAGTACTGTGGCAGGACCCTATATACATATAATACTAGCTGCGCCCGCGACTTCGTCCACGTGAAATTTAACAAATTTATGGGTTTCCTTTCCTTTCTTTTATTTTTCTAAAATGAAAGCTAGGCTTAGTTACTCCTTAATAAATCAGCTATATGCCAGTGAAACTCCCGTCAAAATCGGTCCGGCCGTTTCGGAGATTACTTCAAACAAACAGACAAAGTGACAGAAAAAATAGCTGTTCTGTTGTCATTACAAACAGACACTTCAATTTTATTTATTTGTATGTACTTTTCACTACTTAAAAACCATTTAAATTCACTCCACGTACCAAACACATTCGAAACATGAACAAACTAAACGAGAACTGAAACTTAAAAATGGAACAGTAGTTTTCCACCAACCACGTAGTCTGACCACATCCCTACATACGAGTATATCCGGAAGCGTCTGCAAGCGTCCACAGCGCTTGTAATATCCGTCTTCCATCCATATTCTCATAGATCTGTGTAATAGTGTTTGTCCCTCAGAGTCCGAAGCTTCGCCGATGATAAACGAATCACTTCGTGTGTTTCCGCCGTAGTTTGACAGCTGACAGGCTATTGATACGCATCCATCACTACGACTGTCGAAAATGTTGCGATTGTATTAATAGTAGTGTGTTTTATAGATGAAATGGATTGAATAACTAATCTAAATATAAGAAATTAAATGGTATTGTGTGTAATTAATTTTGGTGTCTGCCCTATTTTTAAAGGTTGAATTCTGCGGGAAGTGGGCCAGACTTTCTATTCCAGATACCAGTTTGGTAAATTTAGTTCAGATTAATATATAGATTAATAGAATAAGGTATACGTTTCTGGGGTTGTATAAGAATGGCCATTCTGGTTGATTTAAAGTTAAGCTACACTGGCTGAGGTTGGTCTGTGGATGGGTGACAATCCTTTATACATGGTTGAAAGGACATCGACGCAAAAATAATAAACGCAAAGACTCATCGACGCAAAGATAATGACCTATTCGTCCCTGGAAATGTGATGCTGAGTCTTGTGTGGATGATGGAGAATTTAATGTAGGTCAAACTTAGTTCAATTCTGACATCTTAATAAGAATTAAGTAGAATTTGAAATGAGGTAAATATTAGTTTGCAATAAACATATGGATCTGTTTTAACAAATATTTACCTAGGTACATAACAAATTTTGTACCTAGGTAACTAGTAAAGAGCACTAAGTTATTATCTTGACTTTTTATAAAATACGAAATAAAAATCTTTTTTTTTTCATCTTTGCTCATGTGAGTACATAATTCACTCGACCAAAATATAATACAGCGTGAAAGACAAACAATATATCAGTGCGTATGAAAGCTTGTTCATTAACTTGTAATGTATTGACATTATTTGACCCAAAGGGATTTTATTACGCGGTATTTTAGTCATGTGAATTTATTTTTGAATTTTATTAGGAAAAACTGAAAAATATTCAAAATTTTACAAAATATTTTAAAACCCAGATGTGATCGTATGAAGAGTGATTTCTACCTACTCCCATGTTAAAAACGCCTGAATGATAAGGAGCTATGCATGTATGCAGTGTTATCTAAAACGCTAGATCATTTGAAACAGAACAGTTAAATACCCTATTTGGTTAAGTATTTCACCAACAGGAGTCAAAGTTATATCAAAAGCAATCATAGATCTTTAATGACAACGTATCTTTGCAATAGGCTCGATCCCCATTACATTGGATTTAAACATTGGCACTGGAACACTGGCGAAATCTGGGTGTTCTTCAGACACATCTCTGCCTAACCCTCCGGTTAACAGAGGCGTGATGTGAAGATGCTTCTACAAATATATCACAAAACAAATGGAAGTATTATTATAAGTATTATATTCTTATTTTCATTGACAAATGAAGTGACAATACGAGTATTTGATACGTCGTCAATCTCATTTTGTAAGATAATCATTTCTTACAAATAATCCATACTTAATATTATAAATGGGAAAGTATGTGTGTCTGTTTGTCCGTCTTTCACGCCTAAACCACTGAACGGATTCCGATAAAATTTGGCAGAGAGATAGAATGCACCCCGGGAAAGGACATAGGCTACTTTTTTACGCGGGCGGAAGCTAGTAGTAAATAATTAGGAAATTTTACAATTTGACGTGACAATTATGAGGCGGGGAGGGTCACGACACCCGCTCCCCCCTTCCCCCTCCCTCAGACCGCCACTAAGACAGGAGATAGATTAGCAGAATGGAAACCAAGGAAACATACATAATTCATCCGTTTCCCACATAAAAACAGCACGTAGTAATCCCTAATTGCGAACGCTCTCGCTGGATCAGTTAAATGTGAATAATGACTATTTAATTGTACGTAATTGCGTTCGTATTGAACGGAGCTTGATGTAGAGCAAACGAATTCATTCACCAATTTGTTGAGGTACTAATTGAATCAGTACTGAAACATTCACGCCTCTATTCCCTGAAGGGTTAGGCAGAGGTATAGTATTCCTATAGTACACCCTCATATCGCCAGTTATATTAAAGTAATATGTAATAGAATTGCCATTCACCGGTCATATAACCAGACTATTGACTGCTACCAAAAAATCGAAATGAAAAAACTCATGAACGCTTTGCCCTATCCTAGAATCGAACACAGGACCTCATGTTCAGCAGTGCATACAACCACTTGACCATCGAGGAAATTATTAGAATTAGTACTGAGTGTTAACACCTTAACTGCCAGACAACGAGACACAATAGAAAATGTATTGTTTGTCGGTCACCTGGCGTTACAGGTGTTAAAATACGGGACCTAAAGAACGATATTCTAGTAAGGTAGATGCTTATAGTCTTAAAATTTATCAGCCTGCCTCTTTGGTCTCGTGGTCGCAAGCGCTACTCCAGAGCAAAAGACCCTCGGGTTCGATAACCGGGTCCGGCATAACGATATTGAGTTTTTGTTACTGTAATTCCTAAGTCAGGTCAGAGTCTGGAATTGTTATCGGTAAAAGGCTCGCCCCCTATTATGGTAAGGTAGATGCTTATAGTCTTAAAATCTATTAGCCTGCCTCTTTGGTCTCGTGGTCGCAAGCGCTACTCCAGAGCATAAGACCCTGGGTTCGATAACCGGGTCCGGCATAACGATATTGAGTTTTTATTACTGTAATTCCTAAGTCAGGTCAGAGTCTGGAATTGTTATCGGTAAAAGGCTCGCCCCCTATTATGGTAAGGTAGATGCTTATAGTCTTAAAATCTATTAGCCTGCCTCTTTGGTCTCGTGGTCGCAAGCGCTACTCCAGAGCATAAGACCCTGGGTTCGATAACCGGGTCCGGCATAACGATATTGAGTTTTTATTACTGTAATTCTTAAGTCAAGTCAAAGTTTGGATTTTTTTTCGGTTGATGGCAAAAGGCTCGCCCCTTATTACATGGTAAAATGTGGGTATGCTGTCAGTACACCTCTGCCTAACCCTTCGGGGAATACAGGTGTGATGGTATGTTGAAAATTAGTTTTTCAATTTTGATGGATAACATAATGTACTCGTATCTTTTTAATTAGGTAAGGTCGTGATGACACAGTGGTTGGGGCATTGCACGAGATTGAGGGTAAAATCTTACTTTCTAAGTTATCACTGACATAGTAAGGAAACCTGGTGTTTTAATTAATATAGTCTGAAATCTGTATTGACCAAGCGCGGTGATCAATGCTCATGCCTCCTCTGTATGAGAAGAGGCCTTTACCCAGCAGTGGGACAATAACTAGTTTCTTTTTTATGTTTAACTAGCTTTTGCCCCCGGGAAATGGGGGGTTAGAAAGAGACAAAAAGAAGCCTGTGTCATTCTTCATCCCTTCAACTAACTCCACTTAAAAAATGACTTCAATTCGTCGCTCCGTTTTGCCGTGAAAGACGGACAAACAGATACACACACTTTCCCATTTATAATATTATTATGGATAGTATGGATTCCATCTGTCATTTATTTAAATAGTAATGGTCTTCTCCCTCCTGACCCAATTTCGGTTGTGGTGGCCAGTCGTAGCAGAGACTAGCCATTAACGCAAAAGATCAGAGTGCAGATATGTATGCTCTTTTCTTATCTTTCTCTTATGTCTGACCAAAGAGAGATTAGACGAAAATTCCGAGGCACGGAGTATCACACCACATACTTAAAACCCCCGGGCTGCCACTGAGAAATTCCTAATAGTCAATCCCAGCAATATTATACCGATCAAGGAATCGTATCCAGGACGCTCAGCAGTCACTTGCGACCGCGTAACCATAGGGGAAGCTTTTTATATTCAGTGTCTATAAATCATAGATAAAAACGATAGTGTTTACTGTCAGATTCTGGGAATCTAGGGATCATTAATTACTAAGTAATAGTATCTTGTCTTTCAGTCGAATAAATACCAACATTTATTGAGGTGTAACAGAGGCAATAAAAATATAACAACAATATAATCGTACGGTCGTGACTAAAGCACGATTATCTCAGAGCTTTAATAAAGTGTGAAACAAATAACATAAATGCTTGCCCGTTAAACTCACAATAACAATATTATGTTTTGCATATTTGAAACTACTAACTGAATCGCGAACTAAGAACTTTGCCAACAATTTTTTACGTATCTGAGTACGTCGACTATACGTGAGTACAGCCGTACTCTTAACATATCTAGTGAAGAGCCATCAAGACTATTACACCGCATTCTTTTCATTTCATACCTGTAAAAAAACTCAGGAATAAAAATAGATAAACTTTATGATCTCGTAATGGCTACAAACAAGCATCCTCCCCATTTTTCGTACTTTACGATCCCGTCTGAACGTTATCGTGAATATAACAAGGTGCTAGAACCTTGACATGGATATCGCCCTTGTTTTCACACAACTTCAACAATATTAATCGTTCGGAGCTAATGCAAATAAATCTCACGCTCCAATACTTTAATGAAATACCTTCCACGCTATTTTTGTAGTACGCTGAACCATCGCGTGGAGTCAGAGAAAAATAAGATCAGCTGCGAGTCACAATGACCAAAATACTGACAACGACTCAAGGTTGAGCGTTTGTATAAAATGGCCGTAAGCTCGACGGATGATTGAGATAAGTCGCCGTCAAAGTTTGTGGAGGTGAGGTAGGTACTCACTGCAAGGCGACGTGGCAGGCGGCCGGGCTGCTGACTCACTAGCACTGTCACACTTCACTATCAGGTCAACGGTATGTAGCAGGAGAGTTACTGGCGTGTAAAATTAGCGCGGCTGGGCACTGAGCGGCATACGTCCTCGCTGTGGCAGCGGCGGGCGGCGACTGGGGCGTCTGGCCGGCGCCCGCCCAGCCGCCGCCCGCCCCGCGCCTTATCACACGAATAAAATTTATTTAATGGATAACCGGCCCGACGATGGGATGCCCATTGCAATTTTCCCGTTTTACGACGATTATTAATGACTTAAATGATGTTTGGCATATTGTTGCCGGTTCACTGCACAATTACGATTGTCATTAGTGTTTCATTGAGAGTATTAGGGAGTTATTGGTGATAAAAAGTGTGAATTTGTTTTCCTGTTGAACTGAAAGTGGGTCACAGACTCCGGTTAACCCGTCGTATTAGAAATGAAACGTGATTTACTGCTATTCATCTTGCTAAGGCGCTTTGTGACGTGTGTATGTTGGTTATTAAATAATAAGTTTTCCATCTAGCCTTTTCTCCATAGTATGACGGTCGGTGTCTTATCGGAAAATTTGGATAGATAAATGTATGTAGGTATTTACTACGGGATGATTGCCGTCCGACTTATATGGCCCGATTGCTTTAAAATACTGTAAAGTAAGACTGGTTGTTACATCTCCTAGCTTCCGACTACCGGAATTTATTTAACTATCGTGACTGATAAACATGGCGTCCTGGGTTCAATCCGAAGTATATAATTAGTATTGTTTTTTTCCACCAGAAATTTATTTCTAGCGGAATTTTAAGTAAACGAACTAAGTTTATTCTAGACATCACTGCCATCTGTGAACAAAAATATCGAGCGGAAACCAAGACTTATACGTAGTATAATATATGTATGTATATATATGTCTATCTATTAATGCTTGTACCTTCTCGGTATGAGAAGAAGCTTTTGCTTTTTGGCTTTTTGGATAACAAGCTTGTATTCATCTAGTAAGGACTCTAGATTTAAGCCCTATTGGTGGCAAAATTCTTATAAATATTTAAATGTGGGTGCACTGATACTTATACTCATGCCTATCCCCGCTGGGAATTCAGTTGGTGTCGTAATATTATCTTATTTTCACGTAGGACAATCTGCAAACATTTCAGAGAGAATACTAAGAGATCCTTAAAGAAATGCTTAACATTCTCCAAGTGCGCGCCGGTAGCGAACATTTCTTTGATGTCAGCCCATGGCTCCGCTGTGATCGGCGGAATCCTTAGAACAGACCTCATTTTCTCAGAACCACTCGGATGAGAAACGCTCCCAAGCACGTTAAGTGCTGTTCATTAAACAAGGAGGCGTTACTTGATAATAAACAATGATTAATTCTTTAGGTACGTACCTTTCATTCCATTAATTACATGTATGGGTTCCATATATTCATGTTAATCATAACTCACACAATACATAATAGCAGATAAGCTGACTTCAAAGATTTAAGATAAACATCTAATTTGTTTTTTTTTCTGTAATATTATGTTGTTTTCGTGTAAGTAAATAATAAAGTGACTGTTGTGTAAAATAACTGTTTCGGAAGTCGGAAAGCTTACCAAAATCGGTTCGCAATTGACAGACAAATCGGAAAACATACAAAAAAAAACATACATACAGTCTAGTTCATAAAGGATAGTTTTGGGCAAAAACATCCGGCGGCCGGAACAGTGTACATAAATTTGAGACAAATGTTTTATAATGTTTCATAAATCTTTTTCAGTTCAGTAATTTTACACTCATCATCTGCCTAACTTTTACCCTAAATATGTTGTGGTCGGCTTCCAGTCTTATCGGATGCAGCTGAATACCAGTATTTTAAATGGACCGATTGCCTAACTGACCTCCACAACACAGTTATTGGGCAACAATATCGTGTTGTCCAGTAACTGTGTTGTACACATTGTGTCTCCTTGATAAGACTGGTTATTAGACTTTCGGGCTTCTGACTGCCCATAACGATTGTCAAAGATCTATAAATGACAGCAAGGACCAACGGATTACCGTGCTTTACGAGGCACGGCGAAGTCTCGATATTTAAGAACCCATCCACCACACCCACCACCATCCCCTCGATCACTCCGTGTGGCTGTTGGTTATTTAGGCCACGGGATCCTCGAATTTTAAACTAAAAAAAATATTTAGGAAAACTGTTCCTGAAAAATGTTCCGTTTTTGCAAAGGTTAACTGAATTTTCTCTGCAAAAAGTTGTACGTTACTACGGGCACAACGCATAACGTGATTTTGGTTCAAAAGCACTGTTGGGTAACAGACGCTATAGTTGTAACATGGTTAAAATAACGAGCATGCGTCGCTTTTTAGCATGCCAAACAAGTGTGTTGTTTTCCCTCGGTTTCGTCGTCATGCATGCTGATAATTGGAGTTTTTGGAACCAATACAATAATCTTAACAATACCAGCCTAGTAGTGGTAATGGCCTAGTCTCATACGATCACCACGCTTGCCCAAGACAGAGAGCGATTTCAGGCTTACATTACTTGCCAGCTTTTGCCCGCGACTACGTCAGCAATCCGCATGAATGTCGGTTATCGCGGATGCAGTCGAAGGCTTGCATTACAGAGTATCCTATATCCTGTTTGTATACTCTGTGAGAAATTTCATCAAGATCCGATCAGTGGTTTAGCCGCGAAACCGTAACAAGCAGACAGTCAAAGTCAAAATCAAATTATTTATTTCAATTAGACCATTAAAAAGGATCTTTGGAAGACAATGTAAAAATAAAAATTAGTACTAAAATTTTATTCTAGATACCCCTTCGGAAAGGTAGTTTCATGTGGAGAAGAATGGGCAAGAAACTCCACTCACACAAACACACACACACACACACACACACACACACACACATACACACACACACACACACACCCACGCCACCACCAACACCTCTCCCTTTCACATTTATAAAATAAGTATGGTTGGAAGTTTTCCTTTACTAATGTCAGATAAGTCCAAAATAAACTTAAAACGTCGGAATTAAGCCAAATTGGTACTTGCCTAAAACAAATCAAGTGGAAAAATTATCTTATCAACTAATATCGTAAGAATATAATTAAATTTTAGTTTACGAAGTCATGTTATGAGGCATAATTACGCCAGTATTTTAAAGTTGTGGGCGAGAGCACAACACATAGTCCAATTTATTTTTTGAAGTTACTATATACCTATATGTCGTAGGCCAATCGAGATCGTCATTTCGCCGATTATTTCATGAAGTGCCTTTAGCAGATCGATGAGAGCAACGCAATTATCGAATTGCCCAATGGTCACTTGACCTGTGGGCACATCGAGTTATGACTCGGCGCATCGTAATGTAGTTCCGTTTCGCGACGCTAGTGACGCTGCTTGCGATCTGTCATCTGTGTGTTTATGTCGTAGTAAGATGGTTGAAGCCGTAATATAGGTAGTGAAAGCGGTTGATCTAGTAACATATCTATCTTTCTAAACAAATCTAGTTATTGGTCCTAATCTAGTTACTGCGATCAATTTCGATGCAGCGCTCGTTTCGCTCGTTAGGCCCGCGCCTGGCCGACTGTGACCAACTTCACAGTCCTAACCTAACCTAAACCTAGTTGGTCGCAGTCCTAATCTAACCTAAACCTACTTGGTCGGCCTTGACCTATGACTAGTTACTGCTACCGATTTCCTATAATAATTTCACTAGATTAGTTTAGTAAGATATATAAATTGCTAGATCGAGATTAAAGATATATTCCTATAAGAAAGAAAAGCGGTTTATATCTGTATGGTAACATAACAGTCTAGATTATGTTATGTTACCATACAATTATGAACCGCTTTTATTTTTAACTATACTAACTTTAATCACCCAACAGAAACTATTTGCCCAAACATGGCCGGACAAATCGACTAACGTTAAGCTTGAATGATATGCCGGGTTTTAGACAGACCAGGGTGTGCCGTGCCCAGGCAATTATCGATTTTCCTCATTCTACGATAGGCCCACGATATACATAATACGATTGGACTAGGAAATAACGACATTTACAGGTAACTAAAGGTTCCTTGTTATTTTATTGAAATGCCTGGGCAGGACCCCTATATCACCTGATGGTAAGTGATGAGCTTGGTTACCTAAAAATAATCTGTTTTCTCTCGATTTAAATACCGCAATATTGCAACCTATTCACTCTCGATTTATACACCTCAAGGTTAAAACTAACGAAACAAAATGCACAGACAAGCAATAAAATGGGTTCCCAAGTTCAATGTCTGCATCAAATAGACTTCTTAATAAGATTTACAACTATCATCAATATCACCCTGATACATCCCACAGTATTCTTAAAACAGGAGACGTAAAATGAGAGACCATAAAGTTGGTGCAACGTGGGCGTTACAAACGAGAGTGTATTGTATTATTAATAAGATACTGGCGACGTTATAATAGCGTGATTTTTTATAATGTCAACATGCTGTTATGAAGTGGTAGAAGGTGGTGATTTGAAGTTGTTAGTGTTACAAAGATTACGTTTGGTTTAAGATAGGAACTAGCATCCTAATGCCCTAGCAGGCACTTTACTTTGTGTAATGCTAGTCATCGCCACTGCTATCAAAACGGTATTTAAAAAGAAAAGCATCGTGTCTTATAACCAAAATTTAAAAACACGTGACAGTCACCTAACCGTACAGGGCCCCGCGTGGGTTATGAAGACTTACTCTCACTCCTAGAGGAAGTTAGCGTCCTAAAAGAGGAAACGTGATAAGCTGATTATACTAAGTAATGCTATCGACGACGGTGACCACTACGATTTTTCCAAACATTATGTTGAGATTTACACATTTAGCAGTGACTTTAATGGGTTACCAAAAGCATAGGTAGCTTTAAACCCCCCTAAAATAAGGCCTAATCTTATTCTTCAAGATTTTGATGTCTAATAAACCAAAATGCTATATCAAATAGACAAACACAGACAACGAAAAGTATCCTCAAATATTTCTGTCGCAATAACGCATCATATGCGTGGGTACTATAAAGCTTTTGTCTTATTGTTAGCGGAAAGAGCAAAGATTTAACGCTGACATGATGACGAGATGATGTGATCTCACTGTATAGTAATCTTCTATAGTATAACGAATGTATGTTTTAAGAAGTAATTTTTGAAAATTCATCTTCGGAAGAGGTTAAATAATTAATTAAACTTTGTTATTTTTAATGTTTGCTCAGCAATTTCTCCGTTTGAATCCGTTGACTCCAAGTTAGGATCTGATGATGGAATCCTGGAGATAAGGAGGGAATTTTTCAAAAATTATAGCAAACATTAAAAATCATCATCATCATGATGATGATGATGATTTTTAATGTTTGCTCAGCAATTTCTCCGTTTGAATCCGTTGACTCCAAGTTAGGATCTGATGATGGAATCCTGGAGATAAGGAGGGAATTTTTCAAAAATTATAGGCATACCTTTAGCGACTGGGATATTTTTAATAATAATTATTCGTGCATTTGCTCTTGGAATGCAACAGCTGGTGAAGTGATACTGATGATGAAGACTACAAATGGCCACCGGAACTACTCATTAATAAGTATTGAACGGGTCATGATTTGAGTACTTTAATATTTATGCTGATCACAATGCATATGCCGAAGTGCAGCTGATGTTGTAGTACCAGGAGAACTCCTCAACAGTTAACGTCCATTCATCTGCCTTGCCTTTGTCCCAACTATGTTGAGGTCGGCTTCCAGTCTAACCGGATGCAGCTGAATACCTGTATTTTACATGGAGCGACTGCCTATCTGACCTCCACATTCCAGTAACTGGGCTACACGATACCCCTTGGTAAGACTGGTTGTCAGACTTTCGGGTTTCTGACTACCTGTAACGACAGTCAAAGATCTACAAATGACAGCCGGGACCAACGGCTTAAGGTGCTTTCTGAGGAACGGAGGAGTTTCGATATGTTACGTATGGTCACCCAGCCACAGACTTACCTCGGCAAGCGTAGCTTAACCTTCGATCAACCCGTGCGGCTGTTTTTATTTAGCCACGAGCTCCTCTAATATCCTCTAAATCAGAAAAAGCGATATTTTGCACGAGTTGGATGACTAGTTGGCATGAGGCTACTATAACATAATATACTACATTGGGTACAAACTGACTTACTAAGAAGCGAGACATAAAAATGAGAGGCACAAAATTGATCAAACGGAACAACCAAAGCCACCGCTTCCAAAATTAAAGTTACTTTACACCTTTTAGTGGTTCTTGTTGGTTGAATATTTTGTACAAATGTTTTTAATATCAGACAGAAGTCCTCAATCAATAAATAAACAACAAAAAAATATTTATATTTTTTTAAGGAAATTCAGTCTCTAAAGCTAAATTGCCGTGACGTATTTTCAAACCAAAAGATTTTGGCTGACAGTCGTTATCGCTGATAGGATGACGCTCCGCTTTGTCCGCTATCTATGAGACGTAGTCCTTACCCTGGAGGTTCCGTAAGGGCGGAGGGCCATAAATGTGAGATGATATTCGTGTAATTCAACGCAAGTGCAAACATTTGTAGACATCACGATGAAATATCGTTAGGAGTGTTGTATGCGTCAGAGCGGTTTTATGTGAGGAGCTTTGATGACGCAAAAGGTAATGTGGAATTAGGTTATATTGTTGGTTTAAATCATATTGTTTAGTGAATTAGGCGGCACTGAAATGTAAGTGGTGTTTCTTGATTACGGTAGAACTTGTTAGAATAGAATGTAATTTGTTTGTTATACTTGGAAGTAATAACTTTTAAGAGATACAAATATGATGTTACAATAGGCGTTCTTATAATCCTTTTGGATGTGTTTGATAGATTAGAAGATAAAATATACAAAAAGTATGTGGCAGATTTACATTTAAACAGTACATAAGTATGATTTGAATACCTATGACACATGAAATATACACTTGCTCATAAAAAATACAATTCATAGATACTAGTAATTATCATGCAACTGTTATATTATGCCATTTAAAGAGATCCCTCTCTTAAAATAATGCATTAATGGTTAATTTTCTCATACAAGTTTTCTAACTAATTCCAAAAATAGATGTTGTCCGATTTGCATACCTAAACGATATGCACAAAAAATGTCACGAAAATCGGTCGAGCTGTTTCGGAGGAGTTTAATAACAAACACCGTGACTAGAGAATTGTATATATGAGATAGTTAGGATGTTCGTAATTCTATCAAAGAGTTTTAAATTGATTTTCTTTTTGGCCCTGTTTATAACACACCTGATAATGTGACGTATTTGTCAAAAAATTAACTAAACGCCACATTTTCGCGACAGGTGTTGTTTATTAAAGCAAAAAAACATCAAAGAAACTTGATAAATAGTCTGGTTGTCGCATTGGCCACCTATCACTAGTTGGTTTTATAAAACAGGTACATCATCACAGTAAAAAAGAAAGAATCACTTAGTGAACACAAGTCTCTCTATTATTCAAATTGTCCTCAGCTTTGAACAGCCAAAGTAGTAAAAAATGGAGATTTCGCTACTCCGATATCCGCGAGGTCTGAACAAACAGCATTGGCTGCTGCTGATGGAGGGCATTATTCATACTGCCCGGCTAAAGTGGTAACTATTCCAGTTGAATGTTTGAACTACGACTACGAACCGTCACAAAAGTTTTGAATGCACTTTTGGATTTTAACTTGAGAATTAATGTGGAAACGAAAATGGGATGAAAATTTTAGTTTATCGAAACTAAATTTTTATCCCATTTCACACTTACCTAGAAATAAAGTAAGGATAATTATAACTGTTTATTCTGCACAGATAAACCACACATAATATTAATATCATTATTAATGAAAAAAATATAAAAACACTAAAAATCATTAGTACGAGTATCTAGGGAATTGGCAGATTCATCTCAAAGTTGTTTTTATTTTTTATAAGCATGACGGCGCTTTAATATTTGAATTGGTTTTAATTCAATTTCATAGATGTCGCTGTTAGATTAAGAGTGTCGTGAACATGATTTATCTGTGTCTGCTACGTCACACCCAAAGACACGACACTCTGACACAACACCGAGCGCTAGTGGGCAGTGAGGCGACGAGAGACAGTCAGGAAGATTCGAGAAGGCGTCGGGATCGCACAGGCGTGCTACGCGTTCGGTGGAGTGTCTTACATCTTACATGCTATTTGGTTATTTCGTTTGAATAGTGTCTAGTGCTTCTATTTTCTTCGCCCGACAATCCACGCCTACCGACAAAAGTAGTAAATAAGATAATGGATTTAAGTAATACCGCTTATAGGGCCAAGTTCCTACAAGCATTTGTTGTTCACCATCAACGACCTATGTGGCGCAGCGGGCGAAGATCCGCCTGCGACGCAGGAGGTTGCGGGTTCGATTCCCGCATTGGGATAAATGTTTGTACAATCTACAAATATTTGTTTCGGGTGTTCTGGGTATTTGCTATGTATAAAAAAAAAATATCTATCTATGCTATGTATTGTATTAAGTATATCAGTCATTTAGTACCCATAACACAAGCTCTGCTTAGCTTGGGGCTAGATGATGCTGTGTGGATTGTCAAGCATTATTTATTTATTATTTATTTATCAACGTATTATTTTTATATCTCTTGACTTCATTTTTACTCAAATATATTTATTTTCAAGTATTTTTTTTAACATGCGCGTGATGCAGAGAACATAACAGGCGCAACCATGTTCCCTGCATCACCCTAAGGAGATCATCCTGAAGGTGGAGTGGTAGAAAACGCCCAAGGCATGAAGTCCACCTTTGTTCGGTTTCTTTACTTGTGCATATTTTTTAAATAAATAAATAAGTGAAGTTGTTGCTTAATTGTTGTTGTAATAAACCATGCCCAGTTTAAGTGTGCAGTTCAGGGTGGCACTGAAAAATTGGTGCATTTTATTTTTTAGTTAGTGTTCTAAGTTTTGTGTTTTCCCGCGTGCATAGACATGTTGGTCACATTGTACTCACTGATTGTGTATTACGTAAGTTACTCTGGATTAACAGCACAGACAATACCCGTGTGTGCCAAGGACCTATCTTGCCTGTAGTAGGTATACTTTTAGTTCCATTTCAAGTCCTTGTAAATCAGGTTTTACCTTTTACACAGGCATTTTTTTATAACGTCGCCACCCAATTTGTAGCCGTTTGTAGCGATAGTGTGATGGTTGAAAAAAATACCAAAAATCTATCTTACAAAGCATTTTGAGCTATGTAGGTAGTATTAATCATTACCATATCAAAAATGTTAGCTAGCTGAATCATGAATCGTGTTTTTTTTTGCCATAACTTTTTTTTTTTTTTTAAAAAAAAAAACGTTGCCCCACACTAGGAATTTCTCCTGTATCGTGGGTGCGTTTACAAACATTTAAATTCACATACACAAACAGCCAGACCCGGAACAACTACCTGTAGGTCATACAAATATTTGTTCCGTGCGGGGATCGAACCCACAACACGCGGCGCAGCAGCCGATGGCTCAACCACTGCGCCAACCGTGTCGTCAACTGTGTCATTTGGATGATATAATTATGTTTTTCAACACAATGTTTATTTTCCCAAATATAAAATAAAAACAAACACAATCTTTACGGTACACTAGCGACGTTTTACGGACTCTTTGTTGTGGTTCAATTCGGAACCCTATATTCGCGAACACGACTTGCTTTTGACCGGTTTTTTTACATAAATTCCTATATTTATGTCGTTCGTGCAACGTGCCAGCTACACCCTTAAAAAACGGGTGATAAGGAAGGTGTTTGCCTCCCTTTCTTTATTACCCCCTAAACATCATTACAGGCGTTATCAGAAGCATACGATGCTCAGATATCTATCGCATAAAACATTTACACCTGATAGGGCTGGTCCATTGCCTTATTTAGGAGAGTTTGACACTACTGTCACTTTATCGAAGCTTTTTGAAATAAGAAAGTTGATACTTTCTTTTGAAATCCTCAAGAAGTGAAATATTTAGTCTTCAATTTTATAAAACCTTGTTAGTATATCGTTTTATAGAAGAACTTCAGAGTTACATTCATTTTGTATTATGATGACTGTCTCGTTGGTGAAGTGGTCGCAGGAACTACTTCTGAGTATGAGGTCTTGGGTTCGATTTCCGGATCGGGCAAAGTGTTATTGAATTTTTCCATGTGGGATTTCTCAGTAGCAGCCTGAAGTCTGGATTGGTGCTCGGATCTCGGTATGGCACTGGGTATACCCCCTATTAAATGGAACTTCCACATAATCGCCTAGTGCCTGCCTAGTGTGGGGCATTTATTTTAAAAAAGAAGATCGAAAGAAAGAAGAAGGAATGGTGAAATGTGGGTGTGTCGGTATGCCTCTGCCTAACCCTTCAGGGAATACAAACGTGATGTTATGTTTTATGTTATCCATATTGCTTTCTTTTTCGTGGAAATCATGACCAAAGTGATTTCGATTGTTGTTTGTTTTTCTCTGAAAGTTTGTATTCTTGTCGAACTTTTGCTGACGTTAGATGAATTTACACAGCATGTAAAGACTTGTCTTTTTTATCTGTATCATTTCGCCAGTGACATCGTAAAAATAAAATAAATAAAATAAAATATATTGCAATAAAAGTTTCACACAGTTTTGAACATTGGTCCCAAACTAGGCAAGCCTGTATCTTGGGTACCAATATGGAGGGTTTGCCATAATACAATTTTACATTACAAAAAGTAACAAAAGATAAAATGAAAAAAATATAAAGTATTAATAAAAAATAATAAAAATAAAACAGTCTACGCTTGACTGTGTGTATGGGTATGGGTGTGTCTACTCGTATATTTTAGTATAAACTAGTGTTTTCATTGTATGTGAGTATGTGTGGTGTTCGTCCGCCTGGATCTGCTACTTTACCCTTCGAACTTTAACCCCTAACGGTATAACTTAAACCCCTTTAAAAGTGTAGTTTAGAAAATAATAACAGCCAGGAATAATGTAGCTTTCTAAAAGTGAAAATATTTTTTGAATCGTATCATTACTTCTGTAGATTACCCCCTACATAAAAACTTACAAACAAATTTTACGTCTTCATAATATTATTAAGTACCTAATTAAGTATAGAATTATTTAGTTATTCACTTATTTAATCGCAAACTGAGACGGCGTACTGCCAATGACAAAGGCCGAACGAATTATTATTTTGTTTTTAATACAGACGTCTATCAGCCCTAACACCAAACCGAAGGTCGAAGGGTAAATGCGGGTCATTCAGACCCTTTCAGCATTCCAGGAGGGTATTCAACTGTAGCCCTATCTAATGCTAACGAGCAAAACATAATAATGTAATTAATGGCGCGTCCGCCAAATGAGGCCATTTCATTAAGGTTTTAGGGATTTTTCGTGCTTACATCATCATTTTTAACACGTTCTAGGCAGGCTTACGATGGTAAATTATGAAGTAAATTAGGAATTCATTGGTGAATTTAGTTATCTTCATCTGCCTAGCCTTTTCCCAACTATGTCGGGGTCGGCTTCCATTCTAACGGGATGCAGCTGAATACCTTGTATTTACATGGCGCGACTGCCTATCTGACCTCCACAACCCAGTTAACGGATAACACGACAACCCTTTGTAAGACGGGTTGTCAGACTTTTGAGTTACTGAGAACCCGTAGAGACTGTCAAAGATCTGCAAATGACAGCTGACACCATCAGCATTCCAAGGCATGGAGGAGTCTCAGGGTCACCTGGCCATAGACGGACCTCCAGCTTAACCTTCGATTGACCCGTGCGGCTGTTTTTATTTACGCACGAGCGATACAAAGATCACCAATAAGAGGATTATTGGTGATCTTTGTATGAGTGGGAATAAGTGGTAGTTATGGGAAGACGATTTTACCCTTTGTTATTCGTTTATTTTTACGACACTCACAAGGAAAGCCGATGGCCTTGGCCTGGATTGAAAGGTATCCAACACTTGATCCTCGATGAAATACTGTTGACAAGGACAGTGAAAGAAGAAGAGGAAATTTGACATGGAAATGTATTCATACCGTGCGAGAATCTTTATTCTTAGATTTTCTCATTTTTGATATTTTTATAATATGCTATGCTCCGCGGTTTTACCCGCACATAATGCTTGGAGCGTGAATACAAATAGACTATCCTCAACAATTTGGCTATCAAATAAACATAACACTGTAATCCCCGAAGAGTTAGGCAGAGGTGTACCTATAGCACACCCATATTTCACCAGTTATGTAGATATCAAATTAGAAATATTTTTAAATCCGACTTTATTCCTGATATTAGTACGTTCAAAACTTCAGATAAAAAAAAACAAATGAACAATTCATCTTCTGTTATTAGGTATAGATAATGGCCGACTGCTCGTCATATACATACAGGAGAATTTATCGCAACAACCTGCAATGTGAAGGCCAATTCCCTTAATTAAAATCATTCATAATCCATTCGCAATTTCATCTCAGTGACAATCAACGTCAAATACTTATCAAAAATGTAGGTAAAATAGACGTATTTTTGACAGATTAAGACTGAGATTAGAATGGGAACGTTCTTGAAAATAAGATAATGCCCATGTGGTATATCATTATTAAACCCTAAAAAATCGTTCCCTTTCTATTTAAAACCGCTAAATCTAAATAAGGCTGAGTATTCTGATGCTGTCACTACCGCATGTCGCCTCATTGTCGGCCTTGTGACCCGCCCTCTGCTCCCCTTTTGTGATGAATGGCTCTTTGCATTATGGCCCTCTCTCCTCTTGAAAAAACTAGGGAAACAACTAATAAGGTTGTAAAAAGGCTCTCAAAGGTTGTTATATCGTTTTAAGAAGGCAGGAATTAATTAGGGTCGCATCCTTGGGATGCGAATTTAATTTTAATTGTTGTAGGTAGTATTTTTTTAGGCTTTCTTATAGTGTTTTTTTAGGTTCTTTACTCATAGCTAATTTCGTTTATAAGCTATGCTAGATACCTTCTTTGGTTCTTGATAGAGAAGGGACCCACTTGGCATAGCGGGCTGATACCAGTAGGGGGTGATCGCGAATGTATAAGTGACTCCCGGCCCCCCGACTCAAGGTACAGGTAGGAACCATAGGGTTTTAGTCAGCAAAAGTCCGACATAACCCTCTGCTTTCTTCAGGCGGGAGGGTATGATACATTACTCAACTACATAAAAAAAGATAGGTACCTGCTTGACCTGTATATGACTATTGGATTTTTCACGAAACTATGCTTAGATACACCTGAAAACGAATGGAACTAAGTTTTAATACTTTAACTGTGCATAGTTAAACGTATCCTCGTGCCTTTAACCCAATCTATCAGGGGTTGAAGCAGCAGTCTTCTTCCTCCATAATGTCTCTATTTACCGTAATTTCAACAGTCACCTCCGTCTAGCCATCTTTCATACAATCCATTCATAATTCCTATCTGATTCTACTTAACAAACATGAAAAACTGTATTTCAATGCGGGCCTAAATCCAAACACAAAAATGCTTTTGGAAACGAATAAAAGATTATATAAGTGACAAGTCACTGACACCCAATTTAACATAATTAAGCCCACAGTGTAATATTATACAAGGCTACGTGACTGTGCTGAATAAGCCTAATATCTCGTAAGGGCGGGTACACGTTCACGCGGCGACGCAAAAATTGTCGCGTCTTAGCGCGCTATCAACTTATAGCGTCTTAACGCTCTAACATCTTGTCACGTCTTAGCGCGCTAACTACTTATAGCGTCTTAACGCTTTAACATCTTGTCACGTCTTAGCCCGCTAACAACTTATAGCGTCTTAACGCTTTAACATCTTGTCACGTCTTAGCCCGCTAACAACTTATAGCGTCTTAACGCTTTAACATCTTGTCACGTCTTAGCCCGCTAACAACTTATAGCGTCTTAACGCTTTAACATCTTGTCACGTCTTAGCCCGCTAACAACTTATAGCGTCTTAACGCTTTAACATCTTGTCACGTCTTAGCCCGCTAACAACTTATAGCGTCTTAACGCTTTAACATCTTGTCACGTCTTAGCGCGCTAACTACTTATAGCGTCTTAACGCTTTAACATCTTGTCACGTCTTAGCCCGCTAACAACTTATAGCGTCTTAACGCTTTAACATCTTGTCACGTCTTAGCCCGCTAACAACTTATAGCGTCTTAACGCTTTAACATCTTGTCACGTCTTAGCCCGCTAACAACTTATAGCGTCTTAACGCTTTAACATCTTGTCACGTCTTAGCGCGCTAACAACTTATAGCGTCTTAACGCTTTAACATCTTGTCACGTCTTAGCGCGCTAACAACTTATAGCGTCTTAACGCTCTAACATCTTGTCACGTCTTAGCGCGCTACCAACTGTTTGCGTCTGAGCGTGCTAACCACTTTAAAAATGACGAATTAATTTATTATATTTTGGTAATAAGGTTATACTAAAGCGTTGTTAAGGAAAACACTGAAGTCGACTTACAATATATTGCTTTGGCACGGCAGTCCAGAAAAACATGGCAATTTTCTAATTTTAGTTTTGTTTGTGAACAAGCTGTGCCTAGGTTTCACCTGATCCTCGGGGTCGTGAAGTGCTGCTAAATAGCCTCCCTCAAGAATTGGGCTATCAAATGCAAAAAAGATTTATTTAATTCTACTAGCACTTCAAAATATTCGCGTATTTAAACAAAGAAACTATTCAGCTTAATTACATTATAATGATTACATAGTTCTCTATTGTACAAAAAAAAAATTAAAAAAAATGCCGGACAATCCACACTGCATCATCTAGCCCCAAGCTAAGCAGAGCTTGTGTTATGGGTACTAGATGACTGATGTACTTAATACAATACATTACATAGATAGATATTTATATTATACATAGCAAATACCCAGAACACCCTATTATAAGTTAAATTAAATTGTAAATAATATTAAGTTGTATAAATTATGCATTAAACAATTATACCTACAAATATCTAGAACTAAATGGACATAGTAGGTAAGTAAGTATAGTTATGAAATCAGTTAAATCAAATCTAATCATGCGTGTATGATCCCAATAATAGGTAATCCATTTTGCGGTTCACCACTCAATTAGCACGACGAGAAATGCAATGATACAGCGATACAATCCATTAATGCACTCTTAATTAGCTTTGTATGTTTAGGTATCATTTTTTTTTAAATAAATAGTAGAATGGGCTTCATGTCAAAACATGAAGTTTTCTGTGCCATAAATAAGTTAAATATCAGTCTCTTCTACACATAAACATTCTAGATCTTTATTCATATTCATTTTTTCTTTTTTTAGATTTTTGTCCCTAACAAATAAAATAAAATAAAATAGATTAAATGATTTTTATGAGGGTAGAAACCGCATCAAAATCCATTGTGTATTTTTTAAGATAGTGCCTGGATAACCGAGCTTTGTTCGGGTAAAATGACGTTTTCTAAAAATGAAACCTAGCTACATCGATTTATCGCCCCTGAAACCCCCTGCATACTAAATTTCCGAGATTCAGATTATAAATACATATACACGACGACCTACGCGCCACAGCGGGCGAAGGTCCGCCAGCGACGCAGGAGATTGCGGGGACGATTCCCGCCTTGGGACAATGTTTGTACGATCTACAAAGATTTGGTATCAATAATAATGTATAATTATAATTTGTAATTATTAAAGACCATAATTACTTTCGTTCGCTAATAGAACATGGGTTGCGAACGTGTTGGCTTAACCTTATCTATAGTTGGCGCATACCATTCCCCTTTTGTCAAGGTGATGCAATATTCTAGATATCGTTGCGGTTCTATTATTTTCATTTGTTTTTTTAATGGTTAAGGGTTACTCATTTAATTTTAAAAGTGAGGAGCTCGTGCTTCCGTGCGTGATTATAGCCGCACGGATCAATTAAAGGTTCAGTTACGCGTAGCGAGATCAGTCTATGGATGTTCGTTATATATCGAGACTCCACCGTGCCTCGGAAAGCACTTTAAGCCGTTGGTCCCGGTTGTCATTAGTAGATCTTTGAAGTAGTTACGGGTAGTCAGAAGCCCGAAAGTCTGGCAACCAGTCTCAAAAGGGGTATCGTGTTGCCCCTATTTTATTTTAAAAACTACGCTTTATATGGGGTGGAAAGTAAGTAGTAAAGTACAAAATCCACGCAACGAAGTGCTTGTACAAGATCAAACAACAATAACCACTACTAAGACCCGCCTCAGATCTTGATCCCTAAATATCGTACCCCTAAAGTTTAAAATTGCATTTAAATCTCCCTATCTTATTTTTGAGGCGGAGACTGCAGTGGTGTCATAAATAATACTAAGCCCATACCCTGTCTTTTCCTATGATCTTATTACCCTTTTACGTTCTTTGGGAATACTCCAGATAACCCTGGCTTACTATTTGATGGAATTTAGAAATTGGAGAAAAAACACTAACGAAATCACGGATAATACCAAAGAGTTCATTTGGGAATAAGCGTGCTTAGTCAAACAGCACCTGTCGGCAAAATATTACAATCATGTAATTTTTTGACATATATGTCGCATTCAGTTATGTTAAAGGAGGCCCTGGTTTTTAATACCAAAGTTTTAGATTTACAAAAGCATGAAAAACACAAAAGTCTCGGATAGGTGCGTTCTCGTTCCCAGAAAGTCTTATTTAAATTGAATTGCTGTAATTAATTAGTAAAAACTAAGTGTAACACAAACGCCCGCTCGTCCCCAGCGTGTCTGCTCCCTTATTCGTTTATTTGACTTGTAATTCACACACACTCGACAAAGAGCAAAGTTTCGCGAAACGTCTCTGTATCTCCTAGATAATAGTACTCAAATTGATTCCCTCCCTCAAAGACATTTCATTTCAACGTATTTAATTATGAAATTGATATCAAATTGAATCCTCGTAACTTGTGTGTGTTCAGAGAATTGATGAATGGCCTGTCAATTATATGTTGTGTAATTTTCTGTGTGCTTTAAGAGACTGGTCCATGGAGCTCCATTTTAAAGGCAATATAAATAAAATAAATAAATAAATATTGTACCTACACCTATTCATTAAAATTAGATACTTAGAGTAGAAGTAATGTGTATCTGTGTTGACATTTTCTGCGAATACAAAATCTTATTTTAATATTCTAAGTTTGAGGGCTATGTCGTTCCGTGTGTGTGTCTGTCTGTGGCAACGTAACTCCTAAACGGATGGTTTAATTTCAATAGAATGGCAGGTGTAATCAAAATGGTTCTAAGCTATGTTTCATGAAATATTGTTCAGCCATTTTGAGAAAATCATGCCTTAACTTATTGGTGTTAAGATATCATCCATAGTAATATTTCCAATGGTTATATTTTACTGAAGACTAAGCACAAATTAAAGGAAAATTGTCGGCAGTTGTACGTCATATCTGTGGCAAGAAAGAAATCCCATTCAGCATGATGCTGTGCCTATATGCCTGTAATCAGGAAAGGCTACCTGAAGCCTAACCAAATCCTCGGCAGCTTACTCCAAAGGTTCGTGTTTGGGCTAATTCCGATGAACTCGACGCGTACTTACGGCCAATTTCAATAAGACTTGTCAATCCCAATCTAGAGATAACCAATTGTTTAACCAATAAATAAATAAATAAATTTGTAATCAATCAATGGCCGAGTTTGCAATCTGCAACCTTGTCAGGGCGAATCAGAAGCAGCAATATAAGATCGAGGATTAAGATTGGCATTGGCAAATTGAAAGTTAAAAATGGTTCATACAACCTGCCTTTTCAATTTCGCTTCCAAATATGTAAACAAATATGTATGTGTTTTTGGAAAAATTACTTTCAACTCCAAAATAATATGTATAGTATTAGTCTTAGTAAAATGAGCTCAGTAAACACAGACATAACGTTGATATTTGTTTCAGTGGATCGGTGTTAAACTAAATGCTAATATGGATTTGAATAAGGAATAGGTTTATTCTTAACAAGTAGCAGTTCTTTGCAAAAGGATACCAAATATCAAAGAAGATTGATGCGTTAACCCTTCACTGCCAGTTTATAATAATGTTCAAACTATCATAACATCCCATGAAAGTACCGCCCAGGGGATAACCCTTTTCCTCGGTCACCTTTTACAGCCCTCGTGGGACGATAGGAAAGGGATGTGGATAGTATGTTGTTTTTCATATCAACGCATCGACCGTATCACAAACGACTTTCTCGGATATGTGTGAGAAAAATGTGAATGAACAACCATTTATCATCTTATGCCAATCGTAAATTTAATTTTATACTACCTACTCGTAGCTTTTGTCTTTGTGTATGTATCGAGGACTCTGTGGTACTTAGTAATCGTGAAGCCGTTAATTAAGAGAAAAAAAACTGAAATTGGATGAGTGGTTTCGGAGATTAACTTCTCTTTTTTTTTCTTCTTTTTTCTTCTTCCACGCGCTCCTCAAGGAGATGTCAGCAACTGTAGGGGCCCAGCAGGGTCAAAGCCTACTGGGGCCAAGGGTCTGATTCTGAAAGGAAGACCCGGCCCTGGTACGAAAGGCAACGAAGGAACAGGAGTGAGTTTTTTTTTAACTTCAACATACAAACTTAAAAACTAAAGACTATATAACTCATATACATATAAGTGTACCTACATGGAATAGGCAAGACCATTCATAAAATGTCAATCGTATCTATGAGTAATTAGGTATTCGATAGACACATGCCAATATTTCCTCAATAGAAAATCATCCAAAAACTCACCTCTAATTTTAAAGTATTTTTCAATTATACCTTATATAAGTAATGGGATGCTAATTAAATAGTTTACTGTATTAATACATGACGGCATCATTGGAAACATCGTGAGGAAACCTGGACTTATATAATCAATATAAGTCTGAAATCGCCAACCCGTCTTGAGCAAGCGTGGTGATTAATGCTCGTGCCTTCTCTATATGAGAAGAGGCCTTTGCCCTGCAGTGGGACAGTAACAAAAAGAAAGACAAAAACACTAGGAAGTGGTGAAGGGTGGGCGTTTTGGGGGACTGTCTTATGTAAACGTTTTTGACGTTCAAAAAGTGCTGATTCTCAGCCTAATTTGAATAAATGAATTTTGATTTTGATTTTGATTTTAGTAATGGGCTGGTACTTTACTTTACTTTTTGTTTACATGACGGTGGACTCCGATGAAATCCCTTTTTCTTTTCGATTTATTACAAATAAACGGTTATTATTAGGAAGGAGTAATCTTACGCCGCATGTTACGGGAACTATAAGTACATATAATTTCACTTCACAAAGCTCAAGCGTGAACGGGAGTTTTTATTTTTGTCTGTTTTTATGTAGGTATCGCGTCCTATACAGCCAACACCAATATCTCTTGCTACCATTAATTTATGTATCAAGGAATGACGAAAATCTGCGTAGGAAGATCCAGTTATCTAATATACCTAAGTCGCCCACCCACTGCCCCGACCTACGTCAAATTTTCTCTGTCGGGAGCTATAAAGCCATTTAGTATGATACAAGGACATGTGTTCCCTCTTAAATGCGTGGGCATCGGTTGTTCTCCCATTAAGATTTCACTGTACAGATAAATATGTAATAAAGGTAATATTTATGTAGGTTAAGTACATAAGCCTCCACGTGTATGAGTAACACAGTTTTAATGGCTATTTTTGTAACTAATTTTCCTGATTTTGTGGCCCATAAAATGGGTCACAAAATCAGGAAAATTAGTTCCGAGTTCCTTACCTACTTCAAAATGAAAAAACGGGAGACTTATAGGATTACTTCATCATCCGTCTATCTGCAGGCCTGTTGGTCAGCCTGTTGGTCTGTCTGGCTGTCAGGAGCCTTTTACTCAGGAACTCGTGAAGGTTATTAGTCGAAATTAATACCTACAATGTAGTTCTACAGTCTTTAAAAGATTAAAAAAATCAGACTTCTAAGTTGCAGACACATATTTTGATACACGCACTACCAGTCATACCAAAGGGTATCGTGTTGCCCAGCAATTGGGTTGTGGAGGTCAGATAGGCAGTCGCTCCATGTAAAATACGAGTATTCTGGTGCACCCGGATAGGCTGGAAGCTGACCGTTCTTCCCGTTGACCTAGAATCATGAAATTGGGCAAGAACCAAGGTGTCATAGCACAAGTAAAGTCACATAGTCTAATATATTTTTGGGATTACAAACTTATTTATTTGAATTGACCGTGATATACCCGTTTTCTCAGAAACGCGTGGGGGTATCAAATTCAGTCACGAGATGATTTTTAATTCATTGACAATATTTCAGGGGGTTAGAGTGCTCATGAGAATAAGCAACGAACTCATACAGTACATTAAATGTTTTTGCAACTCGACAAAATGTAGTAAACACAGCATAGCATCACTGCCTTGGTCATCGAACAGTTAGGCAAAAGAGTAGCTACAGGTCACCCACATTTTTCCAGTTATGTGTTAGTACCATATGACTCGAGGGCAGGCCTATTGCTATAAACCGGGCACAGATATAGAATCAGGGCTGTTACTGAGAAATTCCAGATGGAAAAATGAAATAGCACTTTGCACGACCCATGAACTCATGCTCAAAGAAGAAAAAAGATCAGCATGACGCGTATCCATGGCCCACAGTAGGTACAGAGCTGGTTTTCAGTGGTAACCAAAAGCGGACTTGCGACCACAAGAACAACTGGGCAGCCAATATCGTATGTGGATGTAAGAAATAACTTAGGTTTTAACACCATTAAAACTTAAGTCAAGCGAGATGTAAGTTTCCAACAATACACGACTGCGCTTTCCATCATCATCATCATCTGCCTAGCCTTTTCTCAACTATGCTGGGGTCAGTCAAAGTCAGCCACGAGCTCTTCATATGGCTCAGACGTTCAATATTTAGGAATCTCCAGCTCAACACAGTCTCAAGGAGCCTGCATCTTCATGCTACTTGACATTCACCTCAGCAGAGCCGTCACAATTACTCGCTAATGGTACATTTAAATGCAAAGACCAGCGGACGCTCCTTCCAAGTCGTGCCGTAACTGAACACAACTAGTTGTATTCACTGAATGTCAGTGAATGTATTACTTAACTAGCTTTTAGTCGCGACTTCGTCGTTGAATGTTGGTTATCGAGGGTGCTGACGAATTGGGGAATTAAAAACTATCCTATTGCCATACTGTGTGACAGATATACAGAGTTACTTTTACGTTTAGAATAGTTGTTTGGATCTATACATACGGGTATGATAAAATTGTAACTGGCTGATGTCTGCACATCGGATATATTTATGAAAAATAAATATGAGGGGTCTTTATAACGGCAACAGAAGCTAAATCCATATTTTTTTGAATATTTGTTTGTTAGTTCGAGCATCACGCAATTTATCTGGCAATCTATCAAGTAAAAAGTACAGAACCAAATGAAAAGAGGTTGTGTTTTTTTTATATATAAAAACTACCTAATTATAGTAAAAGTTTAAAGATTTTTTACTGCGGAACAACCAGTCGGATTTGAAAATTATTTTTGCAATCGATAGCCCATTTCTTGAGGTACGAGTAGGTTTAGGTTTATTAACGTGACTCCTTAAGAGTGGGTGAAACCGCGGATCACAGCTAGTTTACTTAATAACAATCTTCAATTCAATTACTGACAGAAGACAGTTCATTGTTGTGGATAAGCAGTCGCTTCATATAAAGTACTATTTCTATTTATATTTATATTTTCGACGACCTATGTGGCGCGGCGGGCGAATGTCCGCTTGCGACGCAGGAGGCTGCGGGTTCGATTCCCGCCTTGGGACAAATGTTTGTACGATCTACAAAGATTTGTTCCGGGTGTTCTGGGTATTTTCTATGTATAATAAAAAATATCTATCTATGCAATGTATTGTATTAAGTATATCAGTCATCTAGCACCCGTAACACAAGCTCTGCTTACCTTGGGGCTAGATGATGCTGTGTGGATTGTCCAGCATTATTTATTTATTTATTTATTATTCAGCTGCATTTAGTTAGACTCCGAGCCGACCCGACATAGCTGAAAAAAGGCTAGGCAGATGATGAATAAATTTACTGACAGACAACGCAAGCACACACCCTATAGTACTAGGTAGAATCACAAGCACAAAAGTGAAACAAACAAACAAGGGAAAACATTTTTGAGGAAACATTTTAGAAAATGTATTTGCTAAAAGGGTTAAATAAGGGATGAAAGTTTGTATGGCAGTTCGTAATTTCTGCCGATGGGAGATACCGCGCACATGGCTTTTCTCTTAATATCATGCTAATCTTTTAGGCTGTTTTACCGAGAATTTAATATAAAATAATAAGCTGACATCTCAGGCTCCTTTATTTATATTGCACTGTCGGATGTTCAATTCTCTGACCGCACGCGCTTTTATAGGCATGATATAAATAAATATTGCTGGACAGTCCACACAGCATCATCTAGCCCCAAGCCGAGCAGAGCTTGTGTTATGGGTGACTGATATACTTAATACAATACATTACATAGATAGATATATTTTATGATACATAGCAAATACCCAGAACACCCGAAACAAATATTTGTTGATCGTAAAAAACATGAATTGACCCAAGGCGGGAATCGAATCCACAACCTCTTGCGTCGCAGGCGGACCTTCGCCCACTGCACCACATCGGTCGTATTAAATAACATTACATTGATGTGTCGCTCAGTGCTAGTGAAAACGGGCACATCTTCCCACTTTAACTTTGCACGGAATGGAGTACAACAGTTTAGGTGTTGTAAAGATAGTGGATGTGCAAGGGCACGGCCTCACCTTGCATCTCATGTTCGCAGACATAATATACACACACACAAAGCTACTCACGCACTCACAAACATACACACACATAACTCACACACTCACACGAATATTGTGTGTTTATCGAATGATATTGGTATGGAAGAGCGGTGTCTCCCAACACAGGCATTTCTTGCTTAAAAGTTAAACTGTTGCACGCAATTGAGTTCAACAGTTTCAGTGTTGCAAGGAAAGTGGATGTGCAATCGCAAGTCCTCACCTTGAATCACATGTTTGCACACATATTATACACACACACAAATCTACTCACGCACTCACAAATATACACACACCCTCACACAAATATTGTTTATTTATCTAATATTGGTATGGAATAGCGGTGTCTCCCAACACAGGCTTTACTTGCTTAAAGGGAGGCACCTATCACTAATCTGATATTGAGAATATTGTTGGAGAAGATAAGATAGAAGTCCTTTTATTTTTTCATCAATAGGTACTCCCACTTCGCGTTCTCTAAATTACGGCAGATTCCTGATAACTGCAATAAAAGTGTATTTAGTAGTATTTCAAAAGATACTCAGATACCACAATATCATTGACCTTTTCGTAGACATCAAACCACCAAAAACCAAGTCCCCAAAAAGGAAAATCAATATCCATTTCTCTTCATTTTCGTGAAAGGTTTAGTTGTTTCAAGTGGTCCATCTTCGCGACTCCCACGCAATAACTGTCTATGTCCATCATTGTCACATCCGCTCCAAACTTTGCGAAGTGAGCCAGGTCAGGAAGTTCACACTAACCCTTCGGTTTGGTCCTTTGGTACCTACTTAGTTTTGGTCCTTTTACACCTTTTAGCTTTCGATTTGTTACACGTGTAAAACTGTGTTGAAAATGAGATACAGTTCAGAACATCAGACTACGTACCTACTGAATGCAACAAGCGAAATAATCTCTTAATACGAGGGATTATGTTGAGACACATTCATGTTTAATGAGAGTTAACAGATAATAATGGCGCCAGCTGCAGTCAGACGGAATATGACAATGTGCGAATTACCATCATTATCCTCCTTCTCTTACCCACCCCTACGTATTAGTGGTTGGTGCAGCATGTCTTCGGCTTCCATGCATCTCTATTTGCCGACATCTCAATATATTGTCACCTCCTTCCAGGTCATAATTATCATCTCTAGTCAATAGGTAGTATATGATATATCTGTATATATTAATTTAATAAAAAACAAAACAATTTATTTATTAGGGAAAAGAAACAATGACACTTTACATTTTGTGCGAATAAATACAAAAAGATACGGCCAAATGTGTGTAACCAACAACATTTTCCATTAAATGATAATTTTTCAACTTTATAACAAAAGAAATAAGGTTCATGTTCAATTGAAAAAAATTGGCATTTTGGGGTAACTTGATGTGCTGGCGTTTGTACATTTTCTTCACTTATAATTATCTGATAAATCTGAAAAAAAAAACTATCTTATAAGAGTAAGTATGGAGTTTTTCGCCCATTCTTCTCCATACCAAACCGAAGGGGCTAGTAGAATAATTTGGAAATGACGTTCAAAACATGCCTTTTTTAAATATCTAATTAAAGGTCGTAGCACACATATCAAGGAAATCTTACAATCTCGGAAAGGGATCGTCACCGTATCGCCTTCCGCCTCGAGCTTGTCCCGAGGCGAGGCGATTACGTTACGACTCCGATTAGTGTGCGTTGCAGTAGGGACTTTCATACAAAGAATACTTCACGGCTCGAGTTGATACGGTGACGATCCCTTTCCGAGTTGATATGTCTGCTATGAAAATATATATATATAATTTTCAAGTTTATTACTATTATCTTCTATTAATGAATTAGGCTATGCTTTGCCTACTATTAATGATTGTAAATGGGAAGGGTCGAGTTAAATCTCATAGTTCGTTGATAATCTTTCATTTCTGGGACTGGATTATTTATATATTGTGGTACAGAGGCCAGGCCATCAGCTACCCCAATCTGTCAAATTTCCCAAATTTAACTTTATTACGAAAGTATAAGGTTAATTTTCAATTGGGAAAAATTGACAGTTCGGATATATTGATGTGCTTCTTGTCTTTGCTTTGAGTGTGTCTGTGTGTGCAGTATTGTAGTTGCACGTACACTTTGCTTCTGTGTGCGTAAGGTGGCTCGGTCAATACTGAGCGCTCTTGAGTTCGCACACATAAACAACTTGTGTACGTGCAATACACACACAACTTTGAAATATCTGTCATTTCAATCATCATAGTAATTTTTGTTTTTCATTTTGCTGATCGTGATGATAAAAATGAAACCTTTTTTTTCTTTTGCAAAATGAACGACAAATTTTAGTTTGACATTTGATTCCAATGGAGAATGAGTGAATGAGTGATATTTGCTCAGTAATACATATTTATGAAACCAAACGCATTTCTGTAATTACTTTTAATAGTTAAGTACTTACGTTGTTATTTAATTACTTTATTAGTTTTTAATGTGAAACAATCTTTTGCTGAGCTTGCTTAATTACATAAATCCGGCTGACTTAAATAATATATCTTGCCATTGTTATTGCCAAAAACATTTTGCAAAAAAATATTTAATATTGTGCTTTTATTTAAAAAAAAAGTCAATATTTTAACAAAATTTTATTTTATATTTTTTATTGAAGCCAGTGAAATTACATTCCAAATTTAATTCAGTTCAGAGATATAAATAACTAAAATATACATTCCATTATTATTATGTAAATTAATTTTAAAATTTTTGCTTGATTTATCAAGCAAAAAGTTTTAAATTATTTAAAATATGACATTATATTATTGTTTTCAAATAAGGAAAATCTCACAGAAAAAGCTCTCTATTAAAAAAAAATGTGTTATGAGCATAAACATAATATTTTTACTTTGCAATACTATTTTCTAGGAGGCCTTTTTCGAAGCATTCGTTTAGAGTCCAACCATAGATTAAAATCTAGACATGACTGGACTCATAACATTAAAAGTACCCCAACTTTGAAAACTATGTACCACTAATCTGCACTGATAAGCCGAAAAGCGCTAACTCAATCAGAGTATGTTTTGAGAAAAAAACTTTTGTAAATTGTTTTTTCTCTCCTTCAAACGGGGGTAAAAACGTATCTTTTTAAAAATGCCAAAACTTTTTTATTCGTATTTTTGACCATAGATATTATTGACATACTCAAATTATCCTATATATTATATTATATATATATATTATTAATGTCATGATGGCCCAGTGGTTTAGGCCTCGCCTCTTGTGCACGAGGTTGTGGGTTCAAACCTGGGCAAGTACCAATGTGAGTTTTTCAATTCATATGTACTTTCTACGTTTATCTTGGATATCACTGATATCGGTGAAGGAAAACATCGTGAGGAAACCTGGACTTATATAATGAATATAAGTCTGAAATCGCCAACCCGTCTTGAGCAAGCGTGGCGATTAATGCTCATGCCTTCTCTGTATGAGAAGAGGCCTTTGCCCTGCAGTGGGACAGTAATAGGCTGATACTTTTACTTTTTATGTCTGCTATGACCTTAAATTTAATTGTTTGGCTTCCATTTTAAATTAAATAAAACCGGTTATTAAAATATTCTGCAGTGAGATAACAATGTTAGTTCCTGGATTACTATCTGGCTGTTCAGGTATCAGATAAATATGTTTTACTGTAGGTATACTGTGTACTATATAATAGTTGTATTATAGTTGAATGTCTTGTTATATTTTAAATAAATTGGTTAACTTTGAATAATAATTGTGACTTGTTGAAAATAATAGTTTTAAAAATTAAGTGTGGAGTTTCTTACCCATTCTTCTCTACACGAAACTGTACAGGTACTTTTCCTTATTTTAATGATTCTATTTCATTTTTTTACTTTAAACTGTAATAAATCATGATTTGTATCTTACCCAATTATATTTTAAGATTTAGCGATAATTATATTAGAGACAAATAGGTAATTTAGAGCTTTTCTTTTTTAGTCATTTAATCATTTATCCACTGTCTATCCTACAGACAGGTTATCAATGGTCTGCTATGGAAAAACCTTTATAACATCCCGCATCAAACGAAACATTTACAATATTTTACATTCCTGATAATAATTATCTTTAAATTATGGCCGTCTATCTTATCGTTATGCAAGTGCAGGGTATTAACAGATATTTGTATTGTGTCATTGACATTAATTGGCTGAAGTGTATCTGTTTGCAGACTTGAATTAATTCATTATGTAAAACACACTCGTAGTTATTAACGATATACATAAAAGGGGTTTGACAGTTGTTACGGGTAGTCAGTGTCGAGATCAGTCTGTGGATGGGTGACCGTTCGTAACATATCGAGACTCCTCCGTGCCTCGGAAAGCACGTTAAGCCGTTGATTCCGGTTGTCATTTGTAGATCTTTGACAGTCGTTACGATTAGTCAGAAACCCGAAAGCATGACAATCAGTCTTACTGGGGGATACCGTGTTGCTCAGTAACTGGGTTGTGGAGGTCAGGCAGTCGGTCCAGGTATTCAGCTCCAACCGTTTAAACTGGAAGTCAACCCCAACAATAATTTATTTCACCGGTATCAGTGATATCGGTTTTTTTTCTTGTTATAAAGCCCATACAAATACGTTAATGCGAAACTCAATGGTGATCCCCCGAATTAAAACCCACAACCACGTGCATGAGAAGCGAGATAGATGTATTTATGTTCGTGTAAAATTGATACTCATTGCAATCTACTCGTACTTACAATAAAAGGTATCTCAATAATACTCAGAAAGTAGAACAAATTCTAACTGTGAGCTGCAGTTGACTGAGTCGATAACAAAAAATAAACAAGCAATACCGCATGCGACTGCAAGTATTATAACAAGAGCAATACATTCAGAGATAAAAATAAGTAAAGATAAAAGGAGCAGTGTACTGTATTAATAACCCAGTGGCAGACGGACGCGAATAATGTCGCAGGATCCATTGCAACGTTTACCTCCAGAAAAATGGTGCGAACTACAGAGTGTCTTCAAAAAGAACTGGCCGAGAGGAATATCAGGGTACTCGGTACTGACAATGCAGAAACTGTGGGTAGATAGGGGCTTGAACCATGATTTCAATGTATACTGCCCTTTTGGTGACGTGCAAAACGGAATGGTTGCTGTGCATGAAAAGGTATGTGAAATGTGTATAATTTTGTTAGTCAAATATTAAAATTGTTGTTTGTTTGTTTGGGATAAACGGCTGGACCGATTTCGACGGGTATTTGCTAACTTGCAGATAGCTGATGTACTAAGGAGTGACTAACTTTATTTTAGAAAAGTTTTAGAGTTCCGTGCTACAAGCTGAAAACCCATGAAAATTTGTTAATTACCACGCGGATGAAGTCACGGGCACAGCTATTGAGGAATAAATTTCTTCTTAAACATTACATTTTACAATAGTGTGTAAGCTGCCATCTAGCGGTATCACCGCATACTAATGTCCAAACATACTTTCTAAACAGCACGTAGATAGATAGAGCTAGTGTTGCAAACAAATCAAAACTAGATGAGGAATACCGACTGGTTTTTCTTTTCTGACCACTCTGAGAAGAAACATCGACCTCGTCTCTCTTTTCAGTCCAGGATTACCTTGACTAGACCACGGGGACCATGCAGATTAGTGTCTAAGATGGTCCTTTGAGGAAAGAACCTCACACATATAAGTGTCCATGTTCAGTCAGTGCACGCATTGGTCAGTCAATCCTGTAACTTAACTCAGAAACTATTGAGTTTAATGAATTGTCGAAAAACGTACGTCGAGATACAGGGTAGAAGGGGCTTTTGACGGCACGGTTGGCGCAATGGCTGAGCGATGGACTGCCGCGCCGCGTGTCGTGGGTTCGACTCCCGCACGAAACAAATATTTGTTCCGGGTATGGCCGTTTGTGTATGTGACTTTAAATGTTTGTAAACGCAACCACGACACAGGAGAAATTCGTAGTGTGGGGCAATGATTTTTATAAAAAAAATAAGGGACATTGACGCACAAAGTGACACCATGAATTCAGCACATAATTCTAGGCTGGTTTTTCTTTATATCTACGTTTTCTTTCTGGTTTTTATTTTATTTTAAACTGTAAATAATCATGGTTGCTATCCATCCCAATGATATTTTAATGATATAATTTTGAAATTGGAATCTCACTGGTTCGAAGTCCCTTTCATCTTAAATACTAATGTCTATACTTATTTACTCTTTTGTTCCAGAATAACTTTTACGAGGTTATCATGCAATGCCCGACTGCTGACGTGGAGAGTCTTGGGAACGCACTGAGAAAAACTAAAATCATTGATTGGAAACGATCAATTGTTGTGCCCTTTGTCCCGTACAACATAATTGATATGATTAAGACACTATTACAAGACATCAATGTGGAAATAGAGTTGATCTTACCCTCGGCAACATTTATATTGGATACCAAGGAGCCTTATAAAGATGTTAAGTAAGAGTATATATGTTTTGTTAACGTAAAGAGGCCAGCACATAAAGCTACCCCAGACTGTCAAATTTCTTCGATAGTTTTTCAACTTTATTACAATAGATTAAGGTTCATGTTCAATTGTGAAAAAGTGATAGTTTGGGATAGCTTGATGTGCTGGTTAAGCAGTGGTTATGCGATCGTTTGTAGGATAGATAGATTGGGTTCGTTTTTTCTTAAAAAATAAGCTGGTAAGTTAGGTTAATTAGGTATTTGTCTGAACCTAAATATATACTTAATTATTATCGGATTGTTGAAATCAAAAAGCTTATTGGCAGATTATTATCTGTAAACACACTCACGATACCTATACCGAAAAAACCCGAGCATAGTACTTCTTTATTAAAAAGAAAAATATGTAATAAACTCTGAATATTTCAAGAAATAAAGGCGAAGCGGTCTTTTATTGTTATGTTACGTCTGTTATGTCATTTTATGAACGCATTACGTGAATATCTTCATAAGTCACAGTTAAACAAAATTAACATAATTATGTAAATATGTAAAACATATGCTCATGTATGCAAATTGCATGCTCAGATAGAGTTGTTGCTACACTGTTCATTCAGCTAAAAATCTAATGGCTGATATTGTTACCCAAATCTGTTTTGAGAACTGTTAAAGTACTGTCAGAATTGCATTGTGCTACTTTGTGACGAGTTATGTAATTTTATTTCTCCATTTTATTCATACCTATTGGTTTCATGATGATCTCTCGGATTCCAATCCAATGAACGATTTGTTTACGGATGGATGGTCGAAATTTTACTAACATGTCAGTAGTACTGTGAGAGAGATTCATAATAAGTGCTCTTGTCTTTTTTTTTCATTTTTATTAACCCTAACTTCGTTGTTATGTTATTGTACTTAGATACTGTTGGTATGCTTTTAAATGTTGTGTTGTTTCCAATTGTTATGATTACAGGCAACAATGAATTGTTTACCTAACATTAGTGGGCCTGAAAGCAAAGGACCAGTCGCTGAGGCGATTTTTGGGGTAGCCCTATATCCAACAGTAGACGTTTCTTCTAGTGCCACAATCATCATAGTAATTTCATCTGAAACACATCGACATATACTGACAGACTCCGATAAGGATTGGGAGAACCTTCTCATCATCTATCGGCAAACCAGACCGTCATTTCATCTTCTTTAAGGCCTACTTACTCACTATACTTCCTTCGTAACTATTTGAATGTCTTATTCCTCCAAACTTCATCATCACAATCTGGCTACTGGGTCTACTCCCCTACGTCTACCGCACAGTAGATCGGGATCTTTATGTATTAAAAATGATGATCTTCGCTGATTTTATGACTATTTATTAAAGAACAAACCTAACTTTCTAAAATACGATCAAGAATGTTCTCTGCCACAGGACCCGTTCTAACTTTGAACCTTTCGAATCTTACTTGAGTGTTTTAAGCCAAAGAGAACTAAAGTTCTACCAGCCTGTGTCCAATAAGGTCTGTTATAATATTAGAACACTTTAGACCTCTATCGACACTAGGGCCATGGGGTCTGTGTGCACATTTAGTTTTTCGAGAAATCGCGAAGCGTTTGGTGGACCAGAGGGCTGGCCTTTTTTTGGCCAAAGATTCAGAATTCCCATTCAACGTGGCAATGCTGCCAGCCTTCGTGGCACTTTTCCCGTTGACAGTGATGCGGATGTATTTTTCGATGCCCTGTGATTATTTATTTAACTTAATTTCTTTATATATTAATAGTTCTATCGTTTTAAAGAAATAAAGCAATTGGACCTCTACAAAATCATACTTACCTTGCTTTATCTTTTTGTTTTACAGCCTACTAACAGGAATGACCTTCGGGCTTCTAACAACAGACAACCTGGACTTAATCGACTCCACATGGCCACACCGCTACCCCGCCTCATCGACGTACTTCGAACTCCTCATAAACAACCAATTTGGCTATGGCCTCTACCTCAACAGCACCCTGGTCTGTTGGCTACTCATCAACGACTCAGGGAACTTGTTACACATGTACACAGTCAAGGAACATAGACAGAAAGGGTACGCGGAGCTGCTTCTGAAGTTAGTCAGTAATGTGTTGATAGAAGATGGGAAAATTGTGACAGCGTTCTGTCTGGCAGATAATTTGAATGCTTGTAAGTTGTATAAAAAAGCTGGCTTCGTTAGAGGTGAAGGTGTCGCCTGGTGTTACTTGCGTAGTGCAAAAAATTGAATGTGTTAAGAAAGTATTGACGTAAGGAAAGTATATACAATTTCAAATTAAAATAAATTGTTCGTCCAGACCTCTGGTTCCCAACCAGTGATCCCCAACAGCCTGAATATAGTCCGTAGAAAGGTTTAAAATGACAATGACAATACTCACAAATCACATTGATTCAAACCAAATTAATTTTTCTTGAACAAACAATGTTGTATTTTCTAATGGTACTTTTGGGTTTGACGAATCAGCTAAAAGTTTTGAATAAAATGTTCATTTTGACTAAGTGGTTCAGGTTGACACGGTGTATTTTTTTAAAGTTTCGTTTCGGAGAAAAAAAGTAGACCCCCAGGGTTCTAGTTAACAACGAAGGAATCAGAGTGGTCCCGGGTTCAAAAACGGTTGGGAGCCACTGAGAGATAAATAATACTAATGGCCTATTTTATCTAACTAATTTTCTTCTGTCTCAATTTGACACATTTTCTCGACAGGTGATATTAAATAAAGCACTAAAACTTTGAAAACACTTGTAAAGCTAACAAATTGACGATGGTCGAGTTGCTGTCACATCGGACTATGAGAGATAAGGAACACAGGATGCACCTGTGTTTGCGCACACACTTGCGCACTATACTAACTCCTGCGTACTTGGTTAATTGTCATTGAGTTTGGTCAACATAACACCTGTTTTCACCGAAGGACAGAGGTGTACTTGTAATGTACACATTACATTTCACAGTTCCATGTAATGGGGTGCAGCCTATTGCTATAAATAGTGCTCAAATCCCAACTTGACTTGCGTTATTCGATGTTTAATTTTCGAGAACGAAATTCGGTTCGGGAGACTGTAATTTTTTAAGTGAAATCTTCGTTAGCCACGTTGAGTGATTTTTAGTAGCAGCAAAACTTTGGGTTTCATGTGACCGACATGCTATATGACGTATAGCGCCACTTTCAGTTTCACTTCTATCAACAGGCCCCATAATTGCCTATTTTTTCCCAGCAGGGTACTGTAATAGTTTCACGACAATACTCCTTTAAAGTGGACCCTAGCTAATCGGGGGCCAGCCACAAATGTCCAGTACTAAACACGGGTCCTCCCTATAGACCACAACGAACAATTTCAGGAGAATAAAGCCTATAACAACTTGGTCGGCAGGCAGTTTGTACACCGCAGTATGATAAGTTAGGGGTGGAGGTGAATTATAAATACAGAGGTGTTAATCCCTTTAGAGGGTTGCACGTTTTACCTTGGAATTAAATAAATAATACCAGCCTGTTACTGCTCTACTGCAGGGTGGTAATCACCACGCTTGCTCAAGGTGGTTGACGATTTCAAACTTATATTAAAAGTCCAGCTTTCCTCACGATGTTTTCCTGCACCGATGTTAGTGATATGTAACTTAGTACTTATACATTCAGTAAAAAATACATTGGCAACCGGAGAGCGCTTTAACCACTGGCTCACAACGACATAGGTATCAAAAATAACATGTTTTACAATTGATTGTTGGTCTTAACAAATTAGTTTTGCGACGTATTCTTTTTTTGGTCAATTCTCCGTCAATTGCGGACCGATTCTTATAAGTAGTTTTTGTTTGAAAAAGTAAAATCTCGAGGTGGTCGAGTATTTTATGTGGAGTCAGTTAATTTTTTTGTGAATAAGATATTTATTCGTTAGTTATGGATAGCCATAGCATCTGCGGAAATTCAACAGCTTTGTTGTTATTGACTTTGCATGAATATCTTGTCAAATTTGTCAATTTTTTTACACTATAAGAGCACCATTTATGCCCTTTCTGAAAATCTGCAACAAAAAGAACAGGAAGCTGTTACCCTGACAATAAACAACTTTGTTAATAGCGTATCTATTACAACACAATACCACCACCGTCATCCCACTTTCTACGTCACTCACATACCTGCCTACCTATGCATAGTTAACGAGACCTTTGCCCTAATACCGGTATCAATTACGTCATCAAAATTTACGACAATGTCAGCAAATTGTGTCATCGGAGACGACGAGAAAATCAAGAGATGCGAGATTTATCTGTAAATTAATTAGCATTTATTTACATAATACATGATGGGATGTTTGTTTTAGGGAACGTTAATTAGTAGGTAATTGGTGGAGTGATAGGTTGTTGTTTTGACGTGTATGTAATTAGATCTAGTTTAAATAATGAGATGTACATAATGATATTGTATAATGTAAAATAAAATTGAATATATCTACATAAAATCACGCCCTTTTTCTCGGGGAGTAGGCAGAAACGACGAACGAAAACACACAAAAACACAGAACGCCACCCGCTACGATCCTAACATACTTCATTAGCTTCGCTCACGTTCGTGTGTGTGCGTGCGCAGATACATCTGGTCATACACGCACGCCGGTTGCAAGTACTACGCACCTTACCTTTTTGAAGAACATCACCAATAAAACTGAATACTTATAATAAAACAAGTAACCAAATGCAATTTAAGCCCTAGACCTTTTTTGGCTAGTGAATCAGTACTGCCTTTCGAGGTGGCAATGCTGCCAGTGAGTAGCGCACTTTTATTTTTTGTCAGACTTAAAATAATAATAGTAATAAACTGGCTCGTTGGCCTAGTGGTCGGAAGCGCTACTGCTGAGCACAAGATCCGGGGTTTGATTCCCAGGTCAGGTTCAGTGTTATTGGATTTTTCACCTGGAATTTCTGTATAGCAGCCCGGAGTCTAGATTTGAGCTAGGTTGGTAGGTAGTAGGCCTTCCCGCTACTACATGGGACTTAAACATAACTGGTGAAATGTGGGTGTGCAATAGCACGCATCTGCCTAACCCTTAGGGTTGTGTTAATATGTACTGTAATTATGTATTAAAAAGCTAGGGCCGAATCATAGGGGTTCAAAAAATTCCTCCGCATCGCTGTCAATGAAATGTATGCGCAAAGGGCTGGCAGCAATGCCACGTTGAGTGGCAACGGTGGTCTTGAGGCAAAAAAGCATATTATTACCATATTATACATTGAAGATTTTCTTACCTCTTCTTAAAACTGAACCATTTCATAAGACTGGCGGCAAGCTGTCTCAAATGCTACAGTATGCTAATATTATAATGTGAGGAGACAAATGTGTTGTGTGACCTAATAACTCTATTATTAACAATAGAACGTGTTTTATTTTGTAACTATAATTTGTTAGTGTCAGTTACTATTTTCTTTTTTTTTCTATCCATTAATGAAAATGAACGAACAGAAATGAGGTTACTATAGAAATGACAGTTGAGTAGGATGATGATGAATTAAATAGATACCTAATGTCTAAGTTTAGCATGAACAAAGACATTTTAGTATAGTATTTGAATGTCTTTAAAGAGGAGCTCGTAAATGAAATAGCCGCACGGGTTGATTAAAAGTTAAACTACGCCTGCCGAGGTCAGTGTGTGGATGGGTAACTGTTCGTAACATATCATTTTTGACAGTCGTTACGGGTAGTCTGGAGTCAGAAGCCTGAAATTCTGATAGTCTTACTAAGGGGTATCGTGTTTATTTATTTATTTAATATTTATTTAATTATTTAATAAAACTTGGGAGACTTACAGCTAAAAAACAAAATATAAAGGTACACATAGTCGACAGAAAGCCAATTACAAGTCCTCGCGTGTAGAAAACTGTGTGTTGCCAAGTAACTGGGTTGTGGAACTCAGATAGGCAGTCGCTCCATGTAAAATACTGGTATTCAGCTGGAAGCCGAACCCAACTTATTTGGGAACAGGGTAGGCAGATGATGATGATTTAAATGTCTTTGTTTAATTAATTTTATTTTTGTTACGTTGAATTTATTCTCTATGGCAGATAACTTAAACCTCTTTGACATCACTGATAAACGATGAAGTAAAACATCGCGAGGAAACCTGGAGATCAAAAAAACACTGAAATCGCTCATGTTTTCACTGTAGGTATATACCATCACTGTACAGTATACTTACACACCTATACATTTAGTTTCATTTTAAAACTTCTAGCTTTAGCAGAAACGTGTATCCTATAATACTAACTCTAGAGAGTAAACTACACCCCGAGGAATTTTCTGAGTCATTCGCTGTAGTACTGAAATATAGTCGAGCTCCACTAGGAGTTTGCCTTACTTAATTCTCCAGTAAAGCAATAAATTCGAAAGTACCAAAGTGACTTCTGAATTGACGGCACGGTTGGCGCAGTTACTGAGGGATCGGCTGCTGCGCTGCTTGGCGTGGGTTCAATTCCCGCACGGAACAAATATTTGTATGGCCTACAGGTAGTTGTTCCGGGTCTGGCTCAATACTCAATACGTTTATTGCATTCCACAATGTGAACTTAGGTGGTAGGTTGAACATACAATAGTTTTGGAGCATTGTGGGCCCTGTCGGGCATAACAACATGTTTGTGTATGTGAATTTAAATGTTTGTACCCACGATACAGGACAAATTCCTAGTGTGGGGCCACGTTTTTTTAAATAAAAGATAAGAACAAAAAAAAGAAAAAAGAAGAAATCCATAAACCAACGTTTCTGAAGTATACGAAAAATTATATTCTTCGTGTATTTCGACTGGTTCATTGGACGTAACCGCTATATGTGATCCCCCATGATTAGGCCTGGGTTCAATCAAAGTGGTAATGAGTTTATCATTGGAAAATTCTCGTTTCTGGAGTCAGGATTTGTGCCCGGAGGGCCAAATGCGATTCATATGACGTAGACTGGAATAGAATAGAATTCTCTCTATCGTACACCATTGATTTTTGATTTGATTTTTCAATGTCTTTATTTAATACATCCGTTTTATACTTTCTGCTTACAAATGATCTTAGTCTAAATATAAGCGATTTATTGTGTTACACAGGCTACTGTCACCTTTACAAACATTAAAAACATTTTTTGAAATATAATTTACATGATTTATTTTCTTTTATTTTATGTATAAGTTGTGTATGTTGGTCTTAGTATGGACCTACATAATATACCTACCTACATAATATACATACCTTTAAGAGCTACATAGAATGTTACAATAGGCGGCCTTACGTCAATTTGTATGGAATAATTGTTTCTTATTGTTGTAACCAGAGGGCGCTTCATCAGTGACAGTACAAATTGTAGTCGTTAACCAAATAGGTATAATTTTCTTAGGCTACTTTTACTTTTATTTTAGAAAAAGAATTTGGGTTCCTAGCAAAAAATGAGAACCCACGTTTTATTAAATTCCACGCAGACAAAGTCGAGAGCACAGCTAGTTATAAATAAAAATAAAAATGGACTCATAACGGGGGAAATGTGGATGCACCCAGAACCCAATAAGAGAGACCAAACGTGATCTTGTTGCGATTTCCTTTGTGCCTTTTCTATCAATCCAGGCTGCAGCCATAAAACGAGCTGACCATCAAATTTATGGCACACTTGCTATAGCGAGATACGACAACCATTTGCCATAAAACACGTGATCCTGAATAGCAACATTGTTAGACAAAGGCTCCTTGCGAAAATGAATCCTATAAATGAAGGGGATATTTTGGCTTGAGTCATCTCCAATCTTATTATTTTCTTTTTTTTCTTCTGGGAACACTAGAATGAGTACACAGAAAAACTATTCTCTTTTAGCGTTTGATAATCTATCATACTACGTTATATTGGTAATACTGTGGTGTAGTGTGTACCACAAAAACCATGAATGATGAGTTGAAGATAAATTATTTCTTTGAATATTGTCCTTTAAAATTTAACATTAGAGGAACGTTAAGAACTTTAAGATCGCCAGTATTAGTCCGTAAAATCACATAGGTTTATAAGAGCGTAGGTAGACGGCACATTTTTGTGGCACCATTGAAAGACACACACACACACAAATGCTATAATTAGCCAATAATATTAGTGTCCACATCAGATTCAGCTGTCACAGGCATATGTAGATAGAATCGTCACGGGCCGTCAGTTCCTAATCGGTGACACTTACTGACACGCTTCGTTTGCATAGAAAGTATTGAGAATATTGTCAGAAGATCACTTCCTACTTTGGCTTGGTTGGCTTCATTCCCCAGCAGACCTGAGGGTTTACTATCATTGGGACACGGAAGGCGCACTAATTCCCATGATCCCCAGCAAGTGTAGGAAGGGAACACGGAAAAAGTTTTTAGTTCAGCAAGAGTCTGTAAACTGTAAACGTAGTGTAGGACGCCCTCTGACCACCTGGTCAGAGGGATGACGATCTGCGAAAGACTGCAGGCAGATGCTGGATGCGGCAAGCTGAAGACAGGGCGCTATGGTGCTCATTAGGAGAGGGCTATGTCCAGCAGTGTACTAGTAAAGCCTGATGATGATAGAGTCTGAGCCCACCCCAGGGCGTAGGATATCTATGAGGACGTTCACCCCATAACAAAAAAAGGAGATCGTTCCATGGAACTTCAACTACATTGCACGAAGGAAATGCCTTCCAATGAGCGAGTCACACTGCTAAATAATGCGTGGGGTATCTCACAACTTATTTATGAATGAAGAAAAAACCATTATTCATTCAGGCAGATCAGTTTTAATCATGAATTTTACTGCTCATAAATCACAGGAGCAACAACATAAAACATAGACGAAATAAAAACCCATTGGATCTTTCAACACACAATTGAAACATCAAGAATATGAGCTATAAATGTTATCATTTTCTCACAATCTGATTAATGTATGTCATTTTATTATATATCGGTTCGCACGGTGTGGATAACTCAGCTGTTTTACATAGTAAACGCAAAAAGGGGATAAAATTAATTGTATTAACATACAATAGGATTGCAAGTCGCCGGTATGACGGGTGATATGGGAGGGAATATTAATCACTCACGACTATTTAATCTAGTGATCTGTAAGTAACAAACTAACATTGAAATTGAAATACAATGGCTCAAAAAACTTTTGAAATTAGGAGGAGAACTGAGACGATGGTGGTACTAACATCTCACTTTTACAGTATTTTAATTGGGACAAGCCCGCCACAATAATCCTAAACCACTGCCACTCATGAAAACCAAAATCAACAGTGGCGACCACCAGGAAAGCGAAACAGAGTACATATGTAATTCCTACTTACACTTTAACAGTATATCATCATCATCAACACTTGCCTAGCCTACTATGCAGCTGAGTACCAGTATTGTACATGGAACAACTGTCTTTCTGATCTCCGCAACCCGGTTATTGGGTACACGTAACACGTAAGACAATACCCTACGGATATTATGGACGCAGACGTAGCTGAATCTTCGATCGATCCGTACTGTTATAATGGTATAGTCAAAAGCCTCTCTTTTATATTACAAAGTCGCGTAAAATCATATAAAACATTGAATTTACTATGTTTTATTTCGTGAATTGTTTGTCCATTTCATTCTTTTCAATTTGTTCCGGCGGTTTTACAGCAATTTCCAAACCACACGCAAAACTTCAAAATAAAACAACAATCCGATAAAATGGCGCTGCTGCACTGGGAAATATATGCAAATATGGAAAATCGGTTTTAATTTCGCACCTTTTGTTCCAAATAAGCAAAAACTATGTACATTTTCATCAGTATGTGGATATCAGAAGGTCCAGTTCCCGGGATTCTCCAGATATAGGAAGTGAAGTAAACCAAAATACCAGCCTATCTAATCCTGTCCCACTGCAGGGCGAAGGCCTATTCTCATACAGGGAAGGAACGAGCATTAATCACCACGCTTGCTCAAGACGGGTTGGCGATTTGAGACTTATATTAACTATATAAGTCCAGGTTTCCTCACGATGTTTTCCTTCACCGATATCAGTGATGTCCAAGATAAACTTAGAAAGGACATATGAATTGAAAAACTCACATTGGCACTTGCCCAGGTTTGAACCCACAACCTCGTGCACAAGAGGCGAAGCCTAAACCACTGGGCCATCATGACCGGACAAAAGTACACAAGATGGGCCCACGATGGTCTGCTAAAGGTCATCGAAGCATATTTTTCGGCTGGCTACTGATGATAATGATGATAGAAGTTTTCTCGGTATTAACACTTCAGTTCGTCCAGTAACATAGGGAATCAGTACTAATGCCCTGAGGATTCATTTCCTTTAGTGCCCTGAAGAGTCATATCTATAGGAACTCAGAAGAAGGATTATAGTTGCAAATGGCAGTGTGAAAGTAAAGTAAAGTACCAGCCTATTACTGTCCCACTGCAGGGCAAAGGCCTCTTCTCATACAGAGGAGGCATGAGCATTAATCACCACGCTTGCTCAAGATGGGTTGGCGATTTCAGACTTATATTAATTATATAAGACCAGGTTTCCTCACGATGTTTTCCTTCGCCGATGTCAGTGATGTCCAAGATAAACTTAGAAAGTACATATGAATTGAAAAACTCACATTGGTAGTTGCCCAGGTTTGAACCCACAACCTCGCGCACAAGAGGCGAGGCCTAAACCACTGGGCCATCATGACATTAGGCAGTGTGAACCTTCTACTTATATCTTCATATTTTCATCACAAAATATTCCCCAATTCGTCGTGCGTCGTCCATTGTATTCCCTTTTATAAATAACAAAAATATATGCAACATATTCTTATTTTTGTACGTTACATCGGCAAAAGTTTTCATCAGCACTGCTGTTATTGTGTAAATTTCTGGAATGGGTCTTTTGTTTTTATCTCGGTAAGTTACATTTAATTTTTCATCGTGTTCTCGATAGCAGCCCGGAGTCTGGCTTTGTGTGCGGTTGACGGTAATAGGCTCGCCTTCCTTTAACATGAGACTTAACAATAACCAAAATTTGGGTGTTACTACGGGTGCATCTCTGCTTAGTGCTTAATCCTTCAGAAGATATGGGTTTGATGTTGTGTATATGTTACTGCGTAAGTCTCGGACTAGGGCTAAACGGAAACTGCTATATGTGACATAAAACATCACGCCTATTTTTCTTGGTGTGACAAGACGTACAAAATAAACATAACCGTAAAAATCACTGTTACTCTTCCACGCAAAAAGTTTACAGTACTCATCATCTGCCTAGCCTTTTCCCAACTGTGTTGGGGTTGGCTTCCAGTCAGAATATCAGAATACTAGTAATTTACATGGAGCAACTGCCTATCTGACCTCCACAACCCAGTTACTGGGCAACACGATACCCCTTGGTAAGACTGATTGTCATAATTTCGGGCTTTTGACTACCCGTAACGACTGTCAAAGATCTGCAAATGACAGCCGGGACCAACGGCTTAACGTACTTTCCGAGGCACGGAAGAGTCACGATACGTTACGAACGGTCACCCATCCTGGGACTGGCTTCGGCAAACGTAGCTTAAACTTTGATCAACCCGTGCGGCTGTTTTAATTTTGCCACGAGCTCCTCAAACCTTTACCTATAGCGTATTATTCAGAATAACACACAGGCTATGAATGACAATAATACGCATACGAAGTAGCTCACAAACGTATAGTTCGATTTCAATGAGGTTTTTTTCTAAATCGCAGGTCTATATTACCTACATGAAAATCTTGTCAGCCATTTTGATTAGAATTAAAATCAGGTCTTATCTGATTGGTGTAAAAAACTCAGCCATGCAATGGCTTGTGTATTTTACTTGCACTTGTCCGATTGACTTGGAATTCGAAATTCTTCTTCCTATTCATATTAATAATGTAAAAGTTGCTCTCTCACACAAAAACTACTGAACGGATCTTGATGACACTTAGACTTTATAATAACATATGGGCTATAATTTATAAAGATACATACGCAGTATACTAAGTCGCAGGCGGCTGCTAGTATGTTAGAAACAGGAGGATTTTTTTTTCGTAACCTCTTCGACTACCTGAATACTATTGTTTATGTCATCTAAATACTGTTCGTATAGGAAATAGTTGGAATCCCAGAATATCAAGTTAGAAGTTGTTCTGTTCCACTGTTCCTGAATTCAAACCGAGCTGACATTTGCAGCAAACTCCACACACCCCCCGGGACGCAGCGGGATATGTCTCGAGATTCGATATCAAAATCTCTTGTCACATAAACCTGGGTATTACTTGTTAGAAGCTTGCGATGTTTAGTGTTATTGTGTTGTAGAGTATTTTTACGTTTATCTCTATTATACTAAACCCCGAGTTAGGACATAGACATACATATATAAACTCACTCCTTTTTCCCATGGGGGTAGGCAGAAACTACAGAATGTCACCTGCTACGAAACTTGCACACTCCTTTTGCTTCGTTTACGTTCATATATCCGGTCATACAAGCACGCCGGTTGCGAGTACTACCCATGTCGACCTAGTCGTTTTCGACTTAGGACATGATTGACGTAAATGTGAGTTTATTGATGTTTCAGGCAAAGATTACGGCAAAATTCCCAGATCATTTGTTTTTGTATAAAGAGTATTAGGAGCTTAAGAGATTACCTAAAGACTTTTGAACTTATTTTCAGTAGATTATGCTTTGAAATTATATCCATAAATAGATCTTTAAAAAAAAAAACAGTTTTACCTTTCATAAAATAAAATAAACCTCCATTTTATGAGGCTTGGTTTTTTGGAAAATCTGGAGTAAAGTAGAAGTAGTAGAGTAAAGTATATTGGTTCTGACTTTACTCCGCGGTAAGTAATGCGGGGGGGAGGGGGATGGAGAATGTCATTACTGTAATAACAGTCATGGAGGCGATAGCGTTATAATACGAGTAGATGCGTGGCAAAATACATGGCGCTGTAATACATCTACGATCGATGTAAAAAAGCCCCTAGTATTTATATTTTCGTAATCACGCTTTACCTTGCGTATAAGCTAGCGCTTCTTGAAGTGAAAAGAAACATTCAAATGTATTTGATAACACATTTAAAAAAACACCATATTGAAACTAAACTAAATAACGTGAAAGAAAACACAAAATAGGGCCATAGATTTCTTGGCAAGTGACTTTTTATAATGCTCGTCAGTGTATAACAAAAATAGCTCTAATTCAATACTTACTTATTTGTTAATTTCTTTATTTTGTTAGGGAAACAAACAATTGTACGTTATACATATTATACTACATCTAAGATTACCTACATTAAATGTGGGGGTAATGTACAATCTACAACTTTACCACAGATACTCGTAACACTAGGTTAATGATACAGTGAAGACACAATATTCAAGTTACAATAACACAAAGAAAAAGATAGGAAGAGAAAAAGAGGATACAGTACTTAATTTAACCTAAAACAAATAGCACTTTTTGGAAATAGTTATTACGAAAACCAACAAAACAAAAACGACACTAAACATCTTGCAAAAGTAGAGAATACCTACCAAGTACATAAATACATATATGCATATTACGAAAACTCTCAGGTGAACGTAATATAAAAACCCTATCGACAAATACACGCTTGCACAGAGATAGGTGCACGTATTGATCAATACTGACACCAATATGTAGGGCACCGCGGGATTAGCAAACGCTCTATCTTATCTATACTTTTGCATTGTAGTGCAGGGATGTTGTAAATATTTCAGAATAAAAAACGTACCTCGTACTTACATATCGTCGCCTTAGAATGAAAACCTCGTGAGTGCTAAAGAGGTAATTTATCAGGTGGAAGAAAAATATGTGACTAGTTAATTTGTATTATTATAGTTTATTCAGATTCGCGAGTTTTAAGGACGTTCTGATTAACCAACATACAGCATTACAGGGTACCTACTAAACTTTTTTGTGTGAAACTTTTCTTTCCAAAATTGTAATAAAACAAAAATGAACAAAATTGCATTCCCCAGCTTTTCTCTCTAAGGTGACGATATATGACTGTTCTATTTTTGAATTTCTTAGATTCTGAATCAGATAAAAGCTTTATTAATTATTTATAATGAAGTATTTTCCTACTTCTCACGAGGTGACTGACGCATACCCTTACTTCACAAATTAAAAAAAAAATATCAATTACCTCTATTGATCCCCGAAAATGTTAAAAACTACGACGGTTTTACGAAAGGAATCTATTGTAAGAGTTTTCTTCGAAACAGAAATAGACGAATGCAAAACGGAGCGCAGCGGAGATAGAAACTTCAAATTCAGAACGCCACTGTTACCTCGAAACTTTTTCACCAGACATCAAACTTCCGTGGAAGATTTTCCAAATTCCAAAAGATGGAATTTCCCCTCTATCTCAAGACTGGTCAGACCATGAAACTGAACAGTAAAATCTGACAATAACTCGCCATATCGTTACGGCTGACTTATTTTAATGGTCCGAATTGTTTCGTGTACATCTTAATGGTCAATATGAAGCCGGAAGCACGTTTATATGCTTTTTATTACTCAATCATGTCTTTTATGTTCGGATGCCTAAGAATTGTATCAAGTTTGTGGAGAAGGACCTATATCATCGAATTAAATGACAACGTTTCGTTACTGAACTTGAAAACAAAAGCCGATCTTTTGCAAACAGTCACAAAAGCTGCATTTGCTTTGTGGCGATTTAATTTCAACATTTGGGATACAAAATCATAGTCAAAGTATTTGTGGTAATAGAAAATAGTAGTGGAAATTTTATGAAGCATTACGTCTAAAGTACAATTCTAATGAATTAAAAGTCTTTAGATATTGATATATTGAGATGCTGGTCAATAGGTTCTGAAATTGACAAGCAGTCTTACTAAAGGGTTTCGTGTTACCCAGTAACTGTCTGATAGGTGGTCACTCCATGTAAAATAAACTTAAATATAAAGAGGATAGGTTTGATTGTTTGTAATGGATAAACTTAATACTACTAATTGAGATTATAAATTCTTTCACTTATATAAAGCTAAGCACAGGCTATGTTTTATTTTCAAATCTACGCTTTAAAAGGAGTGAAAGGGATGTCAAAGTTCAAGGGGGAAAATACAATCCGCACGGACGAATCGTGGGTAAATTGCTAGCGTTAAATAATGATTTTCAGCTGCATCAAGTTAGACTGGAAGCTGATCCCAAAGAAATTGGGAAAAGGCTAGAGCAGGAGGTACCGGGACGTCCCTCGCCCCCCACACATCTTGACCTTTGGCGGCAGCGCGTAGTGTTCCACGCGCGCCCCTTTCTGACGTCTCGCAGATCTGAAGTGGCCCGCGAAGGCGGGCCGGCACTAGCCGGGAATCGTGGAAGTCGCACTAGTTCCCATGATCCCCGGTTCATGTGTAGGATGGGAACACCGGGGTGGTTTTCAGTCAGTAAGAGTCTGACAGACCCCTCCGCCCGCCCCAGGGAGGACATCCATGAGGATTTTCCACCTCGGCAAAAAAAAAAAAAAAAGGAGGTACCGAAGTTGTCCTCCTACCTATTTCTATTTGAGTAGTTTGAAGTACCGTTCGGGATTAAAGTATTACAGAGTTTTAATAATGGAAAGCCACAATATCCATTTCCCCACACTTCAATAAGAAAAATGATTTTCCTTTTACAAATGCAGCTCACATTCGTTTCTAAATAAAACCAGTCCACAATTCCGTATTATAACAACGGCAACAGTATCTTTTAATCTGTTCACGATTTCAGGACATACAGTACAGCGCACTATTACGAGAAATATCCTGCTTCCAACTACTACTTAATCATTATAAATGTGAAAGTTTGTGTGTTTTCTACTTACAGCAAAAGGTTGAAACATTCCTAGATATAGAGATATTCTATCAGAAATAATGACTGTCAATCAATGGTTTGACTGGCAAAACATTTTAGGCAAAATGAGGTGTTTTTTCCCCAAAAGCCATTAATGAAGAGCTGGAGTTGAAATAGATTTTTTTTCAATTCATTTTACCGATAGAATGCCCTCTAGATTAAAATATTGGATTCTTGTAACCTCGGTAGTAGATAAGTTGCCGTAGAATTAAACTTTGTTCCCCGACCACCAAGCGGATGAAATCGCGGGCAAAAGCTAGTATTTTCAACAAACTTATGTGAATAGTGGCGCCCTCCTCTGGCATTTCATATCAAAAGGATCCAATACCTATATTCTCAGGAACCTGTCGTTGCGTGTTCATGTTGCTCGACATTTAATTTACTTTATATTAACTCATGTAAACCTTGTTCCGTTATGATAGGGGAAATTGAGAGGATATTTTCTTATCGAAATAATGCTATGGAGAACTTGTGACGAGGTAGAAAAGACGCTATTTATTTTGTCTTTGTTTGCCTGATATGGGTATGTGATTGTGTTCTAACCCACTGTCAGTTGCATACTAGCTTGGTAGTTGGACTGTGGACTTCCCGGTAAATCGGGGTATTTAGAAACACAGGTATAAAAGAAGCGGGTCTCGTGGCAAATTGATAATTGCCCGGGCTTGGTCCATGGATGACTTACCATCCATTACGTATCGAGATGCCTCCGTGCCTAGCAAATCAAATTAAGTCGTTGGTCCAGGCTGTTTTTTGTAGATGTTTACGAGCAGCTAGAAGCCCGAAAGTCTGACAACCAGTATTGCCATAGTTGCCATGGGGTGTCGTGTTACTTAAGACGTGGAGGTCAGATATGGAGGTCGCTCCATGGCAAACACGAGTATTGATAACCGTTAGTCTATCTTTTGTAGATTTTTGACAGTCGTTACGAGAAATCAAAATCCAGAAATTTTGATAAACTGTCCAACCAAGGGTAAGTATAGTTTTACCCATTAACTGGGTTGTGGAGGTAAGATAGGCAGTCGATCCATGTAAAACACTGGTCTTCAGCTGTATCCAGTTAGACAGGAAGCTGACCTCAACCTAGTTAGGAAAAGGCTGCGCAGATGATGAAGGTATAGAAATTGACAATTAACATCCAGTAAAATTAATTGCAGTATTTTTTGCTACAATATTCAATATTTATCTATTGTGAAAATCCTCTTCACAGTTTGTTTCTATTCAACTCGTTTTAAATCAAGTGCATCATTAACATTTTATAATTTTCCTATATTGTCCTACAGCTGGACAAATGCTTCCCACTCACAATTACAAATGATTGATCTACATGAAAAAGCAACTGATAATAATTAATTAAGACAGCTATGATGCATAACCAGATCAAACACAGCATAAAACCGACCAAATCTATGTCAAGCACACAATAATCAAAAGAAAACTACTAATTAACATAGCCGATATTTCTTTCTGCTCCACATTATTGTCCAATGTGCAATAAAATTACATATGAACCACAATACGACCGACTCTTATTACATCTAACAGTACTAAGTGCGCAATTATTATGTTTGCTCATAAAGGCTACGTTACACGGTTCAACCAAACATCATGTTTCACCATAGATTTGAAAGCGCGGGTTGTACTTTGAGTGGAGATTGCTTATCACCAAGCGTATAAGGGCCTACCCTACGCCCTCAGGCTAGAATAAGGTATTTTAGCATGGTGACTGATAACAGTCGGTTGAAGGTCGAATCACAAGAAATCACAGAATCGAGGATCAAGTTAGTGACAATGGCGTTAAATTAAACCTTTATTTAGCTGTACTTCAGAAAGAAAGAAAGCCATTTTTGGGAACACGCGCAGGAAATCTACAAACTAAAAAAAAAAACTACTTATGCAAAAAATACCTGTGATAGGCTAAAAAGGCTACCATTACAGCTTAATAACGCTATATTGTAACAAACAAATACCGCAGTACTCATATTTCAATAAAATGCTCAATACCTCAGGGTTTTTCATAATAATGATGATGGTCGATATTGAAAAAAGCAGAAATTAATTATAAGGTTTTCGTTAAACATTTATTTTTCACGATTAAATTTGGTTGAATCATCCAGATTCAAAGACAATAGTGAACCGTGTACTCTATCTTTAGTTGGTACGATACGTCGGTATTGGTACAGCGGAGGTTTTTATCGCCATTCACATGACAATCAATATCAAAAGGTTTTTGTATAACGTTACATTGTCTAGTTAAGTATCTAAGGCCTGTGTTTAGCTTAGTGATTTTAAAGTTATGAATAGTCTGATCAGTGTGTGATGAAAAATGAATAGGTAAACTTCTACGTGAATTATAGTTTCTAGGGGATTGTGGATCAATGATAACAGCTGCACGAGTCGATCTACAGATGGGACATTCATTACATACCAATTATTGGTTATTAATTATTTATGTAATGGATTTTTATTCATGGAACTGTTATACATTGATCATTGACAGTCATTACGGGAAGTCGGAAACTCGAAGTCTGAGAACCCTACCATCTTACTTAAGGGTATCGTGCTACCTAGTACCTATCTAGGTTGTGGAGGTCAGTCGGGTAGTCGTGCATGCGTGTCATGTCATCCAGTTAAACTGGAAGCCTACCCTAACCTAGTTCACAAAAGGCACAGAACAGTAACAGGCTAGGCAGATGATGAATAGAGTTCTGAAAACTAAGCGGGAAAACTAGCTTTTACCCGCAACTTCGTCCGCAAGAGTGTCTGTTATAGCGGCTGTAGACGAAGAAGCAAATTAAATACCATATTATGTTCTTTCCTAGGATATAATATATTTCATTGCCCAATTTCACTACGTTTCGTCCTGGGATTTAGTCATGAAAAGGTAACAAAAAAACGAATAGAGTTACTTTCGTATTTATAATATTAGTGGATGATGTGATGAATATTAATGGATGGGGATACTAACTATTTGGTAATGACTATATTTTTTATGTCTTTATACAGTTTCACTAACTATATTATTACAATCCACTTAGCTACGACATAAAATAATTCAATAAGAGTCAACATAACAGTTAATTTATCATAATACTCGTAAATATAACTTCGCAAGGACTATAAAAACTAAAGAGCTTATCCGTTGCCGTCAAAACGGTAGCACATAAATAATACCGAACAATATAGTGTATTGTGAGAAGTGAACAAAGTATCAATATAAGAATAATAAATCCAGAATCGACTTGCTTTTTATCTCGCGATAATAACTTTAGCACAAATAGACCTTAGTTTTATTTGTCTCCTTCACATAGAATAAGAGATGGGTAGGTATGTCAGTCTCATCAATGGTAACAAAGTAAACTGTTGACAGATCAACAACCCACACAAAGAAAGAAAGTAAGAAAAAAGCACTTGTTCCGCACGAGCTCAGGCACACAACGACACAATACTAAACTGAAAACATAAAAAAAAATATGTTAACGAAAGTAATAATAAAAAACATAATAATTACGTGTCTTACAGCTGCACCAAATGGGCAAAAATGACAGAGAACTAGTGTCTGACGCTGGTTTTCAACTGGACCTATCACATAGCATCACGAGTAAGACCAGCGTGGCGAGCACTGAGTACCCAAGACCTCTGTGACAAGAAATGATTACGGTGGTATGCTACGGTTTTATCGCCCAAACTGTGATAAAATGTGTGATAAAGCCATGTCACAGTAAGCCTTGCTTGCCCCGCTGCACAGACCTGCACCCTAATGGCGTAAAACACTTTTTATCACAATCCAAAGTTTTGCAGAATATTCCTAATCCATTATACCATCCGTCTACCACACCCAAAGCATTATCCCAAAGAAAATAGGGGTATACTCTGCAGCTACTGGTTGGAAGAAGACTGACAATGATGACGATACTGATTAATGTTGATTTCACAATCTCGCTGAACAATAACACTATCTTCTAACATAATATGTTCCTGAGTTTGTGCGCCAAGATATTATCTTGGCGCACAAACTCAGGAACCACAAAGGTTTCTATCTCGTAGGATTAATAGTTATGACAAATCATTATGCCTGTATTCCCCAACGGGTTAGGCTGAGGTTCAGCCGGTAGTAACGATCCTATTGATACTAACTGGGTAATCCAGACTCCGGGCTGCTACTGAAAATTTTCAGATAGCAAAACCCAATAACTGTGACGACCCCGGAATCGAATGTAAGACGTAATGCTCAGCAGTAGCGCTTGCGAAAACCAGACCAACGAGACAGAGGTACATATCCTGCCTTAATTAAAATGTGGCAGTACTTGGCTCATTTTTAATAAATCACGGAAAGTAGTTAGGTTGTTAACATCGCCATTGGTCGCACTCACAAAGCACTATCGCTTCTACACTACTTACTTGAATTATTTTCATGATACCTCATGGTAGGGCGGGTACCTCTACCTACCTCTAAGAGAGCGGTGACTTTTAATTCACAATGTTAGTTCACCCGTCGTAGAGAAGAGGCACGACCAGTGATAGTGGACATTTTGTTTTTTTTTTTTAATAAACAGAAGTGTTGTTCCTTGTATAGGACGGTTTAGTGCAAGTGTGTGGGTTATCTTCTGATATGTGGAGCTTGGTGATATTTTGTGAGTTTTTTTTTTGTTATATTTATTTAGTTTTGAAGTTTAGTTCTTTATCTTTTTCTTCTGGACTTAAGTTTTGTTTCATATTGCTCTCATCTGCCTATATCCCCACATTAAATATTCATAGAAAAACAAAAGTCCAAGTTCAAATGGAAGTTCTTCAGTGGATACTAGTGACAATTCCCTTGCTAACAAACAAAACTATGTAAATTTAGGTTATTTCCGTATATTCTTCCAAAAATAACAAGAAAGAAACGGACGTGTTTAACAGCTGTCAATTTTAGTTAAACATAAACTTCCATACAAATAAAGTTGACATTTCAGAACGCATCGACCAACAGCTCGAAGTTTATGACATTTAAATTAATTTGACATCTCTCACTTGTTCTTGTCTGTCACCTTTTGTGAAGTTGTGTGTCAGAAAAAGGTGTACTTTTTTTTAGTTTAGTTTAGTTCGTGAACTAGGGAATTGGTGCCTTTAAATAGGTACCCACACTTGTCAATATGACGTTCAAAAGTGCCTTTTTGATGGTCTCGAAATAAATGATTTGACTAAAAAAATTCACTGACCCACTTGTATCTAACGGGTTCAAAATTGACTTTAGAACTAAACTTTTTCACTAATGTCATTAAAAAGTCATTTCGAAAATACCTGAAAATGCCAAATGCAGAAGGTACATAAACTTGGTTTTTAATTATTTATTTATGTAAATTTGAATAGGCCTTAACTGACATAGAAATATAGGCCATTTTTTTATGAACAAGGAGCGTTACATACAAGCTAAAACTGTAGGTTTTTTCCCATGAATCCAATGAATGAATCGTAGTAGGTTGCGTTTTGCAGTTTTATTTCTACCCAGAAATAAAACTGCAAAACGCAACCTACTAAAATTTCTTACACATTCCAAGAAATCATTATGCTTAAGACTTTGTTTCAAAGTTTTTTTTGCAATTTGCAGCTCAGTACCTATTAGGTAGTATGTTATCAAAAAATATATTTGCGACCGTAAGAAACATACATTTCTCACAATATAACAATTAAAATCACCATTACAACTCTCTTAATTCGAATTTAGATCAAATGTCATGATTTCACAAAATAGTCATTCAATCGCCTAATTTTTTTTTTTTTTTTTTAAACCGTTGCCCCACACTAGGAATTTCTCCTGTATCGTGGGTGCCTTTACAAACATTTAAACTCACATACACAAACAGCCAGACCCGGAACAATTACCTGTAGATCAAACAAATATTTGTTCCGTGCGGGGATCGAACCCACAACACGCGGCACAGCAGCCGATGGCTCAACCACTGCGCCAACCGTGTCGTCAATTTGAACTCAAGTAAAACTTCCTGAAATGCCTTCTCTGTATGAGAAGAGGCCTTTGCCCTGCATTGGGACAGTAACATGCTGGTATTATTATTATATTTAAAACTTCTTTTTATTTGTTACATACGCAAATTACTTTTTTAATAATATACAAACTAATGCTGAGCTGCAAATTGCAAAAAACGTATGGAAATTTGAATTTCGCGAGCTGCCACTACGCATTCACCTTAATATTTACGGCTGACAGAACTTAATTAAAACTTATGTAATTTATCTGAAGCTGTGAGTCTTCCAAGTTCATATTTATGATCGTAACACATCCCTCGGTATATGCACTTGCATTAATATTGTTATTAAACTCTCGAGAAGACGTAAGGTTTTAGGCATTTAACTTGAGCTCTCTGCTGAGTAGTGGTGGTTTGTGTGCGCATCGTATTGTCTCAAGAGTAAGGTTCAAAATCGCTTAAAGTAGTTAAGGATCAGAGCTGTATAGAGACTTAGATTATGATGGGTTTAAATTATGAATATATACATTCAAATAGCTACTGGTGTAATTGGGAAAGGAAGCATAATTTACACCGATAAACACGTTTACTTGTATAATGTAATCATAGTAACAGCTTGTTAATGTCCCACTGGAGGGCATAGATCTCTCATACAGAGAAGGCATGAACACTAATCACCATGCTTGCTCAAGGCGATTTTGGACTCATGCTAATAAATTATAAGTCCAGGTTTCCTCACGATGTTCTTTTCTTTTATTAAATTCCACGCGGATGAAGTCGCGGGCAACAGCCAGTTATTAATAATATTCGTGTCCTCACAAGTTGCATTGAGCGCAAGTTTCAGCTGTCAGATACATAGTTAGAATTGTCACGGTCCGCCAGTTTCAATGGGTATAGTAGGTCGCCCGCTTAACTGAGACGTCACCTGAGGTAGCTGCGCGGTGCGGGAGGGAGTTGTCACGTGATTCGAGATCTGTCATTGACTCACAGACAGGCGTTTTAACGTCCTAGGCACATAAATCGGTGACACTAGCTAACAATGTTGACTATGCTGTGTCGAACAGTGGATGACAAAGCGTCTCCGTGCTACAGAGCTCAGAGAAGACTCTTTGTAATGTGATAGTTTAAGTGTCGTCCAACGGGGCGAGTACGCCTACTATTTCATGCCTTGAGTGACAAATTTTGTCACAGTATGGGCGACAAAACTGTAGCATACGTCCGTAATCATTTCTTGTCACAAACTTCTTGTACGCCCGTGCTCGACTTTTTGTGCATATTAGACAGACAGACGCTAGTCTTGCTATCATTGTTTGAAAAAGGTATAGCAAGCTCAGTCATGAAGAGATTATTTTTAAGTCAGTGATCGTAGAAGGCTATTTACCTTTTATATCCAACATTTAACAAAAAGAGTGGTTCAAAACCAATAACTTCTTAAATCGTCATAAGCTCTAATGATAACGATTGATTTCTAAAATACATTGACTTATCCAAACATCTGTTACTAAGAAATTTCAGGTGAAAAACTCAATAGCATTCCAGGAATCCCGATCTAGGAATCAAACTAGGACCCTATACGGGCCTCCTTTCCAAGGTTCTGAAAAGCACCATTGAAAAAATATAGTTTGAAAAAAAAAAAATACGCCTTTATAGAAAGCCCAACTAAACAATAGAAAATAAAATTTTAATAAATTTGGATTAAGAAAAGTTTAAATAAGAAACAAATGTATATTAATGGAAAAAAGCGTGGGGTGCATAGTGTCAATAGTTTTAAACCGTTTCTATTTTTCCATGGTTGCTGTCATTCATAGTGGGCTACATGTATCGGCGTGTATTCTTCAATATTAACACTATGCACCCCACGCTTTTTTGTTTTTAAGGGTTACAAACAAACATATACGTGAAGCTAATATGAAGCTAATATTAAAAAGAAACAGTCAATAGTTTCGCTATTGCCAAATAATATTAAACATACTTACGCTAAAGGTACTTAATATACACAGAACAGATAAACTGTTTTTTTTTTCTATTCACTACACATAACACAACTACAGAAGCTCACATCAACACCGTTCACTTGTTGTATTATAATATGATGTTGAAATACAATTATTCGGTCGAACACTGTCTCTTAGAATACATGCTATCCTAGTCTAAGAGACAGGGTTACATACTTTTTGTACAGATTTGCAACTAGTAATGTAAACTAAAAATGTGTTTCTGTATTTCTTTTTGTGAATAAACCTTATTAGTATTATTATTATATTATTACTGTTCTGTGTTAATATACCATCTCCATAACATTCAATTACCAAAAGCTAATGACATCACTAATATACTTAGACGGCTAACCATCGCGAAGCTGCATATTAATTTCTAATCCACGCTATATTCATGAGTACCTTGTTAAAACTTACTACTCACATGGACGAGGCAAGGTTCTAAAACACCATAAAAATCGAACAAGCCGTGACGTAACTCTGTTCATAAATAAACAGCCATGACTAAACTGTGTCGGAGAAATTCCTATCACAGCCTATGTCACACCTTATGTAAGACTAACCTTTTTGATTTATTATTAATGGGCCATATCGTTAAAATACCTCTAAACGAAGATGCTTAAACATTCCATCTCTAAATAAAATATAATAGATACACGTGTTTCTTCGAGGCAACAGATGATACCATTTTCATGCTACCTTGTACAGAGGCCAGCACATCAAGCTACCCCAATATGTCAAATTTCTTTGATAGTTTTTCAACTTTGTTACAAATAAATAAGGCTCATATTCAATTGGGAGAATTTGACAGTTTGGAGTAGCTTGATGAGCTGGCGTCTATAACTCTATACTATAAAAATAAATATAGTTACATTAACCTATACTTATTAATAGATATAATAAATCAGAAGAAATTTTTTGTAGGGTTCCGTACCACAAAAGAATAAAACGGAACTTTTATACGATCACTTTGTTGTCCGTCTGTCTGTCAAGACCCTCTTTCTCGGGAACGCGTAAAAGTGTACTCTAGAAATTTTTACCTAATACGTAAGTCTGCAGTCCCGTGGAACTCAAAAAAATCTTATAAGTCAACGCAATAAAAAAATACGGCCTATTATATGACATATTTTGAAATTCGGCAATATTTCAAAACGGATACTTCCCGTTGACCTAGAATGATTAAATTTGGCAAGAAGAAAGGTCCCGCAGCAGAGGTAACGGAATAATTCCGAAAATATAATGGGCCTGTTTTTTTTTTATTTATTGCATTGTTAATTAAGTTAGTGAAAGTAGCTATACAATAACTCAACTTTTGCACGGAACCCTCGGGGCATGAGTCGGACTTGTACTTGTCCGGTTTTTTGGTTTGAACGCGCTAATCTTTGGAACCGCTGGGGTAAACGTGTTCTTGAGTGGAGACCGCGACTTGGCAAACGTAGTGTAGGACGCCCTCTGACCAGGTGGGATGACGATCTGCGAAAGACTGCAGGCAGATGCTGGATGTGGCAAGCTGAAGACAGGGCGCTATGGCGCCCATTAGGAGAGGGCTATGTCCAGCAGTGGGCTAGTATAGCCTGATGATGATGAATCTATGAACTAAGAGTACATCTTTTTGCATTTTATTACCCAATTCAACAGATAGAAAATGATTGTATGTGCGAGGTTAAATGTCCAAGACGAATCATTCAAAAATGTAACATCAGCAGCTTTTCGGAAATGTACCTGTATAAAAAGTAGTAGTTTAGTAACACCCACATTAACCGGGCACAAATCCAAACTCCAGGCTGCTATTGAGAAAATTCCTATTGGAAAAACTCAATAACACTTTGCCTGACTGGGAATCCATCCCGGGACCTCACGCTCAGCAGTCACGCTTGGGACCATTAGACAAACGAGGCAGTCCTAGTACATCTTAATATATATAAATCACGTGTCACGTTGTTTGTCCGCTATGGACTCCTAAACTACTGAACCAATGTTAATAAAATTTTGCATATAGTGTGTGTTTAGGTCAAACTTAAAAGATAGGACAGTTTTTATTTCGATTATTGACCTCAATTTTTTTATTGTATGTTAAATGTTTTCCTATAATAAGTTCCATACATTTCTAATAGATAGCAGGGTAACTTATCTTTTGAGGCGGTACGAAGTTCGCCGAGACAGCTAGTTTATATATATGGAGAAAAGAACTCTTTTCAATGTACATAGGTATGCCAATATTTAAAAAAAAACCGCGATGGCACCGGGCAAAGAGATTGTGTTGACCGTGGCCCTCAATCCCTAATTCAATATTAAGCACAAATAATTTGCTTGGTAACACGACCACAATGTTGCAAGCTCCACCTAAAACCTTTTCACGCAGTAAATAGGCAATTCTTATCTGTAAATTGAGTTCTCATGTCAGGCCATGGGGTTCCGTAGCAATTAATTCTCGTGGCACGTGCTCTAACACTACATAGACTAGGAAGAAGATCCACTTTGCATAGATGTCTAACTAAATAGTCAGTCGTGGAAGGAAGTTGCATCTAGAATAATTAGGTATAATTGTTGGCGTTTTAGGGGATTGTCTTTTGTAAACGTTTTGACGTTCATAAAGTGCTGATTCTCAGCCTAATTTGAATAAATGAATTTTGATTTTGTTAATTTGACGTTCAAAAGTTCCTTTTATTAGTAGTATAATCAAATAGATTATTTTACTTTGTCTTTGTAGACAATGTTTTGTATACACACTAATTTTATATATACGATAGTAACTCTGTTTGTTTGTTACCTTTTCACGACTAAACAGCTGATCGGATCGTAATGAAATTTGGTATAGAGATATCCTAGGGGCATAAGATTTTAATCAGTGAGTTTGTCTGCATCCGCGATAACCGATATTCACGCGTAAGAAGTCGCGGGCAATAGCTAGTTTTTATACAAATAGCATTGAAGGGTGTGAGCGGAAAACTAGCGCTTAGCAACTCTCAAAGGGAGCTATGCATTATGCTGACCTTTGAACCTTTTGTTTCCAGTATTATAGTTCGTTGTATACACTACTTTTGGCTGTAATACGGAGACAACAAAGTTTACCCTATTCTTTTCTAACCAAAGCTAAGCAATTTGTGATGTCAGAAGATTTTATTCAACTTAGTCTAAAGTTATTATTTTCTCAACGGCTGTAGTTTGGCTATCCCACGTGGCAACGCACTGACGTGACAATGCAGTCTTTTGGCCACGTTTCCAGATGACAGCGATGCGTAGGAATACTTCGACGCCTAAGTGTCTTGGTCGGCTTTTTATTTTATTTTGTTTTTGTAAATATGTATATAGTTAGTTTTATGGCATTATTGTAAATATATAAATACTTGAAATATAAAAAATAAATACAAATGTCTACTAGTTTCTTTATTGTCCTAGCGAATATTAGAAAATTATTAATAGTACTGGGTGGATCTAAATAAAAAAGTGGGACAGTAACAGTCTGGTATTATTATTATATTTATTTTTTATTATATACGAGCAAATTGACTCATCTTATTATGCACCATTTTCTTTCCCACAGTATATTTATTAAGAAAAACTTAGCCCCACACTAGGAATTTCTCCTGTTTCGTGGGTGCGTTTACAAACATTCAAACTCACATACACAAACACATACTCGAGACATCGTCGGTGTGAATGTCGGTTATCGCGGATGCAGACAAAGTCCTTCCCTTTCCCATCTGCTTGTCAAATTTCATTACAATCCGCATCAGCTGTTAAGTCGTGAAAGGGGAACAAAGAAACAAACATACTTCCGCATTTATAGTATGGATACTCAATACTCAATTCTTTATTGCATTCCACAATGTACATGATTAGGTGGTAGGTGAAAACATTGGACACAATCGTCTACAGATAGAAATATATTATTGGCATGATCAGGTGCTTTAGATTGGAAGTCGAGTTCAACATGATAATGTAGATGATTCAACTTCTGACCGCTCCTACAGGGTGATGTTATTGTGCGGCTAGTAATTCAATAACTGTGTATTCCTGTTATCTGACAGTTATGGCCGACTGGCTGACCAGCCTCATACATGATGCAGTACCCACGAACAAATGAATGCTTGTGGCGGGATGTGGACTCGTCGGCCTGCTTTTGTTTTCAATTTTGTTGGCTGCAGCAAATTTTGATGCATAATGACTCTGTAAAACAAAGGAACGCCAAAAACCCCTATGGATTCTAAAAATAGCTGTTCGTATACATGGTTTTAGTTAGGTCGACACTTAGGTTTCTGAATGCCTATTAAATGATATTTGATGGTGATTTTTGTTTATGCCTCATTGGAAAGTGGAGTTAGTTTACATAATGAATGCGTAGGTTTTTTTAATAGACAATTCTTAGTACAGTTTCTTAGTCTTGCAACACTCACTGTCATTTTGAATTATGATGTGTCGATAATACTATTTTTTTCTTAAATGAGACAGAGAAAGAGGGAATTAGAGTATTTTCCAACAAACTGTATTTGCAGGACTATTGTTAAAAGCAATCGTATCTGATAAAAGTAGAATAGAAGACACAGAGAGACATTGTCTTTAAGTAGGTACCTATCTTGACGACCTATGTGGCGCAGCGGGTGAAGGTCCGCCTGCGACGCAGGAGGTTGCGGGTTCGTTTCCCGCATTGGGACAAATGTTTGTACGATCTACAAAGGTTTGTTCCGGGTGTTCTGGGTATTTGCTATGTATAATAAAAAATATCTATCTATGTAATGTTTAGTATATCAGTCATCTAGTACCCATAACACAAGCTCTGGTTAGCTTGCGGCTAGATGATGCTGTGTGGATTGTCCAGCATTATTTATTTATTTATATCCATTGACATTGTTCTCTCGATACACCCAATAACACATTTTGTTAGGAGGTACATTTATGCCCATTGCAAAAAAGCTACGGCGTATAAAATTGTAGATCACTCAGGTACCTAGCGCGTGCGGACTATAATAAACAAATACCCATTCCTATCCATTTCTGTGAAAATCGAGATTTTGATAAACTCAGACAAATTTTCGTTCAATTTCCGACTCAGAAATTAATATCACGAGTAAATATGCGTACTTAATAAAATAAAGATTATACAAATTGATTTCATCGCGCAATACCCGTCCACTCATTATGAATTTCAATATTGACTCGTTCGTCAGGTCGCGAACGTATATGCCGACGGATATACGAGTATAACATATGTTGGTAGGTACAATTTGTAAACAGCTTGATTATCTGTACAGCTTTAGTAGGTACGTACGCCAACCCGCGCCAATACGCCAACCCTGCTGCCAAAACGTACCTACCGGTAGGTAGGTACGTTGGCGCAGTGGCTGGGCGTTTGACAGCAGCGGTCCATGATGCGGGTTCGATTTTAAATGAAAAAATATTTGTATGACCTATGTAGGTCATACAAATATTTTTTCATATGTATAGTTGTTTCGGGTCTGGCAGTTGGTGTATGTGAATTTGAATGCTTGTAATCGTACCCACGACACAGGAGAAATTCCTAGTGTGGGGCAACGTTTAAAAAAAAAGGTAGGCTACTTACCTAATTTTTATTTGCCATAAAGGCGCTTTTACGTTTTATAAGGGCAATACCTAAGCAAAACTACTAGGAAGTGGTGAAGGGTGAGCTTTTTGGAGGACTTTTTTATGTGTTTTTTGACGTTCAAAAAATGCTGACTCTCAGCTTAATTTGAATAAATGAATTTCGATTTAGATTTTTGGGTTACATCTAAATATATGACTCAAACATGTCTCGATTGAAACAATCAATATCGTAGTAGAATTAGGACATAATTATTGCAGGGCAAAGACCTCTTCTCATACAGAGAGAGCCCAAGCATTAATAACCGCGCTTGCTCAAGACTGGTTGGCGATTTCAATCTTATATTCGCTTTAAGTCCTGGTTCCTCATGATATTTTCTTTCACTGAAGACAAATAAAGTAGGTATAAATGAATTGAAAAAAACACATTGGTTCTTGTCCGGATTTGAATCCACAACCTCGTGCATTAAAGGCGAGGCCTTAACCACTAGACCATCACGACGTATTTGAATTGACTATCTAAATACGTTTACCACTTTGAGAAGCAGACGCAGACACCATTATGAGGCACACAAGAAAGGATAAGGAGGGATCGGAAAAGGGTTGCTAACTTAAAATGTGCATTGTTGCAATGGATCATAACACTAAAGATCCCACAACGTATCATCGTCAAACATGTGTTCAAGAAACCCATAAAATTCGTGTTTTCTTCTTCTTTCTTTCTTTTTTAAAAAACGTTGCCCCACACTAGGAATTTCTTCTGTATCGTGGGTGCGTTTACAAACATTTAAACTCACATACACAAACAGCCAGACCCGGAACAACTACCTGTAGGTCATACAAATATTTGTTCCGTGCGGTGATCGAACCCACAACACGCGGCGTAGCAGCCGATGGCTCAACCACTGCGCCAACCGTGTCGTCGTTTTATTTGTAGTATAGGCCGATTTCACTGATGGTCACTATATTGATATATTCGCCATTAAGAAGTTGTTTGTCCATAAAAAAGTGGAAATCGACATAATTTTCTCTTAACATACTGATCTTCCGTCACATGAATTTAAAATTAGTCCAAATAGGTAACGATTACCTAATATATTGTCAACTTTCTACAACAAGAATGCACTATGGTAAACATATGGCTCACCGGAGGTTCGATCAATTTATTATTATGTCCATGGTCTAGAAAAAGGAAAAATAACAGTTTTTGAATAAATAAATCTTTGTTCAAAGTTTTATTTTTAAATATTAATTAACTGATCATGCTGCAACATTTGCAATAATCAGGAAATCAATTTTTCATCACCAAATTGTTTTAGGTAGTGAGTGATTTTAGTCCTATCTAGATTCATAGGACGAACGTGTTAGGTTATTTTATCAGTACCACTTTTCTTTTCAAATGAAATTAATACGAAATATGTACAGACGCCAGCATATCAAGCTATCCCAAACTGTCAAAATTTCCCAATTAAACATTAACCTTGGTAATAGAGTTGAAAAACTATCAAAGAAATTTGACAATTGGAGTAGCTTGATGTGCTGGCTTATATTCTTAAATATTATGTAACAGATAAAAATACTGTCCATTTTGTTATTTTTATTTTTTTGTTGTATTGTGGACTTACATATCACAAGTGTGTTCTAACCTACTAGACCATCGCTATTATTCCTTAACTCATTCAAGAGGCTGTGTGACATAACAAGCTTTTGCTTAATAACATATTCTATTCATGTGACAGATGATGACAGATCGAATTTTAAATTTTACTCCGTGGGAACTGACTGGACGTAACTAATTTTGTAAATGATAAATGGATTGGATAAGCCCATTGATCCAGTGGTCAGTGCGTGATGAATATGGATTGTTTATTGCAGATTAGTCGTTTATTGTACGTTTATAAATCACGATTAAGCTGTGTTATCAAAGCCGCTGTTGAGTAATGGTGCTGTTTGATATTTAGCTTAATGTCTAGGTACATATTAATAATTTCTGTACTAAAATGTATTTTAAACAAGAATGGTACCATAACGACCGATGTGGGCGAAGGTACGCCTGCAACGCAGAAGGTTGCGGGTTCGATTCCCGCCTTGGGACATATTTATTTATTTCATACTTTAAGCACACAAATGTACAGAGGCGGACTTAATGCCATAGGCATTTTCTACCAGTCAACCTTTATGTTTTTCTATATGTTTGTACGATCTACAAAGATTTGTTTCGGGTGTTTTGGGTATTTGCTGCTATGTATTATAAAAAATATATAAATCCAAGTAATGTATTGTATTAAGTATATCAGTCATCTAGTACCCATAACACAAGCTCTGCTTAGCTTGTGGCTAGAAGATGCTGTGTGATTGTCCAGCATTATTTATCACATTACTTACCAAAAAATGTTGCCCAGAAAGTCGCAAAAGTTGTTTCAGGGGTTTGGTGTTTCACTACTTCTCGAAAAAAAAACACGAAGCAGTATCCAAGACCGTCTGCTGGACATAGACTCCCCATCTGATTTCTACAATGATCGGTTCTGAGCTGCCCTCATAGTCACCTATCGTCTTCCTACGATCTTCACCATTTTTTTTTTTTTTTTTTTTTTTATTTAGTTGTCAGACTTTATTTCAAATACTTGCATACATTTTATAAACCTGCCAAACTGCGTGACAGTTTGTCGGCAGGATTAGCGCTCGTCTTAAAACATTTGGTTTATACAATATAATACATCTAAGTAGGTAGACACAAATACGAGTAGTTCAAATGGACGGTAAGAATATTTTGTTGGACAGTACAGTTCAGTGCTCAATCGATTAATTATTGTCATATGTTGCAACCATTTCATTCAACAGTTCAACCTTTAATTTACTCCCCAGTGTTCGCCTGCTAATTACACCATTATCTTTTCTCAACCAGTCGATACTATTGAACAGTGTAGGGGTCAAATACTTATTGGTTCTTTTGCCGTAGTAATTTTTTACTGGCGCTCGCACGTATTTACGTTCTCTAACACTTCTTGTATTGTAAGTGTTTTGCACATGTACTTTGAATTGGTCATTATAGAACTGCTCCAGAACCACTAAATACTTGACCTTTTCATGCACAGGAAGCACCTTACATACAACAAAAAGTTTTTCATAATTTTCTTTACACTGGAGTTTTAGTTTTGGGTTAACAAGGTATTTCATAAATCTAGCTTGCAGCGATTTTATACTGTTCAAATAGGTTTTAAATGTACGGCCATAAGTATTTAATCCATAACTTAGCAAAGACTCGGCGAGAGCGAAATAAATCACACGCAGCGTTTTCCTACTCAACGGTGCCTTCAGCATATAGAACTTAGTTAACACTGATCTAAGCTTTGTACACACTGTGTCAACCTGTGTCTTCCAGTTCATGTTACGGTCCACCCACAGACCTAGATACTTAAATTTACTGACATACTCCAGCTTTTGACAGACACAGTTGACATTTCTGACGTGCATGCAATCGTAGGTGTGGCCCAAGATACCTATATCCACACTGTCGACATTTTTTGCCACAAGGTTGTGGGGCGAGTGCACATGCATCACTTTCGTCTTATCTAGATTTAGTATGATGCCGTTATCGTGCGCCCACCGGGTAATATTGTCGAAGTCAGCCTGCAACACAGCCCTGACCTCCTGTATATTCTTAGAGGAGTACATAAGGCACATGTCGTCCGCGTACATATATATTCGACATTTCCCAACTACATTACTGACGCTATTGACATGCATGACATAGCCAACTGGTCCATATACGGAACCAGTCGGAACGCCAAGGTTTACCGCAGCTTCTTTACCCGTCACACCAGAAATGTAGGTCTGCAGGGTTCGGCCAGTCAAGTAGTTCCGGAACCACTTGTTCGTGGGCCCCCTGATCCCACACTCATCCATGGCCTGCAACAAGACCTCGTGGTCCAAGGTGTCAAACGCTTTTTTATAATCAATGAACAGTGCCAGGACCTGATGACCCTGATCTAGACTACTATTCATGTCTTCCGAGAACTGTGATAGTGCTGAAGTGGTGCTACGACCGCGCCTAAAACCGTGTTGTGCATCTGCTAGTATACAATTCTGCTCTAAGAATTCGCTAACCTGACCGACTACCATTTTTTCATATCGTCGATGTGTTGTCCGGTACGCGGTCTCCACACGATAACCCTTTCACCCCGATGGACATCAGTTCTGCTTACAGTTTCACGAATACAACAATATACAAAACACGCGATAAACCAAACTAACCTATCGCATCACTCTTTGTAACAGTTGAAAAACCAATACAAAATAAAACCTACCACTGTCAAATAGTTTTGATTGGTTCCCGGACATAAGCCAATCAATCGCACAAGTGCTAAGCCCGAGTGCTCAATATTCGTTTTTCGAATATTAAACAAAAGCGAAGTGATCCATCAAAGTCGGGTCAAAGTTCGTGGGTACGTTGGTACCTACTCCTAGTTTTTGTTTATGTTTCCAAGTCAAATTTGGGGATTTTGTGGTTGACTTATGGATTATAAATATTGGGAGTGTGACTTTGAAATAGAGGCGGTCTTCTCAGAAGGATATTCTAGGTAACATAACAGTAACGGTTGCATTGTGCCTATAGGTTGCTGTACCTACAATGAATTTTGTTTTGGATGGTGCCTTCCACCCCAGATATCCCATCATCCCATCAACCGGGTTTTTAACGGTTTAGTTTAATTATTTTAATTAAAGAACGAAAATGAATAATTTAAGTAACTATTTAAGTAATTACTTTTGTACACAAAATGTGTTTACTAAAAGTTACGAAAATAACTTATAACGAATTTCCTAAGTACCTAATAACTGGTTTTTAGAGAATGTTAATGAAAAAAAAAGTGTGTCAACCTGACATTGATTATTCGTACCTATTTTATTTCCAATGGTCACGGAAAATAATCCTAGATTACCTATTTGATATTTATTACAAATATCCATTTGTATCATGGAGGTATCCACCTCCATACGTACATAGTGATCAAAATCAAAATCAAAATCAAAATTCATTTATTCAAATTAGGCTGAGAATCAGCACTTTTTGAACGTCAAAGACGTTTACATAAGGGAGTCCCCCAAAACGCCCACCCTTCACCACTTCCTAGTGTTTTTGCTGGGAAGAAGAAGTGGAGGAACAAACTCCCCAGCAACACGTCTGTCTGATAGGTTTGAAGAACCTGAAGCTATACAACACATTATGTCAACAATAATAATTATGTCAATCATCTTTATACGTCATTCAATTAAATAATTTGCTACATGTTAGCTAGCACACACCAATATGCCAAAATAAATAAATAAAAAGTTATATATACCAAAATCGACAATTAACTCAAGCAAAGCCTGCTAAACTGAATACATAAAAAGCCTCCAAGGGCGTGCCCGCTGACATGTGCAATGCTGAATTATATCATTACAACTCATTCATACAATGTAATGAGAGGATCATGTCAATAACATAAAAATAAGGATAGTAGAAGAAACATACACAAAAATAAAGAACTATTAAACAGTAAAAGAACATAGTAACATTGTCCTGCGTTCAAATGATGATAGACAGGCAGACGGACAACAACGTGATCCTTTAAGGGTTCCGATTTTTCCTTTTGAGGTCCAGAACCTTAAAAACATATTCAAACTCCCAAAAACATAATTTCAATCACATCATTCCCACGTTATTTATCTATTGCCAATTAGGTGATCAGAGATTACCAACTTTCTCAGATAGACCAAGCCTAGATATACCGATACAGATCTTACTACGCCAGCACGTAGTGCCCTAGGCGTCCTTGTCACAATACCCTACCTACCGTGTGAGTGTATCCGTCAACGAGGTAGTTTTTGCTTCCAGATTACTGTAACCAACAAAAACTATGTGAACTGTCTTCATAGTACTTCGGCATTGAAGTTTGCGACATTATTGTTGAAGAAACTATGCTGGAGTGAGCTGGGAATAGTTGGTAACTGTTGTAAGCAGTGTTTAACGGTTATTATACGGATAGCTAGCACAAGCTAATGTTCTGAGAGGAATATAACTTAGGTGTTGCTTTGAAGCACATCGGAAGCAACAGAGTAAGATACGATAATATAAGATAAGATATATTTTATTTGACAAAAACATGTGTAGGTTTAGAATCAGTTGGAATGATTACAAAATTAAAAAAGTATCAACATTTTTTGCCTAGAAAGGCGTACAAATACATAATCAGATAATATTAAATGAAAACTACAGAAATCAAAATAATAATACAACTGTCTAAATTACATTATCATCGAGAATAACATAACATCACGCGTAGGCACCTATATTCCCCGATAGGTAAGGTAGAGATGTACCTATCTATTATATCACAGTGAAAGCGTGCTGGTACCATAACCTGCACAATACAATACAATACCAGCCTGTTACTGTCCCACTGCAGGGCAAAGGCCTCTTCTCATACAGAGAAGGCACAAGCATTAATCACCACGCTTGCTCAAGACGGGTTGGCGATTTCAGACTTATATTATTAATTATAAGTCCAGGTTTCCTCACGATGTTTTCCTTCACCGACGTCAGTGATGTCCAAGATAAACTAAATTCGGAATAATAATATGGACTATTTATTCAATGTTGAATAAGTAATTTATTTAATTACAGTAAAACGGGCTGAATCGAAAAGCTGGGGTGAATCGAAACGAAACTTTAAACGAGATTTAATCGTTGATTCAACATTATTAATAACTGACGAGGTGTTGAAATTAATCGTTTAAATTCCTTAAAAAGATGGTTAGCCTTATAGCAAATCTATATAAATGTGTGACTAAAGTTGTTTCTTAAATTTTGTTCAACTTTTAAAATGGTCCAAAGTGATAACAAAAATTGTTAACAATACCAACGGTAGTAATACCAAGTTAAATGCAATTTTATTTTGAATATAAAGTAATTAAATTAGTATACAGATTAAGGAGAACTTACTTAAAAATGAATCCCTAAAATAATTTTTATATGTAAAAATAAAGAAATGAAAAGAAAATTGGAATTGGATTGTATTGATTGGATTGGAATTTTCCTGTGGAAGGAAATAGATATATCGCAAAATCGTGTCGCATTACCAAGTCGGTCCTTTACGCGTTTACTGTTCAAAAAAGTTTAAAATGCACTTCAATGAAATGAATTTTAAATTGATACCTACTCAAATTTTATCAAACAATCCTAAATCTCTCAAACAAACTGACATAACATAGAAAAACTAAACAATACTACCTACACAATGCTAAAAACAAAGATCATTTGTTTTTGTAGTTGCAGATCTAGCATTCCTTCCCTCCAGCTTTTTCCTACTTCGTTCATTATCATCTGAACATCTGATACGGCCATCTCTGGTTACCCAGGAACTATTCCCTCTCGAGAATTTATTCAGACAGGTTCGCGTCGGAAACACTTAGCTAAATTGAGTTTCAAAGTAACGAGACGCGATCAACTATAACATTGCAGCATCGCAAATGTCTTCTTAGTAAATAGATCATATTATACATAACTTTTTGTCCGTCAGATTCATGATGACTTAGTGCCAAACAGTTTTTTATGTTTTGATGCAAAATAAAGCTCTATTACAATTTTTTTGGAATGTCTATTTGAATTTATATTATATATCACATAAACTTAGGTCTAAGACAACATATAATAAACTATTGTATGCCTAGCATGGTAGAGCAGTGCAAACACAATAGGTACTGGTTTTGATACCACTTACGTGCGGACGAAAGTACTGTGTAAAAGTTTTTTTAAAGCGGTAGATATAGCAGACACCTGATGGTGATCACCGGGGTGGTTGTAGTGAGGTAAGAATCCCACACTCCCTGGTATTTTCCCCAAAAGTCCAGGAGCCTTTTGAAGGTTTCCCCTTGTTAACAAAAAAAAAAAGGTAAAGCAGACACAACACACAATTCGTTGAAAAATCTTTCACTAGTTCTCTGGCATGTTTGCTGAACTGGCACATAATAATTCTTACATTTAAATATGTTTGAAAATAATTGGCTAATTTTTATTTATCTTTTGTTTTTATTTGTTTAGTATTTATATATTTATATAGTGCCGGAGTCTGTACTAATTGAATGCTTTAACCGTCTTTCTTTTATACTTAAATCAATAAAATAATCTTCCTTCTGCAGCACAGAACAAATTAACGTTCTTACAGCGACCAGCTCAGAAATACTATAAAGATTCAAAGTCAATTAAGATACTTACTCGACTGCAGTCATTTTGCGAAAGCTTGCTTAATTAATCTTTTTCATTTGCCTCTTTAGTTATTTATTACCTTTAGCCGCTACCGTCGTTAGTCTAGATCCGACTTTATCACTTTTTATATGTTTTAAATAAGTACTGGAAAGGCTGAATGGTAATCCTTTTAGAAATACCTAATTTACGACGTCAATTCGAAATGGCTAATCGACTCTTAATGATAATAATATTCGAAACAAAACACTTCGATGTGATCGTTAAATATCTTGTTTCTTAGACTAAACACTGACGATTTTATTTTAATTTTTCACAGTGTCCCTCACCATTACATGGGCTGAAGCCCAGAATGGCCGAGGGCCGCAGCACCAGGACCACAACGGACATGGGTGGGATATCCGGCTGGCAGTTCCAGGGGAACCCGGCAGTGACTACCCCACCCTGGGCGCGATACCAAGGACATCCTTTTCGTGCGCCGGTAGAGAACCAGGTAACTTTGATATAAATTGTATATTAATTTATGGAGCTAGAAGTGAAGTGGTAAGGGTCCGCTCTGGCTAAAGCCGGGATAACCCTGGGTCATGAGTGTACCTTTTAACTTTGTTAATAAACAAAAAACTTAGAACGTATGATTACTGATTGGTACTTGTACCCATGTCTACTGTCGTTGCTTCCATTACTAATTAAACATAACTATTTCTCACTTTCAGGTTACTATGCAGACTTAGAAGCCAACTGTCAAGTATTTCGAGTTTGCACGGTTGGATCAACGTACGGCTTCCAATCCTTCTTATGCCCAAATGGAACCTTGTTCAACCAGGCAGTCTTCGTGTGCGACTGGTGGATGAACGTGGACTGCCAAAACTCTCAACAATTCATGAACAGCAACAACGAACAGTTCGAAAATCTTAGATTAGGCCCACAACTCATGAAGGACATAAAGAAAATGCTTACTCATCCGATGCTCAACCCCTATGATAGGAACGCAATGAAGTCTAATCTTATCGTGATGCAAGATTATAAGCCACCATTTGGGCAATTGTTTCCTAACGGAGCTTTGTTAGCAGGTCCTGAAAGAGCTCCAAACAACGTATATGTTCCAGCAAAGCAAATACAGCAAAATTTAATTCAAGGCAATCAAAACGACTTCGCATATTCAGCATCAACCCCTGACCCCAGATATGTTCCAGCGCCTGTAAATTCTAACTTTTTGCCGACGCAAAGAGATGCAGAAGTATTTCAAAGGCAAAGACAAAACGCTCAATATAACGCAGTAAATAGTATCCACAACGCTAGAGTGCAAACTACACAAATATCTCAGACTGGAAACCTCTTGTCTAACGGACATGCGGGCAGATTTTTACAAAATGGAAACACAAACATAGCTAGTTCTAATGGCTTCTCACAAGCACAAATACAAACACCACGTCCAACACAGATCTCTAATAACTTCTCACAGAGACAAACAAGTTCTGTGAGCACCTCTCAGTTAAACAATGGCCAAAACACTCAGAGAGGACAAGTTAACAAGCCACGTGCACAGTATACAGAACCTAGAAGATTACCTCAAACGAATAATGAAGTTAAATTTGCAAAATTACAAAGCAGTCAAAATAACAATCAAGATAAACAGCCGTACACATACAGTACACCACCTTCCAATACGCCACAAAACTCTAATAGTTTAAACAACCCAGCTGGTAGAGAACTAAAAGAAAATTTGGTGAGTACTATTAGAGATATACCGTCAACTGTTATAACAAAAACATTAACATATAGTAGGCTTTTGCAGGAGCCAAAGGTTGGTAAACCAAAGTCAAGAATTACAGTCAAAACATGGATAGTAAAACCTACTAAATCGGCTAGACTAATAGTGGAGCCGACTCCGTACACATACGCCAGACCTTCTGCGATACCACCTGCGTCCCCATCGCCTACCGAAAGGCTTATTCAGGAAAATACACCTTATATCTATGACGTACCGACCACTTCACCTCAAACAGAAAAAATAATCTCCCCAGAATTAGAATCAGAATCAGAATCGGAGGAACCTTATGTTTATGATAGACCTACTCCGTCAGCCAAGCAAGTGCAAACCACAGAAATCGAAACTACACGTATCTATATCGCTCCCACAACGTCACCCACTCGTCCTACTTTTTCAGGACGAATTACCAATTTCCCTCAAACATCTCCACTCCCTACAAAATCATCGCGCCTATATCTTACTCCTTCTCCATTTACATCAACTGCTCGGTTCTATCTGCCTCCTCCTCGCAACCCTACTACCCTGCCCCGATTATATTTACCCCAAAATGTTCCACAACCTGTGTATTATCAAAATGCTCCATTACGAGCAGCACCAACCATGCCTACAACCACTCGTGTGTCTTTTAGTGAAAATTTAATTCAACCGTCATTTTCTGTTACGAAACAATCTCGCATTAATGCCAACCATCAGAATTTAACCTTTACTGATATTCTGACCAAAGAAAAACTCGATATAACCGTAAATGATATAGTGAAAGACACAGGCGATATTTTGAAAACTGCTTCTCCTCCACAATATAGTCAATATCAAAATCAGAAAGAATTCAAATCCCTTGATTATCCGGAAAATAACTATATAGCATCAAGGACGACCACTGATAGCGGTGAAACTTTGACATCTCAAGTTCCAATACAGACTCCAACGATGTCTACACAAAGTTCTAGGATTATAGCAACACCTGCAACAAGCTTGCAACCTCCAAACAAAAATTTTATATACCAAAATAATAACCAGCTCTCGAATTTGCCTTTCTATAAGGAGTCTGGCTTACCAAACACCATAGAGCGCACGGTCTCAATAAAAATAACGATCCCAGAGAGAATAGCAGCATTTCTATTCAAAAATCGAAGTGATTCAGACTTTGATAAACTAGAAATACTGAACACTGGAAGCAGTAACTATTTGGTTATGAGTAACAACTTTATACCTAAGAAAAATGCGTTTAACTTTATTCCAATAGCTAAACTAATAGGTAATCAAAACTCAAATAATCTTTCTGATTCACAGGCGCTCGTGTATTCGTTTTTGACTGACTCTATCAACGTAGCAAGAGAATACAACAACATTGCACAACGAGATATACAATCATCTACTGCATCACCTGCACTAGCACAATTTCAAAACGTGGACAACGAAAAACTGTCACAAATTACGAACCAAATATCACAACTTACATCATCACAATACACTAGTAACAATCTCAACAGTTTTGGCACTAATGCAAATATTATTCCATCCCAAAGAGCAAGAAACACTAATCTACCTAATCAATTTACAGGCAATGCAAAATACACTGATGGATCGAATCAATCGCAACAAACACAAACAAACCAATTAGCACCTTCACAACAAACCCAAGGTAACTTTTACTCATCACGATTCCAAGTACCCAATACTCAACAAAATATCCTTAACAATCAGAACCAACTGTACAGTGGTCAATTATATCAATGGTCTGTTCCAGATGTCACTAACCAAATATACAACCGTCCCAGTTCAGCAAACCTCGTTAATCCCAGCAACATTCAACAGCAGACGACACAAATGTTCAGTGTTCAGCGAAACACAAATCAAAACAATCCAGCCGACAATTTTAAGCAATCAAGTCCTCAATTTGAAGTTGTTAAAGCTGAAACTGTAGATTTGAATCCAGCTAAACTGCATCTAGAGCCACCTAATGAAACAGAACAATTTGCTAGCCAAGAGAATCTTAACAGTTTGCTCAATAGTGAAAACGGAATATCGGCACATTTAGAAGATAAAATTGTAGGCACTATACCACATCCATCGGAAGACAATAAGGTACTCACATATAAGAAAGACCAATCATACTACCTTTTCACAAAATTAGACGACAACACCATTGACCAGAATTCTCCAACAAACCAGCAAACTAATACTCAACAAAATGCTAAATTGACTCAATCTCCTGACAACAATATGTCAAATCAAGTTTCTTTCCAACTGATACCTTCGGTGAGTTACGAATTAGAGGATGAGAAAGATCAACAAACATTTCTTGATGCTTTCCAAATTGACGAATTCGGTGCTCCTAGAGATATCACAGGGCCGCAGAATGGAGGTAACCAAAACAAAAATCAAGGACAACTAATGATGACATCGAACGTAGACTATTCCGTGGAACACCCAACAACTGCTAAACAAAACGAACAGTACAGTATAAACCCCTTGTATTCAGGACCTTCTTCGTATACCGCTCCACAATCATCAGTTGGCAGCTTAGGATCTAGACAGGTAGTACAAAATAACTTTAACTCTAGGCTAGAAGATTTCGACAGCACTAATAACAACGGATACCCCAAAGATAGGCCTGCGCGCCAATTTCTTCCGACATTTATGTACAACTAATGTTTGCCGAGAACAAAATAATTATGTTTTAGTAAACCTAGTGTGTGTATTGGTCAAAATACAGTATTGTAATCAATGTAAATAAAAATCTAAATATAAGTAGAAATGTATAAGTTTCTTTAGGAGTACTTAATACAAATTGTGAGACTTGACTGCAACCAAAAAGGAGATGTTATAGAATAATACTAAAAATAAGTAAAAAGTTATTAATTAGAAAAGTAAGGTAGGTACAAACGCCAACACATCAAGCTACCCCAAAACTGTCAGATTTTCCCAATTGAACATGAACCTTATTCTTTTGCAATAAAATTGAAAACCTATCAAAAAATTTGACACACCCCAATGTGTCAAATTTTTTGATAGGTTTTCAACTAGCTTGATGTGCTGGCCTCTGTACTAAACTAGCCAGTCATTATGAATTCAAAGTTGAGACGGTATCGAAATTGGTAATTTTCTGTGCAAGACGATACCTATTATACGTGATAAATGAATAGGCAATAAATAAAGGAGATTTATAAATACAATAGGGACTTTTATTTCTTTAAACCTCATATAACACAAAATAAGTACCTACCCACAAAGCAGTCATCAAAGTAGTCAAAGCACGCAGATTAAAAGCAGAAGCGTTTTTTTCACACTTTTTCGTTATAATTAATATGGCACTGTTAAGTTCCCAAGCTGAAGACAGGGCGCTATGGCGCTCATTAGGCTCTCCTAATGAGACTGCTGGACATAGCCCTCTGGCTATGTCCAGCTGTGGACTAATAAATAAATAAATAAATAATGCTGGACAATCCACACAGCATCATCAAGCCCCAAGCTAAGCAGAGCTTGTGTTATGGGTACTAGATGACTGTTATACTTAATACAATACATTACATAGATAGATATTTTTTATTATACATAGCAAATACCCAGAACACCCGGAACAAACCTTTGTAGATCGTACAAACATTTGTCCCAAGGCGGGAATCGAACCCGCAACCTCCTGCCTCGCAGGCGGACCTTCGCCCGTTGCGCCACATAGGTCGTCAAAATATAGCCTGATGATGTGTGATATGTGTGTGTTGAATTCCCAACTTGGGCAATCGGTTGCTAGATTCCCAATTTTGTATGAAGCAAACTGTGAAGAGTTCCGTTGTTAAGTTTACTTCGTAAGTCAGTTTTCACAATTTTAAGAACATTGAATAGCTAATTTTTCTTCCTAGACCTGAAGCTGGAACTGCTAGTAAAAGTGAAATTACCACTTATTGATTGTAAACCAACTAAATTCAATTTAACCCCAGAATTTCTTAAAATAAAATAGCTTTTGGTAATTTAAATTTTATCCAAAAAAGGTAGAAATCCAAGTGGAAACATTTGTACAATCTCAGGTATTCTCAGGTACTCGAGTTTTGAAGTAATCATTGCAACCAATCAATCTTACTGAGTCGATTGGTGCAGGCAGAGGACTGTGAATACCGTTTTGCAAAAAAATGATGTCCGCGCTTCGATGTCAGCAGCGATATGCCTGTTACTTTGAAGTCGCATTTTTTCCCCATGGTTGTAATAAACATTGTGATTGAATCAGTTTTTTTTTCAACTTAAGTACTTATTTTATATTTACGTATGCATTATCAATATTTCTATATATTTCCTGAATATTCAAGATCTTTAGTGTTTTAGTTTAAATCGATAGTTTCCGAACGAGAAAAGACAACGGCGCGAATATTTGAAACGCTGTCACTTACTCAAATAGAAAACTAAGAAAAGTTTTGTTACCATAGCAGCAAGAAGTTGTTTTGATTTCATTGTTTTATTTACTTCTTGGATACCGCCAATGCTATTATCGATCGGTTTTAGCTAAACTTCGATAGAAACTATAAAGAAGTACGTAATTATGTAGAAAATCAGTGTAAAAAGTGAAATTGTGAAGGTTAAATACCTAAGCAACTTACTGCAACCGTATTTATAGTAAAAGGTAAGTAATATCATGATGAATATACTCCTTCATTTTATTAGCAATATATACAACAATAAAATATTGGCACATAACTCTCAGGTTCAATAATATTTAATTCCAACCACAAGAAATAAACATGAAAACCGACGGAGAATCGCCCAAGTCACCGTCTGAAGAGGAGCTCGACGACCTAGATGTCTTCCTAGACCTGTACAACGATCCAAGAGTACTATGGTTCAAGGACCGCATCCTTGCATTCATCGGCATAGATGATGATAGTCTCTTCTACAACATGTTAGATGAAGGGGACTCCAAACAGCAGTTTGTTAAATATATAACAGGAATTATACAACCTGATGAACTGTGTCTGGACAAGAGAATGATGTACGTGTCCAAGGTGATTGTTGACAAGCTTATTCATGAAGATAAGGAATTTACTGAATGGAGTAAGTTATCATTTCATTTTGGTCTTATTTTTTTATTTGCAAAACCTATTACTGCTGTATTCTACAACTTTTTGTATGGTTAAGCATTGGTTCCCAACCGCTTGAATATGGTCCACCAAAGGTTTAAAATTACAAATGTTTCAACTCAGAAATCACATTGATGCAAACCAAATCAAAATCCCACTAAGAATTGTTGTGTTTTCTATTAAAATAGTACCATTACCAGTACAGTAATCATTACCAGTAGGTAATTTTTTTATTTTTTATTTATTTTTTAAGGAAAGCTTACAGACTAATAACAAATATAAATATCTTTTATAAATAAGGACAATTGCTAATGACAAGCTTCCACATATAAGAGTCCATTTAGTAACAAGCCATTTGCGTTGGTCGTTGGTGACTGTAATTAATTAACTGGTTACAAAAATAACACTAACTAAAATTAAAAAATAAAAATAAAAATTAAAATAACTAAAATTAACTAATTTCTATATCAAGTCGTGCAACATCTAAAATAGAATTGAAAAGCTATTTGCGACTATTAAAATATTCATTGCTCAAAATTTTTCTAATTTTATGTGCGCTGGAGCAGAATAAGTCAATTTCCAAGTGTGGTGGTAAACTATTAAAGGCTATAGCACTACGTATACAGAAGGCGTTACGCCTGTAATTTGTCAATGTGTATGGTATATGGAGTAGTGGCCGTTTTCTTAGGTTTAGGTTTGTGCGAAGAAGTATCTTGCCTAGTAGTTCGGGACAATCCACCGAGCCGTTTGCGATATTTGCTAAGAAACAGATGTCATTGACGTTGCGTCTTAATTCCAATGGTAAGAAATGGTATCGCTTGCAGCGGTGTTCATAGTCAACTGAGAATTGCCTAGCCTTGAAGTCCAAGTACCGCAAAAAATTTCTCTGGACAGACTCAATACGAGATTTGTAAATCTCATATTGAGGATTCCATATCTGGGAAGCATACTCCAGGTGACTACGCACAAGGGAACAGTAAAGGACTTTGAGTGGTTTTAAGGAACGAAAGCCAGAGCAAGCTCTTATGATGAAACCCAAAGTTTTGAACGCCTTGTTGACGACCGTCTCTATGTGTTCATCAAAAAGTAGCTTGCTATCATGTACTACACCAAGATCTCTGACACTGGTTTCTTTGCGTATGTAAGTACCGTCTAGGCTATACTTTGAACCAATGACAGATTTCTGGCGAGTGTATGTTACATGGAAACATTTAGTAACGTTTAGTTGGAGTTTGTTGGTTTTGCAATATTGTACAAATCTGTCAAGGTCTGACTGAAGTAGCTCAGAGTCAGATAGTGTGCGTATGAATTTTAGGACCTTCATGTCATCAGCAAACAGTAAGATACGTGAGTTTATAAAGCATTTTTTTATGTCCATGATAAATATTGTGAATAATAAAGGTCCTAAAATTGAGCCCTGAGGCACTCCTGATGGGACAGACTTCCATCCCGATATGTATCCACGTAAGACTACAGCCTGCGTCCGATTATCTATATAACACGAAAACCACCGGAATAGGTCGCCGTGAATACCTGCAGACAATAGCTTCTGAAGAAGTACTCTATGATCTATGCGGTCAAAACATTTACTGTAGTCCGTAAAAATCGCATCGACCTGGCATCGTTCCTCCATCCCAGTGCTTATAAATTCATTGGATAGTATCAGGTTGGAGGCAGTGGAACGTTTTCTGAGGAAACCGTGTTGCTCATCGTCAAAGTGGCGTTGCATAGCTGAATAAATCTCCGCGTGAACTAATCGCTCAAGAACTTTCGGTAATGATTGGCACTTTACAGTATGACACTTAATATGCTTTAAGATCAACTTGGGATATTTTTTTTAACTTTTGGTCCTAGCTCACTTCAAAGGAAATAAAGTAGTTTGGGGTTCAATAAAAGTTGGGATCCACTGGGTTAAACATCTTGATCAATGTATAAGCACAAGCCTTATCAAGTCCTAACAACAACGATACAGGCCCCGTTATGGTGAAAGGGAGTGGGCCGAGTCCTGGTTGCGGAATGTCACATCATCAAGTTTTGGTGATGAAATAAATTATGCAAAGTAAAGTACCTGATAATATTCTGACTCACAACTAAAAGCCTTTACCACTGAGCCACAACTGCCCTACAAAATATGTGGAATGAATTCCTGTTCAATTGAATAAAAATAAAACCTGTTTTATCACATTGATTTAAGGTCTCCATTTAATTTTCCATTATAATTAATGAGTAAAACACAATTAACAGGAATCATCCCACCGCCCCCACCACCACCACCAAAGGTAAAGAAAAAGAAGAGGGCAAAAACTCCGGAGCCACCTGTTGTGGAGATGGAAGATGAAGAAAGTAGAAAGAGTACAAAAAGCATGAAAAGTATGAAGAGCATGAAAAGCATGAAGAGCATGAAAAGTGTTAAAAGCATGAAGAGCAAGCTAGGTATGTATTTATTATAAATAAAAAATGTTATTTTTTATTTTATGGAAATAATTTTAGGCACTTATAACATTTTAACATACAACTATTTCTACTAAAACTGCATAAACATGCATACATATGCATGTATATAATCAATGTAAAAAAGCAGGAATACTAAATAGAATATAGAACACTTTGCTGTCAAAGTAGGTACTCAGCTTCAGTGTCAACCGGAAACATGCCCACAAAACCTGCACCTTTACTGCATTTAATGACAATGCTAATTCTATGGCTAAGGAATAAGCCAGCCCTCTGGTCACGCTAAGTTCCAGTCTGGGAGAAATATTATATATTCCTGGCTTGGGACAAATGATTGTATGATCTACAAACATTTTTTCCGGGTGTTCTGGGTATTTGCTATGTATAATAAAAAATATCTATCTATGTAATGTATCATATTCAATATATATCGTGTCTCATTATCTGGCAGTTAAGGTGTTAATATAAATTTAGAAGGTACATGTAAACAGAAAAGTAATATTGTTATTGGCCCGGATTTGAACCCACAACCTCATGCATAGGAGGTGAGGCCTTAACTACTGGGCCATCATAACATTCACCTTGCTTACAAATCTGAATACAAAATTGAGTTTCTTTTTTCAGATGAAAAACTTGCATCAACTGCGGGTAAGTTACAAAAGGTTGTCATATTTTATTATTATTTTTAATCTAAGTATCTGATTCATATTGCTTACTGTTGATTCAAACATACAACACAAAATTGACCACTACATAGTTGACTCGGTTTTAAAGTAAGTTTTTGTATTAAGAATTTTAAGTGTCTTGGAATAAAGTTCAAAATACAATACATAACTGGCTTCAGGATTATGGCATAGACTAATGTTGATGACACTGTGTGCGTTTAACTTAAAGTGAATAATTATTTGTGTACAGAAGTGGATGATGTGGAAACTGCAGCAGGAGCTATGGGGGAGGATGATGACAAAGGAGAGCCTTCAGAGCATGGTGACATGCGACTGATCGCCGAAGACACGTACTACTTCCCTCCGCGTAAGGCTCTCTCATTTGCTTTTTTTTCAATACTGGCAACCCTCCCGAGCATTCTGGAGCAATGATTTTACAAGACCTTTTTTTCTCGAGAAAATTAACCGAATGATGGTGAAAACCTCATCTATACTAGACTTTGTTTCAAGATTTCCGACTATTGTGATCGACGAAATTTTTAAATCCTTCGTTAGTCGCAAGCATTACAACTGAGCATGAGGTCCTGGGTTATTGGGCTGTCGGACAGTGTTATTGGGTTTTTACATCTGGATTTTTTTTAGTAGCTGCCTGTAGTCTGGATTTCTACCCGGTTATTACATGGGACTTAAACGGTTAAACCTAACTGGCGAAATGTGTTTACCATGAAGGTTCATCTCATCCTAACCCTTTGGGGATTACAGGCGTGATGGTATGTTACGCTGAAATGTTTCAGGTTCCAGACCTACATACTTTTTCTAATAGGTACAGCAATACTCACCTGCTTGCATGGTATTTCTACGTTTATTCTGATGGGCATAAAGTTTAAAATATTTTTTTTGCAGCACCCGAGGATTTTGATCCGGATGTCGATGGAACTTTGGAATTTTATACCATTGTCGTAAGAATATTGTCGTTTACACGATTCTTATAATACATAGAACATTATTTGGAGTTTATTTTCAGTAAATATACCTATGTTTACTTAAAATAAACTCGCAAACTAGCAAGATCTATGGCTACTTTTCTGTAAATCAGTGATGTATACCCACACATATATACTATCTAAGTACCTACAGGAGATATTCCTTCGGGGATAGCAAACAGCTGTTGTGAAGTATGTTATTTTATTGACGTAGAAGAAATTAGTTTCTGTGTAGTCTAGCATGTCGTGGACCTTTAGTTTGGTGAAGAACTGAGACAATTAATTACACTATCTCCTTACAAAATAGTGGTTATTTTGTAGCTAACGTTGGACATTGCTTCATTAAACTCTAGGAGTGAAGGTACTTTTCAAAGTGTTCTCTTTCACTTGTGAATTTTTTGACAAGGTTCCAAGTTTGTTCATGGTATTTAAACCTTGGCTGTACCAACGATGGCACGTATGACTTACGACTTAAGAAACCTGCTTAGACTACTTCTGGTGCCACACCAGAAGTAGTCTAAGCGGGTTTCTTATTCTATTGAGAGTCCATACTGAGCACGCTAGGCCAGCTTTGCGTCGAATTGTTACCACCAACGAGACGTATGGTGGTAATCTGTAGTTTGAACCGCTCTGAAGTAGACTACAAATGACTGCGCAGTTGTAAATTTCGCACGAAAACAGCAACACGCCATGCTACGCGCATCGTAAAGTCACGGTAATATTATAATACAGTACTCCAATTTCATACAAACGGACGAAACGCGAGCTATACCTACGCGCCTCGATTACGGGGTGCGCTCGGGGCGCAGACAGTCACGGCTGTACCGCAGTGTCGAACGGACGGTGTGTTGTCTATTTAACAATAACCACGCGATTTTTTGTCTAAAAATCATTTAATATGACGAGTAGGAAATATTGTGCTGTTTTTGGCTGTATGAATTCGTCAATAACGCATCCAGACATAAGTTTTTTTTAAATTACCTGGAAACTCTGAAAGGTAAGACTATAAAATAATTTTACTTACTAGTAGGTAGGTACATAATGTGTGTCTTTTTAATGGATAAGTATTTCCTTTTATCTCACGAAAAAAAAGGCGTTTGGATTAATAAATAAAGCGAATAGAGTAACGGAAAGTTATTGAGACGAGTGCATGTTTTTTTTATTAAATCTACCAATCAAAAAACAACACGCATTTTTGTTGAACACTTCCTATTCAATGTACAAAGTATTTCATTTATTTATATAAAAGGATATTTACAATCACAAAAGTAAATAAAATCAAAATCAAAATTCATTTATTCAAATTAGGCTGAGAATCAGCACTTTTTGAACGTAATTAAAATGCTGGAGACGGGCAGCCCTAACGCATGTTTACGTACCGCGCGGCTGTAGGCATTTATTTCTATCATCCGGCCGAGTTACACTACTGTATTATAATATTACTGTGGTAAAGTCTAGCTTCAGTGCGACAAACTTACGACGCACTAAATAAACCACTTGTAGACTTGGAAAAGTGAGTTTTTGTATTAAGAGTTTTAGGTTTGCTGGAATAAAGTTCAAAGTATAATAACCAGCTTGAAGATTTTAGCTTTGAATAAAGTTGATGAGACCTCATCCTCTCCTCCATGCTTCAGTACTTCAACTTAAAGTAAATAATATTTACACAGAGACCAGTTCCCCGCGTGATCCAGTACCCCAAATTAAGTGCAAATTTCGGCGCGATGACTCCTCGTATAGCAAATCGCAACCGACGGTACTTGTACTTCGTGAGACAGACGCAAGAGGGCGTGCCCATCGATGATTGTGAGCGGTTCATCAAGCTTAAGATGTCGGAGTACTTCCTCACTGGACTTCTCAGTGGCAGAGTGCTCATGAGTCTTGGGCAACATTTGAAAGAGGTACAACATCATTCTGTTGTTCCACTCAAGGGTAAATAAAGTCCTTCAGTACTTTAGGTATAGGTACCTACAGATGCCAGCACAAAAAGCTATCTCAAACTGTCAAATTTCCCCAATCGAACATGAACCTTATGCTTTTGTAATGAAGTTGATATTGGGGTAGCTTGATGTCCTGGCTTCTGTATATAATTGTACAAAAATATAACCGAGATTTATCAGAAGGTGATTAACAGTTTACCTTCTAATTTTGCAATTCTGTCAAGAACTCTTATAAAGGGGTATCGTGTTCCCCAGTAACTCTGTTTTCAAGGTCAGGTAGGCTGTCACTCCATGTAAAATACTGGTCATCTGCATCTTGTTAGACTGGGAGCGGATCTCTACGTAGTTGGGAAAAGGCTAAGCAGATGATGAGTTGGAATATCTGGCCACCATAACGCCACGGTGAAAATAATAATCTTGTCTATCATGTGGTTCCATGTCGCCCACAGGCCGCCATCCCGTTGTTCAAGCAGCAGTTCCGTGAGGTCACAGTGTCATCGGAAGCGAACAATCAAATGCTCTCAAGACAGGTCTCCTTCGCTGGGGCTCATCATAAAAAGGAGGACGCCGGATCACAGGTACATGACACTGTTTAATTATTTATTCATGTATACAGAATATTGTAACAACTATTTTAAGAACATGTGGAATTTATTTTCCATTCTTAAAATGCAGCGACAGGATTTGCCGATTTACCCTTAATTAACTGTGCAACCATAATATTTTTGACGGTTAATCTTGTCTTACCCTCAAGTAATGTTTATAATAGAAGCCAATACTTAAGCTGGTGTCTAAATTCTGGTCATTATAGTTTAATTTAATATTTTTCGCAGGTGAACTATCTTAGGCCTTCGGACTACAGAAGAATGTCTAACATAGCTAGAGGAGAAAATGCTGAGAGAAGGTCAGTAGGCACTTCTTATTACATTAGTGCATTTATATTTATTCTGCCTACCCCCATGGGAAAAATGGCGCTCTCCATGGCGCCGCCTGACTTTTATTCTATAAAACTCCCAAACAAGTTTCTTCTTAATATAGTGGAAAATCTCTTTCCATCTAAAATCTCATTGGAAAATCTCATCAATCTGCACGAACAACTAACAAATTTGACAGCACGGTTGACGCAGTGGCTGAGCGATCGACTGCTGCGTCGCGTGTCGTTGGTTCGATTCCCGCACGGAACAAATATTTGAATGGCCTACAGGTAGTTGCTCCGGGTCTGGCTGTTCGTGTATGTGACTTTAAATGTTTGTAAATGCACCCACGACACAGGAGAAATTCCTAGTGTGGGGCAACGTTTTTTTTAAAGAAAGAATGAAATATAACACCTTATGTGGTAAAAATATAAGGCAGTCAGTAAATTAAGGTAGGCGTCACTTGATATTACTGAAAAATTTGTCTTAGAAAGTTATTACCAACAAAACTTGCGCAGAAAAAATATACATAAGAGTGGTAGAGACATCAACTCACAGCTTGATACCATGAGTTCAGTACATCATTCTGAAGCTTTCAGCGTTTCTTCGGCTTTTTCTTAATCATCCAATATATCAAATTCATAAAATATTTTATCTCTAATATATAAAATTCTCGTGTCACGGTGTTTGTTATTAAACTCCTCCGAAACGGCTCAACCGATTTTCGTGAGATTTTGTGTGCATATCGGTTAGATCTGCGAATCGGACAACATCTATTTTTCATACCCCTAAATGATAAGGGTCCAATCCAAACAATTTATATGGCAAAACAACGTTTGCTGGGTCAGCTAGTTTTTAATTTAAGAATGTGCTATTTTAGAATGAAGAACATGCGCGCATCTCCAGAGGACCCACGCACATACCCGATGGGTTCAGAAAACTCGGTATGTACCTCATATTTTTGACAACCTTACTTATTTTTAACAACAAATTGTCACTTGACAAGTGTTCCTACTATAGTTAATGTAGTCGTAGTACATCACCCAAAGGTTGACTGGAATTTCTCTAGGGATTATACCCTGTGATGTGTAATATAACATTAGTACTAAGCAAATACGCATCTGTGCGATGTTGACCAGGAAGCTTACATTTCAGTGAGAGTGTTTCTCACACGAAATTAAATGAATGAATAGTGAAATGTCTTGAGATGTTTTACCTCACAGTTTCTTCCGACATACCAATGAGAAAGCCCACCATGGACCCCATAAACTTAAGCCCGGTATTAGTCAGAAAACAATTTTGCGTAACATTGTTTCAGCAACATGTTCCTAGCAAAATGCTAATGTTCTGTTCTCATGATACTTAAATTAATGTTCTTTTTCAATTGTTTCCAATAAATTGGTGGATTTAGTACTTATATAGTCTTTCAAAAATGTTTTTTTTTAATTAAAGCTACCTACAGGCAGTGGCGTGCACTCTATGCATGCAAATAAGCACTGCATACCCTGTGATCCCATACATATGTTCACACATACATGGCCCTTTAAATGATAAATGACTATAATTAAAAAAAAAACATGGTATTTAAATTTAGCCTAATTACTTGCATGTTGTACCTACCTCAGGTACAACAAGCTAAAACTGGTAAGTTTTTTTTTTGTGCATACCTAGTCTGAAATCTCTGTGCACGCCACTGCTTACAGGTACCTACTTACTTAAGCAGGTTTGTGTTTTAATTTTATTTTATGGTCTCAGACGTCGTCACCGTTTTCAAGCATTTGTATCGTCGAAATTGATGAAAATGTAAAGTCTTCTGCAGACGAAGTCATAGCAGACATCGCAAATCTTGTCGGAATTGTTAATTGGTTTGTATATTATTTTGTTACTAATAAACTTAATTTTATGTTGACTATAGGCACGTGACAACATTCGCACTTAATTAAATAAATGCATTGTTTATGAGCAGACAATTGAAACCCTGAGCCTCTGAGTTAAAAAAAAGATTACATAATCATTTGAATAAAGTCCGTTAATATCCTATTATAAATCAATACTTTAACACGTTGAACGCCAAATGACCGACAAACAATACATTTTCTATTGTGTCTCGTTGTTTGGCAGTTAAAGTATTAAACGCACCAGTGGATTGTTCTTTGGGAACGGCCTCTAGTAAGATGACCAATGAGGTTGTACGCTGCTTAGCGGAAATATCCCTATATGTGGTGCCCTAATCAATTAAGGCTTCTAACCAGGGCTTAAAACTTTATACTAAGGGGCTCCGCGCTTTGGGCAGCCCCTGTGAGGCACGGAAGTCAACTAAGGAGGTCGCTGGTAATAAGGCAGCATGGGACAGTATGGATCAGATCAAAATTATCTAGGGAAGAATTTAAAGCTACAGGCTCAGCGGCGCGGCCTGGTCTAGGCGGAAATTTGGTAGTTTTTTGCTGTCTACATATTTGGTTCAGCCGCAAGACGATCACCGTGTTACTCTTCTGTGCTACATAAAATAATATCTTTCTTCCAACACCCAGGACCATTGAGCACATAGAAGGTGAAATCCAGCTCCCGATGCCGAACATATCGATGTTGACAGAAGAACGCACTCACATAGTAGAGTTCATCGACCCCGAGATTGTGGCGCAGCTGGAGGAGGCAGTCACGATGTGGCAGCATCATATTGACAGCACTATCGCAACCTGCTTGGGCAAGGTAAGGTTTGAATAGCAAAAAGTCGTGTAAGATTCATTGTAAGACATCTATCTTAACCTGAAGGGCGACCTTCTATCTTTACCAAAGCGCAATTTTTCTAGTCTTGATGTTTGTTTACCATTATAATCGCGCTGCGCTGCAGTTCGCTAGATGTGCGTTTACAGTTGCACTCTTTATAGGCTTTCTCTGTAGTCGGTTTAAAATTAAAATACAGTGTAGCGACACCTATACGCATTCGTGAGAACTTCATAGACAGGCAGCAAGAATAGAAAGTTTTCTACAACAACAGATGGCGGTTTTGATCACATTGTTCACTGCAAAGATGTTGATAAACCAATGCCTTTGAACCGTTACCCACTTTAAAAAAGGAGATAATTCTTCTTCTTTTCTTTTAAAAACGTTGCCCCACACGAGGAATTTCTCCTGTATCGTGGGTCCTTTTACAAACATTCAAACTCACATACAAAAACAGTCCGACCCGTAACCTACCTGTAGACTGTACATATGCTGTCAGTACTTTCTTTCAGATATTTACGCCATTTTCTCACAAGTTTTTTAATCAATTGTCAGACTCGCGATGGTAACGGTCCAGTGGCAGAGTACAAGTACTGGCGCGAGCGAGACGCGGAGATATCGTTGTTGGTCGAGCAACTCAAACAACCGATGGTGGTCAGGATACTGAACCTACTAAAGAAAGTCAAGTCTCCTGAGCTTCAGGTATTTACAAGATTTAATATTTATTTATTTTTTTTTTATTTTTTTTTTAAAAACGTTGCCCCACACTAGGAATTTCTCCTGTATCGTGGGTGCGTTTACAAACATTTAAACTCACATACACAAACAGCCAGACCCGGAACAACTACCTGTAGGCCATACAAATATTTGTTCCGTGCGGGGATCGAACCCACAACACGCGGCGCAGCAGCCGATGGCTCAACCACTGCGCCAACCGTGTCGTCAATATGATGGTCAGTTGAGCACGTTCAGATGCGTTGTACGATGTCTGACACATGCTTGCTCCCTGTTGAGGCAGGTTTACTTACGCTTGAGGAGGCCCGCAGAGGCGGGCTGGCACCAGCGGTGCGGCAGGCTCGTTCCAGTGACCACCAGCGTAGGTGTGAGCTGGAACACCCCGGGGTGGTTTATAGTTTGTAAGAGTCTGATAGACCCTTCCGTCCCCTCAGGGCGGAGCAGATCCATGAGGATTTTCGACCACGACAGCAAAAAAGGATTACTTACGCTGACTGTTGGCACTTTCCTCAAGCGGCCATTTACGCACGTGGAAGTTATTTTGTACGTGTTATGAGGTTCAAAGATTTTCCAATAAATGAAACAGATTTTTTGCGATTATTGGGCATTATTTTACCAGGTTCTATCACTACCACAACACTTATTTTTAGTATGGTAATATTACTATGTTGTAAACTGTCAAGTAACTGAAACCGAATAAAATTCTTCTTTCAGAACTTTACACGCTACAAAGAAGGACTAGTGGAGCAATACAATATGGCGAGTGACAATCTGAAGTTCTTGTCCACTTTGATGCGTTTCTTTACTGTAAGTATTTCTCACTAAAATAAAAAAATTCCCACAGTAAGGTGTCTACACGAAACCTTTAGATGAGAGTAACCGAGGATCAAGTTATAAGGGCCTAAATATAACTAGCTTATTATCTTACACTTATTCAGGTCAAAACACCAGCTTTGTATGATATGACTACGCGTCTTTTTAGCTGAACGGATGCGTACGCGTCTCCATAAACATCTTTGTTTTCTATGGACATAAGCTGAATAGAGCTGAATAAGTGTGGTACTAACCACACTTATTCAGCTCTATTCAGCTTACTACCCTAAGACGCTATTATGAGAGAGGCTTATGTCCAGCACAGGACTGTTATAGATTGACGATGTTGGCTTCTGGAAAGTATTTTAACACGTTAGGTGCCAGACTTCGACTTGTTAACAACAGTTTTTCTATTATTTTAGTGACTAGGCAGTCAATGTGTTCATATTCTTTTAGGTTATAGAAGACGATTCCACACTACCTCAAGTGATAGAAATACTCCCGGAAATGGTGGAGAGTATCTACATGATGTGGGTCCTGTCCAAAGGTTACCGCTCCGATGAGACCATGGTACCCCTGCTGTCCAGGATATCGTGGGCACTCAATGATAAGTTGGAAAAGGTTCTCGACGTGCACAAGCTTTTTGAGTAAGTATGTACAGTGTTTATGATGATGATTTGCAGTCATATAGTTAGCAACATAAACCTTCAATTTACTATAACCACTACAATAGGTAAACTAAAGGTTCATCCTTTTTAAAATTATTTATAAAAGCGGAAGGAACTCTGTTTATTTGTTTGTTACCTTTCACGACTAAACGTCTGATCGGGTCGTAGTGAAATTTGGCAAGGAGATAGATTATTTCTTGGGGAAGGATATAGGATAGTTTTTACTCCGCGACTTTGTCTGCATCCGCGACAACCGACATTCACGCGGATGTGTGAGTAAGTGAGAGAGCAGATGAGTGGCGGGCAAACGTTTTACATATAAACGTGTCATTGTTCAGCATCAACCATTTCTGGGTGGATGTAGAATTCGTGCTGGCCATCATACCTGGCTACAATCAAGACAGCGGTTAGTTACTGCGAAAAAAAGCCAACTTTGAGCCAGTTGACGTAAAGTTGCAATTTACGATTCTCATTGTTAGTGTTTCACAAATTCCTTCGTAATATTGACGTAGTAGTTTTTCTTCTACGACACTGTGCCCAAGCAGTTGAAACAGACACGTGTTTGTATAGTAATAAGCAAGTTGCCCTGTGTAGCCTCAGATCTGCGCCATTTTTTAGCTTAATAATATTCATTTTTTCCAGCAAAAGCAACGAAGAAGTCCTAGCTCTCGCCAGGAACGGACAGAAGATAATGGAGATGTGGCACACCCTATACAAAGAGACTCGACGGAACATCGAGATGAGTAACAAGGGAGCGCGCTGGGAGTTCAATCAGCCGCTGTTGTTCACGCAGACTGATTATATGGGCACTGTTGCTCGGGACTTGGGGGATGTGGTGCAGGTAGATATCAACTATACTCTGAAGACCTCAGAATCTGGCTGTGATTTCTTTACTCATTTACGTACTAATATTAATTATTAAAAAAAAAACTGGGCAAGTGTGTTTTGTACCACGCACAGTAATAGGTAATAGTCATGACGAATATTTTCTCTTTATTTTATCGACTATGAAAAAAAATTAAGCTTTCATACTATTTTTGAAAGAAATAATCACTAACAAAGCTATTCCTGCTGTTTTAATTTTAGACCAACCAATATTTACTATGAGTATCGTAACAATACTACCTCGTTGGTCTTCTGGTCGGAAGCATGAGGCACTTGGGTTCAATTCCTTGGCCGGAAAAACTGTTATTCAGTTATTCTATCTGGAATTTCACAGTTGCTGCCCAGGAGTTTGGACTTGTGCCCGGTTAATGCCAATATGCTCACCTTCTATTACATAGGACTTATATAAACATGACTGATCCACATGTGTACCCACCGTACTTGAGAGGAATTAGTATTTCAGTTTCATAGATCATATAATGTGATATTATAAATACTTGAGTATTGTGCTGCGCTCAGGACGAGGAACACTAACCGCGATACAGTTTTTACTAGTACGAAGGGTTAGGGCGAATTAGTTTATTGACAGCCAAAGCCTACAATTCACCTTGTTGACCTTGTGTTTAATTATATTAAAAATGTACATTTTAAATATGATTCTCGTGTGGTTGTCAATTGTTTATGCAATAAAGTTATTATTATAATGTTACAGGTTCTCATAGACTTCGAGCGCATATTCGGCCTGGAACTAAAATCGATCATCAGCGATCCAACACAGATCGACGACGTGCGCAAGCGCGTGAAGAACCTCGTCTTTCCGATAAGAACTATCGATTTCAGCGTTTTCGTGTTCGATAACAAAGAGAACTGGGACGTTATCATGGGAGACTTTTGGTCCGAAGTTCGGTATCTAGAGGAAGAGGCCAAGAATTATATCAATCAGAGTTTCGGGAATTTGAGGTGAGTTTCTGTTTGAATTCTTAAATTTGTCGATTTGCATGCCTACCGTCGTTAGGCTCGCCGTGCTTTGGCCGGTACCTAAATCACGCGAGCCTAACGAAGCTTAAGTAAACGTGTGAACGATTTAAGTAAGTTTCATACTACTTAGACATTTTAACCGGCACATATAATACACCTATTGTCTAAATTTAGTCTTGCAAGTAAATGTGCTGTTCTACATCCGGACAGACTGAAATTAAAACGGTCCCGTTTTTTCAATTTCGATATGGAACCCTATAAATAGACATTATTACGTATCATCTTCTCTCTTCTTCAGATCTTCAGAGGAAGCGTTGACAGTATTGCTTAAGTTTCTGGATTTTGACATACGCGAGTCGATCAAAAAGCAACTGGCTACCAAGTTCGACCTTGTCATGAGGCAGTTCATTAAGGAGATCACTATTATAGAGGATAAGTTTACTGTGAGTACTAGGGTATCGTTTATACTGTAGCGACATCTCTACCGCCACATAGGAACATAAGTATCCTAGATCGTGATATCAAAGTTATCCGATGATTTATTATTTGCCTGCTAAAGGCCGCATATGCGCAAATGATTTGAGATCTTATTTTATGCCGCATAGCGTTTACATTTCGGCATGCCAGAACGTGCCGAAGCAGGCTGTGACGTATCAATGCAATGTGAATGCTAACAGTGTTAAATAAGATTTGAGATTATCTGTATTACAAAAATCCCTTGTCGCTCCGTGCTGCCAGTGGTCACCGGACCTAAAATATAAACATAATCCCGGCAATAACCGTCGGCTAGTAGCCCACTAGACACAATACCCAGTCTGGTTGGAGGATCCTCCCTGTTCAATGGTAGATGAAGATATTTATACTCTGTTTTTTTTAGAAGAGTAAAAGGTTCCTCTCGATATTTTTTCCTACGTCAGTAATGTATAACATAAACTTAAAAAATACCTACACAATATGAATTAAAAAGTCAGTTTGATACTTGTCCTAATTTGAACCGAAAACCTTGTGCATGAGAGGTAGCACTGGGGCGTAATGATTAATTATAAACGTTTGTTTCTATTGTGTATATTATTGCACAGGGTATTACTATTCTTTCGAATTTATGACATTATATAACCGATTAATTGGATTTATGAAATTGTCTAACTGTAATATTTAATGTTGCATGCCTGAATTGGTAAATACAGTGGCATATATGTATATATGTACTGTGTTTTGCAATAAATATTTGAATTTGAATTTTAAACAATGTTTAAATATATAACTTTTCAAAATGCAATAATACGGTAAACAAAGCATGCAAGGGTGTGCAGAGTATTTTGTGTGGAATTCGGTGAGTAAGTGTGGAGGTGTGCGGTGTGTGTGAAAAAAACTATAGTTACTTGATCGAAATCAGACAGTCCGACATCTGATTGTAATTTTGTATCCAAAAACAGCGTTTCCGCAAAAACCCGCCGCTTCTCCGCAACCACCCACCGGTGGCTGGCTCCATCTACTGGGCGAGAGCGCTCTTCAATAAGATGAAACAACCTATCATGAGGTTCCAAAAGGTACACTTTTTAATATTTTAATAAATTAAAGGTACACTATTTCCTCAATTTTGTTCCAAGACCTATTAAAATTGACAGCTTAGACTCGGGTTTGACGTATGTTATTGTAATAAGAACTTTTATCGAAATTCAAAAATGGCTCAATGGTTGAACCTGGGTCTAAAGATAGCCCCTGATTTTTTTAATAAGAATGACATAGCCTTGAGTTAGTTTAGCTCAAAATCCAGCAATAGATTGCAACAGGCTCTCTTGATATTACTTATTCAGATTGAAACTGTTGCTTATCCTGCATGTGCAATTTAGTTTCCAAAAATGTTAACAAAAAATATGTGTTGTTGGAAAAATAACTTTAACTTTCACACCTAAAGTTTAATTTGCATTACAACTTTAACTATTATTATGACTCATTCAGTAGTATTGTGAAATAGACTTAATTTTCACTAAGGTAAAGTTGATAACTAGAAATATTAATTCATTTATTTATTCATTTAATACTTTAAGCACACAAATGTACAGAGGCGGACTTAATGACATAGGGATTTTCTACTAGTCTACCTTTGGGTGATGCAGAGACAAAATAGTGTCAGGTGCAATTTCTTAAGAGAAAAGGGAAAACAAATATATATGAATTTAAATATGGAATATATAAAATGGTTACAAAAACTTCCCAGGTGCCAGAATTAAATGACTGCGAACAAAAGAAAGAGGCCTTTACTCTATACAAGGCTTTCTCCAAAACTATAAAAGAGTACGAAGAAGCGAGATATAAAGAATGGGTGCGCGGAGCAGCCCGTTTTGTAGAGAATATGATGAAGAAGAATGTACTGAAGGTCGAGTTTAAGGTGGACCCTGGTATGTTTTATTTTTTACTGCTTTTTATTTATTTTTATTTCATTTAATTTGTTAGAATAAAACGTTGCCCCACACTAGGAATTTCTCCTATATCGTGGGTACAAACATTTAAACATACACAAACAGCCAGACCCGGAAAAACTACCTGTAGGCCATACAAATATTTGTTCCGTGCGGGAATCGAACCCACGACACGCAGCGCAGCAGTCAATCGCTCAGCCACTGCGTCAACCGTGCCGTTAAATTAGAAAAATTGAAAATGGCTGATCTAATTATACCTTCTCACTTGCATACATTTAAAACGGGATTAATGGTCGAGTGAAATGTTAGCCTTTGTTGGGCTGCCATTATCAATTAATTCGATTAGTTCCGTAATACACCTGTGCATTTATTTTCCAAGCAAACGAGTCGGATCAGGATGGTAAGATTAATATTTTTATAATAGACTAGCTGTGCCCGCGACTTTGCCTTATAAAATATTTGGGGTGGACCACCCTTAACATTTAGGGGGATGAAAAATAGATGTTGTCCGATTCGCAGACCTAACCGATATGCACACAAAATTTCACGAAAATCGGTCGAGCCGTTTCGGAGGAGTTTAATAACAAACACCGTAACACGAGAACTTACATAACATTAATAAAATACTAAATTTATATTTTACTTTAAATTAAGTAGTTTTAGTTATTCCTTATCACATCAGCTCATCATCATCATCCAGCCATTTCAGAGATTACATCAAACAGACAGACAGACGGATTGACAGAGAGACAAAAAAATAAAATAACGGTTTTTTGGTATAACTACTGTATAAACTTCCATATATATTAAGTAAAAAGCTTTTTTTTTATATTACAAAACAGACGCTTAAATTGTATTAGTTTAGATTTCGCACGTCAGAGCCCGCTTATTTGATTAACCTTACGTCAAAGTGCTCACTTGCTACTGCCGTAGGTAGTTCACACAGAAGATTGTGTCCCCGCTATTATGGGGTTAAAACTAAACATTTTTGAACACGTCTTTTTTCTTTTTAAACGTAATCAAAAAATTACGTCGAAACATTTAGTTACAATTTCGCATGACTTCAAGTGTATGTACATGTTTTATACAATACTTGTAGTATAAGAAGGAATTGCCAAATTTCATAGCTTTAGGAAAATAAGAAGATATATTTATTTATTTATTTTAATTATACTTTTATTAACTTTTTTTCTAAGTAGGTATGTATTTTATATAAAAAAAATCTTATATTTTTTTAAAAAAATATAAGATTCAATAAATCAAATAAATAAATATATCTTCTTATTTTCCTAAAGCTATGAAATTTGGCAAGTCCTTCTTATACTACAAGTATTGGGAAAAATCTGAAACTATACATTTGTAGATAGTTAAGTAAATACTATTTTAAACTATTTTTCATAATGTGCCTACAAATTTGTATTGAATCCTCGGTGGGCGAGTCCGACTCTAACTTTTCTGTTTTTTTTAACCCAGGCATCATTCCTAAGACATAGTGGTCGCCAAAGAAGCCCATGATAGAGAAATATCTAGGATATAACATCTTTGGAGAAGGCTTTTACCCGTAAAGGGGTTCTTCCAGACAGAACTATTTTAATTAAAACTTACAGTATTTACAAACTACTGTAATCAAAACTAACTATAAGTATCTACTTAAATAATACTAACCAAGAAACAGATATTTTGACGATACTTAGCAGTTTGCAGGAAATAAATTCCTTTTTTCCCTTCCTTTTAAGCCCACGGCTTCTCACGTGTTACGTCAATAAAAAGCCGTTGTTACTTCTTGATGAAATAACTTTCTAATGGTGGAAGATTTAGGAAAATCGGTTCAAAACTTTTAGAATTTAACGATTACAAAGAAAACAAATATTTTCTCTAAGTATAGATATTATAAGTATGAATTTGCTCACTTGTAGTGGCGGCCAAGCCTGCGGGTGGCGGGCGTGGCATGGATCTTACAGCTGCCGGTCGAGCGCACGTCAAGAAGAAAACCACTGGCTCAAAGATATCGTTGCAGCCCACCGACATTGTCAACAAAGAGCTCGAAGCGAAGAGGAAAAGGGATAAGGCCTGTAAGTACTAGCACATATCATTATCAGCTTGTATGACCGATTGCTATGACACAGGCTCTGTGAGAGGGACTAAGCCGACACACGTCATATTTTTTAAATATAACAGCTGTTTTAGCTTATTATTTGGCTAAAGGGGCCCTTTGGCTAAGCAGTAACAGCTAAAAGGTAGGGTATGCTTGCCGAGGTCGTTCCGTAGATGGGTGACCATGCAGTATATACCAAAATCGTGCCTCGGATATTAGATTTTTGGCAGCCATTACGGGTAGTCTGAAGCCTGAAATTCTAACAACCAGTCTTGCCAACAGGGTTGTGGAAATAAAATACATAGGCAATCGCTCAATGTTAAATACTGGTATTCAGCTGAATCCGGTTATTTAAGTAAAGGTTAGGCAGGTGATGATCCTGCTCTTTTTGGCTTTGCTGGAGTCGGGGAAAGAAATTAGTGCAATAAAATTGTGTCTATATTTAGATGAACTTTCGTTGTTTCCTAGACCACACTTTTGCCTTGCTGACTAGTAGGTAAATGTTTTATCATAATCGAAAAAAATCGATTGAATTAATGAATGAAAATTAAAAAATTAAATGAAGCGTAAGGGATGCTAATTAGCATAGCTAACAGAACCCTACTAAATTCAACCACGGTAAAGCTAAAGCAGCGAAAGCACACTCTGATATGCTATTTTTAGTATGCATAAAAACTTCATTTATACTCCATCAACTTCTCAAGAAAAGAGAATATAAACTTGCTTTCTGCTTAAAAGGACCCTTTATATTAATACCCTTAGATCCTTCCATGTAGATCTGCGTTTTGTGCACATAAAAGAAAGAATTAAGAAACATGCATAAAAAAGCAATTCCGTAAATGACCAAAGTTATAAACTCACATCAACATAAATTAATTCTAACTTTTGTATTGTACAAAATTATGGTTCTGTACCTAAACAAAACGTAATTCCTAAAAAATATTTTATTTTAATTAACTCATGATGGATCATATCAGCCCTTCCAAGCTTCCCTCAAGTTAGGACACACGCCTCTTCTCTGTGAGAGAAAGTGGGCCGTAATCCAGCAAGAGGATATATAATCCACCAAGGAATTTCACTTTTGTTGGTAGCACCACTTTGACACAAGAATAGCTGTCATGTTTAGGATAACTAACATTTTTATACGAAAAAAAAATGTAATTGCTCCATTTTTACTAGCTTTTATTTACACTTGTCCCGGTGTCTGTTTGTAATCAAATCTTGCAAGTTAAAGTGGACCCACTGCCTGGTTACCGATTGAACTGAAATTGTTCGTTTTGGTTCAGTTCCAAGGGCGCAGTGTATTTTTGTGGTGAACGTGACATGATTCTGTATCCAGGATTGGCTTTAGGAGAGTCGACTCCTCAACGGTCACCAGCACATGACAGAAATTGTGTATGCGCATTTAACTATGATAGCCCATTTTAACGAAGAAAACTTGTTTTGAAAAGTTATTATATGAATTTAGCCTTGTAAATAAGAAGACATTTTTCTAAATCTTCGTAAATTTTCAGTAATGCTGATGAGAATACCAGGACAACATTATGAGAACGTCCGGTCACCTAGTTCCACGTCTTTGCTAGCTAAGGAAGGATTGGTATGTAGAAAAACACATCCATGATTAATTATGAATGGAGCTCATTGCTGACTACTGACAACTGTTACTATTATTGTAACGAATGATGCGTTACAATAATAGTTATGGTCTTGTTAAATAATTCGTCTTTCTACCCAGACGGACGTTACATGGCGTGACCTCACAGTGCATAAGCTGCTTCAGGAGTACGAGCTCACCTTCCAGCCGAACTTTGACTCCCACATATTCCTCGTCATTCGTGAAGCTGAACTAATGGAACAACTTGGTAAGCGGTGGGGCTTGATGCCCTTAGTGTTTGAATAGACGTACTGCATGCTCGTTGCAGCTGTTATCATAACTGCACTGGAACTGCCATGCGACTGGCGCAATCAACTTGCAGATGGCGTGCAATGTAAGGCAGTCGGTGGACAGTTTCGATTCAATTTTTTAATGCATCAGAAATCAGAAAGCTTTATTTGTGAACATGGGTCAAGTATAGTGTAAGGTGTTATAAATTGGTAAATCCTCCAAACAAACTGCAATTTAGCTGTAGCTGAAATGGGACTGCATTTCAGCTACAGCTAAATTGCAGTTTGTTTGGAGGATTTACCAATTTATAACACCTTACAGTATATAAGTATACCTATAGAAAAAAACTTGCGAATGAGCAAGAGATGGAAGTCCATCTTTTGTCTTCCTTGACCTACGATGACGCTTCAAAGTAAGCCCACAGTTTACCTTGGTACCCCTTGGGGTAGATAAAATTACCCAGTAACTTGAGTTGTGGAGGTCTTAAAGGCAGTCGCTCTGTTTTAAATACCGCTGCGACCAGTTACACATCAACTAGACGGCAGGGTTGGCGCATTGGCTGTCCGATCGGTTTCTGCGCCGCGTGTCGTGGGTTCGATTCCCGCACGGAACAAATATTTGTATAATTAACAGGTAGTTATTTCGGGTCTGGCTGTTTGTGTATGTGACTGCAAATTTTTGTGAACGCACCCACTACACAGGAGAAATTCCTAGTGTGGGGCAATGTTTAAAAAAAAAAAAAACGAACCCTACATAGGAAAAGGCCATGCAGATGATTGTGATTTTTCTTTAAAAGGTTTCGACCTACCATCATGCATCCGCGATGTCGCAATGCAGAAGGCTCGGCTATACTACGAACTAGAAGCCCTAACCATTGTAATAGAGAAATACAACAAAAGCACACTGTCGCTCAGTCCTTCGGAGACTTTCCTTATGAAGAGACATCTTCTGGACATGGAGAGACATATCCTGCCAGGGCTGACTAGGGTCACGTGGACTGCTCTTGGCATTGGGGAGTATATCAAGGATATTACTAAAGGTAAGTGCAACGCGTGTAAACGTAAGAGTATGATAAATATGATAGAGATGAAAGCTTGACTACCAAGAAATTGAGAAAACCCTAAATGAGAAATAACTATAGTTTTGGAAGTCGATGAAAAAATAAAACAAAATAAAGTACAGAAACGCTTGTTAAGAGTTACGCAAAACCACAATTTATTAAAAATACTAATGCTTTCCATCGATATTGCGATTAATTATCGCGTGTCATGTGACTCTTATGCGATTGACATAAGGTATAAATTAGAATGATTGACTGATTGATTAATCTGTATCATATTAAAATCCAGGTGAACATGCCTTACAAGCTGTGTATAAGCAACTAAAGATGGTGGAGAAAGAAATTCAATTTCTGGTGGATCAAGTGCAATCCTTCGATCTCTACCCGCTCTTAAAGCCGGAGAACTACGTGGATCCTGAAACAGACATCCCTGACCCCACCTGGATCTATCCCTGCAAGGTAAGGACCTGGGAATACTTTGAGCTATTTTAATAGAGCTTTTGAACTAGACGACCATGGCTACGACTGATCGTGGTCTTGGCCGCAATCTTAGGCATAGAAACACATCAAAAATAACATCACGCTGTTTTTACCCTAAGGATTAGGCAGAGGTGTTGCCAGTTATGTTAAGTCCCATGTAATAAGAGGCGCGCCTGTTTACATCAACACATTCATCAACAACATCTGATTTTATTTTATTTTGCATTCATATTATTTCTACTTAAATAAATAAATGAATGATAATTATTCAATCAACAATTATGGCCTCATTAATTACATGTCACATTTTCCTTTTTAAATTTCGCTTACCGTCTGACATAATTTAAAAAATAGTTAATACACTACTTCTACATACCCTACGAATGATGAGCATGCCTGAAAGTCAGTTATTTATACATGACCTTCTTGTAAATACCTTATTTTACGTTATTAATTTGTAATTAGGTTGTTGGTGTGCCTTAATAGATTAATCAACCGAACACAAATTACAAACTAGGTAGGTATAGAAACTCCAGCTAATAGATGTTCATGCTAAACTACACACAGTTTGGCGTTAACCGGTCGAGAAATTCCACTCCATGGGGTACGAACAATGAAAGCTCTAAACGTTTCGTGCATATGGGTCGGATGTCCACCCCGTACGTCTCGTTATCCGATGACGATTAAACTGTGCAATTCTAACACACTAGGCAACACAGCGACAATGTTTAAGATTTAACTTAATCTGTGCATCGTTGCCGATGACCGTCTTGGCCCGTTCCTCAATCAACTCAAGCGCATCAAGCTGATATTTGTTAGGTCCGTCCCAGAGATGAGTGTAGTGCTCCATAAGTCAATGAATTTGCGCTTAATAAAGGTTTTACGGTTGATCCTGCACTAAAAGTTACCCATATTTATAAAGTTAATAAATGATGAATAAAATGAATAAATGATAATAGACGGCACGTTTAGCGAAGTAGCTGTAGTGCTGCTGTCGCGGGTTCGATCCCCGCACGGTACAATAATTTGTATGGCATACACATAGTTGTTCCGGGTCTGGCTGTATGTGTATGTGAGTTTAAATGTATGTAAACGCACCCACTAAACAGGAGATATTCCTAGTGTAGGGCAACGGCAAAAAAATCCCCTTGACCCCTTTCAGGCTTTGAGTTATTTCAATTACAACATATATTAATCTTTATCGTAGGCTTTCTTCGTGGAATTAGAACACGAGCGTCTCGACCGCGTGGCAGCACTCGGGCGCATGTACGAGCGCATCGGTCCGATCCTCATGAAGCTGGAGTACCTGATCCTAGGCACCTGCAGCGGCACATCGCCCATGATGAACGCGTACTACACGCACTGGGAGAAGAAGATCTTCAAATGTCTTGTCAGGTTTGTGATGTGTTCGTGCAAGAGTGGAAGACAATTATTATGTTTGGAGCTCTGCGAGATGAATGTGTACGCATAAGTTTTGACTATTCACTTTAAAAATAAAAAAATATATTTGGCAATAGATATAAAACGAGTGTGTTATCGTATATCTTTTATTTACAAAAAGTAAAAAGTCAAAATGGTACAGCAAAATTACTAACTTGAATGTAATTCGCCGATAGCCGTTTTACGTTAAATTGTAATAAATATAAATAAACTAGCTGACACGGCGAACTTCGTACCGCCTCAAAAATTAAGTTACACTGCCATCTGTTAGAAATGTATTCAACTTATTATAGGAAAACATTTAATTAGCAATACAAAAATATTAAGGTCGATAATCGAAATAAAAACTATCCTATCTTTTAAGTTTGACCAAAACACACACTGTGTGCAACATTTTATTAAAATCGGTTCAGTAGTTTAGGAGTCCATAGCGGACAAACAACGTGACACGTTATTTATATATATTAAGATCATTAAAGATTGTTTCAAAATTGCAGGCACCTCTTCTACTACGTAAATGTGACGAATGGGAGCATATTTACGTACGACTATAAACGCAGCCTTTTGCATGTATGTCCAATCATAGTGGAGGAGCACAATATTGCATTGTACCATTTTTAGTTGATGGACAAAGTAATCGTCTATGCACCAAACTACATTGTCAGTCAACTATCAGGAAACGTCACTATACTTTTATTTGTCTTATTTCTAGATTGACCCTAGAAAACTTGGAAGACTTCCAGGAGAACCTCAGCGGGAAGGTGCCCGTGTTTCAAGTGGACGCCGTGCTGGTGCCCCCGGACATCACCATGCGGCCCACGCAGACCGAGGTGTGCAACATACTCGGATATGACGCCAAACATTATCTTAGCAGGTGAGCAAGGGAAGAAATACCGCTAATGAAATAGGTGCGGAAGGTTGGGTTTATACATGTGGCAATAAGAACTTGCCACAAAGAAACACACACACACACACAGGCACACACAGAGACACACGCATTTGTACATGCGTGCGTCTGTTTCCTACATGTTGTTGGTTTGTTCTGTTTGCAACAGGTTGAAACATGTTTATTTATTTATTTGGTTAATCAAAAAATGTCCACACAGTAAATTTACAATTTTATTTTACCTGCGTTTATATGCGTAACTAGTTGATGTTACAATAATATGGCATGTGCAAAAATGGTATATTTTCGTAAATGCTTATGCGGTCTGACGCTGGATTGACGAACACGATGGAGTTGACCTATCTATTTTTTGGAAAAACCTTAGGATGCCAGGTTCGGGGTGATAATTGCACCGCACTAAGTTGAAAATAGCAAGCCTCGTCACATGTCCTTAACCCTCTGAGTTAACAGCATTTCCCCGCTGGATGAAGACGACCTGCCTCTCATGCATTCCATAACGCCTGATTGCCTCGTTGGCCTTGTGGCCGCGAGCGCTATACTGCTGAGCATAAAGGTCCTGAGTTCGATTCCCAGGTCGGCCAAAGTTGCCCGGAGCCTGGATATTTTTCATGAAAATGCAGGCATGATGTTATGATGACCCCCCAGGTTAACAACATTTCCCCGCTGGATGAAGAAGACCTGCCTCCCATGCGCCCCACAACGTATCAAGGCGGCGACCGGCAACGAGTTCTTTACGTGGTCATTCTTCGAAGACATACTCCGCGTGGCAGCAATTAATGATATATCGCTCCTCATACAAGATACCATCTTTAGACTTACTTCGGACATCAACACTTATATACAAAAGTAAGGTTTTTTGATCAAATCAGTAATATCCATCATTTGGTATTTTTTTATAATGTAAACCATAGATCAATTTGAGTCTTATTTTAAAAGTAGGTAATTGATTCTTAAGGCACATGACGTGCGCTTTCGATGTTTAACAACTCCTTATCACTGCAATTCCAAAAAGACCTTAGTATTTTGGACTAGTTTTATGCCGAAATCAGAGTTAAAATCCGATGCATTTACTTGTCGTCCTTATTTAGGTGTAATGTTAACGTCGTTTCAAGAAAAAAAGGCGAATAGTGCTCACGTTAATTGAATAACGCACTAATAATAAATTATACGATAAAATACAGCTAGCCTACTGAAAAACAAATAAATAGAATGAAATAATATTCAATTCTAAATAAATCAGGCGGGTCGGCCTGATTTATTTAGAATTGAATCTGAAAAAATAGTCAACAAACCCAACGTTCTCCTAAACATGTTATAGACATCAGAGAACCAATTCCAAACACAATATTACTTTTTTTAGATGGTACAAGTACTCACATCTCTGGTCATACGACAAGAACCTCTCCTGTGAGAAATACGTACAGAAATTCGATCAAATCTTCAAATACGATGAGAAATTCTTCTTTTTCGAAGATATCATAGCCGACGTCGATGAACACGTGAACTTTGTGGACATTGGTGCTATAAGGGTGAATCTGAGACCGATTATAAAACAGGTACAAGACCATGCGCAAGAGTGGAAGGATATATTAGGAGCGTGCGTTGCAACAAAGACCAGAAACGGTATGCATGATCTGAAGAATCATGTTGATGTAAGTCGGTTTGTTTTTGGTAAAATTAAAGTAATGTTTAACAAAGACAGAGGGTGGAAAAAGAGAAGGGAGGCCTTTGTCTAGCCTTGGGGCTATACGGGCTATGTAAAAAGCTTGCCTTGGGAGTTACTTAGTTTTATTATGTCTTTAAACTAGAATACCTCTCCCACTTATTTTATGTACCTACCGAATACATTTTTTTTTTTAAGATATTTTGTCCGCCTCTACTTTTTGTGATCACTCACACATATGCAAAGCTCATCTTACACCTCGCGAACTGTACTCTACTTTTTATTACAGTGGACTATCTTATTACACAGTTTCGAACGCACTAGTTAAAAAGTCAATAGTCTAATTTGTCACTGATTTTTTTTTCGTATCAGAATCTCCGGGCCACTGTCAACATGAACATTAAAGGTCTGGAAGACTTCAAGCTGGTAATGGCGACCATCACCCAGGTGCAACAAATGACCATCACTGTGGAGTGTAGATACCAGAACATGCAGGAGATATTCCATATGCTGAGGCAGCATGGAATTGAAGTAAGTCTTTTTATTATTTTCCCTGCAATAAAAAAATAGTTAAAAAGAAAAAAATAAGTTAGCGGAATAATATTCAGATCAGAAGTGACATGACGCACAACCTGATTGATGAACCCATGAGTTCAGTACAGACGCCAGTACATCAAACTACCCAAAACTATCAGATTTTCCAATTGAACTTGGACCTTATACTGAAAACCTATCAAAGAAATTTGACACATTTAGGTATCTTGATTCTTTGTACATGATTCTGGACGTACTGCTTCGTTGCTTTTTCCTAAATTCCATGTTTTAGTCTGATGTTTTTTTTGTTTCATGTTATTTAGCGAACTCATTATATCAGGTTGGGTCGATGTCCAGCACATTTGTTTTTTCTTAAGTATAGCAATTTCATACTCATCTTGAACTTAGATTTTTTTCTCTGAGATTGCAACTCAAGAGTTGAGCAGCAAAACCACATTTTAACATACAATTATGAGAGCTTTTGTAAAATGGAACTGGTAAGAGCAAGTTTTGTGACCACACGATATGACACAATACGAGGTTTACTTTCCCACTGCATGGCAAAGGCTTCTTCTCATGCAGAGGAAGCACGAGCTTTATTAAGCTTGCTCAAGATTAATTGATGATTTCAGACTTATACTTAGAAAGCATATTAATTGAAAAAGTCACAATGGTATTTGTCTGGATTTAAACCCTCAACCCCGTGCTTGAGACGAGAAGTGAAGTGGAAATGATGTAGTTTTCTAATTCCTCCGCTGTTCTTAATTTATTAATTTCAATGCGGCATCCAAGACAGTTGAATCGTTTCTCTAGGGCTCGTCGGGCTTCATTGTCTCGACGCTTTTCTGGTGGTCACCACTGTTGATTCTGGTAGGCAGAAGTTGCAGTGGATTGGGAACAGCTGGGTGGCGACTCAAAAATAAAATGAGAGAAGAAGCCTTAACCACTGGTTCATGACGACATTCGACATGCATATTTAATTAATGGTAGTACAAACTGGTCCAAGGTGATTTCCATTTGTTACTCATTTTTCTACCTGTCTACTTTCGTGTGATGTAGAATCAAGAGTTATAGGTAGGTGCAAGAATATGTTCTTGCACCTACATATAACTTATTAAGATTATATTTTATATTGAAAACTTTGATAATTATGATAATTATGATGCATTAATTTATTCATTTAAAACGATACAAAAATTGATATATGCAAAATAAAATAAAATAAATAAACACAGGGCATTGAAAAATTCATCCGCATCACTATCAACGGGAAAAGTACCCAGATGGCTGGCAGCATTGCCACGTTGAATGGCAATAATTAGGATTGCCGAAATCATACCGACGTGTCTCATTAACCTATTTTATTTCGTTTATGCCAATGAATTACTTATTAAAATACCTAAACTAAGTACATAGTCAAACATGATCGTCTGACACAAATTAATACGTTTTCAACTTTTAAATTCACATCATTACCACAAAAGTGAAGTTATGTATTTTTCAGTAAGAATGACAGTTCCATCTCTCTCACAGGTGCCAGAAGATGATGTAACATTTGCTAAAGACCTACAGGGCTCCTGGGGAGGTCTTTACCAAACGACACTGTTCAGGGCCGCGACCTTAGAAAAAACAAAAGACAAATTCTCCAAGATGAACGTGGTAGAAATATCAAATTTCTTGAAAGAGCTCGACGACTTCGTTGAGAAGTTCGACAAGGAAGGACCAGGCACTGTCGGTGATGATATGGATAGAGGATTACAACTTATGGAGGTTACATACATAATTTACATACATAATTAGATATATTAAGTTTATTAGTGCTCCCTCAGTTGTCGAAATTCGACCTTTTTAGATTCCTGCTCTCCTTCTTCATAAGAACTTTATCTTGAAGAAGAGGAGATGGACATCTTTTCCTGTGCGCTGAGTGAATTTCCAAGGATAACATTATTTCTAATATCTTTAGAAAGTAAGTTGATATTATTGACGACGCGGTCGGCGCAGTGTTTGAGCCATCGGCTGCTGCGCCGCGTGTTGTGGGTTCGATCCCCGCACGGAACAAATATTTGTATGACCTACAGGTAATTGTTCCGGGTCTGGCTGTTTGTGTATGTGAGTTTAAAGGTTTGTAAACGCATCCACGATACAGGAGAAATTCCTAGTGTGGGGCAACGTTTAAAAATAAATCGATATTTTTCATCATCGTACTTTCAACAGGAATACAGCAAATACTTTGACGAATTTGAAAACCGTAAGAAGTCACTCCAGGCAGCAGAACAACTCTTCGACAATCCTCTAGCAGACTTCTCAAACTTCAACCGTGCCAAGACCGATTTTGGTTACATGGAGTTGGTCTACAAGATTTATAAGGCACAGAAATACGCCAGGGAAATATGGTCGAAGACTCTGTGGAGTAATCTGAATCCTCAGGCCCTTGTTGATGGCATTGAACAGTTCTTTAGGGAATTCAGGTAAGAGTTTATTTTGGGTATATGGAAATGGTGGATAAGGCTAATAGTGTTGGCGTCATCATCATCTGCTTAGAGGCCGTCCATTAATCACTTGAGGCTCGAAAGAGGGGGAAGGAGTTTAGTAAAATCACGAAATATCACAAGGGGAGGGGGGGGAAAATAAATACAAGTGATATCTTTCTACACAGTAAGATATCACGTGAATTTATTTTTTCGTCAAAATTTAAGATTTTTGTTAGGTACTATAAAATGCATGTAATTTTGAGTGGGGGGGCGGGGTACTCTCAAAACTCACCAAGTACCACCAAAAACATCGTATTAATGGACGACTCCTTAGCCTTTTCCCAAGTATGATGACGTTGGCTTCTAGTCTAACCGAATTCAAATGCGTACCAGTACTTTTAATGGAGGGTAGCCAGTAATTTTGAGGATATCTCATACAATTATTTATTTGCAACTCTTTATATAAATTAGAACAAAAGAAAAAAAACGAACTATCCTAACATAGTAAACCTAACCGACCATTCAGTTGTCGACTGGAAAAGTACCCAAAAGACTGGCGGCATTACCACTTAAAAATGCAATGCTTAGCCTCTGGCTAAAGGAGAAGCCAGCCTTTGTGTCTCGGGAAGCGTCAACTAAATGTTTTGAAATTCCTTTAAAAAGAAGATGTGCACTTGCTTCCCTGAGGGTGAGGGTGTCTTGACCAGAGATGAGGCAGCTGAACGGTAAAGCTAAAGTACGAAGCTATGTGTCTCTTTCAACCAGAGCTAAGTGCAGCATATCAGCTACACTATAAAAATCTTCATCATCATCACCTCTTGTACAGAAGAACAACTCGAGATCTATGCAATGTCAACGACTTAAATCTCTTTTTTATTTATTAAATTCAGGGTCAGGTCATTCATCATTTTGGTTTACCGACGTAATATTAAGTTTATACTTACACTCATACCGTTTTTTAGGAAATTACCAAAGGTCGTTCGCCTAACGTTGAGTGGTCAGATGCTGGATCTGAAGATGAAGCAGTTCAAAGGAGTAGTGCCGCTGATGGTGTCGCTAAAAAACGAAGCCATGCGTGAGAGGCATTGGAAGGAGCTTATGCGTAAAACTGGTAAGAACTTACTGGATATACATACAGGGTGGAAGGTGATACCATGATTTCTGAATTCTCTTATGTTTAAATTTCCGTCGTCTTTCCAATTTCTACGTTTTTCTCTGATGTTTTTTTTTTGCTTTAAACTGTCAAATATAATTTCTGACTTACCCAATGAGATATTTAATAAAAAAATGTGAATTAACATTTTAATGAAAAATCTTATTGTGTTAGATAGAAATGGTGATTTTCTCCTGACTAATTACAAGTACTTTAAAGACTAAAAATATCAGGAAAAACTGACGACCTGATACCATAAGTCCAACATCATGTACTGAACTTATGGTATCAGGTCGTGCGTCGATAGGCTTTCGATCCTATATAATCCATACTAATATTATAAATGGGTTAAGTGTGTGTCTGCTTTCACGGCAAAACGGAGCGACGTGATTTTATAAGTGGAGATAGTTAAAGGGATGGAGAGTGGCATAGGCTACTTTTTGTCTCTTTCTAACACTCCCTACTTCCTAACTCGAGCGAAGCAAAAGCTAGTATGTTATAAAAAAAAACACACAGTTTTTAACATTGGTCCCAAACTAGGCAAACCTGTATCTTGGGTACCAATATGGAGCGTTTACCCTTAAACATTTTTAAGCACATGAACATATTCGTGGGTTCCCATTGCTGCGCCGTAATCAAGAACGTGGGCCCAGTGCATATGTTAATATTAGAATTCAAATTTGTCCTAAAAATGGGTCACTACGAATTAGCTTGGCCTCTCTAATCTTCCAAAGTGACAGAACCACAGGGTCCCGAAAAATGAAAAAGAAGTAAGTAAAATAATATGTAACTTAATATTAACTAAAAAAATATATTGTACTATTACTCAGGCCAGGATTTCGACATGTCTCCGGATCGTTTCACGCTCGAGAACATGTTCGCCATGGAACTGCACAAGTATCAAGAAGTTGCTGAGACGATTGTCAACCATGCTATTAAAGTAAGCTACAGAGATCACCGCCAAACGGCAATCGTGACAACTAAAACGTAAAACTGAATACTAAATGTACATGTACACATGTACATTTAGTATTCAGTTTTAGGTGGTAATGTTCAATTACATTCTTAGATTAAATATTGATAATTATTTTATACAGTATAAATTAGAAAACTGCCTTATTGATCATGAGACTTAAAGTAGGTATTACATGGGACTAAAACATAAATGTATATATGTGGGTGTCCTGTAGATACACCTCTGTGTAACCCTTTGAGGAGTATAGGCGTGATATTGTTTTGATTTTTTTAAAGCTAGGCTATTAGTATCGTGTACTGGAAGTATAAAGGACTGTAAGGCGATTTTGCACACTGCAACGCATCACGAAGCGTAGTACGGGAGTGCGTGTTCTTACGTTGTTTGCAAGCATCTGTATTTGTGTAGAAAACACGCTTAGTACAACACAGAAAACGCATTCACGCGCAGTGTTCGTCGTTCGTCGCCACACACCCCGCGGCGTGATGCGGTGCAGTGTGTCAATCGCCTAAATATAAAATACAAGATCAAGTTAACGAATCCAATGTTTCCATGCGTCAACAGGAGTTAGCAATAGAGCGAGGAGTGAAGGAGGTGCAAGACAATTGGGCCAGCATCGCGTTCACTGTGGCGCGGCACTTCAACCGCGGAGAGGATCGCGGCTACACGCTGAACCCGTGCGACGAGATCAGCGTGAAGCTGGACGACGACGCCATGACCCTGCAGAGCATGGCCGCCTCGCAGTTAGTGTTTATAATCTTCTTAGCGTGTCGATGACAATTTAAATTGAGTCATCCCAAAATTTCGCGACGAGTTTGGCGTTTTCAATAGCGTCCATCAGCTCCTGTGAAGTGCAAGTAACAGGATAGGCAGGGCACGATAACAAGTGTCCCATCGTTTGTGGGTCAACACCACATTTACACTCCAGGGCAGAGTCACCTATGAATCTCCACCTAAACAGGTTTTCCTTGCTTCGGCCAACCTGTATCTGGAGTCTATTGAAAGACTTCCAGGTCAGCCATGGCAACTCGTGTCCAGGCGGGAAGTTTTCTGCAGGTAGCACAAATAGGGAAACGCTTTCTCGCCACAGCTTGAGTCTTTCTGTAGAGCGTTCGCCTGTGAACGGAGACAACCACACACACAAAATATTGTTGTTGCTGTCGTTGTTGTTTATAATATCTGGGCTAGAATTAATCGGGGAGTAAAAGATGGTTAAAACACGTGAGCTCTCTCGACTTTAACCCTAATCTCTACGAACAATCAGTGGCAGAAATCTAAGAATATCTGTGTTCAACGTTTCATCACTTTGTATTTGACAGTACCTTCGAATACCTTAGCACGTTATGCTCTTTTGTAAGCTCCACTCATTTGCGCCCGTTAACTGTGAGGTGTTAACCTTAAACCAAACGGATGGTGGGACCACTTACATCGAAAGTTTCTTCCAGATTTATCGGTCCATTCCTCGCAGTGGTCCACACATGGGAGCGTCGCTTGTCCCACATCTCAGAGGTCATTGAAGAGTGGATGGCCACGCAACGCAAGTGGCTGTACTTGGAAGGAATATTCGTAGGAGGCGACATTCGTGTCCAGCTGCCCGAGGAAGCCAAGAAGTTCGATGATATTGACCGCTCTTTTAGAAAGGTGAGTTACTTTTGTGATAGTTGATATAAAATACCTAGTAAGTTACAAGAAACAGATACAGTACTTCATTCTGAAAACTGGTCACGAGCAAGTCATACTCGCGCACCGTCTCAGTACCATTTTCTGAAAAAGTGTGCTTTTTACAGACATCATTTTATTTTTTTTGTTATCTTTACATACCTTAACTTCTATCACATACAACATTTCAGATTTTATGCCATGCAAACTTTGGAGATAAGGGAGGGGGAGCGGTATTTTTTTTATATTTCTTGTGAAAAGTCGAAAACAAAGCGGTCTAAAAAAATCAAAAAAAGTTTTAGAATGTGCAAAAATCTTTCATATGATATCCCACATGCCCTGGTAGCCATTTCGAATTTCCAAGACAAGGGGTCTTGATAATTCGAAGTGCCTGTTTCAAGAAAATGTCTTTCTCATTTCCAAATAGTTGAGCAAACTATTCCAAATTTCAAGTCGCTAGCATCACAGTTCTTGAGTTATCCAGCTGCATACGTTTAAACTATCTTTCTTTTAGTATCAAAACTACTTCTTTGCCAATTTACACAATAGATTGTACTTATCCGCAAAAAAAAATCAGACCGGCAAACATTTTCAGTTATATAACCGTGTTTTTTTAGATCATGTTGGATACGGCTAAAAGGCTAATCGTGGTGGATTGCTGCACGATGAGTGGCAGACTAGAGGAGTTCGTTGCCTTGGGTATCGGCCTGCAAAAGTAAGTGTTATAACGCAAAGAGCACCCGATTGTAAATATGATAATACTTTAGAAACAGTCAGAGTGACAGAGAGAAGTGGAAATAATGTATTTTTCTAACTATTAGCCTCTATTAGCTATATAGCTCTATTAGCTCTATCTCTCTCTATTAGCCTCCACTGTTCTTTTCTGATTAATTTCGTTGCGGGATCCAAGACAGTTGAATCGTTTCTCCGGGACTCATCGGGCTTCATTGTCTCGACGCTTTTCTGGTGGTCGCCACTGTTGATTCTGGTTTTCAGGAGTTTTAGTGGTTTGGGAATAGTGTGTCAGCATTGTCCCAAAAAAAAAGTTACAGAGAGAACGTGGTTACACAAAGTCGAATTTATAAACAGACTTGGTGTGCCATATTGACTTATAGGGACACAGTTAATATAATTCTGTTTCTTCAACAATATTTATCCATAATAATATACAATGAGGGCTATCGCGTATTAATTCGCCGCTAGAGAATAGAGCTTGTGTACCGTGAGGTCTCAGAAATGTCAAATGTCACTGTTTGCGGGTGAATTATGCGGGTTTATTTCTAATTAGAATACCCGATATTAATTGTGGCAAATATGAGTTACACACCTTCTCCTTTTTTTTTCGAACGCAACGGGACTGCGGCATGCCCGATATTTTTACGGTACGGTTTGTTGTAGCTATTAAATATGATTTAAATTTAAACTTTTTTAACTTAACTGATTTCACGCCCGTAGTAACAATCTTTGAAAACTATACTTCAGAACCTTACTCGGCAGTGGCGCACACTGGTGTGCACAAAAACGGTAGCCCTTATTGTACATACATATATGTACATACATATGTATGCAGAAACTAACTGCCTTTTTCCCACTGGGGTAGACAGCAACCGCTGAACGCCACCTGCCCCGTTCCTTACATACTCCTTTTGCTTCTTCACCAATCAATTAAATTCCCGTATAAAACGTTTAAACAATGAAATAAAAAAATAGGTGGATATTCAAATAAAGCCATTAACGCTGCAAAGCCAGAGAAAGAACTTATTTGATTTTAATTTGTTTTTAGTTCATTTCTTTGGAGTGTATTTAGGGACAGCTGCTTGGCTGGTTGCATTCTTTTTCTAAATTGGGTAATGATTTGTATTTAGAAGGCATTCCATAATTAAAAAATATTTACAGATGCCAGAAATCGTTGAACGATTACTTAGACTCAAAGCGGCGAATATTCCCGCGTTTCTTCTTCATTTCGACGGACGAACTCCTTTCCATTCTCGGCAGCAGCGAGTGCAGCTGTGTGCAGGAACATATGATTAAAGTAAGTGATTATTGTATTTAAAGAATAATGAAACATAACGTAACTTCCCACCTGCTTTCCCGAAATGTTAAGCTGAGGTTGGCATGGTACAGACGCCAGCACGTCAACCTACACCAAAGTTGCCAATTGAAAATGAACCTTATTCTTTTGTTATAAAGTTGAAAACCTATCAAAGAAATTTGACACATTGGGGTAGCTTGATATGCTGGCCTCTTTACACCCAAATTGCCAGTTTTGTTTAAGAGGGATGTATAGAAAGCGACCCTATAGTCAGACTTTGGGCTGCTAGTGAGATTTCTTTAATTACTTACCCCTGTTACAAAAAATCCCACAACAACAAACTTATCTATAAAATATAAGAATGCGTTCTAAATTAAGTGAGTGATTTAATTAGACTTAGTACATACTTTTAAGAGAATTACCAACAAAAATGTATCGAAAATGTGTGAACGACTAAATGCTAACAAGTGTTTCTCATTGCAAGTGAATTAATTGTTCTGTTTTTGAGAAAATAAGTGTCTTAAACCATATTTTGGTAATGGAAAATCTTAATAACACAAAAATTCGATCTGGAGATTGCAAACACGTTCTTGCGCTTGCGTCTGCCAGACCATTGGTGCAATCAATCCAATCTAGTTTTAAAAGTTAATGTTGTGGTACACGTTAATCGGCTCACGTTACTTCAGCATGAAAGTTGCCAGCTACAAGCTCGAGCTACAACAATTGACTTATACACCTACTCAAAGGCTTTATGTACATCAATGGCTGATGCCACAAAAGTGCGAACCCTTACCGCGGTCGAGAGAAAAGTTTAATAAAGCTTAGAACACACTCAACACCTTTCCTTTGTCGATTTGTCCCCATGCACTTCTTTAAATGGTCGTAAAGAGGACAATACAAGTACCATAAGCGCATACTACGCGCTCAGTGTACCCCAGATCAAATTAAATGAGTAATCGTGTTTCAGATGTTCGATAATATTCGCTCTTTGGAACTGTACGTGGATCACACCAACCGCCCCGTGGCAGCTAAAATGATATCTGCTGAAGCTGAGGTATTATGGTTATCCTTACTTAACACCTTAAACGCCGCTCGTTGTCTCGCACGGTTGGCGCAGTAGCTGAGCGATTGACTGCTGCGCCGCGTGTCGTAGTTTCGATTCCCGCACGGAACAAACAGTTATATGGCCTACAGGAAGTTGTTCCGGGTCTGGCTGTTTGTGTATGCCACTATAAATGTTTGTAAACGCACTCACGATACAGGAGAACTTACTAGTATGACGCAAAGCTTAAAAAAAGGTGTTAATATTATAAATGAAAGAGTAATTCTGTTTGTTGGTTTGTTTCTTACCTTTTCATGCTTAATACGCTGACTTACATGAAATTTGGTATGGAGATTGTTTAAGACCGACATGTTACACACGGGTTTAGCCTGGTCACCCCCGATAACCTTACTAATAGCCTTATTAATGTTTTGTTGTTTTTAGATAATGGACTTCCGCAGAGTGGTCTACACCGAGGGTCGCGTAGAAGACTGGATGAACCTTGTACTCAATGAAATGCGAAACACCAACAAGTTTATAAGCAAAAAGGCTATTTTCTACTACGGGAGGAACTGGAAGGTGCCAAGGTGAGTAGTAATAACACTAATACAAAATAATTAGGTACTATCTGAATTTATTTTGGATCGGCACACGTTTCTTCCTTTGTCATACATGCCTATAAACCGTCATTTTAGTATAGAATAGAATGTATTTCCAACGTAAATTTTACTTTGTATACCACAACTTAAGACTAAGCACCTCTTACCTCTTGACAGTATGCACCTCTTTTCTTTCTACTTTGCAAAATATATTTCGATTCTTTGGTCTTCCGCTCGCAACACGAAATATAGCAAAAAAGTATCTTTAAAGTTTTAATCTTTGGAACAAAATACGATCTGGAGTAGTCTTTGGATAATTATAGTGTACAACTATTTAAAAAAACTAATAGTATAGTTAATTAGTTTTTAACATGATGATGGCCAATCACAATTAAGATTTCTCAGATAGTATGTAAACCCATAAAAAAATAATTGAATACCGCGTAGCAGACAGTGTTACATTGGCGTTTAAAATATTCGTGTGTACATAATATGTATATTATAACCAGGACTATTATGTTGTCGAGCACCATTAAATACTCATTGCCATTTACCTCCATACATCGTTCGATTAATACATACACTATACGCCTTTTTCTAATGGGGGTAGACAGAAACTACAGAATGCCATCTGCTACGATCCTTACATACTCCTTTCGCTTCGTCTCCGTTCAATTTTCCTACATCAATATATAAATTCGATTAATTATTTGTAGTAATCTCAGTAGTCCATTCTAGCCACATCGTATTTCACGCAATCCATCCTTAGTTTATTTGGGCTTCCTTCACCGGATTTCGCAATTGAACAACTTCCTTTTTCTAGAACCGATTGGATCATGGAATACCAAGGCATGGTGTGCTTAGCCGCGAACGGCGTGTGGTGGACAGCTGAGACTGAGGAAACATTCATACGCATCCGAAAAGGCAACAAGAGAGCCATGAAAGAACATTTGGCGCAGCAGAACGAGCAGCTGGCTGGACTTGTGGTTAAAGTGAGGCAGGGTGAGTACTTTTAATTGATTATGTAATATTACGCATGTATTCTACGATTGAGTTGGAAGGGATGGAGATAACTTTTCTCCGGATATGTTTATTGCCAGTAGCAAAACGGGTGGTGAGCCATAGGCCCGGCGCCCACTTGCACGACACCGGTTTATTTATGGGTAAAAGAAACAGAGTATAAATATCCTTATCTACCATTGAACAAGGAGGATCCTCCATATTGTGTCTTATGGGCTACTACCCGACGGTTATTGACAGGTTTTTGTTTATAGGTTAGGTCCGGTGACCACTGGCTGCACGGCGCGACTAAGGATTTTTGTAAAACAATCGATCATAATCTAATCATTCGAATCTTATTTAACACTGTTAACGCTCACATTGCATTAATACGTCACAGCCCGCTTCGGCATCCTTCGACACGTTCTGGCATGCCGTGGGATACCGAAATGTGACCGCTAAGATTAACAAAATAAGATCTCAAGTAATTTGCGCTAAATAAAGTCCCTTGTCGTGCCGTACCGCCAGTAGGCGACGGCCCTTAGTAGGCACGCCATGAGTTGAAATCCATAAGGCGTCAAAAGTGTCTGGTACTGAGAAATGTCTGATAGAACAAGCCAGTAAACTTTGCCTTACCTGGATAATGAAACATAATGAAAGAAAAGAAAAAATATATTTTTGGGCATGCACATGAATTACAAGCAATTAAAAAGGCGTTAAAAACTAGCAAATAAAAAAAAACCTCAAGCCGATATATTAAAAATAATAAAAATAATTACCAACATAACAGACTGTCATTCCACTCCTGTTAGGCGCATCGTATATATATTATTAGCTGTGTCCCTTGGTTTCACGAGCTCTTAAGGGTTGTAGAAGGATATTGAATACCCTATAAAGTTTCCAGAAAGAATTTTCCAATCCGACTGGCAGTACCAGATATTGGCTCGTAGAAACAAAAACAAATTCTACAGTTTAATATTATTTATTTATTTAATAAAACTTGGAAGACTCACAGCTAAAAAACAAAATAAAAAAACACATGTATACCCATGTCTTCTTCCTCAGATCTATCTTCAAACGACCGTCTCAAGTTCCGCACGATATGCACCATCGACGTGCACGCACGTGACATTATTGAAGGATTCGTGCGTGACAACGTGACGGATGCCAGCGAGTTTGAATGGGAGAGTCAGTTGCGATTCTACTGGCTTAAGAAAGATGATAATCTGTGGATAAGACAGTGCACAGGTTATAAAACTGTTTAAATATGCTTTTATGTATTTATTTTATTTTTATACTCTTCGAAAAACTTACAGACTCTAAAAAGTTGATGGCAAATATAAGTTTTTACAGATAGCATAAATTGACACGTTGAACGCCAAATGACCGACAAACAATACATTTTTTATTATGCCTCGTTGTTTGGCAGTTAAGGTGTTAATAATATTTAAATACGGAGACAGTGCTACATTCGCATTTTAAAGCCATCACCGCGACATTATCTAAGACCTTTTGCGTTAAGGTCAGTGCATATAGAGCAGTAAGCAGTTGCTAAATCGATAACGCGACTTAAAAGTAAATGCAATGCAGTTGAAGATATCGTGTATCATATAATTTCGTACGGTGGACGTTTGCGTCCCCCGCAGCAACGCAAGTCGTCGCGAGAGTGCTCGAGCATGCTCGGGCAGGTCAACGCGGTCAGCGTTAAAACGTGTAGTGCTATAGACATATTTTTATTTGATACAACATCGTTGTATGAAATTCAATAACATTCAAAAATGCAGTGAATCTCTTTCAACCAAGTACAATTTTATATTCATAAGATTTATGTTTCCAGGTACCTTTGAGTACGGCTACGAGTACATGGGACTAAACGGTAGACTGGTAATCACGCCGCTTACTGACCGAATCTACCTCACCATCACTCAAGCTCTCACTATGCAACTAGGCGGAGCTCCTGCTGGTAATACATTACTTAAATATTCATCATCATCTGCTTAGCCTCTTTCCAACTATGTTGGGGTCAGCTTCCAGTCTAAGCGGTTGCAGTTGTATCCCAGTTTTTTACATGCAGTGACTATCTATTTTATCTCCACAACACAGTTGTAGGGTAACACGATACGCCTTAGTAAGACTGGTATCTTGCGGGTTTCTGACTACCCGTAACGATTGTCAAAGGCATAAAAAGTATTCGCGACCTACAAATTAATATGTATTTTGCGAAATGTAATCAACAGGAACGTTCTTTGTTCATAGTACTCGAAAATATGAATATTTCATTGTATGTATTGATCGTTATTTTACTCCAACATCATCCTCAATCTATCATTTCATTCATCTTTGACAGTGTAGCGGAAAAGACTACCTTTAAACGACAGTACTCATATTATTTGTGTGCGTTAACGCTCAAGATAGATGTAACTCTTAGCTCTTCTTATCATCCTATACTCGTATTATCCCCAGGTCCCGCTGGCACCGGCAAGACTGAAACCACGAAGGATCTAGCAAAAGCCCTGGGTCTCCTCTGCGTAGTAACAAACTGCGGTGAAGGCATGGACTTCCGCGCGGTGGGGCAGATCCTGGCGGGGCTGTGCCAGTGCGGCGCGTGGGGCTGCTTCGACGAGTTCAACAGGATCGACATCTCCGTACTGTCCGTCATCTCCACACAGCTGCAGTGCATTAGATCTGCGCTCCTGATGAAGCTCAAGAGATTTACTGTGAGTTGAGGTTGATAAAGAGATGTTTTGTCTGATTGGGAAAGGTAGGTGAATGCAGAGCGTAGGTAGTCCAGGAGAACAGATAACTTGTGGAAATAGTGATCTAAGGCAATCTTATTTGTTGCATAATATCTATAAAACATCCTTCCTGTATCTCAAGGAACCACGGAATGGTCAAAACAAGTGCAAGTGCCCAGGCAGCCACCCCGCGCGTGTCACGATTATACAAAAATGAAATAAAATAATAGCAACCTTCGTTAGTTGTAATAAGTCTCCATTTTGTATGAACAACAAATAAACTTTTCGTCAAATTTGAATTGGTTTTTCATACAAAATTAAGGCTTCACATATTTTTCCGCAACACTTCAAGTAACCCGTTCTATTTATTTATTTTTCTCTCCTAGTTCGAAGGTCAAGAAATAGCAATGGACAGCAAAGTGGGCATCTTTATCACCATGAACCCTGGGTACGCGGGCCGCACGGAGCTGCCGGAGTCCGTCAAGGCGTTGTTCAGGCCCGTCGTCTGCATCCTGCCGGACTTGGAGATGATATGCCAGATATCGCTTTTCTCCGATGGATTTTTGACTGCTAAGGTTAGAGTTAAATCTAGACGTCCTTACTCGCCCTATCTTAGTAGTTGCAGTGGATAATTAGTGTCAGGCGGCAGAACAGTCAGCCGCACGTCAGAGATTGAGACTCCTGACTACGCTAGGTCAGCTCAAGGTCAAAATTTTACCTCGGCCGCTGCATCCTCCGGTTGACTGGACGTAGTATTTCCATGTAACATTAGAATCTAACTACCTGGATTCCTTATAGGTCATGGGCAGTAGGTATTTTAATCGCCATAAAGCCTGGGTACGCGATCCGCACGGCCCGCCAGGGTCTCGAGATGATCATTAGTCATTTAGTCATTAGTCATTTATTCTGAACAAAAATACATTTGTGTTGAACAGGTACAATAATAATAATCAATAAAAGTTAGAATCAATAATATAGATAAAATGTCAAAAATAAAATAAGTCAATCGTAGTAATATAAAAACACAATTAGCCTAGTTAAAAAAAAACAAAAAGAAAAAAAAAACAAACATTCAACTTTATCAACAAAATAACATAACAAGAATTAGACTTAAACTTAAATAAACAAGTTACACGGCATTATTTTTGTCCCTGAAAAACTCTTCTATACTATAGTAGCACTTCGTCATTAAGAATGAGTTTAATTTGAATTTAAATATTCTTGGACTATTAATCATTTTTAGTTCTAATGGCAATTTATTAAAGATTGGTACGGACTGAACTTTAGAGCTATGTCTGACGACATTTAATTTTGGCTGCAGATAATTAGGATCTGCCAGATACCGCTATTTTTTTGTCTGTGAAGGTAGGGCCGGTTGTGCACTACACGGAAATGTAATGTACGTGTGTGATATAAATAAATAAATAATGCTGGACAATCCACACAGCATCATCTATCCACAAGCATATCTCCGCCCATACACAAAATTTGTGTAGTGCACAAGCATTCTGAAAGTCTGTTTATTTTTTCAGCTAATTCACTATTTCTTTGTTTTATGTTAGTTTTCAATTGAATGATGAAATGGTTTTCTTTCGTAGTGTATCTCTACTAAATTACATATTTAAAAAAGTTGACCCGTGGAAGTAGATCCACCTCCATAAAACTAAACTTCGTTTTAGTTACTGGACCCATTTAGCGCCCCTGTAAGGCACCTACTTAATTAAATCTTTTTTTAAGAAATTTATCATATTATCTGTTATCATATTTTGTTTTTTTTTTTATGTTTTCTATATTCAGTATTGTGTCGTTGTGTGCTGAATAAATGTAGCTTTATCATATTTTAGATGTTTTAGCTCACGAAGGCGAGTAGGTGTACGTTTTGTGTCTGATATTGTGTGTTGAATGTTTCTACATGCGTAAGCTCGCCTTTCCGCACACAGAAACAACGTATACGCCCTTCTAAAGTCCTGTAAACACTCTCAAAGACAACTCGGCTTCGTCAGATTAATCATCAAAAAAAAATTATCTCTTTATAACTTCCTTGTAACATTGATGTTGTAACAGCAAGAGTCGTTTTTGTAGTTCACTTAATATCATTGATGTGCAGTTGCCCATTTAATAACATTTAAAGTTACGTTCTTCATCCACCATTGAAGGGAGGATCCTCCGACCAGACGGGTGTTGCGTCTGGTGGTTACTGCCCGACGGTTGCTGTCGGGTTATGTCTGTCGATATGGCGATATAGGATACGTCAGTTTTAGTTCGTATGTGGCGAGATAGATATAGCTACAAGTGGAACTGCGTTTGTTACCAGGTCCTAGCCAAGAAGATGACAATGCTATACCACGTGGCGCAGCAGCAGCTGTCGAAGCAATCTCACTACGACTGGGGTCTGCGCGCGCTCACGGCCGTACTGCGCATGGCGGGCAAGCTGCGCAGGGACTCGCCCGGCCTCAGCGAGATTATGGTGCTCATGAGAGCCCTCAGGTATGCTATAATTGACGGCACGGTTGGCGCAGTGACTGAGAGATCGGCTGCTGCGCTGCGTGCGTGTCGTGGGTTCGATCCCCGCACGGTACAAATATTTGTATGGCCTACAGGTAGATGTTCCGGGTCTGGCTGTTTGTGTATGTGAGTTTCAATGTTTGTAAACGCACCCAAGATACAGGTTAAATTCGTGTAGTAAAATAAAATGTGGGGCAAAGTTTTTTATAAAAAAAAACACATTCGTTTACATAAAATCAAGCCTGTATTCCCCGACGGGTTCTGCAGTGGTGTACCTATAGTATACCAACATTTCACCATATACACCATAAAATGCTAGCCTATTGCCATCAACTGGCTGAAATTCCTAATGGAATAACCCAATACCTCTGCCCGACCTGGGAATCGAACCCAGGACTAAACGCTCAGCATAAGCTACCACTGGATCAACGAATTAGTCACATTATACATTCATTAACATAATGAGCATATATTTCCCGAAGAGATGGGAGACCTACAGCATACTAAATTGTGAATTTAGTTTTTAGAATATTAAAATTGTTTGATAGACTACATAGTGTCCCAATCCTGGGCATAGTCGAAGGACTATGCCCAGACAACACCGAAACAATCGGAGGGAGAGAGGGAAGCCCTCCCTCCGATTGTTTCGGTGTTGTCTGCAAACACGATCAGATCACTACACCACCTTTGCCTCAATCGACCTCGTCGAGGTCCTAAGTTACGTAATAAAAATCATATATCCTTGCTAATTAAAATAATGAATAATATGGGATTATTTTGTATGCAGAATAAATGAAAACGCTTTATCAGCATGTACAAAATCAAATAAGCTTTTTTATTACTACAACCAACCTTCTTTCTTCAGAGACATGAACCATCCGAAATTTGTATTCGAAGACGTCCCGTTGTTCCTGGGTCTGATCAAGGACTTGTTCCCCGGACTGGAGTGTCCGCGCGTGGGCTACCCAGACTTCAACGCTGCTGTCACTGAGGTGCTCGAGAAAGATGGATATATTGTGCTGGCTCATCAGGTCAGTGTATACTGACACCTATATTTTTGACAAACCTTGGAATTCGGCCACCTGTCCGCAGATAGATGGCGGTAAGCTCAGTTTAAACTCGCAAAGCATTTGTACCCCATGGTTCTGTAGCGACATCTTTCTCGCCACATACGAACTCAATATTACGTATACTATATCGCGAGATTAAAGTTATCCGAGCGATTGAACATGCATATAATAGGTCTTTACCTATGAAATTGCCGTTTTGTATGAAAAAATTTAAATGAATTTTTTTCATGTATTTTTTATTTGTATTAATCGAAGTAATCACCCATGCAATCAATGCATCTTTGCCAACGCAGTGGCAGTTTATTGATGCCCTTCTTAAAGAAATCAGCTGGACGGGAGGAAACAAATTCTTCAAAGGCATTTTGTACTGCCTCTCGGGTATTGAATTTTTTTCCCGCCAAGAAGTTATCCAAATTCTGGAAAAAGTAGTAGTCTGTAGGCGCAAGGTCTGGTGAGTAGGGCGGATGACGGAGAGCTTCCAACCCCAGTTCTTGCAACTTGGAGACCGTCTGCTGTGCAGTATGAGGTCGCGCGTTGGCGTGCAGGAGCAGCGGAGACGAGCGATTGACCAATGCTGGTTGGAGATGTGCCAGCTTCTCCATCATTGTGTTCAATTCTTCACAGTACACATCTGCAGTAATGCTCACCCCGTTTGGTAAGAAGCTGTGTTGAATTACACCGGCGCTAGACCACCAAACAGTGACCATCACTTTTCTTGGGGTAAGTTTTCGTTTAGGGCATTGTTTAGGTGCTGAACCAGGATCCAACCAACTTGCTGAGCGCTTGCGGTTATCAAACAGAATCCATTTTTCATCGCAGGTAACAATGCGGTTCAAAATTCCTTCATTTGTGTGTCTGTTGAGCAGTGCAAGGCACGTCTCGACGCGTACTTCGCGCTGGCGATCATTGAGTTCGTGGGGCACCCATTTGTCAAGCTTTTTTACCTTGCCAATTTGAGGCAAATGGACCAATATTGTTTTGACGCTAACGTCGAAAGCTGCTGCTAATTCAGCCGTAGATTGTGTATCATCAGCTTCCACAATCGCCTTTAATTCGTCATTGTCGACCAAAGTCTTCGGACGACCGCGAGGTTCATTTTTCAGGTCGAAATTTCCAGAACGGAAGCGAGCAAACCAATAACAGGTAGTGCGTTGGTTTGTAGTGTTAGCTCCGTAAACGTCGTTGATGTTGCGTGCCGCTTGTGCCGCGTTGCTGCCACGACGGTACTCATATTCCATAATTACTCGAATTTTTAACGTATCCATGATGACGAAAAAGATTTAAATGCGATGAAAATGTAACACTAATCAATAAACAAATGACTACTTTTGGAAAAAAAAATCCATGTTTTTAAAATAAAATTAATTTGAAATTAGAATTCTTAGCCAAACAAAAAATATTTTGATTTGAAATGGCCAGTACTGCAGAACGGCAATTTCATAGGTAAAGACCTAATATAAAAGACGAAAACATCCGACAGAGAACCAAAGTCACCGACATAGCTCAAAGAATTAGCTAGTTGAAGTGGCAGTGGGCTGGCCATATCTCGCGAAGAACCGACAACCGCTGGGGTAAACGTGTTCTTGAGTGGAGACCGCGACTCGGCAAACGTAGTGTAGGACGCCCTCTGACCAGGTGGGATGACGATCTGCGAAAGACTGCAGGCAGATGCTGGATGCGGCAAGCTGAAGACAGGGCGCTATGGCGCTCATTAGGAGAGGGCTATGTCCAGCAGTGGACTAGTATAGCCTGATGATGATGATGATGATGATGATATAAAAGAACCCGACAACAACCGGGTTGGGCACCTTTTTTATGGAGGATGAGGAGCTTTACACCCTATTCCTCATACCCCCCAAACTTATTTTACCCTGACCACATTTTTCCATGCGAGCTGTATACAAGAACATACCAATACAAAAATGTTATTACATGGCAGGTCGACAAAGTAGTACAGCTTTACGAGACGATGATGACGCGTCACTGCACCATGATCGTGGGTCCCACGGGCGGCGGCAAGACTGTCATTATACATACGATCGTGAAGTCGCAGGCACTTATGGGACTGCCTACTAAACTGACTGTTCTTAATCCCAAGGTGAGTTAATATGACATTTTAATTGGATTTAGGGGATGTAGGGAGCGTCCTACTCGCTTTCTAGCTCATTCTCGTTCCTGCTCTCTTTCTCATACTGATAGAAGACTGTTCTTTATCCCAAAGTGAGATATGAAATGTTATTGGGATGTAGGGGAATGGCCCAGTGGTTTAGCTCTCGCCTCTTGTGCACGAGGTTGTGGGCTCAAACCTGGGCAAGTACCAATGTGAGTTTTTCAATTCATATGTACTTTCTAAGTTTATCTTGGACATCACTGACATCGGTGAAGGAAAACATCGTGAGGAAACCTGGACTTATAATTAATAAAAGTCTGAAACCGCCAACCCGTCTTGAGCAAGCGTGGTGATTAATGTTCATGCCTTCTCTGCATGAGAAGAGGCCTTTGCCCTGCAGTGGGACAGTAATAGACTGGTACTTTACTTTACTTTACTTTTAGGGACCGTATTATTTGTTTCTAGCTCAATCTCTCGCTCTTTTTCTCATACTGAAATAATTATGACGTCACAGTACAATTGACTCTCCGAGGTATTTTTAGTTCAAAGGTGAAGGCTAAGAAAATAATCCGAAGAATTCACGCTCGACGTGATTTGCTCATTCCGCAACTTATCGTGTCCCTTTACAATTTGTCAAGGTTACTAAATCTCCGAAATTAGCTGCATTTATAGGAGGATTCTTCAAAATCACACGGACTTCTTTTTATGTGCAGGCGTGTAATAAATAAATAAATTATTCATGATGTTCCAGGCTTGCTCAGTAATAGAGCTGTATGGAATTCTGGATCCTGTGACCAGAGACTGGACGGACGGCTTGTACTCTAGAATATTCAGGGAAATTAACAGGTAATGTTATTCTACTGGACTAGTAATGGTATAAAGCTGATCATATCAGACTGACGTATTACTGGGGAGTTTGTTCCGCCACTTCTTCTTCCCAGCAAAAACACTAGGAAGTGGTGAAGGGTGGGCGTTATGGAGGACTGTCTTATGTAAATTTTGAAGTTCAAAATGAGCTGATTCTCAGCCTAATTTGAATAAATGAATTTTGATTTATTTATCAGTTTTTGGAAAGGCCTTATTGGTCCCCACTAGATCTACTTATTACAAAACTAGCCTGAATGCCTGGATTTGAGCTCGGCTAGCCTCGCCCTCTTTTACAGCGGGATTTATAAAATGTAAGTTTACTAAACATGTCTGTCTACCCCTTCGGGGGATACAACCGTGAGCTTATGTATTTTCACGTCATGTAAGTCTGCCTCTCTGATCTAGGTGAAAATTACGGCATTGTTGTCATGTCCATAATACAATAGCAGTACGCCATGCCGGAAATCTTTCGGTGTTGCGTGATGTTCTAAAGAGTTATCGTGACAACGGAACGTGAAAGGCAAGGACGGAACACGGATGGGTTGTATTCTGTAAAAGTCTAACACGCCCTCCCGTTCCTAGAACGGGATAAGTCATTGGATGATATCCCATCCTTAAAAAAACACCGGAAAGCTTAATGCGTGCATTCTTTTCCCAGGCCAGCAGAAAAAGACGAACGTCGCTACTCCCTCTTCGACGGTGACGTGGACGCTCTGTGGATAGAGAACATGAACTCAGTAATGGACGACAACAAACTGCTGACGTTGGCCAATGGGGAGCGGATCCGCCTGGCGCCATATTGTGCTCTGCTCTTCGAAGTGGGCGACCTGAACTATGCGTCGCCTGCGACCGTGTCAAGGGCTGGCATGGTGTTTGTCGATCCGAAGAATTTGGGCTACGAACCCTATTGGGACAGGTTTGTATTTAAACTCAAAAAATACAGGATATATTGTTTTTCTCTGTCTCTTTTTTGTAGTAGAGAAACACAAAAAAATATAGCTAGGTAAATATTTGATTTCAATATATCAGTCATTCGAAATGGGCCAAATGTTGTGTACTTACAAAGCTATTTATTTTAAAAATCGTTTCTAATGTAGTGACGTATTTCATGCAGTTAACACATCGGGGGCGTAGCTCAGATGGTAGAGCGCTCGCTTAGCATGCGAGAGGTACCGGGATCGATACCCGGCGCCTCCAGTGTTTTTGTTTTTTTTTCGTCAACGTATAAAGAGGGTTGTTATGAGTTTGACAACTTAGTCGTTCTGTGTGTGTTTGTGCCTGTCTGTGACATCGTTTTTCCTAATTTGTGTCGGAATATCTGCCACACAGTGTTTTATTTCTCTGCCATTCGGCCGATCGACATGACTTCCGTGGGCCCCTCGCAAAATCTTAGGAACAAGCCGTTTATCCAATTTATGTGAAATTTTAGGACAGTATAGGCTACATTGTACATTAAAATCGTCCCTGGAGTAGACGTGGAAGTGGAAGTGGAAGTGCCCACGCAGCTATCCTGCGCGTGTCAAAGTAATGTAGAAAAATATATCATATAATAACCACCTTCGACAGTCATCTTAAGTGTTATTTTTTTATGGACAAAATTAGTTTTTCGTCATAGTTGAATTTTAATTTTGATGAACAACTTATTCGAAATTAAGAACAAAATGTAGTATTTGACACCTGTCAAAAACATACATGAACGAGTATTTATTTAAAAAGGTTTTAGAGTGGAAAAGTTACAGGCTTTCTAAGTTTTCTTTTTAAGTTCTTTCTTTTCTAAGTTTTCTTTCATCATTGTCGCCTAGAAGTACCTTTGTACTGAATAGACGAATTCACTGTGGTCAAGTCACTGTTTCATCTCAGCTTAGATTTTGAAACACTTACAACTTCGCCATTTTGTCAGATATATCAAAATATGTTTTTCTGCTTTGGCATTTCTGTTTTATAAGTTTCGGCAAAACCCTTAATATAAATCCACTCAAGTAACCTATTGCTCTACGTAGATGGCTGCGCGGTCGCAACAACGAGCTGGAGCGCGAACAAATGAAAGGCTTGTTCGATCACTACGTGGCGGGCGCCATCAACTATATCGTATTTGGGATGTTCGGACTGCAGCAACAGACGCCACTAAAGACAATTGTGCCACAAACACCGCTAAACTTGGTCAGTAGACGTAGAGGGTAGTTATACAACTTTATTTTTTGTTGACAGCAAACTTCATAAGTCGTGCTCATTATTACGATCAACTTTTATGAGACAAATCTTGAAATCGCGGATAAAAGCCTCTCCTCCATACAGCAACGCTTAAACAAAAAGGGTATTTAAGGCATGCTACACACTTTTTCGGGCCTAAGCGGAGAAACAGGACTTTTGGACTGTCAAAACGTTTTAAATAAGACAGTCGCCCACCCTTCACCACTTCCTAGTGTTTTTGCTGGGAAGAAGAAGTGGAGGAACAAAATCCTCATTAATCGGCTCAGTCTGGCGAGTAATGGCTTCGGTTCAACTTTGTGGTTGAATTATTGGATCCTAAGGTTTTTGTTAGGTTAAGTTAGAGTTTAATCGCGAGTCCAATATAACACTGTAGAAACGCGCCAAACTGATGTTGCGCCAGATCGTCACCAGGTGGCGCGCTGCGATTTGTGTTGAGCCTGTACTAATGTCCAAAACCGATTTACATCAACAGGTAATGCAGCTATGCTACATGATCAGTGGCTTGCTGCCGAACAGGGAGGATGCGAACGAAGAGGTCAACACGTCGGTCGTCGAATGCGTATTCATGGTGGTAAGTACATATAGGCAAAGTTGGACTCTAACGTCATTGTAATAAGGCATAAATTAAAATGACAGACGCTCGTTCATGAAATGCAACATATTCCTATGTATACACGTGTAGTTATGGAAGTAGCAATTCTAAGGTCGTATGTACCTAGACCGTCATAAATGCACGTGAGAGATGTTTAAGCGTTATTTTTATTTGTGAGCCGAGAACGTATCTGCAATGGATAGTTATTTTATTCAACTGGGCCAGCCATTGATATACAAAATGTAGACAGCACATATATGAACGCTACTGTTCAAGCGCCCGCCACGACTTTTTCTCAAGTGGTCAATTAGGTGGGCACAGTTCTATTTCTTCCTTCTGAATTTATTGATCTGAGTAAATAGTCAGCTGTAAGCGAAACACACACACGCACACATATATGTTATAAATAAATAATAAATAAATAAATAATGCTGGACAATCCACACAGCATCATCTAGCCCCAAGCTAAGCAGAGCTTGTGTTATGGGTACTAGATGACTGATATACTTAATACAATACTTTACATAGATAGATATTTTTTATTATACATAGTAAATACCCAGAACACCCGAAACAAATATTTGTAGATCGTACAAACATTTGTTCCAGGGCGGGAATCGAACCCGCAACCTCCTGCGTCGCAGGCGGACCTTCGCCCACCGCGCCACATCGGTCGTCATAATCACCTTTGTTATATATTAGTAGTAGGTTCTATATTCTGAAACCAGGATATAATTAGGCTCGAAACCGCTTACATCTTCTTTTTTTTTATGTTATATTTTCTTTGCACTGTGACGTGTCTTTTTTCTAAGTTTCGAGAAGTCTATTTCTTATAATAAAACCTGTCTATTTCCGTTCCGAGGTGCAGGTCCACTACGATCATTAGTGATACTCGTGCATGAGATACATTGATGATTTTGAATTAAACCATAATGTGAAACGAATGTCATATCTCTCGCTATCATTATACTAATTTGACGGCACGGTTGGCGCAGTGGCTAAGCGATTGGCTGTTGCGCTGCGTGTCGCGGGTTCAATTCCTGCATGGAACAAATATTTTTACGGCCTTCAGGTGGTTTTTCCGTGTCTGGATGTTTGTGTATGTGAGTTTAAATGTTTATAAACGTACCCACGAAACAGAAGAAATTCCTAGAGTCCCAACGTTTTATGGAAAAAAAAAATCTCTACAATAAGTCATCTTTTCCATTGCACGTTGTTTATCTCGTAATAAAAGATAAAAGTAAGTCTCATTTGTTTCATAAATGAACACATTGTATTTTATCTATTATCAGATAATTTGAACAAATGTTTTATTACTTAAGATTTTCAAGGCAGCGCCATATCAATGAACGTGCGCAAAATGAAAGATATTATTATTTAATAATAATAGTTATAGAACTCACGGTCGGTTCTGAAGTGGTAGCAAATTTCGCACAACAGATTCATCGGGGGCGTAGCTCAGATGGTAGAGCGCTCGCTTAGCATGCGAGAGGTACCGGGATCGATACCCGGCGCCTCCAAACTGTTTTTCTTAATATTTTGAATTATTTTTTACGAATTACCCTCCATTAACATACAAACTATAATTTTATTGGGGCTAGATGATGCTGTGTGGTTGTCCAGCATTATTTGTTATTTATTATTATTATTATAATTTTGGATATCATTACGTTCAAGTCAAACTTGTGAAATTATGAACTGACACAACTTTTGAGGGATGGACGAAGCATGCTTCAAAAATCATGTATAACTACTTTTAGACAACTAGCTTTTGTCCGCGACTTCATCCTCATCAATTTCTGTTATGGATTGTGGCGGATGCATGGATTAATCCTATGTCCTTCCCCAGTATATAATCTATCGCCTTGCCAAATTTAATTACGATCCGATCAGCCGTTTAGTCGTAGAAAGGTAACAAAAAAACTACTTTAATACGAGTAAGTTCGTTTCGTATTTATTATATTATTGTGGATATTGAAGCATAGAGGCTATCTATCTTTTTTGCATTGACTTGTCGGGTGTAACAAAGTATTATTTATATTTGTTTATAAGAATCAATAAACCTTTCTCTTCATGAATTTCATTGACAAGCCTCAGATGGTCAAATCGTACAACAGTGAGACTCGTAACAAGTAAAAGTACTTATTAATAAAATCGATAGACAAAATGATACACTATAGACTAAATATCAAAAATAGACTTCAGAAAATCTATGACTACCTTATTTTTCAATTTTTTTATCATCATCATCATCAGGCTATACTAGTCCACTGCTGGACATAGCCCTCTCCTAATGAGCGCCATAGCGCCCTGTCTTCAGCTTGCCGCATCCGGCATCTGCCTGCAGTCTTTCTATATTTCTTGTTTTTTTTTATAGATCTATCTAAACTAATAAAAAGGATATAAATAAGGAGGAAAGATTTGATTGTTTGTATGTATCTACGTTAGTTTGTAATGGATAAACTCATAAACTACTTTACCGATTTATTTCACATAAAAAAGCTACATACATTATTAGCATTTAACTCACATGGACTGATGGATGGAACTTTTATGGGGATGGAGGGAATGCTAAAATACGAAGCGAAAAGTACGAAACTAACGCGGACAAAGTCACGGGCGACGTGCTAGTTTATTTATAATGTAATCAGTTTAGCAGTAAATGTTTTGTGGTTGTTTCAGTCGATGTATAACAGCCTCGGAGCAGCTATTATCGACGAGGGCCGCCTTGACTTCGACGTGTACATCAAAAAAGCTTGCCCGATGATGCTCGTCGAAGATACAATAGAAAAGAAAGCCACTACAAGTAATTGAACAAATCTTATTTTTTTTATGTAAAAAAATTCTGTAACTACGTACTTATAAATCTACAAATAAAACCTACATAAGGAAAATATTGTTTCACGGGGTTGTCACCCCTTGAAACACTATTTTCCTATGACGTAATTTTATGATAAAAAGTAGAGAGTCAACGTCACGTGGTGTACCCAGGCGGTCACCCATCCAAGTACTGACCGCGTCCGATGATGCTTACCTTCGGTGATCGGACGAGAACCGATGTATTCAACGTAGTATGGATGTTGATAACGATTGGTCTAGATTTGAACGAAGCCATCACAAAAACAAACTAAAGAATAATAATTCAACCCTCTTCAACACCGCAGAACACTTCCCAATGGCCTTCCCATCGCTCTACGACTACTGCCTGGAACTGAGCACCTTGACCTGGGAAGCTTGGGAGTGGCTGGTGCCGGAGTATGTTCACGACCGTACGATGAAGTTCCCTGCTATTCTGGTCCCCACCGTCGACACGTTAAGACTTACCTGGCTTATCAAGATTATGGAGAGCGTGAGTATTGAGAAACGAAGTCAGAAAATATGTAGATTAGTACACAATTTTCACCAGAGATAATAATAATAATAAAAAGTATTTACACACAAGCAGTAGCCAACTATTTTTGTTATCGCCTGGTGCCTGTGGTAGGTAGACAGGTAAATAGAGAGATGCAACCCAGCTGTGCTTCCTAGAGATGAATGTCTATGATACTAAGGACGATTGCCGAGAAGACGAAGTCCACAGTGTTTATAACGTTCATCCGCCTATATGTGACGAAATAGGTTTGTTTTTTGTTGATCTGGGTAAAGAGGCCAGCACATCAAGCTACCCCAATGTGTCAGATTTATTTGATTCTTTTTCAATTTTATAGCAATAGAAATAAGGTTCATGTTTAATTGTGAAAATCTTTGGGGTAGCTTGATGTGCTGGCGTCTGTCCCTAATCTTTTATTATAACTATTACTATTTTATGTTATTGTGTTTCTATAATATTTGACTGCACTATTTGCGCAGTGGCTGAGCGATTGGCTGCTGCGGTACATCTCAAAATGTTTTTCTCCACACACAAAACATCACGAGTGTATTTGTCAGCTAATACAGCTGTAGGTACCTATGGTGATATACAATAATAGTAGACCACATACTGTTTTATAGTAATAGTACACATCGGGGGCGTAGCTCAGATGGTAGAGCGCTCGCTTAGCATGCGAGAGGTACCGGGATCGATACCCGGCGCCGCCAGACTAAAAATATTTTTCTTTATATTTAGCAGAACTTCACGATTGCGCCGTTTTTGAAACAAAACATAACATCACGCCTGTAAACCCCGAGTTAGGCAGATGTGTACATAATAGTATCTACACCAATATTTTGCCAGTTATGTACAATAAGGAGCGATCCTATTGCACATAAGGCATACATCCAGACTTTGGGTTGTTACAAATAAAAACACCTCATCACACTTTGTCCGTCCCGGGAATCGAACCGAAGACCCAATGCTTAGCTATAGCACTTGCGGCCGCTAAACCAACGAGTCTCTTCACGTATCCATATATTGTCAACAGGTTGAGCGACCCGTGCTACTAGTCGGTGAAACGGGCACATCAAAAACTGCCATAATCACTAACTATCTACGAGGGTTACCACCAGAAAAATATGTAAGTACCACGTATTTAAAATTTAATAACAAGGCTAGCCAGGAGCAGTCATAGCCAAAGATTCTGGGGAAAGCCACAGCAATTGGAGGGGGTTGGGAATGCCAATAAGGAAAATTCTCGAAAACTCAAAAATTCTCAAAAACTTACGACTTATTCTACTGAAACCAATTTGTGTTCAGTGCTTTTTGATTGTTCTCGAATTGTCCACCCTATATTTAAAAAGATACATAATATATATACATTTTTTAGACTCAAGCAGTGCGCATTTCACGATTAAAAATTGGCCTATGGAACCCTAAAAAGCTGTTCTTATTTATTGTTACCTAACTTATTGATATTACGATATGTCGCTCAGCTATTTTTAACCTTGCCACTTTCACGGAAGTATTAGATTACGAAACTAAACTAGTCCTATAATAAGAACTGAACGGCCATTTGACTCTAAACTTCAACGGGGGCGTAGCTCAGATGGTAGAGCGCTCGCTTAGCATGCGAGAGGTACCGGGATCGATACCCGGCGCCTCCAAATTCTTCTTTTTGTTTTTGTAAACTTTTGAAACTTCACGCACAGCATTAGAGTAAACTGAAGTGGTAGTCAGTAGATTCAGTTCAGTATTATTTATGATTTTTTTTACAAATATTTAATATGCATTTTTAATCTCTTTAAAACTTTATTACAAACTAATCACCTTCCACAGATAGTTCAACAAATGAACTTCTCCTCGCGAACATCGTCAATGGACGTCCAGCGTAACTTGGAATCCGTCGTTGAAAAAAGAACTAAAGATACCTTTGGCCCACCGGTCGGCAAAAAGATGCTTGTCTTCATCGATGATATGAACATGCCTATTGTAAGTACATATACTATTTGTAAAGCCACCAGAGTACAATACCCGGTCGTATGAAATTTTAAAAAGTATTTTTGGCGATACACTACACATTAACAGACAAGATTTGAAATTTAGTTGTGAGTTGTTGTTGGGATTAGTTGTAACCTACACACTACGTCAGCTTGGTGATTTATTTGTTTTTTTTTTCAAATTGCAACGCTGTTTTACGTTGTATTATCAATATAATGGCAATTATAATAAAATAATGACCAAATTATGATTATTTAAAACATCAATTTAAATAGTTCTCAACATTGTATTAAATGGAATTAACGATATTTTCCATCAACGATGTCTTTAATTTCCGTGTCGCATGCACGAGGTTGTGGGTTCAAATCCGGGCAATTACAAAATACACAAATTATAATAGTTCTTGATTTGTTGCACAAACCAACCTAAAGCCTCAGTAGATAAATGTAACAGATATGTAGGTAGTGATAGTGATGATGGTAGGTATTCTCACTATTCCAGACGTGAATTAGCTCAACGTTAATATTTTATTAAAAAAACGTGTAATATTTAGAGAGAAGATGTGGAGGGAATGTTAAAATTCCAAGGGAAAAGTACAAAATCTACACGGACGATGTCGCGGGCGAAGTACTATGTGACATAATTATTATGACGTCATAATTTAGTAAATTAGCCTCTGCTCTGAGTTGAAATCAAGTTCCCAAGTAACTCATTTTTTGGAATTTAAAAACATAGTTTTCTGTATCTTAATAACAGGTGCATATTAATACGTAAAATATGGTAAAAAAAATTGAAGGCATCAAAAACTGGACCGCAAAAACAAAATAAAATCCAGATTATTATCACAAAAATGTTTTAATTTTATATAATAGTTTATTTAAATTTGCCATTTCAAATTGCATTGAAACATATAAATTAGGTATATTTTTGTGATCATCTTCTAAGTATTCTTATACTAAAAATACAGTTTGGAGGCGCCGGGTATCGATCCCGGTGCCTCTCGCATGCTAAGCGAGCGCTCTACCATCTGAGCTACGCCCCCGATATGTATGTCTACTATAAAACATGATGTACTTGTTACATGATGTAATATGCACTAGCTATGGCTATGCCCGCGACTTGTTCGCGTGGAAGTTAACAAAACATGGGTTTTAATTTTTGGCGCGGAACCCTAATTCTTTTTCTGAAACAAAAGTAGTCTAAATTACTCTTTATCACATCAGGTCAAAATTAATTCAGCCGTTTCGGAGATTACCTCAAACTAACAGACAGACAGGCAACATTTTTTACCGTATACACTTTCATACCTATGCATTTAGTAAAAAGCTGTTATTTCGACATTACGACACTTCAATTATATTTAGTTTATAGATTACCGTGGGTCATGACGTACAACTGTATTAGCTGACCAATTCAATAATTGCCTACTGTACATATAAACACTATTTCGCTTACACAACGCTTGCCAAGGTAATTTCGTCATCAAGTTAGTGTCTAAACTGCACTTGCTGGTATTATTATTATCTTTAAATAATAATATTACCAGCCTGTTACTGTCCCACTGCGAGGCAAAGGCCTCTTCTCTTACAGAGAAGACACAAGGATTAATCTCCATGCTTGTTTAATACGGATAAGCGATTTCAGACTTACGGCTTATCGAATAAAAAAAAAAAAATAAAAAAAAAATACAGTAAAACGGGGTGAATCCAAAAGTCTTCCTTAAAAAAAATAAGAGTCCTTATAGTAACTAACAATGTTAAACTAACGTGAAAAGTCCCTTTAAAGTTTTGTTTCTACTCACCCCTGCGTTGCTGTTCACCCCGTTTTACGGTACTTATATTAATTAAGTCCAGGTTTCCTCCGATGTTTTCCTTCACCGATGCCTGTGATATCCAAGAAATACTATTTATTAAAGTGCAGTTGTGGTGGTGGTGTGGGTGTGTGTGGTGGTATTGTGGTGGAGTGTGTTTTTGTGTGTGTATGATACAGTGGTATTGTGAAAAATTCACATTGGTACTTGCCCAGATTTAAACTCAAAACCTCGTACACAAGAGGCGGGGCAAGCTCGCTTCTTACACTTGCTATATCATTAAATCCTTTTCCAGCCATTACATCGATACTTTTTATACTTTGTAAACCATGTAATGTATGTATGTAATAAACACATCGAGGGATCATATAGGTATACCTGGCCCTATGAATATTACACAGCATAGATGATACTAACAGCTCTCGAAAACAATATAGATATGCTGATCGTATTCAGTTTCATTCGTGATATTCGCCCTAAAGTTCATGTCAAAGGAAAATAGTGCTTATACCGTAGAAATAGAGCAATAATCAAAATTAAATCTTGACAGGTGGACAGGTACGGCACCCAACAACCCATAGCCCTGCTGAAACTGCTGTTTGAGAGGAAGGGCTTCTACGACCGTGGCAAAGACCTCAACTGGAAGAATATCAAGGATGTTGGTTTCTTAGCTGCTATGGGCAAGGCTGGTGGCGGAAGAAATGATGTGAGTTGACAGATATAAAACGTCCTCTCATGTTTTCTATTTATTTAGTGTTATAACAGCCGCACATGTCGATCTAAGGTTAAATTATACGTGCCGAGGTCAGTATGTGAATGAGTGACCGTTAATTACATATAGAGACACCTCCGTGACTCGAAAAGCACGATAAGCCATTGGTCCTGTTTGTCATTTGTAGATTTATGACAGTCGAACGTACTTAGAAGCTCGAAAATGTGACAACCAGTTTTACCCAGCCAGTAACTCGTTTGTGGAGGTCAGATAGGCAGTCGCGTGCATTTTTTGCCGGTAGCAAACGACGTTCATAGACAATGACCAAGTGGGACATTGCACTCAGCTTCTAACGTTTCATAAGTGCCTGTGTAGGCATACCTATATAAAAAAAAAATTGCCGCATGTGTGAAAGATCATTATTTCGAAACGGCTCAACAGATATGAATGGTTTTTTGTTGAGTTCGTCATTGTCAGGACAAGGTTTGTATGAAATAATCTTTTTGTACATTCACCGGAAAATTCAAAAGTTGCCATCGTATTATTGTATGAAAATCTCGAATTTAAAGAATTGCGCGCATAACCGGGGCGGTTCACTTGTATTAAATGTAATATTTTGAATTGAAATGGAGTCACTTTCAGGGTAGCAGAGGCACTATTAATACATGATATGATCAGCTGAGTTTGAGGGTTAGGACAGTGATCCTGGTTGGAAGTAATCGATCACCCGAAAGTCCTCACACAAGATTTAGTTAAGATAATACTGATCTGATAATTGAACACAATAATAAACACCGCTCTAAAACTGTGTTCTCACTCTAAACTATCTCTTGTCTTACCCCCGCAGGTGGATCCCCGCTTCATCTCAATGTTCTCAGCCTACAACTTGCAGTTCCCTTCAGAGAACACGTTACGTCACATCTACGTGTCAATACTGAAGGGACACTTTGAAACCTTCCCCGAGGAGATACAGAATGTTGTCGAGAAGATTGTGCAGATGACGCTGGATCTATACAAGGTAGGGTTGCAACACTGAAACGTATGTGCGATCAGGGTGTACAGTAAGACACCCTGTCTTGCTTTCTCTTCTTTTTGTTTATGAAATTCACCTTACGGCTTATCTTTTATCTGCTTCTTCGTAGTCGCCGTTAATCATCGTCTATCATTTCCCTTTCCACTCAGAAAGGAGAAACTCAGTGTTGTCAGGCCGATCTTCTATAATGGGAAACGACTGGCAACATTGTTGTGAAAAAGAATGCCCCTTCCTACACGCATTGGTTTTCCGGTAGAATAGCCCAGCGGTAAAATCAACAATCAAGGCAAACTACCCAGGCTGCGCGAAATGTTGTGGCTTATCACCCAGTTTCTGGAACGAAAATTAATTTGTCTTGTCAAGCGGGCGTTTGCTGCTGTGATTGCTTCACTTGACTTGCGTTTTATATGATTCCGTTCCAGAAACTGGGTGCAAGTATTTTCATCCGAGAAATTGATACCAGTCAAAAATTTATTGAACGCATTGATAGAAAAAAAAAATCCTGACCAAAAGTAACAAAAGATGTGTTAAAATATGCATTACACGCCTGTATTCCCCGAAGGTTCAGGCAGAGTTGCACCTATAGCATACCCACATCGCCAGTTATGTTTAAACCCCATTTAGTAGGGGGCGACTCTATTGCCCTCAACTGGGTCATCAATCTTAAGAATAGAAAAAGTCCATAAGTAAATTTAAAAAAAAAAATTGGAGGCGCCGGGTATCGATCCCGGTACCTCTCGCATGCTAAGCGAGCGCTCTACCATCTGAGCTACGCCCCCGATATGAACTGTCTTTAAACATTGCTTTGTAATACAGAACTAGGACGAAGGCCATGATCGTTTATGATTAAGATTTGGCCAAAATATCACGTACGACAACAGTTTCGTCACTCGAATATGTTTTCCTATGCTTCAAAGTATAAGAAAATAGTATGCTGCTGGGTAAAGAACCTAGAGAATCTCGTGGCTAAATAATAACTGCGATCGAAAGTTAAGCTACGTTTGCCGAGGTGGCTCCGTCGATGGGTGACCATCCAATACATTACACCGACACCACTCGGTTCGACGGAAAGCACGTCAAGGCTACCGTGGTACCGGCTGTCAATTGTAGATACTTGAAAATCGTACTCGGGAAGCCAGAAGCGCGAAAGTCTGACAGCAAGTGTTGCCCAATAACTGGGTTTATGGAGGTCAGATAGGCAGTCGCGCCAGTCGCTCCATTTAATTAACTGATATTCAGGTGCAGCCGGTTAGATTGCAATCATGAGCCCAATACAAGAAGGAAAGTGTAAGGCTAATAATGATAATGCTGCTGAGTAAAGAACATCCAAGAGATGTGATGATTGACTCGATTAAGCCATTATTAGTAAAGTTCAGTCGTGACTCGAGCATTACTTGAAACTATTTTCAACCAATCAAATGGTTTTAAACGAGTTTTTATAATGCTTGTTTGAGTTATGCTTACCTACTTGAGTTATGCTGTTGTCATACGGGCTTAAGACTTTTGTCTAAGATCGAAACGACGCTCCGGTATTTGGAGTCTTACGATCGTATCCAGACCTACGCTGCAATCTGATGATTCATCATCTGCCTAGCCTATTCTCATCATAACAGTATTTTACATGGAGTGACTGCCTATCTGACCTCCATAACCCAGTTATTGGGTAACCCTTACTGTCAGTCTTTTGGGCCTCTGGATGACGGTAGTCTGATCACGACGTAGCTTCAATAACTATTTTAATGCCCCTTCTAATGAGATGTTTTTACACCCTCACAGATAATAATAGTAGACCTGCCACCGACGCCAGCGAAGTTCCACTACATCTTCAATCTCCGCGATCTGTCCCGTGTGGCGGCCGGCATGTGTCTCACGCACCCCAACTACTTCAGTGAACTTCGCTGCGTCGTGCGATGTTGGCGTAACGAGTTCACCCGAGTCATATGCGACAGACTGATCAGTGTGCAAGTAAGTTTGAATCCCTTCAAGGACCGTAGTTATACTCTGGCGCTCTGCCTGCGCCTATATATTCACAATAGCAACACGAGATCCTACAACTCGCGGCTCATCGGTTCTTAAACGACGTCTGCTGGTTTCTCGTCTACCTGACATATGTTTTGGTTGTTCGTTAACCGTCCATATTCCTCAAGTTTTGTGTTCGCAATTTTCAGTTTTCTTTGGGGTTTTATTAACATAGTATAGGAATCGCAAATGTCTCACAAGCAGACACTTACACTTTAGTGCAATAGGCCTCACGGTCACACTTTGACCTTAAGCTGGCCTTATGTAGTACTTCGATTCGATTGAAAATGTGGCCAGCTTATCCTGGTGTCACCACTTACATGCGGCCCAGGGCCACGCGCTCCAAATTATTTTGAACTCTATTTTTATTTTTAGTTGGTAGATTATAATGTTCTCGGCAGCCGTATTAGTGCCATCATTTCCACATCCAGCTCTTTTACCAGTAGCACCGTCCCTTTTTCGCCATGCCATAAATACCTAATACATCCTCTTGTGTTTGAAAACAGGACAACGATCTGATGCGCAACCACATTCACGAGCAAGTGCTTATATACTTCCCCGAAGAAGAGCCCGTCGTTCTGGAAGAGATCGTGGTGCCCGAGGAAGAAGCTAAAGTTGAAGAAGAAGAGGAAAGAGATGGTATAAACCGTGCCATTAATAATAAAATAATAGTAACTGCTTTATTATCAGGCAACCAAGGCCCATATAAAAATACATAACATGCAAAATAAAATATACTAATCTAATCTCTTTAAAAGAGCAATTCTTGTAAATATGTATTGTATATAAATAATCTGAATCTCGAACACAAATCGATTTTCATGAATTTAAGTATGCAGGGGGCTTCTGAGGCGATAAATCGATCTACCTAGGTTTCATTTTTAAAAAACGTCGTATTATCCGAGAAAAGCTCGGGTCATCCAGGTACTAAATATTAACCAAAATACAATTCGTGTGCAAGTGCATAATAACTTCAGCCGAATATTCCTAACACTTTACTCTAGCACTAAGAAATAAGCAAGCAAGCATTAAAGAATAAATCAAAAACCTAATAAACAAATGAGTTTATCAATGTCTTTTCACTCACACAGTATTATGTTGGTTGGTTTGAGTGGTACTGTCGCCATTGTCGTTTCGCATATCTATAAATTCTAGTAAGAAGAAAGGGAGTGAAAGCTTGACGGCACGGTTGGCGCAGTGGCTGAGCGATCGACTGCTGCGCCGCGTGTCGTGGGTTCGATTCCCGCACGGAACAAATATTTGTATGACCTACAGGTAAGTAGTTGTTCCGGGTCTGGCTGTTTGTGTATGTGAGTTTGAATGTTTGTATACGCACCCACGATACAGGAGAAATTCCTAGTGTGGGGCAACGTTTTTTTTTTTAAAAAAAGCCATCATTAATGAACGCGGAATAAAGTAACAACCAGTATTATGCAGGATGGAAAGGATATCGGGGTACATACTGGTACCATGAGTTCAGTACATGATTCTGGACCCCAAGAGTTGAAACTTTTTGTCGGATTTTGATTTCTACCTAGCCCAATGAGATTTTTAGAGAGAGATATATAATATTACCTTTTGAATAACAAATCTCATTGGGTTACATAGATTTTTCTCTTTTACTGTTTTAAATAAAAAACACGTCAGAAAAAACATAAAAACAAGGCAAAAGCGGACGAAAACTTTTACATTACAAGATAAACCCTTTTTACACGTACGCGCGAGTACTTAACTTTGTAGCTTACAGGATTGCGCGGCAAGTCCTGTGTTGCAACAGTCCTTCCCTGTCCCTCCAAAGTATTTATACTCGCTCTCTGTCGCACGTTATTAAGTGTGTGTTTAAAGCCAGCTGTTCACTTGTGCCGTAGAGTTCGGCATGATACCGGAGAAGGGGCCAGAAGTGGCGGCCGTCGTTGAAGTGGTAGAGGAAGAGGAGGAGATAGAGCCTGAAGAAGAGCTCACGGTAAATTTTGATTTATATTCCATGCTGAACTTGTGAAGATTGATACCCAATGGTGGAAAAAAAAGTTTAAAAATCATCAATGAAATGATGTACTGTTAGTACGTATCAAAACCGACCCCGCGTCTATTCCAAAGTTATTTCTCATAGTTTCGCGTTTATGAATGGATGTTCTCCGTCTACAGACTCTCGGTAACACCCTTTGCGTGCGCAAATGCAGTGGAGGGGGGCACAATTTTAATAAGACGATCTACCCTAAAATTAAAATACGTGTACCGCTCTTTGCAGTTGGAAGCGTACGTATTCCGCGACCCGCTGTTATTCGGTGATTACCGAAACGCCTTAGATGAAGAGGAGATTAGATACTATGAGGATCTACTCGACTATGAAGCTGTCTACTTCTTATTCCAAGAGGTACTGATATTACACAAAGTCAATAGCGATAAAAACAGTATATATTATTGCATTATAGCTTTGTCATGAAACACTTTTGATGATATCTCCTATGTAGTTACATAGGAGATATCATAGTCTACAAGTGTGTCCGCTAACACAGATGCACTCCCTCGTCCCTCACTCTCATAGTCTGATGGAACGGCAAGCCGGGAAAGATTTATATAACCAAATCAAAAATCTTGACATGGCTCGCGAGATTCTCGACATGTGGGATGTGGACTCGGCAATTGTTGGAAATACCGATAGTGATGTCAGCCAATGGTTTAATAGCCAAGAGCCTCGACCATCACCTGAGGAGACTCTCGTTGGGCAGCTGGAACAAGGGCTTGATTAAAAAAGTTTTCGTATCGTTAAGCGATTCGTTTCCCGGGAGCCCTGACCTCAGGTCCCGGTAGCTAGGACCCTGTTCCCGATATCCTTACAGGCGCCTGATATCTCCCCGGTCGTTTTGACATTACAGAATGTCTGAAAGCGGTTCTAATATTAACATAGTGTCCATATATCCGGGCGAAGGTCCGCTTGCGACGCAGGAGGTTGCGGGTTCGATTCCCGCCTTGGGACAAATGTTGTACGATCTACACAGATTTGTTCCGGGTGTTCTGGGTATTTTCTATGTATAGTAAAAAAATATCTATCTATGTAATGTATTGTATTAAGTATATCAGTCATCTAGCACCCATAACACAAGATCTGCTTAACTTGGGGCTAGATGATGCTGTGTGGATTGTCCAGCATTATTTATTTATTTATTTATATATTATATATAGATCCTAGACGAGTACAACGAGCGTGTGGGCAAGATGTCGGTGGTACTGTTCGAAGACTGCCTGGAGCACATGACGCGCACGCAGCGCATCCTGCGCATGGACCGCGGGAACGCGCTCATCATCGGCGTGGGCGGCTCCGGCAAGAAGTCCATCTGCAGGCTCGCCGCTTTTGCCGCTGGTATGTATCTAGTTAATATCGCAGTTACGATTCTCCGCCACATATCCACATCGGATCAGGATTATCCACATATCCTTTCGTGATTACAAAAATGTAATTTGTCTTGTTATGGGACTTGTTTCTTTTATTCCTACGGTATATATTTTGCGACTTGTATAATGGAAGTCCGTCATTTTTGCCGATAGGAAATTAATTCGCGCGCACGGCTTCTAGATTAAAAAAAAACACAAAGCAGCTAATATTTTAAACCTATTAAAGACTGATCCGATGCCAGCTTTTAAAAAGTGAGTGCTCAGCAACCGGTGGTAGCCGCTGGCTTAGTTATTTGCGTTAATAGACTAAATAAATTTGTCAATGGGTGGCGGCAGTGATTTAACTAAGATAACCCAAGATCCATTGGCCAGTGAAACTTAACTATTCTTACACAAGTAGGAGGTTCTCGCGCTCCACACTACTTCCCGTAATCGCCTGTCAGTATACCAACGTGAATATCTAAGTAAGAATAGATACAGATGTCCGCTTTACGGGGCTCCTATTACATTGTGAAAAAGTCGTAGAAGCTTCACTCCCTCCTTTAGATCCAGAAGTATTCCGTTATAGCCTTTCTAACTGTGATGCAGGTTGTGAAGTGTTCGAGATCGTGATCATGCGCAACTACAACGAGAACTCGCTCAAAGACGACATGAAGAGGTTGTACAACTTGCTTGGCGTTGATAATAAGAAGACTGTGTTCTTATTCACTGCGGCACAGGTAATGTTGTTAGATTAAATTTTAACTTCACAAAGGAACTGTTATATTTCATTGAAGTTTTAAAAAAAGAACTGGTCAAAATGATCAGAACGAAGAGGTTGAGAGGTTGCCATTGAGGTGGAGTGAGATGAATGTAGCTCAATGACACAATCAGTGTTTTGGAAACCACAATACCTATAAACGGTTGTCATTTTGACAAGAATTTTAAACACAAATAATTATTTTTGTATGTATACAAGTATGTATACATGAAGCGAAAACTTTAAATCCGTTGTTAAGAATTTCGCGCGCACGCAAGCGTGTGAGACTTGGCATAGTTAAAGTTTATACATAGATGAAGTGCAGAAATCTAAAATGGTCGAATTTTGACCACTGAGCGACCATTAGTTCTTATTATTGAGATAATTTTGAGCAAACAGTTCCTCTTTTTTACAAGAAGTAAAGTAATTCAGAAGGTTGGCTCCACACGAGTGTAAGTTCATTTACACACACACACACTCACTAATAGCGAGTGCGAGCGGACTAGATCTCGATCGGCGTACGTAGGTACATGTCTTTTCTGCGCGTACACCTATAATGTTGGCCACCATCTATCCCCCTAGATCATCGAGGAGGGCTTCCTAGAGTTTATCAACAACATCCTGATGATCGGCATGATCCCCGCGTTGTTCGGCGATGACGAGAAGGATGCCATCATCAATACTGTTCGCAATGCCAGCATCGAAGCGGGATACGGGGTTGCCAAGTTAGTATGCTTTAACAGCTTGTTTTATTTATTTAGTTATTTATTTATTACGTTTTTAGGAAAACTTACAGCTAAACAGACAGTGAGTAAAAGTTTAGACAAAATATGGCCAGTTACAAGAAAACAAGTGATAGCTAGTCCTTTCCACTAAAGATGTCCTAGGCTGTAGTGTGTAACAAAGTGGAAGGGAGATCGACACATCCTGATACCATGAGTCCAGGACATGATTCTTGACCCCCCCAGAGTGGAAATGTTTAGTCGTTTTTTTTCCTGTTTTTTTTCCTTATATTTTTTATTTAAAATTGTTAATAATGAAGAGAAAATCATAATTTTAATATGTAAAACATTGAGACTCTTAATTAAAAAGTAAATAATTCTCTTCTTTTATGAAACCAGTAAACCGTTTAAATCATAATATTTTGTATAAGAGTTTTTTTTTATTAATTTCATTGACATTATAAAAATTATTTCAGAGACGCGGTATGGAACTTCTTCTGCAACAGATGTTCTGAGAATCTACATGTGGTGCTGTCTATGTCTCCCAGCGGTGATATATTGAGGAACAGGTAATATTAAACATACTCAACTCAAAAACCAAAGTACGCAAATAATTGCATTGTAAGTAAAGACTGCATCAGCAAGCACAACGACGAGCCGCGACGCTTTTGTACATATTTCCAGTATAAGCTGACGTCTCACTGTAAAGAAAGCCTATACAGTACGAGGTTTGCTTATAAAGGAAATTAATAACTTCATTTGTCGCCTTGTATTCAAACCTTGATGGAAAAAGCTATAAATACTGTTTCATACAGTCAACCCCACGGCTGTGGTAATTTTTGAACTATGAAAATCGCGGTTACTGCTACAACAATAATTACTTAAAGACACTTAATATACTTTGTACTTAACTAGCTATCTCGGTGAACTTCGTACCGCCTCAAAAATTAAGTTACACTGCCATCTGTTACAAATGTATGGAACTTATTATAGGAAAACATTAAATTTGTAATAAAAAAATATTGAAGTCAATAATCGAAATCGGAGAGAAAGAGAGGTAAGACTGAGATGTGGGAGCTGGAATGTAGGTACGATGACTGGAAGAGGAAGAGAGTTAGCAGACGTTTTGAAAAGGCGACGAATAAATATAGCGTGTCTGCAAGAAACTAAGTGGAAGGGGGCGAAAGCTAGAGAGATTGGAGAAGGATATAAGTTTTTCTATTGTGGCAGCGACGGCAAGCGAAATGGTGTAGGTATCGTTTTGGATAGCAAGCTGAAAGAATGTGTAGTAGATGTAAATAGAGTGAGTGATAGAGTGATAGTTGTCAAAGTGATTCTGGAAGGTGTAGTACTAAAGGTAGTGAGCGTATATGCACCCCAGTCTGGATGTGAGGATAGTATAAAAGATAAATTTTGGGAGGACTTTGACTGTGTGATGAGAGATGTGCAAGACAGTGACGAAGTGTATGTAGGGGGTGACTTTAACGGGCACGTTGGAAAATTGAAGAATGGGTATGAGAGAGTGCATGGTGGTTGGGGGTATGGAAACCGTAACAGTGATGGCGAGGCACTACTGCAAGCTGCTACTGCATTCGACCTGGCAATAATAAATACGTGGTTTAAAAAGAAAGACGATCATCTTATTACTTATAAAAGTGGCCACCACGCGACACAAATCGACTACTTCCTAGTAAAGAGGAATAGTTTGATTTGTGTCAAAAACTGTAAAGTGCTGCCAGGCGAAGCATTAGTCTCGCAACACAGGTTGGTGATGGTGGATGCTATAGTACGTGTCCCCATCAGACATAACAAAGAACGACCCCCACCAAAAACCAAATGGCGTATGATAGAAAATGAGGAGTGCGGCAGATTGTTCAAGAACCAAGTAGTGGACAAAATGATTGAAATGAAAGATATGGAAGGGAAGTCTGTGAACGAATGCTGGAATGAGATGGCAGATTGTATAAGAAGAGTAGCAAAAAATATATTTGGAGAATCGAAAGGGAAAGGTATGATAGATAAGGATACATGGTGGTGGAATGATGAAGTGCAAAAGTTACTTAAAGAGAAAAAAGTTGCGTTTAAAGAATGGCAGGGTGTGGAAAATGGGAACGATGGTTTGAAAGAAGAAAAGAATACAATTTACAAGGAATGGAAGAGAAAAGCAAAAAAGGCGGTAGCAGTTGCTAGGGCTCAGGCACAGGAGAAGTTGTATGACTCACTGGATAGCCCTAGAGGCCAGAAGGAGCTCTATCGGATTACGAAAGCAAGCGAAAAAAGGACAAGAGATATTACTCATATCAAATGTATGAAAGATGATGTAGGTAAGGTTCTGTGCAATGATGATGAAATAAAAGAGCGATGGAAGGTTTATTTTGATAAGCTTATGAATGAGGAGAATGAATGGAATGGTATGGTACGTGAGGCACCAGTAAATGAGGGTTTGGTAAGACAAGTTAGCATGGATGAAGTGAGGCAAGCAGTAAGAAATATGAAAAATGGAAAGGCCATGGGCCCAGATGATATACCAGTAGAAGTATGGAAGGAACTTAAAGAAGATGGATTTACGTGGCTGACTTTATTCTTCAATAAGTTGTTGCATGAGGAAGTGATCCCACAAGATTGGTGCAATAGTTCACTAGTGCCCATCTTCAAAAATAAAGGGGATGTACAGGACTGCAACAACTATCGACGGATAAAGCTCCTGTCGCATAGTATGAAAGTATGGGAGAAGGTGATAGAGAAAAGATTACGAGAAGAGAGTGAGATTTCCCAAAATCAGTTCGGGTTTATGCCAGGTAGAGGAACAATGGACGCCACCTTTGCACTCCGCCAGTTGTGCGAGAAGTATAGATGTGCACATAAAAACTTGCATATGGTGTTCATTGACCTAGAAAAAGCGTATGATAGGGTGCCTCGGGAAGTGTTGTGGTGGGCCTTGAAGGAGAAAGGTGTGCCTGGGAAGTATGTTGAGTTGATTCGTGCGATGTACAGCCGATCTAGTACCTATGTCCGGTCGTCTGCTGGGAACACTGACAAGTTCAGTGTGGCTGTAGGATTGCACCAAGGGTCGGCCTTAAGCCCTTACCTCTTCCTGTTAATAATGGACGCACTGACGTCGGAAATACAGGAAGAGGCACCCTGGTGCATGCTATTTGCCGACGACATTGTCCTTGTCAGTGAAGATGGACCTGAGATCCAGGGTAGATTGGAGAAATGGCAACAGAAGCTGGAGAGTGTAGGCTTGAAAATCAGCAGAACCAAGACAGAGTATATGTTCTGCGATTTCGGCGGTCTCACCAGCCCTGAAGCCATTGCGCTTGATGGCGTGCTCCTTCCGATCTGCTCCGACTTTCGGTATCTCGGTTCATTAGTGCAAAGTGACGGAGGAATAGATCGGACTGTCAAGCACAGAATAAACACAGGGTGGATGAAGTGGCGGCAGGTAACGGGAACAACCTGCGATTCCCACGTTCCCCTTAAACTTAAAGGGAAGATCTATAAGACAATGATTAGACCTGCTGTCTTGTATGGATCAGAGTGTTGGGCCACAAAAGGAATGAATGAAAGGCAGTTGCATGCAGCGGAGATGAGAATGCTAAGGGGGATGTGTGGTGTTACGCGAATGGACAGAATAAGAAATGAGTATATAAGAGGAAGTCTGAAAGTGGCGCCTGTGACAGAGAAGTTGTGTGGAAATCGGCTATCATGGTATGGACACGTGATGCGAAGGAATGAGGATCATGTTGTGAGGAAAGTTTTGAGTATGAATGTAGAGGGTTACAAGAGTAGAGGGAGACCCAGGAAACGATGGATGGATTGTGTGAAAGTTGATATGGCTAAGAAGGAGGTGACTTCTGAGATGACGGGAAATAGAGATGTATGGAAGAAGAAGACATGCTGCGCCGACCCCAAATGAAATTGGGATAAGGGCAAGAGGATGATAATAATCGAAATAAAAATTGTCCTATCTTTTAAGTTTGACCGAAACACACACTGTGTGCAAAATTTTATTAAAATCGGTTCAGTAGTTTAGGAGTACATAGCGGACAAACAACGTGACACGTAATTTATATATTTTAAGATTTACAAGGTGCATGGCCAGCTAAATGATTATCTACTTTAGCGTTATGTCGTCTGAGATGTTTATTGATTAACCGTTTCATAATAAAATATCTTAAATTGATTTTAATAGAATTTTAATTTTGTCACGACATTGAGTAAACTTGTAAATTATCTGAGACTAGCACTTCTCCCGTGACTTAGTATGCGTGTATTACATACTTTTCCCTTCGAACTTTTACATACCCTTCACCACTTTACAGTGTAGTTTTAAAATTATAGTATCTTATAGCACTCAGGAATAACGTAGGTAACAGCGAAATATTTTTTAGAATTGGATAATTAAATCCGGAGACACCCTACATACAAACTAACAAACAAAATGACCTCTATATAATATTAGTATAGGCACATTTTAGACTAATAACAGTTACTAAAGATATATAAACCTTGTTTTAGATGTCGAAGTTTCCCCGGGTTGGTGAATAACACTACAATAGATTGGCAGTTCCCCTGGCCGAAGCAGGCGCTATTGGCTGTGGCCAATGTCTTCCTTGCTGACGTAAGTATTGTTTGTAGTTTGTTTTTCCTTTAGCTGAAACTCATCTGAGAAACTACAAAGACCCATTCATCATCAGGCTATACTAGTCCACTGCTGGACATAGCCCTCCTAATGATTGCCATAGCGCTCTGTCTTCAGCTTGCCGCATCCAGCATCTCATCGTCATCCCACCTGGTCAGAGGTGAAAGACCCATTACCTTCCTCAGAAATAAGTATCATCCAACCATCCATCAAATTACAAAAGCGCTTATCTCTAGAACTACCAGTCAGTGTTTTTTAAACAACAAAACTGTAACTTGTAGTTCCAGACATTATCACGTCCAAACAAACAAACTTTTCAGCTTTATTATATTAGTGTAGATGAAAAATTAAGAGTAGATGGTTTGGTCACGTTGAGAGGATGAATGTAAAGACGGCTTACAAAAGGTATTTAAGACGCCCTAGATGGACATAAACTGACCTTATTGGTGAAAGATGACAAGATGTATGAACGTTAACGAAGAAAAGAAGTATGCAAGGATCGTAGCAGATTGCGGTCTGTAACTCCTGCCTACCCCCACGGGAAAAGACGTGAGTTCATGTATGTATGTATGTAAGATAGATTCTAGAACTATTTTCTTTACTCAACTCCAAAGAAGGCATCCGTAAGTAACTGTACTATATAAATCATATAAATTTCAGGTGGCGAAGATACCCGAGGAGTTCCGACCGATCATAGTCGAGCACGTGGTGCACGTGCACATGAGCATCGCGCATTACTCGCACGAGTTCCTCCTACGCCTGCGCCGTAACAACTACGTCACGCCCAAGCACTACATGGACTTCCTCACCAACTATCTTTCGCTGCTCAAAGAGAAGGACGCTTTTATTGTGGCACAGGTATTTAGAAACAAATATTAATATTTGAATTTAGAATCTCAGATTATTACCAACTCGTTTTGGGAACACAAACTTAGTGTCATACGTGAAAAGGTTCAACATTACAATCGAAAATTTAGAACATTTTTGTTACAAACGGTCAATCAAATGTCAACTTAGGCTATGTAATGCTGAAGTAGATAATTAAGTAAGTGGCAATAATTATTGTAAATGGTCTAAGATACTAAATTTAAGTATAGATGAGTTCCGTGTATCGAGACTATCATAATTATACAACGTGCAATAGAATAAACGCAATACGTCTTAAGGGGTCACTGTACTCGTCATAATTATCAACGTTTTTTTACTATAGGGCGGGCCACCCCGAAATCGCGAATAAAAATCTGCTGTTCAGAACATTACATTATATTACATCCGTTTCATACAATTTTCTTTTCATTTATGTTTTCTATGTTTAGTATTGTGTCGTTGTGTGCCTGAGCCTGTGCTGAATAAATGTTTTTTCTTTCTTTTCTTACATTATCGATATTTCGATATTTTTTTGCGATTCCAGTGTTGTGATTAAAAGTTGTTCAAAGTGCTGATTACAATGGCCCCCTAGGAGGTATTGCATTTATTATGTTACATGTTGTATACTCCACTTTACCAAAGACTACTCCAGACTCAAGAAATTCTAAGAATACCGCTATATCAATGCACTTACAGTGTACCGCTCAACGGTGGTAACACTATATTATTATCTCTATCAGCCGCCATCTCAGCGTTTACTTCCATACGTAACAATCATATCGTTTTTCTCTTTTATTTCCTTTGTGCAGTGCGAGCGCCTTATAGGTGGACTGGCTAAGATCGAAGAGGCAAACGTTCAGCTCGCAGACCTCAACGCGAAATTAGCGGTGCAGAAAGTCATCGTCGCTGAACAAACCAAGGAGTGCGAGATTCTGCTCGCAGAGATCACCAAAGGTACGTCAGCACGCGGTTGCGTGCGTGTTTTTCTACTAGAAAATCATACATGTCGTGGATTGATGGCACCACCATACAACATACAGTGCCATCTATTGGCTCAATTCGCAAACTAAATATCAAGTGATCAGAAACGTAAGCGCGCCCCACCATAGACCGAGTATTAACTTGGTTTCTCCGCCAGTTTCACATTCATCAAACGCGCGGAGTTAAAAAAGTCGTTCATTTTTCTGATATTTTAACAATTTTCTGTGCAATTGTCTTAATATGTCCTTCCGCAAGAACCTTCTACTAAGTATAAGTAAACTTAAAAGATTAATGAAATCGGTAAAATCGTTCTCAAGTTATGGCGTAACCAAGAGAAACATGGATTCATTTTGCTTAAAAGGTTTCTCCCATTATAACTAGAATAAGTTATTTAAGTTGAAGCAATAAACTTTTCTTTTTTATGAATATAGCTATTTTAGTAGTTAAGTATATTGAAACTTCATCCGTTTTTTAGTTCGGCCACCAACCGAGCACAAAACCAGGCTCCATTTATATTTCACTAGCTTTTGCCCGCGGCTACGTCCGCGTGGAGATCAGCAACTATCCGACAGTAACGTAGTTCCAGTATGAAAAGTATCCTATGTCCTTAACCAAATCATGACCTATCCCCGTTCCAAATGTTATCCGAATCCGTTCAGGCGTTAAGGTTTGAAAAGGAGAAACAAACGAACTCACATTCGCATTTATAATATATTAGAAATAATTGCACTGAACATCTTAATCATTTTCCTTACTACCTTTCCGAACAGCCACGGGCGCCGCAGTAGCGAAGCAAACAGTTGCTTCGATAAAGTCGGCCGAGATCACGGAGCAGAGCGCCATCATCTCGGAGGAAAAGGCGGAGGCCGAGGAGGCACTGTCAGCCGCGCTGCCGGCACTGGAGGCGGCGCGCCTGGCGCTGTCTGACCTGGACAAGAACGACATCACTGAGATCAGATCCTTTGCCACGCCGCCTGAGGCTGTGCAGGTCACTGCCATATTGCTTTATATTGTACACTCGAGCAAGCTGTTTGATATACAGCGTGTAACAGAATAAGCGCGATTCCTTTTAAAGGGTCACTGTACTCATCATTATCAACAAGTTGTTCATATTGATGAGTACAATAACCCTTTAAGAGGTATTGCGTTTACTCTTGTGTTGTATATGCAAAAATATCCTTCTGCACAGTGTATTTAAGAGAAATAATGAAGTTTATTTGACTACACATTAAGATCACCCATCTACGGACCGACCGTGGATACGCTTAACGATGGATAGACCTGTAAGGCTGTTATTATTCAGCCACTTCAAATCCATTTCGCCTTCAAGTAACCTTAATTATATAAAACCATCTCATCTCTGATCACTAGGTGGTATGCGAGTGCGTGGCTATAATCCGAGGCGTCAAAGAGATCAGCTGGAAGGGCGCCAAGGGCATGATGGCTGACCCCAACTTCCTGCGAAACCTGCAGGAGATGAACTGCGACCTCATCACCCAAAAGCAGGTCAAAGACGTCAAGACGCACATGAAAAAAAGCAAGAAACTGGATACTATGCAGCAGATCAGTAAAGCCGGGTAAGCTAATTTGAACCTTTTTTTTTTGTATTTACGGTCTATTTTTGCGTATTTAGGGGTATTAGGAACAGGGTGTAAAGCAAGGAGCTTTACACCCAGTTCCTCATACCCCTCATCCTCAATAGAAAAGGGAGGATCCTCCGACCGGACGGGTCTTGTGTCTGGTAGGCTACTGCCCGACAGTTGTTTTCGGGTGCTTGTACATAATTATGTTCAATCGTGTTGATAACTTCAATATTGCGATTTAGGATTCGTCAGATGTAGTTTTTATTTATTTTGTGTCTATTTGCTCCGACAATATCATACATTCAGAGATAGTAGCGCCATCATCTGGCGAGATAGATGTCGCTATACGTACAAGGAATATATATACCTATGGAACAAATAGCATTGCATTGTTCCGGTTTGGATATGACTTGACGAAAGCGATATTAAGCATAATCTATTCATATTGTTCCCACTGCTGGGACACAGAGGGAGTGGCCACGTGGGCCACATCATTTAAAATTGTTGGTAATACTGCATTGTCAATAACTGTATTGCGAAAATTGCGCATTTTAAGTTTATTCAAACAGATTTTAAAAAGGTAACAACGTTTCGTCTATTCTTTCCGAAGGGTTAGGCAGAATTGCACCTATTTTTAGCCCACATTTTGCTAGTTGTGTTTAAGTCCCATGTAATAGGGGGCGAGCCTATTGCCACCAGCCGGGCTGCTAAAGAGAAAATTCCTTTCTTAATAACTCAATAAAACTTTGCATAAACTGGGAATCGTAACCAGGGCCTCACACTCAGCAGTCGCACTTGGAACGACTACACCAACGAGACATTCAAAAAAATATATTTAAAAATATACTTATGTACACATTTTCTACACGATCTGTCTAAAAACTAACGGGGTCATTTACTTCCACAGCTACGGTCTACTCAAGTTCGTGATTGCCGTACTCGGCTACTGCGCCGTGTACAAAGAGGTCAAGCCCAAGCAGGACAAGGTGGAAGCCCTCGAAAAGGAGTACACCGAAGCTTGCAACTACTTAGCGTCGTTGAACCGCGAGATAGATCGCCTGCAACGCACGCTTGACGGGCTTAATAACAAATACGAGTCTGCCATGCTGAGGCGGCAGGAGCTGCAGGAGGAAACGGATATTATGATGCGAAGGTATTCCTTATTTAGAATAGAATAGAATACTCTTTATTGTACGCCATAAACACTTATGAATAAAAAGTGTGCGCATGTGTGTGAATTAATATACACACGTATGAAGTGAAACTTTTTCAAAACCTTAAAAAAGTAATCTCTCACTATCACTATTTAAAATAAATAAATAAATAAATAATGCTGGACAGTCCACACAGCATCATCTAGCCCCAAGCTAAGCAGAGCTTGTGTTATGGGTACTAGATGACTGATATACTTAATACAATACATTACATAGATAGATATTTTTATTATACATAGTAAATACCCAGAACACCCGGAACAAATATTTGTAGATCGTACAAACATTTGTCCCAAGGCGGGAATCGAACCCGCAACCTCCTGCGTCGCAGGCGGACCTTCGCCCGCCGCGCCACATCGGTCGTCATCATACGTCATTTATTTAAATGAATTTCAATAAGTCCATTTATTATATCACTTGTTATCATTTAAATATTTCTTTATAAGTCACTCCTCAATTTAAGTAAACACGCATGGCGCCGTGACGTTCCAGAGTGACAGAAAATGTGACGATTTGTTTCAAGATTGCTTCGGAAGCTGTGACGATTTTGCTTTCCAACATTGTCATAAGATATCTCCCATAGGTCTATAAAGAGTATCACTTCAATAATGAGTTTAAGAGCTACATAGGGTGTTACAATGGGCGGCCTTATCGCTAAAAGTGATCTCTTACTAACAACTTTTGGATGGACTTGAAAGAGAAGGAGAAAAGATATAACTACTACTTATTTACGCTAAGGTTAAGTTTCGATACAATTTCGTACTTCGGAAAACACGTTATCCTGGCTCCCATTTGTAAATCTTTGATCGTTAGTCGGGTAGTTTGACAACGAGTCTTACCCAAGGGTAGGGGAGTGTTAAAATGAGTGAGTGTTAAATACTGCTGTCTTCGGCTGCATCCGGTTAGACTGGCAGTTTGTTCCATTCTTTATTTGCGGACGTTGATTTGTAATTAATAATATTCATCTTTCTTTCTTACCTTCTTTCCAGATTGGTGGCCGCCGACAAACTGATGTCGGGGTTATCAAGCGAACAAAAGCGATGGACAATAGATTTGGCAGCGCTTTACGTGGAACAATCCCGCTTGATCGGCAACTGTTTACTATCAGCCTCATTCCTGAGCTATGCGGGACCGTTCTCCTTTTCGTTCAGGCAGACCATGATTTATGAAGACTGGATGGGTGATGTGTTGGAGAGAGGAATTCCTCTGACCACGCCGTTTACTGTTGAAAAAAATTTGACGAATGAAGTTGAGATTAGCGGGTGAGTTTCGTGAAGGTTTCTTTCATCACTTATTTAACACCTTAATTGTCAGACTAAGAGACACAATAGAAAATGTCTTGGCCCCAGCCACCTTATAAGGTGTTAACGTGTTCACTGTCCAGCCTCCAGAGTGGGAATGGTCCATAAGTCCAGTTACGTTTTTATTCAAAGTTGGTATATTTGTGGTTAAAATGTATACATAAGTGCTTTAGAATATTTATAGCCTTTTTTAACTTTTTTATAAACACAGTCCACACAATTATGGTCTGTGGATTTGTAGCACTTCCACACGTGTCCCGTCACTTTTTATATAATATTAAATATATTATAATCCTTATGATGTGTCCTGCCAAGTACGCATTAAATTGCCTAGAGACTTTCTTATAATGTCCATAGTGTCAAATGGCTTAGAAATTGTACCGGCGAACAGACCACATACGGTCTGTGTACTGGTATGGAAGTGTCTCTACAGGCCGTATGTGATCTGTACACAGTGAACCTGTTAAATTTATCTTGTGCATCAGCGACATTAGTGGCCCACATTAACCAAGTCATGGGAAGCCAAAGGAAGTCGTGGGGCCTTTGCTCAGCAGTGGGATGACGCAGGCTAACAATAACATTATTACCGACATCGTCGAAGGATAACTTCTTGGACTGAACTTTTAATTAATAAAAGGCGCAGTAGCTGAGCGATTGACTGCTGCGCTGCGTGTCGTGGGTTCGATTTCCGCATATGTATGGCCTGCAGGTAGTGGTTCCGGGTCTGGCTGTTGGTGTATATTTGTAAACGCATCCAGGATACAGGAGAGATACCTAGAGTGGGGCAATGCTTAAAAACAAAGATTCCAAGCATACCGTTAGATTACTCACATCGTTTAAAAGATTGCGTTGAGTGTCTTACAAATAAATCATTTTTGACCCAGCGAACACCACAAAACCCCAAAGTAGTGGCAACTTCCACTCCCCAAATAAAAATTGCAATACGATGTCCTAAAGTAGTTATTTCTCTTATACTAGTTCTAATGGATTATTGTGTATAATGTATACTTAGCCTTTTTCCTATATTCACATCACTTTGAAGCGATTTCACTGATTTCACAAGGTGAAAACCTTGTTTAATAGTCAGGGTTTTTGACACAGGAACACTAGATGAAGCCATTTTAAGATCTAAATTGTGTTAATGCATTGAAGGAGAAAAAATTACTAAGAAAGATTTATTTAATTAAATCTGTAATTTTTTAATATCCCAAGGTTCAGGTATGATTACGTCCAACTGGTGCGTGTCTTTTAAACCTTTTTTTTTACTACCAGCAATTATTAGAATGGTTGATTACTTCTTCCAGTTGGAACTCCGAAGGTCTGCCACCAGACGAGCTGTCGGTTCAGAACGGCATCCTCACGACAAGAGCATCTCGGTTTCCTTTGTGTATCGACCCGCAGACGCAAGCGCTGACCTGGATCAAGAAGAAAGAGACGAAGAATAATCTTAAGGTGAGTGCTTTAACATGGTAATTGTCTCACATTTCTTTTGACTGTGGCTTGTTTGTCAAACAGTTTATCTTCTACCAATTATCGTAGATAAACACTAAATAGTAAAAACGTAATTAATTCTAATAAGACAATAATTTTAGCACGTTGTCTCATCGATAGATATATTATGATTATTTGACTCAAAGGTAAGCTCATATTACAATCGCATCTGGTCGCAGCGCATAATGCAGTAATACAAAAAAGTTCGGTGCGGCGCGCCTTTAGCGTGCAATGGTTCATACAAAATTTATGAAAGTGATGAGGGAAGATAATATTTGATAATATTGCGTTGCGGTGCAGCGCGCCTTAATTTGATGATAATGTTGTGTGTGTGTGTGTGCGTATGCGTGCGTGTGTGGGCGTGTACGTGTGTGTGTGAGCCTTGAAATCCTATTGCTGAAAATGTTTACGGGCAAAACAAAGGCACTCTTTCAACAATGCAAAAAAGCATTGTTGAAACAGTGCCTTTGTTTTGTTTTCCACTAAGAACTTTGATATTGCCAGGTGTTATCATTCAACGACCCACAATTCTTGCGTCAGCTGGAAATGGCCATTAAGTACGGCATGCCGGTGTTGTTCCAAGACGTCAACGAGTACATAGATCCTGTGGTTGACAACGTACTGGAGAAGAATATAAAGTGTACGTATTTCAAAGATAATAAAAAAATAATTGAAGCCAGACTGTAGTGATTGTTAAAATTAAACGGTTTTCATTGTCTATGTTGTATTCAACTATAGAATAAAAAAACCTACACCTGGAAAATACCCAAGCATACCAATCTGTTGCGCTCTGGGCAGCCCGACATGCTATCTAAAGTTTACTGACCTATCATCTTCTGCGGAGCTTTGACCCAACATAGTTGGTACTGAATGCAGCTGAATCTACCAGTATTTTACATGGAGCGTCTGCTTATCTGATCTTCTCATCCCAGATGCTGGACAACACGAAAGCTACTGCTAAGGATACCCAGGGTCCTTAGCAGCATCTCTACAAATGACAGCCGGGACCAAATGCATAACACGCTTTTCGAGACATGGGCGGATCTTTATATTTAATGAGTGGTTAGCATCTACGAATCGGTAAAACCTAGATTCTCGATTGCGACTTTACAGTTCTTAATACAAAATTATCTACTTAGACTTTTATATTTGGAACTGTACGAATGAGGCTCCAATGGTTTAAAAATGGGTGAAAAGAGAAACCTTGTTTGCCCTGTTTTTAAAACCCAAACCAAACCAAACCAGATCTTTGCATGTTACAGTGGAAAGTGGGCGGTCATTCGTGATGCTGGGTAGCACAGAAGTGGACTACGACCCTAACTACCGCATGTACCTCACCACGAAGCTGGGCAACCCCCAGTTCAACCCTGCCACCTACTCCAAAGCCGTCGTCATCAACTACACGGTCACCGTGCAGGTTCGTATACTAACCTGGCGGGTTTTATTATTTTAGTTTTTATGTTTCATATTATTATAATTATTTCATAACATCACACTTGTTATCCCCGAAGGATCAAGTAAAAGTAAACCTATAGTACAGACACCACCACGCCAAGCTGTCCATGTCCCAAACTGTCAAATGTTCCAACATGAACTTTAATCTTTATGTAATAAAGTTGAAAAAGTAATAAATAAATTAGAAAAAAATTCGCCAGCTATGTTCAAGTCCCATGTAATAAGAGGCGAGCCTATAGCTATTCATCGGGTGCAAATCAAGCTACTGAGGAATTCCAGATTGAAAACCCCAATAACATTTTGCCCAAACCGCTAATTGAACCCAGGACCTCATCAACCAACCAACATGTGCATCATGTACCTACTCTCAGTACTAATAAAGAGCTATTCCTATATTCTATTCTATTAACTTGCTCCCTCCTCAGGGCTTAGAAGACCAGCTCCTAAGTGTAGTAGTCCGCGCCGAGCGCTCAGACTTGGAAGAACAGCGAGAGAGCTTGATCATAGAAACCAGCGCCAACAAGAGTCTATTGTCAGGACTTGAGGACTCCCTATTGAGAGAACTGGCCACCTCCACCGGCAACATGCTGGACAACGTAGAGCTGGTCGACACGCTGGAGAACACCAAGTCCAAGGCTGCTGAGGTAAACACTTACTTGGGCATTATTTATTCAAAAAAGGAATTTAGACCTTCCAGTACAGGCGAAGCGGTGGAATAAAGTAAAAAAAAAGATAAAGAAAAATACAACTGCATTGAGAACCTTCTTTTGTTAAAGTCGCTCAATTATCACTCCATTTCGTGCACAGGTGATGGAGAAACTGGAGCTAGCTGCGTCAACAACGAAAGACATAGAAATATTACGTGACGGGTACCGGCCGGTGGCCAAGCGCGGCTCCATCTTGTTCTTCGTGCTGTCAGACATGGCCGGCGTCAACAGCATGTACCAATACTCGCTGTCTTCATATCTTGATGTGAGTATTGAAATATTGCTCTCTCATGTCAGTAAGATGCACGTCAGTGGTAGCACTAGACATACAAAAACATTAATTCCTGCTACGTAATAAGGACTCTCTCCGTAGCCAGAGTAAGAGTAAGAGACAAGTCACTTTAACAGCTCTTCCAATATTCCCTTTGTTATAAACAGAGTGTCCGGCTTCCGAAATATAACACAGTACTCATTAATAGGAACATGTTTCGTCCTGGGAACAATACTGAAATAAAATAAAAAATCTGCTTTCTGTAACACAAGTGCGATGTTTTTAATTATTTCAGTGTTGTTCCCAGAACGAAAGTTGTTCAAATGAACAACTTTCGTAACTTTTCTGTACTCATGGAAATCCATGAGTACTGTGTTCTGCTAAAGTTTTAACAGTCGGTAGCCCGACACCCTGTATATGAGAGCCAAAGATTTAATTAACCAACATTCTGTTTAGCTTGCCAACATGGGCAAACCATTGACTGTTTGGGAATAGGTTACATCTTTATTGCAATTTCAAATAAAATGTAGTTTTAAAATAAATGCATAATGTTGTTCAGTTACCATATGTAGTGGAACAAAAAAACGACATATTACTAGAAACTTACATTTTAATGAGTATAAGAAAAAAAAACAAAAAGCCAACGTCACGCGGTGTTCCCAGGGGGTCACCCATCCAAGTACTGACCGCGCCCGAGGTTGCTTAACTTCGGTGGTCGGACGAGAACCGGTGTATTCAACGTAGTATGGACGTTGGCGATGTAATGATTGAAACTAGCCTTTATATTAAAAAACTTATACGCCTATCACTCATTTGTTTTGTTTATCATCAGGTGTTCTCGTTTTCACTGCGGAAAGCAATGCCGAATGTTATTCTGGCAAAACGTCTGAAGAACATTATAGACATGCTCACAAAAAATGTTTACGACTACGGATGTACTGGTAAGTCTCTGTATCAGTCATCTTTGTGTTTTCTGATTTTTTCCAAGGTGAGGGTCGTCGCTCACTTACTTCGAGTCGAGTCGGTGTCGACTCGCGAGCGGTGTTTTGACTAAAGATAGAGAGAGAGAGAGAGTGAGAAAGCATGCGACCCCCCTTAGAAACTTCGTGACGTAAATGAATTGTAACGCTGTTGAATATGCTCAACGAGCATGCTTCCTCGCCATGTAAGGGTCATGAACCTACCATAGATGTTCATTTGTTTAATTCTTCAGTCAGTCAGAGTAGACCTCCAGGATTTTTTTTTTATGTCGAAAAGAAATAGACAAAAGAGGTTTTCTAAATATTCGAGTTGCTTGGGTCATTCAAAATATACATTCTATGCTCATTGTAGTAAAGTTGATTTCGTAATTGTGATATAATACAAACATTGTTACAAAATCGAGTTACGGGCTACCGTAGTTTTTCCAGCGACTTCGCTTATCTGTATAGTCACCGGCACGTAAGTTGGCAAGGTTTTGGCGTAGTGGGGGTAAGTTCGCGCATCGTGCACTTAGTGGAACAAAAAAGTGGTGACTTTTATTGATCGTCATTATTTTATGGTTATTGCCTTCATTTATATTTAATAATATCTGATTAGAAGAAAGTTGAAGAAGGGAGTGGAATTCGTAAAGTTTATTGGGAGTTATAAATAATATGCATACGAGGACAGTATGCGAAAAAAGGCATACCTTTTTTCGCCTTATTTTTTTAATTTAAAACAACAACAATAATATCAACTCGTAACAAAAACTAAATACAAAAACAATAACAATAACTCTTTAACATAAACACAACAAAAACAAAGGGTACATATTTCGTGCACGCAAGTGTAATCGGGAGTTCGGGAGGCAACAGTCGACTGTTGCACCAATCGCGCGCTCGGATTGACGCTACCTCATACCCCGCGTCCCGCTTGACTACCAAAGAGACCTAAAAAACGACTTGTGCGCATCTAACGACTCTTGCCAAGTTACGTGCCGGGGACTATACCTATGTCTTTTTTAGACGAAAGGTACCCCGATGTTTTTCTGTACCGCTGACAATGTGTCGGTAATATTTCATAAAAATCGGTCGAGTAGTTCAGGCGCGAAAGCGTAACAAACAAACAAACAAATGCACATTCGCATTTATAATATTATCATTAAACTACAGGTATATTCGAGCGCCACAAGCTGCTGTATTCGTTCCAAATGAACATAAAGCTGGAACAGAGTGACGACCGCGTCAGCCAGATGCAGCTGGACTTCTTCATCAAGGGCAACGTGTCGCTGGAGAAGTCTCCCCGAGCCAGCCCCGCCACCTGGATACCGTCGCAGGTCTGACGTCTTTATTATCCTTTCTTTATCTTTTTTAAAAAACGCCCCACACTAGTGTACACGATTCACGATACAGGATAAAGTACTAGGATTTTATCCTGTATCGTGGGTTCGGTTACAGACATTCAAACTCACAAACACAAACAGCCACACCCGGACCAACTAAGCATGTAAGCCATACGAATATTTGTTCCGTGCGGGAATCGAACCCACGACACGTGGCGCAGCAGTCAATCGCTCAGCCACTGCGCCAACCGTGCCGCAGCAATACACATCCAGCTTCTGCCTTTTTTTATGTTCGGAGATGGAAAGTCTCCTCCCTTTGCTAGACTTTCCATCTCCGAACATAAAAAAGAGGTCTTGTTGTGAGGAAAGTTTTGAGTATGAATGTGCAGGGTTACAAGAGTAGAGGGAGACCAAGGAAAAGATGGATGGATTGTGTGAATGATGATATGGCTAGAAAAGAGGTGACTTATGAGATGACGGCAAATAGAGATGTTTGGAAGAAGAAGCTGCGCCGACCCCAAATAAATTGGGATAAGGGCAGGAAGATGATGCATGGAAAATCTAGCCCAGCTCAATATTTTGGGGTTGGCTTCCAATCAAACCGGATGCAGCTGAATACCAATTTTATTACATGCAGCGACAACCTTTCTGACCTCCACATTTCAGTTCAGTAACTGAAATAAAACGTAGCGTAAAACGGAATCCCTTGGTAAGGCTGGTTGTTAGACTTTCGGGTTTCTGACTACCCGTAACGACTGTCAAAGAGTTTTAAAAGACAGCCGGAAGCAATGGCCTAAACTGCTCTTGAAGCACGATGAAGGCTCGGTACGTTACAGGTGGTAACCCATTCACAAAACAACTTCGGCAAGCGTAGTTTGAAGCTAACCCCGGTAATCATGCGTCTATAAGACAAAACTATTTTTTTCCCTCTTTATAGCGTCATCATAATTAAAAGTTCAAGGATGTGTATTCTATAAAATTATATTTATGTCTTCACAGGGTTGGCAAGACATAATGAAGCTGAGCTTGGACTTCCAGAATTCCTTTGCTGCTTTGCCTGATGATATCACTAGGAGACTGACCGACTGGCAAGAGGTACCTTTTATTTATTCAATTAATTAATACACAATGTACACAACCAATTGTACATGCTAAGCTTAATAAACTAATGAGTACATGACCCCGTTAGGACCCAGCAAGATAACTTAAAATTAATTGTGCAGTAAAATAAAGTAAAAATTAATATCATCTTACACAAAACCATTGAGAATACATGTCATATAAAATAATAAATACCAACAAATAGTTTTTTTACATAATAAAGAACCTATATTAAAATTAACACATACATATATTATATTTTAACCATAGCATTACTGATTATCCCAAGGTGCCATGTCGCTTTTCTGGTCATATTATTGATGTTCAATATAAATTAGATTAAAGAAATAGGTAGGATGGCATTGGATACCTTTATCAAATCTTGACATACTTAAATCTTAAGAGTCAGTTCAGTCTTGGACAACAACGGTATTTGACTAGTGACATGCGCGCCTTATAAACTTAAAGAAGATGACTGAATAAAAATAAGTAAGAAAAATATATTAATGTTGGGTTACGAGGTCTGTGTTAACTGCAGAAGCAAGCGGTTTCGGATCTTTGAAAATATATTTAGCAAAGTCTGTATCCTATGTTAACGCAGTCTGTAGAATGTTGATAAGGAGTTTAAAGTTTAAACCCTAACCTAAAAATAATTAGGGTTCCGCGCATGAAATTCGCGAGCACAGCTAGTAAAGAATATCATAAGCACCATCACAGTACCGGTCTACGTCGGTACCTTTATCGGTCTGATTCACCCCGCCGTCTGTCCCGGCATATAAAGGTCTGCGATGTTGAATATTCTGTATTAGACTTATTTTGATTGATACGCTTGCTGCGTAGTGGTTCGACAGCGACACGCCCGAGTCGGCCGACATCCCGGGCGGCTACCGCGACCGGCTGCAGCCCTTCGAGCTGCTGATGCTGCTGCGCTGCTTCCGCGTGGACCGCATCTACCGCGCGCTCACCGACTACATCACCGTCACCATGGGAGAGGAGTACATCACTCCGCCGGTCATCAGGTATACAACGAGACAGATGCCGATATAATTATTCGTTAATTTTATAACTGTACAAGTTGTTTAGTGGTAGATAAATCTAAGTTTAATCTAAGAGTGCACAAAAAATATCCGAACTGTCAATCTGCGCGTAATTAAAAATGTGTTCCGGTGCGGTGTTCCCAGGCGGTCACCCATCCAAGTACTGACCGCGCCCGATGCTGCTTAACTTCGGTGATCGGACGAGAACCGGTGTATTCAACGTAGTATGGACGTTGGCGAATGTGAGGCTCGAAATTGGCAGGAACATTCATTGTTGAGGAGTTCTTCTAATAATACTTCGCCATCAGCTCCGCTTTACCATGTGCATTGTAACGACCATAAATTGTTTAGCAACCACATTAACACCTTAACTGCCAGAAAACGAGACACAATATAAAATGTATTGTACTTGTATCACTTGGCGTGTAAAATTTTAAAATAATCGAATAGCGACCGCAACGATAATTGTTGATTTTGGCAGAGGAAATTCGGATTCAAGAAATAATATTTATATATTACATATTCGATGCCCTGTGATTATTTATTTTATTTTATTTTTTCATGTATTTGTATCGTGTTAAAGAAATAAAGGTAAATTAAATTTTCAGTTTGGACATGATATTCGAACAAACGACTCCGTTTACGCCCGTGGTGTTCATCCTGAGTCCCGGTTCGGATCCCACGGCTGACCTGATGAAGCTTGCTGACAGGTGCGGCTTCGGTGGCGGCAAGTTCAAGTACTTGTCTCTTGGCCAGGGTCAGGAAGGGGTAAGTAACACACTGAATATACAATTGAAGTGCCTGTTTGGAATGTTAAAATAACAGCTTTTTACTAAATGCATATTATGAAAGTATGATACGGTAGTAATACCAAAAAATCAGTTCTAACATTTTTGTCTGCCTGTCTGTCTATCTGTTAGCTAATCTCCGAAACCGCTGAACCGGTTTTGACCGGAATTTCACTGGCAGATAGCTGATATTACAAAGAGTAGCGGGCCTTTTACTTAAAAAAAAATTAAAACCCATGTTATGTTAAAATTTACGTGGACACAGTCGCAGGCACAACTAGTTTTATACATATAGTGGCGTACACCTGGCATATTTATGCAAATATTTACGGTTATTCGGCAAGACAGAATGAACTTGTTTGAAAACAATTATACTGAGAGAGTATTTTGTTTTGCTTGCTAACGCGAATATATAGTCAAATACTCCGAGTGTAGCAGCATTGATGATACAAAAAAAGGAACTAACCTTGGTTCGATTCCCGCACGGAACAAATATTTGTATACCCTACAGGTAGTTGATCCGGGTCTGGCTGTTTGTGTATGTGAGTTTAAAAGATTGTAAACGCTCCCACGATGCAGGAGAAATTCCTATTGTAGGGCAAAGTTTAAAAAAAAATACCAAAAAAAACGAGGTTGCAGGTTTTCAACAAATTATTATTATGGATACGACAAGAGCTGTCATATTTTTCACCCTCAAAAACTACTTCTAATACTCATAACTCACCTCCAGGCCGCTTTAGCTCTACTGGAAGGTGCAATCTCCCACGGCCAGTGGCTGATCCTTCAGAACTGCCATCTGCTGGTTTCCTTCTTACGCGAGCTTGAGAAGCAACTGGAGAGGATGACGAAGCCGCACCCTGAGTACCGGCTCTGGCTGACCACTGACCCCACGCCGACCTTCCCTATTGGGATACTGCAGAGGTCCCTTAAAGGTACGTACGGCATTACAGGGCTGGCGCAGACCTTATTATCTAATAAGGTCTGCATTTTAAGGCACGCAATATCTATTACGTGTCTTAAAATGAAGTTTAAAGTTAATATCCTTAATGTCTGCGTTGATGCTCACTCACTAATGGTTTATTAATTTTCAACTGTATTTTAAGATGTGCAGTTTTAACATCGGTTTTTATGATACTTCTAAAGAAAGAAAAACATTTATTTTGGATACACACCGAAAACAAACACACCAAAATTTAAAACTGAACAAACAAAAAATAAAAAATGGACCTGTGCGACCCAAAAAGGGTCCTATCTCAGCATAAGCTTCGGTATAAATACAAACAATAGATACCGCAGCACTGTTATTCATATAGGGCCCGTTGTGATGCCACGGACACACCTACGAACTACAAGTACAAGTGTAATATTTGTTTGCCACGGTTGTTAAACCCTGGTGCTTTGCGTCGTCTAATATACGCTGGGCCCATATAATTGTCTAACTCATAATTTTACAAGCCCCAGTTGGTTGTGCTTTTGTTTTTTACGACTCCGTTTCCTATTTTCTTCTGCATAATAATTTGTCGAATTAGAATCGACGAAATTAAAGCAAGGTTTAATAAAAACCACTCACCTGCTAACAACTGGAATCACCCCATTCGAGTCAAAAAGCAATCTTTCGTTCATTACATTCCTTTTGTCAAACATTTTGTCATGTAGCTTGTGAAGCTAAATTTCGGCATAATAATCGCCAACGTCCATACTACGTTGAAAACACCGGTTCTCGTCCGATCACCGAAGTTAAGCAACCTCGGGCGCGGTCAGTACTTGGATGGGTGACCGCCTGGGAACACCGCGTGACGTTGGCTTTTTGCATCAAATTAAGTTTTCCATATTCGTATATATTTCAATTATTTTCTTTTATGTATTTTCGTCACTTATTTCTAAAAACTCTTCTACAGTGGTAACAGAGCCCCCTAACGGACTAAAGCTGAACTTGCGCAATACATACTTCAAGATGCGCAACCACGCGCTCGAGGAATGTATACATCCGCAGTTCAGGAAGCTGACGTATGTGCTCGCCTTCTTCCACGCTGTTGTGCAGGTAACACACCCTCGGATTCTCAACGCCTATTTAACCCTGGACTGGAACTTAGGATTTTTATATATTTTAAATAGTTGACAGGTTTTTCACACAAAGTTACAATTCAATTCATTATCAATTACATCAGCTAAAATTGTTCGAGTCGTTAGCAGATGTATCCGCGCTGACCCAAATATTGAGAAAACTTACAACTTACATTTGAGAATGTAGTAGTCGCAGTAGATTATGTTGAAGATAGCAAGTTATAGCTTGCCTAAAAAAATGACAAATCAGCTTAAACTGTGTTTGAATGAGAAATGAAAAATCTAAAAACACAAAAGTGTTCTCGAACGTAAACCAATTAAGTATGTGCCTAGTCATTAAAGAAAATAGTTTTTTTTAATGTCTAAATGCTAGTGTTATTCAAATCAAGAATTTTGAGGCAAAAAATTACTACAGCATTTGAACACAAATATGACAAATCGCGTTTAAGAAAACAGTACGGCAATGTTGAGCGTTGTCTGAATCGCTTAAATGTATTTTCATTCACCATTCGCCAACGTCCATACTACGTTGAATACACCGGTTCTCGTCCGATCACCGCAGTTAAGCAACATCGGGCGCGGTCAGTACTTGGATGGGTGACCGCCTGGGAACGCCGCGTGATGTTGCCTTTTTGCGTTTTTAATATCTATTCATAAACATATTAGCTGTTAAATATTTATTTTTATGTTTGTTAGATCACAACCAGGCATAATTAAAAAAAAAACATCATTTTTATTGTTTACAAAGTGTTTAAGACTCGAATTCATGGTGAATAAAAGTGGCGCAACATAATGCTGGCTGGTAACATTTCGCTAGCAAATGCAGTGTTGCCGTGTGTGAAAGTTTCACACACGCGAGATTGTTTCCAGAATGGTTAATCTTTTTGTTGCAACAATGGACTAAAATACAATATTTAAAAAACTCCATCAAATATTTGTCAGGAACGTCGCAAGTACGACAAGATCGGCTGGAACATATCGTACGACTTCGCGGAGTCCGACTTTACGGTGTGCATGCAGATCCTACAGTGTTACCTGGACCGGTGTTACGTGGTGCGCGGGCCCACGCCCTGGGCCACGCTCAAGTATCTCTTTGGAGAGGTGAGTGGCATTGTAACAGGTAGGCACTTTTGACCCAATCTCTCATGGTCGTTCAACCGCATTCGTATACCAGTACATCGTCTGTTGCCTCTAAGTTTGGTATACTTACAAGAATAATTTAATTGCTGAGTCAATGAGTGATACCGGCCTGCTATCATCCTACTGCAGATCGAAATGTGGTGAGGTGCTCAGGGCTAAGTAGCAACCGCACGAACTATTAGATCTGAGAGGTTATGCTGTGGTTGCTACGGGCAGTCCACGAGTGGTAGGCTGCTATATTAACATACAAAACCCCTCCTTGCTTCGGAGAGCTCGTGGTACGTTTGGTCTTTCCCCTGATCTCTCCCAGGTCTTGGATACTCCACTATCTATTCCTTTCTGCCTGCTCGAGTAATCTCCGTTACGACCGGCCGCCATAACCGAAATTCGGTCGTTTCTAAGTTTAACCTTTACTAAAAGATTCCCATTTCATGTGAAAATCACAACAGCTATCTGGAATTACCGCTGAAATGGACCTTTTGATGCAGCCGTGAGACATGCCATTTACTTGTTTTTTTTATTCTTATTCTAACATTCTTTACTGTGCGCGTCTCAACCAATAAATGTCCATTAAACCATTCGCAGGTAATGTACGGCGGGCGCGTCATAGATGACTTTGACCGGCGCGTGGTCGGCACCTACATGGAAGAGTACCTCGGAGACTTCTTGTTCGACAAGTTCCAGCCCTTCCACTTCTACCACGACAGCGTGTTCGACTACGTCATCCCGCCGGACGGACTGAAGGAGGAGTATATCGGTATACTTACCCTATGAGCACTTTAACGATATGAATAATTGAAACACTCACCACGAAAACTAGAAGAGGTATATGCTTCGTGATTCTGAATTAGAGCGAACATCGCTCCACAGAGGCAAACCTAAGTATTATAGGAGTGCACCTATCATCATCTGATGATGATGATAGGTGCACTCCTATAATACTTAGGTAGTAGGGCAGGAGGATGATTCCTCCTGCCCTTATCCCAATGTATTTGGAGTCGTCGCAGCATGTCGTCATCTTCCATACATATGTATTTGCTGTCATCTCAGAAGTCACCTCCTTCCTAGCCATATCATATAGGAGTGCACCTATCATTTCGTGTTTTTATATCATCATCATCATCATCAGGCTATACTAGTCCACTGTCCACTGCTGGACATAGCCCTCTCGTAATGAGCGCCATAGCGCCGTCTTCAGCTTGCCGCATCCAGCATGTTTTTATATATCTTTTCTCTTTGTACCTTACACACTTTATTGTTCTGTACAGAATTTATCGATACGCTCCCACTGGCGAACACTCCCGAAGTGTTTGGTCTGCACCCGAACGCTGAGATCGGTTACTTCAGCCAGGCTGTAAGGGAGATGTGGGGACACCTCATAGAACTGCAGCCGCAAACAAGTGAGTATCGTTCTAACATAGATCATAGATCAAATAAAAAATATTTTATCGTTTCCTATTATTTCGTATCGATTTTGATATTATGGATTCTTCTAGAAAGCCGGCCGTTGACATTAATTTCTCAACTGCTCCTGATACCTGTACTATACATACATACATCAGAATTAAAAAAAAAAGGCTCACGGTCAGATGTAGCAAATAATCTATATAAATAAAAATACAGCATCCGTATGTTTGTGGTCGCAAATCTCGATACTTAGTCGATGGATTGACTTATCACACAACGTCGTTAAGTGTTTTTACAACCGTTTTATCGTAGTTCCTAGGTTGACGAAAATTTCCGAGTTTAAAATGTATTTATACACAAGTAGTATCTACAACTATCGATGGCTGGTGATGTCGAAAATATTTAAGAATTTGATCCTAAATATACCTTTTCTTTTTCCACGCGGCTTTAGCGAATATATGGAACCGTAAGTATAGAAATACCTATGACCAACACCTCATTATAACTTGAAAAATTAGGTACAAAATATTTGAAAGTACCTAAATTATTAATTAAATATTGTACTCCGATAAAAAAACAAAAATTAATACCCAGATACAAACCATTATAATCAGTACACTAAATTATGTCAGTTCATACAGGTCGATTTATGCTATGGCTCATCAGGGCTACATGGCACAATGGTCTTGTTTTTGTGTACGTAAGAACCATCTACAAAGTATTGTGAAACTGAAAAAAAAAGTCGAATGAAATCGTTAAAGTCGTTCTCAAGTTATGGCAGATAGGCAGCAGCGTTGTAGGTATACAGCACACGGTATGTAAATACTGTATGTAGATGTCAGCACATCAATCTACCCCAATCTATCAAATTTCTTTGCTACTTTCAACTTTATTACAAAACAATAAAGTTCATGTTCTATTGGGAAAATTTGACAGTTAGGGATAGCTTAATGTGCTGGCGTCTGTACATTCAAGAAAAAAGCCATAGCGCGTGCCCCAGGGTTACGTAAAATGGTATCATGATGGTTATATCTACAAACAAATGTGAGCATTGTTTTTTTAAGCTATTGCATAGCTTTTATCGCGGGCTTTGAGCGCGGCGACTGAATCAAGAAGTTCTGATCGGCACAGCGGTGCGGCTTTCAAAGCCGTCCATCGTCGTTTCAGTTCGGCAGACTTCAGCACGGTGTTTGTGTGCGTGCGACTAGACGTATGCGTGTAGACTGTACGACGCTCGCACGGATCGAGACGAGCTGCTCCGAAATCGGACGAATACGTAAGCAGCTGTCTACGCTCAAAAAGTGTAACTTGAATTAAAATCAAAGAAAAAACTGGATTAAAACAAAAAAAAAATATTGCATAAATATTACAATTGCATAAGTTGATAAAAAAATGCTATGCAATAGCTTTACCGCGGCAGTCCCCGAGTGCCACACGTATTTTTTAAGTTATAATTAAGAAACAGTAGCAGTAGAATTTGTAAATAGCCACCCGGACTCAGGACTTATGCCCGGCTGATGGCAACTGGCTCGCCTCCAATTGCATAGGTATAACTGACGAAATGTAGGTATATACTATAAGTTCAGCTCTGTCTAACTCTTTGGGCAATACGGGTGTGATGTTTATGTTATATTCAAGAGTTTTCTTTTGTTTTATGCTGCCAGGCATTATCCCAGGTAAGTTTACCCACCACATCTACTGTTTATTAATACCTAATGGATTCGTAGAATTGATTCATAGATTTAATGGAACCGCAACTCATGTACTCTTTAAACCGTGTAGTTAAATTTCGGCAAAGTTATAGCCAACGTCCATACTACGTTGAATACACCGGTTCTCGTCCGATCACCGAAGTTAAGCAACATCGGGCGTGGTCAGTACTTGGATGGGTGACTGCCTGGGTGACACCGCGTGGTGTTGGCTTTTTGCTTTTTTTATTTAACATTGCATTTAAGAATAGAATCCAATAAACCGATTTTACTGTACGTCATCTTTTAATACATTTTACAAGTTCTGTCACAAATCTTTTAAACTTGGCACATTTTGTGAGGGTAGGCCACTTAAAACCACGCAACCACATCATTATTAAAGATTGAAAAATAACTCATATGCCAATTGATTTTTAGTATGGTCTCATACTATATATTATATCTTAACCTAATAAATTACAATTTAAACATCAAACAAAGTATTTTGCAGCGATGGTAGGTACCTATGATAATTCGTCCTGAACAAAATGTGTTATAGTGTACGTGCAATAAAGTATCCAATGTTTTTTCTTGTTGCCAGGCGAGAGTGGCGGCGCGATGAGTCGTGAAGACTTCATCGACAACACGGCGGTGGACGTCATGTCCAAGTTGCCGGTGCCGTACGAGATCTGGCGCGTGCGCAAGCAGTTCGAGATGAACATCACGCCCACACTCGTTGTGCTACTGCAGGAGTTGGAAAGGTATCATCATCAGGCTATATTAGTCCACTGCTGGACATAGCCCTCTATTAATGAGCGCCATAGCGCCCTGTGTTCAGCTTGCCGCATCCAGCATCTGCCTGCAGTCTTTCGCAGATCGTCATTCCACCTGGTCAGTTGGAAAGGTATAGTCCGCCAAACGGAGATAGTAATGCTAGTAGTTCTTCAATTTCCTTATTTCACTAACTGCCTCGTTGTTCTAGTGACATCAATTAGTAGATACTGTAGCCCGGGTTATTTGTATTTTGTAAATGAACCTTTAAATTCTCATTTAATAGGGATGTGTCCCAGGTAAAAATATATTAAGTCTATTTATGCCCGGTTTCTGAACATCCCAGTTATATTCTCAATAGCTATTGCTTCGATAAAGTTATGTGTCAGTTAAACTACGATTAACTGTCACTGCGTTTCTGAAGACACACGAACCCATAAAATAACTAGAGACCGATAACCAGTTTCATAATTTGCCACTATATGGGTCTGTTTTAAGAGATAGAGTTCGAGTAAAATCGATCTTATTGTTTGAAATCATCATTTAAACCAGTTTATTTATAATTTTATTTTATCGAGGGTAAATAAGAGTGGTTAAGCACTTTTTACTTATAAATTATGTAAATTTGTTATTTATCAAAGGCTCTATGAACGTCATGCTTGTCAAAAAATGCAAATCCTTAAAAAAGGAAACTCTTTGCTCGTGCTTTGCCGTTTGATTTGAAGTTCGTTGGTTCTCGTTAATACTTACATACTTATCGTACCGTACTTATCTAAGTTAATACTTATCGATTTTCCCTATTAATGACGGAATCTGGAAAACGTAGCAAATATTTAAAAAAATGAAATGAAACAGGCAATGTTAATTTGCGATGCATAACAGGAGCGAGAGTAGGGCTGATGATATCAGTAAGGTGTATCACAGTGTTCTTACGATATCTTAATTTGAATTCTTCAACCGTATACATTTAGCCTGATGATGATACATTTCGAAAGGAGTTCTCCTACGACTTATATTTCTGGGTATAGATAGGTATATGTATTAGCAATAAACTCCGGCACTTCCAAATCGGACTCAGCTGAGCTGCTCGTATTCATTATGCTATTCATAATTTAATCCTTCTATAAAATATCAATTAACTTCACTTTCACTGGCTATTTATTTTAAAAATAATACGTTTTATCCTAAAAGTTTACAAATGAAACGTCAAATAAAGTTATGGAACCGATAAACGGCACAGATTGGTCAGTTAAGTTAACATAAGTTTAAACTGAGTTTATCGTACATTGCGTTATTCAGAAACCCACTTTCGTAAGTTATCGAACCAATAGCGCTAACGAATAGATAAACTACCGATAAAAGTACCTCAGCAACCGGGCATTAGTCCGTCAGTAAGATTACCAAAATATATTGGACACGTATTTTTTGCTTACTTAATTCAATAAAAAGTGACAATGATATAGCACATCAAAGTTCAGGAGAAGGGGCTTGTGACGACACGCCGTGCTACACTTTTAACGAAAAGTGTAGCACGGCGTGACGTCACGCGCAATTTCAACGCACTATACCGTCGTCATTTTTGGTTTAAGTGACAAAAGAAAAAAATACGTGTCCAGTATTTTTGAGTAATCCAAATTTCGTTCCAATCAGATTTTTTAAGGACACTACCCTATTGTATTTATTAACAGTACCAGTATCAAACGACATAACTCATCTTCTAAACTATTCTAATCTTTCCTCTATGGTTGAAACCATACCGAAGTAATGTTCTACCAGCCTGTATATAAAACCTCCAAAATACCTAATAGGTACCTACCGAGAGCTGCTGAGAATGAGGTCCTAGTTTCGTTTCCTAAGTCGGGTAGTTATTGGGTTTTTTTTCATCTGGGGACAGGATTCGTGCCTAGTTGACGGCAATAACTAAGATATGGTCAGAGCGATTAAAGTCGTAACCAACTTGCTTTAACTAGTAGGTAGTAGTAATAATACCAGCCTATTACTGTCCCACTGCAGGGCAAGGGCCTTTTCTCATACAGAGAAGGCATGAGCATTAATCACCACGCTCGCTCAAGACGGGTTGGCGATTTCGAACTTATATTAATTATATAAGTCCAGGTTTCCTCACGATGTTTTCCTTCCCGACAACAAAACCGAGATCCCATGTCTCACTGAGGTCATCTAGCGTATTTGACATGTAACAATTATTTATTCTACCTATGACTACCAAACGTCAAGTTTTGTGACACGTAAAGTAAATAAATAATAAATATTGCTGGACAATCCACACAGCATCATCTAGCCCCAAGCTAAGCAGAGCTTGTGTTATGGGTACTAGATGACTGATATACCTACTTAATACAATACATTACATAGATTGATCTTTTTTATTATATATAGCAAATACCCAGAACACCCAGCGCAATTTTTTTCTTTCAAATAATGTGAAATACTTGCCACCAGGTTCAATCGCCTAATCAATAAGATGCGGTCCACTCTATCATTACTCCGCAAGGCCCTAGCGGGCGAGATCGGCATGGACGCCGTGCTGGACAACGTGTCGTACTGCATGTTCAACGGGCAGCTGCCGCAGGTGTGGCGCGACCTGGCGCCGGCCACCTGCAAGGGGCTCGGCGGCTGGATGGACCACTTCATGGCACGCACCAAGCAGTATACAGACTGGGTATGTTTCTGATAACAAATACGTGCTGGACAATTTATGTAAATCTAGCAAAAACGGTTCTATCATGTCCCTTTGCTGACCTCTCACAGCGACGGCTTAAGCCGAGGCCCGTACCCAGCAGGGGGTGCTCTAAGCATGTTTCCGCTTAGCTTGTAAGTATCGTATAGCCTAGCTGAAGGCCTAAATATTTATGAAGTCCCCACAGGAACGTTCGGTTGAGCAGTTAATAACCTTAAAGGTTAAATGCGAGATACCCATTCCAAAAAATAAAAAAAATTGTAGCAAAAACGACCACAACCGGTCACGCAACGTTTTTGGGGAAACAGGCCTGGTATTCTATCCATCCCCTTTTCCTACGCATCTTGTGAGGTTTTCGCGATTAGTAAAAATCGACGTGTTTTGATTAATTTAATGATACCGTACCTAATAGTTATCTAGTCTAATTTAAAACTTATAGAAAATAAAACGAACTTAATATTTTAATCTAACGCGTGTCTCGCAACGGACGCCAAGCGACGAACCACAAAAATCAAAATCAAAATTCATTTATTCAAATTAGGATGAGAATCAGCACTTTTTGAACGTCAAAACGTTTACATAAGACAGTCCCCCAAAACGCCCACCCTTCACCACTTCCTAGTGTTTTTGCTGGGAAGAAGAAGTGGAGGAACAAACTCCCCAGCAACACGTCTGTCTGATAGGTTTGAAGAACTTGAAGCTATACAACATATTACTATGTCAAAAAAAAAATTATGTCAATCATCTTTATACATCATTCAATTAAAAAAAAAATCTACATGTTAGCTAGCACACACCAATATGCCAAAATAAATACAGTGCGGCTTGGGGTAGAGTAGCTTGAATCCCGTCTTTATGTTCACGTGACGCCACGTATCCTTATGATACGCGTCGCCAGACGTGAAAAATAAATAGGGTGTAAAACAGGCAACAGGTCCTGTAGGACTGCTGACTACATGACCTTTTAACCGCTTGAGTTTATATCAGTTTCCAGCGGCGAACTTATAAATCGTCGCTAAATTTACCATCTTCTCTTAACAAGGTATTTTTGGATCGACTGTAAAGTCGAACCAAATAATCAAATTGCACCAACACAATTGTTTGTTGTATTAATACTACTCAGACGAAATGGACACAAAAAGATCGGTTGGATAAATCCGACTTGGGCGGTAAATAGCTTAAATATGTGCGCCTCAAGCTGTTTCACTCTTTATTTTTATATATTTACGGTTTGATTTTATTTGCACGATATTTGCGGAACGCCATTGTCTTACTCGCAGGCGACAATGGAAGAACCAATCGTGATCTGGCTGTCCGGGCTACACATCCCGGAGTCGTACCTGATCGCGCACATACAGATCGCGTGCCGCCTGTACACGTGGCCGCTCGACCGCTCCACGCAGTTCACGCGCGTCACCAAGTGGACGTGCCCTGATGAGATTGAAGAGAGACCTGTCTGCGTAAGTGTTTATTTATCTATTTACTCATCATCTGCTTAGGCCTTTTTTAGGTTGCAAGTAAATACCAGTATTTTATGTGGAGGTACTGCCTATATGATCTCCACATAACAATCCAGTTACTGGGTTCCACGATATCCCATGGTAAGCCTGATAACCAGTGGCGGCCCTTGGGTGCAGCAAGTGGTGGGGTTATAGCGACCTCACCTTCTACCAAAGCTGGCGCCTACATGCAAAAAAAGAAACAATTTCGAGCATAAATATGTTGTAAACGAAAAGCCCCGAAAGACTCGCTCTATTGGCTCTTATTAATAGACTAAACAGAGAAACGACTCGAAGTGTTCTATCAATATTAACTTAGTGAAAAGCCCTACAAACTTGAATGACTGATTAAATACACGTATCCAATGAATGTCCGCAAAATAAAACAACTGGATATGGACATCTTAGAGACATGTATTTTGTTTGTAAAACTAGCATACACAAAATATGAGATCAACATCAACTATCAGGCTTTGTTTTTGTAAGTAATTTGAGAAAACCTCAAAGCATAAATTTAAAGCGTATTTTTATCAGGGTCAATTAGGGGTTCGTTGGTTGGATTTAAAGATTCTTCTCGTTTTTTTTTTAACTCTAAAATTTCACGTTCTAGTGTTGCACTTTTTAGTTTTTCCATCTGTATTGCAATTTTAAGTGAATGTTCTTCTTCAGCCATTTCTAAACGTCTCCTGTATTCATCCTCTTTTAAGGTTTTAATGTGGCTTATCACGGAAGCCATGTGGTTATCGTGGTCCTGTAATTGACAATATCTTTAATAAACAAACTATAAGAATAAACTAACAGTACCTTAGTAGGTTCAAATGTTGTATTTCAAGAACGCGCGTCATTACTCCACTTCATACTACCTATATTAGCTTTTGCCATAAACTTTTGTCTACATGGACGTCAACTATACTATGAAACATATGCCACTCGTCAATAGTGTACATTTTATCAGTAGAAGTCTTTTTGTAAAGTTCCTGTAATGAAACTCAAAATCATCTCAGTAACAATCAAGGAAAAAAACTTGTCAATAATTTACTTTGATTGACTAGATGTATTTTATAAAATAAAGGCATCGCCCCTCTGATCAGAACTTCTAAAGATTACCTCTTACAAACAAACAATTTTACCTCTTTATAATATTAGTTCAGATTATAATGTCATAACAGTCAAATGACAGGCGTTCAAGAATTGCATTATCTGTATAATTAAAATACCTTTCTATATGTCAAACCATTCTCTGGGACATCAGGCGTTACTGGTTGTTTGGGTAAAACCTGCAAAAAAATATATCTTAACAAATCTGAAATAAATTGGGAATGTGGAAATATATTACCATAATTTTAATAGACATACTGTAAACAGACGCCAGCACATCAAGCTATTCCAAACTGTAAAATTTTCTCAATTGAACATTAACCTTATTCTTTTGCAATAATAAGTTGGAAAGCTATCAAAGAAATTTGACAGATCGGGGTAGCTTCATGTGCTGGCGTCTGTACCAATTACAGGTGTCCCAAGAAAAGTATACGTTTCGGCAATCATAGGCTATCTTTGGTAATACGAACGCACGATGATTAAAGCTAATATAGAGCTGTTACATCAATAATGGACGTATTCAATTACGTAATTTGTATTACCATCGTTAGAAAATGATAGATTAACAACTCTATACAATTTTTTAAATACTCCTGAGTAGGTAACCCGACATATAGAAAATTTCATGCTTATGCTCAATTATAGGTGCACTACTACAAAGCGTGGCAGTACAAAACTTCAAAGCTTTTCATCTGTAAAGCGACGTTCGTTTTAATTCGGAAAAACGAAGATTACCGAAGCGCATACCTTTTTTTCTGGTTTAACTGTATATTGTTGTTGACCTCACCCTTAAAGGTGCATATGTTTTGGGACCATCCGCATGGGCATCAATATTCTCAATTATCTCTATACAGTCCTGAAAAAATGATGCAAGATTGTAAATAAAATAGATCTTTGGCTTTCATAAATATATGCCTAAGGGGCTCCCACCTCTTCAATTAAGGCCAATGTGTAGTGACAGCCCACGAAATTCATATTTTCTTAGGTTTTTTGCTATTTGCAGCTCAGTATTAGGTTGTATGTTATTAAAAAAAGATGCATTCACTTAATAATTAATATTTTTTTAAGTTAAGTTTGTTTAGTAATTTTTAAGTAAGCATCCTTTTTTTAAATTGGATGTAAGTAATGTTTTCTGCCATAAACTCGTGAATAAGTAGATGCTGTAAAATTTACTTACAGCTAACTGCTGATTATCCTGGTTAGTATTATCATTTAAGCATGTTTCTACAAAGGCCATTGGTCTGAAGCCCTGAAATAATAAATGTCATTATTTTAATAGCCGAGAGGCTCTAGTCATCAATTAATATCAAATATTGCCTGATGACAGCTTAAACTAGGTGTTGTTTTAGTACTTAGATTAAAACATCACTAAGATTAGCATAAGAATGCCCCTTTCATGTCATGGTAAAATGAATAAATAATAACTTTGACTTTTAAAATATAATGCACAGTAAAACAATCAATTAGGTATGCAAGCAACAAACTTGCAAATCTACATATTGTAGGTAAGTAATTCACTCATATAACATCACTCTCTTATGTATCCCATATACGTTAAACATTATTATATACATACACATTAAAAATAAATTTGGACAGTGTAGTGGAAAGACTAAAATTTATACATGTATACCAAATAGCGGTAATAATGTTTTACTATACAGTATAGCAGTAGAGATATTTAAATAATTATAAGATGTCCTCACAATCTCATCTGCATCATACACATTTTGTTTTGACCGCTCTGGAGGATTTAATAAAAGTTTCATTTCAATTCCTGCATCATGAGGAGTAGCTGGTGTTGCCTCAACAGGTTCTCTCTTCACTTTTCTCCTCTTCCGGGCATTCAACTTCATAGTTTTCCATTGAATTTTCAGCTGAATTATATTTCGATGTCGGCCATTTAACTCATTAAACCTAGTTAAAAAAAATTGAGATGTTTGGTATTATAATATTGAATCCTATCTATAAATCCTAATTTGTGAAGGTCAGATAGGTAGGCGCTCCATGTAAAACACTGGTATTCAGCTGCATCAGGATAGACTGGAAGCCGACCACAACATACTTGGGAAAAGGCTATGCAGATGATGATGAATATTGAATCCTATAACCTACTTGGTATTTTTTTGTTAAGTTGTGTTGACAAGATATAATTTGGATGAAAGGTAGAATATCTTTAGATCATGTTCTAGAAAAAAAAATGGGAAACCTGTGTTTACAACTACCTGAATAAAATTGCGGGCAAACCTCAGATCATCATAACCAGAATAGGTACTTCTTACCTTTTGAAGACATCCTCCCAGGCTTTATTTTTAAGCTTTATTGTTTTAGTATTTATAGCTTTATTTTCAATAACGTGCGCATGGTCTCTCAGTATATATCGAAGTAATTGCTGGAACATACGAATTTTCATTAAAAATAAATAGATACAGGCACTATTTACTAATACCGAGCACAATATCTATCTAGACCTTTTCTTCTTCATCCCAGTTGACGGATCGAATACGCTTTTTGGTCATATCCAAGTAATATTAAATGTCGTTTGTGTTTTACTTAATAGATTTTCCCAAACGACATTGATTTTTCGGACGTAAATAAACAAGCTGAGCTAATACTAAAACACTCAACACAACTACTTTAGACAAGTTGTCAACCTCAAATTATAGTTCTTACTGTCAGTGTCAAATAATAATGTCAGCTGAGCATCGTAACTTAGGATAGTAACACTAAATAAGCTTCTCGCGGACTTATCGATGCCCGCTATTGTCAAATTGATTGGATGAGTAGCGCTTATAAAAGCAAACAAACTTGCTCTCTATCTCTATAAGTATAGTTGTCGCTATATATTGTATCAGCTGCAGCCTATGCAGCCAATTCAAATTTAGAAACCTAATGTCTTAAAATGTATCAATTCCGTCGATTTTTTTTACCATAATTTCTACATGTTGAATTTGATCAACACAGCGTACAAAAATATAGCACTGCAACTTAAAAAACCGAAAGAAATTCTGAATTTCGCACGCTACACTGCATGAAAGATTCTTGATTAATTTGTTGACTTGGTCCATTAATTTCAAAATGGTTTACCATAGCGCACGCATTAATGCGCGGCGCTGTAGGTACCAATATATGTATAACAATGTAACTTTGGGTTATGAGCAGTGGCGGACTAACAGGGGGGCGGAAGGGGCGGCCCGCCCCGGGCCTCCGGTCTTGGGGGCCCCCAAATGCCTCCGCATTCCCCTGATCAAATCCTAAACAAGACTTTAAAAATGTGCTAAGTACCTAACTTACATAATTTTAATTCTTTTAAAAGAAAGAAGAACTTACATAATTTCATCAAGATCAAAACACTACAGCCATTTAGACTTTTTACGCAGTACTAATATTCTTTTAACTTTGCTGAACCCGTCCAATACGCTGAGGGAATTCTTGTCTTTGTAGCAGGTACTTTGAGATTAATTCCACTTGCTCACAAATGTGAAATGAATAAAAAGCTTGTAAAACTACATTTTTTTAAAGCTTTGTCGCCCCGGGCCTCTGATGGGCTTAGTCCGCCACTGGTTATGAGTGTCTTAAAGTTAACCCGACTATATCAAAACTCCCGGCTGTGGCTAGGCAGTGAGACATTCCTGAAAACACTATGCCGATATGTGCCTTATAGGTCCGAACTCATGACACCATGATGCGCGTGCGCTTCAAAGAAGAAGCAATAGAACGACAGCGGAAAATGTAGATTTCCGGAAAATATAATAGTTGTTAGTTGTTTTACAAAGTCATTCTCAACTTTGTTCTTCTTTTCACCGTTTTGGCTTTACTTTTGAAGAGTAACAAATATAATGTGCCCACCCGAAAACTACTTGAATAAGCCAGTCAAAGTATTTTTTAATTTATTCTGTCCAGGGTTGCTACGTGCGTGGTCTATACCTGGAGGGTTCCCGATGGGACTTGGAAGAGTCCTGCTTGAAACGCTCGCATCCCAAGGTGCTGGTCACAGAACTGCCTATCATGTACGTCATACCTATAGAGGCACACAAACTCAAGCTACAGGTATGTTGTTCCTACCACAGATAATATAATACTAACCTACTTATAGTAGTAGTAGGTTATACAGGGTGGAAAGATGAAGCAGGCTTAAAAGGGGAGTACCCTAAATATTGATGCTACCAAATTTTAGTCAATAACAAAAAAAAAAGAAAAGAGTTTAGTTATGATTGATGATGAAAGTAAAGCAAGTAGACTTGTCTAAGACACCACACACTGCCTAATACGTGATGATTGAAATGAAAGTTGCTTGAAAATGAAAGTGAAATTATGAAAGTTACTTGGCGTCTCGATGAATAAGTAAAGAATAATAATAATACAAATATTGAGTGTGAAAAATCGATACCAATATTCGTCTTGGTCAATAATCGATAGGTATTGCAATCCATGACATGTATTTTACCAGTCCTAAGTCTGGAAAAAATGCCCTTTTGATGAAATTATTCCGTAGTTTGGGGTTAAATAATAAGTTGGTTACAGGAAAAACGACTTTATGCATGAAGCAAGTAGTAGGTACGGCGTACTGAGGGCGCATTACACATTATTGTCACATTACAATATCGCATCATAACATAATGTTCTATGTCATCTCATCTAATGATGTATATCTTTTATAACGCCAGCATTTCTTTACAATAACCATCGTGTGGCGCATCATTTCGCGTCATGTTTGTGTCATGTTGTAATGAAACATATCTCGGTTCTAAAGTAATGTCACGTTGCATCACTTAAGAACACACGGTTTTGCGCATGTCTAAAAGCAGGCCTTTGAACTAAAATAAAGTTTTATTGTAACAAGATACAGAAATTACAAATGCACACGCGTCTGAGTCCAGTACAAGAGAGCGCCTATTAATAAAGTAGGATGACAGGAAGTAGTGCTCGTTGATATGATGCAAGTTGTAGGCGTTTGCGTTCATCACTCATATTCCATGAATTGACCTAATGGATTGCTCCAATAAAAGCACAGGTCTCATTTCTGTTGATTCGACTACAAAATCAAACAAACGACATCAAAAATGAATGCAGATGACCTTTTAAGTCAAAATGAATGTTTTGGTTTGAGTGAAAATTTATAGTATCAATATTTAGTTAGCTTCCCTTACAACGTATGTTTCCACGTTCCACCCTGCATACTGATTGATAATATACGTAAAACAGGGTTAATAGAAACGCAGAGGTAAATAGAAACAAAACTTTGAAGGTTAGTTAAACATTGTTTGTTAAATACAAGGTCTCAGATTTTTAACGAATATTAACTAATAATTTCGACACGTTGTCAGTACCTAAAAAATAATATTGAGTCAATTTGAAAACCTCGCTATAAGTTTTGTTTCAATTCACACCGTTTTACCGGAATACCGAAAGATATTTCTATATTTAAGGCTGAGGGCCCTTTTACTTTTTTCCGTCTGTCTTCTATTCATATCCTTAGGATTTTAAGTTTACTACAAACGTTTTAATTAAATCAATCAGGTAGGGTACCTCCCTTTGTTAGAAAGTGCTTAGTATCTATAACATTAACAGTATGCTGCATCAGTCAACCCTAGAAATCATGTTTTGCTAACTCGTGTTTGGCAACATACATCTAAATTTAACGATGATTATCATAAATTTATGATATAAAAATGACCGCACGGTTGGCGCAGTAGCCGAGCGATGGAAGTTGGCAGGGTCCTGTCGCTGCCGGCCGTCGTGTCATCGATGGTTGGCAGCGAGGAGGCCTGGAACGCGGTGGTGTCCTTCTGCGAGACGCTTATCTCGCAGGAGGCTGCGGAACGGAAAAGGGATATTTCTTTCTCCAACCCCGCAGCAGACGCACCGGGCGTCGACGGATGGCGGATAACGCCCTCTTTCAGCCCCCTTAATGGGTCCAGGGGCGACTGACTTGTGGACGTCTGTCGCCCCCCACACATCAGGACCCGAGGTGGCGGCGCGTAGTGTTCCACGCGCGCCCCTCTTAGACGTCGCGGGGGGAGTCAGACACCTCACTCCCCCCCTCGACCTGAGGAGGCCTACATAGGCGGGCCGGCACTAGCTGGGGGTTGCAGAAGGATCGTACGTTCCCGCGACCCCCGGCGTACGTGTGAGACGGAACACCGGGGTGGTTTTTAGTCAGTAAGAGTCTGACAGACCCCTTCGCCCTCCCAGGGCGGAGGACATCCATGAGGGTTTTCCAAAGGGAATAAAAAAAAAGTAGCTGAGCGATGGGATGTTGCGCTATGTCGTGCGCTCGCGCTGGTTCGTTTCCCGCATGGAACAAATATTTGTATGGTCTGAGTCTGGCTGATTGTGAATGTGAGTTTAAATGTTTGTAAACGCACTTATTATATTGGAGAACAACTAGAGAGGTGGGGAAAAGTTTATTAAAAAAAGAAATTGGTACACATTATACGTAGATGTGGATCGTCAATCCAGGACCGGCCCTGAGCCTCGCGGCATTAATTTGTCACCAAGTGAATACACGACGTCCACGTTTCTATTTTGACCTCAGCAAATGCTGATAACCTACGAACAAATATTCAAGGCCTCTGTTTATCTGTTACTTTTGTTTATAAATAGGCATTTTGTTTGTCCACAAATTACACTTCTTTATAACGTGATCTTTAAGTAAGTACTAGTTTTTGGAATTCGCTAAGTAGGGTGACGAAATATTTTTAATTCGTGTCTACATGTAGGTATCGCGTGTCACTTAAGACTGTAAGGCACTAGATTATATGGAGTTAGCCTTGGATTGTCCCGATTGTCCGTCAATCCGTCCGGGTTTCCCCGGATTCTCCTAGTTAAAACACGGTTGGCGCAGTGGTTGAGCTATCGGCTGCTGCGCCGCGTGTTGTGGGTTCGAACCCCGCACGGAACAAATATTTGTATGACCTACAGGTAATTATTGTAAAGTTTTAAGTAAAACTTTTGTTTCACGATACGATTCTGGGACTGATACTTGTAACTTGAAGAACTCAAATTAAAACTCAATTCCTGTAACTTCAAAATCTGTTTTGTTTCTTTAGAAGACTTCGTTTAGTTTAAATTTAAATGCAAATGAATAAAAAGTTAATAGTGAGTAGACGGTAATCAAACCCGCAACCTCCAGCGTCGCAGGCGGACCTTCGCCCGCTGCGCCACATAGGTCGTATGGAAGAAGAAGACTCCAAATAAATTGGGATAACGGCAGGAGGATGAGTAAATAAGTCTGCCTGCTAAAAACAGATCTAACAAGGAAACAGATGGACCTTGTTTTAGAAATGGCAGATATCCTTATCTGTTTAAGTTTAATCTGATATTAAAGTAATTGATCAAGCTATATCGGACAGGCATTTCCGATACTATCATCGCAATGTTTTTTTTACAATATATTCCTACTGACAGAATATGTTAGTCATATTGGGAATGTGACAGGAAGTGATATTCGAAATCGTCATCAAAATCTTTTCTGAAAACATTTTGATGACGTATTTTTTCATGTTAGTCATGTGTATTGTTTATGTTCAATGGAAGACGATTTCAAACTCTTGCTCAGGTCTTTAATAGAACATCACGCCTGTTGTTCTCGTAGGGTAAGGTATAGTTGCTGCTTATTACAGTTCATGAGACAGCCCGCTGGCAGACAGACAGACGGCCGAAGAGCGGAGGCTTAGTAATAGGTCCGGGCATGGTCTCACATGATCTAACCAAGATAGTGTCTGGACTATAAAAGAGTCTGTGACCTCTGAGTATGTTTCGGTGTTTCTTCTCAGAGAAGTCAGCTAGGAAAGCACCGGCCTAGTTTAAAAAGTATATTTTATTTGTTGAAAAAGTGTTTGTAAAAATCTTTTTTACAGAAATAAATCTCTTTTTTTCACAGGATCACGTTTGCACTTTTTGGGAACTGAACCCTAATAACGTACTTAATTAAATATCGCCATTATTATTTTTTTCACCAGAACACGCTCCGCACGCCAGTGTACACCACATCGCAGCGACGCAACGCAATGGGAGTGGGTCTAGTGTTCAACTCAGACCTATGGACTGCGGAACATCCAAGCCATTGGATCCTGCAAGGAGTCTGTCTTATTATGAATACAGACTAATCTAGGACTTAGCGAGGCAATCATTCAGGCGGTGAAGGCTTAAAACTAAGATGGAGTGTTGTTAAATAAATGAAGGTTGATTTAAACTCCATGCAATGATTGATAGGTGTTCGTCCAGCTGTGGACATCTTTCGGCCGAGTTGATGGTTTTCCAAAGGCTACGTATCTCGCTCTAAACATGTGAGCTATGCCCGTTTTCACTAACACTACGCGGGATCTAAATGTCATCATCATCATCTTAACCTTCCGAACTATGTGTGGGGTCTGCTTCCCGTTGACTGGAAGGACTTTCCAGTCGGATGCAGCTGAACACCGGTATTTTACATTGAGCGACTGCCTATCTGATTTTCACAACCCAGTTACAGGTTAATACGATACCCCTAAATTGCATAAATATTAATAAGTTAAATCTTGCAATAAATAACATTTCACCATCGACTAGGCATTACTAAAGTTTACGACACCGATTTGTCGATGCCTAATGCAGCGACTGAATGGAGTATGGTTTTAGTATGAAATAAGAGCTTCAGAATATCTCGCCCGCCGCCTCACAAGTGAATTACTATCTAGTCAATTTAGTACCTTTTTAACCCCCAATGCAAAAATTACGGGGTGTTATAATTTAATTTAGAAAACGTTTACCTATTATAATAAAATAATAATTATGGTTTCATTATAAGTTTTTTTAATCTTAGATGTTAATTTTTAAATAAAGACTGATTAGTTGCTAAATATGTTTTTTTATCGTTAATTAAAATACAAAATACATTTATTTATTTATCAAATGTACAAATTACTGTTATTTACAACTTATTTCACATGTCAATGAAACAAGCAATCTGATAGTCGAGGTTGTGTGACCACAAGACTGAATGGCCTTATCTAAGTACTTTTTAAGGTCAAACACTTCTCTTAATACATTTTATTTATCAATGTTATGTTAGTGAATGTTCTATGGGATGTGTTAATCACAATTAAAAAATATCGGAATTTGTCGCCAATAGGGATGTGTCCTAGGTAAATATATATTAGTCTATTTAGTCCGTCAGTAAGATTACCAAAAAATATTGGACACGTATTTTATGCTTACTCAACTCAATAAAAAGCGACAATGGGGCTTGTGACGTCACGCCGTGCTACACTTTTAACGAAAAGTGTAGCACAGGGTGACGTCACGCGCAAATTCAACGCAGTATATCGTCGTCATTTTTGGTTTAGGTGACAAAAGAAAAAAATACGTGTCCAGTATTTTTGAGTAATCCAACTTTCGGACAATCTGATTTTTTAAGGACACTACCCTTTTGTCTTCATTACTGCGCCTTGGTAATAATTTAATTTATCTACTACAATAAAGTTTGTTATACAATATCATTAAAAAAAACCTATTTTACGCTTGTCTGTGCATGGCCTACAACAATTTGCTTTTGGCTTTCACTTGAGGTAAACATAAGTTGTAAAATGAGCTACTTATGAAATCTGATAATCTCTGCCACTTCACCCAGCCTTTGTTAAAGAGAAACTCTTTAGTTCGTTCTTTTCCTACGTAATGAGGATCCTGTAAGAAATTAAATACCATTATTTGAATATACAGAAATATAGAAGAATCCCTGATAAATTGAAGCAGCTCAATACACGATCCACTTAGGTAGGTACAATGCAATCCATATAGGAAATGTATGCGCTACGGCAATCATCGTCTATCTTCGGGAATATTTTGTATTATTAAGGCGGAGGTGACCAGCGACGTTTGTTTGTAATGCGTCACAGTAGTCAAGGCAGCGTCGCGCCGCTCGAGCATTGCGAGCGCATGTTTACAAACAAGTCAGTGCATCATCATCATCTGCCTAGCCTTTTCCCAACTATGTTGGGGTCGGCTTCCAGTCTAACCGGATGCAGCTAAATACCAGTGCTTTATATGGAGCGACTGCCTATCTGACATCCACAACCCAGTTACTGGGCAACCCGATACCCCTTGGTAAGACTGGTTGTCAGACTTTTGGGTTTCTGACTACGCGTAACGACTGTCAAAGCTCTACAAATGTCAGCCGGGACCAACGGCTTAACGTGCTTTCCGAGGCACGGAGGAGACACGATATGTTACGAACGGTCACCCATCCACAGACTGACCTCGGCAAGCGTAGCTTAACCTTCGATCAACCCGTGCGGCTGTTTATATTTAGCCAAGTCAGTGCAATAATGTCCAATATCATTTTGGTTTTCTTCTTCTAACCTCTATGTCTGCCATTCTGAATAAAAATGGAGCACGCTTGAGCCATGTACTCGAAGCGAGGGTTAGCTGCGTGTTCTGTATCGCCATTTTTTATTTTTAAATGTTTCCCCGCACTAGGATTTTTTCCTGTATCGTGGGTGTGTTAACAAACATTCAAAGTTACAAACACAAACAAGCCGGAACAACTACCTGTAGGCCATAAAAATATTTGTTCCGTGCGGGAATCGAACCAAACCAAAGCAATTTTGGAGCTCTTAATGGTATGCAGTTAGCACTATCTATACACATCGGCAACATAACTGGAGTAGCAGATGTGTAATCAACCTTCTAGACCAAGCACTCACTTCTTTTGAATTTTCAATAACAAGAAAGTTTAAAAGAACATTCTAAATTAATTTCTTACCACAATTAACAGACTGGCATCTTGGTGTCCAACATGAATGCCCACAATTCCTTTAGAAGAGGCGTCTACATCTCCACCCATCATCACAGGACTGCCGAACTTGTTGAAATGGGACACCAAAGTGTCTACTAATGTCTTTAGTTCATGTCCATGGTTCACATGGAGTATCTTGCAGGGTATGTCATATAGTTTGTCTATGACCAAACATACCTGCAAGTAATGTTATAAAGGAGGATTTTTTTTTTTTTAACCATTGCCCCACACTCAGGATTTGTCCTGTATCGAGGGTGCGTTTACAAACATTCAGATCAACAAGCACAAACTGCAAGAGCCGGAACAACTACCTGTAGGCCATATAAATATTTCTTTGGTGTGGGAATTGAGTAAATGATAAAAGTACTATAATAATTATTAACACTTTATCACTAGTGCTAAAGTAATTATTTTGCATTCAAGTATGCATTTGACAGGCTAAAGGTATATTATGCGTTTCATAGTAACCAACTGTGTTTGGCCAGAGAAGTCTTAGTAGCAATTTTAATGATTATCTTATAGCATTTTTCATTTTGTTTTTGTTGTTCAAATAATCTTTGGCTTTTTACACTATTGGGATTCCAATCTAGGACCCAGGATATGTAATTAGTGATGCAAAAGAAAATTATTTTTTACCTCAAAGCTACCAATCCATAGCCTTGAACCCGGAAATCCTTGGGGTTTGTCTTCCAGTTGTACCAATATCTCTTGGATCTCTCTTATGGAAGGGACATTTACTTCACAGTTTAGATTATCAGTCATCCAGGAACAAACAGTTTGCAGTGTTCTATACCCACAGCCCCAACCCTGAAAAGAAAATATTAAGAACACGTAAACAACATAACCACACATGAAAAAGATTGCAGGAGAATTATTATGAACTAAGGATTATTAAAAATTTTCTTACTCTGTCATCAAAACCATCGCAAAGGTAATGATAATATTCATAATTTCCAGAAACTAAGTATGTTTTCCCTGAATCCTGTACAATCCCGGCGGTTTCGTGGACGTTTGTCAACAAACCTGACATTTTAATGGAAGTGTTGCTAATGCTATTATTACGTTATGATTTTGAATAATCGCATTATTGGTGAATGAACTTTGGTTGAAAGGCCAAGACACAGAACCAGCGCAGTAAAACATCATGAGACGAAACACAAGTCAGAGGACCATTTTCATCTTCGCTAAAATTATGGCAACACTATTTCAAGTCCATCAGTCCAGGGGGTGTAGTCCAGAACTATAGCAAATTATAGTAATATTTTTATAAACTACTACGAAAATCAAGTAATTCTAAATATTGGCTCGAACCTGAAATCTGAGAATTTACTTACAAAAAGCAGGAACCACAACAATACTTTCGCCAAAATAGCTTATGAACGACGCTAACGGATGCCGAATTGTAGGATGTGGCAAATAATGGTTACCTATTCAAGTTAAGGTAATTAGCAGTTTAAAGTAAATAGTTCCGGATCAACATACCTACCTCCTTCCTAGATATTTAATTATTCAAGGCAAAGCAGGTTCAAAGGTTTCCCTGCCTATAACTCGTACAACGAGTTGAACACTAAGGAACGGTTTTAGAATGCATACGTAAAGGGATTAAATGGGGTATGATAGTTTGTATGGAAGCTCGCTATTTGTAGCGATGGGAAATCTTTCAAGTGGGAAGAACGTAATGTATGTCCGTATATTTGTAGGTATGTCTTTTTATTTCGCAGAATTGCTGTAAATTTATCAAATAGATAAGTAGCTAAGTGCCAAATAATTGTATGCAAGAACAAGTTTTTGATTTTGACTAGTAAAAGCCAGGTGATTTATGAATCTACTTATCTAATATAAAAATTAGGTAGAAACTATTCTTTGAATATTACGTAATACGTTAAGCATCTTACCTAATAAGTTAAAACAGGAATATTTGCATATCGAATGCATTAATTCTAATAAAATATAATAGCCTCAGCTTTTTTCATTCTTAAGTTTGATTTGTATCGCGGTTGCCTAGGATATTATGTTTGGCTATGACGAGTCTAACAAACCAATGGTTGATTAGCCCAAAACCGCCGTAAACCAGTAACGGCTAATTTCAATAACGTATCTCAAACCAAATCTAGGGATCGATTTTTGTTAGAAACCAATCAAAGGTCGAGTTTGCAATCTGTAACCATGAGAGGGCGAATCAGAAGCAGTAGGTAGTCTTAGATCACGGATCACGGACTTCTGTTGCTGACAGGAGTCGCACACACCACCTCCACTAATCCCCATATGAAGAGATCTCTAATTACTACCTACCTACTAACCTATAACATACAAAACAGTAGTCAGATGCTAATTTAATGGAGGACACCAAAACAAATAGCGTTTTGTTTTTGCCAATTTGGCACCTAGACTTTATTCAGCTATATACACTTGACAATTATTTGCACATGTTTTTGTAATACTTACAAAAACTTGTGCAAATAATCGAGAGAAGTAAGAGATCTTTGCTAGTATTTTTTTTTTTGGGAAAAATACATAATTTCGTAGGTAAGGTTTTCAGTAAGATGAGAGTTGACGAAAGACGTCGTTACTACTGAGTTGAGATCTACGATTGCTAACAAATGCTTGCACTGGCTCAACAGATCCACTTATATCTGTGTGGTTATTTCCTCAAAAGACCATCTCAGACACAAATCTGCATGGCCTTCACAAGATCTGAACAAGATAATAATAAATAAATAAATAATGCTGGACAATCCACACAGCATCATCTAGCCCCAAGCTAAGCAGAGTATGGGTATTAGATGACTGATATACTTATTACAATACTTTACATAGATAGATATTTTTTATTATACATAGCAAATACGCAGAACACCCGGAACAAATCATTGTAGATCGTACAAACATTTGTCCCAAGGCGGGAATCGAACCCGCAACCTTCTGCGTTGCAGGAGGACCTTCGCCCGCTGCGCCACATAGGTCGTCGAGATAATATCTGGACTGCTTGTTCTTTGATTATCTCTCAGTTGGTTTCGGTGTTTGTTCTCAGAGTAGTCAGGTAGGGAAACACCGACCGAATCCACTTACTTATACCATTTCATGACAAGTAAACTATGTTTAGACACTATTTACAGAAATAAAATTTGATATTGAAACATGATTATTCTGTTTTTATTCTGCGGATTTTCAATCCTACACTCTCCAGCTTCTATTGCCATTTCTCCAATCTGCTCTGGATCTCAGGTCCATATACACCGACAAGAACAATGTCGTCGGTAAATAGCATGCATCAGGGTGCCTCTTCCTGTATGTTTGGTGTCAGAGCGTCCATTATCAACAGGAAGAGATAAGGGCTCAAGACCGACTCTTGGTGCAATACTACAGCCACACTGAACTTCTTGGTGATTCCAGCAGACGAACGGACATAAGTACTAGATCGGCAGTACATTGCACGAATTAACTCTACATACTTTCCAGGCACACCTTTCTCTTTCAAGGCCTTCCACAACACCTCGCAAAGCACCCTATCATACGCTTTTTCTAGATAAATGAACACCATAATTATTATGCAAGTTACTTCTCGCCTAACTGGCAGGGTGCGAGGTGGCGTCCATTGTTCCTCGAACTGGCATAAAACCCAGACTGATTTTGTGTAATTTCACCCTCTTCTTGCAATCTTTTCTTTATTATCTTCTTCCATACTTTTACTATGTTACAGGAGCTTTATACCGCGCTAGTTGTTGCACTCCTGTACGTCCTCATTATTATTGAAGATGGGCACTAGTGAAATATTGCACCAATCTTGTGGGATCACTTATCCTCATGCAACTATATTTTAAAGAATAAAGTTAGGAACGTACATCCATATTCTTGTAATACCTTCCATACTTCTACTGGTATATAATCTGAGCATGGTACTTCCATTTTTCATACTTAATACGGCCATCCTCACTTCATCCATGGTAATTTCTTGTGCTTGTGCCTTTTAAACCATGCTATTGCATTAATTCTCCTCGTTCATTAGTTTTTCAAATAAACCCTCAAAAGCTCTTTTATTTCATCATAATTGCACAGAACCTTCATCATCTTTCATACACTTGTTATGAGTAATAAAATCTTTGGACCTTATTCCATTGCCTACGTAATCCAATAGAGTTCTTTCTGGCCTCAAGGGATGACTAGTGAGTCATACAGCTTTCTTGCGCTTTAGTCTTAGCAACTGCTACCTTGCCTTTTTTGCTTTTATCTTCCATTTTTTGTAATTTGTATTCTTTTCTTCTTTAAAACTATCGTTCGCATTTTCTATACCCTGTCATTCTTTAAACGCTATTTTTTTTTCTCTTTTAGTAACTTTCGCACTCCTTCATTCCACCACTATATATCCTTATATATCATACCATTCCCTTTTTCTTTTGTTGGAATGGGCATCTCGCAGTTTATCCTTCAAGGATATCTACTGCTTAACCGAACTTTCCTGTGGAGACTTAATTAGAAATGAAGGCCTCCAGTCACCCGTAAAAACTTAAAAGTTAAGCGACCAATCGCTAAGGGCAACCCCTGAGGGATACGAACCTCGGCTTAGAACGTCGCTGGGAGAGGACTGCAAGGGACGGGCTGGCTCTAATAGATATATTATTAAGGCAATAATTTAATCATTTACTGGCTCAGCTACGCGGGCTGGCTCGAGCAAAGGGTTGGGAGGAAGACGGAATTACGGCGGTCTGTGTTTGCGAACAATGCTGGTGGCTCTATTGCTCTCCTGGAGGAGAGTGATAGGGTCACCAGGCTCTGTGAGTGTATGTCGAGGTCTACGAACTATACTGATTCGCGAGGGAGTATATCGGGCGGCCGATACAAAGTGAGCTGACTAAGAGAGGAGACAGAACGGCGAAGCCTCCTAAAAAGGACCGCTTGACTCTTACAGGGGTTAACCTCGAGTCTCCATTTCCGACACCAAGCGCCCAAGACGTTTGCAGAGGTTTGGAGATTACGAGAGATAGAGACAAGGCTGGTGCCGGTATAGTAAATGGGCGTGTCGTCAGCGAATATTGCCAACTGGGCCTTTTTACTCCTAGGTATATCGCTTGTGAAAAGCGACAATATTAGAGCGGACAACACAGATATTTGAGGGACACCCGCGCGGATAGGATGTTGAGAGTATAGGATACCATCTACGCGATATCGAAAGGTGCGGTTCGACAGGAAATCTCGTAAGATGAGCACGAGACGGTTCGGCACACCGAGCTGGTAAAGTTTGTTTAACAAACCGTTGTGCCAGACCTTGTCGAAGGCTCTCGCTATACCGAAAAAGAGGGCGCCGGCGCCGGTTAACGCGCCACGCTGGAAACCCGCGTTCACGTGCTCGTGTACGCGATGTACCTGTTGAACGCACGAGTGTATACCTTTCCCATTCGATTCTTTAACTATATATGCCTTTTCCTGCTGTCCTTGTACAATCTGCCATCATATTCTAACATTCGTTCACTGATTTCCCTTCCATTTCATTGACGGCAAGGTTGACGCAATGGCTCAGTGTCGTGGACACGGCGTGGCATACGCTGGCAGAGTGTCCCGCTTGGGAGGATCCACGCCGTGCCCTCGTTGCGGAAGTAGGCAGGGACCTGTCGCTGCCGGCCGTCGTGTCATCGATGGTTGGCAGCGAGGAGGCCTGGAACGCGGTGGTGTCCTTCTGCGAGACGGTTATCTCGCGGAAGGAGGCTGCGGAACGGGAAAGGGAGATATCTTCCTCCAACTCGGCCCGCAGCAGACGCACCGGGCGTCGGCGGAGGGCGGACAACGCCCTCTTCCAGCCCCCCTAAATGGGTCCAGGGGCGACGGACCTGGGGACGTCTGTCGCCCCCTTAACACCAGGACCCGAGGTGGTGGCGCGTGTTGCACGCGCGCCCCTCTTAGACGTCGCGGGGGGAGTCAAACACCTCACTCCGCCCCTCGTCCTGAGGAGGCCTGCATAGGCGGGCCGGCACTAGCTGGGGGTTGCGGAAGGATCGTACGTTCCCGCGACCCCCGGCGTAGGTGTGAGACGGAACAACGGGTGGTTTTTAGTCAGTAAGAGTCTGACAGACCCCTTCGCTCCCCCAGAGCGAAGGACATCCATGAGGATTTTCCAACCCGCACCAAAAAAAAAAAAAAAAAAATGGCTCAGTGTCGTGAGTTCGATACGCGCACGGAACAATATTTTTTATGGCCTACGGTTAGTTGTTCCAGTTTTGGCTGTCCGTGTATGAGATTTTAAATGTTTGTAAACGCACCCACAACACAGAAGAAATGGCTAGTGTGGGGTAACGTTAAAAAAAATGATATATACATAAATATATGTATATCCTTCATTTAAATCATTTTGTCCACGACTTGGTTGCTCTTTACTAGTAGTCGATTTCCATCTCGTGATGGCCACTTTTATACGTAATAACATGTTCGCCTTTCTTTTCAAACAACAATTCTTTCAAATTTCAATCGTTTGTTTCACAACAAACGTTTTGATTATTGCCAAATCGAATGCAGCTTGCAATAGTGCCTCACCGTCATGGCTAGTTTCCACACCACCAACCACAATGTACTAAACCCAACCTTGAGTTTTCCAACATACCCGTTAAAAAGATGTGCAAGACATTGAAAAAGTGTATGTGGGGTTCCGCATACACTTTTTCAATGTCTTGCACATCTCTCATCAGTCTCATCACACAATCAAAGTCCTCCCAAAATGTGTATTTTATACTATCCTCACATACAGATTGAGGTGCATATATACGCTCACTACCTTAAGTACAACCTCCTTCAAAACCACTTTGACAGCTATCACTCTACCACTAAGTCTATTTACGTCCACCACAAATTATTTCAGCTTGCTATCCAAAACTATAATCACACCATTTCGCTTGCCATCGCTTCCACAGTAGAAAAACTTACATCTTACTCCTATCTCTTTAGCTATCGCCCCCTTCCACTTTTTGCTTACTCTCTTCCTTTCTAGTCATCGTACCTACATTCCAGCTCGCACAACTAAGCCCTACCTCTCTTTCTCTCCGAGCTTGCATCTAACGTGGCACCTCCCCGTTTTGGTGCGACGACCCTTGTCCACTCCTCACAGGGGCCGGTGACTCCTGAGCGTCGCATGTGGCGTACGCCCTAGCCTTATCGGTTAACATATAATTTTAATTTTCATGCTGCAAAAGTTTTGGCACAGGTTTTTACAGTCGGCCTCCTGTCTGACACCAACCCTCCTTGGGAATGCTAGTGTTGGTGGTATATCCGACACCGTACGGGTGACCTAAGGTGCTTGATATAATGCACCTGGTTTCAAAGCTCCCTTCCGGGCCCACACAGACGACACGTATTTATGTATAATACACCTCTGCCTACCCTTTTTTTGACAACATAGGCGCGATGGTATATTAATACTGCTGTAAATTACCATGATACAATATTATACAAAATTCGCCTTTTTCGATTACGATGCGGAAATGTCTACTTTTGCAGCAAGCCAGTACATACCTACTTCCGTAAAGTTCCTCAAGGCTGAGAGAAGAAGGTAAATAAGTATTTAAAAAAAAATATGATAGTTCTCGAAAATATTACAGCACAGCATCTTTAATTCTTATCCTTACTTTCCTCTGGTATACAGATCGTTTTCGTTTAACAGCCAAATAACAAAACAAACAAAATTAATTCGTGGAAATTAAAGAAAAACGTTACGTCTTGGCCCGTAACGTTTAAACAGGTGAAATAAGACAAAACAAATATTGGAATGGTAACAGGCAAATATGCGGTACCTACTGGTTTTTGGGGTTTCGGAGCCAAACGGTAAAAACGTACCCTTAAAATTTCGGCCTGTCAGCTATTTTACTCGGAGACTTTGGCAGTATAGGATATATTGATGAAATTTGGAAAAACGGTGCATTATTTGCTCTGCTTACCAATGGTTTATTGAAATCACGAAAAAATATTAAAGGGTGGCCCTTCCCTTGTACATGTAAGTGAGAAATGAAACAATGAAACAATTTTGTGCACATCGCGTCTGAAATATCGTTGGATCCCATAATCTACAGCAATAGTATGTTGTTTTGTTGGGTAACTTATAACATATGTATATTATACTTTCTGTTATTCATACTTTCTTTGATAGATAAAGCGGTAAAACACAAACAGCAAATAAATAGTTATTGGAGCAACAAGAGAGCAAAGTCGTGTTTTGCTGCGAGTGCTGATTTTGCATCCTGAGCAAGCGAAGGCTTCAACGATTGAATCACTAGCGTAGCGATTCTAAAGTTTAATATTGAGTGTGGCGAGGGAAGAAGGCGGTTGAAGAGGTTGTTGAGGTTTAAGAAAGTGGCAATTTCTTGCGGTATAGCACCTATTTTATCTACTCCCATAGGCTGTCTTGAGCATTTATTATTCTGGTATTGTATGAAAAATCGGTCGTTTTTATATTGGCTGGATGTAAATTTTGGTATTTTTCTACAATTTACTAACAGCAATTTAAATCTGAATGCTTTTCGATATTATTAACTGTTAGCTGTAATAAGCTCGGTATTGCGACACGCTCCACCAATTCCTATGATCAGTACAACCTGTAATGAAAATATTACATAATTAACATGCATAATTTAACATTTACAGCATCTTTTACATAATTATCGTAATAAATATTTTAACAGTATTGCTTAGCCAGACTAGGATTCATTGCGCCTCCAAAATTAGTAGTAGGCAGTAAGTACCTTTATACATAACAGTCTACACACAACCGTGAAAATTTTGGACTTTTTAGCCCTATGCCCAACTGACATTATTTTTATAAAAGTTACGAGTTTTGCGTATGTTTTAATATGCACGTTATGTTTTGTTTTTTAAGTAGCTTTCAACATTGAGTTAATACTCCACATTGTAGATGATCGCCTCGTCTGTGATAAATGTAAAAAATAAGATAGCAACACCGTCTCCGACAACTGCTTGCGCCCTTTTTAAGTCTCCATTCATTGATATGGTATGCTTTCAGCTATTTCTTGCGGGACTTCTCAGGCAGGAAACTTAATTCTGCATTAATAACTTGTTGTTTTATCTCTTCCGGTGTTAAAATGCTGTTCTCGTCGCTAGTTTCACTCATATTTTAATATTTTATAACTGATTCAGCTCTTTACGCCAGCCACGAATTTTTATTCCCGCTCTTTTATATAAAATATTTTACGTAACATTATTGAAACGAGAAATAAATATTAACAGGTTAAATATCAGTTTTATTTGCGGTAAATACTTATTTTCGTCTAAATACAACAAGTAGTTAAAATCATCCCGAACCAAACCCGAAAAATTCATCCGGACCACGGACCCCTTTACCGTGCGTGGTCCAACACGCACTTGACCTGTTTTTGTATAACGCAAAGATCCAAATATTTGACTACTTCATTGTTTGAACTGTAATTCGCTATTCTCGTGCAATTAATCGGCACATCACTATAAAAGACACTACTCCATAAGAAACCAGCATTACTTCGTCTGGTCTTGAAGTTCTATCATTTGCGATATTATTCAACAAAATGAGGGTATTTTTGGTGAGTTAACTGAGATGCAGTTTTTGTTTCTAGCGATAAAATACCTAAGGTATGTCACACATTTGAATCAGTCTGAAAGTGAAAGTATTTTTCTTGTTGCAGGTCTTCATTGCATTTGCTCTGCTCGCCACGGCTGCGGCACAAGGTAAATATAATGAGTATTGTTAAGTAAGAGTTTTGTCTGATTTCAAATGCAATGATAATTTATTGTGATTACAACCTACAATGTTTTTTTTTTAACAATATAATATTTGACCCACTTAAAGGTTTATTGAAACCCTTCATTAATTAAACAACACTTTTGAATAATTGGTTCGTTTTTATTAGAGAGCGCACAACAGAAGTCTGCGCGTGGCTTAAATCGGAACTGATCGTTTAGCCGACTTTTTGACGTTTCTGTTAGGTGTCAAGAGTGTAAAGCCGTGTACGCACGTACAAACACATTTGTTGCATGGCATGATACGCAACAGCGTGGTTCGCAAGTGCATACCACTAACGAACATCAAAAGTAGTACAAACCCAACAGTAAAGTTTGCTACACTGATGTAATCCACTACCTTATAGTCATACATTGTGGGCTATCTGCTTATTAGATATATTTATGGTTTTACAGATGCCACGGTGTATGAGACCCCGTCCGATGCCACCTCGGACGGTAAGACTATTTATTTATATACAAGTAGTATCCATGAGGATTATCACAAATCAAATACTAAAGTTTTCTACACTGATGTGATCCACTACTTAATAGTCATACATTGTGGGCTAACTGCTAATTAGACATATTTATGGTTTAACAGATGCCACGGTGTATGAGACCCCGTCCGATGCCACCTCGGACGGTAAGACTATTTATTTATATACAAGTAGTAGAAACACAACAGTAAAGTTTTCCACACTGATGTAATCTACTACCTTATAGTTATACATTGTGGGCTATCTGCTTATTAGATATATTTATGGTTTTACAGATGCCACGGTGTATGAGACCCCGTCCGATGCCACCTCGGACGGTAAGACTATTTATTTATATACAAGTAGTATCCATGAGGATTATCACAAATCAAATACTAAAGTTTTCTACACTGATGTGATCCACTACTTAATAGTCATACATTGTGGGCTATCTGCTAATTAGATATATTTATGGTTTTACAGCTGAATCAGATAGCCTAGTGTCCGACGACTCGAAATATAAGACTATTTATTTATATACAAGTAGTAGAAACACAACAGTAAAGTTTTCCACACTGATGTAATCTACTACCTTATAGTCATACATTGTGGGCTATCTGCTTATTAGATATATTTATGGTTTTACAGCTGAATCAGATAGCCTAGTGTCCGACGACTCGAAATATAAGACTATTTATTTATATACAAGTAGTAGAAACACAACAGTAAAGTTTTCTACACTGATTTGATCCCCTACCTTATAGTCATACATTGTGGGCTATCTGCTTATTAGATATATTTATGGTTTTACAGATGCCACGGTGTATGAGACCCCGTCCGATGCCACCTCGGACGGTAAGACTATTTATTTATATACAAGTAGTATCCATGAGGATTATCACAAATCAAATACTAAAGTTTTCTACACTGATGTGATCCACTACTTAATAGTCATACATTGTGGGCTAACTGCTAATTAGATATATTTATGGTTTAACAGATGCCACGGTGTATGAGACCCCGTCCGATGCCACCTCGGACGGTAAGACTATTTATTTATATACAAGTAGTAGAAACACAACAGTAAAGTTTTCTGCACTGATGTGATCCACTACTTAATAGTCATACATTGTGGGCTAACTGCTTATTAGATATATTTATGGTTTTACAGATGCCACGGTGTATGAGACCCCGTCCGATGCCACCTCGGACGGTAAGACTATTTATTTATATACAAGTAGTATCCATGAGGATTATCACAAATCTAATACTAAAGTTTTCTACACTGATGTGATCCACTACTTAATAGTCATACATTGTGGGCTAACTGCTAATTAGATATATTTATGGTTTTACAGCTGAATCAGATAGCCTAGTGTCCGACGACTCGAAAGGTAAGACTATTTATTTATATACAAGTAGTTGAAACACAACAGTAAAGTTTTCCACACTGATGTAATTTACTACCTTATAGTCATACATTGTGGGCTATCTGCTTATTAGATATATTTATGGTTTTACAGATGCCACGGTGTATGAGACCCCGTCCGATGCCACCTCGGACGGTAAGACTATTTATTTATATACAAGTAGTAGAAACACAACAGTAAAGTTTTCCACACTGATGTAATCTACTACCTTATAGTCATACATTGTGGGCTATCTGCTTATTAGATATATTTATGGTTTTACAGATGCCACGGTGTATGAGACCCCGTCCGATGCCACCTCGGACGGTAAGACTATTTATTTATATACAAGTAGTATCCATGAGGATTATCACAAATCAAATACTAAAGTTTTCTACACTAATGTGATCCACTACTTAATAGTCATACATTGTGGGCTAACTGCTAATTAGATATATTTATGGTTTTACAGCTGAATCAGATAGCGCAGTGTCCGACGACTCGAAAGGTAAGACTATTTATTTATATACAAGTAGTAGAAACACAACAGTAAAGTTTTCCACACTGGTGTAATTTACTACCTTATAGTCATACATTGTGGGCTATCTGCTTATTAGATATATTTATGGTTTTACAGATGCCACGGTGTATGAGACCCCGTCCGATGCCACCTCGGACGGTAAGACTATTTATTTATATACAAGTAGTAGAAACACAACAGTAAAGTTTTCCACACTGATGTAATCTACTACCTTATAGTCATACATTGTGGGCCATCTGCTTATTAGATATATTTATGGTTTTACAGATGCCACGGTGTATGAGACCCCGTCCGATGCCACCTCGGACGGTAAGACTATTTATTTATATACAAGTAGTATCCATGAGGATTATCACAAATCAAATACTAAAGTTTTCTACACTGATGTGATCCACTACTTAATAGTCATACATTGTGGGCTATCTGCTAATTAGATATATTTATGGTTTTACAGCTGAATCAGATAGCCTAGTGTCCGACGACTCGAAATATAAGACTATTTATTTATATACAAGTAGTAGAAACACAACAGTAAAGTTTTCCACACTGATGTAATCTACTACCTTATAGTCATACATTGTGGGCTATCTGCTTATTAGATATATTTATGGTTTTACAGCTGAATCAGATAGCCTAGTGTCCGACGACTCGAAATATAAGACTATTTATTTATATACAAGTAGTAGAAACACAACAGTAAAGTTTTCTACACTGATTTGATCCCCTACCTTATAGTCATACATTGTGGGCTATCTGCTTATTAGATATATTTATGGTTTTACAGATGCCACGGTGTATGAGACCCCGTCCGATGCCACCTCGGACGGTAAGACTATTTATTTATATACAAGTAGTATCCATGAGGATTATCACAAATCAAATACTAAAGTTTTCTACACTGATGTGATCCACTACTTAATAGTCATACATTGTGGGCTAACTGCTAATTAGATATATTTATGGTTTAACAGATGCCACGGTGTATGAGACCCCGTCCGATGCCACCTCGGACGGTAAGACTATTTATTTATATACAAGTAGTAGAAACACAACAGTAAAGTTTTCTGCACTGATGTGATCCACTACTTAATAGTCATACATTGTGGGCTAACTGCTTATTAGATATATTTATGGTTTTACAGATGCCACGGTGTATGAGACCCCGTCCGATGCCACCTCGGACGGTAAGACTATTTATTTATATACAAGTAGTATCCATGAGGATTATCACAAATCAAATACTAAAGTTTTCTACACTGATGTGATCCACTACTTAATAGTCATACATTGTGGGCTAACTGCTAATTAGATATATTTATGGTTTTACAGCTGAATCAGATAGCCTAGTGTCCGACGACTCGAAAGGTAAGACTATTTATTTATATACAAGTAGTTGAAACACAACAGTAAAGTTTTCCACACTGATGTAATTTACTACCTTATAGTCATACATTGTGGGCTATCTGCTTATTAGATATATTTATGGTTTTACAGATGCCACGGTGTATGAGACCCCGTCCGATGCCACCTCGGACGGTAAGACTATTTATTTATATACAAGTAGTAGAAACACAACAGTAAAGTTTTCCACACTGATGTAATCTACTACCTTATAGTCATACATTGTGGGCTATCTGCTTATTAGATATATTTATGGTTTTACAGATGCCACGGTGTATGAGACCCCGTCCGATGCCACCTCGGACGGTAAGACTATTTATTTATATACAAGTAGTATCCATGAGGATTATCACAAATCAAATACTAAAGTTTTCTACACTAATGTGATCCACTACTTAATAGTCATACATTGTGGGCTAACTGCTAATTAGATATATTTATGGTTTTACAGCTGAATCAGATAGCGCAGTGTCCGACGACTCGAAAGGTAAGACTATTTATTTATATACAAGTAGTAGAAACACAACAGTAAAGTTTTCCACACTGGTGTAATTTACTACCTTATAGTCATACATTGTGGGCTATCTGCTTATTAGATATATTTATGGTTTTACAGATGCCACGGTGTATGAGACCCCGTCCGATGCCACCTCGGACGGTAAGACTATTTATTTATATACAAGTAGTAGAAACACAACAGTAAAGTTTTCCACACTGATGTAATCTACTACCTTATAGTCATACATTGTGGGCCATCTGCTTATTAGATATATTTATGGTTTTACAGATGCCACGGTGTATGAGACCCCGTCCGATGCCACCTCGGACGGTAAGACTATTTATTTATATACAAGTAGTATCCATGAGGATTATCACAAATCAAATACTAAAGTTTTCTACACTAATGTGATCCACTACTTAATAGTCATACATTGTGGGCTAACTGCTAATTAGATATATTTATGGTTTTACAGCTGAATCAGATAGCGCAGTGTCCGACGACTCGAAAGGTAAGACTATTTATTTATATACAAGTAGTAGAAACACAACAGTAAAGTTTTCCACACTGGTGTAATCCACTACCTTATAGTCATACATTGTGGGCTATCTGCTAATTAGATATATTTATGGTTTTACAGCTGAATCAGATAGCCTAGTGTCCGACGACTCGAAAGGTAAGACTATTTATTTATATACAAGTAGTAGAAACACAACAGTAAAGTTTTCCACACTGATGTAATTTACTACCTTATAGTCATACATTGTGGGCTATCTGCTTATTAGATATATTTATGGTTTTACAGATGCCACGGTGTATGAGACCCCGTCCGATGCCACCTCGGACGGTAAGACTATTTATTTATATACAAGTAGTATCCATGAGGATTATCACAAATCAAATACTAAAGTTTTCTACACTAATGTGATCCACTACTTAATAGTCATACATTGTGGGCTAACTGCTAATTAGATATATTTATGGTTTTACAGCTGAATCAGATAGCGCAGTGTCCGACGACTCGAAAGGTAAGACTATTTATTTATATACAAGTAGTAGAAACACAACAGTAAAGTTTTCCACACTGGAGTAATCCACTACCTTATAGTCATACATTGTGGGCTATTTGCTAATTAGATATATTTATGGTTTTACAGCTGAATCAGATAGCCCAGTGTCCGAAGACTCGAAATATAAGACTATTTATTTATATACAAGTAGTAGAAACACAACAGTAAAGTTTTCTACACTGATTTGATCCCCTACCTTATAGTCATACATTGTGGGCTATCTGCTAATTAGATATATTTATGGTTTTACAGCTGAATCAGATAGCCTAGTGTCCGACGACTCGAAAGGTAAGACTATTTATTTATATACAAGTAGTATCCATGAGGATTATCACAAATCAAATAGTAAAGTTTCTCATTATCAGGCTATATTAGTCCACTGCTGGACATAGCCCTCTCCTAATGAGCGCCATAGCGCCCTCTCTTCAGCTTGCCGCATCCAGCATCTGCCTGCAGTCTTTCGCAGATCGTCATCCCACCTAGTCAGAGGGCGTCCTACATTACGTTTGCTGAGTCGCGGTCTCCACTCAAGAACACGTTTACGCCAGCGGTTGTCGGTTCTTCGCGAGATATGGCCAGCCCACTGCCACTTCAACTTGTTAATTCTTTGAGCTGTGTCGGTAACTTTGGTTCTCTGTCGGATGTATTCGTTACGAATCCGGACTATCCTTCAGAGGAACTCCGAGCATAGCTCTCTCCATAGCTCGCTGAACGACTTTGAGTTGGTGGACTAACCCTACCGTGAGTGTCCATGTCTCGGCTCCGTAGGTGATGACGGGTAGGACGCACCGATTGAAAACTTTCGTTTTCAAGCATTGCGGTATGGATGACGAGAAGACTCGACGTGGTTTCCCAAACGCTGCCCAGCCTAGCTGGATCCTCCTCTTGACCTCCTTCTCGAAATTGTTTTTACCTAACTGCAGAATCTGCCCGAGGTAAGTATACTCGGAAACGATTTCGAGAAGGTGGCCGTACGACGACCGGTATTGGATCAATGTGGCCATTGATCATGACTTTGGTTCTATCCAAATTCATGCCAAGACCGATGCGTCGCGAGGCTGAAGCTAAGCCGTCCAGCATCTGGTTCAGCTCCTCTAGCGACTTCGCCATTAAGACTATGTCATCTGCGAATCGCAGGTGTGAGATGTAGTCGCCGTTTATGTTAATTCCCTTTCCTTTCCAGTCCAGCGTCTTAAACATATCTTCCAATGCGCTTGTGAACAGTTTCGGGGATATAACATCCCCCTGTCTCACTCCTCTGCGCAATTGGATGGGTTTAGATTGCTGGCCCTGTACTTGGACACTCATGGTCGCGGCTTCGTACAGGTACAGTACCTCGATATAACGATAATCTACTTGGCATCGCTGTAAGGATTCCAGAACAGCCCAGGTTTCGACAGAGTCAAAGGCCTTCTCATAGTCCACAAAGGCCAGACACAGGGGCTGATTATATTCTTCGGACTTCTGTATAATCTGCCTCACTGTGTGGATGTGATCTATGGTGCCATATCCTCATCGAAACCCGGCCTGTTCTGCTGGAACTCGTCGAGTCTTTTGGCGAGATGATTCGTGACCACTCGTGAGAACAGCTTATAGACATGCCTCAGGAGTGAGATGGGTCTAAAATTTTTAAGAAGGGTTTTGTCACCCTTCTTAAAAAAGAGCACCACCAAACTCACGCTCCACGCCTTTGGAGTTCTCCCACTATAAAGGACGGTGTTTAAGAGGTTCTGTAAATCCTGTATAACAGGGGCTTCTCCAGCTTTCGAAAGCTCTGATGTTATTCTGTCTTCACCTGGGGCTTTTCCATTTTTAAGCTGCCTCAGAGTTAACACGATCTCGTCTTTACTGATGTCAGGCAGTTCGTCGGTGTAGTGGCGCGTCAGGGTGGCTCTGGAATCGTGGTCATCTCGTCGGGAATGAGGGGCATGTGCAGCGTATAATCGTCCATAGAAATCCTCTATCTCGGCGGAGATCTCTGGATTTGACAATACGGTCCTCCCATCGTGCGTTTTAAGCTTCGTAAGGTAGCTCCTGCCAATCTGCTGAGTGAATAGTTTGGACCCTCGGTTTCGCTCTATCGCCTCTTCGATGAGGCGTGTGTAGGAGCTCCGAAGGTCGTGCCGTACCATCTTCGCAATTTGCTTGTTCAGGTCTGACCTCAGCGACGATGTCGCTTGGGTGGTTTCCGGTCTTTTTGTCATCAACCCGAGACTCTCAGCTGAGAGTTTGGATTTCTTGCCAGTCTGCTGAGTTCTGCAGAACTTGATGCCCTCGTCCCTCAGAGTACCAACTGTGCTAGATGTTGATCAAGCCTCAGAGTGCGTCCTTTGAACGTTGCCAGGGTCAATTGATTGTAACAGCCTGCCGTAGCCCGGTGATTCCTAGCACCCCCTGCCCCGCCGTTACCATGGCCGCTCCCATGGCCAGGAATAGCGAGGCGGCCGGGAACTGAGGGCCATCTTCCGGATCTGTGCATCATTGGAGGGTAATGCCCATAATCCCCACGCTGGGCATGCGGGTTGGGGATCGCAGTTTGGTTGTGGAGTTCTTCTGCAGTTGGCGCTGCTGCCCACCCCCCGGTTTGTCTCCCTTAGTCGCCTTTTACGACACTCGCGGGAAAAGTTCGGTTGGTGTTATTCTTTGTAGGCCGACACCACACAGCGCTTTGCTCATGTGTTCTTATTACTGGTTTTCAGCATAGGTCAATGCCAACACCAACCTTGAAAAATGTAAATTAAGTGGAATTCATAATAATAGTTAAATAACTGTTTTTTAATTGGGGCATAGAGGGTTTCTCGGTATTCTACCAACTTTGACCACACGCTTTCTGCTTAAATTGGTCGGTAGTAACTCTCAAGTAATATCTGATTTTAATTCCGTTTTTTTCTTTATATTCTAAAGAACCATAATGCCAGAATATGAGACACAATAGAAATATGTATTGTTTGTGTATCACTTGGCGTTTAACGTGTTAAATTTGTAAAAAAAAAATCATTCCATCATTTATTCAGACCATCAGTTCTTTATTATAAAATGATAATAAACTATCGTTAAATATAAATATAATAAAATACTAAATAAAATACAAGTATTTTTTTTAAACAATAACAATTTTAATAATAGGTCTTTACCTATGAAATTGCCGTTTTGTATGAAAAAATTTAAATGAATTTTTTTCATGTATTTTTTATTTGTATTAATCGAAGTAATCACCCATGCAATCAATGCATCTTTGCCAACGCAGTGGCAGTTTATTGATGCCCTTCTTAAAGAAATCAGCTGGACGGGAGGCAACAAATTCTTCAAAGGCATTTTGTACTGCCTCTCGGGTATTGAATTTTTTTCCCGCCAAGAAGTTATCCAAATTCTGGAAAAAGTAGTAGTCTGTAGGCGCAAGGTCTGGTGAGTAGGGCGGATGACGGAGAGCTTCCAACCCCAGTTCTTGCAACTTGGAGACCGTCTGCTGTGCAGTATGAGGTCGCGCGTTGTCGTGCAGGAGCAGCGGAGACGAGCGATTGACCAATGCTGGTTGGAGATGTGCCAGCTTCTCCATCATTGTGTTCAATTCTTCACAGTACACATCTGCAGTAATGCTCACCCCGTTTGGTAAGAAGCTGTGTTGAATCACACCGGCGCTAGACCACTAAACAGTGACCATCACTTTTCTTGGGGTAAGTTTTCGTTTAGGGCATTGTTTAGGTGCTGAACCAGGATCCAACCAACTTGTTTAAATATAACCAAGTTATCAAACAGAATCCATTTTTCATCGCAGGTAACAATGCGGTTCAAAATTCCTTCATTTGTGTGTCTGTTGAGCAGTGCAAGGCACGTCTCGACGCGTACTTCGCGCTGGCGATCATTGAGTTCGTGGGGCACCCATTTGTCAAGCTTTTTTACCTTGCCAATTTGACGCAAATGGACCAATATTGTTTTGATGCTAACGTCGAAAGCTGCTGCTAATTCAGCCGTAGATTGTGTATCATCAGCTTCCACAATCGCCTTTAATTCGTCATTGTCGACCAAAGTCTTCGGACGACCGCGAGGTTCATTTTTCAGGTCGAAATTTCCAGAACGGAAGCGAGCAAACCAATAACAGGTAGTGCGTTGGTTTGTAGTGTTAGCTCCGTAAACGTCGTTGATGTTGCGTGCCGCTTGTGCCGCGTTGCTGCCACGACGGTACTCATATTCCATAATTACTCGAATTTTTAACGTATCCATGATGACGAAAAAGATTTAAATGCGATGAAAATGTAACACTAATCAATAAACAAATGACTACTTTAGGAAAAAAAATCCATGTTTTTAAAATAAAATTAATTTGAAATTAGAATTCTTAGCCAAACAAAAAATATTTTGATTTGAAATGGCCAGTACTGCAGAACGGCAATTTCATAGGTAAAGACCTAATATATATATTTCTTGTGTGCGTGTGTATGTGACTGAACTCCTCCTAAACGACTGGACCAATTTTGATGAAATTTTTTGTGTGTGTTCGTGGAGATTCGAGAATGGTTTAGATTTACAATTGGACCCGGTAGGTGGCGCTGTACGGGCAGGACGACGTCTGTTCGGTCCGCTAGTATATTAATATTCTTTGCTCATAAGAAGTCAATATTTTTTGCAGTTCAAGTCGTGATTTCGATCTGACATCAAATATAATTTAAGCTACCAAGACTTCGGTAAGATACGACTTCGGAATATACTGCCATTTTTACGTGATCGCCTATTTATTTTCAATTCTACACTAAGTACCTACTAAACAACAATGTTATGTACCAGTAAATGCACGAGTTGTGGTACAGAAGCTAACACATCAAGCTACCCCAAACTGTCAAATTTTCCCAATAGGAAATTCTTTCGTAATAAAGTTGAAAACCTATCAAATAAATTTGACACATTGGGATAACTTGATGTGCTGCCCTCACAAAGATATTTCTCGAAAGTGGAGAAGAATTTTGTTCTACCAGAGATGGTATTAAACCAATGGGGGCAAGCAGAGGAATATCTACCCACATGAAGCGAGTTATATTCTAAATCGTATTTCATAGGGGGCGAGCTTATTGCCACTATGCATGGTGGATTTACTCATATAATATATCAATTTGCTTGAGAATGTGCAGTCGTGGGATTGGTCGCACTTAGCTGGCTCTGCTAGGCACGGAGGACTGATACCAGTCAGGCATGCGCACGGAAGTAGAAGTATCTCCCAGTCCTCCCACTTGCGGTATTTTTAGGAACCGTGGGGTTTTATTCGGCAGGAGTCCGACGTTACTCTCCTTTCCCCCCAGGCAGAGAGAAGCCCAAATAATGAGAATTTCCCCAAAGCCAAAAAGAAAAGTTAACTACACTGTCAACCATTAGTAACCTAGTAGTAACCTAACCGTCGTAAATTCTGGGTTATCTGCTAATGAGACATATTTATGATTTTACAGCTGCTCAGATTCCGGCACGCCGACTTACAAGAAGCCCTTTAAGACCATTTATGTATATTCAAATAATCCTTCCAATAATTACTTTTGTGTAGAGTTAGACCCTCTGTCTCTATTTCCGGTAGGTATTGGGCTTGGAGAAAAATACGGACTTGACTATAATTATATTCTCTTTCGCTTTCATCATTCTTAGCCGCGTCAAGAGTTATAAAATATCATGTTGCTCATTATATTATTCCTTCACCAGAAATTTTATGTTCCCGGGCAAGTAAAACCGGCGAGCGGCTGGGAAAGAAATGTAAGTATGCGAGCAGAGTGGATAACTTGTAAAAACAGACGAGACAACCGCACGTCTGTAGTAACACCTGAACTAAGAAAACCACTGCAACTAGCAGTCAACATAAAGCCAGTGATAATGTCAAACGTTTGCCACAGACGTGCAGTTGACTGCAGGTACCTCAATTAGGTACTGAATAGTTTATTGGCTTAGCCCAAGAGAGTATTATAAAAACTCGTTTAAGCTTATTTTGTCAAAATGCCCGTACTGTTTGAAACTTTTCCTTTATATACTTTATTTATAATATACATATATATATATATATTTTTTATGTATTGTGTTTAGAATTGTTGAATTGTCAATTGTCATCATCTGACGCACTAAGCAGGCAGGTGGCCCACCTCGGGGTGTGCCACCCGCCTGTAAGCCCCCAACGAAACAAGACATGAGCAAGACTGTCACGCTTTCTGAACGTATTAGCAACTGGCCAGGTCCTTCAAGTCTTTGGTTTCCTCAATATTGAGTTTCTACACCGCTAGTCAAATGATTATTTGTGTTGAACTTAAGTTTTATTTTTTTGCAGTCGACAACGCCATGGAGCAAGCCAAGAAAAACATATTTAATGCAAAACGTCGTTTAGTTAAATTTTATCTACCATAAAACTTACCGTAAAAAATTAATGAATACCTACATTCATAATATACTTCTTTTTGAAATAAATATGATGTACATTTTACTTTAAATCAACTTGAGTGCCTAAATTGTTACTTTTATGTTTTCCCAATCTGCAAAATTGACAAATAAAATTATTATTCATTTTACTTTTTTTTTGTTTGTTTTTGTGATAAGGGAGAGGATGTACATGTAGTGACATCTGTGACGCCAGACTAGATTTAAACTGTCGATTCCTAGAGGACGCCATCTGAGTTATATGATTAACATAATAGACAATATGTGGAACAATAGGTACGTCAATAAATGTTAATATTAGTTTAGAACACACGATTGGCGCAGTGGTATATTTGTATGACCTACAGGTAGTTGTTCCCGGTCTGGCTGTTTGTGGATGTGAGTTTAAATGTTTGTAAACGCACCCACGATACAGGAGAAATTCCTAGTGTGGGGCAACGTTTTTTAAAAATAAAGAAAAATAAAGAAAATAAATAAATAAAGAATAAATAAAGAAAGCTTTCGGTGTGCCTTTCCACTTTATAGATTTAAGTGAAATTTGCTGTCCTAAAGTATCACAAAAGTTGTTCTTTTAAAAAAAGAGTTCATCAGTTTCAGTAATGTGACACCCTTAGGTATTCATTTAAGTTCATTGACTTCATCATAGTTGGACAGTCAGTTTAAATCGTCTTGAGGGTGATAACTTTTTAAATCTTCATTTAATAACAAAAAATTGCGATTATGGAAGCCAATGTAATTTATGTAAATAGGTAGTAAATAATAATGAACCCATCATTAACCCCTGCAGAACTCCAGATGTAGCAAAAATTGTGTTAGATTGGTACCCGTTGCTTACAACAGTTTTACTGCGGTTACCTACTAATATAAAACAGAAACCAACGCTTTACATTGACTCTGATGCCTTTGTATGTAATTTTGTTTGGCAATACTAATAATCACTCTATCAAAAGCCTTTTAAAAATCTGTATTGTAGACAGTATCGACATCGACTCTATCCATATTTGTAAACAAATAGTCAGTAAAAATGATTATATTGGTAACAGTAGATTTTAGTTTTAAAAAGCCGTATTGTCCGGGAATAATATATTATTGTAAAAACCAATGGAAATATCTAATGCTTTTTCAAACAGTTTAGCAATAGTGAGTCCAAGGAAGGGAATTAATATTGTTCAGACCCATATTTATGGACAGGTACTATATTTGCTGCTCTCCAGAAAGAACCAGTGCAAATGCATTTAGTGAAGTTTATAAAACATTTTTTATTTTCGGGTTGTATTTTCGTAAGACAGCTAAAAACACAGCGCCCCGTCAGTCGTTGCTGTTTTTATATTACGGTCACGGTGACACACACCAGCTATCAATTAATTAATTGCTGTTTCAATAGGAATCTGGTAAAATAATGGCATCAAAGCAATTAGATATCATTTTCGTGTATAAAGGTATTCAGTTTCTTTCAGTTCTATTTTTCGCATATATTTAATTTGTTCAAGACAGTAGCCATTGTAGTGTTTAAAAATTTACTAGCGAAATTTTAAAATACTACAAAATTTCGGTATGTATTTTTAACCATTGGTAAATAAGCTTTACTGATTGGCGTAATGCCCCACAAACCACTAAGAATACCTAAGATAAAAGTATAAAAACAAGACCTTATGTGAGGTAATACATAGGTTAATTTGATTGTAATAAATAATAATAATATCTTTATTTGCATAAAACATGGTATACATGATGTTACAATTTGAATAATAAAGTGCTTACATGTTTTGCCAGAATTATACTTAGCATGCAAATCTTTCACTTAACACTAAAATGCAAATTTGTTTTCCAGAAATTCTTTTAAACTATAGAAATTATTCGTAATCAACCAATTGAACAATTTGATTTTAAATAATCTAGAATTTAAGTTTTTATGTTACCCGGTATCTTATTATATATATGAACACAATTATATAAGCAGCTTTTATTATATTTAGCAAGCTTGGGCAGATCATGTAGAACGAGTCTCTGTGGATCACGCCGGCTCCGAGAAATAACATCATTGGCTGATTTAAACAAAGCCTTATGTTTTTCAACGAGCATGCATATTTCATAAATATAAAGGCACGGCAACGGTAACAACCCTAGTTTTTTAAATATCGGTTGACAGGATTCCTCCGGAGGTATCCCGTACAATGCACTTTTTTTGCGCAACAAATGCTCGGTTTATATCTGTGCTATTTCCCCATATTATAAGCCCGTAACGTAGTAGGGATTCTACATATGCGTGATAGGTCATGATAGCTGTTTTAAGGATCGTTACATTTTTGAGTTGTTTAAGAGCATAATTATACAAATTTATTTATTCGTTTTGACACATTATCTACATGCTCTTTGCAGTTTAGGTTCTCGTCAATAATTACGCCTAGAAACTTTGTTTGTGCTACTTCTTTAATTTGTGTTATGTTTAGTTTATTATTATATTTAGGATTATTACATTTATTGAAATTTATATATACGGATTTATTAAGATTTATTTTTAGGTTATTTATGTCAAGCCATTGTATTAATTTATCTATAGTGTTATTAATTTCAGTCTCATGAATATTTATACAATTATTACCTTTTTCTGTCGCTATAATAATCGTAATATCATCAGCAAATAATACACATTTGTGGTTGGTTATTTTTGTCTGTATATTAATAATGTCATTAATGTACAGCAAGAATAGGATAGGGCCCAGTACACTCCCTTGTGGAACACCACATTTATTGTGCTTGTATTCTGAAGAAAAAGGCACCATATCCTGATTGCCGTCTATTTTATCAACTATGACTCGTTGTTGTCTGTTACTGAGATATGATGATATCCACTGAAGTGTAGGACCTCTGATACCGACTGATTCAAGTTTCTCGAGTAATAGACTGTGGGAAACTAAATCGAAGGCTTTTGAAATATCAAAAAATAGCCCCGTGGTCAAATTATTATTATTAATATTAGAAACTACAGCCTTCACATGAGAAAACACACACACGCAATAGTCAATTAGTCTTCTATACATACATTTTTCGTATATTTTGGACAATATGGGTATTAATGTTATAGGACGATAGTTATTAATGTCAGATTTTTCTCCTTTTTTTATACAAGGGCTTAACTATTGAATATTTCAGGGCATCAGAAAAGGTTCCCGATGCAAATGATATATTAATTAAATGTGTCAGAATAGCAGTTAACTGATTGGTACAGTCTGATGATTTTGGTGTTGATTTCGTCGTAGCCTACAGAATTGGAATTAGCTAATAACAAAGATTACTGATATGTACCAAATCAAAACCTCATTTTATATTCTTTCATTCCTTTTCTTTTATTTTAAAACGTTGCCCAAAAGTAGGAATTTCTCCTGTATCGTGGGTGCGTTTACTAGCACTCAAATTCACATTCACAAACAACATCAAGCAACTACCTGTAGGCCATACTTGTTCCGTGAGGGAATCGAACCCTTGACACGCATCGCAGCATTCAATCGCTTAGCCACTGCGCTAACCGTGCCGTCAATATTAGATACATGGAGCTGGTTGAGTAATGATTAGGTAACGTATGGATTAAACAGAAACAGTGTCCTTGGTGGTTGGATGGAAAAGGCCAACTTCCAGCTATCACTCGTAATTATGGTTTCGCGTCGGTGATAACACTTTGACAAGGTCACCACCAACTCGATGACCTTGTCAAAGTGACTTTCAGTGGCACCGACAGTCAGTCGTCAGTGGTTACCTATAATCTTGTGACAAAATAAACCTTCCTACTGAATGTTTAAACTCGCACATAGATATGACTACATAATATGGAACAGTCACCCAAAAGAGACGAACAACACGGCTAGTTTTTTTGTCATGCATTGGTGCTTTTCAGTATTTCGTTTAGGTGCTTAAGTAATGAGAGTTTATTGTGTTTTAATAATATCCGTTGCTAATTTATTGTGATCAGCTACTGAGCAGGCCTGGAAGGCAGGATGGACTGAACTTCTACAAATTTTTAATGTTACGGTCTAACCGGATGCAGCTGAATACCAATATTTTATATGGAAAGGGCAATGGGATTATAATTTTAATTAAATTAATAATTATAATAGATAAACCTGAAGTGTTAACCGACTTCCATTGCTGACTGTGCACCACCTCCACTGATCACTTACACACTTCACATAACTTGTTTGAAAATAGCATTTCGTTTTTGCACCTACAAAATTTTGTTATTTCAGCTACATAGACTTTTTCAAAATTAGCGACTCCAAAAAACCAAAAAATTGACACATGAAACTCTACCCACCCGCGTGAAGTAACAAGCGTGTAGAAAGTATCATCAGGGTCACCAGTTTAGGAGGTAGATATGAGGAACAGGGTGGAAAGTTTGCCGTCCTTCATTGGAAACGGAGAATGCTCAACTGCACGTGCTGGTTTTGCTACGACGATTAGTCGGGTGCTTGTATCTATTATTACTAGAAGTCGCCCAACGGTCGAAACTGTACCGTTTTACCTTTCTGCATTCTTTCTTTTTTTTTTTTTAAGAAATGTTGCCCCACACTAGATATTTCTCCTATATCGTGGGTGCGGTTACAAACATTGAAACTCACATACACAAACAGCCAGACCCGGAACAACTACCTGTAGGCCATACAAAACTCTTTCTTCATATACACTATGCCATATTTCATCTAGCTCAGTTCTGTCTCCTGGTTGGTATGTAGGGAAGTGGAAATTATGTATTTTTATAACTCTTCCGCTGTTCTTTTCTGTTTAATTTCGTTGCGGGATCCAAGACAGTTGAATCGTCTCTCCGGGACTCGTCGGGATTCATTGTCTCGGCGCTTTTCTGGTGGTCGCCACTGTTGATTCTGGTTTTCAGGAGTTGTAGTGGTTTGGTAATAGGGTGGCGGTCTTGTAAAAATTAAAAAATAGTCATATCTCATACACATTGTATGATATACTTCCAAAAAGGGATTGTAAGTTTTTGCTTCACGTATTCGGGTTAAAGATATTTTCTTTTCTCATAAAGAAATTTACATTTCATTTACTTGGGAATACATTTAATTGTACAGCTTAATATTACTGTCCTTCGACACTCGGACTTAAATATAAATTCAGCATATCTAAATGTAACTACATAATTTATAAAATATGTTAAATATAAAATATAATGAGTTTTAACTACCGTTATTGATTTCTGACTGCATGTACTATGGGTGACTACCCTACCTTGAAATAAAGAGTGTGGTCCGGATGTCACAATGTATATAAATCCGTCAGTAGTACAACTTTATTTGTGGTTTTTATTTATTCAATTTTGTTACTATTTGTTTTTTTTTTATATTAAGTTTGTAGCAATAATCTTGTTAATTTAATTCATGTTCGTATTTTCAAGAATATATTTTTTTAGATTTGTTTTAAAAATAATGATCGAATTCGCATCCTTTCACCCACCCGCAGGCTAAAGATGTGTGAGGTCTAGCGTTATCATGATGAAATTCATCATTCATCATTCTGTTGATTAATTCTGGCCGCCTTCTCTCAACTTCTTGCTTTAATCTCATCAGTTGTTCGCTATGGTCCTGCCTGGTGGTAACAGCTCATAATGAATAATGGCCTTCCAATCCCACCACACACACAGCATCACCTTGTTGCGAGTTAACCCGGGTTTCGACACAGTCTGTGAAGCCTGACCGGCCTTTGACCATTACCTTTTTCGCACGTTCTTGGTACGTAATTCCCAGTTCTTCAGCTACGTCGTAACTACTGTTATCTTGCTCCACTTTTTCAAAAATGGCATCCATTTTATCCGTAATAGGGCAACCAGCGTCGCTCTTCGCGTCTTTGACATCAAATTTTCCGGATTGAAAACGCTTAAACCAAATTTGTGCTACTCTCACAGACACTGCACTAGGTCCATAAACATCGCAAACTTTTTTGCGGCTTGCGTTGCATTTCTACCTTTTTTGTAGTAAAATTTTAAAATGTATCGTTTTCTTCATTAGATTCACTCATCTTGACAGTACGAAAAACAAATGAAAATCACACATTTTCCTAATTTGAATTTAGAATTATGTTCTTTAAAATTTAAACTTTCAATGACACCAAAACCAGCCAGATTCAAATAGTATAGCCATAAAGATTTCATTACAAGTTCATACATACTAAAATGCGAAAAGACTTTTTCCCCAACCTAATATATTAAGAAGAATAATGGACCTAGCAGCGATCCTTGGGGAACACCAAATGTGATGTTATACGGATGTATTAATAATAGTATCAATAATAGGATTTATTTAAACATAATAATACCAGCCTGTTACTGTCCCGCTGCAAGGCAAAGGCCTCTTCTCATACAGAGAAGACACGAGCATCAATGATGTCCAGTATCAACTTAGAAAGTAGACATGAATTGAAAAACTCACATTGGTACTTGCCCAGGGTTCTGCTCAAGCGAGGCCTAAACCACTGGGCCATGACATACACATACATATATTTATAGATATCAATAATTTTATATTACACGCCAATAAGTAGTCTTATCTCTTCTAAAAATGAGATGATATCTACTGCTGTTAATGCAAGTGACACAATGTTATGAAAAAATTGTCTTTTCCGATTCCGATGACGAAAATAAGTCTACTTTCGTAGCAACTGCTTCCAGAAAGTTCCAAAAGACTGGGTGGAGATGGTTGGTAGATACCTAAGTAATTAAAACATTAATGACAGTTCTTTATAAAAATAGCATGCCATCTTAAAATCATAACCTTACTGACCTCTGGCATACAGATAGTTTTCGTTTGACAGTAAGAAAATAAATAATAAACCAGATTAATTCCTGGAAATTACAGTAAGACATTACGTCTTGGCCCGTAAGATTTAATAGCTGAACGAAGACAGTGCAATTATTGGAATTGATACAGGAAAACATTTCGGTACTCAATTTTAGGGTTCCGGAGTTAAATGGAAAAAACGGAACCTTTTCGGCGTGTGCGTCTGGATATTACAGCCATTTTACTCTGACACTATTGGCAGTATATCGATGAAATTTGGGAGTAATGTAAGTCTATTCTATGCAGCGATAACCAATGTTGTACTGAAAACATAAAAATATGCTATGTGGTAATAAGGTGGCACTTCCTATAGTCATGTAACTAGCGTTGCCAGGCGTCCGGATAAAACCGGTCATCGGTAGGCTTTTTAATAAGGTATTCGGCCAAAATAAACGGTGTCCGGCTTGTCCGGCTTTTGTAAGACTAAGCTTAGCATACTTAGACCGATGTTTCTCAACTGCCCAACACGATAGGACAGATATTTCGTTTTTATTAGTACAACAAACCATACGAACTCTATTTATGTATATACATTTCTTTCATAGTCATTACATACACATTTCATCATAGTCGTACCTATTAATACTGAGACAAAATCCTCAATAATGTAGGGTGTCCGGCCTTTCTACCCAAATGTCCGGCCAAACTGGCTGGTCTGTCTGGCTATTTAGGTATTAGGTATTGCGGTTATTAGGCGACCTGGCAACCTTACATGTAACTGACAAAAACAATTCAGTGCCTATTGCGTGGGGGATATCGTTGGATCTCAAGATTTATGTTTTACTTTAAATATCTGGTCTCTAGTAGCTTTGTAGTTACAACTTCAGAATTAACTTTGACATGCATATTGCTCAACCACTCATACCAAGGGATATAGTGTTGGCCAGTAACTGGGATGGAGAGGTCAGATAGACAGACGCTCCACGCTCCATACGGGTATCCAGTTGCATCTGGATAGACTGGAAGCCAACCCCAACATTATTGGGAAAAGGCTAGGATAGTGATGATGATTGCACTGTCTGTAATTTAATATAGTACATTAGTGAACATTCATCCCCACCACGGAACCCTTGTTTGCATGGTCCAACACGCACTTGACCGGTTTTTTATAATGCAATGGGCAAAATATTTGACCGCTTCATTATTTGGACAGTGATTCTCTTATGTCGTACAGGTTATCGGCACGTCGCTATAAAAGACACTACTTCATAAAAACATCGGCATATACTCGTGTGGTCTTATAGTTCTCTCATCTGTGATATTAATAAACAAAATGAGAGCATTTTTGGTGAGTTAACTATGATTAAGTATTTGTTTAGTTATTTCTTACAAAAACAGGCATGTCAAAATTAATTAAAATTGGTGGAAAAAAAAAACATACAAAAAATTTATAATAGGTTGTCTGTTAGAGATTGCCTTTTGCGATAAGACTGCCCTTATATACTTGATTTATAAATAATGTTCCTGTGTTTTGTTTTTTGGTGTACAATCAAAGAAAGTATCAGTAGTGATGTTAAAAATATGAATATCAGTCTGAAATCGAACGATCGTTAATAAAAATCGTGCCTTATCTGCATAAGAAGAGACCTGGTATTATTAGATAATAAATATAGCTGGAAAATTGTTGTTATACCTACTACAGGTTTGTTAATAGTGTGTATCTTTAATAACAACATCAAGCAACTACCTGTAGGCCATACTTGTTCCGTGAGGGAATCGAACCCTTGACACGCATCGCAGCATTCAATCGCTTAGCCACTGCGCTAACCGTGCCGTCAATATTAGATACATGGAGCTGGTTGAGTAATGATTAGGTAACGTATGGATTAAACAGAAACAGTGTCCTTGGTGGTTGGATGGAAAAGGCCAACTTCCAGCTATCACTCGTAATTATGGTTTCGCGTCGGTGATAACACTTTGACAAGGTCACCACCAACTCGATGACCTTGTCAAAGTGACTTTCAGTGGCACCGACAGTCAGTCGTCAGTGGTTACCTATAATCTTGTGACAAAATAAACCTTCCTACTGAATGTTTAAACTCGCACATAGATATGACTACATAATATGGAACAGTCACCCAAAAGAGACGAACAACACGGCTAGTTTTTTTGTCATGCATTGGTGCTTTTCAGTATTTCGTTTAGGTGCTTAAGTAATGAGAGTTTATTGTGTTTTAATAATATCCGTTGCTAATTTATTGTGATCAGCTACTGAGCAGGCCTGGAAGGCAGGATGGACTGAACTTCTACAAATTTTTAATGTTACGGTCTAACCGGATGCAGCTGAATACCAATATTTTATATGGAAAGGGCAATGGGATTATAATTTTAATTAAATTAATAATTATAATAGATAAACCTGAAGTGTTAACCGACTTCCATTGCTGACTGTGCACCACCTCCACTGATCACTTACACACTTCACATAACTTGTTTGAAAATAGCATTTCGTTTTTGCACCTACAAAATTTTGTTATTTCAGCTACATAGACTTTTTCAAAATTAGCGACTCCAAAAAACCAAAAAATTGACACATGAAACTCTACCCACCCGCGTGAAGTAACAAGCGTGTAGAAAGTATCATCAGGGTCACCAGTTTAGGAGGTAGATATGAGGAACAGGGTGGAAAGTTTGCCGTCCTTCATTGGATACGGAGAATGCTCAACTGCACGTGCTGGTTTTGCTACGACGATTAGTCGGGTGCTTGTATCTATTATTACTAGAAGTCGCCCAACGGTCGAAACTGTACCGTTTTACCTTTCTGCATTCTTTCTTTTTTTTTTTTTAAGAAATGTTGCCCCACACTAGATATTTCTCCTATATCGTGGGTGCGGTTACAAACATTGAAACTCACATACACAAACAGCCAGACCCGGAACAACTACCTGTAGGCCATACAAAACTCTTTCTTCATATACACTATGCCATATTTCATCTAGCTCAGTTCTGTCTCCTGGTTGGTATGTAGGGAAGTGGAAATTATGTATTTTTATAACTCTTCCGCTGTTCTTTTCTGTTTAATTTCGTTGCGGGATCCAAGACAGTTGAATCGTCTCTCCGGGACTCGTCGGGATTCATTGTCTCGGCGCTTTTCTGGTGGTCGCCACTGTTGATTCTGGTTTTCAGGAGTTGTAGTGGTTTGGTAATAGGGTGGCGGTCTTGTAAAAATTAAAAAATAGTCATATCTCATACACATTGTATGATATACTTCCAAAAAGGGATTGTAAGTTTTTGCTTCACGTATTCGGGTTAAAGATATTTTCTTTTCTCATAAAGAAATTTACATTTCATTTACTTGGGAATACATTTAATTGTACAGCTTAATATTACTGTCCTTCGACACTCGGACTTAAATATAAATTCAGCATATCTAAATGTAACTACATAATTTATAAAATATGTTAAATATAAAATATAATGAGTTTTAACTACCGTTATTGATTTCTGACTGCATGTACTATGGGTGACTACCCTACCTTGAAATAAAGAGTGTGGTCCGGATGTCACAATGTATATAAATCCGTCAGTAGTACAACTTTATTTGTGGTTTTTATTTATTCAATTTTGTTACTATTTGTTTTTTTTTTATATTAAGTTTGTAGCAATAATCTTGTTAATTTAATTCATGTTCGTATTTTCAAGAATATATTTTTTTAGATTTGTTTTAAAAATAATGATCGAATTCGCATCCTTTCACCCACCCGCAGGCTAAAGATGTGTGAGGTCTAGCGTTATCATGATGAAATTCATCATTCATCATTCTGTTGATTAATTCTGGCCGCCTTCTCTCAACTTCTTGCTTTAATCTCATCAGTTGTTCGCTATGGTCCTGCCTGGTGGTAACAGCTCATAATGAATAATGGCCTTCCAATCCCACCACACACACAGCATCACCTTGTTGCGAGTTAACCCGGGTTTCGACACAGTCTGTGAAGCCTGACCGGCCTTTGACCATTACCTTTTTCGCACGTTCTTGGTACGTAATTCCCAGTTCTTCAGCTACGTCGTAACTACTGTTATCTTGCTCCACTTTTTCAAAAATGGCATCCATTTTATCCGTAATAGGGCAACCAGCGTCGCTCTTCGCGTCTTTGACATCAAATTTTCCGGATTGAAAACGCTTAAACCAAATTTGTGCTACTCTCACAGACACTGCACTAGGTCCATAAACATCGCAAACTTTTTTGCGGCTTGCGTTGCATTTCTACCTTTTTTGTAGTAAAATTTTAAAATGTATCGTTTTCTTCATTAGATTCACTCATCTTGACAGTACGAAAAACAAATGAAAATCACACATTTTCCTAATTTGAATTTAGAATTATGTTCTTTAAAATTTAAACTTTCAATGACACCAAAACCAGCCAGATTCAAATAGTATAGCCATAAAGATTTCATTACAAGTTCATACATACTAAAATGCGAAAAGACTTTTTCCCCAACCTAATATATTAAGAAGAATAATGGACCTAGCAGCGATCCTTGGGGAACACCAAATGTGATGTTATACGGATGTATTAATAATAGTATCAATAATAGGATTTATTTAAACATAATAATACCAGCCTGTTACTGTCCCGCTGCAAGGCAAAGGCCTCTTCTCATACAGAGAAGACACGAGCATCAATGATGTCCAGTATCAACTTAGAAAGTAGACATGAATTGAAAAACTCACATTGGTACTTGCCCAGGGTTCTGCTCAAGCGAGGCCTAAACCACTGGGCCATGACATACACATACATATATTTATAGATATCAATAATTTTATATTACACGCCAATAAGTAGTCTTATCTCTTCTAAAAATGAGATGATATCTACTGCTGTTAATGCAAGTGACACAATGTTATGAAAAAATTGTCTTTTCCGATTCCGATGACGAAAATAAGTCTACTTTCGTAGCAACTGCTTCCAGAAAGTTCCAAAAGACTGGGTGGAGATGGTTGGTAGATACCTAAGTAATTAAAACATTAATGACAGTTCTTTATAAAAATAGCATGCCATCTTAAAATCATAACCTTACTGACCTCTGGCATACAGATAGTTTTCGTTTGACAGTAAGAAAATAAATAATAAACCAGATTAATTCCTGGAAATTACAGTAAGACATTACGTCTTGGCCCGTAAGATTTAATAGCTGAACGAAGACAGTGCAATTATTGGAATTGATACAGGAAAACATTTCGGTACTCAATTTTAGGGTTCCGGAGTTAAATGGAAAAAACGGAACCTTTTCGGCGTGTGCGTCTGGATATTACAGCCATTTTACTCTGACACTATTGGCAGTATATCGATGAAATTTGGGAGTAATGTAAGTCTATTCTATGCAGCGATAACCAATGTTGTACTGAAAACATAAAAATATGCTATGTGGTAATAAGGTGGCACTTCCTATAGTCATGTAACTAGCGTTGCCAGGCGTCCGGATAAAACCGGTCATCGGTAGGCTTTTTAATAAGGTATTCGGCCAAAATAAACGGTGTCCGGCTTGTCCGGCTTTTGTAAGACTAAGCTTAGCATACTTAGACCGATGTTTCTCAACTGCCCAACACGATAGGACAGATATTTCGTTTTTATTAGTACAACAAACCATACGAACTCTATTTATGTATATACATTTCTTTCATAGTCATTACATACACATTTCATCATAGTCGTACCTATTAATACTGAGACAAAATCCTCAATAATGTAGGGTGTCCGGCCTTTCTACCCAAATGTCCGGCCAAACTGGCTGGTCTGTCCGGCTATTTAGGTATTAGGTATTGCGGTTATTAGGCGACCTGGCAACCTTACATGTAACTGACAAAAACAATTCAGTGCCTATTGCGTGGGGGATATCGTTGGATCTCAAGATTTATGTTTTACTTTAAATATCTGGTCTCTAGTAGCTTTGTAGTTACAACTTCAGAATTAACTTTGACATGCATATTGCTCAACCACTCATACCAAGGGATATAGTGTTGGCCAGTAACTGGGATGGAGAGGTCAGATAGACAGACGCTCCACGCTCCATACGGGTATCCAGTTGCATCTGGATAGACTGGAAGCCAACCCCAACATTATTGGGAAAAGGCTAGGATAGTGATGATGATTGCACTGTCTGTAATTTAATATAGTACATTAGTGAACATTCATCCCCACCACGGAACCCTTGTTTGCATGGTCCAACACGCACTTGACCGGTTTTTTATAATGCAATGGGCAAAATATTTGACCGCTTCATTATTTGGACAGTGATTCTCTTATGTCGTACAGGTTATCGGCACGTCGCTATAAAAGACACTACTTCATAAAAACATCGGCATATACTCGTGTGGTCTTATAGTTCTCTCATCTGTGATATTAATAAACAAAATGAGAGCATTTTTGGTGAGTTAACTATGATTAAGTATTTGTTTAGTTATTTCTTACAAAAACAGGCATGTCAAAATTAATTAAAATTGGTGGAAAAAAAAAACATACAAAAAATTTATAATAGGTTGTCTGTTAGAGATTGCCTTTTGCGATAAGACTGCCCTTATATACTTGATTTATAAATAATGTTCCTGTGTTTTGTTTTTTGGTGTACAATCAAAGAAAGTATCAGTAGTGATGTTAAAAATATGAATATCAGTCTGAAATCGAACGATCGTTAATAAAAATCGTGCCTTATCTGCATAAGAAGAGACCTGGTATTATTAGATAATAAATATAGCTGGAAAATTGTTGTTATACCTACTACAGGTTTGTTAATAGTGTGTATCTTTTATAATGCTCTCGACATTTTATATATAACCAGTCAATTATATTTTAAAAAATTGTATTTTTTTTTACCATAGCGATATTTTTATGCTATGCCTTTTTTGAGGCGTTCCTCAGGGATCTATGTTCGACCCGTAATCATGATATAATTTAAAGCGATCTGCAAATATATTATAATCAAAATCTAACTTCAATTGATAGCAGTTTTTTAAGGATAGCAAAATGCTACTAACGTGTATTTAAAACATTTTGCTATCCTCAACCAACTGCTATCAATTGAAGTTAGTTAGATTTTGATTATAATATATTTGCAGATCGCTTTAAATTATATCATGATAATACGGGTCGAACATAGATCCCTGAGGAACGCCTCAAAAAAGGACTTCCAAATTAACACGACACATTCACATCACCTTATTTGATCAGTCAAATCAAGTGTAAAATATCTAAATGCCACATAAATTAAGACAAGTTACTTTGTAGAAATTTCCTGTTATTTTTCCCTATATGAAACTGAGTCAAATGGCTTAATTAAATACCTACATTTAAATTTTGCGAAAATCTGTACTTAACTTTACAGACTTATGAAGATGTAACTTCTTTCAAAGTTTAAATACAACATATTGACATAAATAGCATCTTCGAAGAAGTTATTTGTAAACACAATCTCTACGGTTTTTAACTTCCCAAATAGCTGTATTACGGAGATAAGGTAACTTTTGTAAATAAAACAGATTCAGTTCCTTAGTAAAGCACGATAACCCACGATATAACAGATCTTTATTAAAGCAACAAGAAAATAGCGCAATTCAAAATATGTAAAAGAAAAACTGGGGACTAATAATGAGATCGATTGTGAACTGATAACAGATATTTTTATACTGTTTTTAATTGAGTTTATCCTACCTACATATAACTCCATTGCACGAAATGGTTTACTTCTCTTTGTGCAAATACGCAATTATTAATTGCTATTGATTGAGAGGCAAGTCAATGTACCTATCAGTTTTTGTTACACGCGCATACTTTTATGTAGAACGGTATTGAGATCCACTTGAAATTATTACTCCTATATTCGGAGTTCATTCAATAATGTTCTCACAAATGTCATCATCATTGTTTTCCTTCACTAAATTTCATGTCATATTTCGCAGTTTCCTGTGTACCACCATGTCTAAATAATTGAATGGTTAAACAAATTGATCCTTTTGTGCTCAAACAATGAGCGCCAAATCAAATTGTTTGAATAGATAAACAAACAGTCCGGTAGAAAAAGCGAAGGTCATGAGTGTAATAAGTATTTACATTTGATTTAAATCTCAGAAACAGGTCCCATTCAGCAGAAGTCCTTGACATCACGTGTTTGTTGAGTTTTTTTAATGTGTTTACATACCTTCTACTAGCTCATCATAATTTTATATGTCTTGGTGCTAAAATAATCCTAAAATCTAGAAATATACCAGCGCAGCAATGGAGACGACGCTTGCATTCTTTTTAAAAGGGCTGGTGAGTAGATACGGTACTCAACGCCCACAATTCGCTTTGCATAATTATTAACTCCCCTATAAAATTATAAATAATATCGCATAACATAACATCGCGGCCGTTATTTCCTAAGGGTTAGGCAGAGCTGTACTTGCATCCAGATATCGCCGTCTTATAAAATTTTATATTTTCACATGATTATAATATAAAAAGAAACTGATGCATACCTACCAGCTTCCGTATACGACTCCAGACTAGGGGCTGGTTCACTACTTAGAGAAAAACCTGATAACATTTGACTGATTTAGGAATCAGACCTCTAGAACCACCTTTTGATCTTATATGGCGCTCATTTTTTCTGCAAATCAACGTCTGCAATCTCTAGTCAATCGCTTTATCTCTATACTTTATACACAGATTTCCCCAAGTTTACCGCACTGACACAAAACTAACCCTAAATCAACAACCTCACACAAACACTTCTCACTTTTAATATGTTAACCTCCAAAATATATTTGCATCAGAATGATTATATCACTCAATTTTAAATAAATATTGTAAAATTTGCCAACCACGCTGAAGAACACTTCGAGATACATGAATCTTTTACTTTGAAGATATTACTCATCTGTAATACACATATTGATAGAACACTGATGTACAGGGGCCAGCACATCAAGCTACCCCAATCTGTCAAATTTCTTGAATAGATGTGGTATACTAATAAATGTACCACTCAACACAAGACTGACGCGGCGAGAGAGTCCCGATCCATCCCCGGTGGCGACTGGACGTCACCCTTGGGTTGTTGTGTACTTACTGACAATTTGGTTGTTTAACTATAAACCTCAAGTCTTAACTAGTGATGCCTAGTGGACACCGCATGTAGTTTTACAACTTTATCAGAAAAGTATAAGGTTATATTCAAATGTGAAAATTTGATTGTTTAGGATAGCTTGATGTGCTGGCGTCTGTACCTAGGCTAAGCTTTTTGGTGAAAAAATGATTACTTACGTGATGTAAGCTTAATTACTTAAACTGAAAAACTCTGATCGGTTTAAACTTGAGCAATAATACTAGCTGCATACCTATCCAGTGGCGGACTAACAGGGGGGCGGAAGGAGCGGCCCGCCCCGGGCCTCCGATCTTGGGGGCCCCCAAATGCCTCCGCATTGCCCTGATCAAATACTAAACAAGACTTTTAAAAACGTTCTAATTACAACAGAACACTACAGCCATCTAGACTTTTTACGCGGTACTAATATTCTTTTAACTTTGCTGAATTCCCGTCTTTGTAGTGGGTACTTAGATATTAATTTCACTTGCCAGATATTAACGAAGTAAACATAAACACTACATACAAATATGTGAACTGAATAAAAGCTTGTAAAACTACATTTTTTTTAAAGCTGGGGGGCCTCATTCATCTTTGCCGCCCCGGGCCTCTGACGGGCTTAGTCCGCCACTGTACCTATCATTTGGCTTATCTTATCGACAAGATAAATCACATCCAGATAATCCGTATCACAATGTTTAAAGATTCATATTTGGTTACAAACTTGAATCAGTCTGAAAGTGATTCAGTTTTAAAATGAAGGTGTTTTTCGTGTTTCAGGTCTTCTTTGCATTTGCGCTGTTCGCCATGGCTGCGGCTCAAGGTAAGATTAACCGCACAACAATGTATTCTAATTATTAAGTATTAGTTTCGTCTGATTTAATTTAATTGTAATTAGGTACTTCGATAAAAAATGAAGGGGCTAGTGGCTAGATAATAAAATAACAGCCGCACGAGTTGATCGAAGGCTAAACTTCGCCTGACTAGGTCGGTTGGTGAATGGGTGACCATCTATTAAACCCGCCTCGGAATGCATGTTAAGCCGTTGGTTCCGGCTGACATTCGTAGATCTTTGACAGTAATTACGGGTAGTTACAAGCCCGAAATCGGACCACCAGTCTAGCCAGAGGTATCGTGCTACCTAGTGATCGGGTTGTGGGTTGTGGAGGTCCGATAGGCAATCGCTCCACGCAAAATGCTTGTACCTATTTAGCTGTATCCGGTTAGACTGGAAACCGACCCAAAAATAGTTGATAAAAGGCTAGTCCGTTGATGATGAGGTAGATAACATGAAAGCTTATATGCATAGCTTAGCTTAGATGCATATAGATATAGAGACACATTTCCTAGTATTTTCTAAGCTGTCTAAGTCTCTTTGAGATTAATATATTACATAGGATTGCCATTAGTTATCAACCATTGTTTATTTTTAATGTCTAGGAGCTAGATTGACAAAGCAAATTGACTATCAAATTAAGTTATCCGTAAATAAATATCACATGTCAGTGTTGGTCAGTTCTACGAAATAGCTATCTCTGCTCAACACAGCATCAATCTGCTCAGCCTTTCCCAGACTGTATATGTCACTGTTAATCTCTGCATCACCCAAAGGTTGACTGGCAGAAAATTCCTATGGCATTAAGTCCGCCTCTGTACATTTGGGTGCTTAAAGTATTAAATAAATAAATAAATATATCCGTATGAACAAGGCATACGTTTTTCCGGTTTTGAACACTGTCTATCGCAAATAGGTGGTCATATTTATGGGGTCATTGTACTCATCTTACATAACATTTACAATAGGACCAATCCTGAAATAACTAAAAAAATATCAGCTGTTTCCTATTATTACCTAACCTTGTGCAATCATAGATTTATGGAGCACCTGAATTATTCTAGGGGTCTAAGAATTGGTGAAATTGTTTACAGTGATGAGTACACTGACCCCCATATAACCACCCATTGCTGAAACACACTGTAAACAATAGGGCCATAACTGTCTTACTTGTATTCTATTATATAAGCCTCTTCCTAATTATTATTCTTATTGCAATAACCCAATGTTTATTTTATTCTACAAGACGACGAAAAGGCTTTGCTTATGTGTGCTTATGTGTGCTTATGAATGGTTTTCAGTGAACGTTGTTGACAACAACCCTGAACAAGGTAAGTCAAGTGGAATTCTAAATAATACTTAAGCAACTTTTTTAACAAAGGAGATCCTCTGTCTGAGTGCAAAAGAAGCATGTTGGACTACCATACCTTCAGCTAAGATATGTTAGGGATAAGCAGGGGTATACTCGCAAACAATATAATTCATACCCCCCACAGCTAAAAGTTCGAAATAGCCGAATTAAAATTTTGAAATAATGAACCACTGTTCATAAAAACTGTCAGTTTCGTAAAATGAAAATAATAAAAGCTAAAGTCAAACCAACTTAAAATTACAATATTTATTTAAAAATTAAAGCAAATAAAATCCTGATCGAAAGTAGGTACAGACGCCAGCACATCAAGCTATTCCAAACTGTCAAATTTTCCCAATTGAACATAAACCTTATATTTTTGCAATAAATTTGGAAATCTATCAAAGAAATTTGACACGTTGGGGTAGCTTGTTATGCCAGCATAACAAGCTACCCCAACGTGTCAAATTTCTTAAGAGCAAATAATGAATCTAGACCCCAGGGTCTAGATTCATTATTTGCTCTTAAGACGTTAATAATCCTAGCTAGCATTTCACTTCGTGGACAACCCTGGCCAAAGTAAGCCTGCTCAACGTTAATAATCCTAGCTAGCATTTCACTTCGTGGACAACCCTGGCCAAAGTAAGCCTGCTCAACGTTAGATAATAATAAGACCTGACTGCAAACTAACATAAAATAAAATTAACTAAATAAAATCTTCAGTAACATAAGACTTTAGAATATACTGCCACTTTTGCATGATTGCCTTTTTTTCATGACTTAACTAAGTACCTACTAAATAACCCCTAACAGTTTAATTCTAAATTAAGCACTAGAAATTATCAAGTTGAGGTACATTTAGCTTATAAGAAGGGTAACTTAATACTCCGTACTTAGGTGTAGCAATAAATTCATAATTGGTTTTGCACTGGCTCTTTTACACATCGTTTTTCGAAACGAGCAAGACAAAATCCATAAAATATAACCGAATACAAATGGTTTGCTCATTCTGAATGCTCCTGGTCATTTCACGAACCCAAATGGTTGCTTACATCAATTAAATTATTTTCAGGGAATTTCGGGGTAAACAGACCTACACCTGGTGAGCACATTCATTAACTAAAATTTGTATTTGAATTTAAAATATTCGAAACTGGATGCAGAAAATATGAGCGTAGAGCATTATGAATAATACGTTATCAACAAATAATCGAACTATAATTAAATGCATGGAGGAAGCTCATAGATGCATAGTTGCCCAGAGAATGTAAACGGGAAAGCTCGATAAAATATTCACGTTGCGAATGCTCATATTGAATGATTTTGCTTTGGATGCACCGAAAGCGCTTAATTCAAATTAGACAAATTCTTTTCAGTACACGTTGTGAACAACAACAGACCGGGCAGTGGTGAGCACACAAATTAAATAAATAATAAATAAATAAATAATGCTGGACAATCCACACAGCATCATCTAGCCCCAAGCTAAGCCGAGCTTGTGTTATGGGTACTAGATGACTGATATACTTAATACAATACATTACATAGATAGATATTTTTTTATTATACATAGCAAATACCCAGAACACCCGGAACAAACCTGTGTAGATCGTACAAACATTTGTCCCAAGGCGAGATTCGAACCCGCAACCTCTTGCGTCGCAGGCGGACCTTCGCCCGCTGCGCCACATAGGTCGTCAAATAATCGTCGTAATTACATATAATACACATATAATATAATATGTAACCAGCAGCAAAGTAGTATAATATAATATATTAGAAATAGTAGTAGTAGTATAATATATTAGAAACCCACACTTTGGAATACTTGTGGTTACTTCAAATGCATGGCTTATAATATTGGTGATATTATTTTCAGGGAATTTTGGGTCTTATAGCATGTTAAATAATTTAAGTAGTTAATTTAATATCAACAAGAAGTTATAACATACTTAACATTTAATAGTTAAGTTAAATGTTAATTCAACTAGTATTCAATGTTTTCTAAACACAGAACTATACGGATATTTCATATGCAAAACAAGTAAATGTGTACAATACTGATATTTTAATATTACTACCAATAAGCACAATTAATCTGAACAATAATTTTAGATAGCTGGCTATCTAAAATTATTGTTCAGATTAATAGTGCATAATTCCTCATACACTCATGACCTGGGTCATGAGTGTATGAGGAATGAGTATTGCCAAAATAAATATTTATTTATTTTGAAGAGGCTCACTGAGACGTACTCATTAGTGCATAACTGCGAGGTAATGGCCTGAATGCTCACCCTGATATCTATAACCGGGAATGCTCGATATTCACGTTGCGAATGCTCGCTTTGAACGAAACACAAATGCTTGGCTAAAATTGGACATATTATTTCAGTGCACTTTGTGAACAACAACAGACCGGGCAGTGGTGAGCACATTTAAAACGTATATATTAATAAATATAACTAACCATTTGAACAACGTTCTTAACCTAGTGAAAATAAGCATTATCAGGCACTCCTGAAAAGGTAAGGTTAAGTTTAGTTAAATTTTCTCGCTTTATCAGTGGATAAAGCGAGAAAATTTAACTTTTTAACCAGTATTATTTAACTTATAAGGTTTTATCATATTCATCAATATTGCCTAAATTGTCATAATTTTTCTTTTCGCTCAGCGCATTCACGCTCTCGAATCATGGAATGCTTCTATATAGCTTGGCGTATTTGAAATGCTTTGCTTACAATGGGTCATAGTAGTTTAAGTGCACTTTGTTGACAATAATCCTTCTAAATACCCCAACAAGTAGCACAACAACTCGGGCTTAGGTGAGCATGAGCATACTTGAATAATTATGGTATGGTTACCATGCCTAGCTTATAATCGCTCATGTATTGTTTCTAGTGAACTTCGTCAACAACAACCCTAGTGACCCCACTGCCGGTGAGCAAACTTCCTAACTCTATAAAATATTAATAAAGAATACCATTCTCAAGTGGTTTTTAACGTTGATTTATCTTTTTGTTTACTTTGAGTGGTATATAAACAATATATAGTTAAGTTCCGTGACCAATCTGAAAAAGTTAGTAAATACATTTTTCATTGATTTAAAATGGGCCTGACTTAAAATTACTCTTTTTCAAACGAAATCGTTTAAAGAAATTTGAAATTGTAGGGGAAACAAGCTCAAAATTAAATGCTTAGCTTATAATCGTTCATGTATTGTTTTTAGTGAACTTCGTCAACAACAACCCTAGTGACCCCACTACTGGTGAGCAAACATTTTAACTCTATCAAATAATAAACTATGTGAATTGGTCCTCAAAAACGTCGTAATATTGAATTTTTTTTATTACACTGTAGAGTTTCGCCATATATTTCATAACATTGTATTTTTTCTAAGCTCTTCATTAATTTTGATTTAAATATAATTCGTTTTTTCAAAATTAAACATTCACGTATCAAATGTTGCTGGTGGTGTTACCATGCTTTGCCTAAAATTGAAAAAAAAAACTGATTTAATATTCAAAACTTATTTTTATATTTTGAATAGTATATAACCAAAATAGAAATGGCATTGTAGAGTTCCGTAATATATTATTGGAGGGTTTGATTAATTATTCATTTATTTAAAGTGGAGTTGCTTTGAAATTACACCTTTTCCAGCAAAACCCTTTTATCAAATACATTTTAGATTAACCAAGTAAAACTGAAATGTTTACGTCTGATGTGCAGTTGGTGGTGTTGCCATGCTTAGCTTAAATCATAAATGTATTGTTTCTAGTGAATTTCGTCAACAACAACCCTAGTGACCCGACTGCTGGTGAGCAAACTATAAACTATACAGGCTGATTTTAATTAACGAGCAATCTTTCATGGGGTTCACACCACCACTCATGAATATGACACCCTATATGAGTCCAACCCATATAGGTCGGTTTTATTCTTTTTGTCGATTTATACGATCATAGACGTACTCAATAGACGATATTTTTGTTCTATTTTTAAAGTTGACCCCATAGTATAAGTTATATTATATGATATATACTGGTACTTTCACCCCTTGAAAGATTGTTACTAAATTTAAATTCAACCTGTTTAAAATAACAATTAATTAAAAAAGTCCCCAAAAAGTGCAAACTAAGTATTGTGATTAGATGTTTTTTTTAATTTCATTATTTTATTTTTTCGAGTGGCATAGGATTACATTGAAAGGTTTTTATCAATTTAAGGGGTAAGTGGACAAAGGTGTTAACTAACAAAAAATTCAAATTGAGAAATGAGCGTTAGAAAAGTTTAAATCCTAAAATCAAGGTAGTAGTATATTTTAAATGTTTTATCTAAATCTGAAGTGTCAATCGTTTTTAAAATATCATTTCTTATTAGATTATATAACAGAAATAAGATATTTTTAATATAATTATTAAAAAAAATAGACAAAACACGAACTTAACACCTTTGTATAATTTCATGTAAATCATATTTAGATACTGTGAACTTAAAAAGGGCTTAAGTGAAAAATTAAATAACAAGCATTATTTTTATGAAATATATTTATTTAATCAAAAAAAACATGTCAGTAAGGTAGAACATTATGGAAAGTTATTCCAATGTTAAAATAATACCATTGAGACTCTTGCTCAATTAAGACTTTAATCCCATTTTCATTATGGGGTTTGAAAAGAAAGGAATCACTTCTATGTCAGCAAACGTATCACACTGTTCATAACACCTTTGTTTATTTTTTATTTATTTAATCGTGTTCATTTTGCGAACATGCAAAAGGTACATGGTTTGTTATCACATTATATTATTTCAAACGTAATAGTATAAATGATTTTTCGAAAATGTATATGCCTATAACACATTTGCAAACTTTAAATGTATGCGTTTTGGTAGTTAACACCTTTGCTAGAGTCTGTATTTTTGGATACGAATTAAAATGAGATATTTTGAGTCCACCAGTCCATTTATCGTCACTTAAAACCTATGTTCATGATAGAAACTATTTTTTTTCAGTTTTGTCAGATAACACCTTTGTCCACTTACCCCTTCAATTCTTCTCTAAGTTAAAATGGCTGCCTTGAAATAAATGAACACTTTTTCAAGCAATTCCTTAATACCCAAGAAATGGTAGAAAACTAAGTGCAACATTGCATGTTGACGTCTTGAATGTTGTTGGTGGTGTTACCATGCTTAGCTTATAATCGTTCATGTATTGTTTCTAGTGAACTTCGTCAACAACAACCCTAGTGACCCCACTGCTGGTGAGCAAACTTCCTAACTCTATAAAATAATAAACTATATAAATTGGTCCTCAAAAACTTCATAATATTGTAGTTTTTTTAATACACTGTAGAGTTCTGCGATCTATTTTCGTAAAGTTAAATCGGGCTGTCTTAAAATAACACTTATTTAAGCAAAACCCTTTAACCAATGAAATTATAGAGTTACCAAGTTCAAAATGAAACGTTTAAGTCTCAATGTTGTTGGTGGTGTTACCATGCTTTGCTTATATTTGTTCATGTATTGTTTCTAGTGAACTTCGTCAACAACAACCCTAGTGATCCGACTGCCGGTGAGCAAACTTCCTAACTAATATATAAGATCTAACCATATTAGTTTTAGATACAGGCATTGAAAAGTTTCAGGAAATAATTTAGTTCCCATCGCGATAAACAGCGAGGAAGAGATTTCGAAGCTCAACCTGATACCAGGATTTTCATTTAACTATAAACTGTAAAAAAACACCATTCTCTTTAACTCAATGAAATGTTTAATGGAAGCAGTGAATTACCTATTCTTTTTTCTTTTTTTTATAATCAAACGTTGCTCCACACTAGGAATTTCTCCTGTATCGTGGGTTCACACACATTTAAACTCACATACACAAACAGCCAGACCCGAAACAACTACCTGTAGGTCATACAAATATTTGTTCCGTGCGGGGATCGAACCCACAACACGCGGCGCACACGTACATAGCAGCCGATGGCTCAACCACTGCGCCAACCGTGTCGTCAAATATTTACTTTTTAATAATTACGAGTATCAAGTTCAGAATCTTGTAAATATTGGTCTCATGGTAGCAGGTTGTCGCGCCAAAGTACCTTCCACTCAATATATTTGAAATGTTTATTTATATAACCTGTAAATTTTAATATGGAAACTTGGAAACCGTGACACTTTAAAAAAATGTGAAACACTTGTAGTTAGATCTTATAATTATGGCTGCTAAGCATATATCATGATCAAAGATGTCATGTACGGCTTTGCTTTTAACTTTCATTTTTCATATTATTTTCAGTTCATGTGGTAGACAACAACCCAGGACAAGGTTGGTACTGTTGCGTGAAGCTCCTGAATATTAGTATCTAAGATAGCCATATAAGCCATTATGTGCCTAAGTATTTAACATCAATAATATTATAACTTAACAACTTCAAATATTCTTATTAATTAGGTGGCGTAGAGCGAAATGTGCACAAGCACGTGTTTCGCCGCGTTTTTCACTCGATTTTCTAATCTGGAGCCTTCAAATTTACTTTCCATCGACACCATATGCCGGAAATGTATTAATTAACCATAATTAACAATAACTAAATAAGTCACAATTGCCTAATTTCATTTTTTGTTTGTTTCAGGTGGGATTCCAAACCGTAAGTACCTCCGTACTAATTATTAAAATTAGATACAATACTAATTGTATTCTTCAACTGGACTTGCATAAGTCAGGGAAGTAAAGCGGGGAACTATTTTATTCTGCCAGAGATGGCATTCAACGAATGGGGCAGGAAGAGGGGGGAGGTAATAATAATATCAGAGTTGAGTTTAAGTAGCTTTAGTAGCTATTCCGTCTTCCACAAGGTAGTAAACCTGTTCCCAGTATTGGCCAAGGAATAAGATTAGATGTGGATATTAGTTCCCCGTTTGGAAGACGGAGATTCAGTATGTCGTTCATATAGATTAAAAATAAAGTTGGGCCCAATAAGCTGCCCTGTGGTACTCCAAAATTGATAGGGAGTTCAATACTCAAGTGTTCTCCCGATATCACAAAGTGCCGGCGATTTGTGATGTATTTGTGAAACCACTCAAGTGGTTTTCCCTTTAATCCTGCTGCGTCTATTTTTTTGAGGAATGTTTTTAAAATGAATTGGCACATAAAAACAACAACTTTCTTGAGAATGTGCAATCGTGGGTTTGGTAGCATTTAGTGATAGGAACTGCAACAGGCGTGGAGGACTGATATCAGACAGCGCACGAACGAAAGAGCGTCTTCCGGGCCCGCGACTTGTGGTAGTGATAGGAACCGTGTGTTTCTAGTCAGCAGGAGGCTCACATTACCCTCGTATCCTCTCAGACGGAGAGAATCTATCAGAATTACCCCAAAGCAAAAAATAAAAGTTGCTAGATTGTCAACCGTACAGCAGGCAACCTATTTGTTGTGAATTCTGGGTTATATGCTAATGAGACATATTTATTTTACAGCTGACCCAGCTTTCGGCAGGCCCACTCATGAAACTCCCGGTAAGCCCATTTCTTTATATTCCAATAATCCTTCCTATTATTACGTTTGTGTGGAACCTCCCCATTACCTACCGATGGACTCTGCTATACTTTATTCCCTTTCGCTTTAACCATGTCTAGACGTGTCAAGAGTTATAAAATATCGTGTTGCTCATTCTATTATTATCCTTCATCAGATATTTCACCGGCCTGGGCCCCGAACAACCGCCCTGGCAAGCAATGTAAGTATGGGAGCAGAGTGAATAACCTGGAACAGAAGAGACAACCGCACGTCTGTTGTAACACCTGGACCAAGAAAACCACTGCAACTAACAGTTAGCATAAAGCCGGTGACAGTGTCAAATGGTTGCCACAGACGTGCAGTTGACTGCAGTGTCCAGGGACAAATCGATTGTTGATTTACCCCAAGAGGGACTGCATATTTTTGTGGGTTTGCCCTGGACACGGTTTGTATGGACCTCATAATGAAGTAGATAAACAGAAGGAACATACAATACTTTATTCTTAAATTTGTCCGTAATATGGCACATTGGTAATGCATCTGATACCTCTGATGTTGCAGACGCTCATTGGCGGCGGTGAGCATTATCTATTATTAGGACCCCGTTTTATATGACAGACAGTGCGACGTATTTGTTAAAAGTATTTTAACAAAAAGTGCTGGATAATAAAGTGGAAATCTAGTGTGTTTAAAATTGATGATTTATCACCATCAGTCGCCTGTCGAATCATCATCTGCCTAGCCTTTTCCCAACCATGTTGGGGTTAGCTTCTAGTCTAACCGGATGCAGCTGAATACCAGTATTTTGCATGGAGCCAGGTCCTTAGTCTCTGGTTTCCTCAAGATTGAGTTTCTACACCGCTAGTTAAATGAGTATTTGTGTTGAACTTTTGTTTTTCTTTTTTGCAGTCGACAACCCCAACGCACGCGCTGGCAAGTAAACGTCTTCACTTGAACGACTTATTACGAAAAACTTTAATTAAACCCAGAACTTACCGTAAAATATTAATGAATACCTTAAATTCATGATATACTTCTTTTTTAAATAAATATGATCTTTACTTTAAGTCAACCTTACTTTGAGTACCTACATAATCAGCACTTTTTTGTATTCAATCCACAAATTTAAAAAAATAAATGTATTTTTAATTTTAGTATTTATTTTTATGATAAGGGAGATGATTCACATGTAGTTCCATACAAATGAATTATAATTCGAGATCGCTATATCAGAGTTATCCGCATGATTAACATACAGACGAAATGTCGTCAACAACAGCTTGACACAACACCCGTTAGAGGAACTCTGTTTTTGATTGTCATTATAGAATACGTCTACGCCTTCACCAGGACATGAACATGATCATCATCTGCCTAGCCTTTTCCCAACTACGTTGTGGCTTCCGGTCTAGCCGGATACAGCTGAATACCAGTATTTTACATGAAGCGACTGCCCATCTGACCTCCACAACCCCGTTACTGGGCAACACGATCCCCCTGGGTAAGACTGGTTGTCCGACTTAGGGCTTCTGACTAATCCGTAACGACTGTCAAAGATCTATGAATAATAACCGGGACCAACGGCTTCACGTGCTTTCCGAGGCACGGAGGAGTCTCGATATGCACTGAACGGTCACCCATTCACAGACTGACTTCGGCAAGCGTAGCTTGTTTCTTGACTTCACCTTCGATGAACCTGTGAGGCTGAAAAAAGATTGTCACTTATTATTGATTAATTTGACAAAAAATACGTGTCCAATATTTTTTGCTAATCATAATGACGGACTAAATAAACTTAATATATTTTTACCAGTAATAGGGATGTGTCCTAACACATCCCTATTACCTAACCTTCGATGAGCGAGTATGATTTGAAATCATCTGGTCTTTTGACTATTAAGTCTATAGAGACCTAACGTTCCTAGGAACGTCTCTAGTTCATCAAGTTAGCATCCAAGTAGTCTTCCATTTACTAAGGGTGTTCTTCAGGTCGCGATTTGTGAAGCGTGGTCATGCTGCTTACTTTAACGAGTTGTGGGTGTTACCTCAATTTCTAGTGGGAGATGTTTTGCTAGTCCAGCTCGGAAATATCGACTTCTGAGCTAGACTAGTAACTATTCTGATGGTAGAACATTGATTAGCACTAGAATAGGTATATGTGTATTATTGTTGCTGGGAAGTTTGTTCCGCCACTTTTTCTTCCCAGCAAAAACACTAGGAAGTGGTGAAGGGTGGGCGTTTTGGGAGACTGTCTTTTGTAAACGTTTTGACGTTCAAAAAGTGCTGATTCTCAGCCTAATTTGAATAAATGAATTTTGATTTTATGTATTTATGTGACGAAAAATAGCAATGAGCAATTAATAGAGTAATCACACAATTGCTCTTTACTAATAGGTAATTTAGGTGCTACGGCGATAACCTCAGCCTATTTCTTGTTAAAATGTAACCAAAGAAATGTCTAGGATATCGACTAGGACGAGCCTCATCAACCAATGATTGATTAGCCAATAACTGGCCCACTACCTACTTATTCCAAAAAAAAGGCCAGCTCTCTGAAGAACACAACTGTCACGTGAAGAGTCGACCAAACGTTTCGCTATGCCTCTAAAAACTAAATGTGCACATGGACCACATGGCCCTAGTGTTTAATCCCCAAACGGTTCAAACATCTTCCAAGTAGGTTGTTATATTTTCGCCGTTTGAGGTTTTCATTATTTTATTTTTTTAGATTTAAAATTTTGGTTATATATTTAAGGCCATTGATTAGCATAAGATTGATGACGACGACAGCATACAAATCGGACCTAATGTTAGGTACATGCCTAGTAAAAGGTTAATATGATGAGAAACATGAGGTTAAGGATATTTCCCAAATCAATCATCTTAGATACATGGAGCTGGTTGAATAATGATTAAGTTACGTTTGGACTGCACTGTGTCCGACTGGTGGTTTGGATGGAACAGGCAATCTCTAAGTTATCATCACTCGTAAAGATGGTTCCGCGTCGGTGGTAACAGATTAACAAGGTCACCACTGGTAGTCATTTGTCTGTGGTAACCTCGTCAGTGGTAACCTATGTACATAGAGAGAAAATATACCTTCTTATTAAGTGTTTATAATCTTAAAGCGCATTGACATGACTGGGGATGTATCCTAGGTAAAAATATATTAAGTCTATTTAGCACGTCAGTAAGCTTACTAAAAAATTGGACACGTATTTTTTGCTAACTCCAATCAATAAAAAGTGACACTGATATAGCACATCAAAGTTCAGGAAAAGGGGCTTGTGACGTCACTTTTACGTTAAAAGTGTTGCACGGCGTGACGTCACGGACAATTTCAACGCACTATATCGTCGTCATTTTTGGTTTACGTGACAAAAGAAAAAATACGTGTCCAGTATTTTTGAGTAATCCAACTTTCGGACCAATCAGAATTTTTAAGGACACTATCCTAGTATGGTAGATAAGGTTAGCCAAAAGAAACGACCATTACTGTTAATTTCACCTATACTCTTACCTACCTACTTAACATCAACATTGGTGCTTGACTGCATGAATGATTGCCATGCACATAAAGTTACCCCAAAATGTCAAATTTTCCCCATCGAATATGAACCTTATTTCTTTTACGATAAACTTGAAAAACTATCAAAGAAATTTGACACATTTTTAGGTTTTAGGTAATGAGAGTATCTTCTAATAAAAATAATGAACGTAAAATAAAAGTATCTAGGTATGTTTATTTCTCACCTAAATATGTATATATAATTACACATTAATATTAAATGTTATGATAATAGGTCTGTTACTGTGGAAGACTGGTGTCTAAATCTAAATTAGGCTGCAAGCTGTATTTCAGGACTGCAGCAATATTATCTAGTGAAATAATCTCATCAGTCTAACCGGATGCCAGTGAATATCTGTGTTTTACATTGATCGACTGCCTATCTGACCTCCATACCCCAATGAATGGGTTACAAAGTACCCTTTGGTAATGCTGGTTCTCAGACTTTCGAGCTTATAACTACCCGTTACGACTGTGAAAGATTTAATACATATATAAATACGGAGGGGTTTGAGTATGTAATGGATAGTCAACCATCTACGGAACGACCTCGGCAAACGAAGCCTTAACCCTTAATCAACCCGTGTGGCCGAAAGTGTACCTAGGTATTATTTAGCCCCAAGCTCCTCAAATCTTATTTTCATAATATCCGTTCCAAATTCAAGCAGAAGAAGATGCAGCATGGACTGAACTCTTGGGTAGGCTTCCAGTGTAACTGGATTCAGCTCATCATCTGCCTAGCCTTTTCCCAAACATGTTGGGGTTGGCTTCCAGTCTAACCGGATGCAGCTGAATACCAGTATTTTATATGGAGCGACTACCTATCTGACTTCCACAACCTGTTACTGAAGAACACGATACCCCTTGGCAAGACTGGTTGTCAGATTTTCAGGCTTCTGACTACCCGTAACGACTGTCAAAGATCTGCGAATGACAGCCGGGACCAACGGCTTAGCGTGATTTCCGAGGCACAGAGGAGGCTCGGTATGTTATGAATGGTCACCCATCGACAGACTGATCTCGGCAAGCATAGCTTAACTTTCAAACGATCCGTGCGGCTGTTTTTACTTGGCCACGATCGCCTCTGTAACTGGATTCAGCTGAATACCAATATTCTACGTGTCTAGAGTAGTCTAGACTGTACTCCACCTCCACTGATCCTTAAGTAGATTGTCAAAGCTATACATAGTTGATTATAACATAAATAACCACAGAGAGATGCTAAGTCAATGGAGGATGCCAAAAATCACATAGCTTGTCTAAAATTAGCATTTTGTTTTTGCGATTTTGACACCTTCCATATTTGCGGATTCCAACTACACACAGGTATACTTTTTGATCATAAAGAGCAATTATTTGTACATAATTATGTGCATACAGGATGACAGGTCGAAATTAAATTACTTACCTACATCTTTTGCTAGTGTAAATACTTTTATAGAAATACATAATTTCGTAGGTACGATGAAACCAGGTCTGACTCCCAAATATTTTTCAGTTAGATAAGAGTTCATTCATCTATTGTAAGATAGTTTTGAGGTAGTAACAGCCTCTGCAAACACGGAAAATCAACGTGAGATTACAAACCTAGAAATGCCTGGCAACACCTGGGTGTAGGTAGGTACCTACACACGCTAATCAAGCTATATAAGTCCTGTATAAGCTGACCTCTTACTGGATGGAAATCTTATACAATGAGAGGTCAGCGTATACTCGAAATGTATAGCTTTATATGTATTCAAGTGTACTATAAGAACCAGTTAAATGTAATTGTTAACTAGCGATCACTCAGGTCGATTCTCGTTTTTGTTATTTCAGCTTTCCGCATGCCTTCTACATAAAAACTGAAACTATGTCATATCCCCAATGCTTGTAATATTCTTCAAAAGGTATCCCAAAATTTGGCTTCAGGAATCAGTTATAGAATCAGAATCAGCATCAAATTCGTTAAACATAGGTATATACATTAAGGATCTACGATTATCTATTGTATCTATTGTATTGTATCTATTATATATACGATTATCTATTGACGACCGATGTGGCGCGGCGGGCGATGGTCCGCCTGCGACGCAGCAGGTTGCGGGTTCGATTCCCGCCCTGGGACAAATGTTTGTACGATCTACAAAGATTTGTTCTGGGTGTTCTGGGTATTTGCTATGTATAATAAAAAATATCTATCTATGTAATGTATTGTATTAAGTATATCAGTCATCTAGTACCCATAACACAAGCTCTGCTTAGCTTGGGGCTAGATGATGCTGTGTGGATTGTCCAGCAATATTTATTTATTATTTATTATTTATCTTATAAATAGTAAAGGTTCTTGCTGTTTTGTCGTTACTGACATAAAAATTAGAATAGAAAAAGCCAATTAAAATTACAAATTCAAATTCGAAAGCAAAAGATTACGAATATAACATGTCAATTAAAATTCATCACAGAAATGCCAATAAAAGTAAAAATTATAAAGAAAAGAAAATAAAATCATAAATACGGTACAGTAAAACGGGGTGAATCGAAACAAAACTTTTGATGAGATTTAAACGTTCATTCAACATTATTAATTACTGACAAGGTGTTGAAATTAATCATTTCAATTCCTTAAAAAAAATAAGAGTCCTTGTAGTAACAAACAATGTTAAACTAACGGGAAAATGCCGTTAAAAGTTTTGTTTCTACTCACCCCTGCATTTCTATTGACCCCGTGTAACGGTAATAGTATTTATAACTAGATATGGCTACTTTCATATTACATGGCAAGCGACTGTCCAATCCATTCTAAAATATGAAGCAGTGTTTATCTCATTTATATACTTTAAGCTTAAAACCCAAGTCACAGCACAGAATGCTGACAGTACTACCTACCCTTCCACCCTTCTGACCCTTCTTAAAAATACTTACAGATGCGTTATCATGGTACACTGATACTGCTGTATACTCCCAGTACACAATAATAATAATAATAATAATCGTTTATTTGGAACAATAGTACACCTAAGTCGCTTTTTCCGATCCCGATCGGAAAATATGGTCTACTTTTATAGCAAATGCTTCCGGAAAGTTCCACAAAGGTAGAGAAGGTAGGAGTACCCGAGTAATTTAAATATAAATAAATAAATAATGCTGGACAATCCACACAGCATCATCTAGCCACAAGCTAAGCAGAGCTTGTGTTCTGGGTACTAGATGACTGATATCTTAATATATATAAATCTCCTGTCACGATGTTTGTCCGCGATGGACTCCTAAACTACTGAACCGATTTTAATTAAATTTGGCTTACTGTGTGTGTTTTGGTCAAACTTAAAAGATAGGATAGTTTTTGTTTCGATTATTGACCTTAATATATTTTTATTACAAATTCAATGTTTTCCTATAATAAGTTCCATACATTTCTAACAGATGGCAGTGTAACTTAACTTTTGAGGCGGTACGAAGTTCGCCGTGTCAGCTAGTACTTAATAAAATACATTACATAGATAGATATTTTGTTATTATACATAGCAAATACCCAGAACACCCGGGACTAATCTTTGTAGATTGTACAAACATTTGTCCCAGGGCAGGAATCAAACTCGCATCCTCCTGGGTCGCAGGCGGACCTTCGCCCGCTGCGCCACATCGGTCGTCAAATGATAGTTCCTTATAATAATAATTGCAAAGTATCTTTCATTCTTATCACCTTACTGGCCTCGGGTATACAGATGGTTTTCGTTTGACAGCAAGTATTTAATAATAAACAAAATGAATTCGAGGAAATTACTTTTAGACATTGCGTCTTGGCCCGTAAAGATTAAACAGATGAACGAATACAACACAATTATTGGAATTACTACAGGAAAACCTTTCGGTACTACTTTTTAGGGTTCCGCGACGAAATGGCTAATGCTAAACCCTTATAATTACGGCCGTCTGTATATTAAAGCCATTTTACTCGAACACTTATAGCAGCATATCGCTGAAATTTGAAAGAAAGGTGTAGTCTATGAACAGTAAAGCAATGCTGTAGTACTATTTTTACAGTTTTAAGTAATTATATGTATTTAATAAATATAAAATTTATTTGACGTCCGATGTGGCGAAGGACAGCTTGCGACGTAGGAGGTTGCGGGTTCAATTCCCGCCTTGGGACAAATGTTTGTACGATCTACAAAAAACATGTTCCGGGTGTTCTGGGTATTTAAGAAGTATAATAAAAAATATCTATCCATGTAATGTATTGTATTAAGTATATCAGTCATCTAGTACCCATAACACAAGCTCTGCTTAGCTTGGGGCTAGATGATGTTGTAAAAGAGGCACATGTACATAAATACCTACCTTGACAAATAGAATAGAGCAATAGAACAGTTGTTGGTAGTATATTGATGAAATTTTGAATAAAGCTGTTTTCTATGCTCCGCTAAGCAATGGTGTAGTGAATGCACGAAAAAAACAGCCACTGTTGGCACTTCCTATAGACGTTACTAGCGATAACAAAAACAATTCAGTTCACATCGCGTGGGGGATATAATTTTGATCTCTTTTCTTTTAATATCTTGTTTCTAAGTAACTTGCAAGGTAAGGAAATAACTTAGTTGCATACTCCGTAAATCATCATCATCATCATCATCATCATCAGGCTATACTAGTCCACTGCTGGACATAGCCCTCTCCTAATGAGCGCCATAGCGCCCTGTCTTCAGCTTGCCGCATCCAGCATCTCCGTAAATCAGTACTGTGTATTTGTAAATATTAATCGCGACCACGGAACCCTTCACTGTGAGTGGCCCAACACGCACTTCATCGTTTTTGTATAACGCAATGCACCAAATATTTGATCGCTTCATTATTTGAACAGTAATTCTCTTATGTCGTACAGGTTATCGGCACGCCGCTATAAAAGACACTACTTCATAAAAAATTCGGCATATACTCGTGTGGTCTTACAGTTCTCTCATCTGTGATATTATTTAACAAAAATGAGGGCATTTTCGGTGAGTAAACTAAGATTTAGTTTTTGTTCCGTTATTTCCGCAAATAATAAAAAAAAAACATAATTAATTATCATAGGTTGTCTAAAAGAGATCGCCTTGTCCACTTGTTATATAAATAATTGTCCTACGTTTTGTTTTTTGGTCAACAATAAAGCAGTATAGTGTAACAAATAAATAATAATGAATTGAAATTTGAAATCACCCACCTGGTGTTGAGCAATCCTGGTGACTAAAGCACATTGCGATAACGTTTTCAAGTTAGCTGTAATTTTTTTAGAGTCTAGATAGATAATATTGACAAAAATTACTTCTTCAAAGAAGTTATCTGTAAACACAGTTTCTCAGTTTACAACTTCGTAACTTTCATAAATAAAACAGATTCAGTTTCTAAGTAAAACACGATAACCCACGATAAGACAGATCATTATTAAAACAACAAGAAACTTGCGCAATCAAAAATAAATAAAACAAATACTGGTGACTAATAAGGACATTGATTGTGAGCTGATAACGATATAATTATACTGTTTTTAATTGAGATTGTCATATCTACCTATCGGTCCATTGCACGCCATTGTTTTCCTAACTTGTTTGAATACGCAATTATTAATTGCCATTTGTTAGTTTGTTTGAGAGGTAAGTTTACAGGCGCCAGCACATCAAGGTATCCCAAACTGTAATTTCCTAATTGAACATGAATCCTTTGTGATAAAGTTGAAAAACTATCAAAGAAATTTGGCAGATTGGTGCTTGATGTGCTGGCCTCTTTACTTATCAGTTTGTTTTTCACTTTTGTATGTATGTAGATGGCTATTCAGATCTTAGTTGTTTTCTATGTCGTGTGTTGTCCATTCGATGTCATTTTTGCTTACATGCCAATACTAATATTTACAATAATGGAATCAATTAACCAAGTAGTTCTTTACATTGAACCTCTTCAATAATATTCTCACAAATCATTATTGTTTTCCTTTCCTACATTTCACTTGTCATATTTCGCAGTTACCTGTGAAAGTTATTTTTTGTAGTTTAAAACCACTATGTATAAATAATTAAATGGTTAACCATTTTCCTTTTGCTCAAACAATGTGCGGCAAATTGTTTGAATAGATAAACAAACAGTTCGTTAGAAAAACCAAAGGTCATGTTTGTTATAAATGTACATTTGATTTAAATCTCAGAAACAGGTCTCATTCTCGAGTCCTTGACATCACATATTTGTTGAGTATTTTATAAGTGTTTACATAGCGACTTCTACCTTATAATAATTTTACGTCTAGGTGCTAAACTAATCCTATAATATATATACTAGCACAGCAATACTTAGGTGTTTGTTCATGTTATAGTCACTCTTGTATTCTTTATAAAAGGGTTAGCAGAGTATGGTACTGTACGCCCACATTTGGCTTTTCATAATTATAACCCCAATAACACTATTATAAGGTGCTTACATACACCTGCTTCTGGGCACAAATCCAGACTAAGGGCTGGTTAAATTCTAAACCTGAAAACATTTTGCCTCAGAGCATATGATCTGATGGCCTACCCAAAGTCAATGATTTATATTTAATCCAAAGCGCTTTAGTGTAGGCTTAATGACTAAAAAACCCTGCTCGGCTTAAATCGGTCGAATAACAATAGCTGCGTATCCACTTATCTTATCAACAAGATAAACCGCGTCCGTTTCGAAATATTTGGGAAATCATAATACTGCAAACTTGATCAGTCTAAAAGTGATTCGGTGTTAAAATGAAGGTGTTATTTGTGTTCCAGGTCTTCTTTGGACTTGCGCTGTTCGCTATGGCTGCGGCTCAAGGTAAGATTAACCGCATAATAATTAATAATTATTATTAACACCTTAACTGCCAGACAACGAGACACAATATAAACTGTAGGTATTGTTTGTCGATCACCTGGCGTTTAAGGTGTTAAGGAAGAGTTATGTCTGATTTATCATATTATGGTTATTATGAAGCAAATGCAATAATATTTTTCTGTGATTACGTAGAAAAAATAAAGGGGCTCGTGGCTAAATAATAATAGTTGCACAGGTTCATTGAAGTTTGACCTCCCCTTCGCGAGCCTCGGAAAGCACGTTAAACTGTTGGCCCCGGTTGTCAGTCGTAATATGCGTATATTTGGCAGTCGTTACGGGCCCGAAAGTACAAATCACATGACGTTATTGGTCAGTTATATAGAATACTTATAATATCTGTTATCCGGTCATAGATGTATGGAGCAGCTGTCTATTTCAGGGATTTTAGAAATGATTTATTATGATAAGAACAATGAGCCCCATATAACCGACCATTTCTAAAACACACTGTATACAATAGGTTCAATTTTCTTACTTCCATTCTATTCTATAAGACTCTTCCTAATATAATTCTTACTGCATTAACCCAATGTTTATTTTCTTCTGCAAGACGACGAAAACGCTTTGCTTGTGTGTGCTTATGTGTGCTTATGAATGGTTTTCAGTGAACGTGGTCGACCACAACCCTGACCAAGGTAAATCGAGAATAATTCTTATTTAATATCTTTCTTTTGACTGAGAAACCATGATATCCAATGATATTTTTAGTTAAGAAATCAATACTGTACCTCTTTCATTGTAAATCTCATTGGGTTAAAAGAAATCATGTTTTTTTACAATTTAAAAACGTTAAATCCAAGTTAAAATAAATAAAAATAACAGAAAAGAACGTGAAAATTACGAAAAACCGGCCAAAATTTTCAACGGGTCCTTAATCATATTTTGATCCCGAGGTATCAATTTGTGGAGATCTCTTCCACCCTGCATATTTTAAAAGTCATAAATAAAAGCAAGTTATTATTCCTGATCAAAAGTATCTACATAAATACGGTCAGGATTCGTTCTTTGCTCATAAGACGTTAAAAATTGCAGTTCACGTCGTGGACAACAACCCTGGCCAAGGTAATTCTGTTTGATGATATAGATACTAATACGACCTGATAACAAACTTAAAATAAAATAGAAACTACTGAACCAAAAATGACCAAGCCTTCGGTAAGATACGACTTTAGAATATACTGCCTCTTTTGCATGATTTATTTATTTGTTTATTTACTTAGGTTCACCAACAATTGTCCACATTGAATAACGTAACACATACTTAAAATTAAGTTCCAGCTCAACAATTACTTATAGGTAAACACCACATGCACAATTAAAAACATATAGAAAAATAAGCTACATAACTTATTGTGTAATAAGCGCTAATTTTCAATTAAATTAAACTAAAAATAATAATTAAAAAAAAAGGAAATTTTTAAAATTGGTGAATAGTAAAACTGATTAATGATGATGAATTAATTATCGCCTATTTATTTTCAATACTACAATAAGTTCCTACTAAACAACAACTAACAATTTTATTCTATGTTAAGTACTAATAAAATGTACGAGTTGTGGTACATACACTAAGATTATAAGAAAGGTCATTTATTACATAGCACTTAGGTATAGTATAAACACACCGTTGGTATTTCTCTGGAAGGAAGACAAAATCAGTCAAAAAAAACGAAATAAAAATGCTCTGATCATTATGAATGCTCGTCACAAACCCAAATGCTTACTTAGATTGATGAAATTATTTTCAGGGAATTACGGGGTGAACAAGCCTACACCTGGTGAGCATATTAATTTATTAAAATATATGTTTCAAGTTAAAACATCCAGAGCAGTAATAATAATATGTTATTAACAAATCGTTGAACTATTATTAAATGCTCCATGCTCGTAAATGAATACTTATCTGATCTGAGTATTAATGCTCGATAAAATATTCAAATAACGAATGCTAACAATGAATTATTTCTTTTTATATGCAACGAAAGAGCTTAGTTCAAATTTGACGTATTATTTTCAGTACACTTTGTGAACAACAACAGACCGGGCAGTGGTAAGCACACAAATTAATGTTATATACATATTAATGTAACCAGCCGCTAGGTAGAGCCTAGTATAATTACAAATTCTCACGTTGGATTGCTTGTGGTTATTTTAAATGCATGACTCATAACATGGTGATATCACTTTCACGGGATATTGGGGCTTATAGACAGTGACGGATTAAGACTACTTGATGCCCTAAGCAATCCACGCCTGTGGGCCTCCCTATCCGTATGTCAACTATCGGTATTTCAACCTTAACCGCCTAAAAACATTAGTTGTGCAAAACGCGCGAATTTTCAAAATAGTGCTAGAAACTATTTTTGGTGTGGTTTTTGGTGACATGAGAGTGAGACGTGATACTCTAAGGACGGTTTTTTTTGTGCTTCTTCTGGTTTCCCCCAAGATGTGATGCCCTAGGCAATTGCTTAATTCGATTAAGGGTTAATCCGTGACTGCTTAAAGATCTCGACCTGGCGAGAACTGAGCATGTTCAATAATTTGCACATTTTATTTTATATGAACAAGAAGTTGTGTTGTGTTGTTTATATAAACAGCTAAGTTAAAAAGTTTTTGAATTAACTTTTAAACTTAACTGTGAGGGCCCACCATTATGCCCACAGATACGCCCATGGACATACACTATAGGAAAACATAAAATCATAATGAAATAAATACGAAGCCAAAGAAAATACTTTTAACTTAATTGTTCAGAATCAGCATTGCCATTCAACGTGGCAATGCTGCCAGCCTTCTGGGCACTTTTCTCGTTGACAACGATGCGGATGAATTTTTCGATGCCCTTTGATTATTTACCAGTACCAGTACTAGCCTATTACTGTCCCACTGCAGGGCAAAGGCCTCTTTTCATACAGAGAAGGCACGAGCATTAATCACCACGCTTGCTCAATACGGGTTGGCAATTTCAGACTTATATTAATTATATAAGTCCAGGTTTCCTCACGATGTTTTCCTTCACCGATGTCAATGATGTCCAAGATAAACTTAGAAAGTACATATGAATTGAAAAACTCACATTGGTACTTGCCCAGGTTTGAACCCACAACCTCGTGCACAAGAGGCGAGGCCTAAACCACTGGGCCATCATGACACATGATTTGATTATTTATTTTATTTTATTCCTTCATATATTAATAATTGTATCATTTTAAAGAAATAACAATTAACACTTTTCATTTCTTTTTTAAACATACGATTTAATTTTCAACTCAAATAAATATGTATAATACTGATGTTTTAGTAAAACTACTAGCAATTAACAAAATAATCTTAGAAAGCAGTGTCATAAGCGCATGAGCAATGACTATTGGCAGAATAAATATTTATTTAAATTTTAACACTGTGACGTACTTATTACTGCATAACTGCATCGCTCTGATTGCTTACCTTGATTAGATAACCTGGGAATACTCGAACAAATATTCATATTCACATATGTACATATTGCGAATTCTCGTTTTGAATGACGCTCAAATGCTCAGTTAAAATGGGAAATATTATTTTCAGTACACTTTGTGAACAACGACAGACCAGGCGATGGTGAGCACATAGCATTATTGTATAATATATGTATTTAAAAATAAGTGTTTCTATCAATTTGGCACTGAAAGGTCTACGTTCTTTAAACCTAGTGTACAGGAGTTTTATTAAATACTGAGAAAACCAGTATGATACGACTTTAAAAAGGTAGTGTCATTTGATCAATATTCCATAAATGCTTTTAAATGTATTGGCGTATTTGTAATGCTTTGCTTATAATGGGTCATATTATTTCTAGTGCACTTTTTTGACAACAATCCCTACAACTACCCCAGCAACCCAGGTCAAGGTGAGCAACACATTATATATCATGTAAAATCTAATAAAACTGTAAAGTTGACGGCGTGTCACAAATGCTTTTGTTGGTCGACCCCTGCTTGGCTTATAATCGTTCATGTATTGTTTTAGTGAACTTCGTCAACAACAACCCTAGTGACCCCACTGCCGGTGAGCAAACTTCCTAACTCTATAAAATAATAATGCACTGTAGAGTTCCTAGATCCATTTCCGTAGGTTTTATTGTTCATTAAATTAAAATCGGGCTACCTTAAAACAACACTCATTTAAGCAAAACCCTTTAACCAAAGAAATTGTAGAGTTACCAAGTTCAAAATGAAATGTTTAAGTCTCAATGTTGTTGGTGGTGTTACCATGCTTTGCTTATAATCGCTCATGTATTGTTTCTAGTGAACTTCGTCAACAACAACCCTAGTGACCCCACTGCTGGTGAGCAAATATCTTAACTCTAAAAAATAATACACTAAAATAGACTTCAAAAAGTTTTTAATATTGTATGTTTTCTATATCAACGATACATGGTAGAGTTCCGTAATCAATCTCCAGTTCTTCATTAATTATTCTTTACATTAAAATGGGTTATTAATGGGTGTATTGTTTCTAGTGAACTTCGTCAACAACAACCCTAGTGATCCGACTAGTGAGCAAACTTCCTAACTGTCAAAAAAATAAACTATGTATATTGGTCCTCAATAAGCTTTTTCAATACACTGAAGAATACCGTGATCTATATCCGGAAATTTTCATAAATTAAATATTATTAATTACATTAAAATCAGGCTGCCTTGAAATTACAATTATTTAAGAAAAACATTAACCAAGGATGTTGTAGGGGATTCAAGCTCAAAATGAAATGTTTAGATCCCATATGCCATTGGTTGCCGTACCATGCTTACCTTATAATCGTTCATGTATTGGTCCTCACTGTAGAATTCTGTGATCTATCTCCGGAAATTTTCACAAATTAAATATTATTAATTACATTAAAATCAGGCTGCCTTGAAATTACAATTATTTAAGCAAAACATTAACCAAAGAAATTGTAGAGGAACCAAGCTCAAAACTAAATGTTTACATTTCAAATGTTATTGGTGGTTGTACCCTGCTTGGCTTATAATCGTCCATGTATTGTTTCTAGTGAACTTCGTCAACAACAACCCTAGTGATCCCACTTCTGGTGAGCAAACTTTCTAACTTTATCAAATAATAAACTATGTGTATTGGTCCTCAAAAACTTCGTAATATTGTATTTTTTCTAAATAGACAATACAGTACACAGTCCCGTGATGTATCTCCCAAGCTCTTCATCAAATTTCATTGCAAACAAAAACCCTTTAACCAAATGTAAGAAGAGAAACCGAGCTCATAATTAAATATTTACGTCTCAAACTTCCTAACTCTAAAAAACAACTATATATATTGGTCCTCAAAAAGCTTTTTCAATACACTGTAAAATTCCGTGATCTACGAGTGTGTCCGAAAGTTTTCATAAATTAAATATTATTCATAAAATTAAGATCAGGGTGCCTTTAAATTACAATTATTTAAGAAGAACCGAGCTCAAAATTAAATGTCTCATATGTTGGCGGTGTTACCATGCTTAGCTTATAATCGTTCATGTATTGTTTCTAGTGAACTTCGTCAACAACAACCCTAGTGACCCCACTGCCGGTGAGCAAACTTCCTAACTCTAAAAAATATTAATAAAGAATACCATTCTCAAGTAGTTTTTAACGTTGATTTATCTTTTTGTTTAGTTTGAGTGGTATATAAACAATCCATAGTTAAGTTCCGTGACCAATCTCAAAAAGTTAGTAAATAAATTTCTCATTGGTTTAAAATGGGGCTGACTTAAAATTGCTTTTTCAAACAAAATCCTTTAAAAAAAATTGATATTTTAGGGGAAACAAGCTTAAAATTAAATGTCTTGTATGCTGGCGGTGTTACCATGCTTAGCTTATAATCGTTCATGTATTGTTTTTTAGTGCACTTCGTCAACAACAACCCTAGTGACCCCACTGCTGGTGAGCAAACATCCTAAGTTACAATAAAAATAATAATAAAGTAGTTAAATGGGAAGTTTATAATATTAAGTTATTTTTAGTCTATTTGAAATGGCATCTACAAAACACATTGATGAGTTCTGTGATCAATCTCAGATGGTTTTCATAAATTTAAAATGGGGCTGCCTTGATATTGTCCTTTTTCAAACAAAATCCTTTAACCAAACAAATCGTAGAACAAACAATTTAAAATGGAATGCATGTAACGTCTCGAAAACTGTTGGTGGTGCTACCATGCTTAGCTTATAATCGTTCATGTATTGTTTCTAGTGAACTTCGTCAACAACAACCCCAGTGATCCGACTGCCGGTGAGCAAACTTCCTAACTCTATAAAATAATAAACTATGTAAATTGGTTAAAATTAAAATCGGGCTGCCTTAAATTAACACTTACGTAAGCAAAACCCTTTAACCAATGAAATTGTAGAGTTACCAAGTTCAAATTGAAATGTTTAAATTTCGAATGTTGTTGGTGGTGTTACCATGCTTGGCTTATAATCGTTCATGTATTGTTTTTAGTGCACTTCGTCAACAACAACCCTAGTGATCCGACTGCCGGTGAGCAAACTTCCTAACTAAAATATAAGATCTAACCATAATAGTATAAAATACAGGCATTCAAATGCTTCTGGCTATTCCATATAGGCGCAATTTAAATAAGTTACTTACAAAATATGAAACACTTGTAGTTAGATCTTATAATTATGGCTGCTAAGCATATATCATGATCAAAGATGTCATGTACGGCTTTGCTTTTAACTTTCATTTTTCATATTATTTTCAGTTCATGTGGTAGACAACAACCCAGGACAAGGTTGGTACTGTTGCGTGAAGCTTCTGAATATTAGTATCTAAGATTTAAAACCGTAACATATACCTTAGTATTTAATTTTAAGCATATTTTAACTTGTTACGATGGCGTAGAGCGAGCTTCCACGTGCTTCGTCGCGTTTATCAATCGAATTTCTAGCATGTTTTATTTATTTATTTATTACATTTTAGGGAAAACTTTCAGCCAAACAGACAGTGAATATGGCCAATTACAAGTTTCCACATGTACTTTTCTTTCAATTTACATCCCATAGGACACGATATGCTGGAAATGTATTAATTAACAATACCACCTAAGTAAATAAGTCACAAGTGTCTAAATTCATTTTTTGTTTGTTTCAGGTGTTATTCTAAACCGTAAGTATCTCCCGACTCCGTATTAAAATTAGATAAAATAGTAAATTTATTCTTCATCACTGGAGTTGCCCAAGTCAGGGAACTATTTCATTCTGTCAGAGATGGCATTAAACCAATGTTATGTATACTAAATCTCATGTGATAGGGGGCGAGCATATTACCACTAAACAATGTGAATTTACACATATAAAAAGAACTTGCTTTAGAACGTGCAGTCGTGGGATTGACTGCACTTAGTGATGGGGCCCGCTAGGCATGGACGACTGGTACCTACCAGTCAGGGGTGCGTACGAATTTACGAGTGTCTCCCGGGCCCCGACTTATGGTAGTGGTAGGAAACGTGGGGTTTTAAACGGCAGGAGTCTGAAATATTGCCAAGGCGATGGATATCCATGAAGATTATCCCAAAACAAGATCCTACACTGTCAACCGTGTAGCAGACTACTTAATAGTCATCAATACTGGGGTTATCTAATGTGACATATTTATGGTTTTACAGCTGATCCAGCTTTCTACAGGCCCACATACCAGAAGCCCGGTAAGATTATTTATTTGTATTCAAATACAAAGACGCACATAGCATGTTCGCAACACATTGTCTACTTACTTACCTACACTGAAATATGAGCACATTTATTTGATATACGCGCGGTTTCAAAAGCTTTCATAACGCTTTTCGTAGTGACACTAGAAGTAACATCCAGTTTCATTCATATACGTATACAAGTCAAGAGGATAGATACTGAAGAGTTTAATGCAATTACAGACCTTATTGTATACAGGCTGGCAGAACTATTTTTCTCCAACCACTCAAGAAAGATTAGAATAGTTTTGAAAATCGAATAGGTCGCCGGCCTAAGGGACTTAAAATAAGTTAGGGAATTTAGAAAAGTTAGGTTCGTTCCTTAATGAATGCCTTAAAATTAGCGAAGCGCAATCATTTGCTATGGTAAAATATTCTGATCTACAATACATACTTCATTCCCTGGACATATTTTTGACTAGTTTTGCCCGCGGCTTCGCTCGGGTTAGGAAGTGGGGGGTTAGAAAGAGACAAAAAGTAGCCTATGTCAATCTCCATCCCTTCAAGTATCTCCACATAAAAAATCATGTCAATTCGTTCTCCGTTTTTCCGTAAAAGACGGACAAACAGCCACACACACTTTCCTATTTATAATATTGTATGGATTGACACTAATTGCATTGGTCAATCAAACAAGCTTACTTGCCGAAAAAAGACTCTCAAATTAGACCTGTCAGCGAATTGTTCACTGAGCCAGCAGACACGGCTACATATTACTCTCTTCCCCTGCAACCATTACTAGACATGTCATAAACTTTGTAAAATATGCTTGTGTTGCTCATTTTATTTCTCTCCATCAGACATTTCACCGGCCTGGGCCCCTGAACAGCAAAGTAAGTATAGAGCAGAGTTTATAACGTGGTAAACAGACGAGACAACCGCACGTCTGTAGTAACACCTGCACTAGGATAACCATAGTAGATAACATAAAGCCGGTAACCATGTCAAATCGTTGCCACAGACGTGCAGTTGACTGCAGTGACCTTAATTATGGAACAGATTGTTGGTTTGCCTCAGGAGAGACTGCATATGTCATGTGCGTTTACAACCCCCTTTTCTTTTGAAAAAAAACACTTTAACTTTATTTATTTGTATAGCTAAGCACACCAACAGCACTGTCACTTACAATTCAAATAAAATAGCATCTAAACTGGGTATTTCAGTCACCATGCAAATGACAGGTATGCATGACATTGGCATTAAGTAAATAAGACGGCACGGTTGGCGCAGTGGCTGAGGCTGTCGTGGGTTCGATTCCCGCACGGAACACATATTTGTATGGCCTACAGGTAGTTGTTCCGGGTCTGGCTGTTTGTGTATGTGAGTTTGAATGTTTGTAAACGCACCCACGATACAGGAGAAATTCCTAGTGTGGGGCAACGTTTTATAAAAAAAATAAAAATAAAGTCACAAGTGTCTAACTTAATTCTTTGTTTGTTTCAGTTGTGCTCCAAAACCGTAAGTACCTCCCCACTCATCATTAACACGTTGAATGCCAAAGTACCTACAAACTCTTGTTCAAACACTTGTTTAGCAGTTATGGTGTTAAAATTAGATACTCGTAATTATGCTAAACTTATTCTACACCCGGACTTCCCCAAGTCAGGGAAGCAAAACGGAGAACTATTTTATTCTACTAGAGATGGCATTAATGATAGCATTGAGATTTTCAGGCAGAGGCATACCTATCAACATGAAGCAAATTATATTCTAAATCTCACGTCATGGGGCGAGCTCATTGACACAACACCCTCACCGTCTGGTCCGGGGATCCCTTTTCTATGGTGGATGAGGAACTTTACACCCTCAAACCCTTCAAACCAAACCTTAGGTGGTGTTGTAAGTTTTTAATCAAGTTCTTTTTATATGTATATGTGTATAAAAAGAACTTCATTTAGATTGGCTGCACTTAGTGATGGGGCCCGCTAAGCATGGAGGACTGATACCAGTCACGGGTGCGTACGAATGTACGAGTATCTCCCGGGCCCCCGACATGTGGTAGTGATAGGCACCGTGGGGTTTTAGTTGTCAGAAGTCTGACAAAACCCACCATTTCTCAGACGGAGGGTACTCATGAGGATTAACCCAACGCAAAAAATAAAAGTTTCATAGACTGTCAACCGAGCAGCAGCAGCTGATAGACCTTAGAGTTGTTAATTCTGGGTTATATGCTAACGAGAAATTATTTATTACTTTACAGCTGACCCAGCTTTTGGCAGGCCCACTTACGAGAAGCCCGGTAAGACCATTTGTTTATATTCAAATAAACATTCTTAGATACATAGCCAATAAACATTGCCTACTTACTTACCTACAAGGAAATATGAGCACATATATTTTATATAAACGTGGATCCCAAAACGTTCACAAATGTTTTTTGTAGTAACACTACGTAATAACATGCACTAATAATAATCCATAAAATAATTTGGAAATTGAAATAAACGCATAAATTGAAATAACGCATAGGTCCAAGGGACCTACACCATTTCCTCGACTTATTTTTGATTGACACTATTATGTTTGTGTAGATAATCTACAACAGGCTTACTTACCGAGAAAAATACTGATAAATTAGGCCTGTTAGCGTGTTTGTTCTACGGAGCCAATGGACTCAGCTATACTTTAATCTCTGTCACTTTAACCATCCCTACGCGTGTCAAAAGTTATAAAATATCTCGTTGCTCATTATATTTCTTCTTCATCAGACATTTCGCCGGTCTATGCCCCGAACAGCCGCCCACCCTACTACCCTGGCAAGCAATGTAAGTATCCGAGCAGAGTGGATGACCTGTAAGAACAGACGAGACAACCGCACGTCTGTAGTAACACCTGAACTAAGAAAACCACTGCAACTAGCAGTCAACATAAAGCCGGTGACAATGTGAAATTGTTGCCACAGACGTGCAGTTGACTGCAGGGTCCAGGGACAAATAGACTGTTGGTTTACCCCAAGAATTACTGCATATTTTTGTGGGTGTACTACCCCCTGCAAATCTGTGTGGACCACATAATGGAGTACACATGGAACATACGATACTATATTTTCAACTTTGACCGTGATATGGCCAATTGGTGTTGCAGACGCTCATTAGCGGCCATTGTCTATCATTAGGGCTGACAATAAGACATATTTGTCAAACGTCTTGTAAAAACAAGTGCTGGATATTTTTTTTTTAAACACGTTTCCCCACACTAGAAATTTGTACTGTGTTGTGGGTGCGTTTACAAACATTCAAAGTCACATACACAAACAGCCAGACCCGGAACAACTACCTGTCGGCGAAACAAATATTTGTTCCGTGCGGGAATCGAACCCACGACACGCAGCGCAGCAGTCAATCGCTCAGCCACTGCGCCAACTGTGCCGTCAAATTGGAAATATAACATAATAATAATACCAGCCTGTTACTGTCCCACTGCAGGTCAAAGGCCTTTTCTCATACAGAGAAGGCGCGAGCATTAATCACCACGCTTGCTCAAGACAAGTTGGCGACTTCAGTCTTATATTAATTTAAGTGGAAATATGTGTGTTTTTTTTAATTCAACTGTTTCAAATTATCGGATAGACACGATATGTCGCCTGTCAGTTCCATCAGACACCCCTACTGCTTGCAAGTCCCCAACAAAACAAGACATGAGAAGGACCGTCATGGTTTCTGAACGTGTTAGCGACTGGCCAGACCCATGGCTTACTAATCTGTGGTTTCCTCAAGATTGAGTTCCTACACCGCTAGCCAAATGATGATTTGTGTTGAACTTTTGTTATTTTTTTTCAGACGATAACCCCTACGCACGCGGTGGCAAGTGAAAATCTACGCTTAAAGGACTTATTACGAATTACTTCAATTAAATTTCCAGAATCTTTTGTTACCTTTTAATACATACTATGTTTCTTTGTAAAATAATTACATCTGACTTAAAATCTACTTGAGAGTGCCTATGTAATTGGCAATTTCCTTGTTATGCAATCTGCAAAATTATAAAATAAACATCAATAATTTTAAGTGTTTTTTTTTGTGATGCAGAACATGCGTGTAGCACATACAAACTAAACTGACGTGTTTTATGTGTCGTGTGATCGCGATATCAGAGTTATATTATCCAGGCAATTAACATATAAATATACATACACAGGCTTATTTGTAAAACACCAATAACCTCTCATGACTATGTTACTAACATCATAATCAACAACTTCTGTTCTACGACTTTTGAAAATTCATCATATTTTAGTTCATCAGATTTTCATACAAAATTAAAAATATATTAATTGAGGTCTCTTAATGTTACGAAATCTAAGCAAAAGAAAGTGATAGTACAATAGAGAGGTATCATTTGGCTTTAGCGTAAAAAGGCGGGATTGGTATCGTAGCAAGTTACTAAAGTGCGCGGCAGGCGTGTGTAGGTGCAACAAAATACAGAGTTGAAATGTGTTAGATAGGTAATCACTTTGTAAAAAAAAAAATATCAGTAAAATTTTGGTAAATCTATTATGTTTTGTAAAAAGTCATAGAACAAATAACCCTGTATATAAGACCAATATATGCGTGGTATAGGGCGACGCGACAGCGGCACCATCTCCTGGTTTGTCCAGCCTCATGGCGTGGTCCACAAGTTTTTATTTCAATAAAAATAATTTATTTCGGACTGTAAGACCATTTCGGTTAGTAAACTTACAGTCACCGGCAGGGATCTTGAGTTGCGCAGAAATCGATTTTAGTGTAAAGCGCCTATGCGCGAACTTACCCTACTACTACGTCCAACGCTAAAGATCCGTGCCGCTCCTTACACACAATTTAAAAACTAGTGTTAGTACTGAGAACTATAAGTGACACATTTTATTTATTAAGAAAACACGACGACATATCGGCATGAAGGCGTATCCAATGTCCCATAATGGGGCTGTCCTATCTTTCAGCTATAGGTTTAGTATGCTATTGAGCATGGCGCGTACTCTGCGCAAAATTGAGGCGAATCGCTTCGCTAAAGAATCGCTAAAGATGACGCCATGATGACGGCATGGGATAACTGCTAAGCATGAGGTCCTGGGATCGATTCCCGGGTCGAGCAATGTGTTACTGAGATTTTTAAATGAGAATTTCTTAGTAGCAGCCTGGAGTCTGGATGTGTGCCCGGTGAATGGCAATATGCTCACCCCTATTACATGGGACTTCAAAACATAACTGGTGAGCTATAGACACACATCTGCCCAACCATTCGGGGAAATACAGGCGTGATGTTATATTATCCAATCGTTTTAAAAACCATTTTATGTTAATACTTTTTTCATGTAAATGAGCTCTTAGTGATATTTCCTCTTATTATTACGCTATGTTTTGAATAATTCTAGGTACCTACTAATTTTAATTTGATAAATGTTTGATTTTCCTTATTTACAGAGTGTGGCATAAAAAAAATCCCACATTTCAAACCACTGTTTTGGTGTCATTTGTCTATGTATGTAGAGAAATGCAGTTGGTACCGGTAGGGTGTTGCGGGATGTTACAAAGACTTACCGTGACTTTGGAACATAAAGGGCAAGGACGGAACACTGATGGGTTTTAGTCAGTAAAAGTCTGACACGCCCTCCCGATCCACTCAGAACGGGAGAAGTCATTGGATGATTTCCTATCCTTAGAAAAAAAGAACCGGTAATATGGTTTTCGATCGAGACAATGTTCGATGTGACGGTCAGGCAAACAAGCGGTTTTAAAAAGAATCCTCAGGAAGTTTCTTGCCCATTCCTCTAGACTTCTACGACGAGACGAGGATCTTCTGGCTAAATAAAAACTGATACATGGGTCACAGGTTAGGCTACGCTTGAGGCGGTCGGTCCGTGGATGGGTGAGGGCTTTTGAGTACACGAACAACTGTCATAAGTCTAAACCGGAAACCGGGACATGTAGCTTTTATTAATTGGCTAAGAGCCCCTCAACGCGACGTGCTTGAGAAACCCATGGAACTGAGCATGCGGTGGAAAAGCAGGTAAGTATGGTCTTTTTGCCTAATGATATCGCACCGACAAATGCGGTAATATTATGAAATTATCACTTCATATTGTAATACCTGTCTGTTCGCGATATACTCAAACTACTGAACGGAATTTCATGTAGTTTTCACCAATAGACAGAATGACTCATTAGGAAGCTTTATGGAAACCTAATTTAGTAAGATTTGTGTAAATAAACTGAAATATGACGACGATAGTTGAAGTTGTTGGAAGTAATACGAGGGACGGTCTTGTTCAGGCTTGGTAATGATAAAAAACATTATTCATATTTATCTTGCTGAGCGCACTTATTTCTTTTTCTAGGTTGCACCCGTGCGAAGCTGGGATAGGTCGCTAGTGCATAATAATATAGTGTTACGAACATCATCTTAGCGGGGGCAGCGGCAAAGGCGGCGGCGAGGACAGGGGTACAGGCAGAGGCGGAGGTGGGACCATAGAGAAAAAAAAAGATTTATAAAATACTTGAACTTTGAAAAAAAACTTAGAATTAGATCATTAGTTACCTACATATAAAAAGTTACAAACAAACTTTACCTCTTTATAATATAAGAGATTTATATATTTCCAACCAGTTTCAGTGCATGCACCTAAATTTATTCATATATCAGGTCTTTACCTATGAAATTGCCGTTCTGCAGTACTGGCCATTTCAAATCAAAATATTTTTTGTTTGGCTAAGAATTCTAATTTCAAATTAATTTTATTTTAAAAACATGGATTTTTTTTTCCAAAAGTAGTCATTTGTTTATTGATTAGTGTTACATTTTCATCGCATTTAAATCTTTTTCGTCATCATGGATACGTTAAAAATTCGAGTAATTATGGAATATGAGTACCGTCGTGGCAGCAACGCGGCACAAGCGGCACGCAACATCAACGACGTTTACGGAGCTAACACTACAAACCAACGCACTACCTGTTATTGGTTTGCTCGCTTCCGTTCTGGAAATTTCGACCTGAAAAATGAACCTCGCGGTCGTCCGAAGACTTTGGTCGACAATGACGAATTAAAGGCGATTGTGGAAGCTGATGATACACAATCTACGGCTGAATTAGCAGCAGCTTTCGACGTTAGCGTCAAAACAATATTGGTCCATTTGCGTCAAATTGGCAAGGTAAAAAAGCTTGACAAATGGGTGCCCCACGAACTCAATGATCGCCAGCGCGAAGTACGCGTCGAGACGTGCCTTGCACTGCTCAACAGACACACAAATGAAGGAATTTTGAACCGCATTGTTACGTGCGATGAAAAATGGATTCTGTTTGATAACCGCAAGCGCTCAGCAAGTTGGTTGGATCCTGGTTCAGCACCTAAACAATGCCCTAAACGAAAACTTACCCCAAGAAAAGTGATGGTCACTGTTTGGTGGTCTAGCGCCGGTGTGATTCAACACAGCTTCTTACCAAACGGGGTGAGCATTACTGCAGATGTGTACTGTGAAGAATTGAACACAATGATGGAGAAGCTGGCACATCTCCAACCAGCATTGGTCAATCGCTCGTCTCCGCTGCTCCTGCACGACAACGCGCGACCTCATACTGCACAGCAGACGGTCTCCAAGTTGCAAGAACTGGGGTTGGAAGCTCTCCGTCATCCGCCCTACTCACCAGACCTTGCGCCTACAGACTACTACTTTTTCCAGAATTTGGATAACTTCTTGGCGGGAAAAAAATTCAATACCCGAGAGGCAGTACAAAATGCCTTTGAAGAATTTGTTGCCTCCCGTCCAGCTGATTTCTTTAAGAAGGGCATCAATAAACTGCCACTGCGTTGGCAAAGATGCATTGATTGCATGGGTGATTACTTCGATTAATACAAATAAAAAATACATGAAAAAAAATCATTTAATTTTTTTCATACAAAACGGCAATTTCATAGGTAAAGACCTATTAGATTGCCAGCATGGCTTTTCCTGTTGATCTCTACGACTAGTTTTGCTTGTGTTACCTACCTCTTTTTTAAGTACAGTCGCCAACACATCAAGCTACCCCAAACTGTCAAATTTTCCCTATTGAACATGAACCTTATACTTTAGTGATAAAGTTGAAAAACTATCAAAGAAATTTAACAGATTGGGGTAATTTGATGTGCTGGCGTCTGTACCTAAGTACCTAAATATGTACATTAAAATTAACATTAAGTTTAAGACTGTATGATTTATTTGTATTTAGTAGACAGACATGATTTATTACTTAGTCATTTATTTCAACCATTCATTTATATTGTTTTGTCAGCTTCATGATCTCTTATTAAGTTATTGATAAAAGTATAATGGATTAATTATCGATATTTATGATTTATTTTACCAGCTAAGAACTTTGTGTTAAATAGGAACAGGGTTGGCCTTAATGCACTTCCTTCTAGGTACCATACCATATTGTTATGTTTCTTTTTTTTGTAATTTTACCTATGTTGTCTATTAACACGTTAAACGCCAAGTGATACACGAAAAATACATTTTCTATTGTGTCTCGTTTTCTGGCATTTAAGGTGTTAATTAGGTGTTGAAATTAGTTTATTTATGCCACTGCACGAGTTTCGAGTTTCTCAAGCCACCGTGTTGTTAGACGTTGGTACACACATTTACTATTGTATTATTTCTTTCAAAACCACTCCCCCGACGGAAATAGAAGGTTGTTATAAATTTGACGTGTTGGTCCCTTTGTGGCATCGTAACTCCCAAACGGATGCACCAATTTTGATAAAGGATTTAGGGATCCGTAGCTCAATAGGAAAAAACCACCCTATCACTTTGTTTCACGTCTGTTTATTTGTCTGCCCGCCAAGACCGTGTTTCTCAGGAACATATGGAGGTTTCAGATTGAAATTAATGTCAAATACGAAGGTCTACGGTCTCTTTTAGCTCAAAAGGTTCTAAGTAAACGCTATAATAATTCACAGCTACTTATGCGAAGCATTTGGTAGTTTCAAATGAATCAAAACCTATAGGGTACTTCCCGGTGACTTAGACTCATGAAACTCGGCAAAATAAAAGCCTCACAGTACAAGTAAAGGAAAAAATATGATTAAACGATCATATTTTTTTTGCGACGACGACGATTCACTGCGACGCATATCGATGTTTGGCACAAACACATTTGTTTAACCGCAAAGTTAAGACTGTCTTTCAATCCTACTTATCTTTTGCTGTACTTTCATAATAGAAACATTTTATTGATTTGTTTGGCCTTTTTTGTTAGACATGGTTCGGAACCCTTCGATGGTACGAGAACCTACGTGTTCGAGGTCGACTTGCACTTGGCCAGTTTTTTTTTTTTTTATTTGAAAGGTGACTCGGTCGTGAGTGTTCTCAGCTATGGATAAAAAAAACTGTCCAGCCGTTATAAGATCATAAGCCCTTTTCTAACCCAGTTGTAAACGTCCCTTTGTGCCTATTGACCTAGCTCTATTCCGTCTCCTGCTTAATATGGAGGGAAGTGGAAATTATGTATTTTTCTAACTGCTCCGCTATTATTTTCAGATTAATTTCGTTGCGGGATCCAAGACAGTTGAATCGTTTCTCCTGGACTCGTCAGGCTTCATTGTCTCGACGCTTTTCTGGTTGATTCTCGTTTTCAGGAGTTGCAGTGGTTTGGGAATTATGTGGCGGGCTTGTCCCAAAAAAGCCCTTTTCTAGTTGTTTTCACTTTGACACTTGTTTCTAAAGCATTCCCAGCTGTCAGCTCGCATTGACATTGAACAAGTCGCGTTTACCGCGATTAGATCTACATTAGAATCTAAACATTTTCAGCCGCGTATTGCAAGACTTGTTTGGACAGGTTTATTGCTATAAAAGACGCAAATCTTAAGGTAAATCGGCAAACATTTATTCGGTCTTATAGTTATCACATCGACAGTGTTAATATTAATACTTAACAAAAATGAAGGCATTTTATTTGGTGAGTCATCTCAGTTTTTGTTTCTATTAAAAACATTGATTCGTTATTAATTTAATTGTGTGAGGATGTCGCTATGGCTCAGTGGTTGAGGCCTCGACTTTCATGCACGAGGTTGTGCTTTCAAACCAATGTGACTTTATCAGTTCTTAAACACATTTTTAGAGTTTATGTTAGATATCACTTCTATCGGTGAGGGATGACATCGTGATGAAACCTACACTCATTAATATAAATATGCTTTGCATTGCCAACCCTCCTTGAGAAATCATGGTGATCAATGCCCTTAGACCATAGCCCTGCATAACATAACATCACGTCTGTATTCCCTGATGGGTTGGGCAGAGGTGTACTTACAGTACACCCACATTACACCAGTTATGTTGAAGTCCCATGTAATAGAGGGTGAGGCTTTTGCCATGAACTGGGCCCACATCCTGACTCTGGGCTGCTACTGAGAAATTCCTAACGAAATATCGTAATAACACATTGCTCCACCCGACAATCGAACTCAGGACGTCATAATTGCCCTCCTTGAGGAGAGGCTACCGAGGCGACATAACGTCGCCACCTTCCGCCTGACATAAGTCCTCTGCGGACACGGTTGTTTCCTGTTCCCGGGAATATAATCCCGGACCTTCTGCTAAGCAGTGGGGCATGCGACCACTACACCAAGTTAGACTGGGACAATAATAGGCTGGTATTATTATACTTGTAGTACAAGTAACTGCGACGAGCTGGAGCTTCCTGTTCCTAACCGGTTGCGATATTGTGTCTGCTTGTAATGTTTTATGAGACAAATATTATGTACACTTATCCTCATTCTTTGCATTAATTATCTCAAGGATACACCAGTGCACCTTTGCACCATATCATATGTCATTTTTTTTATATTATACCTACATTAAATAGTATAATATTTTCTTGTATTCGTGGTCCCGTGCGTAATTCTTCTAGTTGTTTCTTGTGACAGACTATATCATAAACATCTACAACAGCAACATTTCTGTCAACATTTGGACATTTTTTTCAGATATCCTATCCTTTGTATCAAACCATTATTTACAATCTACGAGTACTATCACAGTCTCCAAATGGTAACCTGCCTAAATTTTATTGTCAAAATAACTTTAAACAATTTTGTCGATATTGTGTTTATTGTTAAGTTATCCTGTAAGGCTGTCTCATATTAATGATTAAAGATTATTATAGATAGTTTAATGGACTCGTGAGTACTTTTACTAGTGACATAGAGAAGAGGAGTAGGATATTCAAAATTGAGTCAGTCTGAAAGTGAATCAGAATAAAAAGGGTGTCTTTGATGTTTCAGTTTTTCTTCGTGTTGGCGCTGATTGGCATGGCTGTCGCTCAACAAGGTTAGTTAAACAAACTCATCATCTGAGTAGTTTTTTCCCAACTGTGTTGGGGTCTGCTGCATGTCTAACCGAATGCACCTGAATAACAGTACTTTTCCGAAAGTTTGACCTCCACAACCCTGGGTAAGACTTTCGGGTTACTGACTACCCGTAACGGCTATCAAAGATCATTGTAATTCAGCTGGGATCGACGACTTGACTGTGCTCTTCAAAACTTGTAGGAGCCACTACTTGAAATTGAAATAAGTTAGAATCAAGCGATCTATAATAATAACCGATGTGTTACATCCTTAAGTCTATGAAACTACCTGTAACGGCTGTCACCGTAGGCTGTCAAAGATGTTTAAATGACAGCCGGGACCAACGGCTGAACGTGCGTACCGAAGCATACCTACTATTTATTGATGACAAGTACCTAAAGGGTAAAAAGCTCGAATGGGCCGAGGTACAGACGCCAGCACATCAAGCTACCCCAAAGTGTCAAATTTTCCAAATTGAACATGAACCTTATGCTTTTGTAATAAAGTTGAAAAACTATCAAAGGAATTTGACAGATTGAGGTAGATTGATGTGAAGGCCTCTGTACCTTAAATATTAACCCTAGCAATTTTTACTCAAGGAAGTATATCCGCATTCGAATAGTTTTAGAAAGACGCTTACATCACCCGTGTTACCAATGTAATTGTTTTTTTTTGTTTCAGGTTTCAGAAGCGGTAAGTTCAAACAGCTGTAATCATCATCTGCCTAGCCTTTTCCCAACTATGTTGGGGTTAGCTACCAGTCTAACCGGATGCAGCTGAATACCAGTATTTTACATGGAGCGACTGCCTATCTGATCACCACAACCCAGTTACTGGGCAACACGATACCCCTTGGTAAGACTGGTTGTCAGACTTTCGGGTTTCTGACTACCCGTAACGACTGTCAAAGATCTACAAATGACAGCCGGGACCAACGGCTTAACGTGCTTTCCGAGGCACGGAGGAGTCTCGATATGTTATGACGGTCACCCATCCGCAGACTGACCTCGGCAAGCGTAGCTTAACCTTCGATCAACCCGTGTGGCTATTTTTATTTAGCCACGAGCTCCTCTTCAAACAGCTGTAATATGAAAATGAATAAATATGAAGTAACGGTGTTAGTAATGTGAAGAAAGGAGAAAAAAAAAATAGAAAGAAAAGAAAGAAAATATGTTAGTTTAACACAGACTAAGAGACACACTAAACACCAGATGCATATATCAGATCAGATAAAAACAAAAAAGCTTAAAGACAAATTAGCAGGAAAGTGTTCCTCACGGCTGCGCTAAAGAGGCACTTCAGCAAAAATGCTACTACTAGTGCCTGACGCTGATTTTCAACTTTACTTGAAACATAAACGTTTGCACTGTGACTTCGCGTGGCCTAAGAGATTTTGGTGGTAGTGGGGTAGGCAACTGGGCAAACGTGACGACCCAAAATGCCATTGCTAAAATATTGTTATAGAGGTTTCAAAGTATTTTTTACATATTTTTTTAACTTTAAACCTTACTTTACTGACTGTTATGTTTTCTCATATTTCCTCCAGTTCATGTTCTTTTTTCTCTATTCTGGGAATTACAACTTTAAAAACTTCTCTGTTTGCATTGGGAATTAACACGTGGCCTGCCACGACATAAAAACAAAAGAAAAAGATATTGTTAGTAACTCGTAGTCTCGCACATAACGTGTTAAATTATAGTTTAAAAAAACTAAAAAAACACGCTTTTATAGAAAATCCAACTAAAAAATAAAAAATAAAATTTAATAAATTTGGATTAAGAAAAGTGTAAATTAGAAAAAAAATGTATATTAATGGAAAAAAACGTGGGGTGCATAGTGTCATCATTATTGCATTGTCATCGGTCTTTGACAGGGGTGCAAAATTTGAATGAAATCTGACCGTTTAAAGTGGGTCAAAATAGCGTCCAAAGGAGTCGGTTACAAACATACAAACATACAAGTGAAGCGTGTAAAAAGAGTCATGAGTCATAAAATCCTGTATAGTCAACATTAATTATACAAATCTGTTTATATTTCAGCTCATTACCATCCTGGCTGTAAGTACCTTCCATTTATTAATACTTAAACTTGTTTGCATGAAAAAAGTAACCATTGAGTGGTAAGGATGCTCAGGGGAAGCTTTCAGTGAAACATATGTGTTCACACTTAGAGTGAATTTGCACCAAAACTGAAACGTGTCATACAGGCATCGACCAATTCTGTAATTGTTTGTAAAAATATAATTGTATCTCACACTATTCTTCTTATTCACAGATCCTACGAAACCAGTCACAGAGGACCCGCGATCACACCCAGGCTGTAAGTATTGAAATAAATCTTAAAAAGACCTGTTTTCAAATTAGGTTGAAAATCGGCTCCGACAGACGTTGTCTTACCCGGAGAGCGCCACCTACCGAGTCCAATTCGGAATCCAAACTCGTGTAACAAAATCCTTAAAATCGGCCCAGCTATTTAGGAGGAGTACAGTGACATACAACACGTACAGAAGAATTTATTTTATACAGATACTAGCTTTTGCCCGCGGCATCGCGTTAGAAAGTGGGGGGTAAGAAAGAGACAAAAAAGTAGCCTATGTCACTCTTCATCCCTTCAACTATCTCCACTTAAAAAATCACATCAATTCCTCGCTCCGTTTTGTCGTGAAAGACGAACAAACAGACACACACACTTTCCCATTTATAATATTAGTATTGATAAGTACATTGACAGTTGTGTTATAAGAGTAAGGTAAGACAAAAGAAACGATGGATGGATTGTGTGAAAGACGATATGGCTAAAAAGGAGGGAACTATTTAGAAGGCGGCAAGTAAAGATGTATGGCGGAAGAAGATTCGACATGCTGCGCCGACCCTAAATAAATTGGGATAGGGGAAAGAGGATAATAAATAATAATAAATAATGCTGGACAATCCACTCATCATCATCTAGCGCCAAGCTAAGCAGAACTTGTGTTATGGGTACTAGATGACTGATATACTTAATACAATGCATTACATGGATAGACATTTTATTATACATAGCATATACCCAGAACACCCGGAACAAATCTTTGTAGATCGTACAAACATTTGTCCCAAGGAACCCGCAACCTGCTGCGTCGCAGGCAGACCTTCGCCCGCTGCGCCACATAGGTCGTCACGTAGGGGTCGGACGTAGGATGCTGATGATACATAATATATATTTCACAACTAACCATACAGAAACCAACAGATGATGAGGATCATGGCCGAGTGATTTGGTAATAATTGGTCATACTATTTTGTAATAAACCTTTTTTGTATTACAGATGGAAACAAGGCCGGGCGACCTTAACTCATCGGACTTAACTAAGAACACATAAAAAAATACATGAACATCGCAATTTGTTAAGCATACCTATGTCTAGGTATCTTTAATGGAAAATATACCTACCTACTTTAGTGTTAAAGCTTATAATCAATTTGAGTAGTTATAAGCTGGGTAAAATGATTGAAATAAACATGTTGCATAGTTATTTTTTCTTTTCTTTTTTTATGGTTTTTGAAATATACGAAACGCTTGTTGGTTCAATTTGTTGTCCAACTGTTCGTCTATCTTGAACCTTTTTAATGAGAAATTAATAAGACCTAAATACATCATCATCATCTGCCTAGCCTATTTCCCAACAATGTTAGGGTCGGCTTCCAGTCTAACCGGATGCAGCTGAATACCAGTATTTTACATGGAGCGACTGCCTATCTGACCTCCATAACCCAGTTACTGGGCAACACGATACCCCTTGGTAAGATTGGTTGTCCGACTTTTAGGGCTTCTGACTACCCGTAACGACTATCAAAGATCTACAAATGACAGCCGGGACTAACGGCTTAACGTGCTTTACCGAGGCACGGAGGAGTCTTGACATGTTACGAATGGTCACCCATCCACAGACTGACCTCGGAAAGACCTAAATACATGATACACATATTATATACTATAAACAGGGTGGCGATTTAGTCACTTGCAGAACTCAACTGGTAATGAGTAATGACCACATACAAAAATTTGAAAATTAACGCTGTTTTGCAATTAGTATTTCTATCAAACAACGGCAGTTTGTAACCGCAGCCCTGCGTACATTGACGCACCCGGCCGTGTTTTTGACTTAAAAGTGCACGCATGACATGATCGGCACATGAGGTCAACGCCCAGGATTCGCTCTAGGTTTGACTCTGCATTAGAAAACGTTAGCGATATATTGATAAAAAAAGGTTCTATTTTTTTATTGATTCGGGTAGAGTACCGTGTTCTGATTCACCTCCTTAAAACCTGCAGGTAACTCAATCGCCAGCCTGTATAATACATGAAGGTCTACGATCCCTTAGACGTGTAATTTTGTCACATAATATCATAACAACATATATTTCCCAAAGAGTTATGCAGAGGTGTTTCTACAGTACACCAACATTTCGCCCGTTATATGCATTACTGGCACCCCCACCACCACCTTTAAGGCATAGTTCGTAGGGATCTTGAACCCTACGACCCCCTCCTTGGCCTCCTTTCCTCCTCCGCCACTGGCTTGGATCCTGTTCTCGATACCGGTATAGCGGTATAATACATAAGTTCCTGCCCAGCCCACTGGTAGCTAGGACCCTGTTTCCGATACCGGTATAGCGGTATAATACATAAGTTCCTGCCCAGCCCACTGGTAGCTTGGACCCTGTTCCCGATACCGGTATAGCGGTATAATACATAAGTTCTTGCCCAGCCCACTGGTAGCTTGGACCCTGTTCCCGGTAACGGTACAACGGTATAATACATAAGTTCCTGCCAAGCCCACTGGTAGCTTGGACCCTGTTTCCGATACCGGTATAGCGGTATAATACATAAGTTCCTGCCCAGCCCACTGGTAGCTGGGACCCTGTTCCCGATGGCGTTGGGCTTATATTTTTTTAAATATTTTAACGTTTCAATACAACTTAATGCATTTTGTACTAAAAAAAAAACATGTTAATTATTATTTTATCAAACAGCCATTTGCAACAGATGCCTATGTGATGATGTTCCCTGCATTTTTCCTTATAATTAATACAAGTACATATATATGTATATGTAGGTACATAGAAAGAGGATGTATCAATTAAAAAATTACTTAGCGGAATCTTGATTGACAACGCTATAGATAATTCTAATCGTGTCCTAGAATATCCATTGTGATTGTGGTAATCTCGGTAAGTCTAGTTTTTTTTATGAAGTAATGCAATTACTGCTTACGTATGTGTCTCACGGTATGATAGATCGTTTATTTGTGTAGAAAGCTGATATAAAAGATCATTGTCTTCATCAGGAGTCAGTCAGTGTTTAGATCTTGTAAAATATATTGAAAATGTCTCGTATCGGGGTAAGCTCTTGTATTACATTATTTTCTTTTGTTATTAGCTATTTTCAAGTGGCTTCGGTCCCTCATCACCCGTGCCTTAATCCCCTTTGTCACAATTATTGTGTGGCAACGTAGGAATTAAAAAAAATATTCATAATCTGTTCAGTACTTTCCGAGAATAATTTCTAAAAACAAATAATTTTACCTCTTTATAAAGTAAGGTTAGATTTATATTTGTTCATGTATTTATTGTTATTTTTTAGTATTATTTTATTTCTAACACTGTTGATTGACATAATATCTTATGTTAGTAGTCAGTATCGTCATTTTGAAATGCTCTCTGCTCCAAAAACCCCTGCCTCACCCTTCGGGGAAGACAGGCGAGGTGTTAAAATGTTACTGCAAACATAATATTTAGATAAAAAAATACTGCTAAATTCACTATATTTCTTATTTACACTTACCTTATTGGTGATGTTCTCCAAAAAGGTCAGGTACGTAGTACTCGCAACCGACGTGCGTGTTTGACCAAGTGCATGAACGTAGACGAAGTGAAAGGAGTCTGCAAGGATCTTAGCAGATGGCGTTCTGTACTTTCTACCTACCCCAATTGGAAAAAGGCGTGAATTTATATATGTATAATTTGTACTAAATTAATCATGCTTTTATTCGTGCTCAATTTTATAGCATGTGAAGATAATGTGTAGGCATTTCAATGAGAACATGCAATAAGACAAAATTGCACAATTATCCTGATCATACAATACTCAACAATAAAACTTCAATAGCTTAGCGTATCTGACTATAGCAGTCTATAAAAATTTAACAAATTAACAGTAATCTCATCAATTGTATTGTCATCTGCGTAGTACTCGCAAACGGCGTGCGTGTATGACTAGATGTATGAACGTAAACAAAGCAATAGGGGTATGTAAGGCAATCCTTACATACCCCTATTGCTTTCTCATTAAAGTCACGCCTTTTTCTGCCTCGGGAAAAAGGCGTGACTTTAATATGTGGGTTTGTTTAACCATCATAAAAAATATCTGAAATTTGTTTTACTCTCACAACTACAAGGCTTAAAACTTTGGCCGAAAAACCCACTTGCCGAATAATCGGTTAAGACTAGTCAGCCGATTAGTCGGCGATGCGAATCATTGCTTGCACTCCTGATTTAAACCAAAATGCTGATAATTTTAAATTATTAATAAATGGAGAGTACCTCTCCTAGATAACATTACTATTAAGAATTAATACTTACATAACATCACGCCTATATTGCCCAAAGGGTAGGGCAGAGGTACATTTATAGTAACACCTACATTTGGCCAGTTATGTTTAAGTCCCATGTAATAGGGGGTGAGCCTATTGCCGCCAATCGGGCACAAATCCAGACTCCCGGCCGCTAGTGAGAAAATTTATATTGGATAAACTGAATAAAACGTTAAGTGCAATAATTGACAACCAAAGAAAAATTTCCTGTTATGTTACAAACTACAAGACAAATTTAATAAGAAGAATTATGAACAAGAGAGGTAATGCTAAAAAATAGGATGTTTGGGATGAAATCATTATATCTTATCAATCACCCTACTTTAAAACATGGAAATATAGAAAAATGAAGAACTGACAAGGTGAAGGTATTTGCCGACTGGTTGCCTACTGGCTGAGCAAATTGTTATTCAGTTTATCCACCTGGAATTTTTCAGTAGCAGCCTCGAGTTGGGATTTGTGCCCGGTTGATAGCAATAGGCTCGCCCACTATCACATCAGACTTAAACATAACAAGAGAAATGTGGAGATATAATATGTATAATAGATATACACGTCTGCCTCATCCTTCGGGGGATACTGGCGTTATGTAATGGGTCTTACTAAACAATATAATATCCCAATCGTTTGCAATACAGATGTTCGCATGCCTGCTGATGCTGGTGGCAGTGGCCGTCTGCGTCGATATGCCACCCAACACGAAAGCCTTGGACCCGCCCAAAGACGGAGCCAAGCTGGACGCTTCCCGCCACGACCCCCAGATCCCCGCCCGCCCTGAAGGATCCGCACCCCGCCCTGAAGGCCGACCGGATCCGCCAAAGGCTGACAATCCTAAATCTGACGGAAAACCACATCAAGATTCAAAGAACTAGATATTTTGCCGCACCGATTTCTTAGACCAAAGCCATACAATGTATTTTTTTAATAACTGTGTATTTTATACAAATTTGTAGAGCATTATAAAGTCAGCTGCAGTTGACATTTTTGTTTTTATTTGAACTCACCACCTACCCTTGTCGCCAATAAACTATTGTTAGTATATAACTGTCAGCAAGCAAGAACACACAGTAGGATGATTCTTGTACCTCCTGGCAAAATATTTATAGCAACCTTTCATCGGAAATCATCAATCTAGGCATCTGTGGAGAAGGGTTTTCGAAATTCAACTTTGACGAAAAGCTTATTTGTTTTTTATGCAAAATTAAGACTTATTACAACTGACAAAGGCTGCTCCGGTTTAACGTCGTCGTGACTATTGCTGAAAACCAGTGCTGTGGCCTGATCTCGCACATAAGCTGCAGCATAACGCTGCGATGCTATCATTTTTCCCGGCTGTCTCCCATATTTTCCCCATATGCATATCTGCGTAGCCTTTTCCCAACTATGTTGGGGTCGGCTTTTAGTCTAACCGGATGCAGCTGAGTACCAGCAGTTCACATGGAGAGACTGCCTGTCTAGGTCAGACAGGCAGTCGCTTCATGTTAGGTTATCAGATAAATACCCGGCAATATTTTTTTCTTTTTTTAAAACATTGCCCCTCACTAGGGATTTCTCCTCTATCGTAGGTGCGTTTACAAACATTCAAACTCACACACACAAACAGCCAGACCCGGAACAACCACCTGTAGGCCATACAAATATTTGTTCCGTGCGGGAATCAAACCCACTACACGCGGCGAAACAGCCACTGCTCCAAGGGTGCCGTCATTCGTCGTATTATATCAAAAAAGTGAAAACTATGTAAGCACCTAAGTTTAGTAATGCTTCCATAAGAGTGTTTAGCCACGCATTGTGCAATAATAACAAAGTAGTACGAGTAGTACTATTAGTATTAGTGTTAGTATAGTAGCAGTATTTATGATCACAATCTAACAGATAAGTATACGACAGTTAAAAAATCCTCAGGTAGACAGGTCATAAAAGAATCAACAACAAACTGCTAATTTTATCTAATTCAATATCTCGAATGTAAATAATTACTCGGTTATTAGTATCGGGGCACTGATTAATCGCAAACGTTATATTCTCATAATTAATAAGTAGTGAATAGAAACTAACCTAATTAAATCTTGCGTGACCATAATTATGATTTGTTTTTATTCTTAAGTACATAGATATATTAGGTTTGTTGTAAAGAATGAACATGAGTTTATTTGCACTCTACATGACGAATAATATAAGAATTATACACATGGGGCCCGGCTGTCATTTGTAGATCTTTGATATTCCTTACGGGTAGTCAGACAACCAGCCCTAAAGTCTGACAACCAGTCTTAACAAGGGATATCGTGTTGCCCAGTAATTGGGTTGTGGAGGTCAGATAGGCAGTCGCTCCATGTAAAATACTGGTATTTAGTTGCATCTGGTTAGACTGGAAGCCGACCCCAACATAATTGGGGAAAGGCTAGTCAGATTATGATTTGTACAAAACTCGCAAATATAAATACGAGCTGATAATAAGAATGTTTATAACTGACCCTAAAGCTTGATAGTGCTGACCTGGGGAATACCGTAGCACATCGGTATTGACGCGAGTTTTAAATGTAATCTCTATATTTTGAATAATACGAAACGAATTTTATTTTTTTATTTTATTTTAAAATAGAACGGCTGAAGCCAATTACACTATTTGAACATATATTCCCTTATATACCCTGATACACCCTGATACACCCTTATCACTCTGTGATGAAAAACAAACAAGTGAAATACATTTAATTAAAACTTAATTGCTCATAAAAAACCCATACAGGGTGCAAAATGTCTTGATTTTAGTTTTTTTTTCTTAAGTTGATTAACACATGAAGAATAAGAAGTTACTGTCCTCCTTTCTTTGAGTTCAGTTTAAAATATTCAACTGTTGAACTATTTATTAAAGCGATCAAGGCAAAGTAACCACCAAGTCAAAGATAAGATCCTACTCCACCTCCTCCTTTTCAAGGACCAAGTTTTGTATAGCAAAAGCATAAAAAAAATAAAAAAAAATGCAATATTAGGTACTCACTCACACTTATTATTTGATTTTGATTATTTTATTTCCTGTTATAGTAGTAATATAGTACCAGCCTATTACTGTCCCACTGCAGGGCAAAGGCCTCTTCGCATACAAAGAAGGCACAAGCATTAATCACCACGCTTGCTCAAGACGGGTTGGCGATTTCAGACTGAGATTAATTATAAAAGTCCAGGTTTCCTCACAATGTTTTCCTTCACGGATGTCAGTGATGTCCAAGATAAACTTAGAAAGTACATATGAATTGAAAAACTCACATTGGTACTTGCCCAGGTTTGAACCCACATTCTTGTGCACAAGAGGCCAGGCCTAAACCACTGGGCCATCATGACATTTCCTGTTATTTAATATTAATCATATCTTTATTATCATCATCTGCATTTTCCCAAATATGTTGGGGTCGGCTTTCAGTCTGACCAGATGCAGTTCATTACCAGTATTTCAAATTGAGCGACTGCCTATCTGACCTCCACAACCCTGTTGCTGGGCGATACCCCTTGGTAAGACAGGTTATTAGACTTTCGGGCTTCTGGCTACCGGTAATGACTGTTAAATATCTACAATTGTATCTATGTTGTATTCTTATTTAATTGGTTTTCTGTAATAATTATGAATATAGGGTGGAAGGGCCAATGACGTGCACACTGATAGCATGAGTCCCAGCAATAGGTAGTAGTACCAGCCTATTACTATCCCACTGCAGGGCAAAAGCCTCTTCTCATTTAGAGAAGGCACGAGCATTAATCACCACGCTTGCTCAAGACGGGTTGGCGATTTCAGACTTATATTAATTATATAAGTCCAGGTTTCCTCACGATGTCAGTGATGTCCAAGATAAACTTAGAAAGTACATATGAATTGAAAAAGTCACATTGGTACTTGCCCAGGTTTCAACCCACAACCTCGTGCACAAGAGGCGAAGCCTAAACCACTGGGCCATCATGACTTCTTCTTCAGCAGTAGGTAATTTTGGTAAAATTACCTACTGCCGGGACAGTCATTTTAATACTAGAAATAAAGATGACCAGGGCGGCGCCAAAAGTTAACAATGTTGTGTTAACGTAAAAAAAATACATAAATTAATAAATTTCTTTTCTTTCTCTTCTTTCCTGGATTTACCTTTTAACGCGTTTAAAGCTAAAGTTAAATCAAACCTTTGTTCTAAAGCATATTATTCGATCAACGACTATTTAGAAGACAAGAATAGTTGGTCGCTTTGTTGAACGCAGGACAATGTTGCTATGTTCTTTTACTGTTTAATAGTTCTTTATTTTTGTGTATGTTTCTTCTACTATCCATATTTTTATGTTATTGACATGATCCTCTCATTACATTGTGTGAATGAGTTGTATTGATATAATTCAGCATTGCACATGTCAGCGGGCACGCCCTTGGACTGCCTTGGAGGCTTTTTATGTATTCAGTTTAGCAGGCTTTGCTTGAGTTAATTGTCGATTTTGGTATATATAACTTTTTATTTATTTATTTTGGCATATTGGTGTGTGCTAGCTAACATGTAGCAAATTATTTAATTGAATGACGTATAAAGATGATTGACATAATTATTATTTTTGACATAATGTGTTGTATAGCTTCAGGTTCTTCAAACCTATCAGACAGACGTGTTGCTGGGGAGTTTGTTCCTCCACTTCTTCTTCCCAGCAAAAACACTAGGAAGTGGTGAAGGGTGGGCGTTTTGGGGGACTGTCTTATGTAAACGTCTTTGACGTTCAAAAAGTGCTGATTCTCAGCCTAATTTGAATAAATGAATTTTGATTTTGATTTTGATTTTGAAATAAAACTAGTGCAAGTTATAGTAAGAAAATATTTAATAAAAAATAAAAATTATTTAAACAATGAATATAAAGAATATATTTACTAATAAATAATGCTGGACAATCCACACAGCATCATCTAGCCCCAAGCTAAGCAGATCTTGTGTTATGGGTACTAGATGACTGATATACTTAATACAATACATTACATTTATAGATATTTCTTTTACATAACAAATACCCAGAACACCCGGGACAAATATTTGTAGATCGGCTACAAAGTGTATTATACTACATTTGATGGCCAGTACAAAAATGATCAATCTAATATTTCATTTACTGGAAATGGGTTTTCGGTAGTTATGTCAAATAAGTATTCAGTGATCATGTCATCAAATGGATTAACAGTCGTATAGTCGGACAAGTTAGTCTCTGCAGAGCTACGAGTAGATGAGGGTTTGTTCGTGTTATTCTCTAAGGTATTGCTTGAGATGTTAGGTTTAGACTTGTTTAACGCCTTTCGAAGTTCGACCAAGGTTTGCATTAAGGTGTCAATCACAGGCTTTCTTAAGGACTTGGTTGGGATGTACTCGTGAATATGAGGCAGGAACGAGGGCTCGGTTGAAATGTCAAATAACTGCTTGTCTGTAGGCTCTGTTGACATATCAATCTCAGCTATGGACTCGCTTGCAATGGCAATTAGGGACTTGGTTGGGATATCAGTCTGAGGCGGGACTGAGGGCTCGGTTGAAATGTCAAATAACTGCTTGTCTGTAGGCTCTGTTGACATATCAATCTCAGCTATGGACTCGCTTGCAATGGCAATTAGGGACTTGGTTGGGATATCAGTCTGAGGCGGGACTGAGGGCTCGGTTGAAATGTCAAATAACTGCTTGTCTGTAGGCTCGGTTGAAATGTCAAAGAACTGCTCGTCTGTAGGTTCGGTTAAAATGTCAAAGAACTGCTCGTCTGTAGGCTCGGTTGAAATGTCAAAGAACTGCTTGTCTGTAGGCTCGGATGAAATGTCAAAGAACTGCTCGTCTGTAGGTTCGGTTAAAATGTCAAAGAACTGCTCGTCTGTAGGTTCGGTTAAAATGTCAAAGAACTGCTTGTCTGTAGGCTCGGTTGAAATGTCAAAGAACTGCTCGTCTGTAGGTTCGGTTGAAATGTCAAAGAACTGCTCGTCTATAGGTTCGGTTGAAATGTCAAAGAACTGCTCGTCTGTAGGCTCGGTTGAAATGTCAAAGAACTGCTTGTCTGTAGGCTCGGTTGAAATGTCAAAGAACTGCTTGTCTGTAGGCTCGGATGAAATGTCAAAGAACTGCTTGTCTGTAGGCTCGGTTGAAATGTCAAAGAACTGCTCGTCTATAGGTTCGGTTAAAATGTCAAAGAACTGCTTGTCTGTAGGCTCGGTTGAAATGTCAAAGAACTGCTTGTCTGTAGGCTCGGTTGAAATGTCAAAGAACTGCTCGTCTGTAGGTTCGGTTGAAATGTCAAAGAACTGCTCGTCTATAGGTTCGGTTGAAATGTCAAAAAACTGCTCGTCTGTAGGCTCGGTTGAAATGTCAAAGAACTGCTTGTCTGTAGGCTCGGTTGAAATGTCAAAGAACTGCTCGTCTGTAGGTTCGGTTGAAATGTCAAAGAACTGCTCGTCTGTAGGTTCGGTTGAAATGTCAAAGAACTGCTCGTCTGTAGGCTCGGTTGAAATGTCAAATAACTTGCTTGAGAGCCAGTCTACGGGCTCGTTTGAGGTATCGAGTTGGGACTTCGGAAAAGACTTGCCGAAGGGGTAACCTGAAAAGCTGCCTAGATGTCTATAAGGCGAGCAATGAATTAGGCCGGATGGAGTATAGAAACTATAAGTTAGGCTATACGGATAAAATAAACTGTCGTAATTAGTGTAAATTAACGAATTGTATGGAGAAAGATTCGGTTTGTTTGAAGTACCATACCTGTGGTATGAAGTAATATAGGGATTGTATGAAGTACCATACCAGTTATATGGTATAGCATACGGTTTGTATGGTGTACCATTGTCATACCAACAAGAATCTGTGGGTCCATAAATTGCTCCGTACTGTGGCTTGCGAGCTGATAATCTTTGATATGGGCTTCGCGGCCATATGTCTAGTCGTGTCTCGTATGGTGTATCATAATATGGTGTTGTTTTCGTGTTGTCATTATTTTCATGTTGGTCCCATAACCTAGGGTGTCGGCCATTTTTTCGTCTCGCTCCGGGCATAAATACAGCATCGAAAAAGTCGAAGGGCTTTTCTTCGGGGATGGTATTCCCGTAACCACTACCAAATGAATCAAACACGGCGTCATCATCCAAAACTTGTGCTAAATCTTTCTCAAAATCTTTGTTGGCTCCTTCCCAATCAAAAAACGGTGCACCTGAAATCAACAAATATCATTACACACACATACACAAACTCACGTCTCCTTCCCATGGAAGTACACAGACACTACAGAACGCTACCTGCTACGATCCTTACATATTCCGTTTGCTTCGTTTACGTTCATATATCTGTTCATACACGCACGCCAGTTGAGAGTACTACGCACCTGACCTTTCTGAAGAGCATCACCAATAAAGTCAGTGTATGTCCTTCTAGGGCAGTTGTGTCAAACATACGGCCCGCTGGCTGTGTCCAGCCATCAGATCATAACAACACGGCCCACCATCTCCACCAGCATCTAGCTAGTGAGGATTTTTAGACGGCACTCGACGCCATTACTAACCTATTTTTGCCCAGTAACTGGGTCGTGGAGGTCAGATAGGCAGTCACTCCATGTAAAATACTGGTATTCAGCTGCATCCGGTTCGACTGGAAGCCGACCCCAGCATGGTTGGGAAAAGGCTAGGCAGGTGATGACTCGATACCATTACTCATGTTTAAAATAGCGCGCACTTTCTTTATGTGTAATTTTCGAGGAATATGGAATAGGGAGGATATGGAAATTCACAATCATTCACCAGGCTTACTGCCATCCAAACATTTAAAAATGGACTGCCGTTATGAAAATAAATAAGAACAATCACCACTCAGGTTCACTGATAACGTCTCCAATATATTCTTTAAATATTTACCACGAATAAGACATCCAACATCAAAGAACTTTCCAAAAACAAGGGCACTCAGGTGTACGGAACCTCAAGCTCAAAATAATTTACCTTCTTTATTACCTTTATATAAAAAATTATAGTAGAAAATTTATAACAACCTTTGTACTACTAGAATAGAATAGAATAGAATAGATTTATTTATTTGCAATGAATGTAGGTACATATTATTAGGTGTTACAAAGTTTTATGGTTCCTTGTACATTCTACCTTAATTGGCATGCAAATTTACATTTTAAAAGAATTTAATAAAACTTATCATCTAAGAATTCTTGTACTGAATAATAACACTTGTGCAAAAGTAATTCCGTAACATGCTTTTTAAATTTAGTTAGTGGTTGTTCTTTGACACTATTTGGTAACTTATTATAAACAACTACTTAAATAAAGTTTTAAGCGATTCCGTAAGTATGCTTTTGTTTTTAATATTGAGTCTGGCCCGCTTACACACCCTAAATCCCTTTATAAAAATCAGTTCGTTTCCACTTACATATGCCTTATTAATTTCCCTTTTCTTAGTCGTCTGTCATTAAACCAACAAGATAATTATTCAACTAATTTAATGAGTAATATAATCCTAGTTAATATTAGGTCTTTACCTATGAAATTGCCGTTCTGCAGTACTGGCCATTTCAAATCAAAATATTTTTTGTTTGGCTAAGAATTCTAATTTCAAATTAATTTTATTTTAAAAACATGGATTTTTTTTTCCAAAAGTAGTCATTTGTTTATTGATTAGTGTTACATTTTCATCGCATTTAAATCTTTTTCGTCATCATGGATACGTTAAAAATTTGATAATTATGGAATATGAGTACCGTCGTGGCAGCAACGCGGCACAAGCGGCACGCAACATCAACGACGTTTACGGAGCTAACACTACAAACCAACGCACTACCTGTTATTGGTTTGCTCGCTTCCGTTCTGGAAATTTCGACCTGAAAAATGAACCTCGCGGTCGTCCGAAGACTTTGGTCGACAATGACGAATTAAAGGCGATTGTGGAAGCTGATGATACACAATCTACGGCTGAATTAGCAGCAGCTTTCGACGTTAGCGTCAAAACAATATTGGTCCATTTGCGTCAAATTGGCAAGGTAAAAAAGCTTGACAAATGGGTGCCCCACGAACTCAATGGTCGCCAGCGCGAAGTACGCGTCTAGACTTTTCGGAGATTACCTCAAACAAACAGATGAACAGAAAACAGACGGTTTATAAAGGGACTTTCATTGGCATATAGCTGACGATTTAGAATAGTTTTTTTTTTGTATACTACCGTGTAAACTTTTATTATATGCATTTAGAAAGCAGCTGTTCTTTTCACATTACAAACAGACACTTCGATTTTATTTATTTATATGTATAGAAGATGTATGTATACATATTATGACGACCCATGTGGCGCGGCGGGCGATGGTCCGCCTGCGACGCAAGAGGTTGCGGGCACGATTCCCGCCTTGGGACAAATGTTTGTACGATCTACAAATATTTGTTCCGGGTGATCTGGGTATTTGCTATGTATAATAAAAATATATATCTATGTAATTTATTGTATTAAGTATATCAGTCATCTAGTACCCATAACACAAGCTCTGCTTATCTTGGGGCTAGATGATGCTGTGTGGATTGTCCAGCAATATTTATTAATTTATTTATTATATTTCTAAACATCTATACATACGAGTATCTAAATACCTTTTTAACATACAGGGTCAAATTACTAGATTTTTTGTGTTTTATCGTCGTACCTATTTACTTTATTTAACATTATTTTGCCCTGTATAGGTACTGATAATGTCACTAAATGTAGGCTGACCCCTTAACATTTGTCAGGCAACGTAAGTTGATGACGTAAAAAATGTGTATGGAAATAATATTGACTAGTGTTACCTACTAATCAATATTATTTCCATACAAATTTCGGGGGGGGGGGGGGGGGGTATTACTCCACAGTTTGACATTGTATGTACATCCAAATATGATAAGCATGATATCGTTATGTCTTTTTATTAATTTTGTCTGTGCGGAAATAAAATAGTTATAAATTTATAATATAAAAGTTATGAGTCAAAAAAGATTCGTTTGTCTTGCTAATTCTAACGTAACTTTGGGCGTAAATAACTAATAAAAGTAGTGTTAAATCACAAAAACAAATTCGACACCGACAAAGCTCAATTATCAAAGAGTTTAACAAAATTTATTTGTTATTGGTTAAAGATGTGGTTTTTCATAAAATCGGTCTTCCAAAGGACTTTTCGTATTTTTTACGCGCTGGTTTTACATTTCCGTTCGAAAATGTGTGTGTACGTGAGAACTACGTGTTTGAATGTAGACTGGCTTCTAACTGCTCATGATACGATGGGAGACGAGACAACATGTTTTTTGACCATGCCTACCAATGAGTTGGCGCCCGCGACTAGTTCGACCCCAAGAGGTCGGCCTATGGTTACTAACAGCTGTACACAAACTTACACCTTTTGCCTATGAGAGCTAGCTAGCAGAAGCTACAGAACGCCACCTGCTTCGATCCTTACATACTTCTTTGGCTTCGTTAATAGCCATATATCTGGTCACACTCATACACCCGTCCGCTTACTGCGCATCTGACCTCTCTGAAGAACATCGCCAATAAAGTCAGTGTATGTCCTTTTAACACCTTAACTGCCAGACAACGAGACACAATAGAAAATCTATTGTTTCGGTCACCTGGCGTTTAAGGTGTTAAGGTATACCCTTCCATTTAAATACTTACAGTTGCGTTCTTCTAAAACCAGCAAAAACAGGATCAAGCAGCCCTGGAAGAAATGGTGATTTAAGTACTAAGCAGAATTATTACAATCGTTTTACAATTTCTATGCTGATTTTAAAAGATTCAAAGACCAATAATGGCTAATAGTATAAATGGCTGCCAGTACACAGGAGAGGAGCGAGGCTGCGGAGATTACACATTGTGATTGGTTAATTCATGAACTGCTAATCTCCGCTACGGAAAGTTCCGCCTTAGTGGGACCTCAGCCTTATTGATTAATATTTCTCAGTTTCACAGCAGCCTTTACGAGCTATAAAATCACAGAGGGGTAGCCACAAACCAGACAAAAGACACCTCTTTGTCTATTCTGCGGGGTGAGGGTAATCCAGGCAAGCGCAACTTTACCATGAAGGTCGACCGTTGAGTCTTTTATTAACTATTTCACCTCAAGAGAAAACAAGCCTCTTGTAGTCACAAATATAATATAATCAAGTAATAATTTAAAAACTGTTACTGTCCCACTGCAGAGCAAAGACCTCTTCTCGTACAGAGAAGGCCCGAGCATTAATCACCACGCGTGCGCAAGACGGGTTGGCGACTTCAGACTTATATTAATTATAAGTCCAGGTTTTCCTTCACAGATGTCAGTGATGTCCAAGATAAACTTAGAAAGTACATATGAATTTAAAAAGTTGGTACTTGCCCGGATTTGAACTCACAACCTAGTGCACAATTTTATTTTATTTCATGTATTGTGTTTGTTTTAGTGAGGCAATCAACTAAAAGCCATTTACAAGCCTTCACAGTTATTAATCAACCATTGTTTCACAAACTAATAACTAAGCATAGGTAATATTAATGATATAACTGCAAAACGTAATAACAAGAGACGAGACCTAAACCACAGGGCCATCATGACGTCACAATAATAATATATAAAATTATCAAGTACTTACGATTAATTTCATAGTGGCAATAATGGGAAAACAAATATGACCCAGCACACTGAATGATATCCTAAATAGTGGAAATTCTTTAACTAAACTACTGACTGGTCACTGGTGGTCGCAAAACTACTTATATAGTCAGTTCTAATCTTGGTCGGTGACCCCTGAACTCAACTAAAAAAAAACAAAATACTTACGATATGTGCTTATTACATTTTGGTTTTGTAATCGTATGTAATAGTAATAATTTTGCAGGAAAATTTTTGTCAAATTCCGAGCGATTTTTTTTTTTTTGGAATGATCATCTTGCAGTTTATCCTTCAGGGATATTTACTGCTCAACCGAACTTTCCTGTGGGGGGCTTTATTAAAATTAAGGCCTCCAGCCAGGCATAAAAAACTTATAAACTAAGCGACTATCGCTAAGGGCACCCCCTGCGGGGTACAAACGTCGGCTTAGGACGTCGCTGAAGAGGACAGTAAGGGACAGGCTGGATCAAATGGATACATGATTTAGGGACATTTTAATCACTAACCGGCTCAGCTTCGCGGGCTGGCTCGAGCAAAGGGGATTCCGGACGAAATACCACTTTCATCTAACTAAGTTTAGCATAGTCAATTTGCACGAATTTAAGAGTTGGAATTCGTTTGACATTCGGACAAAATTTATCGGGCGGAACGACTAATGTTGGATGTTGGATGATCAGTAGGTACTGTTATCTTTTTTCGGGAAACCCGAGAGATTATAAACTGGAGTTCTGGGATGTTTTTCCTGGTTGGGCGTGGTTTTGGATTTTTACCCGTTGAATTTAAATTGGACATGGGACCCCAATAGCTACTATAGCTACCCCAATCTGACAAATTTCTTTCATAGGTTTTCAACATTATAACAAAAAAATAAATAAAATAATAATATTAATAATATTAAAATAATAATAATATTATGACAACCTATGTGGCGCAGCGGGCGAAGGTCCGCCTGTGACGCAAGAGGTTGCGGGTTCGATTCCCGCCTTGGGACAAATGTTTGTACGATCTACAAATATTTGTTCCGGGTGTTCTGGGTATTTGCTATATATAATAAAAATATCTATCTACTTATGTAATGTATTGTATTAAGTATATCAGTCATCTAGTACCCATAACACAAGCTCTGCTTAACTTGGGGCTAGATGATGCTGTGTGGATTGTCCAGCAATATTTATTATTATTATTATTATTTATTATTATTTATTTGTACATTAAGCTCTTGCCAGTGTAGAAATGTTAAAAAAAACTAACTTACAAAGTCAAAGTTTATAGCTAATTAATATATAGTTTGTCATCGACACGCTAAGCAGAAGATTCCACATTAATAATTATCATTAAGTTCAGATGGATATTGGTATTTTTTAATACAATGTCAAGTTTTATAAGCATTTATTATGTTCATTATTGAAATGTCAAAATTTACTAATTACATCAAATGTAAGGTTGCAAAAAAATAAGGTTCATGTTCAATTGGGAATAATTGACAGTTTGGGATAGCGTGCTGTGTTGGCGTCGTTACTACCAAAACAAGCGAATATTGAGTTATTTTTTCTACAACTACCCACAAATGAATTACTGTACAATGTCTAATTTTTATGACACACCCAACGGTATTTTTTTTTAGGGCTATATTGCTGAACGATAACGTCACCCTGTTACATCACCATAATAGCTTACTAACTACAATTAAAATTTTATCTATTTTAAAACAAAAAATGCCAATTTATACAGGATTCTGGATTAATCCGATAAAAGACAAGCCGAGGATGGCGTTACACTCTCCAGCATAATTATATGTGGATAATAAATATAAATAATAGGTCTTTACCTATGAAATTGCCGTTTTGTATGAAAAAATTTAAATGAATTTTTTTCATGTATTTTTTATTTGTATTAATCGAAGTAATCACCCATGCAATCAATGCATCTTTGCCAACGCAGTGGCAGTTTATTGATGCCCTTCTTAAAGAAATCAGCTGGACGGGAGGCAACAAATTCTTCAAAGGCATTTTGTACTGCCTCTCGGGTATTGAATTTTTTTCCCGCCAAGAAGTTATCCAAATTCTGGAAAAAGTATTAGTCTGTAGGCGCAAGGTCTGGTGAGTAGGGCGGATGACGGAGAGCTTCCAACCCCAGTTCTTGCAACTTGGAGACCGTCTGCTGTGCAGTATGAGGTCGCGCGTTGTCGTGCAGGAGCAGCGGAGACGAGCGATTGACCAATGCTGGTTGGAGATGTGCCAGCTTCTCCATCATTGTGTTCAATTCTTCACAGTACACATCTGCAGTAATGCTCACCCCGTTTGGTAAGAAGCTGTGTTGAATCACACCGGCGCTAGACCACCAAACAGTGACCATCACTTTTCTTGGGGTAAGTTTTCGTTTAGGGCATTGTTTAAGTGCTGAACCAGGATCAAACCAACTTGCTGAGCGCTTGCGGTTATCAAACAGAATCCATTTTTCATCGCAGGTAACAATGCGGTTCAAAATTCCTTCATTTGTGTGTCTGTTGAGCAGTGCAAGGCACGTCTCGACGCGTACTTCGCGCTGGCGATCATTGAGTTCGTGGGGCACCCATTTGTCAAGCTTTTTTACCTTGCCAATTTGACGCAAATGGACCAATATTGTTTTGACGCTAACGTCGAAAGCTGCTGCTAATTCAGCCGTAGATTGTGTATCATCAGCTTCCACAATCGCCTTTAATTCGTCATTGTCGACCAAAGTCTTCGGACGACCGCGAGGTTCATTTTTCAGGTCGAAATTTCCAGAACGGAAGCGAGCAAACCAATAACAGGTAGTGCGTTGGTTTGTAGTGTTAGCTCCGTAAACGTCGTTGATGTTGCGTGCCGCTTGTGCCGCGTTGCTGCCACGACGGTACTCATATTCCATAATTACTCGAATTTTTAACGTATCCATGATGACGAAAAAGATTTAAATGCGATGAAAATGTAACACTAATCAATAAACAAATGACTACTTTTGGAAAAAAAAATCCATGTTTTTAAAATAAAATTAATTTGAAATTAGAATTCTTAGCCAAACAAAAAATATTTTGATTTGAAATGGCCAGTACTGCAGAACGGCAATTTCATAGGTAAAGACCTAATATTGCTGGACAATCCACACAGCATCATCTAGCCCCAAGCTAAGCAGAGCTTGTGTTATGGGTTCTAGATGACTGATATACTTAATACTTACAATACATTACATAGATAGATAAATATTTTTATTATACATAGCAAATACCCAGATCAACTGGAACAAATATTTGTAGATCGTACAAACATTTGTCCCAAGGCGGGAATCGAACCCGCAACCTCTTGCGTCGCAGGCGGACCTTCGCCCGCCGCGCCACATCGGTCGTCTAAATCCGTCTGGATCCGAGTAAGGTAAATCTTAGAGCTCCATTCAAACCATGTTGCACATCTTCTACTAGTCGACATTCCTCACAGCTGGGTGAAGTAACCTTTTTCATCAGAAAACTTAACTTATTTGATGGAATATGACCGGAACGAAGTCTTAATACCACTTAATACTTCGACTTAGCACAGTTTCAGTTTGGTTAATCCAATTATATACTGGGAGCTGTGGTTTATCCATCAGTATCGACTTATGTATTGGTTTTGACACCTTAACTGCCAGAAAACGAGACACAATAAATAAATAAATAAATATTGCTGGACAATCCACACAGCATCATCTAGCCCCAAGCTAAGCAGAGCTTGTGTTATGGGTACTAGATGACTGATACACGTAATACAATACATTACATAAATCGATACCTTTTTTTATTATACATAGAAAATACCCAGAACACCCGGAACAAATCTTTGTAGATCGTACAAACATTTGTCCCAAGGCGGGAATCGAACCCGCAACCTCCTGCGTCGCAGGCGGACCTTCGCTCGCCGCGCCACATAGGTCGTCTAATAGAAAATGTATTATTTGTCGGGTTAACGTGTTAATATCTCACTCACTCCACTTCACACACACTCACCCCACACGCTTTCACATACATTTACATACATCCTCCCTTGCATGTATACTTTAAAAAATATTTTATTTGACGATTTTTATAAATTAATTAATTAGCAGTATGGTAATATTAAAATTTGTGACGTTTTTATATCAATATGATTAATATATGAACCAGATCGTCTCCAGTGCAACAAAAATAATGTAAAATTATGATTAGGGGGCCTGGTGACCTGACATACAGGTTTTGTAAAAAACTTAGTTTTAGGCACCAGTCTTCCACAAATTAATTATGGAAAGCTGTAGACTATTAATTATTAACTTTGTAATTTGTAGTAAGAAAAAAAATAATTATTATAAAATATTCTCATGTAAATGAATTATTGTATTCTTACGAGAATAAATTTATCGCATACCTCAGACGCCTGCGCCTACCCTAAATTATTGAGTGTATAGGTACCTGTGAAAGAGCTGGTCACCCGTCTATTTCTGTCACTACCATAGCATTTCCTGTGTACAGTAATACCAAATTGCCAGTTTTAACTTCTAATGCAAAGAAAGCACGAGAATTAATCGCCCCCTCGTTTTACGCGGGTTGGCAATTCCATACTTTAATTTATTAATACGACCTCTTTCCACACGATACTTTTGTAGCGACATCTATCTGGTCACATACGAAACTAAATCTGACGTATCCTATATTAGTATTTATCTGAGCGACTGAAAATATTTACAAGAACCCGATAACAACCGTCAGGCAGTAGCCCACCAGACACTACACCCCTAGGATAATCCCTTTTCTATTCACCCCCAACCTTTCCACCTCCGCTCAGTTATTTCTAAGATAAACCAGATAAATTTAGTAAGTACATTATCATCATCCTCCATTCCTAACCTTTTCCCAACCTGTTCAGGTCGGTCCCCAGTCTAACGGAAAAGTAGAATGCACATAATATCTGAATCCAAAAAGTCACAAACGAACTCACCCGGATTTGATCCCACATCCTCGTACATAAGGGGCCTTAACTGCTAAGTCATCACGGCTTTTTATTTGCTGTGTTTGTGTGTGTGTCTACTACTAAAAGAAATGAAATCGTACCCAGCGCTGAAATTTTCGTATTTTTCTTCCTATTTTCTCATTGTTTTCATACAAACTGAACTTGATTTTTAACCCAGTGAGTTTTTTTAATGAAATAGTTACCTACTAATTCAGTTTTCTCAGTTAAGATCTTTTTAAGCGCTAATATTCACTTCATTAATATTTTGTCGTTTTCTATCGAGCCATTTTCCAACTATGTTGTCGTCGGTTTCAGTCTATCCGGATGCAGCTTAATACCAGTGTTTGGCGACTGCCTATCTGACCTCCACAACCCAGAAACTTGGCAACACGATAGCCCTTGATAAGACTGGTTGTCAGACTTTCGGGCTTCTGACTACCCGTAACTTCCGTCAAAGATCTACAAACGTCAGCCCAACTTCTTAAGGTGCTTTCCTACTCACGTTGACTGGTTATAATATAAACTGTTAGTGCATGGGAGGTCTCTTTATTGTGTTATTTTTACACTATATTTACTATTTTAGTAACTGGGAGCCTATTAGGAGCTTCATTCGCATTTACATATATCTTACCTTATTAGTTTATTACCTTCCGTTCAGTTCTGTGCCCAGAAAAGACTACAACTGTGTTTCGCCCAAAGCAAGCTGCGTGTAGGTAGGAAAGAGGACAGTTTGGTTGTGAAATATGAAATGTTTTTAAATTTTCATCGGCTTGGTCTATGTATATTCGTCAGAGAATTTTAACACTGCGGTGTCGAATATTGCAGGTTTAGGTCAGCGCCATCTCTTGGCCAATAGTGGAACTAATGTAATTTTTGTGGATGATTTCTGAAAGGGTGCTATTTAGAGACATCGTTTTATTTTTCCGGTAATCTTTACATAGACTTCTATCACAAACATATCAGATTTTTCTTTTTAACGTCGGGGAATCGCTAGGTATATAAAATAAACTGCTGTAAACGTTGGCGTTTCCTCGACGCCAGTACGAGGCTTATTTTTTGCTTTTTAGGTTAGGTTTTTGTGCCGGGGGTTTTCTTAAAATAACAAGTTGATAACACTACGAGTATAAGTTCTCGAGATATCCAGCTGTGACACAAGAACAGACAAACTGACCTAGAAATTGCTTCAAGAAATTAAAAATAATATGTATTCCTTTCATATAATTTTATTATATTTATGGAAAGAAAAATTTATATTTTTATTACAGTAAATGGGTTTTCAGTCGCCATGTAAAATGTGTTTTCAATGGGCATGTCAACGAATGGATTGACCGTCACGTCGTACCAGTACCCCAAGGAGTTGTCTGCAGAGTAAGTTGTAGGTTCATCCAAAGATTTGTCTGAGATGTTTCCGAAGGTCTTACTTGAGGTTTGGTCTACAGCCTTTTCTACAGTCTTGTCTACTGGTTTCTCTACAAGCACCTCTACTGGATCCGCTACTGGCTTCTCCACAGGTTTCTGTATTGGCTCCTCTACTGGTTTCTCTTCTGGATCCTCTACAGTCTTGTCTACTGAGTCCTGTACTGGTATCTGTACTGGGTCTTCTATTGGCTTCTCTACGGGCTTTTCTACTGGTTTCTCTACTAACTCTTCTACAGGCTTTACTACTGGCTCCTCTTCTAATTCCTCTACAGGCTTCTCTGCTGGTTTTTCTACCAGCTCTTCTATTGGCTCCTCTGCTTGTTTCGCTACTTGCACCTGCGGTAGCTCTCCTGGTTTCTCTACTGGTTTCTCTACTGGATCCTTTACTGGTTTCACTACTGGCTCCTCTACAGGCTTCTCGACCGGTTCTTCTAATAGTTCTTCTACAGGCTCCCTTGCTGGTATATCTACAAGCTCCTCTCCTGGTTCCTCTGCAGGCTTTTCTACTGGATCCTCTACTGGTTTCACTACTGGGTCCTCTACAGGCTTCTCGACCGGCTCTTCTAATAGTTCTTCTACAGGCTCCCTTGCTGGTATATCTACAAGCTCCTCTCCTGGTTCCTCTGCAGGCTTTTCTACTGGATCCTCTACTGGTTTCACTACTGGCTCCTCTACAGGCTTCTCGACCGGCTCCTCTACTAGATTTTCTACAGGCTCCCTTGCTGGTATATCTACAAGCTCCTCTCCTGGTTCCTCTGCAGGCTTTTCTACTGGATCCTCTACTGGTTTCACTACTGGCTCCTCTACAGGCTTCTCGAACGGCTCCTCTACTAGTTCTTCTACAGGCTCTCTTGCTGGTATATGTACAAGCTCCTCTCCTGGTTCCTCTGCAGGCTTTTCTACTGGATCCTCTACTGGTTTCACTACTGGCTCCTCTACGGGCTTGTCTATGAGCATGCCTGGAGGGGTAATAATTGGAGTATAATGCCTTGTGCCGCACCAGGAAGCGTGCCTGGAACCGTACCGCAAATTATGTCTGGAACCGTACCGTAAATTGTACATGGAACCGAACGGTTCAGCGGACTGTAAACGATGTTGATGATCACGCCACGGATGCCTCGTGTCAAAATAACCGCCATGGTTATACGAACCGTAGTAATTTGAGCCGTATCGACTGGCGTATGAGGGATATGGTCGGTATGAGTGTCGGCTTCTGCGACTTGGAAGTTTTGTTGACTGCCAACTGTGATAGTTATGCCTATGTCTATAGCTTCTCGGTCTATGGTACGGCGCACCTGAAATCAATTATTTAGTTAATTAAATGACTGATATTTTGACAGGGGCGCTAATCCTGCAATGTGTTATGTCAGCTCATCATAATATGATCAAAATTTAAGATGCAAAATTTCCTCACAGAAAAAAAAATTTTAGGTTTTGTCTGTATTATTAGATATGACTGTATTATTTGGATTATGTATACATTATAGGCAAGTACGTACCAAGTTCATTTTTGGGCGTGTTATGCGAAGGAATGAGGATCATGCTAAGAGAAAAGTTTTGAGCATGCATGTAAGGGCTTAAAAGAGAAGAAGAATACCAAAGAAACAATGGATGGATTGTGTGAAAGATGATGTGGCTAGAATGACAGCAAATAAAAATGTATGGGATAAGAAGACATGCTGCGCCGAACCCAAATAAATTGGGATAAGGGCAGGAGGATGATGAAATTCGATCAGAGAGATAATATACTCAACTTTCTATATATTTGTGGTAAAAAGAAACCTGCATACTGAAAAACTGACCATTTTAATACTTGTTTACTTACAATTGTATTCTTCTAACATCATTACGATCAGGAGCGCACACGCCTGAAAAAAAGAAAGGCTGTGTTAGTACTGTATATTTGTATAGCATCGAGTTCTTCAAAACTATCAGACAGACGTGTTGCTGAGGAGTTTGTTCCGCCACTTCTTCCCAGAGTAGACACTAGGAAGTGGCGAAGGATGGGCGTTTTGGGGGACTGTCTTTTGTACACGTTTTGACGTTCAAAAAGTACTGATTCTCAGCCTAATTTGAATAAATAAACACCCTTTTATAGAAAAAAAGAGTCGATTGCAAACAAACATACAAGTGAAGCTAATATAAAGCGTGTAAAAACAAAACACTTACCAATAACTTCATCGTGGCTAAAATTTTAAAACACAGTTGTAACTCAAAACACTAGTACTTAGTTCTAAAGATCTTCTCTACTGAATGACGACAGATATTTGCGAAGTGTTTTATACATTATACTTACATTACAATCATCGTTGACCTGTGAACTCAGTGCAAACGTATTGCTCGAGATAAAATAATGTAAACTTAAAACTACGTTCTCGTCTCTTATTTTTATCACTAACTTTATAAACATATTTTTTTTTACAAAACCCACATTCTGTTATGATCATTAAGGTATTTCCGGTAAGTTATTCTTAGTAGCGAATTGTAAATATTATTTAACACTTGTGCCTATGATGTTTACACACGAACCCAGCAAAAGTTTCTTGGTATGCACCAAGAAACTATTCCTGTGCTCAGTGGCGGACGAAGCCCGTAAGAGGCCCGGGGCGGCAAAGCTGAATGAGGCCCCCCAGCTTTTAATAAAATGTAGTTTTACAAGCTTTTTATTCAGTTCACATTTGTATGTAGTGTTTATTTCGTTAAAATCTGGCAAGTAAAATTAATCTCAAAGTACCCGCTACAAAAACGGGAATTTGCCCAGCGTATTGGACGGGTTCAGCAAAGTTAAAAGAATATTAGTACCGCGTAAAAAGTCTAGATGGCTGTAGTGTTTTGACCTTGATAAAACTATGTAGGTTAGGTACTTAGCACATTTTTAAAGTCTTGTTTAGGATTTGATCAGGGGAATGCGAACGTATTTGGGGACCCCCAAGACCGGAGGCCCGGGGCGGGCCATCCCTTCCGCCCCCCTGTTAGTCCGCCACTGCCTGTGTTTGTTTGTAGGTTGCTAGTGTCATTCAAAGCACATGAGTCGGCTTTAATTCGTCCTAAGAAGAATACCAGCCTGTTTCTGTCCCACTGCAGGGCAAAGGCCTCTTCTCCATACTGAGAAGGCACGAGCATAATCACCACGCTGGGCCAAGGCGGATTGGTGATTTAAGACCCAAATTTTATTAACACCTTTAACTCCACTCCAACTGACATACAATACATACTGTGTCTCGTTGTCTGGCAGTTAAGATGATAAATGTAAGTAAAGGTTGAAGACATTGTGAACCAATAATGTGTCTTTTTCATTTTATATATATTATTATTTAAATTTTTACCTTCACCGATGTCAGTAATAATAATTGACATCGGTGAAGGTAAAAATTTGGACTTTTAATCATTAAAGTCTGAAATTACTCAACCCGTGATGTTTCTAGCTCTGTTTGAGAATAGGCATTTGCCCCGGAACTATATTTATGGTATTTATGCGACATTCGAATATTTATTTATTCACAAAAACAACATGAAAATGGCTACTTGACGAAACATTTAACACATTTAGTCAATTGTTGAGGAGCATCTGCTGTCGACTAGATAAGATACCTGTATCTCGGCATGCCGAGACCCCTAAGATTAGTAATATTCCTATTATTCTATAAGAAACCCGCTGCAAAAAAACCTAGATTTCTTATTTTTATATTCTTTTGTTTTTTTGCTACTTGCAGCTAGTACAGGGGTCTCCAATCTACGGCCTGCGACAGCTTAAGACTGACTGAATGGGTCCAGGGGCGACGGGGTTGGGGACGTCTGTCGCCCCCCATACATCAGGACCCGATGTGGCGGCGTGTTCCACGCGTGCCCTGTTTAGGCGCCACGGGGGGAGTCAAACACCTCACCTGAGGAGGCCTGCAGAGGCGGGTAGCTGAAATAGATAGTACCTAGTACAATCATAGTATCACTACTCGCCACTAGATGTCCTTAAATGTGGCAATACACAATAGTAATTCAAATGCAAAAGCGTATCTTTGCTTAGGGCGCGCACTTTGCGACTAGTCTAGAAAATAGTTAAGGGCAGAAAAAAAAAACTGTTTAGGCCCTTGGAACTACAAAAAAATTCACTATGGCCCTAAGGCTTCAAAGTTTGGAGACCCCTGATCTAGAAGATAGGACGTCATAAAAAAAATTCATGACCGCAACAATAATATGTAATAACAAAAATATAAACATTGATATCGTCAATGCAAAACTCAAAGTTATGATTGGCGTCAAACGTCATGTTTTATCAAATATTTATATTCGGTGAATTTGGACTGACACTGTCATAACAACATCGAAAATTTCCAAGATCACATTTTGGGAAATACACATTTTTTTCTTTCTAACAATGTTTTCCCACATTAGGAAATTCTCCTGTGTCGTGGGTGCGTTTACAAACATTTAAAGTCACATACACCAACAGCCAGACCCGGAACAAATACCTGTAGGCGATACAAATTGTTGTTCCGTGCGGGAATCGAAACTCACGACACGCGGCGCAGCAGTCGATTATTTGTTAAGTTCGCGGATTTGTCATTTAGTTAAAACTATAATGATTACTCCTACAAAGAACTTCATGTTAGCTGATAATAAGTGGTCACTAAAAGTATAAGTGTACATAGTTACTTCGTAAAAGTCGATACTGTACTACTACGACACGCAGCCGGGTGCGTGGCGGCGAACGACGAACACTGCGCGTGAATGCGTTTTCTGTGTGTTGCACTACGCGTGTTTTCTATACAAACACAGATGCTTGCAAACAACGTAAGAACACGCACTCCCGCGCTACGCTTCGTGATGCGGTGCAGTGTGCCAATCGCCTTAGCTTGATGCACTTCCAAACAGTTAGGTACACATATGTAGGTAAATGAAAAAGCATTTATTCGTGGTGAAATCCCTAGTATTACATTTAATGTTACTTCTGCCAAACTGTACAGCAGTTGGTTGGCAGATGTACTCGTAGCTCCCGTATACAAAGTTCTGTTATATTTTATGTAATTACTAGCTGGTAATTTTCCATCAATAACAAAAATACCAATAAATTTGCTAAATACTATATAGTCACGCCTTTTCCCCATGGGGTATACAGAAACTACAGAACGCCACCTGCTACGATCCTTCCATACTCCTGTTGCTGGTCACACACGGCCGCCGGTTGTGAGTACTACGCACCTGACCTTTCTGAATAACTACGCACCGACTGAATAAGGAAAATATTAACTACAAGAAGCTACTGGCCGATAATATTGTTTTTTTATCTTTTATTAGTCATTAGTGCCTAACGTTGAGAGTGTAGATAGTAATAATTGTACCTTATTTTATTTATTTTTATTCTTATCGTGCTTGAGATTTCTATTTCTTTTTTTGCTTTTACTCGTGAGAAACTATAATTGGCTCTGTGATAATATGCAATTGTATTCCATCTATTAGCTGGTTTTCCTACAAATAAATAAGAGCATAAAAATGTTTTTTTAATTCACTTAATTTGAACCTATTTGTTGAACCAGCATAGGCTGATAACAAAAGAAACTTGCGAAGCAAGCGGCCATCGAGCAAAAACCAGTCAAGTGCGTGTTGGACCACGCACAGCGAAGGGTTCCGTGATTGGGATGAGTATTTATGAATGCACTTTACAGCTTACTGTGTATTAAAAAGTTTTTATTTTATAGTACTACTCAAAGAAACAATTAAAGACAAAGTTATTCCTGCAGTTGTAACTAAAGTTAAAAGCGCATATCTCATAAGTTATGTATTTAGAAAAAACAATTTAAATTAAAACATTTCATGGAATCCAACGATATCCGCACGCGATGTACACTGAATTGTTTGTGTCATGCTTCAGTAACAGGTAAAGGAATTAGGAATTAAAAAAATAGTAAACCACTTTATCTGGAGCAGGGTCCGAGCTACCGGTGGTTATTGGCTTAGGAACCAGGGTTGGGAGGGGGGTTGGGTTCTTAGCAACCTCATAATAAGGCGAGCCGTATCGAGAAGAACTACCTTCTGATCCTCTTGATCCAACCGCACACCGAGGGCCTCGAAAGATGGAAGTCGGAAGCTTTTAGGCAATTGACCGTCCTTACGATCGGTACAATGGCAGCCGAATCCTGATTCCTACCTATTACGGTTCATGACATACAGCCCGCTGACAGATACACAGACGGACGAATAGCTCAGGGTTAGTAGAAGGGTTCCTTTGGTACCCTTTAAGTACGGAACCCTAAAATGATGTTTTGTGAATTCCATACTTGTCTTACAGTTAATATATTAAAGAAGTTATTATATTGTGTTTGGGGGGCTCGTAGCTTAGCACTAACAGCAACACGGGTCGATCTTAAAAGGAAAAGCAACGCTTGACACGGTCGGTCTGTAGATGGGTGACCATCCATTATATATGAAGACCCCTCCGGGCATCAGAAAGCACGTTAAGCCACTGATCCCGGCTATCATATGTAGATCTTTGACAGTCGTTACAGGTAGTCAGAAGCCCGGAAGTCTGACAACCAGTCTTACCAAGGGGTATCTTGTTGCATAGTAACTGAGTTCCCCACAACTCAGATAGGCAGTCGCTTCATATAAAATACTGGTATTCAGCTGCATCCGGTTAGACTGAAAGCCGACCCCAACATAGTGGGAAAGAAGCTAGATGATTATTTGTGTGAAAATGTCCGCCTGCTTAAAATTCGCAATGTCACGTTGCAAGTCGTGACCTCACCGCGCGGACTTATTTGTTGGCTACCGATAAAGTTCGGATTTTTTCGCATACTTCTCCGAAGTAACCCGTAAACAATGATAACCTATATTATATTATTTATTTACTGCAGTTCTACCAAATTGTTAAAACTTAAGGTCGAACGAGATAATATTATTGGAGTTAAATACAAATGTTTTATTTTGACATAAACCTTTAGGAGTGAGTCTTATAAATCGTTGGAAGCTATGGAGATGAAACTGAAATAAATTCCACAGTTAGCTCACGTACCTTTCCCAAAAAATTATTAATTTATTAAAAAATAATATAAATGGCTGCTCACATAACCGCCAAACTTATAAAATTGTCTTCCATACAAACAAGTCAATCCAGGGTTGATATCCACAGGTCCGACGTGTCCGAGTGTTTCACATCATTCCCTCCGCAGACCTGAGATAGCTTAGCAGGCCTGCAGTAGCCGGGGATCGTGGAAGGCGCAGTAGTTCCCATCATAGACGGTGCAGGTAGGGTAGGAAGGGAACACCAGGGTGGTTTATGGTCAGTAAGAGCCTGACAAACCCTTGGTCTCTGCATCACCCAAAGGTTGACTGGTAGAAAATGCCTATGGCATTAAGTCCGCCTCTGTACATCTGTGTGCTTAAAGTATTAAATAATAAATAAATAAACCCCGCTCACAATTTTCTACCCCAGAATAAATTAATAAAATAATAAAATTGAATATTTAGGTTTTGTTTTTGTTCGCGATAATACGTCATTATAAACTAATCCGGACGTAATACCTATTTAGGATTTACTGAAATGAAAACAGCATGAAATTGCATCTCCTGGATGCATAGTTATTACGATTGCTAATCGTAATGACTTTGCTTGTTTGTTCGTCTGTTTGGCTTAGATGGATTTCCTATGTAGGTAATTGACGAAGGCTATGGATACAACAAAATTTGAAGTTATTGACATTTATATCCCAATGGTTAGGTTAGTTAACATTATCTTGAGACAAACTTTGTTCTCCAAAAGAATTGCTTCAAGTGCTTTTTTTCTCCGAAACAAAAAACATAGGTTCTGTTGATAGCTTGTCACACGGTGAGGCCACCAGGTCGCAATCAGGGAATCCCGAAGTGTGAACAAACTATTATCAACCAAAAGTTACGAACAAAGTACAATCATGCACAATAAAAGTCGGATCTAAGTACTATTACGCATAATTACTTTATTATTACTTGGAAAATAACGTATACGTAAGCATATAAAAATGGCTAATTATTGTCCAAGCGACAACTTAAAGGGAGACTAACTATAACTTAACTAAAAAATAACTTAGCAGTGATAATTTCGTAAATACTATACTCAAATAAACACAAGGAGGTGTCTGTGAGTTGCCCTAACACACTGACCACTTTTTAACTGATTATTTGTCAAAATAATAAACACAAACCCACAGATTATAGTTTATAGCGATGCCTAATAAATACTGTGCAAACGTACCTAAATAATCATCCCGACTACGGTTCCCTTCACCGTGCGTAGTCACGCACACGCACTTGGCTGGTTTTTGTTGGATATATCCGCAGCTGTCGATGACGCCCCGCCGACAAGATGATGATGATGACAGCTTCCGGCGCTATATGAGGGAACACTCAAAAACATTTTCCCGACCCAGGAATCGAACTTAAAAATCTTACAAATTTGACGGCACGGTTGGCCTAGTGGCTAAGCGATCGGCTGCTGCGCCGCGTGTTGTGACTCCCACACGGAATAAATATTTGTGGATATGGCCTACAGGTAGTTGTTCCGGGTCTGGCTGTTTTTGTTTCTAACTTTAAATGTTCGTAAACGACACTGAAGAAATTCCTTGTGGGGCAAAGTGTTACTTAAAACAAAAAAGGAAAACTAATTTACCTTGACTTCTCATATCCAGCTTTTTTATATGGTTTTCCCACCAACCTATCACTTCAGCGTAGATACGGTCAAAGGGTATCAGAAATTAATTATCACACCACGCGTAGAGAGTTCCGTAGTTGCATTTGTGCATTATTTGAGTTGGTCGACTATTACGTGTTCACTAGTAAAGCCTACTTAGCTATGAAGTTTGGGGGTATGAAGATCAGGGAGTATAGTTCCTCGTTCACCATTGAGAATCCCAGGATCCTCCGACCAGACGGATGTTAATTGTGTCTGGTTCTTGTAAATCAGTTGCCTATATGCAGTTATTATCTGCTGTTGTTTAGTAAACTTTATTACCTACTGCATCAGAATAAAATGAAATAAATAAATAATGCTGGACAATCCACACAGCATCATCTAACCCCAAGCTAAGCAGAGCTTGTGTTATGGGTACTAGATGACTGATATACTTAATACAATACATAACATAGATAGATATTTTTTATTATACATAGCAAATACCCAGAGCACCCGTGACAAATTTTTGTAGATCGTACAAACATTTGTCCCAGGGCGGGAATCGAACCCGCAACCTCCTGCGTCGCAGGCTTACCTTCGCCCGCCGCGCCACATCGATCGGTCGTCATCAGATGTACTGAACAGCTGTTTTTTTTTCGTATTTCATTGTTGGTCTCACAGTGAAAGTTATTCGTTATCATGAGTACAATGACCTCATAAAATATTTCATGTATAAATAGATCAACCTTGTATTTTTCTAACTCTTCCGCTGTTCTTTTCTGATTAATTTCGTTGCAGGATCCAAGACAGTTGAATCGTTTCTCCGGGACTCGTCGGTCTTCATTGTCTCGACGCTTTTCTGGTTGTCGCCACTGTTGATTTTGGTTTTCAGGAGTTGCAGTGGTTTGGGAATAGTGTGGCAGGTTTGTCCGAGTTTAAATTCCTTATTAAGATCCAGCCTGTCCCCTTGCTGCCCTCTCCCAGCGACGCCCTAAGCCGAGGCCCGTACCTCGCATGGGGTGCCCTTAGCGTGTTGTCGATTAGCTTTTAAGTTTTTTACGCCCTGGCTGGAGGCTTTCATTTTAACAAAGCCCACAGGAAAGTTTGGTTAAGCAGTTAATAACCCTGAAGGTTAAAATGTGAGATGCCCAATCCAAAAAAATAAATACATCTTTTGTAAGGGTTCATTTACTAAGGAACCCTAAAAATGTATTTACCGAGAGAACTTTATACTGCAAGAACAGTCACATTGTTGAACCTGGTTATCAAATATGTGATAACACTTTTGTATATAATGCTTTCTAAAGTGCATTAAAATTTGTAGTACTAAGTTTGAATCAGTGGGTGACACATGATTGTTTCGTGTATACAGTAAATTAAGTTGTTGAAGTGTCTGTCTGGGCCATTGGGGTTGCCACAACATTAGATCAGTGCCGTGCTATCTCCAAAAAAAAAATCAAAATTAATTTATTCAATTGAGAATCAGCACTCCTTTCCTAACAGTCACCATGAAGTTGTTTGTAAGTATTATTTAGACAATTCTCTTAAAGTTAATGGGTACACAAAATATTTGTGATGGACCAGTGGACAGGGTCTCGCCTCTCATGGACTATGTTGTTGGTACAGATCCGGGCAAGTACCAATGTGGCTTTTTAAATTCATTGTTATTTATTTTCTAAGTTTATCTTGATCCATCAGTGAAGGAAAAAGTTTTGAGGAAACCTGGGCTTAAAATAATCTGGCTTTTTCCCGCGACAGTTAACGCAGCCGCTATCTATGTCCTGCCTCAGGATATCATCTATCTCCTTGCCAAATTTCCTCAAGATTTGATCAGCCGTTTAGTCATGAAAAGGTGGAAAACAAATAAACACACATACAAACAGAGTTAATTTCGCATTCATAATACTCGTATCATAGTATGGATTAACTGCCTAGTCTTTTGTCAACTAAGTTGAGGTTGGCTGCTAGTCTAACTGGATGCAACTGAATGAACGGTACAGCATTTTACATGGAACTGCCTATCTGACGTCCACAACTCAGTTACTGAGAAACACTATACCTCTCTTGGTTGACGACTGGTCCGACTTTCGGGCTTTTGACTACCCGTAAGGACTGTCTAAGTTCTATAAATCACAGCAGGGACCAACGTCTTAACGTGCTTTCCAAGGCACGAAGGAGCATCGATATGCAATGAACGCTCACCCTTCCACAGACTGACCTCAGCAAGCGTGGCTTAACTTTCGATCGACCCGTGTGGCTGTTTTTATTTAGCCACAAACTCCCCCGACTTATAATAAATATTAGTCTGAAATAGGGGTGGGGTGATTTATGCTTTTTCAAATGTTTTCGTACTCAATTTTACAAGTAAATATGATGAGATTTCTTCTTTGGAATCAGAAGGAAACGCACATGCCTTTTTTATCCTTTCAACTAAAGTATTCCAAGGCTGGTCAGAAGTCTAATTACCTATTGTATTGTATTGTTAGACGGGCCGATTTCCGCCTTCCTCCACGACTTAGCGCGTATTTTGCGTAAAGGGTGGGACAATACCTTATTCGATCCACCCCAGTTCCCCGAGAAAGGCCAGCAGTCTAATTACCTAATAAATTAGTTCATCCTATTTTTTTTAATTTGCCTATACTGTCTTACAGCTGGGCAAAGGCCTCCCCCAAGTCCTTACAAGCATTATTCTGCCGTGCCACCTCGAGTCAGCCCTCATAAGCAAATCTTTCTTGTTACCCGCGACTGCAGCAGCGTGGACTTCAACAAAGTTTCATGGTTTTTGTGCGGAAGCGTATAATTTACTTTTCAAAAATAAGTTGCATAATTGAAATCCCATCCAAATCGGTCCAGTGGTTCCAGAAATTAGCCAAATCGAACAGGCAGATAGACAGCCAAAAGAAATTTGAATTGGTTATTTGATTTTTTTCTAATTAAAACCCATTAATATGTTCATGTGCTTAAAAATGTTTTTTTTTGTTGGCATCCAAGATACAGGCTTGCCCCATTTTGGGGCCAATGTTAAAAATTGTGTGTTACTTTTTAGTGCAATACTATTTTTTATTTTTTATAATAGGTCTTTACCTATGAAATTGCCGTTTTGTATGAAAAAATTTAAACGAATTTTTTTCATGTATTTTTTATTTGTATTAATCGAAGTAATCACCCATGCAATCAATGCATCTTTGCCAACGCAGTGGCAGTTTATTGATGCCCTTCTTAAAGAAATCAGCTGGACGGAAGGCAACAAATTCTTCAAAGGCATTTTGTACTGCCTCTCGGGTATTGAATTTTTTTCCCGCCAAGAAGTTATCCAAATTCTGGAAAAAGTAGTAGTCTGTAGGCGCAAGGTCTGGTGAGTAGGGCGGATGACGGAGAGCTTCCAACCCCAGTTCTTGCAACTTGGAGACCGTCTGCTGTGCAGTATGAGGTCGCGCGTTGTCGTGCAGGAGCAGCGGAGACGAGCGATTGACCAATGCTGGTTGGAGATGTGCCAGCTTCTCCATCATTGTGTTCAATTCTTCACAGTACACATCTGCAGTAATGCTCACCCCGTTTGGTAAGAAGCTGTGTTGAATCACACCGGCGCTAGACCACCAAACAGTGACCATCACTTTTCTTGGGGTAAGTTTTCGTTTAGGGCATTGTTTAGGTGCTGAACCAGGATCCAACCAACTTGCTGAGCGCTTGCGGTTATCAAACAGAATCCATTTTTCATCGCAGGTAACAATGCGGTTCAAAATTCCTTCATTTGTGTGTCTGTTGAGCAGTGCAAGGCACGTCTCGACGCGTACTTCGCGCTGGCGATCATTGAGTTCGTGGGGCACCCATTTGTCAAGCTTTTTTACCTTGCCAATTTGACGCAAATGGACCAATATTGTTTTGACGCTAACGTCGAAAGCTGCTGCTAATTCAGCCGTAGATTGTGTATCATCAGCTTCCACAATCGCCTTTAATTCGTCATTGTCGACCAAAGTCTTCGGACGACCGCGAGGTTCATTTTTCAGGTCGAAATTTCCAGAACGGAAGCGAGCAAACCAATAACAGGTAGTGCGTTGGTTTGTAGTGTTAGCTCCGTAAACGTCGTTGATGTTGCGTGCCGCTTGTGCCGCGTTGCTGCCACGACGGTACTCATATTCCATAATTACTCGAATTTTTAACGTATCCATGATGACGAAAAAGATTTAAATGCGATGAAAATGTAACACTAATCAATAAACAAATGACTACTTTTGGAAAAAAAAATCCATGTTTTTAAAATAAAATTAATTTGAAATTAGAATTCTTAGCCAAACAAAAAATATTTTGATTTGAAATGGCCAGTACTGCAGAACGGCAATTTCATAGGTAAAGACCTAATATAACTACTTACCGTATATACAAATTCCTACTTTCATACACATTAAGTAAAAAGCTGTTATTTTGATATTACAAACAGACACTTCAATTTTTTTTTTGATTTTAGAAAGCACCCATTAAAATGCGAATTCATTTGTTTTAAATTGAGCAATTCGCACAAGATAAAAAATATTGCAAGTTATCGTTGCCACTGCCTCACACAAAGAGACTGCTTACTATCTTGCATATTACGTATAGAAGCTGTCTGTTCTCAGCTCTGCAAACATTCGGAGTGAGAGACTATAATAGTGAGGTAGCCGCATCGGCATCCTGTTGTAGTATGGGTGTGATCTACCCACAAACTGTTCGAGTAAAAACACTGGCAATACGCCTTAAGAGAGTTACCGTCACTTCCCTCGAACAGCGAGCAAACCTACGTGTGTCCGTATTCGCAACTGCCATTGCTTTACACCCCCTGCAAATATCAGCGTCATCTTGCATCTCGTCCGTCACACTGTGCCCCAGACACTTGAAGCTGCAATGAACACACACCGGGCCACACTTTTCTCTCTTGAAGATAAGCATTTCACCAACTTCCAAAATACAAGCTTGACTTAGATGGGAGTTGGTAGATCATCTGTTAAATATGTGCTATTGTACTACCATCAAACATCCTTGTAAATTGTAACTCATAGATTAAGTTTTTGTAGTACTTTTTTTTTTTTTTTTTAGACTTTCCCCCACACTAGGAATGTCTCCTGTATCGTGGGTGCGTTTACAAACATTGAAACTCACATACACAAACAGCCAGACCCAGAACAATTACCTGTAGGTCATACAAATATTTGTTCCGTGCGGGGTTCGAACCCACAACACGCGGTGCAGCAGCCGATGGCTCAACCACTGCGCCAACCGTGTCGTCAAAAAAAAAAACTTTGAGAGTTGTACGAATGACGACCGTTGTGGCGCGGCGGGCGAAGGTCCGCCTGCGACGCAAGAGGTTGCGGGTTCGGTTCCCGCCTTGGGACAAATGTTTGTACGATCTAATATTTGTTCCTTGTGTTGTGGGCATTTTCTATGTATAATAAAAATATCTATCTATGTAATGTATTAAGTATATCAGTCATCTAGTATCCATAACACAAGCTCTGCTTAGCTTGGGGCTAGATGATGCTGTGTGGATTGTCCAAAAAAAAAAAAAAAAAAATATATATATTATTATTATTATATTTCGCTCTTCTTAGAGTTGTATCAAATAAAATGTCGTCTGCATAACATGTCATTTACGCCAACCCCATTTATAAAACATGAGCATGAGCAGGTATTGCTTAGCTTGACGATGAGGTACTTACCATAAAAGAGGTTGAATAACAGAGTAATATATACTCCCCTTCCACATGCATGGAGGAGCTCGTGGCTAAATAAAAACAGCCGCACGGGTTGATCGAAGGTTAAGCTACGCTTGCCGAGGTCAGTCTGTGGATGGGTGACCGTTCATAACATACCCCAAAGTCTGACAACCAGTCTTACGAAGGGGTATCGTGTTGCCCAGTGACTGGGTTGTGGAGGTCAGATAGCCAACCCCCACACAGTTGGGAAAAGGCTAGGCAGATGATGACTCCCCTTCCACATGCCCTCTCCATGCCATACGCATCAAATAGTGTTGGATAGGCCAATTCACCAGGTTTTGATAACATATTTACCGATTGTACAAGACGAAATCAGTTTTCATGTATAATTTTAATATATATTTTTAGGTTTCTACGACTTAGATTTTTAACTTAAGTAATAGCTATGCATCAAACAGTATTTTTCGCTGTGCCCTGATTTGGTCTACAACGGCTCTTCGCTGTAAGCCATCTTGTTTTATTTTGTGTAACGCAAGTAAATATGAGAGTAAGGCACTAGTCAGCTTAGGTTATCATAACTCATTATATGGATAGGCTAATTCTCAAATTTGTTTAATTCCAGGCAAACCTAAGGATACAGATTTGAGATACGAGAGGCATCATCAAGTAACAGTCCTAGGAGCGACCTTAGACACACAAAAGAGTACCTATAGAAGAAATACACTACTAGCAAAGGTGGCCGGGATGTTCGTCCCTCGCGACAGCCAGGTTTCGGTCCAAAATACCTATCGGATAGGCATACCTGACATATTTTAAATTAAAGGACAAAATGAATATAGTGTTGAAAACTATTGAGGATCTGGTTATTTTTTAACGTCGATAACATTTTCTTTAATGACTAATGTCCATAGGACATACTGAGGGACATTTTAAAACGATTTGTGAAATTGTTCAAATAAATGTTGTTGTGAGTCTTCTACTGCATACTCGTTTTAGTATCACAGTCTCATCTCAACGACAATCAATGTCATAAACTTTTCAAAAACATAGGTTAATTAAACGTTTTTTTGACAGATTGAGACTGAGATCAGTCACGAACTTCTTGCGAGAAGTTTACCAACCGAAAACGTCAAATTACCTAGGTATTAATCAAAAGTAATTAGTAACACTTGAGTTTTATGATAGTAGCCTGAATCCGATATACACGATACACGATTGTGTGTGAAATATAACTGGGTACCGATGGGAAGGTCTACTAATTGCTTCGTAAAGCTATGAATAGTTAATATGCTTCACTATTGTCACTGTGTACTGAAGCCATTTAGAAAGAGTGAAAAAAAGAAAAGGCATATAATCGGTGTTTGCTAACATTTAATTATAAGACGGACTTAATTGCCAATTTTTAAATATTTACATAACCTTGATCAGTCCAAAATCTCGTAAGATCTGCCGCTAACCATTTCTACGGAAGAATGCGAAATGGATGTAGATATTATCTATTAATTGTCTAAGACAATAGGGTATCATCACTGGGTCGATTCACTGCTCTTTAGTGGTGGATGGCCTTTCCGGCACCGTAGCCGAGGCCGCCGTAGTTGTAGCCTCCCGCGTAGCCGCCGTGCCCGCCGAGCCCACCGTAACCGCCGAGTCCGAGACCGTAGCCGCCCAGCCCGCCGACAGCGACGGCCGGCCCGGCAATCACTGCACCACCACCGACGAGTCCACCGCCGCCGCCCAGCAGCAGGGCACCGTCCTGAGCTTGCCTGGCAACGGCGTCAGCCACCGCCTGTGCCTGGGCCGCGCTACTGGCCACCGCGGCAGCCTGAGCACGAGCAGCGTTAGCAATACGAGCAGCCTCAACAGCGCGCGTGTTCGCAATAGCAATAGCCTGGACGCGGGCAGCGTTGGCTAAACGTTCGGCTTCGGCAGCACGTGCAACTTCAAGTGCGCTGGCGGCACCGGCGCGTCTGGCAGCCTCAGCAGCCCGCGCGTTCTCCCAGGCGGCGGCCTGTGCGCGCTGTACGTTGGCGACACGAGCGGCGTCCAGAGCGGCGGCGTTGTTGATGGCGTGTGCCTGTCCGGCGCGTGCGGCCGCCTCGGTGACGCGGGCGCCTTGAATGGCGGCGGCGGCTGAGTTAGCGATCTGTGCTGCTTGCACAGCCTGGGCGTTCTGGATTGCGCTGAGCTGGGCAGCTCCCACGGCAGCAGCGTTGTTAAGAGCTATGCCTGAGCCGATTGCGGGGCCACCGGCGATGACGGCGGGGCCGCCAGCGATGATTGCAGAGCCGCCAACCAGAGCTGCGCCCGCGAGCCCGGCGCCACCGAGCCCACCCGCGTACCCGCCGTACCCGCCGTACCCGCCGTACCCGCCATACCCGCCACCGATCACGTGGCCGATGCCAGATTGCTCCGCACGTGAATCTGCTACTTTACCTGTCAAATATAACAGTGTAATTAATAATTGTCAAATTGTTATCCACTTATTATTGCACAGATTAAATCAGATGAATTGTACTTACCGTCTGCTACTACTTCATACGCCACAGCGATAACAAAGAGAATCTGGAAGAAATTATTTTTGTTAGTATTATTTGCAACGACGAGAACTATAAGAGCCGAGAATGATGTTTAGAAATTCAAGTCACCCTTTTCAATTTGTATTTACATCATATTCCATTGGTGAATACTTAACAGACAATTAAAATAAAAAATAATAAGATGGGTCGTTGTATGAGGCAAATGTCCGATCTATTTGCGCTCACTTCTATTTAATGGTAATATAGTACATATGTACTTAAATTAATAATATTATTTTAAATGATAAAATGCACAAAAAAAAATATTTAAAATTAGTAGGTATTAAATGTATCCAAAATTTGTATGCCTATTATGTTAAACATAGCGATCCTGACATTAGAATTGTTTAATTATTATTTTTTTATTATTGAATTATTTTAAGACTTTAGTTTATTAAAATTATGCTCTTAATCCGTCACAAAACATGAGAAGCTTCATCTTACCGTAAGTCGAGACATTGTTAGTTATTATTTTTGTTTATTGCTGCTCGCTACGACGCTACCAAATTGGACTGTAAACTGTAATTGTTGTGGTTACTACAAATTGCGTGCACTTTTATACTGCACCGAAAAATATTAACATCGAATTAACAATGCTAAATAGTTGTTCGATGCCGCCCCATTTGAATATCATTAGGTACTTGGGTAAAAACTAATCGGCGTACATGCGTTGTTGGTACATGTTGTACACAATCGAAGCAGGCGCGGGAGATATCAGACCATGTCGGATGCGCGCGCCGCACATCCCTTGAACACACCAAGCAATGTACACTTGTATTACATGGATGGATAAGCAACTAATAATTATTTAATTATATATTCTAATTAAGATTTAACCTCCTCGAAGGTTGGTATATAGATTTATGATTCCCCGGAAGATAAGTTTTATTACAGCTTTATTATTTAAAAAATATTAGTAATATCTAATATATAAAACTCTCGTGTCGCAATGTTTGTTACCAAACTCCTCCGAAACGTCTGGACCGATTTGTATGAAATATTGTGTGCATATCGGGTAGATCTGACAATCAGCGAACATCTATTTTTCATACCCCTAAATAATAAGGGTAGTCCACCCCAAACATTTTATATGGCAAAGCAACGTTTGCTGGGTCAGCTTGTATGGTATAAATTTGAATCAGTAACTCGAGTTTATCGGAAACGGTTCGGCATTTTAAACTATATCAAAACAATGATCTCTGAAGCTATAATTAGGTTACATTCCCATACATATTCATTCAGTAAACCAGTTTTACTATCGTTAGCACGGCAACTGCTGAAAGAAACGGTTGCTTAACCTCAGATACAGTAGAAACTAAGGATTGCAATCATATCCTTTCCTGTGCCGAATCAGAAAACATTACAATATTGTGAAACAAAGCCTTAAGGCCAAAGGATTTAACCGCATCTACGGATAGTACAAAACTGTGTTCATTCGTGAACAAGGCATGCAAATCAAGTTAGATTATTCAGTTGAAATTAAGCTGATGTAAATTGTTATAATTATAGCGTGTTTTAACTCTGTGGCAACCGTTTACTTTGGCAGCAGACATCTTGATTATTTTTTCAAGTAGCCCGACCTGTCGCTGAGACAGCCTGCCTAGGAACATGTCAAACAGCAAAACCGCAAGGATTACGTACTCGATATATGAATAAAAAACAATCTAGTGGTTGTAAAAAGCCAGTCAGTGAGTCGCCGGTCGCCCATCGCGTGTCATTTGTATTCTGGTTGTGTAATACGATTTTACAGAACGGTTATTTGATAAACTGCTTGAGTGGGCAATAAATCAGTATTGATTATAATTAAATATTTGGCCTTTTTTATGTTTGTTTATGACTGCTGGCCTGGTTTTATCACGAGGAGCGGATGGAATGTAATAGGTGCTCATAATCAGGCAGTAAGCTGTGTTTAAGTGGAAGACTGTAAGGATGATAGAATACAACGTGGAGAGGAAAAATCCTGAATTTCTTAACACCTCTTAAAAAACAACATCTTTAATATAGTCGGAAAAGGCTAAATGACCGAGCAATCGCTGAGCCGATAGTCGTGAGAGCCAATGGCTTAATAGGCAAGAACCTCAACCAACACCTGAGGAAGCTCTCGCTGGGCAGCTGGATCAAGGGCTCGATTCAGAAAGCAGTATTTCTAGAAACGGCTCGTATTGCCAGGCGATTCCACTCTCTGCAGCTCTAACCGCCGGTAGCTTGGACCCTGTTCCCGATACCGGCGGGCTACTACAAAGGTTATTACTAAAAAGATTTCTAATTTCTGAGTGCGTTGATTTAAGAAGTGGTGAAGAGGGGACTGTCTTTTGTAAACGTTATGATGTTCAAAAAGTTCTGATTCTCAACCTAATTTGAGTAAATGAATTTTGATTTTGTAAGGGTCCCAAAATGGTACCCCGGGGAACGCCGGTGTAATTTGCACCGTGTTTCTTACTGTTTATAGTAGCATTAAATATTGATAGAAGTGGTCACCGAGATATGACTAGACGACTGTACATACATTAAAGATAAATTGTATTGGTTCCGAAGTGTCATAAGACAGTGAAACATAATCAAGGTGCTTAAGAAAAAAACTGTCATATTTTCAAATTATCTTTTATTGGCAATTTGGGTCATGGATTTAATAACACTGTCTGCGGCTGTCTTCATTTTTTTCCGAATTGGAAGTTCTCCACCAGGGGTCCATACGCGTGAGGAGTTTGGACGACTCTGGAAATAAAATATATTACAATCAATGTCGAAAAAACGGTTTTCAAAGCAGCCTTGTTGAATTTGGTATTCAGAAGTGTGTGGAGTACGGTACCAAATTAGACCAAAGTATGTTTCTTGAAACTTCAGCTTTGAGTATAGAGTCAAACTTGACAATACATCGTTCTCAATAAGATCTAATTTTATCTCAAAATCATGAGTCAAGTTCAGAAATAACTTGACAGAATAGTTGAGTCATCAAAGTCACACTCACTTATAAACGTAGTTAGAGTTGGCAGGACCGACGATCTCGACGGAAGGTGCGGCCTCGTTCACGGTGGTCCACACTGACTGACCGAGCTGAGGAGGTGCTGGGATGTCCCAGAACTGAGGCTTGTAGTCCACGGAGACTGCGTTGATTGGTGGGATCTGGATTGGCACCTGGATCGCCTGTAATTCACGAAATAGATTTTAAATTGGTGAAGGTGAACTTACAAATAAGGTAATAAAGACATTAAATAAAATAATAAATAGAGAACTCTGCCACATGACAATATAAAGTTGATATTTGTTCAAGAGGAAGTAACATAAATTGGAAAAATCGATTTGACTATGGAATGCGTACTTTTGCATATCGTCAGTACATTAGGAGTAACTAACATATTTAAGGATTATTCCTTATTACCCAGGATTATCACTCTAATATATTAGTTTAACACTTACTTGATCATATTCCATTACAAAAGGCTCCTGCACAACAGCTTCTTCCACGATAGCATCCTGCAGCACTGGTGTTTGGACCAGGATGGTGGATGGCTCGTACACCAGGGTTGGCTTGGCACCGAACTTGGCGGCCAAGATGTTCAGACCAGCCTTTGCAATCGTGGCTCCTATGGATACTGCACCGTTGATTACGGCTCCTGCCACTGAATTTGCTGCTGTCTTTATGGCTTCACCTTGAAAGGAAGAAATAGAATGAAATATATTTTGGAAAAGAGTTTTTAAGGATTGTGTCTTTTTTGGATTTATTGATCTACCTCTGAGATATTTTGAGGTAGTAAGTAAGTTGCCATTAATGAACACGCGTGGTTGGTGATCGGTAATCACAGTATTTTTAACACTTCTAAGTCTAACGAGACACATTTAAAGAGATGTTACAGAAGGTATTTTGTTATGATGTACAATTTCTGTTCAATGTCAAAAAATTTGATAGCTAGATAGTGAACTAGAAGGTCCAGTACCCCTTAACCAAAGCGATAAAACGAATGATAATAACACAAACGAAGACAAACATACTTTTAAGCACAATTCCTTGGGCAGCAATTGAAGCGATATCGGTGGCAGCTTGCGCAACAGCTGTCTTTTTAGCAGCTATCGTCTTGGCACTGATCGAGACGATGTCTTCTGCTGCTTGTCCAGCAACTGCCTTAGCAGCTAGAAGGTTGAAAGAAAACGCTGACGGTACCAGGCAGGCAAAGCAAGCGACCTGGGGGAATTAAAAGATGATGAATAAGGTGATGAAAACTGTGATGTGGTGATGAATAAGTAGATAAAGTAATTTGAAATGACAAAATTAGAATTGTAAATTTTGGAGCAGAAGAAAAGAAATTGGCTTTTCAGCACTAGATGTAGATGTAGACAGAAAATCGAATAGGTTGTGTATTAGACAAAGCTGTTCAGTATTGTGTGGGGAACACTTGTAATTACCATTTGTGTGGGGAAGCCGTCTATTTCAGGTCGGAAAGTAACCTTTGTTTTGCTTTCACGACCACAGCGCAACATCGGCTTCCAAATCACCAAAATTATAGAGAACCATAATGGCTACACTAAACAGACGAATAAATCAAAGTTATATAGCGCAAAGACAAATGCTTCTTAAAATAAACCAAGTTGCGTAATAAAATATGGACTTACCGATAAAATTACAAGTCTAAACTCCATCTTCAAAAACTTTTAAACAAGTAATGAATTAATGTAATATGATGACTATATGATATTATTCTATGACTAACCAAGTTCAACTGATGACCTGATTACCTACAATGGTGGTTTTATAGTAAAAGTATTGCAAAAGAAACTCATTTCTAAATTAGTCCTATTAATTAAGGTCTGGTTCATAATGCGTAAGCTAGGTAATTGTAATGTGATTGTAGTTATTTTAATAGACATTTAGGGGAATAAGTTCCAGTATCCACCATTTTATACGGAGGATCCTCCGTCTACTACTGGTGTTGTGTTAGTTGTAGACAGGTTCTTGTATGATAGTTATGTTGATCGCGCAGATAACTTTGATATCGCAATTTACAATACATCAATGTCGTTCGTAAGTGACAATATATGTATGGAGATGTCGTTATTCACACACCTCGAAGCCGGAGTTCGATGGACAGGATTAGTAATCCATACATGCCAGAGCAATGTTCCAGTTTGTCGGAATCGGATACAACATAGTTCACGGTGAATTGAAACAGTCTGCGGTGATGCCTCAATGAGTTAGGTTGATGGTGCATCTGCTCCAGTCGGTAGATGTGGTACTGTGCTGCGTCAACCAGGACAGAAGTGTTTTCCTGCTTGTTGACCGACAGAATTGTAGTATTGTCGCTGATAAGACTGTGAGAGATGACCAGACATGCGCGTTCTTTACATGGTAGTGGACAAGATACCCTAGAAGCCATAAATGCTGGATGGCTATATGACAGGTCGAGAGCTTGAGTAAGTGTTCTGCAGTACTAACATGCTCGGGGTCAACCGAATGAAGGTGTAAAGTTCCTCATCTTCCATAGAAAAGGGAGGAACCTCCGACCAGACGGGTATTCTGTCTGGTCGATTATTGCCTGACGGTTGTTGTCGGGTGCGTGTAAATGGTAATCGCGCGGAATATTTTGATATCGTAATATACGAAAACTCATTTTAGTTTCATATGTGATATATATGTATGTCGCTGTGGACTTTAAATCATATTAGTGGCTTACGGGTTCTTGTTATCATGGAGTACTAGCATCGACCGGTTAAGCAGTAAACAGCCTTATAGTGCTGAACTGCGAGTGGCCCTACCTAAAAAAAAAAAAAAAAAAAAATATGGAGTACTAGCACTTCGGCTGCAACTTCGTCCTCGTGGATTTCGTACTTTTCCCTTGGAATTTTAAAAACCCCTCCACTTCCTTTAAAGCGTAGTTCTGATAATTAAATATATCCTATGTTACTCGCTGATAATATAGCTTGTTATGGGTGAAATATTTTTTTTAATCAGTTTTGTAGTTTTCGAGTTTATCCATCTCAAACACATATACAAACAATGAAATATTCCCTCCTTTTTATAATAAAAGTTTAGATATCCGTAGGTAATGTGTGGGCAAAGGAATTCGATGGTCTGAATGTGGATGAAGAGATGGAAGGAATAGCCAAAAATAGAAAAATAAAAACGAACTCACAATCAGTTTTATTTAACTACGAGGATAACAGAAAAAGTTACTAACTTTTTATAATTTTAACAAAGTATATTCGAAGTCAGGGAATCAAGATTCAAAAGTAATAAGTAAGTAAAATAACTAAAGTAAAATACGAAATGTTTGATTCGATGAAATTTCTCTTTCTATTCCCCCACCCCAGGAGCGTTGAACGTTGAACGCAACAGTTCTTTCATACCCCCTCCATGGTAGCGTTAAACATTTAACGCAACCTTGTTGAAAGTCGCATATCAAGTTTCACTTCAATATGTCGGTATTGCTACTTCCGCTTAGACTGGAAGCTGACCCCATCATCATACTCTTAGGTGGGAAAAAGCCGACTATGATGATTTAATTTTGGGAATCGAACTCAACACTCATCATATCATTCTGGACTTCCATCGAAGTCAAAATATGATGGCCATGGCTTGTCATCTGTATTCTGGTTGTGTAATACAATTCTACAGAACTATTATTTGATATCATGTCCTTAAAATATAAAATAAAATATAATATAATAAAAATATATAAATATTCTAAATCATGAGTAAACAAGAGTGGCCATGGAGTTTCTTGACCGTTCTTCTCCATAGGTACCTACGCTTTGGAATGGGCGACTAGCTTCATTTTTCCGATTCTTTGACAATTCAAAAGTACCTGTAATTGGTTTATTTGAAATAAATGCTTTGACTTTTGAGTTTTTGACCGCTTCAATGGGTAAGGCACGCCTGTTTATATCACTAGGAATGGATGTAATGTAATGGATGCTCATAATCAGGCAGTAAGCTGTGTTCCAGCGGTCGGTTGTAATGATGAGAGGGAGTCCTGGATTACAATGGGCAACGTTTTTTAGAAAAAAAAGGGCCAAATATTATATTGGAGAGGGCTAGGTGATCTGCGCTAAACAGCCTTCTAATTTCTGTATGAAATCATTTAAGTATACGGGATAGCAAAATTAAACCCTGGGGAACGCCGAGCGTTTTTGCTGTATTCATTATTTGGTACTGTGGTGCGTACTTCAAACAATAGTGGGTATAAGTGGTAAAGGGAAGAATCTTTAACAACCATCATCATCGTCCTCGCCCTCATCCCAATTTATTCAGGGTTGTCGCAGCGGTTGAGCCATCGGCTGCTGCGCTGCGTGTTGTGGGTTCGATCCCCGCACGGAACAAATATTTGTTTGACCTACAGATTGTTTCGAGTCTGGCTGTTTGTGTATGTGAGTTTAAATGTTTGGAAACGCACCCGCGATACAGGAGAAATTCTTAATGTGGGGCAACGTTTTTAAACAATAAAAATAAAAATCTCTTCTTCTTTCATAAATCTTTATTTGCCGTTATCTCAATGGTCACTTCATTTACATTCATCGATTCTTCAGTCTTCCTCTTCTTTTGTAACCTTCTAAATTCATTTTCTACAGCTTCCTCATAACGTAAGCCCTATTCCTCCGCATCACACGCCCATACCATGACAACCGATAAATGTATTTATTTATGTAGGCACACCAACAACTTAATAACATATAAAACATTTACAGAAAGTCCTGAGTAAATAAGTCAGTTACAGGCTTGCACGTAATTCACCAAAAGTGGTTATTTTAATCGATTAAAAATTATTGATTAACATATACTTAACTGATGAGGCTTGATGCTAATTCAATTATTTAAGTTCATTTGATGAAATAAACATTAAGAAATATACACTAAGATACAATAAGAAAGAAAATATGAAATATTAAGGTCTAGCTTCCGCCCGCGGCTTCGTCCGCATGGTTTGTTGATAAAAAAGTAGCCTATGTCCTTTCCCGGGGTGCAATCTATCTCTGTGTCAAATTTTATCGAAATCCGTTCAGTGGCTTAGGCGTGAAAGACGGACAAGCAGACACACACACTTTCCCATTTATAATATTAGTATGGAAGTATGGATATGGATTAATAACATGATTCATTGAAACAGTATTCATTGTAAGACATGCGAAACACAATTAGGTTACATTTTAATTTATTAAAGTAAGTATAAATAAGAACCATCGTTACACTTTAAAGAAAGTTGGTGTAACTTATGTGCGCCAATATTTAAAGTGTACAAGTGCGGTGTAGGCACTTATTCAGGAGTAATCTTTAGTAAAAAACGGTCATATTTTCAAATTAAATTTTATTGCCAAATTGGTTCACGGATTTATAACACTGCGTGGGTGGTCTTCATTTTTTCCCAAATCGAAAGGTCTCCATCAGAGGTCCGTACACTTGAGGAGTTTGGACGAAACTGGAAATAAAATAATTAGATTTAAATCGATGTTTACTTTTGTCAATTCCGAAAAACCTGTTTTCAAAGGAGGAAGGAGTCCTGTTATAGGTGTTTATTATAACTCTAGGAGAGCAGAGTTTGATAGTAAACTAGAAAACATTGGTCTAGAATCTTGAAGTTTGAATTTGAAGGCAAACCTGATCATCATTTTCCGCAAGATTTATAACTTTTTGCTGCTCTTAAAGAAGGTATTCTCCAAGCACATAGTATAAAGAAATAGACACAATTATTCAGTTATCAAAGTCATACTCACTCAAAAACGTAGGGAGAGTCGGCAGAGCCTACGATCTCGAAGGAAGCTGCAGGCTCGTTAACGGTGGTCCAGACTGTTTGACCGAGCTGAGGAGGTGCTGGGATGTCCCAGAACTGGGGCCTGACATCCATGGAGACTGTCCTGATTGGTGGGATCTGGATTGGCACCTGAACCGCCTGTAATTCACGAAATCCATTTAATATTTTTACTCAGTGAAGATCACCTTAGAAAGTAGCCTAGGTCATGAAATATAAATCTATACAGCGACCTCTACATGTATTAATATAACAAAAACCTGAAATCAATACTTTTCTTCTACCCTCTTTCGAAGTTAGTGGCTTTATAGTGCCTTGTTTCTTTCTGAGTAGTAATTGAAGAAATCAATGACGGCATTGTTGGCGCAGTGGCTGAGCCATTGGCTGTTGCGCTGCGTGACGTGGGTTCGGTTCCCGCACAGAACAAATATTCGTATGGCCTACAGGTCGTTCTTCAGGGTCTGGCTGTTTGTGTATGTGAGTTTTTAAATATTTTAAAAGGCACCCACGACACAGGAGATATTCCTAGTGCAGGGCAACTTTTTCAAAAAATATTAAAAAAAAAGTTTAAATAGTCTCAGTTCAGCAGGGCCTGTCAATAGTTTAATTGAAGCATTTACATCTTGTCCATTACATAATTCACCAAAATGTAGATAAAAACATGGCGCTCATAGCGTACTGAACGATTTCCCTCATTGGAAGTAGATAAAGCGGATTTTCCCTTCCTTGTATCAAAACTATTAACCCGTAAAATTATTATGCAAATTGTGATTTACTATCAATTAAGTTACCGGACAGCAGGTGTAGGTGGTTCACCTTCGTCTCCCTTTTGGGTCGCCGAATTGATAGGTGTTATCATTTCAGGTGTTCAATTGCCAAAGCGCCTGAATAACCGGTTGCTGTTATTTGTGTCGCAGTTGCAAATCCCCAAACAAAATATTGCTAGGATCAACAATGGTGTTCCCACCACCAATGGTGTTTTGATCCTAGCAATATTTTGTTTAGAATCCGGAAGGAGTCCGGATTGGACAAATGGATTTGAATATGGAATGCGTACTTTTGCTAGGATCAACAATGGTGGGAACATCATTGTTGATCCTAGCAATATTTTGTTTAGAATCCGGAAGGATTCCGGATTGGAAAAATGGATTTCATCATTATCATCATCATCCTCCTGCCCTTATCCCATTATTATCATTAGCAAATATTAAATTGTAGAATAGACTACGTATTACTCTTTTATATTATTAGGAGTAATTAACATAAGGATTATTCCATATTACCCAGGATCATCACTCTAATGTATTAGTTGAACACTCACTTGATCATATTCCAATACAAAAGGCTCCTGCACTACAGCTTCTTCCACAATAGCATCCTGCAGCACTGGCGTTTGGACCAGGATGGTGGAAGGCTCGTACACCAAGGTTGGCTTGGCACCGAACTTGGCGGCCAAGATATTCAGACCAGCCTTTGCAATCTTGGCTCCTATGGATACTGCACCGTTGATTACGGCTCCTGCTACTGAAGTTGCTGCTGTCTTTAGGGCTTGACCTTGAAATGAAGAGGAACAGGATTAAATATATCATCGAATATAGTTTTTCGTAACGATTTGGTATTTTGTTGTGATTTATTGATAACGTAGTCAGTAAGTTGCTATTAATTACCACGCGTGGTTGGCGATCGGTAATCGTAGTGTTATTAACACTTCGAACGAGGCCATGACGAGACATTAAAGAAGTTATATTGTTATCACTTCCGAACAATTGGTGTTCAGTGTACTGGAACGTATTAAAAATATTGAAAGCTAGACAGTGCTTGCACCACTAACGGAAGGGTGGCTACGGAGATATAAAAAGTACCAGCCTATTACTGTCCCAGTGCAGGGCAAAGGCCTCTTCTCATACAGAGAAGGCACGAGCATTAATCACCACGCTTGCTCAAGACGGGTTGGCAATTTCAGACTTGTATTAATTATATAAGTCCAGGTTTCCTCACGATGTTTTCCTTCACCGATGTCAGTGATGTCCAAGATAAACTTAGAAAGTATATATGAATTGAAAAACTCACATTGGTACTTGCCCAGGTTTGAACCCACAACCTTCGAGATATACCTATTAATTAACTAATAACTTCAACTAGAAACCTCACCAAACTCAGTTGGTATATTCTAAACTAAGAGGTCCAGTTCCATAAGACCTCCGATACCATCAAAGACAAGCATACCTTTAAGCGCTATTCCTTGGGCAGCAATTGAAGCGATATCGGTGGCAGCCTGCGCAAAAGCTGCCTTTTTAGCAGCTATCGTCTTGGCACCGATAGAGACGATTTCTTCCGCTGCTTGTCCAGCAACTGCCTTAGCAGCTAGAAGGTTGAGAGACAACGCTGACGGTATCATGCAGGAGAAGCAGGCGACCTGGTGGAAAAACAAGGTGATAAAGTAACTTGCGTGAACGAAAAGAAGTTGGCTTTTCAGCACTAGCTGTAGATGTAGACAAAATATCTTTTAGGTGGTGTAGTAGTAGTAGTAGTACCAGCCTATTACGGACAGTAATAGGCTGGTACTACTACTACTACTACACCACCACTGCAGGGCAAAGGCCTCTTCTCATACAGAGCAGGCAAGAGCATTAATCACCACGCTTGCTCAAGACGTGTTCGCGATTCAGACTTATATTTATTATATAAGTCCAGGCTTCCTCATGATGTTTTCCTTCACCGATGTCATTGATGTCGAAGATAAACTTAGAAAGTATATATGAATTGAAAAAGTCACATTGGTAGGTACTTGCCCAGGTTTGAACCCACAACCTCGTGCACAAGAAGCGAGGCCTCAACCACTGGGCCATCATGGCATTCAGGTGGTTAATTTTAGGTGGTCTAAGATAAGATAATTGTTTATTCGCACAAACATGAGTAAAATGTATTCATAACAATTTGTCAGTATACAAGAGAGATTTCATCAAAAATATATCTAGATAGTCATGTTTGCCTGACAATGGCATCCAAATATTAGCAAAGGAAGGAATATTATTTTGATGTCAATTTTTTTTAATAATTTTTAAATGTCATGTATTAGATGTGGTGTATTAGAGAAGACTGTCCTTTTGGTTGGAGGCATACAAATGGATGTACAGTAATGATATAAAACAAGGTTGATTGCTATTGCTTATCTATATAATACCTTTAAACGAGCAAGTCTTGTATATATGTAAGTACACATATATATATAATCTGAATCTCGGAAATGGCTCCAACGATTTTCATGAAATTTAGTATCCCCTGCATACTAAATTTTCAGGGGCGATAAATTAATCTAGATAGGTGTAATTTTAAGAAAACGTCATTTTACGCGAGCAAAGGTCTCTCGGTCATCCAGGGTCATCCATAAAGGATTCAATAATTTTACAATAAAATATTAACTTACCGATAAAATTATTAGCCGGAACTCCATCTTCAGAAACTTTTAAATAGGTGATGGCTTAATAAAATAGAAATATTGTTCGATAAAGAACAGCATTCAACTGATGACCTTATTGCCCTCCATGGTGTTTTTATAGTAAAAGCAACGCAAAAAAAAGTCATTTCTAAATTAGTCTAACTAATTAAGGTCTGGTTCACATTGCGTAAGCTAGGTAATTATAATGTGCTTGTAGGTATTTTAATGGACTTTAAATCACATTAGTGACTTACGGCTTAACATTCTTGTCAGGATATATCCTTAATTTATTGTGTTGACAAGAAACAGGAACAAAAACCTATGGGCACACACTACAGTGCAAATTTTACGGTAGCGAGGTACGAAGAGATGTCAGCAACGACAGATCGAATGATTCACTCGAGAGATTTACATTTTTAAATAACAAATCTTGGGAAGATTAAGCTGTCATGAGTTTAGAAGGTAAAATGAAAATAAATTCAAAAATATTTTGACATATCTTTCGTTAGGTGGCGAATACAATTTCAAGTTCCAGACCTATCTGCATCATTTAAACAACACTCACTCTAAACGTGAAAAATATTGAGCCTTTTAAGAAAAGGTTAGGTAAAGAGAACTGTGTTGAGTACCAGTATTTTACATGGAGCGACAGCCTATCTGGACTCCACAACCCAGTTACTGGGTAACACGATACCCCTTTGTAAGACAGGTAATCAGACTTTCGGGCTTCTGACTACCCGTAACGTCTGTCAAAGATCTAGTGGCGCGGAGGAGTCTCGATATATTACGGACGGTCACTCAACCACAGATTGCCTACAGCAAGCGTAGCTTAACCTTCGATCAACCCGTGCGACTGTTTTTCTGTAAAATAAACCTAATAAACTTACAACCAGTATAACCATCAAAAATGTATGGTGTACTCTGTACATTTATTGGGGATTACTGTTGCCATAATTTGTCTTTGCGTTTCACTTCGAGAATAACAAAAAACTCAGCAAACTTGTGTTCCAGATGTATGAACGCAAACCAAGCAAAAGGAGTATGCAAAGACCGTAGCAGGTGGCCTTTTATAGATACTGCCTACGCCTATGGGAAAAGGCGTGTGATTTTATATATGCTTGTACATGTATATCTCGTTAGTAAATAAGTTAGAGACCTCTACAATAAGAGAGTAAGAGACCTACAAATACCAAAGTATAGTAAAATTCCGGGAATCATAATTCAATGTAATCATGTAAAATCGGCAAACGTAGTGTAGGACGCCCTCTGACTAGGTGGGATGACGATCTGCGAAAGACTGCAGGCAGATGCTGGATGCGGCAAGCTGAAGACAGGGCGCTATGGCACTCATTAGGAGAGGGCTATGTCCAGCAGTGGACTAGTATAACCTGATGATGATGTAAAATACTAGTATTGAGCTGCATCCCGTTAGGCTGGAAGCTGACCCCAACATAAGTGGGACAAGTCTAGGCCGACGAGGGTGATTCAGATTCCGGAAATCGAACTGATCATTCAAAATTTCTTTATTCTAGAGTTCCACCGACACAAAAGTATGTTTATCTTACAAATTATGTCAGACCTACTTTGTACGCAGTGGAGCAAGTCAGTGTGTCATGAAACACAGATATATGCTAATTGGTTCGGCAAGTTACAGCGCTACAACACGAAGATACGGAGTCGCTACTGAGATAATAATATTTTGACGGACAATGTACAGACATAAGGTCAGGTGCGTAGTACTAAAATCAAATCAAAAATCATTTATTCAAATTAGGCTGAGAATCAGCACTTTTTGAACGTCAAAACTCCGACCGGAGTGCGTGTATGACCAGATGTATGAACGTAAACAAAGCAAAAGGAGTATGTAAAGATCGTAGCAGGTGGCGTTCTGTAGTTTCTGCCTACTCCCATAGGAAAAAGGCGTGAGTATGTATGTATGTACTTACACATCAAGCTATCACAAACTCTCAAATTTCCCCTATTGAACATGAGCCTTATTCTTTTGTAATATAGTTGCAAAACTATCGAAGAAATTTTACTAGCTATAGAAAAGCTAGCCCAATCTATCAAATTTCTGTACAATGTATGAGTGTACAAAATGTGAAACCAAATGGTTGTCATGGCCTCTCCCCCAAAATCCTCCTACACTTACAAAACGAGACTTGCGTGTCAAATATTATCACCCCAATATTGCTCATGAAAATAAAATACTTCCATCCATTTGTTTTGTTATTTCTGGTCGTCAACTATTCCCTCTCCCCCACTGTGACCCTTCCCAAAGTCTTAGGCTGCGCCCGCGCCTGGCTGGCACCTATTACTAATCATTATTCCTGTTCCCCTAATGTCCTTTTACAAGAACCGGATAGGAACCAAACGAATTTCTTTTGGTTGGATAGAGCGAAGATTTATTCTCGTTCGCTCGGCGGCTCGGCGCAGTGGCTGAGAGATTGTCTGCTGCGCTGCGTGTTGCAGGTTCAATCCTCACACGGAACATAAATTAGTATAGCCTACAGGTAGTTCCGGGTCTGGCTGTTTGTGTATGTAAGTTTAATTGTTTGTAAACGCACCCAAGATACAGGAGAAATTTTTAGTGTGGAGTAACGTTTCCGAAAAATAAAATCTCGAATCAAATTATATCGCTCATTAAATTTGCATAGTAAAAGTTCGTAAATCGTTACAAAATACTACTAGCTGCTGTGTAATTATAAACTTATAGAGTTCTATTGACTCATTAAGTTAATTATAAAAGTAAGTTTTAAACGGCACAGTTAAGTAATTACAATATTGCTTGCTTGTTCATAATGAACCACTTTGTACAAGTTTGCATTATTCTCACGCCTCATTAAATTAGTATTTAAATATGGCGTGTAGGTACATACATAATCCTATTACACTTATACTATACAAATTGCTCACTACGCATAAATGGTTCATGTAATCGTATAAATTGATTCGTATAAAATCGCCTGTTTATAAATATATTTAAAACTACCCAAGTGCAAGAGTGACTCACACACCAAGGGCTTTTTCATTTACTTGTGCTACCTTGCTTCCTGTCAAATTTCATATTTCTAGGTCAACTGGAAGTATCCTATAGGTTTTCATTTATTTTTTAATAATAGGTCTTTACCTATGAAATTGCCGTTTTGTATGAAAAAATTTAAACGAATTTTTTTCATGTATTTTTTATTTGTATTAATCGAAGTAATCACCCATGCAATCAATGCATCTTTGCAAACGCAGTGGCAGTTTATTGATGCCCTTCTTAAAGAAATCAGCTGGACGGGAGGCAACAATTTCTTCAAAGGCATTTTGTACTGCCTCTCGGGTATTGAATTTTTTTCCCGCCAAGAAGTTATCCAAATTCTGGAAAAAGTAGTAGTCTGTAGGCGCAAGGTCTGGTGAGTAGGGCGGATGACGGAGAGCTTCCAACCCCAGTTCTTGCAACTTGGAGACCGTCTGCTGTGCAGTATGAGGTCGCGCGTTGTCGTGCAGGAGCAGCGGAGACGAGCGATTGACCAATGCTGGTTGGAGATGTGCCAGCTTCTCCATCATTGTGTTCAATTCTTCACAGTACACATCTGCAGTAATGCTCACCCCGTTTGGTAAGAAGCTGTGTTGAATCACACCGGCGCTAGACCACCAAACAGTGACCATCACTTTTCTTGGGGTAAGTTTTCGTTTAGGGCATTGTTTAGGTGCTGAACCAGGATCCAACCAACTTGCTGAGCGCTTGCGGTTATCAAACAGAATCCATTTTTCATCGCAGGTAACAATGCGGTTCAAAATTCCTTCATTTGTGTGTCTGTTGAGCAGTGCAAGGCACGTCTCGACGCGTACTTCGCGCTGGCGATCATTGAGTTCGTGGGGCACCCATTTGTCAAGCTTTTTTACCTTGCCAATTTGACGCAAATGGACCAATATTGTTTTGACGCTAACGTCGAAAGCTGCTGCTAATTCAGCCGTAGATTGTGTATCATCAGCTTCCACAATCGCCTTTAATTCGTCATTGTCGACCAAAGTCTTCGGACGACCGCGAGGTTCATTTTTCAGGTCGAAATTTCCAGAACGGAAGCGAGCAAACCAATAACAGGTAGTGCGTTGGTTTGTAATGTTAGCTCCGTAAACGTCGTTGATGTTGCGTGCCGCTTGTGCCGCGTTGCTGCCACGACGGTACTCATATTCCATAATTGCTCGAATTTTTAACGTATCCATGATGACGAAAAAGATTTAAATGCGATGAAAATGTAACACTAATCAATAAACAAATGACTACTTTTGGAAAAAAAAATCCATGTTTTTAAAATAAAATTAATTTGAAATTAGAATTCTTAGCCAAACAAAAAATATTTTGATTTGAAATGGCCAGTACTGCAGAACGGCAATTTCATAGGTAAAGACCTAATATCAAAACATGTCTCGTAGCAACTACAGATTAACCCTGACCACCACACAGATAAACCCTGAGAGGTTTTCGTTGTTCGGCTAGATTTAATAAAAAAATATCTCTGTATTTTAGAAACAAATAAATGAATGATAAAATAAAAACTTCGTTTTTGTAGAGTTTCAACGGACCGTAGACTTAAGGTATGTGATATCAATTTCTTTATGCCTCATCGCGTTCCTGAGAAATAGGATCTTGACAGTCAGACGTACAACGAAGTGATCTTATAGGGGTTCCGTTTCTCCTTTTGAGTTACGGTACCATAACCACACCTAATTCCATAATTATGTCCAGGACCTAATTTAAACGTCAAAACACTAAATTATCCCGATTATTACGGAAAATATAATAAAATAACCTTAAACCAGTTACATTACAATCCGGCAATAATATATAGGTACAGTCGCCAGCACATCTATCCACCCCAATATGCCAATAGGGTTGATAGTTTTACAACTTTATTACAATAGCATAAGGTTCATATTCTATTGGGAAACGTTACGTTTGTTGATTCCCGGTCAAACGAACTTTTACACTTACTCACTGTTATTCCACTGTCCATTCTTTAGACTTCTTACTCTATTTCTGACCGTATGGTAATTTTTACATCTATTAAAAAGCCGCATACCATACTCATATTCCAATTCCATCGAAGACGGCACGATTGGCGCAGTGACTGAGTGATTGACTGCTGCGCTGCGTGTCGCGGGTTCGATTCCTGCACGAAGTTCGATTTCGATTCCTGCAGTTTGAGTATGTGAGTTTAACTGTTTGTAAAAGCACCCACAATACATGAGAAAAGTTCTCAAAGTAAAAGAAAAAAAAACTACTAACCGAGTTTCAGTTATAGTAGACAATCTCAGCAGAGCATATCAGAACATCGTAGTGCAAGTATATCCTCCAACACAGGTGCAAACACACTCTCTTTTCCGTCACTCTCATTATCCAATGGGAGGACAATCCGACATGACCAGAGGGAGATTCTTAAACTCCTAGCAGCCACAGAGCAATTCCTATTAGTAAATCCCAACAATACTGTTGGGAATCGACCACAAGGACTTCACACTCAGCAATCGGTGAAGAGTAAACTCATAAACGTAGCAGCTTTATCAACTTTAATTGGAAAAACATTTAAAGTTAGTATCTTCTTCCTTATTCACGATGATCGATGATTCATGAGAGATAAGTAATAATGTTTATTTTAGAAGTCAGATAATATTTGACTTTCGATTCTTTTGAAGTTTTCTGTTTTTTTGTTTGTTGTTGTTTTCATTGTTTCAAAAACACGCATCCACGATGCAGGAGAAATTTCTAGTGTAGGGCAACATCTAAATTAAAAAAAAACTGAAAATTGTGCGTGATAGCCCCAATGCGCGACTGGAATTTGCTCTTTAAGATCATATGTTGGCGCAAACATTGGCGACCAACATTGACTTTACCAATATTGGCCCAAACTAAACGCTTTTAAGTTAACGTTTCTATTAATTTCACTCCTTATAAAATGTCCATACCGGGCTGCCTTATTTGAAAATCGATAGTTAAGGAGTAAACTCGTTTAAAAAAAGTTTAATAAAAAAAAATACACTTATCGACTCCATCAGTTCTGTGTTCTACATGCACCAGCCCATTTTTCTGTCACAAGGTATAATATAAATGGGAAAGTCAAGTTCAAGGTGTTTTCACTACAAGTTTGGACACATGAGTGCACTTTAGTACCTGTGAACTGTCTTCTGCGTAACATCGGAGACCAAAAACATATTCACAAATTGGTTTATGGAAAAATTCTCAGACAAATCATGGACGGCTTCAGACGGGTTTTAATAAAGGTATGTTTTTCCTTATATTTATTAAAATACCCAAGTGGTCACATTCTTAGTACATATACAAACCAGTTGTGTATTTTTTAAACGGTTCTTTATGTTTTTGGGTATTTATTTATAGTACTTAAAAACAATTAGGTTGTTCCACGTAGTTCTACGAGAGTTTACATCCGTACACGCAGGTCTTTGACCTTCACAAGTTTAAGCATGACTAGATGAGGGAGATGACTAAGACTTGATGTTAACAGAAACACGGACCATAAGCATCTTTAGGGTTCCGTACATAAGAGGTGCCAAAGCAACCCCATTATGTCTGACCACAGGCCTAAATGTTTTAAACTACCTGTGCCCGCGATTTCATCCACGTGCAATATAACAAAATTGCAGGGGTTTTATTTATTTTGCGTCTAATTGATTTTCTAAAATAAAAGTAGCCTAAGTTACTCCTTAACACATCAGCCAGTGAAAGTCCTGTCAAAACCGGTCAAATGAGTTTGAACAAACACCCTGACACGAGATTTTTTTATATTAGATTGTAAAACCTATTCTTTTTCTTAACTTCGCAAATGTTATCAACAGTGTTATTCTTTGCAGATCATCATTTTCACGTTGATTGTCGTCATCATATCTGCCAGCATGGCCGACGCCAAGAAAAGCAAAAAGCACACATCGAAATCATCAAAACGACATTTTGACCATCTAGAGAAACATCATCAGAAAATGAAAAGGAGCGCATATAGTCGGAATTGGGGAAAATCTAATTACGGCAACTATGGTCTTCCGCCATACTTGGTATACAACAGAAAACTAGGAGCTTACTATCCATATTTTAAATACCCAGAAAATAGCATCAGACGCAGCATGATGAAAACTAATTATAATTCTAGAAAATATAGTTGAATATAAATAGTCTTCATCATCATCTGGCTAGCCTTTTACCAACTGTGTTTATTTATTTACTTAGGATCTCCAATAAAGGATGTACACAAAATATGACGTAAAGTTATTATTATTATATAACATTTATATATTATTTAACATTTTAAATAATAATAAATAATGATGAATAATGTTAAGTCCGCCTCTGTACATTTGTGTGCTTAAAGTATTAAATAAACAAAAGTAAATTTGTTCATAAAAATATATTCATTTCTGAATTTATTTTAAAATACCTACTTATAATCTTTTGATAACTAGTGCCACAAAAAGATCATTCATCGTAACTTTTGACTTTGAAAATACCTAAATACATAAGGAATAATACTTCCAGTCAGTCAGGTTTTAACAAAATAAACTATTTTTTTTGTCTACTCAAAAAAGGTAAGTAGATACCTACCTACTAGCAGAATACTAATGCCTATTTTCACTTAACACATTATTATTATTGCACTATTGGATTGACCACTCTCGGCGCTGGGTTGAAAATCGATCAGTGCACTTTTACGTAGGCATTTATTCACGTGTCGAGACGTTAGTTGAAAGTGATATGAATGTCGAAAGAAGCCTCTATAACTATTGAAAGTAAGTTTTGGGCTTAGTTAAACTTTGGCTAAACTATGGTTACTCACAGGAAAAAGTAGGGTTACTACCAACTCAACTCATCATCATCATCATCCTCCTGCCCTTATCCCAGTTTATTTGGGGCCGGCGCAGCACGTTTTCTTCTTCCATACATCTTATTTGCCGTCATCTCAAGAGTCACCTCTTTTCTGGCCATATCTTCTTTCACACAATCCATCCATATTTTCTTTGGTCTCCGTCTACTCATGTAACCCTGCACATTCATACTCAAAACTTTCCTCACAACATGGGCCTCATTCCTTCGCATCACATGCCCATACCATGCCAACCTATTTCCACACAACTTCTCGGTCACAGGCGCCACTTTCAGACTTCCTCTTACATACTCATTTCTTATTCTATCCATTCGCGTAACACCACACATCTGCCTCAGCTTTCTCATCTCAGCTACATGTAACCTTTCAAGTATCCTGTTTGTGGCCCAATATTCTGATCCATACAAGACAGTAGGTCTTACCATTACTAGATACCAATTGAAGTGTAGGTTTAAAATTATAAGTAATTTATTTTAAAAAAAAATGGTCAATGCTCTAATATTATCAATATTATTATAATGTCTTCTCTTTTCCTGATTTAGTGTACTTTTTGATAATTATATTTTGGCAAAAAACACATAACTGAGGTGGTATTGTACTTTATTCTTAAATAAATCCATTTTGTAAATAGAGCTGAATATTCTTATGTATAAAAAAATTGAAGTGTAAAAATACAGTGTGGTAGAAATAAATAAATATACCTTTGCGTACTTAACAACATTATTTTATTTGAAATTTAGAAAGACTATGCTGCGTAGAAAAAGGAAGACATTAAACCAACTGGTAATATTATAGCCGAATACCTTTTATTTATTTATTTATTTATTTATTTGAAATAGAACGGCCGAAGCCAAATACACTATTTAGGTAAACATTTAATTTATTTAACACTGTCATGTATTCTTCTCACAAAAATTCAAATATTCCGACAATATCACCATTTACAAACATATCAAAATCTGTGTTCGAGTTCAGGATAGCGTTTTGCTAACAGCTGATGTCCAAGGAATAGGTGACTTGGAGTGTGCAACAGTACGGCAAGTTGGCACAACCAGTAAGCGGTGTTTCCTGTTAAGACAGTAACTGTCTGGGACAAATAGCTTGCAGGCTTCATTATGCAGATCAGATGCATCAATAAATAATCCCCTTGAGAGTTTTTAACACTACAATCATTTGATCGCGCGACCGTCTTACGTCTAGAGAATTTAAACCTAAGCAATCCAACAGGAATTTAGTGGGATAACAAGAAAGGATAAAACCCGTACAGGTGCTTGTAAAAGTATCTAAGGAATGATTTATGAACTTTATCTAAAGGAAACGCATTTTGCATCTCAAAAGGATTCCACACACACGCACTAAACTCAAGCTTGCTACGGACCAATGCCCCAAAAGCAAGTTTGACAACGTGTGGGTTGTGGAAGTCACGACAATTCCTTAACACAAAACCAAGGCGCCGGAAGGACTCCTTGGCAGTGGGTGTGATGTAGTCGTGAAAAGTAAGCTTACAGTCGAATGTGACTGCCAGGTATTTCATGGAATCAGTTCTTGTAATTGTATCTCCATTGAGTTTGCAAATAAAGTTGACTGGGCGCCGCAGTCGACCATAGGACATCACGTAGCATTTTTTTTTTGACATGCTAAATTCATACTACGTACATTAATGTCTTTATCTCTTACAAAATAAGTAAGGGACGGACATTTAAAAGAGCTGTCAATTATAGTTGAGCTGAAACTTCTAAACAAGCATAGTCGACATCTAAAAGGCATTAACCAAAAATATGGTCAAGTTCAAGGTATAAACAAATTTGACATCTCCAACTTAGTACAGACGCCAGCACATCAAGCTATCCAAAACTATCAAAATTTCGCAATTGAACATGAAAGTATTCTTTTGTAATAAAGTTGAAAATGTATCAAAGAAATATGACAGACTGGGGTAGCTTGATGTGCTGGCCCCTGTACATAACCGTCGCCGTCCTTTTCTCGAGCTATCTGTCAGAAAGGGCTGTCAATTCTCTAATAGACCCCATTTGCAAATACGAATAGAATACTTTTGTTTTGTTATTTATGTTACACAACAAATTTCCTGCTCTCCACGCTGTAACCCTCCCCAAAACCTTTTGCTGCAACTGCGCCTGTGTAAAAGGCTATGCAGACGATGAGTATCAAGAGTTGAATAGAGATGCAAACGTCGACAACAACCGACTGGTGCTTGATGAATAGTTTTAATGAATGAAATCAAGAATGATGATGACGGGCTATTGCGACACAAATATAAGTTATCATAATTTACTAATCAGCTGGTTAGTAGGGACCTACTTCACAAGGTCATTAATGGCGTCATCGAATTCAAAACAATGTGATTTGGTATTCAAAATAATATTAGAATACTTATTGGAATCCTTGATAACTCAAACGTAGTATATAATATACTAGCACCGCTTTTAAATCGTAGTTTTGGATAAATAACATAACCTATCTTACTCGTTGATAATGTAGCTTTCCATAAATGAAAGATTTTTTAAGATCGTTGAAGTATTTTTTTGAGTTTATCCTTAACAAACAAACTTTTGATTTCGGATTTTCATAAAACATATCCTCACGCCTGTTTTCCTCTAATAGTTGGCAGAGTTGTACCTCTACCCAGTACCCCACATATCGCACACCTAGATCAAAACTGACACAACTCCAAAAACTGTTTTTTTCAGTACTCAGATGAAAAATACCCATTTTTCTAGATTTTGTAAGAGAAGTTGAAACGTAATTTTATAGTGGGTCATTAACATGTTGTAGAATGTCACTGCATATTAAATGGGGCTAGGAATCAGTACTTTCTATTGATAAATTAGTATTTTGGAGTTGTAACTAAACAATCTCGTATTTTGAGTTGTCTCAGTTTTAATCTAGCAGTGCGATATCGCCAGTTATAATCATCAGCACGTGAGATGGCAAGATTTTGGCGTAGTGGGGGTAAGTTCGCGCATCGTACAATTAGTGGCACAAAAAAGTGATAACTTTTATTGATCGTCATTATTCTATTGTTATTGCCATCATTTATATTTAATCATGTCTGTATAGAACAAAGTTAAAGAAGGGAGAGGAATTCAAGTTTATTAGGAGTTATAAATAACGTGCATTTAAAATTCTAAAAAGTTTATAAAAAAAAAATATATATATAAACTAGTCGTCGTCACTATCCGTTAATAAAACTACCCCTGGCATCATATTGAAAGTACCCCGTCTAATAGTTCTTTCTGACGTTTTAGTAGCTTCTGCAGTCCGATTTACCGTCTCTTTTTCTGATTGAGCTTCTTTCTCCATGAAACTACACATCGTATACCATTTTTCTGGCATGTCTCCGTTACACGGTATTTGGTCCTGGCATAGTAATGAACTTAATACAAACTAAATTTTAAACAACAACACTAGCATCAACTCGTAACAAAAACTAAATTTAAAAACAATAACAACACTTAAGTTTAACACAACCAAAACAAAGGGTACAATTTTCGTGCACTCAAGTGTAATCGGGAGCGAACGGGACGAAGGCGCGGTGCGGGAGACCTAAAAAACGACTTGTGCGCATCTGACGACTTTTGCCATGTTACTTGCCGGTGACTATATTATATTTAAGTCTCATGGAGTAGGCCTATTGCCATTAATTGGGCACAAATCCAGCCTCCGGGCTGTTACTGAGAATTCCCAGATGGAAACCCAATACAACTTTGATTGACCTGGTAATTGAATCTCATGGTCATCTGTAGCGCTTGCGACGACTACACCGACGAGGCATCACGTAATCATGTTAAACATAACAAGAAACAATAGTGCTGATTCCCTTGTTGAAAAGCCAAACTAAATTTAGACTACTTTCATCTCTTTCTCCCTTATGAAACAAGAAAGAGACGGACCTTTGTCTATAAACTGTCAAACATATTTGACATTGACATTATTTTTTTTTATTTAGTTCAAGGCATAAAGTATTATATATTTGACATCTCTTACTTAGTGCTTAACCGTCACATTCCTTTTCACGAGCTGTCTGTCAGAAAGAAATGTCAATTATTTAATTCAGGTTTAATTTGCGAGGAAAGGAATCAGCACCATTATATTGCACTAAGTGAAGTTTATCGACCTTTAGACTAGCTCGGCCCAGAATTCCTTTATTAATGGAACAAGTTATACAAGTAAACATATATTGTGCAACCAGGTAAACATATATGGGTAGGGTAGTGTTAATAATAAACAAGGAATGTGAGCAAGTGTGTTTTGTCTTTCGTTTTTCTCCCGGGTTTTGCCGCTGCGCAGTTGTCTTTTATTATAATGTGCGATGTCGATCTATCCTTATGAGAAGGGCCGCGACGCCCGCGCAGGGAACTTGTGAGACCTAGAAAACAGGATAATGTGTTTGTAAAATGTTTAAACTAGATAGATGCACGATTTGATAGCAAGAAAAGGCATGCAAACTCAAATTTGTTTGCTCTTGATTTTGGTTACATCATCATCTGCCTTTTCCCAATTATATTGGTGTCGGTTTCCAGTCTAACCGGGTGCAGCTGAATACCAGTTTTTTATATGGAGCGTCTGCCTATCTGACCACCACAACCCAGTTACAGCGCAACACGATACCCCTGGGTTAGACTGGTTGCCAGACTTTCGGGCTTCTGACTACTTCTAATTACCCGTAACGACTGTCAAATATCTACAAATGACAGCCGGGACCAACGGCTTAAAAACTTAAAAGAAACTAAAAACTTAGAAAAAACTTAAACATATGAATTGAAAAACTCACATTGGTACTTGCCCAGGTATGAACCCACAACCTCGTGCGCAAGAGACGAGGCCTAAATCACTGGGCCATCATGAAATGGGAGAAGAATTGCAGAAAGCTAACACAGTCGAAGTTCGACTACTGATCGACTACTTAGTAAAGATAATTTCGTTCCCGAATTTCAAACCACGCAGTAGTTTTCCTGTTTTGACAGGTTTTTGTCCTACGTCATTACCCACTTCAAATAATACCTTCTTATGTAGTGATTTATTGATTACCCGTCATTGACACACGATATTAATCATGTGAAAAGGATTATATTTTGCACGGAAAATACGAGTTCGAAGGTGGGAGTTGTGTGCACAGGCCCGATATACAATACAAGGATTTTATGACGTAGTTCTCAGTCGTAAGAATGTTTAACATAAATTATAGTTTAAAAAAAAACTAAAAAATAGTTATAAACATTATCTTTTTTTTCATCGTTACTGTCATTCACAGTGGGCTACATGTATCGGCGTGTATTCTTCAATATTAACACTATGCACCCCACGCTTTTTTCCATTAATATTAATTTGTTCCTTATTTACACTTTTCTTAATCCAAATTTATTATTATTATTGTATTATATTATTGGATTTTCCATTAAAAGCGTGTTTTTTTTTATTTTTTTTTAAAGCGTGTTAAAATAATCGAGTAGGTACCTACTACCCTACTTATTTTTTTCTAAAAACTTATTTTACTCACTTATTTTTTTACTACACCTCATCATTATCTGACTAGCCTATTCCCAACTGTGTTGGCGTTGAATTCAAGTCTAAGCGGAGGCAGCTGAATAACATTATTTTACATGGAGCTGTTGCCTATTAGATCTCCTCGACCCAGTAAGACTAGTTGTCAGACTTTCGGGCTTCTGACTACCCGTAACAACTGTGAAAGGTCTATAAATGAAATACGAAACTAATGGCTAAACGTGCTTTCCGAGGCACGGAGAGGTCTAGATTATGTAGGTAATGGATGGGCACACATCCAATCCACGGATGAACTCGGTTCGCGCTGCTTAACGTTAAAGTTCTATCCAGTTTATTAATTATTTAACCATGAACCCCTTTTTCACTATTACTATTATACCATGATAATTTCATTCGTTACTGATTTGATGAGTATTCGTACACTACAAAAATTAAGATGTTATTTTATAGATAACTAGCACGTCGCCCGCGACTTCTTCCAAGTACATTTTGTACCTTTCCCTTCAAACTTTACTTTCTCCACCACCTTTAAAGCGTAGTTCTGGAAAGAGATAATAATAACCTATAGCACTCACGAATCTTGTAGCTTTCTAGCACAGCAATTTCCGGAGATTACCCCCTACATACAAACTTACAAACAAATTTTACCTCTTTATAATATTATATAGATATCGATATAGAATATAGATATAGAAGAAGATAGATAGATAATTAAAAATCAAATATCAATAAAAATTGTACATAAACAGGATCAGATTGGACGGTGACCCCCAAACTAGCGTAAGCCTGTATGTAATAATTCTTACATTTATTTCGAAAATAAAATATTATTTTTACCAAATCATAACATGATGTAGGTATTATTCAATTTTTCCTGTTAACTATTTCGCTTTTATTTTTGATGAAAACAAAAAACACGTTTTTATTTGTTTACTTTGTTGCGGTCCAAGATCAACACGATTGAGGTATTTAAAATCTGAAAACTTTTCCTGGCAAAAAACAATGTTAATCACCGGATAGAGCGATAGTGATATTATATGATATTACTCATAGCTAACCCAGCCTCGCATCGCTGTGAGTCAGTATTTTTCTCACACACAGCAAACTGCGCATAATTTAGGACCAATTAATATTTTTTGTTAATTACAAACCCCATTGTATCTATTAATTGTATCGTAGCTGGATGATTGAGCTTCGTTCGTATAAAATGACGTTTTCTAAGAATATAACTCGCTCCCGAAACCCCTGGCATACTAAATTTCATAAAAAACGTTGGAGCCGTTTCCGAGATTCATATTATATATCATCATCATCATCCTCTTGCCCTTATCCCAATTTCATTTGGGGTCGGCGCAGCATGTCTTCTTCTTCCATACATCTCTATTTCCCGTCATCTCAGAAGTCACCTCCTTCTTAGCCATATCAACTTTCACACGATCCATCCATCGTTTCCTGGGTCTCCCTCTACTCTTGTAAACCTCTACATTCATACTCAAAACTTTCCTCACAACATGATCCTCATTCCTTCGCATCACGTGTCCATACCATGACAGCCGATTTCCACACAACTTCTCTGTCACAGGCGCCACTTTCAGACTTCCTCTTATATACTCGTTTCTTATTCTATCCATTCGCGTAACACCACATATTCATATTATATATATGTACATATATATTTACAAGAACTGCAATAAGCACTTATTTATATTGTGTCGTGCCTGATATCCCAATTCAATAAATAAGTTTATGTTTTCTCAACCTCGGATTCAACTATGAACTAAATATTGTTATCCGTCCGTCCGTTATATTGGAGCCCGAAGCTTTTGGTTCGGACATCAATATTATCAAATCGTAGTTGAATCTCATTATATAACAATTATAGTAAAAACGTAGTAGTCTACGTCAAAACATCGAGAAAATGTTTGGTTGATAGAGTGATAGAGTAGTGTTGATTCATTTTCTATAAAACAGGTGAACCAAGGAACCCGAACAACCTGTATTTCAGCTAGACATATAGTCAATAAAAATATATATTAACATAACCTGAACCGTGGTGATCTTCCGAGTATGTCGCGGTGCATCAACAAATGTGGGAATCTCACTAAATGCCAACGCTGACGTAGTACAACGAAAGCGTACAAGAGGAAAAATCCGGCGAAAATTTACAATGTTAATGGACTGAACTCATGTTATCAGCCTGTGCGTTGATGTCCCATACAACCTGTATTTAAGTACTCTCCTGTATGTTCGTAACTCTTGGTCGCAAGCGCTATTGCCCAGCATGATATCCCACGGGTTCAATTCCCGTTCGAGCAAAGTCATCATCAGCCTCTTCCCAACCATGTTGGTTTCGGCTTCCAGTCAGAATGCAGCTGAATACCAGTTTTTGACATGGAGCAACTGCCTATCTCACTTTCACAACCCACTCACTAGGTATCTCGATTCCTTTTTGGCTTTTTGGAGGCTTTTTATGTATTCAGTTTAGCAGGCTTTGCTTGAGTTAATTGTCGATTTTGGTATATAACTTTTTATTTATTTATTTTGGCATATTGGTGTGTGCTAGCTAACATGTAGCAAATTATTTAATTGAATGACGTATAAAGATGATTGACATAATTATTATTTTTGACATAATATGTATAGCTCAAGTTCTTCAAACCTATCAGACAGACGTGTTGCTGGGGAGTTTGTTCCTCCACTTCTTCTTCCCAGCAAAAACACTAGGAAGTGGTGAAGGGTGGGCGTTTTGGGGGACTATCTTATGTAAACGTTTTTGACGTTCAAAAAGTGCTGATTCTCAGCCTAATTTGAATAAATGAATTTTGATTTTGATTTTTTTGGTTGTCAGATGATCGGGTTTCTAACTACCCGTACTAGTTGTCAAAGATCTACAAATGACAGGCGGGTCCAACTGCTTAAGGTAATTTACAAAGCACAGCAATGCCGACCCTAAGGGGGTCGTAGGGGACGGCACCTCCCCCAAAATCATCAAGTCAAATTGAAAAACCTCCTATAAATAGACATTAAGTTATTTTTTTTAAATTAATTATAAACTTCCTGCTTAAAACGTGTCAGTCCTCCCCAAAGTCTTTGGCTGTGACCGCGCCTGGCACTGAGGGGTCGTGGTATCTAATGAGAGGTCACCTATCCATGGATCGACCTCTGCCAGTCCTTTAATCGACACGTGTGACTGTGATTACTTAACCATTAGCCACTCAGCATAGCACCCTTGTCAAGCTATGAACTGTACCTGTGCTCCCATAATGTCATAGAACCACATAGCTGAGTTACACTAGTCACTAGATATTTTCCCAAGCGTCCAATTTCATAACCAACAACAACATACTACAAGTTCGCAAGGTAATTACGATCTATGTATACGTACGGGTCCAGCTGACGAAGTGGTTTATACACAGTACTCTTGAACCCTAAACGAGTATATAAGAGATGTTCATCTCATGAAGGACACAGTCGTTGGTGTTGCGTGCTTTGTTATTATTGTGACTGGTTTTTTAAATAATATGGCTAAGTTTGTGGTGAGTATTCCATGTGTGAAATGATACGTACCCAATTAAATTACTTATGTGGACCGACAAAATGCTATTGATGCCTTTGGCTTATATACACTGGAAAAAAAATGTTAGGGACTTAGGTTAGCGACAATTCATTTTTAATAATCTAGCGATCCCAGACAAGGCACTTCGCCTTTTCTTAAATCAACGTACGTAGGGCTAAGTACCTATCAAAGCATTTTGAATTGTATATAAGAGACGGTATGATCGCATCAAGTAAAACGACGTTTTCTAAAAATGAAACCTAGCTAGATCGATTTATCGCCACCGAAACCTTCTGCATACTAAATTCCATGAAAATCATTGGAGCCGTTTCCGAGATTCAGATTATATATGTATATACAAGAATTGCTCGTTTAAAGGTATTAGATAAATAAACAACATTTAGGCCCTAGTGTTTTTGAATGTAATTTTATTTAAGGGGCTCCTCTTATTGAGGAACTATACTAAGCTTTAAAATGAGAACTAATAGTACCAATATCTAATTAATCATAACAGCATGGGTTAGCTTGAAAATAAGTATAAAAAGAGCCCTTCTCGCTCTCGGCCACTTGTTGGTACTGTGTCGATTCTATGCCAAATTGGACCTGGCTGGAATAATATTTTTTGTGGACGGATTTTAGCTTCCTTTCCAAAATAGAGTGCCGTTTCTTAAGGGCGCGGCAGATTTATTTAGGGCGTAATTAATTATAATTAAATCATTAACAGTTATAGGTAAGCTTTCAACCCAATCCTGTGAGTCAGGGTTATTTACTGTTTAACCGAACTTTCCTGTGGGGATTTTATTAATTTTACCTTAACTGCCAAACAACGAGACACAATAGAAATTGTATTGTTTGTCGGTCATTTGGCGCTTAAGGTGTTAAGGACTCCAGCCAGGGCATAAAAAGATAAAAGCTAAGCTACCACTCGCTAAGGGCACCCCCTATGGGGTGCGAGCCTCGACTTAGGGCGTCACTGGGAGAGGCGCCTTATGCTCAATCAAGAATTATTATTAATTAACCAAAAGGTACGTAATAACGGGGTTGAGATGGTCAGATAGGATCCATGTAAAATACTGGTATTCAGCTGCATCCGTTAAGACTGGAAGCAGACCCCAATATAGTTTGAAAACGGCTATTCAAATGATGATGATGATGATATGTGATAATAAGATAGGACTGAAATTTTTTTTAATTAAATAACTTGTCACAGATAATTTCATACTTCTGTTCTACGAGTATTTGTTTTTTTTTATCATCTTATTTTTTACCTACGTAAGTATTTAAACAGGCGGAACAAAACAGGTCCTTGTTTTTGACTAAAAAAATTCAATAAAAGTAACGATTCATTTGCAAGTTAAAGTTCAAGGAAAAACTATTTTTTGACTGGTCAATTTTATTATTATTGCCAGCTTCAGCCTGCGACATTATTCACTTGGAAATAATAATAAAAGAACTTTGGATGAAGTTAAAATTCACGTACTTATGTAGGTACTTAAAGAAATAGAAAAGAAAAAAAAATGTGAGTGTCATCTCCGACGCGCGACGGGAGCTTTCGTCTGTTGGCGCCAACATTAGCTTTACCAATATTGGCGGAAAACCAATCGTTTTGAGTTAATGCTTGTATCAATTACACCCCTCATAAAATCTGCATACCGAATACGTAGTTCCTTAGTGCGTGTCATGTCAGTTGTCAGCTCTGAAAATAGACGCAAAATACTAAGGAAAAGTAAGTAATAAACTACTAGCTCTGCCCCGCGGTTTCCCCCGCTAAGGGTCATAAAGTCATAACTTGTCACAGCGTACACAAACTGGTAACATTGCAAGAGTCGAATAACGAGTTACGTGTGGTTAAAAAGTCAAAGTAGTGAGAGACAGAGAGGCAAATGTGTAGAGGGTAGAACACAGTTAGTTTCGAACTGACTGTCCCTAAACTCTTTATTATGTATCTATGATTATTTAGATACTACTACTGTACTATTTCTTTGGTATGCTACGTAGCCTAAACAGATTAATAGAACTCTACAAATGAGATATTATTCAATTAAAATTTAACACCATTGACACAAGGTTTAAGGACTTTTTTCTAATACTTCTTGGCGTACCCAACCATAACGTAGAGTTATATTTTCTATGACATTGTCATTGTGGCATATGATAGTAATCTATGCGTTTTGGGTTTAAACGGTTTCAACATATAGGGCGCGAAGAGACCATCACAAAGATATAATATTCGACCTTCAGGCGGGCGAGGCCTCTGGAAAAAGCTAGTAATATATAACGAGTTTAGATTACTAGGGGTCATCACTAATGTTTTACCCAAAACAGATAAAGTTTTCTTCTATAGGTAAGCTACTTCTGTATTAAGGGGTCTTCCTCTGAAGTCAGCGCCTATATCCTCTCGCTCTTCTCTCGATCTAACTGTATCTTTATATTACAGCTCATCACCCTGGCGCTGGTTGTGGTCATGGCAGCTTCAGGTAATTATTTCAATAGTTTTTATTATGAGAATGTTAATGAGGTTTTAATATCAACATGCATGCATATGATAAATATAAACTAAGGGGTTAGTTTGTATTTATCATATGCATTTACCATATCACCTACACCAAACTTTAGTATTTCCAAGGGAATGGTGAAACACAAACCTACAGTAACATATAGTATATAGTAACCTATAGTAACACAAACCTATAGTAACATTACGTCACTCCTGTACCTATACCCTGAAGGATAAGGTGTAGGTGGAGGCTTATAGTCTACCCGCATTTCGCCAGCTATATTTAGGTCCCATATTATTTTATGGCTGGTCTATTGCCATCATTCGGGCATATATTCAGACAAGTACTCGAAAAATCGGCCTCATGCTTAGATAAAATAGTTTCCTATATTATTTAAATCTTAAGCTGTCTAAAGGTCAAAAAATTAAGTTAAAAATGACAAATTTACGATGGCTTATTAATGTATCTATATTTTTACAGGCTACGCCAAGCCTGGAGGCTATGGTGGCTACGGTGGAGGCTACGGCGGCTACGGTGGCGGTCACGGCGGCTACGGCCATCATCATGGTCACGACTACCACGGACACCATGATGAGAAATATGACCACAAAGACAAAGACGACTCCAGCGAGGAGAAATGGGACCACCATAAAGACAAACACGATCATAATAAGAAAGACTCGGACGAAGACAGCAGTGAGGAGAAATATGGCCACCACTGGGATAAACATGAAGATAAGGATAAGAATGAACACCACAAGTACAAGCACGAGCACCACGAGGAAAAACGCGAAAACAAGGAGAAACCTACAACTCCTAAATTCGAAGAACCTAAAACTACAGAGGCGCCTAAAGAAGCTGAAGTTAAAGACGCCTTCGCCCAAATATTTGGCGCCCAAAAAGAAGAGCTAACTGTTGCCGTTGAAGAAACTGGTTCCAGCTCCTCAGGTTTTTCTAATAGCCAAATAGGAATTAAAACCGAAACAAGTGTAAGCAAGGATCAGAAAGGTTATAAGGAACACGGAGACCACGGCGGTTATGGTCACCATGGATACGGACACGGTCACTAATAAGGCTATTATAGAATATGTTTAAATTAAAGATATTTTTGATCCTAATGAAGTGGTTTCATTTTAGTGTTGACTGTATCCAAAATATATCACACTTATTGGTGATGTTCTTCAAAAAGATCAGGTGCGTGGGAGTCGCAACCGGCGTGCGCGTATGACCCCGATGTATGACCGCAAAACGAAGTAAAAGGAGTGGAGTTAGGTTCGTAGCTGGTGGCGCTCTGTAGTTTCTGCCTACACCCTTGAGAGCTTTATGTATGAGTTTTTGTATATTTCCAAAATCTATAAGTTCTGTCTCTACTGATAGGTGTTCTGAAATAATAGTTTTAAGACTGAAAAACTCCATTGAATCAGTAAATTAATAGTAATGTAGATCTGTATGACTGACCGATGGATGTGCGCCAACATGGCATTGCACAGAGGTTCTGGAAGTGGTGTCTTAAGGCTCGGAACTAGTCCAATCTCCATGAACTGATGGTCAGTCTTACCGAAGGACATGGGCCTCTTGTAGAATTCGCCTTTGAAAACCACAGATTTTGTTTTTTTTTTTTTTTTAGATAGGGCCACTCGCAGTTCAGCACTATGAGGCTGTTTACTGCTTAACCGGTCGATCCTGTGGTGACCTTACAAGAAGGCCCCCAGCCAGGGCACAGATTTTGTGCGAAAAAATTCTTGCTTATCACCTTTTAGTTTATGTTACAATAGCCTAAAGTCATCAAGCTCATCAAATATCCAAAAAAAATGTAGCTGAAAAATCAACTTTGGGTACATTACAATACATCTTACTACTAAGGGCCTTCATAAACAATACTACGATACTAATGCTGTATACTTAGGGTGCGTACACATAGCGATCCGTTGTACAGGTCCGCTATTTGATGACATTCACATATGTATGTAGTTGAATGAGCGAGTTCACACACAATACAGTATTCCGGATCCAGTTTAAAATACCGATCCGACAATATATAGCGCAGTCCGTGAGCCGCTTTATCGTATCGAATCCGCGCGAATACAACACGAGAGCGTTCACCTTGTAGAAGGTTGGCGATACACTGAAGAACGAAAGTCTCCAATAGCGTCGGAATCGGTCCTGTTAATGCTGTGTTCCAATTTGTTCCAGTAGCGACGGATCCGTTAAAAAAGATCGTGTCAAAACGGACGTTCTAATGTCCCTTACGTTGCAAACAACTTTTAGCGTAAGGTCCGTACATACGACATAGAGTCGCGAAACGCGAATTGTCGTATATTCGGCCATTGTAGGCGTAATGTCGTGGAAACCATCGTAATTCATCATCTTCATTCAATCTTTGCTCCGCCTTCATAAAAATCTAAGCAATGATAGTAGCGACGATCTCGTCCCGCAGGAAGGCAATATGAATGAAACGTCGAAAATTAAGCGACGCGTGCCTGCAGTGTACGAACGGCAGTAAAATTGTATTGCGGTAGTCGTAGGGTATCATACATTTAGGTAGCTTTGTGAACGGAGGTCGTAACTCTACCATACTTATTACATAAATATAAAAAAACTCTTTTGAAACAGACACTTCACACCACACATAAATTAAGAAAAAAGGAGACTTTATTTTTTTTAATTCTATTTTCAAAATTTGGAAAAGAAAATAATTACAACAGCTGCCCATTTTCTTCAGTATAATTTTAAAACTCATCATAAAATCATATACTTTTATAAAATAAATAAAAATATTTCTCTGAATTTTAGAACCTTAATAATACCAAATTTTAGGCAAATAGCTTTTTATCAACGTTTTCTATTGTAGTATTTTATTAATATTTAACAATAATTTCAAGATGTACGGATTCGGAGGTAAGTTATAGTTCCTGTCAATTTATTAGATCTTCTTACAGCAACTGGAAACGTTTCACAAGCAGGGAAGAGAAGCGAAAAGGTGCGGTTCCGCAGGGCGCGGCAGACTAGCCGTCTGCTGTCTGCCGCGTCCTGCGGGAATCACACCTTTACGAGACCAAGCGAATTGCCTACCTAGCCTATGGGCTAGGTAACGTGTGGTCTTTGAGGAGCTGGACAAACTGACGCTTTTTTCTTGTCGGATACAAGCTACCAATGAATTAATATTTCTAATTATTAATATTTCTATATAACCAGTATGAAATCGTCCACTCCCTGCGCAGACGTAATTGGTCCAGTTGCTTCGGTTTCACACATACTCACTGGTTTTATTTTCGATTAACGAGCGAAGTGTGCAGTGTCTGTAACGAAACGTCGGCGTCGTCAGTTGCAAGACTCTAGTAACAGTAACAAATTTCCTTACTGTACCGAGCTGCGCAAACGGACGATTTGCAATCTCGTGTCCGTATCCTGTGTGCGACACAAACTACGCACACGGGAGCGGCAGGCTCAGGGGCGCGGGCGGGGGGTGCTGAAAACTCTCTCTGTCGTTGTTGCTATTTTCGATCGCAGACACAAGATACTACGATTACCAGTGACCAGGAGTAGCAACAGGAGACTGTCCGATCACCGCTACAGGACACCGCAACTAAATTTCCTGTGATGGTGTGCCGTGTCGGTATCAAAAAGTGTCAAGCGTTTGCGAACTGGAAAGGAGCCAGTACATTACTGGCACCATCAAATCAAATACCTACTCGTCAAATTTGAATATTTTAGGTACTTAAATGTGGCATGGTCATCTTAGTTTCGTTCGCGGCCAGTTTTCACATTAAACACCGATGCTTTAAAAACTATTCAATTTCCACAGGTTGCGGTGGTTTCGGTGGAGCCCAGCAAGGCTTTGGTGGTTCTCAGGGCTTTGGCGGAGGCTTCGGCGGAGCAGGACAAGGCTTCGGACAAGGTTTCGGCCAAGGAATGCAAGGCGGAATGCAAGGGCAAAGTGGATTCAGGCCTGGTGCGATGGGTAGCCAAGGCGGATATGGAGGAGGATCATATGGTAGCGGCCAAGGAGGATACAGCAGCAGTCAAGGCGGATACGGCGGGATGCAGAACGGCATGCAAGCGTCAAGTCAAGGTCAAGGGCAAGGTCAAGGCCAAGGCCAAGGCCAGAGTCAGAGCGGCTACAGCAGTCAGCAGGGAGGCTATGGAGGCCAAGCGGGCTACGGCGGAGGCAGCTACCAAAGCAGCGGATACGGCCAATAGTCCAGTATCGTCCATTGTGCAAAGTAGTATACCTATAAGTGTAACAAGTTTGTGATTAAAAGTCAGCGTTATCGTCATGTATTTTTAAATAAATGTTTTAGTTGAGTTAAAGAATGTTTTTGATTGCGTTTCCTTAGTTCTTGCTCTTGCAGTCCGCTAAGATCTGGCAGCACACTCCCAACACTCCTACTCTCCCTTGCTATAGGTATCGCACGTCGCTCTGAAATACACTCTACTTACAGACTAGTTCCCTCGACCTCCGACAGGGCTGGGAAGTGTTCACCCAATCTCACTGGGCAAGTTGTTCCCTCGCGCACATGACGGTTCTTCCGATTCAATCCCGCCAGGCATGGCGTGCCCTCCCCTCCCTTGACGGGCAGTTAGTGCTCCCTCCCCTCCCTTGACGGGCAGGGAGTGCTCCCTCTCCTCCCTTGGCGGGCAGGCAGTGCTCCCTCCCCTCCCTTGCCGTGCAGGGAGTGCTCCCTCCCCTCCCTTGCCGTGCAGGGAGTGCTCCCTCCCCTCCCTTGCCGGGCAGGGTGTGCTCACTCCCGTCCCTTGGCTGGCAGGGAGTGCTCACTCCCCTCCCTTGGCGGGCAGGGAGTGCTCACTCCCCTCCCTTGGCGGGCAGGGAGTCCTCACTCCTCTCCTTTTGCCGGACAGGGAGTGCTCCCTCCCCTCTCTTGCCGGGCAGAGAGTGTTCCCTCCCCTCCCTTGCCGGGCAGGTAGTGTTCCCTCCCCCCACAGAGCAGAGAGCAGAGTTCAGAGTTCCCTCCGCCCTCTCACAGGGCAGTTCCCTCCGCCCTCTCACAGGGCAGTTCCCTCCGCCCTCTCACAGGGCAAAAAGTGTTCCCTCTACCCTTTCAGAGAGTAGTGTTACCTCTCAGAATAGGTACGGTACAAAATGAAACACCGAAATCATAAAACAATAGTATTTATTTTTCATTGTATTACATTGTCTATCTGCATTTGTCATAATTTTCGACATAACGTGTCGCGTTCCATTCGATCAACTAAAGGCAACTGAAATCAAGCTTAATGTTGCTTTATATAAATCTATCACGTATGAGAAAATCTACCTTCTGTTTATTATAGAAAAATACACGTCCCCAGTGCTTTAACCACCTAATCTATGACGAACGCACCACCAACCTGAAGAAAGACGTAAGTGCAAACAATACTATATCCTCTATAAATACCACGCCCCATTTCAAGCTACAAACTATAATTATTATTTTATTACATTTGCAGTTACGACTTTATTCAACGTGCTGGTATAATTTATACTTTTTTTATCGTTACACTGTGCATATTAATTAGACTGTGATCATAACATTACATTACATTACTTTATAACAAACGCACCCTAGTAATGATGTTATAATATCCCATTATTAGTATCACTATGATTTAAATCTTATTTCTGTCCAAAATAAATAAAAAAATCCAAACATCTAAATAATTATTAAATATATTTAAAATCTACTATTTACAACTCTAACAATTATATACACAGATCAATAATTTATTTTTATATGTAATAATAAAACGAAAAAGCGTTTTTTTTATCTATATCTCAACTAACTTTAAAGCATTATTAGAAGGCGAACAACCGAACACTATTATTACAATCATAGTCATTATAAGTTCGAGATAATCTCACCGCCGTACATCATAATCAAACGTAACCAATGGTAAAATAGAATTAACATTTCACTCTCTTCAATCTTTACCCTGTCGTTAAGCGATACAATGAAAATAATGTCGTAACGACTACGTCACATAAAGATTTCATATTAATAACTTGTATTAGATACATCTGTTAGTAAAATTATGATTATGAGCAATAATAATATTATTATTTTTATTATTTTAACGGCCATGAAACAAGCGGTTTTAGTCGCTCAGGACGCCTCGACATAATGGCTGTTTATTTTTTTTAATCACTAATTATTGCTATCAATATTCTTCGTTTTCAGTACACCATTCAACAATTTACTCTTTTAAACATCTAAATGTAAATTACGGATAATACGGTGCGAGATAAAAAAAATGCAATATCTTAGTCCTTGATGCAGTTTTCGACCGTATCAAGGACATGAAAATAAGTAAGACAGTTTAGCACCACGTAAACTATCTAGTTTATCGCTTATTTCATGGCCCCACTTCCTAATTGCTTAAACTCGGTTTTAATGAAGTGATGAACAATCATTAAAGTATTGTTAGTGACATGGTCACATAATATATTGCAATGGTAATATATCCAACGCGCAAGTCGTAACATTCATATATCTGATAATGAATAACCAAAAAATATAGGGAACCTTTTGTATTTGTAAATATACGATATGAATAATTTAATGCTCCAATTTTTTCTTTTATTATAGCTGCGCAATAACACATTCATAATGTGTTTAAACTGCCATTTTTTATTACACCACAAACTGCAGCTAGCTGCAAATAATACTAATAAATATAAAACGTATTAAAAAGAAAACTTGTGCAATAATAACAGTATAACTTGACGATTAAATAATAATAAATAATGATTAGATGTAAGTTGGCAACCCGAAAGTTTCGATGACGTCATAAGACTATATGTAGGTGGGGCAATGTTCTAGACTAGTGCCGCACGCGTCGCACACTTTTGCATCTCGCTCATTCACAAGCGTGCAAGCAGGACACTCGCGGCCACCTGATCTCAGCGGCTGTATTTCGGGTCCTTTCTTCGACTTACCGCACATTTCACACGCTTGCATACTCCCCCTATTCAAGTATGTGCAAGTCCCGCATTCCCATTTGTCTCTTTTCACTTCGCTTGGCCCCGTATCTGGCCTCTCCCTCTCGCTGTTGTGTTGGCTCGGCGTCCTACTGACGGGTCGCTCTCGCTCTCGGTCGCCATTTTGTTGCGAATGCTTCGGTGGGGATCGTCGAACGTGATCCGTTTCGTCGAGTGATACTATTAGATGTGCTTTTAGGTCGTAGTTCGTTGGATGTGTGTTTGTAACTGGAATGTTAAAATACAATAAATTACTCTCAATTTCATAATAATCAAAGTCATTGAATATTGTTACTCAACATGAATTTGGAATCTCAGTCATGTCTAGTAACCATAAACTCAATGTCACAAGGCACAAAGTTGAAATTCCATGGAAACAAAAAACATTTGGACTTTTTTACAAATGGTCGCTCATAAATCAACTTAGGACTACATACCACTAAGTTTATCAATTGGCAATGGACGTAAATTATCTGAGATTCTGCACAGAAATATCAATATGTTGACCAAAACTTACCTGGATTACTTTTGGAACAGTGCGCCGTACTGTGTACTCCATTCTCCACCGCCTTATTTTTCGGTTTATCTACGTCGCCAGCTGCTAGCTTAAAGGGTTTCTTGACTTTCTTTACTTCAGCAGTGTTAGGCCCTGCCCCATTCACCGTGGTCTGCTGCTTTATGACATCCTTCCTTTCTTTTATATCCTTTTTGGACAGTAGCTTCACTTTGTCCGGTGCAACTTTTGGGGTTATCAAAGCATCGGCCTTGGGGTTTGCAACCGGTTCTGGAAGCTGTCTCCTCACCTTCAATTCAGCCTGCTTTTTCGCCAGCTGCCTTGCTCGCTTAAGTTCTTGCTCCTGTTTCATCCTCATTAGGTTTTCTACCTTCGCTGTTCGGTACACTTCTTCGTCGTAAGACCGGTCAAGGTTCAGAGCTTGTAAGCCGTCTTCTAAATCCAGTGTCGTCGGTTGGTACTTAGACCTTCTTTCCTCTCTATCTAGCCTGTCAAGCGTCCTCGAGTCTCTATCGAGTGACGGCGAGAATCGACTTCTCCCGTCTCCTTGTTGGTCTTTGCTAGATAAATTCCTAAATACGTAGTCCCAGCTCTCGTAAGTTCCCATCCCATCCTCCCGCGCTTTACTCAGAGCTGGCTGCGTATCGGATCGCGGTAAACTCGGTAGCGACACGTCACTAAGCCCAGACTTCGATGTGCTGTTTCTTCGGGAGTTTTCCGGATGCCTCTTTTTGTGGCTTCTTTCGTCGTCTTTGTATCTTTCGAACCTTCCGTTTTCGTAAACTGAAGGGGCGTCTAGTTCGATGAGTTGCGCGGTAGGGACAGCGGGGTACCTGTACTGTGCCATCGGCGGGTATCCGTTGACGGGGACTGTAGCTGCATGTTTGATCGGGGCGTAAACTGGCGTCGGTAGCATATAGGGAGACTGTACGGGGTAGTAGTACGGGACGCCGTACGGGGACATCATGGGGATGGAGCTGCACTGCGGGAGGGTGACGGGCACGTCGGGGTGCATGTGCTGCGGGAGAGGGTACATCATGTGCGGCAGCATGGGGGGCACCATGTACGGGGAGCACTGCAGCACTGGCTGCACCTCCTCGTCCATATCGTCGCAGATGTGGTTGCAGAGCTGCGTGCCGTGGTACCGCTCGTCGGCGACTCGGCTTCGGTACGCGTCGGAAGCAATAGTTGTTGGTATGTTCGAGTATATTTCAGAACCTGGAAAAGAGAACATAAAATTTGAACATATGTTCGCTATAGATGAATTTTTAGGTATAATTCATACACTTATCTAGAAGGGGGGCAAGTAGATTAAAGAAGTATGACGTCGCGATATACACGAGTGAAGTGTAGCCGGGATATATTGAGATAATTCGTAAGTATGTAGGATAGAACAAAGTAGTACTCACTATCACTATACACACACTTATTGTTCCGCTCGGCGAGATGCGGCGGCAGCGCCAGGCGCGCGGCTGCTGCATGCGCAGGCGCAGCGTGCTGCACGCGTTCGAGCCACACGTCGCGCCACGACACGCGACTGCCGCGGGACCAGGATTCCTCCCAGATATGCGACATTATCTGGGAATAAGCATTATATATTGGTTAAGACAAATCGCACAAATTAAACACAAAAAAGTTGTAGGTTTAACCTGCACTAACATAAGGCACATGTGCTTGACATGGCAGCTAAGGGGTTAATTAATTTGCAAGCACGAAGTCCTTAGTAACCACACCACTGCGTTCCATCGATGACATCTCGTCGATCGAAGCTACTGCTAACTTGAGGTCCTGGGTTCGATTCCCAGGTCGGACAAAGTGTCATTAGGATGTTCCATCTGGAACTTCTCAGTAGCAGCCCGGAGTCTGGAGTTGTGCCCGGTTGGAGGCAATAGACTTGCCCCCTATTACATGGGACTTGAAACATAACTGGCGAATGTACACCTCTGCTTCCCATTGGGGAATACAGACGTGGTGTTATGTTATTTTGATAATGAACGTACGTTCATTCCCTTGCTCATAAACTAAACTAAAAAAATATTGACATCTCTTTCCGACATATAGTTACGAGAAAAGGACGCTGACTAACAAGAACTAAGTTAGAGAAATCAAATTAGTTTATTTCTTGAATTATGCCGGATTTTTGTTCTGAAATGTCACCGTAGTTCTGTAAGACACGTCCGTCCCTTTCTTGCTTCATGAGGGAGAATGGGAGAGATGATGAACAATGGCACGAATATACTATATTTGATCAAATACGGAAATATCTAACCACTATGGCTATAAGGAGAGAGATTGCTTCAAAATTACGTCGTGCATTTCATAACAGAGAAGATAATAGACATTTTAAATACTATAATACATTCAACTATCGTATATATTTTGAAAACATTCGATTGTGTGCAACGACTATAACAAAATGATACACAAAACGATGGACACGAAATGAATGAAAATCATTTAGAACACAATAGAATACTCTTAATTGTATGCCACCGTTCGTTCGTATGATTTGTACTAGTACAATACAATCATAGTAAAATAACAATGACGATTACTCATACCGATGCACTTATGTCATCATCCTCCTGCCCTTATCTCAATGTATTTGTGGTCAGCGCAGCATATCTTCTTCTTCCATACATCTCTATTTGCCGACATCTCTGAAGTCACCTCCTTTCTAGCCATATCATCTTTCACATAATCCATCCATCTTTTCTTTGGTCCTACACCCTGCACATTCATACTCGAAACTTTCCTTACAACATGGTCCTCATTTCTTCGCATCACATGCCCATACCATGACAACCGATTTCCACACAACTTCTCCGTCACAGGCGCCACTTTCAGACTTCCTATGATGCACTAATACATATGATAAATAATATTATGTACTTCGCGTAATGACAAGATTCACGGACTCACATCACTTTGCTAAGTATAGTATGCGTTCCATACGAATTTAAACCTTATTCCGTGAGCTAAATGTTCACATTCTTATAAGCAGATATCTGAGCAAGCGTTTCATTCGAATATTAACCTTAATACTATACGAATAATGTTTACATTTGTATGCGACGCTTACTTACTGGGTAGGTACTACGGGTAGACTCCTATTTAATCCGAGGGGGATTAGAGGCGTGATGTTGTTATTTTCTCATCTATTCAATGCAGTACAACAATCAGTTGGTTGTTTACAAGGTTAATTGTTATAAAATATTATTATAATAACACATTTTTTGTTATGGATATTCTGAATACTAAGCGGCCACACATTCCAACAGCTGTTGAATAATCCTAGCAGAAACTATCTAGGAGAATACTGAATCGAGATCCCGAGTCTAGATACAATTCTTGACATACTGACTAACTGCCAATTTCAATCCAAATCTAGGGATCGATCTTTGTTTATAACCAATCAAGGGCCGAGTTAGCAATCTGTAAGCTTGACAGAGCGAATCAGAAGCAGCATTTTAAGATAGTGGATTGAAATTAGGATTGAGATACGTTATTAAAATTGGCAGTTAATTGACATTTCAATTTTTATTTGGATGAACCTTGCCAATAACCAATCTATAAATTGAGTATGCCATCTTATATCCTTGGGAGGGCAGATCAAATAATTGACAGATTAGAGAAGGGATAGCTGTTTTCATTTAGTTATTTGTAGACATTGTGGCTAAATTAAAACAGCCACTAGAGGTCTATCGAAGATTAAGCTACGCTTGCCAAAGTCAGTCTATGGATGAGTAACCGTTCATTAAACTCCGAGACCTCTCCTTGACTCTGAAAGCACGCTAAGCCGTTGATCCCGGGTAGTCAGAAGCCCGAAAGTCTGACAAACAGTCTTACCAAGGGGTATCGTGTTGCCCAGTAACTGGGTTGTGGTGGTCAGATAGGCAGTCGCTCCATGTAAAATACTGGTATTCAGCTGCATCCGGTTATACTGGAAGCTGACCCTAACATAGTTGGGAAAAGGCTAGGCAGATGATGATTTAGATGATGATGGTATATATATATTTTTATAGCTTTACCTGACATTCACACTGCGCGATAAGAGCGTCTCTGGACACAGCGGCGACCATGTCAGGACAAATGGGAGCATCGAGTTCGAACCGACCAGCCCCTGATGACTTGTAGCCCATCGCCTGCAACAGGGTCTCGGCACCCACCATGTTGGCTTCCACTTCGTGTTTGAAATAGCCGCAATATAACTGGAAAATTCAATATTAGGACGGTTCAGAGCTTATTTTGACAAAAGTGTACATATGTTATGATATTATTACTAGGGCTACTGATGGTAAGCGATGCTGTGGTCACCGATGGGGCGCGCTTACCTAGACGTATAACCTATTAAATGGTATCGTACCACCAATGAGTAGGGCTGAACTACAGGGTTTTCCAACAAGAGGTGTTATTTTGATATTCAAAGAAAAATGCCATTTTTTAATATAAACCGAGATCTTGTGATTTAACACCTTGCGACTTCTTCTTTTGGGGCCACGTAAAAGAGAAGGTCTACGCCAAAAGCCCAGCGTCGATTCAAGACCTCAAAGACGGAATTCGTGAGGCTATCGAGGACATAGGGCAGCCACTTTGCGATTTGGTAATGGAAAATTTCATGAAAAGGATATGGTCCTGTAAGCGTGGTCGTGGTGGTAATTTGCCTGAAGTTATTTTCCACTATTAACGGCATACCTTCCTCTTCATAATGAAATAAACATCCAATCATTTATATTAAAACATGGCATTTTTCTTTGAATATCAAAATAACACCTCTTGTTGGAAAACCCTGTAATACCTATACAAGTAATTAAAATGGAAATGTCTGTTTGTAATGTCAAAATAACAGCTTTTTACTAAATGCATATGACAGTATACACGGTAGTTATAAATATATACATATATATACTTTCTGCCTGTCTGTTTGTTTGGGTTAATCTAATAAACTATTTGACTGGTAGATAGCTGATATTATAAGGAATGATTTAGGCTTATTTATTTTATTAGAGAAACAGAACTAGGGTTCCACAAAAAATACCCATGATACTCCACGCGGACAGAGTCGCGGGCATAGCTAGCCATTAATAAAGTCTTGGCACGCCTATCGTAGAACACTCCTTCATATGCTTGTACCACAGCACCTGGATCGCCGACGCGGATAGCAGGGATTACTTCTAGCACTATAACAGTCTTCCTACTTACCCGTATGACTTTGTACTCTTTTCTCCAGGGCTGGGCCAGCAAGTTGGCCGCATACCTGGCCAACGCCGCCCAGCCCAGCCCAGCTCGGTACGCACTGAACTCTGTCAGTTCGTTTATCGTCTTTTGGAACACTTTGCCGGTCTCCGCGAGCCCGAATTTGCATTCATGAGGCACTAATGATAAGTATTCTATTATGTAGTCTGAAATGAAAGAAAATAACCCTTTTAAATTAAGTATTTCAGTATTGTCAGCTGAAGGGAGGTCTTACAATGCCAACGAGGTATTTTAATGCAAACTTGATACACATTCGACGCGAAAGAGATTATTTATATATTTATTTATTTAGTTCACCAACAATTACATACCCTGATACAAGCAAATTATACATAAGCAGAAAACAGGATAAAGTGTAACAATCACTTACAGGTTAGATTAGAAAGAAAAGAGAGTGTGATATTAACCTATACACCAATTTATCTTCCATATGCGTATCAAGTTTTATTCAAATCGAATAACTCTTTTCGAAGATTTTGGACCTGAACGTTTCTATGAAATAACGTACCGTGTGAACGCTCTTAAATGAAGAAACAAGAGCTCTTGGATGGATCTGGATGCCAAAATGGTGCCCAGATTAGTGCTATACCCGGGAGAATAGCCATACTATATTGACAATACTTTGGGAGCAGTGACCAGAACTGACAATGAACAATAGCAGCTCGTTATGCTCCATCTGTTAACTAATACTTGGCGCAATAATGTCCGTCTGTACACAAAAGTGTAGCTAAAACCGTTGTTAGTGTTACCATTAAGTAAACTGCAAACCAGACCAGAGGTGGAAGGGACATTGACGCAAAACCGGATACCGTAAATGATTGTGGACCCCCAGCTTTGACATCAGAAAAAAAGTAACCGTAAAAGCGTTAAACGTAAAAATTTAGAAAGAGCTAACAAAAAATATCAGCAAAATATTTATTCCATTACGGGAATCGAACCCACAACACGCGGCGCAGCAGCCGATCACTTAGCTACTGCGCCAACTGTGCCGTCTACTGCTGCTACCATCACTAGTTCACCAGACGGAACGGATCGGACGTCAAACGTAATTCTTACCTTCGAGCTTCTTCTTCTGTTCCAACTTTTCGGGGCTGTCATCGGTCTCGAGGTAGCTGTAGTGAGCGTCCTCGATGCGGCGCCATAATGTCGGTAGCCGCTCACGGAGCACCACGTCACCCATTCCCGAACACGTCATCACCATCACAAAGGTACCGGTCAGGGGTCAACTGGGGGACCAAAGAACAAACGGATATAAGATATTAACGGAAATATTCTTTTGGCTAAGTTAGTGTCAAAAGAAACACTTGAAGATCTTTCAAGGCCCGACGTCTAAACTGTTGTTATAATGTGAAAGTTTGTGAGGATTTATGAATGTTTATTACTCTTACACGAAAAATCTGCAGAACGGATTTGGATGAAACATTACAGTAAAAGAGCTTACACTTAAATAATAATAACAAATCTTACGCCATAATTTATAAAGATACACGTACGCAGACGGAATCGCGGGTGGCTTCTAGTCTTAACTAATATTATAAAGAATTAAAACAACACAATGTATAGCAAAAATATTGTTGTTTAGTAGTTCTATATACTTAAGTCCGCGAAAATATATAATTATATAAATTTCTTAACGAACATACACACACACAATGACGTTTTTTTTAGTTTTAAGGGTTAAATGTATGAAACAAAGGAAGGAAGGCATTATTTGTGAATTAAGTAACAATTCAAATAAAAATAAATATCTTTGGTATCATGGAAATAGAATGTAGATAAAATTTGCTCTTTATAGCATGTTGTTTGGTCCTAGAGTTTACATAGATAATATAAATGAGGACATACGCACGAAAAATAAATGAATCACGGCCAGCGATGCGCATGCGAAACGCCACGCTATCACGCGAAGCATTCGGTGAAGTTGCGATGCTGGATTAACAATTTTTATTACATACTTAATACCTAAGTAGTGGACGATGGAAATAACACCACGCCTATATTCCACGAAGGGATAGGCAGAGGTGTACCTATAGTGTACCCACATTTCGCCTGTTATGTGCAATAAACCGGACATAAATCCAAACTCCGGGCTGCTACTAAGAAAACCCAGATGAAAATCCCAAAAGCATTCAACACGACATGAGAATCGAGCCCAGGACCTCATGCTCAGTAGTAGCGCTTCCAATCACAAGTTGGTTCCCACCCTGTGTTCCGCGAAACTCAAATAAAGTCCGTGAACAACACGAAAATCAAATTGATGCAAACCGAATTTAATTTTGTTCTTAAGAACTTTGTATTTTCTATTACAAAAGGCAACTTGAATTTAACTAAGACTTCATTTTACAATATTTTTAGTTTAACAGAGTTGTTGTTCTTCTGGTCCTTGCTAACAACAAGTAAAGCGAAATGGTCCCAGGTCAAAAAAAGGTTGGGAACATCTGCACAGTGCATTAGACCAGAGGCAGGGGATAATGCAAACTGGTATTTTTCGACTTCCCAGGAACGAAATAGAGGGCAAAAGCTACTCGTAGTTCCTTATAACATCGATTTTCGTGATGATAATGTCTAAAATTGCCTTTAATAGAAACAGTCACGCAGGTTCCTGTGGGCCCGTCCCATCAATTCGTAAGCAACAATCAATCAAGTCATCGAATGGCGTATTACGTTTACATGACGTATTTCCGCTTCCGATCGTATTGTTTGCTTTGGAGCTGAACCGACAGTGCTGGTTTAATAAAAACGTGGAAATGTGAGCTATGAGAAGTGAAATGCCCGCACTTTGGAAGGACCGGAAGTTTTAAAGAATCAAAGACACCAAAAATAAAGAAAGAAATACATTTACCACACGCACGGTAAATACCAAAAAGTAAAAAAAAACAAAAGCAAAAAAACGGCATGCATCGAGTCACGGCTGCGCCATCAGGGTCACCAAGCTACCACGTAGGGTTGGCAAATCAGAGTGGCAATAATAAAGTAAAATTGGTTGGGTCGTTGAGCATGATACTCTAAAATAGTAACTACTGATCTGAGAATAGGGCGTAAAATGATTCTACATATCCTGCGTTTGCAGTTACCTTAAAAATATAAACAAAATTCTCCATGCAAAAATAACTTCAACGTACTAGTCACTGTGAATTCGACTTAATTCTCACCGGAATAAAGTTGATATTGATTAAGCGCTGATTTCAATAGGCAGATAACTTTAATCTGACGAACACAGTGAATGACAGTTTGACATATTGTCTATGTAAAAACTGTCAAACTGCAATATTTATTCCTCAGATAAATGTTATCATGCTATTGAAAAATCAGCCTTACGTGGAAATAACATAAATTGAAAATATTGATGGAATAGATAAACTGCCGATCTGGCCAGGATCATTTTTATTCTTATATCGAAAGCAACAGGGATGAATGAAAAGCTGTTACATGCAGCTGAGATGAGAATGCTAAGGGGAATGCCCCTTAGCATTCTCATCTCAGCTGCACGGCGTTACGCGAATGGATTGAATAAGAAATGAGTAAGTATATCAGAGGAAGTCTGAAAGTGGCGCCTGTAACCGAGAAGTTGTGCGGAAATCGTTTGATGCGAAGGAATAAAGATCATGTTGTGAGGAAAGTTTTGAGTATGAATGTGGAGGGTTACAAGAGTAGAGGGAGACCAAAGAAACGATGGATAGATTGTGTAAAAGATGATATTACTAGGAACCTTCCTAGCAATATCATCTTTTACACAATCTTGCCGTCATCTCAGAAGTTACCACCTGGTCTCTCTCACCACTTCTGAGATGACGGCAAATAGAAATTCAGAGTACAAAAAAAATGTATACGTGCAATCTGTGGGGCCTGGTATACGGATAGTTGTAAGCCCTTGTTTAAAAAGTGCAATATTCTGCCATTGACGTGTATGTACATTAGAGAATTATGCCTATTTGTAAAACAACATCCGGAATATTTCATTAAACACAAAGATGTAACCAAACGAAATGTAGTTCCTAGAAATAAAAATAAATTTAAACATGAGCTCTGTGTACCGCAATGTAGGCCCGAATTGTATAAAAGGAACTCGTACATAAATGCTGTAAAGGTATATAACAAATTACCGGACGCTTTTAAAGACCTACCTTTGCCCATGTTTAAAAAAAAAGTAACGCAATGGTTAAAAGACAAATGCTTTTATAATCTTAATGAATACATGTCAGATGAGGGAAATAGGAATCAATAATATTGGTATACCTTGTACCTTATAATAATTTATTGATGTTCGAATTAATATTTATGACATTATCAATTACAATTTAGGTACTATTTTTTATGACGACCGATGTGGCGCGGCGGGCCAAGGTCAGCCTGCGACGCAGGAGGTTGCGGGTTCGATTCCCGCCCTGGGACAAATGTTTGTACGATCTACAAATATTTGTTCCGGGTGTTCTGGGTATTTGCTATGTATAATAAAAAATATCTATCTATGTAATGTACCTATTGTATTAAGTATATCAGTCATCTAGTACCCATAACACAAGCTCTGCTTAACTTGGGGCTAGATGATGCTGTGTGGATTGTCCAGCAATATTTATTTATTTATTTTTTATACTTAAATTCTTAATATGACATTTTATTAAACTTTATCTCTGATGACATAGGTACCTATAACTTTGACATCAATGAAATAATTTGTTTTTTTTTTCCTATATATCGATGCTTGATTTTGTTATAAATGCACATAACTAGAACAAAAACCTGGTGCAGATTAAAATTAAATATTTGCACACCATATGTAATGGTAGAATGTAAAGGGCCCATTACAGTTTTAAGATCATAATTTGTAAACCTACATTCTGGCAAATAAATAGATTTTGATTTTGTTTTTTTTTTTTGAAAATGTATGTAAGAAGACATGCTGCGCCGACCCCAAAAAAATTGGGAATAAGGGCAGGAGGATGATGATATCAAAAGCGAAAAATGTAACTGGCAGTTTATAACTAGATGTTTCGTTTTCATTTTCTCTTTTACCGCTTGCCAATATAATATACGTACTCAGACTTGGCACACAGAACAATACGAAAGCTCAGTAGATACACGTTGAAACGTGAGTAAATCATTCGAAACTAATGACTGGTTTAGAATTTAACCCAAATCTCTTTCAGTTAGTGCAAGCTAGTTAAATATAGCCTCGGAAATAGGGTACTGGTACTTCGCATCATAAAAGCTCAATAGATCAGTTAGTGCCTAGTTATATTTTACGACGTTGGAGAACTTTATTGTGGGGTTCCGCCTCTATACTATCCACATATTTTAAGTTTAGATTATTTTGTCAATTTAACCGCCGCGTTGGTCATATAAAATCCTACGTTTGATTCCCGAGTCGGTAAGTGTTATTGGATTTTTTCATCTAGAACTTCTCAGTAGTAAATCAGGAGTAATGGGTTTGTGCCCACATCGACCTGTCGCAATTGGGTCCCCGTTTGTATTGAAACATAACTAGCGAAATGTGGTAGTACTATAAGGTACACAACTGCCTAATCCTTCGGGGAATACAGGCTTATGTTATTATTTTTGTGTCCCACTCTGGGAGCGATATTTCCAGTTTGGATGATTCAATCCGATATAAATCGAACCCATGACTGCGGCGCAATGACTCATCCGCTGAAGATGCCCGAATCATATTATGTGGTTTGTGATTGACTATAGATATGGGTAACTAAGCCATCAATGCTTAGCTAAACAGTAACTACAGATGGGATTTGATCTCACGACCAAAGACAGTCGAAAGCGAACGAAGGCCTCAGCTCAATAGACTCCCGGCCACCGTAGGCGCGAGGCTGCGGGCAACAAGCACTGGGTAGCTCGCCGTCCGATCAGAAACCAGGCCGAAGTCAACGGCGCTACGTGTTCCACGCGCGCCTCAAGGAGACGTGTTATAAAGGATTGTGGGGACCAATAATTAAGAATTACTGCCGCAATCATTAAACTTTGGAACAATAAATTAAATTAAGCAGTGTATAAATCTAAAGTTACTGTAGAAAATCGAGTAAGCACTCATTACAAATGATTAGAAAGATACCAGTACCATCTGGAACTGTTATGATTACGAGTCTATTAACTAACAAACACAGTCATTACATGAACAGCGGTACCTACTATTATTTACTTACTGTTATTAAACAATTAAATCACGCACTACCCGTGTTATCAGAACAACAGAGTCGACTGGTAGTGGTATCCATGACAACAAACACTGTTATCAAACAAAGAACGCAATCGTGGAAGTCGTACGTACTTTAATGCGAAGAGAATATTAAAACTGATTGGGTACAACACGGCATGCAATGTAGTATTTTTATTATAGCATAACATACTTTGTTGTTTTTACAATAGAGCTCTTATTAAAATGGCATGTTCTAAGGTCTGGCAGTCAGGGTCGAGGCATACTGCGGCAGAGCGTCTCGCGTCATCGTGGCCATGTTTACATTACCCTTTTTGGACTGCAATGTTCACAGTGTGGAACACACTGGGCTTAAGAATATCCTAAAAAGGACTAACTTTCACGCTTTTGAGGCAACTTCAAGTATTGTTAACTACATTGTACCTATAGATTTGTTAATTAATCTATAGGTACAAATAAATAAAATTGAAGTTTCTGTTTGTAATGTCAAAATAACAGGCTTTTACTAAATGCATTAAAAAGTCTACACGGAAGTTAAACCAATAAAACATTTTTTTTTAAGTGTGTCTGTTTGTCTGCCTCTTTGTTGCGGCTTATCTCCGAAACGACTGGCCCGATTTTAACGAAACTTTCAAGCGCAGTAGGCTGATGTTTTAAGAATAAATTAGGGTTCGGCGCAGTAAAAATATTCGAATTCAAGTAGGAAAGTACAAAAAACAAACATTTGTTGTTAAAATCCACGCGAACGAAGACGCGGTTACGGCTAGTTACGAATATATTTGTCTTCAAAAAAGTACATTACAGTGCCGTGATCTGGTGGATACAGTGCAAAATTATAAAAAAGAGGGGGTAGGCAGTCAATCGGCTGTTCAAATGTGGATCGCACAATAAGCGAGTGAGTCATGAAACCATTGTTGATGGTTCAATCTTTCATGACAGTGCGTGAATGCTGTTGCTCAATGAGTCGTTTTATGTATTTCAGTATGTTTTTGTATCAATTTCCAATGATATTATATTTGTCACTGTTTGAACTTTGAACAGATGTTTATTATTGAATGTTTAGTGCCTGACTGAGAGGTCAAAGTTAGGAGATAGATTTGTTACATATCACAATTAATCATACTAACATTATTACATTATTTTTATAGCATTTTCCATGGTTATAAATTATGTAACCCTAATGACTATACCTCAACCATTGCATGCTGTCTATATTAGTAAAATATTACCAATGCATCTTAACCAAATTCGAAGTCAATATTAAAAATATTTAACCATTTAAAGTGGGGTCAATACACCCAATCTCAGGGATAAAGTACAATAATGATTATTAAAATCAATAATTTGTTGTACAAATATTTTACAATCTGCCCGGTAAGGCATATATAGCAATTTAGTGTGAATGTAATAACATTTTCGCCCATCATTCATCACCATTTTCGTTGTAACATCCCATTTTACTCTTAAGAGTTATTATATCTATATTTTTACAGTGATAAATAATATTCTCTTCTATTCTGATCTAGTCTACATTGTATTTGTCTGATATTCTGATGATTATGTAAATGGTATAATTTAATAAAGTTAGTACTATGTGGTTACAATTCGTAACATTTGTTGAGGGCCAGATTGACTACCTGCATTATTTACACATTATGGGATTGACCAGATTTAAAAATTCAAAAAAAGTTAATGAGAACTTGTCAGAAGTTAGAGACACAGTAAATACATGCTTTAAGTTTTTTAATTACAAGTTTAAGTTGTTTAAGTTTAATTACAAGTAGTTTAAGAATAGTATCTTAGAATATTTCTCATATGAAGTACTTAATTGTATTATTTTATATTGTTGTTTGTTTGGGATTTTTTTATAAAATCCAAAATAACAATGATTTTTTTTGTATACCTCTATGCTTTTCATTCTATAAGCTTCTAATATTATTCACAAGTCATTCTGGAGAAAGACTAACTAAAAACCAGATAAGTTGTCCTGAAGAGTCTAAGAAATGAGTTAATCTGAGACAAATACAGGTGGTCAGAATTTCAGATCAAAAAATGGTTGAGGAAACATACCAAATAAACATTAAAAAACGACTACAACTTTACAAAACAAGACAAACATCAACTTTAAATTCCAGTATTATTTTTATTAAGATTACATAAAACTGTTATCAGTCAATGAGCTGATAATGGCTCTGCCTTGATAAGGAATGAAGAAGTCAATTTGTTAGAAACATATAATTGTATGATAAGATAACATGTACAGATATAATGTTTATCATGTGCTGGTTGTGACTCATACACTATTACTTACTGAGTTGTATATTTACTTCAGTAAGAATCTACTGATCCAACTGAAAATCAATGCTTTTGTTTTCAGATTCCAAATAAAATTATGATTCATGTTTATGGTTAGTTTTTTTTTTAAATAAGTAAAATTCTTAATTAATCTTTTTCTAGAATAGATGTTAAGATTATATAAATCATTCTGCCTATAGCAATTGTCAGCTGAGTTTTGAGAACAGAACTTTTGAGACTGTAAACAATTTAAATCCAAATAACAACATTACCACCAGCAGTATTGTTTACTCAGCATTAACAATGAATTTAGTGGCCATTAAGGTAAATGCAATATGATATAATATAACAGACTTGAAGACACAAAACTTAAGATCTATTTATTAAATTCCTTACTTATTTGATAGTTAATAATTTAATGATATCAAGTAAATCATTCTCAAATTGACAGCTTTACACAGCTAATGAAGAAACCGATTAGAGGAGATATGAAGTGTTTAAATTAGAGAAGATACGGGCAGTAATTATCGCATTATAAGAATCCAAGAAAGCGACGTCGCAGCAAAAAAATTTGCTAATGATCATACTCCCACGCGATACACCAATGTGCGATTCATATAAGATTTAACCTAATTCTAGCATACAGCTGTTACCTATAATGTATACAAGGGTCTAACGAACTTACCGTACAGGAAGAACATTCTTTTCCTGGATGTCAAAATTTATTCCAATGCACCGAAACTAGAGCGGACAAAAATAGTTCACCCAAAATAAAAGCGGCCGCTGGGAACTGATTTCCAATTATCACAAACAAATATTATACACATTTCATAATTACAGCTTAGACCATTTTACAATAAAAACGATAAAATCCCCAGTAAATACCAAATAAATAAAAAGTAGTAGAACAAAATTTTGGGATTTTGTTTTGACGTTTATTACTACCTGGCACAGATTATGAATGAATACGATTTTGACGTAATACTGACGTTTCGCCACTCGGTTGTCTTCGGTTACCATAGGCTATCATTGTACCTCTGCACACGAAATAAAGACATTGTCTATGTCAAATTGTTCCATGTATGAGTGTGATTGCAAACAGTTTCTTTTCCACAGGGTTGAAGTTAGCTATCTAGTTTCCATAGCAGAAAGATTTTTCATTTATATTCATAATTTTAATTAGATTGGTTCTAGTGGAGCACGGGCACGGCAACAACCGTCTTTCCAGTTATTTTGCTTTCATACCTTCAATACCAAAATCGATCGAGGAGCTCGTGACTAAATAAAAACAGCCGCAAGGGTTGAAAGTTAAGCTACGCTTGCCGACATACATTCATTACATATTGAGACTCCTGAGCGCCTCGGAAAGCACGTCATTCCCATGGGCCTGGCTGTCATTTTTCGATCTTTAACAGTCGTTACAGATAGTCAGAAGCCCTTTAGGGCGTCTGACAACTAGCTTTACCAAGAGGAAAGTATGCTGTTACTCAGTAACTGGGTTGTCGAGATCAGTCGCTCCATGTAAAATACTGGTATTATACACATAGTTGGGAAAAAGCTAGGCAAATGTTGACCTCCGAAACCAAGATCGCTGTGATGCAAATCGGAGTGAACTGTGAAAGGAAAGTAGTTGCTAAGTCTCTTAGAGGCGCCACAAAAAACCACCTGGTCATACATTTTGACATATATTATATTTATATTATATTTGGATGCGATTTTTGTATTACAATGCGGCCCGGCCGGTATGCCTATCAGACGCCTAGCTTATTGTTTACGGGTTAATTTCTTAAAACGGGAGCATGGTCAATAGTTGCCTGTGTAAGTAAGTATTTGTATCTGAAATTTGTATGCCTAATGACCAGCAAATTCTCTGGTATAAAGTAATTAAATCGTCGTAACAAACCATGAGGCTTGAGACGAAAACAGGTTATTGTCGGCAAACTTAGTGCTTTCGCGTCTTTTTTCTTTTTTCTCTAGTTTGTTATTGTTTTGACGTTATAGACTTGTTACTGACAAGTCTTTCAACTTCGTTCGTCAACTTTTAGACACAAAAAATTCTAAAAATGGTTAAATTTATTTTATTCTCTGATCCTTTGCGGCAAGAAGAAATAGAGACATTTTATACGGTTTGTAATACGCTACCATACATGGAAAGTTACACAGCACTTTTATGTTTTTCTTTTGCGGGTGCTTTGTCCTGCACTTCACTTAAATCTTGCCTGATGCAAAGCGATGGATGAGGCAAGGCCAGCCTGACCTTGAGCTATCTTCCCTTAGTAAGGAGTTACAATAAACTCGAAGAGGCTTTGCATATGCTGGTTTTGTTATTACTGAAGTGCTGATGCCGTAGTGCGATGAAGTACCATGCTACGAATTAATTTTAACCCATTTATCTCTTCTCCAGGCATGTCAAATGCATCGTAATTATTACAGAAGTTATCCTGACTGTTATCACCCGCTTAAGTTTTTCAGAGAGCCTGAATATGCGGGGCAATGTCCGCCAGAGATGTCTGAGTAAGTGCATTACTTGTATTAAATTGGCCAGGGTGTTGTTTATGGGGTAAACTTATCTGCCAATATTTAAGCTGATGCTCAAGTTATTCCATTTATTTATTTTTCAGTGTGTATCTAACTTTCCCGGAGTTCCATGTGAAATACAAGCAACCTGTATCGTGGCCATTAACTGTGGAGCGCTCTTCTGAAATGCCTACACTCCCAGGCAGAACCTTGGCTGGCCGATACAAAAAAGGCACATGTAAAGCTTTTGTCAGATAAACTGAAAATAATTTTTGTATGTCCTTTTTTGTTTCTTATGTTGTTTTGATGAATAAACTATTTTACTAATGTTTACTTAGTCTTTAAAAGCGCAGTTTGTAAGGTGCACGAAGAGCGCAAACCTGAAAAAAAAGTTAGGTGTTGGCTGATGGAATCCATGAATTGGTTTTCTTAGCACTCACAATGAAAAATAAATATAATATCCAAGGAAGGTTATGTATCGGTTGTCATGGTATGGACATATGATGCGAAGGAATGAGGATCATGTTGTGAGGAAAGTTTTGAGTATGAATGTGGAGGGTTGCAAAAGTAATGGGAGACCCAAGAAACGATGGATGCATTCGGTGAAGGTGACTTCTGAGATGGCGACAATTTGAAATGTATGGTAGAAGAAGATATGCTGTGCCGACCCCAAATCAATTGGGATAAGGGCAGAAGTTCGCAGAGCGGTGGCTAGCTCTAGTGAACGAGCCAAAATGGCATCCGACGCAAGACACCCTTCACACACTAACTACTTAGTGCTACAGAGGCTGAAAAGGCGGTTCACAGGCGAACGGTCCACGGAAAGACTCATGCATCCCTACCAACCCATTTATGCCACCTGCTAAAAATCTCCCACCTGGACACGAGTTGCCATAGCTAAACTGGAAATCTTTAAATAGACTCCGGACACAGGTTGGCCGAAGCAAAGAAAACCTGTTCAAGTGGAGATTCATAGATGACTCTGCCCTGGAATGTAAATATGGTGTTGACCAAAAACGATGAGACACTTGTTATCGTGCAATGCCTGTCCTGATACTTGCACTTCACAGGAGCTGTTGGACGCTACTGAAAGCGCCAAACTCGTCGCCAAATTTTGGGCTAAGTCAATTTAAATTTAATTTAAATTGTCATCGCGCGCTACGAAGAATATCCGAACCCATGGACAGGAGAGTCTTGGTCTATGGTAACGTGTGACAAATGACATTGACATAGGCACTTACCAACCGAATTATTTTTTGGGATTTCTGTACGGGTTTAGGCAAACTACCCACTCTGCCATGAATGGCGCGTAATCCAAATTATTAATGTAACACACTCAAGCAAACTTGTAGTAAGTTTAGGAAATGGATATATTATTCGTAGATAATGGAAGACAGGATGAAATAGAAACATTTTATGAGGTAGGTACCTACAGTAAAAATACAAAATGAACTTATTTAAAATAACTACACCTGCAGCTTTTACATTGTACATCCATTTTGAAATAACTGCTCAAGAGTTTCGAGCCTTAACAGGGAACCACTGAATACATAAAAATCATAGGTAGGTTTAGTTTTTTTTTTTGTTTTGCGTTGAGTTAGTTTTGTAGGATACACATCTTAGATACTGCTGTATCCATGTGTCTCCCTATGTTATTTCTCGAATGGGGTGGTTGAAGACGTCCAATTATTGGCATTCTAGGAAGATTACCAATAAGTGATAACTTGTCACGTTCAAGCAATAACTAATCGCATTGAATTAAATCACCAAATAATCTCCGTTTTGTACAATCTAATTTGAATTAAGTATTAATTAATTAAAACGGATTTTTTGTATTTTACAGTCCTGTCAACGCCATAGGGACTTCTATAGAGGATATCCAAACGCTCATCATCCTCTCATTTACTTCAACGATTCAGAATACGTGTGGCAATGTCCCCAAGAAATGACAACGTAAGTATCTAGCCCGTGATTTAGACATAAGGCGTCCTATAAAGTAATCCTATAAATATATACTTAACAAAATAAAAGCCTCCAAGTATAAAGGGGCGTGCCCGCTTACATGTGCCAGGCTTGATGCCTACCAGGCCTATGTCCATAGGGCTGTGACTCGAAGTTACAAATGATAAACACCGTCAAAGTTAAATCGGCAACCAGTTAATTAATATAACAATTAGAAAACCATGGCCAGCAAGACGACCAGTCACGACATGCAGCACCCGTTCACGAGCATAACGCATAGATTAACTATTATCCTTTTATATAAATCGCTTCTATCTTTCCCCAGTGTATACCTCTCGTTCCCGATGTACCATGTGAAATACAAGCAGCCGGTCATGCTGCCCAACAACATAGGCCGGACGTCTCAGGTGCCGTCCTTGCCGGGCCGTACGCTCGCCGGACGGTTCAACAAGGCAGCCTGTAAAGCTTTCGTCAGATAAACTTGTAAGGTAAGATTCATATCATACTTGTATCTACCAGTTTTCTATGCGGACCTTGTAGTTCACTAGAACATTGTGACTTTAAGGGTTTTTGCCGTATCTATTTATTGGGAGTCAATTGTCAACACCTTATGATTTAGGACCTATTAATATTAGTGTTAATTCGATCGCTAGGATTGTCAAAAAAATAACCATATTTTAGTGTTTTATAACGTTTTGATGTTCTTTTTTATTTCAAAATAACTAATACCGAAATCGTTTTAATCATGATATTTTTAGCCCTATCTCAAAAGGCCGCAGTTGAGATCCGTTTAAAAAATTCAGCACTCACTAAGCTTTAATGAAATAAACTTTAATAATTTTTAATGAAAATAACACCTACACATTCTTAGATTATCGAAACAACATAAATATACTTTTTACACGTTCCAATATCCCTATTGATTGTGATAGTTACATAGCGAGCATTAGAATATTGATTAGAGAGATCAACCCATTTTGGATATTACCTTAGGTACTGCTAATTTCGAACGCATCAATTTCAATCTTCTTTGCTTTTTTTAAAAAACGTTGCCCCACACTAGGAATTTATCCCGTAACGTGGGTGCGCTTACACACATTCAAACTCACATACACAAACAGCCAGACTCAGAACAGCTACCTGTACCCCATACAAATATCTGCTCCGTGCGGGAATCGAACCCACGACACGCGGCGTAGCAGTCAATCGCTCAGCTACAGCGCTAAACGTGCCGTCAATCTGTAAGCTTGACGAGGCGTGTCAGAAGCAGCAGTTTTAAAACGCGGATTGAGATACGTACCTTATTGAAATTGGCAGTTAAGGAACACGGTTTTCCAGTGGGTTATTATGTGAGGACGCTATACGGTCAAGTCTTTGCACAAGCAGAACTGTCTACGCACTGAATAGGGTATCTAGTGTCCTTAAAAATCCTTATTGGTCCGAAAGTTGGATTACTCAAAAATACTGGACACGTATTTTTCCTTTTGTCACGTTAACCAAAAAGGACAACGATATTGTGCGTTGCAATTGCGTGTGGCGTCACGCCGTGCTACACTTTTAACGTAACAGTGACGTCACAAGCCCCTTCTCCTGAACTTTGATGTGCTAAGTATATCATTGTCACTTTTTATTGATTTGAGTAACCAAAAAATACGTGTCCAATATTTTTTGGTAATCTTACTGACGGACTAAACAGACTTGATATATTTTTAATTATGACACATCCCTTTTACCACAACGGCAGTTGAACTAGTAACATTATCTTTCTGGCCCTGGGTTCCACATGGTACTTGGGGTCGGCAGTATATGGAGCACCGGGCACATTCGTTTTAAATAAAAAAAGTCAATTGAAAGTAATACGGCGTATAGAAAAGTATACTCTTTATTGGATACCATAAACACTTACAAATAATAACATTAAGAGTTAAATAAATAAATAATGCTGGACAATCCACACAGCATCATCTAGCCCCAAGTTAAGCAGAGCTTGTGTTATGGGTGCTAGATGACTGATATACTTAATACAATACATTACATAGATAGATTTTTTTTTATACATAGAAAATACCCAGAACACCCGGAACAAATCCTTGTAGATCGTACAAACTTTTGTCCCAAGGCGGGAATCGAACCCGCAACCTCCTGCGTCGCAAGCGGACCTTCGCCCGCCGCGCCACATAGGTCGTCGAAATAAGGTGGATATAATTAGTAATTTACAATCTAAAATAAAATGACGACTGGAACTCCGGTAGTCTACTCATAATGAGTTTGAATTCGTGCAGTCCGATGCCACCGCTCTTGTCTAAATTAATTTCGTCTAATATCTGCAAAGACAGAAAAACATATTAATGTAACCATCATAATGTCTGGACTTTAGAAAAAAAATGATCTCTGAGTTTCTTTCTGTGTTTCTTCTCAAAGTAGTCAGGTAGCGAAACACCAACCTAGTTAACAAAAATATTTTTACTTGTTGACGTGTAAAAGTGTTTGTAAAAACCTATTTACAGAAATAAATATAATTTATCGATATGCTTAATAGGTTATCATTATCTCATCTCATACCTTTACAGGAGCCCAGCCTCATTATACCCAGACTGTAATTTCCCAGTGCAGGGTAAAAGACTAAAAAATTTATTTAGCACAGGCTAAATAAGAGATTTATTTTATGAAATAGGCAGTCAGCCTAGCAATGGGGACTGCAGACGTTGTTTTGCCATATAGAGGTTGGAGAGAGACGGGGACATTCAACTTCAATTTTTCACCCGTCTCTCACTCGTCTAAAAACTTCAATGCTAAATCATAATAAATAAATAAATAATGCTGGACAATCCACACAGCATCATCTAGCCCCAAGCTAAGCAGAGCTTGTGTTATGGGTACTAGACGACTGATATACTTAATACAATACATTACATAGATAGATATTTTTTATTATACCTACATAGCAAATACCCAGAACACCCGGAACAAACCTTTGTAGATCTATAAAATAAAAATAAACCCTTATCATTAAGGGGTATAAAAAATAGATATGAGCCGATTTTCAGATCTACTGAATATGCATATAAAATTTTATAAAAATCGGACAAGCCGTTTCGGAGGAGTTTGCAGGTAACAAACATTTGCGACACGAGAATTTTATATATCACGTCGTCACTCAAAAACCCGTTACAATATTCCGGCTGTCAACGGATAATAGGATGAAATATGAAGAGAAGAAAAACCTAACCCAGAATTTGGAAGCATTTTCACCTTTGATTTTGGGCAAAATAATCCTTAAAGATATGGTGAAACGGAAAGTACAATCGTGAAGATGGAGCAAAAACAGTCTGAACTGCTAGCCTCATTCACAAATGCGATGAACTAAAATAGCGGCGAACAGCTGCAATGGAACTGCATTTAGCAATACAAATTGATGTTGCGTGTACACTTTCAGAACTGTCAGTTACTGCCTATTTGTCTATCTCGATATACAGACTGTTTTATTTTAACTCTACGCAAAAAGAGCGGTGTGTGTGTTCGTGGCGCCGTAGCTCTCAAACGGTTAAACCGATTTGAATGAAGTTTTTTTTATTTGAAATCAGGTTTTCTAGCGGTGGTTCTTAGCTATAATTTATTTCAAGCTATATGTCCTAGTAGTCCTGGGGAGGCTACGACCGTCGATGGTGATTTTTTACGTGGCGGGTACCATATTGCATTTTGAAGATTATACCTATGCTAGAAAGAAAGGAAGGTTGTTGCAGTGGCTGAGCAATTGACTGCTGCGCCGCGTGTCGTGGGTTCGATTCCCGCACGGAACAATTCTTTGTATGGTTTAAAGATAGTTGTTCCGGGTCTGGCCGTTTGTGTATGTGAATCCTTGTAAAAATAATTGAATCCTTGTATGAAACAATGTTTTGAAATTTTTGTTTCGATTCACCCCAACGTTTCCTTGGCATCTGCCGCAATAGTAGCAACCTAACTAATATAATAAATGCCAAAGTAAGTTTGTTTGTTATCTTTTCACGCCTAAACCACTGTACCGATCATTCTGAAATTTTGCATATACGTTATCAGGCGTACAGAAACAGACATACTCCGGTACCTTTCATCCCGAAAAAAAGTACTGTTCCCAAGGAAAGCAACAATAACGTTCTTATTATAATAGATGGCGCCACGTGTCTTTCGAATCATGATTGAATATATTATTACAAGCAGATTACAACCCGAATTGATTGCCAAATTCTAAATTAGACGAAACACACACTGCTCCGCGCTACGCTGCGGGGTGCGTGGCGGCGAACGACGAAACTGCGCGTGAATGCGTTTTCTGTGTGTCTTCTATACAAAAAGAGATACGTGCAAACAACGTAAGAACACGCACTCCCGCGCTACGCTGCGTGACGCGGCGTAGTGTGCCAATCGCCTTAACGCGACCAAAGCCGCGCGCACAAGCTAGTAGTTAATACTTACAACTTTAGCAATTTTAAACTTGGAATCCTGATCGATGCGGTTGCTAACACGATTATCAATGGCACTCCAAGTTAACCGGTCCACGATCTGGCTGATGTCCTCCTCAGTTATGTGACCATCGTTATCTATATCTGAAAATGATCACACTAGTATTATAAATGCGAAAGCTTTTTGGTATGTGTGTGTATGTTTATTACTCCTTTACCCTGAAACGGCTGCTCGAATTATAATTGTATACCGAAACAGTGAAGTATTCCCGTGGGAACATCGAATCGTCTCATGTTGCCTTCTTAAACACTGGTAACACCGCAGCGCGCGGCTAGTAGTACAGATTTTCCCAATAGATTATTTCTATTGTGATAAAGTTGAAAAACTATCAAATAAATGTGACACATTGGGGTAACTTGATGTGCTGGCCTCTGTACAAAATGCGACTCATTAACGATGTATGATTTTTGATTATTAACATGGCTCGTTTGACTTTCCTGAACTTGTATCATCATCGAAATTAGCATTTCGCACTAACTCTGTTGGATTATGTCAAAGGTCGCTTCTAGGTGTGCCTTCTGCCACCACTAATTATAAGCGTAATGCTTTTCTTATATGAAACGCTAGAAGCTTCAATACGGTATCTTCCGAACTTATTCTGCACTAGACAAGCACAGCAAGAACGCGTTAAGCCAAATCATCTTTGAGAATGATGCACCGGCTAGTGGTTTTCAAAGTCATATGTTTCAACATACAATAATAAAACTCTCCTACATACGTAGTTACACAATATACTTAAATTGTTCAGCTTTAATGAATCGATATTTGTTATCCATCTGTGGACGCTTGTTATTAGCAACTGGATTAAGTAATTTAGTTACCCATTATTATGTAACTAAAATAAATAATAAAAGTATGGGTTTCACACAACATGCTCAGTTTGAAACAGTTTTGTTAGAACTAATGTTAAATGGCCGTTGTTTCGGACGTTAGTCCTAGAAAACTCTAAGTTCTCTACAGCTCCAGGTCCAAGTGCGTTTATACTCAAGTCCAAAATCTTTTGAAAATTAATTGCTTTTTTTTTAAACTGAATACGCATAGTTCCTAAACGTATATTGACAAATTATTCTTTTGTGTTTATATAGAAAGCAAACAAATAATCGATTCGTTTGCCGTGCCGCCTAAACGCTCTTACAATTGACGGCAGGGATCTTGAGCGCAGGACGCAATAGTTTAGGTAAGTTCGCGCATAAACACTATCTACAAAAACGGCTACTGCGCAACTCAAAATCAACACTCATGATTCGTGCCGGTAACTGTAACTCAATATTATTAAAACAAAACCATTTGCTTTCAGATTATGAAACACGAACTTCAACTCTACAACGCCAATATTAACTTCATACAACAACATACCTACCAAATATTCTGAACGCCCAAGCTGCCTTAACCTCCGCGGGACAGTCAGCGCTCATGGCTGAACAAAGATCCACCAGATCTTCGAACGAGAAACGATCATCGTCCTTCGAAGAAAACACACTAAATATTCTATCTTGAAACGGATTGTTCTGAAAATAACGTCGAAATCTGCGTTAGTTTGACTAGAATTTGCGAGATGGGAGTGTTTGGATCAGAAGTGGCAAATTCTCTTTTTTTTTTTACTCTTTTTGTCTAATTCCGATCTCAGATTTCACGAAACGGCTTTTTTTCTATGAAAAATATCCCTAGAGAGAGCAAAATAATGTTATTTTCGTCATAAATGTTAGTTAGATACTCTTGGCAGAAAATTATAATCTACGTCAATTTGGTTATGCTGCAGAAATGTTGTAAATATAAGCAAGTGTTACCTTTAGCACGCAAAACTTGTTCACAATATCTTCCCTGCTAAATCTGTGATGGTAGTCATTTTTAATCATTTCTGGATCAATGGAATAAAACTTTTTCATCAAGCTGAAAAATGAATATAATTTGCTTAGACTTGTGCCATCAAATTGAAGGAATCGCCATAACTTAGTTATCAACTGTCAATCACTTACTACAATATTTCTCCCTTATTCAAGTAAGTCAGGGATGCGCAGTCCTCAAGAACATCTTGGGTCAATCCAGGATAAGATTGTGCACTGCCCATTATTTTGTTTATTATACGTTCTATTTCCGCGTACACACTATAACTCGCGTTGATCGGAAATCCTAGCGAATGCAAATAAAAATTATCTTATCTATCAGTCCTATTAACAATTAAAAACAAAGATAATATCGACTTTAAGGTTATTCCTATAGCTTTGTGTGACGTCACCGCGTCGGCAGATGCCGATTGTTCAAATAAAACTGCGAATTACATTAAGGAAAAATAATTTATTGTTTAATAATAACACCCGAGATCATACTCAGCAATAGTAACACATACATAACATGAAAAAGTCAATGCAATACAAACAAATATAGCTATATCTATATATCTATGCTCCACTCTACAATTTCCTAAATTACTTATCCAGGATAATGTCCTTTCATGGGCTACTAGTTGCTAGAATGACATGCACAACGAAATAAATATATGAGACAAAACAATATACTGTTAAAACTTGCACTATAGGAAGCGTCTAAGATATGAGAGTGACTAAATAGTGCTTGCTTGAAAAAATACTTAGAAAAGTTTTCTATAATCAAGAAACTAATGTCATAAGAATAATATCGTTTTCACTAAAGTTTTAGACGTTACCACTTGCACTTACGATTTTCACTAATATTTACATGCGTCGGTATAGTTTGTCAATTTTAGTTGCGATTCCTGCAACGATAAAATGACGCTTGGCGGCCTGCCCATCATCTTTTGGGAAAGTCAACGTTGTCAAAACTTATTTGGCGTCGGGCTCTCATTTTAGCTGCCTCTTCGAACGAAGGCATCGAGTTGGACTTGAAGAGCCCGAGACTGGACTTGTCAAGCATGCTGAGTCCACTGCTGCTGTTGGAATTACTATCTATATTCACTAGTTTGTCTTGTAGGATATTTTTGGAGCCACTTTTTGATTGTTCCTGTTTGATTCCGAAACTATGCGTGTTTTCTTTGATTTGCGAAGTAAATGTGCTGGGTATGTTCTGTCGCTCCCTCATCTGTTGGTAGGCATTGGCAGAAATGTAGCCAGATAATTTGTTGTTGGTTTCGTTTGCGATTTTCATCTGTTCTTCCTGGAAACACTCGTCGACGGTGCGACCTTGTATGATCGCGAATACGTACTGGCGCGCTAGCCTGCAAAAGACGTGATGTCAAGTAAATATAAATGGAAAGCTTTATAAGGGCTTAGCGTGTCTCAGGGTATTTAGGGAAATGTTCCTTCGCGTAAGCTTAATTGACTGCAGTTTGAAACGGAAATACTAAGGCTGTTTATGCAATACTGCGTAAAAGCTGACACAAAATAAGGGTTATTAGGACTTTTCCGTTTGATTACGGTAGAATAGTCCTCACGATAAAACTACCCATTTTATCATGCGCTGCAACATTAAAGATAAATCAAAAAGGCGATAGGGTGACTCCCCTTGGGTTCTATGCCTTGTGGGTGTAATAGGGTAATTAAGGGTAATAGTTATCTTACTTGAGCATAGTTTCCGAAGTAGATAGTTTAGGCGCGGCCAGTTTAGCAGCGTGCGGCGGCAGCGATAGCAAGCGGCGCGTAAGTCGGGCTAGTGATGACGCTTTCTCACGGAACCCGGGCGATGACATGCGCCAACCGTGGACGCGAAGAGCCTCTGATACTGCCCATAACAGTTTCTGGAAAATAATTCGAAAGATATGGTAAAATAATATATATATAGGGATTTAAAAAAATAAATATGTAAATTGTTTTCACTGCTTCTTTAGTATATTTGTCGCGAAAGTTCCTACTATGCTCAGTAGGTACTTTCGCGACAAATATCTCGGGGGTGGGTTAGATCCAAGTCTACCGATATTAAGCCTCGGCTAGATCCCCGGTTTTCAATACGAATTCTTCACTAAAAACCTGGGGCTGGTCTCATTATTTAGCCAAATTCGTTACAAATTAATTATATTTTATTAGACGACATCTGGGTATACGAGACACCACAGAGGTAATGCTTGTAGTTGTTTTGTTGATGACAAATTACAAATCTGCGGGGTAAGTTTAAAAAAATGAACTACTAACCTTCTTGTGAGTCTCATTCAATTCACTGGATGTCCTCGTACCGAAAGCCTCAGACGCTCTTCGAGCGAACGCGAGTTGTGAATGCGAGCTTCCTATACTATCACCTCCAAACGACAAACTCTTGGCTATTTTACTCCTCCCATTATCCAATTCATCATCAAACGGGTCCCGCTTTCTTTTCAAGAAATGGTCACTTTGTGTACCATCCATGCTTTTGGTCTCAGCAGGTCCGACTGGGGAACCGAATAATGCTCGTTTGGATTTCATAGCCTGAGGTACTGATGTAGAAGGACCTTGAGGGACTGCTTTTCTATTTTCAGGACTGAAAAGGGCTCTTTTCAGAGTTTCCCTAGCAGGCTGTGATCTTGTTAGGTGGTCAGAGTCCATAAGCAACCTCCTCATGGCTTTTTTCTTGCTAGAGCCGCCACTTCGTGTCTTGGGAGTTTTCGCTGGAGTCTTCTTGCCTGGAGTCTTGCGAATAGGTGTTCTTTTGCCCGGAGTTCGTCTTGTGCGGGGACTCTTTCTTTCCGATGAGTTCACCAGCTTTCTGTGTGGGAAGAAACTTGAACAATATTCGATATCAGTACTGAGATAGAGAATTACATACAGAAGTGATCAAAAGACAAAGGCCTCCTAGATTATAGTGCAGAATCATTAATATAAATATTCAAATGAACAGTTTCAACAACACTTGCAATTTCTAGTATTTAGTATTTTCATATTAAACCTATATATTACAAATTTTCTACGCGATATTTCTTTAACGCTGCTCCTATGCCAAAGCTCCTGGTTCAGAGTTTATTAAAGTAATGGCTAATTGGGTGCTTTGGGGCTTTCCAAAATACATTAGTAATGCTGGAAATTTTAATCAGTTCAAATTGCCATAATACTTTTATACTAAGAAGAGTGATAGATATTACATGAAATATTTTGTAACTTACTAATTTGCGCCCGGTAGGCGGGTGTCAACAATGGCTACTTATACATACAACCCAGGCGGCGAGTTGTGGACACACAAACGAACTATTGTTTGTTTTTTTTTTTAGTGCCGGGTAGTGAAAGGGATAAAACATAAAATAACAATACAATAGAAACTTGATTAACCGGACTAATTGTTGTCGTTAGGCATGCGGATAATCGAAAATCCGAATAATCAAATATATGAAGAATAGCGAAATAAAATCGACTTGACATTCGGGAACCCGTATAACTGAGGGCTGGATAATCGAGTTTCTTACTGTACTTCATAATGAACCCAATCCAATTAAAACTACTGTACCAATAGTGAATACTGATGACAGTAAAGTTGTATCTGTTTGAAATAGATTGAGTATTCGAAGACACACAGCGCTACTCCACTGCCTACCAACACTTTCAGTAAATGAGAAGAATAACAGCGATTATTCAGACAGATTTCTTTTCTTAATGGGACAAGCCCGCCACACTATTCCCAAACCACTGCAACTCCTGAAAACCAGCATCAACAGTGGCGACTACAACGAAGTTCGACGAGTCCCGGAGAGACGATTCAACTGTCTTAGATCCCGCAACGAATTAATCAGAATTGAACAGCGGAGGAGTTAGAAAATTAAATAGCGTAGCATACTTACTTCTTATCAATGAGCACCATTTTAGCGGTGGAAGCTTGTGCCTTCTCGTTGATTGTGGCTGCGCTGGCGAAGGCTTGCCGCCGACGAGCCAAGTGCGATAGACGACGACCAGGGGATTTGGCTTGAGCCAACCTGTGAACAATTAACTTTATGCTACAACAGGCATGTACGCCAGATTTAGACGAAAATGACAGATCGCAGCATCTCGCGATCTGTCATTTTCGTCTAAATCGGTTTCTGACGCTTATATTCGAAAAAATCCTTAGTTAACACTCAAAAAATAACATGGGATTAAAATAAATACTACATTCTACCTCTTTGGTGGAATATAAGAGGATGTATTTATAATCACTTCCCGTTAATGATGACTACCTTAAATTAATTAACAAATGCTTAATTTGAGTGATGTCTACTGTAATGTTATGTAAGCAATATTTCAATGGTTAATTAGTAAATGAGAGCATTAGGTCAGTGCTGACCAAAACAATATTTATTACATCAATAAACTCACATGGGACTTATCACATGCCTGTCCAAATAGCCTTTTCCAAACCATGTAGATGTTATCCTCCAGTCTAACTGGATGCAGCTGAATACCAGTATTTAACATGGAGTGACTGCCAACTATCTGACCAACAGAACCCAATGACTGGGTCAGACTGGTTGTCTGAGTTTTGGGCTTCTGACTACCCGTAATGACTGTCAAAGATCTACAAATGTAAGCTAGGACCAATGGCTTAACAAACATGCTTTCGGAGGCATGAAAGGTTCGCGACTTGTAATATGACTGACACCCAGCCACACACCGACCTCAGCACACGTAGATTAACCTTTGATCAACCCATGTAGCTGTTTTTATTTAGGCATGATGATGGCAAATAAATGTGTAGATGTCTATGATATATGTACATACTTGAGCCTCATCGCTTTCCGTTTGCTTGCACTGTTAGGAGACTGCAGGCCTCCAGAGTATAGGTTTACGCTTGAATCAGTCTCAGCACCAACATATCTCTCACCATAGCGTAACGCAAGTAATTCTAGCTTCTCAGAGTGCTTTGTCACATTGTAGCTGGAATGATAATAAAACAAACTAAAGTTAGGATAGCTACAAGTCTATACTCATATAATAAAGTTGATGAAGTTGTTTGTTTTTATGTTTGAAAATGCAAAACTCTGAAACTGCCAGACAGAATAATTATTTCTGCATTTGACGGCACGGCTGGCGCAGTGGCTCAGCGATCGACTACTGTCGTGGGTTCGATTCCCGCACGGAACAAACCACGACACAGGAGAAATTCCTAGGATGGTGTAATGCTTTTTTTTTAAAAAAAAAGAAAAAAAGAAAGCCCAATTTTGGAGGAAGATTAAATGCTATTTAACATCATGCTAACACTGTTAGCTGAGGGGCACAGCCAGTACTACATAAATTAGAGTCACCCAGCTATGTCTGTGTATTTAAAAAGAGGCTTTGATACTACTTCATAGATTTTGGTATTGCCACTCTCTAGCAGATAATTTCCTGAGGAAGGATCAGACTATTCATTAGTATTTATTTGCCCTAATAACCAGCTATAATAGCTAGTTGATAGTTGGTTATAAATATGACCCCTTCAGTAGATCAACTATAGTTTTGAGTCTTTGTTAGATAACTAAATATTATTACCCATATGTCAACTTTTGAGGAAGTTGACATATGGGTAATATAACATTTAGGTGTATGAGGAAATATTTTGAGGAATATAATAAATATAACAAACACTACACAAAATAATAATAAATACAAGGTTATGATGAGACTCTCGTTAGGAAGCTGGACCAAGGGATTCAGAAAGCACTACTTCTAGACAAGGCTCGAAGTGTTAGACAATTCCTCTCTGTGGAACCCTAACTGCCATTAGCTTGGACCCTTTTCCTGTTATATATAGCTACTATTTTTAAATGTGTTTATTATAATTTTTAAATGAACAAAGGAGAATACACAATTGCAGAAAAATAGTCAGCAAAAAAATACTTACTACACATCATAGTATTTGCACTTTACCACATCTGGCCAATATGTGTCAGCTGCCTCAATTTCAGTACCCATTTTCAAATGTATACTTTTATCATTAACACTAGTATCTAACTCGGGAGATTCTTTAGATGTAGAACTTTTTACCTTCTCCCCATGCAAACTTTTACTAGTACTTTCCGCTGTTTGAAGTGCTTTTGAGAGTTCAGGGATTTCAATGAATGACACTCGTTTTGTTGGTGTTTTAGGGTTAATTTCAGGCACAACCACTTTTGCTTCTTCATCAAATAAAGGCAAGTTGGAATAATACTTCTTCAGCATTTCTGTCACATCAGTCTTTAGAATAGTCACAGAGGGTGGTGGTAGAACTCCTTGTAGAGTTTCCTGTTCGAATATTGGAAAAGTATAAGAAATAATGGTTCAAACACATTATAAATAATTTGAAGAGCTTTCATGAATTAATTTCAAGATTATAAGGCCTACATTTTAGTAGGTTTTAGGTGTAATATAAATTTTATCATCATAACATAATACTTAACATCACGCCTGTATTCGTCGAAGGGTTGGGCAGAGGTGTACCAATAGTAACATTTACATTTCGCCAGTTATGTTTCAGTCGCAAGTAATAGGGGGCAAGCCTATTGCCATGAACCGGGCACAAATCCAAACATTTTACTATCCTGTATTATTATTAGCTAACAGAGCAGACACTACTACTAAACATAATCACTTTGTTTACGTTTTTTATCATATTGACATATTGAGTTATGAGACTACTAATAAAATAAGCTCATGGCCAGCAAAACACTGGCATTGAAGCCAAGTAAAATGAGTGATGTAATTGTAAACAGTGCAGTAGCACCTAAAATTGAACAAACAAGTAGTTTTGTGATATACCTATGTAGTTGTTTTTAAGACTTCAAAGAGCAAGCTGCAAAGTATTTGGAATATAACTTGCTAGACCTTTTCCAGTCATTACAATATGTGCTTATATTGAAATCCAATCTCCCAACTACAGTGAGGTAAAAAGCATTTGAAACTGTTGTCTTCCACACTAGATACCAGGACTATGGACACCAGAACTGGGCACTAATATTTCTCAACCAGTTTTCTTGTATGGCACCAAATGAACTTATAGTGTGATTAAAACTAAACATAATTTGAATCTCTCAAATAATAAATGTGGGAAATGCTACATGTAAAACTTTAAATTGAGTTATGATTTAATATTTTTTTTGCATGTGATTTCTTACTTCATAAAAGATAACATAGATTGTAATATTGGCTTTATTATTATTATTGATTCTACACTTGTCAAATTAGACAAAATGAGGTCTTGGAACATGTAGGTAATAATACAATTTGGGTGTTAACCACACACAGCTATTGCTGACCACAGAATGAATGCTATGGGACTTACTGACAACATATATCAGTATTTATTCAACCATGAAACATGCAGTTGATAAGGAGTAACTACTTGTGCAATTCTTTACCTACCTACTCAGGTTACTAAATAAAAGATACTGGCAAGACACAATTGCAATTTTGATGTAGTCATCAAATTAAATGTATGTTGAACATAGGAAATGTAACAATGTAGGTTTGCAGGTTATTATGCAAATAAAAAAACAACATAGGTTAAAAATAATGCTGGTTTTCCATGTTTATGCTTACCTCAATCTTCCTAACTTTTCTTTTATCATGCATTTCAAAATCTTTAAGGAAACTCCAAAAAGGTTCTGATTCTGGTTCTGGAGGTGGGTCATCATCATTATCATTATCAGAAAACATATCTGGAGATCTCACTCCACTGTCAAAAGATGCCTCGAGTGACGAATAACTTTTCTCTGAATTCCACTTCACTGAACTCCCATCATAATTTCCATTTGGACAGTCCTTCCTATTCTCTTCATAGTGAGAGTCCCCCGTACTCTCTGAGTTCTTATCTAGTCTATCACTATTATTGTCCGATGTATCACTAACTCTCTGATCACCATCATTACTCTCAATAATTGACTCTGCATTATCGTTGCTACTAGTATATGTCTCACAACTTTCATATAATCCACGTTTATATTCTAAATTAGCTAAACTGTTGTTAGAACTCATTGCAGATAGAGGGTCTACTATAGGTTTCAACTTTTGAACATGCTTAATTGTACCATTAAAAGATAATTCGCTTATGGGTAACTTGAATACGTTTTCTGAAGGCCCCACATCTCTGAACATTGGCACACTGTCCACTGCATTGTTGCTATTTTCCATAGTAGGGGTTATGAACATAGGGTGTTTAACTATTTCAGTTCTTGAATCCTCTGACGTATGAAGGTCGGTTTGGTAAGATTTTTCGTGTATGAGATGGTCGATCGTCGCGAACGAATTATCAAGCAGTGATGCCGCGAGTGGTGAACAGGGCGAATTGATTTTCACACACAAATCTGTATCTAAACTAGATCCTTTGTCAGTCATATGGTCACGAACTATTTGATTCAATAAACTGATTTCAGACTCAGCTGTTTCGCAATGTTTATTTTTAACATTATTTGATGTTACGATAGATAACTCTATGTTACCTCTGCTGTGCGAACTCTCAGAATCACAGTGGTTCGAAGACACACCCTCGTTCGGTTCACGTTTTACACTTTCTTCTGTCAATGGATCAACAACATTAAAACTTCTCAAATACCGTTCGTACAAAGAAAAACTGTGGCTCATGGAGTGACAATTTGAGTCTTCAAAGGATTCCATCACCACTTCATTCTTATTTGAGAAACGTTGTTTTATGAATTCATTGTTTGATAATACACAATAACAGATTTTCTAATTTATAAACTTCTCTATTTAATATTGCAAATGAACTCTAATAACAATAATTTTTTTATCTAAGCTTACACAAACGCGCCAGTAACGCCATATTGTAATCTATGGATTGCAGGATCACAAAATTGTGCACAATGCAGAAAAATACTTCATTTTATTTTATACACTGTAGTAGGTACAGACTACGTAGTACTGTAGTAGGGATGCGCGCGCAGTCTGAATGTACCACAGACTAAGTTCTACATCTGCCTGTACTTACTTTCTGAACGTATTGATTGTTTACTCCGAGGCGCGACCCGCCGCGACCGCCGACCATACTGGTAAAAAAATTCAGGAAAAAGGGAGGTAACCCCAGTGTAGCCAACCCTACAGTTTTAACTGTAGATCTGAGGTTTTTTAGAAATTCTCTCAGTTTTTAATTTCGTTCACATAACATTAATGCTCTAAAACCAGCGATCTACCGTAGCAAGTACTGTAGGGCAAACATAGAAGCTTCCCCCTCCAGTTCGATAATAGTAGGTTTTACTGATGCGGACTTAGTGTACGGAATAATAAACGAAAAGCAAATAACTAAGAAATCAACTCGTTACGACCACAATAAAAGGCACCTAACACATGACGTCAGAATTAAAAAAATGTTTCGAGTTCAATGTGACAAATGACTATTTCAAAAAATCCAATAAAAATATGTATGATTTCAACAAAAATAAAGATAAAACGGAAAATCAAGATTTACAAAATGAAAATGAGATAGTAGTACCTAGTGATACTATCTTACATGAATCATCTGCTACTCTCTCAATGTTATGCATGCCGTAGTGCCGTAATTAGCCATTTATGCGCCCGATGCGAGCTTCTATAACTGCGCCCTTGAAAAATTAGTTATAGGCCTGGTCTGGTCATCTTTGCGCGCCGCTGATGTGTTGAATTAGCATATCAATACTAGTTCTTAAATATTACTAATTTTATTTGACCATCATTGACTGTGACTTTTGACATTTTATTTGATTAAAAGTTTGATAATTACATGATTTTTCTTGTTTTTAATCTCCTCCCTATGATGTATTCTAGTATCTCTATTGTAGAATAAATTACTATCAATAAATAATACAAAATAAAAAAATAGAGATGTAGATTTACTTTTTTTAACATGACATTTACAGTTTTCTACAGTTTTTTTCAAGCATATCTTTAGTTTTACAAGCGTACAAAAACGCGAAGATTAATATAATGGTAGGAATTTACAGGTCACGTAAAAACAAGCCTCCATGCGACTTTCTTTCTCTCTCTCTCTGTCTGCATATTTCTACTAGATACGAGGGCATGGCATGAAGTTCGTTCCCGATGAGGGTCCATCGACCACACTTGTTTATTTTACCTTTTTTACCTTTCTTGTAAATATAAGCGTAATGTACATTCCAATTGAACATTTATTATGTACAGAATACGCAGTAGTAGCAGTAAGTTTCTGTTTTATAAACTATCTAAAACACTTTATCAGCTAAACATTTGTAGGAAGTTTGTGCTACTGCTATATATTACCTACGTCTCGGGTCGATTTACGTGTGGGGTGGTGTTATTGGTTTTTTTTTCTATCTCTGGATTCTGGAGTCTGGATTTATGCCTGCTTGATAGGCAGACTCCCTATTACATGGCAATTATATAACTCGTAAAATGTTGATTTACTGAAGATAAACCTCTACTTAACCCTTCAGGAAACACAGGGGTGACTTAATGTGTAGGTATATACAGACGCCAACACATCAAGCTACCCCAAACTGTCAAATTTTCCCCATTGAACATGAACCTCAAATTATTTTTGATAAAGTTGAAAACCTATCAAAGAAATTTGACACATTGCTTGATGTACAACAACTTACATCATGTACCACAGACCACATTATAAATGTAGGGGATCTCTACACCAAATAAAAATCTAATATTAGGTACTGATTTGTAAAACCGTGTTGCTTCTATTGTCATAAATGACAATATCAGCTTGACAAATAGACAGTGTTTTCATTGTTAATATCGATATGCCACAAGAGCAGTTTTATTTCAATACATTACGTCTAAGAAACTCCCGCCGTCTAGTAAACCAAGTTTACTGGTGGGTAACATATTTAATTATCAAATTGATGTAAGAACCAGGAAAAAATATAAAATGACTACATAAATCAACTGCAGGGCAGATGCATTGTCGGGTTTATCTTGATGGTTTAACAAAATTGGTTTGGAAGGTTCAACTAGTAGTTCTAGCTTCTAGCCACTAAAATTCGACGACACCAGCGTCGTTTAAGTATCCAACAAAGGAAATATAATTTCTTATTAGAAAAGCGTAAAATGAACAAGGAAAAATGATGAACTTGAAATCGTGGTTGAACTAATATTGACACTCAATAGCATTTCTGATATTAGGAAATCGTCTTAAAAGTTCTAGTATGTGTCAGGAAAAAGTAATATTTAGTTTGATTCTTAAAATTTTCAGCATTTAATTAAAACCAACAGAAACATTCAAATCCCTAAAGTCCCTAAGGTCCCTGTACACATTGAAGCTTTTTATCTGTTATGCCAGGAAACTGTCAAATATAACTAGAAAATCGCAGGCTGAAGTTGGAACCGCTGTTTGTTTACTCCCCTGAGACGTTATTTGAAAAAGATTTTAATTGGTTGAATCATTTAACCGACAACAGACGGTGAAACTTCGTTTGGGAAGCGGGACGGTGTGATTGGAATTGGATTTTATGAAACAAAAAAGTGAAACCAAAAAGAGACGACTATAAATGTTTTTATTTCTCTCTCTCTCTCTCTCTCTCTGTTTGCCACCCACATAGTGTGACTTCTCATTCTCATAAAAAATAACCAGACTACAAAGTTTCACTTCTACCATCATCACGTGAAGTCACAATCGTTTTTATTATGTGTAAAATCTAAATGTTATTTCGGCGTGCTTTTTATAACGAAATCATTTAATGAAAGAATAATGTTTTAGGAAACTTTCAATACAATCCATATAATATTTTAACCTATTATCCAGTACCCAGACAAAATGATAATTTTATCGATACAAATTCTAAATGTCAATGGACATCTCTACAGAATCGAACATACTTTATTGAATGAAAAATCGTGAACTTACGAAGTGGTGAAACACAAACAGAATCCCGGCGCCGAAAATAAATCCTATTGGTATGTATTTATTATAATAATTCCATTGTTATTGTAAGTAAAGAATCCTTTATATAGTGCTTGTTTCCGTAATAGGAAAGTTAGAAAGTATTTGTAACTTTTTAACACGCAATCAATTATTTCGCTAATGAAATAATGCTGTCGGCTTTGTAGTGTTATATTCTTATGTGATAATACTACGACTTAAAGGCTGACGCAGTAATAAATGGATTTTTGAGTGTATCTACTTTAAAAATACGATAGCGTACTTAGCCGGTATTCTATTTATTTGTACCTACAAACATAATAATCCATTTTAGTATTATACCTACTTTGTTTTGTTTTAACACAGCTATTTAAATCTTCTATTTACCATTTCACTTTGTGTAAAATCACTGGCTGCACAAAATTATTGATTAAGTTGGTAAGTAGGTACTTTATGAAAGATTCTATTACAAGTACTTACCTACATTATAATTAAAAAATATAAGTAGTTGAGAAACCTTATACCTGCTTTTAAACTGTTGCCCTAATAACTTTTCTCAAAACTAGTTCTTCTATTGGTATAGAACTATTTTGATATGATTTGGTTTTTGGTAGATTGGTATCTATTTATTTAATTTCCTTGATGTGTAGTATCATGGCAAGAGAGAGTTCTGCTACCAGATCCTAAGATGACCCTCTGACCTTGTAGTTGTTTAAATTAAATATTGCTGATATTCTTATTAGAAGTTTAATTATAAACTGGTTCCATCATACCATCAGTCACAGTGATTGTTACAAAATTTATCTAGTAGTAATAAACAAAAGTACCTTCATATTTAAAAAAAAAAAAGAAAAAAGTATATCGTTTTAAGGTTCAAGGTCCAAAAGACTTGTGAATCCTCCCTCCTCTAAACTTATTTGTGAATTGATAATATTAATATAAGAAGTCTTTAGTTAAACAAAACCCAAGTTTAAGTAAATACTAAGTATTGACTGTAGACCGGTACTTACTTATGTACAAATAATATTAATGAATAATTAACACACCTATGTACTCCTATGTATAACATATTGATCATGTAGTAAATAAAATAATACAGTTCTGTTATTAATAATTTTATTATGATATCTATATGGAATTGTAACAGGTAGTTTGTGTGTTAGTTAGTTTGTTTATATTCTTGTGCAGAGTTTCCTAACAAAATAATTTAAAATGATTATCTCTAAAACACAAATTTTGGCACCCTAAACACAAGTTAAATCTTACATTGGATGCCAGAGCTCTAGATCTAGAACACTCTATTCTCTAGTTGCAATGCTGCATAGTGTCTAGAATAAGTGTTTCTTGTACAATTATTGAAGGTAATAAAATATATATGTATATATCTTTATTTCACACATTCAATAGTATACTGTTGAATTATTATCCTATTCAAGGTTGAAAGTAAAAACATTTTCCTTATTTGTGAAAGAATAATTTTAAATATATTAGCTATTACCTACAGCTAAAACATTTGCTCCCAGTAGTAACAAATTATTAGTGGTGAACACACAATAATAAAAAAATTATATTGCTGTGCTTAAAATAGCGTTTTGTATATTCATACCTCATTATGTAGATACTGGGAAGTAATTCATTGTCTTTTCAATTAGCAGTAAACTTGATATATTTTTTTGGGTCTTGCGGCTTGTTGTGAACTTGTCAGGCAAAATGTGGGTGTACTAAAAGTACACCTCTACCTAACACTTGGGGGAATACAGGCGTAATGTTATATGCTTGTTAAACAGTTAAATTACGTATCACTAAATTTCTGGTCTAGCTAGCGCAAGAAGGAGAATGTATACTAATTTATAAAAAAAATACTTAAACCATAATTTCCAATTTTATTGTGACTGTACTGTATAGTTAGCAATTTACATTAACAGTTTTGTGATAAAATAGAATAGTTAAATTGATTAGGGATTGTCAAACACAAAATGATATGAGCAAAGTCGTAGAAAATCATTAGTAGTTAGATATATTGGATATTTGCCTCACTGGCCTCACGGTATCTGTCTATGATTGCAGTGACCTCTGCCCTCTGCACCTCATTATCTATAAGGTATAAAGAAGTCAAAATGATGTATTCACTCTGGCTCCTGCACTCATTACCAGTGCCTCAGTAAAAATTAAAAAGATAACGGTGCATAAGAGTGTTCTTTTTTCATTGCACGTGCGCGCATGCGCCCAGTGAATGATATAACATAGGTTTCTGTTACTTGTTTATCAATTTAGATTTGTGCGCGGAAATCGTGAAGGTAATGTTAATAAATTATGTTAATTATGAAGTAGATAATATCTTAAATGGCATTTTTTTCTCATAATGAATTGTCCTCGTGTGTTGATTTCGGGTATAAACAGCGAAGCGAGACGCGTTTGTGATGTGATGTGATGTGATGATAATGGTTTAGTTGTATTTCTATCACGTTTAAGGGTGCACGTGAGTTTTAGGAGACTGTAATTTATATTTGAATAGTATAAAGTAAAAGTAAGTAACACATTCCGTTCCATACTTACATCGTAGTTGAGTAGTTTTTTTGCAATTTATAGTGCGCTATTTTTATTTGGAAAATATTCCCTACTTGCTTTTGCCCGTGAGTTCGTCCACGTGAATGTCAGTTACCGCGGATGCAGACGAAGTCGCTGATGATTAACTATCCTACGTCCCAGGGTCTCAAATTATCATTTATCTCCATACCAATTTTTTTATAAATCTGTTCAGCGGATTAAACGAGAAAATATAACAGACAGACAGACAGAGTTACTTCCACATTTTTAATATTATAAAAATAGATTAAAGTGTAATTAATGATCTGTATGCAGCTCTGCGATTTGCAAAAAATGAAGAAGGCTTTTATTTCGCGGGAGTGTGTATTTTTATAGCTGCTTATAACAACAAATAATAAAAATAAAATGAAAAATTAAAGGCCCATTAAAGAAACTTAGTTTTTTCGCCGTCTTTTTGCTCGAAAAGGTACGGAACCCTTAGTGAGCGAGTCTGATTCGCTTTTGGCCGGTTTATAGTCATCATTTAACACTTAACACCTAGTGACATACTTTAAACACACAGGTACATAATAAGTGTCTTTACGACATCTTTTGTGAGTTGTTTGTTACGAAGTGATTTCGACAAGACAATTTTTATACGATAACTTTATCACAAAAATGTTACTCATGAATGATATAATTGCTCCAATTAGTGATTCTAAATTAATTAGATACACAATCTTATAAATCGCCATACATATTACAAATTGTCGTCTAGACACGGACTCTGTAATTTCTATATTAATGTTGTTTACATCTCAACATATCAACTTAAAGTAGGTACTTGTAAAATTATTTACTTGCCACTGGAATTTGAACGGGGAAGTAGGTAACTCATTTGTGTGTGGTTTAATCAGGTTTAAGAGTCTTACAAAAGGGAAGGGAAGAGATAAATTGGCCTATTCTTAAAGTGTACAAAGGTCGGGCGACTTTGTTCGGCTGTCAGACACAAGCTCCTGAATGGCAGTATCATAACTCTTGCGGATATTGTAAATGACTTCACCTTCACCTTATTTCTGTTCGAAGTTCTTATTAAAAATAAATTCATTTATTTCAGGACTTGTCCGTACATTGTGAAATTAAAAATATTATGAATTAATTTAATTTTACAATAACAAAAAGATACTGTTTCATCTAAGTCTAAATTTGGGTTTGGATTCAGAGTGCTCAACATGCAGCCTGGTCCAGTACCGCATTATTGGGCAATCCAGATCCATCGTCCATGTGAACAACTATAAATATTGTGCATCTAGAGGCGCGGGGATTGTTTTGTTTGACATCGACTCGCGCACTCTTGCTCATCTCTCAAAATAACATAACCTATTAGTAAGTGTTGTGTCGAACTTCGACGAACGACTTCTGACAGATACTTGCGGTGACTGGGACTGGACTCAAAACTATGTGATAAAGAACCACACCTCAAAAGACTATCTCAGATACCGCATAAGTATGATTATGATCAGACTGTTACCTCTAAGTTAGTTTCGGTGTTTCTTCCCATAATAGTCAGCTAGGAAACATCGACGTTATCTAGTTTTAATTTATTTAATTTTATGTTTTGACGTGTAGATGAGAAAAGTGGTTAATCCATTTAATTATTTTTTTAATTGGAAGTACCATCATTTATTTACATATACATACAATTATGCCATAAAACGAACTATATACATATATACAAAAACAAAATAAAATCAAAAGCCGGCCAAGACACTCAGGCGTCATAGTACTCCTCCGCATCGCTGTCATCTGGAAACGTGCTGACGACTGATCGACACTTCGCGTGAGCAGAGAGCAGTGACGGAGTAACCCTTAATCAAATTAATCAATTGCCTAGGGAATGCATCCTAGCATCACGTCTCACTCTCACATCACCAAAAACCTACAAAGTTTCTAGGACTAATTTGAATATTCGCGCGTTTTGCACAACTAATGTTTTTAGGCGGTAAAGGTTTAAAGACCGATTCTAGTTGACATACGGATAGGGGGGCCCACAGTCGTGGATTGCTTAGGGCATCAAGTAGTCTTAATCCGTCACTGCCAGCGGGTTGGATCATTATTTGCCCAAAGTATTAGTATTGCCATCCAACGTGACAATGCTGCTTATTTCATTTATCAGTGCATTTAACAGATTTAACGTTTACAGTACACACTTATTTATTGCCAGGTTTCCATGCCAGTCATATAACAAACAATAATAATATTGTAACTATTACAATCTCCCTGTCAGCTTTTACAACTTGCACTGAGGTCAATAGGTATTGTTTTCTTTAACGCTAGAGGGAGTCATCGCTAAACCATAACATGATTTATTTATCGGTGAGTGACGATAATTATCTTTAGCAGTTAGAAAACTGCCCACGCGTTCTAGTAAAGCTCAGAAATTGGTTCAACTAGCTTCATCATCTGCCTAGCCTTTTCCCAACTATGATGGGGTCGGCTTCCAGTCTAGCTGAATACCAGTATTTTACATGGAGCGACTGCCTATCTGACCTCCATAACCCAGTTACTGGGCAACACGATACCCCTTGGTAAGACTGGGTGGGCGGGTGTTACAACTAGCATGTTACTCTTTATTACGTTTTCTATTAAGATACCTATCAAACATCACGCCTTTTTTCTATGTGGGTTTAGGTAGAGGTGTACCTATAGTACTTCGCCAGTTATATTTAAGCCCCATGTTATAAGGTGCTAGCCTATTACCACCACAAATCCAGACTCTAGGCTGCTACTGAGAAATTCTTGATGGAAAATCGCAATAACACTGCCTCAATCTCATTCTTAATAGTAGCGCTTGCGAGCACTAGACCAACGGGGCAGGCTGGCGAGGGGTTCGCTATTTGTAATGGGTATAAATAATTGGATTGACAAGAAAAGGTGGTGGCACAAGAAAGAGGTTTAATTTATGCTCATATATTGATCAAGAGACAGGTGCTTCTCATTTCACGTCAATTTGGCCTGAAAGAACTTTGCCCCACACTAGGAATTTTTCCTGTATCGTGGGTACGTTTACAAACATTCAACTCACATACACAAACAGCCAAATCCGGAACAACTCTCTGTAGGCCATACAAATATTTTTCCGTGCGGGAATCGAACCCGCGACACGCGGTGCAGCAGCTAATCGCTAAGCCACTGCGCCAACCGTGCCGTCACTTGTATTATGTCCTACAGACCTTCAACCTAAATCTAGACACAGCATTTAAACCTAATTTCAAGACTTTTCAAGTTAAAACACAATGTTCAGTAGTATGTTCAACTGTTACAGATATGGAAGTGGTCTCTCTGGCTAAAGAAGTGTTCCAGACATTAGCGGAGCATGCGGCAAGCTACCGGATGGGGCAGTCTGCGCTGAGGCACCTCGACCGAACGCTGTGGGTCGTCGAGAAATGTGCGAGATGGGCTGTTCCACCACCATGTTAGTATTTTGTATATTATCAGGTTTTTTTTGTCTAATACTTGGACCAAAGTAGGGTTAACTTAACATCAACATGACCACCATAGAAATGAGTTTTGTGGACGGAAGAACAGACAACATGACAGATTTTCTTTTTATGGGACAAGCCCGCCACACTATTCCCAAACTGGAACTCCTGAAAACCAGAGCAGTGGCGACCACCAGAAAAGTGTCGAGACAATGAAGCCCGACGAGCCCCGGAGAAACGATTCAACTATTTTGGATCCCGCAACGAACAGAGCTAGGCCAACATGACAGATTGTTGAAAGATTTCTACCGTCCTAAGCGTGGGGATGTTACAACTAAAGAGAAGTTTTCTCTTCTCTACAGTCTACGGGGCGCCCCGCGTTCGGGTAGAAGAGATGTCAAGTTGGAAAGAAAGAACGTTGTCTTTGTAAAATAGATAAAGAATTGGTAATGCTACGCGTGCAGCATCGACTTAGAGCGCCACACATGGAGGCAGAAATTACCTGCTTTGAATCGTCTTTGTGTTCAGAAGTTAGTTTTAATCATTCGTATTTTTTTTTTGTGTCATACAAACAAATATGAATTTTATATCAAGAACTTGTCTTAACGTACCAAGGCCTTGTGTTTTATAACTGTCAGTTTTAAAATCCTGATTTAACACGGGCAGATTACTAATCTCATCTCAAATCTAGATTAAAAACGACTTTTATAACTGAGTCAAGTTCTAGAACAGGCAAGAATTCTGCTTATTCAAACAAAATGTATTAATGTATGTAAGTGTCTTCAAAGATATACACTCTTACTGTGTATATGTTTAAAGTCCATTTTACCATTTCCTCGTAAGATAACAGAAATAGATAAACGAGTTAGCTGAATGGAGACTTGCTCTCTGTTTCAGTTATTTTTCTATGAGAATAATGTTTATCAGGCGTTAGCTACGTTTTGTTAATATTATCTACGTACGGAATCATGCGTCTATTAAAGGTCATCTGCTGATTGGGGCACCCTAAGACTAATAAGCTATGCCTACATTCATAATACAAAACTGCAGTGGATTTATTTTGTATGGGACTAACCCGCCACCCGTTTCCCAAACCACCACAACTCATGAAAGCCAGAATTAACTGTGGCGAAAAGCGTCGAGTCAATGAAGCTCGACGAGTCCCGGAGAAACGATTCAGCAGTTTTGGATCCCGCAACGAAATTAATCAGGAAAGAACCTTAGATCAGTCTCATACAAGAACATGATATATTTCTGAAACAGTTTGCCAAATGTGTATCCTCTCTCGCTTACCCTGTGAAAGAATGTAAGTGTTACTGGTTCTTTCCCTGAGTGAGAAGCTTTACCTTTGGTCAAAATATTGGGATGATAATATTAATTTACCGATATTTCAGTGAAAGGCGGAAGATTTCTTTAAAACGGAAAAATAAACTTTTATTCTATTAAAACAAAAATAATATAATTATATACTGAGTGCATTCATAAAGACACCTTTAATTTTATTTATTCAACACAAAAATCTGATGTTTCATGGCGGATGATATAGTGTATCTCTCTCTCTCTCTCTCTCTCTCTCTCTTTCTCTTTCTCTCTCTTACACTCTTAACTCGTGTATTTTTTCAGTGGATCAAGATGAGCGTCCTCAGCCGGAGTTGGTCCGGCCGCTGCCGTGGGTGTTCTTCTTAGCCATGATAGTGACGCTGAGAATCACTCGCGAGTGTATATCTCTGCTCAACCTCGTCATGGGGAAACCGCCGTTAAGGTCTGCTGATGTGGTATGTATAAATGACGGTACTTTGAGACTGATAGAAGCTTAGAATAGAATATAAGTGCCGTACCTGTCTTTTGCTTTTTATGCTAGCTTGTTGGTGTGACTGCTGAGCGTCAGGTCCTGGGTTCGATTTCCCGATCGGAAAAAGTGCTATTGCGTTTTTCCAATAGGAATTTTCTCATTACTGGCCCGGAGTCTGGATTTGTGCCTATTTAATGGCAATACGTTCACCCCCTATTAAATGGGACTTAAACATAACTGGTGAAATGTGGGTGTTACTATAGGTGCACCTCTGCCCCAACCCTTCGGGAAATACAGGCGTTATCTGAGAAAACGGTTTTTCAACTAAAAAGTTAAGTTTGTCCTTAGTGCTCAAATTCTACTCGCACCTGACCAATATTTTTCCTTTTGAGATAATACGATATAATAACTGACTTTAGATAGAACAAATAAGATATTATGTTTTTTAAAAGACGTACAAAAGATGAATATTAATATTAGACATAATATGATGGGTCGGCTTGTTTTTTTCCACAAATGGAGTCTTTTCTCGAAGCAATTTTACTACAATTTTAAAAAAGATACATGTGTACGCAGACGGAATTTCAAGTGCCTGCTAGTAGTACTAAATATATTTCTTCCATTTTCCCCAGGTAATGTACATACAAAGCAAGAGACGGTACCTCCGCACACTCAAGTACCAAGGCAACAGAATGATGCGCGCGCGCACCAGCACTGCCGTGGCACCGCGCGAGTCCTGGTCCAACGCGCTACACTCTATATTCGAGTTCACCATGTGCTTCCGCCGCCAGTCGCAGCACTACGGGAATAACAACACGACGCGCATCAGTAACAACGATGAAGTATTAGTAAGTTATAGAAAGAAAGAAAGAAAAAAAACTAAAGTAAAAGAAAGAAAATTAAAGTCCATCATCACCTGCCTAGCCTTATGTCAACTAAGTTTGGGTTGGCTTCCAGTCTTACCGGATTTAGCTGAATAACAGTATTTTAGGTTTAAAGAACTTTATTCTCAGAAAAGTCACTTACTTGAGAAAAATATTATCTTAGACTAAGTTTAATTCACCACTACACCAATTACAACTACATTATAATACCCACATCCGTCCAATGCATTCAATGTTAACGAAAGGTGCTATTTCCAATCAAATATTGTGCCAACTGAGTCTTAAATGAATTAAATGAATGTATTTTATACGATGCGACTGCCTATTTGACCTCCACACAGTAGCGGACTAAGCCCGTCAGAGGCCTGGGGCGGCAAAGCTGAATGAGGCCCCCCAGCTTTTAAAAAAATGTACATATTTTCACAAGCTTTTTATTCAGTTCACATTTGTATGTAGTGTTAATGTTTATTTCGTTAATATCTGGCAAGTGAAATGAATCTCAAAGTAACCGCTACAAAGACGGGAATCCCCCCATCGTATTGGACGGGTTCAACAAAGTTAAAAGAATATTAGTACCGCGTAAAAAGTCTAAATGGCTGTAGTGTTTTGATCTTGATGAAATTATGTAGGTTAGCACATTTTTTAAGTCTTGTTTAGGATTTGATCAGGGGAATGCGGAGGCATCTGGGGGCCCCCCAAGACCGGAGGCCCGGGACGGGCCGCCCCTTCCGCCCCCCTGTTAGTCCGCCACTGCCTCCACAATCCCGTTACTAGTTCACACGATACCCCTTGGAGAGAGTGGTTGTCAGATTATAGTGATAGATCATAAGAAGAAATGACAACCTGATAATGATCGTAGGAATGGCTGAATGCGTGGGACAGGTAGTGGTAGCAATACCTGGGGTCACCTATACAGGGTGGCAAGCTGAAGCGGACCCTAGAAGAAAAAAATACTTTTAATATGATGGACTATCAAACTAACTCAATTTCAATTAAAAAAGTGGGAGGGTTAAGTAAGCGATTCACGCCTGTGACTACTTTACAAAAATGTTATTATATGTTATGCATACTTTTTAATACAATCTGATGTTTTCTTTGAGTAAAAAAAATATTCACACCAATATTTAGGATACTTCTCGTCCAGGGATCAACTTTCTAATCTGTAACTATCAGCAGCAGTGTTCTACTTTGTCTCTATAACCAGTAGTGATCTGTGCTTACGAATAGCCTCTTCCAAACTACTCTGAAAGTTATTTGGCCTGCCATCAAATCCTTATTTGCACTTCACTGGTCAACAAATAATCAGGCCTGTTAAATCCGGAGGGCCTTAGTATTTTAATCCAATATCCTTTTTTTATTCTTTCTATAATACCCAGGTTGTAAAGCGAAGTAAGCGTGGCCGTGAGCACACAAGCCCGGCAGCCTCCACCAGTGAGACCACTATGGAGAGGCTGATAGAGAAGATGATGGTGGACCTCGATGCTGATTCTGATGAGGACTCCAGTTTTACGGTGAGATATAATAATAATATTTAGGGATGTGTCCTAAGTAAAAATATTAAGACTATTTCGTCCGTCAGTTAGTATATATTATTAAAAATATTGGACACGTATTATTTGCTTACTCAAATCAATAAAAAGTGACAATGATATAGCACATCAAAGTTCAGGAGAAGTCAGGAGTCATTACAAGTTAAGGCTTGTAACGTCACTGTTACGTTAAAAGTGTAGCTCAGCGTGACGTCATTAGCGATTTCAACGCACTATATATTGTCATTATTTTTGGTTTACGTGACAAAAGGAAAAATACGTGTCCAGTATTTTTGAGTAATCCAACGGACCAATCAGAATTTTAAGGACACTACTCTATTGTTGCTTTATAATAACATTAACTTAATATCGATCTGTAACTGTAAGTGACGTTTATTCGGTCTTTACGGTGGTTCCCAAACTGGGCAGCGCTTGTATCTTGGGGACCGGAGATGTGAACATGAAACATTTTACCGCTGAAGTTGATGTGGAAACAGGTTAAAAGTGCAGTTTATAACAGCTAATTAATTCCTATTGCTAATAAGATGTTAATATGGATTACGCAAAATACGCGCTACGTCGTGGAGTTGCGGAAATCGGCCCGTTTAACAATACAACAATAAGATGTTAATAACGTCCAGGTTGTCACACAAGCTGACTTCCAACAGTGTGATGACCATGAGAGGCTGGCAAGGTAGATGATGGTGGTCCCCAATACTGATGATAAGGACTTTCAAGTTTAATGGTAGCCATATTTTATAATCAGTATGCATGTAACTTGGGAATCTCCTAACAGCCTCTGGGCACTGATTGGTTGAAACAGAGGAGCTGCCTAGGTGGAGTCCAACAGCAGTGCAAGCGTTGTGCTGTTCACAAATGATAGGACAATTTAAATTATGTCAGCGTGCCCTGATAAACGCTAAAGGAATTGATGGCGCCAAATGGAGTTTTTGTTTTATTAGTTTGAACGAGCTATTCTTTGGAACTGTCATGCGCAATCAAATGCAAAAATCTTTTTCGCATTTGATAGCCCAATTCTTGAGGAAAGTTATAGGCTATTAAACATCGTACCACCGTGTTCACCCTTAGGCGAAACACAAACTGCCCCACGCTAAGTTGCAGGATGCGTGGAAACGAACGATGGACACTGCGCGTGAACGCGTTTTCTGTGTTTACTAAAAGTGTTTTGTATACAAACACAGATACTTGCAAATAACGTAAGAACACGCACTCCCGCGCTACGCTGCGTGATGCGGTGCAGTGTACCAATCGACTTAGGAGCGGGTGAAACTGCGGGTCCTAGGTAGTTATACATATTTGCGATAAAGTAATAAAATTAAACTTAACTTTATTACAGTTGACCAACGTGACAAGTCCTAAGAGCGACCGATCAGACTTCACCACAGAGTCGGACCAAGACACGATATACCACAACAACATCCCGAAACCACTTGAGGAAAACTGCCTGCTAGAGTCACCATTCTCCCCCAACATGTCTGAAGCACCCTGCTCCACACCCGAAAGATCAGAAGTGCAACTAAAAGAGAATGAAACACTCCCAATAATAGAGAAGTCAGAAGAGACGATCATTGAGCAAGAAGTCTTATCACCCAAAGAAGAAACGCTAAAATTCATACAGCAAGAGATGGCGCCGTCAAAAATTCCTAGAACCCCAAATAACGAACAGAAAATCGGTACGAAATTAAAGATTTGGTCTATTAAAATGAAAGAGAAATTTTCTAAGCAACAACACACATCATTCGGTACGTTGGAGTATTGATCGTGTTTTTTTTTTTGTTTTTCAGCCAATGGGCGAACGGTTAAGAGTGTGCCCAGCAAAAAGAAAGGTATTCTGATGATTTTATGACAAAAGCTAGACTCATCTTTTTATCATTGGAAATGCACTCACAGATTTTTTTTGTAATATTTCTGCTTGCCCCAATTTTGCAATAGTTTTAATCTGTTTTAAATAGCATGAATCATATATATTTATGTGAATGAATACGGCTCAACAAAATTCTTAAAAGAGTTCATTTTATCTATAAAACAACACTTTTCACACTTGCCTTATCAATTTCATTGTTATTACTAAATGTTTTTGTAGTACAGTGATCCGTGAAAATCATTAACGTTGCATTGATTAAAAATCATCATTAAACCAAATTTTTGCGATAAAACTCAATATTACGACGTGTTTTTACAAACAAAATGGTTTTGCATTTGACCGCTCGCTTTTTATTATAAACACAATACAGCATATCTTCACACTCACTCAGATACATTTTTGTAGTTTTCATATCGTTTCTAGAACTGAGATAGGTAGATAGATTTTTACATATCTTGATGTATGAACGTAAACCAAGCAAAATGAGTATGTAATTATCGTAGCAGGTGGCGTTCTGTACTGTTGTAATGTTCTGTTTCTGTCTACCCCCTTGAGAAATAGGCGTGAGTTTATTTAAATGTATGTACATACATACATTTAAATAAACTCAATTCAGGCGATTTCAGACTTATATGCATACATACATATGTATGCATATAAGTCGCCAACCCGTCTTGAGCAAGCGTGGTGATTAATGCTAGTGCCTTCTCTGTATGAGAAGAGGCCTTTGCCCTGCAGTGGGACAGTAATAGGCTGGTACTTTTTTATGTATATTTTGGTTTCTTTTTCTCTATAAGTGAAAATCGAGCTAATTGTATTTGTCAACGATTCTAGTCTTTTTCTTAATTTGCCATTCGTTCTACTATTTGTGAATACTACATAAATCCAACGGAATATTCTATATCAAAGATAATCATTAGCTATTAATCTTTGTCAATTGCGGGGGTAGCGGCAACATCTATTTGAAGAATATAAGGCCGGGCGCCCACTGTTGGGATTGCACGGCTTGGGATTTTAATTAACTCACCACTCGTAATATTATGCCTTATTTTCACGACTGTTTAAATTTGAAGACACAGGCATGCCCTGGTATACTCAATCATCCTGCGGCCAATGTAATTTAAATATTTACTATAATTTCATAACATCGTGTTATCTAATACCTTTAAACGAGCAATTCTTGTATATATGTATGTACATATATGAATATCTGAATCTCGGAAACGGCTCCAACGATTTCCATGAAATTTAGTATGCAGGGGTTTCGGTGGATAAATCGATCTAGTTAGGTTTTATTTTTAGATAACGTCGTTCTATCCGAGTACTATTATTTTTCGTCAACTAAATTCCCTTGCCGTGCTGCTAGTGGACGCCAGGCCCAAGAGTAAATGTATAGTTAACAAGTTTTCTAATGACTGTAGAATAGTATAGAATTTATTTGCAAATATTGGTAATACATAAGTAGATAGATAGGTAGGTCCACATCAGATTTCTGCCATATTTCACCATTCGGCATGCAAACGTTTTCATTATACAATAATACAATACTGTATGATATGCACTGCATTATCTCAATGATAGTCAAAGGTCTGCCAATAATTTTGACATCATTATTTTTACAAAAAAAAAAAGTAAAAGTGAAACTTCAACGTGCAAGGCCACTGCCGCCTCTCACCACGCGATATATCGTCTCCCCTCCAGACAGCAACGCTTTTTCGTGACAGAAAAATCCTAATACCTCCCGTCTATATAGTACTTTCACTTCAAAAACCTTTGATAAGAAAATATGAATTTAAAATATTGAACTAAGCATTCATTGCATATGGAACTTATCACGCATTGCATAAATAAGTCTATATTGGTCTACCTCATTGTCTCGATGCGGTGATCGATTGTAAACAATGATGAGTTAAAAAATCCATTACTTCTCGCTTTTATGACCCACTGCCCTTGAGTATGTATTTGTCGTACGGCCGTATACATGTTGTTATTCTATACACAATATGCCAGGCAATCTGTTAGAAATCTAGTTGACTTTTAATATAAAACATGTATGTATGCTAACAATGGTACTCATTTTATTCAGCCATCGAATGAGTAAATATTTTAATGACTTTTAGTTTATAATATAGTAATCGTTATACATGTCATTGGATAATCGGATCTTTGCAAAAATCCTAGGAACAGGAAACCTGCAAAGGACTCTAGTTTTGAAAACTCAGAAAGGTTTTTGTAATCATACTAGGTGTTATCAGGATCATTGCATAAAACTGCTTGGTTAGGACGATTGGAAACATGAACGCCAATTGACTTATTTGTTTATTTTGGTTGATCAGAATATTATGTAGATTAACCAATTAGCGTACGCGTCAGTGCATGACAATCATGGCAACCAATCAGCGTTTACATGAGCGGTTATTCGCGACTTGCCTAAGATTTCTGGAAATACCTCGGATGATAACGAAAATCTCTCTTAGTTTCCAAAAATATGGGTTCCTTTTGCACTAGGATTTTTGCAGAGATTCGATTTTTCCAACCGTCGTACGATCTATACATGAAAGCAATCTTTTGAATAATTATATTCGACGTAGCATGTTCATATCTATCAAAATTAACTTTGGTAATGCCTGCTCCATACTTCGTCATACACTTCAGAGATGACGCTGCACATTTAAAACTTTTCATACGTTTCATTTGTTTCTCAGGTTCGGCGATAACGGAGAAAGACAGGCGAAACTCAGATGGAAAAAACATAACAGTAGGAAATAACACCATGTAAGAAGGATAAAAAGGTAACATTGAGTGATTTTTTTATATTATCCCTTATAGTTAAGACATTTTTGGGTTGTTATCTATGTGCAAAATTCAATAACTGGATATAACCATACTTAACATAATTCATACTTTCGTTAGCCCACGTAGTAAGCGCGCATCTCTAACGATTCAGAATCGCCTTCGGCGATTCAACATTTGAGCGAGCTTAAAAAATAAAATCAATTTATTTAAATGATTTATTCCATATCATAGATCCACATAGTCTTCCCACATTAGTCTACTGTTAGTAAAAAAACTCGCCATAGTTATTTGGCGATATGGAAGTCTGTCCGCACATGTATACCCGTACCATTAATTTTGTCCGTAGTACCTAGCATATTAAAAAATCACTTCGCTGATTCTACGTGCATTAAGAACGAACCATAAGCTATGGATTTTGCGAAGTTATTCACGTTAGCTGTTTCTATGCAACATTCTATTCGTTTTTTTTTGTCGTTGCCTGTAAATAGGAAGGCCTTAAAGTCATCATCCTCCTGCCCTTATCCCATGGCCTTCAAAGGCCTTCAAAGTATAGGGACTATTTTCTATGCAGTAGTCGTCAAACCGCCATTTTTATTCCTCATTTAAAATTTATCCGACGGTTGGAAAATCAGCCATTACTTTCATAATAATAAAAGTATGTTTTTTTCTATTTTCAGTAAATCTCGCACACACAGTCAAGGATAGGACGCTGCCGCGCAGTTTGTTACTAGTTTTAAGTTTATTCATGTGTATTGCCTTATGTCCACATTATGAAAAAGCCCCTAAGCAAACTCCTTCATTGGACATAAAAATATTACTATTTTGTACGATGCACAGCATAACGTCTAAACGCACCATAACGCTTAGCATTTACCGGTAATCTACATGCAAACATTTACACAATACAGACACGTGAGTCCAAAATGAAATGCATTGCATACAGATTATTTGTCAAATATTTTTCTTTTTACATAATTTATAAAAGAACTCCATGGATATATATTGTGACGAAAAATATGTCAAAGAATCTGTGTACAGTAATAATTCTCTACTGCCATTTGCCTGAATGCTCTGTGACGCATTCCATTGTCGACTAGACTTTAAGGCCTGTATACACTTTAATTAGTGCAGTACATCAGTAAATTAGCATACGACGTGCATATATTAAACAAGATACATTATCACTGGCTACGATAATTAGTAATGCACGATAGACTTTCATGTTTTCCATTTATCAAAGTGTAAATAGACCAATAGACGGTATTCAAGACTTGTAACAGACGGATGTTGTAGATAAGCGCAAATTGTATGGTGTAAGCGCAATTAGTATCTATCCCATTTATCACTGGATGAATATCGCAAGTTGTTCTATTTAATTTCATCTTTCTTTGACAATGTTTCACTCCCGGTAAATCAGATTGATATGTTTTTTTCTTAAAACCTTAAATGCTAGACAACGAGACACAATAGACAATGTATTGTCTGTCACTCACCTGGCGTATTGTTTTTTTCTACGTTCTTAATCAATGTAAGCGTAGAGAAGAAAAAAACACCTTTTAATTTATTTTAGTAATTATTATCTAAACATGTCAATCAAACAACTTTCCTTTCTTACTTACTGCGCTCTATAACTCTTGTTTTTATATTATTTTTGCATCTAACAATTCCAAAACAATTCAAATACTTTTTACTGTGTCTGTGTAGAAAAAATAATTGATTCGGTTTCCTCGGGAGTAAATCATCTTTTTACTGCGTGTGTTTTGTTGGTAGGCAAGCAGATCTGTTGCACTAAGTTATGTTTTGGATGTCAGTTGCTCGTATAGGTGATAAATTTCACGAGGGCGCTTCTGTCATAGCAATGTCAACCTTATAACAATGCCGCACCCTCGAATTTTCCTACATCTCTTACCTAATATTGGTTGTACAAGTTACTTGGAGTTCCTCACGTAATCGTTTTTATGATATATACCATTTTAAATATAAGTTATAATAGTATAAGGCTAAGGTAAGGAGGCAAAATTTATGATCAAAAGAAAAGGTTTTATTTTTTAACATAAGGCAGAGGTCGTTAATGTCTATTGTCAATAGTAAACCTTTTAAAAACAAATGTTAGAGAATTTATAAATATGTTGGTCCGTGAAATGTTAACGTAAAACTAAAAATCATATCTAATCAATGGAAGATGTATGTACGACTTTTGTACACAGTTTCCTTGTTTTACAAAATAATGCTCGACTAGAATACTCGTAATTAGTCAAATTTTGTACAATCATCCTCTTTAATAGGGTAAGGTAAATGTTCCGAAACAAGTGCAATTATGACCACATTAGAATACTCTGTAGAAATTATTTCAATAAAATTATTTATTATTTCATGTTTCCAAAGATTTGGCTGTGTACGGTCAAATAATATAAAAGACTGATGAAATTGTAACAACTATTATTATTATAAATGTTTTCGTTTCCTAAATTATATAATCTTATATTTTTTTATAAAGTTTGATATGTTGTAAATTATGAAATTATTGTTACAAATATATCTTTAACAATATTGCCGTTGGTTTTACTCTTTTCCATTTCTTTTTTACAGATTTACTGTCGAAATGAGCTCTCGTAATCTGATACGACATCAATTTGCATCATTCATCTCACAGTTTGTTTGTTGCAACAAACTTGGCCTTGGTGATTACAATCATACGTTTTCTAAACGTATTTTTTTTGGTTTCAAGGAGATATTCGACATTATTATGCAGTGAAACATGAAACCGTTTCCAACAAAATACTTTAAATTAATTCTTTATCATATTTGAGAGATCTCTGATCTAGTTTAAGAAATCGTGATCAAATGCCTCTAAACAAATAAACGAAAAAAAAAGATGTGATAGTAAAAATGATTGGCTTTAAATTACAAAAAGCAACTGTTTCCGCCCGGGATCGAACCGGGGGCCTTGTGCGTGTGAAGCACACGTGATAACCGCTACACTACGGAAACTTATGATTGTAGGATAAAATTACCGTCCAGTTTCTGAATTGAAACGAACTCTTACAAAAATGTTGAAGTATTTGACATTTGTATTGTTTATAACCAAGCAACCTGTCGCTCAATGCTAACCCGGAGGCAAAACGAGATATTTGTTGCGTCTGACCAAAATAATAAAAGGCGTTCTTACATTATAGTGAGAGCGAGCAGTCCGCCGCATCCCAGTCTCGCGGCAACATCGCCCGCGGTTAGTCGCGGACGCGCGTCACCGTGTCACGCTATTGTCGGTGTTTAGTTGTGCAAATAATTGATAATAAACCGTGAAATAAACTAAAATCTAACACCATGGATCCCGAGGCCTTCTTAGACCTGGCCAACCAGGTCATTAAACTAAAAATGTACCCATATTTCGACATAGCGCATTCTCTATTATGTGCTCTTGCAGTCAGAGAGGATTTAGGATCCGGTAAGTGGTATTTAATTTATTTTTAAATGGGACCTGCCAAAATAATGTGGCATATCGTCGGACTTCCGCATCCTGAAATTAATTTATGTTCGAAAGCTGATTTGTACGGAATGTTCTAAAATAAAAGACACCTAAACGCGTTTATAAATAGATCGTTCCCGCAGCATCCAGATCGAATAGCTCCAATATCAGCTAATGTTAACTGAACACACAAAAGTATGAATAAAACGACTATATGCCTATCATGTATTGAATATAGAATTACAGCTATTTATACATAAGTAAAAATGGTACAAATAATTTCTAATCTTATACCACTGATATTTATTTTTTATCAATTGCATGATCGCTTGATCTTATCACTGACGTGGACACTTGTGATTTGTTGTCATGGAACAAAATATACAATTAAATTTTTAGCTCAATGTTATTCCATGGTGAGGTTAGGTTTTAGATAAGAGTTCTGTTGAACTGGCTTCTCTTTCATGTCTGAAGCTTAAGGACGTAGTCTTTTTACTTCTAGTAAATAGATGGCGCTAATTTAAAAAAGTTTAATCATTCCCTACGGATAAAAAAATGAAGACAAAATAATTTCAAAGCTCTTGGTATACAAAACCATTTCGCGATCTAAAAATGAAGTTTCACGGGCTCGTCCGGGATTTGAACCCGGGACCTCTCGCACCCGAAGCGAGAATCATACCCCTAGACCAACGAGCCATATATTACATCGGCGAAATTACAGATATATTTCCAAGAAGTACTACGTCATAAATATTATTGCACTTCATGCTCGAGAAGGGAAAAATTTAACGTAAATATTTATACTAACTTTAAATCAGGCGTTGGTTCATTGGTAAAATGGTAAAATTTGCATGATTTTATCCTTAAGGTGCTGTTGTAAGGTGCTTGTGATTTGATTCGATTTGTATAGCGGTATCACTGCAATGACCTAATTACAAAGACAAACATTACTTATATGTATACTAAATAATTATAACGACGACGTATTCAGCTCCATTCAAAATGCACCTGTGTTGTGAGTTCTGACATTATAAGTTCTACAACATAATATATATACTAAATATATAAATACCTAATTACCAACTGGCAGCTGTATGACTGCTATAGTAACTAAAATCCTAATATTTTGTAAAAACTGAAACTAAACGCATCTTAGCTTTTGGTCCAGTTCCGGAATAAACCAGCCCGGGGCCTGTAGCAAATTTTACTATTCCCATTCTACTTATAGGGCCACCCCAGCGTAGGTGTGAGATGGAACACCGGGGTGGCTTTTAGTCAGTAAGAGTCTGACAGACCCCTTCCCCCCCCCCCCCCCAGGGTGGAGGACATCCATGAGGATTTTCCACCCCGAAACAAAAAAAAAAGAAGGGTTTGTCAAGACGTATTCGCTAAAGCTTCTATATAGCTAATCCGGCCGGGTTCAGTCTATACCTCTAAACCCTATCAATTCAAGGTTTCGGGATATATGGAATTGCCTCACCGACAGCGACTAGGGACGGCATAGTATTCGTGTTCACTCAAGTAGCGCTAAGCGCATGTTTCAGCTGTCACATGGATACTTGGAACTGATACAGAACGCCAATTTTTATAGGTGTCTGTGACACGCTTGGTTTGTATGGGAAGTGACGCATTTAGCAGCGCCCGCTGAAGTGTCTCTTAGAGGACTCTACTCACTAGACTGTGCTCAACACTTAATGTGATCTCGACAGAGTCACAAGCAAATCATGTAGCGTTGCGTTGTATTGTTGATCGGTATATATGGTACATTTGATATAATACCTTAAACAAACCTTCTTAAGGTTTAATATAAAATAGCACCTGGCGGCCGTGTCACTGGTCCCTGTAAAAAATGTATGAGCAAGTCTTTGAACCGCATGATAGTCTGGTTAACCGTTAAAAGTCCACGTGTAGAGATAACCTGCGGTATTTTAATGTTAAAATGCCAAGAGACAGGTTGCTGGACTGAAGCCAACTACACACAGTCGTCTCATGAAATCATGACAGGCGCGAGACTACTGGTAATTTTAAAATTTTAGTGCATTATTATATTTCTTCTTTGATTTACTCTTCGTAGATTATCTTGGAAACAAATGTCCTATCTAATTTAAGATGAAGTATTCATAACAAGACCTATTTGTATGTTATAAAAAACCGCCATTAAAATGCTATGATCCGGAGCGGAAAGCACGCACATCCGTCGATGTGAAAAATACAGGAGATTTTCTTGATAAATCATCTTTCAAAATGTGGATTGTGTCAGACCTGGTGCTTATAGACCGGGTGTCCTATGCTAGTGCGAGACTTGTTGGTTCGAATTAGATTACTTTAAACACTGCCCCGTTACTTGAAACTACAGTAAGTCAATGTAACAAGCATCGCAGTATCGTAGTATCTGGGCGGAGTATAGAGTAACGAAATTCGAACTGACAAGTTTCGTGGTACGAGTAGCCTAGGGATGATAGTGGATATGCTGTTTTCGCAGCCCTCTCTGGCCAACAGAATTCATTTAAGGAGTATGTACCCAGGGAAGATACTTCAAACGACTTACGAACTGGCTGCATTCATCAACACTAGCCGGTCAAGTAATTTTGTTTTTGCGTGATTATCTTAAGTACGGTTAAATTTGGTTCTAGAGGGTGTTAGGTAGAATAATGGACAATGGACTCATAAAAATAAACAACTTTTACTGTAAGACAAACCCTGAATTCGCAAAAATAAAAGCAACTGTGGCTCAGAAGGCGCAGGCGCAGCAGAAGCTCATTTTTTTCGCTATTTTTGGGTTGCCCCAAGCTCAAAGTTTTTCATACTTATGAGTGCTATAATCCCTTAAAGCAGGTCCATCGTTCTACCTACCACTCTGTATATTTCACCAGCATAATATATAGACACGTCTAGGAAGAGACGCCAGCACATCAAGCTACCCCAATCTGTCAAATTTCTTTTATAATTTTACTACTTTAACTACTAACTACCGAAAAAAAAATTAACAGTTTGGGATAGCTTGATCTGCTAGCGTCTGGACCTACGTATCTCTCATCTCTTTTAAAGGTAACATTTTCTATTTATGTTTATGTGGTGCAGACTGAGAAGCAATTGGTGGAATTTGTTTACACTGGGTAACAGAAATAGCCTGTCACTCAAAATTCTGTTACGATTGCGATCGTACCGTTAGGCGTAATTTCATTGCAGCTACGTGAGCCACACGCAGCTGCCTAAGTCATGATTGGAAGACGTTAATATTAATTTTTATGTTCCTGTCGTTTGGTTTTTGGTTAAAAATAGGTTATTTACGCCATCTCGCTTTTACCAATTTATGGAAGTCGAAATCATGGCAGCCGATTCTACCGTATTTCTATTCTAAATATCTGATTATGGGTTTACCTATAAAGTGTAGTAGTTATGTATTGACTGCTATTGCATAAAAACAATAGAAAAGCGATTTTTAACACGAGTTAACTCGTAGTCTGGCAATTCTTTGAATCAGTAGGTAGGTAGTAAAAAGGTTGTCTATTGAAAGCAGCCTTCATACAGGTTGGTAAGAAAATTATTCTGGCTGGAGTCGAACACTCGAGCGAATTTAAAATCTTTTGAAATTATATAATGTGTCTATTGTTTAGTGTGAGATTTGTTTTAGACTAGTATGACTAGTAATGTATACACGTCGCGTTGTTTTAAAATAAAATGAAAACAATACACGCAGAACCTTTCTTTTTGGTAGCTAATAGCTCTCGGCCTAGTGCTATAAGGCTCCCCCGCTTTGCGGCACTGCAGAATCCACAAATTTTCCGTGGACTCAATAGCTAATAATTGGTAGGTATTTAGGTAGTAGCGAGATTAGATTCAGGCTCCGTACATACGCGATAAAACGTTGGGATTTCATCTCACACTAAATTCCATTGTTCATAGCTTCACACGTTTGAAAACAAATGCAGTAGGAATGGAACCTCCATCTAATCCGTAAAGCACCGTACCGTAAAACGGGGTAAATAGAAATGCAGGGGTGAGTAGGGGTGTAAAGACCTGAAGTGGTATTATTATGACCTAAATTGCTAAAGCCTAGTTCCCTAGTTGCTCACCGCCTGCGGGCACCGGGTGGCGGAGGTCAAACGGTGGTCGCTCCGCGTTAATCTGGGTCACCGAATCGAACTTACTCGTACAAAGAATCAACAAGTAGCTGTTTGTAACGTTGGGTTATTATCATGGATGAAGGAACATGCCTTATCCACAGTTTCAGAGGGCAGTGACCGCCCGAGGGGGTAGGGAGTTTTCGTAGGGGTGGGTCATCATCTAACTGTCTATTTTTAAGGGGTTTGTTAATTTGTCATGTACGATTTCTGGGGTCATGAGCCCTTCTCAGGGGGTGAAAAGTAAGTGCTCATGATAATAAACAACTTTTATACTATGAGACTAACCCAGAAAAACTGTTGAACATTTTTTTCTGTGTTTTCACCTCTGAAAGGTTTTTGTACGTTCTTTATAAAAAACTCGCTCGCAGAAGCACCACCGTGAAATTATATAAACTAGATAATTAGGTTTTGACTCTCAGGTCTAAATTTAAGACTATCTATAGGTACAGGCTACGTGGCTCCAGTAACCTTCCATTAAAACTGATATATCATCCTATCATCTAAATGTATATAACTTCGTGTTTGCCATTTCCAGGTGCGCAGGCGTTCTCCCGGAAGCACCCGCTGTCATGCTGGCTGTCCACTATGCTGGTGATCTTCGCGGGCGGCATGGTGGTCAACGGGCTGCTCGGAGAACCGATGCTGGCACCGCTCAAGAACACACCGCAACTCATTATTGGAACTGTCACATGGTATGTTTATCCTTTCCCTTGAGATGGTATTAAATTAAATTAAAATCATTTATTTCAGAAAACATGATCCATATTAGTACAATTTAAAAAAATAAAAATAAAGTAATCAATTCAAAACGTACGTCAGGATAAAAAAAAAATTAAAACATTCCAAATTAAAATATGTCAAATAAAATATATGATATGATATGACTATAAATAAAAATTATCGTGTGGACGATGAAGACTTTCTTTGAGGGGTTTGCTCTTGTCCAGTTCAGAGGTGACAGAAACAAAGTCGACGATGTAGTGAGCTTACCCAGAAGAAGCATGTTCTTAGACATACTTAGGCACCGACTTCAAATAAATTGGGATTGGGGCAGGAGGATGATGAAGATGACCACGACAGAATTATAAAAGGTGTTAAGGTCACAGTGGCGACACAAAATCCTCTCGCTCTACCTAAGCCTGTACAAAGGATGAGGAAAATTGAGAACTTATTTGGATACAATTCATAAATAGATAAGTTGATTCAACCAGTTCGTCAGGCAGTGTTGTAGTCACAGCTGCGACTCTGGCAGATTACCGATGTCATGGAATAAATTGGCGTTATTATATTGCGCTCTGCATTGCAATAGGACAGTGTTCCGCAAACTTGTTGCGTTTTTAAGCTACTCCTGCGAAGTCAGGAAATTTAAGAGGTACACCACTGAGCATAGGCGATCTTTTGGAGCAATCGCTGATACGTCTGCTCTATCTTCGTCAGGCGTTCTCTTTTGTTTTCGCTCCCGAGCTTACGTACGTAGAAAATTTATGAACGCACATCAGACACACACATACACAAGGGCTACCAGCCTCCGTGGTAAGATGAAACATCTTGTATATGCAAAAGAGGTAACTTTACAGGATGAAGATAAATCTAAACCCAGTATACTTTTAAAACTACTGCTTATTCACACTCGCGAGTTTTTAAGAGGTACTCATTAACCGTCATAAAGGGCGTTACAGGTTAATCAACGTTTAGGTGCGAAACTAAGGCTTGCATTCCGAGGTTTTTTCTTTTATGTAAAATAAAAATGACCATAATTGCATTCCCGAAATTATCACCTGTATCTTAATAGACCTGAAGATAAGTTTCCTAGACCTTGAGCTTACTTATGTCTTATGTGTACCCTGTTCATATTTCCAGGTACCTTGTATTCTACACACCATTCGACGTGGGGTATAAAGTGGCAAAGTTTCTACCTGTCAAGGTAGTAGCGTCAGCTATGAAAGAAATCTACCGCGCAAAGAAAGTGTATGACGGAGTCAGCCACGCCGGAAAACTGTACCCCAACGCCTACGTCATCATGATTATAGTCGGTAAGTGGGATTATCTGTGCTTATCTGGTAGTCTAAATGTTTGGTTGATACGCTGAAAAAATATTTGTTTAATTCGATTAGGTGCATCGGTAAAAATGTTTTTTTTTTCTTTTAAAGATAGGTGATATTTAACGGTTGTACCTATTTAGGCGCTAGTAGAATAGATTTATTGCCCAGTATTAAAATAAATAAACCTTTAAGAATTCTCAAACTACCTGACCAACTAACCAAACAAATTTGGGTATTACAGTAGATGCATCTAGACATGGGACCACATTTATTGTATGACATTTCTTCTAATAGCCTCACTTTATAAAAATAATACCAGCCTATTACTGTCTCTAGGGCAGACTAATTGTGAGGAGCACCATCATCAATCTCCACGCTCAGCCTTTCTATAGTATCTTAACACCTTAACTGCCAAACAATGAGACACAATAGAAAATGTATTGTTTGTCGCTCATTTTGACGTTTAACGTGTTAAATCTCTTTGACGTAAAGTATGACAAATAGCGCGAATCTTATCATGATTTCATTTTATGGACCTAAATACGATCCCAATTGATTCCATAAATCGCGTTATCTGCATTACCATTTCCTGCTGTAGGTATTTAGTTTTTATTTTGTTAGTACATATTTTTAGGTTGTGTAAAAATACAGAATATGCGTAAAAGCAAATATTTAACCTGGTCATATGCTTTTTTTATTTCCAGGTACCCTGAAGGGCAACGGAGCAGGCTTTACCAAGTTGATAGAGCGGCTCATCCGCGGAGCCTGGACACCGACTGCCATGGAAACCATGCAGCCTAGCTTGTAAGTAAAGAAAATACTTTACGAGAATTGAATCGGAGTTTGGAATCCTGCTAAAACAATGTAGAGCTTTCTTAGGACTTAAGGCAAATAAGCTGTGCTTATTTATTTTGCTTCTAGTAGAGTTTCTTCACCTCCTCTGACCTTTAATCTACAATCTTTAATAACACCTTACTTATGACTTTCTAAGAAATTTTACTGCATGCAGGTCCTTGCCGAAACATCTAAGGTAACCCTTTTTAACCCTTACTAACCATAGCCCATAAGCTCGCTTTATAACCAGGGACAAGCACGCATCATTTAGGTCGTTCAAGGGTTGGCAAAATGTTCTTTATTTAAATTGTTTTTTTTTATTATTTCAGCTACACGAAGGCCTCTCTGGTTGCGTCCATTATCTTCGTGTTGGACAAGAAGACTGACCTTATTTCTGCGCCGCACGCTCTTGTGTACTTCGGCATAGTGATATTCTTCGTTTACTTTAAGGTGGGTTGTGATATAGTCGATTATTTCGATAAGATCAAAGTTGCCAGTAAAAAAAAACTGTAATCCTGCAGCTATGCTAATAGGGATGTGTTTGTAAAATGCAAGTACATCGACAAAACTGCACTGGACCGGCTCTCTCCCTCCCACGGAAAGAAAGCCTGAGACCCTGCTGTGGCAACATTACATGTGCGAATTTTGCTAGGAACTTTTTTCATCTATGCCTAGATATGTACTGTAAACATTATTTATGACTGGCCACAATCTATCTCAAAAACACAGAACCCTCCATTGATAGTATTTTTAACATTTATTGTTAAATATTTATTTTTCAGCTGTCATCAATTCTCCTAGGCATCCATGATCCCTTCGTGCCCTTTGAGAATCTATTTTGTGCGCTGTTCCTCGGCGGTATCTGGGACTCTCTTGCCAAGCTGTTGGGCAAGGGACAGCCCAAGGAGGAGACTAAAGATACTAAAAAAACTAATTAGCCAATACCATAGGTACGTGAGTATGTTATGTTATGCCCGTTTTCACTAACACTAAGCGACAACTAAACAAATGCCTGTATATCATTGCAATGTAGGATTTTGAACTCTCGGCACTGAACTGAACGTTCAAAATCAAAAAATGCGCTTTATTAAGGCATTCATTTAAGTGTTGCCCAGTATTGAGAACGGAAATTATAAATCTGATTGACATGAGAATAGCTTAACAAGTGCAAATATTCACGCGATTGATACGCCGAGTCAATATGGCCAGGATAATTATGCCCGAGCCTCCCCCCCCAATAGATTTATCAGCGGGGCTGAGATACCAATCCTTGAGATTTCTGTTTTATGAAACTATTTCCCCGCAACTCTAAAGCTTTTGCGGATATTTTTTTCAATTTATGACAAAGCATATTAACTTTGGCCATCTTGTCCATCCCATGGTCAAAATAAAATGAAAGCTATACGAGACCAAAGTTTTCGAGGTCGCTCCTGCAGAGACTAGGTTCTCTTAATTTAAAACACTACTACATAAGTCTACAAAGTACTTTTTGTTACTGTATGAATTGCGAAATCAATATCGCACTTACGTATACGAGGCGGGGTAGGTACTTAAATTCTTGAACTCACTTCATTAATTATTATATTGAACAGTAATGCATAAGTCGACAAAGTACCTAACTCCGATTGCATAAATGATCAAAAGAAAAATAAGCAATCCGAGGCCGGGTGCAAACATTTTAGAGCTTTGCTCGCTCTGTTTCTGTCGATATGGTCGACAAAAACCTAACCTATCCAATCATTCGGACTGTACATCGTACGTTTTAATTCTTGGAAAAATATACAGATTTATTTCTCCTTCCTAACTGTTTAATGGCTGTGTAAAGGGCGCCCCTGGTAATAAGTACGCCGTGATACAAACGTTTTTGAATAAATAAATAAATAAATATTGCTGGACAATCCACACAGCACCATCTAGCCCCAAGTTAAGCAGAGCTTGTGTTATGGGTACTAGATGACTGATATACTTAGTACAATACATTACATAGATAGATATTTTTATTATATATAGCAAATACCCAGAACACCCGGAATAAATATTTGTAGATCGTACAAACATTTGTCCCAAGGCGGGAATCGAACCCGCAACCTCTTGCGTCGCAGGCGGACCTTCGCCCGCCGCGCCACGTCGGTCGTCAGAATGAATGGCGAGCCTCAGTAGAATAGTACTTATATAGCGAGCATAAATAAGATACTAATATAGCAATTTATTTACAGGTGCCACCAAGATTATGCCGAAAACCCAAATTATAACTATTCTTTTATTGTTTTCAGGTCGCATTTTATAATCTCCAGTATTTGCGCTACGTAATCAACTGACACCGACAATACAAAATGCGACGGCTTTATTGATAGGCAAAAAGTAATACTATAAAAGGAAAAATATAAAAAAAAATAGTAAAACCCTTAAATCCTAAAAAAATGGCACAACGACCAAAGTTTGATTTCATTAGTTTTAAGATCCACTAGTCTGAAAGTTTATAAATGTTTTTGTTAATGACGTGGAATGAGTTTTTGTTATTAGAGTGGGTGTAAGTAGTGGTATTTAGTTATTCAGTTCCTACAAGCAACTCTTTACCAAATTTGTGATAAGTACATTAAGTATTTATCCACGGCATCAAATATGCTGTTAAAACTTGCCATAATAATTTATATTACCTACCAATATTATAATATAAGCATAATTAATTAATAATTTGATCGGTGCTTGGTACCAATGTTAAGTATACCAGTGTTCCCTGAGTGAAAAAAAAAATAAAACCATCGAGCATTGTAATTTTATTTTTATATTTAAGTTCACGAAACGAAAATCGACTATACCGACTTCCTTTACATTAAAAAAACAACCGGGGGAAATGGCTACTTTTTCCCGCGCAATAATTAGAGATAAATGTTAGATTTATGAATATTCTGACCGATTCGCATGGGTGCACGCGATGAGGAGCATTTTATTCGTGTACAAAAATATCATATCAAAAATACATTATTTTATTAGGTTAATTTGAATTGTGATCATTGTAAGAAAGGTCTGACCAAGTTGCTGGATGCATTGCAACGAGGCGCACGTCTTTCAACACGTGAAATGTTTAATGACATGTATGCTATTCATATTCAATGATATCTGGGTATGCTAAAGGAAGCAATAAATTGTTTTTATTATTTTTTGGAGTTTTTGTTTAAGCCTGCTTTCGTTCCCATTCAAAAACAGAACAGACAGTTGGACTTACTAAAATAGACTAAGTTTTTATTCTGGACAAAGCCCCGCTGAACAGTTATTATAACAGAGCAGTGAAAAACTGTAAGTAACGCGGACTGCGACTGTTGCTAAATTAATTATATTTAATTACCCCTAAAAACTATCACCAACGATGTAACAAAGCAATAAAATTCATATAAATGTGTCAATAAATAAGTAGAGCATAATGTAAGAAAGATGTAAGAAAATATGTTTAGTGAGCTTTTTTGTACATTTTTTTTGGGCATAATAAAACCCAACACCAGCTCAGCCATCTTTATCCGATTTGAGTGTAGGTACTACGGTACAACTCTGCCTAACCCTTCGAGGAATACAGGCGTGATGTAATGTTTTAAATAAAATATACTATTAAAATTCACGAGAGCATTTTGATTTACAGCATTCCCAGTTTAAGTATGTTGTCCAGGATGGCGCTGCTTGTCAAAGAAAAATGCAACATAGTGAAAATGTCGGTGCATTCTGTTTTAGTTCTGTGTTTTCCCGCCTGCATAGATATGTTGGTCGTACTCTACGTTAGATATTTAGTGCTTTGACAGAAAAATGTCTCTGTGACAATGATTTCAAAAGCACTCTTTGACATTTAACACGGTGAACGCCAAATGACCGACTAACAATACATTTTCTATTGTGTCTTGTTCTTTGGCAGATAAGGTGTTACAAGGACCACCTTGCATACATCGCTGGTTTGTAAGTAATGCGTGGGTAATTTGGTAATCTTTTACAAGATTCGAGATATTTTTGTTTGTGTAAACATAAGTAGCTATGCAAACAGAGCATGCACGATGGTCATTGTAAAAAGTACAAATATACAAGTCTATTGTCAATAACTTATTACAGATTTACAATCAATAATAAAATGGTCAGACAAGAGTAACTAATCAAATAAAAAAAAAACTATTTGATTTACGAACTAAATTAAGTTTATTTACATAACATATAAGTACAATTATAGTAGAAAACTAACTATATACAAAAACAAAATAAAATAAAAAGCCAACCAAGACACTCAGGCGTCAAAGTACTCCTCCGCATCGCTGTCATCTGGAAACGTGCCCCAATGACTGGCCATTACAATAACTATATATGTAATAACAGATTTACAATAATTCAATACAATTAAAATGCATTACAATTACAGAAAAAAAACAATTCATTCACAATACAGTGTAATTTAAAAGTTCATGTCTATAATTTTGTCATTTGAAAAGTCGCGTATTTCATAGTACATACCTGTGCTTTCCCTTCTTAATGTCGCTGTAAGCCTACAATGCTTAGGTACCTACATACAATGTTTGTTGTAAATATTATATAAAATAGTCTTAGAGGGAGAAGGGCGACATTCTCTGCGACCTAAGAAACAGATTATTTCACCGTATTGACATTACCAACAATAATACCTCGCACGCAATGTGCACGGTTTTTTTTATCCCAAGGTTGCGTAGTTATGTATTATTATGTATGGAGAGAGGCACCCTTAATTTGTTTTTTTCCTATATCACCAAATAAGCCATTGGGTGGTCCTAACACCTTACTATACTAACCTAATTTTAGTACAAATCTAATAGTAATATAACAAATAATTATTTAATTATATATAATTACGCACCACAAAACTGCATGTAAGGGATAAAAATAAACCTAATAAATAAATAAGTGCGCCATTGTGAGGATAAACCTTGCTTCCAAATTCCATCGAAGTAGAACTGACAATATCCGAGGAAAATATTTGTGAAAAATTGAGACGGAGGGATACAACTACATAAAGAAAGAAATTTTAAGGGTTTTGTAATTGCCATTTGACTCCGGAACCCCAAAAAGGCCCCTGCAGACGCTAGTTATTCTCTATGCCACTCCGAGTTTATTTTTAAATGAAAAAGCTCAATTTATATTATATATCAAGTAACGTTTCAAATATATCAAATGAAACCAAAAAAGATATCGTCAATTTTTCCTTGAACTTTATGTTCAAGGAAAAACGGGCTCGTCCGGGATTTGAACCCGGGACCTCTCGCACCCGAAGCGAGAATCATACCTCTAGACCAACGAGCCACACTGACATGTAGAAACAACCCCTATTTTCCAAACCCTTGGTTTGTTTAATCGATAATGCTCGTGTAGCGGCACGAGCTGTGTGACCGCTTAATTATAGTTTAATATAAGTCGTAAAAAAATACGGACAAGTGGAAATGGGGGTGGTTATCCTGAAGGTTCGGTCTTAAAACCCCTGTGCCTGTGGCTTTACTAAAGTGGCACAATGAACTTTGTAGTTTAAAAAACAGTTTTGCAAATCGGCATCAAAATGCACTATCAATTGTTTTCCTACTTACCAACCAATATATACAACCGAGATAAACTTCAGGGTTGATTTTGAACGACGGGGTTCCTTTTATGTGGAAAATTTATCACCGTTATTCGGGAAATGGCCTCAGCGCCATCTATCGAGTAGGATAGGCACTCTGTTAAACTAAAACAAAGGAATGATCAAAATATCAAGGGACCTCGTCAGACCTTAGACCGCAGACCTTATTTTGATACCAGTTTCAGTGTTATAACTTAAAGATTATGAATTTTCAATTGTCTCCATTTATGCAAATACTAGTAGGCAAGCTATAGAGTATAGACAAACTTACTATGTAGCTAGAGATCCTAAGTAAGACTTAAAAAAACCATAGCCCCCAATCTGAGTAGCTCTAAGCCATATTGATAAGCTAGGAGGGACTTTTATGTTCTTAGTTCTAATTAAGTAAAACCATAAATACCTACTGTTAAATCAACCCTGTTTCCCGGCTTAGTTTAAGTTAATCAGCAGCTTCTAAAAAACACACTTTTACCATATACCTAAAAAAACAAAAAACAAAAAGAAATCTATAAAGAAAAAAAAAGAATCACATTGCATCGAAAAATTCATCCGCATCACAATGCTGCCAGCCTTTATAGTCTAGTCGACAAGTTAAAAATGGTGTTAATTCGACATACTACTCCTAAAATTATGTGGTTTAGCTCATTCGATTCGGAATAATGTCTAGACCATTGTGCTAAAAAATTGAAATAGCACATAAAAAATTTAGGGCACTTTTCCCGTTTTTCGATGCCCTGTCATTATTTTTATTTTCCGTATGTACGTAGTTTTATTGCTTTATTGTTTTTGTGTATTTAAATTAGAGTATGTAATTCTGTTAATATGTCTATGACACCATAATTTGTTGCAAATAACTTAGACACTCAAAACATAAAACTTAATAGTAATACGTCAGCAAAATCGATCGATTGAGGTCATAGACCTGTAGGAAAGAGTGGTCCATACTCTATCTCTTCTTCTCTATAGGTTTAGTTGCGAATCTACGGGGTAGGAAGTTTTAATGCCCTGACTGGAGGCCTTAATTTTTATTAAATCCCCACATGATAATTTGATTGAGGAGTTAATAACTCTAAAGGTAATAATGCGTGATGCCCATTCCAAAACAAAAGGGGTAGAGGTGTTTCAGTAAACAATAATGCATTAGTTCGTAGATTTGGGGGTTCTAGGTTTTTTTTAAGAGTCTTAGTTAGCGACTGATTATAAATATTGGGAACTAATCTTTTTGAGTTGAAAGCAGAGCATAGTGAAATGTAAAAAATATTTGATGATGCGCGACATAAAGCGTGTAATTTACCAGCGAGAGTGATGTAAGATTCGATTATATTTAATTAACACCATAAAAATAGCCCAGCCCCATTATGTATAAATAAATAAAATAAAAAAGCCTATATTTCCCATTACCATTAAAATAACGTTATAAATATACAATATTTTGTTTTTAGATTAATCTAGTATCATCTATGTTGGTATGTTCTTTGGGACATGGGCCCCTCCACGCCTGAAGGCCTCCTCCAGTTCCTTCCATTTGTCCCTGTCATTTGAAATATTCTGCCAATCGGCTGTATCTATTAAGTATGTCGTCAGCCCACCTTCTCTTTGGTCTGCCTACTTTTCTTTTACCATCTGGCCCTTTCCACTCTGTAGTTTTAGCTGTCCATCTACTGTCTTTGTATCGTGATATGTGGACAGCCCCATTTAAGTTTTAGGGCTTGCGCGAGGATATCAGTTACCTTGGGTTTTTGCCTACATATTTTTTCCGGTAGTTTATTTAACTAAGACTCTTAAAAAAACCTGATACCCCCGAATCTAAGAACTTATGTTTAGAGATGCAATTGAACCACAATGGTCGATTAAAATGCGTGCGTGTATACTCCACTTTATGTTAACATAGTAGAACACCTTTGAGTTTGTTTGGTGTTTTTTCTCAGTAGCCGGTTAGGAAACACCGAACTCGGTTTAAATAACAAAACACTGACGTGTGTTATTTATAAGCAATTTAAGCTGGATAAGCCGTCAAAGTATTGTTGAGGTTTTTAGATGAGGAATTTCTTATTAGCTGCCCGGAGTCTGGATTTGTGCCGGTTGATGGCATTTACTGTCTAGAGGTCGCAAACGCGACTGTCAAGCATGAGGTCCTAGGTTCGATACCCGGGTCGACAATGTGTTATTGGGGTTTTTCAGTATGAATGTCTCAGTTTCAGCCTGGAGTCTGGATATGTGCCGGTTTGATGACATGGGACTTAAACATAACTGGTGAAATATGGGTGTACCTACTTTAGGTACATCTCTGCACTACCCAGTGGGGAATACAAGCGTGACGTTATGGTGGCTATTTAATAGGCTTGCCCCGGATTACTTTATTATGGGACTTTTACATAACTGGCGAAATGGTCCGTATAACTTCATTAGCGTTTTCATTTATCACAAGGTACGTTTTATTTTTAGAAGGAAATCCACGAGCTCTATTAGCACGACAGATGTTAAGCCGGAACCCCGGTAGCCAGTTATCGTGCGCTCGATAAGGTTCTAAGTAATATTTGCTTTTAAAATCACAGATAGATAATAGACAGGTAAATTAAATTGAGATTACTACTAAGCCAAGTTGTTAAATAACGGGAACCTTTATCTACCTACTTAGTTCTGATTAGTAAGTAATAGAATGTTTATTTTTAAGACAAGCTTCTGAATGAAAATATTAGAGAAAACCATAAGGTAAACACGGCTCCATATCAAGCTATACATTTCCAGCTGATTCCTAATGAGGAATGAGCATAAACTGAAAAATCGCTCCTATACAATTGTATAGGAGCGATTTTTTTAACGCTTTAAATTAGCACATAACTATAAAATATAGAAACTTGTAAATTCACAATTTATTTTAGAAAAACCAACTTAATTGTGCGGTCGCTAAACTGATCACCGTGCATGGTTCGACACTCACTTGCCGGCCTTTTTCTTAGGGTGGACGACGTGGACGTAGACACGTGGCACATTCAAGACACCTTTGATAAGGCCACATTCAGCTACACAATAAACAAACAAACTTATCAAAAATGCATATCTTCCGACTAATCTAGGTGCCTTTTTTGTGTCGCAAACTCGCAACATCAAAAAGCAGTGAATTGATGAATGATGGGTAGATAAAACCTGTTTTTTTTTGTGCTTAGTTCCGTTCCGCGACTGGGTGACGACTGTTAACGGAAGCTTTCGGATATAGGAACGAATGAGACGGCCAAGTTTTTAGATAACTTACGGTATTCTGATGTTATTAGCATAGATTGTACGTGTATGTATGGCTCGTTATGAGGTCACTGTCGCTGACTAGTGGGCTGCTATCACACCGATGCGAACGAGACCTTTCAATGTGGATTTTATTGTCTTGCTCGCGGAACATACACTTCGACCGTGCTCAGTTTGGACGCGTTTTCGTACGAATTTTATTCGTTCACGTACGAATACGCACGAACGATCCTAACCTTCCAAGTACATAGTACTGGTAGCGCACATACTGGATGCGAGTTAATCGTACGTATACCTACGTACAGTTGCCAGCACATCAAGCTACCCCAAACTGTCAGATTTTCCCAATTGAACATGTGTTATAAAGTTGAAAACCTATCAAAGAAATTTGACACATTGGGGTAGCTTGATGTGCTGGCCTCTGTACGTGTAGTTCCGACGTCCGAAAACAATCCGAACTCGTTGGGATTTTTAAACACGTTCGTGCGTAAAAGTTGATGAAGAAAAATGTATTTTACCTTAATTCACGGACATAAATATTAGTTATTTTTTCATACGTACTAACCATGAAAAAGTATGGGGTCATTTATAATTAAACTCTCTAAATTCATTTGTTTATAATTAATTTTACGCACCCATTTGGTTATTCGACAGTGAAGACGCCGCCGCAGTCTCCGAGTTATAAGAGAATTGTCTAGAAGATACAGATTATGCAGTAAACAGCCTTTGGGACTCCATAGATATTTTATTAGTTAATGGTATGTTACAATATGAGGTACAATTAAAAATTAAACTACCTACAATTCAAATTTTCTCATTTTATCAAAAAATAAATATAAGATTGACTATTAACTTATAAAATATTTGATATCTAGGCATCGGTTTTCATATACCATGACAACCGATTTCCACACAACTCGTACATACTCATTTTGGTACTTCAGGATAACTTAGATCTGCATCGATCGTTCAGTTAAAATTAGCCCAGTATTTTGTCGGATAATTCTTTAAATATTAGTATCAGCTGACTTGGGGTTTGATGTAAGTACAACGATGTGAATGCGACGAACGAAAAACTGAGGGCTTTCTTTAAGGTTGAGGTCCAACCACTGACTGAGCTCGAATCGGTTACGACAGGTGACCCACAGACCTCAAACGTGCACAATCTAATATTCTAAAACAATAACGGAGAGAAATCGTGAACACTCGCGGCAGTTAAGTAGACACACAAAATATTGGAAAGCATAACTAACTAAATCGTGCGCTCCCACGTATAATTACGTACTTAACTCCTTATTTAATTTCTAGTCTTATCACTGGAGTCACCGTGTCTGATATTCGCACCGATAATTCGGTGTGATTGCAATCAAGCAGGTTGCAAACTACACAATAGTGACGTCGACCGAGACACCGAGTATTGCTCGGCCACGGCCCTCAACCCGTCAGATGCGCGTGCGAACAGACTTGGACTGAACGCGCCGCTTATTTTATTAATATTAATTTAGTTTAAGCTTAATTTTAACGTAACTTAGTATATTTAGTGTAACAATCAATTAATGGGAATAGTTAAATAAAGGTGAGTGTTGAATTATTTATTTTTTCTAACGGTATTTGTGAGTGAACGGCGATTTCTGTGAAAACAGTTAGTTAGATGGGATTCTTGTGCTGTTGTATGCGATGTAGGCACAAGATCAGTGCAGCTGTCTTCGGTCGAATTGAAATATCTAAATGAATACCTATACTTAGGTACCTGCTCCCTTGCAGTAGATTCCTTAGTTTTTCTTATTTGATTAATCGTTCGTGTCCGTACAAAACATTTCATGCCGGGGTGATTGACATTGTGTTGCGAATTATATTTTTGGTTCAAACATAATTTACTCTTTTACTTGAAAGTGTTATAAGTGAAGGTTTAGTAACATGAAGGCACAAGGAAAATATCGATGTTTTTACCTAGGGACGTTTAGTTTGTCCAGTCCTATCTACTATCTTTGGATTCCAATAATTGCACTAATTATGTCAATTTCCAGTTCGGTAGCACTTAAATGATCGCAAAACACTATATTATTCTTTTGTAATGATAGTTACGAGTAACAGTGAGCATTTTAACTGTTCTGAGTTAACACGTCCATTTGTAGATAAACCATTATTACCTATAACCATGTGATTTTAACCAGTCTCAAATGTTAGTCGTTTTGCCACAACGAAGATTGCTAAAATGGAACAAGTATTATGAAGCGAACTTCATATTTTATTTTTATCTGTATAGCCTAACCTACCTAGTATTTCATTATGTTTGTTATTTTGACGTGATAGAGACCAAGCAAGATAACCAGTTATGGCTTCGTTAAAATATGATGCACCTTGACTAATCAACTCAAGATTTACTGAGCTGTTTGCTGTCTTGCAGAGCCCACAGCTTGGGGCATCTTGCTCATAAAATAACATAATATCCCTCTTGAAAACATTCAGAATTATGTCTCTATTTTTTGTAATTTTTTGTAATAAAAATAATGGTGCCTCCATTATTTTTATTGCCAACTTTTAATTTAGTTGCCACATGCGTTACGTGCTATATGCCGTATGATTATGAGCTCTGCAAGACAGTTTATGGAAAAATGCCGACATTATATCGAGGTCCTACCTGCAGTGCTATTCTGTAAAAATCGCGCTGTGAAGATGTAGGTGGAGTGGAGGCGAAGTGAGCTGAGATCTCAAACGAATACTAGGGATTGTTACTTTACGCTCACTTTTCTTTACTTCTAGCAGGGAGGTTTTTACGGAATAAACAGGCAGGTATTATTTATTTATTTTTTCTTGTTTTTTTTTTAAAAAAAAGTTCTTAACTGATCATTGATGTCTTTCATCAAAAGAAATAGATGATCTATTACCTACTTCTTCTTCTTCTTCTTAGTCGACAAAAGACGCTAAACTCATCAGACTTCTTGCTTTGCCATTAACTTCTCCATTCAGGTTGCACTAATTATAGAACTGAGATTCTTCATCGTTGACATAACTACACGATATCACATCTAAATAAAACTACACACGCTTGGCTAATAAAAAACTGCATCGTGTTCGTGTATTTGTGAGTCAGTCATGAACGGAAGCATCTAAGTAACTTGAATCGCCATGTGTTATGAATTATTCATCCAATGATGGCATGGCATGGACACCGTTCATCTGATTCCGTTTCTCGGAAGGGCTCTCAAATTGTATTTTGTTGTTTTTGAAGTCTGGCTGGCGTTTACAAAGTAATGCTGTACACATAGCGTTGCCAGGCGTCCGGATAAAGCTGGGCATAGGTGGTCTTTTTGATAAGGTGTTCAGCCAAAATAAACGGTGTCCGGCTTGCCCGGCTTTTGTAAGACTAAGCTTAGCATACTTAGACCGATGTTTCTCAACTGCCCAACACGATAAGACAGATATTTCGTTTTTATTAGTACAACAAACCATACGAACACTATTTATATTCAATTTTTTTGTCGTACCTATTAATACTGAGACAAAATGACGACACGGTTGGCGCAGTGGTTAAGCCATCGGCTGCTGCGCCGCGTGTTGTGGGTTCGATCCCCGCACGGAACAAATATTTGTATGACCTACAGGTAGTTGTTCCGGGTCTGGCTGTTTGTGTAAGTGAGTTTAAATGTTTGTAAACGCACCCACGATACAGGAGAAATTCCTAGTGTGGGGCAACGTTTAAAAAAAAAAAAAAATCCTTAATAATGTAGGGTGTCGGGCCTTTCTACCCAAATGTCCAGCCAAACTGGCTGGTCTGTCCGGCTATTAGGTTTGGCGACCTGGCAACCGTACACATGTGAGAGCTAATCCAGGCCTTGCTTATCTGCCAATTTCTGCAACGGTCTCAACATAGTTTCAACTTTCATGGTGCTATGTTACTATTTGAAATATTCGTTAATTTTTTACTATCCGAATAATAAAGATAATTTGTAAATCAGCTTTTGTAATACGTTTTAGTCAGTTTTTTTTACTACTTTAAGTAGTCGATTTTTTTTTAATACAGAATTATTTAACTACATAGAAGTGCCAACATAACTACGTAAAAATAATAATCGCAAAAAACTTTCTTAATTATCTAATAAATACATAATATCTAATCTCTTATAACCGTGTCAGCGATGAGCTATATTGAGTCAGTCAACATTATCGGTATCGTCTATTAGATCCTGTAACGTGTTTTACCTACTGGTATTAGAGAAAGCAGGACATGATAATAATTAGCCCAAATTTCCTTACTTTGGTACTGTTTGCGGATCGTTGTGGTTTCTAAGTTCTAAGTTGACCTTCACGATAACTGACACATGCGTGCAATTTGAGTTGACCTGTCATCAACTCAAATATTTGTGATGTCAAGAGACCATCTCAGACATGAAATTGCATGGTTCATGGTTGGCTTTGACGTCTAAGCTTGTGTCGATGTTTCTTTTCAGAAAACTTCTCTGAAAAGAAACAACACGGCTAGGAAACATCGATAATATCTAGCTTAAGCTGACGAGCAAAGGTGGTGTTTATAACCAACTTAACAACAAGTAAAATTTATACATACCTACATATAATTTATCAGCAATTGTCCTTTCGTTTGCAGAACAGCACCACATTTGCACTCCAGGTTAGGATCGTCTATAAATCTCCAACTGAACAGTTTTTCTTTGATTTTGTACCTAGAAACCTAGGTGTAGTCTCTTAAACGACTTTCAGTTTTAGCAAGGCTTGTATAAAAAAAAATGTACTTAGTTGTTGTTATTTGGGCAGCAGAAAATGAGAAAATTAACGTGAAAATGGTGGATGTGGAGAACTTGTGCATATATTTGATAGCTGATGTTAACGCAGTTCTTCGTGTTAACCATTTACAATCGCCGTTTGAATTTAACTGTATTGTAGGGAAGGCAGCTGACAGGTTTTTGAAGACAGCACTTGTGGCCATATCTGTTACGAATCCATCCTCAATTTTGACTGAAATACAGCAGTATCCGAAATAACCGTAAAATACTTAATACGGAAATCCAGATTGCAAGCCATACTTACTTTGTTACTACTATAATATACCTGACTTTGATGTTAAGAACTAGCTTATCCAGGCGAACTTGTAAAATGTTAAACGTGTGACCAGTAGGTCAGACGTGTAATTTCGTTGTTTGTGTAACTTCCCTATTGGGCTATTGCTGTGTTTTCGTTTCAACATCCATATTCTCTTTTAACAAAAAATAAACAGATTATTATTTTCTACTTCAATGTAACACTCAAAAGTAAAAGAAATAACTAAAACTATAGAGTATTTTAGGTATTCTACGTATATGTATAGTTAGGTAATTGTCAAGTGTTTCTCCGGATTTTACCGAGATAATCAGGTACACAAAAATTCCCATGCCATTATTAGTAGCTGTAACAGATTTGTCGCATCACGTCAGACAACTGTCAGACATTAGGACGGAACGTGTTGAATTTAGTTTTAAATAAATTATGCTAATACACGAGATCAGCATAACAATCCAATATGTTCGGTCCAAAATGTATCTAAGTAAAGAATCCAAGTCATATTTGATGAAGACATGAAGTTGGTAAGCTGTTTGTGTAAAACATTCGAATATTTTAGTACACCATGGAACTGGCAGGCAGCGGGTTACTGTCTAAGGAAAATAATTTGAGACGAAACCGTAAATAGCAAGTGTACGTCTGCTTAGCATCATCTCAACTATGTTCGGGTTGGCTGCCAGTCTAACCAAATGCCGCTGAATGCCAGTACTTTTCATGAAGCGACTGCCTATCTAACCTCCATAAGTCAGTTAATGGGATACCCTTCAGAAAGACTGGCTGGCTGTCGAGCTTCTGTATAACGACTGTCAAAAAAACTAAGAATGACAGCTAGGACAAACTGTATAACGTGATTTCCAAAGAACAGAGGGGTCTCGGTACGTCATGGATCTCACCCATCCACGGACTGACCTCGGCAAGCGTAAATTAGCCTTTGATCGACTCTGTGGCTGTTTGGTTATTTAGCCATAACTTCCGTAAAAAGACAAATAAATATTTTATTTATTTGTTCAATACTTTATGCAACAAATGTAGTAAGAGGCTGACTTAATGCCATAGGCATTGTCTACCAGTCAACCTTTGGGTGAAGCAGAGAAAAACAGTGGTAGGTGCAATTTCTTAAGAAAACAAAAAAAATATATTATATAAAGTACCTACTTATTTACAAGAATACGTTTTTTTTATATTCACTTCGTTAACAAAAATATGTATTCTAAGTTTTTAACAAAAACACCATAATATCTCCTGCATAATATTAGCTTCTGGCTTCATTTCTATATGCGTTTGGGGTGCATGAACTCAATTACGCGGCAAAAAGTGCAAAGCAACATGGAGTGTTTATACCCTTGCGTCTTGCATAATGCGTGGTAGCTGGTTATTATGGTAACGTTACTTAAATAATGGGTTTTCCCCGTTTTTTCGTTTTGGTTTTGAAAGATCCGTTCCATTGAATTATGATTAAACTCTTTCCGAGAAAATTAGGGGATAAAGACTCGTATTTTAGATATTTTCGGAGGGCAACATTTTATTTTATTTCTATGTTTATACACTTAGGTACTTGAACTCTGAACAAGGGACTCGGGTCCATGTTCGTATTATATGTTTAGAGTTCTCCCATGAATGGCTCGTCTGAGCGTCATCACTCTATTTTATGGGAGCCATTCATGGGATTGATGATTGCCGAAAGTAATTACTGACTGAATATCTTGATTGCGTTGATTTAGAATTTGATCGTTGATTAGATGCTATAATTATTTACCCGTATAAGGAACCCATTTGATATTAATCTTACCTCTACTATTTCCTGAGGAAAAGGGTCTTACTTGATCAGAAGGGTTCCGTTTTACCATTTTAAGATATGTAACTCTAAAAAACTGTAGAGAATCCTTGGCCCGGTACCTACCTTCCAGTTTCTTGCTTACATGTAGGTACACACAAGCCTACAGGGTTTTATGAATGACGGCATTGCGGAAAAGCCGCATTGCTTACACGCTTCTGAAGCATGCAAGCTAAAAGGCATGACTGATGAATTGTTTAGCTCATCATTTTGATAATTTACCATACGCACGGCGAATCCGTATATATTTCCGATAAAGATATTATAATAACACTTAAAGGTATTGATATTTATCACGATTTTGGCGGTAGGTTACATGATTTCTGTATAATTGTTGTTACCGTGACGTAATTGGAAACGGTAAGTCTGTTTCCAATTACGTCACGGTATTATCATATCGTAAGTCGTGGTTATCATGGCTCCATTGACTTGTGATTCATCCAGAAACTGTTTGTGTTTATAAAAACAAATAGGTAGATAGATACCCTTCCAATCTCTCATTCCATAAATCTCCTAACTTATGAGTAAGTTACTAAAAAACCATCAGCACGCGTAGCAATTCCTACTGGGTAACAGGATACCCCTTGCTTGGCCTGGCTGTCAGAAATCGGGCTTCTGACTACTCGTTAAGATTGTTAAAGATCTACAAATGACAGCAGACAGCCGGGACCAACGGCTTAGCGATTATTCTGAGGTGCGGAAGCGTTTCAATATGTAATGGATGGAAAATAATTCGCAACATAGTATCTTCATAACACTCGAAGGTAGGCATCGCGGATGTTGGTGAAAAGATAAACAATGCTGAAATGGGACAGGCCAGGGTCGTACTGTCGGAGTACTCACCGATTCAGGCCTAGAAAAGGCTAGCGCGACAACTTACCAATAGAAAATACAGCACACAAAGATGAATGATACCCCGGTTAAGCAGTAAACAGCCTTATAGTGCTGAACTGCGAGTGGCCCTACCTAAAAAACAAAGATGACTGGAAAAGCATATAAAAGAGAAGAGAGCAGTGGGACAGTATAGGTTAAGTAGAAAATTAAAATAAAGGCACTCATTCTCGCTGGACGTTTGCTATTAACCCGTGCTCCGTGGAGTTAATTGCTATCGTAGAAGATTAACGTCACTTTTATAGATGCCTAGACGGGCCCACTAAGGTCATGCAGACAATAAAACCCTTTCATTTAAACACGGCCGTGGCTTAGAAGTCAAATTGCGACAAAATACGAACATCTCGGCGAAGTGCATTGTCGTTTGCTGTTGCGCATGCGCAACTATTTGATGGTCTTTTAGCAACACCAGTCTAATTGTTAGTTGAAAACGTTCTGGCAAAATCTTGCCTCTCGATGCTTTAAATCTTAATTTAGTTGTGTTAATAACGTTGGATTTAGATATAATAAATGTGCTTGGGTAGTTCGTTTTAACCTACAATATTAAGTTGTTTAAAAAACTGTTGGCGACCGTAACAAATATGTTTTACCTAAGTATAATCCAAGTTCGAATTGGCCTCATGAAGTAGGTACTCATTCGATCAATTCGAACTTAGACTGCTGTATGGTTGAAGTAAGAATATAATAATTTCGCGGGCAGACCAACAAACTAATAATGGACGAGCAAGTTGGATTGCATAAGTATACCTAATACTTAATAAACGAAATAAATAAGCCGTTAATATGCACAAGTTCTGTGCATATTTATAGCTCTTTAAGGTCAATTAATTAAGGAACATGAAAAATAAAGCTTCCATTTGCACTCAAAGACTGTTAATTGCAAATAATCGATCATCGACCTTAACAAATCGTTAATCCAACAAATAGAATCGAATCGGAGTGAGACGTTATCTCATTAAGGATGTTCTTGATTGATTCACGAAGGCACAACAGCTGGCTAATGGCTCATTGTTTTTGATCAACAGAATAGGTACATTGCATGAGGAAGTGGAATTATGCTTGCAGATATTCCTTTACATTTTTAAGGTTGCAATTCATGAGTTCAAATGTTGTATGAGCGGTTTACCAATGGCCAATATTTTCGTATCCTTTCCGCCTGAGTAGTGTTTTTCCGATAAAACACTTTTGATCGCCAATTTGATACTTAGGTTCTACTTTACAGTCTACCCAAAAATAGCTTATTTTTGGGCAAGATGATAAATTCACTGACGATTTATAAGCTGGGCGCTGGGAGCACTTATAAACTCAAGCGGTTAAAAGGCCTATTTCTCTTTTTTTAAACCAGCTTCCCACTAGTCTTAGTTAACTTTTATTTGAAGAATAAATATGACAGTTAGACGTATAATTTCCATACAAAAGCTGTCAAACGTCAATAAAAATTCATCAGATTTATGGTATACTTGTAGTAAGTTCAATATAGCCCTATTATTATAAGTACATTTTTAAACGAGATGGTAGCTTTTATTAACTGGAGATAAGGCAGATATTGCTGTAATATGACTTCTTGTCACTGGTTTCTACGTCTAATACAACCTTTCCCTACTATGTTAACTCAATTGTGGTGTTCCGTCATAAACTGTCACCTCAATAAGGAATAGCATCGTCTTTTTCTTCCAAAAATTGGAAATATTTATATTGGCAACGTGGCCAATAAATTCTTCAAAGAGCAAACCGAATTTGTGCCCCAGCTGTCCGTGTCTATAACAAAATCGAAAAAGTTGCGCACACGCACGGTGCATAATGCACCTGACATTGAAATGAATACGAGAATAACGGCTCTTGACCATGGCCATCAACCATATAATAATTACATTAAATACTACCTTACATGAAGGCTACTGTACGCTGCAATCATTCTGAAGATCTGGTATTGATCTCTAAAGGTAGATTGGAGGATGGTTTGTAAGTACAGACGCCAGCACATCAAGCTATCCCAACCGTCATATTTTCCCAATTGAACGTGAATTTATGCTTTTGTGATAAAGTTGAAAACTTTCAAAGAAATTTGAAAGATTGGGGTAGCATGATGTGCTAGCCTCTGTACAAGCATATAATACATATGTATAATTTGTATACATAGCGATGAGAGGCCACGCGGTCAGCTGGTGCTGCGCAGCGTCCCGGTCGCGACTTCGCGAGTGCTCATATCTACATAAGTACATCATTTACTACTTTTGAAATCATTGACATACATACATAATTCACGCGTTTTTCCCATGGGGGCAGAAACTACAGAATACCACCTGCTACGATTCTTGTATATTCTATCTCATCTCATCCTCCTTTTGCTTCTATTAGTCATAGGTACACGCACTCCGGTTGCTAGTACTACGCACCTGACCTTTTTTTGTTCATATCTATACTAATATAGTCTGAAGAAAAGAAGAAGCTGAAGAGCCTGTTTGTAAGCACGCGCTAATGTCTGGACGCATTTCCAGAGATTAGTGTGCACAAACAGTCGGGTTTAAAAAATAGGGATATTGAAAAATGTTCTGAACTTCTTTTATTTTATAGATAGATCCCTAATGAACTCTAAACAAAATAATATTCTATTACAATGAATTTAATTTAAAAGAAAAAAAATAGATAGGTACTTAGATTAAAGTAATTTCCCACAAACAGTGAGAGCTGTCACGTGAATTTACGTCATTATTCGACACAGTAGATGTCAATCAATATCTAATAAAGAGAAAAATGATTTAAGGTATTTAAATAATGCAATTAATTATTAAGATATCAAAATATCAACATGACTTTGTAGTTAGTGTCAACATCTCTATTCTTCAGGAGCTCGTGGCTAAATAAAAACGGACGCACGGGTTGATCGAAGGTTAAGCTACGCTTGCCGAGGTCAGTCTGTGGATGGGTGACCGTTCGTAACATATCGAGACTCCTCCTTGCCTCGTAAAGCACGTTAAGCCGTTGGTCTCGGCTGTTATTTGTAGATCTTTGACAGTCGTTACGGGTAGTCAGAAGTCCGAAAGTCTGACAACCAGTCTTACCAAGGGGTATCGTGTTGCCCAGTAACTGGGTTGTGGAGGTCAGATAGGCAGTCGCTCCATGTAAAATACTGGTATTCAGCTGCATCCGGTTAGACTGGAAGCCGACCCCAACATACTTGGGAAAAGGCTAAGCAGATAATGATGATGATCTCTATTTCGAGGAAGGTCTCTATTTCCTAGGCATAGGATCGAGTGATACTGCGGCGCACAGCAATCTCGTTTGAAATAATGCGTTGTTCCATCTTCCACCTGTATCTATCCTGTTAAGTATTATACCCGTAAACCCCTAAAAACACAAACTAACGAACTCATCATTTTTGCAGAAGAAAATGTCACGATTCAAGACAATACTGGTAACTGGTGGCGCAGGCTACATCGGCAGCCACTGCGTGGTGGACCTCCTGCAAGCTGGTCATGACGTAGTAGCTATAGACAACTTCGCAAACGCAGTGGGTGATGATGACGGGTCCCCAGCTCTACACCGAGCGGCAGAGATAACCGGCAAGAAGATTCATTTCTACAGAGCAGATTTGCTGGATAAGCCTCAAATTAACGATATATTTGATAAGGTACGTTCTGGAAACCGCCTCTTCTAACCTGTTTTATGAGTGTCTTCGAGCTTATTGCCATCAACCGGGCATAAATGGCCTCCGTACTGGTACTGAGTAATTATCCAACTAAACACGTTAAACGCCAAATGACCGACAAACAATACACTGTACTATACTATACTACTGTCTCGTTTTCTGGTACAGTCTTCATTTAAGGTGTTAAACATAGCTGGTGAAATACTGGTATACCGCTAGAGGTTTGGTTGAGGGTAAGGTGGTATAAGAGTTACTCCTAAGAGAAAAACCAGCGTAATGTGATGTTACATTATGTTACTTTCTTCGTGTTAGCCGGATCCCCTCAACCATATCCAAAAGCATGACTGCTCCTGCGAGGTACAGAGTCTGAAGTGATAAAAGGACTTAGTTATTTGGTCACTTGGCACCACGATTCTTTTAATCTTCAAGATTTTTTCTACGACACCTAAAAAAACCCAGTTACTCGGTCTAAGCCAACTATTCAGCTCTTATCCTGTAATATGGTTATTCAGCTCTTATCCTGTAATATGGTGAATGCGTCTTTGTTTGCAGCACCCAATAGACTGCGTGATCCACTTCGCTGCTCTGAAGGCTGTTGGGGAGTCCATGCAACAGCCTCTGCTTTACTATCAGAACAATCTTCTTGGCATGCTTAATTTATTGGAGGTAAGAATTATCTATGATTACCAATGTAGGTACAGTACACATTGAAACTAACTTTTATAGGAATCGAAATGCAAAATTGACTATTTTTTACTATTATAGGAAGCAAAATAAAGCTTACAAATTAGTACCCATTAATATTAGTGTTAATTTAAATTCATGGTGCTAGGCAACTGAGTTTAATCAAGTCGCAAACGTCGCTTTGTGGCTAACTAGCCTATCTTCATTTTGTCTCCTGCTTGATATGGAGGGAAGTAAAAAACATCTATTTAAATAACTCCGCTGTACCTACTTTTCTGATTGATTTCGTTGCGGAATTCCTAAACAGTTGAATCGTGTCTCCGGGACTCGTCGGGTTTCAGTATCTTGACGCTTTACTGGTGGTCGCCACTGTCGATTCTGGTGTTCAGGAGTTGCAGTGGTTTGGGAATAGTGTGGGGGGATTGTCCCAAAAAAAAAGCTAGCGGGCTTGTCTCAAATAAAATAAAAAGTACACATTCACAATATGCATAGCTAATGCAAATTTTAAACGGAAAGAAAATTATAAATACGAAAATATTTCAGAAATTCTGTATCATACACGGAATATCTTATCACCAGCCTACCTAGCAGGTGGTTTTGTGCTTATAAGTGAATCATCCTATAGTTACTGACGCGGTATTTTGATACCTTTAGAGAAAAAGAATCCGAAAGTTCTTTATCGCTATCAGTGTGTAAGAAGACCTACTTAAATATTTATTGTTTTTAGTACTTCGAATTGATAAGACTGACTAAGTAATTAATATGTACAGTTGGAAGATACTAATCTAATTAAGTTCAGATTTAAAATTAGATAATAAGTGGCTTTGAGATTTAAATCGCCGGATATACCGATTAACAATTAGATTCTTTTTCCATTTACCTTAATTATTTCTTATCAACTTGTGGCATTGGTTTATGTTTTTGATCTACAGAATTTATCAAACCTAATGTTTTTGTTGTTAGTCACAATACCTACTTATATTTTTGATGTAAAAATCTATCTGCTAAAATCAAAATTCTAGATCTAAAAAAAAACACCTTTCGTGATCTAGAATTTAGATTTTTTTCTTAGACAATATATAAAATATATTCAAATGACACGATTGTTCATCAGTGTTGATCACGAGTTACATTATTGACAGTTTGTTGGTTTTTCGATTTTCGAAACCACACTTCTATGTAATACACTTGAGAGCAATAAAATCGCACACGTTGACTTTTTGTTGTTAAAGCAGTTTTTTTCATGAATGTGAATACATATTAAAATAAAACTTACACTATTTGAATGTTTACTTCAGTACCTTTCTAATGATATCAAATACAGTGTAAAAAAAGTACCCATAGGGAGTTTTAGGGCACAAAACCCAACATACGGATAAAATTACCCAATTTAGCTTAAGAAAGAATAAAAATAAAACTCAAAATGCTTGATCAAATTGTTTTTTAATAAGGTGTATTCCCTCCCCTAGCCTTGATTACAGCTCTTAATCGGTTTTTCATGGACCGTATTAATTTCACCATGAAATCTTGTGGTATGGTGTTCCACTCCTCTTCAATGGCAAGTTGAAGCTCTTGGAGGCGCGTAGGAGCAGGGCTTCTTGCTCGAACTCTTCTTTTTAGCTCATCCCAGACATGCTCAATCGGATTGAGATCAGGACTACGAGCTGGCCACTCCATCGCCGTGATTCCAACGTCTTCCATGTAGTCGCAAACTGTTCTAGCGACATGCGGTCTGGCGTTGTCGTGCATTAAGAGAAAATCTTCTCCCATAAGCCACGCAAGCGGCCTCACATGTTCTTCGAGCACTTCTTCGACGTATCGTGCAGCCGTCAAACTTCTCGATCTCGGGCCGGTATTCGCCGTAGTGATGAATACAATGTCAGTTTTAGTGTCCAACATTATGCCACCCCAAAACTTACACGATCCACCTCCAAAAGCCACACGTTCGCTTATGCAGCATTGTGAAAATCGCTCTGATGACCTTCTGTAGACCCTAGAGCGTCCATCATGACCATGTAAAGTCATTCTGCATTCATCAGAGAACATAACAGCCCGCCATTGGTCATACGTCCAATTTAAATGTTCCCTAGCAAATTGTAGCCGGGCTTGTCGGTGAGCTGTGGTCAATTTGGGACCATTTGCTGGGCGATGTGAAGTCATTCCTGCTTCACCTAGTCTTCTTCGAACTGTCCACCGACTTACATTGACATTGCGAACTTCTCGAAGCTGTTGTCCCAGTTGAACCGCGTTCAGTTGCCGATTTCTCAAAGACCTTGTCACAAGAAAGCGGTCATCACGCTCTGATGTTGTGCGTCGCCGGCCAGATCCTGGTCGCCGAATGTAGCCACCGGTCTCTTGGAACCTCTGGTATACACGACGAACAGAGTAGCGGCTCAAATTTAGCCGTCGAGCAACTTCACTTTGGTTATGGCCTGCTTCGAGTAAGGCAATAACTTGAGCGGCTTCTGCGGGCGTGGTATCCATATTTTTCCAGTAAATCCGTATGCTTCCAGTAGAGATGTTATCACGTTGACCTTCGGTATGCAACTGATTAAAAATTCCTTTTTTTTTTTTTTTTTTTTTGGAATGGGCATCTCGCAGTTTATCCTTTAGGGATATTTACTGCTCAACCGAACTTTCCTGTGGGGGGCTTAATTAAAATTAAGGCCTCCAGCCAGGCATACAAACTTATAAGCTAAGCGACTATCGCTAAGGGCACCCCCTGCGGGGTACGAACCTCGGCTTAGGACGTCGCTGAAGAGGACAGCAAGGGACAGGCTGGATCTGATTGTTCCATTATTTAGGGACATTTTAAACATTAATCGGCTCAGCTTCGCGGGCTGGCTCTAGCAAAGGGTCGGGAGGGGGGCATTGACGGGGTCGTCGCGACGGGCCTCGGCGGCGAAGACGGAATTAAAAATTCCAATAAAGCGACCTTTTTATACCTGCGGCTAAGGGTGCAAGTAGTGACAACGCAAACGCGTGAATTTGGGGAATTCGGTGTACGGTCGGTTTTTGTAAGTTACGTGAAGGTCAATGATTTTAATTTTATGTTTTTTTTAAAGCTAAGCTTGTATGCTTTAATTTTGTCTAATGATTTTTACTCAATATCTTTAGATTTTAGAAAACAATCAGTAATAAACCAAATTACAAGGGGTGTGCGATTTTATTGCTCTCAAGTGTAGAACTTTTCAAGAAGCTTTCGTTATTTTACGAGAAAATTTTGCGCTTTTAACAGAGTAAGGTATTTATGATCGAAATAAAACTGATCATTATTTTTACTATCTTCTTAAGACTATCTAGATCTACTACGTAGTTATCTAAATGATTCTTAGGGACCTACATAATACAGAACAGAACACTATCAATTTGTGCAGTCTCTCTGCTAAGTTTATCTAACAACCGCTCGCAACATCGCACTCCGTCGCCACCAGCGCCATTACCAATATTACAATGCTCCATAAGATATTATGACGTTTACCGTTGTCCGGAGCGAGTACCTATGTACTAACTAACAATTGGAGAGATAGGATGCACGCAACTGCACATACCTTAGGCTCATATTTCCATAAAGATATCAGTACTGTTATACGAACACCACAAAACCCACCGGTATTTTTGCTTCACAAAATATTCCTAAAACAAATGTTTATGCTATTATCATTCCAGATAATGAGATCACATAACTGCTATCAAATGGTATTTTCGTCGTCCTGCACGGTGTACGGCGAGCCAGAGTACCTGCCCATCACTGAAACCCATCCAACTGGCAGCATCACCAACGTGTACGGAAGGACCAAATATTTCATCGAAGAGATGCTCAAAGACCTTAGCGCCGCTGATGAGGTAATTGTTGTGTGAAACCATTAATATTTCAACTGGTTACGACGTGGTGTTGGTTAATACATTTTAGGCAGTTTCAACATGCATGAGCTAACATTTGCATACGGATCTTTTTGCACTTTTTCATGAAGTTTCTATGAGGTCGCAGTATTTTTTGGGACGATATTACGGTAAAAACACTCGTTATAAACAGGGCACATTGTAACAGAATGGCAACAAAAAACTAAAAATAGGTATGTATAACCTTGGTATCAAAGGACCAAATATTTTTATCACAACCAGGCGACTAAACGCTCAGACCCGCTTATCACTCGATTCAAAGTTTAAACTGGTGACCATCAATCAATTGTTTTTTTCACCAGTTCCTAATTTGTACGACCAACAATAGAAAGACCAACTTTTCTGCGGCAGATTGTCAAACCGAAAGTCTTAACTTGAGACGGAAAATGTTTTCTAGTAAACAGCCAACCGGTCACTGAGTACACTTTCTAAATGACAAGTCTAGCCGGTGTGATCCAATACCGGTCTTAGTGGCCTACTACCATGAATGCCAAGGTCAAACGACACCGACATAATTGTATCATCCGCGTAAATTACGTCATTTCGATGATTTTCATCACATTTTTTCTTTGATATCTATTGCATATTTTAATGTAACTGTCAAATAGATTTATTTTTGAAATGATTTAAGATGTTTTGAGCTACATTTGTGGTTGATAGTGTTTTTTTCCAAGGCTGCTATGAAGACATAATCAACATTTATTCGTGTCTTTTATAGAAGAAATACTTACATATAAGTATTTCCTGCTTCTAAGATCATTCATGTCTGATATGCAACTGTGAATCACTAATGCGGACGACATGTTGTTATTCAAACTTTTGTTAAACTTTTCAACAAAATCTTGAGCTTAACAAAAGTTTAAGTCAAAGAGAAATCCACAAAATCCACTTTTTCCTTTTCAGAAATGGAACATAATATGCCTTCGCTACTTTAACCCGGTGGGCGCTCATCCTTCGGGCCTGATCGGCGAAGATCCGACCAAGGAGTTCACAAACCTGATGCCGTTCATGGCACAGGTGGCCCTCGGCAAGAAACCAGTGCTCACAGTCTTCGGAAGTGATTATAATACCCCTGATGGAACTGGTAAGCAGGATTTTTAAGGCAAAGAAGTGATTCCACAGTTATAATTCTGAATTGTTTAAATGCATGCAGTAAAAGATATATTTTTATACCAGATAGAAAACTGGCTCGTGTAACTTGAAAAATGAAACAAGGGATAAAGAATAAAAAAAAAGCTGGTGCGAGATCCACGCGGACGAAGTTCAGGCAATAGCTAGACTGAAATTAAACTTTATTATGTGGTGCCTAGAACACCATTTACAATTGTCTAGGATAGTTTAAACATAATTTCCAAACTCTTTTTCAGGTATCAGAGACTACATCCACGTTATGGACCTGGCAAGCGGACACGTCGCAGCACTTAATTTGCTTGGCAATAATCACGTTAAACTAAAGGTAACTAGCGATTCCATCATTAACTAAATCATAGGTGGTCCTTTCTGCCTAATATATTATAATAAAGGCAGGAAAATTTACAGCCCCATTAGTTTACACAACCACTTCATATTTGGACACCTATCACAACCTTCTCTAGCAGCAGAGATTTCGAACTCGACTCGCTACTGCTAGATAAGGTGTGTGTTATTTGGTAATAGTAAACTGTAGAATTGATGTTCTGCAGGAAAGTCGGTAGCAAATCGATTTGTATGGACACTTCGATCCTGCTTTCTAGTAGGTAAGTGGTTCTTCTAGCTCAAAAGTTACAACAACCTGCTATTTCTAGGTATATAACCTCGGCACCGGCAAAGGAGTATCAGTCAAAGAGCTAGTGGACGTGTTTGAAAAGGTGACTGGTACTAAGATACCTCTGAAGTATGTGGCCAGAAGACTCGGGGACATCACAGCTATGTGGGCAGACCCGACGCTTGCAAAGGAAGAGCTAGGGTGGTCCACAAAGTTGACCGTTGAAGAGATGTGTAAGTATCAATATGATGTATGTGGGAGTTTTAAATCAGATTGCGAATACTGTGTCCCTCTCTAAAACATAACTTAGCGACTAGTTCAACACGAATGTGTGTAAGATCTTTCTACAATATTAACAGCGAATAGAACCTACTCGGGGAGGAAATGAGAAACCAAACAAACACGTATTACTTTCTTACGTTTCTAACCAAAGAAAACTTGAAGGGAAAAGGAAAAGAATTTGTTTTCCAATACGATGCTACGTTTTTTCGGCTGCCCCATACCAAAACCCAGTGAAAAATCATAACTAAACGAATCTGCGTCTGGAAAGTTCTTATGTTTAAGAAAATGTTGATAAAGAGAACAAAATAATTCAAGCATAAACATGATACCTAATAAAGTGTTTAATATCTCTTAATAACTTTGAGAATTGTGTGAGTGTATGTAATAATGTACTAAAGTCCATATTAATGTAATATTGTAATGGTAACGGCCCTTTCTCGATGTTTGTACGTAACTTTAAAAGCTAGTAACACACATAAACAATTCAACTTATTACCATTTCCAAAACTAGGGCAGCCAATCTGATTTTAATGAACACTAAAAATAGGGATATATCTCCAGAAAGTATGATGGTTCTCAGATTACATGTACCTAGTCACAATCCATAAAGAATAAAGTTAAATTTTATGAGCATTTTAATCATTTATAGGCAGCGACTTCTGGCGATGGCAGACGATGAACCCGGACGGTTATCCTAAGAAGAGCAAGAAGACAAGCGTCATCGTCAACACAAATGGCAACAGTTAACAATACATGCATTTCATATCGATCCTTATAATTTATAGCTCATTTTTAAATAAGTATACCTTTTATTTATAACACGCTGTTTTATTGCCCACAGGGCGAACATGCACAGTGTGATCTTTAGCCGGGAAGAGATTATACTGACTTTATGCGTACCTAGTAACTATCATATAAAAAAAGACGGATGTATATTGGCCAGGCTGCTGCCAGACTCAGTAGACTGACGCTCTGAAGGTGTGCTAGGCTTCTCAAAAAATATCGATAGTTTTTGACGCAATCCGGATGCTCGCCGCTCAAGGGGAGACAGAGGATTATGTAAAATATCAGTTTTACATAATCCTGTCTCCCCCTGACTCATCGTCACCCCCTGAACATGACTCCCACTTCCTCAATTGTTGGCTTCTTTTACACCCACAGTTTATAATAATAATGCTGGACAATCCACAGTGTATCTAGCTCCAAGCTAAGCAGAGCTTGTGTTATGGGTACTAGATGACTGATATACTTAATACAATACATTACATAGATAGATATTTTTTACTACATATAGCAAATACCCAGAACACTCGGAACAAATCTTTGTAGATCGTAAAAACATTTGTCCCAAGACGGGAATCGAACCCGCAACCTCATGGTCGCAGGTGGACCTTCGCTTGCCGCGCCACATCGGTCGTCTAAAGTTTACATTACCAAGTTTGTTCTGATTGATGTAAAGGACAGTAAAAGGTAAATTTTGTATACTGCTATGTTTCCAATATTTATTTATGTAACTTCTTCATACAAAGAATCATGTTGCCATTTCAATGGTTCATAGCCAACGCTGGTTGTATTCGGTAACAGGTATCTGGCGAACAGCTCTAGGATTTGAGGGTTTGCTGTCTTCACCAAGGGGGTTAAAAGATCTGAAACAGAAGCATATTATGTAGGATTAGCATAATATTTGATTTTGCAAAACTTTTGCGCGAATGTCATGACATTATAAAATAACGTTTTGAGTACCTTAAAACGGACAGTAAGCTTTTTGGTAACTGTATACTGAATAATCAAGCATATTTGAAGCTAAGTCTAATAATATCACCTTACCTAATAACGGCGGTTTATGCGAGTGTAAAGCACTGGGAACACTGATCACCAACTGACAGTCGGGCACATCTTTCACATCTCCAACTTTTCCTAATATTATCCTCTCATAGGGCTGTTTCTGACTACCAGTCCCAAAGACACATAATGGCTGCAAATCTACAGCCACCTTCAGCCAGTACCAAGTAGCAACATACTCTACTCCCCATTTAGGGAACATTAAGTTTTTTACAGCAGCAATATTGCTTGGTGCATTAGTACACCATACTGCTACAAGGCAGTTTTCTGAAAGGAGGTTTTGTATTGGTACAGCCGCTATGTCTTCGTTATACATCATTGAGTAACTGGAAAAGAAATTACAAATGGAAATTATCTTGCAGGCCTGTATTGGTCCACTGTTCGCACACTGAAGCAGATCACGCAGCGAGTGCGTGGCGGCGAACGACGAACACTGCGCGTGAATGCGTTTTCTGTGTGTTGCACTACGCGTGTTTTCTATACAAACACAGATAGGTACTTGCAAACGACGTAAGAACACGCACTCCCGCGCTACGCTGCGTGATGCGGTGCAGTGTGCCAATCGACTTATGGGTGTTGGTCCATTAGGTAGCTCATCAGCCTGTTACATATGTATTTAGTTATAGTAAAAAAGAGTGTTCAAATCAGTTTTTTCCATCAGAAAAGAAGGTCCAAAGTAAAAACAGGTACTTACTTTAAGATCTAGGGACTAGTACTTGAACTGAAAAGGATCAAATAGTTGTACCAAGAAAGAGTTCAAATGTTTTATCAAGAGTTTTTATGGAGCCTATTAATACAAATATGAGGTCAATATAATATGGGCAGGATAGAGTTTATTTACCTTAACTTATCATTGGCGCCCTTAAGCCTTCTTATATACTTGTTCCACCAGGGTGGATCTGCAACAAGTATGTCAAACTTACTGCCTCCTAGCTTCCCGCATTGTTCCTTCACACATCCACAGTAAAACCTGAAAATGTTAATAAGGCTTGAAAGTTTTACTTTGTTGGCACAAAAACTTTATTGTACCGACTTTTATATTATTTATAGAAAACAGTACATTTTCTGTAAATAGTATAAAACAAGGTCAGTTTTTGTGTCTGACTGTGTGACCGCTGATGTGGTTCCTAAGTTTAATTAGAGAAATTATTCCGAATGCGTTATTTGTATGAATAATAAATTAAGAAATTTTAATCGCAACTGACGGGAGCATGGCCATAAGCATTATTACTATTATTTTAATTTAATGACGAAACATTGAAAATATTAAATAAATTAAGAAAACTCGTTTTATTTTAGGCACTGAAATGAAAAAGTTACGAGAAAAACAGATAAAACTATTCTTACTTTTACAATACCTTGAATTGGGTGGTATTAAGAAATAATTCTCTTTCACCCTACATTTAAGAGAAGTGTCAGCATTGTTACCACCCTTTACACCTGCCATGTCAAAGATGGTTGCTTCAAACAGTTGTTTGGAAAGATCCCTTACATCGGATGTGTCCAGTAATTTGTATTTACTGACCAAACTGTCTTTTATATTAGAAGGTACTTCTTGAATAAACCTTTCATAAATTCCCTTTACAGTTGCTGTCTGAAAATATATGAAATGAAATGAGTTATGATTAGATCTTACAAATATTTTCAGCATAATAGTTACCCTAAATTATAACTAACTCATCATCATCTGCATAGCCTTATCCCAACAGTATTCAGGTTAGCATCCAGTCTCACCAGATGCAGCTGAATGTCGGTATTTTATATAGAGCAACTGCCTATCTGACCACATAACCCAATAGTGTGTAAAGTAAAACCCCTTTGTGGGGCAGGTTGTCAGACTTACGGGCTTTGACTACCTGCAACTGTCAAAAATCTACAAATGACAGCTGGGACCAACGGCTTCAAATGCTTTCTGAAACATGGAGGGTCCTCAGTATGCACTGGATGGTCACCTATCCACGAACCAACCACTGCAAGCTTTGTAGCCAACCATATTTAATTTTATTAAGTATATGAAATTTAAAATGTTATGCTTGAAATCATTACAACACTGTGAAGGTAGGATCAGAAAACAGAGAAAATGTAAGGGAATTGTTATAAATCTGCTGCGAAAAAGATTTTTAATACTTTAATCATACAAATGTACAGAGGCCGACCAGGTCTACCAGTCAGTATTCATTCTTGTCTGCATCATATCTGGTTAGTATGATGGAATCAGTAGGGGCAGGGGGCATCGTAGCTACTTTTAGCAGTAATTAGTGAGAAACATGCCTTTAACTTACCTCTTCTTGCAAAGTTTCGGAGTTATATGTCCTTTTCCTGCTGTTTCGGTGTTTATCAATACTTATAATAGAAAACAATTTTGCTAAAATACTCAATGATTTTGTTTCATTCTCTTCTGTTATGGTATTTTTATAAACGTTGCTAATAAACTCTCTGTGATCAATCATGCAATAATCATGATTGTTTTTATAAATTATAGCCATTTTAGTTTTCCTAGATAAAAGTGCAAATCATTGAAAATACTGTAGTATTTAAATTCGTGTATCAATTAGGGTTATCTACAACACAAAACTGTAACACTTTCACTTATAGTTATTGAATATAAATAATGTTTAATTACGTTACGATCAGCTGCGATCAGAATGCATTTGATTGATCAAACTCAATTCGATTGACATTGACATTACTTTTTTATTTGGTTGCCTTTCTCGCTCACATTAGAGTAAAATTTTATACTCTGCCTTAAATTTATATGTCAATTATTTCAGAGGCGAGAGCCAAGTTTATGATTGCCAGCATCGAAATAGTAACATAAATGGTAGTTTATTTTCACATCTTTTTAAATTGCTTATTTCTAACATAGTGTTAATGTTTTTGAGTAGTTTTTCTTTTAAAATTCTCGCTTAGATATAACGCGTTTTTTTTATTATAACAGAATATAAACTATGAAAACGACGCTCAAGGTTATGTTACTTTTCAATTTTAAAAATCAGTTAAAATATTATTTGATATCGACATCGATGTGACTAATATAGACGTGACAGTTTATTTACAGAGAAGATAAAATGATTATATTGGTTCGGTACATTTTTTTCTACTGCCCAAGACCCGTTATGTTGCTGTCAAGTTAACTGTCAAAATGAGAAATCAAGAAAGACTCGATTCGATCTCGCAGACTCGAAGCTAAAAGCATATCAAGTTGGAAGATTCACCACCGCTTCCTACGCTAATTCAACGGTTTGTTGTATATTCAGTTAGCACGAGTTACAAGTCTCTCAAAATTGCACTCACGTGCATATTACGTGATCAAATTCGCTGAAAAGTTGATTATCTTGGAAGTTTGTTTTGATACAGAAACAGTCATTTTTTGAAGAAGTTGATGACAATGTTCTGTATTCGAGGAACGTTCATCTAAATCATGGCTGTTAATAAAGGTAACTCTCTTTCATACGCTTGCTTTAAATTAATTTCTTACTATGTATTTAAATAGTAAAGTATTAACTTGTAAGACGGCCTTGCTAGTCAAGAACGCCGACTCGGTTTTGTAAATAACTATATTTTACTTAAAATATAGCATTCCGGTTTGTCCGGTTTATCATTGACTTAACTAAGCTTACTTGTATTATATTCTTAACATTTTTACTTACTCTTTGAACTTTTCATGGTCATAACTTGAGTAAGCATCATGTTTTCAATATACCTTATTAAAGTACAATTATTTTAAGTAGTCTTTAGAAAGACAATGATCCAAAACTCAATTGTATTAAAGATTATTTCAAAATGTTTGCTTTCCTAAAATATAAAAACTTTAATTCTATTTACAATAAAAGTTATGACTTCCAATATTAAAATTAATAAAACAGATGGTGTGATTATATATACAATTAATATTAAAATATATAGAATGTACATACATACCTAAATTCTAAATCTTTTTAATAAATTACTTTTATAGTATTGAATTGCTGAGAAACTAAGAAACAATTGCTGTTGTGATTTGATTTTCATTTGTTTTGTCCTTAGTTATAAATGTAGGGTGGTTATGTAACTATAATTGACAATCTATTATCATATAATAATTAATTGAATTGAAATTAACAAGCACTGATTAAGAATATTTAACATTGAAATTGAGTAGTTAATTAGTGAAAAGTTTCCATCACTGTCTTCTATCCACACAAAGATAGAATAATGATAATAGTATACATAAATCCTTATGGTCATTGATTTGCATAGTAGGTAGGACTTAGGACTTTAATTTGTCTAGTCCTATGTGGTGGTGGTCTGGGCCTGGGTCTTCCTTTTGTTTGTGATATAAAATTTAAAGGTTCTGATATTAAATAAGCTTTAAAAAAAATACTACAGCAAGCCATGAGATATTACTATTATTCAAATTATGATTTGTCATGAATATAATTCAAAACTGTTTTGCATGTACATTTGTCTAAATTAATAAACTATTCATAATATAAAAAAGTCCCAATTAATATTTTTTTAGGTGTTGGCAATAATATACTATAGACCTTACAATAATTAATAACATAATATGTTATTTATATTAGGCAATGTATTATGATTTTCCTATTTAAGTAAAAAATAAACATCATTATATTTTTTCTGTGTAATTATGATAAGAATATGTGGTCACAAATAAATGTGCACTACCCCATTTCCTTTCAACTCTTATATTATTATCTTATCTGTACACAAATGAGCTGACACCATCAGCCTAGGGATTATTTCTCATTTTATCTTGAAGCTGATAAAACATAAATTTAAGCAGTATATTTAAATAAAGAATTTATTTACGAGTAATAAAACTCCATTACATAATAGTCGAGACAGATGAATCCTTTTCGTTCTACAATTGCGACATAAAAAGTGCTCTTAACAAAAATGAAAAAAGTCGCATTTATATTGACAAGTCCCGACATAGAATATTGAGCACTGTTTCATTGAAGGGAACCATAAAATTTGTACGATGTGGAGATCGGGAACGAATATTGATTAGGGGTGGTTGCGCGCGCGGGCGGCGCGGCGAGGGGAGCCGGCTGCGCGCGCCGCCGTCCGAGTGCGCCCATGTGGTGACACCGCTGCGACCCTCCATTGCCATCCCAATTATACACTAATGTTAAAATCCAACAAATTCATCTATTCCTTCCTAATTCGCCTACGACCGTGCCACTCCATCATGTGAGCCGGACCGCGGCCGCGACCTAACGCATCCTCACGTATCGCGAGCGACAACGTAAAAATCAATAAATCTCCTAGTGAAACTTGAATATTGCATTTTCATATGAACAGTGGCTGTAATGTAGTCGCTGAACGGTGTGGAGTGTGTTCCAATAGTGTATTTGTATTTCAGTGAAGATATAAAAAGTTACCGATGTTCAATCACAAGTTACCGACTGACTTTCCAATGCAAACCCTTCGTAAGAAAACCAGCCCTTGCAAATGTGAGTCCGTAACGTTTAGATCGAGCAGCTTCACGATCACCATGTTTTTCTATACTTTTGATATTACGGTAATGCGGTGTTATTAGATAGCGCTAAATGTTCCCGACCACGTTATACGCATATCTCAGCTTTCTTATATTTTGCGGTTTATGTTGTAACCTGCATGGATCGGCTCAATACTATCACCCTACTAACTAAGAGGTGGACCCAGCAGCGTGTAGACGAGTCACGTGCTAGTCCATGTCATAATTAGTGACCCCCGTGGTGTTTTGGACAGAGGGTGTGTTGTGGGCCCGTGGCGGATGTGGAGCGGCGGTGCGTCGGAGGGACTAACTCCTTAAAACTTGCTATTTGTCGGTTTGTACGGGAAATTATGCAGGTGTGTCATTTCCAGCATCTCTTGAGGCAGTTCGGTGAGTACATCTGTCCTTAGATACGACAATCATGCTTGTGTGCTGTGTATCTACGTATGTACTTATTTGTATCAATGTCATCGCATGTACTCACTCCTTTATTATTCCTGTTGTCTGCTTCGTTTATTATTTTTAATTAATGCCGCTGCTGTATTCGTTAAACACTTTGTCCGCTATATAATCTTACGTATTCATTTAGAATGAATAGGCACTGTACAGTGTACGTTTAATATATTTTTCGCCAAACAATTAAGAACAAATTCTTGTGATGATTTTGCCGATGACGCTTATGTTAGCGTGTGTGTTCGTCTGTTAATTTTGTATTGCTCTATGTGTATATTAAAATTGGGGCTCGGTTTGTATGGAATAATAAGGGCTTACGAGTAATACACGCTCTCTATCGTCTCTCGCTGCAGTACCAATCAAATCTGCATTTTTACTGTCGTTTGTAACTGAACAATAAGGTTTAGAAATAATATGGGTACCACTCTTATTGTTAGTAACATTCCGTAAATATAACTTCAACCATACCTATAACATCGAATTCCGCGACTAGACTAACATCTTATCCTCAATAACAAAGCATGCTCTTTCGTAAATAACATACATACATACTATCTACGTATATGTATGCAATGATTGCGCAGTTTGCACACAACATTCTTGAAGTATTTTTGTTTCCTCACACTTGTGAAAGAGAGAATTAAAACATCACTGTGAATCTTCAGTTCAAAGAGGTCACATCCAACAGGTACCAGCCAGTGCGACAATCATGGATCTAAATTTAAAAACAGGATATTCAATTAACTGGGAATGATGCACCGTAAACAGGGGCCAAAATAGGACACCCGCGCTCACTTTTATTTCGCGCTGAACTTCAGCCGCGTTGTTGTGCTCTATGGAAAAAAAAGAATAAAAATAAAACCATGACATTGAAAAAGATTGAATCAAAAAGTCTCATTAGCAAAGGTGATATGCAAACTACTGCTATGTGTGTGTGCAATTGTGCTATGATAAATAATGTGCTTTGTTATATTTAGATCGCTGGTTGACTTGCTAAGTTTATAACTCTGGTACTGTATACGTTTGTTTTCACGGTGCTTTCGTTTCCACGACCTATGGCTAAACGAGCTGATTATACCAACTGTCGAAGTAATTTAATGTGAAGCCTTGATTTATTCTGAAAACAATGTTTAACGGCATTGGCATTAAAGTTCAAGTCATCGGCCCTTATATCTGTTTCTGTGTGTGTGTGGTTTTTAAAGTTGTATTTGTATACGTCGAATAACGGGCTTTTCTTGTAGGGTCAGCAAGTAGACTAAATTGTGTGTCAAAAGGGCAAAATTTTCGACATGTCATCCCTGATCTACGTCATTACAGGTCAATATTCTTTGACAAAGGTTTTCTTCGGGTGAATAATATTCCAACATGACTTTAAACAGACAAGAACGAGCCGGGCCGGTTCTTAGGCGAAGGCGTTTCGTTCCGCGCGAAGCTGATCGGTGTACTAGAAGTACCCGAGGCCCGGGGGGACAGGATGTGCCAGGAGGCGCTGGCTGACCTGAAGATGGCCATCAGAGCCGCTGGAGAACATAAGCAGAGGATACAGGTCCATGTCGCTATAGATGGCCTGAGGCTACGTGACGACAAGACTGGGGTATGTATTATTTCAATTTCTAGATCTTTGGCAGTCGTTACGGGTACTCAGAAGTCCGAAAGTTTATAGTATCGGAGCCTTACCAAGGGGTATCGTGTTATTCAGTAACTGGGTAGTGGAGGCCAGATCGGCAGTCTCTACATGTAAAATACTGGTTTTCAGCTACATCCCGTTAGACTGGAAGTCGACCTCAACATAGTTAGGAAAAGGCTAGGTAGATGATTTTAAAAGGTTCCGTAAATACTGTGAGACGATGAGACGACAATGATGACGATATCATATCCCTTTGAAGAGTTTGAAGCAAACGAGATTGTGCTCACTGTTGTGTTACATAATAAAATTAAATGTTGCTACGTATTAGAAAAGCAAAGTCTTTATGCTACTTTTGTAATTACCTACACACGAGCAACGTCGGGCTGTCGCAAATCCGAATGGCTTATTGGTTGAGCACTTGACTTTCTGCGTTACGCATCGCAGATTCAATACTCGCCCTCTTATTATGTACATTGGCTTCTAAAATGTACATACCAGTTTAAGCACCTATATTTCATCAGGAAAACGGAGTCGTCATCACGTCGTCCGTAATCCAGTTACGAACTCACGACTACTTCTGACATCCCGGGTCAAAATCCGAGAAATTGCTAATGTTTCATAAATTTTGTTCCGTCATTACTTTTTTTTTAAAGCATGTGTTCGAAAAAAAAGAAAATCATTTTTATGGCAAGAGATTTTAAAACATTCTACATACACCAATTGCGTAGGACAACACATGTCCGTCTATGGCCATGTTGTTTGTCCTATGTCCTATTCACATGTAACATAGATGCATGGGAACACGTGTGGCATCGAGGCCAGGCTATTCAGGGATTAGGTCAGGAAGATACGGAGTAGGACTTATCTGTGCTCTAATAGAATGAATAAGTTATCCGTTTCCCATTAATAAACTCAAGTATAAATCTTTTTGCTGTAAATTGATTGGATATTTTAACGACACGGTTGGCGCAGTGGCTGAGCGATTGACTGCTGCGTTTCGTGGGTTTGATTCTCGCACGGAACAAATGTTTGTATAGCCTATAGGTAGTTGTTCCGGGTCTGGCTGTTCGTGTATGTGACTTGAAATTTTAGTAAACGCACACACGACACAGGTGAAATTCATAGAGTGGGGCAACGTTATTTTTTTGAAAAAAACAATGATGATTAAAGGCTGTTGATCCAAATACGTCTACATCTTCAAGTTTAGATTACAAGTACCTACTAACGTAATCTCGGCTCTACGTCTGCTTCATCAAAGTAAGCCAGCATTAGCTCACACGTTATACAGATTGAGCCAGTTCTAAAAGCTGCTACTTTAATCCTCACCACGGCAATCTTGGGCTCAGTATTTGCAATTAATGTGTGAGCGATTATCATCATCATCCGCCTGCCCTTATCCCAATTTATTTGGGGTCGGCGCAGCATGTTTTCTTCTTCCATACATCTTTATTTGCATCATCGTCATCTCAAGGGTCACCTCTTTTCTAGCCATATCATCTTTCACACAATCCATCCATCCTTTCTTTGGTCTTCCTCTACTCATGTAACCCTGCACATTCATACTCAAAACTTTCCTCACAACATGGTCCTCATTCCTTCGCATCACATGCCCATACCATGACAACCGATTTCCACACAACTTCTCGGTCACAGACGTCACTTTCAGACTTCCTCTTACATACTCATTTCTTTTTCTCATCTCAGCTGCATGTAACTGTCTTTCATTCATGCCTTTTGCGGCCCAACATTCTGATCCATGTGTGAATGTGTGAGTGATTATATAGATACAACAATACCAGGATTTAAATACTACCAGTATTATCAGGACTCGCTGTATCACCACCCGGTGCACAAGATATCGTTCATCGCGCAGGACATGACGGACTCAAGAGCCTTCGGGTATATCTTCGGCTCTCCCGACACCGGCCACCGGTTCTTCGGCATCAAGACTGATAAAGCTGCTAGTCAAGTAAGTCAACGATTGAACAATAGCCTTTTTAGACCAATTTACTTCAACAAAAAATAGTATTTGTGGAAACCAGCCTATGACACCCATAATACTCGGATGCCTATGTATTAACTTAGAGACAAAGTCCAAATATGTGCTACTATTGTACTTCGGATTTTAATTGTATTCGGTAACTTGACAGTTAGAGAGATACTAGTTTCCGTTAAAAAAAAGGTACAAAAAGATGGGGCGTAAACGTAATTGAATGGACATTATAATGTAGATACTATTATACCCTAAGTAATAAGTCCCTGTTAAAAAATAAAACGTTATTTCGTCTTATTATAAGTAATAAAAGACTGGTAAACTAATTATTTAAAATATTCAAACAAAAGAAACACATAATTTTGTAGATTTGTTGTAATTCACAATTTCTACCACTATTACTTTCGGAAATTCGCTCTCTACCCCATCACTTTTAGTTGGAGTATGGTAATATTATTTTCCTTTCAACTGTCAAAGTAATGAATACGATTAAAAGGCCATGTATGCACGTTGACAATTTTATTAAAAAAGCAACTTCCGCAACAACAACTTCTCTCCGGGTACATCCGCTTGAGTAACCTAATTAACAGACACTATCCTGGTAAAAAAGTGTTTCTTCCACTTACAATAATAACACAGAAAGGCAGTCAATGAATACCACTAATCGGCAAATATATAAGATAAGGAGTCCCCCCAAATAGGTCGGTTTATATTGCTCCGAAAGACATATTGTTCTACATTTAAAACATTTCTGTTATAGGTAGTAATAGCGATGAGAGACTTATTCCAAGTAGTTTTCGAGCTCAAGAAGAAAGAAGTGGAGATGGCGAAGCAGCAGTTGGAAGGCAAGACGGTCACCAGCAGTTTAGTCCGGCACACGACCAACGTCTCCACAGAAACTAAATCTAAGGTAATTATTATAAATAGAAAGCATAATTAGCATTGATATTAATACAGAAAATTCATTATACATAATTTTGTGACGTTTATTCGTTTTCGTAAAGCGTCATTTACACGATGAGTTTCTCGACTTTAATAGGCAAAACAAATTAAATAAGTTGACCTGTTAACAGTTAATAGGATTCTTGCATAGTTGCATGTCGAAAGGCGACGCTTTACGCCTCCCAAATTTGATAGCGTGTAGACAAAAAATCTGTCGTATGAGTGTGAGAAAATCGCCAGGACTCTCGATTCGGCTGAGTGGCTACTGGCTATAATGGCTTCGCTCACTGGTCGCCTATGAACATTCTCGCTCCTTGACGGATGAGTAACTGTCCTGTCTCGTCATTGGGTCGTGTCACTTGTAACGTAGCGTTTTGTGATGCATGGCTTATTTTCTCCATACAATTAAACTCTCCCTCGCTCGCCCTGCCAGGCAAGAACGCAGCCTAACTTTTGCGTTCTAAACTATTCAGGCGTCCCCAAAATATTCACGCACACAAAGCAGAGTATTTAAAACTCATAAACATACTTGGCGTTCCATAGATTTCTAGGCGGGTGTTTTGAAAACAATGTTGGTATAAAAAAATTGTAGCACGGGATTTTAGAAGGCAAATAACGAGACTTTTAACGTGTTTAGAAACTGCTAGCGCTACATATAGCATGCTTCACATTTTCTGTGTGTTTAGCTGACAACATGGTCTAGACTTATCGACTTCTCACGGATTACTTCCAAAGATTACCTCCTACAGTAAAAAAAACCGGCCAAGTGCGACTTGGACTCGCAAACAGGGGGTTACAAAAGGGTTACGTATCATAGTACAATATTTAAAAGACAGTTAATTAATTGTACAGCTGCATTATGTATGTTTAGGCTCCATATAATAGGGGGCGAGCATATTACCATTAACCGGGCCCAAATCTAAACCGAGCTGCTTCTTAGAAATCCCAGACCGGAACAACCCAATAATACTTTTCCGACCGACGAATTAAAAATATTAACGTTACCAGCTATATATATAATTATATATTAGAAACTGCATTATTTATAAAATCAAATAAATAAATAAAATAAATAATGCTGGACAATCCACATTTATTTGCAAAATTTTCAACAGTTAAGAAGACCCCCATTCGGAGTCAATATGAAAATCAACTATGTACGTTGAAATATAATACTGCGTTAATGAAAATGAGCTTCTTTGGTGTTGCACCAAAGATTTTTAATAAAATACCTGATGCTATGAAATGTATGCCATTAAAGAAATTCAAAAAGTGTCTTCACAAGTTATTAGTTGAGAAATGTTATTATACCTTGGATGACTATTTTAATGATAATACTATTTGATTAAATTATGATATATTATGATGAATTATGAGATTATGTAATTTTATAAATCTATATTATTAATGTTGACTTGGATGACTTGACCAAGGAGGTAGTATAACCTTAATTTTACTTATTTATAATATTTGTTTAGATATCGAAATACAACAATACTCCGATATTAGAAATAATACGCAGAGGTGACAGGTGAATAGTACATACTTAAACATATTATTTAGATTAAGAATGCTGTAACGGAAGCAAACGTCATCAATTATCATTGTGATGCGCAATCGATTGTTGAATCGATTTGTCAAAACATCGAATAACTTGTTCAATCAACAAAGAGCACTGCCTAGTTCACATAACGTGCATAGCTGGTACCGAAAGATCGTGAACTGTGAATATGACTACGTGGCTTCTTACACCGGGTTGGTCAGTGAAAATTAAGAAAAAGGTTCAGTTTTGTCTATGAATTTTATTGGTTATGACTACGCGTGCGAGTGACTATGATTTTTCGGGGGATACAGAAACAGCATCCGTGTTTTTTTCCGTATGCTCATGCAGTGGTGTTTATTCTAGTTGTGTTTCTAGATTGTAGGACAGCGTGTGGGAAGGCCACGGTTGTGGGCATTTAAAGTACTATGTGCCTCAGGGACCCGTTAATACTATAACCCGCGAATAATTTTATGTTGATCAAAATTGATTACGCGCCAATTATGATAAAATACATAGGTTACAAAGTTGTAATCATTTAAAACATCAATAAAATTCCCAAAATAATATTTGCTGGATATAAACTAAGCATAATTTGAATTTCGATCAGCACACGTCATTCAGTGTCGCAAATTTTAAAATCAAAGAAAAAAAAATTAGAATTTAAAATTTCGCGGGCTACATTAACGTAATTACCAAAAAACAACAATATTTTCTGTTCAATATTTTTTTTTTGTTCGAAAACCTTTTTGATTGACGATGAGTAATAAATACGGATTCTTGATTGAAGACAGTGTAATTAGCTGTTCTAGTATAGGTATTCGTTTTTCACTTTTGCAAAACATTCGTCGAGTCGACGCGACGTCAAGATAAATTGTCAAAAAAATAAAATAAAAGTTCAATCCGTTTCCAAATAAAATCTAACTTACATAATATGGTCGATCAATGTCATAACGCAAAAATAGGATAGCAAATATTTAAGTTAGAACACGAATAAAAACGAGATGAGCTAACAAGCTCAGTCTTATAGGACTCAAATGACGTAACTGTCTAGTTAATTTATTCAGCAGTATTGACTTTATTTGAAAAACTTTTGTTTTTCTCTGAGCCTGAGTGTAGTATATATCGTTGGTTGGTGTTATACATTTACTATTTCTACAGAGAACAGCCGTCCAGTGATAAAATGGCACCAGACGAACATAGCCATGCACTTTGTACTGTCACTATTTCACTCGTTCCTTAGGGTCGCAGCATGATCTGAAGAACTTCAAGAATTGGGCTATCAAATGCAAATATGTATTTAAATTCCGAACTTGTAGTTCCAGACATTAGCGTGTTCAAACAAACAAACACACAAACACTCTAGTTTTTTACAGTAGAAGATCCATCATCGCTTTAAAAACGGTAAAGGCAAAGATAGAAACGATAAGTTTGAATAAAAATAAAAATCGACAATAATTTCACGACATTATAACCACTACTCCACCTAGTGCGGCCCCTGCCGGATACTGTAATGGACCCCTCATTACGGCATCCCCCTCTCCTAGAGTAGACACATAGAATAATTATGAAAATCAGTACTCGCTTTTAGATTAACCATAAAGTTTAAATCTGCCAAATCTATCCTCCTTTCGTGCAAGGAGGTACAAAGTTTCCACTTCACGTATTATTAAGTTGGTCGCTCAGTGTTCCAAATTTGACCTTTTTAGTTTTCTGCGCTCCTTCTCTATTTCGCTTCTCGTATTAATACCGCCTACGTACTGTTAAAAAAAAAACTTGCATCAATAGTAAAGTTACCATCACGCCATCGCCTACGATCATTATCGATATCCTGCAATGTGTGTCTTGGATGAAAACTCTATCACCAATGCTGAATAATTCATTTCTAGTTGTCAAATGGAAATCAGATGCTTTTTTTTTCACTTGCGTGGGTTAGTCCTAGCTTCAATGTTATCGTAACCAGACGCGATAATATAAGATATGTGCAAGATAAGATTCTGTTTTCTGAACGACCTGCTAATCTCTTACTTCTAATAAATACGACTACAAAGTCAATAATAATTAATTTTCGCGGATAGTTTTGGTCTCGGAATTTGCTGGTTTTAGTTTTGCCTGTTGTTTTTATTGTTCCGTTGAAAAGGAAACTCCTATAGGATTCAATATTCGTTGTACGGCTTATTAAGAGAAAGTAAAAGTAGAAAAATGGTATTGACAGACCAATACCCTTTTTCTCAAGAATGGGTTGCTGTATCAAGCTAAACATGGGTTTTAATGTCAATACCTAAATTAATCGAGTGTTTATTTTCTTTTCACCATCACATGATTCAATACGTTATATTCATAATTCGGAAAGTCGAGTATTATATGTACTATACATTACAACTTATTACATTCATAATAATATAATTTTAATTTAGCTAAGTTTTGTCTCTTCTGTAACTGATACCTTTAAACTAGCAATTCTTGTATATATGTATGTATATAATATATAATGTGAATCTCGGAAAGGGCTCCAACGATTTTCATAAATTCTAGTATGCAGGAGGTTTCGGGGGCGATAAATTGATCTAGCTAGGTTTCATTTTTAGAAAACTTGTATTTTTTATTACCTCAACTAACTACGTAAGCAACCAACTAACTGGAATAAGTAAACTAAAAATTATTCGCAATAGTTTATTGCACGGGTTTTCTTTATTAAGGAATTGTCAATGATTATGTACTTCTCGACTTCACGAGCACAAGAATAACTTAGTTTAGAAGCCAAGAGTTCTGTAACTTAACTTTCTGTGTGTCAATCAAATATTAAAGGCCCAAAAATTACCATGTATGGTCAAGTCCAAAAAATATCACAGTGAGGAAAATAATATGTGAATCTTGGCTTCGTAAAGCGTCTCGGCGCACGATATTCTCAGCTGCCTTTAGTGAAGGTCGCGGGATCTGTGTTCGATCTATGTAACTTATTTGTGTGACCTACAGACTGTTTGTTTTGAGTCTGAGTCTGCCACCCATATGAGATTTATGTGATAATTTGCTACGTTTACATGCAGACTACATTACACCACATGGATTTATTTAAAACTAGCTTCTGCTCGCGACTTCGTCTGCGTGGAATTCAACAATATCATAAGGCACTCATCAATTAATGCCTTGCCAATAGTGAATGTTTTTTTTGAAATCGGATTAGTAGTTTCGAATATTACCTCCTAAGTCCTAACTTACAAAATTTACCCCTTTATAATTTTAGTGTAGATGAAGGAAAAAGTAAACTACACATTTAATGTTTGCCTTTAGCTCGGGCTACAATCCCGCCTCGAATGTAATGGTAACGTTTGTCCACTAATATCAAAATGTACTATTGTGTCGTTGTCATGAAAATTCGCAAGGAGCAAAATCGTTTAAACAGTGCATTAGTATTCACCAACCATAATTTTTATATCTCACGCGATTCGTTTTAAACCTGCGACAACATGCCAACGGGGTTTTGATATTTAAGAGTTAGATAATCGATAATTTAAATTTGAAAGCTGTTTAGTACAATTCGGTTGTTCAATTGGGTATAACAAAGTATTTCACGAAATTGTTTTTATCTGGTGTAAAATACTGGTATTCAGCTCCATCGGGTTAGACTAGAAACCGACTCCAACATAGTCGGGGAAAAAGTCTAGACGGATGAAAATAAAGTTATCATCATTTACAATCGATGAAACAAAAGCTGAAGTTTCAATTATTATACAGCAAACTCCTTCAGATGTACGCAGAATAAAACAAAAGGCGATCAACCTGTTATCTCTGTCTGTACGCATAGTAATTTCTTTGTATCCGACACATTCAAGTCGTCTCCCAGGTCATGGTCAAGACGCAATGATATCCGTCTCAGGATATTGTTGTGTAAGATACCAATGACCGCCCTCGGCCTTGCGTGATAGATAGTCTTTTTGTTGTATGAATAAATAAAAAAAAATGCAATAAAAAGATTCATACAGTTTTGAACATTGGTCCCAAACTAGGCAAGTCTGTATCTTGGATACCTATATGGAGGGTTTGCCCTTATACAATTTTACATTACATAAAACAACAAAAGATAAAATAAAAAAATAAAAAGTAGTATTAATAAAAAAATAAAATCATCTAAATATCTTTATTATTATTGGCGACTAACAATAAAGCTAGTGTTGCTAAGGTTTTGTTTAAAATTTCGTAAATGACGTGGAGTAGCTAAATAAAAATAGCCGCACGGATAGATGTAGGTTAAGCTACGTTTGCCGAGGTGTCTGTAGATGGGTAACCGTTCATTACATATGGAGATTCTTCCGTGCCTCGGAAAACAATCGAAGCCGCTGGTCCCGGCTGTCAGTTGTAGATCTTTGATAGTTTTTACGGTTATTCAGAAGCCAAAATTCTAACAACTAGTCTTACCAAGGGGTATCGTGTTGTCCTGTAACAGGGTTGGGCAGGTCAGATAGGCAGTCGCTCCATGTTAAGTACTAGTATTCAGCTGCATACGGTTAGACTGGAACCGACCACAAAATAGTTGGGAAAAGGCTAGGCAGATGAGTGGAGAGATATAAGCAACCTCCTTTCGCACGCAAAAATAAACTTGGCTGACTTCCAAATTAATTCCAATTTCAAATCGATATAAGGCTAGAACCAAGTCTTAACAACAAACAAAAACAAAAACCCCATCCATTGAAAAAGGAATAATACTTCGTATAGAAGCGAAACGACTGAGGGTAAAAGAGCGATAACTCGCTAGGTTCGCTCTTTAACCATACCATTTTGAGGAGACGTATGATGCTTTGCTTATACGTATTAACGTTCAAAAAAGAATGTTGATATTCTTAATTTAAATAAACGTTCGCTTTTACGTGAATTGTACAAGGTCTTGCTATACAGTCTAGCTAGCTGCCATAGTCTTGATAACTTGAACGTATCCTACGCCCCGAATGCTTTCAAAGTCACGGCCAGCTGTCTCGCTTCCACACAAAGTATTATATCTTTTCTATCCCACGTCCCACTACAGGAACTGAACTACTTTCCAAAGACATAAATAATTTCAAAGACAGTATCGCAATCTTTCTCAGAGTATCACATCAGCTGGTGAGACCAGTTCATCCACATCCAAGGTCGTGGATGTTGGGGCAGAGGGGGGTGTGGCCGAGCTGGTGGATTTGGAACAGGAGCTCAGTTCCCTTAGGAGAGGACTGACCCAGGTCGAGGGTCTGACCCCATCTAACGACCCTTTCGGAGACTCCTTCACGGCTTTGCCTTCGCAGGTAAAATTGGGAACCACAGAGTAGTATTAGGGTCTGTTTCACGACGTCCCAATAACGCAAGTCACAGAATAAATTAAAAAATGGAACGAAATTTGTATGGAATTTACTGCCAAATAAGTTAACGGGAACATAAAGTAATTCCATAGACTTAGAGAATGAACTGAGCGCTCCTTATTTAGATGTGCAGCTTATACAGACAGAACAGTGCGAGAGAGACAAAGCTTATGTGCGGCCAGTACTTGTCTATAGGCATTAACCGCACAGTTGCTTTCATACTTTTTAGACAGTGTTCAGTTTTGTGAGGATAACACTCAGTTCATTCTCTACGTATATGGATAATTCCTGAAATGTAGCTTGAATCGTAAGAAATCTTGAATATTGTGGGGTACTCTGACGGATCTCTTGTAATCGTAGCTGGTGAAACAGGCTCTTCGAATATTAGTAAATAATTTACAGAATCAGTTGCGTATGTACCCGCTGCTGAACTTGGCTTTTCCTTTTGCTGTTAGGTCTCACAAAGATTTTGGCATTGCGCCACTATTGTGACGCACTGATTTCGGCGTTTCCATATAAAAATAAATATAAAATTTCCATGTTCTCACAATAAGTTACATTCTTATTTCATGCTTTAGGTATACTTTTACACAGTTATTGAATGATGTTGAAGTTCTTTCAAATTAATAATCTGAATTCTAATTTTCAATCACTTATTCATACAAGATTGTCATGTTTCACCCAAAGATTTAAACCGTAATATTTGCCTTCGCCGTTCTTATCGAGCTCATAAACCCCGTGTATGACCGTTCCATGTCAGTCAATTCAAATTGTGTGTCACAAGTCTCAAAACAGAAAAGCGATCATCTTTTTGACGCGGTAGGGCGAATCTAACGATGTAAATCGTTGGATCTCTCTTTTTCTCGAAAGCAACCAAGCTTGGTCAATGATTCGTGGCTTAGAAACATTATTGAAATTCTAATTGAGATGTAACCAAATCCTTTCTTCTTAATTCCAGAAGGGTCTCCTGCCCCCACCACCGGCAGGCGCGGCCCCCCGCGGGCGCAGCGCGGCGGCCGCAGCGCCCCCGCGCGGCGTGTTCAGCCCGGGCAAGGCTGCGCCCGCGCTGCCCTTCGACCTCGCCACCGTCGCCGCGGAGTTCGAACCTACGCCTGCACTAGTCGACAATCTTAATGATGCACCGGTTAGTAGAACATGCTTTGGATATTATGTAAAGATTTAGTCTAATGTTGGATACAAATATTGCTTTGTATGGAAGTGAAACTGGGCGTTTCATGCTCCCTCTAATATTCTGCATATTAGAGGGAGCATGAAACGCCCAGTTTGCTCAGCTGCTTAGAGTGAAAAGATCCCATTCACTATGTAACGTTCAAAGTAAAGAGTTATAAGATTTGGAACGCGTTCTGCGCAAGAGTTTCGCTTCCAAATATAGCAGTATTACATTACCTATAAGCCCTTATTGATTAGACCCTTTTAAAAAGTTTTACAACTATCTGTCCCTGTCGTTTGCATGTCAATGAATTGAGATGGCGATTTTATTTATGAGACGTTACTAAGACTATAAAAATGGAAACTCTTTACAGTTGGATCCTACTTAAGATGACATCACTTGTGTATTTAACCCTTTAGACTTATTTCATTTATCATAATACGAATTTATTGAAATGAGACAAAAAATACTAAAGTGGTGCCATTCCGTCCCACTTGTTTACCCAATGGGGAATATTACTGTTAATTTGTTCCAAGTTAAAATTAGCAACAGCCTATTATTGTCCTACTACAGGGCAAGGGCATCTTCTCGAACAGAAAAGGCATTAATCACCACTGTTGCTTGTTAAATTTAAATACCTTTCGACTAAGTCAGCTTACTTTCCTAGCAACAAAGCGCCTATTTTAACTCCTTTTGCAATTGGGAAATATGCCATCTTAAAAAAAAGAAACTGGAACTTTATTTAGTATTATACTATATTTTATTATATTTTACTATAGATATAGTAAAATATTTATTAGAGTCCCGCGCAGAAAATACAAATAATAAAAATCTAACAAAAACCTCTAAAAAATATGTGCCAGAATCAAAAGAATCCCATCTCAGCATATTGCTGCAATATTTGAAAAATAAAAATACTGAAGCGCTTGTATTCCTATAAATCCCACCAATCTCCAAACTGGGTTCAATGAAAAATTTCTAGAACGTCCATGTCTTTTGACAAGTAAAATCCTTATGGCGCCCTCTGCTGGACAAACTTTCCGTAATCTTCCCCATTGTAGTAACAATATAAATTCTTTATGTCTCTGTTACTCTTTACCTATAACTCAATGTTTCGAGCCATTGTATGTTGATGTGCGTTCGTGATCTCAAAGTGCTCGTATCAAGAGGATGACAACTTGAGGTCGCGAACAAAACTTATACCGCTTTTCACTCACTCTAGGCGACTCCTAAATGATTAACGTCTACATAGAAGCGCGCTGTAAAAATCCAATAGTGAAAGAATATTTAGGTAGTAGCCCAGTGTGAGTCAAAATGGGTATTATGCCTTGTTTCACCATTCGCTGATATACTCCTAGATACATGCGGTGTTAATCCCATCTACTTTTCCCTTTATTGATACTAGTACCTTATGACGTCATAACGTTTATCGCGCAGTGGTGAAACACATGAATAATATTACGAAAAACCGTATTACTAAATTTATATTAACTGATAATAATAATGCCTAAATATAATATCTTAATTTATGTTGAAATTAACGGCCGTTTGGACGGATGTAATAATAATTATTATTATTTATCAATTAAAGTTATTCTTGTAGTTGTGTACTTATTTTGGCAACGCTGTGTACTTTATGTTAATGTGTTGTAAGTGATATACTGTTTTAGTACCCTATAGTGCATGATCTCTCTGGTATTGCTTGAAAAACACTGCTGTGGAATGTTATTGCAAAAAACACTAAAAGTATGATGTGTAAATTACTCTTTATTGGCATTGTAAGTGCAGATAAATAATACATTTTTTGAAGAACCTCGGTACAGTACTGTTGTAGTAGATTGATTGAGGATAATTTAGTTGTTTGATCACTCGATATCAGAATTGTTAAAAGCGTCTAAGATATTGGCTGTCAATATCTTTGTCAATAACCATGGACGAGTTACTATGAATCTTCTCATTAAGTGTATAATGCAAGTCGTGAGAAAGGCTTTTATACCAATATGTACCTTGCATTCTTAAAAATAAGGTTTACATTCGTATGAAACGCCATTTTTTCTCTAAATATGAATGAATCTTGCTCTAAGAATCAGGCGTGATGGCCGTGTCTGTAAACATCTCGTAGTCTTCAGTGAAAACATTGTTCGCAATAACTTTCCACTGGCAGAAGTAGCTCCCTGTGCTGTGACGTCTGGTCTGTATGCTATAAGACTGATTTATGTGGACGTGACGCTTAATTTTACCGAGAACCGTTTACCTGAGCATGACGCTACCTCGCGAGTCGCAGTGTCAGTATAGCTGTCAAAATCACCGATGAGTAATCCTAAGCTAAACAAACTACCCCGCACGACTCAATCTCGCCCGGTTTTCGTTACGCACTACGAAACGCACACTCTCCGGTTATGTGTTTAGACGCACGCTTTCATCATTGTAGAACGAACCTTTTTTGTTTACTAAAAGTTTCAAATGTTTTAATAAAATCCCTGGATTACTTGCATCGGCCCACGATCAAGTAATTCTTGAACTCTTGAACTATAAATGCGCTCCACGTCTACATATACTTAGTGTTATGGTGACTGGCTGTGTTACAGGTATGCCAGGCCGGCGCGTCTACGACGCAGTCGCTCAGTTACGACGTATTCACGGAACTTGACCCCCTCGGCACCGGCCGGAGTAAACCTTACGTTGACAAAAAACTCTTCTTTCAGGAGCTCAAAAATCCGCCAAAGAAAGTGCTCAAAGACCTCGTGTCCACACAGAGTCTAATATCAGACATATTGCCGGTCACCACAGACACTAAGATAGAGCATTACGGGCCGGCGACGACGATGACGTCACTGTCGCGGCACTCGGGCGGGTCCGTAGCGATCGTCAAGCCGACGCAGAATGCACTGTTCACGGGGAACTTTTTCTCGTCCGATCCGTTTGCGGAGACGGATCCTTTCGATAACACTGATCCGTTTTCGGATTCCTTTAAGGACGATCCGTTTACGAGTATGCAGGAGTTCCCGAAGCCGAGCGTATTGCGAATGGATGAGCTTAAGAGCAAACTGATCAGGGAGATGAACGCGGACAAGCCGGAGCCGGTGGAGAACGGCAAGAGTGTGTTCAACGGGCCGCTGCAGGTCAGCCTGCCGCCGGAGCCCGCTCCCAAGTCGCCCAGGCTGCAGAGACAGGTATGCAGCCTTTAGGCGATTGGCACACTGCACCGGATCATGCAGTGCGGGAGTGTTTGTATAGAAAACTCATGTCTCGAGCAGTGTTCGTCGTTCATCGCCACGCACCTCGCCTCATGGTGCGGTGCAGTGTACCAATCGCTTTATGTAAAACTCTACGGGAATATTTGTTTAACATTACCCAGTAGTTTGACCTGCATATAGATATTTCCTGCTGCGTGTAGAAAAGGCAAACAGACGGAAGAAAGCTGATAGATGGAAATTCGCTGAGTCCACAGATAGTGTTGCTGAGTTCTCCCAAGCTAGTAAACAGTATGTACCCAACGCCCCCGCCACGTGTCCCGCAGAGCACGGAGAGCAGCACGGCGAGCAGCTCGGTGCGCCAGCGGCCCGTGGCGCACAAGCTGAGCGCGGACGGCGCGTCGCCCCCTCCCCCGCTGCCGCCCAAGAAGGTGGGCGAGCTGCCCGCCGCGCGGCCCCCCCCGCGCCCCCCGCACGACGAGCCCGAGCCCGGCCCGCCGCTGCCCAAGCCGGCCATGCGCAGGGAGCCGCTGGTGAGGGACAAACCTTTTTTGTTGGAATGCCCATCTCGCAGTTTAGCCTTTAGGGTCATTAACTGCTCCAGTCAGGGTATACAAGTTCACCAGCTAAGCGACTACACGCTAATGGCACCCCCTGCGGGGTATGGGCCTTGGCTTAGGACATCACTAGGAGAAGATAGCAAAGGGATAGGCTGGAACTGATCGAAAGAGACACTTCTATTTTCTTCAATTTACAATATATTTGTACGAGTATGTCGTCGCAAACGATTTCAAAATGACAACATTATCACAATATTACTACCCGTTGATTCCATAAAAGACAGCATCCACAAACAAAATATGTGAACTAACACGAGAGGTTGCATCATTATACCTTAGGGCACCTCATACCTCCCTATTAGCCGGGCCCAGACCAATCGCGAACAGCCTCTCGAGTCGTGACGCCCAACCGCCTTAGTTAAGCAAACGCTTGGTCCTTGTGACACGGTTACCTGGCGAGCCGCACATATAATATCGTCTTGCATTGCGTGCTCAAGCGTTTGCTTCATGCGGGAGCCTAGGAAGGCGACTTAGTCTGCAACAGCTTACCAAAAATTGACATAACCATATATTATCTCCAGGCGGACCGCAGCATGAAGCCGCGCCTTTCATCAGCAGCAACCAACAGCAGCGAAGACGAATACTTGACGCCCGCACCGCCTCCATTGCCTACCGCGCGACGCTTCGACATCACGCTGAGCCAGCTGCTCACCTGCACCATGGACGAGCTGGCGCACAGGTACCAACGGGCATCACGTTAACTAGACGTGACCGAAAGACTTCAAAAAAGTGACCAACAGCAAAATAAAACCCTATTCCACAGACCAAAGAGAAGATTTCATTATATTGTGCAACATCTGAGCACCGCCATAAGTTGACATCCATGGTTTTTCTTCCAGATTACGAGTTCCTGCCGCAACCCTGTCTTCCATGACTCTTCCTCAACTAACCGACTACCTCAGATCGTATCTAGCTGCCGATAATGATAGAGCGGTGAGTTATGTATTGCATGTAGTTCAGCATTTTATCCCAAAATTGGTCATTGAACAATAAAACATCCACTCCTATAAATATAGTTCTTGATTGAGCTTGAACCCGACCACGACAATTTTCAGTAGTAGTTGATATTTGATTATTATTTCAGCATATACATGTAGAACCAGCAACTAAAACTGACAAAGAGAAACCCTTACCAGGGGTAAAATCAATATCAGGGTTGTCAACACCCACAGTCGTTCTCGACAAGCCTGAAAAAGTACAGAACGAATTCAAAACGGAATTCGAAGACAACTTCACACCACCGCCAGAAATAAGCGACACTTTTGTCGCTAACTTCGACGATTTTGACAAAAAGGCGAATCCTTCGTACGACAGGTACGCAGCGTTCAGAGAAATACAGGAAGAAGAATTGAAGGCAAAATCTATATTAGACCCAATTGACGCTTTAGAATCCGAACCGAAGCAAGATTCCGACGAAAAAGAATTGGCGGCCATAGACAATCTAATAAGAGCCAATCAGGAGCGAGAGATTGAGAACAAAGACATGGCCCGCAGTCCATTGAAAACTTTAGACGAACTGACATTGGATTCTTTCAATATGTTCAGAAACTCTGTGAGTCCTAAGCCGTCGCAGATAGACGCTAAGATTGAGGATATTAAGTCTGTGATGAAGACGCTACAGATTGAGAAGTGTAGGAGGAGTGTGTCGCCAAGAGATAATGGACATGTTGATGTTAAACTTGAGGATACCAATGATAGGTATGTAGACCTAATTACCAAGTTTATTTTTCGATATTAGATTCTGTCTATTTTGTTGTCTCTATCTATAGTAAACATTTTATACATTGCTACCTAGACATCTATTCCGGTTCTTTTCCAAATACACAGCTGGCCGACAATAGCTCAAGTAAGGAAAATATCCGGAATTGCTTGACTATGTCAAGTTATTTAGCTAAAATGAATAATTTTATATAACGCCGAAAGTCATCACAAATTTCCTAATTAATAAATTTAAATTGCAGCGCCCTTTCCAATACTTCCAGGTACGCAGCCCTCCGCGAAATAACAATAACGGAACCACCACTAGACGAATTTGAATCTTTACCACCGGAGCTTCCGAAAGAACGAAAGAGATCCGACGAGAAATCCGACGGATTTGATAACTCAGACTTTTTCGACTGCATCGACAATAGTTCTCTCTCGTTCACACACGTAGAGGATGCATTTAGAAAGAGTCCTATTGTTAAAGAAAGAGAGAGAGAGGAAGAGAAGAAAGTTGTTGAAATAAAAAAGGAGCCCATTGTGGAGATCGTGCCGTTACCTGTGAGGGACTTAGCGCCGCCTACTAGGCTGTCCACAGGGTCTATTAGTGATGTTGTTAGTGGATCTTCACCTGATACTAAAGGTATGTTTGAGAAGGCTCTTTTATTTAGGTTATATTGATAACTTGCTTATTTTCTGCAGTTAAGATTTCACGTTAATTAAACTAATTTATCGAATGTCACTTTAATCCACTAATTTCTTGAATTACTGATTGAACTACAAAGTTCCTAAATAAATTAGAACTATGTCGCTTATAACATTGAGTTTGTGTTCCTAAAACTTGAACATAATCTGAACTTCTAAATTCAAATATGAGCGAGGCTATCGTTTCGAATATATTTTGAAATTGAATTAAACGTAGTCGTCTCATCGTATCGTTCCACGTTACAGAAAAGATAGGCGGCGTGGTGGTGGGCGGCACGGTGTGCACGGGCGTGGTGGGCTCGGTGTCGGGGGCGCTGGGCGGGCTGGGGGCGCTCGGGGGGCTGGGGGGGCTGGGGGCGCTGGGCGCGCTGGGCTCGCGCTGGGCCCCGCTGGGCGCGGCGCGGGCGTCGGCCGGCTCGTCCGACTCGCGGGACTCCGAGCCGCGCGTGCGCACGCGCCGCGCGCGCCACCACGAGCCGCCGCCGCGCGCGCCTGTCGGTAAGCCACGCTACGTTTACTTATCCTGCGTTTGCAATTTTGTTGCCATTGCCAACAACAACGTGTTTTTAGAAAAATAACTTTGTAACGAACACATAGAGTTTACTTTGGGACTACATCTTCAAAATTTCAATACTACTTTACTTTTTCATTTAAGAGGAAATGTCATTAATTGATGACAAGGATTGAATATGGAATAGTCTTTTTAGGGTCGACTTTCAGTCTAACCGAATGCAACTAAATACCTGTTTCACGCTTTACCTGACCTCCTCCACCCGGTTGCTAGATAACAGCACACCCCTTCCCATCCCTAACATACTCACAAAAAACCACACGTTCATTAATCTATTTAAAACAATATTACAGTGCAAACATCGTCATCATCGCGCGACGTATCTCCGTGGGATGAAGAACTGCCGCCGGTGACCAGACTGCAGCGCCCGCCGTCACACAGAGAAAGAGATTCTAGGTACGTATTATATTACGACTGTCTTTCCCGACGGGGAAGACAGGGGGCCCTAACACATAGTGGATCGCCGAAGTAATATTTACTTATGCTTTTTGCCTTTTGCAGCTTATGAGTACGTTTTATTGTAATAAAAAAGTTACTCGCGGCCTTAATCAATTAAATATATTATTTAAAATTATGATATTTACCGAAATATTGTCATTACAATCTTCCAAACCAGCTTCCTGATTGAAACGTCCTTTTTATTTGTTCCGAGGTGGAAAATCCTAATGGATGTCCTCCGCCCTCGGTATGGGGGAGGGAACTGTCAGACTCTTGACTAAAAACCGCCCCGGTGTTCCCATCCTTCATTTGCACCGGGGATCATGAGAACTAGTGCACGTTCCACGATCCTCTGACTGACTCTTCGAATACTCTACTCTAATTTAACTCTCTAAATAATCACTCTAGTTGTATTGATGATTTAAATAATTACACTTTGGTCCTATGTAAGTAGTTTTATAGAGACTTGATGGGGAGCACCCTCCCATCAACAGCCAATAGTCCGGACACTGGGGAATTTTTAAATAAAAATACAAAATAAGCTTAACCGTCGCGTTTCTGAAGAAGTTTTTTTTTAATTTTAACTTTTAAGTGGAAAAAACAAAAACTCTTTACAGCGGAGTTCTATTAGTATTCCTAATTTAGTGATTCCGTCCTCGCCGCCGAAGCCGTCGCGACGTCGCCAGCCCGCGTAGTTGAGCCAGTAGATGTTTAAATTAGTTCCTTACATAATGTAAATCTATTATATCCGGCCTGTCCCTTTGCTGTCCTCTCCCAGCGACGTCCTAAGCCGAGGCTCGTTCCCCGCAGAAGGTGCCCTTAGCAATTGGTCGCTTAGCTTTTAAGTTTTGACGGCTTGTCTGGAGGCCTTAATTTCTAATTAAGTCACCACAAGAAAGGTCGGTTAAGCAGTAGATATCCCTAAAGGATAAACTGCGAGATGCGTTTCCAAAAAAAAGGCTATATTAGGTAGGTACATTCAATGCAAATTTATCCTAACATTTATATTATTCCATATTTCAGGCACAACTCATCAGGCTCAAGAGAATGCCTCGACTCGGGCAGCGGCCGAGAAAAAGACAAACTCCGAGACAAACGCGACATGAGAGACAGAGAAAGAGATATGAGTCGCGACAGCCGGGAATCCGCACGGGACCGCCGGGACTCAGCCCGGGACTCCGGCAGCGGCCGCGATCGGCGCGACGTCAGCAAAGAACGGGACCATAGAGACCTTAGAGATAGGAGGGACAGAAGGTCCAGAGACCGGGAGAACGACTCGTGGGACAGAGACAGAACGTACAGCAGAGAGTACAGGGACTCGAGGAGTAGAGAGAGACTGCCCAAAGACTACAGAGAAAAGGACAGGGATAGACATAGGAAGCCCAGGCATTCGTATGATGAGGATGAAGAGTAAGTTGAAATTTTTCGCAATAGGAAATATCCATGAATTTTTTTTTGACTGTCGTGAATAAAAGACTAATATAAACCCATAAAAACTATTAAAAAGCAAATTCAACACTTGCAACTTGCCCTAAAAAAATATTGCACTTCTAAAGTTCTACTTCACTTCAGACATCATAGATCTGACACGGCCATGATGTAACGTCTTTTTTAACGAAATCGGAAATCAAATAAATCTAACTATTTTTGGTGCTTTTTCATTGAAGCAGAAAAGGCACTTACAATAACAGCTTGATGAGATTTCAAGCGCTAAGAATAGATGATTATTCACCGGGGTTACAAGTCCCTTAATTACATCCAAGAGCTACTTCAGACTAATTAGAATGGTAGTCACAACATACAGATGCCAGCACATCAAGCAATTCTAAATGGTCAAATTTTCCCAATTGTTCAATTGGGAAAAAAAATTGACCGTTGAATGAACTTTATTTTTTTGTAATAAAGTTGAAAAAATATCAATTAAATTCGATTGGGGGTAGCTTGATGTGCTGGTCTCTGTACATATTCATACTAACGATAATGTACTGGTCAGTTACAGTGATGGCGGTGGATCAGGACGATCGTCACCCAGAGAACGGTGGCCGGACCAACGGTGGAGAAGAGATGGTCAGTATTATAAATACAAAGGAAATAACTTAAGTATGTGTGCTTATACTAGTTATAACACAACATCACGCCTGTATTCTCTCAGGGTTGGGCAGAGGTGCACCTATAGTAACACTTACATTTCGTCAGTTATGTTTAAGTCCCATGTAATAGGGCTAATAATGAGAAAATTCCTATTGGAAAAACTCAATAACACTGTCCGAAATGGGAATTGTACCCATGACCTCACGCTCTGCAGTAGCAGTTGAGACCGCTACACAAACGTTGCAGTACTACACATACACACCCACACAGTGGTACTAGAAAGTACTAGTAATATTTACTATCTAATAGGAAATATTTATCTTATTTATATTCACAGAGAGAAATTACGGGTCGCTCGGCTGGCGTGAGACAAGGCGTCGTGCTGAGTTGAGACAAAGTGAAGATTCTGGTGAGAGAAGGTATGTGAAAGACAACTTTGCTAACGTACCCATACAAAAAAAAAGGAAAAATATGCCTGCAGCATACAGTTGCTGTTGTAATATGAGATTCTCTACTGCGCAGTCATTTCATTGACTTCTTTTTTACTTCAGAGCGGCAAACTTACATGACCCAAATTGTATGTATTAAACTTTCTATGCCATTTTGAATCTCTGAAATGGTAAGTAGAACCTTCTCATACTTATAAACTAAAAGAAGAACTGTTCAAGAATGCAAAAATGTACAAAATCGCAGGTACGGCTCCACCCTAGGCTGGTCGTCCCGGCGCGCCGGCTGTCGCCGCGAGTCGTCCCGGGAGCGTGACGTCACGCGCGACCCGCGCGACAGCCGGCGCCGCGTGCGCCGCGACGACACGCGCCGCCCGCGCGACTACCGCTTCTCCAACGACTTCTCGCCGCGGGACCGGGAGCATGCCTCGCCCTTTGATAATGACTTCCAGGATACGCCGACGCCGACGGCCAAGAAGAGGGCGCCGTATGCTAGTTTGGAGGGGACTAGGTAAAACTAAAATTAACATTATTTGTATGAGTCTTTCTACTTGACACAATTTAATCAAATTGATCACCTTTCTTTCTTATTAACACTAAATCTAAATAATTTCAGATTCGCATTTGAACCGGAAGATGTAACAGCCTCCCCTATATCCGTAAGCAGCGCCCGCGCAAGAGACAGCGAACAAAGCGCGACTAGATTCCGATTCGACTCTGACTCGATATCTCCTCGCTCCATGTTCGAGGACGACTTCGCCGCCACCCCCCGCCCCCGCACAGCATCCATCGCCGAGGAGGAGGAGGGGGAGCTGCCCCCCCTGCGCCCGCGCCCCCCTCCCGCGGCCACCAGAGACATACGTAAGTCGGACTCTATCAATATCTTCACTCGAGAGTCGGATCCCTTCGAAGGAGATGCGTTCTTCGCATGTACTGGATCGGACCGTGCAGCGAGAAGGGAGAACTGGCCCGGTGACTTTCAAGGGTTTGATAACGCGTGAGTTCGACTGATCCTTTGAGAGTTGGCAGTGGGAACGGGGATGAATTTGGAAGCTGGTAGAAGATTCTTTTTAAATTTGGCCTGTGGGACAAACTGCTTTAGGATATCCACAAATAAACTAGTTTATTAAAACATTGAATGTCATCCCAGTTTTCACTTATTGTGACCTCTATTTGCACTGTACCGTAACCGTTTTAGACTCGCTTTTAAAAGTTCCTAAAATTTTGTCTTGCAGCGAGACTGAAATTTTTCATCGTATTTTAAGAGTACGTTGTTAAGGTAGAAGCCAGACGAGTGGTTCCGTTATCAATTTCATTGTTACAATCAAAATATGCTTATAATAATAAAATTGCACGAATCTAAAGGATAACAATACGGTGAATGCAAACAGAGGTGTTGGATAGTTTCCGTGAAGGTCGTAAGAAGGAAGGTGGATGATGAAATGAGTCTTGCCATAGACGTTAAGTATTTTTCCATGGATCTCGTATACCCTGTGCTCCCAGATATATGTCTAAAATAATCTCACGATCGTTCTCGAGTTAAAGGTCTTTTCACATCTTACCGCATATACATTGTTAATGATGCATTTTTATAAAAATTCTGGAACTTTTATGCATGACCTTACATAATAGTCCACTTATTACAAAGAGGTGCGTAAAGATGTAAAAAGACTTTATGTTAGATATCTTAGCTTTAAGATTACATGCCGCTATCGATTACCTAGTGTAATATACTTAGTATAATATATAACCACTGACCATTGTCGCCCTAGTATTATGTATATGTTGAGATATGTACAGGCAAGGGATGCCTCAAGCCTGTATGTGTCTTTAGACGCAACCTGTGATATATATAAGCAACGCCCTTTATAGTTTTTTTTATTATTTCTGCGCTTTTCCTAATGTGTATTTGTTTGTATTTTTTTTTATCACAAATATGTGTCACAAGTCAAAGTAGTGTTGTATGTATTTCTAAATAGTTCTAAGTAAATAAGTTTGAACAATACATTCATTGCTATGCATTTTTTACCTTTTTTTTTCTTTATAATGAAATCAGACTCTTTAATACTTTATGACGTTTATTCTTAATTATTATAATTTATTATTCAAATAAGTACCGATGTTAGAAAATATGTGACGCTAAAATGAAAATGATTTCTAATACTTCCCGAATTAGTTAATGAATACAACTCACCTATGTATAAAAATATGTGGTATTTATAAACCCTTTATTTTAGAAGACTGCACATATTCGTAGTAGTAGCGGTTCAAATATCTTATGTATCTTATAATAATAATAATAATGACGAAACAAGCATTCCGATTTAATATTCTATAGCGCTCCGCGCAGACCGAATAAAGCACGGTTATTTTAGTGATAATCAAAAGACTAAAAACACTCTCTAAACTTAGTGACATAAAGTACATAGTAGTGTGTAGTATGTGTCAGGTGGTTGTATCGATGCAGACATTAAGCAGTTCAGCCTGTTCGATAAGACACGAACTTGTTTGCACTTCATGACACCCGAAATAAGGTTTATAATTCAATGTCATCAAATCCTCAGCTATGCGTTTGTAGGGTTCCGCAACCTGACGGAAAGGCTGTTGTTACTTTGATTGGCTGAGGACAATTTTGACTAGTGTCTCCATTAGGCTGCCTGTCCATTGTAGTGGAGCGAGGCTTTGGATTGGAAAACGGAGAAATATTAACCAATAATCCCTGTTCATTGGAGCAAAGCGGAGATTTTATGCAATCCTGTTGGTTAAAATTTCTCCATTTCTCATCTCAATGGACAGGCAGCCTTGGGGTATTTTTTGTGTGTACAGCTTTACTGAAATCAATGAGTCAATATTTAATGGAATCATACTTATCAAACACTTTTTTTTATATAATTGATCTACTAAGTTGTTTATCGCTTGGTGTCAGTAAAATTGCAATATCTTTCATCAAATGTTAAGCCAGATGTTCTCTTCGGTCTGCATTGAGCCTATGATAATTATTTTAAGTGTACCGAATATTTTGGACTGTAACGGCAAGTAAGTATACTAATGGAGTAATTTTAGGTATGGGAAGTCACTATCACAAATGAAAGGTTTGGGCACAAATCTGTACAGTATTCAATTGGTATTGCAAATATTTTGCTACAATGCCACCATTTTAAGCTGTGTAAAATGTAAATAATTAATATTTTGTAAATCAATTGAAATATAAACGTTGATGACTGTACTTGTACTGCTAATCTATTTTTGAGCACATTCAAGAAATATTCGATTTTTTTTTGTATAATTATTGTAAAATTAAATAAGTTTTGAAAGTGATTTATGTATGAACTGGTTATTATAATTTTACCGATTGTACCTTCTTTTTTAAAGTAGCTTATTTCATATAAATAAACGAATAAAAAATACAAAACAGTATTTTAAAATGAATTAGTCGAAAAATTTGCACTTGTAATGATATAGATAAAAAAACACACACTTTTTATGAATATGTTGTACGATTTCAAAGTCTGATGCATTTTGTAAATTTATTCTATCTCATTAATTTATTAAAGTATCATACATCAGTAACGTTTTATTGTAGTTTAATTATTAAAGTTTTTTGTGATAGAAATACTCAATATGTAAATGCGATCTTCTATAATATTAGGCGTCATTGTGCTTCTAAGATATTATGGAATTTATGTTTAGTGAATCATTACTGTGATAATTTTTAATTTATTGTGATTTTCCCCGGAAGTCTTTTTTACTTAATTTTGTATGCACTTATTTCTTTTACATAGAAAGTTTTACATAGTCAGGATAAAACAAATAAATAAAATTCTAAATGAAAATGTCTATTTCTAACACGATAAACTTACTTGTTAAAATGTATCATTAATCAATCAGAAATGCAAAAGAATAACTGATTTAAGATAACTTGAGAAAAGTTACTTTACGAATCAGTTACACTATTGTAGTCTGAAAAAGACAATATAATAGTGTAGCTGATTCGTAAAGTAACTAAGAATATAATATCGGATAATTATTATTAACACACTTTCAATATAAACTTAACGATCCATAATCATTTTATAGCCACTATAACGAATGTATTCATGTAAACAAACTAATGTTACCTAAAAACTAGTGATGACGTCGATTTTGTATTAATGTATTTTTTGTACATAATGTAGCTAGTGGAAATTAATTATGTGCAATTATTACCACCTCTATGGCGCAATACCAAAGGTATTTATGTTCTGTAACTGTTGTGTAAAATACTCGGAGTTATTAAAATTATAACGAAATGATCGAAAATGATTCGTTTGTTTTTATTTCCAGCCCACGAAACTTAAAAGCCCACATTAAAGGCAAGTTTGTGATAAAATCCTACCTGCTGTGTGAATAGCCCATTACAAAATCATGTGCGCAAAAAAACAATGTGCTGTCTGAAGTAAAAAAAAAACTGAGTATTCGGTTTCACACGATCTGACCAAGACAATATTTGGACTTTATAAGAGACGTCTGAGTCAGAGTAGTCAGGTAGGGAAACACCGACCTAATCTAATGATTTATTTCATGCCATGTAAAAGTGTTTCTTAAAACCTATTCACAGAAATAAATATTATTTCATTTCTACAAGTCATCATTTTGTTTTAGCAGTTATGAACACTCAACCATAAGGCGATATTGTGGATATTCAGATCGCTGCTACGGGACATTATGCATTAGTAGTCGCAAAAACCAACGTGTTTTTGTTGTGCAGCCTACTTTCTAACTTCGCTTTAGATTACTATAATTGTTTTTACATGCCTCTTATTGTTTGTTGTTTTTACATCTAAATATACAATTTGATTGATAAGTACCTGGACACTTTAGAGCGGAATAGTTGTATTACTAATTTATTCCCTACCATGAGAATGTTAATATTACAAGTGGGTATCTATCTTTATAATAAAACAAAAGCAGCATATAAAGGTAGATTAATGTTGCTAAAAAAAAAAGTCCCGAGAAGGATTATTTGTCTCTCTTTTACAACAGTAGTCAGACATTTTGATTCAGAATAAATTAATAACATATTTTCCTTTATTTTTATACTTGCTAAAGACGAATTAGTATATAATTCACAGTTTGCACTTTATATCAAATGCATGATTTTCTTTTTTTTTGATGCACTGGATTGTTAGTAATCTTTCTAACAGATGACGCCTCAAGCTTGTAAAATATAGCTACACCAATGTGTTTCATGTTTTGAAATTATCTACCTTTATATACACTTAAACTTAAATAACTTTGCTGGAATGTATATAGAGCTGTGCCAAAAAAAATATTTATGTTCACATACAGTGCCTGTGGATATTAAAGCTATAAAATAGGCTAAAAATCATCAGTTTTGCAGTTCAGAAATTCTTATGGTCACCTTCTGGCTTCATCATCCGACCCTGGGAACCACAGAAAGTTATACTTTTTGCTAAGATAAATCACTATAGCCAGCTTACGGATTCATTATCCGAGGGACCACAGAGGGTCATTGTTTCTGCCACGTTGAATGGCAATGCTTAGCGTGTGGCCGAGGTTGAAGCCAGCCTTTGTGTCATAGGAAGCATCCACTAAACTAACTCTTTGAAACGAAGATGAGCACTCGGACCTAACGGCCCCAGAGAGTTACAACCCCAAACGGCTTGAAAATATAATGACTGCCAAGGTATTTATGCTGCTTGAGGTTCTCAGCAGCCGCAGCGGCAACGCCAGCACAATAATGTCAGTGTCCCCACCGAAGGGTACTTCCTCTAAGGTACGACTTTTAATTAGATGCAGTAAGTTGACAGAAGTAATGTCACCTAACATACGGAAAAATGGACGATGGTGGTGCATAAGTAAATTAACCACTAAGGAACTGTATTCAACTGTACCAAATCAACTGTACTCAAATCTACCGTGTGGGTTATTTTATTTACGACAGACCAGTTTTATTTCATGATTAAGTGTATTAGACTTAGGTGACACTGGATCCTGTATAATTAAAAGTCGTACTTTAGATTTAATTTATTCACGTTTATGGAATTTATTGAGGTATTCTATTTCAATGGGTAAGTTGAAGTTGCATTTTTGCATATTTATGTATTAATAGTAACAAAATTATGATTAAAAATACGATTTTGAGGAAGCACTGCAATCTTTTTATTGTCTTTTAACTGCTTGTCAGATTTAAGCTAGGGAAAACCCAAAGTCAAAGGGTGGCAACACTGGTTAATGTCTTACAATAATTTGTCATCACAGTTTGTCATTGTCAAAATTTTTGTCAAGACTGAGTGAATCAACAGCTGTTTTACATTTTTATATCTTAAAATTAATTAATACTGGGTAACAAACAGGTAGTTCTGAATTCCTTACTCAGGTCATGGTAGATTTTATTAGAATTAGTGTTGTATTTGAACATGAAACAAAGGTAAGTGTAGCAAAAGATGAACCAGTTTAGTCGTGCTAAAATGTTGTTTACGTGTTACTGACAAAGGTGTTTGTTTGTGAAGGGCTCGCCCAATGCAAGGCGGAGATGACTTGGTGGCTTACGCCATGGGGAAGAAGGCTGACGACCTTGGTGACCACACTGAAATGCAACTGCATAGAATAAAATCCCAGGATCATTTTATAGAAGCGCAAGTTCAGGAGGGAGACACTTTACAAGCTATTGCGTTGAGATTTTATTGTTCTGTGAGTTTTTAAAGTTATATATTATTATTAAAATATCAATAAAAAATATTTAAATTAAAAAGTATTGATTATTTTTAATTCACAAATACTATATATATTTCAATACTATATTTCAAGTTCAATATATCAGTTACTTTCTGTTATCATTGTTATCTTATATCTAGCTAACACATCATGTTTAATACACATTTCAGATATCAGAGCTAAAAAGGATCAACCACATTCATAAAGATAATGAAATATTCGCAAGACGGACTATAAAGGTGCCTGTTACACCTTACTCTGTACTGACTGAGCTAATACCCTCACAGAACCCAGAGCCTGTGCCTTCAACCTCAAACAATGCATCTCATACAGTAATGCAAGAATTGTTGAATACTAATCATTACAATGGACTAATAAACCAAAATAATGTATCAATAAATGCACCTCCCAAGGAAGATCTGCAGTGCTCAATAGATTGTAACACAGTTGTGATGAACAGCACACTAGCGCCATCTGTCGCTACATACATGGACTCAGAGCAGAATGAACAAGCTACAGAAGATACTCAACTCTTGCCTAGTAATAAAGAGAAGATATCTGTTGAAGCAGTTGTGGTTAAGGAACTGACTTCACATGGAGCTGACTTCGGACTGAAATGGTTCCATTTAGTGTGCTGTATGCTCGTCTTAGGTGTTGTGATACCACTTGTTTATGTTATGTTTTATTTAGACAAACATGAACATCCCGAAATTTCTGATCTTCCACCATTACACTCAAATCGATGACTGACTGATATAACGCGATCTGATGGAAAAGCTTTAAGTTGTAATGGTATTCATTATAAATCAATTTTATATATCTCTGTAAGGGGACGCAATGTGATGCTTTTAATAAAATTTATCAATATAAGTAATATTTGCTGCTTTAATTTCTATTTCTATAAACATTTTGAGTAGTAGAGACTTTTCTAATTTTTATGACAATCACATGAGCCACTAAGTTTATTTGAATGTTAGTATAGTCATCGGCAAGTAAATTGGCAAGGTTTTGGAGTAGTGGGGGTAAGTTCGCGCATCGTGCACTTAGTGGAACAAAAAAGTGGTGACTTTTATTGATCGTCATTATTTTATGGTTATTGCCATCATTTATATTTAATAATATCTGATTAGAAGAAAGTTGAAGAAGGGAGTGGAATTCGATAATATGCATACGAGGAAAGTATGCGAAAAAGGCATTTTTTCGCCTTAATTTTGTAATTTAAAACAACAACAATAATATCAACTCGTAACAGAAACTAAATTTAAAAACAATAACAATAACTCTGTAACATAAACAACAAAAACAAAAGTGCAAACTTTCCTGCACGCAAGTGTAATCGGGAGTTCGGGAGGCAACAGTCGACTGTTGCACCAATCGCGCGCTCGGATTGACGTACCTCATACCCCGCGTCCCGCTTGACTACCAAAGAGACCTAAAAAACGACTTGTGCGCATCTAACGACTCTTGCCAAGTTACGTGCCGGTGATTATACAGAAAATAGAAATGTGAACCATATTAAATTCCAATAAATTGTTATGTATTCACACACTATAACAATCAGTAACAGAATTCAGAGGCAGTATTATTATAATATTATTAATTTAATCTGAATATAAAAACTATGTGCATTGTGGGAAATGAATATGGCTAGAAAGGAGGTAATTATTGAGTTGTGAGGATGAAAAAGACATGATGCGCCGACCGCCTCAATGAACTAGGATTGGAATGGTGATGACACAATATATTCCTACACAATGATTTCAAAAGTAGGTACTATATAAGTCAATGCGCACGAACATTACTCTACGAAACAATGTAGTAGGTATTATGTTTATCAATTACTGGTTTTCATTCATATGAAGTATTTCGACACCAGTCCAGTCCAGACGAAACTATTTGATTATATGGGGGGAACAAAAGGAGAAAAAAGAATATATAGCGGTCGTATTGCTCATGAGTTTTTGTTTATGTGAGGAGAATTAAATTAAAAAAAAATATCGTGGACCTTGGCACTGAGGGGTGAGGGGTGGAAATCTATAAATTACCACTTGTAATTTTGTTTTCACATGGGTTTAAATAAGTAGTACAATTAAGTAAGTATATATTTTAATTATCACGTGCGTAACAAATACATAAAATAATATATTTTCCTCGATTGTAAATCGTCACGAAGTTTGGTACTTCTAACTTCAATACATTTTCGATTCATTGAACGTCTTGGCTAATGACTTACTTACAAGATAATTATGAGATAGTTAATGCTGTTTATACACAATACAGGGCATTTTAAGAAATTATTTCTATTTTTAGATTCATCTCTTAATTTAAACGTTCTTATTGCGACGAGGAAATTGTCTTCCAAAAATATCGTTGTAACTTGTAGTTCCCGTAAGAGCGACTCTTACGGGAACTACAAGTTACAACGATATTTTTATCTTACAAATCGGGGATGTAGGTATAAGAGTAAGAAGTATTTCAGTATTAAAACTACTGATAAGTGCCGCTCTTAATTCTCAGTGGTAAGATCCCTTTTTAAGATTTTATCTTTGTCAGCAATAACTAACATTTAACTAGTAAGTAGTTACTTACCTATAACTGAATATTTTGTATTAGTTCTTCTCGCCAGCATATTTTTATGAAAAATACCTCGTCAATTCTTATTTTATAAGCTTATATTACCTAGCAATGTTCGTCTGTGAGTTCTTTCCAAAATTTACAAAGCATTTTTATTTTTTCCTCACCTAAAGAAACTAATCAGGGGGAGCTTGTGCCTAAACAAAAATAGCTGCACGTGACGAATGAAAGTTATAAGTAAGCTACGCTTGCCGAAGTAGGTCTGTGGTTGGGTGACCGTTCATTACATATCCAGACTCCTCCGTGCCTCGAAAATCACGTTCAAGCCGTTGGTCCCAGGTATTCAGAAGCCCAAAAGTTTGATAACCAGTCATACCTAGAGATATCAGGTTGCCCAGTAACTGGATTGTGGAAATCAGATAGGCAGTCGGTCCATGTAAAATACTGGTATGGTATTCAGCTGCATCCTGCAACTGCTAAGCAGTTGATGACCTTTAGGAACTAAACAGGCAAATGTTTAATGTCTGTAATACCTGGTCATAATAATTTTAACTATGACTATATACTTCATAATTATTATTAAGTGAATGTAATATGTATCCACTCTGGTATTAGTAATTCTGGCTAATTATTGCTAGAATTGACAGATCAATTGAATATTTATTGATCGATCAGCTGTTTATTTATTCATAGCCGAGTTGAATATATATTCAAAAATCAGAATCAGAATCGTTTATTCGTAAACATAGGTGACAATTATATATAAGATGTTCAAAAATTAGGTAGTGCGCTATGTTTTGCCAATTGTCATGCAAATTTTTAAAAAAGACAAAAAATTATCATACTATTAAATTAAAATATAAATTCGTCATAAAATAATTATACCTACAAGCAAGTAAAATTTCAATATGCATAATCAATTTCATTTCGTGTCAAAATTTATAATCAATTCAAAAGATTAATTGAAAAACGAAATTATTCACTGTGTATTTTATTATATATTTGCGGTACAATACCAAAGAAGCGAAGATTTTGACGAATTCAAAGATCAGTTGACTATTTATCGACTGATCAGTTGTATATTTATTGATACATCTATTATTATCTTTATATTTTGATCATCCATAGATCAGTCTTTTTATTATAACTGCCGTCTTTATTATACATGTTAATATTCTTCAATAACACCTAGCTTTTATAGAGAGGTAAAATTGATTGTAGAAGTTATTGTTGGTATATATTTTCAAGAAGAGTTTGTCAGTGACTATTAGTGTGTGGTTTCATGTGATGAGCGCGACTTAGCACTTGTTATATAAGTCTTAATAAATAAAATCAAGAAGGCGTGAGTAACAAAAACCATATTTCACAAAATAAACTATTTATTTTCCATTTCTATTTGCTATCACTTAAAAATACATCGATGTAACAAATAAATCGGTAAATCCATTGACACAATCTTAGTTAAAACTCTTTTTAACAATTATTATTAATGATGATAAATGCATTCTTAAATAGCTAAAACCCGACCAGAAACTAATTTATTTATATTACACTCTCGTTGCAATCGTAAAGGAAATTGCAAACAATTGAAGACAAAATATGCTTATTGAAGAAAAAAGTCAATCAAGTTCATTAATACAAGGTACATTAAAAGCCAATGTGTGGCTAATTCATAATTAAGTATTTGTTTTTCTGGTCAGGCTTAGTCACTATGTACAGATATATAATAATAACGTGAGCCTCGCAGAATCTATACTGTATACAATTAATGACGTGATCTGAGGTGACTAAAGTAAAGCTTAATCATTTTAATAACACACTTCGTGATTGCGGCCGCAATCAGAAGTTTCCACGACCACCGAGATTCGGGTTACTCTCGTGCACACTGTGAAAATAAAAGGCGTGTTAGTAATTAATCTCTATGTCCTAGGCACACAGTGTGTGCTGTCAAGGGCTAGGGACCATCAACAAAACTCAATATGATTATCGGCCCAAAGACGCGGAGCAAATGTTAAGCTTTAAACAGGCCGAAATGGCGTAAGAAAAACTCTTCTTTATGCAACTTCGGCCGGTCAGAATATAAGTAGCCCGCTACTCAGAAATGGGTAGAAATTGTTAAGTAGTAGCATTTTAGTTTAAACTTGGTTTTGACTTTTATGAGTTTGGGCATGATATTCAAATTAAAATAAATATTAAAATGCTACAATTATGAATATAGAAGTTAGATACACAGACACAGTAAAATTCAAAAGCACACAAGAAAAAAGACATTGTTAGTATTACAGAGAACAGCAACACAGAAGATGATCTTGATCCGTAGACTGTGCCAGCGCTTTGTAGGGAGATTAGTGATTTCTTGTTATACAAGTAAAAACAACAAAATCACTAGTCTTCCATACAACGCGAGGCTGGTGGCTGATGCCCGTTAGTTGATGAACACCTAGAAATGTTAATCACCATAGGAGTTAGTCACAATAATGGTTAAAATGGGTTAGAACATACAGTTGTGATGAGTGATTGTTTCTAAGTTACACTAGAATTAGGATTGTACAGCGAGAATAATACATGAATGGTAGGCACATGTGTGAACACTCCAAATGTCTACGCTCCCTCTACTAACAAGTGTGTGCACTTTACCTTAGCATCACAACATCGACGTCACACAGTCATATCCGTTCAACAAACTCTACTTTATCTTAGTTTGGTTTGGTGCCAACTCAGGGAATTCTTCAAACATTCTATCGTCAAAATAATATTGTGTTAGTGATAATATTGAATTATTGTGATAGCAAATGTCTCAGGAAACTCCTCAACCAAATAAAATGTTAACAGCACAAATTAATCAGTTCGACTCGCGTTATTAGCAATGATACAGTATGGAAGTTATTGGAATTAATGTTGACATGCTTTTCAATTATTTGGATATGAAACAATACACATGATGGTGAGAAAACATGATGAAATAAGACCCTTAATTAGGTATAAAAATTAATTTAATTTCATCCTGTAATCTCTCATCTTTGAAGTCAGTTCAGACGGTTGTATTCATAACGGAGGAAAGACAAAAGCAGTAAGTTCTAGTTGGTACAACTGACCTCTGTTGCAGGAGATACTGAGCCATCTGAATGCGCTGCGAGGTGCCAGTGATGGTGATGATGCGGTCGGTGGAGCCGGGCAGAGGCTCGGCGATCTCGATGCCCGCACCGCTCTCCGCGCGGATCTTACGTATGCGGGACCCGGCCTTGCCGATTATCGCGCCGGCCAACTGGAACGGAAATAATAGTGTCACATTTGATGTACCGACCTAGTTCAGTTAGTTTAGTAGATACATATTGTTTGAATAGTGAAGTTTTGTTTTGAAATTAATGAATGATGGAAATATATATTAAAAAAAACTAACGTCTTTGGGAATGGTAACTTGTGTGGTGGTGTCCTGCTGGTTGCCGCCACCGTTATTGAAGTTTCCGCCTCCGCCTCCAACTCGGCCGCCGCCGCCGAAGTTCCCTCCTCCGAAGCCGCCGCCACCGCCACCACCACCACCTCCGCCGCCACCGCCGCCGCCGCCTCCACCGAAAGCACCGCGTGGTGGGCCGCTGAAGCTAGCTCGCGGTCCCGGCCCACCGAAGTCATTGAACGCAGCTCTGGGCCCGGGCGGCCCGTTGCGGCCTAGGGGCGGGCCCCGGGGCGCCGGGCCCCGGCCGGCGGGCCCCATGGGCGGCATGCCGCGCGGGGGCCCGCGGGGAGGCCCGCGGGGCCCACCGCGGGGCCCACCGCCGCCGTTCCCGGCGCCGGCGCCACCTCCTTGTCCGCTACCGAATCCGCCGTACTCATCAGCGTAGAAGTCATCGTAATTGTGCGGGTCATAATTTTGTACCGCACCTTTGACGGGAACCTGGAATTGTATAAACAGTTCTAGAATACTGAGTTTGTTTGTTGATATGCCCAAGAAACCAACGAAGAATAAAAGTTAAATTAGACTGGAGACACATTTTTTTATCAGACAAGTTTGAATATGAGACCTCATTAATAAACAGGTAACATGGTAATAATGCCAATGAACTCACCTGTCTAATAAGGTCGAGCACCTCCTTGACACCGGCGGCGACAGCGTCGGCCTTGCCCACCAGCTGCACGACGCGCTCCGTGCTCTGCGGCGCGGGGTTTGAGAATATCTTCAGACGAGCGCCTGTTTTCTATAAGACCAACACTTCTGTCAGACACTTTTTTGTTAGCACAAAGCTTATTTTATTAAGAGTAGACGGGACAGTCTTAAAGTTGATATCTTTACTTTCATCTAAGGCTGCTTTAGACAATTTAAACTAATTTAAGCAGTAAATTATTGTGAATCACAAGATATTTGAATAGAGTTTTTTTTTTTTCAGCCAAAAAACTTTTAGTAGTAAACTTCAACGAATTAATCAGTATGTAAGTCAGTAATATCAACTTTTGTTAACAATTCATGGTAACCTAGTTTCGACCAAGTCTCAACCCAACGCCCTAATTCCAAAACAAATTACATAACCCACATACTTAGTTCAGTTGTTTACGGCAATCTGTCGTGACACAGTCGGGGGTGTTACAGAGTAGCATGAGAAATCGATGTGTGATCAATTACCGATATTAGATAACGTCAGAGTACGTGTGTACTGTGTGGTGTGGATGACGTTTGACAGGAGGCAGGAGGCAGGGCGCACGCGCGGCGACATCGACCGGCGCACGTGGCTGCCGCCCGATCACGCACAAACAACCGCTGAAACCCGCCCTCCGTACATGGGAGCGACGCACCGTAACGCACCGCCTACTACGAGCCATTGCTCAATACTGACGCGCGTCAACTGAACTCACTTCACAGCAACCAAACATTACACTATTCCTTAGACCTCAAAAGCTATTTATTCAAAACTCAATAATATTTAAATAAAAGAACACTCGAATTTAAATTATTTGGAACACGGCGAACAAAGTATAAAGTCGACAGTACAATGTTACGCGGACTGTGGAGCAGGCGGAGCGACCATCCCTCGAGGGTGGTCGGACGCGGAATGAGCGGAGTCGGACGACCGGCGGCGCGTGCAACACCTGCCCGACTCCCCTCCTTGCACTTGTGGGGCTCCGAGGAAAGCTCGCACGCGCCACGCCTACCACATGCCACAAGGAAGTTATGACCGACAGAGTTCTCGTTTTAAACAACAAGCCTAAGAATTATGAAAATTCTATCAGCATTTGTTTTGTTGAGCGTCTATGAGCTCATCACTGTTTGGATACTTTTGAAGGAGTAGGACCTTCTGTATATTGCTACTGTATAAACTCGTGGTACGCGCGTATTCAGCATCCATCACAAAAGTAAACCACTTCTGATCCTCGTCACGAACGCGAGTCCGAGACGTCACTCACTATGAAAAGGATCCGTTCGCGAAACGTCCGCGACATAATTTATCAGTATACTCTACTCTAAGTTTATATCCGCAAGAAAAGTAGGAAGTTGAAGTATAAAAAGCAAAACTGCTTCGTGACCCGACTTTCAAACTTTTACTGGAGCAGTAACAAAATAAAGTTGACTATAAATCATATAGATGGCAATAACAACATACTGTACTTTGCACCTACAATCAATCATAAAGTTCGCTCGTCTAACCATAAAAGCTATTGCAAATATTTGAGCACAATTTGTCTTGATCAAAAGTGAAGCCGTCTTTGCGCTGTAACGAAACCGCTAACCCATACGTAATTCGTTATAACCTTTGTCTAAGTATGGTGAGACTTGGGGGAATTGTTCAGTAGCAGAATGCTTTTGGTTGAATTGATTACAACACCTATCACTAAAACTATACTGTGATTTAAAACAGAAAATTTTACCTCACCAGAGTTAAACTAGGTCACCAGAAAGCTAATCAATAGTAGGGTACACAACATTTCGTAAATATTTAATACTATTCACAGGCATGTTTCAGTACACGCAGCAAGCACAAAATGTGTTGCTGGCAGGATATTTCCCCTGGGAAGCTACCGCTAATCAGCTACTGAGCAAGTCGTAATATTTCTAAACACGCCGCGTTAACATTATTCAGATCAACGCTAGTATTCCCTGAACCTCTAAACAATATACAATTATAGTGAGAAATTTCTATAATCTGTGGGACAAAGGGGACTGTTGGGTCTGTATGAAATTTTGCGGTGAGGTCAGGTTTTGAACAGGGATTTTTCCATGTTTTATGTTTATTTTTAGGCACTTTCAGTGCGTTGGTTTCACAAAAAAGGAACCCAGGTTTTCTTTTGACCAGTATATAGAATAGTAGAAAAGCTTTAAAAAAGAGATAATTTAGGGAGCGAGACTGGCGATCTCAAAATTATAGAATTTCGTCTTGGAAAGGTTACTTATGAAATATTTTTAAGGATTGAAGAAAGCTACGAAGCTTCAAAGTTTAACTATGGACCCGCGAAGCCCTTCGGACTGCGAGGCCGCAGGCGAGGGCCCACATCGGACGCCTTCCGCCGCCTGTGTCAAAAATGTTGACACAGTTAACTTCGAGATTAGAATACGGATCAACAACCCTTCATCGATCTCTTGTAGTATTGATCTGCAAGCGCAAAAACTTTTTCTGATTGCTAATACTTCGTGGAGAGAGAAGTAGAGGCAGGCAAACTTTCAAAATCGTTAAAAGGGCAAAATGTAAACATTTGTAATACAACTGTTCGACACAATTCAAAGTAAAGAAGCCATATGTGAACCGTTGCGGTTCGATCGGAAACGGAAGCGGCTAGCTCGCGTGCTGCCGTAGCCTGTAATTGGCTGGGCCACCGCAACAGCCCGGTGTCACCCGCGCCTAATTACACCGACGACATATGCGCGCCGGCTGCTATCTGTTATTGTCTAAATGTAAATAGTATTCCAATTGTATACCTTAACGGTGGTTTCATTCTCATGCCAACCCTCAATTACAATGTATTAATAATTGTGTACTGCCATGAGAACGGTTAAACATATCCGTTGTAATGTTTTTTGTGGTGTACATTGAGGATGTGGAGGAGGTTCACAAAAAGTTTCCTGCGTCACGTGCGCGTAGCTGCGGTAACCCGACGCCGGCGCCGCGTGCTTCCGACGGATGAAACCCTACAAGTGATATTGCCCTACGGCTATTTCACAACTCTACCGAGAACTGCGATTTCATCACAAGTAGCACGGGGCTTAACAAAACGTTTTGCTACAACTTCAAAGTTTAAAAGTGAAGCCAAACGTTATAATGCTTACGCAACCTGAATAAACGGGGTTGGAGAACTTGCGCAAATAAGGCAGCTCTAAGTAAATTTATATCAGAAAACCTCAATAGGTGATTTTGGAAAATAAATCCGTCTTTATTGCCGAGCAACGCATTGTACAAATATTACCTGCACGATTCAAAGATAGAAGCGGCGGATGCGGTACCATATGTTCGAAATTTCTATTTATGTAAGAAAGGAGGCCTCCAAGGGGCGAGGAGCATTGTGCAAGTAGGTAGACTGGGTGAAGCCCAGGTGCGCGCGAGCTTTTTGTGAGGCCTTCCGGCGGCTGCACGCGCACCTGCCGCGCCGAGTGACGGCAGCTGCCGCCCGCGCACGCGCCGCTCGGCTCGCGACTACAACACTGTTCAAGGAAACTACTGCCCTAAGTACAGTCAATACATGAAGGTTGGTAACCTCTTATTGATTCCACCTCCAGCATATGTCGATTCACTTGCGTTTTGAATAGCGCTTATAATAATAGCTTTTGCGCAAAAACACAATGTTACCTTTGTCATCAAGACATCACAAATTCAATGTATTTTTTTATTTAAACAATATTTCCATCGGGATATTATTAATTCCATGTTACAAAGAATTCCGTGTCTTGTTAAATTGAGGCCAAAATGTAAATTGAACAAAGGAAAAAGGGAGCAAGATGGACTCAGGTAGATCACATTCGAGTTTTTAATTTTTTTACGGAGAAGATCTACATTGATGCATTCAAATGCATTGTTCGCGATGAATAAACTTGTTCATAGATACACTCTGAGGATCCGAGCCGCTACTAGCCACGTCTGAAGCATCAGCCCTTGTTACTCAAATCTCCGGACAAACATCAGCTAACTAGCTCGAGTTATGAAATGCAACACCACTAATAGCTAGATTGCGAAGTTGTCCACGTCCCGGCAGCGTCAAGACAACGCCGGCACGTACACGTTTTATAACTTTCAACGAAGTTGCTCGAGTGGTAATTGATCCTCCGCGATGCACTCTGCAGTTATGCAGAAGCTTTGCCTAGTTTGTTCGACTTGAGGACAAAATTATTGCGTCTACTGTCGTGGCTTTTGAGGAGTGGCATATTAAGTAACTTAACAATTTTCGACGTCGGACGCGTTTCAATCTAAAAGGATTCTTCGAACAAAGGAGTCTACAACATTATGTGTATCTAAAAATTACATTGTCGATGAAGAGATAATGGCTCGGGATTCGGGGCGGCAGCTGCTTTCACATCTGCCTTGAAGCCCGTGCACCGGCACCACGTGGCCAAAATGCCATCGGTGTCTACACGATAAAAAATTCTTAAGTATAACTGCACCTTCGCTCGGCAGATGACTGCTAACAAGTCGTAAAAGCTCGATGCATCTGCTCACCTCAATTATTCGGCTTAGATAACGGTATGAAATAATCGCGAAAGATATGAGTCCACGATAATAGACATGAGCGGGAATTCTGTACTTGAGAATGAATAATAATATATGGTGTATATAACTCCACCAGCACCATATTACGCGTGCTAAGAAAGTTTTTCAACATTCTACCAATTGGAATGTTAATTATAATTCAGTATTCAATAGATGTTGTGGTTCCCTAGAATATAAACCAGTCTGGTTCCCGAACTTGAGCAAGATCAATTCCAGTGATTGTTTCAAGGCGAGTTATTGACTTTCGACCGCGCTACTGTTGTGGCAGATTGATGAATGACTCGGGACGTTCGAAATAAACCGTATTTCTTGCGAGAAACATTGGAATGTACTGGAAATCCCTTGGAACAAATATTCCATCACCAGTTACTTTAACTCCTAGCTCTTTATCGTTATTCATGCATATGCTTACCTCTCGCAGTTCTTTAATCTTGGCCCCGGCCTTGCCGATTACGCACCCAGCGCGGCTCTGGTGGATCAGTAGGCGGACGTCCAAATCTTCGTTACTGCTCTTTGGACCTCCCTAAAGAATAATTCTGGTTTATCATTTGATTTCTTAAATTTTAAACGATTTTAGGAAGATATTCAGAATTCCTTTCTGGTTAGTGTTTATGAATATATTGACCACCCACTTGATTACGCCACGAAAGCAAGCATGTTTATTTCAATTATTTCAAGTTTTTGAAACAAAACAGCAAAATGTAAATATAAAAATTATTTTAAAATGCGTGTGGGAAAGAAAATAGTTATCCAAATAAGTATTGCATTCAGAAAAGACATTAAGGTGTTACATAATAATACTTACTTCAGCCAGACATGGCAGGATTTCTTTTACGATTTCCAGAATCGTGTCGACATCCGGTGCCGTTATCGATAGTACCCTGAAAAATAAGCATCATTAACGCAAACAATTTTTGCAGTTTGGGAAAATAAAATCACAGCACAATATTGAACAACGGTACAGACGTTTCAACGGTCAGGGAAGTCTGGACTCATAAGAAAACTGAAGCATGATGGCGATGAACTTGATGTCCGTACGTGTCGTACTCGGTAAGTAGATGCCTTCCAGCGTGGACAGAAGTAAGCCAAGTGAGAGGATTCAGTCCTAAGGGAACAGACTTATAGCGGCTAATGAGCGAGATACGAGGACACCGAGGTCGTGAAAGTAAGATCAGAAGGCGTCCAGTGCGACACAGTGCAATCCTGCGGAGGTGATGAGAACGGAGCTCGAGATACGGAGTAAAGCGCCTAACGCCGGGAGCTAATGATGTATTAAAAGATTCCAACTCCTGACTGTTGACAAGTAGAGTGTAAGAGCTCCACTCGGGCTGTATTAAGATTTGAGAGTAGATGTTTTCGATATAGTTTACCGTTCGGGGCCGGGGCAATCTGGGACTGTTATAGAGGCTTTGTACTGCGTGGCGGGGCGTCGGGTGCGGGGCAGCGGCGTCCGGCGGGGCGGGACCGGCAACCAACACACGCTGTAGCGGTGCACCGGGCGCCTACACTCACTAACCCTAGGTGCGCTTTTGACCAACTTCAACTCCTACTACCACTCGTGAATCTCTGCTAGTAAGGTGAGTTGAAAGTGACCAACGGCGTCGGAATGAGTGTAGGCGCGCGGCGCGTCGCGCTACTAGCCACAGGGGCGTCTCGGGGGCGCTAATGACCTGCAAACTGGCTGCCGGGGGGTTATTCTGTCTATAAGTCTACGGACTCGCCGCTGTCGCAAGACTCGATGCCGAGATGAACCATCGAATCTTACAGTCTTCTTCGTTCACTATAGTTCTCTTTGCTTTCTACAAGACAGACTAGAATAGCGTATAATACGATTAAAGCATAGAAGATACGGGTCTGATAGGTTTTTTATTACCCAATAGAGGCACAGAGCAGTACAGTTTTAGAGTTTATAAGATTGTGGACGTACCTGTGGCGAAAAAATGGTTAAAGTTAAATATAATAAACTAATAAAATAAAAACATTCAGATATGCATACAATGAAAAACAAAAAGGCGAATATAAACTTACTAATACAAAATGAACTTGTCTTTATTTAGATTGGTCTAAGCAAACTTGAATCAGTACTTTGTAAATACCTGCTGTTGCTTGAAAGCTTACAAAAATACATTAATACTCAACGAATAACTAGATAAGAGTACATGTATAGTAAAACTATGTTTCAAGCATATTTATCGAACGAGTCTACTCGTAACAATGCACTACTTACTCCACGTGTAGCTGCGGACATTATTGTTAATACTGACCTGGTTTCTTAGCTTGGAAATATTTGCACCTCCCTTCCCAATGATCGAGCCGGCAACCTGATGACAATGAATTTCATAATGGAGAATAGCCCCTTCACATCATATCGGTTGGTAATGTTGATATGAACAGACTACTACCGGTTCTCGGACTACTAATAATTGACAATAGCCTTAGTTTTTGAATTTCTTTACATCCAAGAATTTAACGATATGCTGTTATATTAAGTTTCAGTCAAATTCATTCATTCACATCGGAACCAGTTGTACATTTACGAAGTGGAATTTGATATTATGCTCAAATGCTAAGTTTAGCAAAAGCTTCCATTCATAAACGAAATCCTGAAATAGCTACAAGTGAAAAAAGCCGCCTATTACAACCGGAGCTAATATGCTAATACACGTTCAGCAAACTGTACATAAACACAACCCGTGCGTCCTGCAACATCACAAGGCTTGAATTGATTTTATACAATGTTCATGACATCGCCGGCGAGGGTTGGCTAAAGTCAAACCAACTGTCAACTTAACTGGAAAACCCGTTTAGTATTTTTTTTATAATAATTAAATAACTATACGCCTGTGGCCTAGCTTCACCAGCAGCTCTCCTATAGTAAAATAATAAATACCTTGCTCGGAATCAGAAAGGTGACTTCATCATCGCTTTGGCGCGGACGTTTCTGCATGGGCCCCCCCTCGTCTCCATATGCGTCTCGCTTCATGTTACCTGTGTAAACAAACAATTCCAAGTTAATAATACAATCGTTAAGCTCCGAAATTATCATCATTCCGCTGAAATAAATCCACTGTTGGACGTAGGCCTCCCGCAAAGCATCGCCACATTGACGGATTCGATGTTTTCCCGCTCAGCGTATTCCCCAACCTCCACACAGGTCATTGGTTCACCCTTATTTAGTTTAACTTAGATTCACCTACTTTTTGGCCAAACGTCCCAAGCGTCCTGCAAGTTAACATCTAATTCCCGTAGTCTATCTATCGCCGTCAATATCATAACTTTTTTCAAGGAACGTTAAAGATATTATACGATTTCTGAAAAATTATAAGGTCCATTACGCACCGGGTAACTAATCAAATCATGTACCGTAAAAGATGTTTCCACGTTCTTCTATCGGTTTGGTAAACATTCCCATTTATGTTTGTGTTGCTTTAAATCGCTTAAAGAATTGCTGTTTTGTCTTCAGCCTTCCCTTCAAACGTTCTTTGAATTGAACAAACGCTACTTATGCTCCATTCACATCGCGAGAACTTTCCGTGTGTCCATTTCTGCGCGCCTATTGAACAACAAATCGAATCAGATTTTATGAGGGTTCGTATCGGTTTTAAGTGCATATTGATTGATTACTAACACGAGTCTACGAGTTTTTAATGGTTATTTTATTATTATGAGAATCGATATCCATAAATTCTGTACAACCGTACTTTAAATCATTATAAGAGTAGTGTGTACGTATGTGTAATAAGATTTCAATGTAACTAGATTATCTGGATAATAAGGGACTGCTAGGACCTTATTCCAGGGTACAGGATGTAGACGTGACTTGGCGAAACGAACGGACGACCTACATCCTCTCTGGATCCCTATTAACCTTCCTTGCGCTCTTTCCCCTATTAAACTAACTGCGCAGTACACATACATTTTATAATCATATAAAGTTATTTTATAAAACCTACTAGTAGCAATTTACTGATTTAACATAAATGTGAAAACCTGCAGAAGAATAGGTAGTTCATGGTTAATATCCAAAATTTAGAGAGCGAGAAACAAAATCACCTAAAATCGTCTATCTCATTTTGTAATAAAAAATTCCATTTCTCGTTTCCGTTTATCCGTTTTGTCGCGCGTGCGGAAACCGTCGACGACGACCGGTGATTTAATTACTACGCAATCGTGTGATCCGCTGTCATTCTAGTTTCCGTCATTTTCTTTTTATTATAAACTGTAACAAAAGCCTTAGAATTTTCAAACGCTTTTAGTTCAAAAATACCTCGAGTGTTTTGGTATAAAATTAATTAAATTTAATCCCCTAACCCTTCAAATTGTCAATTGAGATGTGTTAGTAAAAATTGTAAAACCAATTTAGCTTTGTAACAATATTATATGTGTTAACTTGTACAGGAGTTGCCTTCGAGAATTAATGGACCGAAATTACTATGAAATATACCTATATCTTATTTCACCAAAAGCAGTAAACTTGGCTTAACTTGGTCCAAAGTCGTTATCGACCTCTTAATTAATTTGCTCGCCTAAACAACTCGGCGTCTTAATGGTTTTTGAAATAACGGCCAACTTGGGAAACCGTGAAAATATGACTGCAATTATGAGAGCGTTTCATTACCAGGTAATATTCGTTTATAAGTTATAAAAAGACCTAAGGGACGTATTTTCTTATTTTATTGTTATTTGTGACATTGCATTCACATGAAATTATATTCAGTTCACAAAGCTTTGATGACGTTGACAAACACTCGACTATTTTTGAAACTAACTGTAGTTCGTGATAAAAGTTTGCTGGGAATTATTAACAGGAGGTTGCGTGTGGAGTGCCGTAGAGGCCGCTTATAATAAATAAAAGTGTAGTCGGGTGCACTCTACTCTTGTATAAACAATATAAATTTAACAAACAGATTTTAATGTTCACAAGGTTTTTTTTTTTTTAAATTAATTTACCATCAGTGTTCGACACTCAGCTCGGTTGTTTATTTGCATGTGACAGAGCTGTTGAAACTGCTGACAAAATGTTTTAATTTTATTTTTAGGTGAAATTATTTTCACAATGATTGACTAACTTTTGGTGTTATTTAAATCCGGGACGCTTTTGTATTTGTAGTAGAGCTATCAGAAATTTGAAGTTGAAAATATTACGCGGCAGCCTTAATATCTTGATAACTTGTGAGCGCATAGATAGAACCAAAAAAAACTGAGGTCTGAGAATTAGTCCAAGGGTGCAGATGGCACGTTTTGCCCAGCGTATGCTAATGTGACCGTCTGCCGGGCAGCAGGTGAACGAGGTCACTGACACCCGCAGGTGCACGCCTACATTCGCAAGTCGCGTTCGCGCCACAAAGGGTACCACTGTGCCAACTATCAACTACCCCACAAAGCCTTCGAAATCCTTCATTTCCTACGACTTCGATTTTTCAGTAAGCCTGTACAATATAGAATAGACCCCTTTATCCCGAAATTTTAATTCCACTTGAGGGATACTTCAGCATTTTACTTATTTTATTTTACTTCTCTTTTTTTTCTTTTCGCGGTGTTAGAATTAAGTAGTATCGTAACAAGTAATTCAAATTTATCTATTTAGTTTTTTTTCAACAGCCATACACGAAAATCCCCAAATCTCCAAAGCACAACACAGAAACTGTTCCTTCTAATATCATGATAAGTACTTATATCAAAAGTATATAAGTATAAAACATAAATGTACAAAGACATCGCAAACCTCGGCAAAATACAGCGGTATTGTTTGTTAAAAGCACAAAGAACGGCAACGAGAGTTTCTGGAATTGGAACCAGGTTAAGGACGATCAAATGTATAATCGAATGCGTGAATAGAACAGGCGGGAGTGAAACGGGGCTCGGAACCCAGCAGGTGTTCGACGCACAAAGACCGACATACCGGTACCTAAAGACCAACTTGCGCAAAAAATATTATAAAATAAAACCCAACAGCCAACCGTCGCGTCGCTCAAAATGTCACTGCCAGCTGTCTCACCTCACTTGTGTACCATTCCTTTATCTAGCTAACCCTCAGCCTTTTACAGTATAACCTAATAAACATAATGGATTCCTAAAGTCATCGTTTCCTTTCAAAATGATTATTCTTGATTAAGATTAAACGAAAACGGCGACGCGGGATGAAACACTTTTTTCAAATTATTTGTAGGTCCATCAAAACTGAGTAGCAACTAACTGAATCAATCCTAAAAATGAATCAAGCCAAAAAAAATGAAGACAACTTCGGAGAACAGCTGAAAATGAAATAAAATTGGAGTCCAAAATGAAGAAAAAAGTCAACGGAGAAACAGCTCTGGTTATCCGGAAAATCTGGAACAACAAAAAAAGCGGAAACAGAATTTACTTACCCAAAATTTTAGAGCAGCGATCAGGCTACGGCGGTTTACACGTTAAACCAAACATGAGCCTATTAGATTTACGACTTCATCGAATTAAATTAAGACGAACATTTTATCGCGATAAAATTTAGAACTGTATGTAGCGACTTGGTAAAATATAGACCGCGTGTGGCTTCATGTTGTTAGGTTTGTTTCGCGTCTTACTATGAAGACCTCCTCGGTTGAACTGACTTCCGTTTGAGTTTGTACCGGCTTTAATAGGGACTCTCGAGACACCGTGGCGCCGGGCCGGGGGTGCACATGCGCGCCACCCGCCACCCCGTCAGTAACACCCAACCTAGGGGGGTTGGGTGGCAAACATTGTGGTGGCAAAACGACGACTTAACGAGTCACGCCGCAAGACGACACCCTGTTCTATGCCTAAGACTACCTAATCTACCTGGATATGTCTAACAATATAACTAAGATTATTTATTGATATCCGTAGGAAAGCATTCTGCTCTCTGGTGGGCCTATATTTTCAATAAAGAGCATCCAATTATATTATTTCGTTAGATAATACGCTCTTATCGGTGTGATGAGAGAGCCATCTACATAATAACCATCCTATATTGGTGGCAACTCTTGCATGCGACACTGTCGTTAGGAAGCACTAATGTCCACCTACAAGTTCACTTAACAAATTGACCACGATAAATTGACGTTAAATTCGTTGTTACGGCCGCCACAATAATAATACCATTATTAACCTTTTATTTAAACTTTGTGCGGCATAAATCAGTCGCTTTGGAATTGATAAAGCGATTAACATCTGCGTCAGACTTGCTAATTTACAAATCGTTTCGTCTCTAGCAATTTTTTGCAAAACTTGCTCCTAAACCATTCCCAATTTACAGGACAAAGAGGATCCCTGATCTAATTATAAGGTTTGCTTATCATGATGAGAAGAAATAAAAACCTTATTGTCAGATCGTGTAAGTATTTTACATATGTAATTTAGATTATCTGGACATATGACATCATTTTTCCTAATGACAGTGGATAGTAAATTACTTTTGCTACGGACAGAAGCTCAATCAGACCATCCAAATATTCGTGCGATCGAAGTCCGATATGTGTGTTTGGACTACATTTCATAAATGTATGTATGTGTGCATACCTACATTTAATGTTTGTAGTTAAATGTCAATAGCTAATAGCCTACCGTTGAGCCACGTCGAAGACAATAGTTGCCTAGGCGACCAAATGACAACAAAAAAGCGCACTATAGGTACCTAATAATATTGTGCCTAGGCACAGCGAACAACGATGGTGACCATCTCGCAAGAGATATTCCCAAATATTGAAAAAAATAAGAAATTAAAGCGATCAATTCAAGCCTTAAAATAAACCTAAATTAGCATTTATATTATCTAAAACCTTGATGAACCCGGACTAAACCCTTTTCTTTTAAAATGAGAAATGAGGTCAATTTTCATTTAAATTTGCACGTGGCTAAATGCGTGCATCAATAAAGGTGTTTGAAACAGCCTGATGGACGCAGCTCTTTAGTTATCTTGACTTCTTTTTTATTGAATTCTTCCTATCGAGGATAAAAAGTCTCGGAAAAGAAAATAAGAAATTGTCACCGTCTTGATTAAATATTAACGTGAGATATTTCCATGTGCCCCGAAGGTGAACTATCGGTTCACCCGTGAGAACCGACGGGTGTAGGGGGACAATCATGCGGCGCCGACCTAATTGTAGCCAAGTGGCATTTCTTCCAGCGACATTGTTAGAAACGCGTAATTGTACCTAGAAATGCTCGATGGCTGAAGTGAAGTCTATAATTTATCAGACATAGGCTGCTAAAATATTCAACGATAATGGGAACCTTACTGGCGCCATCGTCCACCGCCTACCCTGTGACTGGACACGTGATGTTCGAGGCTACACCACCACCACCACCACTACCACCCATATGATTAATTCCCTCCTTCTAGAGAATATGCAGGTGTCTTTGAGGTCACTTCTATATAATTCAAATGGCCGTAATGACAAGTCTCGATGTTTCTTGCGCATTTTAAAGTAGAACATGCACGTTCTAGAACTGTCTGATTGGACCTGTTTCAAAGGAAATTTCTCGGTGCATGAATTTTTAATACAATAATGACGCGGCCTACTTTGAAGTACGAAGCGAATAGGTACTGCGTTGTTGGTATCATACGTATTGTTTATACCATGCTAACTTAAACAAATATTTAAGATATATTTCCATAAAACTAATTGTATTTATAAAGAAGCGCACCCCGCGTTGCGTTGTCGCATCGCGCTTGTCTGCCGGAGTATTCCACATAAGGATGTATAGGATAATTCGTGGAATAAAATATGCGTTTTTTCCTGAAATGACACGCATTTTACTGGTAGTTGTGAGTAAGGAGTACCTACACGCCTGTCTCATATATTTTGCTAAAGCGTCTCTTACGCTATAAATTTGGGGACGTTTAGCAAACGAGGTCTGCGCAAAGGTTCGTAAGGACTTAATCTATTATTGATAGAGGCTTTGCCAAAAGCCTTTTGGCCAAAGGGAAATTCGATTACGGATGCTGCTATGAAACACCTTGCTATTATAAGTAATTTGGGTTCAAATCCGGGAAAGTACCAATTTGACTTTTTAAGTTCATATGTAGGCACTTTTTTTCAATTCACGGGTGGGTGGAGCTTGTGGCTAAATAAAAACAGCCACGGGTCGATCGAAGTTAAGCTACGCTTGCCGAGGTCAGTCCGTGGATGGGTGTCGCTCATTACATATCGAGTCTCCTCCGTGCCCCGGAAAGCACGTTAAGCCGTTGGTCCTAGCTGTCATTTATAGATCTTTGACAATTGTTACGGGTAGTCAGATGCCCGAAAGTCTGACAACCAGTATTACCAAGGGGTAGCTTGTTGCCCAGTAACTGGGTTGTGGAAGTCAGATAGGCAGTCGCATGTAAAATACTGGTATTCAGCTGCATCCAGCTAGACTGGAAGACGACCCCAACATGGTTGGGAAAAGGCTAGGCAGATGATGATGCCTGCTCGTAAATTACTTTTCAGGCTTTTGAAAGTAACTGCGAGATATGAGTGTTTCAACGAAATTTAACCCACCCCCGCGTAAGTAGGTATAACGAAACAGACCTTTTTGACGGTAGACTATTAAGATACTCCACCAATGTGACGTAATAATAAAAAATCTGCCTATAGTAAATGATGGTCGGTTTTGGTACTTGCCTCCCCGGCTATTTTTTATTTAATTTTGTATTTATAATTAATACACAACTAGGGAACTCCTTTATTATAAACCATGTCTTTCAAAGGTGGCATGTACAATAATATAACTAACTAACTTATTGTTAAATAATATGAAGTAATAACATCAGAGGCAACGCTCCATTTTTTTTCCCCATGCTAACATTACCACTAACGGTTTTCGTAAATCGTGGAAGGATACATTTAACCCTCCGAGATTGACGACTAAGATTTCATCCGACAGCATTCAATTATTCATAACACAGCCGTATGCTGTGATCCGTCGTATAATAAAATCTACAGAATATTTTGGCAAAATCATCGTAACATAGTGTTGTACTCAGTGTCGTGATTGCCACTTCATACAAAGCAATCGCACTTAATTCACGCTCGAGGTCCCACGTTGGGCGCCCGTGTCTGTCGTATCCGCTTCAGTATGTGTAACGAACCAATGAAAGGATTACAAACTACTTACAACGCTACCAGGCTAATATTTGATACGTTTACAGCTCTGTGCGAGATAAACGATCTTGTATCCCTACCTCAATGAGAACTTAATTTGGTCATGTATGTCATGTAACATAAAAACTAGGATAGGGAATTTTGAGCTAATCTCGAATACCCACTGATGTTGAAAGTGTTGAGTTTGTGTTTTTTTTTTTGTTATAATTTTGTTTTTAGGGTTCCGCACCTCTTAAGGTAAAAAAAGGAAGCCTTATGAGTTTACTCTCTTGTCCGTATGTCTGTCCGTGTGTCACCACCTATTTTTTCAGGAACTAGCAAGTTGAAATTTATACCAGATACTGGGGTCCATTATAGTCTCTATTAGATGTATAAAAATCAAGGTCCTGAGTCAACACGATAAAAAGATATGTGAAAAAATATAATTTCACTAAATAAAAAAAAAATACTTTAATTTTCAACTTATTTATTTTTCGGAATTTTCCCTTCACTTGTACTGTAAGACTGCTTTTAACCAAAATTGACAATTCTAGCTCAACCGGAAGTACCCTATAGGTTTAAGGTCAGAAACCTTTATGGTAGTTCCCGTTGACCTAGAATCACGAAATTTGGCAAAAAGGCAAGGTCTTGCAGCACACATAAAAGAAAAATACCGAAAAAGAAAAAAAGAGTAAAAGTAGTTGGTAGGTACGGAACCCGCGGCGCACGAGTTCGACTCCCACTTGACCGGGTTTTTTTTTCAATATTGTGTCTATCGCATTATATTTTACTTTATGCTTGCATTATTAGGATAAACAGTGTAACAATTGTAGATAGGCCAATAAATAAATAAATAATATAAAAGGTCCCGGAAGGTTTCAGTACTTGCTCCCATTGCTCTCGGAGAAACTACTGACTTAATCGGCAGCGACAGTTTTGCTTTTAAGGATTAGTGCTTAATTCTAAGGAGTACTCAAACCAAAATATCCGCTACATGGGAGGACCGTGCCGTCAATAAATTAAGCAGTCGAAAAGTCAGACAGAATAAGAGGTTACATGTATTACTGACATAGTTAAACCTGATTGACCTCATATGTGTATCTAATGGGAAGATTCCTCAAGTAGTACTCAAGTGGTACGCGGCCAACATTTACAAAAACAATTCCACACAAGTCATATGCGTGCAAGAGTTCGTAACATAAGTTATAAGAATTTTCCAAAGCGTTTGAAGTTGCCGAACGCATTACCAATTCTTTAATTATTGCCTAAAAATTTTAAGAGCGCAGTTAAAGAATTGTTTCTATTTGAAGAAACCGTTTAGGTAATTAGGAGAAAGGGGCAGCGTGGAGGGCTTCGGTCGCCCCCTGTGGCCTTTCAGACAACGGTTATCCATTTTGTTTCCTCGTGGGCCGGTGTGCGTGAATATTTGATGTTTCTATCGATCATAACTTCTTTGCGGGGCTACGACGTACCAAGGATAGGCCTCTAAGGTAGCAAGTGAAGCAACGGCTCTTTAAGAATTATATTGGACTGCATTTAGTTGTTAGTAGTAGGAGTTAACGGTGTTTGCCTTGAGATAATCGGAGCTCATCAGATTTCATTTCTAGCCCCTGCGTAAATTGTAATTACATTTATTGCTATGCCTATATAGACCCTACGCTAGCTTTGTTGAGGTAAACCGCGCGTCTGTCAGGGTGATGGGTCGAGAGAATATTCTGTGTAAGAGAATTTTCTGTCATCAAGAATGTTCTGAAATATTGAGAATATTTTCAGACCATTCTCTGTCACCGAGAATTTAAAATAGTTTTTCTATTATTTGATTGAAGCTTAAACATGTAGAACTATGTTTTTCATTTAAAGCTGAATGAATATAGGTAAGTAAATGTTTTGTTTTGCGGCAATTTTAATCGAGTTACATAACGCAACTAACAATAATACAACACAACTTAGACTTTAAATCCTAATAGGTGGTGTCCTATAAGTGAAGGAGTACACCTACTTTTTTCTTATGGGACAAGCCCGCCACACTATTCCCAAACCACTGCAACTCTTGAAAACCAGAATCAACAGTGGCGACCACCATAAAAGCGTTTAGACAATGACGAGTCCCGAAGAAACGATTCAACTGTCTTGGATCCCGCAACGAAATTAATCATAAAATAATAGCGGAGGAGTTAGAAAAATACATAATTTCCACTTAATAACCAGTACATGTGTCATGTATTGTGTACGTCTTTTGTTAGAGATCCTCAATCAACATTAGAAATTTAAACCAATTACAGATTGGATTACCAAGTTAAAGGGCGATTACTGCCATTATCCATTTTAATACACACGGCATTTGTCGTGTTACAAGAATTGTTAAAGGACTGCAATTAATATTTTGAGCGAGGAATCAGCTGCTAAATGTAAAGAAAAATATTAAAACAGAAAAACGAATGTACCAAATCCAGCTATGGCCAATGCTGCAGTTCTATTGAAGCCAACAAATTATGGTACAACAGTGACATTAGGTGAAAAAAAAAAATGAGAGCGATCATGGTATTTGTTATACATTTGGCAGAAAAATATAGTATTCTAGTACACAAACTGATTCAGGATGTGTCTGTTTACAAATGTGGTGGTGTTTTATGGAGAAAAGACTTTATTTTGAAAACAGTCGACAAGTGACATAAGTTACGTGGCGGCAAAATATTCAAAGACTAAATGAGGAGCTATCGCGATAACAATTCTGACTGCTCACCAACATCTGCTTCAGTGGAGCACTCATTTTCAAACATACAAAAAAACGTAATAATCTTTATACTGAAAGAGCAGGCATAATTTGTTGATTCGACCAAAAACTATCAGTAAAACCAAATTTTAACAAGATTCTGACGAACCAAATCGAGGAAAAAGTACCTACGTCCTTCGCTAAATGTACTTAGATTATTATTCTGTCGAATCACACAGTCGATCTAAAGAAGTAGAGGATGACCCCGGAATATTGATGGATAGTCAAATTGTGACATCGTTCCAGTTTTAATAGATGATTAAGTTTTTTATTGTCTTTTCTTTAAAACAAATAAATAAATCAGTTAAATAACTAATTTATAAATATAATGTGTACTTGCAATTCTCATTGTGATTCTATTATTTTATTTAAACTTAAATTTATTTAATTATTTCGATTTACCTGATTTAGGTAAATCAGGTAAATCATAATTGTTTTGATTATGTTACAGAAATGTTTACACTTCAGTTTGCAATTAATGTAAGTAAAACTGATTATTGGAAAATAAGCAGTTTCATTTCAAAAACCCATGTGAAACACTAATCTGCCTAGCCTTTTCCTGACTATGTTGTGGTCGGATTCCAATCTAAACGGATGCATCTTAATACCAGTATTTTATATGGAGCGACTGCCTATCTGACTTTCAAAAGCCAGTTACTGGGCATAACAATACCCTGACTACCAGTAACATCTGTCAATGACCAACGGCTTAACCTGCTTTCCCAGGGAACAGAGTTGTCTCGATATGGTACAATCGGTCACCCATCCTTGTCTGACCTCGGCAAGCGTAGCATAACCTTCGAACAATTCGTACGACTGTTTTTATTTAGCCTCGAGCTCGATTTCACATAGAGCTATGAAATACTAATAATTGTATAAAAGTAACGAGAATATACCCAAAAACTAATGCGAAAATTTCTTGGGAACGTTGAAAAGAAATTGCCAAGAAATATACTTCTACAACTGGTTATAGTTGACGTAAACTTCATAAAACATTTAATTGTTACACAATCTTTTTATCTCAGATGTTATAAGCGAGGAGTTATAAATTGTAATTGAGTTGTAACTTGTCACACATTTTTGTCCCAGAGAATAAACTCAAAAACTTAACAAAAAGTTTTTTCAGAATTGAATGCTATACCTAGTAAACGTGCTACTACTTCGCTTATCTGGCGAAGATGTCGCGCTACAAATTGATCACAGTGGTAATCAATTTGCCCGACATTCTTATTGAAGATCCAGGATAAAGTAACAGATTGGATTAGTCAAAATCAATTAGGCAAGTACAAAAATCTGTACATGTCTTGTTAATTGCTGATCAGTCTAAAATACGTTGTGAGAAATATATTTATTTTATTTATTTATTTATTAATTATCATTTGTTGGGTTATTCTCCGACTGCATTTTAAGTGTGATTCCTATGATATCATAACATATTGTCTACTTGCAGACGAAGCAGCCTAAGACTAACTGGCGCCGGAACACCGAAGAAAACGGACAAGAAATATACCTCTTGCATTTAATATGTAAACCATAATTTCCCTCTATACAATTCCGTATTGGCTATTGGCGTGCAAGTCTATCAAGTAAAAGGAATACCAAATGATGCATTTAAGGGTGAAATGGTCTTCATTACTTATGTAGGAGACGTGGTGGTTACCAAGAAAAGTAGTCTAGAACAGTAAGAAAGGTATCGGACGGACGTTCCGTGAGTATAATTGGAGGGCCGTGGGCGTGCCGCACGCTACGGCGGCGCAGTCGGACGGAGACATATTATATTATTTGCCTCTCTAGTAATTTCCCCGTCCGTTCGTCCGTCCTTGTATATTTAAGCGGCGGCGTCACCGAGTCGTCCATGCCGCTCTCATGCATATGTCATGAGCAGTTGCTGCGCAACGGTTTGTTGACGGTCGAGCCGCGGGAACCGCGACCACCGGCCCCACCATAGATAATTATTACGTTCTACTTTCGATTCCAGTAACTATCGGCGTCTCCCTATCGGCGCCACCCACCCCACATGGTGGTGGTGCCGCGACGCCGCACCACCTCGACCAAAGGGATGAGGCGACAATTAGATTCCCGTTTTCTCCAATATTGTATTGCATGTACGGTCAAATTAAATGTTAGGCACCGTAAAAGCAGTCATAAGTCTGGTGTAAGCACGCGAGGCCATAAATATCGTGGCTCTATTTAATGTCCCCGAGGGCAAACAGCGTGGATAGGTTATTGAATAAAATCATTAAATATTTTTATGTCCTACTTAAATACTCGCGCCGGAATTCATTAGTTGCTTCGGGAGATTTTTATTTACTGAACTATAATAAGAAGATGTATAATAACAGTGGAGCCCCGCGGTATCCATAGGCCATCGCTTTCTTCGAGATAAATTACTTAGGAGATTTCATAGATGTTTGACTTTGTGATGGATTGCCTCCGAACCCCGCTACGTTACGTTATAAGAGGGAGGGAGTTCAGTCATTAATTAACCACTACTGATAGAAAGAGTTACTCTGTATTATAAGAAAATAAGGCTAATGGTTTTTTTAACAGCTCTATAAGGGATTTTTTATTGCCGGCTTTTATTACGTTTACATGGCTCTATTTAGACTCGACGCAATTCTATACTTGCGTCCACCAAAGATAACGTTATCTAATCTAAATTGGTACAATATTGGATTTGACTTTTTAATTTAGCTAGAAAAGTGGCAAGTTTTTATTGTCATGAAATTATAATATGCATGGTTAATTTTGTTATTGTGCACTAACTACGACGACAACATAAAACCTTTGCATGAATAGCACAAATAAGTACATTATTTTTTTTTTTTACATATTATGCTTACTATGTTATGGATTTGACATTATACAAATTGATTTGATGTAACTGATTGCTTATAAGTGAAGTTATTAATCATAATGGCTGCTTATTTGATTGGAAGTATTCATTATGAAAAGAAACATCACGACTGCAGTACTCACAGGGGTAGGCAAGAGAAGTATTATTATTGAGTTAATATGCCATTGCTGGTAAGCAAATTTTGGGGGAAGGGTGAGGAAACTCAACTTAGAACCTAACTCACACCTACGTATGAATCACTGATGACACTCGGGGAAGGGTTCATTTACATATTAAATCAACCAAAACTTTTAGGGCTATATCTTGAAGATGGGGTGCGAAATTACAGAATTTGTTTTTGTGGTGAATAACACCATGAGAATAGCACCATGGTGATCTAGATCTGGTCTATGTCTAGAAAGATAAATAACTGAAAGACAATAGTAGATCCAGGGAAATAAACGCATTACAATTGTATTGACAATTCTTAGTAGTGACATTCAAACCAAAACCTGAACTGTTTCCACATGCAGAATATTAAAGTAGGTTTAAGATAAAAGTAAGATGAAGATGATGATGTTATCAAATAGTGAGTTTGATCAATTTGACCATAATTCATATGATATTGCTGAAATATTACAATGCAAAATGTTTATCAATATTTTTTTTGCTATCTCTATATTGTTTCATTTCATAATGTATCAGAATGCCAACAATGTAGCAATTAATTATTTATCAATGGCTCATTGATGTTTTTCATTAAAATTAGGTAATTGAAATAAGGCAGAAAAAAATATATATATGTAGGTATGTACCACATATGAATAAGGAATATTTTGTGGTATTTCCAGTTTAGCATGATGAACTTTAATGTGTTTGCGGTTCGAATTAGCCTTAATTTAAACTAGACTAATAACAGGTTCATAGTCCTACAGGCCATAATGGTACATGCTGATTATTTAATGATTGTGACAGGCTGTGAGGGCTTGGCCAATAGTGTCACTAATCCATACAGACTTTACTTTTAGGAGAGATGTAATGATACAATGTATAATGGAATATAATGGAAACAACCATTCATCTTCTTTCCAACATAAAATGTTTTCTTTGACACTTATTCTGAGAAAAAAATGTATTTAACATGTTCACTTTTGTTAGATCATGCATAATTCAATGAAAAATAAGTACCCCCATATACTTAGTTACCTTCACTTTCAAAATTGGCATTTTGTGAATGGTTAAAAACTTTGGGTATTATAGACTCAGTATGACCACTATATTCATCATCAGGGTAGAGTTATCAGTTATGTACAACTTATTTTGAGTTAATTACTATGTTTTTAAATCAATGTGGCAATTTGCAATCATGGAAACTAAAATTATCGATTCAATTCTACTCAAAGTGGAGAAAGAAATTTAATTTGAGAATAAACATAAGAAGCAACAAAAGCTACTTTACCGAAGTAGCATCTTCAGAATTCACTATCGTTAGAGGACCTACTGAATAAACAGAATGCTGAAAGCCAATGTATTTAACAACCTAACCTTGTAGCGAGTACCAATATCATTTTATTAGATGTAATAAGAAATAGCTTATTAACAAAATTAGAGGATTTGTGGTGTTCTCATCCAGAACATGAACATAACCCACTAGGAGTAAACAATTGCATGAAATATTTGTCATTTTAAATTAACCTATATTTTAGTTCGCAAATTTCGATGACAAAATACGAGCCTAGTAATATATCATGCTTAGTAACAATACAATGCAATTAAATCAACGCCGGTTGCAAAATAATCGATAACATGACATGACGGACGGACAGTCATGAATGACTAGTAAATTATCAAGGGTTTTATTAAAATTGACGTACCTTTAGTAGACGAAAAACAACAATGATTAACTTCTGCACAAATCCTTATAATACGTGTAACGATGGTTTTCAAATTAACTTGAATTAATAATTAACTAAATACATTGCGAAACAGGAAAACGACAAAAAAAATGGCGGCAATGGTAAAAAAAAAGATGTTTGGTAGGTTTCGTTGTTGTATTACCACACTAACCTACTTTTCAATAATCTACCATTTAGTTAATCGATAATATTTTTAAAATAATTATTTTACAATGTACAATGGTGGTTTGGTGTAAATCAAACGAATATTATTTGAGTCAATACTTTACTTCACCATTTATTACCATTTTACAAGTAAAAATTAGAGACTATTTTTCCACGTTTCTAAAATGTATGTAACGGATAGTCGAGAATGTCTGCTTGGTCTTGTAATAGTTGTCAACATGTACTTTTGCCTTCTGTGTTGTTTGTTTTAAAAAAGTTACAACAACAATGTCAAATTGTCAAAATAACTGTCAAATATGTGTGATTGACTGAATGGTAAATGCGATTTATATGAAATTTGTCGAGTAAATTTAGAGTTGTTACAAACTGTGTATCTGTTTAAAATTAATTATATTGTTGTTCAATGTAGTTTGTGTTTAGGCATGCGTTTACCATGAGGAATACCTATTGAAAGTAGGTACTACAAAACATAATTAAATTACGATTCCTGAACTTCCAAGAAATGAAAAATGAATAACAGCTCGGATTATATTTACTGGTCCGAGCTACATTGCTCAAAAGATGCTCTTACGGATAACTATGGGTGGTTCATGCAGTTCCTGTTGGCGGTGTTGGCGTTTACTTGTCTAATAGGTAAGAAGTTGTGAAATACAGGGCAGAGTTCAAGGTAGTTTCGTAGCGATACCACAATATTGCGTACCGTCTTTTCTACAATACGTTGCCCAATGAGACTCTGTGTTTTTTCTATGCTTAAGATTTTTTTAACCATCTTAGGTTTAAAAAATCTATAAATATAATACCATTCATTAATAAAATAAGTGTGTGTAAAATAGTAACAGCTTTAGGATAACTTATCTGAGTGTACTGACTGAACTCAAAAGACAGTAAAACACTATTATCAATAACTGGTTGCACTCTGTCGGCTTATCTACATTATTCTTAAACAACCACATACTATTTGGATAGTATTGACAAGATAAAATATTTTCATTAAAGGTAAAAGATTTTGTGAGCCACGGTATGCACGGAGGCCGTGGCTTATTTGGTTCTATGACACATCAAAGCAAGGATTGGGAGCACTGATCATACATGCAGCCAATGTATGGCTGTCACCACACCTCACTGGGAACCCATGCACATGGTATGTCAAGATAATGTTTAAAGTATCCTACCTCACTTGTATCCTTTTTCAATAATTTTAAACCACCAGAAAATGGGTTAAATCTATCCATGCTTTGGTATTTCAAAGTGGTTTCAAGTATAAGCATCTCAATTGAGTTTCATTAACACATTTTCATCAATATGTTTGTCATAGTGTGTATCAACTGCTGTATAAGGCCACCTTAAAAGATAAAGGTAATAGTGTAATATCAGCAAGCTGACTGGATTGACCTATACTTGCAGGAATTAAGGAGTAGGAAAAATGAATTTAAATGTATTAAAACAATATGAACATTGACCATGACTCACAAATATTTTAATTACTATTAACAGATCATTATGCAAATCACTGTAAAATATTGTGAACCTTAAGTCATAGCAACAAGGTCTAATATCCCATGCATGTTTACTGAACCATGTAGAGTAGTGTAACCAACATATTTTTATTTCTTACTGTATTCTTAGTATGTGCAACCATTGTTTAAAGAGAATGTAATTGTGTTGACAGGTACATAGTGAACTTTATGCTGGATTCCACACTGGGCCTGCTAATAATATGGGCAGGCATCAGACTAGCTCAGCACTGTGCAAGAGCTTATGACATACCACTCATTAATTTTGGTGAATATGGTAAGTGTTCAACAGTCTGTTCATTTACTAATAATCTTTAAAGTAGCTACATTTTACGACCATGCATTTTTTATTGCAATTTAAGTCTTATGTCATGGGTTTTAAAAGTCACATTAGGCTAAGTACTTATAATTTGCTACCTTTTTCCTTATCTTTGTTTTAACCATAGTTAATCAAGTGAACATTACATTGAATCGGCAGGGTAAGCCACAAAAATTACAGTAAATGGATTACACATAAACCTGTAACCATACTCATATGGATGCAACATGAGATCTCTCATCAGACTCAACTAGCCACACGAAACTCTTACGACACCGTGGATAGCTCAACAGGCCGCAAGTAAGGTCCCCAGGCCTCATAATGTAGTTCATTATCCTTAAATAATTGTTTGGCGGTTGGCGCAGTGGCAGAGCGATTAACTGCTGCGCCGCGTGTCGTGGGTTCATTACCCGCACGGAACAAATAATTGTATGGCCTACAGGTAGTTGTTCCGGGTCTGGCTGTTTGCGTATGTGAGTTTGAGTGTTTGTAAACGCACCCACGATACCGGAGAAATTCCTAGTGTAGGGCAACGTTTTAAAAACAGAAGGAACATAAATCAAACACGAAAATAAATATTTTCTTTATCTGTCATCTATCAGGTAAGCCACCAATGTGCGCGGCATGGATATGCCAGTGCATACTATACGCAGCGCTGGCAACGTTCGCGAAGTCAGTGCTAGCGCTGGTGCTGCGGCTACCGCCGGTGGTGGCCGTGCTCTCCACGTTGAGACTCTCACCCGTCTCCGACCCGCGACTGGAATTGGCGGTTGTCATGCTCATAATACCCTTCTTTGTTAATGTAAGTATTTTTAACTGTACTAGCTGTGGGCGATATAGTTTTTTTTTCAGGTTTTATTTAGTATCTGCTTTTATTTTACGCTACTAAACGTATTTTTTTTTTATTAGTGCTCGCTGAATGATCGAAATTTGACCGTTTCAACTTTCTGTACTCCTCCATATAAATTTTTACTAGGTATACCAAATCACACACTGCTCTGTGCGCGCAATGTTTCTAAAAAGGGATCCGAAGTGGTCGCTTCACATATTAAAATTAATAAACCTACCCCCTGACCCCCCGGTTAAAGAAAAATCGCGAAGCGGATAAACGTTTGTAACTCTGCAAGTGAATTAAAAATGGACAGACAATAATCAAAATGAAAGTTATATAATTTGTGTCCATCAGGGTTTTGATCAATAAAAAAAACCACTTGAATGTCATATTTACAGGAGAATGCAAGAAACTTCACACTTAAGAAAATTTGTTTAAAGATTCTTAATTACTTTATCAGATCATATATAGTCGTCATATGAGAAGATGTAAACCAGACAATAGACGTATGATCAGATAAAAATTATTATACCAAGATAGAATATAACATTTGACTGTTTCACAACCCGTTTGCCCGATGGGATATACGATTTTTATTTAATACATTTTAAAATATTAATTTATGTGCACCAAACGATAAAGTCGCCACATACAAACACACATCATGATGGCTGGCGTGAGAAGGTGGAAATATACCCATTGCAAGTGGTTTTTATTTAAAAATACATTTTCTATTTGTCAGTTACAAATTTATTTTAGTTAAATACTTAATTTAATTACTAGCTAGCCTGTGACTTTGTTTTCGTAAATATTGTATTTCCACCTTCAAAACTTAACACCTCCACCTACATTAAGAGGTAGTTTACGACAGTTAATGATAACGATCTTTGTTATAATTATAACAATGTAATAAATTCATTTTTTACAGAACTAGTCCATATGCATACATTGTGAAATTTAATAATAGTATGAATTAATTTAATGATAAAAAGGTTCCTATCGTATTCACCACCAAAAAGGTTCATTCATTACAAATCCTTTGCCGCGACGTTACTGTTATTTATACTACCTTGTATAACTTAAAGATGATGAATACCAGTTTTCGAATTTATCAAGCCACGCAGTAAAATTTGCCCTTAAAAAGTATTATTATTAATAAAAAATAACATCACAAGTATTGAAACCGTGTTAAAGATTCACCTATGTAAGTTGAACAGCCCCTAAAGCTCAAGATAAAGTAAGTTTAAAAAAAAATGGAATAATTACGATCTCTGTAATTTTATTAGGTTATGACTCGTATAAGATTAGCGCAGGGAATAAGATTTTTAGTACAAAACAAATCCTCCTTCTCACCTCCTTAAAGGTTAAATTGATTAAAAAGTCAGTCATCCAGTTTACCCTTTTATGTAAGATCAGCTGCATCCGGTTAGACTGGAAGCCGACTCCAGCACAGTTTGGATAAGGCTATCGTTTTCCCAACTATGTTGGAGTTTGCTCAATCGATCATGTTGACGATGAGATAAATAGTACGTAGATTGGAGTCTTAGAGGTTTCCTAAAGATAATCGTAGGAGACTCGATAGTCTTCTATAAAATTCTTCATGGAAATAATCTTGATACGTACAGTTTGTTTACACATAACATACGTGTAATCGGAAGATATTTGCTCGCTTTGTGCGATAACAGCTTTCATACGTAAATGTTGCATTCCCTTCACTTAGACAAAACAATTGGCCATTCGGCAATACAAGTTATTGATTATTAAGTGTAGCGACAAGTAGGATAAATGTAGAAACGTGGTAGGTACTTCGTTTGCACCAGCAAGTAACACCTGGGTAAATAATTACTTGTCCTTACCTACTTGTAAATATTCGTCACCTGTCACGTGGGTAAACCATGTAAATTAATATAAGAGAGTCAACAATACGTCCCAGCCTTACGTTATATTTCCTCAGTCGCTAAGTAATTATAAATGTCTTGAACATAAGCTTTTCAATTTAATAACTCAAGATCGATGGGGCCAAGATCGCCTCTAGGTACAGTAAAAATTACGCAGAATTCTGAAAACGTAATACTGTTGTAGTTTTCTCTATCATAGGTTGCCATCTCTGCAAAATTATCATGCCATCATGGTCGAAAGAGTTACTTTGACCCCGGAACGTAAGGGAAAGGACGGAACACGGATGGGTTTTTTTTAATCTTTATTTATTTTAAGGTGTTTTATCACTCGGTGATAATGTCACCCCCATAACAGCTACAATTATCATATTAAAACTAAACTAAACAATGGGAATTACTTAATATTATACTAATGTATGTTTGATGGATGGGTTTTATTCAGAAAAAGTCTGACACGCCCTGCCGTTCCACCCAGAACGGGAGAAATCCTTGGATGATCTTCCATCCTTAAAAAAAAGAAAAGGCTGCCATTTCTGTAGCTAATCAGAAGTCGTCGTAAGTAATTCTTACAGTACGGATTTACACTACAGTCGTTCTTCGCGTACATGCTTTTTCAACATGGGATTATACATAGGCTTAAATTACAGAACATCACGTGCTGCAATACTTACGTATATCCCTTCGTCCACAATACCCCACTTCGTTACTTTATTTCATTACCAGACTTGCCCACAAATTCCCATTCAATTTGTAACAATGCACCTGCCAATTATCGAATTATTCAAAATGTAGTTTCCCTCTATTACAAACAGGTATTTCCGTTTTCAAAATGTACCCTCGACTTTAACCCTCTCATTAGCGCATAAAGTCCTGCATTAGTCCACAACGCTCTCTATAGTCACGCTATTATTAATGACAGGGCGTAGGCATGTAAGTGATGTATGCCTTGCGGTCTTCCCCAGCGAACCAGCGCTAGCCTTGTAGGTATACAAGGCTAGCGCTGGTTCTTTAAAGTAAATGCTTAATTTGTACGTCTACATCACAGAATACATAGAAATACTTACGTAAATGACACATATCCGAGAAGTACCTACTAATGTTCAACTTGAAATTTTTATCTTTAAAAGGACAATAACCTCGTCATTAAGTATAAAGCTAAGTATTAATGCCCGTTATCACTAACACGAAGTGGCGACACTTAAATGAATGCCTAAATCATCATCAACATCCTCCTGCCCTTATCTCAATTTATTTCGGCGCACCATATCTTCTTCTTCCATTCATCTATTTGCCTACTTTCTAGCCATACAATCTTTCACACAATCCAAAGCCATCTTTTCTTTGTTCTCAATCTACTCTTGTAACCTTAAGTTCAATTTTAAACCTAGACTTGAAAATCCAACATCGTGTTATTTCCGTCATTTCTAAACATTTTCTACGTACGGGACCATTTCAGGGAACCTCCTGGTTTCGGAGATATTGAAGGTCAAAGTTCCACCTGTTTTTTTTAGGTTTAGTTTATTCACGAAAGCAAGTTTTTAATGTTGATAACTTATCTTTAAATGGGGGTATTTAAACTCGCACACATGCCCTTGCACCAAAAGCAAGCTATAGGATTTGTTACACCAAAATAAAAGTCATTCAGCAATAATTTTTGTATATGACCTTTTAGTCTTGAGTTCAGTGAAGTATGTATGTATTCAACCGTTGCACTTGTATACTTGTCTTTCATAATTCATATCATTTGTCGAAAGAAACTGGATCCTGCGACACAGGGTATCCTAGTGCGGGATCCAGTATCTCACCTAAATAGTAAAGTGTACATTGTTATACTTAGTTCGATTTATAGAATGCGTAGATGACTTCGACTTCATGATGAGATCTTTTTACACCATGTAGGTATAGTTTTCTAAACACAACCTATTTAGAAAACTATTCAGGGTGTGTATAGTTTTCTAAATATGTTGATATTCTATATTTATGACGACAACCTACAAAAATAAGTACTGATAAGCCAATTTAACTACTAATGTATGTCGCCGATTGACCATCGCTGGCATAGATACTATGATCTTTGATGTCAAGATAGATAAGAAAGATACAAACCTCTATTGATTTTATCAATCGTACGATGAAGGAGATTTGGCGTAAATTTTGTATAATGTAGTTCCTAAATTATTTATTACGTCACCGCGTCGTTGTGATGTAGGTTAATTGGTTAACAGATAATGCCGGAATGATTTGTTTACTAGCTCTAGTTATTAAAATATTGATACATTGTATCAGTTAAACCGCGCATATTGATTTAAAGCAGAATAGACTAAACGCGAAGCCGGCCTGCCTATAAGTATTCCATATTCAAATCCTTTAAAATTCATGTTATTTTCAATTAAACGAATACCAATTGTAAATTATGTTGATTTTAGAATCACTATTAATACTAAAAAACTATAAAAACGCTTGCAGATGTAGCGCAAACTGATTTTTTCAAAGATTGTTTACATTTTTGGAATGTCGATTGCGATCGCTGGATAATTAAAAAAAATTGCTTTGTTTCAGATATTAATATTTTGGGTGACCGACAACTTCCTCATGTATCATCCGCGAGGAGTGAGCTCAAAACTAAAGACAAAGGTAACATAGATAATAATTCTTCATCCAGAAGGTTGATAGTGTAAAGCAACCACGCTGCATAGACTCTTTGCAAATGTTCATACCATATTTCATCTGAGGAAGCCATTTTCATATAAATTATATTAGGATATGCTTATCAGAATATCTGTGCAGCCCATTTGCTTTGTATTATCTATGTAAGATGACCTTATGAATTTCTACGTGGTAACCTGATTAAATGTTATTTCAAATCCTATCAAACCACCCGCAGGTGAGATATCAATCCATCAAGAAAGATAAGTCAGGTTCCGAGGAGGAGAAAGACTCGGCGGACGAACGTCTTTTAGGAGCCAGCGTATGACCCTACAGGAAGCCCAGTGTATTTCGGGCTTAAATCGTAATCTCTTAGAGTAGTACTAGCCACCAAGTTTATTAGACAACTGTCTATCGTGACGTTAACTACAAATGTCTGACGGAATACAACGGTACCAACAAAAACGTGGGATCTGGTGTGGGCATCATTCCATCCAGTTGTTTCGTATTTTTGGTCGGCTAGTAATAGTAACTGCTGGTCCTCTACTAACTTGCCATACCTAGGTCCTCAACCGTTGACTCAAGACTCTTCGATCAATTTTGTAATCGGTCAGCAGACCACTGACTATAAGAAATCTTGAAACCCAATAAACGATACGTACTTGACTTGATCAAATATTCGTTAATCGATTGTAAGTATTATGAATTTATCACTTCTATTTTACTCGAATTGTTATCCATAGATGTGAAATTGTATGTTTTGTATATTTTTGTAAATTAAAAGTGAGGGTATGGCAAGTTATGTAGTACCGTGCGGTCAAAATGTGTAGGAATGAGCTTTCGCCATATATTGTAACGGATCAGCTGTTGAACCAACTTAGGGCTGCCATCCGTCCGGGTTTCCCCGTATTTGTCCTAGGTTAGGGGCATTCGGGGAGCGTCCGGGATTTCATTTACCATCCGGGCTTGAAATTTTAATTTTGAAATATAATATTTGTTTAGTTTAAATTCAATTGTTTTGCTAGAATACATTCTTCTTAAAGTTTTAATCTTTAATAAGAATCTGTTTTGCTTTTGTAGAAGACCTCCTTTATTTTAAAATTGTATGCAAATGAATATATTTGAATTTAAGTAGAGAATGTTGTAAACTAAAAAAAATCTGGAGGTTTACTTGTGGTCCTAGATGGCAGATTTGAGAGATGGCAACCCTAAATGAACTTCAGCGTATAAAACATATGAAAATCGTACATATCCATGAAAAGCTAGTCGTTCGGGCGAAGTCAGTCCTAATTATATTTTGACCGCACGGCGGATAGTTTATTATGGTGTATAATATGTATATTTATAATGTAACATGGCACCTATTATAAAATAATACATATTTAGACAATTCAAAATTAATTATAAAATAAACTTCCATAAGTAATATCGAATCACAATTATTTTAGTTTTTATAAATGCTTATTGTATAAATAAATATAAAATTATTGTAAAAAGACTTTATATTGATATTTTTGCTTTTTTTGAGGGCAAGACTTGGTAGTTTAAACGATTTTGCTAGCATAGTATATTTGCTATGTATAGTGTGGCCATAATTTTAATAGATTGTTTTTGTTGTAGTGAAGTGAGGTATTTGTACCCTTCGAGATATTGATTAATAAGTATATCTTACTTAAGAAGTTAGATAACTACAGAGGAGTTCCAGAAATAAAAACGCTTTAGTAATTGAACGCTAAAATAAAAGTATATCATGTACAAATATTCCATTTTGCTTCAAACAAATGTTATGATAATAAAAAATATATTTTTATACGTTTTACTTTTGAAAATAATATGATTATTTTAAGGGAGTGCCTCCGCAATCGGCGCTGGTAATCTAACGCGAATGGCGGCAGTGATTTTACTAAGAAAACTGAAGCGCAGGAGTTGATGATGAATTTGACTATTTATTCACAAATTAGGCCGACAAAGTAGGCATGGGCATGCTTAGAAATAGTGCTAAATAATTAAAAGAATCTAGGATGCAAGAGCGAGAGACGCAAGCTCGGAAATAGGGACACATCGACCCGGAAACCTTAGGGTCGAAGGCTTACTCGCTCACTCTATCCCCGTTAAAGCCCGAAACCGGGGTCCGCCGATATATAATTAAAAAAACAAAAATAATTAACGTAGACAAACTCTAACTTTCTGGTTCTGCAAAACATTTTGCAAACGTAAATTTATTATTCGTACGTTATCGCCAGTTTTCAATGGCGCTCATTCCGACCCGGCGCCGGCTGCTAAGGCACTCCCTAATTGTAATGTTCCTACACGGTATAGTACTTAGATTCTCATAGTAGTGCCATGTATTTTGATTTTTATGTATTATGTACCAACATCGAATAAAGACTGAGAAAGTCGTGGGAATCATATCTTCCTATCAAATTCCATTTGAATTCCACTTGTTTAGAGGAGCTTTACACTTATTTAGTATTACATCTACATTACGTTACACTTCATGGCATAATTATGTGAGGCAAACTGCGCGTGCGCCCATTGAATAATACCAAATAGTGTGAGTTATAATCTTCAATTAATTATTTATTAATTCGAAGGCTCAAATTCCAACCCAAGGCTATTTGCAGGGTATGTATAGCTATATATTTTTATGTATCTGATCTGTCATTATATTTAAAACATAAATTTCATTTAGTAAATACCTAATAAGCAGAGATCGGTTAATCGGATGCATATTTACATACAGTTGATTTTATTTTCGATAGTTAAGTATGGATACGACACCAAGAAATAACTCGTTAAAACAAAAACATAACCTGGGATACTGGGATCGCATAACTAGTAAATGCGTATTTCACTTTTAGTTATAGTTTGGTTTTATTAGTAAAATCGTAAATCAGTCCATAATTCTAGAGTAGTAATAGTAAAAACTGTTTTTTTTACCATCCATATAATAACCACGTTATATCCCTAATTTCTTAAGATAAACCAGAGTGGGACTGTTGATTCGATGCAGTAACTGAAAAATACACTGGGAAATGCATTAATAAAATAACCAGCCAAGTACTGTATTAAACTGTACTAGAAAATTATGTTTTTAGTGTCTTATGTGACATTAGATTCTGTCAAGTTATTGCATCTATGTATTTATATATATTTGTTGCGACTTTAGGTACATTTTTACCGTACTTAATAATGATAGGCACCAAGATATATTATATGGCCCTAATAAAATATAATCATTCTAAAATGATTGTATTTGTCGGTTCTGGAATAATATTACGCTAAAACATCAACTTTTAGCCAGTTGATACACTAAATCATCAATTCTTATACTAAATTGGTCAATTCCCAAAAAGCTCGGAATCGTGGAATTATTTCAATACATAAGTTCATTCCATACTAAGCCAACACCTGAAGTTTCGGTAAATATGCATCTAATTCTTCCTCCTAATTCCTCACATTGTTCAAAATCAACTATCTATCTACCCACCTGACAATGATCTGATTTGATTCAACAAAAAAAATAAAAGCAAAATAAAATGATATTATGTACTTTATTAACGTGAAACACTATTTTTATGAAAGCAAAAATCATCTAGATATGATTGTGATGTAATGTAAATAAATATTGAAAATAAGGACAAGTTTTATAAAAACTATGATGTATATATTGGCCCATTATAACATTACAACATATTTGTGCATCTGTTTATTGTTTGTGCGAATATAATTCACCTACGTGTTGATTGTAGTTTTATTTTTAATTTTTTTAGTTGCATTTATTTTTTATTTTTGTTACCAAGTTTGTTTTGTTCCATAATAAACGACTGGGAACAATCTGTCGCTATCTCCCGGTCTATCAGTAGGCATCAGGAAGCGTCTGGGCTAATATAACGTCCGTACACTATAGTGACGAGATTACAAAGATGCGTCTAGACAAAGTAAGCGATCTGCCGCATCGTGCTAAGTGCTCGTGTGTTCTGTTCAGTGCGAGCTATATGAATATTAGTAAACGCACCCACGATACAAGAGAAAATCCTAGTGTAAAGCAAAGTTTTTTTTTTAACACGGAAAAGTAATAAATATATCTATAGGACACAATGTGGATTTGTATCAATGGGTTTGATGCATTCCTGGACGTCTTCGCTCCATTCCTGTTTAGCTCTTAGGCTGCTTCCTAAGAGCTAAACAGGAATGGCTGAGGGGAAAAGTTCCTAATTTTTAGTTCAAGCAGATCATCATCTTTTTCATTTAGCCGGGACCTTTAATTTAATCTGCCAACCAGTTTTATCAAGGATAGTTGTGGAGGTCGTATAGGCAGTACCTCCATGTAAAAAACTGGTATTCAGCTGCATCCTGTTAGACTAGAAGCCGACACAGGCTAGACAGATGATGATGATGTCCACTCCTTGAGGTATTCTTCCATCTAGGACCATCACCACGGTCGGAACTGCACGTTGAGCTTGTAGATTTCCGCGACCTTCACCAAAGCACTAGTGCACCTTCCGGGTCTTCCACTCCAGGATCACAGCCAAGTCAAACAGGTACTCTTGGATATCAAGTACGGACAGGTTTTGTCAGATGTTCACCTGCATTGTACAAGATGAGAGGAAATTCGACCAACAAATTAAGTCCAGTTAACTAGGGGTAAAACAAAACTGGTCAGTTACCTAGTAGCTATGATGGTTCTTCGATTTTTTTGAAAGTTTCGACTTGTGACCAAAAACGATTAATTCAGTAAGTATATTCAATTTACACCTCTGATCATTTAATTTATACTTTTCTAAAAACTGAAAAATGGGAGATATTTAAAAAAAAATGCTTGCCCAATACTTACCTAATCTCAGAAATAAAATACAGGTTATTTACATGTGTACCTTTTTGGAAGGCTAATGAAAGCAGTCATTTTACTTATTTGTACGTCCACTGCCATAGTTATTTTCCAATAATTTACGTCGATTCTCGGGAAGATACTTATGATAAATATTATTACTGCTAAAGACCTTTTAAAGAAGCCCAGAGCTCGAATGGCCCCGATCCAGAACAGTGTGTACACAGCTTTACAACACCCCCTTCTTCCTTTCGTTTTGTTGTTTTATCTATACATAAACAAAACGGTTGCCATGGTATTATTGAGTTCCACATTCAAATGTGACATCAATACACTCCATTGAGTTAATTTCTACGTCAGAATGGCTTTTCTTGTAATGCTTTTTATTTGTTAGAAAACGATATTATGTTACAAATAATTGTTTTATTGATTTAGAAACTATCAAAATGGACGAAAGTGATTTAAGGAAGCTGCTGACGACGAAAAATGGTTGTCGTGTGCCATATATGCGGCCCATACCCGATGTACACCAGATGGACAAACTGCCTTTCATACCGACACCGCCTTACAATAGAATCAAGGTAAAACTATTGATTTTTTTGCAGAGCTTTAAAGGCTAGGCTGATGTTGACTTATTGGTCTGCTCAACCCTTCGTGGAATACAGGCGTGATGTTACGTTATGCGTGAACCGATATCTACTAAGTTGAATAAGATAATATCGGCGCTGCGGCTGCTAAGTACGAATAACATTTAAGAGGGGAAAAATGACAAGTTCTGGGTTCGATTCCCAGGTAAGGCAAATTGTAACTAAAGTTTTGCAGTGTGTGTGTTACCGTTGAATACCGATGTGGCTTCAAGCTACATCGATGGAAAATGCTTCTTTCTATAACTTACTGTATCGCATGTAAGTATGTAACAGTGTTGCTTGGTATAAATCGATCGATAGAAGTAGAATATTGAGCACCCATCCCACACGTCCTTTAGATCTTCAATTAAAACTGAACCAGATACAATCTACACAGGCAGTAGTTTTAAAAAGCATTTAATATTTTAGGACAAACAACAAAGCTTCCGCAAGATCCTCGAGGCGAAGGCCACCGAGAGGAAAGTGGAGATAGCTCGCCCGCTGCCACAGCGGAGAGAACGCGAAAGGTTAGAAATATCACAGTCTCGACACATTGCAGTACTGCGAGAATGTGCACAAAAAATACAACCGCCACCTATGGCCAAGGAGTGGGAGCGAAAAATTTGCGACTTGGTGCCCGCCAAACTACGAAACATGTTTCCGAGTTTTATGGACGAAATAATCAATGAGAGTAAACTAGAATGGAACAAAAACCTCCATGATCTCGCGGTTAAAACCATCATCAGAGATGAACCCGGAGTCTCCAGGATAAGGTATCAAGAGCCTTACTTTAAATATAAAGGCATTACAAGTAATTACGAGAAAATGATTTTGTTTCGTAAAAAACTAGTTGACGGTGCCCTTATATTACATCCTTTTATAAGGCTAGTGCTAGAGTCTTCTGAAAGAATGTTTCCCGAATACATCATTGATTTAGCGAAGTATAGGGCACAGGGTGCTATAAAATTGTGTGATTTTCTAGCAAAAGTTTTGGAAGAAATCAAACGCGCAGAATATCTCGTGTCTAGCTCATGGTATGGGATCCTTGTTAATTGGCTCAAAAATCCTAGATGTCTCCGAGGAATGCGTCGTAAGAAAATACCAGACTTTGTAAGGTGTGCGACTAAAATGATTGCAATGCAGATTCAAGAGCTTATGCGCAGGTCTATTGAAGCTATTATAGATGGTCTTAAAGACCCAGAAACGGTTCTTATTTTGAATTTAGATCTAGATTTTGACGGAGAATTTATTTACGATCCAACACTGGAGTATGTTTACGAAACTTTTCATAACATCGCAGACACAATATGCAACATTTCACAAAGACTTATGCCTATAGAGCAGTATCTTAGAATACCATATAACTTTGACGCATTACCAGTCCATTACAATGATTGGTTACACAAAGACGGTCATAAAAGACTACAAAAACAATTAGATGTGGTATTCGAACCACTTCTTCTTTATTTAGAGAAGTTACGACTAGATTACAGTATGCTATACGGCCGTCCAGCGAAGGAAGCCCTGCTCACATTCATTCAGGCAGAAGAAAAGTTTGAAGTGTGTCGGGATAAGATTAAATATTTCCAAGAAATAGATTCCGAAATAACAGGTATTTTAGAAAATGAATATTTTAATTGTGCAACCGTTCGTCAACTCAGAATGGTAGACGGTTTGAAACGAAAAGCTATGGAGTTTGTTAATGACTTAATTGGTGGTATTATCTGTGCTCATTTAAAAGAAAATGATAGTATTTGTGCTGAGTTTGAAGAAATTAAAGCTAAAGCACTTAAAGATCCAGAAAATGCCGCAGAATTAGTAGAACAAGGAATTTATATTTTACACGCAAAAGCAGTTTTAGTAGAAGTGTTAAAGGAAAGAATTTTGGTACAAATCAATATTATATCCAATCTACTCGAAATGACTTCACTAACTGAAGAACACGTAATATCTAACACACGAACCGTAAACTGGCTCAAAGACATTAAGCCCATATTTGAGAGAAACGCTGCGTCATTCGAAGCCCATAAAGCAGAAATGGAAGAACATCTACTGGGTACTATTGGAAAAATAAACAAAGAAGTTCAGGAAATGATACCGTATTTAGAACTTTTAGACAACATGGATGATGTTAACCACACACTTGAGTACCTTGAATACTTGAGAAAACTTGTACATCGATTAGACGACTGTGATAAACTCGTAGCTTGGATTAATACTGAAGAAGCAACATTTAAGTTTCCACTTACGAGCTATCCAGATTTAGAAGAATTAAAAGATTACGTTAAACCTTTTTACAGTCTTGTATTCTTAGCTCACCAATGGAAGCGGAGTTATTTTACTTGGATGGATGGACCTTTTGAATATATGGATCACAATCAAATAGAATTTGATCATGATTTTTATTATAAAGAGTTCCTCAAATCCTCAAAAAATTATAGAAATAGGATAAAGCAACAAATTGCTGAAGGCACTGAAAAACGTTTCCAGGGACTGGTAGATGATCCTGATGTAAATAATCTTCCGGCTCCAATGAAGCTATGCGCTCAAGCGGTTGCCGAATTAAAAGAATGGAGGCCTAATGTACAGATGGCCCATATAATGTGTAATCCAGCTTTAGTGCAGAGGCATTGGGATGAAATGACTCTCATTGCTGGTTTCGATCTGACTCCTACAGCAGGTACCACGCTGCGAAAGATCATTAACTTCAATCTTACCGACGACATTGATCAGTACGAAATTATAAGTGTAGCAGCGACGAAAGAACTCGCTTTGGTAACAAATCTCAATAAAATGATGGCTGAATGGACAGACATATGTTTTAAAACGAATCCATTTAAAGATACCGGAATAAATATACTCACGGCGCTTGACGATATTCAATGTGTTTTAGACGATCATATCGTAAAAACTGTTGGCATGAGAGGTTCTGCATTCGTTAAACCTTTTGAAGCTCAAGTTAAAGCATGGTATGAAAGAATTTTGAGGACTAACCTAACCATCGATGAATGGGGAAAAGTACAAAGTCAGTGGTTGTATTTATTACCAATATTTTCTTCTAAGGACATAGTAGCCCAGATGCCTGAAGAAGGAGTTATGTTTGTTGAAGTAAATAATACATACCGCAGATACATGGCTTGCGTGGAAAAAGATCCTCATGCGCTTGATCTCGCAGGTAGCGCAGGCGTGTTAGAAAATTTTAAAATTGCTACAGGATTACTGGAGAAAATTAACGAGGGCGTCAATAATTATCTAGAAAAGAAACGACTATATTTCCCAAGATTCTTCTTCTTATCTAATGACGAAATGTTGGAAATTTTATCCGAAACAAAGAATCCTCTTAAAGTTCAACCTCATTTAAAGAAATGTTTTGAAGGAATAAATAAACTAGTATTCGATGAAGAATTTAATATATCTGCAATGATTTCTCAGGAGACTGAACAAATTGAATTCCTTGAAATGATTAGTGTTCAAGCTGCGAGAGGATCTGTGGAAAAGTGGCTAGTTCAAGTCGAAGATCAAATGCTAAAAGCCGTTAAATCGGAGACGGAATTATCTTATTATGACTATCCTAACATATCCCGCGTTGAGTGGGTACTTTCGTGGGAAGGCATGGTTGTGCTAGCGATATCTCAAGTTTATTGGGCCGTAGATGTACACGAGGCTCTGCAAACACATAAATTAAGCGATTTGGACGCGTTTCAGCGTTCTTTGACTAAACAACTAAACGAAACCGTTGCTGTAATTCGACGTACTGATTTAAGTAAATTAAGTAGTGTTACAATAAAAGCTCTAATTGTAATCGATGTGCACGCAAAAGATGTAATATTTGATTTGGTAGGTAAAAATGTTACTGAAGAAACAGATTTTCAGTGGCTGGCACAACTTCGTTACTACTGGGAGGAGGAGAGGGTTTTTGTGAAAATTATAAATGCCGTCGTGAATTATGCATACGAATACTTAGGCAATACCGATCGCTTAGTAATAACGCCTTTGACTGACCGATGCTACCGAACTCTTATAGGAGCTTACTATCTTCATTTAAATGGTGCACCCGAGGGCCCCGCGGGAACTGGTAAAACTGAAACAACAAAAGACTTGGCCAAAGCATTAGCCGTTCAGTGCGTTGTATTCAACTGCTCTGATGGATTAGATTACAAAGCAATGGGTAAATTTTTTAAAGGACTGGCTTCTTGTGGAGCTTGGGCGTGTTTCGACGAGTTTAATAGAATAGATGTTGAGGTACTATCTGTCATTGCTCAACAAATATTATGCATAGTTCAAGCCATAAGACAAAATGTAGAAACCTTTGTGTTTGAAGGCACTACATTGACTCTAAACCCTGCTTGTTATGTTTGCATTACTATGAATCCAGGCTATGCAGGACGATCTGAGCTACCTGACAATCTAAAGGTATTATTCAGAACAGTTGCAATGATGGTACCAGATTATGCAATGATAGGTGAAATTTCGTTATATTCTTTTGGCTTTGTTGATGCTAGAAGTTTATCAGTAAAAATTGTCACAACATATCGATTGTGTTCTGAACAGCTATCTTCACAAAATCACTATGATTATGGAATGCGAGCTGTGAAAACTGTTTTGTCGGCTGCAGGTAACTTGAAAAGAGCTTTCCCTAATGAAAGTGAGAGTATTCTACTTCTCCGGTCTATTACTGATGTCAACTTACCCAAATTCTTGTCTTATGATGTTCCCTTATTTGAAGGCATAATATCAGATTTGTTCCCTGGGATTAGTCTGCCGAAACCGGACTATGCGAACTTTTTGGATGCATGTTATGTTACATGTGAAAGAAATAATCTCCAACCAATGGAATGTTTCCTTCTTAAAGTTATCCAAATATTTGAAATGATGATCGTGCGGCATGGATTTATGATAGTAGGTGATCCCTTTTCTGGCAAATCAATGACATTAAGGATATTATCAGAATCATTAACATTGATGGAAGAGAGAGATCAACCTGGTGGTTGTGCATGCACATACAAAGTGTTGAACCCTAAAGCAGTCACCATGGGTCAACTTTACGGTGCGTTTGATCCAATTTCGTATGAGTGGACTGATGGTATTGTAGCAACAATGTTTAGAAATTTTGCTTCAGAAGATACTCCTGTCAAGAAATGGATTGTCTTTGACGGCCCTGTAGATGCGGTTTGGATCGAAAATATGAACACTGTATTAGATGATAATAAAAAGCTTTGTTTAACGTCGGGTGAAGTGATGGCTATGTCTAGTGTTATGTCCATGATTTTTGAGGTTATGGACCTATCTCAGGCCTCTCCGGCTACTGTCTCTAGATGTGGAATGATATACATGGAATCGGTGTCACTTGGATTCAGACCTTTCTATACCTCCTGGGTGAATACCCTGAATCCTATATGGTATGAAGAAAATGAGGAATACATATACTCAATGTGCGATTGGCTTTTTGATCCATTAATTTATTTTGTAAAAAAAAACTGCGTTCAATTAGCCACAGGTGGAGACGTTAATTTAGTTATAAGCACGCTCCGACTTGTAGTAATGTATATGGATAATGCGGTCCTAGGTGAAGAAGACACTAGGTACACTAGAACTTGGTTTATCGCTGCGTTTATGAGTGGTTTAATTTGGGGAGTAGGCGGAATACTTAATACTGATTCCCGTGAACAATTCGACCTTTTAGTTAGAGAGTACTTTAGGGGTGAAAGGGGATTACCAAGCACGATAGATCGCATTGATGTATCTATTCCCGTGGAAGGTATGCTTGTTGATCATTTTTATATGTATAAAGGTAAAGGTTGTTGGAAACCGTGGATAGAATCTGTGAAAGCAGTCGCTGTAAAGGAACAAATTAATTTGCTTCAAACTGTTATTCCAACTTTGGAAACAGAAAAATACTATGCTTTGTTACAATTACACACTCAGTTCATGCAACCATTGCTTTTTATTGGACCTACGGGTACTGGAAAAAGCTTTTTAGTCCAAAACTTTTTGATGAATCGCATTTCTATAGACCTTTATACTCCGGGATTTATAACTTTTACAACTACAACTTCTGCCAATCAAACGCAAGAGCTAGTTATTTCAAAACTAAACAAGAGAAGAAAAAATAATTACGGTCCATCAAAAGGAAAATTAGCTATCATATTTATTGATGATTTAAACATGCCTGCCAAAGAAACATATGGTGCTCAACCAGCAATAGAGTTACTTAGATTATTTTTCGATCAGGGACATTGGTATGACCTAAAAACTACTGATAAATTATACATACATGACACCTTCTTCTATGGGGCTATGGGACCGGTTGGTGGTAGTAGACAACTTATTTACCCAAGAATGCTAAGACATTATAATATTTACTCCATCAATGAGTTTTCACAAGAAAGTATGACTAAGATATTTACTTCTCTGTTACAATTGGGTTGGAGAAGAAATGGATTCAGTCTTGACACACAACCCGTTATAGTTAACATTATAGCTGCTACAATGGACGTCTACGATAATGCTACGGAAGGTTTAAGACCAACGCCTGCTAAATCGCATTATACGTTTAACTTGAGAGACTTCTCAAGAGTTATCCAAGGATGTGCACTATTGAGAAAAGAATCTGTTGATAATAAAAAAACATACGTGAAGGTTTGGGTTCATGAAATTTTACGCGTATTTTATGACCGACTTGTGGATGATGATGATCGTGAATGGTTTTTCGAAAGTCTAAAAAAAACCACCAAAGATTTCATGAAAGACACGTTTGAAAATGCCTTAGATATTTATCAAAATGATAGGGGGGATGTTACTCGTGATACTATCAAAGCCATGATGTTTGGTTCTTACCTAGATACGGACAGTTTAGAAGGTGAACGACGATATGAAGAAATGCCATCAAAAGAAGCTGTACTAAACGTAGCACTGGCAATGCTAAACGAATACAATGCAATGCATAAAGCAAAAATGACAATTGTACTATTTGACTATGCTTTGGAACATTTATCAAAGATTTGTAGGCTTATAGGCATGCCGTCAGGAAATGCTCTACTTGTTGGTGTTGGTGGTTCTGGACGGCAATCTCTTACTCGTTTAGCCAGTACTGTATTAGGTCAGCAAGTATTTCAGCCAGAGATTACCAAAGCTTATAGCGTAAAAGATTGGCACGACGACGTAAAATTAATTCTTCGTGAATCAGGTGGCTTAAATAAAGACACAACTTTCTTATTTAATGAAGGTCAAATTAAAGAAGAAGTGTTTATACAGAATCTAGATAGTCTTCTTAACTCTGGAGAAGTTCCTAATTTGTATGGCTTAGACGAACAACAAGAAATTCTGGAATTAACACGTTTAGCTGCACAGGGTGGTAACAGGAATCTTGACATAAGTCCATTACAGATACTGGCGTTCTTTGTGGGGCGCTGCAAAGCAAAGTTACACATTGTATTGTGCTTCAGCCCAATTGGAAGTGCTTTTAGAACAAGACTACGACTTTATCCATCCTTGGTTAATTGTTGTACTATTGACTGGTATGACAGCTGGCCTGAAGATGCTTTAGAAATGGTTGCACATTATTATATGGTTAAAGTTAATGTACCCGATAAAGTGAAAGCAGCTGCCGTAATAGCTTGCAAACAATTTCATGTAGATGCGCGAATCACTTCGATTGAATTCTACAATACACTTGGGAGGAAAACCTATATTACATCAGCGTCTTATTTGGATTTAATAAAATCTTTTACATCGTTGACTAACAGAAGGCAACGAGAATTAAGAGCAGCCAAACTTAGGTATACAAATGGTTTAGATAAACTTTGTCAAGCAGCAGATGCAGTAGCAATAATGCAACGGGATTTAAACGCTTTAAAACCTCAACTTATGGTTATGGCTGCCAAATCAGCTAAGATGATGCAAGAGATAGAAGTAGAAACTGCGATTGCTGATAAAGCTGCCGCTCAAGTAAGAGAGGACCAAAAAGTTGCAAATGTTCAAGCAGCAGCTGCACAAGAACTCAAAAAAGATTGTGAGGCTGATTTAGCTCTCGCGTTACCTATTTTAGAAGACGCTATAGCTGCACTAAATACTTTAAAACCAGCTGACATTACAATTGTAAAATCAATGAAGAATCCCCCATTTACTGTGAAATTAGTCATGGCCGCAGTGTGTGTGATAAAAGGTATTCAACCTGATAAAATTCCAGATCCAGAAAACCCAGGAAAAAAAATATTAGATTATTGGGGCCCTAGTAAAAGAATACTAGGAGATATGAGTTTTTTGGAATCTTTGAAAAATTTCGACAAAGATAATATACCTATTCCTGTCATGCAAAAAATTAGAAAAGAGTATCTTAGTCATAAAGACTTTAAGCCTCATATTATTGCAAAAGCTTCGACAGCTGCTGAAGGTTTATGCAAATGGATTATTGCCATGGATATGTACGATGCTGTAGCTAAAGTCGTAGCCCCAAAGAAAGCAAAATTAGAGGCGGCTGAAAGAGAATTCGCACAAACAATGGCTATTTTGGAAGAAAAGAAAGCATTAGTAGCCAGATTAGAAGCTAAATTGGCAGAATTAAATGCAGCATTAGAAGAAGCCAATATTAAAAAGAAAGCATTGCAAGACGAAGTACAGATGTGTATTGATAAATTAGCTAGGGCTGAAAAGTTAATCGGTGGTTTAGGAGGCGAAAGAGTACGTTGGACATTGGCTGCTGAAAATTTACAGACGTTGTATGATCATCTAGCAGGAGATATCCTTGTGTCGTGCGCTATCATGGCTTATTTAGCACCTTATACTTTACCTATCAGAACAAGAATGATTGACCAATGGCGTGTCCTAGTAATAAAATTACAAATGCCACATTCCGAACAGTTTGTATTCAAAGATATATTAGGCACTGATATCAAGATTCAAAATTGGTGTATAGCTGGACTACCCAGAGATTCATTTTCCGTCGATAATGGTGTCATACAAGATAATTCCATGAGATGGTCTTTGATGATCGATCCACAAGGCCAAGCAAATAAATGGATAAAAACAATGGAAAAGACTAACGATTTGCAACTGCTAAAATTTACAGATGGTAATTATATGAAAGTTATAGAAACTTGTTTGGAATACGGGAAACCAGCCCTAATAGAGTGTGTCATGGAAGAAGTAGATGCGCCACTAGACCCAGTTCTTCTAAAAAATACCTATATGCAGGCAGGCAAAGAATTCATCGCTCTTGGAGATAATGTAATAGAGTATCATCCACACTTCAGGCTTTATATGACGACTAAATTAAGGAATCCGCATTATTTGCCGGAAATTTTCAACAAAGTAACGTTAATAAACTTTGCGCTTACTAAAGATGGATTAGAAGATCAGTTATTAGGTATAGTAGTAGCAAAAGAAAGACCAGACTTGCAAGAGAAAAGAGAAAAATTAATCGTTCAAGGTGCTGGCAACCGAGCTGCATTAAAACAAGTTGAAGATGATATCTTACGCACTTTACAAGAAACAAAAGGTGATATATTGGAAGATGAATCTGCGGTTGAAGTTCTAGATTCTTCAAAAAATTTAGCTGTTGATATTATGAAAAAGCAGGAAGCTAGCGTGGAGACCGAGATTATAATAGAAAAATTTCGTCTTGGTTATAGACCAATCGCTTCACATTCTGCTGTATTATATTATTGTGTCACGGAATTGCCTAACGTTGATCCTATGTATCAATATTCCCTAGTCTGGTTTATCTATCTTTACGTAATTTCAATAGAAAATGCAAATAAATCTAAAGATTTGGACAAAAGATTAAAGTTTTTGAAAGATACTTTTACTTATAATTTATACAGTAACGTATGTAGATCACTCTTTGACAAAGATAAGTTGATGTTTTCTTACGTCATGTGCTCTAAAATGCAGCTTTCTACCGGCGAAATGAACTTAGATGAACATATTTTCCTTATAACTGGAGGTATAGCTGTTGAAAACCACATAAAAAAGCCGGTTGAATGGCTACCTGATAAAAGCTGGGATGAAATATGTAGAATAAGTGACTTACAAAATTATAGTGGGTTTCACGATGATTTTGTAAGAGATATAGGAAAGTGGCAAGAAGTTTATGATGATATGGAACCACACACTAGAACACTACCCGGAACGTGGGATACGAAATTGAGCCAATTCCAAAAACTATTGGTTGTACGGGTTTTAAGACCTGACAAATTGACATCAGCAATATCAGATTTTGTAGAAAAGCAATTGGGCCGGAAATATATAACGCCACCACCGTTTGATATAGGTAAATCTTTTGGCGATTCAAACTGTCTTGCACCTTTAGTTTTCATATTATCTCCAGGCTCTGATCCAATGGGAGCACTGATAAAATACTGTGAAAGAATGGGATACGCACATAGATTCAATTCCATATCATTAGGGCAAGGACAAGGTCCAATTGCGCGAGCTATGATTGAAAGAGCCCAACTTGAAGGTGGTTGGGTATGTTTGCAAAATTGTCACTTAGCGGTTTCGTGGCTTCCAACTCTTGAGAAAATTATAGAAGGTTTTGATTTAACGAATACAGATTTAAGTTTTCGATTATGGCTGACTAGTTATCCATCTGACAAATTTCCTCAATCTGTTTTACAAGTAGCGGTTAAAATGACAAACGAGCCACCCACGGGACTTCAACATAATCTTAATAGATCTTACATTTCCGAGCCAGTAAAAGAAACTGAGTTTTACGAAGGATGCCCAGGTAAAGACAAAACATTTAGCAAGCTTTTATACGGCATAAGTTTTTTCCATGCCATAGTTCAAGAAAGAAAAAAGTTTGGTCCGTTAGGTTGGAATATTCAATACGGCTTCAACGACTCTGACTTCCAGATATCAGTAATGCAGTTGCAAATGTTTTTAAACCAATATGAAGAAATTCAATATGTAGCTATAAAGTATTTGACTGGTGAGTGCAATTATGGTGGCAGAGTGACTGATGATTGGGATCGTCGTTTAATAGTTACGATATTAGATAATTTAGTTAACCCAGGCGTCGTAAGTGACCCAAATTACACGTTTTGTGACATTGGACCACAATATGGTTTGCCGCGGAGATGTGAATATCAAGATTACCTGAAGCATATTGAATCTGTTCCTGTAAATCCCCCACCTGAAGTTTTCGGACTCCATATGAATGCAGGAATAACTCGTGATTACAGTACTTCCATGGCATTAGCGGATGCTTTGGTTCTCGTTGAAGGTGGCGGCACCGGCGGAGAGGGAGGAAATACAGAAGCTATTATTGTTCACATGGCCGCAGAAATTCTTTCTAAGCTGCCACCTATATTCGATTTGGAAACTGCACAAAAAAAGTATCCTGTTGATTACAACGAATCTATGAATACAGTTTTAATTCAAGAGATGGAACGTTTTAATAAATTGTTACATGAAATAAAAACTTCTTTACTAAGTTTGCAAAAAGCAGTCAAAGGTCTTATTGTGATGTCTCTATTATTAGATTTGCAAGCTAACGCAATGCTGCTCGGAAGAATTCCAGAAAACTGGCGTAAAGTTTCCTACCCTAGTTTGAAGCCACTTCCCAGTTATGTTACAGATTTCCTGGAACGTTTGGCAATGTTGGAAGATTGGTATCAGAATGGGAAACCACCGACATTTTGGCTGTCAGGGTTCTTTTTCACTCAGGCGTTCCTCACTGGATCTGTCCAAAACTACGCTAGAGCTAAGAGAATTCCTATAGATTTGCTGGTATTTGACTTCGAGGTGCATGATATTGATTATGAGGATGTACCCCCAGATTCAGGAGTATATGTACAGGGCCTGTTTATGGATGGAGGGCGCTGGGATCGGAAAACACATGCAATAAACGAACAATTCCCAAAATTATTAAATGATAATATGCCAGTTGTATGGCTGTTTCCTAAAATGAAATCAGATTTCGTTGAGGGTACAAGATACAAATGCCCCCTGTATAAGACTTTAGAGAGAAAAGGAGTATTAGCGACGACAGGTCATTCATCTAATTTCGTATTAGCGTTTTATTTGCCGTCTGATAAACCCGCAGCTCACTGGATAAAACGAAGCGTGGCTTTATTGCTTCAGCTCGACAATTAAACCAATGCAACCTTTAATGGTTTTTTCATTCGTGTCGGCGCAAACTATATTGACCTAGCCTTCTTTAATCATTTATATCATTTAATATCAGTGCTTTCCCTTGCTGAGTAGCTATCGCTCATTTGTGTGTCTCGAAGTTTGTGCCCGCTCCTATTGCGGCCTAATCCGTAGTGCTTCAGAAGTGAGTCGTAATTGGGATTCCAGATACAGACATAGCATTTCATTCTGTACCCGAAATGCATGTACTTATGAGGATTAAGATCAATTATTTTTTTAGTATTACGTACTTAAATATAGTAGGCGAACGGCCTTATTACAAGCTTCAGCTTTAGACCAGGTTAATATCCTTTGAGCCAGTTTTAGTGTTAATATTGACGCTACGTAATATTAATTTAAAACTGTGAAGTTTTTAATTAATATGCATATATAAACATACCCCTTTTTCCCATGGGGGTAGGCAGAAACTACAGAACGCCACCTGCTACCATCCTTACATAGTCAATACTAAGTTCACATTTTTTATTATTTTAATAGTATGAGTACAATCAATCAGACCCCAAAATGATATTTCGGAACTGTATTTTAGGCCACAATAAATGGCGCACTCAGAGAAGTCTAGATCATCATAGAATCAACTTTTATTTGATTCGTCTTTTTGGGTCGAATTATTACCATGTTGGTTTGGATGCAGGTGACTGTACAATATCATAAATCTATGAGTCATAGATATAATTATTATAATGTATTGTAGACATATGAATCAATTGTGACCTTCGTATATATTTATTATTTCTTTTTTATTAATATTTTATAAATATGAAAGTCTGTATGTTTGGACGTTTGTCATTTAATCACGCCTCAATGACTGGACAGATTTTGATGAATTTTGGCACACGGGTAGACCATGACCTGGATTAGGCCATTGTATACTCAATATCCCAATACCTCGCTTGTAACATAATAAAGTTTTTGTCAAGTAAGTAGCGAGCACGAATTTGTGTAAAAAGAGATTTACTGTCATTAATTTTATTATTTAATTGTTATATTGCTATTCTGATAATTGGTACGTAGGTATGATTTCATTTATTTATTGTTTGTCATATTATGATAGTTCAGGTAGCGTTATGGGCATACCTATGCTATACAACTAAATATTATGTGAAATAGAATCAAAACCCAATGATCTAAATTTGATGTCCATACATTTTCATTTTTATTACTCCATAACAGTGGTGGATATTTTTCTTAGCGGTTGTTTTTGAAACTTTATAAATTACAAAAATAACGAAAAATAAATTTTAACGAAATATGTATTGTATTGCAGTCAATTATACTTACAAATCGGTCCGCGAAATGAGTAAAGTACCTATATCAGTTTAAACTAAGTGATTTTTGCTTTAGCACATCAGGGCTTAATTCGAAAATATTTTTACTACAGCAGTAAGTCAATGAATCCATGATTTCGATTTTGGAGGGAAATAAACTGCATTTTAGTTTTCCCAATTTTAATTTCCTTAAATTGCAAAAAAATATACAATTTCTTCGAAATTGAATGTGCCACATTACGTAGCATTTAATCCTTACCAGCTACACTATGAGTCGGTTCTAATACTGGTTGCTGTTTTTTTTTTAATCTGCTCATATTATGTACCTCAGGCAGATTTAAAGAAAGAACCGGACAAGTGCGAGTCTAATTAGCGCACCTGGGGTTCCGTAGAAAAGTTGGGTAACTGTGTAGCTATTTTCACCAAAATAACCATACAACATTACCTACAGTACTTCATAAGCTACGAAAGCACAGAAAATAGAAGTAGGATTGAAGGATTAACTTTGTAGTTACATACTTTGATAAATGTCTTTCCGAACATAGTCGCCACGGTTCCTTTCCCAGCAGCAAATGTAGGTTTGATAAAAGAGAAAAGCATTATTTTTTTAATGTTTTTTCTCTTTATTTGTGCTGGTTGGTTCATTGGTTCACCTTGGTTCATAACAAATTTCATGATCGTAGGGCAACGGAAAGTACGATTTTGATTTATATTAGAGTATCAAAATATGTTGCATAAATGGTCATTTTATTATTGCGTACTTACTTACTATTAATTACTTACGTACATCCCACTTGACTTTCAATCTTGATCCTTTTTAGAGGTCCAAGGGACTGTAAACCGTTCGTATTTAAACTTACTTCCAACTTGATACGTGTACTCGTTAACGAGAAAAAGAGTCTTGACAGACAGATAGACAGACGGACTGACAACGAAATGATCCTAGAGGGTCCCGTTTTTTCTTCTTGAGGTAGGGAACTCAAAAATAATAACTATGTAGTTTTATTTTCCTGCGAAATCCATCTTTTGGCTCCTATGACCACTTTGCTCTACCACCCATAGTTACGTATTTCGCCCTATAAAATTACCTTATAAGTACATAAACTGAATTAACTCAGCTTCTTTATATTCAGCTTGTCTTTTGTTATAATATTTTCAAACAAATGCTTAAAGTTTCGTTGCAGACCGCCAAGAAAACGTCACAAATTTTAGTCACTTATAAGTCTAGTTTTGTCTCAAGTTAGTTCCTTTGCAATCGCGCCCTTGGAGGCAAGTTCAGAGGAAACTACGACGTTGCTGAAATCTATATTAATCTTAATCATGATATTAAAATAAAGTTTTGTATTATTACGCATTTGTTTTTATTTTAATAATAATGACACGTTCAATTTAATATGTCTCATTCTTATAGTTGTTGCTCATCTGTGGAGCGTTTCGCTTCATGACTTCGCGTCTTGTATTCTCCGCCTCAAGCAATCGTTTTCTTAATTTTAACATTATCGCGTTGTTCCTTTTCTAAAATACCGAAACATGAAATTTGATTATTATATAATTAACTGCTATGATCGTGACATTGTGTTATGAGGTGGGAGTATATGCTATATATATATATATTTATATGTATAGCTATTTCATCGCACCACGGAATGCGGAAAGGTACCTATAAGGACAGCAGTATCCTACCTACGTCCTATCGATGTGACCGATTGCTAAACGTAGGTGTAGGTACCTCTGCCAATATCGCCTGGAAAATAGTAGTAGTTAGTACGTATTTAGTCATTAAACCTAGTACCTAGTATTTTGGCAGATTCTAAAGGTGAGTATAGACTAGAGCATTTTCTCGACCATTCATGTGTAAGGTAACGTTCTTACGAATGGTACAATACAGGTAAAAGCTCAGTTTCCAAAGCAATTCCATGTAATGTAACGTTCCTGCGAGTGCTCGGCGTAATGCTCACAGGGAGTGTGCATTTACCCGTAACATTTCGTTGTACCTTGCGTTCATTCTTCCTTAAAATGTCGGACCTACAAGTTGCGTGTACTCATCGCCCGCGCTCGTGCTATGGCTCGACGAAATGTTACACCAATACTCTCGTAGGTTTGTACAATTATTGTTGTAACAAAACGGCGAGCGTGCTCGGTGTCTGGTTCGTGTAGGGTGATACACCAGAACATATCATAGAGTACAAAGAGATAGTTGTTTTGTTACAAGTAAATGCTCTAGTCTATACTCACCTTAAGTCTCGTTTCTCCTTCACAAATACTCTACTGTTTCTATGTTGGCATAGGTTAGGGTGCCGCCGCTCGCCGGCCTGCCGATGCCCGAGGCTAATTTTACGATGTAAGTGAGGAAGTCTAGGCGTGTCTAATGAAAACGATCAGAATCATTGAAAGAACGATTCTTGACCGTCTCTAAAAGCACTTTATAATTTTTATATGGTAGCAACAAAGTCCGCGCTTGCAATAGGTGGGTTATTCTTGTTGTCCTACGCTTTTGGCATTCTGAGGTGGACTCAAACGTCACTCCATGTAAAATACCTATTGGTATTCAGCTGCATCCTGTTAGATTGTAATGTAACCGAACTAACGAGTGAACTATTTTTACCCCAACATAGTTGGGAAAAGTCTACGCAGATGATGATGTGTTAACATTGACAACATTCTTGAAATCGTCGAAAGATAAAGGTAGGTACCTACATATGTAATATCCGATATCATTTACTTTAAAAATGTGTGCACACATACTCGTATATAACTAAAACAGCACTATGAAGTAAAAGTAAATTGATTAGTGACCGCTGAAAAACAAATGACGTCACTACTCCAAACTTCCAAAGTTACCCAAATCCATTTCCCCCGTTGTTGTGTTACATTTCATGTTGTATGCTACGGGCTGACACAAGGTTCGGCACTTACTTTAAGCACAACGCACTCTCGTTCAATAACTTCGCATTCTTCTTCAATGGCGGCTGCTTCTCTCATCTGCCGTTCATTTTCTTCTGTTATCTGCCTCTCTTTCTGACGCAAATCTTCTTGTATCTTAGCTTCCTTGTCTCTTTGCTCCTTTAAACGCTGTTCTATTTCTCTTAGATCTGTAATTACAGTATTAAGCCGAAGCGAAGCGACAAAGCCCGTATCTGGTATTATCTACTTACCAATTAATAAGTAAGAACCTACCGAGTACTGCCTTCCTGGTGGTGTCCAGAGACAATTCTACGTCCTGCTATATTTAGAAACGGGCCTACAATTAGCGTAGTGGATGTTTGGATTGCTATTTGCTGTGTAAGGCGCTCTCCAATAAGGCCCAGTTAGTTGATCTAGCAGCTAATTTAGTAAATAAACTGTTTCACTATGTTCAAAAAGTGACATTATTTAGTCAATTGTTAAGGTCAAAGTCAAATCAAATTCAAAGATCTGTAGTGTGAGACAGTGGTGACAGTGGTCAGTTATTATTGGGGTTAAATAGTGTGCGTTTGCACTGCTCTATCATGCAATACAATAGTTTATAATATTTTGTCTTAGACCTAAGTTTATGTGATATGTAAGGAAGATATATCACATTTAGGCGGGGTTGATAGAGCCTGTTACGATAGGTAGTCATATCTACTATTTTTAACATATAATATTATTACAAACCTCTATCAAATAGTTGTTGAAAACCTCCCAAATGCTCATTTAGGATATCGATGTGCGTTTCTATTTTCAAATCTTCAGATGCCATGCACATATCGATCATGGAAATCTGGTGCTTACTCTGGGTTATTTGATTCTTCAGGAACTGGAAAGGTAGCTGTCGATTACCAACGTTCGCGTTGGTGACTAATTATTGAATCTAGCCAGGTCATAAGTCACAGACTTGAGGCTGCATAAGTCCTCATCACACCAGACGGATTGACGGATAGACGATCACAGAGAATTTAGAACGCGTGATAAAAAAAATCCCTGTGTTAAAAATCGCTTGAGTGAACGATGCGAACGTGATGTACAGACGCAGCAAGCAATTCGAAACTGAAATTTTCCTAAGTGAATATGACTCTTATTCTTTTGAAATAAAGTGAAAAATCCAAAGAAATTTGAAAGAATGGGGTAGCTTGATGTACTGGCGTCTTGACTTGATGCAACCGCTTTTGCCGCTTTTCTTTTGTAACTACGAGGGTACGCTCAAGGCACAAGATTTTGAGAAATATAACTGCTAGGTCCAAATCCAAATTACTACTACTGATTTATCTAAATACCTCCAATTGTTCTGTTAAATGCTCTACTTCGACTTTGGTAGTATTGAGTTCATCGGTAAGTGATCGTTCTTTGTTGCGTAGTTTCAATACTTCTCTTTCTTTACATAACTTCTGTTTAGTCACTGTAATAAAATATCGCCTTAATTCTAAATAATAGTTTTTGATACTGTTGGGGTTGTCGTGAACCAAACAACCAATAAACGCCACGATATTAATTCTAAATCATCATTGCAGGATAGGAACTGTTGGGGAACCCTGCATGGTTCGCGACAACACCAACGGTCTCAGACTCAGAGACTATTGAGGCAATGCGATTACGCATGTGAGGTATCGCATGAAAACCGTCGCGACCCTCCGCGAACATTAGGAAGTACCTGTGGCGTCACGTATCATGAGTATACGTAGCGTCACGTCTAATATTTATAAACATCGGCGCGCTGTCAAGTGGCAACACAAAAAGGGATTACGAAGGATCTCTTCCCAAGGCACACAACAGTCTGTTTCGTCGCCCGTTACGAGACACGCGTTCGGTATAAAATAAGTTCACTTTATATTCTACTAGTTTTAGATTAGATTGTAACCGTAACCTTAACGTGTGTTATTAAATTAGTTAACCCTAGTCGGTTTATTATTTATTGCGAATACCTCACGAGTTGCGTACAAAAAGGGGACTGGTAGAACAGTCGACCTGCTTCCCCAAATACCTATGTTCGTAAAAACTCGCGACGGCCCATAGGCTCCGTTTAGATGGGGGTAATCTGCGGGCCTGTGAAAATGAGGGTGAAATGAAGGCGAAATGAGCTGTCATCCCATACTAAAGCTAGGAATTGATACGAGTTCACTTCACCTAACTTTTCACGGAGGGCTTCAGAATAGCACTACAGGTGGTACCTGCCTACGATGTTTAACTGAATATTTTTGGGATCACTAAGTATTGTTATTACTGTAGTGTCGGTTTCATATTCCATTTGTTTTTTTTAACGTATGAACAGTGAGATGTTGACGTGTGATTCAAAATTTTTACCGTAAAATCGCGGCAATATTGGCATCCTGTGAATACAATATTATCTATGTTTCTACATACCAGATTTCAGCCTCAATTTTAATGACTCAAGTGAATCTTTGTCACTAAACATTTTTTAGATAATGATGTTCGGGGTTTTCAACAACTTTCCAGGCATAAAATAGAGAATAATAATGAAAATTGTATTTGCCGCCAAAATAGGCAGTGTTGCCAACTGGGTATTAAGATTTGAGGCTAGGTCGAATTTGAAAAAGGGCTAAATTAACCGATAAATAAAATGGGCGCAATAGCGCTGATTGGCCAACAATACAATAATAACAGTAGGTAGGTACTCTTTTAATATTATTTATCACACTGTAGGATTTTTTTTTTTAAATAACTGTTCTTTCTCCCATTCTACTATGTAATTTTGTGTGTAATTCGCATTTTTTAATTCGTATCATATTTACATGGAATTTGTACTACTTGGAACTCGTTATGATCGGCGCATTTGCCGCGTCAGCCATGCGGCTGCGCTCAGACGCCGCAGCAGCCGGGCGGCTCCTCGCGTACGCGGACAGCGGCGGTCACCCGTCGTCACATTCAGTCGGCTCCATTCTACAACCGCCGTGAGCGCTCCTGCGTAGTTGTCGCCGGCCGAGAACTTGAATCATGATATCGCTAAGAGCATGCTTGCGTATCCACTGGAACCCGGGTTCCAGCAGATTGTTGCCGTCGGGCAGATGCGGTCAGCTAAAGGTGCGTGCTTGCGCATCCTCTGCGATGCGCTGCACTGCACCCCTTCACGGCTCGGTTGGTGGAAATTGTACTTATAGAAGATTTTGGATAGAACGGGGAATTCCCATATATTGAGCGTACGCTTTGTTTTTGGTAAGCCATTGTTTAAAAATTAATCGCGTAGAGGAATCGCTAGGTAATTAAATAAACTGCTGTAAACGTTCGCGTTTCCCCGACACGACTTCTAGGCTTATTTTTTGCTTTATAGTTAAGTTTAAGTTTTTCTGGCGGAGGATGTATACTATAATTTTTATTTCATGGTTTTTTTTTTAACTACGTATAAGTAAGCACGCTTCAATCGAAATCTATCGAAAAACGTAATTATGACACGTTATCTTGTGAAAAACCTTGATTTAACGGATTCATCAAACATAGCTAAGAACACTCCCGACTAAACCATCTTTCAAACATCAAAACCCAAAATCAAAATCTGTTCATCTGTTCGGGATTTACGATGCCACAGACAGACACAGACACGTCAAACTTATAACACCCCGTCGTTTTTGCGTCGGGGGTTAAAAATGTGATTTCAATATTCTGGTTTATATTTATGAGTTTCTGTTCTTTGTTGAATGATAATTTTGGGCCAAATTATTGTTTACGGGTCTAAATAAGCAGAAAAAGGGCTAAATCTAGCCGCTAAGTTGGTATCACTATAAATAGGTAGGTTTTATTGAACTAAAGTTTTTTTTTAGGCATTCGTTTTTTTAGCATATACTTATGTGCGTAGTATTTGAGTCTTATATATTAAGACAGCCTCAACACGGCTTCAATTAAGATAAATCATTGCAATCATTACTTCCATACGAATTTTTGACTAAATTCTTCTTTTCAAACCCTCCTGCTAGAGGTCAATCAACAGAGGCCAGATATCTTGATTAGATTCCTTGTAAGACAACCATTCAGATTTGTGTCTATTGGTTGTCCAACATAAGCAGCTTACAGCACTGCTCTGCTGAATGTAAGCTTCCCCAATTACATGCTACTTAGCTTGATCCTTTATGACGACCTATGTGTCGCAGCGGGCAAAGGTCCACGTGCGACGCAGGAGGTTACGGGTTCGATTCCCGCCCCGGGACAAATGTTTGTACGATCTACAAACATTTTTTCCGGGTTTTCTGGGTATTTGATATGTATAATAAAAAATATATATGTATTTAATGTATCGTATTAAGTATATCAGTCATCTAGTACCTATAACACAAGCTCTGCTTAGCTTGGGGCTAAATGATGCTCCTGGGTTGTTCTCCTTGCCCCGGAGTAGTTTTAATATGTAAATTGTCCGCTATATACATTCTTTTGAAGTAACAACTGGGCACACTTTGAGCTCCTACTGAACAGTCAACTCACGCTTGGGTCGTTGGTATACAAATCGGGTATACTCGTGTCCAGTCGGTCGGTGACGCTGTATGTCTAGTTGAGATGGTCATTAGTTCTCATCAGCCACTTTACTGTCCAACAAGGATTGCATCATTTCCAAAATTATGTTTTGTTTATATGTTGCTATCTAAGTGTAAATTAAAAACCGTCTAAGTTCTATCGTGTTACCACAGTATATTAATGTAGTTCGCATACATCTTCTTTTTTTAATCTGTGGTTTGGTTTCACTAGCGATGCCCGAAACGTTTCGATATTTTAGTGTATCTATTTCGGAATCCGATAAATCGAAATTTAGTATCGATACACATCAATGCAATATTTGGCTGTATCATATCGCTTCGCCAGAATATCGCATCAAAATAATATCATGTTTATCGACTACCTAGAGTGATATGTATATTTGGTCTATGAAATATTAAGATAGCTAACAATAACATAGATTCCAAATTTAAACGAAATTATTCTTCTATCGTAATGCCATCACACTTGTAGGTGTTAGCTAACACATTTGTTATACGTACGATGTGGGTAAGAACTTAAGTAGGTAGATGTAAAAATGAGTTGTTTAACTGTGTCGTGTGTGTTAAATTATCTTTAAAGTTGATTCATTCATTTCACTGCCATGGCTTAGCACCGTAACTTCAACTGTGTGGTCATTTTTCATTAATAGCAATTTGGATGCGAAATGCCAGTAGTCTTTATGTATAAGTCTTAAAAACTAAAGGCAACACTAATAATTTGCCAGTCCACTAAAGCAGACACCATAAAGAGGCTTTGTGTGATTAACAACCACCAGCAGTAAATATATAACTTTAAAAATCCAATAAGGTATTTACAATTTCGATGTAAAGGCATCGATACAATCAGTTGCGAATGTTGCGATGCATTACAAAACGGGGCATCGCTATTTCTGACGTTTGTTGTTTCTGTTTTATCTGTGGAAAGTAAGCGTGTGGTGGTTTGCGAAAAATATTTAACGAAAGTGCTTTCCTGTAGTTATTACCCAAAATGTAGAATCAAGTAGTTGCTAGAAACAGCTTAAACTCTTACTTATGATAAAAGAGTTCGTCATTTGCATCTTTAATGTGTAAATCGTCGAAAATGGTTTCGGGCAGCACGAGGGTGATTCAAGTCACCAACATCGCACCCCAGGCCACCAAAGATCAGATGCAAACACTCTTCGGGTATTTGGGGAAGATCGATGACATCAGATTGTATCCAACTATCAGAGACGTGTCTTGCCCTGTGCAGTCCCGAATATGTTATGTAAAATATTATGATTCGGCCACAGTTAACGTCGCCCAGCATATGACCAATACAGTGTTCATTGATCGGGCACTTATAGTGATTCCTGTGCAGTCTGGAGAGATTCCAGATGAGCATAAAGCTTTAGAAATGTCGAGCAACGGGACCTTAGTGCCGGGGCTGAGCTCTGTGGAACCGCGTTTACCGGCGCATGTTATCAACGCACTGGATGGCGTTCCACCTAACCAGGTAATTCAGACTCACGACCCGAAGATAATTGCGTTAGGTTTGCCGCCATATCCGCCGCTGCCGGCTGCCTACGACTCCAGAAAGATAGAGGAAATAAGGCGGACACTCTTAGTTGGTGATGTGGACACCCTTACATCCCAGCAGTTAATAGATCACTTCTGTCAAGCTGGTGAAGTGAAATACATGAGGTTTTGTGACCGGGACATAGACAAGCAGAGATATGCTCTCATTGAGATGACAGAGCAGGAGACTGTCTTGAAAGCACTCCAGTTGACTGGCAGTCTAGTTGAAGGACAGGCTATTAAGGTGAGATAGCATTTTTTAAGTAGTTACATATGCATATATCTATTCTAGTATCAATATTTATAATACTCTGTATATTTGTCAATATTTTTCTAAAGCACTGATGAAGTTACCAGAGGGAAGCCTTAGACATGAGCTTGTTATTAATAAAGACATCCTACCTAAGTCTTTACCTTGTAGAATGTGAATTACTATAATTTAATTGTAATTTGAATTATAATAGCTGGTATGACTTTTTATAATGTTAATTTTATAGGTGCACCATGCAACACAAGCTATTTGCAAGCCACAAACAAAGAGCAATGAGGCAGCACAGCGGGAGATCGAAGAAGCCATGTGCCGAGTGAAGGAAGCACAGAACATGATTTCTGCTGCTATCGACCCAGTCATAGGGCTTCTGTCTAAGGATAAAAGGAGGTAAGATGTTATTAGATTGTTGTAAATATGTTAATGACATGTATTATACAAAATAACATTGATTAATATTAGGTCTTTACCTATGAAATTGCCGTTCTGCAGTACTGGCCATTTCAAATCAGAATATTTTTTGTTTGGCTAAGAATTCTAATTTCAAATTAATTTTATTTTAAAAACATGGATTTTTTTTTCCAAAAGTAGTCATTTGTTTATTGATTAGTGTTACATTTTCATCGCATTTAAATCTTTTTCGTCATCATGGATACGTTAAAAATTCGAGTAATTATGGAATATGAGTACCGTCGTGGCAGCAACGCGGCACAAGCGGCACGCAACATCAACGACGTTTACGGAGCTAACACTACAAACCAACGCACTACCTGTTATTGGTTTGCTCGCTTCCGTTCTGGAAATTTCGACATGAAAAATGAACCTCGCGGTCGTCCGAAGACTTTGGTCGACAATGACGAATTAAAGGCGATTGTGGAAGCTGATGATACACAATCTACGGCTGAATTAGCAGCAGCTTTCGACGTTAGCGTCAAAACAATATTGGTCCATTTGCGTCAAATTGGCAAGGTAAAAAAGCTTGACAAATGGGTGCCCCACGAACTCAATGATCGCCAGCGCGAAGTACGCGTCGAGATGTGCCTTGCACTGCTCAACAGACACACAAATGAAGGAATTTTGAACGGCATTGTTACCTGCGATGAAAAATGGATTCTGTTTGATAACCGCAAGCGCTCAGCAAGTTGGTTGGATCCTGGTTCAGCACCTAAACAATGCCCTAAACGAAAACTTACCCCAAGAAAAGTGATGGTCACTGTTTGGTGGTCTAGCGCCGGTGTGATTCAACACAGCTTCTTACCAAACGGGGTGAGAATTACTGCAGATGTGTACTGTGAAGAATTGAACACAATGATGGAGAAGCTGGCACATCTCCAACCAGCATTGGTCAATCGCTCGTCTCCGCTGCTCCTGCACGACAACGCGCGACCTCATACTGCACAGCAGACGGTCTCCAAGTTGCAAGAACTGGGGTTGGAAGCTCTCCGTCATCCGCCCTACTCACCAGACCTTGCGCCTACAGACTACTACTTTTTCCAGAATTTGGATAACTTCTTGGCGGGAAAAAAATTCAATACCCGAGAGGCAGTACAAAATGCCTTTGAAGAATTTGTTGCCTCCCGTCCAGCTGATTTCTTTAAGAAGGGCATCAATAAACTGCCACTGCGTTGGCAAAGATGCATTGATTGCATGGGTGATTACTTCGATTAATACAAATAAAAAATACATGAAAAAAATTCATTTAAATTTTTTCATGCAAAACGGCAATTTCATAGGTAAAGACCTATTATGTAGGGTGAGCATATTTGTAACATATTCAGTATCGTAATAATATATCAGTAACCTCAAAATTCCAATTAAAACATTTCTTTATTTTACATTTGGCTAAAGACTGGTTTATTTGGTTTTACGCAAATATTACGCAGAAACATTAAAATAAAGATGTGTGGCCATACACATTTGTGTTTGTAAACATGATGCATTTGTTTTCGGAAAATGCATGTAAAACATTCCCCGGGCGGGTGAAGAAGGGAAGGGTTGGATACATTTCCTATACCAAATGTGTCATTAATCTAAAAATATTTTAATACACAGGAGACAGCTTGGCAATGATAAAAAATGATAATCTGTTAGATTTTTTGTGTTATGTTTGGAAAAAAACTTTATAAAAACCAGTTTAGTTCATATTTAGCCAAATTTATTGTGGGCATATGCTAGTTACAAGTCTTAACAATAAATTAAATGCATAACTTTTTACAGTGTAGTCGGAATTCGTAGTCTTTTCTTTTTTTTTTCCATTAATTTTTCTATTCCACTGAGAGTATCTTTGCTATGGTAAGATAATTAAAATTGGATTATAAGTCGCCTGTCTTGCACAGTGACAATAGCAGATGATCTCTCAATACTTATATTTTATTGTGATCACTTCTATGGTATATATATGAACCTCACATAAAAGAAAATAGAGGTTTTTTTTTAAAAAAAAAAATGTTGCCCCACACTAGGAATTTCTCCTGTATCGTGGGTGCGTTTTCAAACATTTAAACTAACATACACAAACAGCCAGACCAGGAAAAACTACCTGTAGGTCATACAAATATTTGTTCCGTGCGGGGATCGAACCCACAACACGCGGCGCAGCAGCCGATGGCTCAACCACTGCGCCAACCGTGTCGTCAATAGTCGTGTTTGATTATTTGATATTATTATCTCTCCTAACTTAGATACTTACCTAGCTTTGCCCGACAGGGACCATATAAAAACAAAATCCATAATTCAGGGTCCATATGAAATAATAACTTTTACCACCTAAAAATACATGTTGAATCGAAAAAAGTATTAAGTATTGATTCCTCTATGTAAACTTGAACTGCCATTGTTTCCAGGACCCGCTCTCGCTCCCGCTCGCGCCGACGGTCTCGGTCTCGCTCGCGCCGCTCCCGCTCGCGCCACCGCTCCAAGCGCTCCCGCTCTCGCTCTCGACACCGCTCCCGTCGCTCAAGGTCAACCCACAAGGACCGGTCCGCCAGGTTAGTTTTAACTGATTCTATTGAAACGGCTGAAACTACCTGCTTTGTGGGGATATATTGATTACAGTGTGTAGTGTAGTGACTGCCTGATTGGTCTAATAGCCATTAGAACACGGGATCCTGGGTTCGATTCTCAGGTTGGGAAATTTTTTATTGCGTTTTTCCATCAGGAAGTACTCAGTAGTAGGTCAGACTCAATTTGTGCACATAATATAACAGCCCTTTGGTAAATAATGATAATGATGTTTTTTTTATGTGAGAAACATAGTGCTTACAGATTTATAGCCAGAGCTGCTGGTAACAATACAGCAATGTGGCATTCCTAGTCCTGTTATGAACTAATAGTAATAAGAATGAAATTTGTGTTGAGTTGATTCTTCAAAAGTATAGGTAACTATGTTTATTTTCATTTACTATCTGGAAAATTACATGTTAATAACACGTCAGAATTGTAGCATTTGTAGAATAATAGTTATGGCTATTATTTTTGGTTTCTGTCACAGTAACTCAAAAAAGTAGAAAAATGATTTCAAACTCACCTTTAAAGTCTCATAGATTATGGAATTTATAGGTTTCAACTAAATACGCCACTTTATCATTGGAGCAATAATTACGAATCTATGTGTGGCTTTCCAGCAGCATCTTTTTCAACAAAATACAAAATAGTTTCCGTTTAGAAATAACTACTACTGAGCCAATCCGTAATATTTCTAAATGAATTTCCCATAATCCCTAATTTTCGAAAAACGTAACCTCACTAGGTTAAGATTGTATAGAAACCGATTAAATATGCTAATATTACAGATCTCGTTCTCGTCACCGCAGCTCTAGGAGGTCCCGATCGCGGTCCCGGCACCGCGCCTCACGCTCCAAGCGCGACCGCTCTCGCGACAAAGACAAGGACAAGGATAAAGACAAGGAAAAGGATAAGGACAAGGATAAGGATAAGGACAAGGACAAGGATCGCAAAGACAAGAAGGAATCCACTGATAAAGAAAAGAAGGAAAAATCCAAGACGCCTCCCAAAGAAGTTGAAAAAGTGGAAAAGGAAGAAATTAAACCACCAGAACCAGTGGTGGTCGAAACCAATGGTAATACTTCTGAAGTAAAGTCGTCGAAGGCGTCCACGCCAGCCGACGACAAGCCAGAAAAAGAAGTCGAAAAAGAAAAGTCACCGCCAAAGAAAAGAGAGCGGACTAAATCTCGAGACAGAAAGCGCGACCGCTCCAGGTCTCGGCGCAGATCTCGCTCACGGTCCCGCAGGAAACGCTCGCGGTCCCGCAGGAGGTCACGCTCTAGAGGAAAGAGATCTCGATCTAGGGAACGGAAGAGGACTAGGTCGCGAGACCGCAAACGTTCTCGCTCAAGAGACCGAAAAAGAACTAGATCTCGGGACAGGAAACGGTCCAAATCGAGAGACAAAAAGCGGTCTCGATCAAGAGATCGTAAGCGTTCCCGGTCGGGCAGTCAACGTTCTAAGAGTCGCTCGCACAGGGACTCGAAAACCCCTCACGACCGAAAGTCACGAGATCACACTCCTAATCTTTCTCTTATAGAAGAAAAAAATCTTTCTCTTTTAGAAAATAAGATTACTGATGTATGTGACGAGAAGAATTCTCCTGATAACATGGACATTTCCAACTCTCCATAGTTTGTTGTGTTCATCTCAAACATTCTATAGTTTATTTAGGAACTGATAAAGTTTTGTTTTTAAACTGAATTGTAATCAAGTCATTTTCTAAATTGCGTAGGTATAAAATTCGTAAGTTCATATTTCAATCGACTTCGTATTTTATTATTATGTAGCAGACATGTTATTTTTGACACAAGGTGTGTGATTTGTTGTAAGTATAAATAAAAAAAAAGTTTAAATCTTTATTTGATCAATTAATAGTCTCGGGCCTTGAATTGTCATCAACAATAAAATGTGTACTTGTAATAGATTATTTTTAAGGTGCAATAAAAAATGATCCATAATAAATGTTTATTTTTTAGTATCCAGATATTCCCAGCCGATATTATTGACTGAAATCATCCTGGTCTGGCCGTAAACGTCCACAGCTAGTTACTGCGCCTTCCAAGTGATTTCGATTCCGTTTAAACAGCAATCGAGCGGTTTCACTTGGCAAGAGTCAGCAGAGAGTGCAGGTAAGTCCTATGTTTCAGGAAACTTCACGCACTGTACGGCGATTCAGGGAATGCACCAGAGGCCCTCGAAGCATTCGTCGACACGATCGTAGTATCCATCATCGCCTTCGCGCTTTTCGCTAAGGTCCCATAAATACACAGTGGAAATTTAAGAGATGGAACGGGAAGAAGTGAGGTATGACTCATCCTTGCAAAATTATACCTACAAATATGACTCATTCTTATATAATAATTATTAGGTACTCTCTCCACAACCGGAGCAGGCCGTCGATTTGGTCACCGGCGCTAATTAACCAAATAGATACGAGGTGCATTCAATAAGTACCTAGCCTCATCGCCAGAGGGCGCTGTAGTTTCAAAAGAGTTTTACCACAGTGTAGCACATTCTTTATTAATTCTTTTTTCAAACTTTCATTCCAATCCCTTCATTTGTTTTAATTTGACAACTTATGGAAGCGAACGTGTCGATCGGTTTTACAAAAATTGAAAAAGAGCAATATCGTTCGGTGATTCGATTCCTATTTTTGGAAGGGAAAACGCGCATCGAAATCAAAGAGCGCTTGGATGCTGTGTACGGTGACTCTTCTCCATCGATGGCCACCGTCAAGAATTGGTTCAACGAGTTTGCACGTGGCCGTACGTCGGTTTTTGATGAACCACGTCCAGGTGCACCGAAAACAGCTGCTACGGAGGAAAACATTAAAAAAATCCATGATCTCGTATTGGCAGATCGCCGATTGAAGGTTCGGGAGCTAGCTGAGACTGTAGGCATTTCAGAAGGAACAGTGCATCATATTCTCCACGAAGAACTCTGCATGAGAAAGCTGTCGGCGCGATGGGTGCCGCGTTTACTCACACCGGAAAACAAGCGCAACCGTGAGACCACATCGGAGAGTTGTTTGGCGCTGTTTAAGCGGAATCCAGCGGAGTTTTTGCGTCGTTTTGTGACAGTCGATGAAACTTGGATCCACTGGTACACACCAGAGACCAAGGAGCAATCAAAACAATGGATCCAGACCGGGGAACGTGCTCCAAAGAAGGCGAAAACTAAAATCGTCCGGAAAAGTTATGGCCACCGTTTTCTGGGATTCACAAGGTGTGATCTACATCGATTACCTCGAGAAGGGTAAAACAATTACAGGGCTTTACTATGCCGATTTATTGGGCCGATTCGACGCCGAGTTAAAGAAAAACGACCCCATCTGGCGAAGAAAAAAAGTGCTGTTTCACCACGACAACGCACCGGTTCACACGTCTGCCGTTGCTATGGCCCAATTGGTCGAATTACGCTACAAATTGCTGCCTTATCCACCGTATTCTCCAGATTTGGCCCCTTGTGACTTCTTTCTGTTTCCTAATCTGAAAAAATCACTCGCCGGGAATAGATATGGATCAAATGAGGAGGTCATCGCCGCCACGGAGGCCTATTTTGCAGAGTTTGACAAAAACTATTTTTCGGACGGGTTAAAAAAGTTGGAACATCGCTGGGCTAAGTGTATCGAACTAAAAGGAGACTATGTTGAAAAATAAATTGCCACTTTTCCACAATTTTCGTTTACTTTTTGTAGGCTAAGTATTTATTGAATGACCCTCGTACCTATCTAACGTGGGCGGCAAGTGTTTTACTTAGAAAACATCAAATTAAGGAACGAGAGAAGCTTTTGACTGTTCATATACAATTGATGAAATTATATATTTTCTAACTCCTCCGCTGTTTTTTTTTTATTAATTGCGTTGCGGGATCCAATCTCTCGACGCTATTCTGGTGGTCGCCTCTGTTGATTCTAGCTTTCAGGAGTTGCAGTGGTCGGGCAAAAGTGGGGCGGGTTGGTTGCTCAGAAATTGAGCTAAATAATTAAGAGTATCCAGTACGCAAGATTGAGCGTAGCAAACTCGGAAAATGGGGCAGACCGATGACAGGATGTAGGTTCGTAAAGGGATGAAATAAAGCCCTGGTTATTTAGTGCGAGCTACTGCATCTACTCGAACCTGCGACCGCATCATACGAGATACTATCATGTGCGACACGTTCACTTACCCTCTTCGGAGTGACTACAACATTTTTTAATTTTACTTGCCTTTCCCAACCAAAAGACAGCCAGTAGTAGCAAACAGCTATAACTTTGCAGGGACCCAGCTACTCACGTGACAGGTCGGGGACGAACCGATCTACTTTTATTCAAAAACATAGTGGTAGTAGGTAGCGGTCTACTGAGGAGCTCGTGGCTAAGTAAAAACAGCCGCACGGGTTGATCAAAGGTTAAGCTACGCTTGCCGAGGTCAGTCTGTGGATGGGTGACCGTTTGTAACATATCGAGACTCCTCCGTGCCTCGGAAAGCACGTTAAGCCGTTGGTCCCGTCTGTCATTTGTAGATCTTTGACAGTCGTTACGGGAAGTCAGAAAGCCAGAAACTGACAACCAGTCTTACCAAGGGGTATGGTGTTGCCCAGTAACTTTTTTTTTTAAAGGTTGTGGAGGTCAGATAGGCAGTCGCTTCATGTAAAATACTGGTATTCAGCTGCATCCGGTTAGACTGGAAGCCGACCCCAACGTAGTTGGGAAAAGGCCAGGCAGAACTAATGTAGCTGTCTACTGCCAACACCTCTGCTTAAACTGTGAAACCAAACTTTTCAAAACTCAGATGCGATTTGCTCACCGAATCGCACACGACAGTAAAATCCTTTTCACACATATACCTATGGTTGCGCTATGGCTGCATGCGTAGTGATATATTGAGATATTGAACCTTTTACTCACACGGATTCGGTACTGCACGTTCGCAATATTCAACTGAACGCCTCGTGGATTTAGCTCGCCGGCAACCGTGTACAAGAGAGCCACAGTTGTCTTATTAACGGAAACTGTGTGTGGAAATTGCTAATCACATCATTTGATTAAAAACCGGACTTTACACTAGGTATTTCTACTGTTTCGTGAGTGCGTTTTAAGTTAAAATTATTGTAACATTTAAACTCGCATACACAAACATCCAGACTCTGAACAACTACCTGAGGCCATACAAATATTTGTTCCGTGCGGGAATCGAATCCACGACACGCGGCGCAGCAGTCAATCGCTCAACCACTGCGCCAACTGTGCCGTAATCGTGTGATGCGGTCACTCGGTGCCGGTAGCTGTACTAAAGTAAGATTGAAATAGATCGTAGTAAAAAGAACACAATTATCAAAATATCAACTAAAAAGTTCCAAACAAGATCACTTTTCAAGCAGTCAGATACTGTTGGTTTCAGTTATTTTTAGTTCTACCTAGAACTAATAAAATAAATAATGCTGGACAATCCACACAGCATCATTTAGCCCTAAGCTAAGCAGAGCTTGTGTTATAGGTACTAGATGACTGAATACTTAATACAATACATTACATAGATAGATATTTTTACTATACATAGGAAATACCCAGAACACCCGGAACAAATATTTGTAGATCGTACAAACATTTGTCCCAAGGCGGGAATCGAACCCGCAACCTCTTGCGTCGCAGGCGGACCTTTGCTCGCCGCGCCACAACAGTCGTCAAAAATAAATAAGTACACGGTTATGGAAAACGTTTTGCATCACCATGTACTTATTTGTATCACCGTTAATTAGCTGTAAGTCCGAGAGCTTTTACACATTGTTGAGTAAGTACCGCATTTGAGGCAAGCTGAAAACTTGTTCAATACTTTTATAATATCTAAGTATCGAACCGTAGACCTGGCTGAAAGGTAGCGGGGCTATAAATCATCCCTTATATTTTCAAAGAGAGATTTTTTTGCAAGAAATTTTCTGATGTATTCTGTAATCATTGTACTTTTAAATTGAACATTTAAAGGTTGATCAAATAATCTTGCGTGTTATTTCTACATGCTTGCAAAAATTAAAAAAGAAATGTATTTTAATCACGCTGAAATTTTAATAGCTTATTACGAGTATTTATAACTAAAAATATATTTAAAAAACAGGTAATTTTGGTGGGACGTTCCACCGTTCTGAGTCCCAGAACGCTGCCGCGCTGTTGGCTCTCTTATGCAAATAAATGTATAAAAGACGTTAACGAAACCGGGAAATTTTCCGATACCTACCCTTAACATCTAAAGTGCTTATATTGCGCAATACTGTTGCAATGTGTTAAAAGATTATGCAGAATTTTCCAATACCCTTAAAATTTTAATTGTTTTTATTGCGCAATACTGATGCAAAGTGTGAAATGATTATGCAATAATTGCACAATTTATGAAATTATTGAGCAACATAATGACACAATATTTGTTAACAAAGATGAATAAAAGTCGGATGCTTGTGTGCCTGTCATCATACTGACAGGAGACTCGTTACAAGTAAGATATCCAAGTTATACTACCTTCAATAACAAAGCAAAAAGTTCTGCATAGTCTGTTACAGAAGTTGGAGACGCCGCCAGGATGGAAGCAGTCGTCATTGGAGTGGAGACCTATGGAAGTGGAAGTTCTAAGACTCAAGAAGTAAGTACCGAAGTACAAGTTGATACGAGATACTCTCGCTGCAGAGACAGGTCTAGGGATAGATCGAGAAGTCGCGATCGTTCACGAGGTAGGTCAAGAGGACGCTCCAGGGAAAGATCTCGCGGAAGCTCCAGGGGACGATCTCGTGGCAACTCGAGGGGACGATCCCGTGGCCGCTCCAGGGAAAAGTCTCGAGGAGCATCAAGAGGTAAATCTATAGAACCAACAGGACAAAAGCCTACTGGAATATGTTGTGACCGTTGCGGAGAAAAACAAGGAAGGCGAGAAAGAGAAAGGTCTAGGGGACGTTCCAGAGGTAGATCCAGGGGTCACTCCAGAGGTAGATCCAGGGGTCACTCCAGAGATAGATCCAGGGGTCACTCCAGAGATAGATCCAGGGGTCACTCCAGAGGTAGATCCAGGGGTCACTCCAGAGGAAAATCTAGGGACCATTCCAGAAGAAAATCAAGAGGCCATTCTAGATAAAAACGCGAGCAGCATCATTCTCCTGTCTTTTTCCCAATTTATTTGGGGTCGGCGCAGTATGTCGTTATTAGTGTAACAAAAAAGAATACAAAGAAGTGTAATCCCTCAAAAATTAAAATAAACAAAATATAAAGGGTTATTTTTACTAGCCAGTGTGGGTAAGGCCTGATGTTTATTTTTTTTTTTTTATCGTCTCTATTGTCTTTCTGTATTTTACTCTAGGAACTATATAGTTTAGAAGCTACCCAAAAAAAAAAAACAAGAAAGTTAGCATAAATAGTGTAAAAAAATAATGTTAAATATTAAAACAATGGATGTGAAGTGTCTGCTGAAGTGGAAATATAGGAAAACAATAACTAAGGATTGCACCAAGAAACATGAAACACGGTGAAGATGGGCCACAAAAGGTCAAGTGCAAGGATCATTATTCTGTATAGTGAGGTATGGTAAAAGCAAGAGGAGTATCGTTTTGTTTACATAGCAGGCATAACATATTAAAAAGTAAAAATAAATAACTTATTTTCGCCTAAAAAATAAGCAATAAAATATATAGAATATTTCATATAAGATAAAAATATAAATAAATATAGGATACCTACTATGAAAACTAGGTCGTAATGACTATAATATCTATAAATATATTTTTTGCTATCTTATCACTGTTACCGATAATGTTCTTATTTTAGCTTACAACGTTCTAGTATAATCCATACTTTAATTACTTAAAAATATACTTAATATCAAAATGACACAACCACCTTCTTAATTTCTCCCGAAATACATATTATGTACAGATGCCAGCACATCAAGCTACCCCAATCTGTCGAATTTCTTTGATAGTTTATCAACTTTATAACGAAAGAATAAGGTTAATGTTCAATTGGGAACATTTTACAGTTTGGGATAGCTTGATGTGCTGGCTATGTACTCACTATTTGAGTAGAAATACAAGAATATCAAGTACATTTACTGCTATCACAGAAACAATCACGCAGCATGATTGAATGTAGTAAAATTAGCGTGTCTGATAACAGCATACCGATGAAGGTACTTACTGATATCAATAATGTCGATCCATAGAGTACATTCTGAAATTATTGACATTCAAGTAAGTACACCACACACGTCATGCTTGCTTTACATGACCAGAAGAGATGGGCAGATATGTTAAGGGCTGCGTCCTGAACACACAGGACGAGAATGGCGACGCATCTCTCTGGAGAAACGGTACTAGAAGATGACAGGTCCGTCTTATCATCTGTTTGGTCTTTAATACTCACCCCGAAGCCAGAGGTAGTCGGTAGAACATCATAACCTGTGCACGGATGAAAAGAAAATGCTCTCGCCCTTGATCCTAAAAGAACAGGGGCGCCGTTCCAGATCCATCTGCCGGTTTTATTACTTTCGCAACTAAAATATTGTATTATTATTTCAGGGATTTTATACACTCGCCGTTTACGTTCATTATTTCTTACCCGGCAGTCTTAAAATCCAGACCAAGCTTTACACAGTACGTTTAGGTCATCTGCGGGAGTTGATAGATGACCCCGTATCTGACCCTTTGCGTTTTATGAACACAAGGAGATGGTTGCCTAAAGGTGAAGCCCCGTATCCAGGGTACTGTAGGGCACCAGGAAGTGGACTATGCATACCGGCCCTTTGTAACTGCAAGATACTCCAAGAGCGATGGAACGCGCTAGTCCTAAAAAAAATAGAAGATAAGGAAATCCTAAAGCAGATAAAGACTTAATTTAGTACAATATCTTTATTGCGGATATACAATTGCGTTAATCATTATTTTCATATGAAGATGTTACACAGCCTTTCTACAATACAGTTTTTGAAGTGCATTTATTTTGTCTTTCTTCATAAAAAAAATCGATATTGATAGTTCATAAAAGTATAAATTATGTATGATTGAAGTATAAATCATAGTTTCTACAGGTATATTACAATACCTTACCTACCCTCCTTGTCTCCGAAGATAAAGATTCCCAGTAAAAGGCGATAAATATAATTTGCCATTTTACGTTGCTCGTCTTTTCACGCATGTAAGTTAAGTCACAGTCTTCGCACTGGCAACACCATGCTTTCACTCAGTAAGACAGGATGTCATGCATCGCGTAGCGCCAGGTCCAGTTCCTCGCGAGGGTCTCGAAGCGCGCTCGGTCGCGTACGTACATCTCGCCTAGTGCGGGCTCCATGCATACCTGGTGAACAACGATACGTCTTGTACTCATAGAAGAAAGTGTTTCATGGAAGGAGTTCATGTTAAATTTAATTCAATTCAACTGTCACGGGTTCGATTCCCGCACGGAACTAATGTACGTGTTGCCTACTGGTAGTTCTTCTGGGTCTGGCTGTTTGTGTATGTGAGTTTAAATGGATCACCCACGATACAGGCGAAATTCCTACAGTGCCCCTCTGAGGGAATTAAAAGACAAAAATCTTTTGTAGAATAAAAATTGCCATTGGAAATGTGTACACGAATTGGCCTGATAGTATTATTTGTAAATAGTTCATGGTCGTAGAAGGAAGTTAAGTTTTAGGGTTACATACCCACAGGGTGCCAACGGAAGGAACCCTATTACTAATCTTCCGCTGTCCGTATGTATGTCTGTCAGCGGGCTGTATCTCATGAACCATAGTAGATAGACAATGGAAATTTTCACAGTGTGTCTTTCTATTGACAACAACTATGTCACCGTTTTTTGCTCGACATAGAGCGGAACCCTTCGTGTGCGAGTCGTTCTCACACTTTTGTATTATTTGGAGTTTATTATTACATAACAAAAATAAAAAAATCACAACTACTCCACGAACATCATAAGTCAATTCAATTATAAATTGTCGTAACAAACGTGAAATATCAACTACATAGTTTAAAAATAGAATAATCATTTCGATTCAGACACTTTATTAAGTATTATATAGATTATGGACTTATAAAATGAATAATCTTGGATACACAATTACACATATCTCATACCCATAGAATAAAATAACATAATAACAACTACAAGTATATTATGTATGCAATAACGCTGTTCAAAATATTGAACATTGATATTATCAAGCCAGTAACAGTAGGCAATCATGCGCTAGACACGTCCACTTCAAAATAACGTGTCGACCGCTCAAGCCCTAGCTAAACTCATCATCCTCCTGCCTTTATCCCAATTTATTTGGAGTCGGCGCAGCATGTTTTCGTCTTCCATACATCTCTACTTGCCGTCATCTCAATAGGCACCTCTTTTCTAGCCATATCATCTTTCACACAATCCATCCATCTTTTCTTTGGTCTCCCTGCACATTCATACTCAAAACTTTCCTCACAACATGGTCCCTAGGTAAACTAAATAGTTCAATAACAGCTACCATATTCTCCCCAAGCGGCGCGGAGTGCACATACCACCTGCTTGTTCAGCACTCATCAACAATAAAAAAAAATCCGGCTGTCGCATGCTTCAAAATTATTTAAAAAAAGAATAAAAAACGTTCACAGAATATAGAGCTAGATTTGAGTGACGGAAACCAACAAAGTCACACTCAACAAAGCAGAATCTTTTCTAACACTCAAGCCAATATTAACAGGGTATTGTAAGTAAAATAATAATAATACCAGCCTGTTACTGTCTCACTACAGGGCAAAGGCCTCTTCTCATAAAGACAAGGTACAAGCATTAATCACCACGCTTGTCAAGACGGGTTGGCGATTTCAGGCTTATATAAATTATAAGTCCAGGTTTCCTCACGATGTTTTCGTTCACCGATATCAGTGATGTCATGTCCAAGATAATCTTAGAAAGTACATATGAATTGAAAAAGTCACATTGGAACCCATAATCTCGTGCACCAGAGGCGAGGCCTAAACCACTGGGCCATCATGACATTGTAAGTACACGACATAGAATAAATACCAGGCATCATCTGAGTACGCTCGTACAGTCGTAGACCAAGTGAGGTCGAGGTCAAGAATGGGCCCATTTATTAATAATAAAAAAACATGATCTGATTCTAGCTACGTCCATGCTAGAAATACAAAGTTTCTTACACTCACCGCGGTGTATGGATCGGTCAGCAGGCTCTGTATCGAGATTAGAACCTTGCTGATGGTCAGCGCCAGCGACCAGTTGTGGTGCACCGAGTCGATGCCCACGTCGCCGTGACGCGAGATGTTCGGGTGCAGGATGCGTGTGAGGAAACGTACCACTGGGGGACTCATTGGGTATCTGCGGGAGATGAATTATCTACATGTATACTGTTGTGCTAGAGTTAAGTCTCCCAAGGAAAAACCGATAAAAGTCACAAAAAAATAATCTTCGGATAGAAAAGAAAAATGGGTGTTTTATTTTGTAAGCACGACCAGCTCGACACGAAATTGGCCAATCAGAGAGCATATATTGGGGTCGATTTTTTAAAAGAAAATATTCATTTAACGGTGTTTGATACATCAAATATTTTTACTTACGCGTACGGCACTTGTATGTAGAGATAGAAAACGCCTCCCTCGTACGGTGAGCCGATGGGCCCGGTGACGCTCGCCTGCCAGTGGCAGCACTTGGGGTCCAACGGGGTCGCCGCTATGCCTTCCGGAGGGTCGTTGCGCAACATCTGGGGTTCGCAGTAAAGAGATAATATTTATTTGCCTTGTAACTAGGTTTTTTTTTAATAACGTTGCCCCCCCACTTGAGGATTTATTTCACGTAAACCAAAAGTGACGACGATATATTGCGTTGAAATTGCGCGTGACGTCACGCCGTGCTACACTTTTAACGTAAGAACGTTCTCCTGAACTTTGATGTGCTATATCATTGTCACTTTCAATTGATTTGAGTAAGCAAAAAAAGCGTGTACAATATTTTTTGGTTATCTTACTGACGGACTAAATAGACTTAATATATTTTTACCTAGGACACATCCCTATTGAATATTGCACGAAGGGTGGATATGGCTTAGTTAAAGTTTATATGGAGAAGAAGCGTAGAAAACAAAAACGGTCGAATGTCGACCATTGAGCGATCAACAGTTATCAATCTTATATATAAAATTCTCGTGTCACAATGTTCGTTCCCAAACTCCTCCGAAACGGCTTGACCGATTCTTATGAAATTTTGTGTGCATATCGGGCAGGTCTGAGAATCGGCAAACATCTATTTTTCATACCCCTAAATGATAAGGGTGGTCCACCCCAAACATTTTATATGGCAAAACAACGTTTGCTGGGTCAGCTAGTATAACCTATATTAAACACTCACTGGGAACTGTCCCACTCTCTGCTCTAGAACATTGAATTCAAATAATCCAAATGTATTGATATTGTAGCGTCATCTATCTTGCCACATACGAACTAAAAAGACGTGTCGTACATCGCGATATTAAAAGTTATCCACGCGACTGAGTATATATAAAACGAGCCCGACAACAACCGTCGGGCAGTAGCCCACCAGACACAATAACCGTCTGGTCGGAGGATCCTCCCTTTTCTATGGTGGATCAGGAACTTTACACTGTTGTTCATACCCCCAAACATAAACATTTATTAATTATCATAAACATTTTGATGGATCTAATATATCAGCAGTTTTGCATGAACAATACGGTACTTAGACGAGTACATTGTCTGGTTATTTAAAAATCTTGAATGGCTTGGTTCATAGGTTAGTTAGCAGTATACCTTAAGCTCAATTCTGAGTCGGTTCCGGCGCCAAGCATTTTCTTCGCCGGCGGGCTGCGCCTGCACACACATCTGCACCAAACAGTTGCGGCAGAAACACGACTCTACTAGGCATTGGTATTTCTGAAACATAAATACAAGTGATTTGTAGATATGTATAATAATCTATAAGTTTTTGTCGTCCGATACTGAGTAAATCGAAATATCGTAAGAAAATTTCTAAGTTGTCATGTCATGATTTCAGGGAATAGTCATTCAATCAGGTAATTTAAATGATCCGTGACGTCTCTTATTAAAAATTTCATTGGGTTGGGTAGAAAACATGTTGTTTAAAAACATCAGAAAAAAAAAAACGTATAAATTATCCGACCACATAGGACCCGAATAGGATAAAAGTAGCCAAATAGGCCGTATACTGAATAATAGCAGAATATTGACAAAATGCTTGGAAATCTATTTGTAGATGACTGAACTTTTGTGCATTATTATTGCACCCAGCAAGACCGTATTTTTATTTATTTTTTTGGAATCGCCTCGCAGTTTTTCTTTCAGGGATATCTACTGCTTAACTGAATATTTATGTGGGGACTTAATTAGAAATTAAGGCCTCCAGCCAGGGCGTACAAAACTTAAAAGCTAAGCGACCAATCGCTAAGGGCACCCCCTGCGGAGTACGAGCCTGGGCTTAGGACGTCGCTGGGAGAAGACAGCAAGGGACAGGCTGGATCTAATAGATATATTATTTAAGGGACTCATTTAAACAAGTACTGGCTCAGCTACGCGCGCTGGCTCTAGCAGAGAGTCAGGGGGACCTATATTATGTAATCATGGTAAAAATATAGTCAAGTGCAGTGGTGGCAGGTTGACTAAAATTAACAAGTCGATCACATTGTAGAAGATACTGGTAAGCTCAGAATACTTACTAAACAATCGTGAAGACGCCTAAAATCAATACCTAGCTAGCTTTTGCTCAACTACATGAAAATAAAAACAACTCTTATTGGTTTAGAATCTAGAGTAGTTTCCGATACTCAATTTTAAAGTGCGTTTGCACCTTCTAGTTAGTTCTGTATTCTAAGAAGAGATGTTACCTTGTGCCAGTCGATGTTGGATAGCAGGGGTCGGTAGAGCGGGAAGCGCTTGTTGGTGAAGACAGCCCAGCGTGGAGGCGCCACCCGCGCGCGCACAAGGCGCCACCAGCGCGCACACACGCACGCACACGCGCACAGCGACAGGTCGTCCAGGTAGCTGAATATGCACAGCAGCACTGCGATCACACATAATGGCTTTATAACATTTATTGTTCAAAAAATCGATTGCTTATCATTCCATCAAGACAGTCAACAGCAATCCTCTGGAAAAGAGTAGCTTCCAACTACTCATGAGGCTTCTTTACAATAGTTTAGGTAATCAAGTAATGGATGCATTAAAGACTGATGTGTAAAATATTATATTATATGGATTTGAAGTTAAAGTAATGAATGTGTGACATTATATGTATACATTAATTAGTTTAAATTCAGATCTGGATTAATGCTGTACTCATTAAAAATATTGATTCTTGTATCTGATAAAATAGTTACTATTGTACAATAGTATGGATGTAAATGCCTCACATAAATCTGATGACTGACCGAGAAAATATACAAATAAATACCTTCAGAAGGTAACTGCTCTACAAGTCCAGCAGCAAGATTGTCTGGTAGCCTTGGAGTCGAGAGGGCCTGCAATGAGCGCGCGAGGCAGGGTGGTTGTGGTGGGGGACCTAGCCCTGCTTGTTCATCGCTGTCCAGTTCAGGTTCGCCGGCGGGGCCCGGTACCGGACCTTCCGCGCGGACTGGTGCATCAGCATGTGATGAATCATTGATAAAGGCAGCGACGTCAACACGCATGGATCCATCAACACGAATCGGCCCATCGGGACGCAGCGGTCCATCAATACGCAGCGGTCCATCCGCACGCACGATCCCATCGGGACGCACAGGCCCAGCAGCGCGGCCGGGTCCATCGGCGCGGCCTGCATCATCGGCGCGGACTGGCCCATCGGCTCGACCTGTTCCGTCGGCGCGGCTTGGCCCGTCGCCGCGGCTTGGCCCGTCAGCGCGGCTTGGCCCTTCGGCGCGGTTTGGCCCGTCAGCGCGGTTTGGCCCTTCGGCGCGGTTTGGCCCGTCAGCGCGGTTTGGCCCGTCGGCGCGGTTTGGCCCGTCAGGGCGGCTTGGCCCGTCGGCGCGGCTAGGCCCATCGCCCCGGCTCTGACCGTCGGCGCGACCAGGACCATCACCACGGCCCAGACCTTCAACGCGACCTGGGCCGCCATTACCTCCTACACCACTGCAATTTCCACTGCTACTTGCTCCAGCGCCTGAGTTACTTGCCCGGCTTGCTTCATCTTCTGGACTTGTTTCACTGTCCATTGAACTCTATAAAATTGGCAGAAATTTAACAAAGTTTTTGTGAAATTTATTTTGTTGAAAAAAGACTATATCTTACTCCTTACTACTCCAATTGTTGAAATAACTGTGGCACAATTGAAAGGAAAAAATACAATAACATTCAAATTAATATGAAGTCTCTGTTCCTGCAGGGCAAAAGGTTCTCTAACATCTCTCCGTTTTTTATGGTCTGTTCATCATTCTAATCTATTGAAGCTGATCAAGTGAAAGCAGCAAAGCGCCAAGGTAGACTGCAATATTAAAACATGCTGGTTTTTTCAATTCGCAGCTAAGTATGGTAATAAAAAAGACGAAGAAGAAAATTATGACTGTAAGAAGTATACATTTCCCAAACTATTCATTTATTCATTGCTTTTTTTTCAAAATAAACAACTCAAAATTGTCATTAACATCGCCATAACAACTCTCCTATTTAGATTGATTAATTTGAACTTAAACATTGTATTTATGATATTAATTATGAACACTTTGTGAAATGCACATTTATGTTCATGAATAACTTTTTTTTAAACATACAACCTACTAAAAAAAAGTGATGCTTAACTTTACGGGCAGCCCCAACGCGTTCAAGAAATTAATTAACCAGTATTTATATTATTAAGTGAGCCCCTGTCCCTCTGCTAGGCAAAAAATCATACCCACATTTTGAATTATTCAGTACCACAGTATATGTTATATTTGGCTTTAAGCATTAAAAGTATTATACCTTTTACTTTTATTATTATTTATTAGTAATAAATGGACAAAATATATAACAGAATGGACAACTAGATTCCAAACAAAGGAAAGAGGAAGACCAAGAAATATTTATAGAATATTGAGACCAAGAAAGATTTCTCAAATGAGAGTGGACTGGAAAGAGCTGGAAGGGGCGTTTGTGTTGCAAAGACACGTGGCCACCCGAAGCCAAATACAGTGGTGGTCAAATAATTAAGAATGATTTGTAGTACCAGACATTTTTTTAAAAAACAATGTCATATGTGCAGAGGCCAGCACATCAAGCTACCCCGAAATGTGTCAGATTTCTTTGATTATTTTTCAACTTTATCGCAATAGAAATAAGGTTCATGTTCAATTGGGAAAATCTGACACTTTGGGGTAACTTGATGTGCTGGCGTCTATACTTTTATGTTCCTTCCCAAAATTAATTAATTACGTTATGAAATAGCTACATGGATAGAGTAAACTGGATTAAGAGGAAATATATCGGTATTAAAGGCTCAAATAATAAATAACCATACCTCATACTGCATGTGGAAAGATATTTTGTGGTAGTTTCTATTCCAGTTCAGATATTGAATAATAGGTTAAATCAATCAGCTGTATAAAATTGTTTATTTTATGAGACTTACCCTGTAATACCACCACGAGGGCACTGCAGCACAGGCTCTATTCATTTTACGTTCAGAACTGTAATTTAAGTCTGAAGGCTCGTCATTTCCTGAGTCACCATCATCCGTCTTCTCGCTGTAGAAATACGAAGAAGGCAAGTACGATGGGAAATCCGGGAAGAGAAAAGCGTGACAAGTTGCACAAACTGGCTCCCCAAAACTAGGGCCGTAGTACCCATTGCACACATGACAAGTAGAATTCTGTAACAAATAGATCACTTTCTGATAAATCGCAGCTTATTTTACACTTCTTATTTCCACCATTTCGAGGCTGTTTATCATACGTACATCAAACTCAAACTCGAGAGGCTGTTCAGTTGGGGTGCTACAAATAAGCTTATCCCCATTTTCTTCTAGTTTTTTCATAAAATTAAAAAACTCCGGACCCATTGCTATCATGTTTACACTTTCTTCGCAAACTGTTTATTCTGTTGATGGATATCGTTTATAATTCATAGGATCGGATCGGATCACATTAGCTCCAACTTTGATAAGTTAAAGGGACAAAAAAAGCAACACCAATTTACGATTCTAATAAATAAGTAATATGTGCAATATTATCTAAAATTACAACAAGAATCGGGAATATTATGAGTTAACTTCCATAGCCTGAAATCAATCAAAGACATCTGTCAAATGTCAAAATATGAGGGAACAAAAAAATTACACTCTTGTGCGTTTTTGACACCAACCACATTTATAATCATTTAATTATTCCTCAATTTATAAACTCACAACAAAAGTTAAACGTGCCATATCTACATAAAAATTAATATCATCATCAGTCACAGAGTATGCTTGACGTAAACGTAAAGACGGTTTTAAAATACAGAATACAACTATCCTACAGCAATTTTAATGAAGTTTTAAAAATAAGTAAATGTTAAAACGAGTATTATCAATTTTAAAATCGTGTGAATTGACATTTCGTTTATGTCAAGCATTAGTGTTAGGCATTTGCAAAGACTTAGGGCACATAGGAGCGTGCCTGCTACAGCTTTACCAGACAAAGGGGCAGTCAAGCATTGCCAGAATGGCGTTGAGGCTAGCCCTCCGCCTTCGCATAAAAGCGTAGAAACAGTTAGTGCGCATTTCCGCGAATATCCCTGATACGCTGCAGAATCAACACCTCCGTACGCGTTATTGTAATGGAAGCCACCGTATGTCCTTTCAGTATAGCTTTGAAGAGCATGGTCTCCATCTAAAGTGCAAACCTGTGGGCCATCATGTTGGCTCGTTGTCGGTCCTCCGTGAGTAATGCATTTAACTCAATAAGTATGTAAATTGTTCCACTCGGTTTGACCTAATCGGTGGAATAATGGAAACAAAACGGTTCGCCCTGAATTGGCTTTTCTGTTCTTTAACCCATGTTCACGTCGAGCGTTTCCTGCACACGTTCTCAGCCCACAGTCCGATATTCTTGCCTCTTTTTAGTTTTAATAATATTTTGCCTTCGCACTCACCCGTGACCTTTATAGTTTTCTTTTTTTTTTAAACGTTGCCCCACACTAGGAATTTCTCCTGTATCGTGCGTTTACAAACATTTAAACTCACATACACAAACAACCAGACCCGGAACAACTATCTGTAGGCCATACAAATATTTGTTCCGTGCGGGGATCGAACCCGCGACACGCAGCGCAACAGCCAATCGCCGTAACTACTACGCCAACCGTGTCGTGTCAAAAACGCGCACTCACCCGTGACCTTTATAAAGTGTAATTAGTTCGAAGGATGCATATAAACCTATAGGGAAAGTGGCAATACGACCGCCCCCACAAGTTCTTCACGGAGTAAAAAGTATGTGCATAGGTAATAAAACAATTAAAATAATCGAAGATCGGCAGGCTAGCTCCGGTGGCTTCTTCGGCTGACACATTTGGGTTTTTTATTTTCATTTGAAAGGGTAAGTATACTGCCCCGGTGGTCCCAGGTCAGGATCTGATGGTAGGATCCTGGAGAAATCGAGGGAACTCTTGAAGTATTATGGGCACACCTATATCGATTTGGGTATATATTTTTATAGTATCTCGAGCATTTGCTTTCGGAAAGTACCATTTTGTTAAGTGGGACCGATGATGAAGACCACACGAACTATGGTTGCTAAGCAATTTATGCTCCTCACAATGCAAATTGGGAGGGAGGTGAAGCTGGTGCTGAAGTACCTGGAGAACTCCTCGAGAATTAGCGTCCCTGCATCGGGAAAAGAAATATTTTGTAAAAGGTGAGGATGTGGCTATTGTAACTTAGATAAATTGCTAAAACTAAAAACATTTTTGAAAAAAAAAGAAACTAAAAGATGTACCTTAACCGGTCAATGTGGGATTCTTATCTCACTAAAAATACCCCGGCGGTCACCATCAGCACGCGGAAGGAAGTACCACCCCGGTGTCAACTTTGTGCAACGCCTGTCAGTGCACATCCCTAAGGAGACTGTAGAGGAGCCTCCCCTAAGCTTGACTATTTAGGGCATCTATTTCTTATTTATTCCCTGCATGTCGAGCCGAAAACCTCGTCTCGCTTCTATTACCCCTAGGTCGAGCTTAGTTTTCTGTCCCGTTTCTATTCCCTTTATTTACCACGCTTTTACTACGTTTATGTCGACTTTAATTATATCATATTTTAGAAGTAGTCACGTCCAATGAAAAGTACCTAATCATGCACATAATTTAGAATCAATTTTTACACAAAAAAGAATTAAAAAAACAAGTAATAACTTTAACCATACAATACTATATATGTAGTACTATTATATTTTTAATTAACCATCCAAAGTATGTCAGTGTATTTTTTTTAAATATTCGATATTATGTGCATGATGAGAAGTACCATCTTTTAAAATATTAAGTTCATTTATATGTTTAGATTAAGAAAGATTTTTGAAGTCAGTAACGTTTTTGCAAAAAAGTTTGTACTTATCGTTGTTTTTGTTCATATTGCATATTCTGGAATGGACTAAGGACATGGCTATTAATCCATACCTATATATATTGTTCAAGAATTCTAATAATATTTTAACCCAATTATTTATTTCACGTAATCATTGTGAAAGTTGTAGAGATTTAAGTCCCAATAAAAATCTTGGATCTCAAAATGCTTACTATCGAACAGTTAATGATACGCCTCTCAAAGGGCTTATCTTCGATGTTCAGCTGAAAAGCACCCGAAGCGTAGGTACGGGAGACTGTAATTGTCTAGATGAGTCGGCCGCCCGATATTTAGGTACACGGGAAGTGTACCTAAATATCGGGCGGCCCCCATATCTGTAAAGTTCACCTACTAGTATCCTCTCACCCTTACCAATATATCGATGTTCTCACCACTTCCGATGAAATCATTACCCTTCTTCAGGAGAGTTGTAGGGGCTACTAATGTCGTATGGAAATACAAACACCTTCCTTTCGTTATCATCTCTTCTGATAACTCCATACATTCCAGTACAATAAAACTTTAGAACAATGAAAGGGATATCTTTGACCCGCGAGTCCATTCTTGTGAATTTGAGAGTAGGTGTATACTTTATAATTGCCTGCCTGTAGTGTGAGACCGACACATACACGAGTAGTTTATCTATTCACCCAAGTACTTTAATTAATTAAAAATATTGAAGTTTCAGATATGTTTTCTCAATTATTATGCCGGCTGAACCACAGCTAAACAGATTTTAATGAGATTTGGCACTAAGATAGGTGTGATACGTGACGCAATATTTTTTTCGGGTATCGTAAAACGGGGTTAATAGAAACGGTATGGTGAATACAAACAAAACTTTAATAAAGGGGATTTTCGCGTTAGTTTGTTACTTACAAGAAGTCTTATTTTTATTGTGGAATTGAAATTAAAAATTTCGACTAGTAATAAATGTTAAAATCTCATTGAAAGTTTTATTTCGATTTACCCCGGCTTTTTGTTTCACCCCGTTTTACCGGTAGTTCATCTCGGATGAGAGTGAAACCTTGAGGAGTGCAACATTGGGCTAATTTAGTATCTAGGGTGATCTTCAGAAACGTAATGAACAAAGGTAAATTAAACGAAATAAAACAACAGCATCATTCTTAAAATTATTCTTAAATTACTCTTATTTCATTTTTTTTTCCGTTTACTTCTTTCTTTCGAGCTTTTCAATGTGCCATTTTTATCAGTATCTTTTGAAAACGAACAAAAATTACATAGTTATAAGTTAATTATATCATACGCGTACATTGTACTTTATAATTAAAATGATAAAATCCGAATTTCAATTTGTATAAACGTGCATTAACCAATTTCTGCATTTTATTTTTTAGTAATACTTCTACTACCGTTTTGATATTTCAAAAACGTAATACTTAGGTATATTTTTTACCATAACCTATGTATGTGGTGTGGGCGAATACTAACTAATACTACCATGAAAATACTATTTTACATAAAAAAATGAGTTATGGACTCGTATCCATAAAGCAATAAACACAATGTAGATAGTCAAATATTAAAAATTATAACAATTCTTCGAAGCAAGTGTAAATGTAACTAGTTATTTTAATACATAGTGTTAGATACATAAGACAGCTGCCCCCTTATAAACAGCTTTTCACAACGAAGCTGAACCTACGGGCAGGTGCAAGGCGGCGCGGTACGTGCATGGTGGCGCCAACACCGCTCGACCATATTGCACATACATTTAACAATATTCTTTAACCGGCCTTTAAAATATTTCATAATGCCACTTAGCTGTATACTATACTAGCATTACTGTCGGCCTATGCAGCACTCAAAATAGCTACAATATGACCCTAACTTTAATCTAAACACCTACACGCGATATGAACAATGATTAAAAAATTGTATAGGTACACAAATCCACTAACGACATTTTTAAGGCAAATATTATACAAAATTAGTGTAATACATAATCAGACATCGCGGTCAGCAACGGAAGTCAACATCGTATATGTTTAGAATCTACTCGCTAGACTTATTTAATACACATCGTCCTGAACGAGACCTACGAAGTAATTTTTTGTTCACAATCAAAAACAGCACATTTTCAAAACAGTCACTTCGTCTCAGTTATCTTATACAAATAAAAATGAAATCCATATTTCCTAAACGATCCGTCATTAAACACCGGAGTCCGTATACTTTCCTTACCTACATAATCGTAACCGACGACGTTTGGAAAGTAAAGGTAAAAGGTAAAGCAAGAGTCCAGTGGCGCAGGCGAGCAGCTCGAGCAGCTCGAGTGCAGTCGAGCGGCGTCCACTCAGTGCACTCACTACCTTAGCTATACCGCACTCGCACTAGGCTACGCGGCGGCCGGGGAGCGCCCCCTCTACCGCACTCAGTACGGAGAGTAATACATGCCGCGCCTGTAACCTCTGCAAACAAGGCACGCCGTTAGTCACTACAGCTACGTGCTACACGTTACAGATACCAAACTACTGCTACGCGCTACGCACTGCCATGCAAGCTATATCCACGACCGAGGAGGGGCGCCGTATTGAAAATACTCAGTTTTCTATTACAAACTTTATTTGTAAAAAGTGTGTATAAATATTGTCTTTCTTTTGATCAATTTACAACAGTTTGTACCGAACTTTACAACAGTGACTACTGCCTACAGAGTGTTTCATTGCTTAAGATGTCACATCTAGTTAAGTGTCAATATTACATTGACTTAAATCCTTCCACTTCTAAATCTATAAAACAGAAGTAGAATAAGTGAAGAAAGAGGTGACATCTTCCACAAGTTAGTGTAGAAATTGGTGTAATTTGCAACTGTTAATGTATTACAATAATTGGTACCAAACTTCGTCTCTCATTAGTGTCACATCAAATGGTGTGTACTTCATTTAACTATATTGATAATGGAGCCTTACTTTAATTCAGACTATCTACAAGTCTAGCACATAATAAGACTTAATGACTATGGGGAAGTATTAGATGCGTTGTTTTATTTAAAGTAATTGAGATGAGATGAAAACAATATGACAAACAAAAATACCCTTGATGGGTTAAATAACAAAAATAAATCCTAACAAAAAATAAAATTTCTTAATTCAGGGATGAAGTATTTAGTGACAGGAAGTCATCCTAAGTAAAACAATTGAATTTATTTATGTTGATTTATATTTACTACATATTTAAATTTTACAATATTTTGTTTGATTGTACAAATCAATAAGACATCATTTGTTGGACAGAATTCAGGCTAGAAAGTCATAAAACACCAAATAAGTCGCAAGTCTCATTGTTTTTTTCTTCCTCATAAAAGTCCAAAATTTACAATCATTTTCAATCAATAAAGAGTCTCTCAATCAAATGATGAAAGATCGTTTACCTATCGATTTTACAATCTATCGTTTGATATTAATATTCTGCTGGCCTTTCAGGGACAATGTCTTGAGATCGTATTATTAAATATAATAATCATAATACACTAAAGATAAGTTTATATCCAAGGCTCATACAGAGACAATTAAAACATTTTTTTTTGTACAAAGATTGTGAGCTACAACACTTTGTGTGGCAAAGTGTTGTTTACAGGACAATTCCATTCTCGTAACAGTTGCAAATTATGTAACAGAATAAAAAAAAACCACAGAAGTTGAAGATGTAGACAGTGTTAATATGGATTGTACCTGCCGCGGCGCAAGGGCCGGTAGCCGGAGTAGTACGGGGAGAAGCCGCCGCGGAACGAGCGGCCGCGGCCTCGCATGGCGCGCGGCGGCCGGTTCGTCGTGGACAGGCCCGGCTTGTTGGTGCGCTTGGGCATCACCTGCGCACACAATGTCATGCTATGTTTTAATAAGGTCGACAAACTCTATTGTAAATCAAATCATGTTGGTTATGTGTAGTTGTTTTATTCGTTTCTGGGCCTTTTAATTATTAGCATGCTCCTACCAATACATTGGTGTTTGCGACTCGGATGCTTCTCAGCAGTGCACGTCACAAATGACAGAAACGGACCCGAAAAAACGATTTGGATACAATGTTCAGCTCTTACGGCTAAATTACGCGTTTCGGTATACATGGTTAGTTAATAATGAACTTCAACGCAATTAAAGTAGAGTTTATAATAGCGTGCAATGAAAGATATAAATAAATCTGCGGCATCCGCATGCGTATGTTCCTCACGGCCACACAGATCGAACTTGGTGGACAGTCGCCGTCCGAGCAAAGCTTCTAAAGAGATTTTGTATGTCATTATTTTACGATGAAGAGCGCTGCGAGAGCAGTAGCGCGTTTTGATTAACCATACATTTTTCGAAGTTTAAGTTTGGCATAACTTTCGTATTTATTACAGCAAAAACCAACAAACCAACTTAGTAAATTATGTATCCCAGTGAGGTACAGACCGGCGAGTCCGACACTATATCATACCATCATCGCATTATCTCAGTACGACGCAGGCCCGTGATCCGCTTGGTTAGTCTTCTTATAAAAAATAATTTGACAACTTACCTTAATTTGACGCCCTCTAAATAACGATTCGTCCATTGCCATTGCAGTCTGTACACTATCTTTGTCGCCAAACTCTATGTAGGCGAATCCCTTAGGGTGGCCGTCGAACTTATTACATAATATTGTAACCCTGTAAGTTAGCACGATTTTGAGTTAATATAAATAATTTGATTTACTAGAGATACACTGTTTAGTATATCTAGGCATTCGGCTGCCCCATACCAAAACCAAATTAGGAAAAACAGTATCGCTCGCAACCGGCTTGCGTCTATGACCTGAACGTAAACGAAGCAAAAGGAATAAGTAAGAATCATAGTACATGGCGTTCTGTAGTTTCTGCCTACCGACCCACGAGAAAAGGCGTGACTTTATATAAATGATTACTTTCAAAATAAGTCCTATTAAATTGCAAGGACGCCTATGTTAAAAACGTAGCAAACAATGGAAATATTAATATTGCTAAACCTAGTAACCATTACACTCTTTTAAAACCATTAAAAAGGCTAGTAGTGCCCATTTTCACTTACATAAAGTAACACCTATAATAATGCCTAATTTATTATTATATTATATTAAATCCAACAGCAATAATATAAATATTATTGCTGTTGGATTTACAACCTTTTGGTACAAAGCCAAGTGTGGAATTGATTTTACTTGAAATAATGTATGAATATTAGGAACGGAAAATAATTAAACATACTACTTCAATTTATGTTTTAACTTACAAGGTTTTGATATGGGCGGCATTGTTGGCCTTATTTCAAAGAATAATGGCTAGTTCCCATGACAATGTAGGCTGAAGAGTGCTTCAAAAGTGCGCTTGTAAACAGATTCTGCTAACGGCCACTCAACCGCCACGCGCACGCTTTGAAAACACGAGAGCTATAATATTCCAGCACAAAATAGGTTTTGTCATGGGTCAAAGCCTTATTATTTGCAGCATAATGTGTGCGCTGTTTTTGGGTGCCGCCCCTAGTTTAAGACAAGGTTAGCGAATAGAAATGTAGAAAGTAACAGCAAACCAAGTAATATTAGTTAAACAGAATATTGTTACCTATTAATAGATCCACATCCGTGGAAGTGTTGCTCCAGCTCCTCGGCTGTGGCCCCGTAGTCCACGTTGCCGACGTAAACTGATCTGTTGTCAGCCTCTATCTTCTCCTCGATCGACATGTTTAGCGGACTTGCTGTGGAACAGAGAAATAAAGTTGAGTAAAAGAATGGTTTTCTTAAAATTTTATAACATCTACTTTAGTATTTGTACAGTAAACCACACGTCATTGGTATCAAAGCTAGTCTAAGCCACTCATTCTTTTGAAACTCTGTAGTTCTTTTAGGTCAGATTAAGATCAGTGTTAACTGCCCTTTATCTACCTTAGCACTGTACGGTGTGTAGTAAGTTACTACACACCGTACATGGGTTACTACTAGTAACCCATACACGTGAGGTCGATTGTACAATGAACATGTCATGTAATACAACATTCGCATGTGCGCCCGCAGCCAAAAATTATTAATTTACTTTGTGTAGAATTTATGTATGTGAGGTACATACAAAAATGCCAATTTTTACTCATTTAAAAAAACAATTCTAATACCAGATCTGATATATGGGTCTAATTTTGAGCCCATGAGAACAAGCCCACTTTTACTGGCTTGTGTCCTTATTAAAAACAAGTTTCATTTTTTAACTCTCTTTTCAAATTCTGTATAATAGGAGATGTCCGGGGAGCATGATACGAATTAAAGTAGTTGCCAGGAATACTGTGACGCACATGTGAATGTTGAAAAAAGTAACATCAATCATGCAAACCCATTTTTTTTCTTTATCAGAGCACCTTGTTTTACCTGAAGTTATTTTAAAGTTTACCAGAACAGATCCTTAATATTTTGTAGCAAGACCTTTGAATAAAAAAACATTAAGAGCAAAGAGCTTAAAAAACACTAAAGGGTTTCATGGGGCCATTCCTAACTGTGGTTGTTCTAAGGGAGTGTAAACCAGTATTCTCAAAAGTACTTTTACTAAAGATAAAGCTAAGTTTTATCTAGGTGAACTAGGTACCTAACATAGGCTTCTAACATTATACAGAAAAAAATGGATAACTAAAGCTACAAAATGAATTATTCAGGGCAAATTACTATTGATGTATATAATAAAGCAAGATCCCAGAGCTGCCAGTTATTTATTAAGTATATAACAACATGTGTGGGTTTGAGTGATGTTAGTATGTACATTCAAGCATACCTGCTAGTATGGCCTAAACATCAGTTTACAAAACCTATATACCTAGGTGCCAAAGATTTATAAAAACAATAATCACTTTTCTTAAAGTCTCTGAGTACTGATTTTATGGATGTTTTAAAAAATATTGTTAGAAATTGATAACCAACACTGCATTTTTCGCGCGCGCTAAAAGTACCATGATCTTACTTATGTCCTTAGATAAGGGCAGGAGGATGATATTTTCTGAGTCTTGATTTTTATATTACGGTATTCTAAATAAAAACAACTGCACACCGGATGGGTGATCGTTTGTAATATAATAAGACTCCTCTGGGCCTCTGCAACATTTGAATTGTATACATATTAAAACTACTCAACCCCACATATATTTTTACTCAGAAAATAAGTAACATCTACAGCCCTGGGACCTTGGACTATTTCCTCACCTATTTAGCAAGAATGATCACTATTGTTCATGCTAGGCAGCACAGCACACAATCTAATGTTGTGAATAAAAATCAATAGTATTTTCCAGGATATGGCTGTTATGTAGAACTCATCAACAGTATTGCTTTCTTGATTTTATCTTGTGGTTTTAAAATATGTGTTGTTCTGCCCAGGTATGCCATGAATTATTTAAATGAACCTACTATCTATTTATGAGGAAGGCCTACATTCTGTCGGTTGTAATAAGATATAAATTAAAAACTTACTAAGTCCTGGAGGGCTACCCATACTCATCTGCTTGTCTACTTCAGTTTGCATCTGTTTTAGTTTCTCTGCCTCCTCTTCCATTTCCCTTACTCTTGCCTTGATAGCTGCCAGATCTGGCACTTCACCACCAGTGGCTTCATCGCCTCCCTGACAAAGAAAGCAAAAGTTTTGTAAGCAGTAAACCTCTTGATGCAGTAACTGCTGTTATAGTATTTTATCTTGACTTTTGGGTTTCCTCAATTTCATAAATTTATTAGTGTAGAGATGATAGAGCTTTGATACCTGCTTTCAGGACACAAATATACACTTTTTGTTTTCTTGATTGCCTTAACTTGATTGGCCCATGTGGATGCCCAGTCTAGCAACCACATAGTTTGTTATGACGAAAATAGGTCATCAGTTGGTAAATCAATTAATGAATGAATAATTAAAAAGAAAATAAAACAGTGGAACATAGAACCTCTTTCTTTTTTGAAGTCAGTTAAAAGCCAATATAATCTTGAGAAAAAGTAGGATCAGAATGGTGTAAACAAATGAATAAACATTAAGACCTAGTCAACATGACTAAAAAAAAATATAGTTTGCAATGTTTTTTGCAAATTTAGTTTTCATCATTTTGTCAAACCATATCAACTTATGTATTCATCTGTGTTATCAGTCCATGATATTGATTATTTATTCATAATAGAAAATGGCAGATTTGAGATACTGCATTTGGCAAAAATAATGGATTCTCATTCAATTACACAATTTTTTACAGGAAATTTATGTTACACGTACGTATAATCAATGATTTACAGGTTAGCTTTGAGAACCAATCGTGTAAAGGCCGATTACCGTTAATACTCAGTAAGTGTAACATTTCCCCTCGGAATAACTGTTTTCTTAGCCTGCTTGCCAATAAACAGTGTACATACAACATTATTTACAAATATTAGGTTACTTATGACTAGAGAAAACCAAGAAATACTCACTCCAAGACTATTGTCAGTCATGTTTAGGGAACCGTTGGTGCCGTCCAAATGATTGTTGTCAAGCGTCTCTAAATAATCATCATTTTCTGCCATGGCCACTGACTGCCTCTTTCATGAATTCAGCACTTAGAACTTCACACTTCACTAAATACCTGAAACAACACGTAATTAGTGAAACTCGACGGTGAAATAATTTTTATGATTACGAAGTTACTCTGACGTACCGGTAACCAAATCCGTTAGAACGCAAATGGCCTACTTTTAAAATACTATTCACATTAACCGCTTAGGGTCATTGGCTTTCACTATATAATAGGTAATTTCATGAACATTCTTTTATTTCTTTGATATTTACAGATTCGTTTCAGCCAAAATACCCTAAAATTAAACGCCAAACCAAACAACTGACAATGTGACCATAGTAAAAAAATAGTGGGAAATTAAATGGGGTAACTTCCATGGAGTATCGAATACGAAATACATAAAAGAGTAACGTTAGTTAATGTATCGTAATTGGTATGAATTCGATAATTTAAAATTAATGTTGAAATACCGCGATTTAAACATATCGACAATATATTATATCGTGGATTGTTTGAAATATATTTCGAGAAATCGATATTTTTTGGCCAAGCCTAGCCACTTCACAGATTATTGTCACTTGCTATGCTGTCACTGAACTCAAGCAAACTGAATCTAAAAAAAATATTCGACTTAGGAATAGAAATAACTGACTTGTAAGTAATTGTGAGTGAGTATATCCTGTAACGCGGATCACTGGAATTATTATGATTAGGGTACCTAAACTAATTAAAATAACCAAGTAGACGCTTTAAGTTTATAAAAAAGTAATAATCATATCTCGCTATCACTAACAACAACATCAGGAATCAGAATACAACTGTAGTTACTCCTCAAAGACAGATGGTGAATTCTAGTTTAATATACAAAATATTGCTTGGGGTACGTATGCAGTTCTATTCTTGCTTGTTTCCCTTGTAAATAAATGTGCCTGCTATTATTGTTTGTTTACTAACATTATAATAAAAGTTGTTAACTTTCAGGTGTATGTGGGTGTCTGTTGGTTTCATACAATATATCTGAGTTGGAGTTTATCACCAGTGCTAAAAGATGCCGCTCACAGCTGATGTTGCTGCTCAGCAAGTGCAGGTATGTAAAAAAGACAGGAATAATCTTTGATAGAGCCCAACTGTTCATGGCAAATATTTATGTTATTGTAACAAGTTTAAAGGACCATTTCACAGCTATCCGATTTGGAATGACACTTATTATTTAAGAATTAAACTCTCAGACATGTCAAATGGAACCTTTTAGGGTAAATACAGACTGTAAGTTATTTTAAGTAAATATTTTTAACATAGAATATCATTACGTATTTGTCATTTCAGGAGCGTCTCAGATCCTTGCATAGACTGATTTATGACATTGAAGCAGAAAGATCTCGCAATGAGCAGTGCATAGACTCGATATTAAGAGCAGAGAAAGCTGTAGATTCACCTCCGTCCAATGAGGATTCCTCCAGCTCCTCACAACAGGTATATATTTTTTATTTTTACCAGATCTTACAACTATGACTTGATGAAGGTTTTATGGTGAATTCATATAAAATCCAGCTTCCAATAAAGCATGGAACTGTATTCTGCAGTTGAGTCATGAGTAAGAAGCATCTATCAATTCACAATTCTTGTTCAATTACTTCATTATACTATAATATATATTATCTTCTAATAACAGCAAGTCATGCAAACTGTGGTGTTCTTGGTTCATGTGAAGGTATATTACAGATGCAGTTGAAAAACTTATATAAAGCTGGGTTGTCAGCAGCAGAACAAGAAGAAAGTCTACTTCGGAAGGCATTGTCTCGTATCTATGAGATTCGTAGCATCAAGAATGAAAGAAGAATACAGGTATGCTTATAACTAATTGAACCAAATCCACTGAGGAAGAAGTATTCTATCTTTTTCAAGATTAGTTTCAAATAACTTTTAATTTGTTCTTTCTCTCATGTCAATGACTCATATTATTTTCTCTACATTTCTAACTTGTAATTAAGGGACCTTTTGTAGAATCTCTTCTTGTAAGATAAGAACTAAGTCTGGTCATCCATTCATTTAACATGTTCTGTTTTACATGATTAATATAATTTAACCATCTAAAAAAATATCTATCTATGTAATGTATTGTATTAAGTATATCAGTCTTCTAGTACCCATAACTTGGGGCTAGATGATGCTGTGTGGATTGTCCAGCATTATTTATTATTATTAATAATATATTTATCTCAGCATTAGATTGAAAACCCTATCAGTTCCTTACAAACTGATGTTCCTATCTCAGCTGTTTTGTCTTAAACCCTTTAACAAAACTGTTTTCAGGCCAGATACGCAGGCAACAAAGAAACAATTGGTTGCGGAGCCCTGATGAAGATGTTACTCAGTGCCGCGCAGACGCTGCCGCTGCACGTGGGGCGCGTGGGCGAGCGCGCCCCGCCGCTGTGCGGGGCCGTGCCGCCGGACGCGGGCCACGTGGCCAAGGCCGGGGACGCCGTCGCCGCACTCGTCAGGGTGTCGGAGAAAGAGGAGAACTGGATATTGGCAGAGGTAAGTTTTCCTTGGATGTCAGTGCCCGCTTGGAAATTGTGCAAGTTTTTGCTCAACCAAGCGACCCACCCCACCCATACGATTACACGCCACATGCCATCTCATTATTCAATCTGTTCTTAGGTCCACAGGCATGCTTACACATACATACTATGACGTTCAATGGGACCCATACTGGATATTTTATACTCATAATTGAACCCTGTAGGTGGCGTTGCTCTAGTGCAGCTATACTCTAAGTGTGTTCCGCGGAACCCTAGGGTTCCGTGATACGTCTGTCGGGGTTCCGTAAGAATTTAGAAAAAAAATCAAAACACCTCTCTCTGGTCGCTCCGCGGCTGCGCGGATTTATCCATATAAAAGTTCTTTTGAAGAAGACATGCTTATGTGTTCATCGCTGCTTACAAACACTACCGGGGAAGAAATTTTTAATAAAATAAATATATTTTTTGAAGAAAATAATCTCAGTTGGAACAATTGCATTGACATTTGTACAGATGGGGCCAAGGCGATGACAGGTAAAACAGCAGGAGCAGTGTCACGAATTAAAAATAAAGCGCGTAATTGTAGTTCCAGTCATTGTATTCTGCATAGACAAGCACTTGCGATGAAGCAAATGCCGTCAAATCTAAAATTAGTTATGGATGAAGCGGTAAAAATAATTAATTTTATCAAATCACGACCACTACAATCCCGATTGTTCTCATTATTGTGTGAAGATTATGGCAGCAAACATAAAACACTGCTGCTCCATACAGAAGTGCGATGGCTGTCTCGGGGTAAAACTTTAACAAGGCTATTTGAACTTAGAGCCGAGTTACAAATGTTTTTTTCAGCAGATACTTCTTTCAATTTGAAGGACCGTTTGTATGAAAAACTTGGTTGATCCAATTGTCTTTTATGGCGGATATCTTTCAAAAACTTACGTTGCAAGGTAAACAGACAACAGTGTTTCAGGCCTATAATAAAATAACTGCTTTTAAAAGAAAATTAGATTTTTGGATCATTTGCATTGGTAAGAAAGAAATAGAAAGCTTTACGTTACTCAGTGAGTTTGTTAGCGAAAACGACTCAGTAATGTTTGAAGATGATGTGTTTGTATTGGTCCAATATCTCATGCGCGCATCTTTTGAAAAGTATTTTCCCGAAGAACACAATACAAAAATTAAAGTGAATTCATGGATTCATAATCCTTTTTTACCCAACTTGGAAAAGCCTGAAAACATGTCAAATCTCTTTTAGAAATGTCATCAGACACAAGTATGGAGTCACTGTTCAAAACGACGCCTCTCAATGATTTTTGGTGCAGAATCCAAGATGAATATGCAATGCTTGGCCAAATGGCTCTGGATATTCTGCTCCCGTTCCCAACTACATATTTGTGCGAAACAGGATTCTCTACCTACGCAGCCACGAAAACAAAATATCGCAATAGACTGGACGCCAAAGCTGATATGAGACTCCAACTTTCTTCCATCAAACCTGATATCAACCAATTGATGAAAAATAAAAAACAGTTTCATACCTCCCACTAGTTAGATTTTTTTCTTTTTTAATGTTTTCTATTGTTGTCCTTGCCAAGTGGTGAAGTAAATAATAATTAGTAACTGTTACATTGTACTTTTATTATGCTGATTAATAAAAAATACACTTATAAAAAAAATTGTTTTATTGTAGGGTTCCATCAAGTATTTTGCTTCCCAAAAGGGTTCCGTCATTTAAAAAGTTTGAGAACCACTGCTCTAGTGTAATATATTTTCCTTTCTCCTTACGAAACTGCGGAACCCGGTGGGCGATTCGTAACTCTTTTATTTTTTTTGTGTATATGCAAATAAATATAATCTGATCAATAAACACTAATATTTATTAAGTGTGTGTTAAATATTATATTATTTGATTCTTTGAAGGCCTTGTAGCTAAATAATAATAGCCACACGGGCCGATCGACGCTTAAGGTCGGTCCGTGGATGGTTGGCCATCCATTATATTATAGAGACCCCTCCGTACCCCGGAAAACACATTAAGCTGTTGGTCCCGGAACTCAGTAATTGGTATTAAGAGCCTCTGAATCTAAGTCTAAGGACTCGGTTTCCAGTCTTACCGACTGAAATCTGAATCAGAGGCAAACAGCAAACATAGGCGGGAAAAGGCAAATGACGAATTAGGTACTTTTTCCCTTTGTATTTTACTATCACTAAATTTTCCTCTTATTACAGGTAGTAAGCTGGCTGCCTGCCCAAGGTAAATACGAAGTCGACGACATAGACGAGGAACAAAAGAACCGTCACATTCTCAGCAAACGCCGCGTGGTTCCATTGCCTCTGATGCGGGCGGACCCTCGTGTCGACGAGCATGCCTTGTTCCCTAAGGGCGCCGTCGTGATGGCCCTGTACCCACAGACTACGTGCTTCTATAGAGCTGTGGTCAATAGACTACCGGCAAATGCTGCTGATCCTTATGAAGTGCTGTTTGAGGTAAATCATACATTATGTTGAATTTCAAAGATAATAATTGATTACTCAGAGATAGTGACCATTGTTATATTATTCAGTATTGTAGCATTAGAGTAGGTGCAGGCTCAATTTTCATTGCCGCGGAACAAAATGCAATCGATGTATATTATTACAAAAGTAGTGTAGAACGGCTTCTTTCTCGGGAATAACCGCAGCTACAAAATGTTATCCGCAATGCTATGTAAAATATCTTTACAAAGTTCCCGTCCATTCCGTACCACAGTATTGTATATTGATCCTCATAATGACATTGGCGAACGTCTTCGCGCTCCCACTAAAAGGACGATAATCTCTCATGAAAATGAGCCTTTATTTATAGAAAAATATCCCAAGTCTTCGGCAGCCGTTATCGTTGGTGAATTAGTACCAGCATGCCCTACCTATATTAAAATTGGTTGCAGGACTCATCGTACGCGGACGGCTACTCGCCGCCGGAGCGCGTGGCGCAGCGCTACGTGATCGCCATCAAGGAGGGCAAGGGCCGCGCTACGTGACCCGCCGCCGCCGAGCGCCCGCTGTCCAGCCGCTCCGACGCCACGTCCGGGGACTCGATGCTGTAGACTGTACACTGTCAATGTTACACGCGCGCCTTATATATGGACTTATAAAATGTGCTTTGGATTTCGAAGATAATTGTTTATATGTGACGACTGTCGGTCATATTGTGGTGTTATTTAAATGTGGTACGAATTAATGTCAAGTGGAGTTGGGTTATGTCAATACCCCAGAAGATAATGTTGATTCTAAGCAAAGCCTAAAGCTCTGTTCAGACTACTATATGTATTGCGTGTGCAAAGTGGTGAAAAATAGATGGACACGAAAATTTTAGACTGCTTTGTGTGTTACTGTACGTATAATATGTGATGTAGAATTGTAGTAATACACAGATTCATAAGACCCGATCAAACGGCGAATATCAGTACATTTTACTGTATAATTTTGGGACCATGTTGCGGTGTCATACTGCATTTGTTTGTAACCGTGCAGTTAAACTAGCAGATAAGGTGACAAGTAACAGTGGCATGGGTCCCTAGGCTATAGGGACACGAAGGGAATGAAAAGGCAGACGAATTTGCTAGGAAAAGAGCGGATGAAACTTTCGTTGGACCGGAGCCTAAACTACCGATACCACACGAAGACAACATAAGGTTGTCTAAAGTCGTACGATAACAGGAAGACCCGAAAACTGCTCAAAATGAGTAGGGGAAACATGGCAAGCAATAGGGATTGTAACAGGACTTTGGACTGAACAGAGACCTGATAATTAATGAAAGTCAAAGAAGACCCTATATTTCCAGTATGTACGGGAAACAAGCTTCCATCTAGTTGCCGAATGCCTTATTTATGCATTGCAAAGAGAAGAAATCTTAGAAACCGAAAAGTCAAACAAAGAGCAAAAATCTCTTTCGGAGAACTGATAGACTTCTACAAGGCAATGGGAAGATTTGCAGCGGCGCCGAATTGCTAGTAACCCATGAAGGGATCCACCAAATGGGAACTGGGCAAGATCATCCACTATAGAAGAACTGGCATCCACCGGGTCCCCGAAGCTAGATAAGATAACCGTACGGTATGTACTGTGGGATGTTAACGTAGTATCCCAACTTTTCCATCGTTATCATTATATCTTTCTACCATCGCTGTGTGATGAACTTCATATTTAAGGCAATTTTTAATAGATAAGAAAATCAGTCCATTGAAAAGTTACATTTGGGGTTGCATTTGTCAGAGCACCCAATTTTTTTTGAGATACCTAGAGGGGGGGGGGGTCAGTTTAAAGTTAAATCCAGGTTTGTGGGGTTGCAACCCTTGTCCCACGGCCGCTATCTTGGTAAAAGGTTTCAAATGGTTTTTATTGTTTATCTAAACGAACTACAGGTCGGACAAAAAAATTAGTCAACATTTTTTTGTTGCACACTAAATTACAAATGTCTTTTTGATGGAGCATGCTGCAGCTCAGCATCTGGTTCACTTACTCTTTCTATATTAAATACTTGAGGAAGAACCGGAGAAGGAAGTAGGTACATTGTCGGCGGTTCATTATTAAAATCATTTTCATCAATTCATTTCGACAACTCCATTATGTTGCTGCGAGTCTCCCCAGAACAATGGAGGCAGCACACTGGAGAACATTTCAGGCCAGCTTTTTAGCCCAAAAAAATGTAACATTTCAATGGACTAAATATACATTTTAGGATTTCGCTTTGCTGTATTCATACTTAATGTATATTCTCATTTGTAGTATGTAATTTCTCTATATTCTATTTTAAGCGACAAAGTTAGTTAAATTACATTAAAGGCTATAAACAAAGTTTTAAGTTAGGTGTGTAATTAAAACAATATATTGGATACAATCTTTTATTTATTATCTAAGGTTAAAATCTAATAGAATACATGATATATAGTGCTTAAGTCCGAAATATACAATCATTTAATTTTGATTGGTAGTTAAAACGAATTGATTTTATATTTTTTCTGATTACTTATAAACTAAGGAATAATAATACAATTAATGGAAGAAACTAAAATATGTCAGATTTTAATAAACAAAATTTACGAGGAACTCAACTTTTAGGTACACCAATACCTACAATATGAAAAATCTATGGGATAAAATAAAACATTTGCTTCAAGCAAATAATTCAGTCATAATCGTGGTAAGATGGAAAATTAAAACTCAATTATCATAAGTAGGACGAAGTCAGTTGCATTATGAAATCTGGTAAATAAAAACAAATTAAGTGTCCTTGCCTCAGAAACACCAATTCATTCCGACACAGCCGTTGAAGACTCGCTTATTAATATAACTTAAATCTTACGTAAGCGATGAGCAAAATTCAAGTTATGGCATATCAATACTATATGTATATCGACATAAATAAAAAATGAGATCAATATGTATTTTTCTCAACATTATGGGCGCTAAGTACGCGGGATTCTGCCCTCGGGCGGCGTGCAAGCACCACTTGCTATACAAGTTGTGACAAGTTAAACATTAGTCATTACGGTCAACCTAAATAAAATTGATTTCACATTTTTACATATTAAATTCGTCAAATAATCAAATCATTTTATAAAGGAAAGACGACGGCTAGAGAGCTAGAAGCGATTTTTGGTACTAAGTGCAACGAATAAATATGACTAAGAACGTAAATAGACTCGAATGTTAATTTGGAGTCGGTCGATTCTGAAAACAAAGAGAAACAAAATATTAAAAGAAGCAAATATGAAAAACTAGGGTTTATCGTCTCGTCAAGGTTTACCATGTCATGACCTCAGTCAGGATACTACATATTTTGAATACTATTATTAACCATATGGGGGTTTACTGTAGGGACCCAGCAGGGTCGAAGCCTACCGGGGCCAAGGGTCTGATTCTGAAAGGAAGACTCGGCCCTGGTACGAAAGGCAACGAAGGGAACAGGAGTGGGTTTTTAGTCAGTAAAAGTCTGACACTATCTCCCGCCCCGCCTAAGAGCGGGGGATGTCATAAGATGATTTTCCCCCCCGAACAAAAAAAAACACCATATGGGGTTTAAGTTTTTAGGAAGGCTCAGAATGTGCGCAATATAGAGTATACAGGTGGAATCATGGATGAGCAATGATGCTGCACGAGCGAGCGTGGCCTATTGTCGCCGCCGCCGCCGCCCTTTTTTCTATTTCAACCCCGCACACGATGGATTGATAGCAGTGGGACAATTGCTATGGCGTTCCAGTGAAAGATGAATAAATAAATAGGAGCCAATCGATAAAATTGACCTTTAAAAAAAGACTGTTACATTGGTGTTGGAACGAGACTGTTAAACGACGTTCTACAAGGCCGCATTTAGACATAAGCCTGCGGATTGTCACATCAGCCGTGCTATCGCTTCCCGCGATCTCCACCAGGTCATATGGGTCTCTTCCAACGTTGGGCGCCACGCTAAAAACTCTATGCGCCATATCAATGGTCATTATCATGGTAGCCTTTCAAAATCAGTTCAACATAGACAGCTACCTGTAGACACTAGACAGCCTGCCGGTCGGTCATGAGTCCCTGCAGCTTGCGCGCCACGTGCGCGTTAGCCAGGCGGGCTCGCTTCACCACGTCGCCGCCCGCCTCCACGGTGCGCTTCACGCCCAGCGCGCCCGGGTAGCAAGTCAGGGCGCCCAGTCCCTCGCAGGATACCATCGTGTTGATAGCGTGCAGGTCCTGCGAACAAAAACGGTTATAAATAGTGGCGGAGGTTTGAAACAATAGCTTTGATTTTTAAACATAGTATGCAGGCAGCAACCTGAGCTTTGAGGCTTGTAAAATGGTACAGTCACTGGTTTGTAAGTAATTACCTTGGCAGGGCTACGACTGAACCGGTACGTGAGGTGGTGGTGCGGCGGCGGCGGCGTGGTGAGCGGCTTGACGTAAAGCTGGTGGCGCTCCGACACGCGCTGGCCGGCCGGCGACCACGTGGCGTCGCCGCGCCCCGCCGGCAGCGGGGACAGGCTGCACTCCTGCAGGACACACGGATATGTCAGTAGACGCCAACGTACGTACACACGCAAAAAACGTGGGAGTGAGCTAGCACGAGACTCATATCTGGCATTAGTGGGGACTAAATATGATGATACTTACGTCTTTATGTTTCCCAGTAAACCTTAATGCGAAGTTTTGCATACATTGCACATAAACCTTATTATAGAAATTAATCAAATCGCCTCTCTCTGGTGAACCTGAAAAGCAACAATGAAAAAATTGAATGAAACTGTTAATTATGTAATAAGGAAGTCAGGAAGTAACATCGTTGTCAATACACGGTAAGAGCCGAAACGGCAAAACAATCATGACAAACCAGTCGGGTCATGGAAATGCACTTTCTGACTGGTCAAGCAACAGTTTCTTTTTCTACGAACTTGTAACTACTCGTATAAATAATGAGATAAAATAAGCTACTCACTCTCTCCTTCGGTCTGTGTGATAAGAACAGATCTGTACACATGATTGTCAGCTAAAGGCCGTTGTCTATAACAACGCATGATTTCTGCAAACGTCCTTTCTACTTGATTTGTAGGATTGTTTGACACCTGAAAATAAGTCATCAGTAGTTTTTATAGTAGGGAACATTTACCAGGAATCTTACTTAATGCGAGATTTATATATTATGCAAGTCGGTCCCTCAGCCGGTATCCGAGTGGCGTAGACTTCACTAGTACCATAAAAGACAAACTTCCAAATTAGGTGTCCTGGAGTGGATGCGTCTTAACGCACGAATGAAAATGCACTACATTTCTTGTTCCGTCAACTGCTTATCGTAACAGTTTGACCTACAGCTGGCTTATCGTAATTTCAATAGATCAAGAGGCCAGCTTTTTACCACTACTGACAAAAAGTAACATTACTTTCCCATTCATACTCATTGTTTTCCAATGAAACAACATGTATAATGTATGTGAGACACAAAGCAGATTTTATTGTATTTTACAATTTTAGCATGTAAGGTTACAAGGGGCATAATATTAGGACTGTACTTACTCTACATATAACATAGACGGCACACATAAGGATCTGGTCAAGGTGGCGGTCTTTCATGAGCTGCGTCTGGTGCATGATGGAGTACTCCAGACAGGTCCATATCTTGCGCTTTAGTTCTTCGTCGGTGAGGCGCAGACGTGTGCATAGGTCGTTTATACGGACTACTGCTAGACTGTAGAACTGCAACAAATTGAGGCTTGTTAGGCCGGCTACACACTTGTTCGGGTCGGCATTAACCAGCAGAGCCTTGCGGCATAGTCGACAATGTAGCAATTGCTGCGGATCGGCTTTGATGTTCCACAAGTACTGCCGAATCAAACAAGTGTGTAGCACGCCTTACTCATCTAATATATAAGAGTAGGCTACACATGACGCTTTAAGCTTGCCTTGGAGAATATTTTCACTTATCAGGAAAAAAAGGCATCAAAGAGAGGAGGCCTGCAGTGTGACGAAAAAGTATGTAGATGATATTTAAGTTCAGCCTAATTAAAATAATGGCAAGACTCGAAAGAAAATAATTTACCTTTCTAAAGAAGAGTATTAAAGAGTTATTAGTTTTCTTGGGTGTGGACGTATTGCTGTTCGTTTCGCCATTGGAACAACTCGGCGTAGACTGTGATGTGCTAGACTCTTGTCTTGTTGGCGCATTGTTTGTGGCAACTGAAAAAAACAAACTTTATAAAAATTGTGTCTGAGGATATAACCACACGCCATGACCGGAGAGAATGAGGTGATGATGCGACTTACGCAAACTTGGGCTGGTTCAAATTGCATAGAAACCTCTTAAAGTGGGTTTTACGCCCAGGTGACGTACAGAAATGACAGAAATAGTACAGTGTATAAATTAAAATTGCAGCCATAGACTAAGCCTTTTATATTTTACGGAAAAATCGTTAGGAAGGAGCCTTCGTGTCGTGCAATGCCTGAATTACGTCACATCCTTGGGTAGGCTGAAGGGCCCTCTGAGCCTAGCTATATAGGTAGCACGTGATCAGGTTCCACCGCCCGCCCTATGGTTACTCGGTGGGCGGATGGCGGTGGGGGATCCGCCCAGTGGACTATGAGCACCCGCGGACCCAAAGTCCCAGCGGCCTACATGATGCAGACGCAATTCGGCTGGTTAGACGTCGAGGCAGTTGCCTTGACCCTTATCTGCACTTTGAGCAGAATCAGCGCTCTCACGATTCCGCTCAACGGCCTCCGTCTGGACCACCACGACTTGACAGATGTTGGCCATTTACCTTAAACTCTCCGTCTCTACCAGCATAGCCCTCGCTACACCTGGTAGAGATAGGTCAGCTGAGTAAGCCTTACCTAGGATTTTATACACTTGAATCAGCCACTGTTAAAACTTTTGTGTTTATTACATCTGATGTGCTACTGTCTCACCTAGCAATGATTGGCCGGGCTTGATAGGGTCTTTGAATAGTTGCTTTTTCGCCTGGTCGGCCATTGGTGAGAGGTAACGGTCGATATCTGCCGACACGGGCGATTGAAGACCATCTGTAAAAGAAACAAAATGGTGTAATATAGGGAACAAATAAATAACCCGTTACGGAAACATTTTATTTTTTCCACTCATTTGAATGGCTATAAGAGACAAAACCAAATAATGTGTTGGATCTGGTCATTATACGGGGACAAAAACGAAACCGAGCGCGAGCTTTCTTGCCCACATGTCTGAAATGTAACAGAATATATTCTGAGCGCATCTACGCATTTAGAAGAAAAATCATATAGCTAGGAAGGAACTCTGGCATGACGACTCATACGAGATGCATGAAAAACAAAAAGACATTCTGTGCAGACTACATTATGGTGATGAGCTACTTACTGGACCTGCGATGCGGCGAGTCGTGCACTTTGACGTCATTGGACGCTGGTACTGGCGTTTTACTGAGTTGGTCCCACAGTGGGCTGTCGAAGGTCCACACCAGAGACTCCAATACTTCTTCCTCCACCTAAAGAAAATGTGAAATAGTATAAATATAAATGTAAAAGTTTTGTTTTGACATGACTAAAAAAATACAAAGTACTAGAAGAGTTCTTTGTAAAAGAGATTACCTTTTTCTACCGCTAAGCCGCGTTGTAGCGTTCCAGTTGGAAAGCTGCTGGGTGCAATTAAATACAGATAAAACATTTCAACTTTGTCTTTGGTATAGCAAAGTGCCATGAATTTCTCCTGCGTCGTGGGTGCGTTTACAAACATTCGAACTCACATACACAAACCAAAAGCCAGACCCGGAACAACTACCTGTAAGCCATACAAATATTTGTTCCGTACGGGAATCGAACCCATGACACATAGCGCAGCACAATCGCTCGGCCACTGCGCCAACCGTGCCGTCAATTGTTGCTACTAGGTGTCAAAAGGACCTGTACTGTAGGTTTACCATATAAAAAATACGGGTCTACTTACAGCATTAAGATGTTTAATAACATCCCGACTGAGTTTTTCTACGACCGCCTGAACAACCAGCTCGATGATCTTGTAAAAGTGGAAGGCACTGAGTCCGTATATCTGCAGCACTCTCGGGAACTTGAGCGAGTGAACTCCGTACGCGTGTAGAACTATCTCTGTACAGCACGCGTATACGGCTAGCTGGTACGTTTCTTGATTCAACAGCATCTGTTGGGCAAATAAAATATTTCTCGATGTATGATGGAGAAGCCTGATGAGGCTACTTTCTTACTACAGAGACAATGAAGGCCTGACTGCCGTGGGAATCGGGAAGCAATGTCTGAGCTTCAGCCATTCTATGGTCATAACAAAACACAATACAATTGTATTTACCTTACCATCCTGTATACCATGTTTTGTGCAAATAAATGATATTCTATTCTATGTAATGTTTGGATGCAGCAATTAAACTGTCACTGAATAGTTGCAGTTAATCAATGTTGTTATTGAATAAATATTTAGCATTGTGTCATACAATAGGTAACTAAGGATATATATTTGCAAAGATTTTCACCTAATAGATCAATAAGACATACCCAAAATGTGAAATAATATGTTGTTCTTTTAGAATTACTAAAGAATCAGACTGATCAGCTGTATAGGAAATTTAGCCAATTTTCATTCACGTTTGAGCATTCTCAAACGAAATAATTAATGGGTCGATAATAATGATTAACCTAGGTCATACCCAGAAAGATTGCACAATATCAGATGATAACAATTATATACGAATATTTCTCTTATCAAAATCATCGTCGATTGTGATGCAAAAACAGCAGATATGGTTTGCACACATACTGATATGTTGGTGCAATGCATTATTACATATTTGTCATACCAAGTTAAAATTAACATTTCATTTATTTTTGATATCTTTGTAACATGACAGCTTAGTTTATAATACTTTTAAAAGGAATGACGTCTATATTGCAATGAAGAATCATGACTTCAAACTCTTGACTGGCTCATTTACATTGATGCAGTATTCTAAGCCAGCACTAAAATCCAGTGTTACAGGACCAGTCCAGTGTTACAGACCAGTGGGTTGAAAAGTGTTTACATTTATCTGGATAAATGTAAACACTTTTATTTCGGTGTGGAACTGGAATAGAGAAGCTGCTTCCATTTTATGCTACTGGATTTAAGAGCCTAATCTACCTGAATCAGACTGTAGTGGCGGTTCTATTCAAATCCATTGAAGAATAATCGATTGGATTGAAGCTGTCATGCACATTGGGCCAGTTGATTTAAATAACAGCTATTATACAACTCGCTTAATTATATAATAGGATATTCTTGTTTCAATGTTTTATTCAAAAATACATTTATCACTTACATTCAAAGAAACCTGGGGTTTTTTCCTGTGCTCCTCTCTTATGATGTGTTCAAAGACTTTGTAGTACAAACACGTGACCATATTGCAGCGAAACCTAATAGTTTCTTTACTAGAAGTACTGTTGGTCTCCCTCAGACTGTTTGTGAACTGTTCCATCCAATCGTTGCATGGCAGAACGAGATTTGTGTTAATTGCCTCGATATTGACGTTACAGTCGCTGTGGGCAAGAATTATCATTATTAATAAACAAACTCCTTTATGTGAAAATACCGAAACTTTCCTGGCACTCATTCTTTTTCGAAATTTAAGAAAAATCACCCAAATTGCGAAAAAACAGCTCATGTTGCCTTAGTTTCAAAGCTGCCTCGGGAATCATATTATCTATACTAGTAGCGTCATACTTACGTGAACAACTTCAAGAGGTCTCTCGAGGGTTGTGGTTTGGCGTTTCTCAGGTATGCAGCAAGGCGAGCCAGACTGTTTTTGGCTTCAGATACTGGAGTCAGTTCCTCACCACGTCGCGCTAAATAACGCCGTCCCGTTAGAGGAGTCTCGTGGCATGCACGACCACTCTGACAAGATGAGGAAATACAAAATCAGTTTATGATGTATGTTACTGCTGGGACTGTAACTCACCATGTGGGCCTATGGAGATGGATGTCTTAGAATTTTTGCTTCACACTTGAGGACATGCATTTCCTATTTCTTTTCATTTGTTAAGTGCAAAGATGACTGTGCAAGTAGTCTCGGAATGGAAACAAAAGTACCACAATATAACATATTCAAATGATAAGTTATTCACATAAAAGTTAACCCTTGTAAGCTCTTCTTTAGTCCTTCACGTCATTTAATTCTTTAACTATAAGTATTTATTGTGTTGTGTTGTAAAGGCACCACAATAGATCCATGTAACTTTTTTTTGTTCCCACAATATTAAATGTAATAATGGGAATAAATTTTGTCAACAACAAACACAAACTATTTCAAGAACATACACTCATTTTGTGGTTAACAATATAACAGCGCTTAGCACCATTACTTATTCAGGCTTGATAGTTGCACCACAATGTATAACACAAAACCATATAATGAGGCATGAAGTTACCAAGTATTGTTTTAGAAACTTGGAGCTAACAATGAAAAAGGCGACCCTGCCCATGCTTCGCATGGGTGCATTTAAAATGTTAGAATATGGCTAACCAATGTTTATGTTTTTTTATCTTCAAAAAACCCATGTCTTTTTTTTTTCTTACTAGTTTCACAAAAACTCAAGCTCTAAACATATCAAATAAATACTCACCGGTCCAAAAGTAGCAATAACTTGTGATATTTCATCCCCAGACACTTTGTTTGAAGTACCAATTTGTTCATTTGCATGTTCACCTAAAAACCCATAAAAATCTCAATGTTTTTTTTATTTGTTATAACCACTTTAATATACAGAGTGGAAGCCGACGAAAAATTTCAAGGCTGAGGGGGTTTAACTCAGTTTGTGTATAATTTAATTAATAATACCAAAATATTATACCTTCATAATCTACAAAGCAAGTTAAAATTGGATCCAAATAATAAATATTCGACATCTTTGCTTTCAAGTAATCAAGCTTAAAACAATGTCAAAATGTTTTTTTTTTAAATGTTTGTATTTTTATTACTAGCCAGTAAAACGCATTAAAACCTTTTTTCATCAAATTGTCAACAAACAAATCCAACAGCAAATGAAGCAACAATGAATGTAAAAATAAAAAAAAACAAAGAATGTAAAAATACATATTTTATAAGTTTTGGGTGTTCTTTTTATACTATAAAAAGGTAGGTAACTCACCTAAGAATATACGTTCATCAAATTCACCAACGCTTAGCACATAAGTTTCATATAAATTATTCAATGATTTCAGATTTAGGTCAAAAGTGCCCATTTCTAGGACTCCACTAAGATCGTCAATATCACCTTTTAGGATCTAAAAAAACATAAGAAAAATAAATTATAAGTACAGAATGTTTAAAATATGCTGCAGTCATGCTGAACCCAATGGCCAGTAAACGGGTGTATGATTGTGAATAACCTAGGTATTATAAAAAATTATAGCATCAAGTTTTAGCATAACTTACTTGTTTTTCGAAAAATTTCTTTATTGCTGGCTTCCAGGTGTACTCCTTAGATGCCGCGGCATCTACCAGCAGTCCATTTTTTATTTCACATAATGCTGACATAATGCAAGGTGCAGTTGATGGCATATTGTAATCTTCTTGTAACCATTCTTTAGGCAAACCTATAAAAAATACACAAATTGATTTATGAATACCTAGGCAGAGTACAATAAATTTGTACTGATCCAAATTAATATTACAAAGAGGTAAAATTGTTTATTTATTTATGTGTTTATAGAAGGTTATCTCTTGAATTTCTGATCCAATTACAAAAAAATGTTTCACTGATAGAAATCAATATTATTGCAGAGTATTAGATATATGTTAAAACAAGAAACATTATGTAGATAAAGTTGCAGGCAGAAGTTAGTAACTATTACTAAGTAAACATAGTTAAAGTATTAAATAATGTTGTTTACATACCTTTAAATTCAGGATTAATTAAATCTACCCTTCTGTCCATAAAGGCATTTGCAAAAACAAAGTCTAAAGAAGCAAGTAACAAATGGTACATGTCCACAAGATCATGAGCTGACCTGTGGTGCTCCCCCTTCACACATATGTACAAACACCAGGTGAACTCAAACAGAGCATTTGTAGTACATGGCTGTGTCCTGTGTGAGGAAAATATTCATTAATATACAGTCTTGGCCAATAGTATTGAGCACCCATGATATCTCTCAGTTTTTGAGGGATTTAGATCATATTTTAAAATGCATACCAACATAACAAAAAGTAAAGTGTTTATATTATATTATATACATTAGATTCAGTTGAATGGTAATCAATAATGGGCAAATAAAACAATGATTCCTGTTATCTATTGATGAAAACTGGTTTTGGTATTTTAAGAGATACCCCAGTCAAACCTTAATTTAACCATATGCTAGAAAATTATAACACTGGTTAAACTACTACTCTGGGTAAATTACTTGTTGAGTCCATTTGTACTCAACAATTATGTGACACATCTATTTAGATATGTTACATAATACCAAAGACACATTCAACAAACAATCTCTTTGATTAATATTTGTTCAATCTATATTAATTTTAAATGAACATTATAATTAATAGATCACTTACTTAGGTCTCCTTTTAGAACTAGATTTCAAAGGTTCATTTGTCAAGCCTGAGAAGATCTCTTGGAAGATTGGCTGAAAGTTTCTGTACAACACAGTGGACACTGCAAACTTGTGCTCCAAATGAGATATCCTGTCTCTGAACTCAGTGGACATTGAAGCCATCTCCATCCAGTTTTTTATTTTTTTGAAGAACTGGATTAGACTGTAAAGAAAATCAAAAAGATGCATTGTGATACAAATGTAAAATAACAATATCCTGAACTAAAGAATAATAAAAGACTCTTGAATCAATGAAAATATAATAACCTTATGTTGCATAATCTTAGGAGCTTGGTGAGACTGACACAGTTCCCTTCCACTGCCTTCCCAGGCTGCACTGTAGGAGTTATAGAGGTACGGCATGCCACATACAGGGCACATGCCATCCAGTGCAAAGTATCACCCTAACAACAAAACACAATGTTGTTTATTACACATGGACATCATGTGAACATTTATCTGTCAAGACTTAATATCAAACAATACAAATAGGTATTATAACTAAAGGTACAAGAAAATGATATCTGCCAATATTAAACCAATGTTTGAGTCATCTATTGATTGTTTTGCATCCTGATAACTGTAAAGAATTAGTGAGAATCCTTAAATAAGGACCTCATGTGGATAATACAGGTGTAAGTTGTTACAGGTTAAAAAAAATCACATGAATCGTACACAAAGACAAAGAAGTTAAGAACACGTATTTAAGTAGAAACATAAAATTAACCTGAATAATCATTACACTTAAAAGCATTAGTGAATCGACGTCAGATCTTGAATATCAAAACACTCCGTGTTATGATGCTCGGGATTTTTTGTAATAAAATCTGAATAATTTAGAATAAAGGGAGATTATTTACTATATTGATATTAATGGGCTAGACTAAAATACTTACATCTAAAGTATAATTTCGTGTTATCTCCAAAAAGGACTCCTTAGATTTTTGTGCTGCAACTGGGTCGACATTTAAAACTGAACAAAGACTGTCCATTTCAGCAATGCAATTTTCTTCACTGTCTTCCATTATAGACATTTTTACAGTGAATTCACTATTGATTTAAATAAAACATAAAAATAAACAACTTAGCACACGTAAACTTATCCCGATTTTGACAATCTGACAGGTATTTGGCGGGAATAGCACGACTCCTCCCACGCGCGGTAATATTGTCTTTGATTTAAAAATATGGCTGCGAAAAGGGTTGGTCTCACCAAAGCTTTCTTTCTCTATGGAGGCACATAGGTCAAACAAATGGTCAATATATTATTTTGATTGTGATTTGTCGCTCTTTAAAAGCGGCAAATTTTTCTTTATTAAAGAAAATTAAATAATAAATACAATTAATTTATTTCCCTAATATTTCAAGGAATATTATGCCATAAATGGTATACTGTTTTATTCTATGACGTGACAGTGTGTAGGCCAGGTTACCACTTCATCAGTGCTGGTGAAACGCACACATTGGTGACTAATGAGTAGTCGTCTGGTCTGCACTGGAACTGGATCCAGTGGACTGGAATAAGATACATTTTGTGGACCCTAGGTTCAGTAGTATTTTTTTTCTTGCGTTTTTTTTGCCGGCACAGGTTGATAGTTGGCAAGACTGCGTAAGATCAATTCAATTAGCATCCAACTGGTGGCGTGCTTTACACTCTCGACACCTAACATAACAACAAGACATCGGCAAACGATTAGTTCCGATTTAAGCCTTACACAGACTTATATTGCGCACACTCTCGCATCTTTAGTTATATATAAAAGACATAGTTACCAGTAATCTATTAATACCGCAGATGATAGCCAGTTAGTTGGTTAATGCTCCAAGTACTTAGTACTCTCGTCTAGAGTATTAATATTCTGTGGTAATAATACTTGATAAAAATCTACCTAGGTATATCTTGTTCTTCTAGTGTGATGACAGTTGTTGACATTGACGGAAACAAAACATGTCAAAATGTGTTCTGAAAGAATACTTTCTAAATACAAATTTGAAAATTGGTGTTTTCTTTTGTTTTTCATGACAAGAGACATTATTATATCGAATTTATAGTATTGTATCTACGTTGAATGTGTCTTCTACGTATTTTTAATTGATTGTATCTTACAACCTTAGACTAATCTTACCTATCTTACAACGTTAATATTGTTTCGATACAATGATATCTTTTCAGCGACTTTACCATGTTTCCTGCGTAGCTCTCAGTTTGAAAAAGCAAGGGCTAAAACTGTGTAAAATGGTGAATCCAAAGAGTAGAAGGTAATTCGTCATTTAAATGAGCAAAATTAATAACTTTCCTAGAATAATTGTATTGTTTTGAGGTTATATTTATGATTTTCAGGCAGTGGCATCCAACGCAAGCGTTTGCAGAGAATTCTCTGCCTTCAGTAAAGAGCTTGACTCAGCAGAAGCATGAGCCTGGAAAGCGAGGCCAGCGCAGAATGGCCATGCTGAATAAAATCTTTATGAAACAGATCACCGACTTGATGTCTACTGGCACTGTTGCTTTGGGTGTAGTTGGCAGAGGTATTGAAATTTCAAAAGTAAGTAAATTTATGATAATGAAGATCTGGCTAACTTTTATTTAGTAGTAGATAAGTTGGTTTACAACTGTTCCTTTATTATCTGACACATTACCTTTTAGGCTTTGTGCAGCAAAGCCTAAAAGGAAGGGTAATTTTAAAAACATGATGTTTCCAGGCATCTTAGTGATTAATCCGTCTGTTAGACATTGCATAAACAGATGACAGGCCAGACTAACAGACCATATGTGCTTTGGAATAATGCATGTTCTGGAATCTCATATTTGATTGAAAAAAAATAGTATTTAGAGCAGATTTATATAAAACTGCATGTAATATGTAACTGCATCAGAGATTTTTATTTTCAGGTGAATGTGACTCCAGACTTCAATACTGTAAATGTGTTCTGGGTGTGCAAAGGCAATGCTTCAGATGATGACACCGAGAAAGTACTAAACAAAGTTGCTGGTGGTCTGAGACATGAGTTGTCTACACTAAGGGTCATGGGAGAAATACCTTATATTGAGTTTGTTAAAGGTAAGTTATAATACAAACATCTGTTAGGTTTGTAAGAGGTCACTCTGCTTTGACAATGACTAACCCTTTGGGTACTTTAGAGGTAGAGTTTCAAAGAAAGCACTCTTAACCAATACCAAGAAAGCTGTTGCAAATCAAAGCAAAGTTGCTTGATTTGCTTTGATGTTAGCATGTAATGATTTGCAGCAAAGTAGGCATAAGATTTCTTTTGTGGGATTATTTAATCTGCAAGTTAAAAATCCAGAAGTACAGTAGTCTATAGTTGGAAACTTCAATATAAAAAAAAAAAAAAAAAATATTTTCTCCTGTATTGTGGGTGCGTTTACAAACATTTAAACTCACATACACAAACAGCCAGACCCGGAACAACTACCTGTAGGTAATACAAATTCTATTTTCTCGTTTTATGGCAGTTAAGGTGTTAAAGTAATATTTTTGTATGCTAATTAACATTTAAAATAAAAAAATATCAAGTTGTCAATCAATAATTCAGTACTGCTTGTTGCTTACATACAACTCTTTGGCTCCTTTAAAGAATAAGATTGTCATCACTCTTACCCTTATTTGAATTTGGACCAGCAAGAATTTTCTTGCAAGCTTTTCATTTAAAATTAACACATTATTATTGTGTTAATTATTATATAACACATTATTATTATTTAATTTAATAAGGTATTGGAGGTAGGTATTTGAAGATTTCAACTAAATATTCACAGATAAGCAAGAAGCCCATATTGTAGACTTGGATCGTCGTTTAGCAATGGCTGATTATGGTGAGGATTACATGCCTACTGATATGGGACATCTACTGAAGTCTGAGTTCATCTTAAACACCAAGTTATCACCTGAAGTTAAGGTTAGTAAAATTATCTGGTTTACAATAGTCACAGTACCAGAAATATGCCTCCATTTGTGTGTTTAAATATTGACCCATAAATGGATCTATTTCTCCGCTCCGCAGCCTCACTCCGCTCTGGTGGACACAAACGACCTTACTCCAATAATTACCCACTGTGTAGAATATACAATTTCAATAACAGATTTTTCGTGAATAATGTGTCAAAAACACTACGACTGCTGAAGCATTTTGTAAATTAATGGAGTTAGGGCTCTGGTATAATCAGTCTCCGTTCATTTTTTTGTATTGGGCATCACACAGTTCAACCTTTGCGGGGTTGTCTTCTTAACCGGACTTTGTCTCCTGTCACAAAACTGCTGATGTTATATCCTCTCTCTGGGGAAAATAGTGGGTTTTGTTGAAATTCTAGGCTACTGCTATCATGAGTCAAAAGCGCAGAGTAAGTGTAAGCGAATTCTGCGCTCATAAAAAAAGCGAAAAAAAGCGCAGAATTCGCTTACACTTGTTTGACACGAGATTTTGTCTACGCTCATAAGAAACCGCGAAATGTTATAACTGCACCCTGCAGTTAAAAAGTAAATAATATGACACTAACTATTTTGGCCGTTAGCACGAAGGAGTTAACATACACATATCGATACACTTTAATTATACTGTGATACCGATACACTTAATAATAGTGAGATTATGTGACCATTTTCGTTTCCAACAGGCAAAAATAAAAAGGCTAGAAGAACAGTTACCCATATTCGAAGAACCATTACCTGAAATGACCCACAACATATTTGGTCTAGACCATTCCAAGATAATGAGCAGGCTCCTAGCTGCCAGGAAGAAAACCCGCGACGCTTGGAGCACCCTGAACATGAACAATGACGTCATATCGTATCGAGTGACGCCGGATCAAGTACTTGATGAGCCCCTTGGCAACCAGAGGAAAGAACTGACTGATTTCTTACAGAAGAGACAGGTTAGAAATTCTGATTTTATGCGTGTTTAAAAAAAATATATTATCGTGAGGTTTTTGAGCATTTTTTTGACTAGAAACTAAACAGTTTTCTTATCTTCATCATCAGCTTATAACAGTGACCACGGATGCTCACAGGCCTCTCTAAATTGCACGCCACTGAGCTTGATCATCACTCAGAAATTCATTTATCCAGCGTTATTATCATCTTCCCAGCATTTCATTTAAAAGCATGAGTAAAATGCGTTGTCTTCTTCTTTTTGCAGTATATATTGTTTTGCTGCTCTTCCTTTTCTTATAAAAGTAACTGGCTAATCTCTTTTACCATAGTTATCGAGAGTCTAAAAAATATATCCATCGCTGTGTGCTGTATAGAATATATTGTAACAATTTCAATCGTCATTATATTAAGGAAAGTGATAGGATGATAGGATGAAGATAGGACCTTAAAAATAAGTTTAAACTCTTTTTCGTAATTTCATGATACTTAGGTATTTGAATCCTTCACAACATTACAAAAAGTAAAACAAAACATCCCGCATTTTCCAGATCGAGCAAAAACGACTTCAAAAGCGCCTGAAAGACTCTCGCCAAGACTGGCAGCTCGCCGACAATGTCGAAAGCACCGAAGACGCGGATGACGATGACGAGTACTACGAGGATGATGATGAAGAGAGCTACAACTACTACACCGGACCCAGGGAGCTATCCGACCTTCATGATAAACCTCTTCAATTGTAGCTAGTTATAACTTAGAGAAATAAAATATTATAGTATTTATTCCTAATTTGATTTGAAGTATTGACGAAAGCTCTCTGATTTGCTTCTGGTATCGAATATATTGTTGTATCATAACATCACGCCTGTATTCCTCGAAGAGTTAGGCAAAGGTGTCCCTATAATACCTGTATATTATTAAAAATAATATAAATTAACCTAACCCTTTGACTGCCAGAACATAACGCACGTGCATGTGCTCCATCTTTTTAGTAAAAACGTCTAATTTCTTTTATATTCAAAATTTATCTTTATAATGAATTTATCCATGGCGTATTTTAATTGGTTTCCTGCAATTAAATACGCACGGGAGCATCAATTTTGTATATATATTATATAAATAAAGTTAAAGATTAGTAAGAAAGATCTTACTTAAGAGTGTGCACCGCATTTTTGGTCACCTATGTGACGTTGGCATTGCAGAGCATGCGTTCCTTTGTCATGTATTTGAGACGATTGCGGTAAAGGTTAAGCCTATCTGAGAGCACTTCTAAAATTTGAAGTTTTAGTACGGAACAAATAAATTGTGGTGATGGGTGCTGCATTTAGGCAGATCAGTAGGCCTAATAGGGATTACTGAAATAAATGTGGAAAAATTAGTTATTACGTTGCACAAAACACGAAGTAATATTTTAATACTTTTTACAACACTGGAAAGTCATAAACATTGTTACTCGATTTGCAAATGAGGCCATGAGGACCAGAATGTCCTAAAACTTTTAAATTAAACCCCTACTAGTAATGCGTTTCAGGCCAAAACCCAATTTAAAAAAAAATGTTAGGCCACTCTGGTTCTCATGGCCTCAAATTATGATGCTATATGAATATCAATACATAGTTGTAACGTCCACGTTGGCTTTTAGTAAACAATTAATACAGACCTCACCTCATAACCCACCTGCTTGCTGTATTTTTAACACGTTCCTTATTTTCTATCAAGTTCCGTAATCGGGTTTTAAGCCTTTATTCTCTGCAATGGTCACTATAAGCTCCATGGTCATCTTTCATAAAATGGAGCCTATATTTTAAGTTAGATTTTTATACACGTAATAGGGACTTGCTAGTTCAGTATCTAGTATACATTTCAACTTGCTAGGTCCACCCGTTCCTGAGAAAATCGGTGGGGACAGACGGACAACAGAGTGATATTTAAGGGATTCTTTTTTACCTTTTGAGGTACGGAACCCTAAAACATATACTCCGTATACCTATCGATATCCTATTCGATGGTACGGTTGGCGCAGTGGCTGAGCGATTGATTGCTATGCTGCGTATGGCGGGTTCGATTCCCGCACGGAAAAAATATTTGTATGGCCTACAAGTTTGAAATTTAAAATGTTTGTAAACGCACCTACGATACAGGAGAAATTCTTAGTGTGGGGCAAAGTGTTTTAAAAAAAAATATCACGTACGCTCATCGACACAGTGAAATTAGTTAAAATCTAATAACGTAAAACACAACACGACATCCCGCACACACACACACACACACACATCACATACCATCACAATATCATCGTCATTGACTGCCTCGTTGGTAAAGTGGTAGCAAACATGCTGTCCTGGGTTCGATTCCCGGGTCGAGCAATGTGTTACTGGAATTATTCATTGGGAATTTCTCAGAAACAGCCCGGAGTCTGGTGATGTGTGCCTGGTGGGTGTAAATATATAATAGGAGGCGAACCTATTCAAACAAATCAAATCAAATCGTTTATTTGCATAACACGGGTTTAGAAGTATACAGTACCTAGTTACAGAAGAATAGGAGGCCCACTGTTTACTTGTATTAACCTTATTAAATCGTTACAAATTTACAGCCATAACTACTTATTAATCTATTTCTATACTGTATACTAATATTATAAAAAGGTTAAATTTGTATGTAGGTAAACTCTGGAACTAAAGATCCGATCCTAAAAATTTCTTCACTTTTAGAAAGCTAAGCCGAACTATACCAATGTTAGTCTAGCAAGTCGGAAAGAAATACCTGTTATCTGTGTGCCTTAATAGTTGTTTAAAATGGAAAACAATGTATGGCAACCTGGTCCGTCTTAAATAGTTCTACAAAAAAGTTCTTAGGAATGGGCATCTCGCAGTTTATCCTTCAGGGATATTTACTGTTCAACCGAACTTTACAAAAAAGTTCGCTACACCATATTATTATAGCTATCTTTTATATTTTATCTTTTGCATTGCTTTTTATGTTTTAAGAAGCATTTTTTCGACATACTGACTTTTGCATGATTATTTAAACAACAAAGTAACAATCCATATCAAAATAATTTCATTGTCACAAGGCCACCATGGAGATAAGATTTGCCCTTAACAGTATGTCAATTGGTCATACAATTTCGGAAGTATTAAATAATAAAATAAACTTTCATACCAGTCGCGCGTAGATCACGCAGTGCGGACGTTCTAGCTATTTACCCATAGACGGCGTTGTGCTAATACATAATTTTCTGAATCGCGATGATAAGATTTTTTGCGGATTGATGAAACTTTCAATTTATCATTAAGGTTTATGATGGTTTTTGAACATCGTTGCGGTGCTAATAGATTTGATTTCACGGTTAGGAGTTATCAGACTATCAGTCTTATAATTTCAATAGTGAAGAGTTCATGCGTCAATGCGTGGTTACAGCCGCACGGGTCGAATGAAGGTTCAGCTACGCTTGGCGAAATCAGTCTGTAGATGGGTGACTGTTCATTACATTGAGACTCCTCCATGCCTCAGAAAGTACTTTAAACCGTTGGTCCCGGCTGTCATTTGTTGATTTTGACAGTAGTTACGGGTAGTCAGGAGCCCGAAAGTCTGACAACCAGTCTTACCACGGGGAATCGTGTTGCCCAGTAACTGAGTAGTGGAATTCAAAAATCGCTCCTAAAAATGATATTCAACTGCATCCAGTCAGACTGGAAGCTGACCCCAACTAGGCAAGGCTAGGCAGATGAGTCGTTCAGTTCAATCAGTTGTCAAAACTTTGTTCTCTTCTTCGTAAATATGTAATTCTGTCTGTTGTATGTATTGTTGTTTATAAATAATCTCGAGAATACTGAAGTGCAATAAAAATCGAGTTTTTTGAAGTAATTTATAATAGAAAAATAAAACAAAATTGTTGGATGTCGTTCCTTTAATTTCATTTGGTATTCAATACAATATAATATAGAAGAAAGATTTGATTGTTTGTTTGATAAGGATAAACTCAAAAATTATTTCAATTGAAAGCTATATCAGCGAGTAACATAGGCTATATTTTATTTTCAAAACTATGCTTTAAAAGTGAAAAATGATATAAATAAAATTTAAACGTTACAATGATAAAACGAAAACATACACACACAACTCATAATAAACGCTATTATTCTTATATTTTGTGTTATTATACTACTCTGTCAGGAACTTTCTTGACAGAGTAGTATAAGGTACCTACCCACCGCGAAAAGATCAATAATACACAAAATATTTATCACCTTCAAAGTATGCTCCTTCAGAAACGATACACTTACGCCAACTTATCAAATAAATATTCTTTATTTACCGTTTGACCTTCGGGCAAGAATTCCGAGTACACAGCACCGCGAAAGTCAAAGAAAAGAGTCCACATGACTTTGACTTTTGATCGACTTTGGCGTGGTTTATTTGGTTTCTGCTCAGTTGGAACTGTTGAAAGGCGCCACTCCAAAGGTTGTTGACTAGTTTGCATGTCAACTTGTAAACCTACGTCTGGTCACCAGTAACTATGCGTTTCATGAACGTTGGGTCGGAATTGACTCGTTTTAGCATCTCGTCTCAGCCACTCTTACACGATTGAGGTTTTGGAGAAAATTCAGGTATTTTGGGACTAGCCGAGCGGCAACATGTTTCATACCCAAGTGATTATTTAAAATGGTAACGACTCGTGAGACACAGAAAGTTCGGCGGCTATGTCACTTACACTTAAATTAGGTTTTTCAGCCACTATGTCCTTCACTTTTGCGATGTTAACTTCAGTTGCAGATGTTGATAGCCTACCAGAGCGAGGCAAATCTTCCATCTAATCTCGTCCGGTTTTTATTTTTGAACGCACGTGTTTTTGTTAAAGTCGATTCAGCGATTACTCCACGTACCGTTTCACGTTCTCTAACATTCTCAGTGACTCCGAACACGAAATTCCATTGGCGATTTTAAATTTAAGACAAACGCTTTTTTCAATGTTTTTGTCCATTATGTATTGTTATACACACTAACATTTGACTAAAAACAGCACTGGATGTAACTCAAAATCCGTGCCAAAATGGAAAACAGTTGTGCCAATCTAACAACAACAAAAAATAAAACAAAGCATTGAATTGGGAACCATAAACAAATAATCCTTTTTCTGGAAATATTACGATGAAGCAATTACTGGGTTTAAATATGGGGCAGCCGAGGCGGATAAGAATGACGATGTCTTGTTCATAGTAATAAGATTCTTCTATAATATAAAATGAACCTTCCTCTGTCCTGTGATCCCGCAATTTATTATATTATTCATGGCAAATAACGTGAGCTTAGCGGACATTGAAAATCTTAAAATATCTTCTCACCGTGATCTTAACCATAACATTTGATAACGTTATTAACACAATTATTGAAAACAAAAACACCTGTAGTGTTTTTTTTTAATATACGCTTGTATTCCGCGAACGAGTAGGCAGAGAGGTGTACCTATACATTGTAGAGGATGATTGACGCGACGATTGCGATGAGATGCTTGACGTAATCGTGCCGATTTTTAAGCAAAAACTTTTGCGTAACGATAACTTTTTGTACCACTTCTCTGTATATCGCATCTCCACTCATATACAAAACGTAACAGTATCGTAAGTCAAAATCCATCAAACTCCAGAAAAAGGTTTTTGAAATACATATATTCTTACTGTGGCAAAGTCATTAAATTACTCTTTTTATTCTCTTTGATTTTAATTTTAGTAGTATAAGCTTGCTTTGTATTATTGCTGAGATTAGATTTTGAAGTTTTCCGGTAGGTTCTGACGCCAGTACAAGCAAGCACGCAAGTATCAAGCTACCCCTAACCACAGATTACTGAATAGTTACGTAACCCTAACTGTCAGATTTTCTCAATTGAACATGAACCTTATAACTTTGTAATAAAGTTGAAAACCTTAAAAGAAATTTGACACATTGGGGTAGCTGGATGAGCTGGCCTCTGTAGGTAAAATAAAAGAGTTTTTACAAGTTTTTGAGTTGTGATACTATTTGACCGCAGGTGCAATAATATCTTCTCTTTATATCTCTATATCCCTGCTATCTAATAATCTGCAACGAGTCATCTGAGTTTTCAGAATGTGTTACACCAAAGAATATTGTTGTATGACACATTGATAGTGCAATTCATCATATCCTGTCTTGAGATTAATATCGAGATGCTCTCCTCTGCGTAATTTTATTATTGTCTCGTTATCTCGTGCTGGGAACAATACGATAGTCGCAATAGCTTGTGCAGTAGGTAGTAATAAGATTAACAAGACTTAACATTGGTATCGAGACTGACTGTCCCGCCATGGTGCACCGGACGTTGTAAAGTATCGCCAGACATGGAGGATAATGAAACGGATGAATCCTCTTGACAATGCTTTGGCAATTGTTTCTCGACTAATTCAAGGAACAAATTGCCTTGGCATAGACCGATTGCTGATATAACCAAAGGATCTTGTGCATTCACAAGATCCTTTGGTTATATCAGCAATCGGTAAGAGTGTACAAAAGTTAGTAAAGTTACCCAGTTTTGGATGTTTCCGAAACCACGGTCAAATAACCAATATTGGATATATTTTAGGAGTCTCCATAAGCTTGTGGGGCTCGTGCCTAATTAATAACAGCCGCACAGAGTGATCGAAGGTTAAGCTACGCTTGACGAGGTCTGCCCATGGATGGGTGACGATCCATTACATGTCGAGAGTATCGAGATCCATCCGTGCGTCGAAAAGCATGTTAGGCCGTTGGTCTCGGCTGTCATTTGTAGACCTTTTACTGAGTAGTCTGAAATCTGAAAGTCTGATAACCAGTCTTACCTAGAGGTAAGTTAAATTCAGTTGTTGTTGTGGATGTCAAAGAGCTTGTGTCGCTCCATTTTAAATACTGGTATTCAGCTACATATGGTTAGACTGGACGCAGACACCAACATAGTTAGGAAAAGGCCAGGCATAATATGATGATTATCTATAACTTATTTTACTCTGGATTGAATGGTAGGATTGATAAACACGACGTGATGTTCTATATGTTCTGCCTATCCTCTATGAGAGAAAGGCGCGAGTGTATATGGATGCTTGAATGCGGTTTCTCCAGTTTCATTTCGCACTGTCAAGCAATCAATACAGTAAATAGAAAATGATTCCATTACAAGCGGTTGAAAGATACTACGGCACGGTTGGCGCCGTGGCTGAGCGATTGGCTGCTGCGCTGCGTGTCGTAGGTTCGATTACCGCACGGAACAAATATTTGTATGGCCTAGTTGATGTTGTTCCGGGTTTGGCTGTTTGTGTATGTGAGTTTAAATGTTTGTAAACGCACCCACGATACAGGAGAAATTCCTACTGGGTGTCGACGTTTAAAAACAATCTGACCACAATTTCATAAATTACTTACATCGTTTCGGTGATCTTTACCAAAACCGGCAAAAAAGATAATAGACCAAAATAAATTTTATGACAAAAAAAAAATAACATCTTTTATTCTATGTGACTGATTTTTATATGGGTGCTAATTAAGGCAGCTTCTTTAAAATGTCATTCTCGTCTGCAAATATATTTAGTTGTCTAATGAATTAATAGGTCAGCGACGAACTTTTAGCGTCTAATAAATGATTTATAAGCGACCGTATATTGTAAAACAAGCTACTGTTAATATGACGCAACATGGTGATAATTCTTAAGCAACAAAATTTGTGATATGTCTACTCATTGCCAGCTTCTAATAAGTGTATCAACTTCATCTATAAAATAATATCAACGTACTCTAATTTCATAGAGTCACCTTTATTTTTATACTTTAGCATAAGTAATTGATGAGTGAATCTACTATATTTGAACATAAAATTTCCTTATTATTGTCATCAAATAATGGTCAATGAAAGCTCTAATTTCCACTAAGTTACCATAAGTAATTGACTATTATACCTACCCAAATGAACGGGTCTCCCTTGTTTTACCGAAAAGAAATTGCCAAATTATCACTTACCAAAAAATCTCTTTACAAATAATTGTTACGAAAACCTATGTTTGGCAAGTGAACGTTTGAACAAAAACTTGTTCACCAACTAGTACTTTTTTTTGTTAAATTTGATGTCATTTGCGTATTTCTTTGTAAGCTTATGTGCTTGAATTTGTCTGAAACAAGTCAAATTTATGGTAACTAGACATTAGGTTATTTATGGAACTAGTTACAGTAGGTTAATAGTAATAATAATAAGGTTAAGGTAATAATAATGTTATTATAATTATATTATTTCTCTCGATAGCCTCCTAAAAATAATCTTTTTTTCCATATTTTTTTTTATATAATCTAGTCGTTTCTGGCACTCGCCGGCCGCTGCCGCGGCACCGCTCGCTTCGCTCGCTCGGCTCGTGCGTAGGTGGTCACAGTTTTAACCTAACCTAACCATTTTTTTTTAATTAATAACCTACTGTAACTAGTTCCATAAATAACCTAATGTCTAGTAACCATAAATTTGATTTGTTTCAGACAAATTCAAGCACATAAGCTTACAAAGAAATACGCAAATGACATCAAATTTAACAAAAAAGTACTAGTTTGGTTTCTAATTTTGAGGCTGGAATTTGATTCTATTAGCAGACAGAGGTTGAATCTCTAAAATATATAAAGTAGCTCACTTACAACATCAGTCGCTGAGTTATCAAATCAGAAGTAAATATATTTATCGGTAGCTCGGAGTCATATTAATTTACGCTCGTAAATTGACGCTGGTTTTATGATATTCTGTTGGAATAATAAAGATGATGAATTAATATAATTGAAGCTGTTCTATTAACTCGTCGCCTACATATAAAAAAAGAAGGTAGGTTGCAGGTGCTAAAGAAAACTTTTGTTGCCGCACATATAATTTCCCTTTTTATATTAATCAAAATTTGGACAGGACAACGTCAGTGGTGTCAGCTAGTATCTATAGAAATAAATATAATTGAAGAGTCTGTTTGTAATGTTAAAATAAAACTTTTTTACTAAATGTATTTGGAAGTATACAAAAAAATCAATTTTAAATGTTTTTCTGTCTGTTTATTTGAGGTAATCTCCGAAACGTCTTGGCCGATTTTGACGGGACTTCTTCTCACTGGCAGATAGCTGGTGTGATAAGGAGTAACTTAGGCTACTTTGATTATATAGAAAAGTAATAAGGGTTCCGCGTAAAATATGAAAAACCCTATTATGTTCAATTCCACGCGAACAAAGGCGGCAAAGCTAGTATTTATCTATGAAGCTTATTCAAAACAGAGTTTCTCCTTTATAACTCGAGAACTCTGAACGCCCTCGTAATGATACCATCAGACCCTCGTTGTAGATTGGTACCATTTATTATAACTTACGAGGGAGCCCGATGCTTAGCGGAGGATGTTTCCTGGCTGTTATTATGATGACAATGACATAAATGTCGGCAACTCAGTGTTACGCGAACTGTAGTTGAGTTGATTAATATATAATGCGCTGTGTCTGTCATACTTGTACACTGACGGACACATAAACTGCATAAAAGTAAAAGTATGCAAGTTTCAAACTAAAAAAAAAACGGAAAAATGCAAATTTGATTAATTTTTTTGTCAATTGTTAATTGTTTATATTATAATTAATTGTATTTTTTATTTTTACTGTCTCAAATCTTATGTTTTTCGACCTAATTTGTATAGCAGCTATGGTGAAACATTTTAAGCCAAGAAATACTTTGTTACACCAATAATAAGCATCATACCATGTATATTATCTGCGCATGTGTTTGCAAATAAATGAATCTTGAATCTTTAAAAAGATATTTTAAAGACGTAGGTCAAAGTTAAAAAATTAAGTAGTAGGTAAGTACATTTATAATAAATGGACTTAAAAGGAAAATTTAGGTATAATCTCAGACTAACTAAACTTCTTACCAATTGAACGGTCACTGACAATGGAAGTTTGCATTTATTTTTATATTTTCGGTTGACAGTTACCCTGTACTTTACACAATATGTCCGCCTGTGTATAATGGCTTCCCTTTAAGTTAAGCTTTTTTGTGATTCTCATGTTTATGACTTACTAGCTTCTGCCAGCGGCCTCGCCCGCATGGTTTGTTAATTAAAAGCCTATGTCCTTCCCCGGGGTGCAATCTATCTCTCTGCCAAATTTTATCGAAATCCGCTCAGTGGTTTAGGCGTGAAAAGGTAACAAACAAACTTACTTTCGCATTTATAATATTAGTTAGGATGGTACCTAGTGCCATACGGCCTATGGTAGGTACTCAATGGTGAAATATGTGCCATGACATATTTTTCTGTGATTTTAGTGATCACATAAACATAACATCACGCCTGTATTCCCTGAACGGTTAGGCAGAGGTGCACCTATTGTACACACACATTTTGCCAGATAAAGTTAGTAAGTTAGTTTAATTTCGTTAGTTAGTCAAAATATTCTAGAAAAGAGCTTTTACAAAAGGCAATAATTCCATGGTAAATTCCAGCCTAAGTACATGCTTGTGTGACGCATCAACAAGCCACGTGGATAGCTTATCACAAAATCCGATAACGCTAGCAAAAGTTGATTTTGTATTCGGCATTCTTCGGCCTATTGTTTTTGTGCATTTTGTGCGTGAACAATAAGAATACGTCATAGGCTTCACTTTAATTATAACCTCAATATTGGTTTCATATTGCGGAGAATGCTGCCGAACTTTATCACTGAAACCTCTTTCCGCTTTCACGTTTAAAGTATCAGCAATTAACTAAGCGCTATTCTACTAAAAGCTCATACGTACATACATCTTGATTGAATCTAGATTAAGAGTCAAGATGCTGAAAACCTCTAGAAAAGACTTGTTCGTTGAATGGTTGCTTGATCTTACTGAATTTATTTTTTCTTACGTATTTTTTTTGTATGAATATCTCCTGTATTGTGGGTGCGTGTAGAAACAGACTCGGAACAACTATTTGTAGGCCTTACAAATAATTGTTCCGTGCTTGAATCGATCCAACGACACGCAGTGCATTAGCCAATCGCTCAGCCACTGCGCCAACCGTGGCGTCAAATTGTATTTTCACTAAATACTTATTGTAAAAACATGAATCATCCGTTTGCATCGATTTACCGAGATATGGCACTGTAGAAGGGAGATGATTTAGTAAGGATTGTGTCATCGCTTGATTTCTTATACCAACTTTTTTATTCTATGTATTTTAACAACAAACAAACTTTTACTAAATTTTGATAACATTTTTCGATTCACGGTTATGGCCCTCGATACTTACGCACGTGACAGTTGGCGTACAGTGTACCCACACATCGCCAATTGTCCAGTCATCATGCTGCACAATAGGGGGCGAGCCTATTGTCGTTAAACGGGACCGGAGACATCTAGACTGTTGGCTGCTACTGAGAATTTCCTAATGGGAAAACCCAATACATTGATCGACTCAAGGGTCGAACCCCACACACGGCAGTCACGTTCGTCACGAATAATAGACCAACGAGGCAGTCCATACCTACCTCCATTAATTTTGTATAAAAACTGGCCAAGTGTGAGTTGACACGAATGGTTCCGTAACGTGTCGAGCAAAAATAGCCAAAAAAATCACGTTTCTTGTGTGGTTTAAAATAAAAATAAATAATTAGTGTTGAGTAAAGTAAAATAACGATTAAAAGGGGCCTTTAAGTTTTAAATTTTAGTATATATTTATTATTTGTAGTTCTAGCGGCAATAAATACACACTCTACAAATTTCAACTGTCTAGGTACTTATTACGGTTCGTGAGATACAGCCTGGTGGCAGACAAACGAACAGACAGCGGAGACTCAGTTATAGGGTACCGCTACCGTTAAATGGAGAAGCATATAGAAATCTAGAACATTAAAGATACTACGTTAGCATGTAGTCAGAGTAAATCAAGTTGGTCTAATCAAGTAAGTGCCTTCGTCAATCTGTAGGTACCTACTTTCGTACTGTCGTAACTATTCATAGTAATTATCTGGAGTAGTATTCTATGCCTGCCTATTCGTCCCAATCAAATAAATGCAGCTTTTTCTAGGCCTTTGTCTTTTCTGGCCTGGACAGGTTCACTAATATCTATGTGGTTCTTTCATCTAAAGACCATCTCAGATACTAATCTGATACACATAATCTGTCAGAGGCTGTGACCTCTGAGTTTGTTTCGGTGTTTCTTATCAGAGTAGCCAGATAGGAAAACACCGAAATCTCTAGAAAATATTTAGCCAGTTTGACGTGTGTTATATTTCTGTTAATTTTTATTAGTTTTTACAATAGTAAAATGTAATTTACGGAAATCATAAAAATTAGATTAGATATATGGGCTGAGACTGAGATTGATGTGAACAAACCGGAGTCTGAATATATCCCCGGTCGGTGGCAATAGGCTCGCCTCGACTATGACTTCTGCCTACCCCTTCTGGCAATACAGGTGTGATTTTATTTTATGTCTTTTATACAGGATGGAAGTGTCAACAGGCGAATAGGAGGTCAGGTTGTAAGCCTTAATAAGTGTCCTTTTCTTTAACTGAAAGTTGTGTAGTTTTACGGGCGTCCTCAGAGAATTCCAATTTATATTTTTTTTAAACCATGCTCGACCTACCCATAGTCTATGGCTTAAGTATTAACGTTTACAAAACTTTTCCAAATTTAAAGTTTTCGTTGGGGTATCGGTTCGAAACATGACTCAGACCATGCTGTATATACCTACTGTAGACAGTCAGTCGGAAAAAATCCATCTTAGATATTTAGGGGTTGTTTCCCTGAGTTTCCCCTCCATGGGGTGTTCGGCCTTTCAACCCTGACTCACCCTGTTTTCGTGGAAGTAGTCTAGTATGTACACCCCGTGTATTATAACCGCTGGCTATCAAAGAGCTTTGGATATCAGAAAGGGTAGGCAGAGGTGTAGTATAGTACACCCACATTTCGCCAGTTTGTTTTAGTCCCATGTGATAGTGGGCGAGCCTATTGCTATCAACCGGGCACATATCTAGAGTCCGGGATGCTACTGAGAAATTTCAGATGGAAAAACCCAATAACACTTTGGCCGACCCTGAAATCGAACTCAGGACCTTATGGTCAGCAGTAGTGCTTTGCAACCACAAGACCAATGAGGCGGTCCGGTCAGCTTTGGATAGTGATAATTAAGTAATTTACAAGTAACACACGCAGTTATTTGTTTTGAAAATTAATAATATTCTACATTGTAATATTGTATCATAATTAAAATGTTTACGCTTTCATCGCCGAAGGTCGCGATGATAAAATTAACAACCTCATTTTTTATCACATAAACAATGCATTCATAACATTTTCAATAAAACAAAGGCGAGCAGTACACATGCATATCGTGCCCACTGTATTTAGTATATGAACCGATATATGACTTGAATTAACAATGAAAATACTTGCTTTTATTGGAAAATCTTTATCACCGGTAATCAACAGGTTGCCTTTAGAGACTCGTGTCATGTATGCTTCCTAAAGAGGGTAGCTGTACTTCGACCATTTTGTTAATGCCAGCTTCGTCTGCCTTCTACTAATGTTCCTGCCAGGCACGTTTACTCGCTATAGTCGCTATACATAGGTCTGCCGCAGGCGCTCAATAGCACTGACATATATGCAACTTTACTCGCAATAAATTACAATATCGATCCCGTTGCCAAGTCACGTTCAGGGTGTGTACCTACAGTTTCGGGAAGTGTCGATTCGAGGCTACAGCGCGTCTACTCGGCGGACCAGTACATAACTAATACAGCTTTTTATATCGACCTCCGTGCAATAAAGTTAATCCAGGTCCTGTGTAGTGTAATATCGGGCGGGGGGCTGCGGGGAGGTAAACCGGCCGGCGCGGTGGCCACCTGTCGCCGCGCGGTGGCGCGCGTGTGCCCCCCGGGCCGCCGCGCCCCGGCCCCCGGCCCCCGAGCCCAGCACCCCCGGCCCCGCCCGCGCCCCTGCACCCTCGGCCGCCGCTGCGCGCGCTACTCCCTTCTCTCGAATCATTCGTTCCGCGACGCGTAGACTAGCCGGCCGGCCTCCGTTGCACTCGTCCGGGCTCATTCCCTTCGCGTCCGCTAGCCGTACCGCTCCGATCGCACTACCTTACCGTAAACCTCGACATCATGACGGAGAGCACAGAAACCCCTGCGGCAGCTGCGCCTGAGAAGACCCCCACTGAGAATGGAACCACCGAGACCCCGCCCGAAGAAACCCCAGAAAAGGCAACTGAAGAAAAAGAAAAGGAGGTTCCTCCACCGAAGGAGATGCGCGCTGTCGTCCTAACCGGCTTCGGCGGACTCAAAACTGTGAAGATACTGAAAAAACCTGAGCCCACTGTCGGAGAAGGCGAGGTCCTCATACGCGTGAAGGCATGGTAAGTACTTCTTTTATTTCTTTACTTACTATACTTAAAATCAATTAAAACATAGTGAAAAAAACAACATTTAATTTTCAAGTTTAAATTAACACTTCGACAGATTATAGACGTTGCGTTTGAATTTTTCTTCGTTCCGAGCCGAGATTGATTTTTCATTAGCGGCCATTTAGTAGTGACAACAAATAGGTGCAAACGAGCCTTATAATCGACAATCGTGTTGGTTTTGAAGAACGTGCTATTTTTTACACCCTCACTTTGGATGATATTTTTTGGGTTGGCCGGTGTTCTCTGTGTAGTGTACCCACATAGCCGGTGTCTGCGCGGACGGGTCCCGTTCGCTCCGTCGGTCGCCGCGTCTCGGGCTCTCGGCTGCCTCATTAACATCTGCCTCCGTCGAGATGCACAGCTCATGCACCCGACCGATTGAAATTTCTGCACGCACACCGGCACCCACTCCCAATCGTGCGACGCGCCCTAAAGCGGATTTACACTTCGTCGACCGCCTGCCGTCGAAGCGACGACCAACTATTACGTTTATTCGTTGTTTTAGCCTCTCTCTCACTTGATGTACAATATGTTTACATAGCCGTGTTATTTCATTCGATTTCGCCAGATTATTTATTCAATCGGCTATGGAAATTTGTTTTCAATCGGCATCGGAATAACTGCATGCATGTGCGCTACGGAGCGCGTCGCTGCGTGGACGCTGCGTCGCCGACGGTTGTAACAAATTAATGTTATTTTGTCATTCGAAGCCCGAGCGAGCCGAGTTCGTGCGAAAGGGAGTTAAGCGCCTACTGACATTGTTCTTTGTTCGTTTTTATCGCTCCACTGCTTCAGATAATGCAACGGACGAGTCGCGTCAACGTGCTACTTGCAACCGCGACACATGAGTTATCTGCCACTTTTCTCGTTAACGTTAACTGCTTCGTTAGAGGCTTAACAAAATACTCACTTAACTGTGAAGTATTTGTTTCGTTACACTACCACAAACGTTTAGTAATGAATGAGGTACTTTTTATGAGACTATGTCTACTTAAGGCAGACGTTCAACGGCATGGGGTTTTTGATAAGACAGGCAGTTTTTTCTTTTTTGCTTGCTCCTTATGTTATCAGGAGTTTTATAAAGAATTTATGATAAGAAAAACTCTTGACTTCCTAGAAGGACTTTGGGGTGGACTTGGGACTGCTTAGGAAGCTTTCACAAGTGGCAATCCTTTTGTCTTTTGGGCAGTAGTGCACAGCAAAGTACTTAGGATTAGCTTTGAAGCTAGATTAAGTTTAACGAGAAATAATTGTAACTATGAGACTGCAAGTTTCAATACGATAGTACGGAGGCGTGCTCACGAGAGAGGCAAGGGAGGCATGGAGGCGAGGTGTGTAGGTGCAGTGCGAGGTGCGAGGCAGGGCCGGCCAGGGCGCATCCCCGCTCGTGCTAAATATAGCGCGCTTATCGTCGACTTACTATGTAAATGACCGCGACATAGCCGACGCCATCTGCCGCAAAAATATTAACTGACTGGTTGAGTCCCGGACCGGTACCAGTACAAGTTTGCTCTCTAGCTTTGAGCCGCAAAAACGTGTGAGTTCCGCCTACATGGCGAGCGAACAATCCAAGTTTAGCGGTCTGCAGTCTGACGACTGTGGGTCATTCCTTTGTAAGGATTTGCAAATAAATCGGTAGTGTGAAACTGATTACCACAGGAATGTGCATAACACTGCAATTGTCAGGAGGAGACTCCAGTCTACACTTGAATGCTTTTTTACTTTATAAAGATTCCTAGAACATTTACAGTTGTAAAAAAAATATATATATGGTAAGATAGGCCAAAGAAACACAAAGTGCAAACACCAATAAAAAAAATTCGATGAAATCCTGAAAGAAATTTCAAATACAGAACACCATTGATTCCTGGAATTTGAGGACGCGACCAAAAGCGTTCATACAGCAAAGTTCTCGTCAAAATGAATGCTCTCTAGAGACCAGTGCGATTTGATACCAAACTCGTTTCACGGATGACGGAGGTCCAATTTCTACATTCCTTGTTATCGTCATATCTTCGAAACCGTTTGAGTTCGTTGCAATTACATCAAGGAGTTCTAAAATATTGTAAATAAGCATATTACTGTATGTAGCTTCTATAGTAGGCGTCACGAGTAAATATCATTAATCGCAGATACTGGATCTAAAAATGGATATTAAAAACTTTGTTAGAAAGTCGCACGCAGACACATCAATTTCATTTATGTCTTGACTCGATGGGCTAAAGTTTTAAAAGTTGGACCATTATAAGGTACCTATGTCGGAGTGTGTTGAACCGCAATTAAGGAGTCGTTATATTACATCAGTAGTTTAAAACTAGACCTGTATCGAAGTCACGCAGTCGTCGCTCTCTAGGGTCACCACAAAATAAAACTAGCAAGGAGACACCACGTTTAAATACGGTTAAGTAATGATAAATATTTACCAATGCTTTTAATGAACTCTAAATTCTAACACGTGGTGATTTAGTTTACTCGGCTTAGGTGCTACAATATTTGCTTGTATTGCGGAAATCCCTTGACAAAAGCCAGGTTCAAAATTAACAATGGTAATTTTTTTTCTTAAGCTACAAAACGTGGTCACCTTAACCATACACAAAAAGGTTTGTTAAACAGTTGTCTAAAATAAAATAATACGTTACAATTTATAAAATGATGAAATCCATCTTATTACGATACGGACGTAAGTGGCCCCTGTGCCTACAGGGATCGCTTTCGTGCAGCCGCCTTTTCGGCTAATATGTTTTGTAAGACTTCAGAAGGGATCCACCCAATGAATAACGCGTCATTATTTTCAATTAGGTCAAACCAGTGCCAGTAAGAGATGTCTTCCAAGAACAATGGTTGTACTCACGCCTCGGATAAGTGGCTTTCTTTTTATATGGAGAGTGCTTAATTATGTGGAGATGATGGGAAATGTGATGGCTGGACTTTGTTTTTTGTTTCATGTTTTTTGTTTCGTCCAAATGTTCTGGGCGTCTGGCCTACATCATTTGGAACACGGGTTAATTTTGGGGTCAGGGATATCGTAAATATCAAGGATTCCACTGTGTACTTATCAGTTCAAGATCGTGGTACTTTTTGTATCGAAAGTGCAGTGTTAATTGCTCACATCCTTTCCTTTGTTGGCGTATCAATTTAAATCCTAAAAATAACATCGGCCCCTCGAGTACAGGGGCCGGGCTCTATGGTATAAAGTGCAGTATTGTGCATTTTAATGGGCTCCGAAGCCGCATAAGATGGGAGAGATGAATTTGTTTATTACCCTCTTCCTTATTGAGAGCGTCTGCGCGATATAGCTCTCTTCCTATGAGTCACTAGAAAGTTATGTTCTTGAGCTAACTCGATTCAAATAACTTGCTGTGGTACCTGACTGGGAGCGAGTGGGTGGATTCGCTTGCGATTCAGTACCGCACTGGACACTATGGCTTGTTTGTGTGTACCATTTGATACCCCCTGCCTTCAGACGTCTGCCTTCTGGTTTAACAACTCTCTTGTATTCAATAAACTGGAAAGGTTATTTTCATTGCTTTTAACTTTATAAGTTGAGTGACATAAAAGAACAATTTATTGTTACAATGCGCCCATTGAAGTCAATTTGATAATGGGGGTGTATTGTGTTCTTATATTAAGTTGTTATTCATCATAAATGGTTGCTTCTTCAATTGATCATCGCATTCACTGCCCTCATAATGGTTAATCTCGATTAATTTGCTATTGAGTTTTGATTTCTCACAGTTTTAGTAATTCAAACTGTAACCTACCTAATTCGTATCATTCGTTCAACACGAAGTATAATTTGTGGTATAAAAACAACGCCTCTTATTATATTCTTATTTTTATAATAACATGTTTTCGTCAGCATGACCTGTGGGATACGGTCCATCCATCAATCAAACATGATGAGAGACAGCGTTGCTACACGTTCACGTGAAAGCTTCACATCGAGCTAATTCTTCAATAGTTTGTTGTTTTAACATTATTTCATTTGCTGAATAATTAGTGTGTATGAGTGCTGCGATGCGTCACGACCTTATTCCCGTATTACTTGCACAGCCAACTTATACAGATGAGTCAGAGCAAGTTAGGCTATCACGCCTGACTCACCTAACAACATAAATACGGAGTTAACAACGATATCCGTGCGATTTGTAGGTGATCCCTTCAATTAGGCCACTCGATTCATCAAACAATTTTGACCTTCACCAGATTCTGACCATTTCTGGCGTAAGTACTTTCCTCACGTCCCCTCTTCACAAGTATTTGCAGGATATAGACATATAATATTGTGCTTCCATTTACTCTAAACATGCGATTAGTTTGCACACTTGAACAAGGATAATTTTTGATCTCCATTAAGTACTGAAGTGGGATTCATTGGTACTATCTAAATGTGGTGTCACAGTGTGTAGGTAGGCACGTCAGTCAAGGAAAACGTTAAATCACTACAGAATGGAGTAAACAAGTTATTAATTCCCACATATTACTAACGTCCCGACAAATTCATATTGCTTTCAATTTTGTGATCAGGGAAGTTGCTTGAGTGTTGACACGTATGGTCGGCCATTATATTCATATTACTTGAAAAGTTGTACTTGTCGGAAGCTGTAGCTGTAACATATGCTGTCTCTATAAAATCCATCGTCGGACAGCAGATGCGGCAGGCGGGGTCGCGCCGGCCCAACCGCCGCCCGCGGGCACATTGTTCGCGGAGTCAACGAACTTACGAAAATGCTCCTTCGCTTATTGTGCCCATAATCGAATCAAGTCGCTACTGTATATGGTAGTAAACACGTCGCATCATTTCATCTTTTTTGACAAATAAAACACTCATGACAAGATAATACAACTCCAGAACATTCACCAAGCTTTTCTGGAAGCAACATTCTTCGTGAATGCCATATTGAATCTTAATGTGTTATCAATCTTGTGGCGAGAAAGTTTCGCCTCATGGTTTTGCCCATAATCTTACCGTCGAAGCAAATATACCTACATCAGTTTCGTCATTTATCACATTTTCTATCCGTTATGATCACAACAGCCGCTGCTTATGTTCTAGATTGCTTAGCAAATTGAATTGGAAAATCCCATGACTCGATTCTGCACGAAAAAGGGGTGTGGTTGCGTTATACCCGGGTGTCGGCTAGGTCGGGTGGTGTGCGTCGGGCTCGGGGGTGGGTGGAGAGTGCGGGGGCGAGGGTTGCGAGTGCTTCTGTAATGTCTGGCGAGCCCGGGGCTCGGGGCCCGGGGCCGGGGGCAAGGGGCGCGCGCCGGATCAATACGGCGCGTCCCCTACCCGCGCCATGCCGCCCGACCAATCTCCGCAGGCCCTACGTCTTTCGACGCCAGTGCTTGTTTTTTTATAGCGCCCATTAACCATGCTCTTCGATAAATGAATAAAAGCATGCGTTGGTGTTTTTTCTAACAACGACTAGCGGTACTAGTGTTCTTATTTTGACTTATTTGTTGAGTACTGTTATCGCAGTCGCCTTTACTACAATTATCTATGAACTTTTGATCTCACGTAGACAATAACCGTGCTCAAAAGAAACTTATTCAAAAGGAAGAATACAATTCGATACGAAAATTGATTCGGTTTGAAATAATCCTGTCGGTTTTAGCTACCCCATGGTTACCCTAATTCCAATTACGTTTCGTTATTGACCTTAACCTTAAGATTCCTCAATTTAATATGTATATCATTAATAATAACCTAGACAGTCCAAACGATTAAAAGTTAATAAAATGCCTTGTAGCGTTATCTGTCCCGAAAAACAATAGACAGAGGAGGTTGAGTTAGTGGTAGCTCCACAGTAATCTGCTCAAAGCCAGTGGGCCGTGGGTACATCGCAGACGTGTTTAGAGTACAAATTCCTGTAGCGGAGTCGTTGCGGATCTATATTTAGTTAGGTAGCAGTAAGGGCACCCTCGTACAGAATCGACGCACGCCCTAATATGCTTCGTTCCGACACCTTTTTGCTTGCCGACTTCTGCTTCGGCCACTATATGATATTCCGTTTATTACCCAGCGAGCGACGCGTCACGCTGTGTCGATGACTTTTTTGCCGACCCGCATATGTTCCATATGAGGGGTCTGTTACATTGATTTTGGATATTATAGCTTTGTTAAAAGTTTTACGGTAACCGTAATGTGGGAGGATCGCTTTGTTTGCTTTTACTTTCGGGTAACATTTATTTTTATTTAAATGCGTGATTCTTTGTTCAGAATCGTACTGGAATTCTTATGAATTTGTTAGCCAGGGAAGGGTGCTTCAACGCAACAAGTTTTATTAGTCAAATCACATCCGAAAACTGTTAAACGTTAAACGTTGAACTTCGAGTTATCCTTGTTTGCTTTCTTTATCGTTCGATCTTTGGATAACAAGAAAGAAGATAGTTTTCTGAACAAGAAATGTTTCATGGAAAGCTATTATTGTATTTACCCCGTGTATTTACCAATGCAACAAAGAATGTAGATAGTAAATACTACAGACAGAGGCTTTGGGGCTGACAGTGTGATTTCTAGCTGTCTGATAAAGTCTCTCATCGTCAATTCCAATGGAACTAGTCTTTATGAATAAATAAGCACGTAAGCTCCTTTACACCGAAGCGAAAGCCAACTTTCGCTCACGTAGCTTTTCTGTAGCTCCGATGAAAATTATCCATCCAAGCTTTAACAGTAGGTGCGAAGGTAGGTACTACAAAATTGAGAGCTATTATCAGTAATTGTGTAACATACATTTTGAAAGCGATAATTTCAGTTCTGAATCGAATTCTTGTCTGTTTTATAGAGCACGGTAGTGCGTGGCTAATGCGTGCGCTTAATGCGGTGTGGGCAACAATTTATGAAATGGATGCTACGTACGAGACCGGAGAACCCGCTTAATGACGTTTCAATTGAAATTATTTAGTCACCCTAAAGTTAAACGTTGGACGTTCAGCCATCTGCGGAATGCAAGTTCACTTCCTGAGTCGACAATTAAAGCCGATGACTGACGTACGGAGCGAAACATCGTTGACATGGTTCACCATTAGCATCGTGTATGACTAATGAGGTTGCAACCACTTGCACATTACAATCAGCTCTGCCCACCATAATATCGTGTCGGTAGATTTTACACGACATATTTTTGATTAATTTATTCATAACAGTATTTACTGATATTAAACAACTTTATTAAAATTAATTATTTGCTTTGTTGATTCCTTTGGTGGAATTGTATTTACAATATGTGAACGAACTAGTCAAAGCAAATTGCCATCACACACCACATGTTGGCCATGTTGCGTATTTCCATATGTTTCAATCTATTGTAGGAACAGATTTCAGGACAAACGGTGAAGACTAAACATGTAACGTAAAAGAAAGTGTTTCAAACTAAAAATGTGCAGTTTGGCCTTATTCGCTTCAGTAAATCCTGCGGTTAATTAACAACCTTTCTCTCATTAAAAGTATGTGAGACTATTTGTTTCAAAGTAAACTTTTATTAGAAATGTCATTTAAACTTTGGGGTGCATCTATCACTCTAGCATTATCACCATCAGTTAATTACTGTCGTAATGATAAAGCGGGTGTCACACGCTGCTGGCTTGCATTCTCGTCATAGCCACTGATCGGAAGTCGATAGCTTCGTCACGCGTGTCATGGTGTATTCATTCTGGTCAGCGTCACGGCCCGCTAGCCGGATATTAACGCTTTTTTGAACCACCTCAATTATTCTTTCCGAGCCTTTGATAAGCCTTGCTCCCCCACCAAGTCATATTGCAGTTATTCGGTCGCATTGTTCGGTTTGCTGAAATGCTTTTGGATGCCTTGCTATGAGTATTTGGATATTTAATTTATTTCTTAATTTCGGACAACAATCCATTATCTTAGCAAAATACCTTATAGTAGTTAGTGTCAGTAGTAACTACACAAAAAAGGTTAAAAAATCAAGACAATACTTTTTTTATTCCCCACTTAGTGCTTCAGAATAGGCGAGTACTGTCTCTCCACCACTGTTTTCAGGATGCTATTGTCGCAAACCCGCGTTCTATGCATCAGTTCTGCCTGCATGTAGGTTTATTTCAGTATATGAATCTGAAGACACTGATCTCTTTTGTTTGATTGAGGATTTGTCTTAACACGATGCCCCATAGACAACATTGGCATTTTTACAGCCGTGTATTGCCACAATGCACCATGAAGGTAAGTGTGGCCCAGTTGCAACAAATCATTGTATTTTTTCCTTTGTTAAACTGCTATTAAAACACACTTGCGTGTGGTTCGTTTCTAGATATAAAAACAACACAAAACGTAGGTTTTAAATAAATAAGGTTAAGTATAATGTATGTCACGCCAACCATTGAGCATTGTGGCACAAATACCATAATGTGAACCTATTTAATTATCTAGGTTATATAAAAAAAAAAGAAAACTACTTACGTAATACTAAACTTCATTTTACTATATTTGTTAATATGGGATATCTTAGGCTTGTTATTACTCCATGTGTTTTCCGCCCATGGTTATAGTGAGGTAGTTAGACGCAAGGTGGTGTGACCGCACCCACCGTATTCTTAAGAAGTTCTGTATTTCGTAAATGTTCGCAAGTTAGACTTCGCAGCTAATCAGAACGGCCCATGTTTTCTCCTTTATTTAATTAAAGGAGCATGTCTTTGTGGTAGGTATAACGGGAAAATACCACGATGAAAAGGAGCAGTCTTTTGAAGTAAGTTAAACGGGAACATTCTAGGATGAAAATAATTTAAATAAGTAATATCAGAAATAATAACTCATTCACGCGTTGGAATTTCAAAAAACCGCAACTTCAACACCGTAATATACGATCTACTGAATAAACATTGTCTTAGTACATAACTACAATTGTTTTAATTATCATGCAATGAGTCCACGACCACATAGATGCGTCAGAGCATAGGCTCAAAGTGTTGAGTGATCGATCTAGCCAGCTCAACTTCCGCTGCCCATTTTATAAGCTCATAACATAATACTTATTGTGCATTAACTCGGCAACTCGACGGCGATTCATGTCAGTGTAGAATACAAATGAATCAGAAAGTACGCGAATAAGGAAATTCCTTTCGGTGCACTCGTACTTAAGGCACATCGCACATGTATGATGAATTAATACTAGGTATGAGCTGCTATTTCTATTCACAACTCGTAGTCTTTGGGGGCTGTGAGGTTGTGTGAGTCACCAGCCACCGGTCACCGATCGTAGCTCGAGCGTCTGTACAATAATAACACCCCTAATTAACACAATTGTATGTAATGAAGAATGAGCTAATATTTGTTACCGGAGACAATGAACCGTTTTGGAAGGTCGGTTTCTCGGGAAGGGCTTTTTTGTTCGTAGTATTTCCAGTTCGTTGCATGTTGAGGAATATGATTTGGGATCCCAAATCCCGGATTTGGTTATTGTGGTTTTTGTATATTGCATTCGGGGACAATGTTTTGAATTAGTCAACTTGCCACGTTTCCGGAAATCGAAATCCGGATTAGCATAATTATTGTTCTTTAAAGACAAACGGAGAGATAACGAAGGTTGCTTTTTGATTGATCGTCTTTTAAGCTAGGTACTTTTACTTCAATATTTTTGGGGAAGAAAACTTGAAGAGACTGCGTAGATTTCAGCTCTTAATTACGAGTAAGATATCATATTAAAGATTGACGGTTTGCGCTAGTGACCATAATTTATCATATTATGTAACTCTAGGTACTTACTGCTTTAAGAGAACCCCATATTATTTTCCTTGAGATATATTCTGTCTTATCCCAAGACAGATATCTGATGGCAAAACATAAAGAAGCCCATGAAAATCAAGTGAAACTTGGTAATAACTTGTGGCTCGCTGCAATACAAACGCCAAGCAATAAAACTGTTCGTGTAAGACACAAGTTTGACGCAGCAGCGAAGCGATAACAGTCGCTTCCAGCATCGTGAACACGTTCGAAACATGGAACATGATCGCGGACGGAAGGAGAGTTTAACTTATACGTAGTACATACGCTGAATTACAATGATGTTCGCGCTCTCAAGTTTTCGTAGGAAATGCTAGACGCTGACGAATCGACAGTACGTGGTTTTATGTTCTTTGATGTTTTGATAACACGCTAGACTAGACACCGTGGAAGGTTTACTTTGTAGGAATGTATATTTGAGTTCATTTGTTTCTGTCGCTCCTCAATTGGTTGCGGTTTTCCTGAAACCTAAGATTGAAAGGAAGGAAAATTCAGATGGTTGGTTAGTAGTTGGTATTAGAGGTACAATTGATCTCTTGGTCATTTTGACGGTATTTAAACATTAGCACCTGTAAACTAGTCATCACGGTTTTCCCGTAACGTATATCTGAAAAGGAAGGAAGTTAAAATGGAATGAATTCCTGAATGATTTCATGAATTTTGTGCGTTTTAGTCATTTAGTAGGTAGTCACTTTATTATTTTAACCTAATCTATTAGTTTGTCGAACTTCTACAGAGTACAGTCTAGATTTCTAGACTATTTATTTGACTTGTCAGTTGTGATGAGTCATAAAACCTCCTCTACGACGACAATGTCTAAAATTGCAGACAGCGCAAGTGATCGGTTCGGTTCAGTAGTTTTCACTGTCGCACGATGAAAACGAAAGTGCAAAGTTCAGAAAAGCAATTTCGTTCGTGTAAGTTAAGTGCGCGCGGTGCGGCGTGGATTTCGCCGAAGTGCATTGGAACGTGACGCCCGACATCCGACTTGTGCAAGTTCCTCCACTGAACTGAACGAGCCACGAAACGTTGCAGATTGGAACAATCATTATGTTTATGTCTCTACTGGAAATCGATCAAGTTGAGTACTGAAAACCCCAGAACCAGAACATAATCAATGTACGTTTTGTCTCAAGTCATAAAAACCACCGACAGTCTAGACTCCAGACATCTAAACGGTTGCCCGCACTAATGTTAATGAACATGAATTTCTTATGGCAAAACTTTCCCTCGGTAGCGACAGTAGCCAAGTACATATACCTATATTGGCTACGTAGTCGTACCTACCATGGAATACTTGGTATAGCATGTCTAGTTGCAAGGCGTCGCGTCGACGCCGTTGGCGACCCGACGCCTGACGCCGGTCGGTCGCGTCGTAAATACTATGCCAGCACCACCCCGATGCAATTTTTAAATAACCCCGTAGTGAGGGTGCTCATTCGTTCATTTTAATGTCCATTCTTAATGATCGTGCACACGTGAGGGGGTGAACAGCAACGCAAATAATAACATATTCAAAATTATTCTCGACATATCATTCTGCTAGTGTTCAATAAACCGTGAAGTTATTTGAATTGCGTGAATAGAAATTGTATGCAACGCAACGCATTAATCGCATTAGCACTTCGCTGGGGTTGTGTACGTGCGAATAGTGAAGACCCTTTCAGTAATCCTGAACTTGTACGTGATCCAATTAATTGCCGCTAGGAGTTACCGCGGCCGTGTCGCTGTCAATGCTATAATATGACAATATTTAATACGCACATTCCAAGTTTAACGGTGGTCTGTAACGATTAATGTTAGAAACCTCACATTGGTAAATAAATACCAATGTGACTCATGCTGAGCTAAGTATTTAAAGTTAACATTGAATGTTTAACTCGTTTATCTTCAAATTTGTGGAAATGGCTCAGTAATTAAGATAATCGAAGGAGGGCAGGGTTGATGACTCGCAGTTCGGCCTTTTGGCTTTGCGACGTCGTCGGTTTTATCGACCCCGGGGCCTTGACATAAGGAGTCTGAAACACGCGACTGGCGACAATGTTCTAACATAATAATTTATTCAAGTGGCAACCCTCTACGCTATTACCTACATGGTTTAATAGTGTGTAACAATTAAACCTTGCCAACTTTAAACGCTTGTGTTGCGTAGGCTCCAAGAATGTTCCATCAGGGAATTGTTAATCGTCCTAAACGTAGTATTCGCGTTATTTATCTTCAAGTAGTGCAAGCATCAACAAAAACTAGTCTACCTGCGCATGACGTGCTCGTAACGAACTATTGTTGTAAAAGGAAGCCATTCAATGAATGTTGAATAAACGGTCAGGTAGCGTGCGTAAAATTCGATACGAGCGAGACTCGCCGGAGATTATCTCAGATTAACATTCCGACCCTTGGGTCCCAGGATCGCGCCTATGGAGGACCAATGTAGGACAAACCTTTTTCCGTAATGAAACCGTAGTGCCTGCGCCCAATTTACCCAATAAAACGTATGCGGGCGACAGACGTGTGACAGCCGACACCGTGGCGACTTGCCACTCATTCGACTCCCATGTCGCACTAATTACCCCGAATTGGAGGCTTATACAGCATGTAATAATATCATAAATGATATGCTAGGGGCTCAACAATTTTTCTTTAACTCCCTCATGCGTGAAGCAAACTTCAACTGCATACAAAGATGCGAATGAATCATCAGGTTGAGTGTTTTAACAAAGGCGTTAATATTTATAGAGATATTATTCATCGACATGATTAATTTCCTTATTTGTTTATTGTGTAATTTGTGCATAATGGCCGCTCAATTAATGAGGAAAGTGCCTAACAACGCACTACTCATAGTCAGCCATTGATAGCAAGCTAAGGGCATAAGTCCGTTAACCCTTTCAGGATCATTACAATGTAGGATTACTAACGCAGTTGGAACGTTAATAACATAGACCATGTAGCAACATTGAATCATTTCGTAGCGTTATAGATTTTCGTAGGCGAGGGTTTCAATATAGCTACGCCTACTCACCCCAGAACAGCTACTATAGTTCAGAACATAAATTTACATTATACGCATCAACTTAATAATTTCCGACTAGTCATTGAACCGTGATTGAAATGTAAATTCGGAAAACATGGAGGGACTCCAGGGAACCTTACCAAAGGTATCAATTATCCACACAAATACTCGGTAAAGAATTATAAAAATTGCTATTTGCGGGTAGTTTAATACCGTCGGCGCCGATGACAAACGATATCGAATTTCCGCTTTCACCACAATGCATCGATACCGGGAATGGGGTAGACGGTGACTCATGAAAACACTAGAGGGACACAGACAAGGGGAGGGCTGAGCACTAAATTACCGAGGGTTGGCGTGTAGGTACAGACATTAGGGCTACGTTAGGGCTGCAATGTGGCTACATTTAATCAACAAAATTGAATCAAAACAATTGGTTAAATTAGGACTGTGTTCTGTACGTGTGTAACCTCTTGTATCCAAGTAACACATACTGTTGCTAGGTAAACTCTGTTCTTTACAGTAATACGAGTTCGGAGTTTTCCAGCTTTCGTTGTTTGTTGTTTCGTACACTATGGATATTTTCGGAGTTCTATTTAGCCGACCAATGGCATTTCCTTGTTTAGTCGTAGGTACAATAGGCTTTTCGAAAATTAAGCATTCGGTTGTTTTAACACAGCAGACGTTTATTACTTTCGACTGTAAACTGTTACACGATGTTACAGTAAACAGAGTTTCTGGAAGTATGCCTGGAACAGAAAATGGGACGTTTTTTTCGACAATCTATCGTTTTGAACTTTAAACATTAAACAGAATTTTTGAACGCGATACTTACTTAGAATTGATAGTACCTAGTTAATAATATTACTTTCAATTCAATGAAGTCGAACACAACAAGTAAATAAAACTGCTGTGCAAGTAAAACGTATTGTATAGTCATTATCAGTAGGTACTTCGGCACTTCAGGGAGGACCATCGAGACATATCGATCAGGGCGAGTAGGTAGGACGCCCGCCGTGACTGGATCCAGTATGGCGGCCTGCAATATTGTAACACGTGTTTATGTATGTCTTCGCATTATTCCGCTGGTTTAGCAACGTGTTGTTATTTTAAACATTGTCTTATCTGACAAGTTCTTGATCTGTTTACACTTCCGTGAGATATTCTTTCAATTTCAGTATAAATGCCTTTGTCTGGGCCTTTTGGCGCAACTATAATTTTATTGTTTTTATTTTATTTATGTTTGCTTTTTTGTTCGTTTATTCATCTGTTTAGTATACTGACGTACGATGTGTGGTTCTGCAGTTTGAAACTATCTTTATGGCCCATTCCATTAACCATTCATCTTTCTTCCAGATGGAAGACGTCGTAAAATTAAGCTTTCAATAATAAAAGCGGAACTTTTTTATTCGTATACCACTGCACTACCAACTTTGACATTGGGATTGAGCAGTGACTCGAATTAACCTTAATTATCGAGTCCTTTATGTGTAACAATAGTAAGGCCACCTATGCCTTGCCATATGCACATTGATTGATTCGTCAACACGTTTAAAAATTTAAATACGGGCTTCTTTATTCTGTGCGCGTGTTCTAGAACATAACAACAAATGGCTGCCGCATTCCTGACTCCAGCCTTATAATTAAATAACTGCCAACCTACGCACTTATTGATATCGTTCACCACGATAAACTTGAATGATTACTTGATTGAGATTAATAAATTCAAACTGTATCTATTTGGTTGATCGCTCCAGTTAGTGTTTCGACAGGATTAAGACATTGTTTGTAATAGCATTTGGTTAACTATCGCAGACAGACTGTGAATAAATCCTAACATGGTGGTTCTGTAAGGCTCTTTTATTAGGTATAGCCTTTATTATATTGCACTATAAACACAAATATGTCTGTGTTGGATACCCCCTGAACTCTGAATTATAATTATACCTCTGCAAATTCTGGACATCATTAAGCAATTTCCAACATGATCAGATGAAGGACGTCTTGCGTAAACCCGAGACTTCCCCTCAGAATTGTCGCCATAGTACTTACTCATGCACCATAAAATACTAACATAACCTTTTTTGTTTCAGTGGCCTCAACTTCCAAGATCTGATCGTGCGTCAGGGAGCCATCGACTCACCTCCCAAGACTCCGTTCATCCTCGGTTTCGAATGTGCCGGAGAGATCGAGCAGGTCGGCGAGGGAGTCACCAACTTGAAGGTACCTAACTTTTGAAAAATATAAATAAAACATAAAAAACACAGGAGAGGGTTTGTTTGCTAGAAAAGAAGGGGTAAATAATGACCTAACATGAAATGGACAAAGTAAAGAACGTGGTGTTTTTTTGTTTCTGCTAACCGCCATTCCAATTACATTCCCAAAAGGGTTTTTGTGCGAAGCGGTGATTACCGTACCCGCAGCCTTTGTTTCTGTTCTTTACCCTTCGTAGAAAATTCCGGAGATTTTGCAATCCCACCGCATTTTCCGCAAAGCAATTTTAGTAAATTCTCGGGACATTTGGGCAACCCTAATCTTAATTAGTTTCTCCGATACGTCTCCTCGTGCAATTCCTCACCATCACTATGTGAAATTTCACACGCCTTCAGAATATTAATTCGGTAATGAATAATACAATTAATGTGCAAAGCAGAGTCCCTGCTGGCCGGGAAATTATTTTAATTAAAATTTCTTCCTTTCCGTTGATGTTTTATAGCAAAGTTAAGTCATTTCCACTTCGTTCAATGCCTTCTTTAATAGTTTTATTCATCGAAAATCGGTCACGGGCTCGTGGTATATCGCAACGGATTGCAACTGCCGCTATTTCTAGTTTAAGTTAAATTAGTTTTAATTGCAATGTCTGTGGGTAATAAAACTTCCGTTTCTATAGTTGAAAAAATACTTTGCTGTTTTAATTTACAATTTGCTACTTAAACTTCATAGTTAACATTATATACGACCACCCGTGAAAGGAAAAATCGTGAGAAATCCTGGACATATAAACTTGAAATTGCCAACCCGTCTTGAGCAAGCGTAGTCATTAATGGTGGACATGGAATCATTACCTGATTTAGCTTTTTCTATTACTGTTGGACCATTCAAAGAATGACTTAACATACTCCTTCTTTCTCTATTCTTTCTCAACTGACTCCATCAGGTCGTAAATCAGTATTTTGGTTCATCATTGGGACATCGGAATTGTCGGAAGCCATCGCCGATTAATCTTGTACGAATGTGAAACCGACATCAAAGCTTTGTACCTAATGGATGGCCCCATAAACACTTCTCTTTGTTTCTTCACCCAGTGATACATCGTCATTCATAAACGATTTAGTGTTGGATGTAATACATATTTGGTTTCAAATGAACTTAATCTTCTTTATAAACTGTATATCATCTCGTAACGTTTGTACTTGGTGTGGGTACTGTTTTTCGGATTACACTATATTTTTATTGGCATGAGAAACAACTTCCATGACGAATCGCTTAGCCAGATAATTTTGTAGCGGCCCTCTGTACTATCACTCGTGTCCACAATGGCAACACACCTGCAAGTCCTCTGATATTGCTAATGTCCATAGATGTCTCTGGACAACTGAATTAGGACAACTGCTTGTGTGAAACCCTCAGGAAATAGTTTCAGGCTTATCTGTAATTTCTCTCACCAATATTTGTAACTAGGTTGGCGACCAAGTCGTGGCTCTGCCGGAGTACCGCGCTTGGGCCGAGCTCGTCTCCGTGCCAGCCCAGTACGTGTATGCCCTGCCAGAAGGCATGACTGCCTTGGACGCGGTGGCTGTCACCACCAACTACGTGGTAGCCTATCTGCTGCTTTTCGAGATGGCTAATCTGACTCCTGGAAAGAGCCTGCTTGTGCACTCCGCTGGAGGCGGCGTGGTAAGTTACCTTGGTTTTTTATCAAGTTTTTTTTTAATAATTCGGAGGAGGCCATCTCCGACAGGACCAGGATACAACTCCTACAGTGACTTTAGTACTGACTCGTTAGTGAGGTGTGGTTATAATCAAGTAGTAAGTATTACTTTAAACTGCCTTGAATAGCAATCGGCACAAACTGAAGAAAACAGCAAAGAGCGAGTCAGATTTCAACATCGCGTTTGGGCTCTCGTTGCATTCAAATCAAAAATATTTTTACAATTCGATCACTTGAAATAGTCGCAGGGTAAACATTATTTAAAACTATGAAATATACCTGAAGTAACCAGCTGTGACAGACAGTCAGACGAAGTTCGCTCCTTTCCTTTTTAACCATTTTGATACGGAAGACATAGTAATTAAATCAGACATAATTTAAAATTAAATCAGAAAAAAAGCTTCGGCTACTTCAGAACTAAACGTTCCAACTGTAAAAGGTTATCATTTATTTACCAAGCAAATAACTTGAAAACGAAAGTGAAGTTCAAGAGCGCGTCGTTTTATCGACCATAAAAACTGACTCACACTCCCAAAACTCATGAATGCAAAGCTAAAATTAAGTTTATTCAGAACTTGACAAATACCGAATGAAATCGAAAATACTCGCGGTAGCATTGACCCTTGCGGCTGAGCTGTGAGCACACAGCACGCGCTTCACACACTTCTGTGTACTACGACACACTTGGTAATCACTATGCAAACAGACTAACGAGATGTCTAATTGTTGCTCTAAATAGTTCACAAAATATTCATGTTTGCTCTGGAATTTTAGTTTCCATGTGACGTGACCACCCTTGCGTGTCGGCGACCGGTAATTTGAAGCTCAGCCGCTGGGCGGGGTGACAATACCAATTAGCTGACATTTATTAACAGGGGAAACCAATTTCCAGGCAAATAACCTACGACTATGGTAACTCATGATGATAATGTGATGGTAAATGTGGACATTGTTATAGTTTCATTGTAACTGAAAGCTTTTGATAACTGGGGGCGGTAAACTTGTCTACTGCCAATGTATTCGATTGAGTTGCGGCGCAAGAATAGTTGCTCCGTAGTACATGGACGGGCGCTTTAAGTACCCAGGTCCGGAAATCGATAGTTTGAAGACAATGTAAGACTATTGGTACTGACTTACTTACAGTTGTGTGTTTTTGTCCGATGTTCGTGTCGAAAAGCAAAACGATTTGCTATTTGGGAACACTACAAAGAATATTGACTACTTATTATACATATTTGTTTTTTATTGAGACATTATCCAAATCTCATCAGGTCAGTCATCTCATGACAAAGTACGGTCAATTTTCATACAGCAATTGATTTTAAAGCCGAGTGTAAGTTGTATTTTTTTTGTGAGGTTCTAAATAATCGGAATAAAAATTAGGTATAAATTATATGGCTCGAAGTTTTAAAGTCTGAACTAAAGTTAGAACTACTTTTGTAAACAGCTGAGGTCTATTTAAACAATAGTATCCATTCTACAAATCCTAATGTTACCATTATTATTATAGGGCCAAGCAGTGGCTCAGTTGGCTAAGACCGTTGAGAACGTGACGGTGTTTGGAGTGTGCTCCAAGACCAAGCACGAGGCTCTGAAGGCAAACAACAACAACATTGATCATCTGCTGGAGCGCGGCAGTGACTACACCAGCGAAGTGCGGAAGTAAGTCGAACTTTTTATTTAAAAATCTCTTGACTTTTTTAGGAGGGACTTTCTAAACGAAGGTATGAGAAATAAGGGAAGGTGGAGAAGTCATGATTTCATTTTTTGTACACTAGGGCCATGGGGTCCGTGTGCTCATTTAGGGTTTCGGGACATCGCGAAGCGTTTGGTCTACTCTTCACGTGACCAGGGGGCTGGCCTTTTTTTGGCCAAATAATCAGCATTGCTATTCAACGTGGCAATCTCGCACTTTTCCCGTTGACGCGGATGAATTTTTCGATATCCTGTTTTTTTTTATTACTTTTTTTTTCTTTTCATGTTAGTATTAATACTTTTATTGCTTTATTGAATTAAATATAATTATGATACAAGTTTTGGAGTTGAGGAATTGTGGTCGTACTTTTTGTAAACTGCGTCGGTTTGTGACCATGTATAGTTGTGCCCGCGGTTGTGTTGCTAGAAAGGATCCTCCATAAGGAGCTTTCCTAATTTCCTTTATAAGGAATATTGTGCGACATAAGACCTTTTTAGAGTTACTAAGCAGGACACTTATATGCTACTAATCTATTTTATGACACTCAGCATTTACATCAACAATATAGATACCGTGTAACAAAGGCCACTCCTCCCACTTGCAAATTGGGATTATGAGATTGCTAATCTCAATTTGCCTATATCACGTTATCAGACGTATGGGCCCTTCAAGGGTTTTCCACAATTTACACCCACACATTTTGCCCAAATACGTTGCTGCATACAGGAGTACACGCACCAGAAGGTTAGGTACTTTTCAATGGCTGATCGACCACACAGGGATGTTCTAACCAAAGGAATAAGAGAAAATTCCACCAATGAAACTGATCAGCATATTTCAACAGGGATCAAGAGCTGTCCAAACCGCGTTCAAGGGCTATCGGTGTCAACATTCCATAACAACGATGACAATGACAGCTCTTGATCTCGGTTTAAAAGTGATGATCGAGTTCAGTTACAGTGGTATGGGCCCTTCAAGGGTTTTCCACAATTTACACCCACACATTTTGCCCAAATACGTTGCTGCATACAGGAGTACACGCACCAGAAGGTTAGGTACTTTTCAATGGCTGATCGACCACACAGGGATGTTCTAACCAAAGGAATAAGAGCAAATTCCACCAATGAAACTGATCAGCATATTTCAACAGGGATCAAGAGCTGTCCAAACCGCGTTCAAGGGCTATCGGTGTCAACATTCCATAACAACGATGACAGTGACAGCTCTTGATCTCGGTTTAAAAGTGCTGATCGAGTTCAGTTACAGTGGTAGATACATTAGCCCTCAGGGTAGGTGAAAAGACAATGTTTGCAGGCTGACTGGTACTGGATCGTGCTAAATTATTACGATTGGATTGGCCTGTATGGATCTGGGGATTGCCATTAGCTGATAAGCATGTTTTTGATACATAAAATCTAAATAATATAAAAATATCTTAATCTCAATATTACTCGTAGTACTGCATAAACTCGAAAATGTCTCGACCAATTTTAATAAAGTTTAATAAAGTGTTCGGGTACGGTTCCCTACCAAGATAGTTTAGATTGACAACTGGACCCTGTAGGTGTCGCTGAGATCGGGCAGGACAGCGTCATTCGGGTCCTATAGTATTTCATAATTATGTTCAGTAAATTACCTACTACCCACATTGAGGTATCTCAATGCCCTTGCGTTACTTCACAACACGATCGCTGTTACGTGTGTCTGATAATATCGAATTTTAAAGTTCACATCAAGAATTCGGTGAGATCATCAATAGTTTGAATGAGTTTCATTGTGCTTTGAACACGTGCCAAAGTGAAAAAAATCAATGTGATACCGCCCCATTTATTACAACTTTATGAGAGATCAGTCTTACACTAATAACCAGACGTAAACGTAGCCATTTTTACAACACTATTACTGGAAACAATGTCGCATTAAGTGATAAAATTTGAATCCAAGATCTCTGAATCACAAGAACATATTAATTTATTCAGCCATCTTTAAGGTTTTTTAAATGAAGGGAAGGATCGTATTCGTGATATCGCTGAGCTAAAAATATCCCGTTCAGCGGCCCTTCATCTTCCTAATAATACCTTTGTTTACGTTACACGCACTGAATGTTTGGTATGCGAGCATTTTTATGCCCGTGTGTTCCTATTATTGTCACAATAAATTCTTGCTAGTTGTGGCGATTTGTCAGTTAATTTTATGACGGTGTTACATAAATCCCTTCCGGATTCCTTAGGGTTATAATCATGTGGTTCGTCATTTAAGAATTCAAAGTTGAATCATTTGATGATCTACTTCCCGACGCGCGACGTTTCATAGCTTAAGTATTTTGTTCCCAATCCCATGCTTAGTTAATTGGCGCTTATTAGAGTTACATACTTCAGTGCGAGTCCTCCTCGTGTGACATGTGCAGTACCACTGTACAAAGACCTCTCCCACCCCTTTAGAGCTTTATTAACGCCTAAAAAGAGGGCACATAATAACTGGAGATAAGGTCTGGATAAATTGGTCGCGTACCACGTTAATTGTTCGGTTTATAACCCGCTCCTTAGGGCAGCTGCTTCGTAACAAGCGCGTCATTTAATTCTCGTAAATAGACAAAGATATTTTTATATCTGGTGAGCACTTTACAGTGTAAACAAAGAGCCACACAAGTTTCTTGTAAATAAATAATCAGTCAGTTATCTACTGCGCGTAGAAATGCTCTTCCAACGATATTGATTTACTATAAGTATAAAGTATAGTAACATGCCTGATAACTGGCATCTTTTGTTTTTATCCGACTGTCCCAGAAGGAGGGTAATGTTTTTCGAGTGTAGGTATGTATATTAATTTCTTTGACACGCAGCTATTTGTAGCCTATATGGTTTGGTGGATTTTACAAATGAGGAAGATTCGTATTACACCTTAAGTGGCACTGGCTATATGAGTTATTAAAGAAAACGGCTCGAAGAGACGATCCTAAAAATTTAACTCACTAAAATGTAGGGAATAAAAAAAAGGAAAATGTCAAAAAATACCCAAACTTCAAAACAAGATCAGTGGTTCAAGAAGTCCAATGCAATTGGTGACATTCCACCTGAGATAGAACTAAAATAACTGCCACCAACTTCAGCAGACTAGTTGAACAGTGATTATGAACTTATCAGTAATTTTGGTAGTTCGTTTTTTTATGGAACCAAGAACCGATGCAATATCAGCTTTTTAAGATTTTAGGATTCACTTGTAGAATAGTTTTACTTAGTTAGAAATCTTATTACCTACGTTTTATTTATTAGCATTACATACTACCATTAGCGGATCGAACAAACGTCGTCCTGCCCGTACATCGCTTTCTACCGGGTCCAATTGTGAATCTAAACCAAACAGGGCGCCATCCGAACGCATACTATTGTTTTATTCAAATCGGTCCAGCCGTTTAGGAGGAGTTCTGTGGCATACACGCGTACAGTAGAATGATATATATAAAGAATATTGAGTACTTCACATTGGTTATCTGAAAATAAATAGAAAACTCGCAACCGTAACATAACTATCGTTACCTTGAGTAACGCTCTCCATTTCTTTAATACAATTAAATGTTTTATTGGCTAATAAAATGGCGGATAAACAGAAACGCGTTTCCTGTAAATAATAGACTGAGATGATTGATAGATTCCTGTAAACATATTCAAGCGTTTTCCAAGTATTTTAAATAGTTCAAAGCATCGACAAAACTCAGTTACAGTCTCCCGAAAAGAATAAAGATTTTTGCTTTCTGTCTTTGGTAGAATCACTGAATAATGTACAAACTCTTTACAGGTAGCCAATTTGTTTACGTACTGATTCACCCAACATCCTTTGTTGCTACTGTTTTAGAAAGAGGCCGAAGGCAGTGAATTAAATTTTCTTGTTGATATGAATTATGATTCAGGGTAAGGTGGACCGACCCGATACCGATCCCAAATCAAATGAGCATAAAGGTAGAAGAATTATGATGATGCACTAAATTGAGCATTCATCATCATTATCTCAGCCAAAAGATTGCACAGAAAACACCGCAAAAATTTCCACGACGATCCAGCGCTACCCTAATCCATTGGCTTCCTGCGATCTTCATCAGATCGTTGGTCCACCTTGTGGGGGCCCTACACACGCTACTTCTTCTGGTTCGCGGTCGTCACACGAGAACCCTTTTGGCCCGACGGCCATCAGTTCTGTGACCAATGGCCTCGTCCACTGCCACTTGACTTTGGCAATACTTCAGGCTACGTGTCGGTTGCTTTGGTTTCATTGAGCAGTAGCCATGCCCCAGCTGCGATGATCTATTAATTTGTTTGTCTAACGTCATGTGATGTCACTAGGGTGTCTGCCGACGGCGTGGACATCGTGCTGGACTGCCTCTGCGGTGAAGAGTGCAACCGTGGATACCAGCTGCTAAAACCGATGGGACGATACATCTTGTATGGTATGTATTGTTTTTCTTGAGTTGATTTTAAGACGTATTCCTGTTCCAAAGTATTTCAGTAAGTGGCAGTGATAACGCGCTCAGGCAGAAATACTAATAATGAAAGAACTCAGAGCTCAGGCACACAACAAAAGAAAACAAAAAGCATAAGTAAACATTTATTAAATTAGGCTAAAAGAATAAAATAAGACTAATGTTGTGCCTCGATAGGTCCAGTTTAGCAAAACGCGAGAGTGCCTGATTTGTGTATAAAAGTTAGGTATATGCGTCTATAATCTCAAGTAAAACCGACAATCTATTTTTGTGCGTACTTCCAACTTATGAGTCAACTGAAGTAACAAGATATTCCCTTTTTGTATTAACATTATTGGTTAATTTAGTAAACGTGATTTCCTATTCAATGTGTGTTTAAATAAGTGTTAGTAAACAATGGTGTGTATCACAGGATCATCTAACATCGTGACCGGCGAGACGAAGAGTTTCTTCAGCGCCGCGCGTGCCGTGAGTACTCAATGACTAATTATCTGATTGTACTGGGAGGTGCGTGCGCGCAGGCTCTAATACATAATACTATGATCGGTTCAAATGAGATTGTAAAGCGTTGTGTGCTTTTTGTCAGCGAACACTTCAATGGGCAGTTTAGAACTTTAATACTAGGGTTGCCTTGTCTTAGCAACAAAGTCGTGAGGAAGCTAAATTAGCTAGACAACACGGTTGGCGCAGTGGCTGAGAGATTGACTGCTGCGCCGCGTGTCGTGGGTTCGATTCCCGCACGGAACAAATATTTGTATGGCCTACAGGCTGTTTGTGTATGTGAGTTTGTATGTTTGTAAACGCACCCACGATACAAGAGAAATTCCTAGTGTGGGGAAACGTTTTAATATAAAAAAAAAATATAAAAAAAATATCTAGAAAAGTAAACTTATCTAAGGGTGGATCCCGACAACGAGCGGTACACCAGAACCTTCAGGCATGCATTTGCATTGCATGAGAACTTGTCTTCTCTCTGGAACTGCTCTTTAAGGAACGTCACCTTTGAATAGTAGTTATTTTCGGAGTTTAATATCAGGAAATTTAGGAAACTGCTAACTTCATTTGATCCGTCGTGAACTTGTGGCCGAGACGCTGTCGGAACTTGAAAAAGAACTATGCATAAACATGTTTTCTCTATTACAGTGGTGGCAAGTAGACAAGGTGTCTCCGATCAAGTTGTTCGACGAGAACAAGAGCCTGGCGGGTCTGAACCTGCGGCATCTGCTGTTCCAACATGGCCGCGCCGAATACGTGCGCCGTGCCGTCGAGCGCGTGTTCACGCTGTGGGGAGAGGGCAAGGTCAAGCCACTGGTGGACTCCACCTGGGCGCTTGAGGATGTATGTCATTTTTTTACTAGTCTATTAATAGGTGGCGGAGGTTGAGGAGCAGGTCTTAAGGTACTGAGGGTAGAGCTGTTGTGTTATCATAAGCAACTGCATCTGATGAAGTCTGATCACAATTTCTTAGCAGCAACTTGAGATCGCGAAGCTAAATATTTTTTATATTTTTATTTGTTACTGTAACAGTTGATTGTTTGCACTGTAAAACTCACATGCACATCTCACCATCAGGTCGGCGAAGCCATGCAGAAGATGCACGACCGCAAAAACATCGGCAAGCTTGTGCTCGACCCATCTCTGGAGCCGAAGCCCAAACCCGCCACCCCGGCCAAGGGCAAGGCCGGCAAGGAGAAGAAACCAGCCAAAGAGAGCTCCGAAGACAAGAAGGACAAGGAGACCAAGGAGGAGGACAAGAAACCAGCTGAGAATGGTGAGAAGAACGGCGAAAATAACGGTGAAAAAAATGGTGAAAAGAACGGTGAAAAGAACGGTGAAGAACCGCTCACTAACGGTAACAGTGACGAAGGTCAGTCTCGAACTATTGTGACCAGGCATGCGTAGATGCGTACCCGCTTTGACTGCTCCATTTTTGAATCGCCTGTGACGTCATCGCTTTTGAACCGCTGTGAACGCTGTAGGCGAGGCTGCGGCGTGAACGGGGGAAACCTACATGGTCGATTCAATAGTGTTGCTCCAAGCAACGAGTATTTATTGATTATGCGGGTGAAGTAAACAGCTGTTTATTTAGTACCAGCTAGCTTTTTTGGCTTCTGAGATTGTAATGCACCCTTCTAACTAAATTGATATTCATAACCTTTTTAACTCCAATTAATTGTCTATAAATTCAAGGGATCGCTTTTTATTCAGAAACCAATTAAAGCTTGTTGACCATATGGCAGTTGTGCGTTTCACTCTATTATAAGTTTATTATGGCTTTTATTTTAATTAACTACGCACGCATTTATTGGCTAAACGCATATATTGGCTTCTTGCGGAGCCCTATAATTAAGAATATTCAAGTATATAAACACAGCCTTTAGACTTGCTAGTAGTATTTATTTATTTATAACATTTTGCTTGCACATATTGACCATATAGGTAGAAGCAGAACTTACAAGAAGTAGAGCACTTAACTAGTTAATTAATTTCGTTTGATAAATATTTGAAGCCTTCCTACCCTTTCTTTATTAGCCTGTTCCGGCCAAAGATCTCTTTATACGCTTCAAAAAGTTAATAGAAAAATTTAAAGATAATATATTTTAAACATTTAAAATGCATTTATGTTTTCAATTAAATAATACCTTCGTGTGACTACAAGTAGGAACCGTAACTTGGAAAAGTAACTTAGCGATTTGCTAAGTGATTTGAGGAAATACCTAGTTGATACATACTTAAAAAATCAAAACAATCAAATTTCAAAACATCCATTTAAAACTGAAAGATCTTTTTTTTTCTTATATGAACGAGAGGTTCTCCTGTAAAATGAAAAAAAGTACCTCGTAGTTAAATTTGTGTGTCAATAAAATGGTCCCTGACAGTCACAACAAAAATCAAAAGGTGTTTTCTAATCAGGTAAATTTTATGTCATACAGCTGCATAATAATGAGATAATTTGGTCATTTTCTTCCTCTTCTTTATTTGCTGTTTCATCTAATCTTCCTTCAGAACTGTAGGTAACATTGTAATTTCCAACAAATCATGTCTAAGGGCTGTTTTATCACAGAAAATATACGTTTAGCCAGCTTGGTCATGAAAAGTCGGGTCTGAATTATCATATTAGCTTAGAGAGGTAGGTTAGATATGATCTACTAACGGTTATTCTCATTATAACATAGCTTTAGAATTTGTTTGAGAAGTGTGTGGTTTATAGGGTATGCTTATAATTGTATTTTTATTATATTGAAGCTTAGAATAGGTACATGAGCATGCTTTTGAAAATAATTCTTAAACGATTGTAGAATCAAAATTATTATAAGTTGTTGACTACAACTTGAATTTGGACGGCAATACGCTTTTTTATATTTGAAAGTTAACTAAGATTTAGATAAACTTGGTAACACCTACAGCTTCTCAGTTTGAAATGAACCTTGGAATGATTATAACAAGATAATTTAAATCTCAGAGCGCACCCCATGTGTCGGTAGGACACCCATCGTTTAGTTTGATTTACTCTTAAGACATTCCGGGTGCCTATTACATTTTAATGACCCATCTCAAACATGCGTATGCGGGATGCGGACTTAAAAAAAATTAAGGCGCTTTGCATACCGCACCAACACGTGTGGGTGGATCCTATATCTTGCAAAGTAAACGGCACGTCCAGGGTAGCATTATTTTTACTTTGACTACATCTCTATGACATACCAGTAAAAAGGATATTTTCGAAGTTCAAATGTAGCTACTGACGTGCAGTTGACCTTACCGGTAGATACTCGTTGTAGTAGCTTGTACTCATTATGTTGTCGTTTCTCCACTTGCAGAGTCTAAGGAGAAGGAGAAGGAAAAGGAATCTAGCTGAATTACTTCCCCCGAGGACTGAACCAGATAAACCACCGCCAATTGATTATTTTAGAGTTGAAGCTGTCCCGAGGACGCCGCGCCTCGCTTGCTCCGCCGGCGCTACTATATGTTGCCTCACCTTCTATTATCTTATACAAGTCTGATTACCCGACATCCTTCGATCGCACATCCTATTTATAAATGTTTTCCATCATCGTAATCATTGTAACCCGCGATCGAAAGATGTCGCACGCTAATTTTAGTTTATAATTATTCGTTTTATCTATCATCACATTCTCCTAGTTTTGTTAGAACTATTGGGAAATGAATCGTTGAAACGCGACAGCGAAACTACAATGAATTTATTTTTAATCAATTATTTCTTTTATAAATTAATTTCATAATTTGGCCTAAGTTAAGAATCGTCACAGATAATACATACAGTCTTTTTTATTATAGTTTAATGTAAGACTTTATTTTTAAGATGAGATATTTTAATCTGCAGTTATTTTGAATGGCTATTGTATATCTAAGGTGCAGAGATGCTTAATCTTTATGTATGTTAAGCTTTAATATTTTATTAGTAAATGTTTAAAATTTGGCCCACGAGACCCACAGCCGCACCCGCCCGGGTCGCACGCGACGCACTTCCGATGTCCGACTGTCTGTTGTCAGCGACTAACGAATGTAAAACCTTAGGTGTGATATTTTGTGGTAGGTATGCTAGATGTTTTGCGGTATTATTATGCTGCCTATAACATGACATTGTTTTTATTACTTTGATTAAAAAACGATTACTTTATATTTTTATACTTAACGTTTTGTAAATTATTTTCTAGTTAAGAGGAGTTTCCACGGAGTTTATTTGAACGCACCGGTCATTACGTGACATACACGATCGTCCGCCTAGCTTGAGTCTTCGACTCCTGAATCTAACTTAGGGCAAGCTTATAGTATTCCAAATATGAATTATTTTTGTGGCTAAGTTCATTCGAATCAATATAATCAACGTCGCCTATGATGTAAGTAATATTTTTATATTCCAATAATAAACGACTGTACCGCGGTCTCATCTCATTTAATGAAGCTTTCTATGTATCTTTCACATAATTATCACATATCTACTCGAACATACACATTCACACGATGTATATTAGGATTAATATTTTGATACCAATATTCACTGCATTTCTTTTGATATAACTAGCATATTGTATTTGTCTACCCCTTTATTTCTTAAGGTTGTAACATTTTCGGCCATATGAATGTACAGTATGGCTGTAGGTAAATGTACCCAGTACTACTTAAATATTTTATCTGTAAACACATATCATGCGGATGTAAAATGTAACTCTCAGAGGCTGACCGTAGTCCGGTGCGCCGGAGTAAAACCTCCACTGCATCCTCGCTGCTCAACACTGTCACCGCGCTCTGTAATGTGTGTTCATACTACCGCCGACTTGTTTAACAGACTTGAATTTTTATAAACTTTTTACCCTTTTTGAACATTTTTGCAAAAGCATAGTCTGACATGAGCGCGTGTTGTTGTGATCCGATAGTACCGCTTCCAGTATCCGGTGCGAAGTACCGACCGCCGTAGGTTGTGATGGGATGCACTAGCATGGCAACACCGGAGTGACGCACTCGGACTCTCTAGGTAGCTTTTGTATCAGTAGTGGCACACGAGTGTAAGATGCTGCTTTGTTTACCGTACGGTGGCTTGGTGCTAGTTTCGTATCGTATGCGGATACATCTCGCTTCTGTGTCTCGGACCAATATCTTAAAGCTACTTTTAGTCTTCTTATCAGTAATATTCTTCGCTTTGTGTGTCAAATATGTGCGAATTTCTTGTAATGTAAACCTATATTAATGAAATCTTGTGTATATCGACCTGTATAATGGTTTAGAATTATCTCTGAATTTTCTTCTATAAGGATATTTGATGAAATTCAATAGTCACAAAGCTGGGGTGACTGCGCCGTTTGTGGTTGTGTCCAAATTGTAGTAGGTTAGTATCGAAATTGATGCCAATATTTATTAACTTGAGGATGGGTTGAGAAGGAAGGCGAAACTTGCGCGGTCACGCCAGCAGGCTCATAGCAGACTGGGTCGTTATTGTATTACACATTTATTTTTATAAGGGCGGGCCAGTGTGATATCTATACTATGAAATAAATAAATAAATATGTATGATCTGTAAAAATGCTTACTTATGTCTTTTATTTTAAAACCCCTCCCTCTTTTTGGTTTGTGTCAAATGAGCCACCAGTTTAGCATAGCATATTTTAAGTGCTTATCAGAATTTCTATTAAGTGAGGTTTTCATCTACTTACGAGTTGATGGCGATGATATTGATTAAAATATTTCTGATAATATAAGAGCTGCAATACCTACCTGTAACAAATCTCAGTTTCACGATGAATAGACGTTATTGGAGATTCAATTTTACTATTTATTCAACATTTTTAGTCTAAATAAACTCCATACACAACGACATTTGCAAATATATGAGGGTTTTCATAATTGTACGAGGCGAAAGCATCTCGTTCGTGGTCCCATAGGAATGTATGAAACACGTGAACGCTCTGCTGGCGTCGTTGTCCGATACACACACTTACAATGATTCTGTACCTGAAAAAGACAACACACATACAATTTGGTAAGTGTATAAATAAAAACTTTCCTTGCTAGAGTTCCTTCCTTGTTCCTCCGTGAGAGTAGAAGGATGGAGAAGATGATTTTTGGCTTTTACTTTATATGAAACTAACGATCCGCCCCGGCTTCGCTCGTGACAAATAGCATACAAAAACCTTACTCGTTTCTCAATCTTTCTGTTGGTGATAACCGCATGAAAACCCGTTTAGGTTTTGAGTATCACGCGTACAGACGCGGCGCGGCGGCGGGCCGGGGACTTTGTTTTATACATTTTGTAGTGCTTATGACTGACATTCATTTCGTTTTTGGATCTGGTTGCGACTTCGATGCTACATCGGTACGCAAATAAGAACAATTTTTAATGAAACTGTCACTTAAATCTTCCGGACATTAATATAGTCAGAGCGGTTAGACGTAGGCTGGCTTTCTCAACCTGCTGCCGAATATCCTCGAGATGGCCCAACAGGCAGAGGCGTAACTATATAATTTGGGGCCTGTGGCAAATTCTTTTGATAAGGCCCTATTAAATAAATTGTTAAATGGATTATAAGCTTTAAAAATGATGTAGTTTTTTTTTTAAGTAAACTAGGATATAATACTCGTATAACTCAGGTGCAATATTAAAAAAATATTTCTGCGCTTGCGTCCGGGGCCCTCTTGGGTCGGGGGCCCGTGGCAATTTGCCAGCCCTGCCACCCCATAGTTACGCCACTACCAACAGGCCACAGTATTAGATGAACTGTTAGTTGTTGCAGTAACTGACTGAATATCTACCACTGGGGACTCTTTAGCATCGACTTGCAGCACACACAGCACAGGTTAGGTTGTTTGGTTTATGTTTGATCTTTATTATCCAGAAACACATATATAAAAAAACCTAGGTACATCTTGACTCCTCATTTATATCTGGACTACCCGTAAATATCTCGACTGACAATGGCCAACGAACACTGAACTAACGATATCCAACATAGGCATATAGTACACATACACATGATTTACACAATTTATTGGTCAACATCTTCTCCGACCGCAGCAACAGTAATAACATGATATTACCGAAAAGCCGCCTAAGAGCGGCAAAATGTACATCATTTTAATATCGTGCACATTGTCCCACGTTAAATATATATTTTTACAAAATAATCATGAAGTATTGTGTCTTTATTGATGAATCTACCGTTTACTTAAAAGTCATGCTTTACCTGTCATAGTTTTCTTCTTTCACGGCGTTACGCAATGTTTCAGCGAGGTTCAAACACAAATCTGGAACTACTTTTTCGTTATATTCTATCTCCACCAACTCAGCGTCCACCACTCTTTTCAGAACTTTTTGTATTTTCTCAGCATCGAAACGATTCTTTGGGTTGAGTCGGTAGGTTGGTTGATAAATTCGGACCTGTTTAGGTTTAGCTTCAGTCATTTTGTTGGATCAATAAGACAACAATACATTGAGGGACATGGTAACAACATGACTTTTATTTTGCTAAGAATGCTTTTGCTGCCCTGAATGATTTACTTGGCTACAGACAGTACAGACCTACCGCTTAACCTTACCGCGCAGCTACCTAGTTTTAGTTTTAATGCATTCGGTAAAGGTGATCTGAAGTAAATCGAAATACTGCAGGCAATGGTCAAAAGAAGAAATATTTTTATTATCACTATTTTCGTCAGCCAGATTGGCGACTGTAGGGCCACAGCCAAATGTCAGTGATCATCGCAGTGGTGTCGAGTACGACCAATATATTTAGAAATCATAGAACTAAAATAAAATGCACCGACTTTTTTACTATTTTGAATTTTTCTTCGACAAGCAGCGCCAACCTGAACTGTACATTTAAACTGGTTATGATGAACCGGCCCACGCGATGATCAGTGGTGGCCAATGATCACCAGAAACGTTTGCAACACAAGAAAGTCAGTTAAGTAAGTGCAAGCTCTGCAAATATAAATTTACCAATTTGGACCTTCTAAAGCTGACGTATCTGCTTATTACAGTACTTGTTCTACCCACTGAATATCTTTTATATTCACGAGACATTTTTCAGTTGACTGTTATGCAGCCTACTCGTTTTCCTATCATTCATTTTCAAAGAGGAATCAAATTTCAATCTACTTAAAACCTATTATAAGGTGCTTATTGAATTTGCTCAAGCCTTATCTTGAAACTTCTGGCGTTGAATAGCTTCTTGTGACAATAACATATGTGTAGGCAATCATTGTATTAAAACCAGATTAAACTCTGTACATGAGGCAAAAAGAGTCACCATCTGCCTAGCCTTTTCCCAACTATTATGAGGTCGGCTTCCAGTCTAACCAGAGGCAGCTGAATACCAGTATTTTATATGGAGCGACTGCCTGTCTGACCTCCACAACCCAGTTATTTTCCCAATAACTGGGTTTGGAGGTCAGTCAGGTAGCCTTACAAAGGAGATCGTGTTTCCCACACGGCCTCCTTGGTAAGACTGGTTGTCAGAATTTCGGGCTTCTGAATACACGTAATGATTGTCAACGTTCTGTAAATTACAGCAGGTTAATGTCAAACGTACTTTCCGAAGCCATCCACAGACTGACGCGTGGCTTAACCTTCGATCAACCCTTCTGGCAGTTTTATTTAGCTACGAGCGAGGTGCTCGTAGCTAAATAAAACTGCATGAGGCAAAAAGAGTAAACAGCAATATTTATAGGGGAGTCCTATTGACTTTGGCCCTACCCTACTACAGTGACTTTAGGCATGATAATACTAAAATGTCTTAATATCTTTGGTTTACCGAGTCTAGAGTTTTCTTAACTCCACTTCATTTTGGCCTTTATCTCATAATTATTCTGGGGTGCTACTAAATCTTCTATCAAAATAATTTATCGCGAGCAAACCGGATGATTTATTTAAAAAAAAAACAGAAAAGACTGGACCAACAGAGAAATAAAAAAAAAGTCTAACAAAAGAACTTAAAAGCCGAGTTTTCAACTTGCTTTTGTTGGCACTCAGATGTCACTCAGTCAGCTGAGCTATTTCTGTTTTGTTGTTCCGGTCACCTTTTTGTTGTCCCTGTCAGTCAGCTGCAGACAGCTGTCAGCTGTGGCAGTTTGTCAGAGATAGAAACCAGATAAGACAGTCACTGCCACAACTTGGCGCGGTTTTGTTATTTTATAAGCGAAACAAAGAAAATCGTCTTCCACAACAACCCGAGTTGTGATGTGAAGAATGATTGTGTTTAAAACAAAATAAGCAATTTTTTAGACGGTTGTTTTGTTAGAACTGTAAAATCCTGTTGAGATAAGAGCACCTACATAAGTAACCATGTTGTCTACCACGGCAGGTGTCAAGCAGGTGGTGCAATAGTAGGTGTAACTTGTTTAATATTAAAACTCTAATCTCAATGTAAGTGTATTTTGTATTATTAATTTTATACAAAATATACCAACTGGTCGGAGAGCCGCTCAGGCTCTCAAAATGAGTCGACAATCTACATTGACGAACTATTTTCAATCAAAATCCTCACCCGTCGCGCCGATCATGAGTACTAAAAAGCGTAGTTTGAGCCTTAAGAAAATTCCGATCAAGTCGCCTTGTACACCGACAGCGTCAACCAAAACACCGACAGTGTCACCCAAAACACCGACAATGTCACTCAAAACACCGAAAATGCCGACAACGTCGCCCACAACGCCAAGTAAAGAGGGAGAGGTGAAATACGAAGATAATGTCATAACTTTGTCAAGTGATAGTGAACATGAAGCTACTCCAGTAAAGAGAAGAAATGTTGGCATCTCTGTCGTAAATATAGAAACACTAAGAGACAAGACACCAGTGCGTTCTGGTCAACAGCAGTCAATGGATGAATACAGTGCTATTGCTTCAAATTCATCTATAGAAAAAATGGAGTACAATTTGTCTCCTGGGGCAGTTTTGGGGCACTCACCAAGGACTCCTTCATCAAAAAGTTCAAGCACTAAAGAGTTTTACTCTCCAACTAAAAAAAAGGTTGTCAAAAAGAAATCTCCAGCAAAGAGAAACTTAGAAAGGCAGTTCAATGAACATTTATCACCAAACCCCTCACTTGAAAGAAAAAGCAGTGTTCAGAACATTGAACACAGAGATGACAAAAGTAAGTAAAATTAAAAACATTATGATCAAAGTATTAAATCCAAGGAATGGGCCAGAACATTGGGCTTGAAAAGTAAACTTTAATAAATTGTCTATGTATTCTATTCAAGTTACCTGTTCCATTTTATTATTTTTCTTTATGGCCAGTTTTATTCAATAGCTAGGCTTCCCGATGGGACTTCAGCTTATACGCACTATATAAGGAAGAATGGAATTGTCCAGTGATGTACCATACTTGCTTTAGCCAGTAATACTTGGTAAATACCAAACAACCGTTGAAACAGCTGCATTGTGCATGAGTAGCCATTATACCGAATATGTGGATCTGTAATAGTAGGGAATTACCATAGAGCAGGAGAAGAAGATGATGGCGGGATAGACTATACTCTTTGTTTAAGGATTTGCCAGTCATTGCAGTAGACTGGAGAAGGGAAAGGAGGCCTTTGCCCTGCAGTGGGACAGTAAAGGCTTAAAATAATTAATCGAACAGTTAATTGTTAAAATACAATACAATACTTTAATTATTGTTAGACTAACTATAACTTACTATGTACCTTCCCTAAACACCCGCCCTTACTCATACATAATTACATTTACAGCTGGATTTCTCCTATCAATAATAGACAAGTATCTCAAGTCGGACTCTCTAAAGCCTTTACTAGAGGAAGATTCAAAAGTGCTCCTAGAAAAATGTATGGAACTGTCAAAGCCTGGCATGAGGCTGATGTGCCGTCTATACTGGCGCCAGCCTGGCTGGTATCGTTTAGAGGAACTTGGACAGATAGCTTCTGAGAAGAAAAAAGATAGTGATAAGGAGGGTATAAGTACCCCAGATCTTTATGATATAATATCCTGCTTGAAAGCTAATGGTTTACTTACACAGGCTGGAACTGATGGTGAGAATCTTAGGTATATTGAAAGCATAATTTTCCTGTGAAACATTTAAAGTTATACAGGAGTCTCACAAACATACATACATAAAGAACACATGCAATGAAGATAAAGAGAAATTAAAAAAGAAAGACTTGTTTAAAACAAAACCCATTGATCACTATACATTTTAGGTGAAGCAGATCTACAATTAGATGACTATGTGAAACTGCTAAAGAGACCAGATATCCTGCAAATAGCCAAGGAGCTAAAGTTAAAGATACAGTCCAAACAGGATGCTGTAGAAGCATTGAGAGCTTTCTCCAAGTGTGCCCCCATCACTAACTTTTTTTCTAGAAACAAGGTGAATGATAACAGTAGCAGAGTTTTGAAAATGTAAGTACAGGGTACCTGAAACTCAATCCCCATTCATATTATTTAGTTAAACTTAATGCATGTCAAAGATGGATTTAATGCCTTAGGCATGGAAGCAATACTAACAAATGCCCCCGTTAACCCTTGTTTAAAGTTCTTTACCAAAAGAGTACATCATCATCCTCCTGCCCTTATCCCAATTTATTTGGGGTCGGCGCAGCATGTTTTCTTCTTCCATACATCTCTACTTGCCGTCATTTCAATAGTCACCTCTTTTCCAGCCAAAAGAGTACCCACATAATCCTATCAATAAGCCTCAGTTGTCCATCTGTCTGTCTATAAGCGGGCTTTATCTCACCAACTGCAATAGGTTGACAGTTAGGGTGTATTGCCACAAAAGTTTAGAAGAAATATGATTTTTTCGTCGTTTTTGGCTCAATGGTACGGAATTCTCTGTGTAAGAGTCTGACTTTGCTGGTTTTTTCGTTCAATTATTTAATTATGTAATTATTTCAGATTGAAATTAAAAACTGGGGATTGTTTTAAGATGTCTGATCTAGCGCGTTCTACTTTACACAATTTATATGTCTTGATGTATTTGGGAATTGACTACACAGTCATAAGGGACAAGAAACTTGAGTTCATGCTTTTACATGAAAAAATTAATAGAGAGACTTTTCCCATAGATAAAGAAATGGTTGTTGATGATGCAAGTGTTGTGTTCCAAACCAGGGAAGAATTTAATAGGTAAAGTATATTTTTATTGAGAACTGTTTTTTTTTCTGTACTAAAAAGGGGAAGAGGTGATGTGAGGTGGGGGAGGTTTTCTGTGTGTACGAATTTTATGAGGTGAACTCAATGGCTATTGAAATAAAGTTTAAATTGCATTGATTGACACGAAAATAGTTTATTACAACAACTATATTGTCTACTACTTAAAAACAAATTCAGAATACAGATAAAATATCCAGAATAGTTACACAATTTTGAAGATCCGTCTTGTATTTTGCAGGTATCTTCAGGCACATGTTATAAACGAGAATTATGTGGAACAGACTGACCTAAATAAAAAGTGTGAAGTAATCAAACAAGCACACAACTTGTTCAAAGGAATGGAAGAGGAAGATATGTCATGGTAAAATACAGAATAATTATATATTTACTGTTTTATTAAACATAGAGTGGAGACTGGTGCCATAGTCATGTACATCATGAGGTTGTAAATAACTATCTTAGCAATTTTAGTCCTTTTCATGCAAAAACTATAGTAAACAGTAAAATATTGTGACTTCACCAAAGTCTTTTATAACATTATTATTACAATCGTACAGTTTGTATTATATTATTCCCATTAGCATAGGAGTTCTGTTACCTTCCATTAACCATTATATGCATTTGTAGTTACAAATCATTGCCCACGTGGCTACGTAGATTTACTCCACCAAACGTTTACGTTAAAATTCTGGAGAGTGGTGTCCAAGAACTCAAGAAACAAAAGACTGAGGAGTATTACAATCTTGCAGTGGAGATGCTTGACACCTTGATTGGGCAAATAGGGTTCCGACAACATAAGAAAGCTCGATGGTGTGCGGAGAAAGCGCTTATATTGCATAGCCATTTGGACAACTCTAAACAGGTAATGTACACAGGGTGGAATGACATCGACGCACGACCTAATACCTAAAAAACTACTGCTATCTACTGAAAACATCGACGATAAATTTGAACTTCCTTAATCGTGTACTGAAATTATGTTTTTATTGTGAGTCGATGTCCTTTCAGCCTTGTATTAAACTATATTTTGGATGGTGATATATATATATGGATAACATGATAATTTATTTTTTAAAATGGAGGTAAAGTAACTAATTAACTTGACACAGTAAGCAATTAAGCCTTTGATTATTCGCATATGCAATATGATACCTTGTTAAATTTTATGTTATCGCGTTTATCACATAGATTAAATATAAATTGATATATTTTATGTAATAAATAATATATGCATTATTTTTCCTCATTACATTTTGGGATATAAAGCGGTCGTTCTCTCGGCTCTGTCTTGAATTTTGTTCTACTAAATTTTATGTTATAAGTGGAATCTCACATCCACACGCCACCGTTCAGTTGCAAATAACTACAGCTCGAAACTGCCATGTGCTCCCAAAAGTATATCATCATCTGCCTGGCCTTTTCCCAACTATGCTGGGGTCGGCTACCAGTCTAACCGGATGCAGCTGAATAATGCAGCTCCCAAAAGTATATATTAATGTATATTAATCTAATGGAGAGAAATCTTTGTAATCCTTCGTAAAGACTGAAATAGTGACGAAACAAAAGACCATCATTCTCCTCTCCTAATAAATTTGCTATTGACTGGTTTATTCCTAGACCGACACAACCGTTCCACTGATAGTGTATTGAAAAACTGACTGTTTCAAACGCCGTGACTCGACAAAACCGCGTTTGGAAGTTGACCTCGTGACAGAGACGATGCGATACTGACGTTACGTCTTTTGAGATAGTGCCGCATTGCTCGGAAGTCTACCGTTTTGTACGGGTGAAGGAGTATAGAAAAAAAGCTAAATCGGTCGAGTTTCGACCACTGACTGACTAGTAGTCCCGTAAAGTATCGTACTGATCAATACCCCGTGTATTTTTTGTGTTGAGTTTGTGCCTCTGAAATCCAAAATATCTTTCTTGTCCAGGCGGCAGAGATTTTGCTAGAAGGATTCAAATCAGATGATATCACAGAGGAGGAGAAGGACGCCATGCGGCCTCGCGCCCTGAAGATCGCTAAGCAACAGAATATACTCCTAGAGGAATCTTTGAGGGAGGAACTACGAAGCTTTGTCGATAAACAGACCATACTTGAAAAGTCGCTGCCGGGTGACCATCTCTATAAACAGCCCATGGAGTCAGTAGTATAATCCTGTATGATATGCGTACGCGTCTGTTCAGCTAAAAGGACGCGTACGCAATTCAAAAAAAAAAAGACATAAATATGTATTGACGTAACACAAATCACACCTGTTTTCTTTCCTCGGGGTTAGGTGGTAGTTTGTCTATACCATAGGCATATAGCACATCCACATTTTGCCATTAAACATAAAAATTCCATAAAACCAAGTAAAATTTTAAAGCGATTAAAAGTACGATGATTCCCTATACATACCTACATACTTTCCAGAGCTGTACTAATGTTTAAATTACGAAAGAATTTTCGGGTGGGGTACCTTTGAACCAGTGTACCAAAGATTACACAGAGACAAGAGAAAGAGACATAAGCTATATCCAATCATTAACGACAACCGGGTCTTGCACTGCACACAGATATTATTAATACTATTGTTTTGACGCAGCAACTACAACCAAAGAGGCAAGCTGAAGTTTGAAATGCACACTAAAGAAGGAAGGTCTACGCTGACCTGTGAAGAATATTGTATTGCACACTATGTACACAATGGCCAGTTCACACATGGTGAGTAATTTACACTATCTACCTTCTTGGTCCGAATCCATAGACATCTTTCTGACTTCCTTATATAGAAATACATAAAATGCTTGTGTATTTGAAAGTCATGATAGCCCAGTGTTTTAGGCCTCGCCTCTTGTGCGTGAGGTTGTGGGTTCAAATCTGGGCAAGTACCAATGTGAGTTTTTCAATTCATATGTACTTTCTAAGTTTATCTTGGACATCACTGACATCGGTGAAGGAAAACATCGTCACGAAACCTGGACTTATGTAATTAATATAAGTCTGAAATCGCCAACCCGTGTTGTGCAAGCGTGGTGATTAATTCTCATGCCTTCTCTGTATGAGAAAAGGCCTTTGCCCTGCAGTGGGACAGTAATAGGCTGGTACTACTTTGTGTACTATATAAGGAAGTCTATTGCTTGTAAACCAGTAATAGTGATTGTATACACATAACATAACTTCACGCCTGTATTTCCCAAAGGGTTGGGCAGAGCTGCACCTATAGTAACACCCACATTTCGCAAGTTATGTTTAAGTCCCTTGTAATTGGGGGCGAGCCTATTGCCATCAACCGGGCACACATTTCTCTAGACTCCGGTATGCTAATGAGAAAATTCATATTGGAAAAACTCAATAACACTTGATTGTTTTTGAGCCTTATATAATGACAGTTACTTGTTACTATTACGTACATTTACAGTTATTGGGGTTTCTCCATTAGGAATTTCGCAATAGCTGTTCAGAGTATGGAAGTGTGCGGCGTCACACCACAGTACCTCGCGCACGTGGCAAGACAGATGATTTGCTCCTGGCTTTCTCTGGTCTTCTCAGATTTCCGGAGTGTCATAGTCTATTGGGACGGCAATCCGGCACTACTTGAGGGAACATAGAGCTCACCTGTGTTCGCGTATTATAATATCTCCCGCGTTGATGTGGCCGAAATTTTAGTCAAGGTCAAAAGGACTATATGATAATACTACTTACATATTATGAATATTACACACATACATAAACCATGCGGGTAGGCAGCAAGTACATATCGCCATCTGCTACGATCCTATCATACTCCTTATGCGTTTACGTTCGTACCTATATCTGGTCATACACAGGCACGCCGGTTGCGAGAACTATGCATCTGACCTTTCTGAAGAATATTTGGCGGCACGGAATCGAACCCATTGCACCACAATGGGTTCGATTCCCGCACGCAACAAATATTTGTATGGCCTACAGGTAGTTGTTCCGGGTCTGGCTGTTTGTGTATGTAGGTTTGAATGTTTTTAAGCGCACCTACGACACAGGAGAAATTCCTAGTGTGGGGCAAGGTAAAAAAAAAAATGTTACTACATCTTCTGCGAAAAAAATGAATATTCAATCGAACTATTATTTAAAGCACATTTTCCTTTTCAGGCGAGCACTGGGAAGGTCGCATCGTCTCCACAATATTCTTCCTACTGTTCTGGGATATCATATACAGCAAGCCGCGCGGCGTCATCGGCATATTCATGAGCCACTACCAGCGCTATCCACTGGACATGTTCTCTGAAAGCTTCTACCTTAACCGGAAGACATTGATCGATGAGAGGCTCAAGTTCATACTGGACTGTAATGAGGAACAATTGCTGACAGTCATGCAAGACAAGTGGGACGAGCGGCCTGAGAGTAAGTATATTTTGTATTAGCTGTTTCCCATGACTTCGTCCGCGTTCAGAGTTTATTTATTAGTCAGAAACATAAGTAAGCACACACCAAGCATGCAAGATGTTAAGTACATTGAAGGATCACAAATATGTAACATGATAACATTCGATCAATGATTTAACTGTTCACTATAAAACATTTAACGGTTACAATAAATTACATTTGTATATAATATAGGTACAGCATAAGCAATTCAAACATCAATTAAATAAGACAAGTAAAAGAACAAAATACAATCAAGATTCATTCAAATGTCAAATTATGACAAAAATACTAACAAGCAGTCAAACAAACCACGAAACTTCGCCCCCACATTAGAATTCACATTAGAATTAGCATGTTTTCTCCTTTAAATTTCATGTTTTTACTAAAAATGAACCCTAATTCATTTTCTAAGTCAATTACTTCCTCATTGTTATATCAGCTATCTGGATAACCATAAGATCGTGCGAGCCCTTTCGGAGATTAGCCGAAACAAACAGAAAGACAAACATTTTAACAAATTGGTTTTTTGGTATAAACTTTCATATGCATTAAGAAAAAAGCTGTTGTTTGATATTACGGACAGACTTCAATTGTATTTATTTGTATAGTTTATGTGCAATTGCTTACCTACCAAACTAGTAGAAATCATACAACTTTCGTCAACTTCTCAATAATAATTATTCCTCGAACGAGTACGACGCTAAAACGCGTCAGTTAAGATGACAAGCGGGCGGGGAGACCTCAAGTCTTGGCGTCGGCTACTGTCTATAACTAAGTACCAGTATTTTACATGAAGCGCCTGCCTATCAAACCTTCACAGCCCAGTTACTGCGTAACACGATATGGAATGGGTTCCAAATTCAAAATCTCACATTTTATTTTTTTCTATAAAGTATTTGATCAATCTCATTCCTTCTTTATTTGTAACTTTTTCGTCTATCACAGTACAGCCTAAGGAGTAATGCTAATGTATGATCGTAGGCGAGATATCCGAGATTCAGCGTAGTATAGGGTGGGAGTCAGTCCGCGACGTGACGTCATGCCTGCGCCCGCGCGGCGTGGCGGCCGTGTGTCGCCGGCTCGCTAGCAACTACGGGTACGCGAAGAGTGGCTTCCCCGACCTTACGTTGTGGAATATACACACTAAAAAGGTATATAAATTCGTTTACTTAAATTATTTCGTAGTTGGACCTCTGAAAAAAAATATATTATCAGTCAAGGTATGTATCGTCATCATCCTCCTGCCCTTATTCCAATTTATTTGGGATCGGCGCAGCATGTTTTCTTCTTCCATACATCTCTATTTGCCGTCATCTCAATAGCATTCATCTTTTCTAGCTATATCATCTTTCACACAATCCATCCATCTTTTCTCTGGTCTCCCTCTACTCTTGTAACCCTGCACATTCATACTCAAAGCTTTCCTCACAACATGGTCGTCATTCCTTCGCATCACATGCCCATACCATGGTATGTAACATCATCGTCAGTAATATGGATTGTGCTGTTATTTCCGGAACTTATAAAATACTCTTGAATAAAAATATTTTTGTTTTCACAGATAAAGTTCGTAGAGGTAAAGACGGACGCAGACAAGCCATCAGTCAAGCAGCTGCAGTGGCTGCAGTACCTGCTGGAGCAGGGCGTGGACGCCGGCTTCTGTTACGTGGGCGTCAACACCACGCGCTCGCGGGCTAGGCCTACCAGCTCTGAATAGAGCAAAGTAAATCAATAGTGATATTAAATTACTTTAGGAATAGTCTCGCTATGTAATGAACGGTCACCCATCTACAGACTGGCCTCGGCAAGCGTAGCTTAACCTTCGACCGACCAGTGCGGCTGTTTTTATTTAGCCTAACTAGACTATAATTTCACTACTAGCAAAATACAACGCGAATATCAAAATATAATGAGTTGTGTTTTTTGTATAGCTATGTTTAAAACGCAGCAGGGCACAGCAACAAATCTATACTGACCCAGTAACACCGCGCAACTCGACACCTAAAAAATCATTAAACGGGAAAGCTAGCCTATAGCTAGCTTGACATTATTTTTTAAAATCCCTTTTAAGTTAAGAACACAATATACACGCTGTGGGCGGCAGCGTAGCGTATTTCAGTTCAAGAAAGAGCAAAAGGTGCAGTTCTGTTCACCTGTAGTGTGTGTGAGATGACTCCAATGGATGGCTCTCATCAACTATATAAAAGTGGCCCTAATCAGCGTCAGCCTTTAGGCGATTGGCACACTGTACCGCATCACGCCGCGGGGTGCGTGGCGACGAACGACGAACACTGCGCGTGAATGCGTTTTCTGTGTGTCGCACTACGCGTGTTTTCTATACAAACACAGAAACTTGCAAACAACGTAAGAACACGCACTCCCGCGCTACGCTGCGTGATGCGGTGCAGTGTGCCAATCGCCTTACTCTTTTGTGCTCTTCCACAATATTATAAGTGAAGAGTGACAGCCCGATTTATTTCTAGTCTTGATTTAAAATAGACTATATAATTCTTTACAAGTTCGAAATTATTTCAAATATAAGTACAGTTTATTGTTTTATAGTGTTTAGAGAAGTCTGTAGAACAATCTCCTTGCTCGACAAGGAGATCGTTAAAATATGTATATATTTAAGCACCATGCTTGATAATGTAAGGAGGTATTTTATTAGAAAACGACACGCAATAACATTAAAAAAGACTTTACAAAAGCCCTTTTTTAACATCATTGAATGGAACCAAATACCTTACCAAATAATTTCACACAAACAAAAACCAATAAGTTTATTTTATTTCAATGCTTTTTTTGTATATTTCGTTATTAGTATTTGTAGTTTGTAACCTGTATTTTCTTAACACCCTATTTGATAAAAACGGGCTTATTTCCATGTTTATTTTTATAATTATTGGGGACACTTGGCAGACTTGATAGGCCTTGGTATCCAACATCAACAAAATAAAATAAAAAGACTCGATTTCACAATATCATAATTTTAAGTAAACAGTTGATGATGAGACACATAGGTAAACCTTCATATCGTTCTAAGTTACTTGACATGTTTCGTATACGTATGTTATGTACGTACTTGCATATACGTAGGGTTTTTTAAAATTCGTAATGGCGGGTTTCACTGCTAGCGAGCAGTAAACGCCGCCACTGCGGCAGTCGTAGCAAAAAAAAGTCCAATGGCAAATTTGAATATCTTGGTGATGGTCGCCTTATCGAAGTATAAATATTTACGCCATTTCGAAATAGTATTTTTTTAAATACATATTGTATTGTTGTATTATTTATGATGTAAGCTGATACGACGGTAAGCAAATAAGATTTTGCTTATTTATGATCGAAATGATGAGTACAATGACCTCTTAGTAGGTTTTCAGTTATTTTAATTGCACCTTGTATTATGTAACGTTACATTAATTCCTATACATTCATAGGAATTAATGTAACGTTACATAATACAAGGTGTACTCGAATTCCTTACTGTAAGTAATTATTAAGATAATGTTTCGGAAACGTTTTACTATTATTTAGGCCCACAGAATATTGATCAATGTAATTATTTCAGACTGTGATCTCAAAATTCAATAATTTGGTTCGTACCATTAATAATAATAATTAGACATGTACCTTTGTTAATTAGATAATATAAGAAAATCACATGTGAATTGGTGCTAATCGCATAAAAGAAATTAAAAAAAATATTTTTTGATATCTTGTATTTTATTTCACTAACTGATTAAATATCCGATATATTTAACATTGTTTATGCGGCAATTCATTGTATACAAGTCACGTTTTTTACCAGATAAATTGATATCTCAAAAACTAGAAATTCAATTTAAAAAAAATATCGCAAGTCCCACCCCAGATTTGGATACAATATGTTATAATTGATTGATATAATGCAACAAAGACCGTTCAATCGGCACAATATATCGAAGATTCTTAAACACAAAGTAGTCTCCAATCACATCCGTAGAGTGTACTCTTGAGGACACCAGTCTAATTGTTTATCAACTAAAACGCTAAGATATTTTATAGTGACGACATTAGTAAAGGGCAGACAGGAGTATACTATTATTAAAGAGGTACAATTGTGAGCAAGTGGGTGATACGGTTTCTATTGGTGGCGTCGGAGAGTTGGGGAAATAAAAATGGAAATATTTTGTCTTTTCTAGATTCAATGTAAGATAACCATTACGTCTCAGATTATTTTCGGCCTGTGACTTTGCTTCCACGCAGCTTTTCCTATATACTAACAGTGCTGTGTCATCCGCATAAGTAAAAATATCACGGTTTTTGAGGTTCATCTTGCATCGTCACTGACGTATATTGGAAACAGCGTGGGAACAAGAATACTTCCCTGTGGGACTCCATATGCCATAATATGTCCCCCTTTCACTCACAAACTGCGTCAATTTTCACTGCTGGATATAATTGGTCAGAATGTTTCTTAAGACAAGACCTCGAACCGTAGAGGCTTGAATTGGGAAATTAATTCGGATTCTGATTAAAGTTTTCTTGAACAATAACTAAATTTGAAGTATTTTAGAACTTCACCTACGAGGAATCATTCAAGCACAAGGACTAAGGGTGCTCATCTCATGCTAAAGATCCAATCTATTTTATTTTTCATTGCCGATGTCGACAATTTAGTTTCTATATTAAAACTTTTTCATGAAACTTTTCATACCCATTTCTAAAGACCTATATATAATGACACATCACTGTCAGGAGCTTTCATAACACTTATTGAATATGGTTTTTAGAAATATACAAGAGTATTGGAAATACCCGTACGAGTACCATAGCGTGCATTAGGCAATGTTCCCGGTGTATGTCCCACTGCTGGTCATGTCTGCTGTATCAGCTGCCTCCGTAGTATACCTCTACTGCAAGAACAGAGGTAACAGCCGGCAAGGCTACATGGATGTGCAGGAGAAGCCCTCGGACGGTGACTGAACTACTTTAGTGATTATCTTATGTTTTATTAGTTTTAATTAATTATACGCGTCGATCTTTTTGTTTTCGCCCTTTAATTGTGTTGCTAAAACAAGCTGGTAACGGAGTGCAAGTTTCATCCTGTAAGTGATATTTGTAGATTTTATTCATTCACCAATAATAAAAGGACTATAATGTGTTTCACCTTGCTCACGCAAGCAAGTCATTAGGAAGTCTTATTCATCATCCTCGTGCCCTTGTCCCAATCTATTTCGGGTCCGCGCAACATGTCTTCTTCCATACATTTCTATTTGCCGTCATCTCCGAAGTGACATCTTTCCTAGCCATATCATCTTTCACACAATACATCCATCGTTTCTTTGGTCTTTCTCTACCCTTGTAACCCTCCACATCCATACTCAAATCTAAGAAGTTTTACTATATTCAGATCGAATTATATCTGTAATACCCGTGCAGCATGCCTCTATGATAGTGTATATGATGAGAATGACGTTATCTGTGCACAGATCAATGCGTCGCATGCTCCTGACTTATTGGCTGGCTTCAGCCGCTCCTCACGCTTACTGTAGTGGTGGCCGGGAATAGCACGAACAAATAAATAATAAAAATAGTATTTTTTGTAACATTATTTATTAAAATATATTCTACTAAAATTCATAACATAGTATGTACATTTTCAACAGTACACCTCAATAGGACAATAAGGCACCTATTTCTTAACTTATATGACATAAAATCTACGACTTTTTAAACCCATAAAATAATTCATAACAATGAATTAACGCAAGAGTAACTTTCACCAAATAACGGTATACACCAATCGAGTAACAAGGAAATATAACATACCTACTTTGAGCATTTATAACAAATGGTTCATCTACATATAAACGGTGTCTACACTATATAATATGTAGACACATTACAAAAATCACTTCTCTAACTTGTGTAGATACATTTAAATATAATCGAGATAAAAATGCCTATAAATCATATCTTCACTCCTATCTAAACTTTCAATAACGATTTCTAGTGATTTCTTATAATACCATCACCTAATTGTTACTATTGTGGTAACTTACATATTCCGAATACTAGAGCGAAATACATCGTGTAGTGCTTAATAATTTTGACTTGACACCAAATAAATTAAGATATAATCTAGTAAATAGTACAAAAATCCAACAAGTGTAGGCATGTAAATAATTTCATTAACTTTGCTAAGTTACACAGCCGAATGGATGTACAGCACTTGTAGAGTCCAACACCTACGCTTAAAGTAATAAAATGTTTTATAAAAATTGGCAAACGCTCTTCCTACACCTACACACAAAAACAATTATATAAAATACAGGCACAAAGTTAGGTCTATATACATCTTCTATATAAATATTTCATATAAATTTGTTCTTTTATAAAAGTAACATAATATTCTCATTTCATATACATATTTAATATAATATCTATGGCTACATTTTCTCTTATATAAAATATTGCATTTCCCACAATTTCCTTATCTTTAGAGCTGCAATTTTAACTCCGCCTAATACAGCGATATGCTTGATTCTTTTGATACGAATTCCTATTTACAAATTGGTTAATTCAGGCATTATACTTAATCTAATTTACAAAAGAGTACGACAATTGTTACGTTAAAACGACCACATAATAAATAACCAACTTTGGTTCCTGGGAATACAATACACAATATCAATACATAATTATTTAAATCATCACCAGGTATAAATTTTAATTTTAGAACAGTCAATGTCGTGAGATATATAACTATACGTAACGACACATTCATATTTCTCAAGATATTTCATTTGAGTTTTGCATATAACCACGGTTATACTTTTGTAAAATGCATATGCATACCGCATCTTATTCGCCATATTTGGGAATAACCCAAGGTTGTTTCCACTCTCATAAAAGCATATTGTGTGTGTGACAGCGTGTTAAGATATCGAATAAATGTCACTATAACAACGTAATGTCGGCAGTCTTCAGCATTGTCGAATCGTGTTCAGGGCTCCTGGTCAAACAATAATGATCATTATCTACATGTGTTATGTGGACAAGCTTAGCCCAGATTATATAGACTTATGACCACCGTCACCGAACCTTCACACTTTTCTTAGACATGTTAGCTATGATATTTATTAACTAAGTTAGTATTTTAATGGTTAGCCCTTAACTTGTATAAAGAGAGCACATTTTGCAATACATTCGTACGTCGTAGGTTCTCGTAGTAAGTATAAATGAAATTGATTATTTATGGATTAAAATTACACTTTGTTCGCTATAAGAAATAAATAATTATTGACAAAACTACGAAATCTTACGCACACAAAGCATTGCCTTGTTTGTAGTAGCTATATTCTTGTCCAAGTGATAATTAGCTAAACAAATATGGCTGTTTTTAAGGGAGTTACTTTAATTTATTTTGATTAATCTAGATCACTACCTGGCGTTTGGGGACTAATCTATTTAATTTATATTATGAGATCTATTATTAGCAATGCGAAACTTGAATTACATGGTCAAGACATTTCCTCGAGATGGCAACAAAATAAACAGACGATTTTTTTGTCCTACATCATATTAAAAAACAAAATCTCATGGATATAAAGGAGGTACGCCACCTTAATTCTGATTATTTCATGATGTATTGCACGATACATAAACAATCAGATTTCAGAACAAATATTTAGAACTATTGGTGTCAATTTAGTTCTGAAGGCTGTGCAACAAGACACCTTAAAAATTCTCTCTCGTCTGTGACTCGTCAAGACACACAAATCATATTAAGGGAGAACGCAACCGGCACAAATAGAACATCCAATATGCAGATGTCCCATCCAAAAAATCACCGAGAAAAATGGATCGCATAAGTTCTCGTAAGAATAGCAAGTACAAGATATAAGGCACTAATTATCAGACGAAGAAGAACCGTGTAGTAGTTAGCTCACATGTTGGGCTCCTGCTTGAAGGGCATGGGCTCGAGGAAGCTGGGCTCGGCCAGCGGCAGCTGCGGCACCAGCGGCGGGGACTCCGCGGCCGACATGGGAGACGCGGCCTCCGCGCCGGCCGGCCGGGGTGGCTCTTCTATTGCCGCTTCTGTAGACGCCCCTGCGTTATACATTACTTGAAGTTACGACTGTACACGGTGTATTATGAAGCTGTACTTAAATATTTAAATAATATCAGTAGTCAGGGAAATTAAAAAGTGTTATCGGCACGTATGAGATCGTCTCGCGCGGTTATATAATCAGCATTTATGCGTTGTGAGATAGGTAATAAGGTATTCGACTGTATTCAAAATATGGGCTGACACAATCCTAAAAGATCACTTTTTAAATGATTTCTTAGTTAATAAACACTAAAATAAATAATATTGTGATTTTCTATAAATTTCAAAATAAGAAGCATTTTCTACATCTATGCTCGTGTGTTTGAAATTCAACACAAGATCGTTTTCTGAAAACATTCTAATACCCTATCTGTTTTGTCATACGCCCAAATTTAATTGGACGTAAAGACGAAGAAGATTCCAACGCCGGATTGAAACAATGTAAATCAGCCTTAAGTGATTTCGGTCTAGCAAATGTACTTGTAATGGACTTAAAAATATTTACTCTCGAGTTTCTGAAAGCTTACTCAATTATCTGTTGATCCCATGTCAACTGACATGATAGGTCGATTTTTTTTTATTTCTTTCTAATTTGGTTGGATATTATACGAAGCGTGTTCAGAAACCTGAGTGTAATTGCCGCGCACACTGGCGGACGGGACGGCAGAGGGTTTAAAATTTATCAATTGAATTTAATACTTACCCCATCGAAATAAGGTATATATTTCAACGCTCGGTTTCATTTTCGGATCATCGCAGCGCAGTTTTGAGCATTTAAATATATCCCTTATTTATCAAGGGGCAAGTATCAAATCAAATGATACATTTAAAATCCTCAGCCCATGAGAGGCAGATGACATGGTGACCGACCTCCGAGCAGCATTTCCTGCAGCAGGCTGTCCACGTGGGCGACTCCGAACAGCTTCGCGAACTGTATCTGTTCGATCATTTGCCACGTGATGCTCTGCAGCGGCGGCAGGCACAGCAGCAGCTCCCCGAAGCGGCCGCGTCCGTCGTACTGACGGTCGCTTATGTAATCCTCTAGGTTGATCTGGATCTGATAGCGGAGTTGCTTTATCTTCTGTGGCTGGGAGAGGCCTTTCGCGTCTGGAAAGATAAGGTTTTTATAAGTACGGCTTGAACAGGGGGCCTAGAAAAAATCCTTTTTTTATAAACGGAAAGATCAAATTGTATGGAGTTGACATTAGCTTTAAAAATGTCAGGCGACGTCATCCATACATTTTGACGTTAACGACTAATGGTTTAAGCTACAGAAAAGGTTTTTGTGTGTCTGTTAGAACCACAGAACAATAAAAACAGTAGAAATAGTAAGTAGGCGTGGCACATGCGCCGCTAGTAAGAACTGCAGTACGCACTTGCTGTTCAAGCGCTCTCATTCGCAAACTAGACTGCGTCAACATATCATTTACGAAAAATAATATTAAAATGCCTCATTGTGCCATACTGGACTGTAAAAACCATAGCCGGACTAAAAATCTAACTCATGGAGGTGTATCATACCACCGGTAAGTATTATTTTCGGATTTATTTTAATAAAATGAAAAAATAAAATTTCTTCAAAGATTGCACAAGATATACAAACAAAAATTGTCCTTAATGTCATAGCAACAAAGTTGATTTTCTTTTCCCGGTTATTAGCCTTTCTGGAATATTCGCTTGATTACCTATACTTTTGACGCTATCCAAATAGTGCGTGACTTATCGATAAAATCAATCGACATGTATTACATTTTTTTTTAATTTATTTTTTTAATTTTTTAAAATAAAAGTATTTAAATATGTATGTAAGTAATATAATACAGATAATTATTAAATTAATAAAGTTAATAAAATAAAAATCGTATGATATTTTTAATGTTATTTTAAATACATGTAGCTAAAGACTTGGTACAACATAGGGCGTTTGAATTATACCTTAATATTCTTATGTTTAGCAGTGGACGATGACGATGATTTGCTGCTGAGATGATGGTAATGATGATAATTGTTAGATTTTATTTTCCTTTCTTAATAATTTCAGTTTTCCTAACGATCCTATTTATAAAGAGATATGGATCAACGCTACTGGGAGATTAAGCTGGTTCCCTACAAAAAACAGCACTATATGCTCACAGCATTTTAAGAAAGACGATTTTATTATAAAAAAATCTGGTAACAGATATTTAAAGGATAAAACAGAACCAAGTAAAAACGTTTTAGCTCGTGTTTCTGTAATTGTACAGCATTAGAAAATATATCCATTTTAAATTGTACCTCGGCAGTAGAGCGAATAAATAAAACTAGTGGGCCAAACTTATTACAAGAGGATTTGAATGAAGAAAACATTGAACCTGATATTCAACTAACCATTGAAAATATTTCCGATTTTAGTTTACAAGTAATTGCGTACATTGCAGGGTACGTTGTGCGTGTCTTAATTAAAAGTATTAGATGTGATATATGTGTAGCAGCTTTAACGACAAACGAAAGTAACGATTTACATAAATTTATTATTGCTAAAAATAAAGGGGGTCTACTATTTCCGTCAGCAGATACAATCAAAATTTGTAAAACAGCTGAATCTGTGGTGCGAAGCGTAGGGGGAACAGTTTTTAAAAAAGAAACATTACTTATCAAAATAATAAAAAAGTTTATAGGGACGAACATTTTTGAAAATATTAATTACCATCAGATTGATGAATTCCCAACATCAAATCATATTACAGACCTAATTAAAGCAATCGCCGAAAAATATATGAATGTGCGAATACATCACATTTTAAAATTAAATAAAAAAATATCTAAACGGCAGGTCCTTAGTAAGTACGTTTTATTTCAGGGACAGTAGCTTTATCCATAGTACGTGTGTAGAAATTAATGTAATAATTTCTCTAATATATGAATATTAAAAATAGTTTCTACATAGTTTAATTCGTTAGAATTTTTTTTTGTTCGTTTTCAGCGATATCTTCGTCAAATGTAAACCGATTCTTCTTTTGTTTCAAAGAGTTTACCCGCCAATTTGTCCCATTTAAATTTGGTGAATTTTTGATATAAAGAACTGCCGAAATTAAAATTATTTTGCATTTTTTAGTTTTTTTTGAAGTTGTATTTTTTTTGTTGAAAATTTTCGTTTGTTGTGTGATAAATTTATATTTTCCACAACTGTATTGAAAAACGTCGTGTGAGTGTGGTATGTGGGTGTGTAGGTTATTCAAACTTCGTGACATTAAAAACCCTCGTCTTCGGCTCGGGCTTCTTAATGTCAGCTCGTTTGCAAAAACCTTCCACCCTTTTATAACAATGTACCTACTATTGATTTACATGTAAATAAATACCTTTTATAAATACGTTTAAAAATTGCCCTACGACATATTAATTCCATTGTTTTAATACTATCGCATTTTAAATACGTTTTCTACTACTATCGATATTACTTCGATCGAACTAGGTTACATCACTATTTGAGTAGCAACTTGCAATCGTATCAGCGATACGCCATTCAAATATCACCCTTATTTTTATGATGTTACAGTTCACTAATGTCAATTCTGAATAATGCCATCTAGCGACGAGTGGCGGTCCAAGATGAATTTCTTTCTTGTTTTTGTCAATTTGATTTATAGGTTGTTTGAAATTAAAGTTGCATTTCGTATAATATTTTTTTTGTATTTCGCTTACGCCCATTTTTTGTGTTTAGCCAATCGTATCTTCGGGTTTGCAGTAAGAGTAAATTGTAAATGTGTGAGTTTGGCGACACCGGTTCTGGTACAAACATTTTCTCAAGCTACTTCTACCGTTTTTATTGTTCTGTGGTTAGAACTAAAATTCATATCATTTCTCCATTGGTTTTACGAGGAAAATGTTGTGAAATAGAATTACAATAGGCGATGGCTAGAAAATTTCATCTCTGGGGGTCCACAATCATGTACTAAACTCATGGTTTCAGGATGTACTCTACAGGGTGAAAGGGACTTCCTTTCACCCTGTAGAGTGTTTATTTCTACCGTATCGGTGGGCAATACTTACTTGGGTCGAAAAACACGATGGCCTTGAGACACGCGAACTCTGTGTCATCGATGTCGATCTCCCGGAGCGGCTTCACGATCTCGTCCATGACGCGCATGCCGATCATGCTGATGTCTATGTCCATGCGACCGTCTGGAAATAGAGCAAGGAGGTTATATATACAAATAAATAAAATTAAAGTGTCTGTTATGTTAAAATGACACACACAAATGCATTCGAAGGTTTTTTATGGTAAAAAAACAAAATTTTGTCACTTTGGTTGAGTTAACCCCGAAACGGCTGTGCTTATTTTAACAAGATAGCTGATGTGATAAGGAGTAATTTAGACTACTCTTTTTTTAGAAAAAGATAGGGCAGGATTTATGGTCCCGTGCAAAAGATTAAAACCCATGTTTTGTTACATTCCACGCGGAATTCGCGGGCACAACTCATGTCTTAATAAAATTGACAGCTTTTATACAGAGTAATTATTTATATCACTATCTAAATTGCCACACCCATGAATATGAATAACATTCACTGTGGCTGTTTCATACATTTTTTGGAGTAGGTATCGCAGTTTTGTCACTAAACGGCAGTATTTTTTTTCGGAAGTCACGAAAAAAAAAACCGCTGGGCACAGCTAGACATCTGTGACTGGCGGATCTACACGCAAAGCAGTAGAGGATTGGATGATATTGAATCAGTGGCGGACTAAGCCCGTCAGGGGCCCGGGGCGGCAAAGCTGAATGAGGCTCCCCAGCTTTAAAAAAATGTAGTTTTACAAGCATTTTATTCCGTTCACATTTGTGTGTAGTGTTTATGTTTATTTCGTTAAAATCTGGCAAGTGAAATTTAATTTCAAAGTACCCGCTACAATGACGGGAATTCCCCCAGCGTATTGGACGCGTTCAGCAAAGTTAAAAGAATATTAGTACCGCATAAAAAGTCTAGAAGGCTGTAGTGTTTTGATCTTTATGTAATTATGTAGGTACTAAGCACATTTTTAAAGTCTTGTTTAGGATTTGATCAGGGGAGCGCCGAGGCATTCGGGGGCCCCCCAAGACGGGCGGGCCGTTCCTTCCGCCCCCCTGTTAGTCCGCCACTGTATTGAATACATACCTATATTGTGTTTGGTGATGATACAGTTGTTGCCAAGCAGCAGGATGTCGTTGAGGTGCAGCGAGCGGCGCGCGCATCCCAACAGCAAGTGTTCGCCTGCGTGAGCGCGCAGGAGGGCCACCTGAACACATAACAACAACTTGTCAATAATTAAGCTAGCTTTTAATACTCATACAACTTACGTGACATACAGGGCGAGTTAAAGGTGTAAAAAACAACATTCATAGATTTCAAAATATACTTATTCATATTTTGAAAACGTCAATTTCATTTCACGAAGTACAAATATAAAGCGATCACGTTTTTACGATCATTTTAATTCGACAGTATACCTGACATATATTTGACAGTAGGTATACATTACACTCTGTGGGTGGGAGGAACATCGACGCACAAGCCATTGATACCATGAGTTCAGTACATGAATCAAGAGTTAAAAATTGACATAGTTATTTTTCTGATGTGTTTTTACTTAAAACAGTAAAATTTCATGAGGAAATCTTAATTTCAATGTAACAGTTTGTAGCGTGTTTAGCGTACCTTCCACCTTGTATTTTAATAGTATTTTTTCTCATTAGCTAACTCTGGATTTGTACAGAACAGCAACAATCGCCCACCAATCGACAGGCAAAACGTAGTTGTAAAATATACAATTCTAGTTACCCTTTCGTGTTACAATGTAACGTTATTCTCACCTGATCGTCTAGATGCAGCTCGGTGAAGGCGGGGATGTACTTGGCCCACTCCACCAGTATGAGCAGCTGCTGCTTGATGGAGTCGCACACGTCGTTGATCTTCGCTAGCTTACGGTTGTTTATCTCGGCGTCTGTTACATTGTTGGTCTGTGGATTTCATTAAGTCATTTCATTGGTTGGTTCCATAACAGGGAGTTTGTTCCGCCACTTCTTCCCAGCAAAAACACTAGGAAGTGGTGAAGGGTGGGCGTTTTGGGGACTGTCTTTTGTAAACGTATTGACGTTCAAAAAGTGCTGATTCTCAGCCTAATTTTAATAACTGAATTTTGATTTTGAACACACATAGGTACATGTCTTCACATATAATTATCCCCCCGACCCTTTGCTCGAGCCAGTAGTTGTTTAAATTAGTCGCTAAATAATATATCTATTAGATCCAGATCCAGCCCGTCCCTTGCTGTCCTCTCCCAGCAACGTCCTAAGCCGAGGCTCTTACCCCGCAGGGGGTGACCTTAGCGATTGGTCGCTTAGCTCTTAAGATCTGGCTGAAGGCCTTTATTTCTAATTGTCCCCACGAGAAATTAGATTTACATCGCGTAGTTTATTAAGAGAGTCCACAGAAAACAAATCAATTAGTAACTAATAGTAACTGGCAAAGTCGAATTTCATTATTGCAACAATGGCAATAGTCTCACCCCCTATTACTATATATTTTACTATAATTGATTAAAAGGGGCATTTGTCACTTGAAGACATTTTTTTTGCTATTTTGTCTGCTAATAACCACTTGATTTATGGGATAACTGGCGAAATATGGGTGTACTAAAGGTACACCTCTGTTCAACCCCTCGTGGAATACAGGCGTGATATTATGTTATGTTTCATTGGAAAGTGGAGGAAAATCTTTAAAAAAAACGTTCGTTTTATTTGATGACGTGTGTCACAAAAGGCGGGGTATTCATATTAATCCTCGTAACCGCGAAAGTATGAAAACACAGTATAACGTACCTATGTCATACTTTGAGTAATAGGGTAACTACCCTATTACTCACTATAGGGGCGTATTTAAAAGCGCTGTTAATGGCCAACCTGCGCCCGTCCTACCTTCAGTTACTTTAATTCGTATAATATCGAATTAAGAAAGGTACTTTGCGTCAAAGAAAAACACTGTTTCTAAAAAATATATAGATAAAAAGTCAGTGTCATATCTTCTATATTTATACAAATCAATCTCTGCTTCCCTTGGTCACGTCATAACTTGAGAACGACTTTACCGAATTCATCATCAATACTTTATAGAAAATTCTTATGGAAAGGTTTAAATTTAAATAAAAAATGCGTTGAATATTGGAAAATTTCAGAAAACTTAACGACTAGTTTAACTTCGGGCGTCTGATGAATGTGTATTATAACCACGGGTAACACCGCGGGGCGCAACTAGTTATAAATAAATAATGCTGGACAATCCACACAGCATCATCTAGCCCCAAGGTAAGCAGAGCTTGTGTTATGGGTACTAGATGACTGATATACTTAATACGATACATTACATAGATTTATATTTTTTTATTATACATAGCAAATACCCAGAAAACCCGAAACAAATATTTGTAGATCGTACAAACATTTGTCCCAAGGGTGGGAATTGAACCCGCAACCTCCTGCGTAGCAGGCGGACCATCGCCCGCCGCGCCACATCGGTCGTCAAAAGATACATAGTTAAAGATACTTCTTAGATTCTGGCACTTGCAAAGTATGCCCTGTAAATGATCTGCTTTAATATCCAGCCCTAACGACATAAGTACCTTAGATTATACTAACCTCGTCGATAACCTTCCTGCTGAGCAGCTCGGCGTTGAGTAGAGACACGACTGACAGCCCGTTAGCCTGAGTGGGCTCTTCATAAGATGGCCGCCGGCAGTTGATGCGATCTCGCTCATTTTGTACCGCTGGAAATATACAACATAACTTATAAAACTGAATCTAAGATATATTTTAGTAGCATGCGAAGTGCACTAAAGGGATGATGCAGAGGAATGTGGAACATGTCGTGAGGAAAGATTTTAAGATGAATGTAGACATTAAAACTGGAAAGGATGTGACTATAGAGATTACGGCAAATAGAGATATTTGGTAGATGAAGACATGCTAATCGAACCCTAAGAAAATTAGGATAAGGGACAAAGGCCTCGTCTAGCACAGAGAAAGAACGAAATAGATCCCAAGTTTGCTAAATGAAAGCTGGTGTATAGGCCTTTTCTCATTAAGAGCAAGCATTAATACAATTTTTCTATGCGGTTCAAATCAGGCGTCTAATAAAAACATGCTTTGTAATAATTATACATAAAAAAACTACATATATTTGCTCGAGACTACAGTTTGCTGTCGTCCTATAAATAATTAACTATATAGGTATTAGCTATTTACTTGTATTGAGGCGCACAAGGGAATTACTTTTATCGATATACAATCACTGTCAAACGAAAAAATCGTAAATTCATTTCTAGCTAATTAATTTGAAATCAAAATCCAAAACAATTACCTTGTTTTCGACACAGACGTATGTAAGTATCGCACATAGGGAAAACGAATAAAATTACATTTTCCCGAACGTCATTTAGTATTCCTGAACAGTCTAGTATCAGCTGTATTCTGAAATATGCGGTTACCTTATGATGAGAATTGAATAGATCCAAATGAATAGAATTAATTAAACGTATAAATATCCATTTAGATTAGCTTCAATGAATCTGCTTGCGTAGTAACGATAGTACAGTGAATAATAAATTAATTATGATATGAATATGTGTTGTCTGTCGACTTTATGCATTTGTCATTCAGTTTAGGTTTTCAAATGCTGAGTTTAGCATATAAAATTAATTTACTTAAACTAGGTACTCGATTTAATGAAGTTTACTCAATTCTGTTGAGCTATAAGTTAGAACGTACTTATTATATTAGGTATGTATGCTAATTACGTGCCAACTACATTGTTCAATAAATGAGGTAATTAAAGTATTATCGTCTGCTGAAGATAATATAGGTTGGCGACCTATCCACTGGTTCCAAGAAGCAATAAGGACAAAGAAATACATCGTATTAATGTTATGGAAGTACATACTTTCTGAACTACAAACTACATTATTTCAGATATCAATTGTCTTTACCGTACCAAACATTTATCAATAAAATTAGTAATTATACACAGGACATCTGTATTTAAGATTTTGATTTGGGAGGTATTGCAGTTTTGATATAAAACAGGACATTTTTTTTAACGATATTTCGTAGTTTTATTTTTATATTTTTACTCCTTGTTAAAATATCGCAGCTTATGCTTAGATAGGAACCTTCTTGGACTCGCACGGGTCCTTTTATTTTATATTTTTTATTGTTTACATTTTAGTTCCTTTTTTGTTTTTTTTATTGCCTGTGCGTATCCCAAATAAATGACGTTTATTTCTTTCTAGTTGTACCTACTCAGTTAGTTATAGTTTTTTTTTTACATTAAGGCATCCATCATCAATGATTTCAAATAATCCCTTCAGATATGCCCAGTATTTATCAAAGTACAACAACTCTCTCGCATTCGACGAGTTCAAATAAGTATCGCTTAAAAAAACATGCATTCTTTTTGATAGCATCGGTAGGTACCTATAGGCTTAATGTTGTATTTCTCACCTTCTTTCTTCATGCCCGCCTTGAAGCATTTCCTTAGCCTACAGTATCTGCACTGGTTTCTTTTGTCTTTGTCTACCACACAATTTCTGCTGAATCTGTAACAAGATGAAATACATTGCTTAAATCTTGCATGTTGCTTTTGTTCAGACAATTAAATGTAACCATATTCTGGTTCGTCGACGGGCCATTTTTAAAAATCTCAGATGACTGTTATCACAAAACTAAATACTCGTATGGCGATTGCCTTTTTCTATAAAAAAAAACTGACAAATCGCAATTTTTATTTCTCAGATTGGACGTTTAATTTACTAATATCAGAGCGCAACAGTTTCTATGATCTTTTGAAAGCACTTTCAAATTTAATTTTATAAAATAGTTGGTAGTTTGGGATCAGGAGGGCCTTACCAAGTTTGTAATGTTCGTGATTTTGTGATCATTATTGTACAGACTTAAAAATAGCAGATTTTTAAAATATCTGAGAACAGAGGGCAACACATCAAGTTATCCCAATCTTTCCAATTTATTTGAGAGTTTTTCATCTTTATCACAAAAGAATAAGGTTCATGTTCAATTGGGATACTTTGACAGGTTGGGAGACCTTGATGAGCTGGCGTCTGTACCAACATATTGCTATTCCGTAGGGCAATCACATTCCACTAATGGTGGCAGCTTTTGTGATCCATACCGTAAACTTTCAACACACATATCTGACAATCCTAGTTTCTTCTTTTCTATTTCCGACTTTATTCTTTAATTTTTTTTTTTTTTTAAAACGTTGCCCCCGCACTAGGAATTTCTCCTGTATTGTGGGTGCGTTTACAAATATTTAAACTCACATACACAAACAGCGAAACCCGTAACAACTACCTATAGGCCATATAAATGTATGTTCCGTGAGGGAATCGAACCCGTGATACGCAGCGCAGCTGGCAATCGCTCAGCCTCTGCGAAAACTGTGCCGATTATTCATTATGGATATACAAAGGTACCTTGAACTGGTTTGTTTACGAAAGTACCTATATAATATTAATAACAGAAAGGCATCTAAATAAAATCCATCAAGGTTATACATGTTATTTGCATATACATAGTTACGTCAATGTGAGCCATAAAAAGATTCGTTTTTTTTTATTTATAGATATTAGTTTTTTGTCATATCAATTAATATCGAGATGTTTTTCTTTAAGCCTATATCGTCATGGTCCTACAAATAGAAATTACATAACATTAATACACGAGGAGAAACAAGGTAAAAGTAATCTTTATCTAATTTTGTAGGCATTATTTTACTAAAAAAATGCGGATTTTTTAAATATTTAAGTATAGAGGCCAGCACATGTAGCTACCCCAATGTGTCAAATTTCTTTGATAGTTTTTCAACTTTATCACAAAAGAAATAAGGTTCATGTTAAATAGGGAAAATTTGACAGTTTGGGGTAGCTTGTGCTGGCGTCAGTACATACAATATCATCTTAGATATGGTTAAGACATAGATATTCTTTCAACCATTGTAACCTACCATAAAAGGAAGAATCCTTCTGAGTTTTAGGTATAATGAATGTTGAGTTTTTTTTAAGTTTGGCGAAGGTCCCCCTGTGACGCAGGAGGTTGCGGGTTCGATTCCCGCCTTGGGACAAACGTTTGTGCGATCTACAAAGATTTCTTCGGGGTGTTCTGGGTATTTGCTACGTATACTAAAAAATATCCATCTATGCAATGTATTGTATTAAGTATATCAGTCATCTAGTACCCAAAACACAAGCTCTGATTGGCTTGGGGTTAGATGATGCTGTGTGGATTGTCGAGCATTATTTATTTATTATTATTTAAGTGGAATATAAATGAACCCCAGAATTATCATCTCTACTTATAATTGACCTATTTAATACTTAGAAAATAACGTCCCACGGATTCTTGGATTTCGCTGTAATAAGCGAACAGGTAACAAACATCTATCTATATGGGTAATTAATGACGTAAAGTAACCGACACAAAAACACGATCATATTTAAGAGGAAACAAGTTTCTCAGTCATGGCAAACCGCATTTTACTTATAAACTATTTTATTGACGTAATACCGTACAAATTATACGCAATGAAAAACATTGAACTGTATGGACGTCTGAAGGACTAATCACACTTGATTTAACTTATAAATGGAGACGTTTAAAATCACGAATAGTAAAAAATTCGCTGTGTACGGTCGCCAACGAAAGTCTGTTAACGGAAGAATTGTGTGTTGCTATAAACAGTCAAGACTTATTGTTATTTCAATGTGACATAACATAACATCATCACGACTGTTATCCACGAAGGGTTAGGCAGATGTGTACCTCTACTATAGTACACCCACATTTCGCCAGTTATGTTTAAGTCTCATGTAATAGGGGCCGACCCTTTTGCCATCAATCGGGCACAAATCCAGACTCCGGACTGCTACTCAGCAATTCCAGATAGAAAAACACAATAACGCTTCGTTCAACCTGGGAATCGAACCCAAGACCTCATGTTCAGCAGTAGCGCTTACGACCATTAGACCAAAATAAATTGATGCGACTTTTGTTTGTGTAGGTGCAGTTTCTGCAACTGCAGTGTTAGAACTGTATCTGAAGTGTCAACTAGCTAAGTGAGGCTGAAACTATCAAGTCCCTATCGTTGATTCCAATCCCGTGTTGTCTAAGCCCCAACTGTAACGTGCGAATTATACCTGACAAGTGTGGGTTGTCTCTATTTGGCGAGCTCCCAGATTCGGCTAAGGTTGAGGGGTTCCCACTGATGCAGATGAAGCAAATACCACAGGCTTGCCAAGTTCTATCATTCACCAGTTTCACAAGCGCGGTCGTGAATCCACAAGTGTCAACACAAGACAATGTCTATACTAATATTGAAAAGAGCTAAAAAAATGTTGGTAAGTTTGTATGTAGGGGGTAATCTCCGGTAACTAATTAGTCAATTCTAAAAAAAATCACTGATAGAAAGCTATATTATATGCATAGCTATATAAAATATGTGTGTGTAAAAATCTTAAATTTACATAATGGCATCAGAATATTAAAAAATGAAATCGTTTTGAAAAGTGGGAATACAGTTTGTAAGGCACAAATACTTATCTAGGTAAATAGTTAAGATCGTAATGATTTGATTTCACACTAAGCTTTTTCTTTCTTTCTAACTAAACTTTAAAGGTGTTGAGGGGATATTGAAGTACAGGGGTAAGAGTACAAAATCCAAACGGACGAAGTCGGGGGAAAATACTAGTAATGGGACATTTTGTTTGATAATAATTTGTAATCTCTAATAGTTCGTGATTCAGAAAATTTGTTATTCAAATACATAATAATGGTTATAAAATATGGATGGTAACAGAAATATTTAAATATTTGTACCGTGACTCGGCATAGAAGGACACGGGATATTGGTCACGGAATATCCCGCGTGCTGTGAGTCAAGTTTACGTTTGTAGATTACAATGTTATGGTGTTAGAGCAATCGCTAATGTCCAGACGGTATTTTTATGAAACTATTTTTAGAAGTAGTAACTATTGTTAGTAATGTATACAGGGAGTTTCCTACGTCAACACAACATAACATCACGCATGTGTTCCCTGAAGGGTTGTGCAGAGCTGCACCTACAGTCACATCCACGTTTCGCCAGTTACGTTTAAGTCCCATGTCGTAGGGGGCGAGCCTATTGCCATCATCCGGGCACAAATCCAGACTCAGGGAACCGTTTCCTACGTCAACTCCATACCTTAATCTTAAAAGGAATGTTGGAAGAGACTATTATTGTATATTCAGTTCAACAACCCGGTAGGGACATCGTCAAGAAATGAATTAGTTGATTAAAAATCTCATTCGGCCAGGAGTCGTCCATTAAACACGTGATGTTTTCTAGCAACTTATTATAATATACCTACATTTTTATGTGAAATAATTAATTATTTCCTACCGGCTCTGTGTACATAGCCCATTTTCAATGATCTGTTTGTTGTAATGGTATCTGATGAGTTACATTATTATTCTGGAAGTGCTGAGCACTTCTGTAAGTGACAAATTTACCATAACTAAAACTGTTTGTGATTTCTGTGTATGTACCTACATGTGTTTTAGTGAGTAAGTCGTTGAAGTGCCATAAAAATAAATAAATAAATATTTAGATAACTATCTCTTGAGATGATAAAATAAACATGCTACTAGACTTGTATGAAACAGTACAGAGATAAATGATTAAGCCCGTCCTAATGGGCCGTGACAAATCAAGATGGATGACGCCTCCAACAACCGCCTGTGCCGACTTAACCAATTGACCATCGTACATTACATTAATTTCAATGTTTTCCTCTACGTTTATTAACCAAACTATTTGTGAATCAGTTGGTATAACCATGACCTTGCCTAATGGTGATATCGAATAATATGGTTTCGAGTTGTTTGTAATAATATTAATATATTTCATATAAGCGTAGATATCCATAAAACCAAAGAAGTCATTTAGTTACATTTAAAGCAAAAGAAATACTAATTTGTACATACAAAATATATATTTTTGAAACATACAACCCGAAAGCACCAATTTACAGAATGCGAAGACTCCATTAACAATTAAAATACTGTCACAATCAATCAGGCTGAAGTTAAAATAGACATTCTGGATACAAGACTAAATGTTGTTCCTTGGAAATAATTCAGGGGGCGAAATGACTCAGAAAATAAATTCCATTTATTAATGGTTGTGGTTTAAATTCTTACACAATGACTTGTTGATACTACAATATAAATATCATATCCTTGACATAATATTGAATATGATCCTTGACATGAAATAGTTGCACATTTCCGTCTCCCCTACAATATTATTGTACCCACTACTGTAGTACTGTAGCACACATTTCTGTGACCAGACATGTACCGAATTTCTCATATAAAATGACACGAGTCCTAATGCAGATCGAAGATGAGGCAGTGAATAAAGCCCCTGCTAGCATGCAGCCATCATCAAATACTGGCATTAAAATGGTAGCGTGTATGAAAATATTACTATGTCTTTGCAAGTATTCAGAAAAATACTTTTATCAAAAGCTAGCGAGAAACACGGAGAAACAAATAGTGTTACGTTAGGTGACAGCTATAGATATCTATGAAGTTACGATCCAAAGGTACCGAAAGGTAGAATATATATTTCTACCACTCACACATACGACGATGATGAATGACGGCACGGTTGGCGCAGTGGCTGAGCGATTGACTGCTGCGCCGCGTGTCGTGGGTTCGATTCCCGCACGGAACAAAAATTTGTATGGCCTACAGGTAGTTGTTTCGGGTCTGGCTGTTTGTGTATGTGAGTATGTATGTTTGTAAACGCACCCACAATACAGGAGAAATTCCTAGTGTGGGGCAACGTTTTTTTAGCATAAAAAAAAAATATACGGAAAAAGCGTGATAATAATGCTTTGGTTTGTTTACCTGCATGTGTATAAATGATTTTTCCTGACGCTTCGTCTGAAGAAGCCCTTGCAGCCGTCGCAGGAGGAGGCCCCGTAGTGCTTGCCGGTGGCGCGGTCGCCGCAGATGGCGCAGTGCTGCGACAGCGCCGCGGATGACGCAGCGCTCGCCTCGCTGCTACTCGTCTCCAGCTGCATGTCGCTGTCTGGAACAATAATAACATCTTATATCGGCTGTATAGAACAATAGTTTAGTTTGAAACTGACCTGTGCCTCTGGAGCACGTTAACCAATACCTAAGTCAGTGTTAAAACCAGCACCAATACTCGCTAGTATTGTCCTAAACTGGCCTGTTTGGCACAATCGCGACGTAAATATAAACCTTTTACTGCATTACAAGTTTTTAGGTAATTACTGTTACATCTATAACCTTCATATTTCATTACATAAAGAGGTCCAGTACCTTTTCTGGGCTCGCTTGCACCACAAATTACAAAATAACAACGTTAAGCATGCATTCTATTTTTAAAACATCGTTTTGTTCCATCCGACAGAAGAGGACAAAGGCAGAATGAGGTTTTAAATATGTTTAGACTAAACGCTTTTAGGGATTTTTGGTGCAAAAGAGCCTAACTTTGTGTCGTTGAAAACGAATCTCTTTTAGTCAGTGCTGGTAGGAGCCTGACAATAGACTTAACCTTACGACAAGTTCCAGTTAATGTGTTGTAAATATACAAAGATATCCACCCCAGGTAAAAACCGCGCTGTTAGTCAACCACAACATAGTTGAGAAGAAAAGATAGCAGATGACGTGGCTCTAGTCACTAAAAAGAAGAGTTATTGCGTCATTCGTTATAAGTTATAGCATGATACAGCTGCACGTGTGTAACTTGTAATATATTGGAGTAAACAATAAAATAATATCGTGAATTTAATTTCTATCGAATAGGTACGTCAGTACGTTATGCAGTATCTAGGCAGGCTGTTAGTTTAGTACCTATCGATTTTAGTAGTTATGTATATTGTGGCATTATTATAAGTATCTGGACGACCGAGCTTCGCTCGCATAAAACGACGTTTTCTAAAAATGAAACCTAGTTAGATCGATTTATCGCACCCGAAAACCCCTACATATTAAATTTCATGAAAATCGTTGGAGCCGTTTGCGAGATTCAGATTATATATATTTACATACATACATATATACAAGAATTGCTCATTTATTTTACTTCTTCTAACCGAAAATTCGCCATGCTGTGGGAGCGTGGTAAAAACGGAATATTGGAATAACCCGAACTTTGATTCTTAATTCATCAAAATTATTAATTATACCAGTCGGGTTGTTCCAAAACGCAGTTGACGCGAGCTGGTTTCTATTTTTCATAAATAGATAAAAATAGAATTAAATTTGCTATTAAAAATGGAACCCGTACTTTAGTAAAAAATATACGCCGAGTTTAAATTAATGAGCAGTAATTAATTCAGGAGGTGAAAGTACTGAGTAACATAAACTATTTTTACTTAGGAGTAACTCTGAAATAGTGCAGACAGAGCCTCAGACCGCATTCACACCGTTGCAAACGTTACGCCCACAACAGCCGTCACAATCAGGCAGTCAGTCTGTGGCTGACTATCAGTTCGGTGTGTACGAGGCTTAGTAAAGAAAGATCTTAGTTTCTGTTTTTGGAGAACTAATGAAATAATTTGTTTGTTTTATTTGTTACTTTTCCTTTTTTTTTAAAAAAAAAAAACGTTGCAAATGTTTCATTTGGTTGGTTGCGTTGTTATACAGGCTGTTCTTATAGGAAATTCCACGCCGTAAAAGTAAGTTGCAGGACGCTATTCAGAACAACCATTTTGACCAAAAGTGCACACCAACCGTGTTATTAAGGATAACAATTTATAATTTTAACCGAAAAAGTGACTGTTTTGGATAAACTTTAGCGAAGACTATCCAAAAAAGTCACATTTTCGGTTAAAATTTATTTCTTTTTTAAAAACGTTGCCCCACATTTTCAGTTGGTTAGTTGCGTTGTTACAAGCTGTTATTTGAGGAAATTACACGCCGTTAAAGTAAGTTGCAGGACGCTATTCAGAACAAACATTTTGACCCAGAAGCTCGTAGTTACAATTTATAATTTAAACCGTAAAAGTGTTTTTTTTGGACAAACTTCGCTATTGGTACGAACCTAAATATAGGTATATTACTAAAACGATTCATTATTTCATTGACTACGCTTGATTACGCTTTCACGTTCAGTACGAAGTACGTTGCTGGGTAGGCAGTGATCTAGAGCGATTGATATACCTACCTATTTGAAATGTTTATTGACAGTAAGAGGTTTATCTTTCTTTAACCCTAGCTGATAGCACGAAGTTGAATTGACCAATCACAATTCGACATATCACTGTACCTATTTCAGATTTACACTCAACCTGTAGTTGTTTGCACCGTGTAGTTCTAGATAGAAAGCAGAGGTCATCCCCATTGCACCCGCGGTTTGATTCCAATCGTGTGAAAGGGATGGGTGGTCGCGTGTTCTGTGGGTAACAATAACAAGCTGCTATGACTTTGATCCTCATCACCTGACGTTTTCATACTAAGATGCAGTTAATGCAGTGATATCCTACATAAAATCTTTCCGTGAAAATAAAGGTGAAGCGATGTCATGTGAAGGCGAAGTCAGCTGTCATCCTATACGAGGGATAGCTAGGGAGTGACAGATCACATCATATCACGCTTACCTCACTTATATTTTCGCGGGGAATTTTTTACAGAATAGTCCCACAGAATTTTATGTAGAACGAAAAGCGTGAACAGTATTTTGATATTGTCCAAAAAGCAAGGAACAAAAGGGATGAGGACTTGGTCCACTCATTAGTGAGTGGAACAAGGGTGGCGATGATGATAATTGTACGAAAAGGTGACATACTTGGCAAACATGTTTTCGTAATTCCAGTTTAAAGAAAAGTGAATAATTACGCAGTGTTTTATTGAAGTGATTATACCTATCACAATTACCTACCTACATCTATATTATGATAAAGTACGAAACTGTAATTATAATACATCATTATTTATGGGTTGTCAACTGTTATCAACATAGATTACAATAAGCAGCTAAAATATGATAAAAAGACAAAAATCGTCCAAATAAATTCAGTCAGCAGTATTTTTAAACGCTGATAAGTAAATTGCATTTTTTTTACCTAGTTGCCGACAAATGGCCGACACATCAATATTAATTGCCTAATGTGCAAATAAAAACGTGATCGCTAGAATGTGGTGTCAACAAACCTTCGTTGTAAGTCATGACAGGCCGCGCCTCCTGCGGGGGACTGCGGACTACGGGACCGTAGTAGGGGCTACTGGCGTGCTTGTCCCACTGCGGCTGCCCGCCCATCATATAATCCACCGCGCTGTACATCGGACACAACTCCTGTGACGTCATCTCGTAACCGAGCACCGGCATCTTCCAGCCGCCTACCACTCAACAACACCGACGTCCAACTGTTATCCACTAATCGAAGTAACGCAACACACGATAACCCCGATAATGCTCCACATAAACACGATTAATCAACAGGTGGTGTAACCAGACCAAATAACACAACCCCTTATCACGGAAAACTTAACGAAACGTAGTTCATAACAAATATTAAGTTAATCACAGCAAATATTGATCCTATAATGAGTTTGGTGACAGCGACTACACCGCTTCCGGGTAATGTTTTCGTTTTTATTACACAGTAATTGTGTACCAGTTCTCGATAGCGTTGTTTATAGAGAATCACGCCGGTCTCGGGTGACTAGCTGATGGACACGACACGACCTTCCGCGCTCGCGGCTTAACTGCGACTGACGGCAGCGGTCGCGATCACACCTAACATCCGCTCCGCTAATTTGCTGACAGCACCTATGAATGACCCGCTCAATAGTGTCCAAGTCAGCAAATGGTAGCGATTCGCGGCGCACACCCGACACCGCGCCGCTGACTCACCCGTTATCGGAAATGCAGCGGATGTGGAATCGAATGCGGCGCTCGAGGAGTCACTCGGTAGCAGCTGACGAACAGAGCCTTTTGCCATAACCGTCATGTCGCAGTAAGTAAACAAACTGCCGGGGTGACTAATTAGTTGTCACACGCACTGGCTTTGTTCGCATGCTCCTTTGTTGCTATGTGCGCATCTATTGTGTGGCCTGCTATCTATCAGGATTCTGATAACGTTCGTGGAGATGATTTATCTCAAATATGATAAGGAGAAATGACCGACACGACACATTATCATCGAATGCTGTCATGCATGTCACACAGAGATATAAGTTTATTTTTTTAATACAGCAGCTATTAATTCTGCTTTACAGTGGTAAAGAAAAACAGCTTGTAAAGCATAACAAATTAGTGTAAACAGTCAGCAACACACAAACAACTGTTCAAGCAATTATGGGCCAATTAGTCTAAATTATATTGTAAGTTCTTATGATCCTTGACAAACAAAGCTAATAGCCGTCTGAATACCAACAATGTTTAGTGCAGTGATTTGGTATTAAAACGTAATATATAAAATGTAAACAGTGGCGGCATTCTGGAGCTATCGGCAGACGGGGCAAGTCGGGGTCGCGATATCTCGGCCGAGCGACGATGCCGATACTCCTGCCATAATAACCCTTTCTATCGTAAAACATGAGTTTTAAGATAAACGGTCGTTGAATAATTTGTAAAATAGTAGCAAATGTTCACTGGTAAAAACGTAAAAAGTAGGTATGCCAGAAAACCGCTGGAAATGAATTTCAAGATAGATCGATTGAGACCTAAAACGACAATTTTGTATGCCATAGCAGACTTATCTGTTACTGACACAATAAGTAGCGTAACACCTTAACTGCCAAACAACGAGACACAATAGAAAATGTATTGTTTGTCGGTCATTTGACGTTCAACGTGTTAAGATCCACAATAAATGAATTTCAATTTGAGTTTGAAGAGAAATGTGTGTTTAATTTGAGGATTTGAGCACTCCTTTGAGCAGCTAGAATTACTTTCAGGTCCTATAAGGACAGAATATCTTTGCATTATTTGTCATAAATTACTGAGCCTTGCAAATCTCTCTCTCTATGTCTGCTTGAAAAAGATAATGTAGTATTTAGTTAGCAAATGAATAGTAGAACGGCTCGTACGTATAAAATCCTTGATTCATCATCATCATCATCATCATCAGGCTATACTAGTCCACTGCTGGACATAGCCCTCTCCTAATGAGCGCCCTGTCTTCAGCTTGCCGCATCCAGCATCTGCCTGCAGTCTTTCGCAGATCGTCATCCCACCTGGTCAGAGGGCGTCCTACACTACGTTTGCCGAGTCGCGGTCTCCACTCAAGAACACGTTTACCCCAGCGGTTGTCGGTTCTTCGCGAGATATGGCCAGCCCACTGCCACTTCAACTTGCTAATTCTTTGAGCTATGTCGGTGACTTTGGTTCTCTGTCGGATGTATTCGTTTCGAATCCTATCCTTCAGAGAAACTCCGAGCATAGCTCTCCCCATAGCTCGCTGAGCGACTTTGAATTGGTGGACCAACCTTACCGTGAGTGTCCATGTCTCGGCTCCGTAGGTCATGACGGGTAGGACGCACTGATTAAAAACTTTCGTTTTTAAGCATTGCGGTATGGATGACGAGAAGACTCGGCGCAGTTTCCCAAACGCTGCCCAGCCCAGCTGGATCCTCCTCTTGGCCTCCTTCTCGAAAATGTTTTTACCTAACTGCAGAATCTGCCCGAGGTAAGTGTATTCGGAAACGATTTCGAGAAGGTGGCCATGTACGACGACCGGAATTGGATCAATGTGGCCATTGATCATGACTTTGGTTTTATCCAAATTCATGCCAAGACCCATACGTCGCGAGGCTGAAGCTAAGCCGTCCAACATCTGGTTCAGCTCCTCTAGCGACTCCGCCATTAAGACTATGTCATCTGCGAATCGTAGGTGTGAGATGTAGTCGCCGTTTATGTTAATGCCCTTTCCTTTCCAGTCCAGCGTCTTAAACAAATCTTCCAACGCGCTTGTGAACAGTTTCGGGGATATAACATCCCCCTGTCTCACTCCCCTGCGCAATTGGATGGGTTTAGACTGCTGGCCCTGTACTTGGACACTCATGGTCGCGGCTTCGTACAGACATCTCAACACCTCGATATAACGATAGTCTACTTGGCATCGCTGTAAGGATTCCAGAACAGCCCAGGTTTCGACAGAGTCAAAGGCCTTCTCATAGTCCACAAAGGCTAGACACAGGGGCTGATTATACTCTTCGGACTTCTGTATAATCTGCCTCACTGTGTGAATGTGGTCTATGGTGCCATATCCTCCTCGAAACCCGGCCTGTTCCGGCGGCTGGAACTCGTCGAGTCTCCTGGCGAGACGATTCGTGACCACACGACACAAAATCCTTGATTAAAATTTAAAAAATAATAATTTAATCCAACCAGCATCAAAAAAAAATTAATAAGAACACAGGTGACAATTTATTTAAGCCAAGGTTGCAGTTCCTTATACATTCAACAAAAATTATCGTGCCCTTTATAATCAAAATACGGAAATCTGACAGACTACCTCTCAGTTAAGTACCTAGTCACATAATAATTACAAATATATAAATTAATTAACTATAACACCAAGGCAAGCTACTACGCAGTAGTAATTATTCATTTTTACCAGATCATGGTGAAATGTTAGTCATTGACGGAATATAAGTAAATTAGTAAGCAGTGGCGGACTAACAGGGGGGCGGAAGGGGCGGCCCGCCCCGGGCCTCCGGTCTTGGGGCCGAGGCATTTGGGGACCAAATGCCTCGGCGTTCCCCTGATCAAATCCTAAACAAGACTTTAAAAATGTGCTTAGTACCTACATAATTACATCAAGACATCAAGCCTTCTAGGCTTTTACGCGGTACTTATATTCTTTTAACTTTGCTGAACGCGTCCAATGCACTGGGGGAATTCCTGTCTTTGAAGCGGGTACTTTGAAATTAATTTTCACTTGCCAGATTTTAACGAAATAAACATAAACACTACATACAAATTTGAACTGAATAAAAAGCTTGTAAAACTACATTTTTTTAAACCTAGGGCCTCATTTTGCTTTGCCGCCCCGGGCCTCTGACGGTCTTAGTCCGCCACTGCTAGTAAGTACTGATTCCAGTGTCCAACCAACTTATTTGATTCGAAGATTTGTAGGTATTATGTAAGTGTCGTTTACTTAGTATTTTACACGTTGAAATGTTATGTAACTTCTATAAGCTACAGACTCTAGAATTAACAGATATTCAAGACACGCTAATTTGTGTTGACATAAGAATGAAAAGTATATTCGTTTAATATTTCTTATGCTATCATTCATGGATAAACAGCGTGATCAAATGGTATTCGACAAATATTTAATTTTAAAAACTTTTAATCATTCACCTCATGTTTCACCTGTATAATTTATTTTCATCGGACATTTTAGTTTTTTTTAAATTTTATGACGTGTTAGGCTTACTAGTTTCAATTGACACAATATTAATATCTTCGTTATGGTGATAAACAAAAAGTTACAAGCCATCACGTAAATGAAAAAATAAGCTGGAGTTAAAAATAAAAAAATATAAGGAAAATCCGGTTCGACCCGAGTGTTTCTTACTAAGGCTAAGAAAATTACATGATTAGCCGTGTTATTATTGAAATCTTTAGGTCTTAGCTTGGCGCTTAAGTTATCATAGCATCGTTGAATGTGCTCAACTCCCATATTTACATAAAGTAAGTATGGGAAAAACTACGCAGGAATTGGAAATAACGAAGTTTATTTAAAAAAAACTCTTCTTTTAGTTTTCATCGCTGATATTTTTATCTCCAATACATGTTAATCCCTTCAATATTATGTATGGTAATACAGTTTTCCTGAAGTTAAAACAACAAGAAATTGCCCTTTTTGGTCTTTTTAAGTGAACTTTATGTTTTTCCGCAAATCTGAAATCATGTAGAGGGAAGTTTATTTATAATCATGAATCATTTTAAAATTGTTGAGTTTTTATTCACTTAATTATTGACACATTTCAAAATTAAAACCACGAGTTTATATTTAAATCAAACAAAGCGCTGCTAATATGCGAATAATTTTCCGGTTTTTACTGACGTCACATCACATTACATACGCTTGGTGACCCATACCTTGACATCAAGTAGTAAAACACATAAGTAAATGCCTACATATATCAGCGAGCTAACAATAATATGAACAGTTTCACTTACGTAAATCTGTATAATACAATATCTAGTAATATTGTACTGTCGTCATCAATCGTAGCCAAGATTTTAAGAAAATTTTCTCACGATTTTTTTCTAAGATAATTAACTGATACAAGTCTTTGTATGTATGAAGTTCTGGATGACTTGCATCCTTAATAGAAATAACTTTCATTTATACATTTTAATACGATAAACGCCAGACAACAAGTTAACACTTATTTAATAGTTTTTATATTGTGTATTATCGTGGTAGTCGTCAATAAGGTATTAAGGTGTTAATTATGCGATATAATTAGGTGTCACTGCGCCCGTCAAAGTTTGTTATGCCAATGAAACCTCTAAAAAATATTTAGAACCAAAGTTTTCCACGTTCATTAGATATTTGGATTTTGTAGCTAACTTTAAAAAGTTACCCACATAATTCAAATATCTAGTCTGTCTATAAATCGTGCAAAAATGTATTTAAGTTATTTTTTTTCTTGTCTAGCGTAGATTAGTTTAGCGTTAAAATAAGGCTGAATTAATCAGAGTAAATAACAAAAGTACTTTGATCAATCTTGCTTTATTTTTAAATTTCCTAACTAAACCCGAATCGGTCGAAGTTGAAATCGTCGAAGTGTTCCTAAACCCGAATCTGATATGTAACGACGCACACGCATCAACAAACGCTTATGACGGCCAGAACATGGTTCAAGAAATGCCTGGACACTTATATTATGGATATAATCACCGGCAAATAAGATGGCAAAAGTCGTTAGATGCGCACAAGTCGTTTTTTAGGTCTCTTTGGTGGTCAAGCGGGACGCGGGGTATGAGGTAGCGTCGATCCGAGCGCGCGATTGGTGCATCAGTCGACCCTTGCCTCCCGCACCGCGCCTTCGTCCCGTTCGCTCCCGATTACATTTCAGTGCACGAAAATTGAACCCTTTGTTTTTGTTGTGTTAAACTTAAGTGTTGTTATTGTTTTTAAATTTAGGATAGAGTTCCTGAAAAGGCATAGCATTCGAGGAAAGTATGCTCAAACCAGAGTTATACAAATTAATAAAATTGGAAAAAGAACAATTTAAAACATACAGCATTGACCAAACACTTGCAGAACACAACCATAGTGTTCTGCGATAGCGACTTTCAATATGATGCCAAGGGTAGTTTTATTAACGGATAGTGACGACGACTAGTTACTTTTTTTTTTTTTTATATAAACTTTTTTGAATTTTTAATGCACGTTATTTATAACTCCTAATAAACTTGAATTCCTCTCCCTTCTTTAACTTTGTTCTATACAGACATGATTAAATATAAATGATGGCAATAACAATAGAATAATGACGATCAATAAAAGTTACCACTTTTTTGTGCCACTAAGTGTACGATGCGCGAACTTACCCCCACTACGCCAAAATCTTGCCATCTTATTTGCCGGTGACTATACTTGGTGTTTACAATTTGACTTCGGTACCTGGTAATGTGTAAGTTAAATAAAGGAGCTAATAGCGCTGGTCTGACAGTATGGCTACGCTATTACACAGCTATATTGACGTTAAAATGTTAAGTATTTAGTACCAGAAGTGAAAAAAAAACGACGTGCTCATTTTTTTTCTTTCGCGCTTTTTTTTTGTAGGTGACTTCTAGTTGTGATTCGAAGTCAATTCAGAATAGTTGCGCAATAGCTATGAAAGATAACTCATATTAATCGATGACCAAATAATTACACACAAAATTAAAAGTCTCAGATATAGTTTATCTGTAATTCAAAAAGTAAAACTATGCCTGTCTACCTACCTTCAAAGATAATATTATTGACGCATACTTTTAATCCACCCTTTAGTAACAACTTTTATTACTTGACAATAATAAAAAAATGTGTATCTAATCTCCATAGTTATAAAACTTTCCATAGATGTAAACAACAATGGCCGCTCGAAATTGTCTGTACATAGTTTAGTGACGCGGTAGTATAAGCTGTTCAAATTCGATGGTTATGGTCGACAGCGGCTTTGCGTACCAAATGATTAAATATAAGAATAGAATTTGAAGATCAAGTATTTATCGATGTTATGCCATATCCTACCATAAGGCATGCAAATTTACAAATATAAAGTATACTTGAAAAATAATTTTATGAAAAAATAAACGACAATTTTCAAATTGCAAAGCGTCTGGCTCTATATTGTTGATTTCTTTGTTAGCTTTGAAGTTATGCATAAGAAAACCCGACCAAAAATTTCAATGAGGTCTGAACTCCTGGTACCTATAAAATAATAAAATAAAATAAAAATGTTTATTGCATTTTCATAAGGCATTTACATACAAGGTCTGGAGAACACCTTTTAAGCAAGAAGATGCTTGTGTTAGGTTAGGTGTCTCCGCTCTTCCTCTTAACAATAATCAAGGTATGCAATTCTAAACAAGAAAAAGAAAAATACAAAAAGGAGCGCGCTTGAGTGAGTGATTTGTGTGAATGTATAGGTTAGTAGGTACCTATCACTTTTGTTTTTTTAACGATTACAAAAAGTGTACATTTAGCCAAAACAGTAGTAAATTTCCTATACTGCCTAATAATAAACTAAAGCTAAATTATTTTTATTACAGGTGCATGTAATTATTGTTCGGAGTTAGAATGTTAAGTGGCGACCCGCCCGATTTAGGTTTATTTAAATCTGTGTTTTAGGCCATCACTTTCCTTTACAAATACAAAGGGAGATTAAAATTATAAGTAAAACTGACTTAAAATAATCTTAACGTGTTAGTGCGTTAGTGCGTCGATATCTCTTTTATCCTGTATATTATCGCTAATATTAGGTTTCTGTCTATTAGTTTTTGCAGACAAAGGTAGTAAACACGATGCGAGAAAATTGAGAATTTAGGTAACTACTTATCTAATTACTGCGCACTCCACAACTCCAGATGTTTCCACTTGTTTATCAATTGATATTATTATTTATTATAACGCCAAATTATAGGTAAAGTCTGAGCAGGTTTGGTCATGCCTTGCGTAATCTGAGATAACTCCGCTCAGTGCACATGGCACTAACTTAATCAAACATAATCAAATTCCATCTTTTACTCAGAGATAATAAGATTAGACAACACCAAAAACATTTAGTAGGTAATACCCAGCTTGCTTGGTGCGCGAAAACTCTTGAGTGCACTTGTATGTACTACGGTTTACTTCGGTGTTTTTTCCTCCGTCAAAATCGGTTTAGTAATTAAGGTGTGATAAAATGAACAAATAAAATAACTTCAAGTTTCTTTAGTGATAGCAGTCAATGTCTTTTTTTTTAAAAAACTTTGCCCCACACTAGGAATTTCTCCTGTGCCGTGCGTGGGTTCGTTGACAAACATTTAAAGTCACATACACAAACAGCCAGTCCCGGAACAATTACTTGTAGGCCATAAAAATATATATTCCGTGCGGGAATCGAAACCACGACACGCGGCGCAGCAGTCGATCGTTCAGCCACTGCGCCAACCGTGTCGTCAAATTCCTTTGATTCCTTCCTACATATTGCTATATTTAATCTTATGGGCTAAGGAAGTATTACATACGAAGGTAAAATAAGACATCTGACAAGCGTTTTCCTCATCAGACAAAAAAATAAACAATCATAAAAACATCAGGGTTACCAATATGCCATTTGCAAAAACTGTAATTATTATTAGCACACACACACGAAATAAAGCCGAAATCATGATGACTTGCAAATTAGAAAACGACCACTTTTTAGTGATTTACGCTTACGCAATCGCTTCTTGGACTTTGGACCTCGATTATGTACAGAAATGTCAGGGTCCAAAGTCCAACTCTCAGATTGCGCTGATTGCGAAGTGGGGAAATCACTAGAGACTTGATTTGAACAGATAGATAGTTGTTCTGAATGTTCGCTTGTGTGTGTATTGTTGTAAAATGTTTGGTTATTTTCATTTTTTAATTTATAAATAAAAAAAATTGCTAATGTGCTATTGATTAACCTATGACCAGATCTTGTAAGAAGACCTCTCATAAACACAAATCAAAGGTCACTGGGTCACTCTGCAGTTGCCAGGAGGTGTACAAACGGAACAAAAGCAGAGACTATTTATTAAATATTTATTGCATGTAATGATACTGAGTAACAAGGCATACAGTCCACTTACTGTACAAAGTCTACTAACTGGGTTCGACATACTTACTATATTGTTCATTAAAAAGTCACACGTATCATAGTCCTATACATTATCTAGTAAATAAGGCTAATGTTTTATAAACATTTGTATATAATAATTCAAATGTTTATAAAAATCATTAGTATTTTTCTAAGTTATAGGATGTGAAAGTAAGCGAAGATATTTAATACTTACTCAATAGACTATGTCTTGGACATGATGCGAGTGAAATCGCGGGCAAAACGTAGTTAAGGCAAGACTTAATAAAATAAAAAGATCAGTGATCTGCTGGTCCGACCATAAAAATTCTAAAAATAACTTAATTACCTACAGCATAAAAAAACCAAGAAGTTAGGTAACATGTTATCATAAATCAGGTATCAAGCCTGGGCTTAAATCCTTATTATATTGATAACTTCAAAAGTTTCACAGGTCCAAAGTCCAAGTAAATAATAACAAGCTAAAAATGAAAGTGACCTTGACCTTGAAATTTGTAGATTAATTTTAGAACGATGAGTCACCAGTACTAAACTGTTGTGAGTCAGGCCTTTTTAAGGAAAATACTTGTGTTATGAATTTATGACTCAGGTTCTAGGGACCTAGGTACTTTATGGACTCTTCGATTTGCAACGTCAACGACCTATAAACATGCTGTCTGACGGGACAAAACCTAAGCAAAACCTCTTTTCTATACATATGCGGAAAGATCAAATTGTATGGAATTGACGGTTTAGAGATGTCACGTGACTCCTTCCCACATGTAATGTCATTGCCATACATTCTGGCGTTTTAAGCTGCAGAAAAGATTTTTGTTCAGGCCTGCAGGTAACGGGTATCTTTGACGGTACGGTTGGCGTAGTGGTTGAGCGATCGACTGCTGCGCCGCGTGTCGTGGGTTCGATTCCCGCACGGAACAAATATTTGTATGGCCTAAAAATAGTTGTTGCGGGTCTGGATGTTCGTGTATGTGACTATAAAGGTTTGAACAACGCACCCACGACATAGGAGAAAATAATAGTGTGGGGCCTTACCCAACTTAGCCCTGCATCGTTAGACGCACACAAAAGTGTCTGGAAAAGATCTATTAGGAGCTTATTTTAATAAAATGGCGGTTTCACATAAATATGTTCTATAAAAAAGCTATCAAAACTACATTTTTATTCCTCGGATAAATTGAGTATGTGACTATTGAAAATTCAGCAGTTGACGGAAAAAATAACATTTCATTATTTCATCAGCATTTCATTTAATTTCGCCGACCCCTAATAAATTGGTATAAGGGCAAGACGATGACGATTTCATTTAATTTCAGTCAGTGCCACAAGTATCATAATGTTGTGGTGAAGGTAACCTACCTATCTTAATATATATAAATCTCGTGTCACAATGTTTGTCCTCAATGGACTCCTAAACCACTTAACCGATTATAATAAAATTCGCACACCATGTGCAGTTCGATCCAACTTGAGAGATAGGATAGTTTTTATTTCGATTTTTGACCTTAAAATTTTTTTAATTGCAAATTAAACGTTTTCCTCTAATAAGTTCCATATATTTCTAACAGATGGCAGTGTAACTCAACTTTTGAGGCGGGACGAAGTTCGCCGAGACAGCTAGTATATTTATAAGGTGCGATCTTGCAACATTAGTACAATAATGGCTGCTTTTAATATTATTGCACTGTTGGATTTTCAACTCTCAGTGCCAAACCGAGCGTTGAAAATCCAACGGTTCGATTTAATTTTGCATTCATTTACGTGTCGCCTAGTGTTAGTGAAAATAAGTATCGGGCGGGCATATGTAATAATAAAAATACTTTGTGGTTTCAAAACTAAGCGTGCCTACAATACTTGAGTCACTCATTAGTCAACCTAAGATAATCCAAGGATGTTATAAATACATAACTAGCTAGATACAGGAACAATTATCTATGGTTAGGGTCACGTACCAAAATTGTATAAAAGGAAACCGTAATTGTGCGACTTTGTCTGTCTGTCAGAACTGATTATTACTTAAATTTTCAAATAATTTACCAACAAAGCTTGGCCACACACGACAAATGAAATAATTGTAAAATATTGTAATTTACTTTAAAATAGGAGACAATAAGGGGTGTAAAATTTAAAAGTGAGGTATCATATGAATGGGCTTCATACGCGCACTATAATTCTAATTTTAATTTCCATTTATGCTGCATAGTAAACACTATGCGGCTTAATGTCTCCTATTTTAAAGTAAATTACAATATTTTACAATTATTTCATTTGTCGTGTGTGGCCAAGCTTTGTTGGTAAATTATTCGAAAATTTAAGTAATAATCAGTTCTTATAATAAAAACGGCTTATAATAAAAAAATACCGTAAAAACCACGAAAACTGTGCATACCACCGTTGCAATGTGAGATATCTGATAAATTATCTATTAGATGGAGGTGATATTAAAATCAAAATAATTATAACGATGACTCTTAACTAGTCTACAGTTATTAAGCCATCAGCAAAAAACAACAACTTATTATTGCGGTCGTAAAAGGTTAATTTTAAAAATAGAAAAATAAGGTTCCTACTAAGGTATGGAACCCTCCGTGAGCAAGCCCGAGTCGCTCTTTGCCGGTTTTTTAGTAATAGCAGCTCTGTCACGATGACTGGCCAAGAAACGGCTATAATTATTTACTACTAAGAAACAAACCGTAATTACTGATGGCACTGGGTTTTTATTGGAAAATTCCTATCTGACATTCAATAACAACAAAAATTATAATAATTATTAAATTCACTAATACCAGGATATAACCTTCATTATAATAACCCTACAGATGACATACGGACTGACAGACAAGCCTGTAAAATTAAACACCTGTTTTATATGGACGATATAAATTTGTAAGGCACGCTTCTTAATCAGAGGCAAATGTATAAATGGGGGTGTGTATAATCTTGCCTGAAATGAGTTATTTTTGGGAAGAATGTAAAGTAGAACCAAGAAATCAAATTGGACAACACAGATTTTATGTCGGATAAATACGACTCGGGCGTAATGGACACGATCATATCTGGCGGATAAATCCGACTTAGGCGGTCAAAGTCACTTTTAGTGCCCAGCACCCGGCTAACGGTTCGAAAGAGAGTTTGTCCCAGAGTCCCAGAACTCGCTTCCCGAGTCGTACCTACATGTAAAAAGCTATAATGTAGAAGAGATGTGAACATGCCCATCATCCCCTACCATGTGCCTACGCATTATGTAATTTGCCAAACATTATGACATACAAAATCGTCTTTTAAACTTGGCAGCGAAAGACTCAGGCGCGGTGATTAATAATCTGAGACTGAAAGGTTCATAATAACAGCTTCAAGACCAAGTTATTGTAACCCGTAACTAACCAAAAGCACATCATGCGAGACCCCCTTTCAAAACATATTTGCATGTAAAGCACACACATATTGCACACTGCTTCAGCAAACATGCCTGATTCGTTGCAACACCGAGGTAGTCCCGACAACGTCAGCTATTTTTATATTGAACGCTGAGAGCTGTAGAAGCCTTCTGCGTATACCTAATACACTGGCTGCATGAGCGAAAAGCCTGAAAAGTGCACCGTGCAAACCTGCGAGCAATCATATTGCATCGGACTGTTAGCGCTGTGTTCCCCTATCATATCCTGGTAATCAGTGAGACCATCCGTAAACACATGACTGAGGCACTTATATTGAGTGAGAGACGACGAGACAAAACAAGTAGCAAACAATAAAATGCTACTGTTGAGCTAAGAAAAATTAAAAAAAAAATGGTGAATATATCTCAAAAATAAGGCTAGATTTTATTGATTGCATGACTACCTTCCCTGTTGTTTTATACCTCCGATCAGGGAGTTGACATAACCGTGTTTTAAACACCCTGTTAATAACAATTATTTTTTTACTGATAAAAATTGGTATTGATAACATAACATCATGCCTGTATTCCCCGAAGGGTTAGGCAGCGGCGCACTTATAGTAACAGCCACGTTACGCCAGTTATGTTTAATTCACATTTAATAGGGGGCCAGGCAATTGCCATCAACCGGGCACAGATCCAGAAGGACGCTCTTTGACGGATAACACTTTGCCCGACCTGGGAATCGAACATAGGACTGCTCACACTGAGTAGTCGCGCTTGGGATCACAAGATAAATGAGGCAGTGAGGTATTGGTATTGATATTCTTCAAAAAGTTCAGTTGAACTCAGGTACTGGGACAACCGGCGTGAGTGTATACCAAGCGAATGAACGTAAACGAAACGTGGTATTCTGTAGTTACTGCCTACCCCCATAGTATTGTAGGTTTGTAAAAAAAATACCAATCAAATGATGTAAATAATGAGTATTGTTGGAAACTTTACATGTTTGTAATCTAGTCAGTCGTTATCTTGTTGTTTGTCTCTTAGTTATTAAGATAAAGCCAAGGGATAATTTAAATGGCCAGAAAACAATTAGTAAGTATTTGCAGTTAATTATAGAAAATACTAATGATAACCGAATCATATTTTTGTAAGATACGAAATTAATTATGGAGCATGCGTATACTCGTAGCTTTGTTTTGTCGCTTGCAAACTATTAGCTCCACTGTATAATAAGCGCTCCAGTTACCGTGATCCTAGAACGTCTTCACGGTCCAGGGTCACGGCTACTCTCAACTCTAACCCCATCCGCGTTCCTTGCCCTTTGGCAAGGACGGAACACGGATGGGTTTTAGTCAGTAAAAGTCTGACACGCCCCCCCGTTCTGCCTAGAAATGAAGAAATCATTAGATGATTTTCGATCCTTAAAAAAAGTGTTCGATTTCCCTGTTGGGTTGGTTAGGTAGGGTGTTCCACCATTCTAGCCTTTCTAGTCTAGCCAGCAGCGGCTGATTATCTCCCACGCACTGACTGCCATTTAAATTCCGCACCCAAATTATTGGGTAATCTAATTTGATGTTATAAAGTAAGGCAACACGCCATTTGCGTAACACAATCAGTGTTTTATTGCAATAGCAATAATTTTATTGTAATATAAAGAAAATTGTTTAAAGCAAATAATATGGTGATTGCGTAGTGGCAGCCCGCGAAATTCAAATGTTCATAAGATTTTTGCAATTCGCAGATCAGTATTAGGTATTATGCTAATGAAAAAGCTACCTATTCGCGGCCGTAACAAAAATACATTTTTCTATATATAACTAGATGAACCGGCAAGCGTTGTTTTGCCATTTTAAGCCAAAAAAATCCGAAAAATTTAAAAACAATATTTAGGTGTCACCCTTATCATTTAGGGGGATGAAAAATAGATGTTGGCCGATTCTCTCTCGAGAATTTTATATATAAGATTATTTAAATGATTATTACTTCGTGCAATACAAACCTGTTACTGTCACAATCTCTAATATGTATAACTAGAACTTCGCCAGCGACTTCATCTGCATGGATCCTATCCACCCCCTTTAAAGCGTAGTTTTGAAAATAATAATAGCCACATAGCACTCAGGAATAATATAGCTTTCTAACAGTGAACAAAATTTTAGAATTGGATCATTCGTTCCAGAGATTACCCCCTACATGTAAACTTACAAAACAAATTTTACCTCTTTATAATATTAGTATAGATGTTGTATGTCTAATCTCCAAAACGGCTAGACCAATTTTGACGAGAATTTCAATGGCAGATAGCTGATGTTATAAGAAGAAACTTAGGCTACTTTTATTTCATAAATATAATTGGAGTAACAGGTATAATACAAAGTATGTCAAATTCTAAGCGGACAAAGTCGCAATATCTAGCCAATCATTAATATATATAAAATCATTGATATAGGTGGGCTAAAGAATATTTATGGTAGCTATATGTGATAGCAACCGTAAATAGGCTGGCATTCAATTGGGTATAGTGGTGCAAGCTAACAATTGAGACTAATTGTGTCTTTAGGTCGCTGCTAAATGCACAATGCTCATACATCACTGCAATTACCTATTTGAGCTTCATTTTAACATCCAATGATGTGAATTCACCTTTAATATTTTTGACGACACGGTTGGCGCAGTGGTTGAGCCATCGGCTGCTGCACCGCGTGTTGTGGATTCGATCCCCCCGCACGGAACAAATATTTGTATGACCTACAGGTAGTTGTTCCGGGTCTGGCTGTTTGTGTATGTGAGTTTAAATGTTTGTAAACGCACCCACGATACAGGAGAAATTCCTAGTGCGGGGCAACGATTTTTGTGAAAAATAAATGGCCCATCTCTCTTTTGGAGAATAATATTTAAATATTAAAACATGTAAGTAGGCCATTGTTTAAAATACCTTCACTCTCAATTCATACTCACTGTATACTTATGTATTCACAAATAAATAATCTTTTTTTATTTCTGCAGTTAAATCAGACAGTTTATTTTTTGTAAAGGCTTATTTAATAAAAAAAAAACATCAGCTGTTCAAGTATTGTAGTCTGAACTTTTATAAAATGAGATGGGAAATGCGAAACCACACTATGAGACACTACATTATTGGGTAGAATCATTCTTACTCAGATACCCATAATAATCTAATTTTTTTTTACGTAGGTCCACTCACTGTTCAGCACTATAAGGCTGTTTACTGCTTAACCGGTCGATCCTGTGGTGACCTTACAAGAAGGCCCACAGCCAGGGCTAACTACAAGTTACATAATAATCTATGTGTTTATAAAGTATTATTCCACAGTTTTATTGTAACTTAAAATTTACTTGCATCAATTCTTATATTACTTGGTAATTTTAACATAATGATATTCCTTTCTAGGAAACATACAAGCGTGAATTGTTTGGTTTCCATAAGGAAAACTAGTTGGTGTTTTAGCTGGGTCATGGTGAGCAATAACTTGTTCACCTGTTTCTGTAAATATTATCTATTTATCTTTATGTTATGTACTTATGATGAGTTGTTGATAAGGAATCTTCTGGCCAAAAACTAAAACAAATAGATCAAGTTTGTCAACAGCTGGTGAGATATGAGCATGTAAACGTACAACTGTAGGAATAACTTTGTTTTTCATTGTTTCTTTGATAAATACTCTGCAATGCAAACTTATTTTTCCAACCGATTTAATGAATACTTTGCATGCATAAATTTTCATCAGTGCTATGACAACCCCACTGTAAGTTGTTCAACTCTCATTTAACCAGTTGGTTTCATTACTCATGAATCTTCCACCCTCTTTTCTACTAGTTTTAAAACCTCAACCACCCTGTAAAGATAAGCCTAATATTAAACCATCCAATCAGCTCCAATAATGGCAATTTTCAAGGTATAGTCAACACCTTTGTAGTTAACATACATTGGATGCTAGTCAGTGGCTAAAAAAAAGAGTATCAAATTCAATTTAACTGCATCCCTTGGTGAAATAAACACACATTATCATTAAAAGTAAGTGTTTTTAAATGATAAAACAAAGTAATTACTCAGATCATATTTTTAAATAAATAATTAATTAATCATTGAAAAAGTTTTGAATATCTTATCATCTAACAAAATTTATCACAAGTTACATTTAAACTAAGATAAAAATAATGGCTGCATGGTCTGATATTTAATCACATATCATGTCAGATAGGTAGATTATTGAAACCGTTTGTTGAGTAAAACAAATATTGTAGTTGCATCATATGTGTTTACCAATACTGAACATCCCGTAATAGGATGCAGGCGGTGAGACTGATAAACAACATGATTAAATACCTACTTTTAATTTATTAGCATGTAAATAATTACATGATGAATGAAGAGAAATTTCTTTGTCATGTATACTTTTATTACACACCAGTGGAGCAAGGACGGTTTCTGTGACATGGCTATAATAATAGTCACACATTTTGGGCAATAAAACCTTAGTATACCAGCATGATAATTTCTTGTCAGAAACATCTTGTATGCCATCATCTTATGTATACAGCAGGGCGAGCCCATGCTCACCCTGCATAAACAGTTTCAGTAAATAATAATTACTCTTGCACTCTTCAAGCAAACTATGGATTTTAATAATGAATGAATTTTTCATAACAAGCTATTTAATGGTTGCCAAACCTGTATTATAAGCATAATATATAGGTAATATATGAATGCCCATATATTTTAAAACTACTTTAATGACCTACATAGTTAAGTAACAGATAACCCATTGAACATAAACATTGGGTAACAACATTTAGAGGTCAAACCTGTTCTCGCACATATCCGCGATCAGCCTAGCACACAAATAACTTAAGTATATTCGTAAGTGTTATGGCAAACACATTTACTTAAACAAACGGAAAACACGTCAAGAAGAAACCAAAGTCGTTGAACGGCGTAATACTGCACATGGTAGCCATCGAACACATATTTTAATTCTTTGTTTTCCTTCATAGAATCGATTAACGCAAGAAATTATACAGAACATAGACGGCGTGTGCTCTGGAATCAGTAAGTTATATTGATAGTAATTAATTTGTTTACTACTAGGTATCATGTTCTTATGAATAACTCCGTAATACGATACATAAAAGTTTCCTACCTTCGTCGCAGAGTCCCATTGTCGAGTCAATCTTTACGTTTAAAAGGAAATCCCTGAATTAGTTAAATTATTGTCTGATTTTTCACTTTAATTATATTTCATTGATGATTAATTTTCAACAATTATGACAGCTGTCAAATTCAATTGACATGACGGGCCGACGGGACAATATCACTTTACTAAATGTTATCGGAAGAATGAATGAATGACAGATCCCAACGTATAATAATTCCATACAGCGACATCTATGTTTATGGACAAAACTGAAATATAAGTGTTTTACATTGTTATCACTAGGTAGAGCTAGCTCCTTATCAATCAAAATACTAGTTCTATACACTTGAAGACAACTCACAACAACACTTTTTAATGTTTCACAGATTTTTTTAATTCTAGTAAGTAATACAATATGACATAAGCTTCCATTTTTTTTAATTAGTGCCTATATTTGGGGGCGGACGGAGAGGTCTGTCAGACACGGTGTTCTTCAACTATCTCTAGCTGGGTCGCTCCACTGATACCTGGCACCTGTCCTCACTCTCCCCCGGCAGGTATGAGCCAGCCTCATTTACAGGCGGACCAAGTCACTCTCTGTTGCCGTCGGCTAACCCTTACCAAGTAAACTGAATGGCTTCGACTTTAGTAATAGCGCATAGTAGTTAATAACGCAAACTGTGCATTTCTGTAGAACGGCTGACTCAGACATACGCGTCGTGACGATATTGTTTATACCTAGATAAGGGTAATTCTAACACTGTTCAATACAGAATTCTCCATATTCAACAGTATTAGAATTATCCTTACCTAGATAGGTACTTACCTAAAGACAACGAAAGCATTCAAACTACTTCATTTCTTTTTAGGACCTGCTAGTGATGATGCGTATACCTGCATACATCCACGCATGACGGTGACATGATGGATGTAACGGTGTGGTTACTAACTAGGCAACCGCGAGGCTAGAGAGGAGTGTACTTGAGGCAGGCCGCATATCAGTGGTAATAAAACCTGTATAAGCTGGCTTCGCATTCTATTGAACCTCTGTAATAAACCAGACCAGCTCAATGCCAAAGCCTTAACACTGGCATGCATGACGTGCATCCTATTGTACCTAATTGAGAAAAAAAAGAAGTAGGTAACTCATTTTTACATGATAGATCAACCGCCATAGTGAGGTATGCCCATTTGAAAATGCATTTGATGAATCGCGGGTAAGGAGAGGGGAGGGGGCGAATATGTATCTAGGTACCAAAGCCAGTAAATAACACTTTGACTTTAAACCGATCAATCGTAATAAATGCGAGGTCTTCTTATATTGGTTTTGTTGCCACTGACGTCCGCCCTACTGTATCCAACTAAGAATGAATCGCTCGCACTGAAATCGACCGGCTTTGAATTGAAAATATATAGTCTATTTTCAATGCTAGTCCCCATTGATGATTATATAACGGAAAGGTATTATTAAATTTGAAATAACAGACAAACTTCAGAGCAAAACAAACATTAATAGATATCGGAATGTGTGTCAAGTACGGCGGCGTTATAGACGAATTTGTTAGATTACATTTTGTTGCTCTATTGGTAACCGTGACGTTTAGCGTTTAGTCAGATGAGGGTCACTACATCATCTACCTAGACTTTTTCCCAATTATGTTAGGGTCGGCTTCCAGTGTAACAATGCAGCTGAATACCAGTATTTTATATGGAGCGACTGCCCATCTAACCTCTACAAGCCAGTTATTGGGCAATACGATACCCCTTGGTAAGACATGTTGCCAGACTTTCGGGCTTCTGACTACCCGTAACAACTGTCAAAGATCTATAAATGACAGCTGGGACCAGCGGCTTAACGTGCAGCTTAATATGTGATGAACGGTCACCCATCCACAGACTACCTATGCAAGCGTAGCTCAACCTGGCAACCGTGTGGCTGCTTTAATTTAGCCACTTGTCAGTACCTAATTAGTAAAATGGATTGAATTTACTACCTCGTTAATCTAGTACTCGCAAGTGCTACTGCTGAACATGAGGTCTTGGTTTTGATTCCCGGATCACACAAAGTGATAATGGGTTTTTTTTCCATTTGGAATTACTCACACTCGGGGCTGCTAGCCCCGAGTGTGGATTTGAGTCCAGTGGCAATAAGCTCGCCCCCTATTTCATGGGACTTAAAAACATAACTGGCGGATCGTGGGTGTACTACAGGTACACCTCTGCTAATCCTTCTTTTAAAGTTTAAGGGACCACGGACCCTCGTTTTTCAAACTTAATACATCCATTCCATTTCATTCGCTCCATGCGTCTGACAAAGGGTTTTGACAGAGAGACGGAGACCTACAGACAGCGAAGTGATCCCAGGGTTCCGTTTTTTCCTTTTGTGGTAGGAACGTGGTAGGTGGAACAACCCGGGTGGAATTGTTATTATTAGTGGTCGAAACTAAACCGTTTTAGCTTTCAGTACTCCTTCTCTATATAAACTTTAACTATGAAATAAATCTCGCACTCCTCCGTGTGCGGGATATTGTTATGGAGATCCGAAGTTTATGCTTTAATGTAACAATAACTAGTGCTCGCTCAGTGGCCAACATTCGATCGTTTTAGTTTTCTACACACCTTCTCCATATACTTAAACTTGAACTATGGCAAATCCCATTCTCCTCCGTGCCGCAAGATCGTTAAAAAGAGATCCGAACTACTCGCTTCACATATTAACATACCGCACAGTATCTTTCAGCCGCACTTGGCGAGAATATATTGTATAGTAACACATGGTAATGTATAATTCAGTGTATAAACTATATAGATACTGTTGACAATATTTACACGTTTCGAAACGCATGCCATGTTGTTCGGCGCCACAAATGTTATGAAATTATCCGTTAAAAGCTGACTCACTGTCACGACACTCACGGCTAATTAACGACCGACGGTTCACGGTTCTCTAAGGCGACTAATTGGTAACTATTCATAAGAAAGACTCAAATTGATTTGCATTGCGTTGCCCAAAAAATAGAACAGCTTGCTGAACCTGTTCCTATATTTATTTCTACCTGCACGTAGTGGGGAAAATAATGAGATGTAGAAGAATGGTATGATGCAAATACTCTCTGCATTTGACTAGAGAAGTCATCATCTGCCCACGGTTTTCAAATTGGACAAGTACATTAACAATCTGCCCGTAAAATTTTAAGTTTAAGCGTTTTGCCACTTGTCCGTTGAAGTTTCACTTCAACCATATGTGTCCCAGCACACATTTTGATATTGTTTTTTGTAATGTGCATCTCGCAGTTTAACCTTTAGGGTTATTAACTACTCAACCGAACTTTCTTGTGGGGACTTAATAAAAATTAAGGCAGCCAGGGCGTAAAAAACTTACAAGCTAAGCGACTACACGCTAAGGGCACTTCCTGCGGGGTACGATCTTCGGCTTAGGGCGTCTCTGGGGAAGACAGCAAAGGGACAGGCTGGATCTGATCGATATTAGTTAGGGTCTGATTTAAACAACCATTCTCTCAGCGACAAGGGCTGGCTCGAGCAAGGGTTCGGGGGGGACACTGTTACCATTCCCCCCTCAGCTGTTATAACTGACGCGGGTTTCTTCCGCATAACTGCATAGAAATCATCTATAATATGCAACAGATGCTGATTGGCAAAGCTTCCCTGTGAATGTAGAACTAAAAATGGAAATTCTAACACATACAAATACTCAATAGTAACTCCGGTGCATCATGTGGTAATTATGCAACAGTCTAATTATAATGAATCATGATTTACACCGCTACGTCACGCTGAAGTTGGCAGGCTGTGCACATCGAGTTGGCAGCGGTGCTTCGGTCGTTCAATGACATGGTTTCTTTGACAGAACCATGTCACAGTTCAGAATGACGCGATCCATTCATACCTCGGATTTAGGTGTGTTAGTTTATGATATTTAGTAACCGACGAAGAAAAGGAGGACGTTCTCAGTTTACACGCATTTCTTTTTGTTTTATGTATCACAACGTTTAACTTTTTACAGTGTAGTCCGATTTTGATAATTCTTTATTTACTTGATACAATATATCTCAAAGTTGGTCCTATTGAAAATTGAAACAACATACCCGTACGTGTAGAAAGTAGGGGATGTATGTAGAAGGTGAAGGTGCCACTAAACAAACCAAAAACACAACACTAAAAGTGTAAAATAATTATAATTTCGGAAGTCGGTGGTCTTTAGTTGTTTCATTTTTTCGTTAGATTTTCAGTACAGTTTCATTAATTTTTTGCCACTGAGTTTCGATATATTAGCGATTTTTTATTATAATCATAGTTGAACGCGGGGTTACGTGGTTTGGTTATTTAGCTAAAAAGTAACTCTAGACTTATCGCTCTCTAATTAAAAGTGATGGGAGGTATTAGATATGCGCTTGGCAGACGAATTGGTGCTTACAGCTGAACAACTATGTTGATATGCAGACAGGAGGATGCTGCTTCTCATTAAAATTCTTGCGCTGTGCTTTATAGATTTAATTAAAAGAGTATGTCCAAGGACTATTTGGTACCAACGTACTTAATTTTAATGAATATATATTGTGTTATCTGCAAGTGATACCAGGTGCCTTTTATTTGGCACATTTGGTCGACTATCTTACTTCTTACTCCTTATCACTATAGATTTCTGGAGGTCTAGGCGGCATTGATAGAAGTTACTTACCTACCTCAAATAAATAGCTATGTTTTTTGCATCCACACATATAGGTATATAGATTTATCAAACACCTTAATCCGTTAATCTGCCAATGAAATATGCGGTAGTATGAGATAGCACTGTACCTAACTATAGTATACCTAAAATAACGCCAAGAATGTCCACGCAATCCTATAATTATATTCTTTGGAATCAGACGTCGAATTCTTTTAAGTATCTTATGAACTACAAATTAACCAATAGATGGCAAGGTATTGAACGGAATGTCTTTATTCCCAATAAAAAACGGTTGTTTTTAAAATACGACACTAGATAGTCATTCTGATTCTGACTTTAAATATGTAGATGAGGAGGTTATTTTCTATCACTTATTGATCCATGTACTTCTCTTTCCACGATCGCTCATCCCCCAGTAAAGGCGCGCATGATACACTGCGCGCCGCCTCCAGCCTGCCTGGTCGCAACGACACAGCCCCATGGTTTGCCGCCTGAAGACCCCTCGGTACCCCGCTGCTCCTCGGAAGCGGGTGGATTTTGTTTATTACCCAGCTCTATGGATAGAGCGAGAACAGCTGATTTACCTACCTAATTACGTACTTACTGTGTTTCTCACCGTCATCCACTTACATGTCCCAAGGTTGAAATCTGTTCGGATCGTAGGTAAACGTAATGTCTTGTTCGGCCTTGACGCTTACCTATATTGTAATTTTAACTTAAGTAGTGGTCGCCTAGTGGTTTAAATTCTACCATTTAGCTTCCAGATACAGTAGGTAGGTACTTCTATAGGCAAAACCTGCTAAACTCCCGTGCTCGTAATATGCTTAAAAGGGTATAAAGCTTTATCTTCACGTCCTAATATTGATGATATAGATTCAACCTAATCAGTACCAAAGGCTAATTTATCTCTGTAGTAGGTAGGTATTTCTTTCTACTTAAACTTTTAGTCAGGAAACGCAAATCCTGTAAAAAAGCTTGGCTAACCAGTCGACTGGTATTTTTTCAGCACGATATTAGGTAAGTGTGGTTGACTTGTAGTAAGTAAATTATTATAATTAGAAGAGAAGAACCTCTTAGGTAATTGGCACAGCATGCTGGGCACGGGTTTGCTCTTTATTCCTCGTAGCATCCTCAATTGTTCACTGGTCACTGCACTAACGAAATTTTGAACTTCCATCATACTTACTTTACGACATTAAGTAAGAACATCAAGATTTACATTAACAAAAAAGAATCCCTACGTAAATTAAAGGTACACTCTATATAGCTATTTATAAAGATTACGTAAAATTGTTAAAGACTAGACTAACGGATACTCAACTCTAGCTGACCTGCGGAAGTAAGTCAGACGGACAGACGCACTACCTATGTTACACTATACAGACACGTTGCTTCATCGGAAGTATTCCGACATAATGATCATGGAGTATAATAAGCGTCAAAGGTTGGATTTCAAGGGAGACCAGAGAAGTAAGACATTGAAGCAACCAGGGAAGTTCATGCATATTAGAAAAATAAGATCTATTTCATCTGGAGGAACACTACATTGAAAGTATCTGGTCTGACGATAATATCGCTAGAAACAGCTTTACAATACCATTCTTCAATTTAGCTGCCAAAGTCAAGTGTAGAGTTCCCGTGTATATAACGTTCCTTAAGAGTTCAAATTGGGCCTCCAAGCCTATGTAGGTATATTATATATTTTAAAATGTGACAGTCTGTATGTTTGTTCATTAATAACGCCTAAACGGCTCAACGCATTTGCATGAAACTTGGCACACGGGTAAACTATGGATTATGTTTTGGTCTATTTACCCCGGCAGCAGCTACCTACGCTATATGTTCCTGTGGGAGCATTTTATTTATTTATTTATTAAGGTTAACCAATGTATTGTTTACACAGAACATTACGCTGCGATTGACAGATATACATTTGATAGTGTAACAATCACTTAAAGGCTAACACCGCATGCACAGTAAACGGCTTAAATGTACAAAATGAATTATTACTACAACGATTAATTAGGTTAGTTTCTCCTTAAGATTAGGTTAGTTATAACAACAATCAAATTTCCGATAAACAAACGGGCGAAACCGCTGGCAAATACTAGTTGTAAATAAAATCTGTAAAATAAATGTAAATGGAAATCAAATTAATTGGTACTTATTGTATAATTTTAATTAGTATGTAAAGATAGATACAATCGGCACGTAATAGGCATACAAATCAAAAATTTACGTCACTAGATCTTGAATGACGTTAGCGACAAATTATTTCCCAACAGACACGTAAATCTATAGGTACCTATACATAACTATATAAATAGAATAAATAAATAATAAATAAATATTGCTGGACAATCCACACAGCATCATCTAGCCCCAAGCTAAGCAGAGCTTGTGTTATGGGTACTAGATGAATGATATACTTAATACAATACATTACATATATAGATATTCTTTTATTATACATAGGAAATACCCAGAACACCCGGAAAAAATATTTGTAAATCGTACAAACATTTGTCCCAAGGCGGGAATCGAACCCGCAACCTCTTGCGTCGCAGGCGGACCTTCGCCCGCCGCGCCACATCGGTCGTCCACTAGAAACTAGCACTACGCCCGCGACTTCGTTTGAGTGTATTTCGTACTTTTCCCTACAAACTTTAACATACCCTATTATATATAAAATTAAATATAGCGTGTTACTCGCTGATAATATACCTTTCTATTCTACTTACCTATGTGTGAAATCTTTTTAAATCGGTCATGGAGTTTTTGAGTTTATCCATTTGAAACAAACAATCAAATCTTTCCTCCATATAATACTAGTTTAAGTACTAAGTATAGAAGAAACTAAGTATAAATAAGTGTCTGTTTGTAACTAATGACAGCATATAAAAATACGGTCAAAGAGCAACCTGGGACTCCCACATTCAACTTCAACTTATGGGGAAGATTTATAAAACCATGATAAGACCTGCTGTCTCGTATGGACCATGTTCGGCCACAAAAGGGGTGAATGAAAGGCAGAGATGCATGCAGCTGAAATCAAAATGCTGAGAGGAATTTGTGTTGTTACGCGACTGGATGAAATAAAAAATGAGTATGTTAGCAGTCTGAAAGTGGCGCCTGTGACCAAGAAGTTGTGTGGAAATCGGTTGTCATGGTATGGGCATGTCAAGCAAAGGAATGAGGATCATATTGTGAACAAAGTTTTGCGTATGAATATGAAGTGTTACAAGAGTAGAGGAATACCAGAAAGGACTGTGAAAGATGATATGGCTAGGAAAAAGGTGACTTTTGATATGAAGGTAAATAGAGAAGTATATATCAAATAATTTGGTATAAGGGCAGGAGGATGATGACATACATAGTATAATTATATATGAAGGAGCTAGGAACTAAATTAATAAATCATCAAAAGACTGGTCCTAATGAGTTTCGCTTCCGATTAAGATCATGATCCATCCATATTTCTACCCACAGCTAATGCAGAATACAGATATGTAGACGAAGTGTAATTTTACTGTAAAAACAATCTTATGAAATTTAAGTCATAGCTTCATTATAGAAGTTGATCAGTTAGCCTAGCAAATCTTATTTTTAAACCGACTACGGCGTGGTTACCTAGGCCATATCTCAAATAACGCAAATAAAAATTTGAGGATTGTGATCAAGTTTTCTTACAGACAGAAGTGAACTGGCTAGGTTGTTGTTACCAAATACCCAGCATTCCAGCATAGCTTTCTTCTTATCACTAGAACTCAAGAGGACGTTGGGCCAATAACTTATGCGGCCGATAAAGTTCGACTCTTGTCTTTGTAATGAGATGTTGTTAACAATACAACACCTTTTGTGTAGATATAAGGGACTTCATTCAGTCTATTGAGTCCCTCATTATTGTGTAAAAGCGTGTAGGTACAGAGGCCAGCACATCAAGCTACCCCAAACTATTAAATTCCTTTGATAGTTTTTCAACTTTATTACAAAAGAATAAGGTTCATGGTCAATTGTGTACCCACCAAGTGTACCTCCACCCTCATCTGCTCCTGCGTGGTATCTATATCGCCAAAACAGGTTTCCATTTTTTCTCGACTTAGTTCTTTTGCTGAAGATTAGTTTATAATAGAGCACAGTTCAAAGTGATCCATCAATTAGAAATACTCCAAACCAAGAGCCAAAGCTCAAGACAGCAGACAGCCTGTCTGTCAAAGTTTCAGCAGCGTCCTTCTGCCTGATGAAAATCACGAACCCTCCAATGCATCGATTATCAACACTGCTTCGAAGACATTATTGGCACGATGTCAAGAAATTGACGGCTCATTTCTCTCTCAACGAATCTCGACACAATGAAAACTAGTTCAAGCGATTTAATAGTTTCGTGAATTATCAAATAGCATATTAAGTACCTAGGTAGCGTTGACAGGCGTCCGGATAAAGCCGGACACAGGTAGGCTTATTGATTAGGTGTTCGGCCAAAATAAACGGTGTTCCGCTTGTCCGGCTTTTGCAAGACTAAGCTTAGCTTATGTTTCTCAACTGCCCAACACGATAAGACAGATAATTCGTTTTTATTAGTACACCAAACCATACGAACAGTATTTATATACATTTTTTTTGTCGTACCTATTAATACTGAGACAAAATCCTCAATAATGTAGGGTGTCCGGTCTTTCTACCCAAATGTCCTGCTAAACTGGCTGGTCTGTCCGGCTATTAGCTTTGGCGACCTGGCAACCCTATACCTAGGTAGGTTTTAAGCTACTAAGAATAGAAACAATTTCTTACAGTCTTCTTTTATCACTCATCTTTTGCCGTAACCTAGGAAGATATTGTATCTGTGTGACTAGCTAGTTTTAAATACTTTAAATTGCACCTAATCTGTGGACCACGTACTGGGTAGCAGAATTATTTTAAAACGTTATATTTAGGATAATATAACTGTTTCTTACTGTGCTACTGTTTGTTTTTCCTGAAATAAATAATGAACCTCTTCGAAGACAACAATGGACATTAGAGACACGCTCAGCACTATCGAAAGCTATCTTAGATTCTTAACACCTCACAGTCTTACCTAACAGCAAGTACCTATCTCACTTACAGTGAGGTGGGGTAATCTGTGATAAATGACACTTTATCACTTTTGGTATATTTATATCCGCGTCTGTCAGTATGCAAACAGAGTCACGACGCGGCGAGATGATCTTACGGATGTAAATAAAAGCGTAGGCTAGTAGCTACACAACTCCGTACCTATCTGTGTACAATCTTATGTTGAAATACTAAGGTAAATCAGATAAAGACAAGCTTGACATAAGCCTTGACCTAACCGGAAAAGAACGGCATAATTTTATGTTTGAATGGGACGTCAAAACAACTAAACACTATTGTGACCCAAACTCCCAATCCGAACTCTCGTACGCGTACGGTACACCGCGCATCAGTCGTAGGCACAAACTAGCATAAATTGATTGTTTTAAAAAGACTGACAGCGAGTTTACCTACTGCTTATCTCTTTAAAACACATTTATTGAAGTACCTACCTATAGGAAAAACAAATCTATATTTCTTGGACAGTTCGACGACCTATGTGGCGCGGTGGGCGAAGGTCCGCCTGCGACTTAGGAGGTTGCGGGTTCGATTCCCGCCTTGGGACAAATGTTTGTACGATCTACAAATATTTGTTCCGGGTGTTCTGGGTATTTTCTATGTATAATAAAAAGTATCTATTTATGTGATAATATATTGTATTAAGTGTATCAGTCATCTAGTACCCATAACACAAGCTCTGCTTAGCTTGGGGCTAGATGATGCTGTGTGGATTGTCCAGCATTATTTATTTATTTATTTATTATTTAGTTTAGTGTATTTCTTCTAATCTTACAAATATTGTTTAATGGTTTTAAGCCTAGTCTAACCACTTAACTGCAATCTCTGGTTTTTCGTCTTGCGTGGCATAGCATCGCGCGTCTCACGTAATATTGCCAGAACACACCTTCTTATTCATTACAAAAGGATAATAAACACTTATTATTGAAACTCTTACAGCGTTCTGACCCGTTTAACCCTAATTAAAATAACCCCATGCATATAACCTTCATCTATTAATATCGTTTGGAAACCGTAGTATCGGTATGATTTATCATTCACCATTCACGTCTCGTAAAGATGCAGTGTAGTTGTAACATTGAAAATAAACATCGACATGACCTCGAAAATAACAGGTATTTTCATGAGTATCGAGTATGCTTAGCGATTATTTCATGTTTTTGTTATAACTATCATGTAGATAGGTAATAAAAACATAAAATAATAATGTTTCCACAGCAAATTCTAGTCGCCCAATCTAATATATAAAATTCTCGTGTCACGGTGTTTGTTATTCAACTCCTCCGAAATGGCTCTACCGATTTTCGTGAAGTTTTGTGAGCATATCGGTTAGGTCTGCGAATCGGACAACATCTATTTTTCATCCCCCTAAATGTTAAGGGTGGTCCAGCCCAATTTTTTTTTTGGCTTAATATGGCAAAACAACGTTTGCTGGGTCAGCTAGTCTAATATATAAAATTCTCGTGTCACGGTGTTTGTTATTCAACTCCTCCGAAATGGCTCTACCGATTTTCGTGAAGTTTTGTGTGCATATCGGTAAGGTCTGCGAATCGGACAACATCTATTTTTCATCCCACCTATTGTGGTCCACCCCAAACATTTTATATGGCAAAACAACGTTTGCTGGGTCATCTAGTATATGTATATTTTAGCTGGCTGTTTTGGGAGATTTTTATCGGGAAGAGCCCTATATTTAAGCAAGCCACAAGGTTCCGAAGCTTTGAGCAGTTGGCAAAGAATTACAGTTGGTCAAACTTTGTAGGTATTCACTTGCCAAGCTAATCAAGACATTTTACATTGGCGGCCAGGATTCTCCCATAAACATCCATTTAAACCATCCTCCCGTCTCGAGAGTTGGGACGTTGCCATCCAAATTACTGTCATTATATTAACGCATTCCGGAAGTGCAACAAAGCTTTAAATATAAGGCGCTAGAGTTACATAAATAGTGTGTCTCTAGTTTCTGTCGTGACTTCATGAGACTGCGCGCACGCATCGGTGTGGTGTTTGACGCGCCTCCTCCGCCGCCGCCCCTCGCGCCAACCGATGCGTTGGCATAGGTTAGGAACCCACTGGCAGCTCAACGGCGTGCCTTTCCCGCTTTGAACTGGCTCGGCTTTTTCCGTTGACACCGATTTATGCATCTATGAACATAATGTCAGCTGAGATAATCTTACACCTGTAACTGCTCATGTAAATAATTCTATAATAATTTTGGTTTAACGCTAGACCACACTAGCATCAAATTCAAAGTACTCAAAGTCTTCTGACTCTCTTGCTTCATAGCACATTCCCGTCCTTTAACAGATCATGAGCTAAATTTTATTGCAGCTTTAAGGATACTTAAATTGTTCACATTAACATTTACATTGTTTTGAAAACTTTAATAGTAAATGTGAGATTCTACCTAGCTGTTTTTTTATCTATATTTTCCGTTTAAACTGTCTTTTTTTTATTTACACTGTCAACACAGTGTGCAGCTGAAGAAGCAGAAGCTTTTACAGTGAAATTGGCTGTATGCAGACGAGGAATAGGAGCTATGATTTTGAAACCCAAAAGATTGAACGCAAAGCAACATGCCAACGAATTACCAATTAAAATAAACCCTGCATGTAATAATTTAATCGGTGATACGAGTAGTCACGTAAGAACAAAATTATACGGTCACAGACCGTCATGATTCGTTAACAGCCACATCCAAAAATAAGTCATCGGCCTGGCCTTCACATGTACTGAACACTACAAATATTGTGCGCACTCTGATGCATGATAATTGTACAACATATTATGGACCTGAGATTTATAGCTCCACTGAAAGGTAATAATCATATTTTACAGACAACCAACAAAAGGGTAGGTAATATAAATCCACAGGAGTTGGTATTAAGAAAGACGATTGATGAAGAGTATGACAAAATAAAAGATTCAACCAAATTTGCTGAGAGGTAAAGAAATTAAGTGTAAGACGGTAAGGCCCTTATGTAGAATTATATATGACTCACCTGTTAGTTACGTTTACTGGATAAAAAGTGGTTGTTTCCATCATTATAATTCTGGTGTTCAGAGGAAGAAAATATTTACTTCAGTTGATTAAAAATGGACTTTTTGTGTTGCCAAGGCTAACAGCTATATACAACCTTCTTTTTGTGCTAAGTTATAAAGTAAAGAAACTTTGTAGATGTTGATCTTAGCTTAGTATATCTGTTGAAGGTACTATGTATGTAAAATGTAATCTCCAGTTATCTAATTGGTAACGATTAAATTTAATGGCAATGATAGATTTTTCCATTGATGATAGCCAGAGATGAAACTAAGTAATGTACCTAAGTCTTCATAATGTGTTTAGTGCAAAATATACCTTATGTTGTATTAATTAAATTTCCTAACCTTCTACTTTACGCAGTTATTGGGTGAATAGGGTACCAGCTACTACGATTAACAGAATAATAAAATAAAGATAGGCTGGCTCGAAAGTTGCAAAGGTATTTCAAATATTTAAACCAACAAAACGCCAATCAAGTTTCTATGAAGTAAATCTAAAGTCAAATCCAGCAGTTATGATTGGTTGGTGGAAATGTCAACAACGAATCAAAACACTAGCTAGACATTTGATTTGACAAAATAATAAAGGCACTTTTTTCACTCTTAGTTACACCGAAGGATGAGTAAGTTTATTAGATATTGACATAAGTGGCAGAAGACGTGGGCGAAGTTGGAAGTTTGGAAACCCGATGCCCCTAATAGCTTTCTCCAACTCATTAAAAATATTAACCTCAAGGCTATCTAAATAAAATCTAACCGAGGCGACGAGGTGCTAAAATGTTTAAAACCATATTGCTAGCTCTTGCTGCCTAGATTTTCTTACTTCTTAACCTTTTCTATAAAAGGCAAATAAATAACTCGTACTTCTGAAAGAATAGTAAAACAAAACGTTACTTATCCAAGGCGAGGTGATAAAATTGTCATGCTCGCTTCGCTCCTTCATGCACTCTAGATTCTCGATTTTATCCATAAGCCGACAAGGTAACTCCTAGGAATACAGGTCAAAGGTAAAACTAACTTTTTGAAGGGCATTCAATTTTCTAGTTTTTTTTACTCGCTGTTGCATTCTGGGTTAGTAAGATCACCGTTATAGTAAGTGCTAGAAAAAAAACATTTTCAAAAATGCGCAACATGTTTCTTGTCCACATTATTCTCGCCCCCACATTGGATATCGATAACTAAGTAAAACATGTAATAGGTAAATTATAATGTTCAGCGTCAGCCTATAATGGCTGATAATTACATCTATCAAGTAATGGAAAATAACACGTGTTTATAAATAATCATGCGGTTCTGAGAGATATAAGCTCTATCAATGAAAACAGTTTATTTTTATAACAGACTCGCGATCAGCTGTGTATTTAAATACTTGAAATAATTATAGAAAGAGTTTGTGAATCAGACTGTTTAAAACATCGTAGACGAATTTATTTTTGTGGTTTTAGCTTGTTTCTGTGGTTGTCTAAGTTTTGTGGTACTGTCGTCGGTTAATCTAGGCATGTTAGTAAAGCACCTGCGAACTACGAGTAAGTACCTGCGCCTAGGATAAATACCTACACGCTACCATGTTCTATAACAGGTAGCGTGTTATAGCACTAATTGGTTCTAATAAAAAAAAAATGTGTTGCTCTTACTAAATTTTCATGGGTAAACATTTCCTTTACTAAACCGCTTATCTATCGAATTATTTTTATGAAAGTAGTTTACAGAAAAATACAAAATACAAACATGTATTTTTCTGTTAAAAATATATGCTTTTATATAAATATTTTGATTCCCTTTGATCCGAATTCCCTGCATTATTATTATGTGTAATTAAATTAGGTGGAATATAAATACATATTACATTAAAGGATGGTGGGACTAGGTAAAAAGGGGATTGTAGTAGTCATGAAAAAGAACAACTTTTACTACTTATGGCGCATAACCCTAAAATCACCAAAAAAACCTCAGCTACTCTATGTTGTAGGTACTTATTTTCGCGGTTGTAGAGTTGGTCAAATTGATCAAAATTAAATTAACAATTTAAACGCCAGGTGGCGGACAAACAATAAATTTTCTATTGTGTCTCGTTGTCTCGCAGTTACGGTGTTAAATTAACACGAACGCGGGCAGAGCCGTGGCGCACACACGGCAACACGTTACAAATCAACTAATTGCCTATTTATTAGCACATAATAATATAATCGCTGTTTGGTTGGCCCCAATTTGTGATGGATAGGAAGTATTTTTTTATGTAAGTACTTAATTATCTTTACAATTACAACTACCTAATAACATATTAATTTTATCAATACCAAATAACTCAATATTAACCAGTTACATGACCCTTCCGCGTTTAATTCACTTTACATGTTTTAATTAATTGCTCCTATAGTTTTTTTATTAAATAAATTCCCAAGATTGACCTTTCATAACGTTTCAAGGTATAAGCTTAAAAAATAAAAACAAGAAATCTATTAAATTGTGTACGTAACCTCGTATTTTGTATTAACTACATATTTTTTAAAGTTTGAATGTAAATAAGTCTTGCAGTTAAACAAAGAACATTAACTTTTTTTTTGTTAACGGGGGGAAACCTTCAAAACGCGCCTGGACTTTTGGGGAAAAGACCAATGTGTTCGAGAATCTTACCTCACACAAATACCCCGGTGATCACCATCAGCACATGGAAGGGGCCCCCTTACCTCTTAAGAGACCACTCCGGGACCCCCTCTGTTCAACGCCTGTTAGGGCACATCTCTGAGGAGACGGTAAAGAGGTCTCCCCTGAACCTTGCTGTGGACGGCGACACGTGATCACTATGTTACCGCATTCCCTGAGGTCATTCGGTGGGCGAACAGAGTCCCCACTCTGAGCACCCGCGACCCCAGAATAAAAGAACATTACCTAATATTGCACACTCGACGCTCCTGTCTATGACTCGATTACCTGTAGAAATTATGGTGTCATAGACAAGAGCAACTTATCGTTTTACTATTTTTTGGATCGCCCATATCTTTATCTATTAAACAAGTTCCACACACCGGGTTTCTGAAAAGCTATAATAATGTCAAAGTCATTGCATTTGAAGGTCCGCCTGCGACGCAAGAGGTTGCGGGTTCGATTCCCGCTTTCGGACAAATGTTTGTACGATCTACAAATATTTGTTCCGGGTGTTCTGGGTATTTTCTATATATATAATAAAAATATCTATCTATGTAATGTACTGTATTAAGTATATCAGTCATCTAGTACCCATAACACAAGCTCTGCTTAGCTTGGGGCTAGATGATGCTGTGTGGATTGTCCAGCAATATTTATTTATTATATTTATTTATTGAAAGTAATGTCAACTAATTATGGTTGGCCATGCATTGACTGAATAAACATTTTTTTACGTAGATCGGCCTATCAAATGCCTGGGAGCATAATTTCACAATCTTAATGTTCCATGCAGAGACGAGATACGGTAGGCCGCTTGTAGACGTCCGTGTTTTTCACCGGACAACAGACCGTGTCCTTAGCATTTGTTTGTGCTGGACACCGGTTCGGCATCCGGTGCATGTAAACACATTCATTATAAAACATGCACCACCGCGAATCCGGCGAAAATGACAGTCCGTTGTCCGGTGGAAAAAACGGATGTTTACAAGCGAATGCGCCGCGCCGTCGATTGTTCTAAAATCAGAGGGGCATTTCCCGTATTTTCAAGAACGTCATTCTTGTCACAATCTGTCGAAAATACGTCTAATTTACCAACATTTTTGACGTTGATTGTCGCTGAGATTATATTGCGACCTCAGGATTATTTCACCTCATATTATTTATCGACATAAGCGCCATCCCGCACGGGTTTCGTCTCAGTTTGACCAGAGATTTAAGAAGGTACATCTCTCAAGTTATTGACCGCAAGCAAACACAAATAATACTTAATACGTATGTAGGTACGTACCTAATACACTATAACATTACGTATTACATTTACTGTTTAGCATTTTCAGTTAGTTGTGAGGTCATAGGGTCAGGACCCTCATTGTTCTTCCAATTTTATTATTCATCCTGCTTGTTTCAGACTCAGGTTACGAGTAAGTTTATTCTATACTTACTCGTGAAGGAAAGCATTTGATTTTGATATAAGTATGAAGAAAATATAATAATTAACAGTCTATCCTACTTTTAGGGGTCCCACAGCAAAATAATGAATAAGGAACCCTTTTTTATCATTTTGCTGTGGTGGGGTCATCATATTTGAGACTATGTAAGTCTTTCTGTCACAGATAATTATTTTAAGAACTTCTTATACTATCGTCTTCTAATTTGGAACACTGCTTGCAAAACAAATGCTTCCCACTTAGGTCAATTTTCATTGCAATAGGAATCGAAATGGGGGTCAACCTATACATAGACAGACTGGATTTGACAGCACGATTGTAGGTTCAATTCCCGCACGGAACAAATATTTGTATGGCCTAAAGTACAGGTAGTAGTCTGGCTGTTTGTGACTGTAAGTTTGAATGTTTGTAAATGCACCCACGACACAGGAGAAATTCCTAGTGTGGGGCAACGTTTAAAAAATTAAATAAATATAGACCAAGTTCCTTTTTCGTGATTAAATATTAACTTGCTAAACGAGACCGATGAGTCTCAAATATGATGACCCCATTTGTTAATAAGAATAGAATACTTCCATTTGTTTGTGATTTCTGTTGCCAACTTATTTGGCTCAGCCCCCTCCAGATTTCCAGAGCATTCTATAATGCTTCAAATAGGTTAGTTTATCCCCGTAATAAGCAGGTACTAGGCATATAGAACATTGACCAACACGATTACGACATCCGTGAGTGGTGATAACACTGATAGTAGGGTGCAACGACCCGGATTTGTATAAGAAATATAAACTACAATAACTATAAGTAATTATAAATAAAATGTCGATTGTCTGGTCTGGACAACTCGTGGCAAAACAGCTGATGCGTAGTAAGAATCTACTACGAGTATATATCAATGATTTACGCCTTAATATTTAGTAACACCACACATCACGCTTATATTCCCCGTAGGGTCCGTCAGAGAAGTAACACGTAGATACTATAAAGGAGCTTGAAGCTAGATTAAAACAGTCGATCGAAGGCTAAGCTATGCTTGCCGAGGTCAGATTGTGGATGGGTGACTGTTTATTACATATCGAGACCCCTCCGTGCCTCGGAAAGCACTTTAAGCCGTTGGTCCCTGCTGTCATTTGTAGATCTTTAAAAGTTGTTACGGGTAGTCAGAACCCCGAACACCGACTGGTATCATACAGAGAAAGCACGAGCAATAATCACCACGCTTCCTCAAGATGGTTGACGGTTCCAGACTTACATTGATTATAAGTTCAGGTTTCCTCACGATGTTTTCCTTCACCGATGTCAGTGATTCCTAAAATAAACTTAGAAAGTGCGCTCCAATTAAAAAAGTCACATTGGTAGGTACTTGCCCGGATTCGAACCCACCACCTCATGCATGAGGTGGTGGGTTCGATTCTCTAACCACTGGGCTATTACTATCAGCATATAGGGGCAGAGTGCCAAATGCTACAATGTAACTGGCGATATCGCGCCGCTTTTGCCAAATATTTTTGTAGGTGCCAGCACTCAGACCATTTCCATCTTGCAAAGCAATAACAGCAGGGCTGCAGATCTAGGCGATAAGCGTAAGTCCAGAGATGTGTGCCCGTATCTGGGTTTTATCTCGATGAGTTTCTTGAACGCAAAGAATATCGCAGTGAGTTTTGCGGTAGACATCAGAGATAATTACCGATTTGTTTAGGGAGAACCCTTCGATGTTAATCGAGACTACGCATAGAACCGGTTTTGTAGGTGGGCTATAGATTGCCATCGTAGTGAAAGGAGAAGCTAGTTAGCGTGATGTTCAGAATGTGCCGGACGTGAAGAGGCTTAGACACGTCTGTTGGGGAGGCTCCTTTCATACACCTTCATGAACAACAGTGATGGTAACTCAATGATAGGTCACACAATGGATACCATCCTCTGTGCATTGGATAATACTAAACGTGCTACGATAGTGGTTACATCAGAAGCCCAAATAATCTGGCAAGCGGTCTACATGAAAGATCCAGTAATATGTCATACAGGTCAGATGGCAGACGCGTTTTTAACCCCCGACGCAAAAACGACTTGGTGTTATAAGTTTGACGTGTCTGTGTGTGTGTCTGTCTGTGGCATCGTAGGTTCCGAACGGATGAATCGATTTTGATGTGTGTTGATGAGTGTTCTTAGCTATGTTTGTTGAAAATCACAAACAGAAAAACAGGCACAAAAATCTCTAAAAAGCAAAAATAAGCTCTTATTCGGTCAGGGAATGGCCAACGTACAGCAGTTTATTTTATTTACCGAACGATTCCCCAACGTGAGTACGAGGCTTAATTGTTTATGCTTTTTAGAGTTTTATTTTGTTTTTGTGTTTGAGAATCGAACAGCAAAACGAGTAAGTACCTAATGGTGAAGTTCTAAGAGTTGGTAGACTGAAAGCAGACGGTAGTTAGTAAGGTGGATACAAAGTTATAAAACTTCGTATATTCTAACTCATATTGATACGTTATCAGAACATACTGTTTTTCTAAGAGACTAATTAATCAGTCTAGACATTAATAGAACAATTAATTAGTAGGCACTCGAGGACTTAAACAACTTCATATTTATACGCGAGACTTCTATCGTGACTAAGTAGGTAACTGATAAGAGACGAGCCAGGGCTTAGCTCTTGACATTTAGTTCCGGCTGACAATTAAACATTACTCATCATTATCATCATCATTGGTTCTCCTGCTCTTATTCCAATTTGTTGGGGTCAGCGCAGCATGTCTTCTTCTTCCATACATCTCTTGTTGCCGTCATCTCAATAGTCATATATCATGTTTTCACAGTATCCATCCATCGTTTCTATGGTCTTCCCTTAGCGGCCAAAAAAACTCCTCACCATGATTTTTTCTTAAAGCATAAGTAAAATTATTAAGTAGTTATTATTTTATTTTATTTCTTAATATATTAATATTTGTATCGTTTTAAAGAAATAAAAAGTAGATACCCTTTTATATAATGTCTTTCATAAAATCTCGAGAACCTTTTGATTATGCAAGACCCAGACCTTTGGGGGCATCCAAAGGTCTGGGATCTTTGGGGTCACTTGCACGCACATCCTTAGGTGTTCGACGAGTGTCGAGGTATTGCTACGGCTATGAGGAGAATCCTGGAAGTACGTAGCATTTGACTGGAATACCGAAATAACGTTTCCGAATCTTCATTCAAGCCGGCCAATGAAAGCAAGAAAGAGGTGGGAGCTCTGTTCCCCGTCAGTATCTCTTCCACAGATCATTAATTCTATGATCTGTGGTCTCTCCGGTCGGTCAATGAAGGCAAGACAGTGCTGAGGAACAAGATTTCTCTCGGGAGATCGGGCCCATGGAGTCACGTCACTACTGCCCAACAGCTTACCACAAGCTGAACAACGTACTTATGATTTTAATTATTAAGTATGTATTTAAACACCAAATAAAAGAACTGAGAACAAACACCTTTAATGCAACGTACAACAATTTTAAAAAACAAACTGTGTACAATGGGCGGACTTATCGCAGAGGGCGATCGGACAACAGACAACCTCTGCATTTGTGTATTTAATTTAGCATATTTAATATGAGAATACTCGAAAAACTCTAACAATAGAAATTGACATACGCTTTGTCCAAAACACAGCGTTTTGCAAATAAATTGCATTTGGTACACCGAATTGTGCTTTAATTAATTGATGACAAGTAGGAACTACCCAATACCTAGTAGGTAGCTTTAGTAACTCAAGAAACTTATTTATTTATTTATCTACAATTTGCATAACTCGACAAAGTATTTGGAACAGCTAGCAGCGTTTTTTTACGTCTTCATGGCTGGTTCCGTAGTAAAAGTTGTTCATTTTCATGAGTACTTTCACTACCTGAAATATTGCCAATGAATTAAAAGTTACCTTGTATAGTTTTTCATTGCATCAACAATACCTGTCGCCTTTGTTGGAATGACAAGAAGAAAGATGGTGATGGTGAAAGTAGTACCAGTAGATACAGAATAATATCTCGGATGAGTCAACTATGGTTCTTAGTAAATGATGATTTGAGGACTAGAAGTAGGTAAGGTGCTTCATTTCTTAATGACGAGAAGTAAGGAACTTCATGTTCACCTAACACAGATGATAACGTTACACTATCTTTATATTTTAGCTAGTTTAAACACCATGCAATACAAGTTCCATCATGCCGCAATATCGCAATCTAATCTGTAATTACACTGTACACCTGACAACTGGGGGCTGCGCTACCTTTCGTTCAATACTTAGGTGAATAGACTATAATCTTCAGTGTCTACACAAGGACTACACATTTTAATTTGGAGCCCCGTGTCTCCAAAGGCTAAGAACGACTAGATACTAGTCTATCTGTAAGTAATTTATTATTTATTTATATAAAAGTGCTTGACAGAGCAATGTCAGAACGCTGTAACCCCTTAGTGGCATCGGCCGCCCGGTACACCTACTCGCGAATTAGCAAAATTCGTAGACGTCGAAATACACTAACAGAGCCCGATCACTCTCCTCCAGGAGAGCAGTAAGGCAGCACTGTTCGCAAACGCAGACTTCCGTCCTCGCCGCCGCCGCGCCGCGGCCCGTCGCGTCGCGACGATTCCGTCAATCTCCTCACCCCGATCCTTTGCTCGAGCCAGCCCGCGTCGATGGGCCAGTAGTTTTTAAATTAGTCCCTAAATAATATATCTATTAGATCCCGCCCGTCCCTTTGCTGTCCTCTCAAAACGACGCCCTATGCTCGTACGTACGGGGTGCCCTTAGCGTGTGGTCGATTAGCTCTTAAGTTTGTACGCCCTGGCTGGAGGCCTTCATTTTTAATTAAGTCCCCACATGAAAGTTCGGTTCAGCAGTTAATAACCCTGAAATAAAAACTGCGAGATGCCTATTAAAAAAAAAAACCCAGTTCAGATTGACCCGTTTTGGGTCACGTTTGGACAAGGCATGGGAACAAACCAGATTAACAAAGATGTCCTAGTCGACAATATTTACGAAATATCAATATATTTTTTACTAAATAGACAGAGTAATAAATTTGTCATAAAACTTTTTTATGTAACATATTGATAAGCCCTTTATGTAATGTAATATCGTTTTATTTCCCACATAAAATAAAATAAAACCACGTTAAATTACTTTCTGTGTAACTTATGACTACAATATTAACCTTGATTAAATTAAATACGCCAATACTTAAGATTGGTTGTTAATTATTCCTGTTTTTAGATCATACTTTACGACAAGACTTTATAATGTGAATTATAGTAGGTATATTGTGCGGCTCCCGGTTGTATCAGTAGATAATTTGATTACTTAATCGTATCATTGACAAATTTATAGCATTAAGAATGCAATTCACTAACAGATAAATGAATTCATGAAAGACGAGTTGTCAGTAATACCGTCGTTCAGCGCTTTCGAGCACTTCAGTGTAAGTACTGATGCACCTAGCTGTTTGCAGGGAGTTAAAATCTAATCCATAAAGAAAGCGCCGAAGGTGCTCAGTACTGCTAAGTATATTAATATTTTTATTTTCGTTCACATAAGATCATTATTATTTCTTGTAAGATTTTGAAGTGTCCATGCAATAGGGATGTGTCCTAGGTAAAAATATATTAAGTCTATTTAGTCCGTCAGTAAGATTACCAAAAAATATTGGACACGTATTTTTTGCTTACTTAATTCAATAAAGGTGACAATGATATAGCACATCAAAGTTCAGGAGAAGGGGCTTGTGACGTCACGCCCGCGCCGTGCTACAATTTTGACGAAAAGTGTAGCACGGCGTGACGTCACGCGCAAATTCAACGCACTATACCGTCGTCATTTTTGGTTTACGTGACAAAAGAAAAAATACGTGTCCAGTATTTTTGAGTAATCCAACTTTCGGACCAATCATATTTTTTAAGGACACTACCCTATTATTATAATGAATATCTGAAGCATTAAGTAAATTAGAAATCGGACGTTATGAACAATATTCTTATCCAATATCATAGACGATGCTGCGATGTAAACAAATAAAAGATACAGTCGGCGGTAAACAAGTTATCTTGTCAGACGACGAAACAAAAATAGACGTATTAAAAATAATGACGCGACCGAGTTTATGATATTTCGTAATGTTTGTAAAACGTAAATAAATTGAAGAAAATATAGGTAGGTTATTGTGTCTAAATATTGTTTCGGAAGAAAAAGAGTAGCAAATTTTCATTTATTTAATTACTAAGATAGGAGGTTCATCATTTAAATAGAGCCGCCGATCACGCATATTATTTTAATGACTGCCACTAAACATCACGATGAATAGAATAAACTTATTCGTGTTCAGGTGAATTGTTACAAATTACTGTTTGATTTCAGGGACATTCTGCCACGTGGCATGTAAAAATTAGTACTTATAGGTAACTAATGCAAATCAAAACAATTTTGTTACACATTATACAGCTTTTGAAATAAAATGTAAATTACTCATTCCAATAAAACTAACAGTACCGCAATACGGAGTTAATAGGAACACAGGGATACATAGAAACACAACTTGGAATCATAAGTTAAATAATTGTTTGTTACATAAGTACAGGAATTTTCATTTTCTGGGCCAAGATATTCTTGGGTTGTCGGTTCGGGTATTTCTTAAAAAGTCTTACAAGTTTACTCGTAAAGACTGTTAGGTACCTTATTATATTATGTAGATGGTTGCATGCTGATTGGTTGATGGATGCAATGAGGTGGTACGGTTTCAAGTTTCAAGCTCTTGGACAAAGAACAACGGAGATTTCTACATCGAGATAGAGTGAGAATGTATAGGATGTGTGTTGCTCTTTCAGGTAAAAACTACTGGACGGATTTCGGTAGAAGTTTAAACTATTATAGCTTATACCTACTTCAGAATAACACAAACTGTCTTAACATATATAAATTACGTGTCACGTTGTTTGTCCGCTATGAACTCCTAAACTACTGAACCGATTTTAATAAAATTATGCACACAGTGTTTTGGTCAATCTTAAAAGATAGGACAGTATTTATTTCGATTATTGACCTCAATATTTTTTTTATTGCAAATTAAATAATAAGTTCCAAACATTTGTAACAGATGGCAGTGTAACTTAACTTTTAAGGCGGTACGAAGGTCGCCGGGACAGCTAGTAATTTATAAAGATACAATCCGTATTTGATGTGCCGATAGTTGATGAATGTGGATAACTTTATAAAATGCTTCGTTTGTCGCCTATCCGTGACTACGTGAGGTGTCTGCACACTTGACGCGTCCCCTTGCCATCATTTTAGGTGTCATTATATTACATTAGGCAGGTCAGGGGCAATTTGAGCAGTGGGCGGCGGCAATGTGAACTTAGGGCCCTAATCTTTACTACTTCCTCGTTCATACACAGAATGATTTGTCCCGTTTCAAATCCACTAACATTTGGTAGACTACGGTTGAAGACGAGCTAATCCGAAATGATGTCGTGTGATGGTGAAATAATTTACATACTTTTTTTGTGTAAGAAATTCTGTGGGTTAAAGAGGACGCCGGGTTAAGAATAGGAGCCATAGCAAACTTGTGTCTGCAGACCTACAGAAGAAAAGCAGAAAATATAAATCAATTTAAATCTAAATTACTACCGGGCCACATCTGTCTTTTTTTTTTTTTAATCAATGTGTAAAGCTGTTGAGGAAAGAGATGTTTATAGTAATCGATGTATACAACGTAATATTATGAAATAATAAGAAACATGACTCAAGACGACATAATTACAAACATCATTAACAAAATATATATTTTCTCAACAGTTGTGTAATGAAATGCAATGCTATTTATTAATATAGGTAAACAGGAAACAAAAAAGTTTTACGAGTCATAAATAAAATGAAAAAATAATAGAATTGGATTAGGTCGGTGTGTCTCTACCTGACTACTCTGACAAGAAACACCGATACAAACTCAGAGGTCACAGTCACAAAAATATAATCCACATAGTTATCCATACTTTCACAATAATTACTGACGAAAAAGCTTATTGACGTCACATGTCAAAATCTTTGTATATTTGGTCAGTTTTGTATCTTTATTTACATAATTAATCGTTCTTTAATTAGTCTTTTGTTTTGCCAATAATCTAAAATATTTGTAAATCGCAAATACGGCGATATTGCTATAAACACGCTGAAATTAAATGGTGGATTTCCCACAGCGAAACAATTTTGTCTCGGTAGCAGAATCGATTTATAATTAGGTACTGAGGGCAAATATGTACTTACTATCTAAATAATTAGGTACTGAGGGCAAATATGTACTTACTATCTAAATAATTAGGTACTGAGGGCAAATCGTTCTGCCGCTGCCAAACAACCATTCAAATGTATGTACAAAATATCGCCTTGAAATTTGGAATCGTTATAAGTACTGCTTGTTCACCATAGGAAGAGAAAGAATTGAAAAATATTCTTATTTACAATACAGTATGAATCGAAAAATGTATTTATTTATTTATTTATTACTTTAAGCACACAATTGTACAGAGGCGGACTTAATGCCATAGGCATTTTCTACCAGTCAACCTTTGGGTGATGCAGAGACAAACAGTGGCACGTGCAATTTCTTAATAGAAAAATTCTAGGTGATGTGTCAATAACAATACCATCCCCACTCCTTTATTTACTCGAAATACGAACATTGTAAATATTATTGGAAGGGACATCGACGCAACATCCTGATACAATGAGCTCAGTACACGAATGGACCCCCCAGAGTGGACATTATTCGTCGGCTTTTTCAATATATTTACGGTAGCTTTTTCAGATATTTTTTTACTTCAAATTGTAAATACTCATGAGAACATCATAATTTATTTCTAAGCCTAGATTTTTACTTAAAAAGTAAATAATTCACTTCTTTCATTAAAAATCTTATTTGTTTAATAGAAATAATGTTTTTGTACTTTTTAAAGTTAAAAACAGATCAGAAAAAATCGTTGGAATTCAGAAGAGTCGATGAAAACATTTAAATCTGAGGGTCCAGAATCATGTACCTACTGAACTCATGGTTTGAGGATGTGCGCCTATGTCCCTTCCACCCTGTTTATCTGGTTGATGGAGCTAACGTTTACACAGTTTCCATGTGAGGTCACAAAAAAAAAACATAAAACATGAAACAATATTGTGCCGACCAATGTACGGAACTCTCGGTGGGCGAGTCCCACTTACTCATTGCCGGTTTTTATTTATTTAGTTTATCGCACGAAGAAGATTAATACGTTTTTAAGTTGAAAGATATTAGATGTTATGGCACGCTTATCTTGCCGAAATATAGCGTATCTACGAGCTATAAATCTAGATTAGGCGAATATTTTTTATCAGAAATATCCCAATAAATGTGACATGATAGCAGTTGTTTTTGGTGAAGGTGAATTATTAAATGTAGGACTTCTTGACTTCCTGACAAAGTAGACATCAAAACTTTTTCCAAACCAAGAAACAATTGATTAATTTGGATGTCAGTCAGATTAGGAAGATAAAAAGATTAAAATGTAATTAGTTCTAAAAATAAATTGTATATCGTACAGTGGTAAAATGCAGAATGCAAAGCAAAGACAAGTGTTGATTTTAGTTTTTAAGTACCACCAATTATGATAACTAACTAGGTAATTCATGAATTATCTTTGTAACATCTAATGAAAATCCATGCATGTTTTGTACGCCAGAATATGCATATTTACACAAAAACAGCCGCCCATTATTATTTAGGTATCTTAAATGATGCTGATGTCTTTTCAGGGTTAGAGAAGCAAGAAATACTCTGTAAAAATACTGCAAAGTTAGTCATTGCTAGGATTATAATTTAATTTCCAAAGTTGTTTTTTTTTTATTGTTTCCTCCGACCACATAACTAAGGGTTTTTGCTGATTGCTAAAAAACTGTGCTAGTTACAGACATCGCTGCATTGTTTCTGTAATATTTCCATAAACCTCTATCGACTAGATCAATTTCAGATTTTTCACTTTGCATAGTTTGGAGATAATTATACGTCTAGGTATGGTATTCGGTAATATAGAAAATAAACTTTTTCGTAACACACTTGACCAAGTTACCCAGTTTTCAAATTTTAACCCCCTATTGAGGCTCCTATTGATTTGAAAAAAAAAACACATTTCTTTCAGCATGGTTTGAAACTATTTCGAATTTCTAGTTGATAGGATTAATTATATTATGGAAATAAGCAGCTCTGTCAGACAGACAGACGGACGGACGGGGTCGCACCTCTCTCTTTTTAATATTTTCGTAAGGAACGCTAAAATTACGAACAGAAATGAACCAGGTAGAGTCACTAATTTGCAAGGCCTATGTAGACGCACGTTCAGATATTTGTATAATATAATTAAAATCAAAACACGTTTCTGACGGGCTCCCAACTTGGTAACGGAGAAATATGTTGTTCGACTACTTTCATTCTACTTAACGGAATGAAATGGCGATAGTGAAGGATATAATTAAGTCTATTTCTATATTTAAAAATGAGTCACGGTAGAAAGGCACTAAAAAGGATGAATGAAAGGTACGCAGCTGAGATGAGAATGGTAAGAGGGATGTGTTATGCGAATCAGAAACGAGTACGTAAAAGAAGCCTGAAAGTGACGCTGATGGCCAACAAGTGTAGAAATCGGTTGTCACGGTATGGGCATGTGATGCGGAGGAATGAGGAACATATCATAAGGAAAGTTGGAGGAAAGACTAGAGGAAAATCACAGAAACGATGGATGGATTGTGTGAAAGATGACATGGCTAGAAAAGAGGATGACTATTGAAATAAGGACAGGAGAATGACGACTCAGATAGACCGAAAGGCACAGATCTGTGATAGCCAATGGGTTAAGTTCATTCAGATGATCAAAGGAGATGACCTAGAAATGTTTTCTGGTCTTTGAAACACTTGCTAAAAAGGGCTTTGAAACACTTGTGTGGACAACAGGACGATAAAAAAGTAGGTCTTCCTAAATGCGTTGCAACTTTTTATCATTAACTCTTGTTGCCAACTCCTTCATGTCACAGGCAATCGTCTGCTTAATGCACTTGTTAGTAATTTACAAGCAGATAGATCTTATGTAATCTTTGGTGACACCTTCCTGTTTACCATGCACAAGTAGTTGCATTTTTTCCTCTTCATTTTACTTAAGGTACGGTATAGGAAAAGAAATATGTAGATGATGCTATTTTCAAGGTAAATTTACCTTTTACCTGTGATGTTCTTCTTGCTTACTAAATTCTGTCCAACGCAGATTGACGTCGTGATCAATACAATTATTTCGTTCCGTGAATGCACTTAATAAGTTATAATTTCGTCGACATCTTGATATACCACTGAGTGTTTTTAGTGTTTACCGCATTGGATACACTAATATGTATATTAAATGGTAGGATAATAATATAGTAATTATATCTCTTTTCTCATACATCTTATTGTTGTCACTACACACTATGTTTTTTTCCTCGATTCCGGTTGCAACTATAAATACAAGTAAATAAATCTTACGTCTGTTTATATTAGGTTCAACTAGTGTCTATTAACCTTGGCGTAGTCGCGTGTCATATATCATGGAATATATCTACGAGCGCATCGTCTCTTACTCATTGGAACATAAATATTGAGTTTTCCTATACCTACTCGTATTAAGGATTATAAGGATTTGACGACCTATGTGGCGCAGCGGGCGAAGGTCCGCCTGCGACGCAGGAGGTTGCGGGTACGATTCCAGCCTTGGAACAAATGTTTGTACGATCTACAAAGGTTTGTTGCGGGTGTTCTGGGTATTTGCTATGTATAAAAAAAATCTATCTATGTAATATTGTATTGTATTAAGTATATCAGTCATCTAGTACCCATAACACAAGCTCTGCTTAACTTGATTGAAGATTGAAGATTGTCCAGCATTATTTATTTATTTATTAATTTATTAAGGGTTTCGTGTCCAAGTGTAAGTGTATCTTATACATAAAATTCTCGTGTCACGGTGTTTGTTATTGAACTAATCCGAAACGGCTCGACCGATTTTCGTGAAATTTTGTGTGCATATCAGTTAGGTCTGCGAATCGGACAACATCTATTTTTCATCCCCCTAAATGTTAAGGGTGGTCCAAACCTTGTTTTTTATACATTTTTTTTTGTTTTTGTTTTATTATGATTTAGCATTAAAAATACCTACAACTTTTAATTTTCACCCTTCTATCACCAACTTCTATATGGCAAAACAACGTTTGCTGGGTCAGCTAGTGATATGTATAAATTTGTCAAAGTAGCACTGCGACGATCAGGAAAATGTACAAGATGGCCTACCAGTAACCTAAAAATAAATATCTTTATGACTAGATTGATTAGATTGATATGATTAGATTAGCACATAATGTTAATCTGTCAACTCTAAATGTATCCATTCGTTCGTTACAATAAAAATATTAAATAAATAAAATGAAATAGTTGCAACGTGACTAACATACTAGTCGATACGTTCGATATAATTTGGTAGAATACCGAATAGGTAAGGTCAATAGACCCATACTGGAGTCCATGTGCGATTTTAATGAATATTAATAAAGGTGGAAGACTTTTTTTGAATAAAAGTTTATCATTTACATAAATTTTATTTAGGTATTTTTATACGAAGCTAAACAACGTCCATGCTTGTCTCAAAAAATCATGAACTCAACTTTTTTGTGACTGTTTACTTCTTATGATTCTGTACCTTAGGTACTTTCATGTTCGTCCGTCTTATCCCGTCCATTACCATTTTTCTCAGGAATATCAAGTTAACATTAATATCGAAGAAACTGAAATAATATTTGGCACTAATGATGAATGAAAATTCGAATGAATAAAGACGATTATTATTATCTTTTTAAATTTTGTTTTTAATAATAATGTAAAACTTTCATTGAATACTTTTATATTCTTAAGACACATTTATTGATGAATAGACATGATTTCTAGCTGGCTAACTAGCTGACCCAGCAGACGTTGTTAAGCCATATAAAATGTTTGGGGTGGACCACCCTTATCACTTAGGGGTATGAAAAATAGTTGTGGCAGATTCTCAGATGTACCCGATATGCACACAAAATTTCATACAAATTCATACAAGCTCCAGCCGTTTCGGAGGAGTTTGGTCACAAACATTGCGATACGAGAATTTTATATGTAAGATAATAATTTATGTGCCGTCTGTTATTGACGTGACAGAAAATAATGCATGTTGGTATTGTAGTGCATGTGCGTAATTGCACCGCGGCTGAGGGCGCCACAAGTTCAAGGAGTTGCACAGTTGCACTACACTTGCCCTTCTCTTGTTAATGTGTTCTTGAAATCTTGAATAAAAACAACATGCTGAATGTTTTGGCACATACATGTAATGGTTTTGCACAAATTGATCGTTGGAGGACACTTAGATGCCGAATTATATGCTGTCAAATAGCAAAAGTAAGTTTTATTTAACATTTATAGGCCACGACAATTATTATGTGATTGCTACATAGCTTATTTATTAATTTAATGTATTAAGCAGACCAAATACAGAGGCGGAAAGTCAACCTTTGGGTGATGCAGAAACAAACAGACAGATGCAATTACGAAAATAAGGAGATATAAACACATTTATAATATGGTGCAGTCAGCAGTAAACGGTAATAAATTATGATCTCTTAAGTATGATGAGGGACTATTAAGTGTGAGGTATTATGTATGATGAGTGACTCTTAAGTGTGAGGTACTTAAGGAAAAAAGAAGACCCTCTTCTTTTACCGAGATCGGTCACCGCATTATAAAAAACGTCGGAAGAATTAAGTAAGTTTTTTATACTTGAATAATATTATGAACAAACTATTGGGAAAACACTTATGCTGTGTGTGTTTTTATTTTCTTTTTCAGACCTCATAAATTCATGAATGTGGTTGTTCCCTGTACGAAGGTGTATAATTAGAAGATATTGATATTTCAACTGTGATGTATTGTGCAATGTACGATGTAGTACTTGAGACCTGTGCAAAAGGAAATACTTATTCATTTTTCTTAATGCGTTCATCCTTTTTGACAATCGTTGCGGCTTGTACTCATTTCAAATGCGTAGGTACGTATTTTCATACAATATAGGTTACTACTTTCAAAAGATAAATTGCGAATCGAAGCTGATAAATATTATTCAGGCCTTACTGTTTTATTAACAAGAAGAATTCAGTGGTGAACTCATTAATGACTTTGCACTGATTGGGAATTGATACACGTAATTGATTAGGTATACCTACTTCTAAAATTATCTTCTTTTAATGTAATAATTCTACTTTTTAATCAGCTTTTTGTCTTTATGACTTTTCATTTTTGTCACCAAGTTGATGGATTATTATTAGTACTATGTAGGTACTTTACAAGTTGTTATCTTAGTGTTTGTATCTATTAAATACAGCCATTACTTTTTATTTTGTTGTGTGGTAGGTAGTTATGTTAGGTGCCCCTGTTTTAGAGATGTTTTAGTTCATGTTAGAGGAACGCTCTTATACTTTTATGAAAAAAATGACGTCCTTATTACATGGGACTTAAAACATCACTGGTCAAAAGTGGGTGTCCTTAAGGTACACCAATACAAGCGTTATACTGCTTTGTTATATTACGTTCCCATGGAGTTCCATGGGTTAGTTAAGTCTGCAAATAAGTGTTGACTACATAAGTTAAGCACCAACAGCGATAAGTTAACTAGTGTATGAATTATGTTAGATATAGGAAGACAATCTTCAAAAAACGTTTATCCGAGAGTAAAACAGACTTCAAAAATCCTCCGGCAACGCTCCCGGGGGTCAATTGTTCTTATTAGATACCTACACTTAGTATTCAGATCATTCCGATCCTCTGTCTGTCATTCGATCAATTCAATCGACCTCCTCACCGGTGTTATCCGTAATCATATAATAGCTACTTTATGTAATGTACTTTTAAATACTAATGTATTTAAACGCTGATGTTGTGACCTTCAGATTTTTGTTAGCATTAAGATTAATTGTGTTATTTTTTTCCCACTCGTCCGTTAGATTTTATTTAAGTACACAATTGTTACCGTATGTCTTAACTTTGTTGCGACAAAAAATTAAGATAAAATAGTGTGTCAAGTTTACACTTCCATGTGTGTGTGGGCACTTACCGAGTATTTGCAGAAAGCTGTCCTCAAGCCTCATAGTGGAGGAGAGAAGGTAGTCCGTCCCCTCTAGCTCGCTCGGTGCCAACACGTCGCTCCTCATTTTCACGTTATTACCACTGCACAGAGTTCAAATTACAACAACTCGAGTTCCTAGAAAGGAGCCATAATTTGTTTATATCCTTTGAATTATTTCCTTGACAGAACACTACACTGTATCTTCGTTCACACGCGTTCGGTTCTTGCGTAACAAACAATTTGTTTTATCTATATATTTTTTTTAACTTGAATCACAATAAAAACACTTTTAACACCAAGTTACGTTAGTCAAGTCACTTTTAAGCAGAGTTAATGATATTTGCAGTCAGTTCACATTGACGTGCCTTGTAATTGTGCGAGCGGTGAGTACACGGGTAAACAAGGCTACGGAGCCGGTTTATTGGTGGTTCACGTGTATATTATTTTGTGCGATAACGCAGATAGTGCTGGCCCGGCGTGTGCGCAGGATGTGCGGAGTGGTCGCGCGCGCGCCCGCGACTCCCGCGCCACGCGGCTCCATCAGCTGATCAACTACTCCACTATAAATAATACTGGATTGTGTGCAGTTGACTACGCTCGTGTGGACAACGTTGTAATGATTGATCATTTTACTTAACGAGTTTACGACCCTCTATTTCTATGCTAACATTTTATCAGATTAAGTAGGTGACAAATGCCGTACTATTGATTGAAGGTAGATTATAGGCAAGTTTAGATAAAGTCTATCCGGTAATCCTACAATAATTTTTGGTCGGCGCTTATATGTCGCGTGTAAAGTTAGCAAAAACGATAGTAAAAGGGCTTTAACTTTTTTTTATAGTGTGTTACACTTTTATATAAACATCTTCGTCTGCGTTCGTATCTTTATCAAATATAGCCTTTAACACTCTTCGCCACTGTAGCTTACTATTAGTGAAATAATGTTTTAAATTGGACGAGCATGATCATATTATGTAGTTTCGGAGATTACCTCCTACATCCAAACACACCAACTTTACCCCTTTATAATATTAGTGTAGTCTATAGATTAAGAGACCAATAAAAGTACAAACGACACTTAAAAAAAAAACGAAATCAAAATCAGTTCATCCGTTCGGGAGCTGGGATGACGCACTCTAATCTTATAATACCCAAATGTGTTTGCGTCGGGGGTTAAAAAGCAAAATAAATAATCTTACGGTTCATAATCATTTATTTCTCTAAGATTTGCATAATCACTTATCGAGAAACAATGTTTTATTACTTAAAATTAATTATAAAAGTCCAGGGCGCACGTCGCACAGATATTAATTTGCTACTTTAATAAATCTGGGTATCTTGCCTCTTTTATCAGAAAAAAGTGCCAAGTTATTTTGTCTAGACTCTGGAGAGTACGTTTACTTTCGCACCTGACCGTACTTACACAGTACGGAAATAAAATATTTATACGTTTTTATCAAATCATTGAGTTCATCGTAGCTTACATTAAAAAACATCGTTTATGGCATCGACACAGTGATTAAAATTAACTTACGAAAAACACGGTATATTTTTCGGATTTTGATGATAATTCATTGATATAGTTTTACTGCAGTGCGATTAAAAGGTACCTAGATAGTACAGCCTAGGCGGTTTTATTGCCCATCGATATCACATTGCCACGTCTACCCTCCTTTCTGGTGTATTGAGGCGGTAATCACATTGGAACGCACACCAGAGCGTGATGGACTGTGGCTTTAACGTTGCTTTTAGAGGCTAGCAGATCAAGCTACCCCAATCTGGCAAATTCCATTCATAGTTTAACAACTTTACTACAAAAGAATAAGGTCCATGTTCAATTGGGAAAATTTGACAGTTATGATATTATGATTTGCGACGGGGCTCCTGTACCCAAGTTTGTATGAAAACACGTTTTATGTAATACACTCGCCCCTGTACGGAGGAGCGGGTTGCGTTCCAGTGTGATGTCCGCCTTAGTGACACAGTATATGGGCGTTGTTTTGTCTTTAGTACTGCATAGTGCATTGCATAACGAATCCGCGTGGTCTAGGGCTAAACATAGGCTAGCTGAGAATAGATGGATAGTAGATACCCAGACATGCAGAGAACATCAGAATATTTCTACATCATCGCACTAGAATTTGGGTGTGTACCTATAAATTACCTGATTAGTACCAGATTAGCAACGCAAATACGCCGCTCCGAATTTGAACGGAAGTATACGGTATTTGCAATTTAAATTCCAAAAATGTTAACTAAAATGTTTTTTGGAATAATCATTTCCTATACCCACACATAAAGTTTAATTCGCGCTAAAACATCAATAATTTTTATTAATTTTTGGTAGTACCTAGACACTGGATCGTCATTGTAATATCGACTTAATTTATACTTTGATGAAGTCGGACTTTAAGCAGTTGCAACATTAATTCGAAATATGCATTTGAATATACTCGTAGAATAAGCGTACGCAGTTCGATTTATTTTCGATCTCTATTAGCGTCTTCCTACTTATCACAAACTGTGTTGTCGTTCAGAACTCAAAAAAATCGTGATGCGTTCTTTTCCAAGTCATTTTTTTTTACTCAGTACTTAGATATGGGAACTTTTGTAACGTCAGAGACTAGGTGCTCGGTTCTAATTGGTCTTTTCCTTTGACGATTATAAATAAATGTACATAATTTGTAAAACAATTATTATAATTAAATTCTGTAATAATAAAGCAGTATAATTACTAACTACTTATCTTATAGTAAAATATTGCATTAAACACGCAGTGTTATTCCTCCTCTCTCCTACTTAATCTATGCTGTGCCCTGTCAGGGTCTACAACGTCTCTTAGCTTTAAGCCTTTTATTGACATCTTATTTTACCTTGTGGAACGCAAATCAATGAATATGAATGTGTTGAAGGAGGGGCAAGAAACTCCACGGCTATCTTTATAGGTACTTCTAGGTGACCTAAGAGTATGAAGGGGCTCGTAACCTAGCCTAGGTCGTAGGGTAGGGCGGATTGGGTGCTGTAGACTTATGTCCAGCTGCAGTGGGCAGCCTCAAACTGGCCACCGCACAGTCGATTAATGTTGTGCCTATAGGTCTAAGGAGGTTTTTGAACTCCTCCACTGCTCTTTTCTGATTAACTTCGCTCCGGGATCCAAGTCAGTTGAATCGTTTCTCCGGGAATCGTCTGTCGTCATTGTCTCGACGGTTTTCTGGTGGTTGCCGCTGTTGATTCTAGTTGTCAGAAGTTGCAATGGTTTGAAAATAGTGTGGCGGGCTAGTCCCAAGAAAAGGTCTAATGAGGGGGGGTAGATTGCGATCTTGTAGTGTCCAATTTATCGCGGTGTGTATTTACGAGTAAGTAGGTGCAAATTGTAAATCAACATGACTATACGATAATTGTTATAAACACTGACTTTTAAAATATTTTTGAGCTCGCAGTGGAATTAGAAGGTACTTACGAGTTCCTGTTATCTGTCAGATAAGACTAACGTGTATACGGTTACTAGCGACCTGCCCCTGCTTCGCACAGGTGCAATCTACTGATATGGCGACTTATAAAAACATCCTAATTTATGTGCTTTAACTCAATTAAATTAATGTATGTATACTACTATATTAGCTGACCTGACAAACGTCGTCCTATCAATAGTGCGAACTGTCAAACACGCGAAGTTTTCTGTTTTTTTTTCTCTCTGTTAGAACCTTCTCCTTACAATAAAAAACAACAAAAAAAGAATGACCGAAATTGGTCCAGCCGTTCACGCGTGATGTCGTGAGCAAGGGAAATAGGGATATTTTTTTATAATAAAATAGATGATGTGGATATGACTGCCTCGCTGCTCCAGTGGTCGCAACCGCGACTGCTAAGCACGAGGTCCTGGGTTCGATTCCCGCATCGAGCAATGTGTTGTTGAGATTCTTCATTAGAAATTTCTCAGTAGTCAGTCAGCACGGAGTCTCGATGTGTGCCCAGTTGATGGCCATAGGCTCACCCCCTATTCCATGGGACATGGGACTAACATAGCTGGTGAAATGTGGATGTGCTGTAGGTATACCTCGTATATGTATTATACATATAAACTTTTCGGAATAAACTCTCTAAATGATGGTGAAAGCCGCATCACAATCCATTGCGCAGTTTACTACTAAGCGGTCACACAGACAGACACTAAAAGCGACATTGTTTTATACTATTATACTTAAAGATTACATGGTTTTAAGGTGATATTATATTCTTTCGTTTATTTGATGTCGGTACGTGTAGATCTAATCTATTGTCTAAGTAAGAGGTTTATCTAATCTTACTGGTCTGTTAATGTGGTGATAAGAATCAATGTCAATCGGTGGGGTATGGTGTTATTAATCTTGAGTGTTGCTAGGGCCAATTAATAAAAAATATTTTTCTCTAATCATCACACACATACACTTCACGTTTTTACTGTCATCACGCTGTACCTACGTGAATTACATCACTATTTACTTCACATACTCACACCATACTATAGAACTGTTTTACGTCCGTGACATCTCACAATCTCAGGTCCAGTTGAAAACCAGCGTCAGGCACTAGTTGTCTGGCATTTTTGCTGAACTGGACCCTTTTAGCGCAGCCGTAAGGCACATACTTAATAATATATATATTTATATATATATATGAATGTACCTGTTACTCTGTTTCATACATTTTTTATTGTGCTGAATAAATGTTTTTTCTTTCTTTCAATTGACGACACGGTTGGCGCAGTGGATGAGCGATTGGCTGCTGCGCAGCGTGTCGTCGGATCGATTCCCGGATGGAACAAATATCTGTATGGCCTACAGGTTGTTCTGGGTTTGGCTGTTTGTGTATGTGAGTGCAATTTTAGTAAACGCACCCACGATACAAGAGAAATACCTAGTGTCCCCACAGTAGAATTTTACACAAAGGTTCTAAAAAACTATTGTAATTTCATGATCCTTTTCTCATTTTTGCGCCGTTCCTTTCGCGTTTTTTTAATTCTTGTACAGAGGCCAGCACATCAAGCTACCCCAGTGTGTCTAATGTCTTTGATAGTTTTCAACTTAATCGCAGAAGAGATAAGGTTCAAGTTCAATTGGGAAAATTTTACAGTTTGTGGTACCTTAATGTACTGGCGTCTGTACTTATGTTAGCGCCAGACCTAGATTTTAAGACACGTCGTAGAATTTTTATGTCTTTGTAAACAGTCTTTCATTAGCATTTTGTCAGGTCAGTTCACCGTCTGGTTTTTAATTTTAAGTAAAGAAAGGATTTAAAATCTTTACTTAACCGTCGCTTCAAGATATTCTAATGAGGAATTTACATTCTAAAATGGCTGTTTACATGTACATAATGATTTTGGAGGTATACCCGCGCCCGCTTCACCGTCGACAGTGTGCATTAAAATAAATTAAAACGTAATTTAAATCATTTATGTAAGTGCATTCTCATTATGTTGTTTGTGGTTGTGGAGGTCAGATCGGTAGTCGCTCCTTGTAAAGTACTGGTAGTCACTACATCCGGTTGAACTGGAAACCGACCCCAACATGTTTGGAAAAAGGCTAGGCAGATGACGATAACATCATTGATGATATTTATAACTGTAAATAGGTCACTAAGTAAAATGTTTTTTTTTTAAACTAGCTTGGTGTTTTCTTATCTCACTACTCTGAGAAGAAACACTTGATCAGAGGTCACAGTATCTTTTAAAGTCCAGACATTATCTTGGTAAGATCATGAGAGGACCTTACAGTCCCCGTACCTGTTTATACCATCCGATACCAAACCACACAGACATAAGTTGGACCTATCCAGTCAGCGCAAGCATTTGTCAGAAATTGTAGAGCGTAACTCAGAACTAAGGAGCTCGACGGGTGGACGAACAATACCAAAGAAAGAACATTTGGGTGATGATTCCCATAATGTGTCTTTAAACCTTCCACCCGGATTCAAATTCCTATCGTAGGAATGTTTATGTTCCTGAATTTCGCTTTGATGAAATATTAGCTACACGTCCAGTTGTACAGACCAGCGTAATTTTCAACCAAATGAAACCTTATTTTGTTGTTAACTTATAAATGAAATCGAGTTATTTTAGCGGGAACCGTTTAAGCACTTTTGTTTATCACCGCGGCACTTAGTTACAAAAAATAATAGATTTACGTGTTTCTAATAAACGCATTTCAAACAAATAACTTGTGATTGGTTTTTTTTTTTTTTTTTTGTGGGAAAATCATCTTATGACATTCCCCGCTCTTGGGCGGGGCGGGAGATAGTGTCAGACTTTTACTGACTAAAAACCCACTCCTGTTCCTTCGTTGCCTTTCGTACCAGGGCCGAGTCTTCCTTTCAGAATCAGACCCTTGGCCCCGGTAGGCTTCGACCCTGCTGGGTCCCTACAGTTGCTGACATCTCCTTGAGGCGCGCGTGGAACAATACGCGCCGTCGACGACTTGGGCTCGGTCCGGATGGTTACCGGACGGGCGGACGACGAGCCACCCATTGCTCGCCGTCCGCAAGCCCGCGCCTACGGTGGCCGGTAATCGGGATCGGGATTTCGGCGGCGGTTGGGGCGTGAGGACCGTTGCCTCACGCAATCGGCCGCCTCTTTTGCTACCATTACTGCTTCGCAGAAGGAGGCGACCGCCTGCCACTCCTCCTCGCTCCGGACCATGGCCTGTACCAAGGCCCGGCGCGAGAGATTGCCGCCGCCGATTGCCCCCACGAGGACACGGCGATGCTCTTCCCAAGCGGGGCACACTTCTACTGTATGCTCCACCGTGTCCTCCGGGCGGTCTACGCAATGGTGACACCCGGGCGTTTCTTCCGCACGAATCCGGTGCAGGAACCTCCCGAACTTACCATGTCCGGTGAGGACCTGCGTCATGCGGAAGGTAAGGACGCCGTGTTGCCTTTCCAGCCACTCCTCAAAGAGGGGACTTACCGCCATGATTATGGCGTGCCCAAACTTGTGATTGGTATATCAGTCATGTATGTGTGCAATAAAATTATCATGTTACATATAAAATTGTTTATTACGATTCACAATATTGACATCAAGAATAAACTGTGTATAAACGATAAAATACATCAAAAAGGCACTTACAGTAACTTAAAGTAAATCCTAATTATGGCGGTATAAATACAAAATTAGAATTTAAATCTTATTCCAATAAAAGAAAACTGAGGCAATATTTCCACAGGTTAAAAACGATGGAAAAAATTTGACAGATTCCGAATCAAATCGTGTTTTTTTGTTGTAAATAACTATTTACGTGTATAATAAGAGCTACATAAATGATTGCATAAATGACGCATATTTTCAAGTCTGTTCTCTGATTAAAATTATGTTTTTGTGTACTGATTAAAACATGTAATTGTAGCCAGTTTTAAAAAGTATAAAAGAAATACCACTCTTTTACTTTCCCACTACACACTACTTTTTATACAGAGTAGGCACGAGCATTAATCACCACTCTTGTTATGTAAGTCATAAGTCCAACTTAACTCACGATATTCTCTTTTGCCGATGTCAGTGATGTCTAACATAAACTTAGAAAGTATATATGCATTGAAAAAGTTAAATTGGTACTTACTCGGATTTGAACTTATATCCTCGTGAATGAGGGGCGACGCCTTAACCATTGGGCCATCGCGACATTATATGCACACAGTTTTTGCTGGCTCTAAGCTGTTTTAGCAAAACGTGGAAACATTACCTCATAATAAATAAATATCAGCTTACTAAGATTCCTACTCCAAATTACGTAAATATTAAAAAGTAATGGCATTTTTTGTACAAACAATACATTTGGCACTTTGAGATTCCTTCTCTCAACAGTATAAAAATATAAAATAGCTTACATCTACCTATTACGTAAACATATAGGCGTTGTTAATTTCATCAATAAAGTATTATATATATAGAAACCAAAATGTTGAGTAAAAGTTGCTCAAGATTGTACACTTCAAATGTTGCCCAAATAGGCACTCTACATGATTTAAGAAAAGTAATTATCGCGTATGACTATGGGCATTTAAAATTTGTGTTTTGAATGATTCGTGCTTGGTCAAATTCGCTTATACGAATATGAACATTGACCGCACAAAAATATAGTTCGTATTCGTATGAAACACTTACTTTACTTAGCAAAGTGCAGGCAAACACTTGTTTGTGAAATTTACCCTGAGATTGACAACTTGTCAATTATATGCTGGCAACACTACAATATGTTGTAACGCCAGCACCATACAAAAATGTTATTGCAACAACATTGCTCAACATTTTGTTGTCCATGAATATAGCTTAACTAATTCACTACTTAAAATGTTAGGGACGGAAGAGTATAATAATAATGCTTAGAAAAGATTGAGATTATTTTGAGGCAAACAGTACCAACTTGATTTGTTCCATATTTTTAAATAATGTTATTGTCACACAGTGCGTATCTTAGAATATACATATATATATTACCACTGGAAAGTATTAAGTGTAAAAGGTACAAAAGATACTAATAAGTTAATAACTAATAATCCCAAGTAATAATAATAATTCCTAATTTGTTTCATGTATGTACTAACGACTGAAATTATTGCGTTCTTGGACGATTATTAATCCAATTTCGCTGCAGTGCGCAGACGCTTATGCTTACTTTATAAAATAATCGTCTGTAAGGGCATAATACACCACTTCACACACAAATTATAAAAAAAGTGTTAATTTCGATATCTCTCGTGATGGCCACTTTTCATACCATAGGTAGGAAAGTTTACAATTTATACGTTCAAGCTAGTTTTAAGCTAGGATCGTAGTCGTTAAAGCTTTCAGTTTCGGTTACGGCAGCCGTGTTATGGGATTTCCATAGAAAAACATATCTGTCTATAGTTGCGGCAGTTTAGCATGGCAATAGCTAAAGAATTTCACTAGTAGCTGTGAATCAACGGTCTTTCGTACTTCAAAAAACAATAGTAAAAATAAGTAGTCACCTTACGAATTTTACTTATAATAGACATGAGCACAAAGAACCATTGCAGGTCTTTTTTCGTTTCCATAACAATACTTTGTGAATTGTAATTGGTATGGAATTATCGACCAACATACTTGATTACACTAAACAGATGTATTGTTAAAAAAAAAACAACTAAAAAAGAACTTGTAGTTTTGAGAGGGTGGTCGTGTCATTAAATTTTGGTTCAAAAGTTAACAAGTACGGCAGTGCTTTTTGCACACTTTAAGTGATATTCCTATTTTTTATACATTCATCCTCAATACGATTTGTTTAGTAGCATAATTTAACTCTTTAGCTATTCATACGTCTTTCTTCGTGGCTTCTTCTTTAGGTTATTAATTCAAACTAAAGAAAACCCCACATGGGTGCCGTGACCAACCATTAAAAAACGAAGATAGTTACCAAAACTGTCATAGGACGAACAAATAAGAAATTTTAAATACAGCGTGTATTACGAATACAAGTTTCACTCTTAACTATAATAGAGGACGTTTAAGTTATGATATTAAAATGTTCAATCTACCGAAAAGCTTATTCAAATGAAAAATGCATGCTTAGAAAAATGTCTTATTCAGGAAACAGTCAGAAAGTATTATTCTTTACGTCCTAGGTTTTAAACGAGTCAACGTTAGTTCGCTTTTAGGTCAGAAATAGATGTTCTGATATCCAGTCAAGCTTGGAAACAATTTATTAAGCTAAGCTATGGCTTGATCTTCGTAAAGTATAATTAATAAACATAAGATATTTTGTTTGTAAGACTGCTTGTCTGTTCAGAATTTTCACAATAGTTTCGGTTTTAAAGCCATTTAAGAATTTATTTTCTTAGTATGGGCAAGTTTTAAACTATAGTAAATAGAGAAAAACGCTGAAAGAGACCCTGAGTTCAATTTTAAGGAAAATTTAAGTGTCATTCAGTCACTTAAATTTACTTTTCATAAAAGTGTATTTTTCATGTTACTTTAAAAATATATATTCGGTCACATTACAAACGAAAACTTGGTATCTTATGTATTAATTTACTTTCACTATGATCGTATAAATTGTTAGAAGTGGCCGTTGTTCCGAGCGTCGCTGTATTTTTTTTTTAAACTATTATAGAACAAATAAAATATGCCACTTTATTTTCCTCTAAACTTTAGCCCAAGGTATCTTTCAGCGTATTTACTGTAGGACTTCTAATTAAGAATCTAATCCACAGTGGCTTGCAAATAATCATCGTATTGCTAATATATATTTTTTTTTAAAGCGTCAAGATGCTGGCGTAGCGTGTATATTCTAACCTTTTTCTATGTCTGGCAACAAGAACAAAATGCGAATCAAAGCTAACTACATTTTAGCCTAATACTAAAACTAACTACTACGTAAAACATGTTATACGGACTGCGTTTCAACCTCTTCGCCGTAGTCAAGATCGTCATATGTGAGGTCTTCGTCGAGAGAGTTCACTGTGGTGTCCTTGCCGCCGGGGCATGCCAGGCATCTGAAAGTGCAAAGAGTTTTTTATGTTATGTTGTGCGTTTGTGTTATAAATAAATAATGCTGGACAATCCACACAGCATCATCTAGCCCCAAGCTAAGCAGAGCGTGTGTTACGGGTACTAAATGACTGATATACTTAATATAATACATAGATAGATATTTTTTATTATACATAGAAAATACCCAGAACACCCGGAACAAACCTTTGTGGATCGTACAAACATTTGTCCCAAGGCGGGAATCGAACCCGCAACCTCTTGCGTCGCAGGCGGACCTTCGCCCGCCGCGCCACATCGGTCGTCCACTAGAAACTAGCACTCAAAGTTAGTAGTCTTTTTAGCAGAGGCACTCCCAGTTTATAAGTAACTTCTCACGCGTGTTCATATAATTCAACCGTATGTGCAAAGAATTACACAATAGGTTGCAAAAGACAAACTGCGCCAAATAAAATAAACTGAATACATACTATATACTTGTAAAATTCTGATTTGTAAGTGACATGTCATTGTAACTTTTTCTACTAACCAATGAAATAAATAAATACTCTATTATAGTCTTTTTCAACAAGATGACAAAGCAGCTGTTCGTCTGGGAAAGAGAAAGCCTGGTATCACAAACGGCTGTATTAAGAGCTAAACCCCTTTAACTTCACCGGCCCTTTGTGTAATTTCAACATTGTGATACACGATTGAAGGATTTTGGAGAGAAAAGGCGCAAACAGGCATGATGGCTAAAAAACATATTTTTGTCCGTCATATAGATTAATAAAAAATATTGGACACGTATTTTTTCTTTTTTACTTAATCAAAAGATTATGGGTTAAAATGTAGCATGACATTACGCTATGTTGATTTTATACCTACATGTGACGTAGCGAGACCCGTCTCCCCAACTTTAATGCGTTTGATCTTCGTCATTTTTATTAATATGAAGCAAAAAATATCCAGGCATCATTTCTATTATTTCAGAGCTCTACCGCACAACGAAATATCGGAGTGCAAGAGTGCCCACATCCGTCTGCTCTATGGACTTAAATAGGAGTCGTGACCACAGATACTACACAATGCTAGAAATGCATGTATTTGTTGACCACACATTACGATCGAATTAGGCAAGAAACGCTAGCACAATTCTTTATGGAACGCAGGATCTTGTATTAAATGTTTTGGATTGGGTGATTTAAACTTTGTAAAACAATATCAAATTAAGTTCAATCGAATATTTACAAATTCTAGTAAGTTTATTTAAACTGTTTCATTGGTCGAGTGGTTGCAGGCGTGGGATAAGGTCCTGGGTTCGATTTCCAGGTCGTGCTGTTATTGGGTTATCTATCAAGAATTTCTGAGTAGCAGCCCGGAGATTGGTTTTGCGCCTGGTTGAAGGCATGCCCCTTATTACATGGGACTCGAAAATAACTGACGAAATGTGGACGTACTAGAAGTACACCTCTGCCCAACACTTTGGAAGATTTAGGTGTGATGTCACGTTATGTTTATTTGAACTTCATTCTACAAGAGTGTTACTTCATTTGGAAAAAGAGAGACTGTAATGTAAAAACATAGAACTCTAATAAAATAAATCAATATACATAGTGGTTATCTAACAATTAACATAATTCATATAATATAATAACATCGCTAACATTTCCGATTAATTAATAATAATTGATTGGCAACACCTGTTCGTAACACGATACGTCTTCGGCGTATGCGCAGGTCACCGCTCAATATTATAATATGCTAATGTCAAGTCGACCTCGTTACGCAGGTGTGCTTTGCAATCTTGTCCACCTTTCATACTATTTCTCGCTAATATTATATTCTACTACCAGAACGAGAATCTAATTGAGAGATACTCGGTTCGGTTTGCGATTTTTGCCTGAGGAGTTTAACCTCTAATTTACTATTGCTTTTCATCAAATATTACCTGCTCACGTTGATTCCATAAGATAAACACTTATCTCCGACACATTCACAGCATCCGTCATGGAACCATCTGGAACATACAACATTCAAAATCTATATAAATAAATAAATACAATTGAAGTATCTGTTTGTCAAAGTCGAAAAAACAATTTTTTGATAAAGCGTATGAACGAATACACGGTAGTTTGTTAAAGCGACTAAGTTAAACCTTTGATTGGAGGTCGATGGTTGCGACCTGATATCATGGTATTTTCTACCAGTCAACATTTGGGTAATGCTGAGACAAAGTGGTGGTGCAAGGTGCAATTGCTTAAAAGGAAATATATATATATAGATTATAAACTGTAAATATAATACCTACATATACACAAATAAATATACATACACGACTATACATAAACAATTAATACAGTTTATGGGAAAACATTAGCGCTGTGACGAAACCACTGCCAACTTCTTACGAACGTGCTCACGCACTTTAACGGCCAATCGGTTGGTTGCCATCCTGATTTCATGGGGGAGCGCATTCCACAGAGATATAGATATCTGAATGGTTATCTGCGATATCCTGGAGTGGACAGCAGTGGAGACGACTTTACCTCAAACTATTAGCGCCCATAGATCGGCAGGAGGCACGGCACTTGTCGCAAGACATGCACTGCGACATATAAGCGACTGTGCAGTTGAGGGTCACCACATCGCGGCTCACCGGCTCCGATTCTTGTTCTACGCTCTCTGTGGGTAGAAGGGTACAAAGATGTAGTTTATATTGACGTCTCTGTTCCTAAAAATGGCGTAGACAGAGCAGCAAAATGCTCGAATGAGAATGCATCCAGATTTGCCCTGACATGTCCGGCTTCTAGCTCACCTTCTGGATTTTGTCTGGACTTTTCAAAATGAGGAGTTATGGGATAAATAAACATTGAATAAATATCGTAAGGTTTTGTCTGGTCTTTCCGAATTTCAAAACGGTACGTAAGTACTACTTGCACTCTACTGTGAACTCTATTTCAATTGCGATTGTGATTTAATTAACTAGGTATCATATTTATTTCTATCTGAAACCTGCCGGAGCAGTTTGGTGCTCAGTTCTGCGCTGACCCTTGCGAAATCCTTATGTCATCGTCGGAAAAGAATCTCGTTAAGCGGCTGAAAGTCTTTCTGCCAACAGATTAATAATTTCTGTTAAAAAAATACCATTACAGTTAAATCCGATCCCTTTGCTAAATTCCTATTATAAACGGTTCTTAGATAACGGTACAACCAATGGTCATTGTCTTTTAATCTATATGAATAAGTGTTTGCTTAGTAGGAATTCGTGGTTCGGAAACAACGGGATGGAATTCTTTGAATTTTAACAGTAGGTGTGTATGGCATGCGTATCCCAACAATTGGACGCACCTCACTTAGGGGGCGTAGTGAGAAGGGGTTAATAAAAGACCTTATTTTTAAAACATGTTTTAAGAATAAGAACAAAAAATATTTTGATGCCAACATCACTGTATGACCTGAGCGGACCTGTACTATGTCGGTACACATCATCGGCTCCTTATATCTTTACACTAACAGTCAAGGGTTCGAAGCGATTTTAGAAGATTGTTGGGGGTGGATAACGCGTTTGGTGTAAGGTTGGAAACCACTGGCTTGAGACCTATGATATCAAGAATCGGTAATGACAAAGATTGATTAAAAACGTTAATTAATTACTTACTTTAGTTCTACGCTAGATTATCTATCTATCAGTTCGAGTCCTTTGTTACTGATGACTGAACAAGTAGGAATTTAAACGAAACTCAATTCCTAGTAAAAACGCCAGCACATCAAGCTACCCCTATGCGTCAGATTTTACCAATTGAACATGAACCTTATTTCTATTGTCATAAAGTTGAAAAACAATAATAGAAATCTGACACATTGGGTTAGCTTGAGTACATTATATGGGTAAAGGCTGTAAGTATAAATGTTAACCTAATTGATTACAAAGTTCCAGAAATAAAAGGACGAAAGACAGACCACCCAGTTCCTATTATAATATTGCCCAGATCGTAAGTTAATAAAGCTATATCAGGTGCAGGTAGTTGTTTACATTCCACGCTAATGAATCATGCGCATCTCTCCGTGGGACGCCACTGACGCCTGCGCCGCTTTTTTTTTAGTCCTTCGTCGAAAAGTGAATGAGACATTATTGTCGGCAAGGATTAAGTAATTGTCTTGTGTTACGTGACAACAGTACTTTAACTTTTGTTTTCTAATGCCTACTGGGTTTGTCTGAGAAATTTGAAGTAATAAGACTTTTACGTTTAAAAAAATAGGAATAGACGGCGTTAGTCATATTATCTGCCTGGCCTTTTCCCAACTAAGTTGGGGTCGGCTTCAAGTCTAACCGGATGCAGCTGAATACCAGTATTATACATGGATCGACTGCCTACTGGTTGTCGAAAAAAATACAAGTAGGAACAGTCAACAATTAGTTGCAATTATCTAATTTTGAATAGAAGAACCTCGAAGACTCGAAATAAATCATCGATGTCATTGATGTATTGTTATAATTTAAAATATGGTGTAATACTAATCTTCAAAGCATTCTCTTATCATTCACTTGTGTAAAGTGTACACTGGCTTCTGGAACTGGATAGTGTTAACCCTTTCGCTTTCGCAGTTCAAAAATAAGATTTAACTTGTACGTCATAATTTTTGGCAAATTACATAATGCGTAGGTATATAGTAGGGGGTGATGGGCATGTTCACATCTCATCTATAGCTTTTTACATGTACGACTCGGGAAGCGAGTACTGGGTACATGAACACTATTTTTCGACCCGGGAGTCGGGTGTACCAGCATTTCTGCTGATTGTACACAGCACAAGATTTTGATTTGCCAACTCGTAGGACGCGGCGTCGTTGAGTGGTAGAAAACATGCACGGCAATGCTTTCAGTCTCTTTGGTTAAAATGGCGCTCGCGTCTCGACCCGCGAATCGACTCTTTAGTGTGTGTATATACTGTACGTATATAATGCTTCTAATCATCCTAAAAATCCATATCATTACCAAGCCACCTGGTGACTTCCCATTGTGCCAATCAAATTAAACATGGATTTGAAGAAACATAATACATGGTAAACAACAGTAATCTGATACGGGCGATATTTTGTTAGCTAATGCAAATCACAGAGCAGTGCTAAGCTAATGTAGATGAAGATCACAAATAAATTATAATCTTGTTCTATGACTCACTTGACTTGTTTACTTGATCATACATGTTAGTTTTATTAAATCTTTAAGTTATTATTGATTAAAAGTTAAGTGTTTTATATGATGAAAATGCAGCAAAATTAATTAATCTTTTGAAAAGAAGCATCGCTGTGCGTATTTTAGAGTATGATTGAATTAAGTTATTTAAAGAAAAATATAAAAAAATATATTTAAAGTTAGTTAAAACCATTTGTACTAGGTTTCCCCTGTGCGGGAGGGTGTCTAGTTAACTTGTGGGTATGTGTTGTAGTTTACATGGAAATTGATCACACAGTACAATCCTAACTAATATTATAAATCAGAAATAAGTTTGTTTGTTACCTTTTCATGCCTAAACCACTGAAGGGATTTCGGTAAAATTTGGCAGAGAGGTAGATGAGAGGCACCCCGGGGAATGACATAGCCTACTTTTTATCAACAAAGAAAGCAGTTAGTTTTACAGACATAAGACAAGCCCTAATAGTGGACTGGGTTTAAGGAATACTGACATTGATGATAAAATATCCTAGTTCTAAGTGATGCCTAATATTTTAATAGACATGTTTAAAAAAAAAAACTTACGTAAATGGAAAACCACTGTCTTCTCTGGCACTGCCCTGTACGCTGATAGATCAATGTCTACTGGGTAGGTGATGGATAACCACCTCTGCTGAGGGTCCGGATCACTAGTGAGAGCAGCAAACAGTCCAGGAACACCATCTGCTAACTCTTCTACATATGATGTCTTCGATAACTCTGTTTGCGTGTCATTTGGTTTAGGACACATGTCTGTCAGAATAATTTTATTGTTAATTTGCTATCAGTTTTCAAAGATATACAATGTATTTGTGAATTAAGTGTATTGTTAGATTTATCTTGTTTTCCTGAATATGGCATGCTGTGGAATAATAATATTGTATGCTGCTTTGTAAGTCATCTTCTAATACTACATCTGTTTCCTTTTTACTAAAGCCATGGTCTGAGGGAGGCCTAACATGGATGTTAATGTATGATTGTTATTGTCAGAGTGAATAAATTAAATGTACTTACCAACACAACTGCAGCACTCGCTGTATAAATAGCTGAGGCAGTTGAAACAGTCTTTGCAGCACGAACAATCCTTCAGGTCACACTTGCAAGATTGAGTTAGCATACATTTTGATACCACACTGGCACAAATGGCTTCATTACAAGCGTATACTATTGGCACTATGCATATTAGCGCTACGACGAAGTAAAATTTCCCAGCCATTGCCACAGTTTAAGACAAATTGTAAACACAACACTGAAGGAATTTACAAAGTTGTGAAAATAAACAACACAAATACGTATTATTTTATCAGTAATAAGATCGTTCACTTGAGCATAAACTTATGAAAAAGGCTTTGTACTCTGTTAAAACTTATGTTTCAAGTAGTAATAAACCAACTATCTAACTTGGAATAATTAAATACATTTAAATAAAACACATTACTGTACTCGCTCAAGTCTCAACACCCCAAAAGTTTACTTTAGTTTCGTGAATGAGAAAAGTTGAAGGAAAAGAACGAATGATTTTAAAGTTGACTACAGATTATGATTAAAATAAAAATCAACAGGTTCTATGTGCAATGTTACTAGCGTCAAATAAAAATAGTTTTAATAAATAAAAGGCTATAATAATAAATATATAAACTGTCGAAATCAGTTGACATGAAAGTCTATCGCACCACTGCTATTGCTTACCATTGGTGATTTGCTATATTATTCATTTTTCATAAAATTATATTTTTTGTTTTTCTTTGTTGGCAGCACATTAAGATCAAAACAGGAAGCGGGAATATTTAAATTGTTGAAATCAGTGATTACATTAAAGCCAGCAACATCCGAGGCTAGACTAGATTTAACAATATTTTAGCTGGTTTAGTCACGAAAAAAAATGATAAACACGTATACCGTATTCTAATACCTAATTATCACATGTGAAATACAGAAATAAAAGGTGAGTTTTAATTGTACTTAAAAAACTTAACCCTGGTGTCAAATTATGTGTACTAAATAGGATATTAATCATAAAGATATTACGTAAAAAAAGGATCCAATGATTAAAAATGTTGAATGTGGATGTACGAGTTGAGGCTCTATCGTCAAAGTCAGGAACCGTTTGCAATTCAATTAAATCATTAGGTGAAAAACATCAAAATCAAATATTTGATGATTAGCTACCAGTGAAATTTTCCGCACTTATGTCTAAAACAGAAATATTCCATCACGTCAGCATTAACATTGAAAACTGTTGTGAGTAGGTGTGGAGCTTAAATATTCGAACTCCCCTACTATGGGAATATGCGTTTGCCCAACAAAGATGGTTTCAGGTGTAAGGAAGATATTTATAGGACATTTACTGATGATTAATTTTCATACATTTTAAGCATGTGGGAGATCAATTTTATATCAACCTTCACCCTTGTTGACATAAAAAGGTAGGTAGCAGATAGCTTCGATGCCAATTGGTCGCTACGATAATATAAAAAAAAACAGTAGCTAAGCGAGGCTACGGCTATCAACCTAGGCTTTTCCATTAATCATCATAATTCTTCAATCAAATCCATCTTTTTCATAAATCAGACCCGTCGCTTTTCTGTTTTCCATTTTAGCTGAACCACGTCGTTTGCCGCGTCTCACCTCCAACATATCTACCCTGGGTGTTGTTCCATGAGTAGGCTCGCAGTGTATAGGATCTTCATTCATGAATTCATAGTTCGTACCTAGGTCGCAGTTTACTCTAATATCAGAGTCAAGAAATTCCTTTATCACAGCTCTCAGCGATTCGCCGTTGGGGCCGTCTAGGTGGTCATCCAAAGCTAATTTGACGGCAATAAGTCGGCTACTTTGCCTTGTGATATTTACTATGTGCGTCTTTAAGTTATTATCCAAGATGATTATCACTTCATATCTTTTATTTATCATGCCGCAATACCTGGTATTTATTTCCTATTTTCTTTGATTTTGATCCCTTTCTCTTCGTTTCTTGAAGGCAGCATGTTATTTTAATGCGCATACTTCGTAATATTTTTCTCAGTTCTAGGTTTCTTCCAGTAAGAGGTTTCATGTTGCTTCTTATTCTGTTGTTATGCAAATGCAGTAGTACCTACTTTATACCAATAATCAATAATAATAAATACCCACTGTGAGTTTTAAGCTGATAAATATTATCCTACCCGGTCAGTCAGGTAAGGTATCGATTAGTCCGTACTATCAGAAAAATATAAGATTGATGGGCGAGCGAAATATCTATTACTTCGGATTTTGGGCTTATCATGATACGAGTAATACCTACTCAGGTGGTGGAAGTATTTGACATGAAGTAGGATAAACTTCGCCTTGTTGGTTGATAAAAAATTATGAGGTACCCACACACATCCATTCCATACCTATTAATAAAAGGTATTGTTTATTTTCAAGCGAAGATTATATTAGTTAGTACTCGGTTGTAGCTTATTTGATAAGGTCGCAGCAACATGGTAAGTTCGCATATTGTAATTATTGTTAGAAATATTATTTATAGTTTGTATCAGTGGTCCACTCCACTTCCGTTTAAGTTTCTTGCAATGGGTTAACGCATCAATAATAAAGTTATTCCATTGTGTGTTTTTCTCTTATTTCGCTGTGTCGTTTTTTGGATCTGAGTTTCAAGTTAAGAATGCTTGTCTCCATGGCTCTTTGGCATTTTTCAATTCTATCTTTCGTGTGCGTAAATCCAGGTCTGACTTGTCATTTTTATACGTCTCTTTAATTCGTCACGGTGTTTTGATTTTAAGAGACATATTTGTTTGCCTAAATATACTACTCCACAATTATGGGTCTTTGAGTTTTTTTACATATTATTTTAGTTTTTTCGATAATTAATTCTAGACCAATATTGCAACTGACGTAGTTCGTTGATCATTTCTTCAAGTTGTGATGCGATCTGCGAAACGTAGGTTGCGGTGGCGTAATGTCTCTTCCTTTAATATTTATACGTTTTTATGACCAATTAAGTCGTTTCATGATGTCTTGTAAAATGTATTATTATTAAAACAGTTATAAATAAGGTCGGGGATAAGGGGTTGCCTTGTCTTACACCTCTGCAGATGTCTATATTTATATATTTCGGGCCATTTCGGGGCCAGTTTTATCTAGTTTCACTCGGCTAATGCTTGTAGTATAATGTAGATGTCTTGTATCAGTTCAATTGTTTGTAATGGTATATTACATTCGTGCAGAGCTTTCCATATGCTAGAGTGTGAAATTGAATCAAAAGCTATACCAAAGTATAGTCGATGAAAGCACAGTAAAAGGGACGTCTTTGTTCTTCGTATTTTTCTATTATTTGCTCTAGAACGTGAATAGATATGGTCCATTGTTGAGAAAGATTTCCTGAACCCGGCCTGACCTACCGGTTAGATTTTTTCAGTGATTTCAGATAGGCGTCGTTTCAGACATGAGGCGAATAACTTGTAGAGGCATGGTTGTAGGCTTATTTTTCGGTCATTTTAAATATTTGCAGTATCTCCTTTTTTATAAAGTAAAATGATGTCAGATTTGGCACATTCTTTTGGAATCTGTCTAGCGTCTAGTGCTTCATTAAAAAGTGCTTTTAAATAGGGTGTCAGGTATATCTTCCTGCTATGATTATTTCGTCGGGTATGTTGTGTATGTTTAAGGATCCAATTTTCATAAGGATTTCGACATTAGTGAATCTTTTGAGTGGCGGTGGATGAGAAGATGGTCCGTTTCTTGATGTTTCCCATAAATGTTTATTTGAAGAGTTATCTTTTCTATACGAACTAATTTATACGAATATAAATTCTTGTAGAACTTGGCAGTCTCTATTATTTTTAACCTCGAGGAATTCGTTTGATATTTCTCTATCAAACGAATATTCCTTCACAGTCGGGATCCAAGGTTTTGTCAAATTTAGACATTTGTATCCTTTCTTCAGACGTCCGGTGTCAGATATGTTTTTCTATTATCTTCAGTCTATGGGGTTCGTACAATTTCTGGATTCTTTTGGGTATACTTTTATATAGGTAGCACACAGCTTGTTACTAGAATAAAATAATTGTTAAATTAAAGGGCATATGTATTGTTTGCAGTAATAATGTTGAATAATCGATTAAATGAACCGTATAGCCAATCTAATCACTTGGCATGCGTTTAATTTTTGACGCATCGAAAATTTAGTTCCAGTAATGTTTCGAGCTTGTAGTCTATAAGCCGTTTATAAGTGATGCGATTGGCTATAGAGTTTATTACTTGATTATTCATTAAACTTACTGCAAAAAAATCATATGCCAATTAATTTAGCGTTAATTTTATTCCAGAAAGTAGCTGTAAATGTGAGTCATACGAGAAAAGTAAATAGAATTTCAGAAAATAATAGAAAAAAAGGGAAAGTCTAGAAATGTGAAGTATTTTAAGATTTAGCACCTCGCGCCAATAAAGCTTTGGCGCCCCATAAATCAACAAAACAAAAGAGTTTTAGCGATTTAAGGCTATATACCTACATATTTAGAAAAACCGGAGAACGAATGCAAGAACGAGGAAAGCGAGCTCAAGAATATTAGCACCGAGAAATTAAGACGAGCCCTGTAAGATACATATCTCAGTCAAGTAAATGTAACTTGTTTTCTCCTCAGGGTTGGCTGTCATTATTCTGCAGCCTGGTGGTGGTAGCCACGGCCGCCAATGCGTACAAGAACCCCTACTACGCGCCCGGCAGGTCTGTGAACGTGCACCTGTTCGAGTGGAAGTGGGATGACATCGCTGATGAGTGCGAGAGGTTCCTTGGTCCTAGGGGTTTTGGAGGCATTCAGGTAAGCTAATATTTTGTAATATATGCATACGTCAACACCATGTAGGGATATTTTAGTAATAATGAAACTACTTAGAATATCTCATAACATGCTTTTATCTAAATGCGCAGTATTTAATACTCTAATAGGATATTAAATAAAGTTAAACTTTTTTTTTTAATGGCTTTTAAAGTTAGTGTGAGTTAACACTGTACAACAAAACAAAATTATGTTTTTCGTGATTAAATAAAGAAACTAAATTAACTGAAATGTTAAATTGATTAAAAAATAATAAAAGCAATTCGAATGGTTCCAGTACCTCGTTAAGGCTTTTTGCAGCAGTTAAGTTGCAGTGAACTGCGGTCGGTCCCAGCCTAGGCGTTTTCCCGCCCATACCATAATTGTTCAACCTTGTTATGGATGGTTTTCCTGAGGATTTCGCAGGCGGCTCTCACGTCTAAGTGTTCGCCATACACGTACTCTTTGTGAATCTTTATGAAAGTCGGACCGGGTTTCATCAGAGAACAACTTTCGAGCCGATTGACGATCGTTTCAAGCCAAATTTTCATTACCTCTTTCTAATTGTCGTCCGCGTTTGCCTCATCCAAAGTAGTCTACTAACGTAAAGGATGACTTCGTGCTTCCTCCTCCTTACAACTTCAAAACAATTACCTAGCGGTTGCTGTTGGTTGTCCTTTTGACATTACCTACTTATAAAAAACGGTCTTATCTTGTGGTGGTGATTTGAATATTCCCCAGGATGCCACTCAGCCACCTCGCCAGTGTCCTGGTAGTGAAACCACCGTCTTGATATAATATATGCTTATATATATATGCTTATAAATATATGCTTTGCCTGCTGTCAATGGCATCAGCAACATTGCACTGGGAAACTAGAATTCCGATTATAACAATATATTCTATAAAACACACAGAAACAAAAAAAATATCGTGTTAAAGTTAACTTAATTTTGCCGCCTCTGTCTTTCTTTTTTTTTTAGTTAAGAAAAAAAAAATGTGCCAGGAACAAAATGACGTTCAATTCTTTTTCATACGGCCAGTACTTTTCAAGTTGTGATACACGCTCAGTTAAAATAGTCGTTAAGTTTACTGAAATTACCCAGTTTTCTGCGCATCTTTTACTGAAGTGTGAGAAAACTTAAAAAAAAGTATTTCATATATTTTTTTAAGTTCTCGTTTTCGTAATTTTAGAGTTAATCGGTAAAGTCGTTCTCAAGCTATGGCGTGACTACGGGAAACATCGATTCATTTATTTACATATACAGGTACTTAACACCCGTGAGATAGCGTTTGTTAGCATCTAAAGCGATTAATCTAATCTAAAAAAAAAACATTTTCACGTAAGTTGTGCTGACTTGAAAATTAACTTGTTGTTGGGGTGTTTTTTGTACCACTTCTTCCGAGGAAAAACATTAGGCTTTATGTATTAATTCTTTACTATCATACTCAGCTTAATTTGAGTTAATTACTTTTGATATTTGGTTTTTGAGTTACTTTCGTTGCAAAGTAATAAAATTATCGTTATATCTATGAATCAGAACATGAAAAAAGGTTATTTTCCTATAGCACAATACAATATTTTGCATTTTTTTACTTTAGAATCTCTTTTAATTTTAACCTACCTGCAAGATTGAAAAACTATAAATGAAACTCTGAGAGTTACGTTTTTTACAGATTTCCCCGCCTAATGAGAACGTGGTGTTATGGAACTACAATCGTCCATGGTGGGAGCGCTACCAGCCCATGTCGTACAAACTCGTGACCCGCTCTGGCAACGAGCAGCAGTTCGCAGACATGTTGCGGAGATGCAATGCTGTAGGCGTCAGGTAGGTTACCTGCGTAGTACAAGACAAGTGACAGTGCGTAGATTAGGTACTATCGTAGATACCAGAATTCTAAAAATTAAAACGGAATATGCACTGAATTTCTAAATTGCAAATCTCTAAAAGATGAGCATGGCCATTTTATTTGTCAAAAGGTATTGGAGATACCTTAACCTACATATGTAGAAAAACCTGTAAAAATCTAAATTTTGGACAGTAAAGTTTTCGAATTTTTCGTATGCCTAATTGCATACGATAAGGGACGCCTAATTCATCCTAAATTTATGTATAAAAACCGATTGAACATGCGCCAATCCACTGGGGACGCCAAACTAGGCACGCAGAAAGAAACCAGAGCCCGGGAAGGCCATTGTAATATCCTGAAAAGGAGTCTAAAATGGAACGTGCTCTTGAATTTTTGTCACTTTTTATTCCAGAATCTACGTAGATGCGGTAATCAACCACATGACGGGAGAGCCTGCAGAGAACGTTGGAACAGCAGGCAGCACCGCAGTCTTCAACCAATGGGACTACCCCGCCGTGCCTTTCAACCGCCAGCACTTTAACTGGCCGCACTGCGTCATCGATGACATCGACTACGCCACTAACGCCTGGAGGGTAAGTAGCTGCATTACGTGCCGGTGTGAGCTGCTATGTTTCGGCATGAGAGAGATAGAGTTGTCCCTTTTTCACTACGGGACAGGTTTTGCTCTTACGTTTCATTGTGCTTTGACATTTCAGGTTATGAATAAGGTTGACTATTGTAAATCTAGGTTACAAGTATGAATCTTAATCGACGAGTTGTGCGTAGAGTAATTAATATAGGTACTGCCAAGTACTTGATAAGGGGCTCGTTCTACTCATATCTATATCATAAACCACTTTTACTATGAGACAAACCTGAAATAGAGAAAAAGAGATCGATTGCTTCCTAAATTTTATTATAAATGTACTGAGCAATTGATGTGATTTCAGTATTGAATGGTTGACCCCATGGTCAAAGTTAATGCATACAAGAGAATTGAAATATGTAATTAAAAAACTCCATTTAGAAATTTTCAATTATTTCAATTACACACTTGGACGGCAATGTTGGTGCAATGGCTTAGCGATTGGCTGCTGCGCTGCCTACTAGACATGCGCAAAACTGTGCGTTATAAAGTGATGAAACATGACATTTAGTACGCGATATGTTTCGTTAAACCATGACTCCAGACATGAAGCGTAATGAAGCGATACACGATATGGTTATAGTAATGTAATTCTCGCGTAATAAAATGTGTTTATCATTACATGAGATGAGATAGACTGCGCGAACGCACTGCCACCGCGCGTCTTGTTTGAGTGTCATGCGCCATGTTTAATTTGGTCGAGTCATGCGCAATGATACATTACGCGGTCGGGTAACATGACGTGCAATGCAACAATCGAATTACTTACACAAATCTACCGCGGGTTCGATCCCCGCACGGAATGAATATTTGCATGACCTACAGGTAGTTTTTCCGGGTCTGGCTGTTTGTGTATGTGAGTTTAAATGATTGTAAACGCTCCCACGATACAGGAGAAATTCATAGTGGGGGCAACGTTTTTAAAAAAAAACAACAATAAAACCTTTAATGATAAAACTTTCTCCACGCAACAATAGTCGTAACCTTTCGTCAGAATAAATCCTACTTGCTAGCGAGATCTCTTGCTTGTCACATCAAAACTTAACGAATAGAGCAAGATTATTTAACTCAACAATCTGTTTACAGGTGCGTAACTGCGAGCTCGTTGGACTAAAAGACTTGAACCAAAGAGACGAGCATGTTAGGAACATGATTGTCAATTTTATGAACAAACTCATTGATTTGGGCGTTGCTGGATTCAGGTGATATGACTTCTTTGAAATAACTAACCCGTTAACTTGTTTTCCTCGATTGATACACTGGCGACCGATCGCAGATGCAATGCTTTGGGCGGCCTCTGCAGTAAACGTCCTTTAATTGAGATAATGGTGATCATCATTTGCTTTTGCACTTTTATTCTAAGCTGTTTTTCTGAATAACTAGAATCGACGCAGCCAAACACATGTGGCCCGAAGACCTCCGTGTTATCTTCGATCGTCTCAACAACCTAAACACACAACACGGCTTTCCTGCCAACGCCAGACCGTACATCTACCAAGAAGTTATAGACTATGGCACTGAGGCCATCAGTCGCGACGAATACACTCCCATAGGAGCCGTTTCAGAGTTCAAAGCAGGCTTAGAATTGAGTAATTTATTCAGAGGAAATAATCAACTTCGATGGCTTTCGACCTGGGGTCCACAATGGGGATTACTGGCCCACGAAGACTCATTTACCTTCATAGACAACCACGACAATGAAAGAGGCCATGGCGGAGGAGGTGGCATCCTGACGTATAAACAGCCTCGTCAGTACAAGGGAGCTATTGCGTTCTTACTCGCGCATCCTTATGGAGAGCCACAAGTTATGAGCAGCTTTGATTTCTTGGACTCTGAAATAGGACCACCTATGGATAATAATGGGAATATTATTTCACCCGCTATAAACTCCGTAAGTGTCTAACTCTTTTTACTGATTCTTAATTATTGTACTTTTATCCGAATGTAATCCCAGCTTTCTCCGAAACATCTTTTGATTGCATTGTTATATTTAACACCCAAAAATAACAAATCCCACACGGTGGACCGACGACCTGGTGAAGGTCGCGGGAAGGTCATGGATGCGGAAGGCGCAGGACCGGTCATTGTGGAAATCCTTGGGGGAAGCCTTTGTCCAGCAGTGGACGTCTTTCGGCTGAAATGATGATGACCAAAAATTAAATTCCCAAATCACTCTCTCAATATTATCATCCACCTTTTACCTCTTAAGTTGTAAATCCATGACATGGAGCACACAATGCTTTCTTTGCAACATCTTATGTTTCGATTCAAAATATATATTTAAATTGTGTCAGAACAGGGCGGTAGCTACGAGTTAGCGGGCTTAGCTTTGTAATATACATGCAGGACATGATATCAAGGGCCATCGTATGCAGATCAGCTCTTTATTTGTCTTCCCGAATGCAATGCAATGAAATATTCTATTGATTTATGATTTGTACTCTGTTCCCACCAGGACGGCAGCTGCGGCAACGGCTGGGTATGCCAACATCGCTGGCGCCAGATCTTCGCGATGGTAGCCTTTAGGAACGCAGCTGGCAGCACCAGTATCAACGACTGGTGGGACAATGGTTCCAACCAGATAGCATTCTGCAGGGGAGGGAACGCTTTCATCGCTATCAATAATGACTACTGGGATCTTAATCAGAATCTTCAGGTTTGAGATTACTTTTCACTTTTCTGGATTTATTAAATCAAAAGGTTTTTTATTATTAATTTGGTTAATCCGAAGGATGCTGGTGGGCTTCAAGGATATGGGTGACATTTTTTTCATGAGGGATAGCCATTAGATTTATCCTTACAATTGGGATCCTATTGAGAGCCTAGGTAACAGACTGACGACCAACTGAAGGTCACTGGAATCCTGTGGATAGTGATCGTAGTGGAAGACTTTGGTACATGTACGCGGTATCAAAAACTTTAAATAAAGGTCTCGCCGTTTTTACGATAAATCTTTTTCTTCACCATAATTTACTTGGACGTTCAAGTCTTGTGTGAAAGCCTCTTGAATTCAGTAATCTCGTTTTCCAGACTTGCTTGCCCGCGGGTAGGTACTGCGATGTGATATCGGGCAACAAGGAAGGCTCGTCGTGCCAGGGCAAGACGGTGACTGTGGGCAATGACGGACGGGCACAAATATCTGTTGGAGCCAACGAATTCGACATGATGCTAGCTATACATGTTGGGCCTGAGGTAACCGTATTAACCGATTTATATATCTTTAAGTATATAAACAAATAAATATAACAAGACAGTTATAAAAAAAAAAACAATTTAAAAAAATGTTGTCTGTTGGTTTGGGCTAGGTAATCTTCTAATCCGCTGAACCGATGTTGATGGGACTTTCACTTATATCATAACTTATGTTATAAGGAGTAACTAACTTACTAACTAAGCTTTATTTTGTCAAAAATAATCAGGGTTCCGGGAAAAATAAATAAAAACCCATGTTCTGTTAAATTCCACGCGGACAATTTCGACACAGCTTGTTGAAAAAATAATTATTTACTCTGCACTATACATTCTCATTTCGAAATAAAAAGTAATATCTTAACGTGTTATTAAAAAGTTTTATTAAAACACTTTTTCTTAGTAAAGTAGGCACCAGGTAGTACTAGTTTTCAGTTTTAGTGTTTTCTAGGCTTCCCTCGGAGAGTACCTTTGCGGTGAATGATAGTGCAAGCCATATTTTTTTATGAAATTGTTATGTTTTTGATAAAATTGCATGACTTAAGATAAACTCTACATGAAAGAGCACATTACTCGGTATTAAACACTCGTGTGATACTATTGTAAAGGATTATAATAGTGTCATCTGAGGTTTGGTTTATAAACTCACGTTCTTGTTTAAATAACCCATGCTATGTAACAGTTTCATAAACTGCAATCAATTCACCATGTAGGAAATCAGTTGATTCTGAATACGGCCTATGCTGCATTTAAATAAGTAGGTGCTTAGTAATTCTTTATTATTTTTCTCAATTTTTAATTTTCTATTTTGCTACATAATAATTACTTATGGCAACATTCACAGACACGTCTTTGGTTTTTACATAGATAAATAAGCTGCGTTGACGAAACGAATATGAACATTATTTGTTATTTGTAAACGCTTACATTACACGCATATGCAAAAGGTGCGTATTCCTATGAGGCGCTTAAATTACTTAACAAAGTATAATCAAAGACGCGTCTGTGAATTCTTACCCTTAATTATTGTCTGATGATGCCTTTCTTCTACTTTCTAGGTTTTGAAACCGTAGGGCATTTTTATCAAGGCTGTTTACATTAATTACGAATGTTTTGTTTCAGAGTCGACTTTAAAATGGCGCCAGGAAACAACAAGAGGAACTCTAACTAAGCCTACAAAATTGGCTTCCATTTGTATACTTTTGGACAAAGACTTTGAATAAAAGAGAATAACCTAATACTGTTTTTAATTCACACCTCCATTGTTTTAACTTTATGATTAATTCACCACAGATGTTTTAATAACTTCTGATCATTATTTAAACTATCTTAGGAGTTATACTACGAGTACCTCTTTTTGCAGTTACATAAAAAAAGACGGAAAGATGAATGATTACTTTTGACATTCGCTGTAATGGGGTATATATTTACATTTAGGTCTATTGGACGAAATATAAGGGTTTTATTGCAATTTGTGGCGTATCTAGATCTTGTACTCTTACCAGTTGGTCTAGAACAGTAGAACTCAAAAAATGTTTGGTCTAAACACATATTTTCCTACCAACTATACCTACATTTTTTGAAAATGTATGAGGTCTCATAGCATTTACTCATAAAGTTATGGACAGACAGTGAGTCAATCATTGAGGAGTCTCTTAATAAAGTATTCCTGTAACTACACCGCCTTAAAGCCTCGAATTATAATCTTACAAATCAAAATTAAACCATAAGCATATACAAATAAAGTTTAAAGCAGTTTGGGGCGCGTGGTACATATGTGTACCCGCTGGTGGTTGACCAGTTCCCATGCTGCACAGTTCCAAAATTCCACCCCGTTTAGTTATGGTACCTATTAAAGACGATCGGCGTGTTTGAGTAGATAAGCAGCCAAGATTCATCCAGTTATCTCACTCTTTTGAATTGGTTGGTTGGAATATGCTTGCAATAGCCCTTACATACGTACCCCTAGTACATTGAGTGGTTGAATGTAAGGCAGATGTGAAAGGAAACACCAAGAGAGGACTCCCTAGAAACACACACCTGGCCTTAATGATGATATTCTTCAGAAAGTTCAGATGTGTAGTACTCGCAACTGGTATTCGAAACGAAGAAAAAGGAGTATGTAAAGGTGCGTCCAGGCTATATTACATAACATGTTATAATGCATAGTTGTTATATATAACGTTTTGGAGACGTACAAAACATGTTATAACTATGTCATATAACATGTTTTATGCTATATAACATGTTATGTTATACAGTCTGGACGCACCTTTAGGATCGATCGTAGCAGATGAAGTTTCACCAGTCCATATGACGGACTGCTCATGAACATGGTGAATAGAAATGTTGGACTTCTGCGAGGGTTACCAACCCTGGCAAGGGAGCAAAGCATGGAATTACTATCATGAAAAGGATCAATGGACCAAGCCAAAGTCACAAATTGTTCAATAGATTGTTACTTAAGTATGTATTAATAACACAGGCCTGCAAAATGAAGGTCATAACTTCCTCTCTGGAATTTGATAGCTGATTCTGGAGTATTTTGATGCGCTGATTACGAATATGTACTTAGTTTTTCTCCATCACCTCCTGATTTTTCAAAAAAGCTACAGATAGAAAATTGAGAAAAAAGACAAGTTTTCACTTAAAAAATTATATATTTAAAAAAGTACTTAATTTTTAACTTAAAAAACTATTAACACGTAATAACAACTTATTGCTGGGTTAAAATACACTTAAATTTTATTTGTGGAACCTGGTCCTTTTTTCCTGGAAGCTTCTGTTGTGCGATTTTCGCTTATATTTCCGGTTTGGATCATCACGCTTCAACAACCAACAATAGTCCGCCATCATGCTGACATTCCATCTTCCTTGATACCGGACTTCAAGCTCTTTTAAATCTTGGTGAAATCTTTCACCTTGTTCTTCGCTAACGGCTCCTAGATTTTCTGGGAAGTAATCAATGTGCGAATTCAGAAAATGAAGTTTAACGCTCATATTACAACCCATTACACCAAAATTCGTTATCATTTTGGCTACTATTTCTTTATAGTCCGAGCTTTTATTGTTCCCCAAAAAGTTTTTTACCACTTCCTTAAATGATTTCCACGCTTGTAACTCGACAAGTTTAGGTTGCAAGATGCGCACTTCGACTGTTAGTTTTCTAATTCAGAGTAGGTACTTATACAAAAAAAACCTTTTGTTTTCTTCATTATACCCTTTTTGAACAACATTAACAACAATTAGGCAATATCACCTAAACATCGTGTATTAATGAGCTCATTACTAAATGAAGCCAAAATGACCCGTTTTCGAAATGGTTAATGCGAATTACTTACACTTATTATGTAGTAATTAACAAATTACTGATTTGCATTCATTTCTATGTCGTCTTAAACTAATTAAATGCAATAAAAATTAAGCTGAAGTAATTAAGTGACGTTTTATAGATTTTAAAATGTATGCGCTCAGACATTTTTAGTTAAAATCTTAAATATTCAATATCAAAGAATCCTGACGTGATAGAATTTTTTTATTATTTTTCTCGTAATCAGCACATCAGAAACTATAGAAAACGTTAATCAGATCTCAGAGAGGAAAACCATTGCAGACCTGTGTAATAGTCAATGTGGCCTAAGCCGTAATCACATGTTGACATCTATTCGATGCGCAGGATTCGATACCGCTCGGTGTTATTAGTATTCGCTTAGGTATGACGTAACGCGTTCGGCGTTTTTGCTATACATATTATGCATATACACACTTATTATGTGTGATATATTATGGAGATAAAACGTCCTCTATGACTGGTATACTCGACTGACGAATGTGGAAAATTTGGTTTTGCTCAAGCGAAACAGAGAAAACGTTAGGTTTGCGTCTGGTCTCGTTTGGTGCTTTAGTTGACGTTGCATCGACGATGTATCAACGCTGCGCTAGCGTCTCTAACCTACACGTGATTGTATTTCGAAATTTGCATCGGAGTTGACGAAGCATTTGCACAGGTATACGTTCGATATAAGCAAGGCGCGTCTTCGCTATCTGTGAAAGTTGCCTTATATTGTGGCAGCTTTTGAACTTTAAATATACTACGTCGTTCGGCATTCAATATCGCGCATGCAACATTCGTACATTTTTACAATAGTCAAAAAATCTAAACGTGATTAACTTTTGGGCTTGAGATAAGTATAGAAAGGATAGAGTGCAAATGGACGTGTACAATTGAAAAAAAAACTTCTATTTTTTGGAAAAATATCATGTTGGCGGTTTATTTATAGGATGCCGAGGTCCGGTCGCCCAAATGTAAAAACTTCAAAACAGACCTATTTGCATGTTATAATATGCCTATAAGTTAACCACTTGTGACTAACTGGTTCCTTCTGGTAACACGCATGAATATATTGATATACCAACATAGAGCAGGTACCTAAACCCATTCATTTTAAAAAAACGTCACGCTGTTCAGCACAAAAAAAAACAACAATTCTAAAATAAAACCCTGTACCAACAAACTTAGTGAATAAAGTGGTGGTACAAACAGGCCCAACTACACCACAAATCACTAAATTTGTTTAGCCATTAACAAAAACATATTTTAAACAACATTCTGTCAAAAATGAAAAAAAACAGAGCAATGTTTAGCGCTAAACGTAAATAATATACTTATTACGTTACAACCGGCCCAAGTACATGAAGCCACCATTCTCTCCAGTCAGGTATAAACACAGTCCAATGAAAACAAAATTATGTTCGAACACACGAAACAGAACAACCTGCGTGACTGGTCTGCTAAAGAGTTGATCGTCGCCCGCGCCGCACCGGCCGGCGGTTGCCGCGGCCGCGCCCCCATTCGACGCGATGGCGCTACGCTCGCAACTCCTGCGCAACTGTGAGTATATTTACATGATAAAATACTTTTTAAATCTTTTTTTACTCTTTTCTTTTAGAAAAAAGCAGTAACAGTGTAAATAAGTGAGTGTTTAATGTAGTAACATATCGGTGTATGAAAATGTCAAAAAAGGTAATGTAATAAATAATATGTTTTCGGTCACCGTAATGTGACCTTACAGCGTCTTTTTAGAGCTAAGGATTACTGGTTTTTTAAAGACAGATCCACGACGTATTACTTCATTTTGAGGTTTGAGATTAAACGATGAAGACGTAATGACATTTTCAAATACCAATGTTAATTACAAACTGGAAAGAGCGTTCGCGTGCGAAATTAATTAATGTTTCCCAACACTGAGTAGAGCTGAAAAAAATATGATAAGTAACAAACAAATGCCTGAAAGAGAATGAACAATATTTGAGTACTGAGGCCCAATGTTTTTCCCATACATTTTATTAAACATAACGGATTGTTGTCGTATTATTTAGTTCGGTGTCCTACAGCTACTTGGGTACTATTACCATCTGTTTTGTCATTACCTACTTGGTATAATGGGCTGTTGTATCTAGGCAAGCCTTGTACAAAGAAATTGCATTATTATTGGCCGTGTCGTATGAATACAGATAACAGTTATTTGCTTGTTTGCACTTGTGTATGTGTGGCATTAAGTGACAATAAAATGGTTGGAAACTTCATTTATGTGAGTAGGTACTGTGTGATGAGCACGATATGATTATAGCCAGATAACACTAATGACAGATTGCACCGTATGATGTGGCTTGCGTGTCCTGGGGTCAGAAGCACTTACCCCAGTACTTATTACTCTGTAATCATTCCATTAGTTTGTATATTCCCTGATTGAAAGAAACTGGAATACTTCTCAAGTTCAAAATCATCATTGTTATGATAGTTGAAAATTTCCAGATGTGCATCATCTCCCCAATTAACACAGATCACGTCGACAACCATTTTCGACGACTGCTTCAGCTCTATAGCTCTATAGCATACGACTGAAAGAGGATGTTGTTCCTATGAACAACATCCTCTTTCAGTCGTATGCTCACTGAAGCGGCGATCTGCCCCACTATACTTTCTGACGCTCATTGTCAAGTGCTTAGTGCGAAATCTTGGTGTGTGAATATTGCTTCACTTAGCAAGACAGGAAGTCGCCACGCCATCGTTCCTATAATGGCTATCTCTTCGGTTGGTACCACGACTAATTCAAAACAATCCCATTGTTCCTTCTCCGCTACTCAATGGCAAATAGTAACCATCCTGTTTCTTCCAGGTATCAATGGCACACAGTCTCGCCAATTGCACGAGCTGCACAAGGAGCGCGCAGGAGTGGCAACACTGCGGGATGTGCTGGAGGACCGTTTGAGAGAAATCAAGCGAGCAAAGACCTGGAAACATGAGAGGGTTCTAACTTCCCCGCAAGATACTAAGGTAAGAATACAAACCTTAAATTAGCTGTTCACTTCAATAACATGGGTAAAAAATTCCAAACACGAATATGATTGTTTGAATACATTTGGCACACAAAACACCGTATGCTAATTTAATTAGATGTCGCTAGTCTGAGAACTTATCCGAAACCTGTGTGTGTTTTGTATGTGTCTACAACTACATGATAGAGATATATCTCTCCATAACACACTCGCGATAGCGATGAATAGAATTAAATAAATAAATAAATAAATAAATAAATATATAATGTGTATGACCAATAACCACTACTAGTAAGGCTTTAAGAATGGAGGAACGCCAAGAAAACGAAATACGGTTTGTGTGAAATATAGTAGGTACATATGGCTAGAAAGTGGATGTATGACGATGTAACTGTACCTATACTGTTACAGGCAGGATCTTTGATCGATTGACCCCTAAAAAGTGGAACAGGGTCAAAAAATTGATGTGGAGGAGAGTTTACTATAACCGAACATGACAACGCTCCTATACGCCACCAAATCAATCAGGACCATTCACGATTTTACATAAATTACAATAAAGTTCATGGAAAAACATGTGGGCAATGTGGGCATGATTATTTTTGCACACACCGGCCGATTGTGAAAACAAGCGATTCACTTATCGCGTCCTCTCCGTCGGATGTGTACATTCAAACGTACACATCGTGCGATGAAGTAAGGTTATGGCTGAAAGTGTGTATGTATAATGTCATTGGTGAACCGAGAGCGTTCAGACATGTAAACAAACATTTCCACGGCCGTTTAGTAGCTAGACGAGTGCCTAATGAACTAACAAAAAACTTTGCAAGGCTGGTACTACTGTCTGTGTAGCAAAAAACTACGTTGTCCAACAATTTTCGCTGCAAACCACATCATCATCATCTACCTAGCTTATACCCAACTATGTGACAGTCGGCTTCCAGTCTAACGGGATGCAGCTGAATACCAGTATATATTTTTCATGAATCGTCTGCCTATCTGTATTATCCAAACCATCAAATATAAAATTTTAGTTACAAAAATTGATATTCCTGACAAAATCAGAATTGGATACATGAGCGAAGGAAGACTAGACTGAAGGGGTTACCTAGTTCTGTAGTTTGCACGTCAGTGATAACACTGTGACCTTGAGCTGGCCTAGCGTACTACGTAGTACGGATTTTAAATAGAATGTGAGGTCAGCTTATGCTGGTTCATTTTCACTCACTTTCGTCTAACAATATTGCCCTAGGGATCTCGGCAGCGCGGAAATTGTTCATGAATTATGAACGGTCAGGGGCCACAAGATTCGTCTGCAAAGTATTTTTAGCAAGTCAAGCCATATCATAGTATAGTCTTCTTTTTTTAATAAATATCGAATATAAATTCGACTGATCCATGCTGTCCATTTATTGACTTAATATTTTCAGGTGAGAGTTCAAGGCCTCGAGGGAGAGTTCCTGAATTTCTGCGCGAATAACTACTTAGGACTTTCCGTAAGTTTAAAATTGTTTCTCATAATATAATATGGAGGGCGTAGTAGAAAATATACATTTAGTTCTATAAGGACAGTTGCTGCAGCTGAATTTATTACTTAGGCACGTTTATACTTAATTACCTAATAATTGTGTCATCATCATCATTATCATCATCAGGCTATACTAGTCCACTGCTGGACATAGCCCTCTCCTAATGAGCGCCATAGCAACCTGTCTTCAGCTTGCCGCATCCAGCATCTGATATAATAATTGTGTGTTGTTTCAGAACCACCCAGAGGTGGTAGAAGCTGCTAGGGAAGGCTTGAAGAAATATGGCGCAGGACTCAGTTCTGTCCGGTTCATTTGTGGCACTCAGACAATACACAAGGTTAGGAAATTTATTTCTGAGCTATGTTTATCTGTTGTTTGGTTTATAACACATTTCTCCTCATTTTCACTCTGCAGCCTTTCATTTTTACCAGTTATAATTTAACTTGCCATGTTGGTTAAGTATCATGAGAGGGTTAAATATTGCAACTGATTTTTTTAACTTTTCCATGCTCGTTGAGTTCAGATAACAAAACATGTAGATTGTTTTAAAAATAAAATAAAAATATTCTTAATATGCAGTCTCCTTCTCCTAACCTTCGCGCGCCTTACATGTGATAAAAGTCATCTGTTTTTGGTTTAATGAGGTCAATTAAAAGTCCTTGCAACGTTCAACACAATAATAAACAAGTATTGTGTTCAACAAAAAATGTAAATTGTAATGTCAAGGTTCTATATTTATTCCTCTATTTACGAGTATAAGCCCATTTTAATTTCTCATTTAATTCGAACACACTTTGGATTCAATGAAAATATGATTTTTTCGTAATATTTCCACTAACATTACCTAATCATATTTCCATAGGAGCTCGAGCACCGCCTGGCCAAGTTCCATGATCGCGAGGATGCGATCCTGTACGGGTCCTGCTTTGACGCCAACGCTGGTCTCTTCGAGTCCATGCTGACGCCCGAAGATGCCGTGTTCTCTGACTCCCTCAACCACGCTTCCATCATTGACGGCATCAGACTGTGCAAGGCACAGAAGTTTCGCTATCCTCACAGGGATCTGAGCGGTGAGTTCCTATAATCCACGAGAAATTTTGAAAAAAACATGAATCCAAGTGATTCATGTTTTTTTCAAAATTTCTCGTAAATTGGAATCGATTAACTTCAAAACCGATTTTGGAATCGATTAACTTTAACCACATACGAAAAGACCTCGCTCTTAATCTTTTAACTCCAATATGAGGTCTTCTTGACGCTCTGCTATCACTTCCATTGCCTCTTTTATTATGTTTCCACAGACAAGAAAGACGCCATACGCCATATTGGCCTGCAGATTTTGTAGCTCGATCATAAATCTGGTCTTTGATCCAATCTTTCGAATTCCGTAGTTTAACTTAATGTTAATTGTAGTCATATTGACCAAAAAAATAATATTCCAACGAATAAAATTTATATTAATAATTTGGTACTTACTTAATTAAAAAAAAAAAAATTGGTCCGAAAGTTGAATTACCCACTCAAAAATACTATAAGTACACGTATTTTTTCTTTTCACGTACCTAAACCAAAAATGACGGCGATATAGAACGTTGAAATTTCGCGTGACGTCACGCCGCCGCGCCGTGCTACACTTTTTATGTAAAAATGACGTCACAAGCCTTTTATTTTTACCTAGGACACATCCCTATTGAGGTTAACTACAAATTAAATAGCTTCTTTACACTTCCTAATGCTCCAACTCTTTTGCATGACAGAACTAGAACACCTCTTGGCTCACAGCGAGGCTCGGATCAAGCTGATCGTGACAGACGGCGTATTCTCAATGGACGGCACCGTGGCACCGATAAAGGGGCTGCGGGATTTGGCTGACAAGTACCGCACCTTACTGGCCGTGGACGACAGCCATGCTACTGGATTCTTTGGAGAATCTGGACGGTGAGTTAGAAGCTGTTGATTCTCCAAATATGCTAGACCTAATTCCTCAAGATGGAAGAGCTCCTTAAATCAGTCAGTCAGTTCAGTCGAAACAGTAATTGGGAGGTCCCAAACTATCCAATCTATTAAGTCGATCATCCGTTGCTATGCAGGATGTGCAGGAAGAGGTTATCAACGTTAGCTGCGCGGTTCATTTGTTTGCCAGCCACGGATTAACTTTTTTCGCAGTGGAACGGTGTCTTTACCTTAGTGTTGATTTGCTGTTATTTTGTTTTTTTATGAAAATCATTTTATGAATGGCGATCTCTGTTTCTCAGCAATTCTGAATACTTAACCACTCAGTCAGTTTTGATCGATGCGTTCTTATCGCAGAAATTGCATAATTATGAGCTTATAAAATCGATGCTCGCATTTTGCGCCAAGGTTGACCGGCTATCGTTTTGAATCTTTATCGAGTTCAGGTTATTATTAATTGCTCAATGAGTTTCGTACCTACAAGTAAATGAAATTAGAGCATTCCATTTTCCTCATTCAACGGCCAATAGCGATATATTGTAATTTTGTTTATTGAAATATAGGTAGGTACACCAACAGATTATATTTATACTTATATACATAGTACCAACCTACATTAATTTGTAAAAGTAAAAAAGTCAAAGGTCTTAAGTATCAACCCATCTAAGGTCAACATTCACGTGTATAAGCAACATCTTAAAAACTTTAAATAAAGTAAGTTTATACATATAACAAAACAAAACAAAAAGAAACCACAGCAACTCCTGAAAACCAGAATTAACAGTGGCGACCACCACAAAAGCGTCGAGGAAATGACCCCGAGAGTCCCTGAGAAACAATTCAACCGTCTCTGATCATGCAACGAAATAAATCAGAAAATAACAGAGGAGGAATTAGAAAAATACATAATTTCCACTTCGGTGGGGATATCGAATGCTTTTGTAACTACACAGTAGATGGGTAGTCTAAAACCCACTCCCGCCGTACTTTGTTGGTCTTTACGGTCTTTACCCACGACAATAGATGCCTACCTATAATAACTATATCTAATGACCGTTAAGTACAAAATTGCTCGGTTTGTAATCATTTTGTGCATAATTCAAGGTCTGCATGAGGTCCTGGCATTTTATATATAGGAGTTGGTTGTTGTCATTAAAAATGAATGTACCTACATTTTCCTTATAGGAATCTACACGTGTTTTAAGTTCGTAGATACATGTGTTTTTTTATTTACATAAGTGAACACTTCCTTGAACATTCACTTTTTGTAAAATCTACACAGGTCCCTACTGCGAATCATAACAGGCACTTTTAAAGAATATTTATATTTTTTACCTATGTTTATATTATGACTAGTCGTGCCCGCAAGTTCATCATCATCATCATCATCAGGCTATACTAGTCCACTGCTGGACATAGCCTTCTCCTAATGAGCGCCATAGCGCCCTGTCTTCAGCTTGCCGCATCCAGCATCTGCCTGCAGTCTTTCGCAGATCGTTCGAGTTCATCCGCGGAACTTATTATTTTTCTACAGTAAAAGTAGTATTGACTACTCCTTAGCACATCAGATATCTGCCATTGAAATTCCCATCAAAATCCGTCCGGCCATTTTCAAGGTTACCTAAGACAAAAGAGAGAGAACAAAAGTTTTAAAAATTGTTTTTGGTTTATTTGAAAAAGCTGTTATTTTAACGTTACGGACAATCGTATTTATTTGAATATCACACAAATTGTGTTCCATATGTATATGTTATACTTCATCAGTTCATCTGGTAGAGCCTTTTGGGTACCTACTGAGGCCCGGCCAACGTCACTCTGCGAACTTTATATAAATAGAGCTGCGAACTCTATACAAAGCAATTACGACGATAAGTCTGAAGTAGTATGTAATTTTTATTATTTCAGGGGCACAGAAGAATACTGCGGAGCCTTGGGTGCAGCAGACATCATCTGTTCGACCCTAGGCAAGGCAGTGAGCGGGGCAGCAGGCGGATATACCACGGGACCCAAAGAGCTCATCACTTTGTTGAGGAACGTGTCTAGACCATACCTGTTCTCCAACGCACCACCGCCGGCTGTGGTGGCTGCCTCTTTAAAGGTAGGTCATCTTTTATTATTTATGTTCGGGCTCAATATGGGAAGCCGATTATCTAGCAATTAATTCTCTAAGCCAGTCCTAATTCAGAAAAATTACGTCCTGTTCAATCACTTTCCTTTCTCCTGACGTTTTGTCCTCGGGGCCCAAGGTTAAGGGCTTATAAGGCACTAGGCTGGTAGAGTAAAGGTACCGGATAATTCATCAACTAATCCTAGGGGTAGTTATGAAACCAAGATCAAAATGAAGATGATATGAGCATGGACTTGATTTTGTCTGTATGTTATTCAAAAACCTGCGCTGCCGATATGTTCGTACTGATTGGCGCATAAATAAAGGCCGTAGCTACGCTATAATCGCGAGTTGTATGAGTGGTGGTGGGTTAGAAATTAAAAAAAAATCAACCAGAATCTTGTTATGAACTCACGGTATGAAGTTGTGCGTCGCTGTCTCTTCCCCCTGTATATAAGAAGCCATTAAAAATGTACAAGAAGCTGAATTTGATTTTATTTTATTCAAGTTTTTTCTTCGACAAATTGTAGATAACCTACCAGAGAGTCCAAAGATAATGTGTCTGAATATCTGAATACAAACAAAAATAACTCATTACTAACCTCCTTTCTTTCAGTCGCTAGACCTCGTAGAACATAGTGGAGTCCTTCGCCAACGACTCCAAGACAACACCCGAGCCTTCCGCGAAGGACTGAAGTCAGCCGGATTGACTGTGGCGGGAGATGACCATCCCATCTGTCCAGTAATGGTGGGAGACGCCCCGCTAGCTGTGGAACTCGCTACTAACATGCTAAGTGAGTATAGTATGAATCTTAAACATATGAGTCATGAAGTGAAGGTCTAAACTCTAAAGACACGCGACTGATAGTGAGAAACAAGCATCCCATCGGACTCGTCATGGTGCACGAGGTACCGCTAGTAAGTTGTATAGTGGGTATGTGAGATCTTTAATGTAGAGACAAGACATGGCCAGTGTGTGGTGGATTGAAGTCATTTGGGACTGACCGTAGACGGAATATCTCCTCTACTATACTTTGTTTTGCGAATTAAAGTAGCGCGAATTGTAGGTGTTCTAACGATTTTAAATAATTGATTTAATTAATTTCTACTTTTAAGACCATAAATTGCGAACAATCTTGACCTATTTTTCCCCCAAGACAATTAACGTTCTTCGATGTACCTTTAGGACACTATATATTTAGTAGCATTTTTTATAAATCTAATCTCCTTTTCCAGAGCGCGGTATCTACGTGGTAGCGTTCAGTTACCCGGTAGTGCCGAAGGGCGGCGCGCGCGTGCGTGTTCAGCTGAGCGCGGCTCATACGCCAGACGACGTGCAATGCGCAGTAAACGCGTTTGGAGAAGCCGCTAGAGATATAGGCATAGTTAAGAAGTAGATTCTGTGCAGGTCGATCTCAAGAATTACTGGACTTGCAGTGCCAGTCTGAAAAAAACTCCCCGTGAAGCTGTAGGTGGCGTGATGGCGAAGTGGGCTGTCATCCCCTCCTATGCTGGGGATTGACAGTTCACTTCACCTGACCCCTCGCGGGGAATTTATTTTTACAGAAAAAACCGGTTGTAGACACATTTAGGATGGTGTAATGAGTATGCATAAGTAACTTTAGCTTCGTAGTATCACTTTAAACCACTATACCAGCTATGCTGACGTAAAAAACGGAAAAAGAAATATTTCTTGTAGCACTGAAATACAATTTTACGTATTGAGCGTTTCCTAAGTGAGCAGGGTGTAAGGGACATCAACGAAAACACTGATACGATAAGTGCAGTATTTACATGATTCTGCACTCCCAAGCGCTGAAATTTTTTGTCGGCGTTTCCCTCAATTTTACTTTCTTCCTGATGTTTTAAACATAAAAGCGCAGTATATATACGTGATAGTGGACTCCCAAGCGCTGAAATTTTTTGTCGGTGTTTTCCTCAATTTTACTTTTTTTCTGATGTGTTTTAAACTTAAAACAGTGAAATGACATGAGAAAATCATCATTTCTATCTATGAGATTTTTTAATACTTTACGTCTCTCTGACCATGTACTGAACTCATGGTGCGTCGGTGTCCCTCCCTTCCATTCTGTAGTAGTGAAACATAGCATATACTTATATTAATTTACATCTAATGGGTTTCCCACTCCATCCCACTGACAGTGTTCTTGAGATCTGTACCTTGTATCATTTCTAGCTCAGTATGAACTTTATATGTAATATTTGTAAATATCAAATCGATTGCTTAATGTTTTTGTATGTATGGGACTATATGACTGAATTAATAAATGTTTTACTGTTATTGCATTTGAATCATATTTTTTATTCTTACTCCCAATTTTTGATTGTTTATACAAATTTCCTAATGAAAAAGGCTGGTGGCAAAATAATAACAGACGCACGCGTTAGTTATAGGTTAAGCTACGCTTACCGTGGTCATATCGTGGACGGGTGATCATCCGTTACAAATCGGGACCCCTCCATGCCTCGGAAAGCACATCAAGTCGATGGGCCCATGGTGGTGGATGGATGTTATATGTAGATCTTTGACAGCCGTGATGAGTAGTCAGAAGCCCGATAGTCTGACAAGAAGTCTCACCAAGGGGTACCGTATTGTGTTACCCCAGTTACTCGACGGAGGTTAGATGGGCAGTCCCTCCATGTAAAACAGTGGTATTCAGCGCACCCAGTTAGACTGGAAGCCGACCCCAACATATTTTGGAAAAGGCTATACTGTACAAAACTGTAGAAATAAAACAAAACAGTGTAATAATAACTGATCTATTAACAATAATTTATTACAAGTAATAAAACTCACACTAGTACTGACAACATGACACACAGTGCGGTCGCGTGTATAACTACGCTCATTTAAACTATAATTACAATTAAATATTTACATTGTATCGTACTGTATTCTCACTACACGATATTGCATTGGTGTAACCCACCTTTCGTTGACACTTCTCACGCAAGACGTACACAATTAAAATTATAACATAAAAGTCCATAAATAAAATATCTCAAGTCCAATAAAACACGTAATATAAGTACAAACACTAAATACAGTTCAATTATTATTATTAAATAAAAAAGTGAATGTCATAAATTGGGTTGTAGGGAGTTTATTTACACTGTGGTTGAGTCAAAGGAAAATTATTAAAAATACTGACTGATAACTATCTATGGCCGAGTGATTAACGCGTCCGTCCCGCCCAAAGGTTTGTCTTCCAATGCTACATTGAAATGCTTATTTTACTTGGAGGGTATCCGTTCCCTTTGTCTCTCGGCTACGTCTACGTGTGTATATTTGTCGTGTGGACGTATTGAGATCAAGACTGAGCGTTTTTCTCGTCATCCGAGTATGGTGCACGAGTTTTGGAGGAATGATGGATGTGTGGATCCCTCATTGTAGAACTGCGGGCTTCCCTGTAACGTTAAAGGCGTTCGATTAGGATATATTTATTATAACTTTATATATATTATATATAAAGTTCAAAAACATAACGGTATTTGGATCAAAAGGGTTCTTATAGCGGGTTAGTTTACAACCTAGCTATGCTTGATAACAGGTAAAGTCACGGTGGCCGGTAGAGTCACAAGTGTATCAGCAACATGGTCATTTAACCATGCGTCCTCACATATACACAGATAGTAGCATAAATACCCTATACTTAATTTCAGATTCGAGTAAATTTACTCATAATAAACGATTGCTAATTTGAAAAACGACTTCGTGACGACGAATCGTGTGGCTTCGAAAATAGTATCTTTAGGAGAAAATCGCTTTTGAATCTTTTGTAATTTAAGGTTTTTATCTCCGTGACTGTACACTTGTAGCGAGTGAGATAACCCTGCTGAGTGGCGCCAACATAATGAACGCAGGTTTGGGATCAACTACGAAAATGCAATTTCAAACATTTGCAAGATTCCTTCATCAGACGTTGTTTTCGCTTATTACTTACTCCTTGTAGTTTCTGATTTCCAGTATTAAAGTAGATAGTAAGATAGACTAATCACCTGGCGGTAACGTGGACGCAGTAGTGGAGGTCGTGTTGCCCCCGGCTACCGTGCTCGCCACGGTCGGAGCCGTCGCTAAAGTCGGCGGCAATGTGCTTACAGGTTTCTGAAAACATACAGAAGTGTTTAAATATTTACAACACTGAATGTACAGACGCCTGCACATCGACCTACCCCAAAGTGGCAAATTTTGGCAATTGAAAATGAAGCTTATTGTTTTGTAATAAAGTTGAAAACTTATCAAAGAAATTTGCCCAATTGCGGTAGCTTGATGTGCTAGCCTCTGTACCCCCCGTACCATTAATAGCCACTAGCCCTTGTTGAAAAAGCGTAGTTTAAGATATTCGTGGCAAATCTTAGCATCTTTTTGTTTTCACATTCTGCCCTTTCAGTCTAGTATCATACCAGGTACAGATCGATAAGCAGACTTATCACAAGAAGGGCTGACCTTATAACAGGGTGAATAGAAACGCTTGGGTGAATCGAAACAAAACTATGATGGATGTTTCCACGATAGTTAAATATTGTTCATTCTTTTGGCTGAATTTAAAAAGCTAACAATCTCGTTATCTTGTAAGTAACAATTAATCCTATTAATATTATGTTTGTAATTCCTTCACGCAAAAACTACTGAACGGATTTTAATGAAACTGATTAGTATCATAGATTATACTTCAGAATAACACATAGGTTATAATTTATAAAGACACATACGCAGACGAAGTCGCAGGTGGTTGCTAGTATTAAACAAACACGAAAATACCTATCACAGTTTTCTTTTCGAGTCAGCGCGCTGTTGGACATTCAGCCCTCGGACGCGCTCGGTCGCTCAGCAGGACATTTGATAATCCAACAACGCGCTTTTATTCATGTATAGGTGTTGCCTAGACTCGAGAGGAGCCTAGAGGGGCTCGTGGCTAAATAAAAACAGCCGCACGGGTTGATCAAAGGTGAAGCTACACTTGCCGAGGTCAGTCTGTGGATGGGTGACCGTTTGTAACATATCGAGACTCGTTGGTCATTTGTAGATCTTTGACAGTCGTTACGGGTAGTCAGAAGCCCGAAAGTCTGACAACCAGTCTTACCAAGGGGTATCGTGTTGTACGTGATGCTCAGTAATTGGGTTGTGGAGGTCAGATAGGCAGTCGCTCCATGTAAAATACTGGTATTCAGCTGCATCCGGTTAGACTGGAAGCCGGCCAGGCAGATGATGATGAGGTGTTGCCTAGACTCTAGTGTTAATGAAGACGGCCATTAGACGTTTGACGTTAACTCATGTGACTGTAATTTCAATGAATCGAGAGGCCGATAATGGGTGCGCGCTGATTACAATCACACGATTACAAACACGTCACACTTGGTTATTGTTCACATAATATTTATTGTTTACATTAACTTTACATGAGAACAGACGTAGGCTATATACTGAGTTGAATTGTCATGAAAAACAATTAAATAAATGTAACCTATTCTCTACCTTATTATTGTCTAGCAGTGGGGTTACCAGTGGTTAAAAAGTCAACAGGACCTGCCGTTGCCATCCTCCCACGGGAATACTTCACTTTTATAGTTAAAATACAATTTCTCCCTAAAACTACTACTGCCGATGTGCATTCCACACTATAATCTATCTCTGTGCCAAATTTCATCTAATTCCGTTCAGCCGTTCTGGCGTGATTGAGTGACCAACATCCATCCATACAAACTTGCACATTTATGATTTTAGTGTGATGACAACTTTAAATGTAAGGTTAATCTTAAAAGTTCAGATCTGGCTCAGGTGGCTGGTTGAGATCTGGCTGAGGTAGCTGGTCGAGATCTAGTTGGGAAAACGCAAGTGGGTTGACCACGATTTTGCTAAGGAACCCATAAAACAGTGTTCGGTTTCGCTATCATGCAATATTTCCATTTCTTTTGCATGACTCATCATGAAACTTGACTAAAACAAAAAACGAACAATTTGCAAGTGAAATAAAGTTTTGTTTTCAATACATTCTTTTTCTTTCAAGACCGACCATAAAAATCGTAATTTTTCACAGTTTTACAAAATGAAATTATTTAACTACGAAGTTTGTTAACTTATCAACAAGATAAAACAATAAGTACTTAAAACTATTTAAAAAAATATGCAAATAAAGATGTATTATACCATATACCAAATAATTGAATATAAAAACATTTTTTTTTTTATAAAATGTGATCCTGCGATGCTAGGAGCAGGGTCGAATCCACGGATGGTTAGGTCTTCTGAGACAGAACTCTCGTAACAATGCGAGCTTTATAGAGGGGTACCTACTACCCTCTGAATCAAGCCCTTGATCCAATTGCGTAACGAAAGCATTTCAATTATTATTCCTTTTAATATAGTTCATCTTGCTATCCTAACATAGTCCATCGCATAAGATTAAAATTCACAATTTGTTTTTTCCGATTATCAATAAAATATCAACTTGTTGTCATTCCGCCAATTATTCTGCTCACCTATTCACCTTTATACAATGTAAATTTTCGCCTTACATTGAAATTCAAGGTACCAAAATGTCCCGGAAACACCCACATCGACAATTTAAGTACTGATTATCCTTACATTCAGAACCTAGGTATTAAGACTTACAGTGAGTTCCTGTATCCTGTTCTGCAAGGCTTCGACTTTGCTCGTGAGCGTTGTGTTAAGTGTTCCGATATCTGTTCGGATATCGTCGTCTCTCTTCGTGTTTGCCGAGACGTTTGCGATCGTCTCGTTCGCCTTCGCGTCGAGTTGGTGTAGAAGGGTCCGTACTTCTTCCACCCCTGCTACTGCTGCTAAGGCCTGCTTGTGGGTCGAACTTATCGAACTGTCGAAACCGTTGATCTGGAAGAAGTGAAAGAATAGGGATTAATTTGCTGCACAGCGTTGCAAATCGGCGTAATTTGAGCAAATGTGTGACTTTTGTAGTCTTTTGAAGTGTGTTTAAGCTAGTGTATTTTTATCGTTCTGGTTAAAATCTATTTTTTTTATTTATTTAAAAAACGTTGCCCCACACTAGGAATTTCTCTTGTATCGTGGGTGCGTTTACAGACATTTAAACTCACATACACAAACAGCCAGACCCGGAATAACTACCTGTAGGTCATACAAATATTTGTTCCGTGCGGGGATCGAACTCACAACACGCGGCGCAGCAGCCGATGGCTCAACCACTGCGCCAACCGTGCCAAATTTTGATGAATAAGAAGTCTAGTGAACCCGGATTCCAATTGATTAGGATTTAAGTTTTACGCTTGCACTCATGACGTCGCTATAAGTTTAATGTCCTGGTTTTAAGGATGGGTAATCATCCTATTCATTTGGCAGAACGGAAGGACGTGTCAGACTTTTACTGACTAGAATCCATCCGTGATCCGTCCTTGCCCTTTACGTTCCCGAGTCACGGTAACTCTTTCGAACATCCGTCAATCCTGGCAAGTTTAATACGTTAATACCCTGGGGATTCTATTCTGCGAGATAATTATTATCGTATCGTATATTATGACGTATTTAATTTGCACAGACGACAACAGTCCAAATCCCTCCTAATCTAAGTCTGAAGTAATCCAGGATAATAAAGAGCTGATTTAAAATGTTGTAACCGATAACTGAAGATAATCCGGTTCAAGACACAAAAGGCCCGTCATCGTTGCAAGCGAGATAGCGATTAGATTAATATATTGACCTACATACCAATAACAAAATTATACGTGTTTTGGATCATTAAAATACTCTTATAATATTCTTAAGACACGAGATAAGATATCTGGAAAGATTATTTAGACAGAGGTAGGAAAGCGTACAAGAAAACAACTTTTTTTTGTTTTGACAGATTCTCAACCCAGGCGGAATTATGTGGAATATGTACTTTATAATAAATTTTGAGTTTTTTTTTGTTTGAACGCGTTATTCCTAAGACTTAGATTTTTTTTATGTTTTCATTATTTGGAACTAACAGACGGATTTGTAAAAATATTTTCTCATTTAATAATTATTTATTTATTTTTGTGCAACTAGGTCCAATTGTTAGTTAAAAAGTTACTTAAACAAAACACAGGCATAAAAAAAAAAACAAAAAAAAAATTGTAATAATTATATGAATAGCCGAACTCTTGAGGAAGGTTATGGGCCATCAACATTAAGCCACTACCCTCAAGAGCGGGTAAAACCGCGGAGCACAGCTTGCTTTAAATACAGGACTTGTAAACTCATTTTGAACCGAGACGACCTGTTGATAGAGCTCAAGTTCGGGTGTTTTTTTTACACATAATTACATCAGTGTATAAACTTCGGTTTTCCCGAAGATCTTATTAATTTACATCAAAACAGCTCTTAGGTTCAAGGCAGTAAATAACGTGTCACACAAGGCACATTGATAACTCATTTAGGTAGTCATTTTCTAAGATAAGAGTTTACTGGAGAGTGTAATAAGGAGATAACCTCGCAAACCAAGTCGGTGACCGTTATCGGTGGTATATCTGTTACTTTCTGCGCGTGTTTGTGCTTTGGAACTGTGCTAATATTACTGATCTTTCAGTGGGTGAAAGTACTCATGCACATGTAGAACTTTTATTATGGGACTAATTCTGAAATCGCGGTTAAAAAAACCAGCAAACATAAATGTACTGAAAAGATGATTTTTATGCTGTTTTTTCATCAGCGTTCTCCGTATGAGAAGAGGCTTATACCCCCTGCAGTGGGACAGTAACAAGTTGGTATTATTATATTAAGTGGTTTATATGCTTGGGTTACAAGAGTAGAGGGATACCAAAGATAAGATGGATGGATTGCGTGAAAGATGATATGGCTAGAAAAGAGGTGACTATTGAGATGACGGCAAGTAGAGATGTATGGAAGAAGAAAACATGCTGCGCCGACCCCAAATAAATTGGGATAAGGGCAGGAGGATAATGATGATACCTTGGGTACTTTCACCCCTGAGAGATTGCCACTGGTCTAAATGTCGCCCTGTATATATACGTACCGTGCACCCAATCAGAAACGCTGTCACTTTTCTGCCTGTCAAATATGTTTATCACAGCATTAGCCAGTATCACAGTTACATACAGACGCGACAGAAGAACAATAGACTCCAGTTTTATCATAGCCCGCCGTTTTAAATCTATACTTAGGCATGGCATTGCAGAGTATCGATCTTTATTCCCTGTTTCTAAAAATAGAATAGAACTCTCGAAGGGCTAGGAAAGCGTTCCCACGTATACCTAAAATGCTGGCGCATAAGTCCCTTGACTTTATTGAAATACTTATTATATTGGCTACGATTTTATTGATTGACATACGTCTTATAGTGTTCGACTATAGTCGTCAGTGACTTTTGTTGGTTGTTTTTTTGCTATCTCTAACAAATTACAGGCAAAATGCTTTCATATGATTCCAGCGCAGGGCAATTATTTTTTACAATCTTTCGGCAGAATTACAATATTAATTTATACATTTGATTTCACTAGTTGGAAGTCAAATGGAAAAAAACTTAAGTATCTATCTGCAGGCCTTACATTTAAACATAGATTTGTATTTCTATGTATTTTTCTTATTTCAATTATTTTTATTTAAGTGACCTTTATGGTAAAATTGTGATTCTTCAACTTGTTGGTGCTTGCATGTGAGCTTTTGAAAAATATATAATAATGAAACAGTCAAAGATGCACATGCCATTTGTCTAAAAATAATACCAAAATGTAACCATATCCCGATGTTGCAATATGCTTACATTTAGATACATCTGGTCGTCTAATGACTACTAGGGTCTGGAAGAATTTAATTGCGTATCGAATCATTCAAACGCACACGTACTCAAATGGGTTTTTCTACTTGTTTGCGCATCGATGGCAAATTTAGTTAAAATAATAAGCTTTTTGGCCAGTATTTAGCTACACTAATGTCTACACTGACGGCTGTTCAAGATGGATTCTGATCAAGGTTATGAAACCATACCTGTGAACCAAATGTAGCGACAGTTCTCTGCAGCTCGGCGAGTCTCCTCGGCGTGTCAGCTAGCTTGGGCGCTGCAGACAGCTGCTCGGACACTGCTGCCAACTCGTGCGCCGCCTGCGCCACCCGCAGCGTCAACTCCTTGTGCTCTTGGTCTAATGCCGCGAACTTCGCGCTTAGATCGCTTGCGTTCGCTCGTAATTCTTTGGCAGTCGTGTGACATACTTGTAAAGCGTCGTCGCCGCTGTTGCTGCTTCTTGATACTGTTGAAGGAGAGTATCATCAGTATTGGTTCAGTAGTAATTAAAATCTGAATTGTCGAGGGATCACAAGAATTTGAGTGTCTCTCACTCAATCTTCAGTTTAATAACCTTTTTATCTGGACTGCTTCGTATGTATATCTAGAGGCCGCAAGCACTACTGCCGGGATTGGTTCCAGGGTCAGGCAGTCTAATTAGGATCTAAAATTTCGCTGAAGCAGTCCAGAGTTTGCATTTGTGCCAGGGTAATGGCAATAGGCGCCAGTTTTGTTTGAGTCCCATCCAATAGGGGCATTTAAACAAAACTGGAGAAACGTGGCTGTACTACAAGTGGGCACACTTCTGCCTAACCCTTCGGGTGATATAGGCGTCATGTGATGTTCTTTTTATGTTCGTATGGGGAGATAAAACGCTCTATTAATATTTATGTAATAAAGAACTCCAAATTAGGTACTTGCTTATAAAGAGCAGAGATTACATAACAGCCAGCTATTATTCATGTCGTTAAGAATTATCTACTTAAACTATAAATTGCCTTGGTCACTACGTACGGAATAATAAAAACAATGCGTCCACGCTGTTTATCGTTTCATACAAGCAGAGACGTTCGGTTGACGGAAACATGTGTCCAAAGGAAGCGAGTTTCTTAATGCAGCTCATGTGTGGGATTGGCAACATGCCCCGGGTTTTATGAGATTATTATTATCATGCCTACTGCAGTTACAGGCTTTTTTTTATTGTTGAATTGAAGTCAACTTTATAATAAAGTCAGTTTTGGATATCTTAAAGAATTTTTCCCACTGCCATTATTTAGACTCGGTGAGAGAAAACGGTAATATTCGTACTATTCGGCTAAGCACACTAATCAAAACCACTGTAATTCTTGGGAGACGGAAACTAAAGGGGACACTCCCAGAGAAATAATTAAATTGTCTTGGATGGAACCTGCATCAACAATAATCTTAAAAAGGATAGGATGAGCAGGAAATAAACAAGAGGAAGGAAAGACGGTGTGTCCAATGATAACTCGATTCACTAAGTAGAAACATACAAGCGGATACAGCTTCAGCGAATCAGTCAATGTTTTTAACAGAACGCATCCATAGTCTATACACTACGAAAATTCACACACAAGACTGAAAGAAATTCAAAACATCCTTTGTATATGTTTCCTAGTAGTAAAAAACGAGCCTAACAGTAGTTGCATATGCTCTCATCTCACCTTGGTAATAAAAGTAACATTAACATTACATCCTCAAAAAATGATTAAGGTATTATTTAAAATGATTTTTCATAACCGCGCGCGTTGTTGGGGAAATCAAATAGCGCGCGCTTCCCAGGCTTCCTGTTATACACTTCCGTCCCTTTTCACATAATCACTCCCACAGATTGCAGGAACGCGAGAGGAAAGATGTTACACATCAAAAACTATAGCAGACGGACTAACTAACGACATTTAAAGTAGATTTCCGCATGAATGAAAAACCATCTCTTGAGAACGACTTGGCAGATGTGTTGCTGTGTGATAAATTGTCAGGACAAGGTTTGTATGACAGATTTATTTTTGGAAAATCCATCGGAATTTGCGGAAACTTGGATGGTAGGTATTTTAATTTGGATGGTAGATGGTATTTTAATACAAGAATATCAATAAAAAAAAATGCACCCATGCAAAGTCGGGGCGGGTTGATAGTAATTAATATAGGCCAGAAATCTCAAATGCGCCCCGAGGAAGCGTGGTGATCAATACTCATGCCTTCTATGTATGAGAAGAGGCATTTGGCCGCGATTATTTTATTATGATTACTTAGTTACGGCGTAAGTGACTATAGTTAGATGTAAGTAACAGTTGTTTACTTTGACAATAGTCACGCGCATACTTACTCATAGATCTTATGGCCTCCTGTTCACGATCACTTTCCAATGGCCTAGCTTTGTTGTAATATAATTTAATAACAACATAATAACAAAGAACATTTTAATGTAAAACTAACGTGTTATTACTTCCATATATAATCATCAGCACGTAAGATGGCAAGATTTTGGCGTAGTGGGGGTAAGTTCGCGCATCGTACACTTAGTGGCACAAAAAAGTGGTAACTTTTATTGATCGTCATTATTCTATTGTTATTGCCATAATTTATATTTAATCATGTCTGTATAGAACAAAGTTAAAGAAGGGAGAGGAATTCAAGTTTATTAGGAGTTATAAATAACGTGCATTTAAAATTCAAAAAAGTTTATAAAAAAAAAAAAAAAAAAACTAGTCGTCGTCACTATCCGTTAATAAAACTACCCCTGGCATCATATTGAAAGTACCCCGTCTAATAGTTCTTTCTGACGTTTTAGTAGCTTCTGCAGTCCGATTTACCGTCTCTTTTTCTGATTGAGCTTCTTTCTCCATGAAACTACACATCGTATACCATTTTTCTGGCATGTCTCCGTAAAATTTTAAACAACAACACTAGCATCAACTCGTAACAAAAACTAAATTTAAAAACAATATCAACACTTAAGTTTAACACAACAAAAACAAAGGGTTCAATTTTCGTGCACTGAAATGTAATCGGGAGCGAACGGGACGAAGGCGCGGTGCGGGAGGCAAGGGTCGACTGATGCACCAATTGCGCGCTCGGATCGACGCTACCTCATACCCCGCGTCCCGCTTGACCACCAAAGAGACCTAAAAAACGACTTGTGCGCATCTAACGACTTTTGCCATCTTATTTGCCGGTGATTATAATATGGTTCTGCCTTCACGTTTATTAGTTTTAGTATAATCAGTTTGTGTTAACAGTGTAACATTTCCTTTAATTAAGTCTATGAATTTATTTAATATCTGAAGCAATTTTATTTTACTAAAGAAATTAAATCGTTTCAAGCGTTCGACATGAGCGCTAATACGAAAACTCATATCCACCAATGAAATTTAACGGGCTTTTAAGTATTTAAAGTAGTTTTTACTGAATTTAGAAAAATATAATATAATGGTAATACCGGCTCGGTCACGATCAAAAATTATAAATAATATGATAAAATATAACAGGCGTACTTCAAGGTAGTATATTAGGTATCAATCTGACCTTAATTTTTATAGTAGTTTCCTGTTATTAAAAACTTTTCTCGTTTTTTTTAATGGTAAACATAGTAAACACTCCATACTAATTACATAAACTGTACCCTTTGACCAGGAAGTCGTACAACGCCGTAACTAAATAATTACTTATTAATGGACATAAAGGTATTGTTAGTTCCTTATTTGTTTGTCCATTTAACTCGTTTCAATGTCAAGGCAAGATGATTGGTATGGCTGGCACATAGATTGCTATAACTTCTTGTTAGGCGATCATTATAAAATGAGCATCATTCACAGTCATACCTACTACGACACCGTAAACGTTAATAAATCAACATGGCACAATTTGCAGTAAACTGACACAGCCTACGCAGTCTAGGAACACTAGATTATACGGAAACGTAGAATACTAAAATTGCTAAGTAAATGACCGAAAGACAATCCTTAATTGCTAGTTCAATTTTGTTTTATTTCTAAGGTGTCGAACATCGTATGTGAATCTGAATACTACCGAAGAGCATAATTTAGGGAACTCTATGTTTTGCGCCCAATTTGACGATGACACATTAGGTCAATTGTGAGATGAGAATAATTAAGACACAATCGCTGTATTTCACGAACAATGTAACCAGTGCTGTAATGTATCATGGTATCATGTAACAAAATACTGACGTTGAGTAAAGTACGATGCATCGGATCTGAACACGAGGCGAGTCCCTGCGCAGTAACAAATTTATATGACAGCGAGGTACTGCGCAGCCAGTAACGCACTTCACACCCGCCATAAAGTTTACTGTAAAAACAGTAATACTAATAAGTTTCTGGATCTCCAGATTGGCTCTGGATCCAAATAAGATTCCAATTGATTACATTAGCGAATTTTGTTGCATCAAACAAGGTCAAGATAGGTCCTCCTACATCATTGACTATTGACATCTGACATTGTTACTATTCTGACAGCATAATGTATAAAAAGTTATTTATCACAATGCCTTCTCTATCAAATTATTACAAAGTATTATTTGAAAGACATCAACAAAATAATACTACAAAAATATAATTAATTAATAATACTACAAAATATAGTCATAATTGTGAGTAAAGAATATAATAAGGCTATGAAAGGAATATAATTGTGAAAGCAAAATAGACATAGTACTGCGTAGGTGTCGCCTCCTTTGTTAAATATTAACATTGTATGAGTATCCACATAATAACACGCAAACTTTGTTTTACATAACGAGATGAGTTTCCACCTACGCTTTGACGTTCACCTCTGTTATTGTGATGACTAAGATTCACTTCAAGTTTATATTGTTTAAAATGCGAATGAAAAAGCAATTGTATGATGCTTACCCATTTCTAGCCATTACATCTTTCATTTGGAAAGATGAAATGGCTAGAAATGGGTAAGCTGAAGGCTGATAGAGTATCGAAGAAGGAGACATGCCACACTAACCCCAAATAAATTGGGACTGCCCTCATCATCATCATATGTCATGTACAGAGCAACAGGATAATGATGGACATGAAAAAGCATGTTAAAAACATTTGGACCAGGCTTTTTACTTTTACCAAAATCGTCAGAATATTGATATGAAATTTCAGAAACGTTCAATATGTTATCGCAATTGCATTACAGCGACAGTAAAAAACTTCAACTGTTCATTAATGGCTTCTGTGGAAGCGAGACTAGACAAAAGTGTAGGTAAATTAGTAGCATACATGACAGATTGTGACTAAGATTAGAATGCAAACGTCCTTAAAAATACAAACATTGCATCTAAGATACTTATAAGATTCAATATCCATTAAAAAGTAATCTATTAGTGGGTCTCCTTTTACGTGCCTATAGCTTGTTCAAGCTAATGGACCGCTACAGAGTCTGACACAATTTGAAAGCATTTTCTAAGAAAGGTTAGACCTTGAAACTTAATTATGTTGATTGTATTTATTTTCAAGGTGAACAAATACAAATGTAATGACTAACGGTATAAAGGTGATGTTTATTTTATACTATTGGCTTATAAAGAGGTTTAGGACACTTCAAGGAATGAAGATAATAACTATTACCTATTTACATGAAAATTCATTCTACACCGTTATGCACTTTGAAGATGCGGTCTCTGTAGCATTATGAAGTGAGTCGGAGTTATAATTTGGTGTCTAGTCTAGCTAGCTAAAATGATTGGCAGTAAAATTATAGTTCCAAAATCGAACCTCTGTCCATTTCAATGCGTAGTGAAGCGATCTGTCGCCTGACATCAACGAAGAGCCAGAGGACAGTGGCTGCTGAGACAACGCAGACACAGAAGGCAAGGGCTGCAGCCAGTCGGACGAAAGGTCTGGAGCGACGTCGGCGGGATGTGCGGCGGCCCCAGGGCTCTCCTTCGTCACTGGAGGCAGATAGCAGTCGGCCACCCCGGGAACCTCCGCCACCTACCAGAGCATCCAGCTCCCGCCTCTTCCTCATCTTCTTGCCTACACGCAGCGGCACTGCCGCATGCACCGCACTCTCCATAACGCACCACAACGCTACCGCAAACGCATCCGCACACACCCGCACCACGCACTCACTTTCACGCCACAGACGATCGCAAACTCTGAAAGGTCTGACACGTGTGATCCGCACCGCGGCGACTTGCCGAATGACCGTAAATTATACTCAGCATATGAAATTACGATTTGTAGTCTACCTATTTTTCACACACTGGCTATTTAGAGTATGTCCGAGGTGTAATCAAATGGGCAATGTTGTTGTTAACTGCGTCTACTGTTTGTCTGTGTGTTTACGTGGTGCTTACGTTTGGTTCGTACACTTTTGAGTCAACTGATGGTCTGGAAAACGATTGTTAGTGGATATATTATGTTGCTTGTGAGTATTGGCTTAATATTATCGCATTTTAGTGACGCTACATTCATAACGACCGATAACAGCTTAATGATTTATGTTAAGTACTAATTCATGCATTAGGTATTTCCCACTTTTACATATGTATGTATATAATTCTACGTGTAAACGTCGGCTAGTTTTTTATAAAATTGATTCAAGAACTTAAACTACCCTTTTTGCCTCGCGTAGTCGCGTAAATAACAGCATTGACAGTTGTCTTTGATTATAATCATCTGCTTCCAGTCTATATTAGACTGGAATGCATGGCATGGATGCAGCTGAATACAAATATTTTAAATGTAACAGTTACTGGGCAACACTATAGCCTTAGGTAAGACTTGTTGTCAGACTTTCGGCTTTCGGACTACCCCTAACGACTGTCAAAGATCTACAAATGACAGCCGGGACCAACAATGAACAACTTAACATGCTTTCCGAGACACGGACGAGTCTCGATATGTTACGAACGGTCACCCACACACAGAGTGACTTGACAAGTTGCCTTTGATATATTATGTAAAAGCTATAGAACGAGCTGTTCAATTTAGCGAAAGAAAAACATCTCCAGATCTACACAAATAATTAACAGAATGACGTAAAAGCACTATTTTTAGACACAAATGTATTTGATTAGAAGGCACAGAATACGTGATCACGTAGATAATGTGTTTGAACAGTTTGATCACATACTCAAGTACATTAGCGCTATTAATTCTAACTTTATGATCACGATGGAACCTAGACCTTCTAGGACACGTCTGTTTCCTTCTAGACTAGACGGGACGATGTTTTCTAGAGCAATGGCATTCAACTTTAGTAAATGTGTTTTAGAAAAGCCTACTTAAGTGGGGACCTTGTTTCCATCCTAGTGTTTAACTAAGGTTTGAGTTTTATTTTCATATTTCCGAGTTACCTAAGTAAAATATGTTAAATATTCATGAGTACTTTCACCCCTAAAAGATTTCCACTGTATTAAAAGTCACTCTGTACAAGTAATTCTTGCTGCTCGGAAAATAGGGCTACCATTATTTTCTTCTTCTTTAAGACTTCTCCATGCCTCAAAGCACGTTAAGCCGTTGGACCGAGCTGTAATTTGTAGGTCTTTGATAGTCGTTACGAGTAGTCAGAAACCCGAAAGTCTGACAACCAGTTTAACCAAGGGGTAGCGTGTTGCCCAGAAACTGGGTTGTTGAGTCAGATAGGCAGTCGCTCTGTATAAATTTCTGGTATTCAGCTGCATCCGGTTAGACTGGAAGCCGACCCCAATATAGTTGGGAAAAGGCTAGGCTAGATTATAACTTTAAAATCGGATTTTGGACCAAGACTACTTGTTTTGCATTATTGCACATTTGAATATATTTTTTCGATACGCTTCAGATGCAACTTTCAGTATAAGACGCAAAGATCTAGACTAAAATCTAGTCTTTAGAAGTCTATAGTAAGATATTAGACGTGTAAGGTAAGGTCAGCTGTTCACTTGCACGTGTAAGGCCGTTTGCACGTTGACATTGGATTGGTATCAAGTCTCTGATGCAGCTAGTTGACCTTGATCTTGGGGATCGAGTCTCGTTATTGGAAATCACTTTACATAATGTAAATCTAATGCAAAGATATGTTAAGATTAGATTACGTAACTCACTATAAAATTGGATGATTTACAAGCAGGACAAGGCAGATTTAGCATCATTTGGATCGGCAGAATTTTAAATGATCATCATCACGTCTTAGCCTTTTCTCGACTGTATTAGGGTCGGCTTCCACCTTAACCAGATGTGGCTGAATGTCAGTAGATATTTTACATGGAGCGACTGCCTATCTGACCTTCACAACCCAGTAACCGGATAACAGGATACCCCTTAGATAAACAAGTTTGTATTCAAACTTTTTAATCTTTGGACTGTATCTAAATATGCTATCAAACTACTTGTTTTTTAATAAATGAATACCAATTTGAACAATTTATCAAATTTTGTCTTAGAGATATGGAGAAATAATAAGATATTCATATATAACCACATTATTATTACCTGCCTTGGTACTGTTCGTAAATTAAGGTAGGATGATAAATATTTGTTTTCGTATGTAAGTGTTATAAGTGGCTTCTCTGTTATTCGTTATAATCTGCGTAATCAATCAATGATACAAGTAAACTAGTGATTTTGTCGGTAAGGTGATAAGTTCATTACGAATATCTTGGAAAAATAAAATATTTTTTTAGATTTTCCTGCTGTATATTTACTATCATTGTATAACTTAACTTAGCTATCATTAATCAATAGCATTAATAATCGATTAAGATTAATTAATTAAGCAGCAGTTTTAATGTTCTTTACAATTAAAAAAAATGCTCTATTAATGACACCGCAGCAATTTGAAAAACCACATTCTAAATGATATTATATTGTGACCTTAAATTACCAACTCGCTTGTAAAACCTAAACAGTACCCTTTCTTTCGCGCACTATTCACTGACGTCAAAAGTCACGACAAGACAAGAGCAAAGAGGTATGATAACATTATTTACGAGACGGTGCCTGTGCATTATCGACCTACGGGCGGCCGGACGCGGTGAATGAAAGCCGAGCATGCGCAGAACAGCCCGCGACTTGCGACACCATTGTATTCGAAACAATACTCAAATTTTAATGTTAAACTACTTAACGGGAGAGACCAAACCACAGATATACTGAGATACCTATACGAAAATCTTTGTAAATTTGAGAAAACTTTACTTGTAAGCACCAAAACACACGGATAAACAGACAGTAAAAAGACAAGTCTATTCTAATGCTAAACAAACTCACTGTACACTGATCAATAAAATACACAAATCAACACTGAATTTAAAATAAATAATACACAAATATTCTCATAAGACACTTTACGCGGGGGAAATGGAAAATTTTCACAAATCCCAATGGTGTATTGTAAACTGTGTATAACGGAGCAAGGGTCCGGGCGACGGTGGGGCTAGAACTGTCCGTCACCCAGGCGCGGCGACGCATGCGTACAGAAAACACTGCATCAGATATAGAGATACTGGATGGTTGCGAGAAATTGAATAAAATAAAGAATAAAACAACCGGCCAAGAGCGAGTCGGGTGCCATAAAAGCATGCGCAATGTTAATTTTCACAAAAATAAAATAAAAAAGGTTGTCATTGCAAATATTATCGATCCCCTGGCAAAAATTGTTTACCTATATTTTTATTTTCACCCCTGCAAAATGTCTAATAAATACGTATACAGTCATTGTATGATATCCTGCTTGACCTAGTTTCAACCCCCTATTTTATATTTCAATGAAACGTTTTGGTTCGAAAACCTAATAAGCAACAAATTACGTATCGACGATCGGAAATTAGTTTTCGCGGAGAATTGGTTTCTCGGAGTAATTCGTAGCAAAGTTGATCAACGTCGGGAGACAATGACGCACTTTATGGCAAAAAGTTCAAACTTTCACGCAAGCACTTTCATCTTTTACTTCTCCATGGCTTCACAGGGTTCCAGAAGGCAGCACTATGCACGAACGTGCTTGTTACTTAAAGGATTTGAATATTTGGAGAATTTCTGCCATATCACGTATTCACATCAGTTCTTCAGGCTGAAATCACATGTTCTTTCTCTTTTCCAGACTCTCAAAGGGTGACAGAATTCCTCTTTTGTCTGTTTTCTCTATGTTTGACATCTATGACATTGCATATCTCCTGATGCATAATTATACATTCTCTTTTTCATTACAACATGTTAAAATAAGTCTTCCGTGTGATGGGTAACCAGGCACAAAAAATAGAGCAAGGTTTTCTGTGTTATTTGGTGGCTAGATTTAATTTCAACTAACAACTAGTTCAAGTTTCACGTTATCAAACAATATACACTACAAAAAAATCTACATATCATTTTCAGACACCATTATACATCTGTGTTTACTACGGTAGCGTAACTGGTGTTCTAATTTGTTCTACATTAATTACTCAATAGCGCAAGTAGCCGTAAATTGAACAATATTTAATTACGACGGTGAACTGGCTCGGAATTGTGGAAGCCATGTCCCATTTATCGTCAGTCGTGTTAGTCTCTCGATCGACTTCTTATAAAAATTGGCAATGTTTGGATCGTAAAAATAACTGTTGGGAGGCGAATATTCACGTTACCAAACGGATAGGAGATAAGCTGTTAATAACGGTCACGAAGATGGTACTTACACGGTCACAGAGCACTGGGAAATTCATAATACTATCAACAAAGCCCCATTCAATGGTACTTATAGTATAGGTCCTATCGAGCAAAAAGACGAGCCCATTTCCCAAATGTAGCGTTTCGTTCATAAAGGGTTACTTCAGGTCAAATTCCGTGAATGGGCAGAGGTTTACGTGTGTATGAGCCGTCATAGAATCTAGATTGTAGTAGTATATAACATTAGTAACAGCAGGCACGCAAAGAGCGTCACTGGCATAATTAAAATTAATTAGAATGGTAGGTACAGGTGGTCAGGGACTTTAGAATTACGGAGACGATAAGTCCTGAAGTGGATCAGTAATACCTATCGTATACGCCATGGTCTCAATTCAGCCTTTTGCAAATTCGCAATCCACTTCGTAAGCAAATTACAAAAAATCTAACCTAATTAAACCTTGTGCGACATAGGTTAAATTAGGTTAGTGTTTGCATGTGTATTGGTCCCCGCTACGGAACCCTTCCCTGTGCGTGATCCAACGTGCACTCGGCCAATTTCTCATTTAAGTAATGTGTTAAGTATCTACATGTTATTTATAATGTTTCTACCATTGCAAAAAAGTTTTCATAATAACAATTCGTCTAATTTATTTTAATATCGTATTAAAAAAACAGATATTAAACATACGGGGAAGATCTATAAGACAATGATAAGACCTGCTGTCTTGTATGGATCAGAATTTTGGGCCACAAAAGGGATGAACGAAAGGCACGTGTATGCAGCTGAGATGAGAATGCTAAGGGGGGTGTGTGGTGTTACGCGAATGGATAGAATAAGAAATGAGTATATAAGAGGAAGTCTGAAAGAGGCCCCTGTGGACATGTGATGCGAAGGAATGAGGATCATGTTGTGAGGAAAGTTGTGAGTACGAATGTGGAGGGTTACAAGAGTAGTAGACCTAGTAAACGATGTCTTGTGTGAAAGATTATATGGCTAGGAAGGAGGTAACTTTTGAGATGACGGCAAATAGAATCGTATGGAAGAAGAAGACATGTTGCGACGACCCCAAATAAATTGGGATAAGGGCAAGAGGATGATAATTAAAAAAACAGATATCGTATTTATCATCGATATTCCCTTGGAGGAAAATGTTACTTAATTGTGAAAAAAACATGTTAGATTTACCAATTCTTATAGTATCTTATTCGTATTATAAGATAATCAGCACCCACTTTGTGATCGTAAATGTTTTTATTCTCAATTTATCCAGATTATATAATCTCGCGAAATGTATATACCCTCAAGGTGTTTGTACTAACGAGGTGACATGCGATGGAGTTTCTTACAGTATAAAAGTGTAAAAAGTAAACAAAGATATCTGCATTACGTTATACGTCATTTTACGAGTTAATTATCACATGTTATACATAGGCATGTATATAAAACTTACGGTCCTAATTAAAAATATTCAACCTAATTAATACATGTATGATAGAGCTGTTTTATTGTTGTTAAACTACAAAATGAAGTATTTTCCTGTGCATTGTATTGACTAAATAAAATAATGGCTATGTAATTAGTAGAAGTTTTATTAAGAAACAAAAAAATATAAGTAAAATAAATATATATTATAAATAAATTGACTTTGAATTGAAGATTTAAGACAACGCTAACAGTGACCCATGCTCATTTGTTCAAGGAAAAACATGGCATAAACATTTTTTTGTACTACCATATCGTGTTTCATTCTATATTTTTTGGGTTTTTTGGCTAAGTGATCAATAATAATATTATCTATTAAAACCTATATCCAGAGACAACACAATGTGTTTGCACAAAAACTTTCAATGTGTGCAGGTTCCAATATCAAAATAAAGTGCTGTCCTTGTTTGCCATGTAAATAAAGAGTTTAGGTTTTTGATACAAATTGCAAGTAGCTACAAGTACAATTTTAAATTGTAAACAAAATAGCTTACCACCAATAGTATAATCAGCTCAAGATCAATCTTTGCTGCCGTTTCATAAAGTTTTAACATAAATAAATATGGCTACATACCTTGTCCAATATCTACACGCATAGTAGAGACTTGGTCATAGAGGGCCGCACATATCCATGTGAGCATCAACAACCATAGTATAAGAGTGCCTCTCACAGCCCAGCGCAGAGCACATTGCACTTCAGCACCAATATTGTGCTCTAGGGCTACAGGGGCAGCGTTACGGCTGCGTTCACGTCTGGAAGTATGTAAACGTTTGTTAATATTTTTTTACAAAAATATTGAAAGAAGATTTAGTATGAAATTCTGGACGAAGAGTAATGGAGAAACCACAGAAATTTATACTACAACATTATCTGCCTAGCCTCTTCCTTACTATGTTGGAGGCAGCTCCAGTCTAACCGGATGCAGTTAAATGTAATATCGCTCAATATTAATTGATTGGATTGTTCTGATATAATCATGAATAACAATACTAAACATAGGATTCACTACTACACTACATTGCTCCACTACTTATTGTTAGGGGCAATCTATCTCAGATACAAGGATCTTCATACTATGATGAGGTATGACATGTTTGACTTGATCTGCATGAAAAGTCATCTGACTGAATTTAATTGCAATATTTTTCATGAAAATGTAGCTTCTTAACATAACCTATTTTTAGTACAAGCATACGTACTATTAATGCTGATATTTACTACTACGAACCTTGTGATTTTCTTCTTTCTGCTGGGAATTATTTCTAGCTGCAAGTCTTCCGACTCTTCATCGCTAGACAAGTCCAAAAGACGGAAATTTTCTTTGTTGACTTTCGATGGTGCAGACATTTTAGATTACGGCTCATACAACACATGCTATTAGTGACTTTCATGTGCGATATACATCAGACAGATAATCGCACTGTATTTATTTACTTGCAATCATAAATTCTCGTCAAGGTTATAAAAGTTTGAAAGTACTTATGATACAAAAGCTTACCGCTTACTAGAAGGTTATCAATAAAGAGTAACTAGCTTAACTTTGGATAGAGCAGAAGTAGAGCTAAATAATTATAAGATATGTATTATTATTGCTTTATAGATTCGTTAAAAACTTACGTCAAACAATAGCAAAATCATAGATAGAAGCAAATAGAAGTAACGAGAAATTGAGAAATGTCAACGTCAAAATTAACTATGTTTAATCCTAACCACCTTGTCTTTGGTCGTAAATGACTGACATTATTTTAAAAATGAAATTGTTTAGTTTATTGACAGTATCGAGAAAGCCTTTATTTTTTCCTAGCCATAAAATTAAACAAAAATATCAAAAACAAAATATTAGCTCGTTAAAAGACTATTTTTTTTCCTGGCAATGGCAGTATTGATATTGTCAAAAATACATGCTTCTTAATTAACAGGTAAGGATGTAGGAATCTATGAACGTGTCGAAATATTTCGTTTCGACTAATTTAAAATATATCGATAGCACTTTTGAAATGTTCCAAATAAAATATTGATGTATTGACATTTTTTGGATAAACCCATAAAAGCTGTTGTCAGCTTTTATAAGCGGCAGCAAATTACTGTTTAAGAAAACAAAGCGTGTAATCTTTGCTTTTTTGTAGAAAACTCCAGCCACTAAAGCTTTTACTTGATAGGTTCGGAAGAGATACTTCGTTTAATAATATAATTTTCGATACACTTTATTTTATATCGATGTTTCGACTCATTGGACATTACCAAAAAAAAACGATATATCGAATGAAAAGTATCGATATTTTTTCGACAAGCCTACTATCTTTTATCCAACTGTCACATCACAACTTGTCAAGTCAATCAAATCAATGCAAATTTTGTAAATGCAATGGTCCGTGCACCGAGTTTATTTCATTTTATTATGTAGATGGAATATAAAATTTACTATTTTCCTTAAACAGTTACAATCATGAAAGAAAAATGGAATTTTGTTTTGTATTTAGTTTGGTTTGCCTACTTGGTTCTGTCAGCGGTTCTCATGTTCGGGCATGGATTCCTGTTATCCCGTAAAACTCTGAGTGATGTTACGGAATGTGTGCCGCTCGATAGATTTGGATGTGATGGACATGAAAATTCGACAGTGGGAGGCTATTGTACTGAAGATGAGAAGATTCGTCGAATTTTGTCTGTGCCTGGCGGGCCGCTGGCGTGCGTTCCGCAGCGGTCTCGAGTGGTGTTTTTGTTAGTGGATGCTCTACGGTATGATTTTACGGAATATGATGAGACTATTGAGAAGCCTCTACCGTATCAGAACCGGTTGCCGATAATGCGTGAGATGCTAGACCGCTGGCCAGACAGCGCACGGCTGTACCGGTTCATGGCTGATCCGCCGACCACAACTCTCCAACGCGTGAAGGCACTCGCCACTGGCTCACTACCAACCTTTATTGATGCGAGCGCTAACTTTGCTGCTATGGAGTTGCAGGAGGACAATATAATTGATCAGGTAACTTTAATGATCAAAATTGTATTTTTAAATTTATATATAGACATTGTAAAATCCTATCCCTGCCCTCATTTACAATCTTTACTAAAACTATTATTATCAAATAATAAGATAAGATTATTTTTAATTAGGTGACCAAGAACAGTGGGCAGGCAGTTCTCCTTGGTGACGATACTTGGTCTCGACTGTTACCAAAACGTTGGCTACGATCTCATGCTATGTACTCATTCCACACCTGGGACTTGGATACTGTTGATACAGGTAAATACTTATCACATACCTACATAAAATTGTTTGCTATTTTATTACTCTGTTGAACTTTGTCTAGATTGAGGTCAGGTGTTATGACTATTTTAAAGGCATATTGTTTTCCAAAATTAAAGCAATTAATATTAACTCTTTGCAATCGGACTGTGACGTCCGAGAGATTGTTGAGTGATGAGGTACAAAAAATGGTCATAAATTGACACCCTATCCAATCCCATGCATTCTGGGAGGCACTATCCTTTGCAGTTTTCAGAGCTTAAATGTTTGTAAATGTACCCACAATACAGGAGAAATGCCTGTGTCAAGTAACATTTTAGAAGGTAAAATATTATCATGCTAATACACACGTGAACACTTACCCTTTATCAAGTTTGTTCATGACTATTCTTTTGATGTGTACTTAAAAATCAAATATAGCAAACTGGTTTTGGATTGTACATTGTGCTTGGCTGCCTGCAATGTAATGTGGGTATTTCGCACAGATTCATTATAGTAATATTATCAGCATCGGCTATGACCCATATTATAATTATTGATGACCTGGGTGGGTTTTTCTGTGCAAAACAACACATGTAAAATTATCAGCATGATCAATAATGTTTCTGTATTAATATAATAAATAAATAAACATGAGTAGCTGTTTAATTTTCTTAAAGATTCAATTTGATCTTTGTTTTGACTATAAAACTGATTTAGTTGATAACTAGCACTAGTAGTTGGGAAATTATTGTCGAAATGAGCCAAAGAAATAAGGATAATTATGAAAGAACACTGGCCAAGTGCGAGTGGGACTTGGGCACAAAGGGTTAGGGGTGCATGCTATCCGATAAGATTAGAGATTGTTAAGGTTGAGAATAAAAACACATTTCTTTTATGGGGAGCCCCAGATTATTTGTTGTTATAGTGGCAATACTGAAAACTTCAACTGCCTACCTATACAGCTCATGAGATACAGGCAGCTAAAAGATAGACAGATGGACAATGAAGGCTTAGTGAAAGAGTTCCGTTGGCAATTCATTATTCTCATTCATTATGACGAGTATTATGCAAAGTATAGTACAAATTGAGTTAAATTTATCACTCAACAACTTTTCTCCGCACCTTACTTGCAGAAGTTGATTCAAAAATCTATGATGAGTTACGAAGAGATGATTGGAACCTGTTAGTGGCCCATTACTTGGGGGTGGACCATGCTGGCCACAGGTATGGGCCCAACCACGCCGAGATGACAAGGAAACTAGATGAAACCAATGTAAGACTGAAGAAAATCATATCCATGCTGCCACCCGATGTGCTGTTGTTTGTGGTGGGAGACCATGGCATGACTGAAACAGGTATGTGCTAGTCTGTATAGAATACACTAATATAAGCATTAATTTTATGGCAAATCATAATTAATCCAATACTTAAGTATAAGAATATTGAAGAGATGTAACTAATTTGAATGTATATTTAGATTGATTTTGCCATTCAGAGATCATTAATATCACTACCCAAAAGTAGTCAGGATAATACTGCTGTATTTAAACCTTTCATCCTATAAACGTATACCATTGTTTATGTATTTTTAACGTTATTATATGTATGATTCTGTGTAATATCTGAGGACATGTCTTTTCACTGCATCATCCAATTCACATCCAAAATGCAAAGCAAACTGTACCTTCTACGATTTAGTTTGCTTTGATCTAGTTGTCGAACTGACGCAAGTTACGGGTGTGTCATGCAATTAAGGTGAAGATTACAAAAGTGTATGAGTGGGACAAGCCAAGTCCACAGATATTATCACCAAGTATTATTGTACTTGTAATATTAAGTAAAGAAGCAAATTTTTCACATTGTTTTAGACTCACATGAATGGACCAACTCTGATGGTAGGTATATAATAGTATTGCTTGCACTGTAGAAGATTTTGTGTGTTAATGTTAATAATTATGCTGTTTTGTTTAGGCTAAATTTGCTGCTATGTGTGTGATTCTAAAGCATTTTTGTTAGAATTTGTGTCTATAATAGATTGTAGTTAGTTCCATTATTTTGTAAAATAGTCTTAATAACGATTTTTAATTTGCGTTTTCCGTTTATAAAGTTGTGTTGTTTTTTTATGAAGCCAAAACTAAAATGATAACAATTAAGTTATTGTTTAAAAAATAATAATTAAGTAGCAGAATCTGCTAAGTGTACAAATGTTCAGTTTTTATGTTGTATTTTTATCAGCTGGATAGGTCATGCATGCAAATGTATTTGTTAACAAACTTAATTTAAATATATTCTTAATTCCCTTGACCAGGCGATCATGGCGGAGAAAGTAAAGCCGAACGCACTGCGGCGTTATTCGCGTACCGAGGCGCAGGCCTGGCCGGAACTGGGGAAGACATAATGACGGGCAAAGAAGTACAGCAGACAGACCTGGCACCTACCCTTAGTGCGGCGTTGGGCAGACCGCCACCCGCGCCCTCTCTAGGACACCTACTGTTACCTGTATTGCCGAAGTCCAGCAAAAGTCATACTTTGCTGCACATGACTAATAATTTGAAACAGGTCAGATTAACTAAAAGTCTTGGTTATGTATATTTTATCTCCGTGTATGGAATCTTACGCAACATTCGTTTAATTTTTCAACCCAGTTTCGAGTATAACAATATCATCTTGTGTGACTCACACCCGCAGTAGCTAGTGCTCGTTATCTGTATAATACATTCAGCATATTTAATCAACATATTACGGCCAACAGATAACGCAATATATGATTCGCTACGGAGAGGAATCCCAGCAAGTGTCGCTCGATAGACTTGCACATCTTATCAACGCGACAAGAGAACAGTTACATAAAGCCTCCTCCATCGAAACTGATGACGAACTCAACAATTACGTTGCGGATGTCAGGTAATGCGGAAATGCTGTAAACAAACGAATAGGAATGTTAACCTAATGTAATAACGTTTATTTCTGTTCCAGGACCCTGGTTGACAACATACGCAATGTTTTCCGTGAAGTTTGGGTCGAGTTTGATTCGCTTTCAATGCTCCGAGCTCTTTTACTCCTTCTTTTGGCGATATTCTTCAACTGGTTAATAACTGAAGGTCTTCCAATGGAACGTCTTCCGGCTGTATTCGCTAGCACTTTTGTCCCGACTGGACTTATTTCAATGGCTGTTTGCATTGCCGTGTGCTATACATCTTTCTACTTCAAACTTTTAGAAGATCTTGAACATGCGATAATCTTGAGTACTGGATTAATATCAGCGAGTATAACGTGTGTTTTAATAATCATGCACTGGGATGGGATTGCTCAAAGGTGGTATGAAGGACGTTCGCAGTTCTACGAACGTTTCGCACGTGCGGCCTTGGCGGCTTCTGCTGCCATATTAGTATCGAACAGTTATATCATAGAGGAGGGGTCAACCCTCGCATTTTTGTCCATAACTGTGTTGGGTCTGATGGCTTGGAATGGATTGAGTATAAACACGTCATTGTATTGGATGGCCTGCGGGGTGGTATTTGCAGGAACGAGGTCGTATCGCGGTTGTAGGGAGGAACAGGGGGATTGTTGGACGGCGGGCTTGGGGGTGCCTACGGGGCAGTCGTCCCGGCCTGCGCTGGTGCTTGGCATGGGGACTGTAGCTGCTGTGGTAGCTATTTGCAGACGGCACGTAGGCTGGCGGGGATACTGCACTTTGGTAGCAGGGTTGCTAGCCTGTTCTCATTGGGCTACGGGTTATGGGTCATTAGGATCTCCGAGCCGTGCGAAATTGCTAGCGCGGGCCGCATGGCTGGTCCTAGCAGTAATGATGTGTCTGATATGGAAGCGAGAAGGTCGCGGCGCTACTCTGCCGCTGATGGCGAGCGGTCTCATGTTCTTCGTCGCTAACACTCTCGTGCTCGGTGTGTCGTACGCTCCGGGCGCGGTCTTAGCTTTCATCATGGCATGTTTGGCTCTAAACATTGTTGCGGACTTGAAAAATGAGGGATCTACGAAATTTTGTAAGTATCGTTTCCATAAAACTTTAATTGGAATTTAATTTTTAAATTTAATTTTATCCCTTATTTTAATTTTTCAAGCACTGGCAACTCGATGCAATTCAAGTGTGGCTTGCATGTGGGCGTTATTGGCATCATATGCGTTCTACGCCACGGGCCACCACGCCACGCTGGGCCATGTTCGATGGGCCCCTGCTTTCCATGCTGGAGACCCTAATTATTTGAATGTTGGACCATCTATCACTGCTTCCCTAGTCGCGCTTGAATTATTTGGTAAGTTAATTTAATGTACCTACTATTTGAGCAATACCGCTATGAACATTAATAGTAATACAATTCAACGATAGAAGTAGAACTATTCAAAGTCAAATAGTTTATTTCAATTAGACCATTAGATAAAAGACATCTTTGGACGAATAATTTATTAGTAAAATAAAATATAAAATTATCCTTCCAAATGTAAATTCGTATGGATAAAATAAGAAATTAGTGTATAAGATGAAGCCCGAATGGTACCGAGGACTGAAAAGTTGTGTGGAAAATCAGTTGTCATAATATTCTCATGTCGTGTGAATAAATGAGGAAAATGTAATTAATAGGAAAGTTTTGTCTATGAATGTGGATGGCTATGAGACCAAAGAAACGTGTGAAAGATTACAATCGCTAGAAAATTGGTGACTACTGACATGAGGATTAGTAAAGAGGTAAGGAAGAAAATGACCGACGCCAAATTAATTTGGATACTGGCAAGAGAAAAATGATGATGGTACTGTTTTGTTCACCAGGTTCTCTATTGGCATTCGGCGCCGCGGTACCCCTATTAGCGCTATGGGGTGAAAATGGCGCAGGTCGAGTGGGCCCCCGCACGCAGCTAGCCGCCGTCTTCTCTCTGTGCCTCAAGTTTATGCTCTGCTTCGCTATTAGGGTATGTATAATATGAGATCATTCTCAGTTCTCTCGTGTGACTGAACAGTCGAGGCCCACTTGTGGTTTGTCAGCTGTAAGCCACAACTGACCTTGATAAACCGCATGAAATTAATGTTGTTCATGGCATCATGTTCGCGTCACGTTGTAAGTCATGCCTGCTTGATCATGTTACTCGTATTTATTCTTTGACAAACACCAAGATCCCTCGATAAGTTTAGCACAAAATGGAACCTCCCAACATATTCATTGGTGACGCTGTCGGTGTCAAAATTAGGAATTTGAAGCTGAAAAAGAAAGTTTTCATGCAAATAGCAGCTGTTTTAAGTTTTACATTGAACAAAATATGATAAAACTAGCTATAAGCTATATAGCTGCAATATGATAAAATATTTACTACGTAAATTATAATGATTTTTAGCACTCGTTATTATATTTCCTGAAAGTAAAAACTATTTCGTAAAAATATGACGAATTCCATCAAATATAATTAATGTTAATGCATATTGCTAAAGTAGTGCTTGAAAAGTTCTTAATTTCAAATTCTCAATTCAGGAACTCGGGTACTTACTTATACGTATATCCAAGTCAGAGCTTGATACATTACAGACCAAGAAACAAATTAAAATAATAAGATTACTACTGGTTCCACTAAAGACACAAAATATTTTCCAGGTATTCGCGTGCGCGATCTCAGCTACAATCCACTGCCGCCACCTGATGATCTGGGGCGTGTTCACACCGAAGCTGTTGTTCGAGGCCGGCGCGTGCGCTGCCGCGCTGATAGGCACAGTGTTCGGCGCCACACTGGTCGCGTGGCACTTACCCACGCAGCATCGCTCCAGTTGACACAAGCGGATGGATTAGATCGTAGTTTTATATGGACTGGACTAGTGGAGCCTCGACTTTTTATCAATGGGGTGACGAATGTAACAGCAAATAGACCAATGTTACTACGTTATTCCTTAACATCTGTTAAGTACATAATAGGGTATTTGACGCCTATCAAAAAAATACATGAACAAGTAATTTATTTAAAAAATATTTCTAACAAAAGTAAAAAATCGGAGGAAAAATGGAAAAGTTATACGCTTTTGAAGTTTTTCTTCCATCCTTGTCACCTAGAACGGCCTTTGTTCTGAATGGTGCGAAGTCACTATGGTGTTTATGGCCAGTGATGTCAGTATAGATTTTAAAACACTTACAACTTCACCATTTTGCAAGATATTTCAAAATATATTTCTAACGTATTTTTTTTTAAGTTTCGGGAAATCTTTACAAAAAAATCAAGTCAAATACCCTAAGTCCCTAACTGATCCATTCAGCGGCTATTTATGATAATAATGACATGTATTACAATATAATTTCATTTGATGGCGAACATGACAGGTCATCTGTCATGTCAACTGCACATAAACCACACATGTTTGCAGGGGGAAGGGGGGCAAGTTTTCCCGATTAGCTAAGTATGGGGCCTTATGATATTGCGTATGCCCATCTTAGTTCATTGATGAAAATGACAAAGACAGCCTAGTGTTTATAAATTTATAAAATTAATGGCGACTGAGTTTGTTTTTAAATGCGCTTCAAAAAGACAAGCTCAGCTACCGCCTAAATTCCTGTTGTTCGTAAGTATTGCCACCTGCTTTAATTTTTAGTTTTGTTTGTAATAGGGCTGACCCACACCAAATACTAACCTTGTGTTGTGAACAGTGTAAAACACTTCACACACTCATACTGCCATCTATGTTTAGTGTGGACCAGCCTTTAGAATATGTACTATAGGTACTCGCCTTTAGAATGTGTACAAGTTACTTACTGGCTATGAACAAGTATTTTCCTTAGATTTTTGAACGCCAAAATTATGTGCTGAGATGATTGTCTAGTTACGAGGCCCTTGCATTATTGCGCTTGGTCAGGCTGTCGTAACTGATAATCTTATTGTGTTGTTTCGTGTGAGATTATGAAGATATTATAATTATACATTGCATGCGAATGAGAAAGACATCATGATGTTACTTTAATAATTGGAATGTTTTAGTGCGTGAGTTGCGAAGTTCTTTTAAGAAGTTACGGGTTCATTTTGTGCTTAATGGTTGTATTAATTTTAACCTTGTTTTATAAATATGACGTGATGTCTACCCAAAGCATTTTAATATAGATATTAAAGATGTATGTATTTTAAATATAATTTATTATATTTGAACAAACACTGCCATAGGCTGTTACATAGTTGTTATTTAAAATAATGTTTAGAAATGTTGTTATTTCTTTGATTGGAATTTAAATTAACTTATTTTATTGTAGATTCAAGCAAATCAGTATTTGGTCTAGTTTACAAACATTAAATTATAGTTTTAGCAATAATTTTTGTAATTACAAATCACCAAGGTAATAAGAATAGAATAGATATTATTTTATTGACTATTCCATTGGCATTATAATTTTTTTTTGTAACAATAAAGTTTTTTAGCACACTATTGGGTTTTAATTTATAAAAAATAAATTGAAATGTTTATACTGTAACATTTATTTTCTAGAATACTATGACTTTTTTATGTCAATGTGAGGAGAGTATAGTCTAAATTAAGATATAAACTTGATACCCCAGCGTAGAATCGTGGTCACATAGCTAGCATATTCTAAAACATAAAGCTTGTAACGAATAGCACCTTCACTCACTAATATAACTAATATTTAGAATCGAATTGTTGAAACTGGATATAAATTCATTGCACTCTGGAATACACGCACATATAGTTGTCAGGTATGGGAGAAGCCTGATCACGTGGCCGGTGTGGGCGGTTCGTACGGGTTCAAGAGATACTCGGAGAACGCGTGGACAGCGGACGCGCCACGCACTTCCTTATCCAGAAGTGGTAGTTTAGTAACATGAAAGTCTTCATACAAGTCGGCAATTTGTTCCAGATACTTCTCTTGGACTTTGTGTCTTGCAGCGCACAGATCGCACGGTGCTGATGTCCTAAGTAACAGCTGGTTGACGATAATGTTGTGCGTATCAATGCCGCACCGCGTCAGTTCCTGAACCAGACGTTCAGTCTCGTACAGTGACAGAAACTCGGCAATGCAGACACATACGAACGTGGTTTGGTTGGGATCCTTAAACTGGGTGTTCACTTGTCTGATAACTGAAAGCATTTCATCCATTTTGTTGCTAAACATGTCTGAGTTGAACTCAGCCAGACCAAACAGTGTTGCTACTTGGTTGATGAATGGGGCCACCTGAAAAAACAAAAAGTAATGTGTGACTACAAAGGTGACCTTAACACATCTGACTTTAATTAACTGTGTCAGTTATTTAAATTGCTAATTAGTGTGAAGTATTTATACCATTCCTATCTACGAGTTGTCATTATCGATTCACTTGAAGCTATTTCATACTTATGAAAGCAAACGCATATTTGCTGCAGGCGTGCTTGTAAAAAGTAGAAGCGAGATGTCCACCGTCCTACTCACTCGTTTCATGACTGCAACTGCCCCGAGTGTTGGAGTTTATTCTGTTTGGAACGAAAATATACCTTAGATTTCAGTCGCATAAGTTTTCCAAGACCTCGCTCGACGACCTGTGGGAAAGAGAGCAGGCGCAGAGTGTGTCCCGTGGGCGCAGTGTCGAACACAACTGCACTGAAGTTCATACCCTTCACTAGCTTCATCACCTAAAAACATACAATCATTTTAGTAACAGGTAGCTTCCTCAAATTAGTGGTGGTATTAGTAACACTAATGTTATAGTCGGAAGAAACAGTCAAGCCATTGAAAAACATATCTGCAATGTGATAGCAAAATTGACTCTCAATCTACAATAGGCACACATTTAAATATCACCATTTCACTCTGATTTTGAATGCCTTTGAATGCCCCTTGGCTGATAAATTATCTTCATAACTAATTTTCCTAGATGAATCACGGTCATACTGGCATTTTCATAACAATAATCAGCAAAAAAACTTGATAGGTGTCAAGGGACACCATGGAACGAAGTTCCTTTCGATTAAATAGTGAAGGAATTGTAATAAGATTTTATTCTTTTTATGTTATAATAATAAAACATTTTTTATATATAAAATATATTATTATTATAACATTAATATAAAAATAAAGAATAATTTTTATTATTTATTATGTACAAAAAACCTGTATACACTCAACAAAAATAATCGTCGCGACACCACACTGTTCAATGTGAAATAGAAAGACGAAACGAAAATAACTGGCTTGCTTTCTATGAGAGAGAGAGAGAGAGAGAGACAGACAGAAACACGCGAACGCCGCACGGCTTACAACTATAGCAAAAAGTGTCGTTACAACTTTTGGTCTTGATTTTTTCCGTCTAGCCCCCTTTCGCAACGCGCGATTAGTAACTTCGTTCCAAAAAAAACAGATTGCATCAACAGTATAGAAATATTTTAAAAATAACACCCTGTAATAAAATTATATTTGTTAGTATTTGATTTTCATTATCGCATCAGGGTCGTATTATATAGCATCGTATTACAGTCGTTACGGATAGTCAGAAGCCCGAAAGTCTGACAACCAGCCTTACCAAGGGGTATTGCGTTGCCCAGTAACTGTGTTATGGAGGACAGATAGGCAGTCGCTCCAGTAAAATACTGGTATTCAGCTGCATCTGGTTAAACTGGGAGCCAAACCCAACATAGTCGAGAAAAGGCTAGGCAGATGTTGGTGGTATTATTGACATACATATAGAACAAAATTGTAGTTGATGTTTAACTGTAACTAGAGTCAAGGTCGAAATGAGTTTTCTTGTTGAGTTCGCACTATTCGACATTTGTTCCATACAAATTTCGTGATGGATCTCCCCAGATTGTCATGTGCATCCAAAGTTAAACATGGTATTGTCTCATCTGATCAAGTGCTAATTAGCAGACAATATAAAAACAATTGTTGCAAGTGACTAAATATAGGGTTGCCATCTCTAAAATCCGCCAAACAGGACAAGAAGCGTAAAATCCCCGGATGTTGGAGTGAGAGTGAAACATCATTATTCTTAAAAATTTAAACTTTTATACCTGGACGATAAATGGAACCCCGCCCGGACGCTCCCCGGACGCCCTCTAAATTAGGACAAATCAGGGGAAACCCGGAAGAATGGCAACCCTAACCAAATATTTATATTCGTTTTGTTTTTCGAATTTCGAATATATACATATTCGTTTTGTTTTTGAGGAAACAGAATAGTAAAATAAAAAGCCATTAAAAGTTATTAGCCAACAAAGATTCGTTTTCTTGCTAATTCTAACGCAACTTTGGGCGTAAATCTTCTATATGTATATGAAAATGAATCCCTATTTCCCTTGGTCACGGCATCACGCGTGAACGGCTGGACCAATTCCGCTAAATCTTTTTTTTGTTTTGTTTGTTATTGTAAGGAGGAAGTTTTTACGGCAAGAAAAAATGAGAAAATTGCGCGGAAAATTGGAAAATTTCAGAAACTTAACGACAATTTAAACTTCTGGCGTTTGACAGGAAGACGTCTGTCAGGTCTACTAATAACTAATAAAAGTAGTGTAAAATCTGAAAAAGAAAGTCGGCACCGTCAAAACTCAATTATTGAAGAGTAAACTTTATTTGTTATTGATTAATCATGTGGGCTTTTCATAAAACTCGATTTTCCAAAGGATACATTTCGTAATTTTTTACGCGCTGGATTTACGTTTCAGTTCAGACTGGTGTTTGTGTGCGTACGAACTAGACGTTGTTTGCGTGTAGACTAGCGTGTAACTGCTCATATCTCGGACACGATGCGAGGTGAGACAGCATGCTTTATGGCCACGACCAGCAGTAAGTTCGAGCCCGCGACTAGTTTTACCTTACCAAAGAATAACCATAATTCCACAAAATAAAACTGCTTGGTCAGCACTCTGGATAACTGTTTGCGTTTACATGTTTTTAACATGAAGGCCGCATGTCCCATCACTTTGGGCGCTTGACTCGATCAGGCAATCAGGATGTACACTAACTCTTCACACTGGAATGCAGCAAGTTGCAAAAACGAACATTCTTGAAAAATTGGCTTCCTAAAGAGCTTTACTATATATGATTTGGTTTCTGAATCTTACCTCAGCATAACTCATAGCCTCATCAATGCCAGGGAAGGCTCCTACAATTTCTTGCATCACTCCCTTGCCCAGCCTCATAGCCTCAGTCTCCCCCTCAAAATATTCTTCAGGCAACTCTGTGAGCCCAACATTGGGATCAATCTCCATTGCAAATAAATTGTTGAAGCCTTTCACTTTGGTTGGCACCTGAAAAGTGTGAAACATATTTATGTATTGCAATAACAATAATTGGTATAGCTACCAAATGAAATACAAAATTTCATGATCAATATTTTATTAATAATTGTTGCAGCTAAGATTCTATAAAATAATAATAAGTTAAGTTTTTACTTTTTATCACAATGGTTAGGACTTAGGGTGCATATATGTCTGTCAGTTGCTTATTTATTTAAGTATTTTAATTTAATAATAATGGTTGAAAACCAATTACAATAATAAAGGCAAGCCAGTTTGTACCTAAAACACAACAGAATAACATAAAGATAAAATTGAGGTTAAAAAAAATAAAAACATAGCAACACTCATGAATCAGTTTCACTGCATCTGACATGCCATTAATTATTGTTTTTAATCTGAATGTTTATACTGTATAATTATGTTATTTGTTTCATAGCACCAAACTCGCGTGCGGCCTCGTTAGTACGCCCTGAATATTTAGATAGAAAAAATATTAGTTTGTAAACAATTAATGTGAATAACAAAGATCTTATATATAGGTTATAAAACTAATTATTTCATCAGCCCCTGTATTTATGTTCGTGAGCATTTGCCATAGAAATCTATTTTGTTGTAATAAATTTACACTTCAAAGAACATAACCTACCTTGGAGAACTTTTGATCAAATGCATCAGAAATGTTATGAGCTGGATCAGTCGAAATAATGAGGACAGACTCTCGGACTTTGGCGAGTTGGATGGCCAAGCTGCAGCTAAAAACAATTAACACTATTAGATTTAACTGGGTCTAGACAATACTACTCATTTTAATTGTCAACTCCATACCTGCATGTAGTTTTACCAACTCCACCTTTCCCCCCAACAAAGATCCACCTCAGGGATTTCTGGTCAACCACATTTTTCAAGGAAGGTTCTAAGTTATCGAAATCTTTGTTTTCTTCCATTTTTACTGCGTAATTAATTTAACGAAACAAATGTACTCCAAAACTGTGAGTGTGCGACTATGCTCCAAAACAGCTAAACTCGTAAATCGTAAACGTAATTTTTTTTGACGTAACGTGACGTGCCCTCAGTGACATGCGCAAATCACTGTAATTCACTGTGGTAATTCATGATTGTCACTGTCAAAATGAATGAACATTGTACTGTGGAGCCATAAACAAAATTTGTCTAGATACTCTATCAGATCTATGATGAATGAATTAATCAAAAACTTATGGTTTTGCGAAGCAATAAATAAATAGCAAGATGAAATTTATCAGCCACTGGGAAAATTAAAAATTCATTATGTTTTTTTGTTTCAAACAGAAAAGAGCACAGTGTTCTATCCGAATATATATAGTACTTCGCCTGCGATTTCATCCGCGTGGATTTCGTATTTTTCCTTTCGAACTTTAAAATCCCCGACATCCCTTTTAAAGCGTAGTATTAAAAAATATTTATGAGTACAATAGATGACACGACACTGATAATGTAGCTTTTCATAGGCAAATAATTAAAAATATAGGTGCACTTCGTCTTTTCTCGACTCCGTTATGTGTGCACGTACAAACTATACAGTCCATCGCTTGTCTGTATACTCTTCTGACGCTTCGACGACATGCTTATTTGGTAACTTACAACTCTCTTAATTGGAATTGTACTCAAACCTCATGATATCAAAAATGTAAAATGAGGCAATCCCAGTAATTTAATAGTAGATAATACTTGTGTTGGGGTTGATATAAATAAAAATTAAAACAATTGAAAAAATCGTATAGTTCAATTATTAACACCATAACTGCCAAACAATGAGACACAATAGAAAATGTATTGTTTGTGGGTCATTTGGCGTTCAACGTGATAATACTTCTTGAAAAACACATCTATTACGGTCACGATTGCCTTTTTGAGTACAAAAAATTGCAAAAATCTATGAAAATATGAATTTTATGGACTATCATTATTAACTTTAATGACTGCAGTTGTCAAGTATCAACATGCGCCATACTAAAACAACAGTGCTACACGGTATGGTGGGCACAAAGCCATGCCGTGTGCATCGAAATTCCGCAAAACCTAGTTCATAGAAGATAATTGTCATATTATTATACTCCAGCATTGTTTCAGAGCGGCAAACTTATGTGACTCGAACTGCTTCTAATATTTTTTTTAGGAGTTTTTCGCTAACATTGAACATGTTTGACAAGCTTTAAGAAAACGAATTGGAAAACCGTGCATGTGCAGCCAGCTTATTCTCACAAAACAAGCCTGTTTCCACATTTTCCACTATATTCTCTAGTCTATAGTATCTTGCACTAGGACTATATGTAGTCTGTGACTGTGAGTATCACAGATTCACAATATACTCTGTGTATAGTATTTCACTCACTTCACATCTGTCAAGTCAAGTTAAATTGTAAAACTATGAATTCGATATTCGGTCAAAATAAATAATAGATGTAATTTAGTACCTAAGTAATGACTGAAATGTGCAAGTTTATAATTGAAAATAATGCTCTATCGTCTTTTCCGCGGTCGTTTAACATTCAAGTTCTACATAGTGTTCACAATATTAGTAATCGCTTCGATATGTTGTTACTTTTTTCCGCCGATTTATCCTATTGCTCCTGTGACTGTGCCGCCGAATCCCCTGCATCCTCGTTCCTCTCGCCACTTGTCTAAGTTAATGACTGTAGTGTTCCGTCAGTTTGAGGATTTCGAAAATGACATCGCTGATAGCGTGCAGTCTTTTGTCTCAGCGTTTCCTAATATGCCTGTGGTGGTAGTGTGTGAGAATACTCCTTATCCACCGTTCCCGTTCTCTGTAACGAACGAGACACTACGGAATGTTAAAGTGTTGTCGTTAGAACTGAAGCTGAGTGCGTCGCCGCAGGATTTTAATCCGTTGACGCAAATATTTACTGAATATGTTTTGTTTGTGCCCGATTCATCGCGAGTCTCGCGTCGCGTGCTGCAGCTGGCTATGGCAGCGGCTTCGGCAAGTCCCTCGCAAGCCATAGCCGTCGGTATTGGCAACTCGCACTTGATTTGCCAGCATGTGCAGTGGAACTATGCAGACTGGACCCTGCGCTATAGTAAGGATGTTTCTGGCAAGATCTGTGATGCTGTACATGGGCAGCATGCGCTGCTGATCAAAACTGCTGTTCTGCAGAAACTACCGCAGCCCTTTGCTTTACCTTTCCCTGAGTCTCTATATCTACAAACTGCAGTCAAAGCTGTTAAGGTTTGTTTTTTTTGATAAACTATTACTTTAATCTTTAAATCTTCCTTTTGACTTAAAATCAACTTTATTTTTATTTGTATTCTAGGTACAAATATCAGATGGCAAGCTAGGTCCCGGTCGAGGAGTGCTGAAGACTCCAGGAGCAAAGCAGAGGGCCTCTCGTCACATGCGTGACTATAGACTGGCCCTGTATAAACAGCTGGGGGTGCGGGCAGTTATCAGGGAAGATGGAAGAGTTCAGTGGTTTGGTTGCAAAAGAGAGACACAGGTAATGTGCAGCACCAAATTCTTTTATTTCTTTAAATTTGATAATATGGCCATTTGATATCAAAAAAGTTTTGAGGATATTATAAATAAGTTACCTGTTACTTGTGTTGGAAAGGTAAGTAGTTATTATAATGCATTATGTGAATGAGTAAAATGAGTAGAAGACATTATGTGAGCAGGAAAATGGTGAAATGATTCTGACTGCTCATGAAATAATCAAAGTCACACACAACAAATAATACGAAATGAATTTTGTTCCGTGATGTCTTTGCTCAGAGGTGATCAGACTCTGCATGTCCTAATTGCAAAATGCAATGTTGCCAGGATACGCTTGTGATATGCTTTGTGTTTACACTGATGATCAAATTAATATTATTACCTATGACGATTAGCTAGTAGGTATTAGTTTTGAAATGTAAATACGTTCTATAATCCCATTAATTCCTTCATTTTCCAGCGCTGCTATCCGTCAGTGCAAGGCACGCCATCATACTTGTTATCGGGACGCAACACGCCGCCATGTTGTCGCCGCAACATGCGTCGCGTCGCTGGGCACGTGTTGCGCTCGTTGTTGCAAGCAGGCGCAAGGTGCTGGCTCGAGACCACTTCGTTACTGGGCGCTGTTATGAGGTATACTTTGATTCCATTACAAAGCAGTATGTAAACCTCTCGGAGGGCTAGGGATCAAGATCGCCTAGTGCTGTAAGTACTAGTACTCTACTCTCTCTTTGCAAAGCGTTCATCCAACGTGTATGCTACGGACATGCGACACGAGACGTACACTTGTGCCAACACTCAATAAGATGGCTTCTAACAATAAAAGGTATGCAGCTTGCATGCAGCTTCATGTACCAGAAATGCCACGATGTAATAGACGTCCAAAATAACATACTTTCAAATTTGCTAAAATATTCCAGAGGCGACATCCTACCATGGGCAGAATACGTCGAGATTGGCATCCACGCTTCCGACGTTTCCCGCGTCTCGTGGCTGCAGCGAGGCGGCGCTGACGCCGACGGCTTCGTATGGGAGCGTGCTACCAAAGGACACTACTACCGAGTCGCTTACTCTGCGACCAATCGTGTTTATGTGCTGATATTGCCGTTCACAGCGAGGAATGGGACGATGTGGCCAGCGGACTGGGTACTGGCGCATCAGAGGGAGTTTCCGGAGAGGCACTTGCATCCTCTTGCACAGGTAATCAAATATATCGACTATCATATTCAATTCAATGCTACTTCATTATTATTTATTTATTTATTTAATACTTTAAGCACACAAATGTACAGAGGCGGACTTAATGCCATAGGCATTTTCTACCAGTCAACCTTTCATTACAGATGTCACTACTATCACTTGTCTTGAATTTGACTACTGCCTGTCACTATCCAGCCATATTTCTAAATAAGCTACTTCTTTTACATAATAAATTATTGAATACTTACAACCCTTTGCGCAGGTTTTTGCATCGCATTCGGGACTTCATTTATTCCACAAATATGTTAATAAAAAAACTTCGAAACAAATCTTTAAAAAAGTTATTTGCAAGTATTTATGCGGCTTTACCAATAGTAGACATGTTTTTCCCTTAACTCATGTTGTAATTGGTCACGTTACAAGTCGCCCACATTTTTATCTCTAATTTGTGGTTTAGATTTAGTTGTACAAAACAGAAAGACAATAATGAATGCAAGTAGCATTCAACAGTGCTGCCATCTCACGGACGAGCTTTTAGTTGTTGACTAGGAATTTCCAAAATCAATCTCTAGAATTACGTCATCCTGATCTGTTTAAAATTATCCATTATTCCACGGTTTTACTTACCTTTATAAAGAATAATTTATAGTAATCCATCAAATTAATTTTAAAATTGTGTGTTCTTGTAGATCACGTTCGCGGGCCGTCAAGCGCCGGCTCCCAATGATGCTAGAGCGTTCCTAGATCTGAAGTTAGGCGCCAACGCAGTCGAGCGGTGCGACAAACTTGGACCCAAACTACTCTATCCTTAAGTTATCCTAAACACAGCGCCTAAAATTGCAAGAAGAACTGCACATACATACACTATCAAATAACGGTCACACAATACAGTGCTCTTATTTATTTGTCGGCTAAAGTTAAATGACAATTACCGCACCACACTAGCCGCCTGGAACGAAAATCAACGACGACGTCAAAATTTGATTGGCTGTTGAAAGTCCAGTTAACCAATCACAGCATGCATTTGACAATTTGTTTGATAATTTTGATGTTGATTTTCGTTGCAGAAACAGGGTGTAAGTATTTTATCATCTCACGCAGAATGTTTGTTCGCGGCTGCTTCGATCATACGTTTTTTTGGTCGAGACACATTTTCGTTGAGGCTGTTATGGAGCAAGAAATCTCATTATTATTTTAAGTGCAATGCTTTTATAACTTACAATTTGACGAGTAAGTTTTTAGTTTTTAGTGCAACAGCACAAAGGTACTAGTCAGTAGTAATTAAGGAGTCAGTAACTAGGTTTGTTTGTATTAATTGGTTAGTTAATTAAGGGTGTAGAGAATCTATACTCATTGTTTGTTAATTTTTAATCCTAGTGTCTTAAAATACTAAATCGAATCTGTATTATTTAATTAAAATTGACACGAGTTCGAATCGAAGTGAATATAGTCGTTACATTTCACGAATGCGCGTCAAATTGTAATGTACAGACGCCAGCACGTCAAGCTACTCCAAAGTGTCAAATTTTACCAATTGAAGACTAATTCATTTGCAATAAAGCTGAAAACCTATAAAAGAAATTTGACATATTGGGGTAGCTTGATGTACTGGCCTCTGTACAATAACTATTACATAATGGAGTGCTCGCCGCGAGTATTTGTGAGAATTTGTTCGTTGTTCGTTGCTTAACACAAGCTAGTGAAACGAATGTTTGTTAAACAAATTGGTGAAGCGAATACTCGCGTGGAGTACAACCCTTGAGTCATATGACGCTGGCATCAACATTGTAAGAATTAAACTATATCTGCAGTTAATAACTTAAGTGGAGTGTGTAGACTTTTCTAAAATTGTAAATCCAAGATATCTTTGTATGTACAGTATTCTAATATTTCAATTTAGTATTTAACATTTAGAAAAAAATTATCACTTTTTAATTATAAAAAAATATTTTGAGATATCAATAAATAAGTCCCTACTGGATTAGGATGAATAAAATCTAAGAGATAATATAATAATTGGATGATAAAACATTGAAAAGTAATAATTATTGCATAATTTATGCATTAAGTCTCCATTGTAATTTTAATAATATGAAAAGATTATGTGATCTATTAGACTAGTCCAATCGCTTGTTATAACCTAACAAATAAGAATTTATAAGTGATCTTACAATATTCTAGTCGAGAAAGAATGAATTCTAATGGCACATACTAAAATACAGAACGGCCCTGTGTGGCCGACACTGACCGATATCCCACAGATACTGGCCGACGAGATAATTACACAACTGGGTGAAGTGCAGCCCACCGGCCTGTGTACCTCAAGTACTGCATACAACTTTTGGACAAACTAAATCGTTCAACATGCTTTAGCGATGTCTTGTGATCGTAACGATCTCAGGACGCGACGGTATGAACCAGAATATACAAGGTGGAAGGGGCAACCTGATACCATTAGTTCAGTACATGATTCTGGACATTTACCACGTTTTTTGTGATATTATCTTTTACTTAAAACTGTAAAATATCACAATTTCTAACAAACCAAGTGAGATTTTTATTAAAGTAAGTGAATTATTTATTTTCTAATTGAAATCTCATCTGTTAAGATAGAAATGTTAAGTTTCTCAAGGTTTATTACAGTTTGGAAGTAGAAAAAAAAAGTAAATATTCGAATAGAGCTGACGAATAATTTCAGAATCATTTCGAACTAATGGTATCAGGTTGGATGGACTGAAATTGACTGAATTGAGGTACAAGTTCAAAATTGACTGAGCATCACTGCCATAGCGAACGCATGTGGAACGCGTTGGTTTGGGAAATATTTCGGATGACGCCACAACTGTATACTCTTACGCAAAATACGCGCAGAGTCGTGGAGGTGGAATCGGCCCGTCAAACAATACAACACACTATACTCTGTCGGCTAGCGTATCTTGAAGCAGCCAAAGGTATTGAATTGCTGCCTTGAACTGGTGATATCATGATACTGGATATTATATACTGTTCGGTAGATCCAGAGAGGTTTGAGCTACTTCGTTTAAATAAAGTTGGAAACACATTACAGTATTGTAGCTGAAGCGGAGTATAGTTGCCGGCATTTAACTTGAGCTTTTGGTTGAGGCAGGGGTTTGTGTGCGCGTCATATTGTCTCGGGAGTAAAGTCCAAAATCGCTTAAGAATCAGAGTTCAAAATAATTGCCGGCAACTGCACTTATTATGCCACGACGCCGTGGTGTGTTTGAAGCTTTATACTGGCTAGTGGCGGGACAATTAGGTAAATAACTACAGGCTGGATGACAAGGCATGCTTCTGTGTACAGGCCATCATCAAGATGGCGACCATTCAAAATGGAGTTGTTTTGTTTTGAGAGTTTATAAAATGCTTTTTGTATTACGTGCCTTTAGCTTTTCTAGGCACATTTCATTGTATTAGAATAAGTTATGTATTATTTCAAAGCTTTATTAGAATAATTATACAATTACGAGTAAAAATGTGTTTAATTAAATAACATTACAACTAAAATTAATTGTCATCTTCAAACTTCTCATCCACGACGCCCGTCTGGAATGGTGGGTCACGAACCAAACTAAGGAGCTTGTCCAGTTTCATAATCTAGACAAAAAATATTTACCAATTTAAATTATAGTACTGCCTGCCTTGTTGGTCTAGTGGTCGCGAGCGCTACTGCTAACCACGAGGTCCAGGGTTCAATTCTTGAGTCGGGTAATGTGTTATTGGGGTATTCCAGCTGGAACTTCTCGGTAGCAGCCTGGAGTCTGGATAGGTGCCCGGTTGGTGGTAATAAAAACTGGCGAAATTTCGGTGTACCTACTATAGGTACAATTCTACCTGCCCCTGAGGGGAATACAGGCCGTCATGTCTGACCTCCAATTATTGTAACCGGCCGTAATTATGGAACATTAAGAATTGAAAAAGTTGGCCTTCGTAGAGCGTTCTCTCTGTCACTCATAATATCTGTCTCTTTCTAAAGGTCGGTTATGCCATATTTATAGTAGGTAGCGGGTGCGTAAATAAAATATTGTTAGTTCTGTGTCGTTGAAAATTCTATCATTTTTTATGAGTCATTAGAAACCGATATGACGTCACACCAAATTACTTACATGAGATTAAAAACTCAAAGTACAATTTTATTATTAAGTAGCATTACCTGTAGTGTCCGTTGTTCAATTCCTTGAGCTTTTTTGGGCGGTTTACACATTACTCTTAAGTTCGGCGATAACTTCAAAACATGGCACGTTCCCCTATAAAAAAAAACCGATGATACCATCGAAAATAATACAAAAAAAACTACAGAAAATCATAAAAAGTGAAATTCTACAAAATAGTTGTTTGATGCCCCCAGAGAGATTTGAACTCTCGACCCCTGGTTTACAAGACCAGTGCTCTGCCCCTGAGCTATGGAGGCTATATGAGGAGCGTCGAAATAGCCAATGAAATGTTGCGGGCAAGAATGTTAGAAAAGGACAGCAGTATTTAAGTTTAGTCATTCTTATTGTTTTCTGTTTATTATGAAGCGATAAAGATTTAATCTACGTATATCAAATGACTTCACAAGTAGTTAATGTAATAAACTGGTTACAAAAAGATAGATACTAATGATATTTAAAAGCAAGTGCGTACTCATGTTTATTTCATAGATAAGATAAAGAATAAAATAAATAGATTTTGTCAATTGTTACTCATAGAATTATAATAAAAATGAAGCCATTCATGAAGATTTAAGTTGCTTTGCTGGGGAGTTTGTTGCGCCATTTCTTCTTCCCAGCAAAAACACTAGAAAGTGTGGGCGTTTTTGGAGACTGTCTCGTGTAATTTTTGATGTTCAAAAAGGGCTGATTCTTAGCATAATTTGAATAAATGGGTATTGATTTTTGAAGTTGAAAAATATTCTCTGATAGTAGGTATCTCCAGCGTTTGATAGTCATAGTATATACGTGATATTGGCAAAATGGTGTAGTCTCTTCTACAAAGACAATTAAGAAATCTAGTTGATAATAAAAATGATTGTTACTTTGTATCACCGCAGACGATGACGGGCAGCTTGGCATTGAAGTCGAGTCTGGAGAGCTTCTTGGTCTTCTTGGAGACCACAGCCTGGACGCATATCGGCCGGTACTTGTCCACATTCAAGTCGTATACATACACCTGGAGAAAATTGCACTTGAAGTGTGTGTATGTCTTTATATTATTTAGTAAGTATGCTCTTTTAGATTGATGTCTCATGTTATTGAATGTGGACGACCGATGTGGCGCGGCGGGCGAAGGTCCGCCTGCGACGCAAGAGGTTGCGGGTTCGATTCCCGCCTTGGAACAAATGTTTGTACGATCTACAAATATTTGTTCCGGGTGTTCTGGGTATTTCCTATGTATAATAAAAAATATCTATATATGTAATGTATTGTATTAATTATATCAGTCATCTAGTACCCATAACACAAGCTCTGCTTAGCTTGGGGCTAGATGATGCTGTGTGGATTGTCCAGCATTATTTATTTATTTATTTATTTATTGCTTACGTTGCGCTATGCATTACTTGTATGCACTAATGTACCTGTTTCATTCAATATACTACTCGTATGGGAACCGACTAGTACGCCTTCTTATTTTATACCCGAACCTTCTACATACATCTCACACTCTTCAGTGAAGAATATCGACTAGGTAGGTACTGTTTTTACTAACACAATTTACTACCTAAATACAAGCGGTCCTGGATTTTCAACGATCGGCTCAACGACGAGAGTTAAAAATCCAACAACGCAATCATATTTTGGAATAATTGTTAGACATTAGTGGTCCTCTATCATTTTTAACCTATGACCGCTGATTACTTTGATGTTAGCCAGGGATCAGAAGAATCAAGAAGCATTTACGTGGCAATCTAAAAAAGTAATTTAAAAGTAGATATTATTGGGGTTTTCCATCTAGGATTTGTCAGTAGCAGCCCGGAATCTGGATTTGTGCCCGATATATGTCAATAGATGCTATACAAAATGTATGCAAAGCAGAGCTCTTTTTACGTTGGTCTTTGAAAGTGCCGCTTTCAATGACCAACGTAAAAAGGGCTCCGGCAAAAAGAGGCCGGACAAGGCGCGCGCCGAGTGCGGCTCCGTAGCGAGCGGCGTTCGGCAACCCCTAGGACGCAACGCACACCCTGCACTATAGGTCCGCCACCACGTCTCTGCTAGAAAATGTCATAAAAGTCTAAAACACACAATTTTGAAAACCATATTGCGAACACAGGGTAGGTTTTTGTGTGTCAACCCGGACTTTGATTGGCAGGCCGAACGTTTTTATTTAGCCCCGACCTCCCCATAGTGACGAGTGACAACTTGATATCCTTCCTTGTGAGAGGAAAGCTCTTAAATTGAAATCACCTGCCATTAAATCCAGCTTGTGGGACATAAATCGCTCAGTGCGGCCGGATATTGAATTTGAGATCACTTTAACGACGTTGAATGGGATGTAATGTTTAAAGATGGGTGGGCAAGGACAACTACGGTGCGGTAGCTATAGGCAGCAAGAGGGCGCCAAAATGCCAAATGCGAAAAACAATATCGAGTGAAAAATATCATATGGCACTGTTTTTTTAAATAAAAGTAACTATTATTATTAACTTGCTTTTGCCCGCGGCTTCGCTCGCGATAATTGTACAATCAATTCGAGTAGTACCTACTCTGCATGTAATAGTATAATTCAATCATGATTCGAAAGACACGTGGCGCCATCTATTATCATAAGAAGGTTATTGTTGTTTTCCTCGGGAACAGTAATTTGGTTTGGGATTAAAGGTACCCTATGTCCGTTTCCATACACCTGACAACGTATATGCAAAGTTTCAGGATGATCGGTTCAGTGGTTTAGGCGTGAACAGGTAACAAAGAAGCGAACAATCAATTTTTCGCATTTATAATATTACTCAGGATTTAACAATGAACTGATACAGTGTATGGTGTGAAAGAATTAGTTGTAAGCCTACCTACCCACACAAAACGAAAGAGTAGATTAATATGGAAATTGTAAAAAAATATTTATGCTCCAAAACTATCTATATGTGCAACCTACCACCTAAGTTCACATTGTGGAATGCAATAAACGTATTGAGTATTGAAAGCGTGGATCAAAAGGCCCCGAAGTATAGCGTTTGTTACTAGGGGGCTCCTATTTCTGTTTACAAGGTTTAAAGTAACCTAACACCAAGGGGATGGCGGGATTCTAACCTAACCTATCCGAGTCGGGGTGCCTCAAGTCTTGATCTAGATCCGCTCGCTCTGGACCTAAGTTCTCTGTTGCTGGCTGTTAATTGAACGGCTAATAAAGCTTGTTGGTTGCGACATATATGTGTACCATTGTATTTGATTCGATAGTGCGTTGCAATGGATTCGACGATGTCAATAACAAATCAATTGACTGTCGATATGCAAGTAGTACCAGTGTGAAAACTCGACTTTATAGGTAGATTCTGATAGTGATCTCACACTTACTAACAAATATTTATTCAGGTGATATAGGTCACCCGCTCAATTAAATCGTAAGTATTTTAAAATGCTGCGTCTACAAATACGGTTGCTGGAAACTTATTTCTTCTTTTTCTTCATTTATTTATGTTACATAACACATAACATCACGCCTGTATTCTCTCAGGGTTGGGCAGAGGTGTACCTATAGTAACACCCACATTTCGCTAGTTATGTGTAAGTCCCATGTAAGGGGGCGAACCTATTGCCATTAACCGGGCACGAATCAAGGCTCCGGGCTGATGTAATGAGAAAATTCCTTTTGGAAAAACTCAATAAAACTTTGCCCGACCTCGGAATCCTACCCAGGACCTCACGCGCAGCAGCAGTGGCGGACTAAGCCCGTCAGAGGCCCGGGGCGGCAAAGCTGAATGAGGCCTACACCTAAACTACATTTTTTTTAAAGCTAAGGTTTAAAAAAAATGTAGTTTTACAAGCTTTTGATTCAGTTCACATTTTTATGTAGTTTTTATGTTTATTTCGTTAATATCTGGCAAGTGAAATTAATTTGAAAGTACCCGCTACAAAGACGGGAATTCCCCCAGCGTATTGGACGGGTTCAGCAAAGTTAAAAGAATATTAGTACCGCGTAAAAAGTGTAGATGGCTGTAGTGTTTTGATCTTGATGAAATTATGTAGGTTAGGTACTTAGCACAATTTTAAAGTCTTGTTTAGGATTAGATCAGGGGAACGCGGAGACATTTGGGGGCCCCCCAAGACCGGAGGCCCGGGGCGGGCCGCCCCTTCCACCCCCCTGTTAGTCCGCCACTGCTCAGCAGTCGCACTTGGAACCACGAGACTAACGAGGCAGTTATTAGTCTAGTTAGTTATTCATGTTATAAATTGTATTATTCACCTTTCCATCAGCAGTGCAAGCTGCGAACACGGTACTGGAGTAGGGCGCCCAGCTCACGTCGCCCACCGGAGAGCCCAGCTCAAACATGAACAGGGGTTCACTAGCCAAAGACAAGAAGAATAAATACTGTGTAAGACTGTGGAACGGAGAAACGGAGATACGGAAGTATACCAATAATCCCTGTCCGCCAGATATTTTAATTTTTATGCAATTCTATTGGTTAATATATCTCCGTTACTCCGTTCTCGCTTCGCTTCAATAGACAGGCAGCCATAGACAATGATTACGGTGTACAAGACACTGATCGCAGTATAATAATTGATGTAAAGATGTAAGTTGACTATCCCAGTTTTTCCAATCGACAACATTTTATTGTAACTACTCTCTCGGGGAATCACTTCAGCACGCATTACCCCAAGCAATTTTTTACAATTTCTACCAACCAATATGGTAATTTTGATTTAAAAATTGTCTTTTGTTTTTACGTGTCATCATTGGTTGGCATCTTTGGTAATGATATTTAAACAGGTTCTAAGCCAACCAAATTACCTTTCTAATGATATACCACAATCCATAGTTAACGGCAAAGAAATCGTTAAAAAAAATTGTTTTGAGCAACGCGTCAATTAGTGATTCCAGTTTTTTGCTAGTGAGTATAGATGACGCTTGTTCAGCGTTAACACAAATTGAAATTTACGCACTAAATTCACGTAGGCCAGTGATTAACCCTTTAATACAAAGATAGAACTGTATACTCACTCCCTCCCATCCTCCCATATCTTAACCCTCCAATCTCCAGAGCAGGAGGCGTAGATGCTGTTATTATATTTGTTATAGTTGATCCTGTAGACTGGCATGTGGTGGCCCTGGATGGACCGTACGTAGTTCCGGTTGTACTTGAGTGAGCAGGTGTGGATCATGCCGTCCTCTGTGCCCACCATGAAGATCTCCGTCTTCTCGGGGTGGAAGCAGATGCAGCTGCCGCAACCTGTCGGGTGTGTATATCGTTATCAACCGTCAGAAGGTGATGGCTGTTTCATGAATTAGTTTGACCTGCTGTCTGATGATTGACCATTGGTATTGCGTCTCGTGGAAAAGCTTAATTATGTAATAGGTCTTTATAATAGGTCTTATACCCGAGAGACAGTACAAATTGCCTCTGAATAATTTGTAGCCGAAAAATCTGCACGGGACGAGCAGATTTTTTCAAAAAGGGTATCAATAAACTGCCACTACGTTGGCAAAGATGTATCGATTGCATTGCAGGTTTGATTAATTAATTGCAATAAAAATGTAGAGAAACATAAACTGATTTTTGTAACATAAAACGACAATTTCATAGGTAAAGACGTAATATTTAAATTTAGGAATGGATGACCTAAGTCCTTGTTTAAAGAACCTCATTTATTTGATAAGATACGATTTGCTTTGTGTTGAATGACTTTGAACTATTATGCGTGTACCTAACAGCTTTGTATGTAATGTAAAGCCTTCCGAACTCCATGGACAGGTATTTAATAAGTTACTGGTTTACATGAACAATAATTCATATTTAGAATAGACGTTGACAGACAGGAACTTTGTTTTTTTTTCAATAAAATAATTAAGTAAATTTAGGAATAAACACAAAGTAATTTTATTACAAATATATAAATTCTTCTTTAAGTAGTTTAGTTTAGAGCGCACATTTAGAAGCCAAGGACTGTTATGGTTTCTGTTTTGAAGAGTCAACTGTAGTAGGTATTACGTATATCCTACGCAGAAACAAAAAATAATTCATGAAGCCGTAAAGTTAAAACAAGTTTCTATTCGGCCTCTGTGGCAAATATATTTTATAACTTTTTCTTATCTTTCTTTAGACTGCCTGTAACTGTTACATCTACTTAGTAGTCGCTACTAGTCTACCTGTCAGCAGAAGGAAGCGAAGTCTGAAATGTTTTTAGAGTAGTTAGAAATAACGCTTACTGTTAACAGTGAGCATCGTGCCCTCTGGGCCGGGTATGGGTGGCACGTTGGATGTCAGAGTGATGATGGTGGTGGCCTGAAGCTCTCCCGGCATCACGGCCCACTGCACCACGCGACCGTCGCCAGAGATGGTGAAGAATGAAGGCTCCCCGTCAATAAGGCGACGACCCCATCGGATCTATGGGAAATAATGAAGGTTACAATACTTTTTGTATGATATGAGATTATGCAAAAGTTTGCAAAATGGACTACGGTGTGTTTCTCTTGTTGATGCCTCATATTTTGTTCGCCCGGTAGCTGAGCAGCGTTATCGTTGCTTACGTCAGACTTGGAGGGAGATGCGGCAGAGGAAGTAGAAGAATTAACTTTATATTTTTTAAGACCACTTTGAGTACTCAGTTATAAAAATTAATTAGTCACAGTCTTCTAGTGTTTCATGAAATTGACGTAAAAAAAGTAAGTTGCGCCATACTTGGGCCATAGATCATCTATGAATCATCCTTATTTTAAACATCTTCCGTTCGCCAAAAATGAGGAAAATTAATGACATTCATGCTTGTTATCAAGAATATTGAAGTCAATATCCTCTTTAAAAAGTATTAGGTACTGCCAGTCAATCAATGTTATGTTTTTATTATGCTTTAATACCTCTGAATAAGGTCGTGTGTAAGGTGGTCATTTTTTTCAAAACAAAAAATAAGCTAACTTTTAATTTGTTGAATAAAAAAAAACCTGTTGTTCGCAGTATTTTTTCGAGTAATACAACTTAAATGTACTTACTGTTTTTTTTTAATATTTTGTTGCTGATACCATATTTAAAAAAAGGTGAGCACTATCACCCCCAGGAAAATTGCTAATGAATGTTTATTAGTAATATTTAGCAATCTCGCAATAAAGAATACTCTTTATTGTATTACACCATTATAACTTCCAAATAATGATGAGCTACATAGAGGGGTTGCATTATCGCAAAAAAAGATCTCTTTAAAGACAACCTTTGGGACCTTTGTAGAATGTAGAAGTCAATAATATCCTTTATGCTCTTACCTCCCACACAATGTTGCTATGCTTGTCTCGCACAGAGTTAGATTTGTATTGATAAGAAGACTCCAGTGTTAACTGTGCATTGTACACACAAACGTTGCCGTCGTATAGTCCTGAGACAAACAAAACGAAGAATTAGTTGGTTGCGATGACGTCTGATTTACTGCCGATTTCAATAACGTGTCTGGATCCCAATCTCAATCAGTGATCTCAAACTGCTGCTTCTGAATTACCCTATCAAGTTTACAAATTGCCAATTCGTTACAAACAAAAATCGATCTGTAGATTGTGATTGAGATGCGTATGTTCTTGAAATCGGCTGTAAGTGACAAAGCATACATATATGAGCATAGAGTGGACGCAATCCTAGCTGCATCTTTCCTAAGCTTGCAGCATAGGTAACTTCCAAAAATGTAAATAAGTTTGTGTTTTTTGAAAAGCCACTTTAACATGCACACATAAAGTTCAGTTTCAGTCATTACAGTTTCAAAAAATGTATGACCGTTTCTATACTAGTCATTGTAAAATCGATTTACCTTTCACTAGCTTTAAGTTGATACTTGTTGAAGTGGAAATAACATCAATTGAAAATATGCATTCGAATATGGAATAGATAAATAGACGACGATGACGAATTATGGAATAGATAAGGCGACTGAGATGGGACAGACAGGATGCGGAAAGGGGATGACCCTTGTTCCGGAATGAAAATTATATGCAAACTACTGATACACTCACGCAATGAATTTGTAGAATAATTTGGAATCTGACATACAATTGACATTTACTTCGACATACAATGTGACATGTATTCTGATATATATAAGTAATAATGAATAATTTGTAAATAATAATAACAAATCACAATTTCTCAAATAATTGTATTTTAAAAATGTCAATATTATTAATGTTGTATTTTAAATAACTTAGTGTTTAATTGTTTGATTTGTAACGTATTATGAATTTTGGATGCCTCAATGGCGAGACATAGCAGACCTATACTTATAACTATATTATAACATCTTTCATCACTTTACCTGTGTTCTACAATAAATTAATTTGAATTTGAATCAGTAGTAGACTGACTTTGAATCAGACATTTCCATGGCTTGCTGTGGTTGCTTATACAGTGGAAAGGTAATTTATAGAGATTAAAATTCTTTGCTAACAGATATAGTTGGTATTTTGATAAATATCTCCCAAATATAACATTGAGGCTAAACAAAAATATAGAAGACTAATGAGTCCTCGCTAAAACAAAATCGTTTACATAATCGATTAAAATAACAAATACATACGATAAACAAATCACCGCAGTGTGTTTTGTGTGATCCTGTATAACTGTAATGTGGAGTTATTTTCAGCGGACGACTGTTTTTTATCACTATAGCAAAGTAATGCAGGGTTCTTACGGTTATTTCTGTACCAATATTCGCGGAATCCGATACATTAAACAGCTATCGTACATTATGTATGGAATCTTACAAGAAAACAATGTTATTGCCGTCATTATTTTCTTCGGTCGATATCTCGGCTTAAACTAGTTCTTTCTAGTCTTTCACGGAACACTTCTAGATTTGAGAGCATTTAGAGCTAATGTATCGGAGTAAAAGAAGGGGATAGCAACATCTGATTCCTTACATACGTGCACGGGATAGCATCAGAGCATTTTATGTCCTGCTAACTCAATTAGTTAATGTCGGCGCCTATTACCATTTCCTATTTCAGTTTACGGGCATATAAGGGGAACGGCTGTGAAGTTTATTGGTGTGCTTAGTTATTTGTTTTTGTCGTGCGGACATCCTCATGGGTACCGTCCGTCTAAGGAGAAGGAGGGGTTGTGTCTAACTTCTCCAGTCTAAAACCCTACGGTTCTTACTAGTACTATGAGTGGGGGGCCCGAGAAACACTCGTACATTTGCAAGTACCCCCGACTGGTATCAGCTCGCCATGCCTAGCGGGCTCTTTCACCAATTGCGGCCGACCCCACTAACGCACATTCTGCCATTAGGGCGCGCATGGAACACTGCGCGCCTCTTTGGGTAGGTGTTTCATTACCAAGTTCGACGGTCGTGGTACTATCAGTGTCATTATAATAGCCCCACGCCTTTTTCCCACGAGGGTAGGCAGAAACTACAGAACGCCACGTGTTACGATCCATACATACTCCTTATTGCTTCCTTCCTTACTCCACGTTCATTCATCTGGTTATACACGCACGCCGGTTGCGGTACTACGCACCTGACCTTTTTGAAGAACATCACCAATGAGGTCAGTGTATGTCCTTTTTGGACGTCTCCTCCCGGCGTATCCGTCCATTATAAAGATACAAAAATATCTTCTTATTATGGCTCTTTTAAGAACACCTATTTTATAAGAATATGAGGCGTAGCAGAAGTTGCGAACCACGTGCAATCATTCTCACATTCAGTAGGTGAAATTGCCCATAAATATATATAGCTTTTATAACAGGAGCAGCTGACCTAGTTACTGGCGAGAATTTAGTGACGCGTCACTAATTCAACGCAAGTCAAGTGATGCTCGCCTGTTGGAAATCAATTCAAACCTATCACATCAGTTAACGCGCGTTTATCAAGTTGTCACATTAATTATGCGATCATTTTCGTTCCAGGAGTTACTGAGCCGCGAGACTCGTAGAAACACACGTATCGTACATTTTACTTAGAATATGCTTAATATTTTCCTAAACGTAACATCACTGATGTGATCCCCGAAGGGTTAGGCACAGTTGTACCTGTAGAAGACCCACATTTCGTCATTTAGGCTTAAACCTCATGTAAAAGGGGCCTATTGCCATCAACCGCACACACGTCGCTACTGAGAAATTCAAGATGAAAAAACCCAATGGCACATTGTCCGATCCAGAAATCACTCCAGGACTTCCAAGCTGACCAACAGCGTTTGCAACCACTAGACCAACAAGGCTAAGACATCCTTAATTTGGCTATTAATTTATTATCCGTCGAAAATATGGCAACCGATTTTATGGTGCCGACAAATACTTACCAACACAAATTAGGTAAGGTATTTCCTTATACACATCAAGGCATATGACAGGCGATTCCGTGATTACGGCATACTCAGGGTACGCAGGGTTCTTGATGCTGTACAGGCACAGGCACCCAACCTTCTGCTGGCATGTAAAGTCCACTGTTGAAGAAACATTGACAATTAATGGACTGGCCTTAGTTTATGAAAGCCTGTAAAGTTAAATTTGTGTGTCAAATCTTGTATCAACTTATACCGGTTGTGAATCTGCGCCTACGTCTTATATTTATCTATGTAATATATGGTATTAAGCATATCAGTCATCTAGTAGTCCACAAGCTCTGCTTAGCTTGGGGCTAGATGATGCTGTGTGGATTGTCTAGCATCATTTATTTATTATATCAAAATATATGGTCCACCTATTGGAAACTCCTTATATGTACCTACTGTTGTTATTTTGATCAACCAATATACAGGATAAAATCTTTTTTAATAAAACCATGACTGATGTAAACGTTGTACCTAATCGAAAAAGGATTAAATAGATTTTCTGAAAAACTCCTATCCCTACGTTACTGTCTAAATATTTGTTTGTGCATCTGTATATTCGATATCTTACAAAAATGCGCGGCAAAACTTATTTAACGAGCGAAAGCAGTTTCTTGAAGCGCGCTTACGCAAATTAACACCACAAAACCTATCTAAGAATCATGGCCAATCAAGCATAAACCCTTTTACAGAAAACCCTATCTAAATCGGCCAAACCGTTTTAGAGTTACAGAAGAGAATTCATTTTGCACACACAAACACACACCTCTCTCCCTAAACGCATACAAACTGTTCTCCGTTCTGTCGTAGGCAATCTTCAATCAATATATTATGCATCGTAGTAGGCAATCATTGGAAAGAGAAGACTTCTTTCAAATTAAGCTTTATTACAAGTGGGACTCGAAAGCTCGGTGGCCCAAAAGTAAATAAGGCTATTTACTTTTGGGCCACCACATACTTATTTTCCTTTATGTAGACAGTTTAAATTATTATCATCTGGCTAGCCTTTTCCCAACTATGTTGGGGTCCGTGATAAGATATTTAAAATGAGTTAAGTCAAAGACCCTATTTCCGTTACACACCACTTTTCCCATCGGAACTTTGTCAGTCTGCAGTCGAATCGGAATCAGTGTTATCCTCTAGTGGTCGGATCGTTTCAACCACTAGAGACAATTAGATGATTACCCTTTTGGCAAGCTGTTACATTCAATTGAGGAAAATGTGCTCGAACTCTGCACAATATTGTCATGCTAACGCCCGTATTATAAATCGCCCCTGGATACAGTACTCACATTGTGAAGTTTTGAATGATACAGAGTAAGGTCAGTAGAAATAGGGATCGATAATAATTCATATTTGTACTAACAATATTATAAACTAGTTTTTGCCCGCGGCTTCGCTCGCGCTAGGAAGTGTGGGTTAGAAAGAGACAAAAAGTAGCCTATATCATCCTCCATCCCTTCAACTATGTCCACTTAAAAAATCACGTCAATTCGTCGCCCCGTTTTGCTGTGAAAGACGGGCAAACAGACACACACACTATCCCATTTATAATATTAAATGGTATAGATGTAAAAGTAACACTGTCTGTCTGTTTGTCTGAAACCTTTTCACGCTTAATCCGCTGAACCAATTTATTTGAAATTTGGTATAGACATAGCTTGAGACCTGGGAAGGACATGATACTATTTTAATCTGCGACTTCGTCTGCAATCGCGGTAACCAACATTCACGCGGATGAAGTCGCGGGGAACAGACTAACTAAACGAGTTATTATACGCATTATATGGGAGATAACGAAATAGAACATTGGTTCCCAGCGTGTGAAAGGTGACCCGGAAGAGCTTCAATATAGTTGGCGAAAGATTTCTTTATTCACTTTTAACAGGGTTCTAAATTATCAAGATACTCGTAAATATGCATATATCTCGATAGTTATCGTGTTAATTATTATCAAAGAAATAAAAAAAGATAAAAAAAGGTTAAAAAAGGTTGGGAGCCGCTGCTCTACATAGAGCATGCTACAAAACGGAAATACTCATTTATTCAAAGTTTTACTAAATTTCACACTTTTGATAAGAATGTTTCACTACCGGTCTGTTAAAGCTTTTTCTACAGATTAATGAGAACAACGGTTTAAAAAAATCCATCCAACGAGTTTAATATGCGTTTACATATTTTTGGCGTGTTGACAGCGTCCATTAAATAAAAAGTTGTACTACATTGTATACTGCTCAGAAGCATTTTAAGAGTCGCCCACTTCATTAAGAACAAAATATAACAACAACAAAGAGACAAAAATACAACATGTTTATATAACAGACATGTGTGGTGGAACGTGTGACCCAAAATCGTGTTGGATCGGCAATGTTCGGCCACCTTCGGGTCTCATTGCTGCTAAACAGCGACGAACTCAATGTGCTCGAGTGTAGTTATCCAGCACCTATATTGAACAACCGTTGTCATCTCAATTGCTTCCTATTCAAATGGCGAGGCGAAACTGTTTTGGGACAATGTGTGAGACAAATGGGCTTGAGAAGTTACTTATGATTTATATACGGGCTCATAAATTAATGCGCAAATGACGTGAAATGCAGTTTGTTTGATGGTGACGTTGTAGTTGACGTCTGGATGAGACATGTAAAATGTTTTCTGACACAATGTTAATGTTTTTTTCAAATAACCAAACATTACGGCCTGCTTCATTAACCTCTTTAGACATCCATACAGTAAAACGGGGTGAATTGAAAAGCCGTGGTGAATCGAACAAAATCTTTAAATGAGATTTAGTCAATGATTCAACATTATTAATTTATGACAAGGTGTTGAAATTATTCATTTCAATTCCTTAAATAAAATAAATGTCCTTGTAGTATAACAAACAATGTTAAACTAAAGCGAAAATGCCGTTCAAAGTTTTGTTTCTACTCACCCCTGCGTTTCTATTCACCCCGTTTTACGCAAAAAACACGTTTCTTATATCCTGTATATTATTATTTGTTGTTATAGAGGCAATATATTTAAACACTCTGTTAAAATTTCAACTGTCTAACTATCAAGTAAATTAACCGTCTAAGTTGAAATTTTAACAGAAAGAAACGTGTTTTTTTTTAAATCTTGTACGATGGTACGGAATCTTTTGAGTGCGACTCCGACTCGCACATGTTTCTTTTTCAATCGCTCCACACTGTATTTCATAGACCACGTTTGCTTACATGATCCATAGGCGACAGCAAACAAGTCCTGGTAGTGAGGGTTCCACTGCACGTCGCAGACAGCATGGCTTCTCATGGGGTCGAACTGAAACTTCCACAGGGGAAGCAGCGAGCCCATGCCTTCACGGAACTCATCAGATGGATCGTCCCAGTAACGGTAATCTTGAGCTGGATTCAAACACACACGTTTAAATAAAACAAATGTCTGTGCTTAGTACAATGGACGGTACGGATGAGCTCTGGATGCCGCGGTAGTCGATTTTAGTAGAAAGTGCTTATGCTTGAACTTAACCCCCAAGTTCAAGCATAAGCACTTTCTACTAAAATCGACTACCGCGCAACTCAAGGTCAGCGCTCAAGATCCGTCCCGGTAACTATAATGGATGATTTTTTCTTTCATACTTATTATGTTTTAAAATGTTACTAAGGTTATAATGTTATTTTTTATTGTTAACAATTTTGACTTTGTTAGCTTAGCTGTTAACTTTGTGTTTGTTTTAGTCTGCCGTAAGTGGAGGAGTACACAGCCAGAAGATACCTACTATTACTCATTTATGATAAATATTTTTTTTAGTATGATGCTAGTGTTCCCAAATGCTACGGCTGCGTATGAGGTCCTGAATTCAATTACCGGGTCGGGTAAGTGTTATTGGGTGATTTCATCTGGAATTTCTCAGTGTTCCGAAGTCTACATTTAAGGTTACATGGGATCTAACATTACTGGCGAAATGTGGGTATTCTATGAAGTCACCTTCGCCTCACCCCTTGAGGAACACAACCTGTAATGTTTTATGTGTGTCTAGGGTCCAAGGGCCATATTAAATTTGTCATACCGATGTCATCATAAATGTTCTGGTTGACGAGCCTCTCGAGGATGGCCCAGGCCTCCCGGATCCTCTGCGCCAGGAAATCATCATGGATCTGCTGCTCCGTTTTTGCGTGTTTCGCCTTCTTCTTCCGTAGCTGTATGAAACACAAAGAATAAGTATCTGATCAACCATCATGATTATAATGAGTATTTATTGACGACAATATGTTTGCAGGCGACTGTACAGTTTTCTTAATCTTATTTTTATTTTCTGAATAAATACACACAATATTTCGGTATTAAAACCAGCTTCAAGCTCTCTGGCATTTTTGCTGAATTTGGCCCGTTTAGGGCAGCTGCGAGGCATATTTTTTTTGGCTAGATACTTTCATTTTGTACTTTGTTTTTTTTTTTATTTGGTGTTGTGTGCCCGAGCCTAGGATAAATAGATGTTTTGTTCTTTCTTTCTTTCTTACAGCAGATTTAGCCTTAGCAGTGATCTCTTTGTACATGGGAGTGGGATTGATTTTTCATTGACAAGCCATATTGATTGAGCGATATTCTGACTGAATAAGTTAGTAGTTTTGCGAGCGGTATGTGAAGAGATTAAAATGACAAATATGTAAACAAGCCAAATATTTGTCATTAAAAAAAATTGTGGTGTATTTTTGAGTTGGAAATGGTGGTTACGTTTTCTTAAAAAAACAAAATATAGTCTAAACCTATGTTTGCATCGTGCGCTTGCACAGGTCTGCATTCAACATTAGATAAACAGAGCAAGCAAATACATTAATAAGCAGACGTTGTACCAATATTTATTTAAATGTATTATTGATACTAATATGTTGTAGTTGTAAGCGGTTCGTGGAAAAGTACTATACCTATTTTCTAATTTAAATTGAACAAAATACAAACTCCGGCGCATAAGGGCAAGGTAAATGATAAAATGTGAATCTGAAGCGTAAATTTCTAGATCTTTTTTAAAGATCATGGTTTGGAATGTTTAAGCATTCGGCGAGACTAACACTGCTCATTTGGCGTACTGTCATTAAAAAAGTTGGAATACATGAAAAATATAAGCAAATATATAAAAATAATCTCCGACCTTCAAAAAATCCATAATAAATGTACATAAATGATATTACTCGTGATTACCCTTTTAGGCTTTTCGTCCTCTTTTTCCTTCATTTTCTTGGCGTAGTCCTCCTGGTAGTAGTCAAAGATGATGCTCTGTAGTGCAGTGGCCCCGTAGTTGGCCCTCGGCGGCGGGACAGTCTGCGTATCCACCGACTACACACAACACTAATATTACGTCTTGATCTGATGTATTTGCGTACAAGCGTGCGTTGTGGCCGCCCGTCTACACACTGTACCAAACTCCCGGTTTGAAGTAGTATCGGGAAGAAAGTTTTGACATTACAAAAAGAGGTCTTAGCTTGTTATAAAGTGTTTGTGGTGTACATTAACTACGGTTATGAAGATATTTTAATTAAAACGTGAGTATTAACTGGTTTAAGATGTTTGTTGGTGTAGTATCTTGGTGAATGTTTTGTATGTAGTTGATATCTATCTACGATCTGCGTAGCAAAGTGTGTTATTAATAAATACGCAGTATGCATGGTGGCCGATACGTTTGATCAAAGATAATGTTATCTTTCGTGTGTAAATAGGTACATGTCTAATGAAAATGAAATTAAAAGATAACGGTTTTATGAATGATTATTAAAAAGGCGGCGTTGTATTAGAAATATAATAATTACTTTTCGCTTTATGTGGCGTGAAAATAAAAACATAGATAGTGCGTATTAGTAAACTGTTTGTATGTACCATTTGTACCTAGTCATGTCCCCTCGTTATAATAAGCATACAGTACGGTAGGTACTGTTAGAATCTTCTGACCTTCACGTGTATTAAATAAATTAAAGGCATCTTATGAGATAAACAACCATTAATATTTAAAAAAGAAAAATATAATATAGATAGACGCTGGTAACGCAGCTTGCTTATCAAATGACTGACATCATGCCTGTATTCCCCGAAGGGTTCGGCAGACGAGTATCTGCCTCAAGAACACCCAAACTTCGCCAGTTATTTTATGACCCATGTATTAAGCAACGAGACTATTGCCGTCAACCGGGCATAAATCCAGACTCCGGGCTGCTACTGAGTAGTTCTAGATGGAACAATCCAATAGCTCTTTGCCTGACTTGGCGATCGAACCCAGGACCTCAGTTCAGCAATAGCGCTGTAGTGAGGGTTTACTATATAAGTAAACCTCTGCCTTACCCTTCAGGGAATACTGGCGTGATGTTATGTTATGTTACATAATTAACAAATAATAAATAAGGAAATATAAGAAAAATGTGGTGGCTTTTGGAAAAGGAAGATCAAAATAAAATAGAATTGGAGTGGAAACCATCTGAAAATCAAATAAATATTAGATTATTATATTTTATTTCTGTCTTCCATGTTCGTTTGGACCCTGCGGCCCGAGGTCCTTTGAAAGGTGTGTGAAAGGTTGAAGCCAACTTGCAGAGCAAACATGAAATGAGATAGGCACCATCTCATTTCGTTTTTTTTTTCTTATTACCATTAGAAAATCATCAACTAGCCTAGCCTTTTTCCAATATGTTGTGATCGGCTTCAAGTCTAACCGGATGTAGTGGAATACCAGTATTTTACACGGAGCGACTACTTATCTAACTTCCTCCAGTTACTGGGAATTAATACGATAGAATAGAATAATCTTTACTGTAAACCATAAAAAATTATAAATAATATTTTTAGCAGCCTCATCGTTGCATTGTTATATTCGGACGTGTGGAACCCTAACAAGCGTCTTAAAAAGATGTGTTTTTTTAGACTTGTTGTTACTTGTTAGTCGTTACTTTTTTATTTTAGTTTTATTATTAATTTAATTCAGACATTGTCCACATTTTATGTACTTACACAAAATTAAAATAAGATATTACAACTAACATACATTAAAATTAGGTACACAATGACACACACAAATTAAATTAAATATACAATGTCATAAATACAATTAAAATTAAATACAAAATGTCATATATAGAATTAAATTAAATATAAATGATATATTTAATACACATAACAACAATACGAGGAGAAACGCTAGTATGAAGCTGCATCCACCTCTGCAACAGGGACAGGTCCCACCGCGCGGACAACACCATTAGAAGACTGTTTGAGCTACTTCGTAAGCGACTTAATAGAGAGTTACTTTGGCATAGTTATGGTGCGTGTGACCGAATTTATTAGCTAAAGAAACAAGGAAGTAATAGCAACTTACTCTTCTAGGGTAGTTATATGTGAGAGCCGCTCGTTCGCAGAAGTTGAACTGGTTGGCCAGCTTCTTGATACGAGGTTTGATTTGGAACACCTCTTCCCCGCCCTGGTCATCAGCGGGCTCTTCCTCCTCTGAACAGTTACAAGACAAATTATAAAGCGTTTGGGTTTTCCTAATTTCTACGTTTTTTTTTCTATTAAAAAAAGACCTCCTCCCTATTTTTTCGTTGTTTAAAAGGAGTAGGTACAGGGTCGTTCCCACGGTATTAGGCGCATTCTAATTTAGACTGAAAGTCGACTGCCACTTCCAATCTAAAAGTGTCTGATCAGTCTTAGTCGTTCTATATTCTTATAATGATGGTGTGTCGTGTGGTGATTCCCTGGGGGTACCCAGGGAATCACCACACGACTAGACACGGGAGTACAAGTAAATAATTCGTGGCGACGAAAGTGGCTGAGAGCTGGCTTCTGTCATGCCTCTAACAGCGGGCGAGCAGTTTCTGTGCTCTGAAATCGTACCCAGCTTGTGACTAAGTACAAATTGCAATGTATATTGAAGGGCAGCAATAAGGGAACCGTAGGTAGGGTTGCCAGGTCGCCAAACCTAATAGCCGGACAGACCAGCCAGTTTGCCCGGACATTTGGGCAGAAATGCCAGACACCCTACATTATTGAGGATTTTGTCTCAGTATTAATAGGTACGACTTAAAATTGTGTACAAATACTGTTCGTATGGTTTGTTCTAATAAAAACTAAATATCTATCTTATCGTGTTGGGCAGTTGAGAAACATTGGTCTTAGTATGCTAAGCTTAGTCTTAGACCAATGTTTCTCAAAATGCAAGCAAAATGTTTTTCAATGTTCAAAAGCCGGTCACCGTTTATTTTAGCCGGACGCCTAATCAAAAGGCCTACCTATGTCCGGACGCCTGGCACGGTAACCGTAGGGTAATTCGCCCTTGGGCCAGATATCTCAACGATTCCTGCTTAGATGGCTGGTAGCAACAAGATGAGAGTTTATCTGATGGCAAAGTTGTATAGCGTTCTATCGCTGTGTCTATTGTCCAGCTGTGTACTGATAAAGAGGGTCGTTATGCTGCGGTTTCATTATTGTTATAAAATAAATCAGCTGAACATTACTAGATCTTTAAATACTTTGAATCGAAAATAGAACATGAGAACACGCAACAACTTTTCAAATTAATTCCGTGCTCAATCCAGGAATGTTTTGCCATACTTTACATAATATTTCCATTACGCAGACGGTGACAAACTTTCGTTGTAGTTTCCTATATATAGGGTTGTCCAAAAAGGTACAAAACTATTTCAAACTGACTTGTTGTTTTGGACTCATTCATATTTACATATCGTTCCCTTAGGTATATTTCAAAGTCGTCCCAAGCTGAAGATTGTGTAAAGCGACTATGAGCTTAAGTCTTGAGGGTGACCAGAAGCAAGGGTACTTCTAGGTGGTAAACTTCAGAATCTAGAAGTACGTACGACGTCAGGAACATGAATGATTGAGAATCAGTCAAATCTGGTTACACCAAAAATTATCCAAAAAAAAGGTAACAAGGATACTGTAACCGCCATTCGGCGCACAACTGTGACACCAATATCGCAATCTATTTTTAGTCTTCGGTCCAGTGTTCAGGGTCCTATTTTAACTTTAGTCTACTGAGATAGGCGGGACGTGGAAGGGGTACAGTCTTACCTAGTTACTGGGTTGTGGAGTTCATATAGACAGTCGCTCCATGTAAAAGAGTTGAATTCAACTGCATTCGGTTATAATGGAAGCAAGCAAATCAGCTCAGATAATGATGATAACTTACTTTCTTCGACTTCAGCCTCCTCGGGGGCTCCCTCCGCTTCTGCCTTTGTCTCCCCCTCATCACCCGGTTCCTCTGCAGGTTTGTCATCTTCTTGTACTGGAGCAGGTGCTGCTTCTGGTGGCTTCTCATCTGCTACTTGGTCCTCTGATACAATAAGACATTAAATGTTTTACGTGAATTTGGTTCCTACTTATTGCAGTGATAGTCTGTAAAGAAAAGGCGGAGTGAGCTGTCATCCCATAATAATGCTTGGGATTGACAGTTCACTTCACGCTCATATCACCTAACTTCTCACGTTCGAGATCGGCTGGTCTTAATAACTCCTGACCAGCTGGTTTCTAGAAACTTAAATGAAAACAAGCATATTTGTTAAACTCGTCTAGATTCGATCATACATACATACATATAGGTCGAATCTAGTGGACCACCTGGTTGAGAACCAAGTGTTCTGAATCAATACAAAAATCGCTAAAAATATTCCGAATTCAATATGGACAATCGTGTTGAATGTCAACAAGACGTTACAAGGGTAACGGTTTATCATACGAAGATCGTAACAGTGAATAGAAACGCGTGGAATCAAAGTACCAAGCTTGTTATTTATTACAGTTGAGAAGGGTTTGTTTTTTTTTATTTACCTACTAAGAGAACATTCTGGTGGGTTTCCTGTATAAGGTAAAAAACACGGACAAGTGTGAGTCTGACTCACACATCCAGGGTTCCGTACAAACGTTTGGTAATTGTTCAACAAACCAACAAATAATTTGCTACGTGAAGAAACTCAACAAATTTGCGATTTTTAGGACTTCTCACTTTACTTGAGACCTTGCTTCTTGCCAAATTTCATGATTCTAGGTTAAAGGGAAGTACTCTAGATAGGTTTTGATTTACTAGCGAACATAAAAATATGTCGCACAAATGGCAGTATTTTTATATTGCGTTGACTTAGACGCTTGATTTTTGTTGAGCTCTAAGGGACCGTATACTTACGTATAAAATATTAATTTCAACTTGATACCTTCACGAGTTCTCGAGAAAAAGGGTCTTGATAGATAGGTAGATAGACGGTCTAAAAGAATATCCTATAAGGGTTCCGTTTTCTCCTTTTGATATAATGGAACCCTAAAAAAGCACTGTTACCCGCAAAGATAATAAAACCCGTAAACCGCACCTACCCAAATACTTTGACATCTAAAAATGGCTAAAGACTATAACTTCAAAAGGATAAGCAGTACCCTAACAATCAACTAATATCTAAGTACTTTCTAAGTTTATCTTGGACATCACTGACATCGGTGAAGGTAAACATCGTGAGGAAACCTGGACTTAAATAATTAATATAAGTCTGAAATCGCGAACCCGTCTTGAGCAAGCGTGGTGATTAATGCTCGTGCCTTCTCTGTATGAGAAGAGGCCTTTGTCCTGCAGTGGGACAGATAGGCTGGTACTACTACTACTACTACAACTCCTATCACAAATCATGCCATTTTACTCTCACGTCCTGAATCACACAGATGTTAAGTAAATAACGACTTAATATTGTACTTATATTTAGTTTTTCTATTTATATAATCGTCGTAGAAATTGTCAGGGCTATAAAACCCACGGGAGTGAGTCAGATGAATCTCGTTTGTTGTTTGTTTTTGATACAGAGCGTGTATCTAATGCGTTTGAAACATTTGCGTGTTCCATTATTTATTTAAACGTATAGTTAGTTTAATTACATAATCTCTATATTTTAAACATTACAGTATAGTTTTTCGTGTAAAGTCATGAGCGAAAATATTTCGATGCTGAAGAAAATTGAAGTTTTACAGGATTTTTTTTCATTCTGCCTACTCAACTGGCATCATTAGGATTGAACCCTGTATTCAATTTCAAGGGGGATTTTTATCTCCCAAGTCGAAAAACTATGCGAAATAAAAATAGAATTTATAACATGCAAATTAAAACCTTTTCTATGATACATTTTACTTAGCTCTTTTTGGAATGAAAATATTATTTTTGTTTTTATTTGTTATGTTAGTTGACAAGCATTGTTTAATTTTCACCAAACTATTGGGGCCCTCTCTCTCACACTGAGAAGAGGCTTCGTTGAAAATCAGCATGTCTCACTTTCCTAGCTTTTACAAGCCCGCCACACTACTCCCAAACCACTACAACTCCTGAAAACAAGAATCAACAGTGGCGACCACCAGAAAAGCGTCGAGACAATGAAGCCCGACGAGTCGCCGAGAAACAATTCAATTTTCTTGGATCCCACAACTAAATTAATCAGAAAATTACGGCTGAGCAGTTGGAAAAATACAATACATTGCATTTAATAACTGAAGATTGCGGCCAGTACGCGTGTCCCGCCGACAGAAAGTACCATCCGGCTTTGCCGAAGAAATGATAGTCACGATCGCTTGTCCCAGTACTAGCAGAAACTTTTTAAGCTGATACCCTTTCAATTTCAATAGCGTATCTCAACCTTAATTTCAATCTGCGATATTAAACTGCCGCTTCTGATTCGCCCTCTCAAGGTTACAGATTCCAAATTCAGATCCAGATTGGTTACAAACATAGATCGATCCCTAGATTTTAATTGGATTTAAATTGGCAGTATGACAACATATGATATACGAATAATACGTGCGTGTCTGGTGTTCTGTGAGAGACAGTATGCGAGGGTGTCCACTGTTACATGCTAGTTTATGTTAGTTTGTGAGTGTTTAATTTATTTAACCATTTACTCAAATAATTATTAATAATCTTATCCACGAATTGTTATCTTTATCCATTTTTACATTGTATTTTTTTATTTTTATTTGAAAGCTTATTTCATTTTATTATTTATAATTCTATGTTAATTAATGTAATTGGACTCGTTCCGTTTTAATTAACTATAAATAAATAAAATAAAATAAAATAAATAAATGATATGACTGTCACCTGACGCGCGCTCGTGGATTAAAAAACTCACTGTAACAGTAAACTACTAGTCTGCTATACCTTCAGCTTTAGCCTCCTCAGTGGCTGCTGGCTGGTCAGGTTCCGGTTCCTCTTCCTCCTCCTCTTCAGTTTTGGATTTCTTAACCTTGGCACGCTTCGGTCCAGCGTCATCAAAACCGACCATGCCTGGAACAAGACGTATTTAAGCATACTCTTGTAAATTCTTTAAAAACTTACTAAATACTGGTCATACAGCATAGCTTTGTAGTAAAGAAAATTGGTTCTGGATTTAAAGTGCCCTCAGAATGACAGACGGAGAGACTTTGTGGTTTGTTTATATAAAATACACATTTTTTGGATCAATTGACTTCATATTTATAGGATGTCTCAGAGGTCGGAGCAATGTAAAACTTAATTTAATGCTAGGTTTGCTCATAAAACCAATATTGGTTTTGAGGGACAAGTCGTCAATTTTAACGGCCCTAATCAGAAAACCAGCTGTTTTCTTACTCTATTATAACCTTCCATACGCTTTATGCAAACTGTCATCTCAGTGCTGATTCAATACAGCATACAATGGTCACTTACCATATCCAGCGGCTATTTGAGCCTTGGCTTCTTCAGAATCCTTGCGTATGGCTGTGCCCTGGAATATTAACAGGGGGTACGCCTTCCCGAAGGTCGGTTTTGGCTTCGTCACGAACAGTCCTTTGCCATAATGGTACGCCACTTCATCAGCTATCCACTCCGGGTTGATCGTGGTCAGAACACGACCAACCTCTTCTTCCAGATCCTAAGCGAGTTCAGTAATTTAGTTTATCACTTTTATGTATAACTGTAGGGTACGTGCTGTCATACGCTTTTGGAAAGTTCTGTAAAATAAATTACGCCTGTTTTCCTTGCAGAGTTGGGCAGAAGTGTTCAAACGCAAATTATGTCGTTTATAGCACACCAGACACGGATACCTGGTAGAATATAACAGTTCTGAAGTTAAATTGAACGAATTGCTATTTATATCATAGGAGTAACAAACTATCTGAAAGTTTATTAGCAGCTGTATCCTAGTCACCGTTGTTTACGTACTTCGATTATGTATTTTCACAAAGTACGCATGCGCCAAATAGCTTTCGAAATTTGTCATTTACCTTCAGATTTAATATCCGCAAATATGTGCACTACTTTGCTTTTTGCGACAGGGAGACCATCAAAGAAAGAATGGATTGCGTGAGGGATGGTAAAAAGGGGAGTGTCTGAAAACTTGACCGCTGATAGGGGGGGCCAAGGCAGGAAGCGAAAAACTTTTAGTGCCGACGCGATCACAATTAGTTATAAGCAGTAGAAGATATATCTGTGCACTACTTTACACCAATTTTAATGAAGATTTGTGAAATATCTTACTGCTTCGGGCACATCCTCCTGGTCATCAGGTTTGATAAGTGTCCGTGGTTTGAGCCAGTCAAGGGCCTCGTCTTCAACTATTTTCCCACGGGACGTGGCTGCTCCCTCCTTCTGCTAAGCAACACAGCTTATAATTAACCAGTAAATGAAAAGCAACTCGCACCACGAAAAGGTTACGTACATCCAAGCACTGCAAAGTTTTGTTAATAAGCACTTTCTCCTCGGTGATGTTAAGAGCACGTTTTATCATAGCCTTCATCATTTCACTTAAATTATTTTTTGGATTTACTTCAGAAACAAAGAAATACGCAAGCACGCAAGCGATGTCTGACAGCAAATGAAACACTGCTTAGTTCTCTAAACGTTTGAGAACTCCGAGCGGATTTACGAGTAAATATTCTAGGGACATTTGCATATTGTCTGATGGGTCTTTATTGGAGACGATCATGTAATTCGACTATAAATAATTCGGGGCACTTTTAGTTAAGCGAAGCAAGCGTAAACAAACGATTAAACCGTTGCGTGCCCAAGGAATGCTGGATTGTATCTTTATCCATAATAATTTAAGTCCTAAGGTTTATGGTCCACGCAAAAGTTTATCGTTAATTTTACTTACGTCAACATCACCATCCGATTTGGAAGACACATGTGATAATTCCGATTCAGTAGATATATGTACTGGATTAGTATCAGACATGGGAGTTTTTACCAAAATCCGAATCTAAAGCTCGCGTTTAGTATTAAACACGCCAATCAGTACTGCAGTGTCTGTAGTTTCTCACCCAGGCACCAAATGAACTTTGACCGAACAACGAACCAAACTGCATTAGTATTCACAGTCACTAATGTACCTAGTACCAGCTAACTACAAAACCGAGCAATATATACCTGGATAATTTTATTTGTATCACGCGAAAACTGCAAGTTCCTTCGTTATGACTGTTATTTATATTGTTATCGTCTTGTATTCAGAATTGAATTGCAACTTTAACAAATACGAAATTGAGACATAAATTATTTCAGAAAATTGTATAATTTAAAGAAAATTTAAACAATCGTTTTTCCTTATCCGCAATATGAAACATAACTTTATACAGAATTCCAGATATGGATGGTAACATTGTAAACTGCCCGTAAAGCCCTCCTTAGCCATAATAACGTTTTATATGGCTAATTTTCAAGTTATGAATGGGAAATAAATTAAATACAATCGTTTTCATCGTCCATAAAATGACCTTACGGTCGTTTGAGTCAGGGTGGAGCTTATTTTAGATTTAAATACGGATACAATGTTTCATTGCGATGAAATTGCTGGATATACGGATAATTTACGACATGATCTTCCAAGGAATTTCCTACTTCATAGCAATGTATATTTTCATTTACTCAGTTTCGTTTGTATTTTCTTGACGTTTTCTATAAAGTCGTTTGATTTCCTATTGGTTTTCAATATTGTTACAATGTGTTTACCCGATTAATCGAAGAACTTTGCCATGTATTTATGTATTTGTTCTACTTTTTGCAACATCATTACTCTTCATCTCTCACTCGTTATTACTTCCTTGAATATATTGTTAACATATTTCGTATCGTGCTTTATCTCTTTAAGAGAAACCATATCTGATCTCATACCATATGATAATTCGCTCGCTTTGTTTAATGTTTAAAACAGCTTTTTACGAGATATTATTTTTATGCAATCCGTACAAAGTTTGCAAATTACTTCCCTAGGCAGGGCGTGTCACCAAATTCTAATTAGTCGCCGTGTCTGGCATTAGCTAGTACTGGTTGAATCACGAAACGCGACAATGGCGAGGGTACATTAACATTCAGTTCTGCTCGAACAGTTCAACAGGAACCTTTTGAGCTGGCCTCCTTGGTTTGACGTAGATTTTAACCATAATGCGATTAGATTTTCCAAGTAATTTTCATAGACACAGGTAAGTTTTTCATAATCTTTATAATATAGGTATGTACAGACGCCAGCGCATCAAGCTGTCCCAAAATGTAATGTTTCCAATTGAACATGAACTTTATACTTTTGTAATAAAGTTGAAACAAAAATCAAAGAAATTTGACAGATTGGGTGACTTGACGTACTGGCCTCTATTAAATGATGATGGGATGAGTTTGCAGTTTTTGTCAATTAATCACCTTTTGCTAAAGTTTATATGTTTTTTACGTTTATGATATTCTACAGCAATATATTTCTTAAAGCAAACAGATTCATTATACCTACGTTATATCAATTGTATGATCTATTTTTGGAAGGCTTTTATGGTTTTCTGTACATTTTTTATGGGCTCCTTAGTACAAAGATTTAGTACTTCGATACCAGGTACATAAGGTCTTGACGTCATGCTTGCTCGAGTCGTCTAAGCATGTGAATTTTTGGTACTTTATGAAATAGTGTGATTTTTACATACCTGTAGACGCCATAAATATTAGTAACAGTCCTATATTCGCTTTTAATTGTATGTTACTGAAATTCAGTTCTGCTGTACTTTTAGTTATTCGTTGCTGTACTAACAAGCGGCAGCGTTACAATAAACAATAGAATGGTCCGAATTTCTTAGGCCCGTAACACAAGGTACCTGAATCTAATGGCTAAATATTTTTGCACTTTTGCGCAATATTCTTATAATGAATTCCTATTTCTCTAATAAAATATTGCAGTGAAAGTTAGAAAAAGAAAGAAAAGTAAGCTTCATTACTTGATATCTAATTTAAACATGTTCTTGTTGAAGTTGAATTTATAATAATCGACTATTTTAGTTTTGAAGATACTTAAAACCTACCCCTAATCTATTCTTGTAGATCAATAAAAAAAAATTGTCATATTTGGAACATAGTTCATTTACAGACCCAGGTATAAAACATGGAAACATATAAAATTTTGAACTTTATTCCAATACAGATAAAGTTTGTTATAAAAATCTGCTAACTTAGTACCAGACTAAGATGTTAGTTTTGTAAAAAGAACTGTATTTCAATGACAGTTACGTTCTCATTACAAAAACTTTGTCGATGGTAGAACCATGTCACATAATAAACCTTGTTTTGTAATAATAACACCGTTTATGTCCAAGTCAGGGGTGGTACACTTCTGTACAGGGCCAATGCTATTATTGTAAATCAGCATCATACATCGAAAAGCAAGGATTGAGAGCTCGTGACACGCGTGCCATGAGTGGCACGCAACAGGATATTACGCATGGCACGCAAATCATTCAAGTTCTAGCAATAAGATCAAAATAAATGCAAATCGTTGTTATTTTCGATAGCTAACATGTCAGGATTGGGACACTTACCTACTTCAGATGATGGAAAACAAGTAACTCGGTCGCATTACCATACAAATGCGCTCTGCGGCAAAATATTACGGTTGCTATGTTTTGAAAATATCGAATTTCACACATATTGTACCAAAAGTCTTGTACAAGCAACGTATCGCGCCGTCTGTTCCTTTTTTAAATTCTCATGTATTGATTTGCGTACCCCTGAAGAGCTTTCAAATTTGGAATTCCCAAATTAAATGCGGTCGTTCTAAAATGTATTAACGGTACCAATGAACATAAAGTTTTACGATATTTATTTCCGTTATGCATCAAGCTTGCGTGATGGATTCGAAATGAATATAGCGTTCGATCGACGGGGACGTAGGACAGTATCTGTGATAGCTGTTATCGTGATAACCAACAGTTCTGACTGATTGCCATTGTTAATTTATATTAGGGAGCCGCAGTGATGAGTGCGTTGTCGGATGGAACTGTCGTTGTGAAATGGAGTTAGTTGTTTTCAATTATTGAAATTAACAAGTGATTTTGATGGAGGATTGTGGGTAAGATTTTACTAACCGATTTTAATATAGGTTCCTCCTTAGTAAAAAATCCCAAAGTGAAGTTATGCCAAACCTACCACGAAAAAAAATTAAACGTACAAAAATTTATATTACACCTTTTCGTGTTTTTTTTTTAATCGGTTTAATTTTTAATTTCTTCTTGTGTTGTCTTTTTAGTGGGTCAGTATGTAATTTATCTAAGATACAATAGCCACAACAACAACTGCTTATAAACTTTTACAAAATATTGATTTTCCCGATGGTGGGACGCTAATTGTTGAGGAGTTTTCCTGGTACTTCACCATCACCTCACTGTGACCAGCATAAATTATTTGGCAACCATAATTATTATAGTAATCGTATCGCGATCCGTGAAATACTTATAATTGATTTGATCCGGTGGCCTGGATCTCATCACCAGATCCTGACATGATGAAGAAAATCCATTCAATTTTTTTTAATCCTTTCGCAAATTTCGGAGAAATCGGAGAACATTAAAAAAAAAACATGGAATTGTAAACGGCCGATCATAGAGCCTTATCCTGTTTTTGAAGTTGTTCCAAAATGTATGGGTAGTCAGAAGGTTTTACTGTTTGTAACATTACTCGGTATTAATTAGGGAGGGTATTAAAGGTGTTATAGTATCAAAGAACAAAATAATATTATTTCAAACCTGTTTCCTATTTTGCTTCATTACTCTTTACTTTTAGCCAGTTTGATACGTTAAATACACACATTACATTTTATCTTGGGATCAATCACGTGAAATTATAGAATTAATGGAAATGAGGTTCTATTACTGCAATTTTTTACTCAATTATCACTTCTTTGATAGTTAAAATGTTATTTAAAACAAGTGAGAATTGAGTCGAAAAAATCATCAATCCTAACTAATATTATAAATGCGAAAGTAAGTTTGTTTGTTACCTTTTCACGCCTAAAGCTCTGAACGGATTTCGATAAAATTTGGCAAAGAGATAGATTGCACCCCGGGGAAGGATATAGTCTACTTTTTATCAGAAAATCATGCGGGCGAAGCCGCGGGCGGAAGCTAGTATCAACATAATTAAAAAAAAAAGTTTTTTTTTTTTAATTTGGTTAATTGTCTTTTGTCAAATTGTTTTCCTATAAAATCGACCAAATGGTAACGTCTTTTTCCCATGGTGGTAGGCAGAAACTACAGAACGCCACCTACTACTATCCTTACATGTATCCTTTTGCTCTGTTAACGTTCTTTTGGAACGAAGTTCCTTATCGCGCGTTGCGAAAGGGGGCTAGACGGAAAAAATTAAGACAAAAAGTTGTAACGACACTTTTTGCTATAGTTGTAAGCCGTGCGGCGTGCGCGTGTTTAGTGTATACAGGTTTTTTGTACAAAATAATAACAAAAGGAACTTCGTTCCATCCCTTGACACCTCTCAAGTTTTTTTTTTGATAGGGCATTTCGAAGTTTAACCTTTACAGTATTAACTGCTCAACCGAACTTTCCTGTGGGAACTTAATTAAAAAATCAAGCCTGCAATTTACGTTCTGAAGAACATCACCAGTATTAATAAGTAGACTAGCTGTGCTTCATGGTTTCACACGTTCCTTAAGGTCTTAGCGTGATGTTAAATAGCCTGTAACCTTCCTCAAGAATTATGCTATCAGATGCAAAAAGAATTTTCAGATCCGACTGCTAATTGTAGAGATTAACGCGTTCAAATAAAAGAAACAATATATCCAGCTTGATCACTCAAGACTTCCTACGCTTGTAAGTAGTTTGTCTAAATTTAGTCAATCTACAAAGCAGGCAAATATGAGGCGATTAGCGAACAATCTCAGCATAATGCTGTCACACATTGCACACACCGCCAGATCACGGCTCATCAAATTCTCCAATTCATGACAGATAAAACGTTCTTAAGTTATAAAGTGTCAAGACTAAACTACTGTTGTTGAAAGCATTGCTTTGAGCGTTAAAAGCAAAATTGCAAGTTCACTATAATACCTCACGAAATATAGCGAAGCATGGGATATAGACGAAGACAGGGTCACAAGGCGTGCAATGGACGTACACATTATGAGTATTGTTACACAAATAAATTATCAATTCCAAGATAATGCAGTGAATTGTTCAGTGAAGTGCCTTAACACACAGGAGGTATATACAATATGAACGGCTTTTTGGCTTCAGCATATCGTCCAATGTAGTAGCAAAGTTTGCCCCCAACATTTCGACATGCTAACACCAATAAAGAAGGCGAAGACGGTCACAAACGGCAGCCAATGTTGGCCAAGACAGACACAAACACAGGTACAAGGTCGTATTTACAATGGAGTGACGCACACGCATGCTGAGTCCTAAGGACCGTTACTCACTCTCAGCCGCTTTAGTAGTGCCAATCCTATGGATTTCTCCTTGGACTTACTGCGCCAGAGTTCTGGCAATTTCTTTTTCATCCCTTTTGGGCTAGGGATCTAAATCAGGCAGCAAAGGATTATTACAAGTATTCACGGTATTTATTTGAATGTTATGTTTTGTGACTCTGTGTTTCGTATATGGAATGCCTGTACCTGTAGTTCGTGATGTTGGGCTTCGTTAGGTCTATGTCAATGTCGTGTTTAATTGGTTTCATACTTACGCTGACCTCTGTAAAATAATTTCTTATAAAATCAAGTTACAATCATAGCGTGGTGCAATGTTTTATGTGCATCTGTTTACACGTTTATGTATGTAAATATTCTGATGCGGTTCAAGGAGACTTTTCGTAGAGAGCTTAGCACTGTGATATCATCTTTTGGAATCTAGAACAGTTTCTATTTCACGATTGTTTTACTCACAGAGCACGGAATCGCTGCACGACTAGATACACTAAAAATAAATGTGTTCTCACAAGTTGCGTTGAGCGCAAGTTTCGGCTGTCACAGGCATAGTTAGAATTATCATGGGCCGTCAGTTTCTCTTAGTAATCAGTGACACTAACTGACACGCTTGGTTTGAATAGAAAGTGTAGACGGTAAGGTCTATAGCGGCGGCCGCCGAGTCGTCTCCGTGCTCTATGGTTTTACTAGACCAAATATTCCTTTGGCATTGAACTGACAACTTGTAGATAAGTGCTTGAGATCGCTATACTCTCTGATAAGTTTATGTATATATTATTTGACATGTAAATCAGTCTGTCTGAACTCGAGATATAATATGTTAATGTTATTCAAAACAAAATGTTAGCAGTGGGTACTGTTTGTGAGGAGCAAATATCGGTTGATAGGTTGTAACGATTGTTTGATCAATGTTGCTACTACTTACATAATCTGAGCACAAAACTAAACCGTTAGACGTAGAATACACTTATCAATCAATCAATCATTACGACGTTCGTAACATTGTAATTTGAACACAGTTTCAATTATGTTTACAGAATAAATAGGCCATAAATTGTTTTGAACGTTAACAAAGTTGTTAGAAGTTCGTGTTTTGTAAACTTATTGCAATGTCTGAGAATATTATAAAGAAGATCGCTTACCTTCTTCGGAGCCATGATAAGGTGCTCGCATAAATAAATAACCAACCAAATTATATGTAAATACAGCTATCCTTTCAAAAATCTGGACGTGGAGAAAAAGTTTGACAAAACGTAAATAAATTTGACAGTGAGTAGTGAGAAACGCGGCTGCGCGCGCAGCCCTCCGTTGTCATGGCAACGGGGCGGAGCGCCCTTTATCTCTAGTTGGGCTGCAGGACCGTGTAGTTTTGACGTGTTTTGCCTGCTACCGGTATCATCTGGTGGTCTATTCCTACATAAGGTACCTATTTATCCTTCCCTGTATAAACCAGGACTATTATCCTCGTAGATACAGCGTAATAGTCGTTTGACGTCAGTTATATTTAGACTGTGGTCACGATATACATGTAAGGTGATTGAAAGTGGTAATAGATGATCGTTATGTCCTTTACGAGTGGCGTAGGTGTCCAATTAGTTGAATTGTGTGTAGTGTTAATGTCACGGTGGGGAATTCACAAACAAGTGAAGACTAATTAATTGTGCACGACTATTGTGGTAACAATTCCTAGCGGTAATCAATGGAAACATATTGGCGTAAAACAATGAACGGATACAAGCTGGTGCTTTGTATTATTAATGTTGTATGAATGACCCATGAGCCTCATTTCACGGGCGAATAATGCTATAGCAATGTGTTAAATCTAATATTAATCTCTATACATTTTGTCGAGATAACACTTGTATTTATCTATGGTGGGTCCCAGCATGAGAATAACGCAATTGTGTATTTTATAGTTTTCAGATTATTAATAAGCTGCGTCGTTTATATTTACCTGACCTTTATAAAACCGTTTATAATCTGCGCATTTCGTTCCTCTTGAGCCACTCTGAAAGATCACTAAATCTGATTTGTGTACATATTTTTAGATCGTTGCATTTATCCATCTAAGCCGGATAGAGTAGTTCTATTTGTGTTTACACTCTAATACTGAATTACGTTTTATAGTGTTGTTTACAGCAGTTGTAAATGATCGGGAGTTAGTTGTTGATGTTCCAGGGTTTGGCAGATATCCGAGATATCGCGAACGCCCACTGATACCTAGTTAAATTTACGGCCGTCTGTCAAAGTAACAGTAGGGTAACAATACGAGTGATTGGTGAATCCTTGCAAATGCGACTCAGCGGTCACCGTCTAGACGCGTTTAGCTTATCCTGGGTTGGCCGTGGAATACAGCTTAGCCCCAACCTTTGTTTTGTTCACAGTATTGTTTCCAATAATAAAGTATTTGGTCGGATTTATTTGTGTTAGATATTGTCGATAAAAAAGATAAACTACAGTAAAAAAATATATTTATAGATCTAAATCAATGGTGAAGTTCTAATTGTAAACGTTACATTTACGCAAAACAGAGACAACGCTGCTACTTTCTGACGTCACAAGGCAGCAGGCCATAGTGACTTTGTGGCATTCAGTAAAAATAACGTTTTAAAGGATAGAATAATAACTTAAAAAGCGCGTGACTTGTCCATCATCTGATTATATTATTAGTAATAATAATAAATAATAATTAATTGCTAGTAAAAATTTGTGACTTGTGGCCAGCCATGTTAATTAGCTACATATTTAAGCCGTTGGTTAATTGAATCCTTGTAAGTGCAACTTATGAGCTATAGACTTAGAAAATAATCTAGTAATTATGAGGACCGGAATTAAGATTTTATTTCGACAGTTCACTCGTAGGATTAAACGCGTCTCTTCACTGTTTCAACGAACGGTACGTAATGAAAACTCGATCAGTACGATGATATTGATAGTCATGACTGTCTTTATAAAAATCTAACATTATTAACTCCAGGAGTGTTCAACCGAGTTACCTGTCAAACCGTACAAACTGGCGGCGGAGGGTGACCGAGGCGGCGGGTTGCTGATCCCTGCCAGAGAGCCTGATGACAGCGGCATTGACAGCGACGACGCTGTGCGGAGACTGATCCTGGCTCATCAGAGGCTACCGGTAACTATTTCACCCTATTGTTTTATTGGCGTTCCTCTAACGTGTGTAAAAATTACTTATTCAAAACTGAACCGTAGTGTATGACTTTGCCAATAGTTTCTTCATACCCTGTTTATATACAACCTGATTTTATATCACCATGATCATCTGCTTAGCCGTTTTCAAACTATATCGGGGTTAGGTCGTCTTCCAGCCTAACCGAGTGCAGCTGAATACCAGTATTTTATATGGGCCGAATGCCTGTTGGACCTCCTCAACCCTGTTACTGGGCAACATAATACCCCTTAGTAAGAGTGTAACAGCCGTTATGGGTTTGACAGCCGTCAAAGATCTACGACTGGCAACTTTATTTTGTTTTGCATTCATTGTATCTTTTATTGATATCGAAATTCTAGATAAAAATGGGATGGTATCGGTGTTTTTTCATAAAATAAGGCGCATTTGGGTGACCAAGAGTTCTGGTGATCCGGGTTTGGTATATGTGCTGTGTCACCTAGGTGTCAGAAAACATTTTGGACATGTTTATTCTGTCATTCATAAAATAAAGCTCCAGTTAGTGATGTAGATGCAATATAACGTTCCGGTGAGATTTACTCAATAATAGTTCTTAACTAGAGTTCACAAGAAGTTTGGCAGCTGATTCAGAAGAATCACTTTATACTTTCCTGATTCCAGTTCAGTGACGAGAGCAGCAGTGATGACGAGCTGCAGATCCCGTCACCAACTACTCACCGAAATAGAATCGAGCCCCGAGCGAGCTTGGTAAATATGCATACTTTTTGCTTGTGCCAAAAAGGTTCAAACTCATCCGACGACCGATGTCCTGATATTCTAGACCAGAGTTTAATGGCTTTAGCACCGTTACTGGGCCTCAGGACTTGCGCTGCCGTAACCAAGTATGTCTGGATGCACAGTCCAGTGCAAATATCAGGTCTTGAGCCTGTGAAGCTGAACCGATGCATCAAAAAGCATATAATCCAATAAACTCATGTATGTGTACACCAAAAACATACATATACTCAATCACATGTGACGACCTATGTGGCGCAGCGGGCGAAGGTCCACCTGCGACGCACGGGGCTGCGGGTTCGATTCCCACCTTGGAACAAATGTTTGTACAATCTATAAAGATTTGTTCCGGGTGTTCTGTGTATTTGCTAGGTATAATAAAAAAAAACTATCTATGCAATGTATATTATTAAGTATATCAGTCATCAAGTATCCATAATAAGCTCTGCTTAGCTTGGGGCTAGATGATGCTGTGTGTATTTTTTATTATTTATTTACATGACTTGCATTCAAATTACAGAAAAACGTAGACGAGGATCACGATCTAGTCATCATGCAGTGGCCTCAGGATCAGTTCACCAAAGACCAAAATGCGCCTCGAGAGGACAGTCCCGATCGTTCCTCGCCACCTCTCTACGAAGTGGAACTGACTGCTTCGGACGAAGACGACGATGCTTCGGTCCTAGAGCTGGTCATACCAATGCATTCATCCAGGTACCAGAGGGTACCAACATCGTCTCCAAAGAAAACGAAGCCAAAGGTAGTGAAAAGATATTTCTGCAGCATGATCTGCTGCGGACGTAAGTAGATAAGTTTTATGATCTTGATGTTATCACTATTAACGTAAGATGGAAGTTTGTGGTAACTTGATTATTTGTAAGTCGATTTAATGATGTTGTTATTGTCTATTCTGTAAATTCAATGAAGAGTATTTGTAGTATCAGAGTTTACTGAAAGTCAGAAATTTTCCAAAGCCTATTGCCTATTGAGACCACCATATTAGGCTGATGTTTCATTCTTAAAATGAGTCTTTGGGACCTCCAATATGCCCTGTATCGCTACGTACTGGGCACAATGGAGCTCTTGAAGACTCCTCGGTTTGGTTTGTAGAAGAAAAAACGTTCACAGTTTGATAAATGTAATTAAAACTGAATGAAGATAGAATACCTTCTTATTTTCATTATGTGCCTAGCCTTTTCCCAACAGTGTTAAGTTTGGCTTTTAGTCTAACTTGATGCATTGGGATACATCGATAGACTGCCTGGTTGTCAGACTTTTAGGCTGGGAGCCAGAAAGTCTGACTACCAGTCATGAAAGTCAGTATCCGTAACAACTGTCAAAGATCTAACGTCCTTTCCAAGGCACGAAGGGGTCTCGGTGTGAATATAATAGAATAGAATAATACTCTTTATTGTACACCATACATACTGAAGAACAAAGAAGTAAAGATTATCTTGCCCCTATTTTGAATAGAAAATGTAATGTTTTGGCGTTCAACATGTTAAAAAAAAACATTTTCCATCGCTCTAATTCTTTGTAAAAACTACATAATACTCCTCATTGATTGAATAATACCTTATGGGTAATCCTAATAATATTATTATTTCTATGCCTTTTATGATACTTATATCAATACCGAACTATTTTAAGTTGAGTCTTAGACATAAAAAGTATTAATCAATGAATCAAATCATTTCAAAAAAGGTTAAGGTAGGTAGAAAAAGGCTGGAGGACTAATTCTAAAGATTAAAAAAACGGGAGAGAAATGTATATGCCTGCCTGTACACCACGATAACTAAATAAGAATTGGGTTATTGTTCTCGCAATTTCTAATAAGTGTTCTGTGTTTCCTCGGTATTCCTAGGAAATATACCGTGCGCCTTGGCGTTTCCTTGTAAATTTACAGTGTAACCTGAAAATTCCTGGACAATATCCCGTATAACCCAGTTTTTTTCTAGGGAATGTTCTGTGGACCCCAGTTATACCTAGGGAAAGTCCTGTGGACCCCAGTTATTCCTAAGGAAAATCCTGTGGACCCCTGTTATTCCTAGGGAAAGTCCTGTGGACCCCAGTTATTCCTAGGGAATGTCCACTGTCAAATGGAAGTATTCTATTTTTATTGCCGAACGGGGTCATCATATGTAAGACAGGCAGACAGACATCTTCAAACGTTTCAAGCAGGGACTTAATCATTAATTACAAAACTAAAGGAAATTTTTGTCTACTTTTAGAAGATTTTTCAATTTCACATAAGGATTTTGTGGGGGGCACTACCCCTGCGACCAGCTGCCCCCCCCCCCCCCTACCCGCTCCCCCCTCCGACTGCCACTGGTGCCCCAGTTATTCCTAGGGAATGTTCGGTGTACTCTGATAATTTCTTGTCTATGTCCTGTATGGCCTGATAATTCCTAGTTAGTATACCGTGTACCTTGATCCTTCCTGAGGAATGTCGTTTGTGCCCCTGTAGTGACTTCTGTAATATTATTATTTTGAAATCGGAACATTTGAAATGTTTCAAAATTGCCATGTAAAATTTCGGTACGTATATTCTAAACTTGTGTCAATTTTAATAGCATTTTGTAATGTTTCAATTGAGTGAGAATTAAGTGTTGGTCAATTAAGTGTTAAATAATATAAAAATATTCTCATGTTCACTGATATTTTTATTAAATGCACTACGCTGAGTTTTTAATTTATATATTTAAGTTAAGCATATTATATAACTGTAACTAGTTATTCAATATTATACTTTATAAAATAGATGGGTAAGCCTAATTTTGCCGAAAAGAGTAGGTATCGAACTTGGAAAAGAATAATGATTGTGACTATTTTGTAATATTGTTAAAAATTATGTTAAGCCAGTTGTTTTCCTGACATTCACCCCATCAGTTCCATCACTTATCTCTCCAACCGGTCTATTCGATATTTTTGACGACCGATGTTACGCAGCGGGCGAAGGTCCGCCTGCGACGCAGGAGGTTGCGGGTTCGATTCCCGCCTTGGGACAAATGTTTGTACGATCTACAAAGATTTGTTCCAGGTGTTCTGGGTGTTTGCTATGTATAATAAAAAATATCTATGTATGTAATATATTGTATTAAGTATATCAGTCATCTAGTACCCATAACACAAGCTCTGCTTAGCTTGGGGAAAGATGATGCTGTGTGGATTGTCCAGAATAATTTATTTATTCTGAAAAGAAATCCCGCGTAAAGTTAGGTGAAGTGATCTGTAAAGCCCCGGCCTCAGTCTGCCTGTCCACTGAAGCGGAGCGAGGCTGTGGCTGTGGCAGCCTTAGGTGAAGCACACACTGTACCGCACTACGCTGCGGGTAGCTTGCCGATAGACGAGGAACACTGCGCGTGAATGTTTCGTTGACGTGTTTTCTGTGTATACTACGCGTGTTTTCAATACAAACACAGATACTATCAAACAACGTAAGAACGCGCACTCCCGCTCTGCGCGTAGTGTGGTGCAGTGTGCCAACCGCCTTAGTATGGGATGACAGCTCACATCGCCTTTACTTCACCTATGTTTTCTCGGCGAATTTATTCAAAATAGCACTGCTGAAATTACGAACTTGATAGCAGATACAATTATAAGTCTTGCCATCAAGCTTTTGGGTGGCTTTGCGGATTACTTTACTTGCAAGAAAACTCTGTGAACACTGTATAATGAAGACTGATCAATTGAAGTGAACAATTCGTTGCCAAGTTGCTAAACTAAAAATAAGCAAAACCTTTACGTTTGTCAATTTTTTTATGGTTTCATTGCAAAATAATAATGGCAGAACCCCGTCGTATCTCGACCCTTCCTTGTGGCCCACTGCGCAATGGATGTTACACAGCCATTTTACTCGGAGACTGGGACTATATTGATGAACGGAAGAAAATTTATGTACCTCTAAATACAGCATAATAACGAAAAAATAATAGGGCTGTCACTATCCATACTCATAATCGTGGTATGAACAAAATAATTAGCTGCCATATTAAACTATTTCATTATAATGTTTTTACGTGACTTTTTCATTTAAGTCGATAGTGAAATGACATACGGGCTAAACTTACAATTGCAGAAATAACTTCCTTTGTTATAGTTTCTTTGGGAAATAATATATAATACGAACATTTTAGCTGTCGATAAGATTAATATTGTGCATGCGTAAATATTTATCCCGAGTACGGAACCCTTCAATGTGCATGATACAACACGTATCACTTTTTTTACTGTGTATAGCTTTAAAGGTGGTTACTGACCGGTGTTACGGGCCCTAATGTAACATTCGCAGCGAGCATGTTACGTTACGCCGTGTTCTAAACTCCGTGTATCATGCTCGTTTCGAAATCTTTGCTCTCGCGTGCTCCAGATTAATTGCCACTCTAAAGGTGCTCCCTCACCGGGAGCATTCGCCTATAATGTAACGTTACAGAGTCGATCATTACATCAGTAAGTGAGGAGAACCGAGCATTACAGTGCGCAAACTGTAATGATACAATCTGTAACATTTTGATACAACTTCTAACATGAATGAATGCGCTGAACAAGTAACACAGCTACAAGCAAATTTGAATTGTTACTTTTTTTTTTTTTGAATAAACGTTGCCGCACACTAGGAATTTCTCCTGTATCGTGGGTGCATTTACAAACATTTAAACTCACATACACAAACAGCCAGACCCGGAACAATTACCTGTAGGTCATACAAATAATTGCTTCGTGCGGGGATCGAACCCACAACACGCGGCGCAACAGCCGATGGCTCAACCACTGCGCCAACCGTGTCGTCAAACTTTACAATTGAATGTTCGTCAGTCAGGGAGGTAGTTCTGTTATGTAATGCTCAAAATCGAATCTGAAATGTTACATTACAGGCGAATGCTCTCAGTGAGGAAGCACCTTAACACTCAAAGGATTCACCAAAAAACCGACACCGGGCTGGAGCACTCATAACGTGTAACAAGCCGCTCGTTGCTCGTTACGAGCACCTTGTTTCCCCGTACTGATTGCACGAACGCTTGCTGTGTAACACGTTACATTACACCTCGTAACGCCGGTCAGTACCCAGCTTAACGTTCATTTGATTCAACGAATATTTGCTCTGAAATTCGTTAAAATTGTATTTTTGTAAGTAGTTATGTACTAATATTTTATAAATATTTTCTTAAGTATGTCATATTTTTATTAATTATTTATAAGGTTATAATGATGCCTAGGTACGTTTCAATTATTTAATAATACACACGTGAATATTTATATTGTAAGTAATACGTAATCCGAATATGTGAAATTCTACATTTCAATGTAGAAAAAGTTTAGACGAGAATATCCTTTATAGACAAAGTTATAAGATACACTAAATGGTCTAAACATAAACTAGAAGTTAACTGAAATTACGGTCTAAGTATTTATGAGGATAGTCCAACTATCCTTGCGTTTTATCTCTAATTAATAAATAACGTTCACATTGCGACTCGTTTTATTTTCTTAATTATTTGTTTTATTTAATTACTAGCTTTTTCCTTCCACTTCCCGACTTCCTTCGCTCGCTTTAGGAAGTGGGGGTTAGAAAGGGACAAAAAGGAGCCTATGTCACTCTGCATCCCTTCAACTATCTCCACTTAAAAAATCACGTCAATTCGTCGCTCCGTTTTGGCGTGAAAGACGGACAAACAGACACACACACTTTCCCTTTTATAATATAACTAGCTGTCACGGCGAACTTCGTACCGCCTCAAAAGTTAAGTTACACTGCCATCTGTCAGAAATGTAGGGAACTTATTATAGGAAAACATTTAATTTGCAATAAAAAAATATTGAGGTCAATAATCGAAATAAAAACTATCCTATGTCTTAAGTTTGACCAAAACACACACTGTGTGCAAAATTTTATTAAAATCGGTTCAGTAGTTTAGGACTTCATAGCGGACAAACATCGTGACAAGAGATTTATATATATAAGATATGAAAGTATGGGCTTAACACTTTAGGCACACATAATGTACAGAGGCGGATTTAATGCCACTCGAATTTTCTGCCAGTCAACTTTTGATGATGATGATGCAGAGACAAACTGAACAGTGGTAGGTGTAATTTTGAAAATGTAAGGATACAAATATATTTTTCATTAAAATAAAAGACATACAATATGTTTATTATACTCGTACATGCTTATTATAAAATTATGAACTATAAATGCAATACATCAAAATCAAATTCCATTTATTAAAATTAGACTGTGAGTCAGCACTTATTGAACGTCAAAATTTACATAAGACAGTCTCCCAAAACGCGTACCCTTCACCACTTCCCTGTGTTTTTGCTGGGAACTGCAACACATCTGTCGGATAAGTTTAAAGAACTTGAATCTACTCATAAGTCAATGAAATAATATAAAACAGCTTTATGAATCATTCGATTTAATAATTGGCCACATGTTAGCTAGCTAAATAACTAATATGTACAATTAACTCAAGCAAAGCCTGATCAACTGAATAAATAAAAGCCTCCAGGTGTAAAGGGCGTGCCCGCTGACATGTGCAATGATGGTTTCTAATTATCCTCTCTCATCTTGTCTAAAGTCACTAATCATAAACTAGCGATAAACTTTATATATAATACGGATACCTAATACAGAAATTGTGAATAATAACAGTTGTAGTATTTAGAACCTATTCTTTTTTTTTAAACAAGGTTCGTTTGTCCATCATTACTCATCATCATTATGCGTAGTCATCTGAGGATTTGGAGAGGATTTGGGGAGTATTTGGCTTTCCAGGTGAATCTCACAGAAGTACAGCTAGGCCTAGAGGATCCCTGTATTAAAATTTTGCTGGGGACCTTTTACCCGACAGCAGTGAAGTCCAAAAGGTGAGTAATACGTTTTACAAAATAACCGAAATAACATCCCGACTCTGGTAGCTTAAGCTATCATTGTAAATTTACTCAGATAATGCAAGGGAATGATAGAAAATTTGATAATACTGGACCAGGACAGGTTAAGTTTTTATTATAAGCTGATATCAGATCCTTCATTTTTTGTTAATTTATGTCTCTCTTTCGGGATCGTTTCATCATCCTCCTGCCTTTATCCCAATTAATTTGGGGTTGGCGCAGCATGTTTTCTTCTTCCATACATCTCTATTTGCCGTCATCTCAAGGGTCACCTCTTTTCTTGCCATATCATCTTTCACACAATCCATCCATCTTTTCTTTGGTCTTCCTCTACTCCTGCAACCCTGCACATTCATACTCAAAACCTTCCTCACAACATGGTCCTCATTCCTTCGCATCACATGCCCATACCATGACAACCGATTTCCACACAACTTCTTCTTTCGGGATCGTTTACTCAAATAAAAACGGCTGACTACAAAATGGGACAAAAGAGGAAAAATATTCATTTGTACCTAAACCGAGCCAACGATGTTGGTTTTTGATTTATTTCGGCATCTTTTACTCGCTCTCGAAATGACCGAAAAATGGAATTAAATGAGCAATTAAATATCATAATTATGATGCGGCTGATACGGGTGTATATCGCTCCAGTGATCAGTTCCCTCCTTTTGAGTTACCCTAGTGGAACAACTGCACCTCGAGAATAATATTATTTCCTGGTACTTAATATATTTTCTGAAGTAACGTGGCCTAAATTGGCGCAAAATAGAGAGATTTAAAAGAAAAAAGAGGGGCCTATTTTGCATTTGAGTTGTCAGCCAAAGATACGTATTAAATTATCATAAAAAGTCAGGAACAAGATTTCGATAAGTTACAAAATAAATACACAAGATGGCAGCTTAGGTAACTCTTAAACAGCTGAGTTGCTCTACATTTTTACTGGCACACATTTTTTTCTAGTACCGCTACTCGGCAACAGATGACGCTATATACATTTTTTTCGCGAAATACAAAAATACACCTCTAGACGTAATATCGGGAAAGAAAGCACTCGAGGCACGTTTCTATGATTAAGTTCGTCGTAGCGAAAACAAAGGAGAAGTAAATCGGGGCAATTGTGTCTGCTCCGAGTTTGAGAAGCGTGGGCTTGACACTCGCGGCCCCTAGACGACTCACATTTGCTTATGTAGTGCCTAGGGGAACATGATATTAAAAAGTAGATATTTACCAAGACTGGTAGGTCATTTTGTATTAGGCTTTTATATTGTATTTTAACAAAACCATATATGTTGACCCACTGATGTTTGTTGACCCACTGACCATGATAGCCTTTAGTTCAGAATTGAATGCGTAACTGGCTCTCTTTAGCCCTTGCTCCTTTCAAAGCTACAAAGGACCAGTCGGGCATTATCAAAAGCTGTTTTCGAATTTCATCGAGCGGGGATCTCCACATAGATACTCTATTGAGTAGAATATTGCATCGTTACAGCTCCCTTTATTTGTCCCGCATAACATGAAGCTTGAAGATTTTAAATTTCTGTTTTACATATTAAGTACACCACACACATACACACTTTTACACACACACGTACACTTGTTTTATATATGATTGTCCTGTGTTTTATTACTTCGTGTAGGTACCTACAATTAAGTATATTTCAAATAAATAATAGGATTGCGTCTGAAACGGCTAGTAGTTTATAAATCCTAGCTGGAAAACTTTTTTTAATATCTAGCAGGTATCTAAGTGTCCCTAGTCTACGCTTGCCAAGGTCAACCTATGGATGGGTGACCGTTCATTACATACCGAGACTCAGAAAGCACGTTAAGCCATTGGTCCTGTCATTTATAGGTCTTTGGAAGTCGTTAGGGGTAGTCAGAAGCCCGAAAGTCTGACAACCCGTTTTACCAAGGGGTATCGCGTTGCCTAGTAACTGGGTTGTGGTGGTAGGCAGTCGCTCCATGTAAAGTATGTTGGCGTAGTGGCTGAGCGATTGACTGCTGCGCTGTGTGTCGTGGGTTCGATTCCCGCTCGGAATCGTTATTTGTATGGCCTACAGGTCGTTGTTCTGGATGTTTGTGCATGTGACTTTAAATGTTTGTAAACGCGCCTACGACACAGCAGAAATTAATAGTGTAGGGCAACGTTTAAAAAAAAATGTATACAGATAAATAATATTGAAGAGTCTGTTTGTAATGTCAAAATAACAGCTTGTTACTAAATGCATATGAACGTTTATGCGGTAGTAATAATAAAAAAACTAATTTAATAAAAATAATGGGTGTCTGTTTCTTTGTTTGAAGTAATCTTTCGCAGGCAGATGATAAGCTGATATGATAAGGAGTAACTTGGGCTACTTGTTTATAAGAAAAATAATAAGGTAATAATTTCTGCTCAAAAAATGAAAATCCATGTTGGTAAATAAGTAGTCAAGCAGAAAATATTGGGGTTTTAGTTAAAAGGAAAGATGCAAATCCTATTATTTCCGGACAATTTCATCATAACATGGGTACTGCGATCAGCAATCGTTGGCAAGCGCTGTAAATGCTGTAATTAGGCAATATTCCCTAACGAGCGATCGCTGTAGCTGCCTATTACGCCGGCCGTGTTCTACAGAGCACGCTTACGGGCTAACATGACTGAATGAATGAAATGTTTTATGTTATGGGACGCTTAGACGAATCTATACTTTGTTTACCTACTTATCTACACAAATAAAATACAATTGAAGTGTCTGTTTGTAATGTTAAAAGAACACCTTTATTCCTAAACGTATATGTACGTTTATACTTTTATATACATTTGTAAAAATAGCTAATATTATAAGAAGTAATTTAGAAGTACCTACTTTTATTTAAACTAGGTACTTCTAACTAAAAAATTTGAAAACCACAAACAACGAAAACCCATGTTTTGTTAAATTCCAGACGCACAAAGTCATGGCCACAACTTGTTATAATAAACCTAAAGATTTGATTCAATCTATACACAACTAACGTTACGAATTTGAAGTGTTTTGTTTATTTTTTTATTGAACGCGCAAATCTCTGGAACATCCAGTCGTATTTAAAAAAATCTTTTCACGTTTAATAGCACTATTCATGAATAAGGTTATATGCTATTTATCATCACGCTATGACCCTTAGGAGCGGGTGAAATCGAGGGGCACATTTAGTTGAGAATACAGTTTTCCAGTTAAACCACTAATAAAGTTACCCAAGCGTATTAGTTACTACTGTAAGCGTCCATCAGCTTGGACTTATTGTTCCATGCCTATTGTGTACATTACCTACTTAGGTAAGTATGTGTTTGTGTCCAAGTAGCGGTGTGTCAAAGAATGCTCAATTATCTAGTAATAGTGACTTTGTAGATATTGCCCCTGACTGTGCTCGTACATACTAGAGCAGTAGAGGTAATAAATTATACTCTATTTAAAGTCTTTCACGGTCTAGTTGGTCGGCCTCGTTGGTGTAGCGGTCACAAGAGCGGCTGCTGAGCGTGAGGTCCTGGGTTCAATTCCAGGTCGAGCAGTGTTATTGAGTTTTTCCAATAATTTTTTTCTCATTAGTAGCACGGTGTCTGTGCCCGGTTGATGACAATAAACTCGCCCCCTATTACATGGGACTTAACAAAACTGGTGGAATTTTGGTGTTAATAAGGTGCACCTCTGCCTATCCCTTCGGGGAATATAGGCTTAAAGTTATGTGTTAAAGTGTAGATTGCCGCTCTTAAATAAAGTGATGCGTTTGCATATTCAATGACAATAAAGACCTGTCTAGACTGTCTAACAATACCCACGTCTTCCAACACTTCTATGTAAATCCCAACGAGATAATAAGCCGGTGTACACAGGATGAATAATTGCAAGGAATCTGTGCTCCATAATCTTTAAATCCAAGTATAGGTGAGGTTTATTAGGCGCGCTTTTAAAGCGTGAGTCGCACGTGAAGGCTGTCTGGGTGGAAGTCGGCGGCGGCCCCGCGTGGCTCCGTGGCGCGGGGCGGCGCCCGACCCGCCGCCAGTCGCGCCACAAGCCCCGCAGGGGCAGCACGTGTCCTCGCTCCCGCCATCCGACTTATGTAACCATCCGCACGGTGAGTCCGCAGCCTCTGTGCCCCTTCCTCCCCGACATCGACCCCGCGACTCGAACCCACGCGCTCTGTCACACGGCCGCCTCCGCGGAGCGAGCCACCGCGCGTCCGTACCGACTGACTCACCTCGGATACGCTCGTACGTTGTGCTTTACCGTCAGCTGAGAGGTGACATAATCGATGCAGTAAGTACCGGTGTTCGGTGAGTGCGAGTATTCGCGGAATGCAGGTGTGTTATGTAACGGGAGTCTCGCGTAGCGGACCAGGCTCCTCTGGCCGGCTCCGCTCACCGAAGAACACACCGTTTTCGCGGCTGGATGTAGAGGCCTCTCGGAGATCGTCGCTCGCATGCCTTGCTAATGACACTCGTTACCACGAACGATTTCTCATCTCAAACGCTTTCGACAATCACATGGAAAACACGATATGATTATAATCTCCCAGCCTCATTATGCCGAACTGTTATTGGAAATTATGTGTTAGCCAATTAAGCTCTTGTGCTTAAATGGGCACGTCCTTAAGTTCCTTAGGTAGGAGTATAATAAGAACGTGAGTTAAGAGATTCCTATAGAGGTCCACCTAATTGGAAGGTCGGAGCGACATAAAAAATCTGTTCAATCGTGGAAAATTTGTTGCCGGGATAAGCGTTCTATGCCTCCTGATTTATTGAATATATTCTATGGAATCAATATTAGCTAATGGTTACGTTATTTGAGGTCCAGCACATTATATTAGACCCTTTGCAAATTGATATTGAAAGAAATTGTCAGAATGGTTTCCAATCGTAATATCGTTAACAAGAAATGTATAACGGTTACAGGCTGCGATATAAATATTGTATAAAGTGTGCCTCGAGGGGACAATTGAAAGCGCTAAGATACTGATCTTTTCTTGAGAGAACGTCGTTTGAGACAAAAAAATCTGTCAAGTAGATGATCATTTATCATGATACTGCTTGTGACATTTGGGCACAAGCATTTTATCAAGAGACTTATTATTGTAGATAACTTTTTAGAGCAAAATATTATTATTTCATATTTGAAATTCTGGAGAGATACCTACAACTTTCATCTATTTCCATCGTAATTTCATTAATTAACAAGTAAACCTTTTTAATAAATAGGTCTAAATGCTTTATTATGTCGCGGTTTGTTTACTTTCTTGACACCATTAGGTACATAAGCTTGTTGTCGTAATAAAACGAATCAATCAAGTCGTTTGGGAAATAACATATCTACCTGACCTACCTATTGACGTAGAAAATATTACAACAGTGTCCCATGTTATTGTATCGAAAGTGATTAATTTATTCAGTAACAATAGATTTATCAAAGGGTATTTCAATAATTAATCGTGTCTTATGAAACTAATATTGTGAATTGGATACATTTTAAGTATGGGAACGAAGAGTTTAAAGTTACATTTTTAAAGTTGACTTTGGTTTTGCAATATCTAAGAATAGAATTGGACGTTTCATTCATTTCATTTCATTCATCTTCTTTAATATCGTTGAAAACGTTAGTGTAATTTATTATATATTTTATTATTTGCTCTAAGATTCGATCTACTTAGATCGAAATATGAATAAAAACTAATAACTTTATTCTATGGTTATTTTCGTCTTTATTATTTTCATTAAAAAAAACGTAGAATATAAAAAAAAAATCTTTAAAAAGTTCCGAGCAATTCGAAATACCATTTTTAAATTCAAGCCGTCTTTGCTCTTTGGGTGAATTCACTTCACGCTGCTTTGAGCACACAAAAAGCATTCTGGTGTGAAATTTAATTGAAATTGGCCATAATTGAAGGAACTATTAGCTTCCAATATACGGACGGATATGACGGAATTATGAACGGCCGGCAATGCGTAACGATTCATAAATCTGACTTCTGTTACAAATATTCTGTGTTATTGGAGATATGTAAGTATTTTTCCGGTGAATTGTTGCAATTAAAATTGTTATGCCCTACAAGTGTTTTATGTTTTGGTTCTCTCCTTTTATTTTACTTTGTATTTTCTAACGACTATGCATTTCTTTGTGAGATTCCGTAAGCTTCTCCATCTCAACGATTAAGGATCTAAATTGGGACAAATAAAATATAGGCAATCTATCGATCTGATTATCACCAAATTGCATGGAATTAATTTTTAATAATTGCAGTAAAACACCTTTTTTAGTAGGTATCTGTCAAAAAGAAAAAGAAGAAATCGTAGGCCATCAAAAAAATCATCTACATTGCTGTCAAAGGGAAAAGTGTTCAAAAGGCTGGCAGTATTGCCACGTTGAATTTTAATCCTGTTATATTTTTTGCCTATGTTCGATTACCTTGAAAGCTTTTGTGTTTTCCGTATTTTCATCATCAAGATACAACCCGTATAGTCCGCTCTGCCCATGTTGTAGTATGTTTAGGTCCATACAAGTTAAAAATAACACGTCACCTACGTTGTTAGCCAGGCCACTGAACAGAAAAATGTTCTGCGTTAGATAAGATATGTGCATTTGATATTGTTGTGATACCAGGAATACTCATTATTTTGTTGTTGGCAAGACTACTAGGGCCATTTATTTATACGTGCTCTTCCAAAGGCAATGTTACACGGTTCAACTAACTTGATTCACTGATTGGAGAACCAATGAAATATACACTTGTAGCTTAATAAGCATAATTCTATTGTTTTAATACTTAGAGTAATATAACTTTAGCGTATTCAGTGACTTGACAGTTGGAGGGAATACCCGCGTATTTGGCCAGTTATAACAGTCAAGTTACTGAGTGATTTTCTATATAAAATCTCTTCGTGAAAATGTAAGTTAAGTGAAGGTGAAGTGAGTTGTCATCATCCCATACTAATACTAGGGATTGACACATCACTTCACGCTCATTTCACCTATCTTTTCACGGACAGATTGTTACAGACTAGACCGACTGTTTCCGACAAAGTGAAGGAAGTCACGTAAAAACAGAATGAGCGGAATTGAATGAACCTTTCAATGTAGGAACATATATGTATAGTTTTAGTGGAATTTAATAAGTTCAACTTTCGAGCACATACATTATTCAATGAACTGAAAGTTTTACGCTTGACCATGTAAAGTTAAAAACTAAAGGGTAAACTAAACAATTTTGTCGTTGTTTAAGGTTAGAAGAGCGGCAAAATGATATTGATTTTCTAAATACTAATAGATGAAACACACAAATAATTTGAATAAAACATAATAAGCATATCATTATGTCTTTTGAAATTATTTTTTTGAAGTGATACTTGTTTATCGACGTATGGGAGGAATCTATATAGCAATGTTAAAAAAATCGTCAGACTTCCCGACGCCATCTTGAAAAAAATTGTAACATGTCACGGACCGTCACGTCGCCATGCGAGTTTACTTAAATTGGGGAGTGACTTATAAAGGAATATTTTAATGATAAGTGATAATAAATGGACTTATTGAAATTTCATTTAAATAAATAGTGAAAGTGAGGGATTATAACATATAACATATCATGAATTTTTGAATTCGTTCACTGACCACAGTTCACAGTAGTATGCTAACATTGTTTTTATTTGAACTGTCAATACTCTGAGTACGATTCAAAGTCCTATTTTAGGTACCACCTAATTGTAGCCTAATTGTAAAATATTTTAAGTCCTAAAGCTGAAGTCATCACCTGTACCGACGGATCGTATAATATCCACAATGGTAAATCGATATTACTGTCGACAGTAATAATGAATGGTATTATGAACGTAGAGTCATAAATACTACTCTTGGCGAGCGGGTTGTTCGCCTAATCAATATCGTATGTGTGGATAGCGGATACCATCGTTAGCATAGTAGGTATTTATAGGTGAAGTTCCAATGAGCAAAAGGTCTTTTTTTTTTTTTTTTTTTTTAAAAACGTTGCCCCACACTAATAATCCACTTATCTAACTTAACCGAGTTAATCATGTATAGGTAATAAGGTACTTATTGCCTACAGAATGTATGTAATAAGTAGTGACCGGCCGAAGCTTCGTTATCGGCCAAACAAACATGATTCGGCTATATTTTCGTTTTCGGCCATAAAACAGAAGACGCTGCGGCCAAGAGTGAAAATCAGGAGTCACTGAGCAAAATCAAAATAAAAAATCATTCGAATCATCCCTTTTTTATCGTTAAAAATTAGGTAAGACAATTCCTGAACGTCAGGAGCTGGTCAAACTGTACAATATTAGGCAAAGTAATTAACGTTACGAATATAGTGAAAAAAGTGAGTTATTTATTGAGGAAACGAGAAATGTATAATAAATATAAACTAAGGAAAAGTTAGAGCGCATCCAACACCTGCTTTAATCCGACTGAATTAAAAATAATTTGCACAAACTGCCACTTAAAGCGAACTTATAATTAGGTAACCACTGAAAAGTTATTCCTCCTCCCTCCCGCACGATTTAAGCCAATAGAGAAATAAAAGTTATTACCTACATTAATTTTGGTAGACTACAATCTACAATTCAACTTTTTGGTAATCTAAAATTACTTGTATAGATAAAAGAGCTACCAAGCTTCATAAATAATAGTATTCCAGTTTCCAGTTTCAAAGAGATCGTACGCAAAACAAAAAAGAGACACTGTTCCATATTTAAATATCGCAGGAAAAAAAGCGATAATAACGCTAGGGGCACAACAGCAAGGCCGGGCTTAAGTAACTATTATACAGCCAAGAGATCAAGTTCTATATTCAAAACATTTCTTTTTTTTTTCAAACTGTTTCCGATCGTGTGAACTGTGCATAATCTGCGCATTGTTTATTCTGTTGTGCGACTAACAAGGTCAAGATTATTTCAATAAAGTTTTTTGGATTGATGACGCAACAATGAGAGTTAGCCGGTGTATCATGTAGGTATAATTATACATATTAAACAACGTACGTACGTGAATGCTCATGTTTTGGATCTACGGGTTGATGTGGTATATTGTGGTTTAAATTTCGAATCTATTTACAAAAACTCCCTTTAAAAAAAAGGAAAAAGTTAAAAGCTGACATAGACAAAGTAAAATGGTGACGATGAAACAGCACCCTTAAAATTTGTCAACGCGAATATCTTTCCCAGGGGCGTGAAACATTTTGCAACATTTTCTTCCTGACCATTAAGCAGATTTTCCGCTAAATTATTCCGAATCAATATTGTCGTCTGTACGTCATGTTTCATCGAGTTAAAAATCAAATCGTATTATTTACGAAGCGTAATAAACGCTTCGTAAATATTGAGATTGTTAAACAGCTCGTTTCACTGTCAATTATTGGCTTTGAAACTAAGTAATATAGGTATTTCAAAACGTTATGGAACTTTGATTTCACTTCGCGGCTGTTTTTATTTATTTTGTGATGGATCCGTCACCTTTTGGTCAATTTTTATATCGATGCGGTGAATTATCAGATCGTCGTCGTAAATCATAATTACAGTCTTGTACAGTATACAGTACATTAGTGGTACCAATTATGCCTTATGCAAGTCTAGTATAGTTCAGAGATTCAATGGAATTCAAGGTCAGCTTATACTGCATCCGTTACCACTGACCTGCGGACTACCGTACTTGCCATATAAAGAGTTATAGTGCAATTAATTCCTAGAGTAGCAAGCGCTTTAAAGCGATGTCTTTCCTATTATAAACGTACAGTTAAGTATTAAGATTTTCACGATTAACCTCGAAATGTCACCATCGTTTGGTTTATTAGGTTTTTGTAGACAACCTATAAGATTCTCTTTTCATTTTACCAACAAATAGGTTGAACATGACACATACTGTCTTTTTACACTGAATTAAAAAAAGAACGGCGTTTTAAATTCGTCGGAATACTATTTTTTTTTATACTTATATGTTTAGCGATAATTTTTCGCCACGTCGATCGATAATGTTTTTTTTATATTGCGGGTGGAAGGGATTTAGAGTAAAATTTTCTAAAATAATATATTTATAAGGAAATAACTGGTTTGTTTTCACTGTATGTGAAGAGGCATCTACAATGCAGTGGAACAGTAACAGGCTGGTATTATTATTATTTAACTGGTTTCCTTCTGTATTAAAAATATCAACACAACTTGTTAATAATTTAGTAGAGAACAAAACTTGTTTTCAAAACTTCACTGTTCTTTTTTGTGGCTCGAAATGTTTTGAGGGGTAAATAAATTACAATATTTTTCGTCAAAAACTTTGCAAACCAAAAAATAAGCTGGGTGGATTTGCATTTAACCACTGTTTCTACAGTATCTATATTTAATCACAGTTTTTCATTGTTTTCATGAAAATAAGGGTTTTGTTTATATTTTCTCCTTTATCCACTGCTAAACAGTGACATCTCCGAATTTACGCTTAGACACCCGGATTTCCGCCTTCTGCACTCAGTCTATTCCCAGCACCTTTTTCATGACGCTCAATCAACCCGTCAAGTTTTGTAATTCGAGCAAAAACGGTAACTTCTTTGATTCTCAGATCGTGCTTTATCGATACTAGTTTATTTTAAAGAAGTTTTAATAGCCGTTAGCTATTGAAAGTTTTCCTTTCATTATCGCTTACCGTAAAGTACCTCATACTATGCCAGTGCTCCATTCAATGCCTTTCACAGAAACATTACCTATTAGAATGAAACCTATTTTAACTCGAGACTTTATGGTTTAGAGTTTGTTTTTCTGTTTTTAAAAGCTGTTCTCTTTATAAACGCGATTGCGATTTTAAAAATGGAAATATATTTGCACGTTTCAACTGATGCATTCTCGCTGCAGTAATGTAATTATGTCGGAAAGTGACCTCGTGACATATTTCTCAATGATATATGTAGTCATAATATCATTTTTGAACTCACATTCATAAAGATGGAATGGTATAAGCCTGTGTTTTTGATGGCTTTTTAGATAATAATCAAGGTCGTATCTAGTGGCATTTGAATTTGCCTGCACTTGAGATCGTTCCGCATGCGTGATTAAATACGCTGGATGATATTAGCGCCCTAATCCTCTGAACGAAATAATAAATAATTCTGTTTGTATAGCACGAAGTAGACACGTGCAAACTGCATGGTAACGTGCACATTAGTTACAGATTATGCGTTGTAACTGTGTATCTATAAAAGCGATCTGCATTTAAATGCAATTTAACAAAACAATACCAGCATACATCTAACCTAATCATTTATCGTAATACATATCATGTATACCATAATTAGTTTTGTTTAGACATCCCAAGGCTACTGAATGATTAATTAAATATTAAATAAGCCGCCATCGTTAAAATGCCTACATAATCTTGAACATACAAGAAATGTGAGCTCATGTTATGTTTGTTATTTTCTTAATTAATTAAACGATTCGGTTAAATTGATCTTGATTTTAGTTGGTATAGTGAGTTTCATTGTAATGATTCGGAAAAAAAATTGATGTAGATTTTGTGAACTTGGAGCGAAATTAGGGATTGGTACTTCTTGATATTATGTTTATTGTTTTGAAATCATTTAAAATAGCAAATAATCTTTGAAAGTGATCTTCGTGAAAAATTGTTTGGCATCCCTTTTAGAACTGAAACCATGATTGACATGACACTTAATTGCTGCCAAATCTTGAAACAGTGATCCCCGATATTGAATTATGGCAACACTTCAGCTAACTACCCTACCAAAGAGTTATAAATAGAACGCATGACATGTTTGTTCGGTAATAAATCATTTGCCGCCTAAAATGTCAGTATAGTGTTGCGGCTTGTATACGAGCATTTGGGCACAAAGGCTACGCGACAAAAGCCTACTCGCGTCCCATTCAAGCCGTTGACAGCTCTGGCAAATATTCCCAATTCAAACGTTTAGATATCGGATGCGTTTGATCACGTGTGTATCATCAATTTTGTACTTATATAATTATAGTCTGTGGGAAATCGTCAATTTATTAGTCTTTCTGACATCCTTATCCTTTTGCTATGCTCTCAATCTGTTTGGGGAGGAGTCAGCCTGTCGTATTTTCGGTAAATCCTTTAAGCTATATCATCTTTCACACAGTACATCAAGCGTGTCCCTTTTAAAATATTAAAAGAAATCTAAAACTCATTATAGCCAGTTTAATCGTAAGCTATCTAAGATAAAGATTATAAAGTATCAGGATCTCGTTCATGAGGGTACCAGTGTGTGGAAAATATACTCAATAATATTAAAGTGACGATAATCGTATCAGTTAATGGTTTGATAGCAAAGGGTTTCGACTAACAACTAGAGAAACTATTGCTTAACAGCTGTGTCAAGAGTCAGATATAGAAGGCACGCATTGTAAGATGATTCCTCACAATGCGTGCGTGGGTTATCAGGGAGTTTTATTTATTTATTTATTTAATACTTTAAGCACACAAATGTACAGAGGCGGACTTAATGCCATAGGCATTTTCTACCAGTCAACCTTTGGGTGATGCAGAGACAAACAGTGGCAGGTGCAATTTCTTAAAAGAAAAGTGAAAAGAAATATACAATATTTATAAAATATATACATATATATTATTATTAACTATAAATATAATACTTACATAGAATATATACACAAATAAACATATACATAAACACAGTTTTCAAAGCAGATACTCTCATCTGACCATTACTCAGACTTTTAGAAGCCGGGGATTGTTACTGAAGAAAATCTCATGGCAAATTAATTTAATTAGTTGTTTTAATTTGTTTTTTCGGCATATTCAAAAGAGATCATTGGCCGATTTCTGACCGACATTGCATCCAAGAGCTAGATATCACATCAGCTGTACTATAGTTATTTATTTAGACTGAAGCGGTGCACGTGGCTTGGAGTTCTGCCAACTCGGTTAGTGTTGATACCGCGTGGAATTCAGTGCACTCCATTAGTGGAGATGAACATAAACATATTGATACGAAGGGTACCTGATGTTGGGAGAGTAACCTCGATGTTGCAAATCTTCTTTGACGACCAATGTGGCGCGGCGGGCGAAGGTCCGCCTGCGACGCGGGAGGTTGCGGGTTCGATTCCCGCCCTGGGACAAATGTTTGTACGATCTACAAAGATTTGTTCCGGGTGTTCTGGGTATTTGCTATGTATAGTAAAAAATATCTATCTAAGTACTGTATTGTATTAAGTATATCAGTCATCTAGTACCCATAACACAAGCTCTGCTTAGCTTGGGGCTAGATGATGCTGTGTGGATTGTCCAGCATTATTTATTTATTATTTATTTATTCTACGGTTCTGATAGATGGCAGTCGCATGGGAGAATCGTAGTCGAAATCGGCCAGAAGACCCTAAATCTTCACCAACTGAGAACTATCTCTTTAAATTCGTTGCTCTTCTAAGTTCCGTATGAAAAGTAAACTAAAGTATGAAAAGAAAATAAGTCATTCGTCATGCAGTTAATAATTATTACGTAAGCTCTTAAGTATGTGTGTTCGTACTGCTTGCTAGCTATACACAACTTGACTGAAAAGTGATGTCATAATCCATTGTGGATTATGACGTCACGTTCTAGTTCGGTCAAGCTTCGGTAAAAACAAGACCTTTAGGCATTGACTGATCCGTATTTAACAATGATTCCTTTTCTTTCTAATCCTCGATTTTCGGCTGTTATTTTGAGAATGTGAGCCAATTTCCATGTTTCAGTGTTCGAAGGTTGTGAGGTTGAGCAGCGGGTATTAAGGCACTTAGTGGCCTCGCCTCCGGGCCCGACGTGGATTGATTTTGCCCACTCGGCGTGTTTGTGTGCACCACGCATTACTCCGGCTCACTGGAAATGCCCGGGAGAATGCCGAGGTTTCTGCGAGTCTGTAACTGGCTTTAAACTTTTGTTCATAAATAACGACCATTTTTGGTGGTCTATAAACTTGCCATTTTCATATTGCAGTATATGAAAATATGTGTATCTAAAAGCCAGTTTCATATTACGCTAGATGTGACAGCGAGCAACCAAAATCAGAGTTACGATATTAACCCGGGGAATAGTGGTTTTACGCTGACGAGCAGAAAATTACGCTAGTGCTGGAATTTAAATCGGAGCCCGCAAATATTCAGCCACAGCCTGAATTTTGGCGTAAAGCCGAAGTAGCCGCTAGTTTATTATTTCACAGCTCTGGTATTCGAAACTCATATTAAAACCATTTGTCTGGTCGTGTGCAAGTCCCTGCGGCGGTTGGTTGCACAAGAAAATCAGCAAGATTGTGTTTAGTTTACTTGGGTAAACTTGGCTGGCAAAGGTTCTCCTTACACGGCTACAACTTTGAAATTCGAATCCCAAGGTTAAATCTTTCCAAGTTTATAGTGTAAGGAGTATGCTAATATAATTTTGAAGTTTCCTTCACAAGAAACGGAAAGTTCTAAGACTGGCAAGTTTTATTGTGAGCGATTTCATATTTTTTCATTTTGTTTTTTTTTTTCAAAAAGAACGTTGCTCCCCTTTAGGATGTTCTCCTGTGTCGTGGGTGCGTTTACAAACATTTAAAATCACATACACGATCACCCAAACCCGGCACAACTACCTGTATGCCATACAAAAACTTGTTCCGTGCGGGTATCGAACCCACGACACGCGGTACAGCAGTCGATCGCCCAGGCACTGCGCCAACCGTGCCATTCAATTATGTTATTAAATCTGTACGGTGTGCCATTAGAATCTGCTCCGCATAGCTTTAAACCCTTTCCTATCGTTGACTTTGACGTTCCATAAGGCGTCGTCGCATCAAATTTCCGCCAGTGACGTGGCACTTCCAGATGTATCGCACCCCTGTGTTCCACCTTTCCTGCCAATTTGGCGAGGCTGGTCCCTCGTTACTACCAGTAGCAACCGATGTTCCTCTTGTTATTACCACGTTTTTACTACGCACTGTTATTTCGAGCCTGTTTTGAACAAAGTGCCGACAAAAATACTAATATGGGCTGGTTCCGATGGTACCTGTACAGTGTACACTTGAGTTAAGATGATTGTTTTTTTTGGTTTTGCTACAGTTACATTATTTATCGCTACTAATATAATAAAACTAAAGAGGTTCTTTGTTAATTTGTTTGAATGAGCTTATCTTTGGATCTACCAGTTGAATTGCAAAAATTCTTGTTGCATTTGATTTTCAAATCTTGAGGAAGGTTACAGTACCCTTAAAAGCGGGTGAAACAGCGGGATACATACTAGTCCTTCATAAAAAACATCACAGTTAGAGTTTATTTCTATTTATTTCATCAAACTAAAGTGACATTTAAAAAACAAGAGAAGGATACTCATACAAGTAAGCGATTGACCTTCACTTTAGGCTTTTTGTTGGTCACAAAAGGGTATAGAAACGTTGAAAGGCAAACAAGCTTTAGTCCTACTTACCGGAGTGAATTGTGATCACTGACAACGCTTGCGGAAACGGGTCGTTCGTTATCGTGGAATGTGCGAATAAATTATCCTTATGGTGGTATAAACGCCCTGGTGGCCGAAAGCCGGATAGAGTCGGCGTCAAAAGGTCATTGGCGGACCCTTCGATTCCTGAGATCGGGTCCGATAAAGCGGGTATTTGTGTACTGTAGTAGGGTCGTAAGCTTGTGTACTCCGAACTGGTTTGTTGTCGTTAGAGGTATCGCGTGTGTTCTTACGACTAGAACGTATAATATCACGACTGTAATCCCCGAAAGGTTAGGCACTATCCCATCATCCATATTTGGCCAGTTATGTTTAAGTCCCACGTTGCAGTGGGTGAGCCCTCTGTGAGGCAGAAATCTAATAACAACCATTTGACCGTCCCAGGAATCGATCCCACAACTCAGCTCAGCACTAGCGCTTGCGACCTCTAGAGACCAACGAGGCATCGTACCAACGTAATTACAGAGTACATTCTTTGGTAATTAGGAACGTCTTGAGAGTATTTCAAATTATGTTTCCTGAGAATTTGTGGAGACAGAAATCTCAGTATAAACGTAGGACATTCCATTTTCTTTATGCGACCTGTTTTTGTTATTGACCCCGTACACTAGACCCAAACAAATAATAAAAAGTTAGTAGGTACTCCAATATTCGTTATTATACTTTCATTTTTATTCGGAATTTTACTGAAGGAGTATAGGTACGTTTGTTTGAAATGATTAATGTTACCTTACGTTTCTCGTCACAGGAGAGCTGTTCTATTTTTTTAACAAGTTGTTGTTCTAGCGGACAGGGTTGTCTCTGGCCCTAGGTTTTATTTTTCTAATACGGCTTTTGCAAATAGCAAAAGCCGTATTTTCGTCCAGTGACATTCTCATCAGTTTATTTTTTTTGTCTTTGATCACGAGCCACATAACTCTTTGCATAATTTGTTATATTCATGTGAATAGTTTTTGCCCACTTAAAGGCTTGTAACTGAGACTCCATTCTTGTCAGATTTTCCACACTGAATGAGTCATAAATAAGGGCAGTGACTGGAGAATCGTGCTTGAGAATAAAACAGTGAAAAAAGAGTTTTTGGGAATGGTTAGTATGGATGAAGTGAGAATTGCAGTAAATGGAATAAAAAATTGTTAAGCCTTTGGTCCAGACGGAATACTAGTTGAAGTTTTAAAGTAACGAGTGGGTGGACGTGGTTAGCTTTATGATTTAATAAGTCAGTTCGCTGGTATTTAAAAACAAAGATGATGTGTTGAGTGCACCCGATATTTAGGAATGAAACGAATGTTAGAAAGATATTGAAAGGCGACTGAGAGAAGAGAGTGAAATTTTCTTTGATGAAAATAACATAATTTACAAGTTGTCGTTCTGTATGGATTGGTATGCTGGGCTATGAAGTAGGCACGTGGAAAAGGATTGCGTGTAGCGAAGATAAGAATATTGAGATGGATGTGTGGAGTGGGTTAAAATGAGAAATGAGAACAGTAGAGGAAGTTTGAAAGTGACACCAGTTCTAAAATGTGGATGAGGCATAAAAGGCGTGTGACGAAAGAGTGATAAAATATATAATTATATATATATTTTTTTTTTTTTTTTTCAAAAAAACGTTGCCCCACACTAGGAATGGCTCCTGTGTCGTGGGTGCGTTTACAAACATTTAAACTCACATACACAAACAGCCAGACCCGGAACAACTACCTGTAGGTCATACAAATATTTGTTCCGTTCACAACACGCGGCGCAGCAGCCGATGGCTCAACCACTGCGCCAACCGTGTCGTCCATCGTCGTGAAATGTCAATAGATGAATTCTATTACTAATTATATAGAAAATATGGAAGTAAATAATATCGTCTCGGTTGCGACGTGAAAAAAAAGAAGAAAACGTGTTGCGCCCACTTAAATTTATATGGGACAAGGTCAGGAAAATTATAAATATAAAATACCATAGAAAAACTATGGTCAGCAAGATGACCAGACACCACAAACAAAACCTCTTTGCGTTAACGAGCACACATTCGCCACATTTGAGGTATATATTATTCATTCATTGATGACGCAGAACACAAAAGAGTTGATCTAAATAAAACTGGGAACTTCTAAACTAGAATAAAATTTCTTGTGACCTACATGCTAACAAAGCGAAAGTCTTTCCGAGAATAATATAACATAAAAGCCAGCCAAAGTTATACTTCGTTCTCATCTAAATAGGTAGGTAATAGATTCATGTCCTTCCAGCGTGTTCTCGGAGACCATCGACAGGACTAGTTATCAAATGTTCGGTAGAGGGGCATATAACCGGTTTTTTTTATAAGTACCGCTACTTTGACATATGGTCCGTTTGTCTTGTTCGATTTTTAAATCATTATGCAGATTTTAATACGTATTGTGTAAGCTGTTGGGGCGTTCACCTCTTTGTAAATAACGTCTTTAGACTTTATGAGGTGATGTGTTGTGGAACTGGTTTGGAATGTAAAGGACTTTAGTACCTATTATACAAACCTCAATGTTTTGTTTTTAATTCTAGATTGTTTATGATTCTCCTGATTTCATTCTATTTTCCTGATCGTGACCTTCAAATAATCTAAGAAGAAAACTACTGTTAACCAGCTAACAACATTCAACACCACTTCCATCAACTTTCATCAATCAGCATTGCCATTTGACGTGGCAATGCTGCCAGCCTTCTGGGAACTTTTCCCGTTGATATCGAATTTTTTGATGCCCTGTGATTCTATATTTTATTTTTTGCTTTTCATGGACTTCCATCATCATCATGCTCTTGCCATTATCTCACATTATTTGAGATCGGTGCAGCATGTCTTTTTTTTCCGTACTTCTCTATTTGCCATCACCTCTGAAGTCACTCCCACTTTACCCATATCATCTTTCACACAATCTATCTATAGTGTTATAGTATATATATAGTACTATAGTGGTATAGTATAGAACTGAACATAGACGTGTTTTGAGATGGAATTTAAGTATTACGTGTTTTGAGATGGAATTTAAGTATGAATAAATACTTAAATTCCATCTCATAACACGTCTATATTCAGTTCTATCAATTCTTTTATATTTATGCTCTTCAAGAGCTTCTTCTACGAAAAAAGCTCTTATTTTTTCGTCAATGTTACTACAGATTTATAAAAATAAATCCTAACATTCTTGCACACTGATTATACCACTACCACACCACACACAACACGCTAAGAACCTACTATAAACCAAGCAAAGGCAAAGGAACTCGAATAAAAAATAAAAACTTTTCACATTCCCTAGGAGTCAGGCAGGCAGCGTAGGTTACGAACCTGCTTTTATGCGCGACTTTGTTTTTTCTCCTTTTTTTTTTCTTTGACACTCCGTAATGTGGTAAACGCACGTATTCTTTGCCACTTTTTATTAAATGGCACATTTTATTACATTCGTGTTTATAAGCTGATAAGTTTGACGTTCTTGTTAGGTAGCATATATTATTAGTTATTATCTAGTTGTAATATTAACATTATCGCACGGATAGATAAATGTATTTATGACCTTTCGCTTTTCATTAATTTACGTGTATGGTCTGTTGGACAACAATGAGCGCTATCGATGCTTGTCTATGTTATGGGATTAATTAATTTTGTTGTTATCCCCGCATAGACTAATATTTTTATAGGTAATGATTTTATAGGCTTTTATACAGGGTGGGATGGACATCGACTTGATAATATCATGAGTTCAGTACATGATTTTGAACACACCGGCGTTAAAATTGTATGCTGTCTTTTTCTTAAAACGATGAGGTTTTTAGTTACTACTGTAAAAAGTCAGTAGTACAGTCAAAAGAATAATTTATACCTAACCTCATGAGAGATAAAAGAGAGATTTTAATGAGATAAGTGAAGTTAATAGATACTTTACGTATCTCATTAAAATCTCATTGGTTTAGGTAGAAATCATTTTATTTTAAGTTTAAATTAAAAAAAAACACCGGCCAATCGAACTCGCGCACGAAAGGTTCCTTACCATTATCTATAAAAATGGCAAAAAGATCATGTCCATTGTATGGGAAGCCCACTTATATATTTATTTTATTCTGCTTTTTAGCAACAGAAATACATCATCTGTGAAAATTTCAACTGTCTAACTATCACGACTCATGAGATACAGCCTGGTGACAGACGGACGGATAGACGTATGGACAGCGGAGTCTTAGTAATAGGGTCCCGTGTTACCTTTTGGGTACGGAACCCATAAAAAGAGAACATGAGAAAAAAACGTAGAAATTATGAAAAACTGGCAAAAACATTATTGCGAACCATGTTCTGAATTGAAGATTGTGCGTCGATGTCTTTTGCACCCTGTATAGTTTTGTTACTTTGGAAAAATAATATAGAGCGTGTAGTTAGGTTTACTTACCTAGTATATTATAGGACCGATGTGGCTTGGCGGGCCACTTGCGACGCAGGAGGTTGCGGGTTCGATTCCCGCCTTGGGACAAATGTTTGTACGATCTACAAAGATTTGTTCCGGGTGTTCTGGGTATTTGCTATGTATATTAAAAATATCTATCTATGTAATGTATTGTATTAAGCATATCAGTCATCTAGTACCCATAACACAAGCTCTGCTTAGCTTGGAGCTAGATGATGCTTTGTTTGTTGTCCAGCATTATTTATTGTTTTTAGTTTGTTAAAGTTAATTAACTAAAGATTGGATTTTGCTCACACCCTCTCTACATAATATATCGAGCTAACATCACAAAATCGCACTGAAATAAAACTAAAGTGAGGGTCTTACTTAGGGTAGTTTTATAAATATTTCAATATCTAAAACTTTACCGCTACAAACCTTATCTCTCTCAATATTAAACTAACAGCATTTCCCATAGGAAACCCGCTTACGAGCATCTCCGGGGCGGGAGCGTAGTGCAGCTATACCGCCTGTAGTCGTTAGGAAGGGTTGGGATCACACAATGTAGAAAGAAGACAGAAGGTCAGCTCCTCTCAGCTAGGAAAAATACGCGCATATAGACTTGCGTCTACTTACATTTGGACTTGTCGCATTTGTGACTGGCATTTGTTTCAAATTAATACTTCCTCTTGATTTCATGTCTAAAATCAAAATAAGAATTGTTCAAAGCAGTCTAGTCCGGTCCAGATTTGTACCCGATTGATAGCAATAGGCTTTTGCTATATGGGAGTAAAAATATAACTGGCGAAATATGGTATTACTATAAGGAACACTTCTGCCCAATCCTTCGAGGAATACAAGCCTGATGTTATGTTTAGTACAATGGCCGGCCATTACCACCAACAGCGCAAAGTTTCAATTACCATACGCGTCTATAAAGGACATTTTTTAATTGCTTTCCAAATATTCACATTACATGATAAAGTTACACTATGGGATCAAAAAATCAGCTGCTTCATACATTTTGGTCGCGCAGCCATTAATTAAGCTTTTGTATGAAGCAGCTGTTTGGTTTTTCGTGATTTCAGAGTTGGACTAGTAACCGAGAATACTCTGTAAACATTTGGAAAGCGATAAAGAAGTAGCCCAGTATGTGCGTGCACCTTTTTCTTTGACTATTTTACGCTGTCGAACTTCTGTTTGTGTCTGTTATGTGGCAATACTTTCTACAGTCGTTAGTAAGGGTCGAGACTTGCGTGGCTAAACGTTTTCCGGTACACGGCTTTCTGTGGCCTGCCAACGTCTTTTCAAGAAGTTTCGTGACTAGGTAAAGCTTTGTTTCCTGCGTCGTTGTCAACCGCTACAAGCTACGTTTAATGTTATATGAAATTGTCTATGTGTAGACGACAAACCTCATACATAATTATACAAGGTTCGCGATTTTAAAGTGATAAATAAAATAAAAAAGATCAAAATGTACTGAACAGCTGTTTTTTATTACTAAAGAAATCTATTGTTCCATGTATTCGCACAACTTGTTCCATGTATTCGCATATCAAAATGTAGGGATCAGCTGTTATTATTTTGGAGATTACAGGGTTTGCCTAATAACAAAAGTTGTTCATTTTCAAGAGATAAGTTTCCTTTGAGTGACGTAACTTCGATGTTATTTTTGCTGGACTGAGTACATATTGTCGCGATGGCCCAGTGGTTTAGGCCTTGCCTCTTGTGCACGAGGTTGTGGGCTCAAACCTGGGCATGTACCAATGTGACTTTTTCAAATCAAATGTATGTTCTAAGTTTATCTTGGACATGGACTTGTAATTAATATAAGTCGGAAAAAGCCAGTCCATCTTTACCAAGCGTGGTGATTAATGGTCATGCCTTCTCTGTATGAGAGGCCTTTTGCCCATCAGTGGAACAGTAACAGGCTGGTATTATTTCCTTTATTTCTTTATATACATATTAATTACATTTTTAAATATTTCAAAAAAAAAAAAAACAAACATTTAAAAATATAAAAAATAGTAGCCCACCGGCATTGGGAACAGGGTCCAAGCTACCGGTGGTCAGGGCTCTTGAGAAAGGAATCTCCTGACGATACGCGCCGTGTCCAGGAGTACCGCTTTCTGTATCAAGCCCTTGATCCAGCTGCCTAACGAGAGCCTCCTTAGGTGTTGGTCGTGGCTCTTGGCTATTATACCATTGGCCGTCACAACTATCGGCACAATGACTGCTGTATTTACATCCCACATGTCGACCACCTCGCGGGCCAGATAAAGATACTTGATTTGTTTCTCTTTCTCAGATATAATAGGCTGGTATTATTATTATAAGTACAATTTTTACTGAGGGGGTTTGCTGCCTGGTATTTTCTACCTTAGTGTCCAGGGTCTGATTAGCTAAGAAACCTGTTCAAAAACAGGCTGGGATGCGTGTGACTAATTGCATCGTTAGCGCCTTTACGAAGTCAGGGACTTAATTCTCGGCATCATGATATTTGATATCGAAACGCGTCTATATCGCATGAGACTTTTCAATATCAATATGTCCAAATTATGGTTTACGTGATACAATTCGAACATGTGTGGTGTAGATATATAGAGTAAAAGTCTTATAGATATTAGTACCATTCATTTTTATCAATAAATGAGTTCGTAAAAGGGGTCAACTGTAGATACAACACCTGAGCGTTGATATGGACTACAAAAACAAACGGTTGCACTGGTGGGAGAGACCAACAAGCTTCCAAATCTCGATATACTATATCAACAGTCGGGTACTAAAACACAGAATCATAATCTACAACTGGGTCACCAACGGTAACCAAATAATAAAAGAAATAAAATGGCCATGTTTTTTGCGGGCCATTTACCTAAAATACTTATTCGACTGTGTTTGAAATTACGTACATAAGCATTCATTTAATTTGAATAAGGTGAAAGTGGAGTTTGCATCCAGTCTTTATTATCAATTCACCTTTCGATATCAAATATCGCAAGAGCGAGAATAAGGTCCTTGATTTGTAAACCTGAATGTCTAGGCTGCACTTCGGAGTTATTGTATGTGCGATCTTAGTAAATAGATCTTAATGAAACAACTCCAAGATAAACGATTTATGTACTTTCAAATTAATATCTCATGTTAAAACGCATTCTGATAGTCGTTAAAGTCGCAGTGGTTAAAGCCTCGCTTCTTATGCACGAGGTTTTGAGTTCAAATCCAGGCAAGTACTAATGCGACTTTCCAATTCAGATGTATTTTCAAAATTCATCTTAGACATCATTGACATCAATAATGAAAAACATCGAGAGGAAACTTGGACTTATAATTCAAATAGACAAGAACAAAATCGTCAACCGGTCGTTCGCAAGCTTGGTGATTAATGCTCGTGCCTTCTCTGTATGAGAAGAGGACTTTGTCCTGAATACCCCCTAGGTTATTCGACTATAGATCTTCCACAGCCGTCACCAATAAAACACAAAAGGAAACTATTAGTGTGTCGATTTGGCCTGCTTGAAAACCAAAAGCTTACGTTCGAATACCTCTAAAAGCTAAAAACATTTTCAATCCAAGTTCGTATGACTGAATTCCTAAAGCTTAAATTCGTCGGAAAATCTATTATTACATTACCAGCTGCTACATGCAAAATAGAAAAACTTCAGCGATCACATGAAAATTCTGTTGCAGCGCTTTTTGCGCTTAATGAATATAGCATGGTTTGAATATAGGATATTGAGTGTTTATCCACTTCAGTGTAGTAGGTACTTCCTATTAAAATTTAATGTTATACCTCTCTCACTCTAGTTGTTGAACAAATTAGTTTTTGTTTTCGCTTGAAATATTTTCGAGCGAACCCGAGTCCTTTCGCGGGCGTGTTTACTATAAAAATTACGTAAACACGCGAACGAAAACTAGTCACGTGTTTATAGAAAAAAAGTACTGCTCGTAAACACGTGTATTACTATTTTTGGCTTGAGACATTTGTATAACAAACATAAAATCACTGCAAGGCACTTCACATGAGATGAGAAATACAATTAAATCTTGAAAATAAATAGATTATTTACTTATGAAGAGCAGCAGGTACTCTTAAAATAACTAATAAGTTGTAGTACTTTACATAGAAGTGAGTATTTTAAATACTTTCAGGTAAGAATAACCCATCTGTAGAATATTGATGTTTCCCTTTACGGGACGTTATCGAAAGAAAGTAAGAAAATAATAAAATCTGGGCTCACCTTTACGGTGAGCCCTGAAAAAAATAGAACTGTAAATGTGTCATAGATAGGTCCGCGATTTTTTATTATTTCGTTTTACGATCCCGATTGTTTTAATACAGGAAATTGCTTAATTCAATCTTAAAACATTGATGATTCTATTGAAAGTTTTTACTATTCTATGATTGATTGTAATCATAATTATCGCAATATATTTGTAATACACTGACGCTGACAATATAATAAAGCCAATATTATTTCGAAAACCACGCAAGTTCTTAAATTGAAAAGCAACATTAAATGTATCAATAAAATTCAGACACTTTTATGTGCACCGGTATTACCGAGCGTCATTATCGTTATGTAAAAATGCCTGACAACCAGTCTTACCAAGTGGCATCGTGTTACCCAGTATTTAACTCAGCTGTAGATGTCAGTTGGTCCATGTAAGACTGTAAGCCGTAAAAAGCATAGTTAAGAAGGTACATGATGATACACGTATTGTAAATTGTGAAACTAACAATAAAAATATAGAAAAAAAAGCAATTCAACAGAACAACTACAAATATTTCATAACGTGACGTAGATTTTCCGCGAACTAGACTCCGGCGCATAGTAAATACTTCGTCGCGCTGAATTCGCGGAAGCAGAGGTAACGTTTGACATGCCTACGGGTCCAAAAAACCTAGACTAGCTAGTTGAAAAACGACATTATGATGATAAGGGCAGTATACCGGAGTCATAGCGTTCAAGCTTGTGGAGCTCAGACTGAGGCGTTTCAGATGATGTATTACCGAAGTTTGTATGTATGTACGTAAGGTTGGTAGCTTGTTAATAGATAAAAGAGGATCCTGTAATAAAACAATGGTCGTAGGAAATATTACATCCAAGCTCAGAAAGTGATGCTGTAGATATAATTCATGTTAATGTTCTAACAAATATTGTTAGGAAAGTCGCACATGTGTTTTATTACCATTTTAGCAGCGGCAGACATTACTAGAGGATCCCACAATAAATGAATGAAGCCTACGCAGTATTAAACGCTAAAAAAATATTTTATTGAATGTTATCTAGTATCCAAAATGATTAGGCATACTCCAAACTCGGGTCCAAAATGGGATACTATAGCAGCCAACTTAGCACGTACCAATGTTATTAACTTTCTTGAATAAGGAAAATGTACTATCTAGTCCGTTTTTAGGTTCATTAATTTGAGAATAGGGCGGGTAGGTTTAAATATAGGTAATGGTACCGATTAATTAGTAGTTTACCACCAACAGCCGGATAAGTAGTTTACCAATATTGACTTTTTAAAGCAGTTTTAACAATGTTAACAATATTTGACTGCGTCTTTGGTCTAGTGCCTAGTTGTTGCCGTGTGTAGTGCTGTTGGGTTGTTGTTTATACATATTTTAAGTACTATCGCGCACATACACCTTGATATCGCCCTCGACTGTAATATGTTATAATAAAGTACTGTTTGTTTCAATTTTAATATTTTTCAGTATTTTATAGAAAAAAAATCAACAAATAAATTCAAATGACTAAAGTACCGCATAAAACAGTTCATGTGGATCACGTGGCCCTACGTCACGTTACGTAACAAGATAATAAACAAGCTGTTAAACGCATTGAATAGTTGTTTGTCCACTCCTCGGTGACGTCATTTGACATTCGCAAGACACTCGACGACAGCAAAACGATTTTGCAAACTACCTACTATGTAGTATAGTTTCCCAGCACATCAGTAAATGAAGCTTGATATACCGGTGCCAGGTGTGGGCTGAGATCCAATCTCAAGTTAGGCACGCAACTACTTGGCCTTGTCAAAATTGATCAGTTAATTAGTATCGGCGTCGAGGCTGCGGTCTTAATTATAACAAGATGAAATCGGAAGGGTTAGGATTGTATGAGGAATAGTATAGTGTTTCTGGAAAATACTTCGTCTTTTTCACGAGAAAATCATAATTAGATAGGCCGGAGTGATTGGCAGGTTAATATAAAAAAAAAGAGATTTTTTTCATTAATGTTTCCTTACCTACCTGTTACCTGTTTTATATTTAAAATTTGGTATTTTATTCCAGAAAGAAGAGTAATTACCTATAAACTTTAGTAAGTAACCACGTCAATATATATTTTTTTGGTTTATTGAGAATTTTCTCGACTTCAGAAAGGCGTTTCATGTCATGTTCATTTAAAAATAAATGACTAAATATGTCAAATACGAGTATCCCGCAAATATAACATCGGATATTAAATCATCCGTCACAACTTCCAATCTATGTTTGCTATTTTAGGGGACCTCAAGGTCACGTCCCGGAGGCGACTGGGTCGTTGCTTTATCTACTAAAATACACTTTCAGATTGACAAGTTGTTTTACAACTTCTAGTTTATGAAAATTCATATTTAATGAACCATTAAATCTGCACGATTTGTAAAGATTCTGATAAATTCTGAAATCTGTGCCTAAAATTTTTGTTCAGGACGTTAAAAATTCAGTGAAGGATATTGGATTATGATTATGTAGGAAAATTAAATCGTTGATCGTGGTCGTAGTCGCTACTGCTTAAAATGAGGTCCAGCAACGTGATGTTCGGATTTTCCATTGGGAATTTGTCAGTAGCAGCGCAGAGTCTGCTGGATTTGTGCCCGGTCGGTGGCCAATAGGCTTGCTATTACATGGGACTTAAACAAAACTGGCGAAATGTGGGTGTACTATTATATGTACTATTATTACAGAACTTAGGGCGAAAAAATAATCCCGGTAGACAGATGTTATTAAATCTTGTAACTGGCAGGAACCGCGATCTCAGCTTGTTTAAAACTGTTTAGCTGTTTAGCTGTTTAACTGTTAACTGTGATAATATTAGCCCTTATCTACTTATGTGATGTTACATTCTATTGTACAGAAGCAAGTTCTTCTATCTTATGAGATAGACGTGTTGCTGGAGAGTATGTTGTTTGCTTCCCATCAAAAAAACACTTGGAAGTGCCTGCCTGTCAGGCGGGCATTATTGAGTATGGTGGTATTGACTTTCTTAAGAAATTTTTGAGGTTAATAAACTGCAGATTTTTACTTCTCAGTCGCATTTCAATCAATGATGTTAAGTAAAGAAAGAAAAAGAAAGAAGTAAGAAAAAACATTTTTTCAGCACAGGCTCAGGCACACAAAGACCCAATACTAAACATAGAAAACATGAAAAAATAACGAGTAACAAGAAATACATAAAAAAATAAAATAAGTATATATTATTAAGTAGGTATGTGCCTTAACAAAAATGACACTTTTAAAATGACACTACTTTCTGAAGCTGGTTTTCAACTGGACCTTAAGTGTGATTTGATATAGCTCCCTATTAACATAGATTTACTTTACATCCCGTAAAAGGTAATGTCTAAAAGCCCAAGGCACAGGTATTTAAACATAATCCCTTAAAATATGTTACAGTAAACATAATTATTGTTTATTTCAGCTTAAATCCTAATTGTTAATATAATGGACGTTAATTTGCGAACCACTTTCAGCTGCTGCGGTGCTTCCACTATATGCTAGCGTTCGCTTAAAACTTTATTACCAGTATTGCTTACCCCTGTATTTTCAATTTCCTTCCTTCATAAACGAACGAATTCTCTACCGAAATAACCATTTTCCGTTTTTCGTTTAAAATGTTGGCTGTTATTTTTCAATATCTCTCAATTAACAATGTTAAAATTATGAGCTTTAGATAAGTGGATTTGCTGTTTTACTTTGTATTCTTTTGATATTTTGATGGTTTTGTTAATTCCTTTTGTTATTATCTACAGTTTATATTAAAACATGATTTTCTTTTTACGAGCACACGAACTTGCAATGTTTCTCTTATTTTTTTTTTATTTTTTTTTTTTTATAAAACGTTGCCCCACACTAGGAATTTCTCCTGTATCGTGGGTGCGTTTACAAACATTTAAAGTCACATACACAAACAACCAGACCCGGAACAACTATCTGTAGGCCATACAAATATTTGTTCCGTGCGGGGATCGAACCCGCGACACGCAGCGCAACAGCCAATCGCTTAACTACTGCGCCAACCGTGTCGTTTGTAAGTAAGTTGTCGCCAAAATTTTCAATCCATTTTTCTTCTCTTTTTTGTTTTGACGTTCAGTTTCTTCTTCTGATTTATTTTCCTGTTTTAGTATCCTGGTTTATTTAACCATCCATAATCCTACGTTATACTGGTTATTGACTGTTTTTTTTTTATTGGTAATTTTTACAAACTCGTATGTACCTACTCGTTTTACGCTAACATCAAGACTTCCACTGTTTTTATTCTCTCATTTTTTTCTACCACGATCTCTCTTGCTTCTTATGCCATGGCCTGTTAGTCCACCTTCTCCGGATTACAATTTGTTGTCGTAATATTAAAACCTTTCTTTTCCAACGCCTATATGCCTTTCTCTGTCTGCCTTGTTACTTTTTTATATACATATTTCAGTGTCTTTGTTCCATTCCGTCTTCCACATTCCTAGTTTTATGTACTAAGTTGGGAAAACTGGATGTCTTCATCTGCTTTTCCCTTTCCCAAGTTCTATGTTGGGATCAGCTTCCAGTCTAACCAGATGCAGCTGAATTCACAAGGACTGCCTATCTGACCTCCACAACCCAGTAACAGGGCAACACGATACCGTTTTATAAATATGGAAGGAACACATCCAGGCCCTTTCCATATGTTTATGTGTGCTTATTCAAGTGATCTGCCATCTGTAATAAAGCAACGAAATATTTCGTGCCCACTGCTAATATTTCCAAAACTATACCAGACTAATGTGAGCTTAATAAATTGTCTAGTACCAACCTCCTTTTACGGTAGTACATTATAACGATAAATGTGAGTAGACTGGTGCCAACTCCCATGTTATATTTACTCCCTAATCTAAGAGCCAGCATAATTACGTACTCCTGGTTTATTTTAACGAACGTTTAACTGTATAGGCTATAAAGAGTGTGTTTGAACCTGAGTGAACTCAGACTGGGTTATACGGGTAAAGGAAATTCCTTAATTTCTCATGTAAGGTACAAAATATGTCAAATGTTTTAATATTTGAGGGGCTCGTGGCTCATTAATAGCAGCCGTATGGTCGAACTTCAAGGTAAAGCAACGCTGGCCGAGGTATATCCTTGGATGGGGCTTAGAAATATAGCAATACATCAGTGAACACTACATTAAATTCCATGCAGCAGTTTTTGGACCGACAAAAAATCTAAAAACTGTTGTTTTGGCATCCGTTGCTCTATAAAAGACCCCCGTATTAGTGTTTTCCATTTTCAATATCTATAATGTACAGCCATCAGCTTTTTACAATTTTATTATATGTTTAGATGATGTTTATTGAATTTTTCCTACTTACTGGCTGCTGATGCATTCAGTGCAATTCTGTATGATTTGACCAAATTTGAAGCAGGTTTTCAATTCGACTGTACCTATAGGAGTATAGGAGCTAACTTGACATACACGTGCTACTACTTACGTACATGACACGTGCAATACTGGATTATCCAGGATAAGTCCTTTTACCTTGTATGTCACTTATTTGAATTCCCCAAACTGGCCGTGGTTAACGAGAGCTTAGGCTGTTTATCATTTATATATTGCGAGCAGAGGGACACATAATATATTTCCGAAGGGTATGTGAAAGAAAAGAAAAAGAAAGAAAGAAAAATCATTTATTTGGGACACGTACAGGTAATAAAAATCACAAAAGAAAAAAGAAACTAAAAAAAATATAAAAATAAAAGCACCAATGCGAGGTCAAAAAGGCCAAAGTCTAATCCAAATAAGTAGAAAAATTAAGGGCTCCGTTTGACCCCGCAAATAGTTGAATAAATCCTGAAACTTTCCCCGTACAGTACCTACTTAAGTTAAAGCATATTGAAGTTAACCACGAGGTTTTTTCTCCGTCTCATATTCTAGAAGGATTTTGAACTACTATATAATCCAAAGCTTAAGCTCACCTACATGGTTGAACGACCATTTACCTCAATTATGGTTCGTTAAGTTGGACGAGATGTCTTGAGACTTGAAATATTTTCGTCCTAACGCAATTGTTTACGTTATCGTAACGGCATTTTCCCAGTACTGTTGCATTATTCAGGTGCAAATGTATTTTTTATTTAACATTAAAGGACAGCAACACTTACCCTCAAAATCGATTATCTTTTACATTTTTTGAAGTGAAACTTCTTTATCGGGGTTGGAAAAAAATTTAGTGTAACATTTTTGAAATCCAGGTGGCGATTGCATCGACTTCCCTCTTATGGAAGTGACCCATGACCCGCTTTGAGTAGTGATGACTTTGACCACTAGGTGGTGTCGTGCAATTGTCATTTACCAATAGCATATCGTTTTAACGGACTTACTCCTACCACTATACTTGACCGTTTTTCTATTGCACGCTTATTTATTCCCAACGCTCTATAGTGACGTGATAAATATATATATATGTTATATTGAAGTGATCAGCAAAATCAAAGGGTTTATTTTAATTCTAATTCCAGTGAATTTCTAAAAAAAGCAAGTAATTACATCTCTTTTTCTAATACTTAGGTGTAATTATGGTATTTATTTTTCCACGTTATTTAAAATTAACCTCAGTTTTTGATTGTATTTTTCAATACACTAACACGTGGGTGTAATTATGGTATCAATATATTTCGTATTTCAGTTACCATAAGCCATTAATAACACAAATATATAATAACGACATCAATGATAGTAATAATTCTATTACAATTAATGAAATTCAATAATAATCTTTGTAGTAATAAGCTAAAATGAAATAATTGTAGAATTTGTATTTATGTCTATGATAATAAAACCCTTTTATTATACCAATTTCTGTAAAGTTGCATATAGTAAATTATTTTTTGAAAAATAACGTCATAAAGAAGTTTCACTTCTTACGAGTGTACGCTAGTACACGCACACATTTTTTAAAATAAATAATAACTACTTAAGTCATTTTATTTTGTTCATCTTAGACATCTTAACATCGGCGAAGGAAAACATCAAGAGTAAACTTTGACTCATAAATTGATACAAGTCTAAAAACAATTACCCGCCTTGATTAAGCGTGGTGATTATTGCTTATACCTTCTAGAGTGACATGCTGGTACATACATACATTGATATTAAATTTAAAAGAAAAAAATGGCATATTTGAGGGCTGCCATTTTACCGGTAATGCCAGACTGGTCATGACCAGCGGTTTCGTGTCTGATCTTCTCCATAGTTCCCAACTTTACTTCGAAATGGTCCTGACTGACTCCCAGACAATTTAGAAGTGCATGTTGGTTTAATTGTAATAAAAACTTTAAAATGAGTTTGAGGGTACAGACGCCAGCACATCAAGATACCCCAAACTCTCAAATAAACCCAATCGAATATGAACCTTATTTCTTTTGGGATAAAATTGAAAAACCATCTAAAAAATTTGACACATTGGGGTAGTTTGATGTGCTGGCCTCTGTACTATGTCAAACTTTCAACTGCTCTCAAAGTGAAGATTTTTAGAGGCTTTCTTTTGTATACACATACATATATACATCAGAGGCCTTACTCACGCCTTTTTTCCATGGAGGTAGGCAGAAACTACAGAACGCCACCTGCTACGCTTGGCATGTGATTTGCCAAGACTTGCGAAATACAACAAAAACTGTCTTGCAATGTGCGTACGTATTTATAACAAAATACCAAGTCGCTTTAAAATATTGAACTCGAGAAAATTTAAGATAGCACAACATAAGATAGAACACACAAGTGGGTTATTGAATGTAATTTTTACAGTTTAAAAGATTTTATGGATGTGAGATGTTGATTCCTTTTGTCAAAATATAAATTTTTGCGTGCTATGTTATATCTTAGCGAAACATGTTGAGCTACTGTAATAATATTATCATCAATGTATACCATGTTTTACGCAAATAAATTATTTACTTACCTACTTACGATCCTTACACACTCCTTTTGCTTCGTTTACGTTTCATACAACTGGTCAACATCACTAATAAGGTCAGTGTATGTCCTTTTAGGGCGTCCCCTCTATCGTCCCCCTTTCTACTTACATCTGGCTGCTTTTCTATGATATTCAAAGTAGCTCAAATTTAATTCCACTTCAAATAAATTCGTTTCCGAGTTTAAAGGGTGCCACGAAAGTACAGTTGAGGCTTTAATGCCGTGAATTTTTGTGAAATTTCGGGAGTGTCGGCAAATGTCGGACAAGTTTGATGAGGATGGGGTAGTTCGGACGGATGAGGCTCTTAAACTTTGTTATCATCTGACCGCGCTCTCTGTTGGAGGTGGCAGGTTATCCTCTGGGTAGGGCTGTCAGTCTTTTGGGGATTGTGTTGTTTTGGAATGGTAAAATGTAACAATTTATTTAATGCGAAAATAAGGTTATCAAAATAATAAATATATGTCGGAGAAAGCTTTGAGTCGGGTTTTTGTTGAACATTGTCTGCTTATTAGTAATTGGAAACAAGAGTAGAAAACCTACTTGGGTGAAGTTGATACAGGAAGTGGCAACACTGAATTGACGGTTGCCATAGAAGACATGGCAGTTTGACTTTTGAAGTGGCGGAACGTTAATGTTGGAACGTTGGATTGGGTTTTTTGATGGAGACGCGGGTGCGAGAGGTTATTCTGCCATCCTATATCGAAATCACCGCGTTTACCATATTGTAATCCGATTCCACCTTCCTAATCGAGTGATATTGCTAAATTATGTTAACCTTAGTGGATTAATACACGTCTGTACTAAGTGTTGTGACTATAATTTCGGTTATTCACCATGTACATATGATCATCCTGACGACGAGGTGTTTCCATGTGCCTCCGACATATATATAAACGGTAGAATTGGATTTAAAACTAGCATTTTGTAAATATATTTATTCTTTTAAAAACTGAAGGGGATGCGATGCTAGTTGTCTATAGGTAAACTATCTAGGTACCAAAGTACTCGTTAGCAGTACCTACGAGTATTGGGTAACCTTATCACACTCGAGGATGTATCTCGGTACATTTATGCGAAGCACAGCATCGAGGTCGCGCGCCGAATAAAAAATGCAATTAATTTTCTTCGTAAGTGCAATTTACTATCGTATACTTTGTTTTGTGAAGCCTAACTAATTTCTTAGTACAGTAAAACGGGGTGAATCGAAAATTTTAAAGTTTTGTTTCGATTCACCCCGGAATCGAAACAAAATTTTAAATGAGATTTAATAGTTGATTCAACATTATTATTTACTGACAAGGTGTTGAAATTATTAATTTATTAATTTAATACTTTAAGCACACAAATGTACAGAGGCGGACTTAATGCCATGGGCATTTTCTACCAGTCAACCTTTGGGTGATGCAGAGACAAACAGTGGCAGGTGCAATTTCTTAAAAAAAAAAGGGAAAGGAAATATATAATTAATCATTTCAATTCTTTCAAAACAATAAGAGTCCTAGCAGTAAACATACAATGTTAAACTAACGCGAAAATGACCTCCAAAGTGTTGTTTCTACTCACCCCTGCGTTTCTATTCACCCCGTTTTACGGTACACACAAATATTGTTTCATTACTCGGCCCTTCACATTATTTTACAGTTTATTGATAACTGTCTTAGTTAACCTACTTAGGCTTGCGGTAAACTTATCTAAATCTAAAACTAGTAAGTATTTTAAAATTACTCAAACAAGGTTGTATGAACCAGCGATCTGTAGCAACCCTTTCTCTGTCCGACAAAGTTTTGTAGTTATCTAACATTAGACCAACAAATCGGCTCACCTTAGGGCTATGGGTGAAGACCTTGGATCTTGCCAAGTTTCTCAGTAAATAGTGAAAAATATCGATTACTCCACAGTACATAAAGACTTGCGGTAATTAAGTAACTTGAGCGCCGGCACATAAGTTGACGGTAAATAAAAGTTTTTACTTAATGAGCTCGGTTTGTTTGTCGTTACGGGTAGTCAGATGCCTGAAAGTCTGACAATCAGTCTAACTGAATGGTATTGTGTTACCCTGTAGCTGGGTTATAGAGGTCAGGCCGTCGACTTATGTCAAATCCTGGTATTTAGGCTATATAACTAATATAACTTTTTCGATATTTGATTTCTGATGATCTTTCTTAAATACTTGTAAAAACTTTACTTATTTTTTTTACGGTATTAGTTGGTGCATCGATGTCTCTTCCAACCTGTATAAGAAGACCATAGCAGCAAATAAAACAACTGATATTTATGGTACGTCTAGAACTCTATATAGCTGAACTCTTGAGTCACAGGCGTGGCTTACCTACCATACAAACATGCCTCGCACTATCTTAAGGTTGGCCAACAGATTTGGCTCTAACTTTTAAATACCACAGTTACCATCTTTTCTTGCTAGGTAAACTTGTAACCATATTGCCATTTTGATGGACCAACCGTTTAAGCTTAACAATACTAGTAATATTCAAATCGCGAAAAACACACGCGTTATAATCTATATAGCATATTGTTTTAGACGCTATCAATATAACGCGTTGTAACAAAGACTCGGTTGCAAGTTAAACGCGTAGACGTTATCAATTTTATTTCACAAAAAACTAAGCGAAAGAAGACAAACAAACGACGGCGCCCGGCCACTGTGCTGCTATCATCATAGAGCCCCACTGTGAGTGACATGAAGTCTAATTTACTGCAACGTTATATTATAACGTGAAGTGAGAGCCAATATAACAAATAGCGTGTTATATTCAGGCGTCATACGTTATATTAAACAACACTAAGACAAGACTCAATTATCTAGAACATCATAATCAAATAGCACAGGGATCTGAATGCAAATATAAATGCACATCTAATCAAGAACATAACAAAGAACCGAGTACATACTACTTATATAACAGTGCATTGTAATCAAATAATTATATATGATTGTGTCCATTGTGATGCAAATGTACTTGAGGCGAAGGTCGATGTCAGCTCCGTAAGAACAGCGGTCTAGATGGCGTCATGGTTTGAAAACAAAACACTATCATTTTGAGTTATCAATTGACTCGCCCTTTTGTAGTCCCTTATGTAACTAGTAATCTGTGGAAACGTTATTCATTGTATATACCCATATTCTTTGCTTTAACATTCGTTTATTACTTATTACACAAATATATTTTTTCCAGAAAAAAATGAAAAGTAATATGGTTTTGGATCTTCTGCATGTGAGGTGTGTATGAATGCAATGAAATGTAGAAATCTCTTATGAGAGTCTTTCATTTATTTTTAAAGACATAAGTCTTTACAGAAGACTTAGTTATACTTAGTTGTTACAGCTAAAGAAACATGGAACATGGTAAAAATAACGTAGTATCAGAAAAAGTGGGTGAATCAGACTACCTACTAACCCATTTACTATGACTCAAACTGACATTTTTTCCGTACCCCGATCAGATATAAATGGTCCGGTCTCAGCCTCATATATCCGAGAAACATCAAGCCTATGCCGTGATCTTTAAAAGTGGCACGCCCGCTTTCTCCGTTTCTATTTTCCGATCCAGATATTTCTTTAAATATTTTATTTATATATCGGCGTTACCGCGATCGTTCTGGGAGGTAAGCAGTGAATGTGCAGCAATTTGTTGAAGTACAAGATTGTGGTTGGTTGGTGTATGAAGCTATATATATAGATATATATTACCACAGACGAAAACGCGTGTACAATGCCACGTATTTGGGCCGAGACGAGGACCGCGAAAATAGACTTAGTGAAAAATCGATATAGAGGTGCCAGCCAGCGCATACTTACTTGCGCGCTCTTAAAAATTGTGTCAAGTGTTATTACTCTCTCTCCTATTGATGTAAGGGGTTGAAGGTTTCTTTGACTAATTAGTGGGAATGTTTTGCCTTGATTAGGAATTTAGGTTTGTTCCGGGTGCTCTGGGTATTTGCTACGCACAATAAAAAAATATCTATCTAAGTAATGTATTGTATTAAGTATATCAGTCATCTAGTACCCATAACACAAGCTCTACTTAGCTTTGGGTTAGATGATGCTGTGTGGATTGTCCAGCATTATTTATTTGTTTATTATTGGACTGAGAAGATTTTGCATTGTTAGATAGGGATAAGAAACGTCTGTTTGAGGAGAGATTCCTTTACCAATCTTGATCATTTTCAGCAGTTGCTTAACGTGTCGATCTGTGTTCCTCATGAGACCTGGGAAATTTAGTATAAGTATTTCTATTGGAAATTACCATTTGGTCTCGAATTAACATTGTACATGACCTGAATAGATACTGCTGGCTTATATGTTGCTATATTAATAGGATTAAAACAGTCTTGAGCCAATTGCAGCTTGTTGCTTGAAACTATTCAGAGTGACACAATTGTCGTACGTTCCATTTTTTTTGTATAATCTAAATAATTTATGTATGGACTAGCACTTTGTCCGCGTGTTCTTCTTCGTGGATTTGGTTATTTTCTCTTTAAACTTTAACATCCCCTGCACCCTCTTTAAAGCCATAAAAATACAGCCTGTGTGTGTAGGTGAACATAAAAAAATCTGTTACTTAGTTTTTGAGTTTACCCATAACAAACAAACAAACATACAAACCATAAAATCTTTCCTCTTTATAATACTATTATAGTTTAAATTAGATTAGAATAAGCGCAATGCACACTAGATTATCGTGGATTACCTACTCCATCGGAAATAAATTATTAAGTCATCAATTTTAACTAGTTAGCGTCAAGTTCAGTTAAGTTGCGTTAAGTTTAGTGAAGCCGCTAAGTAAGTACACATCGCTAAGTGAATTTTGAAGTGTAGTTCATGTGGGCGTCGCTGCTGGGTCATTAATCAATCAGGGTTGGCGCGAATCAATTATCGGTTATGCCACCATTGATTTATTCGTCTGGTCGGTATGGTCAAATGTTTTAGGTTTTAATACTGTTTTAGTGTCGGCTAAGATAGTTTTATGACATCTGAAAAATCAAAAGTCATTATTTCTTTTTTTTGTATGGCATTATTTGTGTGTACTATAGGTACACCTCTGCTTAAACTTTCAGAGAGTACAGGCGCGATGTTATGGAATTTTTTAAATTTTATTTTGCTTTTATAAGGTTAGACTATCTTAGACAGCACTGAAATCGGATAATGAAAACATTTAATAATATAAGTCTGACATCGCTCGCCTTGATCAAGCCTGGTGATTAATGGACGTGCCTTCTCTGTATGAGAAGAAGCCGTTGCCTTGCAGTGGGAGACTAACAAACTGGTATTATTCTTTTTTTAAATTACGTTTTTAATTATATGTGGTAAAGAGTGGTCCTAATGGGTTTCTTTAAATAATCACGTAATATATATATCAATTATACAGGTTTGATAAAATGTCAGAATTATAAATCAGTTCTAATTAACACGTTACTAGTTATTGCGGTTAAAACCATCTTTGAAGGGTGGGCGTTTTGGGGGACTGTCTTATGTAAACGTTTTTGACGTTCAAAAAGTGCTGATTCTCAGCCTAATTTGAATAAATGAATTTTGATTATGATTTTTTAACTTTTTAATCAGGAACGTCCAAAATACGTCTGCGGGTATCCTTATTCAGTTTCGGCGAGACATTTAAATAATATTCAATTACTCGTAAACGGTTTATCTTGGTTAATCTTTGATTGTGAATAATTGATTTGCTTAAGTAAATCAAAACTAATTAGGCACTTTGGTATAAATTATAAACAGGTTTGCGCTGATAGGTTCTGTCAATGCTTTTAACTCATCCTGCGTTAGATAAAATATAATCAGAATGATGGACAACTGGCATTATAACTGACAATATATATTCGCAGATATTCCTACTTAACCGACGAATAAAAGAAGGAGATTGTATGTTCGACTGTTTGTATTTTCTTTTGTATGGTCTCCGATTTTTCCGACAGTTCCGAACGGATTTAAAATTTTTTTTTTTGTTTAAAAGGGTAAACACTCGAGGTTATTAGGAGGTTACCCTCCTGGGATCCTAGAGAAGTCGATGGAACTCTTCAAATGTTTATAGGTGCGAGCTATAGCGATTTGGATATTTTTATAGCACTTCGTACATTTGCTCTCGGAAAGCATCATTTGGTGAAGTGGATCTGATGATGAACTACTTAATAATAAGTAAGCTGATGGTGAAGTACCACTAGAACTCTTCAAGAATTAACGTCACTGCATCGAGCAAAGCATTATTTTGTAAAAGATGATGAGCAGTTGACACAATTTTATTGTTTCTTAGATAAATTACAAACCAACCCACTGAAAAGCGAGAAATAAAAATCGATTTTACAAAAAAAAACAACTGCCTTAAAAATACTTTGTGGTATAATTTAAAATTAATCATACCACAAACAAACAACCACAGACACCAACATCCGAAAACAGTTCCGCAACAGTTATTTTACAGTTTTCAGTGTTTTTTTCGGGTCAGTTGATTTTTTCTAGAGTCAAGTTTTTTCCGATATTCCATTGCTTTTTCCAAAATCACTACAATAACTCCAAATTCTTACTGCAATCATTTTACTCCCTCAATGGTCCCGCGACTGCAAACGCTACTACTAGGCACGAACTCCTGATACGATATCCATTGGTATAAAAAAACATCTTGATTACCGTTACGACTTTTTTGAACTATTCAAATTAGTTGTTAGAAATCAGGTAGGTTACCAACTTACCCATGACGTTTGATCCATTATTTACGGGACACCTTGTATGAAACGAGTCTAACAGACAAAAAATAGGTACCTTGGTAGCGCTACGTTTTAAATACAGAACGGTAAATTTCCACTGCATAATTGTATTGAATACGACGACACGGTTGGCGTAGTAGTTAAGCGATTGGCTGTTGCGCTGCGTGTCGCGGGTTCGATCCCCGCACGGAACAAATATTTGTATGGCCTACAGATAGTTGTTCCGGGTCTGGTTGTTTGTGTATGTGAGTTTAAATGTTTGTAAACGCACCCACGATACAGGAGAAATTCCTAGTGTGGGGCAACGTTTATGCATTTATTAAAAAAAATGTTTTGTAAAGTTACCATCAAAGTACCGACCCACATGTTACATGCAAAATTGTTGGTTATTACTGTGTGGAGTTTGCAGTTGTTTATAACAAAAAGCTGATTTATGTTCGATATCAGTCGTACACGGGATGAACGGGGCGTAATGAGGTTGTAGCTTCGTATTACGGTAAGTTTGTTAATTACACTTTAATATGTGTTAGCAAACATTTCCGTGATATCGCACGCAATTTACATGACGGTGTTGTTTATGGGTTGGCAAATAATGATCCCAATTTTCAGGAAATAAACTTTAATTAAAATAATTATTTATGATAAATAAGTGATCATAAACTCGAAACCATTTTCCTCAATTCGTGATAGATTTAAAAGTTTTCAAAATACGAACTAAATCTCCCGTATGCATGACATTTTGAATATGTCTCGTTCATAAAGGTTGATGTTTCAAACCTAGCTTATTTTTTCGTTTCTATTTCTGGTTACTGGCCGAAAACGTAGCTACCTGTAAAAAAAAAGCAAAACGATTTTACTTCAGCAGTTTCGAATAAAGCGAACCTGTTGCGTCAGACGTGAAAAACGTGCGACATGACGGCGGGGCACTGGGTACTTTTTCCTTACGCAACACCAGCCCCCGATCTGGCATTATGTTGGTGTCAGATTCCTGACAGACAGACGGTCTAACCAGGTTAACGTATCATATAGAATTCGGTGAGACGTCGGTCAAAATCGGTGATTATGAGATTCTGTGTGGGATTTCTTTTTGTGGTGAATTAGGCAAAGGTCAGGCTTTTAGTATTTTTTTTTTTTTTTTTCTTAAAAAAAACGTTGCCCCACACTAGGAATTTCTCCTGTATCGTGGGTGCGTTTACAAACATTTAAAGTCACATACACAAACAACCAGACCCGGAACAACTATCTGTAGGCCTTACAAATATTTGTTCCGTGCGGGGATCGAACCCGCGACACGCAGCGCAACAGCCAATCGCTTAACTACTGCGCCAACCGTGTCGTCAAGTATTAAAGCAGGCTAAGTACAAGGTAAAGAAAATAAATATGAAATAATAGTATTCAATAAAAGTGTTCATATACAACCTCTAACGTGAACAGAGGGGTGTTATAAGTTTAACTTATGTATCTTTGTGTGTGTGTCTGTGGCATAGTACCTAGCTCCTAAACGCAGGACCCGATTTCAATCAGTTTCTTTTTGTTTTACAGGTGGTTTGATCGATAGTGTAGCTATAATTAAAACATATATGTTTAGCCGTTTGAAGATCATTTGCTGTTCTTTTTGGGAAATTAGTTAAAATATTACAGTCCAATACGGGGCTTTTAATTATTACACGGACTGTCGGACACTGTCTCCCATTCTTGCGAAGTCATCCCATTACCAACGTCATACCATACCTCACATCATATCATACCTTTGAAGAGAGGCCAGGATGGGGTTTAACCTTTCATAACCAGGAACCACACGCACGCTTAAAATGTTTAACAAAGTTTGTGAATGTTTTGAATATTATAAATAACGAATTCACGTTATGGTACGAACACTTTAGGGAATTCTACTCCAAGGCTCGACAACTTTACTAACGAGTGAAAAGAGGTTCGTAACTTTACCTTACCTTCTTTGTTTATACAGTTGGTTAGCCTTGGATACCAGCAGTGGTACTCGTATTTTGTAAAAAATCACCCTGTGTAAACTTAGTAAGTTGGCTGTGTCGCTTAGCTAAAATTTAAAATTTCGCAAATTTTAGCTCGAAATTCAAATTTTCGTCATGTCTCGGTGTCATGTTGTGTGTTATTAAAAAAGTTATTCACGACCGTAACATAATTATGTGTATTTCGCTTTAATAATTAAAATTTGTATTAATAAAACTTCACGGGCTACCCTGACGCATCACCCTTAAGTTAGCTTAAAGTGTGAGTGTGTGAAGTGAGCTATCAGTTTCTTAACACTTACAACTCACTCCACTGCTCATTTCACCCGAGTTATCACGGGGATATTTCTAAAACGTCGACCGGCTGGAATTAAAAGAAAAAGTCGAATCAAGCATTGCTTTTGTTGTTAGAAAACGCTCTTTTTATTGCCGGCCGTCACATGACGGCACCGGTTTCTTAGAAAACCCTGCTTTAGGTCACGGTATTTGTAGATACGAGTAAGGAGGATTAATTAATATAGCAACAATAGATCTGAAATAAAACACTTTTCTTATCTATCCTCCATTTCTGGGAAAGGTTACTTGTTTAGCAAAGCTTATCCCCCAACAGCAACGTAAATAATTTGTTCTCCTACAAAGATTTTCATCTTCCCAGTAATAAAAATGATTTCATTTATCTCAAGCTCGCTGCTAAATGAAACTGCTTTTGTACTGTCAGCGTTAGTTTTTATACAGCTCAGTTTGGCTCACCCCGTCATAAATAACGAGCGTGAAACAAAACAAAACCTTGGGAACAATACAGCAGCTCAAATGTAGGTAATTTAAGCATTTAATGAGCACAATTATTAAACTACACCGCAGTGAAAATAATGCCAGCTTTCCGCTCCTTCAAAGGGGGTTGAAAGCTTCAAACGTAGCGCATGTATTCCAAAAGTATGTACGTTGATAAAGTTGAACTTAAGTGCAGAAAAATTGTAGGCTTGAAATATTGACCTCATTTATAACGGACTAGTACTTAACCCGCGACTACGTCCATGTGGATTTCGTACTTTCCCCTTCAAACTTTAAAATTCCTTCCATCCCCTTCAAACAGTACCTTTGAAAATGATAATAACCTGTAGCACTCAGGAGTAATGAACCTTTTTAACAGCGAAAACTTTTTTTTAATTGGACCATTAGTTCCGTAAATTTTACCTCTTTATAATATTGTTACAGTATAGATAGGCAATTCTTGTAACTTTACCTATAAATACTGGTCATTTAATTGCAGGAATATAATACACCTAAACAAGCTGAAAAAAGGTTTGGATCGTTTTTAATCGACAAAAAAATAGAGGAGGTTCTCAATTCGACGAGTAATTTGTTTTTGTGTTTGGCCGCGCATAACTTTTACTGTGTAGTCCACTTTTGACAATTCTTTTTTTAATGTATAGGCTATACCTCAAATTTGGTCCCGTTTCAATTTAAAAATAATAATCCACCCGTAAGTACATATAGAGAATAGGGGATTAGTCTTTTTTAACCTAGATTAATGTAGGTTGGATCCCTTATCTAAACAAATTGTGATTCAAAATGAGTTTTCAATTTTCTTATGGAGTTTCAGCAACAGAAATTACTTTTTAAAAGTTTCTTTGACAAATATGTACTTACTATCTACATGCAAACCTATGTGTGCAGTTAAATACATCACACCACATTATTGAATACACAAACATCAATGCCTGCGTAAATATGCATGCATAATACGAAACCTTTCACCGTTCGTCGGCTTCCAGTCTGATTGCAGCCAAATACCACTATTTTCCAAGGATCGACCCCTTGGTAAGACAGTTTACTTAAATAATAATGAAACAAGAACCTGTTCCTATCTCAAACCATAACCATGGTCTATGTCACTATCATTTCACTGATGTAGTTAAATCCCTAGGTGGGTGAAAGTCTTCCAAAGTTTTAACGGTGACACTTTTGGCTGAAAACCACTCTTGGCTCATCAAAACATTAACAACCAATCATACATATACATATGTGACGGTATGGTTCGCGCAGTAGCTGAGCGATTGGCTTCTGCGCCGAGTGTCATGGGTTCGATTGCCGCAAGGAACAAATATCTGTACGGTCTACAGGTAGTTGTTCCGGGTCTGTTTATGTATGTGAGTTTGAATGTTTGTAAACGTATCCACGATACAGAAGAAATTCCTAGAGTGGAGCAACGATAAAAACAATGATGAATATCACGAAATTTCATTTATCAAACCACGTTATAAGTAAGTTTGATGAATTAGATGTCGGTCGTTCAATTTGACCGTCTCAATCTGTACGGCCGAGCGGGTCTTAGCGATGGCCACGACCAAGCAATCTGTCTCCGGCTAGACGTCTAACATAGTGATATTAAACTTTGTACATACTCCTCACATGTTGTGTATATACGATGGCATTTAGTGACAGCGGCGTTTTAGAGATCCGTAGTCAAAGTCAAACAATCTGTTTTAATTAGACCATTAAGTAAAGGCAAAATAATTGTGAGCCGTCACGGGATGCCTGGCAGATGTGGAATATCAAAATTATTTTGTACAAGTAACATGCATAAAAGAACACATTGTTGGGTATCGATATCAAAAACAAATGAAACAAGAAAATTACTAATTTCATTTTTTCTTTCTTGCTCGCCACACCAATAATCTCACCACGCCAACAATCGGTTTCCCATCAAAATAAGCTGCCATGACTGCCGACAAAAGTGAAAACAAAAAAATATATATAAATGTGACGTGTTGCGCCATACTGTCAGTCAATCCTAAGTTTCCATCATGGAGGGTAATGTTCAGAAGAACCAGCTCTGTATATGAAAAACAGTGCTTCAAAAATCGTCAAATTATGGTGGGACACCGGTAGCGAATGGGTTAATTTTAAATAGCGCCAAAGGTTGTCCACATTATTTCATAGCAGTTTTATTGGTTATATTTTCGACGACCGATGTGGCGCGGTGGGCGAAGGTCCGCCTGCAACGCAGGAGGTTGCGGGTTCGATTCCCGCCCTGGAACAAATGTTTGTACGATCTACAAATATTTGTTTCGGGTGTTCTGGGTATTTACTATGTATAATAAAAAAACATCTATTTATGTAATGTATTGTATTAAGTATATCAGTCATCTAGTACCCATAACACAAGCTCTGCTTACCTTGGGGCTAGATGATGCTGTGTGGATTGTCCAGCATTATTTATTATTTATTTTATTTTATTTATTTATTAACGGTTTATTGGTTACGTAAAGGTTTTAAATACTGCAGTTCCATCAACTATCCTAGTCACCAAAATATTAAAATTTAAACTCAGTACACTTCATAACGACTAAATTCATATCATTCTGTCTTCCCACACTATTTTGGTGGGTTTTTTTGTTGTAATTTTCTGCTCACAACTTGACACTTTTTCGACTTTTCGCCCTCGTGAGACGGGTCTGCTTACCTCTACCTTCCATTGTTTCCATGGCAGTCCCCACGGATGCCTATTTTTTTGTTTTAATTCAACGTGTTTGTGTGCCATTTTGAGAACTCTACTTGCTGTTCAAGTCTTCGCGAATACTTTGTTAATTTTCAGCTTACTTTAATGTTCTTAATTAAACATTATGAGACGATCAATCAAAACAGTCTACATAGAATAATACCACCCCGTAATTGTTCCACTGAAAGGGAAAAACCTCTTCTCATACAGAGAAGACACTAGCATTATTTAACTCGCTTGTTCAAGACAGGTTGGAGATTTTAGACTTATATTAATTACAATCTCGGAGATGTCTAAGAATAACTAAGAAATACGTGTGAAATGAGAAAGTTGTGTTAGGACTTACCTGGATTTGAACTCACAACCTCGTGCATAAGAGGCTAAGTGTTAACCACTAAGCCAGGATACTCAGTCTACACAGCCGTCCACAAAATGTAGATACCAAAATGATTAAAAATTTAAGCGAACATCGCTTTAGCTGTTATTAACTTAAACTAGGTTGATCATTTGTACGAAGTAGGTAAACCAATTTCCTCTTGCCGGTAAAATGTTAAGCCCACATATTCCTGGCATATGTCTGAGACTCTAGCTAGACATTAATTTAAGACCGTTACCTTAATAATCTTCTCACGGTAGCATCATGAGAAATTGTAACTAAAATGTAACATAGTTTGAGCGAGGGTTCAACACGAGCGTAAACCGTGATCAGCTTTACATTACAAACCGGCTTTTAGTATTCCCGTGTCGTCTGCCGAGCTAATTTTAATTTTAAATTTCGAGCTTTGTGAATATGATTTATTAACATAATCCTTATTTATTGGAAATAAATAACGGGCAGCCTCTTTGGTCTAGTGGTTGCAAGGCCTACTGCTGAACATGAGGTCATTGGTTCAATACGCAGATCGGGAAAAGTGTTATTGGATTTTACCATCTGGAATTTGTTACTAGTAGCCCGGAGTCTGGAAATGTGGCACTAGGCTCGCCCCTTTAACATGGGCCTTATACATAGCTGGGGTAATGTCAGTGTTCCATAGGTAGACACATCACTGGCAAACCCTTTGGGTATACGGGCGTGATGTTATATTTATTAATTTAGGTATCGTGTAGTGTAAGTGAAAACGGGCAAAAGGCTCATTGTATCATTGAACTGCACCAGTCACTCAGATAATAAATTTGCAATTTAATCTCGTATCAAACCTCGAAAACTGCATAAAATATTAACAAAATGTAGTTCATTGTACTATTTGTACTTGCAATAAAACGTTCCAATTCGTACTCGTAAAAATAATTGGGACAGCGAATATTGAGAGGAATGGGAAATAATAATGTCGCAACAAAACGAATAACTCCTGATCTCATTCACTACCTTTGTTTCAGACACGACCAGCATTTTAATATTAAACCATTTTTAAATATAAATGAGAAAAGTTATGGCTTCGGCAATAATTAAGAATTAATAGCGTGCAATCAAAGATTAATTAAAATAATTAAGTGTCCATGACAGGAACAGTGATTAATTAAAAAAGGAAATTGATAATGAAAATGTAAAAATATCGTAATTGTGTGACGAGCGCGCGTAATCATCCGGATAAAATGTCGATACCATCGTATAACTTGGAATAAGTAAATTATAAGTCGCGGATCAAGTTTTAATGAAATAATGGACTTGTCGCTAATCTCGCTAGCTGTCTCGAACATTTGTTAAAAACATCAAGGAAATATTAGACTTACATTTTTGTTTTAGTGTTATTTTTTTGGTTTCTGGCCGTCAAACTCGAAGTTTCTTTATCATCCGGCCGTCCGTCTCAGTTCATAAACAAGGATACACTGAGATGAATAAGGCACTAGATTTAGCTCGAGACTTCTTTCTTGTACTTCTAGGTGAAGTATTTTGTAGTTTTCCGTAGTTTCAGCTAAATTAACTTTTCCTTTCTGATAAATATCTTCTGGAAAAGTAACATAAATAAGTTTTTTAATAACTTGCCGTAGCTCCAACAGAGTTCGTTGTTATATATAACCATACAAAATAATGATATAAACACTGCACGTTTGTTCGAAGTGTACGGATTAGAAGCTTTCAAAAGATTAACTGGGGCAGACCTCCATCTGACCATTTCATTAAAACTTCCTCCCGCATAGCACCCTAATTACATTAAAAAACAAAAATCATTCCGTGACTCAATTAAATGTGCGTATAACCGGTGTAACCCGTGACTCATCCAAATGTACGGATTAATTGTGACATAGACATTCGTTCTTTACTAACTCACCTACATTCGCGACTAGTATTTACGCGTATTCATCGTATTATATCAACGCTGTTCGATTTGTAAAATTAATTTGGATGCACTGATTCGATTACCGCGGGGTCGATCAATCGTAATTTCCTCTCGATTCATTTGAATCTCTGCTCTAATTATGAATTTTATTTGTTTCAGATACTACGACGGGCTGACCACACAAAATTAATAATTAATTAGTATAATATTAAAAAAATATCGAATAAACGACAAAGCGCCTTCAATTTTCCAATTACGCATTAGCTAGCTAAATAAGAAGATAAGATAGTGTAGGTTTACTAGAAGATAAAGTTGTGGTTGTGAGGCGCGAAGTGTCGCGCGCGTCGTTCGTTAGTGTCGCGGGGATCAATGCGTGTGTGTCGTGTCGCGCGCGTCGGCCGGCTGTCGGCGTGAGAGAGTCGCGCTCGTGCGCGTCGGGCGGCAAGATTGAGGTGGTGGCCGGGTGCGGGTGGGGCAGGCGCGCGCGCGTGCGGCCGCTGCACGCGCTGGGCCGCGCGGCCGGAGTGATGTTGGCGTCGCAGCGCTCGCAGTCCTGTAACGAAGAGGGCGCGTTCTTCGGGGCGCGTGCGCTGCGCCGGCCGCGCGGCAAAGGCAGCGGCAGTCCCACCTGCTAGGGGTACGCCATGTCGCTGCGCAGCCTGCATCGGCGGCTATCATCCGCCAATAACACGTAAGTTGTATTTTTGTAAGCTAGTTTTTACACGACAATGATAACCAATTACTTCGTGTTACCTAAATAGGAACCAAGCCCGGCAGCTGATGTTATTTGCCTTCTAGAATTACTAGGCTGACTGCAGACTTAATGGTCCATAACAACTGCCATAGATATGTACATGACAGTCGATGTGTTTCAATATTCAGCTGACGAGAGTTAGCATCCATTGGTTTTACCTAGTGGACATACTCATACCTAGTTATCGACACATAATTGCTTTGATTGGGCACTCAACCCAATTATTGATACGAGCCCATTTAGAAGCTTTCCCATTCATATTTATTCCAATCTGAAAGACGCTCAAACGTACTCTACCGACAAGTCATCAAAATGTCGAACGGTCGACCATCGGGTTGTGAATATTCAATTACCGAACCTAAATCCAGAGCGCACTGCCATAAATCCAGCGAGAGTGAGCGAAAACAAGCCTTATGGCATAACAAGTAGATTGATTTTAGTACGAGTGGGTTCTAAATCGGTTATTACTTAGGGGTGATAATCGTGGCATAATTTATGCAAATTTGTAGGTGCGTAGGCTATACCTACTGCTGATTTTGTGTACAAGAATGGCTGCATTCATTGAACCAAACACAACTTTGTCTCTTTGAAGCAGTTTTTGCCTAAATGGCGGTCAGATTAGGTAGCTTGATTTCGAATTTTATCTACTATCACATAGTATTTCGTAGCTTAGTCGAAAGTCGAAAGACATACCCAATACCAAGAAATAAAGAAATATGGCTATGGGATTCGCCCGCTGGGGGTTCCGTAGCTTGTCGAAAAAATATTCCTCCTATGTTTGGATGTAAGGGAGCACTGTTCTAGCACTGATTGCTAGAAATTGGCTAGTAAACTGTAAAAATTACTAAAATTCCAGCGACTAGATGAATTGCAGATTTATCGCTTTACACATTTCACAGGGAATGGTGTATTTACGGACATTTTTCATTATTAAGTCAAAAACTACTAACTTTATTTTACTATTTATTCAATTAGTAAAATTGTGGAGCAAAAGAGGACTTAATGCCAAGCATTCCGTCATCACATAAAAAACGTAAAAAAAAGGAAAAAGCTACGAAATGTATCGTAGATTTTTCCTTTTTTTACAAAGCTACGAAAAATTTCGTAGCTTTTTCCTTTTTTTACATGGCACAAGCTTGAAAGAAAATAATTGACTTTTAAAGTTGCCATGCTTGTGAAAAATTGGGCAACGCAGTGATTATGGACGGATGGAAAAAACTGTCGGCTCTTTATAGAATCTTCCTACCTACATTGTCATTCGGTTTAACTTCATTGAAAATAATAAAAAGTTTACTGAAAATAATAGTAAGAAGAGAGCTAACCACACCTCCCAACTATCGTGCAAGCTTCCAATTACAATAACCTGGCATATAAGGGGTTCAAGTACGCTCCAAATCTTTAACATAAGTTTCTGATGACATCGAAGTCCCGTTTTACGTTTTATAACGTCATATGATAATTTTATACTTATCAATTTGACCCAGTTCCCCTTTCTAAATTTCATACTATTCCAAATTTCAAGTTAGTTCCAGTTATTGGTAGTTCCTGAAATAAACAGCTGTGCTAGACAGAACAACAAACATATTAAGTTGTGCCATAACCCTTTTTTACCATTTCGATACGGAACCCAAAAAACACGACATCGATACCGAAACGCTTCCAAAGATACATAAATCATGTTGATGGACGTATGAAAGGGTCGTGACGTCGACAAGGTCATGGGACACGATTGTACTTGTGTGCCGTCTGGCGTCCGATACCAATACGTTGTATGGGGAAGCGTCCAGCTACATACACCCACTGTGGACGTTCAATGGGCTGGACATTTGCAATAGTTTGCATTCATCATTGATGTAACGGATGTTACTGTGTTATGATTTTGCCGTTTCAATTACAGTCTCTGTGTGTTCAGTTCTGTGCTTGTTGCCTTTGTGTGAATTACTTTGAGAGTCGCTTACATTTACCTATTCATAAAGATGAAGTTTTTTTTTGTTTGAACACAGTCATCTATTGAGCTAAATGTCCGAAACATTTTTGTATTTAAATTTAATTTATTTAAATATTCTCGTACTTGGAACCTGTTTTTGTCTCAGGGGTCTCCTCCATAGCCTTCATGTGTGCCATATTCGACCAATGTCCCAAATGATAACATACATAACATCACGCCTGGTATCTACATCTACCCGAACGGGTAGGCAGAGGTGCACCTATAGTTACATCCACATTATGTTTAAGTCCCATGTAATAGGGGGCGTGCCTTTTGCTATCACCGGGCTACTTTAAGAAACTTCTATTGACAAAACTCAAGAACCCTTTGCCCGATCTGGGAATCGAACCCAGGACCTCATGCTCAGCAGTCGCGCTTGAGACCTCTAGACCAACGAGGCAGTCAAATTTTATTCCCAAATTATTTTCAATAAAATTACGATAAATTGAAAAGCGTATCTTTCATTTCATTTACATAAGCATATCTTTAAGCTTAGTATTCTTTAAACGTATGAAGTTCGTACCTACATAAAGGGCGGGAAATTTTCCCAAACCGCGGGTAAATCATTGTTCCCCTTTTTATGGTTAATCTAAAGAAATCATTGATTGCCTTTCATGTTAGGAAGTTACGAGTTTATGTGTCGGTACGGCTGATTTATTTTATTATTTATACTTTTTATTTTTATTCGTAGTATTTCAGTGAAAATGTAAGGAGAATTTGCTTGGTTTCCAGTTTCCAAAGTCAAATATTTTATTTTGCGTCCGCGGTAAAAAGGAAATTCTAGCTAAGTATTATTCTTTGTTGAAAATTTTAGTTATTTATGTCGATGATTACCAAGTTTGAGATTCAAGCATAATACGTAACATCACGCCTGTAATCCCCACAGGGTTAAGCAGAGGCGTATCTATTGTACACCCTCCATTTGGGCAGTTATGTTCAAGTCCCATGTAATACGGGGCGAGCCTATTACCATCAACCGGGTTCAAATCCAGACCCCTGGATGCTAGTGAGAAATTCCAGATGGAAAAACCTAATAAAACTTTGCCCGACCCGGGAATCGAACCTAGGACCTTGCGTTCAGCAGAAGCGATTCCAACCACTAGACCAACGAGGCAGTCTTTCAGTATTCAATTATTCTTCTGTTTGAATAAATATTATCATTTTCTTTGCGGAAGTCTCTTAGGGATAAACTAATACCAAATGCATTAAATCGCGCTATTTCTACGCGATTTCATATTTATGTTCGTTTGCATAGTGTTTGATAAGATTATGGCTTAGTGATAACAGGCTTATCAACCATTTTATATAAATTGGCTTTTTTGGAAGGCTCTACAAAATTCACCTTCTACGCTACTGACCTAGAAATGAAATATAGAAATTGTCAGTAATATAATTTTATAAAATAAATTTATTTTACGTAGCATGTGCTTTATACTCGTACATTGAACAAAATTCAACACATTTTTTGGGTCAATTTTGATAAAATTGAATTTTGCAGACTACATTAAAGGAATCGCCATAAGTAAAACTATTATTATTATTTATAAAAAAAATATGACTAGGTATATTTTCATTGTTGGGATAGCAGATATTCTACGAGCCAGCGTAGCACACAAGAATTTGGCGTAGCTTAGAACTCCGTAGAATTTCGTAGCAACGGCTTCTGTGATGTCTACCCCGTAGACACTTCGACCGCTTGTCGTTGCAATTTTAGTCTTACTCCATAATCAGACGGTTGAAATTTGCATAGCACATACGTTGTTGCTTATAGGTCTTTGGGCAGCGTACAAGGGTCACACCACAAAGTGGATTTCAAACCGCGTAGAACGTATTTCCGCCCTTTATATACGTAGTCATAGCATGTGTAGTGAGTCCTATTGTTGGAAACCAGCTTAGCTTTAATTAAAGCCTCCAATCATTATTCTCTTTTATTTCAACGTTTTGTACAGCTTTCAATTAAAGTAATTAGTGCTCTTGTTACTACACAAACAATATATGTTTAATATAGTGTCTGTGAATGGACGAGATTTAGTAACACAAGCGGAATGGTAGTATGCAAAATATAGTGGACATAAAGACTGTATGTTGGCAATATATTGTAAAAAAAATACTATAGAATAGATAAAAAAAAGGGACAGTTATTTATGCGTCTATGAAACGTGTCTAACTACACAGACAGTGGTATGTACGTGAGAAGAATCAGAGGCCGAAGTTAGGCGCCGTCCCTTTCCTCTGAAAGCTTTTAATTTATATGCCCCAGTCGTGGGAATCAACAATGTGCGGGATCAAATTAAATAAGCTCACGTTACGCCACATGATAGATACCTATTGATTTCTGATGACGATAAATCTAAAAAAGGCACAAATAGAAGGTAGTCTGAACTCATCCAACAATCTTCTCGTCCTCTGTCCTATCAGAAATATGAGACTTCTTTTCATGTTCAGGCCATTCATAAACGCGCCTTACCTACTTAAATAAAATATAAATATTGCTGGACAATCCACACAGCATCATCTAGCCCCAAGCTAAGCAGAGCTTGTGTTATGGGTACTAGATGACTGATATACTTAATACAATACATTACATAGATAGATATTTTTATTATATATAGCAAATACCCAGAACACCCGGAACAAATATTTGTAGATCGTACAAACATTTGTCCCAAGGCGGGAATCGAACCCGCAACCTCTTGCGTCGCAGGCGGACCTTCGCCCGCCGCGCCACATCGGTCGTCAAAATTGAAACAAAAAATATTATATATTTTTTGTTTCACCCACGTTCTAACGTACCCCCACGTTATCTTTCCACTACCCTTGTTGAACTGGTACAGAATGACTAAGGTATTAGTTCCACCTCTGTACATTTTATGATGCATACAATATTCAAATAAATGAACTCACAATTTCAAGTAACAAAACTAATAGCTGCCGTTGACCCAGTAATCAGCTGTGGGTTCTAGAAATTACGAGGAGATTTTTGTTTTTTTTTTATCGTCATTAGATATACGTATTGATACCGATCACATCAGCGCAGATTCACAAGCTAAATTAATTTGGCCTTGTTTACTATGCGAAACTACAAAGCAGACTGTTCTCCGACCCAGCTTTGGCGACTTTTAATTATCTAAGTAAACAGTATTGTAGGAACTTTCATATCGTTCCTTTTTGCTGTGTTACTTTTATTTATTTATCTAATACTTCAACCACACTAATGCACAGAGGCGGATTTAATGCCATATGCAATTTCTACCAGTCATCCTTTGGGTGATGTTGAGACAAACAGTGGTAGGTGAAATTTACAATTTAAAATACATATTTATGTACTATAAATACAATTTAGTAGAATTAAATATAAACTATTAGTGTGAATAATAAAGGTAATTTCAACTAAATTTTTCTCTGTCTGTCTGCTTGTTTGAGGTAATCTCCGAAATGGCTGGATCGATTTTGACGGGACTTTCACTGGCAGATAGCTGATGTGTTAAGGAGAAAGTAAAGCTTCTTTTATTTTTGAAAAATAATTCGGGTCCCATAAAGATTTGACGACCTATGTGGCGCAGCGGGCGAAGAATCGCCTGCGACGCAGAAGGTTGCGGGTTCGATTCCCGCCTTGGGACAAATGTTTGTACGTTCTACACAGATTTTTTCCGGGTGTTCTGGGTATTTGCTATGTTTAATGAAAAATATCTATCTATGCAATGTATTGTATTAACTATATCAGTCATCTAGTTGATGCTGTGTGGATTGTCCAGCATTATTTATTTATTTTACTTATATTCACATAAATTCCACGTACACGAAGTCACGGGCACAACTCATAATATTTAGCGTTAAAAATCCTCCTCTCGAATAGCATCAGAATTAGAGAGTTTTCATGACGATGCATACTTTATCACTTCGCTTAATAATACTCAAAAGACACGTGGTTGTGGCTCGTGGGTGAAACTTTTACGCGAATTAAAATAAAATTGTCGAAACTGTAAATGTAGGGATATATTTTTTGTATTCTATTTTACATGAAGTATTTTGGGGATTATCTGCATGCTTTTCGTAATTGTAGGTTACTAGTCTATTTTCCATCCTTGATTGGTGGCGGACGAAATATAAGGCGGGTCCCAAACCAATTATATTTTAGAAGAAAGAAGAAATTTTAGACACTAAAATGAGACTCACATCCGAAACGAAATAACAAAAAAAAGGTATTTGCCGCGAAATATACTTTTAACAAAGTAGACAATCCCATTTTTCAACCGGATTCTTGAAATACAAGATCAAAACTAACGAATTATGAGTGGAAAAATAAAATGGGAAATGCGGTAGCGCAGAAATAGTCCTAGCTTGGGCTCGGGGAACGAACAAAAGTAAGTAATGAGAATTTGTGCAGGAGAATGAAAAAAAGTTCTACGTAAGAAGGATTTGTTGAGATCAGCGAATAAAAATGGCATCGCGTAACTCGCCGGAATAATATTTGTAGGGGTTTTTTTTAAAGTAGAATAAGTTGAAGAAAGACAGTGCTTGGCGTTTAACTTGATCATGTGATGATTCCATTGTCCCGACCAAACGGTTGACTTATTAGATCAGGTTGAACCGTTAAATCATTTAGAAACACAATTAAAAAAAAAAAATAAGAAAAAAAAAATTGTAATGAAATAATTAATCAAAATAATTAAATGAAATTAGTCTAAATGATTTAAAACATTATTTTTTATGCGAAACTAGCCCTTGATTTTGGCCGCGTTGAATTTAACAAAACTACCCATGTTTTGTTAAATTCAACGCGGCCTTATTATTGCGTGTAACCCTGATTCTTTTTATATTCTAAAAGTAGCCTAATTTACTCCTTAATATCAACTTACTTCGAGTGAAACTCCTGTCCTGTCCTGACAGACTAACAGACAAACAGACAAATAAAACATTGAAACATTGATTTTTGGGTTAACTACCGTATAAACTTTCATTGCTTGCTGTTATTTTGACATTGCAAACAGACACTTCAATTTTATTTATTAGTATAGACGTATAGATGAACCACAAACGTTGTATCATCGCGCATTTCTATTCTTTGCAGACTGGCAGTGACCACACTGTAGTTATTGTCAGTGTTTTAATAGACTGATGACAAGGGTAATAATCAAAATAAACGACGGCACGGTTGGGGCAGTGGCTGAGCGATCGACTGCTGCGCTGCGTGTCGTGGGTTCGATTCCCGCACGGAACAAATATTTGTATGGCCTACAGTTACTTTTTCCGGGTCTGGCTGTTTGTGTATGTGACTTTAAATGTTTGTAAACGCACCCACGACACAGGAGAAATTCCTAGTGTGGGGCAACGTTTTAAATAAACAAAATTGATGAAACCTCATAAATATTTTAAAATGAACTGCTACTCCTGGAAATAATCGTTGTCGTGTCTCCCAATGGGTAATATTTACCACTCACAAAATTTTCTCGTAATATACCTAAATCCAATTTACAAGTCCATTCCTGATAACAGAAACTTAAAAAAAAACCCAAATCTTCAACGTAAAATCAATCCAGAAAGGCCAAGAAACGACAAACTTGAACACGATCGCTTAAACAAGAGTTTACGTCATATGACAATTCTTGAAATAGCTTCAAAGCACCAAACTGAAGATAAGTAGTAACAGAAGGTCAGTTTCAAGCAAAAACGCACACATACACAAGCTTCGCGTACGGTGAGTGCAAGCGCACTCACGACTGGCATTTGTTTGAGACAGTCTGAGATCTCAAGTACGCGTCTATGTGTGCGCGCTAGTGATTTCGCTGTCACATAGAGCTAGCCTTCTCTTCCTATCTATTACGCGGCAATTCTTCAAATAGCTTCCAAAGAGAACTCCGACTGAAATAGAGTGATGTTTGTTGACGTCATCGCGCTGACGTCACTCGACCTTGGCACGGACCCAAAAGGTTCGAGTTTGAATATCTCGTAACACAATATGGATTGTAATCTTTGGAGGGGTGGCGAGGAAACTAAGGTGCTCAGGCATATTTCCTTTGCAGAGGGAAGCGATAGCCTATGTGATGTGATTGTGTGATCGTCATCCTTAATGTTACACAGTTTATTTACACAAGAAAATTTGAATTTTAGTGGCGTACCCTAACTTTACCCCTTGTATACGCCTGGGTAGCAAATAAAATTTAAATTTTCTTACGTGATTCTGGAACAAATAAACGCGCCCATAAAAAAATAATCTATTCACATTATATACACAGTGTGATACTTAACAACTACCTGTAGCCCATGCAAGTACTTTTTTCGTGTGGGAATCGATCCCACGACACGCGGCACAGCAGCCGATGGCTCAACCACTGCGCCAACCGTGTCGGCAAAATATTTATATTTTTACTAGCGGACCGAACAGCCGTCGTACTGCCCGTTCAGCACCACCTACCGGGTCCAATTGTGAATCTAAACCATCCAGGGCGCCACCCAAACGCAAACCAAAAAAAACATTCAAATCGGTCCAGCTGTTTAGGAGGAGTTCAGTGACAAACACACGTACCGTAGAATTATATATAAAAATATTTATTTGTATAGATTAGATAGATAAGTTAGTACATTATCATTCTATGAGAAATAACTTCTAAATGAAATGACTGATAATTTATTACAGGTACGTATATACATATGTGTATGTATGTATGTATATATATAGGTGGTATGATCCCACAGTCCGAACAACTTATGTACCTACATATGGATCTAATTAGGGAGTTGTACATGCCCAGAGGACGAAACGAAAACTTTGCGACTGACTAAGTACACTAGTTATTGTATTCGCAGAAAATTATTAATTAGGACAGCGAGTCTTGCTTACTGAAGCAGAAAGTTTTCTTTGACAAATGTTATTAATAATAATACCAGTCTGTTACTGTCCCACTGCAGGCCTCGTCTCATGCAGAAATGGTACGAGTATTAATCACTACGCTTGCTCAAGGCGATTTCAGGCTTTTATTTACGTTAATACATTTTTTTTTAAACCTTACCCCACACTAGGAATTTCTCCTATAACGTGGGTGAGTTTACAGACATTTAAACTCACGTACACAAACATCCAGACCCGAAACAATTAACTGTAGGCTATACAAATATTTGCACCATGGGGGAATCGAACCCACGACACCCGCCGCAGCAGTCAATCGTTTAGCCACTGCGCCAACCGTGTCGTTAAGTGTATTTTATATGGTTTAATTTTATTTAGGTAAGTGACGTATTAGACATAATGTAAATATAAATGAAAGTCACTGATAGCTGTTTAACCGAGTCGAACTAACTTCCACTATTTAGAACTTTAATTACATCTTTGGAGACGCGCAGATGACATACAAACTAGTCTCTCCTGTTAACAGATATGCAAAGTTACGCGTGGGATCAGTAATATGCCAATGTCACTGGCATATTACATAATATATAAACACAAACACGCAAAACAAATAATAAAACCTTACATGGTGTGTAATCATCCCCCATAAGAGCACAATATTTGCCAAAACGACAAGGATTTAAAAAGTAACTGCCGTACGCGTCGTTTTCGATTTGCTTCCCACAATAAAAAAGTTAATGAAAATCGTTACGTCACACGTAAAAACATGCTCCTCCAGGAGTAATGTACCAACAACATTATATAAAGGTGTACGGCCCAGGGTTCCAAGAAGCAAACATGGAAAGAGACACAGATACTAAAGATCTGCGTGTTGGAGCGAGACAGGTTGTGTTATTTGGCAAGCAAAATTGAGGGGACATTTTGAGTTGAGAGCTCGATGTTCGTACACTGAGGTTATTTCATAATACATACGTATTACCTACAAGATTCAGATCAGTTCCCGGAATAAGGATAGATAGACGATTTAAAGACGACATCACACCACGCCTGTATTTCTTGAAGGTTAAGACAGAGGTGTTCCTAGGATACTCCCATTTCGCCAGTTAAAAAGTCCCATGTTATACGGGGCTAGCCTATTACCACGAACCGGATACAAATTCAGACTGGGCAATTCCAGATTAAAAAACTGAATAACATTTTGCCCCGTCAGCGATCCCAGGACCTCATACTCAGTAGTAGTGCTAACGATCACTACACCAATGGGACAGTCGATATAAAGGTACAAAAGTAATTTTACGAATTCAAAGTCAAAGCAAAATAGATGAGTTAGGTAGACATCTTATTTTTCCGGAATGTTTGTGTGTGAAACCATTAATATTTAAAAAAGATAAGATTATTGCACCGATGTAAAGCTGGGACAGATCACTAGTTAAAAAAAAAAGATATATTCTGTTGTTTCATTAAAGATGAAAGCTCAAACTACGAATGGATTTATACACAGTTTTTTTTTATTATTTTTGGCATTTATTTTAAGGAAAACAAGTTCTTTTATTGTAATATAAAATTACAAATAAGGAAAGAACAAACACTGCCAACCAGTCCCATGATTATTCGCGATAATTACGATTTAAAACTTACCATACCTAAGTCCGAGCATATTGAGTCCACAACAACGTCAGCCACAAACCAAGAAAAAAAGAAAATCTCTTTACATTATTGTTTTTAAACCAATTCTAAATAATTTAATCGTCGATCGCGTTAAAATTCTAATTTTAAATAGTTCTACCAAGAAAGCACGTTCGGATTACAAATAGCTTATTTCCGACCGGGCAGCAAAAATCAATTGAATCCGATTCAACCGTAATCGGAGAACAAAAAAAGAGCATTCCCTTTAAGAATTTCCTTTAATATTCAGTTAGGAGTTCTGGGGATCCCTTAACAAATTAGATAAACGCTGAAGTTTCCCTCAATTTTAATTATTCATTTATGAGTATTTGTGTCAGTTACTGTTTTAATAGTGGTAAATGTGTCTCTTGTGTATTATTATGTTTCAGCCCAAGTAGGAAATATGAAAAATAAATGGTGGAAAATAAAAAAGCCATCATATTTGTTCATTGGACAATCCAATGAGATTAAAGAAAAACAAATTTATTTCTTTCATTAAACCTCTCATTAGGATATCCTAATGACTTATAACTTTAACTTTAAACTGTAGAAAATCATTATGCCTATATATATAGGCATAATGATTTTCTACAGTTTAAAGTTAAAAAACATCAGTAAAAAACGTAGAAATTAGGGCAAGCCGATAAAAAATTTCAACGGTTCGAGAATCATGTACCGGACGCATGAGGTCGTGCGTCGATGTCCCGTCCACCCTTTATTTAATAAAGTTAACCTCGGTTTTGATGTGAGTCACATGACACATACGGAACCCTTCATACAAACGTTTAATATTTGGTGTGTTTTGTGAATGAATTGAACGGTAGCGGCGGGCCGCATATAGCTTCTAAATATTCATGTGTCCGGCGAATGAAAACCATAAATTTATGAAAGTGCAGGCGGGTTGCGGATGCCGTGGCGCTCGCAAAAGTTAACGAGGTCCACTTTTACACACACGATGGTTAAAAAAAAACATTAACGATATCAGACATGGAATTTGCAGTGAGTATTATTTATTTATCTATAAAGTCTTCATAAATAATGTTTTATGAATGTTTGTTCGCGACATCCGCAGTTTTGAGCAAGAAGGATTAATTACTAAAGACGAATTAATTCGTTAAATTTGTTTATTTTGACGCGTTAAATCGAAACTGGTGCAATGGATGTGTTACAAATTGAACTCGGTGTTATCGCTTGTATTTTGAAATTCATTGGTTCAGCATTATTTGATATACCGAAGTTCGATTAAAAATGTAGAGCAGCATACAGGGTGTTTGATGACATGATTTTAAAACATCAGGCGTTGAAATTTGTCGTCGGCGTTTTCCTAATTTTCACTTTTTTTTTCTGATCATTTAATGAACTCCCATGAGTTCAGTAAATAATTCTGAACCATTTTCATTGGGTTGTGCTTCGATGTCCCTTCGCGTTTTGTCTGTTAGTTTCATTAAAGCTCCATCTATGTCTTAAAATTTGAATACACTTTTCTATACTTCTACTGTTCTTGATAACTTTGTGAAGAGAGAAACAAGTAAGTGTAGTATTTATTAATATGACTTGAACCAAACGTGAAATATCCAGAAAGGTATTCAACATTTAACTTGAAAATCGTATTTACGAACAAATCCTCATATCATCGTATTAAATGGTTATTACTAATACACACAAAACTACACAATTATACAAACGACGACACACATAATTTGAAGATAAAACGCAGAACAAACAAACCATGGAACAGTGGCAATGTAAACATCGGAGGGTACAACGAACGAATTACGCAATGTATGCACTCGTGGTCGTTAGGACCGCCTCATGTCGTGTTTACAGTGGTAACTGAACAGAAAACGAAATGAAAATCGAATCGATTGGCTGCAGAAATAAATTAATGTTGAACTTTGTCAACGGGCATTAAGTCTTAGGGAGGTCGCACACTGGGAGCTGCAGCGGTTTAATAGCGCGTTTTTTTAATGCTCGTCTGGCGTTGGTCGTATTTGCAAAGCACGACTGAAGCGATACGGTAGCGGTACAGATGCCAGCGCATGCAGCTATCCCAAACTGTCGAAATTTCCCAGTTGAACATGAACGTGAATGAAGCAAAGGGAGTACATATCTAAGGATCGTACCAGGTGGCTTTCTGTGGTTTCCGCCTAGCTCCTTGGGAAAAATTCGTGAGTTCATGTATGCATATATGTATGAACATGAACCATATTCTTTTGTAATAAAGTATAATCTAGCCCCAAGCTAAGCAGAGCTTGTGTTATGGTTACTAGATGACTGATATACTTAATACAATACACTACATAGATTGATATTTTTATTATACATAGCAAATACCCAGAACACCTCTTTGTAGTCAATGTAAATGTAGGAACAAATCTTTGTAGATCGTACAAACATTTGTCTCAAGGCGGGAATCGGGCCCGCAACCTCCTGCGTTGCAGGCGGACGTTCGCCCGCCGCACCACATCGGTCGTCATTACATCGTGACTGTGTCGATATTGTCTTTTTGCTATATTAGCGATGCAGATTTCTGGTAAATTGGATGAAGGTATACGCCCAGTGGCTGCATCGCGACTGTTTAGCGATCCTTTCGCGGTTATATCGCTACTGAATCGCTGCAAAAAATGTCGCGGTGGGTGACCTCCCTTACATTTACAAAGAGACATGTTATGGGGTAAACTGTTTACATATTCGTTGTTCGTGATGATTGTCATTTGTTTGATAGGCAATCATTGAATTTCTGTTTGCTTCATTCTTTTTGTTTTAAATGTTATGTCATGTTACGTTTTTATTAAAAAGTACATTTATAAGTACTTTTTCTTTGACTCTCTCTTTAAATCGGGGATCTATGTACAATTTGTGTGTATGTATATAGTAGTAGTCTAGAAGTATATAAATGATAAATTCTATGCTGTTTTTAGGTTGTGAAAAACAAATCAATCGGGATTTGGCTTTAATATATGTATCAAGAGAGTTGTCATGCCTGCCTAGAAATAACTAGTACTTGCAAAATTCTTACCCAGTTTTGAAGATTTTTCGTCTAGCTTATAGAGAAAATCTATGCAACTTGATTTATACTTTTCCGAGATGAAAGAGCTCTATGCCTAGCAGTGGACGTCTTTTGACCGAAATAATGTTAGATGAAAAGCAAAAATTACCATACGTCATGATAGAACTTCATTCTTCTTCTATCGTAATTATATAACGTTTTGTGTTTTGTCTGAAACACTGCACCTCTTAGAATCTTAGATGACGTCAAAATTACACGCGGCCGGAGCTAACAAACTCAGCGCTGATCAAGCTATGATTTTGCAATTCAAACATGATGTAAGTACCGTAGAGGTTTTAAAGGAAATAACAGACCTTATTGTAAACAGGCTGGTAGAACATTAGTTATCTATGATTACAACCACTCTAGAAAGATTGGAATAGTTTAGAAGATACGTTACGTTTTTAAAAAAAAAAAAAAAAAAAAGATGTAATATGTCGCACGGCTCAGAGATGAATCTTGATTGTAATATAGTGAATTAAGGTTCGTTACACCAGCGAAGCTCTAATCATTTACAACATTAATATAACCCGCTCTACAATACATACATACGTACGTACGTACATACAGAGGTCGCTCCAAATTATCACTGGTCGTTATAATACTAGTGTAAAACAGCCACTTGATTCCATTCGCCGACGGCCCCACTTGGCATCGGTCCAACACTTCTTATTCAATCAATATGTCACCGTTTATCGAGGGGTAGATTTTATTCCTTATTAATTTAACTATCTTGTTTATCTTGGTTTTTAATCACAGTCCAAACATTATTTTGCTAGGCTTTTGGTACCAAATTAGAGGAAGGAGTCTCTCAAGATTAGGAGTTTCTCAGTACCTGCCCGGAGTCTGGATGTGTGCCCGGTAAATGGCAATAAGCTCACCCCCTATTACATGGGACTTAAAACATATCTGGTGAAATAAGAGAGAGAGAATAAGAGAACAATTTATTTATAAAAGTATTACAAAAATGTACATTTAAGTGCAGTAGTGTTATTTCTAAAACAATGGTATAATTAATGCGTAATAGTAAACTATAACTAAAAATATATTTAACAGTTGCAAGAAACGATAATGTGGAATTCACAAATGATTGCTAGCGACCTGCCCGATCTAGGTTTATTTAAACCTGTGTTTCAGGCCATCATGGCATAAATGTATAAATGTATAATAGGCATAAATGTGGGTGTACTGTAGATACAGCTCTGTCGAGTAGACACGATTTACGCAAAGATAACATTTTTCTAATTCGTACTACAGTTTAAGTATTTCTATATATCTACATATATAACTGATAAAGTGAGGTTTGTTATTGGTCAGATAATAGCTAGTAAAATAGCTTAATTTTATGACTTTGGTAGTTGATATTTCAAGCCGCAGCGTCCCTAGGCAGGTCGTGATAACTTCAGGCATGCCACGGCCATTGCATTGAAATATCAGCTATAATATCATAACGTTAAGGTATACTCTTACAAACCTAATAAAAATCCACTGCCGTGTTGTCCCGGTAGTGGTCTCGGTGAACTGAAATGGTTTTATAACCATTCAACCAAAATTACGATCATAGGAATATTTATTTCGTGTTGTCTATCACAATTCATTCATTCTTTTAACTTCAAAGTAAACGACTGTTATAGTACACCCCTGAGGGGGAAGGCCACGTAAGGGTGATAACGCATCAGCTAGCCTGGCTGTAAAGACAGGTGCGATAGCTAATCTGATGGCCTCGTCTGACTGTGCCACTCAATTCTGTGCCGTGTCTTCTTTGAATTATTGAGCGGTTTGCTGTGAAAGCTGCTGTGATTCTAACCTTAACTGTTTTATGCAAGGTGTTTATATTATTGTGCACTAATTGAGTAATGAATGAGCTATGCCAATAATATTTTCTTGGTTGGGTCAATGAGTTGGTAGTCGTTACACCGCTCACATTCATACTTTTATGTACCATATCTTAATTTCTGATAACTTCTTCAAAATTGGAACTAAAAACCATTTATTCAAATTGGGCTGAGAATCAAAACTTTTTGAACGGCAAAAATTACTTAAGAAATTTCCACTTCGTAGTGGTGATTTCTCTGGGAGTCAGAAATGGCGCAATAAACTCGAACCAACATAATTATCTGCCTTATGACTTAGAAGAACTTGAATTTATATAATAGAATGCTTAGTGATCAACATTAGAAAACATAGGAATGAAAAAGTATACATATCTAATCTGTACAAAAAAATAAATTAAATTGTTTGCCGCGTGTCAGCTGTCAGCTAGAACACTCTTATACACAAAAATAAACATTGACAACTATACTTAAACCTATAAAAGTAATCTACAAAACTTAATAAATAAAAAACTACAGATATAAGGATACATATGCAATGCTGATTTATATCCATAGGACTGTAATTCGAAGTCAAAAATGAAAAAACTTCGATTTTGTTCTTTGAAATAAAAAAAATAAAATGTTTCGATGGTCTAGCGGTCGTAATCGCAACTGCTGTGAATGATTTCCTGGGTTCGATTACCAGGTCGAGCACAGTTTCTACTGGGATTTTTCGTGCGGAATTTCTCAGTCTGTGATCGAGTCTATGGAGTAAATGGAGGTCTAGATTTGTGTCCGGTTAACATAACTGGTGCAATGCTTACACGTCCGCATAACCCGTCAGGGAATATAGACGTGGTTATATGTTTTTGTAAATGATCGTTATTTCTATAATATATTCAGCAATCGAACTAAAAACTGATTGACTCGTAACAACGGCCAACAATCAACTTGTAACAATATACGTAACAAAAAAAAACTTAAAAATTCTGATGACCTACGGTATGACCCAAATGTCAAAAGTTGGCGGCCAGCCAGAATGTGTTATCTACTATAGAGTGAAATACTAGCCGTTCCCAATTTTCACTTTTTAATTACCAAAACTCTTGACTTTGATGTTTGACAACGGGGCATAGTATCTATTTATTATTATTATTATTTTTTCGGGTCCGACCACTTGACCCGATTATCAAGAAGTTTTTCAATTGCCGCTCGACTGGAGGCTTTTTCGTATTTGCTTTTTATGTGGATAGCATGGGGTAACATGAAACGAAATAATAATTCCCGGATATCTTGAAACGTTTCGACACCCGAAAATGGAAAATGGTCATTCTTGTTTAGACTCAACAACAACAAAAGGTTTTTTGACAATTTTTATTTGTATAACATAGGAATGTGTAAAAGTACCAGCCTATTACTGTCGCACTGCAGGGCAAAGGCCTCTTCTCATACAGAGAAGGCATGAGCATTAATCACCACGCTTGCTCAAGACGGGTTGTTGATTTCAGACTTATATTAATTATATAAGTCCAGGTTTCCTCACGATGTTTTCCTTCACCGATGTCAGTGATGTCCAAGATAAACTTAGAAAGTATATATGAATTGAAAAACTCACATTGGTACTTGCCCAGGTTTGAACCCACAACCTCGTGCACAAGAGGCGAGGCCTAAACCACTGGACCATCATGACATTTTTGTGGAGGACATTTAGGAATGTGTAGTCTTTCTTTGTTAGAAATCTAAATTAGTTATCTAAAACATCACGCCTGCATACCCCGGATGGTTGGGCAGTGGTGCACTTATAGTAACACCCACCCACCCACATCGCCTGTTATTTTTAAGTCCCATGTAATAGGGGGCGGACCTAAAGCCATCAACCGGTCACACATCCAGACTCCGGGCTGTTATTGAGAAAATTTCTATTGGAAAAACCTAATAACATTTTGCCTGACCTGGGAATCGAACCCAGAGTCTCACGCTCAGCAGTCGAACTTAGGACCACTGGACCAACAATGCAGACCCATTATTTATAGGAGATATTAGGTACTATCTATCACTGTTTGACTGCTCATCACAGTCTTTCCACATTGCAAGAAAGGCGACTTATTGCCCGCTGACATCAGAAGGGACTTAACATTTTTTTTTTTTTTAAATAAACTTTTCCCCACACTAGGAATTTTTCCTGTGTCGTGTGTGCGTTTACAAACATTCAAAGACACATCCACGAACAGCCAGACCCGGAACAATTATCTGTAGGCCATACAAATATTTGTTCCACGACACGCGGCGCAGCAGTCGATCGTTCAGCCACTGCGCAATGCGTGTCGTCAAATAAAAAACAGATTGAGACACATTCACTATTCTCCACATATCCACATTAGCTATCACTTACAGCGTATTGCTTCAACTAGGTTACAACTAACTATCTCTTTTCGTACAATATTCAAAATGGATAAACGTCGTACCTAGATGATCATAACACCTACAGCAGTCGCCAGTAACAGCATAGCCTTGTACACCAATAAAAGTTTTCCGTAAGCCAGTTATTATTCGATATTCATGACGCCATTGCGAATTCGAATCCCGTATAAACACGTTTATTCCTAAGCTACATACACACATTCAGAAACGTTCACGAAACGGGCCTAAGGTGTGTTCAAATGAATAAAAATGCGGAAAAAATAAAATGGGGAAATAGGGCAGGGGCGCTCTATTGCTTCTTCCCACGAAATCAAAATCCATTGTCGGCTGAGCGTTCGCTATATAAATTTATTATCGAGCAACTTCCCCTTAGCTATTGTCTTTTAAATCACGGGGATTGTTAGAAATATCAGCTCTCTGTTCTGTATGGATAGAAGGATCTTTGATCTACAAAACTGCATTGATTTAAGATGGAAACGTTGTTTGTAAAAGTGATAAAAGCGAATAAGCGTCTTCACCATTATAATAAATCTTGCTTTACTTAGTTATTGCAACTATTAAAAATTATATCTAAGTAACAGAACTGGTAATTATTACATCAGCACATGTAAGACCACCATAGAAACGGGTTTTGTCGACGGAAGAATAGACGACATGACAGATTGTTGAAATATTTCTACAGTCCTAAGCAAGGCGATGTTAAAACTGAAGAGAAGAAAGTTTTCTATTCTCTGCAGTCTACGTGGCGCCCTGTGCTCGGGTAGAAGACATGTCAAGTTGGAAAGAAAGAACGTGGTATATTCTTGGATTTAGAATAGGTATAGAATTGGTCTTGCTACGCGTGCTGTTTGTACCTAGCTAGGGTATATCCTAGGTGACCTAGATAGAGGATTCTCATCACCCAATGTAGGTACATTAAGTTCTATGGGTAGGCGAATCCAGAATCATAAGTGTTTCTTTCACAAGAAGGTGGTACACCAGGTAAAAGAAAAACTTAAGTATGCTTTTAACTACAAAGTCATATAATAAAATATGATAGCAAATACCTATAGATAACCTACAAGTCGTCACGATCCTCAATAGCTTTATATTATAGGTCTGAAAGAAAAATATCGGTGGTATTTCCCGCGCAAGTGGCCAGAGTGTTCTGAAGAAAATAGGTTAATACGACACTCGAAGGGGATGGGCTTACACGCTATTGCCAAGTTTGTCATTCAAGTATCGCTTTAAGCTCTGTTTAACACAATAACCAGCACGTTTTAAAGGGACGTTTAATTTTATCACACAGATTAGAAATGTTCTTTAAAAGTCAATGTAATCAAGATAGGGTGCTGTTTCATTTTCGAATCTACATAGATTTGTTGTTGATCGATAAATAGGTGTAACACATACTCGTAAAATCGCGGCTGTATTTTCCGACGGGTAGAGGTGTCCCTATGGAACACTCATAGGGAAAATAAAAAATAAAGGTTTATTAATAGGGTGGGTGCTTTCAGTATATTATGTATTTTGTGCTGGTATTTTACACTAACTTGAACGTCCTCTCGCATAGGTAAGTTTTGTTTTAGAAAGAGTCTCTAAAATCATTTATTCATTTATGACTACTATAACAGCACTTCACCCGTGACTTCGTCCGCGTGGATTGTGCTTTTCATTACGAACTTTGAAATCCCCTCCACTCCAATCCCTTTATAGCGTAATTTTGAAAATTAAATATATCCTATGTTTACTCGCTGTGTCGATGAAAGAACTTTAAAAATGGTTAAGTAGTATAAGCGTGTATCCGTTACAAATAAACATACAAACAATAAAATCTTTCCTCTTTATAATAATAGTTCATATTTATTACCTCACATTAGCCATTAATACTTTATTCAATCTATCGCTCTGTCTTGCCACTGTAACGCACACAATCAATATCGGCTTCTATTCACTAGCAAAGATATTGTTTCGTATTTTTTAAATTCTAAAATTTAGATTATTTTTTTCTATTTGCAAAAACCCAGGTTGCCCTGACCCAGTTTATTCCTTTTTGGAATAAAAACCTTCAAAAGGCACCTAGTACCTACTTGACTCCCGGCGGCTGGCGGCGTTTTAAACCCTGGACGTGCTTACCGCACCCAATTGTTTCTTTCCACGCTTCAACCTTTTGTCAGGATCGAATCGACTACGTATATGACAAAGGACGAAGCACTTAGCCATTTTGTAAACTCCTTTGTTTTAATACGCAAGTAGGTACTTGAGATTTTGTTTGAAGACTGAATAAAAAAATATCACGATCGAAATAGATACTAACTTAGCTTTTTTTGCCAATCCTGAAGGCAGTGACCGGAGATGACTCACGTAGGTAGATACTCCATCTTATTTCAATAAAATCCAATTTACATAAATGAATATATTATGTTAACAACCCACACAATACACCTACTTACTTAAACAAGAACCGGTCACTTTTTATTATTTATTTAACGTTTTTATGGACACTGACCAATCTAATATTAGCTCTTCTTGTAGTCTTCTATCATTGAAGGAGTTAGCTTTTAAAATTGTACTATAAAAGATTAATATGTCAAACAAAATATTTCTAGGTACATTTCTAGGTACATTCAAACCAAAGTGATGTTTTTTTTTCAGAAGTTAATTTAATTAAACCCGGCTTAAAAATGGTCAAAAATGGAAGGCTGAGAAAGGCTACCATGAGTTTCATGATCTCATCAAGAGTACAAATTGTTGTTGTCAAAAATAATTTCAAAATTCGAACGGTGTCGAGGTTTAAATCCGCCATGTTTGGTTTAAAAACCAGTGAGTTCGCTTTCAAATTGTATGCGGTGTCTCGCGAGAGTTGAGAATCGAGTGAGGTTCGAGGTGAGCTTGACAGAATAACAATACAATACGAGGTTAACTTTATAGTCGAGTTGTGTCCTTGATCTATGACTAATAGATATTGTGTCTCACACTGACGTGTTCGGCACGCCATCCATTAATCAATTTGCGATACACTCGAAGCTTCCTCGACTATTCATTACATGGATTTGCATTAATTTCATACATGTATACAGGCTATAGAGCTCGATATTCGATTAGAAATGTACAGTAGAAAAAATGGAAGAGTGTACCTAGCGTTTAAAGAATTGGAGATTTGAACTAATGCTCATTTCTACTAGCACTATGCGATACTTTAATGTTATGCGTAAACATTAAACAGTTACGTAGCGCAAACGAATATATCATCAACCACATGGCCACGACTCTGAAGTCGTGGCCATGTGGTTGAGCATTAAACACCTGAGAACAGGTGTCGTGGCTGACCACGACACCTTTTCTCAGGTGTTTAATGCTCAGACCAGTTATTACATGTTGCTACAACAATATTGACACCCAAAACCGAACTAGACTTAAAAACCGCAGTCAAGAATTAAAAATTCAAATTTCGAAACTTACGAGTTGCTTGCTGAGTAACCAATGGTGAAACGGGAGTGGTGGCTTAGGAATACTTGGAAACTGCATACGTTTGGCATTACCTAATTAGACGCTGCCTTGCTTCATATTACTGAAAACGGCCCTAAACGTTTTTGGTAATACCTTATTTGGGTTGCATTAAATAGCCTCCGCGTGAGCGTCACTTACTCCTTTACAACGTGTACCTACTTCTAAATATATATAAATATATTTCTATTCCCTTTTCATTTAAGAATTTGGCACCTGCCACTGTTTGTCTCTGCATCACCCAAAGGTTGACTGGTAGAAAATGCCTATGGCATTAAGTCTGTTTTTTTTGTGGTGAAATCCCTAGTATTACATTTAATGTTACTTCTGCCAAACTGTACAGCAGTTTGTTGGCAGATGTAGCATTTTATTTTTAAAAGACATTTTTGTATTACAGCTACTTTCGAAATCTATTGGTATATCATTAAAAAAATTTGGGACTTAAGATTTTCTACAGCTTTATCCATAACAGTTATTACAAGTGGGTACTACAAATCTTATATTTATTCCTTTTCCAATAATGCATTTATTCCTTTGAGGTCTTATGTGTACCGTCTTGATTTTAAACGCATACTTACATGTATTAAGGTTCATTGTTCTTCTTACAATATCCACGTCCTCTGTGGCAAATGAACACTTTTTCTTTCTTTCTTTCTTACATTAAACGCATCATTTTCCCTAACAATTTTTCGTTCGAGTATATCTTTTGTCCAACACTTTATTGAATAGATATTCCAACATTTGTGCGATACTGAGGAATAATGTTTTATTTCATATCCCGGGAGTAGCATCGGGCTATTCGGTATAAAAGGTTACTTATTTCTTTTCCCGAGGCGTTATTTCTTTGCGCAAAATTTCATCACCACCTGTCACACATTCGCAATAAGATAGGGTCCCAAACTCGCAAACAAAAATGCTGTCGAGAGTTTTTGTTTAAAGAGTTTTCGATACGGAAAGGAGTGATGAGCCGAAACTCAGAATAAATTTATAACTAAAGTGTTAATGCAGTAGTATATTCAAGAGTTTTATCGTAAACTGGGTAAGTTTTAAAACGCGTACATTTTAACTAAGACTAGCTGTGTCCCTGGTTTTGTCCGGTCCCAAGGGCCCTAGCGTAATATTAAATAGCCTATTTCCTCCCTACAAAATTGGGCTATAAAATATTAAAAAAACATTTGCAAATCTCTGGTAGTTCAGTGAAAACCGGGTTCTAACAAACAAACTCTTCACCTTTATTATATTAGCACAGATTAGGGAATCAACAGTATTCTTTTCGAATCAAATCACTGTGGGAATCTACATGGCATTGCATGTGAGCCACTTAACTTATTAAAACGACAGACCTTCTAAAGCGCACCAATTTCACGAGAACAGTAATCCATACTGACCTAAATAGACGCCCTTCGCGTTTCACCCTTTGGAGTTTTGCAATTACGGAAAATGATGCCACAACATACAGAGCATACGATGGTGCTCCCATTCGAATATAGAAAGGCCGAATTAAAATATGCCGACTGCACGTTAATATTGTGCATTTTTTTTTGTATGTATGTGATAAGTATCATGAGGTCTGAGCCTGTCCTATAACCTAACCTAGATAAGCATCCATATATCAATTAAATTCGTTTCTTTGGCTTCGTGAAGGCCGAATACCGAATTTGATTGAAGAAGCGACAATCGGCATAACATTTGTCAAAATATGAAATAAAAGGTGATGATGATTTGAAAGATCTTTTGCCGATAAATTGGTTGATAGATTAAACTTCCAACTTAAAATATGTATACGTCGAGAGGTTGGGCAAAGGTACACCTACAGTAACACGCAAATTTCACCAGTTATGTTCAAGTTCCATATTACAAGGGGCGAGTCTATTGCCATCAACCGTGCACAAATCCAAACTTCTATCGAGAAAATAAAATCAGAACAATCTAACTGGAAGTTATATGTTTGAGCCGTTTGGGGTTGAAACACTAGGGCCATGGGGTCCGTGTGCCCATTTAGTTTTTCGAGAAATCGCGAAACGTTTGGTCGACTCTTCACGTGACCAGAGGGCTGGCCTTTTTTTTGGCCAAAGAATCAGCATTGCCATTCAACGTGGCAATGCTGCCAGCCTTCTGGGCACTTTTCCCGTTGACAACGATGCGGATGAATTTTTTGATGCCCTATGATTATTTATTTTATTTTATTTCTTCATATATTAATAATTGTATAATTTTAATGAAATAAATGAACAAAGAACAATAATGTACCCAGGTACGTGTTTACGTGCACGTGCTTGTGAAAAACAACGCAATGGTCTGCAAAAACAAGTCTCTGCAGCCCAAAATCTATTACCACGTGTTTCACAGTTCTTTAAACTTGGGTTTTCAGTCAAACTTTTAATGTTAGAACTGCTTAAAAACTTTATCATGACCCATTTCACTATACCTCTACCTTTGATTATCGGCTCGATATCACGCCGGGTCGGTTATCAGGACTGTTTTAGGTTGATTGCTATAAGCCAATACATATCTACATACTTGTATACATATCTTGCAATTGTATGAGTTGATTCTGATACAAATGTTGGTCTATCAAATAAATTCACTTGAATGCAGCTGCCATTTTGCTTCCCTATATAACAAGGGATTAATCGTGGAATGTAACAACACGAAATTAATTAAACAGGGAAATTCCGCCCCATGAAGGAAAACCTTTTTGGTATCCAGTCATTCAAAATGAGTAAATAATAAATTGTTTACGCCTATTACCTCTGTGTTATCCTCAATTCAGTAAATAAAAGATAAACAAGTAATTGAAAGGCTCCTAACAATTACAAGAAGAGTCAATACTGACACAACACAATTTATTTCTACCTTTTAACAGTGAAGAAAATACGAAAACGTAAACAATTCAAGCCACGCAGTACAACGTTTAAAAATACGTTCAGCTACAAAATCGGAATGAAATTACTCTACCTGGCAGTACAACGTATACCTGCCACTTTAGACTAGACTAAGTTGATTTAAACCTAATACTGTCCAATTGTTTCCAAGTTCTGCCCTGTACTGGACTCTTTGGACTGACGCCAGTGGGTAGTACAAAGTTGAAGACTTCACCGACCGCATCTTGAACATCAATCGAAGTTATGCTACAACAGATGGTGGCGTCTGCCATATCAGTAATGAATTTAGTAAATTAGTTTTTGTAGGATGGGGATTTAGGTTTTATTTCATCGTTTAATTTGTGAGATCTTGTATTTAATTATGGACGTTTTGACAATAATATTATATTATGATAAAAATAAAACTTAATATTGTACTGAGACATTTGATTTTTCAGTAAATAATAGTAAAAGAACATTGCGGAACGGTCACCAGAAAAATATCAACTAGCCTTTTGAAAAACGAAAGCTTGAAAAATATTTCAGTCTCTTCCAGAATCAAGTACATCTCGATTTTCAACGATCTTAATTCAATATAAAACGTCAATCGAGTGTGCCGAAGTCGGTGGTGAACGTAGACGAAACAAGACAAGTTTTCAAACTTGCCATGTTTGAACCCAGTTTGTCGCAAAAAAAGAAAAAAAAGAAAATACTTTGTGCGAATGATTTGATCGGCCTATAAATTTTTGCTGGTATATGTAGTTACAATTCCTTGGAACTGCAACTTTTCCTCTATCATGTTTCCGAATTTGGACTTATTGTTAAATCAGGTAAAAATCATGTGCAGTTTTAGATTTGACAGAACAAAGGAAACGGTGTCCTTTGAACCGATTAACCTCCTCATTGTAAGTGAAAATACTCCGATTCTTTTTAATAGTAATTTGACTATTGTCCAATTGTATGTATATTCATAATTTCTACTCTTTTGCGGTTAAATTAGTAAAAATTAGTATATTTTTTAGTATTCTTTTTTATAATATTAACAAACAACGATACAAAACAGAGCTACAGCTAATAAATTGGCACATTAACAAATAACCATAATTAGCTTACCGTTCAAAACAATATCAGATGATTTACAACACCGTTATGCGCCTTTAGGCGAAGTGAAGAAGCATTTTTGACAGAGCAAGGGCGGGGCAAAAATAATGAAGACAAAGGGTGTTATTATGGAGAAATGGCAGGCGCCTTCAATTTCCCTGCCTCAGCCAACTTGATTTAATAAATTAAAACACAAAATGAGATTTGAACACAACGATAACAAACATTGGAGATAGAATATTAAAGATGCTTACATAATTTAAAATGTTTTCTCTTTTTACCGAGTTTTAGAAAGAATACGGTTCAAAGTTAAACTGGGGATTTTCTCGCTTCTTTATTAAATGTGTTTCATCATCAAAATATTCACCACAATCACGGCGAATATTTTGATGATTAAATACATAAAATTAAAGATAACACACACCTCATTCACCAAGTTTAAATGCAATGTAGCCAAGAACAGCGACTTAGAATACAATTTCACTTTTATTTACAAAAGTTGAATTTCAACGATATAAAACGGTTCTGTTCACTGACATAACTGCATTTCAAGTATTCCAAGCCACAGGATCAAAGGAATCAAAATCTAGTTAGGTTCGCTACCGATTCTTTCCTATCGGGAGCTGTAACGGCGCTCCAGTAGAAACACAGCCGTCTGAATATAATGACTTTTTTTTCGTCAGTTTTATTTCATTTCGTCCGAAGAGTCCGCTTAGTAATTGGAGACAATAACTTCGAAAACCTTTGCCTCGACTACCCGAATAACTCAATTATGTAAATCGGTTTGAAAATATCTTCGAATGTACGTACCTAGATACGATTTTAAGAGTTTTGTTTTAGGTCGATTCTGTTTTTGGGTTGTGGCTTTTTATCCGTGGGAAATAAAGTCAACGTGAGATCTAGGGAGGATAAAGAGGTGGGTATTAAGGATTTCTCTTTGCTGATCTTCTTTTATTTCATGCTTAAGACAATGCAATACTGTCGGACCCTTACATAAGTAAATGTGGCGTAAGGCAGGGCAGTTTGACCTCTCCTACATTGTTCAATTTATATATAAATGAACTGATCGTCTCGCTCAGCAGTCAACATGTCGGATGCTATATAGACGGAGTTTGTGTTAACAATATGAGTTATGCGGACGACATGGTGCTGCTGAGCGCGTCGATCTGTGGGCTGAGGAGACTACTCCGTACGTGTACGAAATACGCGCATGGACATGGGTTAAAATACAATGGGAAGAAAAGCCAATACATGGTTTTTCAGGCCATCGGTATGTCGAGCCCTATGAACGTTCCAGATGTTATTCTTAATGGAGTTCCAATAGACCGAGTGGACCAATTTAAATACCTAGGGCATCTACTTACCGAGGACCTTAAAGACCATGCTGATATGGACCGGGAACGGAGGGCGCTGTCAGTGCGAGCCAACATGATAGCCCGCAGGTTTTCGCGTTGTACTGGGGATGTGAAGGTCACGCTTTTTAGAGCGTATTACACATCCCTATACACGTGTGCCCTATGGGTTGACTACACTGAAAGGGCGTACAGTGCCCTCCGAGTCCAGTACAACAACGCGTTCCGGGCGGTGTTGGGGCTGCCCCGTTTCTGTAGCGCATCGGGGATGTTCGCGATGGCACGCACTGATTGTTTTCATGCTTCCTTGCGCAAGCGGTGTGCGTCTCTGGTGCGGCGGGTGCGGGCCAGCCCCAATGCCATCTTGGCGATGATCGCCAACAGGCTGGACTGCCCTTATATCCGGCATTGCTGTGGCAGGCATGTTGCTCCTCCAATGCCGATTAGAAAATTATAATAATTATAATTTTCTAATTGGCAATGGCAATCGGCAATCAAATTGTAATAATGTAAACTGAGTTATGGGCTAATTGCCTGAAATAAACGATTATTATTATTATTATTACTGCCTCGTTAACCTCGTGGTGGCTGGTGGCAAGCGCTACTGCTGAGCTCGAGGTCCAGAGTTTGGTTCCTGAGTCGGGCACCGTGTTGTTGAGTTTTTCTATATGGAATTGCTCAGTAGTAGCCCGGAGTCTGATTTGTGCCCAGTTCGTAGCAAATAGCAAATGTACGCTTTAAAGGGAGGAAAAGGATAAAGGGAAAAGTATAAGAAGTAAAAGAAGTAAGAAGTATAAGTAGTACGAAGGGAAAAGGACAAAAAATATACGCGGGCGAAGTGCTAGTAGTAGATATTACAAGTTGTATCAAAATGTTACAGGTTGTTTGAATGCTCGGTACTCTTCACACACTGATGGTGACTTTGTAACGTTACATTACAAGCGAATGCTCTCGGATAGGTAGCGATAGCGATGACGGCACGGTTGGCGCAGTGGCTGAGCGATTGACTGCTGTGCCGCGTGTCTCGGTTTCGATTCCCGCACGGAATTAATATTTGTATGGCCTACAGATACTTGTTCCGGGTCTGGCTGTTTGTGTATGCTCACATTTTAATGTTTTTAAACGCACCCACGATATAGGAGAAAATCTTAGTGTAGTGCACCGTATAAAAATATATATATATGTATATACGAGTAGGTAATACTCTTTACGATTAAACATTATATCCATGAACAGTTTATAATCCTAAGCTGCCTATGACATTTTCCTTTAACAAAACGAGACTAGACTTAACAGTCTACCTAACAAGCTAGTTTTATTGTTGACGACCGATGTGGCGCGGCGGGCGAAGGTCCGCCTGCGACGCAAGAGGTTGCGGGTTCGATTCCCGCCTTGGGACAAATGTTTGTACGATCTACAAATATTTGTTCCGGGTGTTCTGGGTATTTGCTATGTATAGTATAAATATCTATCTATGTAATGTATTGTATCAAGTATATCAGTCATCATGATCAGATGCTTGGGGCTAGATGATGCTGTGTGGATTGTCCAGCATTATTTATTTATTTTATTTTTTAACTTGGAAATGGCTTACTTGTCCAAAGATTTTTGCAGAGGATAGTGTGTAGTATAGGTGTACCTACATTCGCCAGTTATGTTTAAGTTTAAGGGGACGAGCCTATTGCCGTCAATCGGGCAAAAATCCAGACTCCAGGCTGCTACTGAGAAATACAGAATAGAATCTTACATGCGTGTTGTATTACCAGTTGATAAATCATCTCTTTTGACCTTCACCCATAAAACTCTCAAGTTAACCTTAACCAATATATTTATTATACGAACCATCTATTTCTGCTGTTGCCTAAATAAATCTCGTGTTAATAGTATCCCAATTTCTAAGTATAAACACGATCACTACGCACAAATAAATATACCAATACTGATTTGTTTATCTCTCTTACAAAGATTCTGAGTAAAGTCTCTATACATATGTAAGTCTGTAGATATAAGTGTTATTGCTTATGTATGTAGGCAATGAGGCTGGGGGTCTAAAGTACCCCGTTAAGTGCAACTTGCCTACTAATGTCTAACTCACTGCTGTGAATGATCTCATAATCACCATGCTTGGCAGACGTATTGTTAGTTGTCTTTTGTTTTCGTTAGTAGTAAGAAGTAACTTGTTATCCTTTGGATATTCCATCCAAACTCGCAAAAGGTTTTGGTAACGGCTAAGGATTGGCATTGGCTTTTAATATAACCTATATCTTGGAAGTATTGAGCCCCTAGTACAGTAATGTACCTCTAAGAATCTAGATAAGCTTGGGCCGTTGGTCGACCACATCATCGCTTACCGTCAGGGCCCTTACTCCACTAAATTACTACGTTCCGTGGTCTGTGGATTGTGTGTTTTTGAGACATTTTGTATGACAAATCTGTCAATAACACACAATTGGTAGACCACTGAAACGTTTGAAATTTAATGGAGTTAGGTCCTTGCGAGATAGTGGCCAAACGCGAGCCAATTAAATGTACTGCGCTTAGTAGGTAAGTATTCAATGATTATGATAGGTAAATGATATCGAATAAATATCCACTGTCATTGCTAAACGTTACACAATATATAAAAACATCATACCTTCCCAAAGGGTTACGAAACCTACTTTTAGTACATTCAAATTTCGCCAGTTATTTTTAAATCCCATGTAATAGGGGCGAGCCTTTTGCCATCATCCAGGCACAAAACAAGACTTCGAGCTGCAAATGAGAAATTCCAAATGGAGCAACCCAATAATACTTTGAACGATCCGGGTATCGAAACCAGGACCTCATGTTCAGCAGAAGCGCTTGCACTACTAGATCAACGAGCCAGTTTCATAATTAATTATTATATTCATAATTTAATTATTTGCGAATATGAGTACAAAAGAAAGGTCTTGAACAAACAATAGTGTCCATCAGCATAATTATTCTACCATAACTCAAGCAAATTTACAAATACACAGGTATTTAAATCTACTAGAAAAACGTTTCCAAAACTTACACTGACAGGGCCTACGTCATGGAAGAGTCCATGCAAAAGCGATTTATAGTCATAAGTCAGGCCAGTCATAAGTCAAAGCAGTCATAAGTCGTAATTAGTCAGGGTCGCAACCCGCGGGTGGCTCGCAATTAATCAATTATTTCACTTCATTAGCCCACTCAGATTGGGCACATCCCTGATGGGGTAACGGGGTAAGCATTTTAACCGTGACACGCTGGATTAATTAAATTGTGAGTTTAACAATTTGCATTGTGTATTTAACGGGTTAAAGGGCCAAGGTCGCTGTGCATTCGAACCTTCTTCGATATTTATTGCTTTATGGAATGGTATATCAATGAGAGAAACATTACTTCAGCAATAAAGCAGCATGACTTGGATCCCTTTGCGACTAGTTTGACGTCAGCTAGGAGGTTGTTAAGCCTCAATCTTTTCAAATAGCATAACCATAAACTCGTCTAAATAATATATTAGCTTTATAGTTTAATTATTTGTTTTTCTTAAAATGTAAATCAAAAAGGGTTTAATTTTTTTTAAAGTTTTTATGCAAACCAGATACCTTTAGAATCTTACAATGATTAATAAATAAGGTAGAGGTCATCTCACTGCGTGTGATTTCATTTTTTTTTTGTAATAAAACTGACTTCAATAATATCCAGCCAGGAATTTGAGAATAGCGACTGAGTCTGTCAGTCAGATAAAAAATAAGACCAAAAAATGGTTTTCCATTTATAAAAAATATTAAGATAAAACGCTTTAAAATCGCTACATCTCAAGTATGTATAACATCTACAAACACGTGACGTCATACAATATTTTAAATCAAGGTATCGACGTATTCTTTTAATTACGTTAAAAGAAGAAAAAATGCGTGTCCAATATTTTTTAATCGTCTACCTGAAATTGTTATAAAAATAAAAATGTTACTCATCATTTCTATTCTACCGAAATATTCGTTCGATCCAGGAATGGTAATTTTCCACTTTCAGCCCAGTCAATTAATTAGTGTTCATTGAGCCTAAAATGTGTGCCATTCATTACGGAAGAGTAAATTAACATTGACTTTGATAACCGTAACTGAATTATTTGACTTGTATGAAATGCCAAGTTTGCATTCATGTTCGTAAAACAGGTTTAATTGTATATATTCACTTGTGAATAGACTCATTATTCGTAGGTATAACTTTATCATCATCATCATCATAAATAAATTAATAAAATAAAATAAATAAATACTGCTGGACGAGACAGCATCATCTAGCCCCAAGCTAAGCAGAGCTTGTGTTATGGGTTAGTACCCATAACACAAGCTCTGCTTATAGATATATATCAGTATATAGATAGATATAGATATCAGTCACCTAGTGGTGACTGATATACTTAATTCAATACATTAAATATATAGATATTTTTATTATACATAGCCAATACCCAGAACACACGGATTTTTTTTTGTAGATCTTACAAACATTTGATCCAGGCGGGAATCGAAATCATCCTTCATCATCCTTCTGCCCTTATCCCAATTTATTGGGGGTCGGCGCAGCATGTTTCTTCTTCCATACATCTCTGTCTAGCAATATCATCTTTCACACAATCCATCCATCATTTATTTGGTCTTCCCTTTCTCTTGTGACCAGTCGACATTCATACTCAAACTCTCTTCCATAACATGATCCTCAGTCCTCTGCATTATATGCCCATGACAACCGATTTCCACAAATCTTCTCGGTCACTGGCGTAAAAGTAAAAAAAGTACCAGCCTATTACTGTCCCACTGCAGGGCAAAGACCTCTTCTCATACAGAGAAGGCATGAGCATTAATCACCACGCTTGCTCAAGACGGATTGGCGATTTCAGATTTATATTAATTATATAAGTCCAGGTTTCCTCACGCTGTTTTCCTTCACCGATGTCAGTGATGTCCAAGATAAACTTAGAAAGTACATATGAATGGAAAAACTCACATTGGTACTTGCCTAGGTTTGAACCCACAACCTCATGCACAAGAGGCGAGGCCTAAACCACTGGGCCATCATGACATTGGCGTAGGTATAACCAATTGACCAGAACATAACAGTATGTCGAAAACTATGTAACAATGTTGATTACAATATTGGAAACAAAGTTTGCATGCTGTAACCGTCCGCCGGTATGTAATTAAATTAATTAATTAATCAGTTAATGGCCAGCCGGCGTATGAATATGATTTTGCTTATGTGGGATATTAACTTAGTAAATACGGGTGTAGTGTACGATGTGAAATTAAATATTACTCTGTAAATTGATGTTAACAACATCAATTTGGACAACATCAACAGGATGTAAATTCAGTGGTTAGTGTTTTGATGTTCCTATGTTTTTTTTTGTCAAGGCAATACTGCGCTTACGATACGATCTATAGATCGGAATTAAAATCAAGAGTAAGCGTTGGAATTTAGACTTTCGTACTCTAGAGTTCGAGTTTATTTTGACAGTTGTGTATTTCGATTAAGATTGGAATTGTATTGGCTTTCCATCGGAATTAAAATTAGTTGGAAGAATAAGGCCCCTGTTTGTTGACGCAGATTATTGAGATAGTATCTGAGTAGTAGTGGACAGATGTCATCTGACCAGAACGCTATTTAAAAAAAAAAACCGTTAAAATCTTGGGTAATATGACCGAACAATTGAGCTGCCAGTGTTGCCCGTTAAGAAACTCGGCACGTATAAATACTAAAAGGAATGCCGAATGTAATTTTAATAAACCCGGCAAAGAGCGTCTCGCACACCGAGGGCTCCGTACCTTAGTAGGAAAACTTTTCTCCATTTCCGAAGTTCCATTTAGGTACATTGTTTGGGACCGCATAACTTGCTTTGTAAATCGTTTTTTTTTATTAATGCCATAAACCTCCATCTACTCGATTTATTTGGACAAGGGGATGAGATAAGGGGTATTATTTTGTTATGTTTTGAATTGAATTGTTTAATTTTCAATTAAGAAGGAATAAATTAACATTAATATAGGAAGGCTTAAGCACGAAAAGAATATCTCATCATCCTCCTGTCCTGATCCCAATTTATTTGGGGTCGGCGCAGCATGTCTTCTTCTTCCATACATTTCTATTTGCCGTTTCTCAGAAGTCATATCCTAAAAATCAAAAATAATATCTTATAACAGAACAAATATTGACTATGCCTAATAACAGATGACCTGAGGTTGTAAGATGTCACGGACGTAAAGCAAAACCCTGACAGGAATCACAATAATTTTTCATAGCTTAAGCCTTTTGTTACTATATTATATATTATTATTATATTTTGTTATAGGTAAGTACCGGTATTGTGAAACGCAAATATATGTATATACTTAGTTCCTGAAATCAGCAGCGTGATATTCGGAAAGTCAAAGTCTCATCATAAAGTCCCTTTTTATTACCGTTATTGTTCGAATGCAGAGAAATTTAAATATAACTTTAGTTTTCTTAAAACTGAGTAACAAAGATCAGTTTACAATACAAGAATATAATTGTTGTTTTTTGTTATTATTTTCTAAGCTCTTTCCTTGACCACAAAGATTATCACAATATTCACAGTCCCGGAAGTAACAAAAAAGATTGGTAAAAACGTGGCGCCAAACCGTTTCTGTAATTGTAACACATTTTTTCATTCTTCACAACATTTTCCGCGTCTCAACTACCATCTTCCTTACAAAATGTCCCATCAAAAATCAAGAAAATATGCCGAGAATTCTCCCCTAATCTTAAATTACTAAGCTGAAGCCAAATCTCGCCTTTTATTAAGCATTTTTTGGTATATAACTGTTGCTTAAGTTTATCTTGTCTTTGTTGGGACTTCCCCTAGTCTCGAACTTAGGTAAAAAGAAAAAAAGGAAGCCAGTACTATAGAAAGAGAGACTCTACTAAGGTTGAATGCTGGCTGTTTTTTAGCCACAAATCTGAGATACCAATATTTTTAATTTATAATTTATATTTTTATTTTCAGACTAAAGACTTAAGAACTATGTAAGTAATAGACACAAGACAAAAACAAATTGTAGTAATTATCCTTTATGTGGGCGATACCATTGCCTCCATGATGCGGATCATATTGAGAGTCCTGTAGACTCTCAATATGATCCGCATCAGCAGCGATGCTGCTCTTCTTCTTTTTAGTGTATAATTGCCATACACCTGTGCTTCTGCAAACATCGTTGATGCATATAACAATATACATCATTGTTATAGTCCAGTGCTGGACTTAGGCCTCTCGAAAGTAAACATGCATATAGGTATATCGATTATTTAGATTCTTGGATAGTGTCATCCAGCAGTTCGAAGATCAAACTATCCTGAGTCCGAAGGCGTCTTACCTTTTGTTATACAAATTCTATAACGACACACGCTGTGTATCGAGTAGTCATTACAAGTTTTTCCGCTCGCTCTGCGATGCAAAAAGTTTCTAATATTCTCGACTAAAGGCATAAATGTCCACCGACGAAGATCGGACAAAAGGGAAATTGCCTTAATCACCCGTAGGCAGTTTGTTGTTATTAGCAGACACGGAAACACGTCCCGTCTTCTTGACATATTCCCCGCGTCGCTTTTTACGACACCGAGGGTTGGGTAACGTAGGTATACTCTTTGTAGTGGGCCTTGCTTATGTACGTATGTTGGTTGTAAGTATTTATCAATAGTGTTCAGGTTGTGTTAGAATAAATGGGCAGAAATACGAAGAATATTACTTTCTAATAATTTTGGTTTAATTAAAACATTTATCAATTACTAAGCTGTGCCTCGCGGTTTTCCCTGCTACATAGGGTCATAGCATGATGTGACGTTGCTCAAGAATTGGGCTATCAAATGCAAAAGAACATTTTTTAATCCGACCAATAAGTAGTTCCAAAGATAAGCGTACTAATCAGCCTTATTATATTAGTTTGGATACCCATGAACGTTGATGACCAAAGTGAATAAAACTTTTTAACCGATTTCAAAAATGGAGGAGGTTCTATAATTTACTGTATATAAATAAATAAATAAATAAATAATGCTGGACAAACCACACAGCATCATCTAGCCCCAAGCTAAGCAGAGCTTGTGTTATGGGTACTAGATGACTGATATACTTAATACAATACATTACATAGATAGATATTTTTTATTTTACATAGCAAATACCCAGAACACCCGGAACAAATATTTGTAGATCGTACAAACATTTGTCCCAAGGCGGGAATCGAACCCGCAACCTCCTGCGTCGCAGGCGGACCTTCGCCCGCTGCGCCACATCGGTCGTCAAATATATTATTATATATTTTGAATACAAAACATAGTCGAGCATAGCATCTTCTACTGATTTGTTTGATTCAAATATCAAACTGTGTGTATCAAGCGAAATAACCAAAGCCACCAACTTCCGAAACTATAGTTATTTTACACTTTTTGTGTTTTTTTTGGAGCCGTCTAATTTATTTTGGATTTTTATGGTTAAATATTTGATTTTTTGCTGACAAAAGTCTTAAAACACAACGCTCTGTTACTTTTTCTTTTATTATATTGAAGTTAAGGTATTGGTAGGCTAATTCAGCCTACTTTTCTCATGAATACTCAAACAATTCAATATTAGTAGGTGTAGTTATACGCACACTATATTCCGTATTCTTGTTTGTTTACGGGATTCAAAGTGAACTCAGGTAGGGGTCTAGGTGTAAATAGGGTGGGGAACGGTTGACCTACTTACAATTCCTTTTGCCCCTACATATCAACGATGTCTGTAAATGACAATCCGTAACTGAATTAGATGATAAGTCTTGTGTAGAGATCCTCTTGCCGTGTTTCCGACGTGTTCATTGGTTGGGAAATTGTTTTTTTTCTTCTAAGTGTATTTTTGTATATATACAAATTCTTATTCGTTTGGTCGACTCTTCACGTGACCAGAGGGCTGGCCTTTTTTTGGCCAAAGAACCAGTATTGCCGTTCAGCGTGGCAATGCTGCCAGCCTTCTGTGCACTTTTCCCGTTGACAGTGATGCGGATGAATTTTTCGATGCCCCGTGATTCTTTTTTTTTTCTTTTCGTGTAGGTATTAATAGTTTTAACAATAATAATATATTAATAATTATTTTCTTGTATGTTGTAAATATGGAAGTGCTGTAGGTGAATAGCCGATTTTACATTTGCCCTTAAGTTTATCTGTTATAAAATAAAAGCCATAATAAATATGCCATAATAAAAGATGGGAAATAAAAACTACCCACAAGTGACCGACAAAAAATACATTTTCTATTGTGCCTCGTTTTCTGGCAGTTAAGGTGTTAAAAATAATTTTGGTGTCTGGCAGTATTTCGCGTTTCCGAACTTGATAATATCGTTCATCTATTTTACTGAAAATAGCAACAGTGTAGGCACTAGTCACATAAGTGCTTTTTTTAGAAAATATCAAAACACAAATAGTTATTATGTTTACCAGTTCCCCCGATTTCTGAGAACTTGAATTATTAAATCTGATGTCAAATTCACATCAGCCGGTCGTTTCTGTGAAAATCTGTTTGTGAAAAAATACAATGTCCAGCATTATATAAACACTAGCTTTAAAAAATATGTTATCATTAATAGGTTAAGTATAAAAAAATAGTTTCTCGATTATGATTGTAGTAATGTTATTTCCTAGGTGACAGCTCACAAAAGTTTTAACTGGAACAATTTTTGCTAAAACGCACGCTTGTCTCATCAAAACATTAACAACCAATCATACATATACATATAAAATTAAATAAAACAGGAAGCCGGTCACAAAGTAATCATACAAACAAATGCTACAAAATCACTCGATAAGAACCACAATCGCATGACTTATTCCTCCGTTAGCCAAACAATCTTTCTCATTACAATTATAATGTTTAATTAAATATAGCAAGCCAGCTAGCTAATAAGCCAAAGTAAAGCCTACTCAGGGAAATTAAAACCTTTCCCCTTTGGCCCGACACTTGGCCCCAAACCTGGCACAAATCAACGTTACACATTTTATCCAATTATGTAGAAAGGGATAGCCTGTGACGAAGATAATGTACCATAACTGGGAAGACAAAGGGAACTGCCACCCTTATCTTGTTGACAGAAGTACCTACGTTGGTTGTTGGCAGAAACAAGCCTGTGATTTGACGGTCTTCACTTATGTTTTTTTTAGATCCATATCGACCTTACCATTCCTACTGACCATGGGCTCGATCCCCAGGTACGGCAAAGTGTTATTGGGTTTTCCATCTGATATTTTACTTTAGTAGCCTGAAGGCTTGAGCCCGGTTGATGGAAATAGGCTCACTGCCTAGGATTTGTGCTCTTGGAACCTTCAGTTTAAATGGTGATAGGTGGGTAAGTATTACATGATGTTATAACCCGACCGTTTAGCTTAGACGTCTCTTGTGGTAGATGCACGGTGCGGGAGGGGTGTTGTCACGTGATGCGAGAGCACAGTCATTGACCCGTTGACAGTCATCAACGACGTCTCAGTGAAGCGGTCGGCCAATGTGTATAGTCTGCATATTATATGACGGCACGCTCGCGCGGATGTGGGTTCGATTCCCACAAGGAACAAATATTTGTATGGCCTACAGGTAAAAAGTGTGTGTGAGTTTGAATGTACATGTTTAAATGAATATTTGTAAATGCACCACAATACAGGAGAAATTCTTAGTGTATGATAAAGATTAAAAAAAAACAGCCAAAAAAGGGAAAAGTTTTCACAAAAAACGAACAGTAACCAACTCATTTGATCTAAAAGCTTGGTCACTGATTTTCGCCTCCGTAGTAGGGCAGCTGTCGTAAGCTCAATTTAGCCCCCTTCAGATCATAGTGAACCACTAACACAGAGTCAATCTCGGGAGAGACTAATAGGATTAATACAAATTGGGACAGATTGGTAGCATTCAATCTGTGAAGACCCCGAGAACACAATGCAATAATATTGGTAAATATGCCCTGGCCAATACAGCTCACGGTCCTATACAAACTTAATGAATAGGTCTGGGGTATAAATGAGGCAAGGTATAGATTGGCGTTTGTTTCTCGAGTATAGTGGAAATTGATGTTTAGAAGTCTTCCAAGTGTGTCTATTACAAATCTTATGTGTTCATTAGTGTATGAAGTGAAATCTTCGGATCCCTTTTTAAAGAATATTGCGTGCAGAACTTATCAACCTCTTTTTCATGCGTATTAGTAAATAAATAATACGTATGTGTGTATGCGAGTAAATACCCCTATTTGTTACAAGGCAAATGTACTTATAACAGGTACAATACCTGAGACGGTGGGTTGTGTATTAGAAGATGCATGAACTAGTTAATAGTTTTGAAACCTATTTGTTATTTTAGGTCAGTTGATATGATATAATAATATCAACCTTTTCTGTCCCACTGCAGGGCAAAGGCCTCTTCTTATATAGAGAATGCATGAGAATTAATCCCCACGCTTGCTCAAGGCGGGTTGGCAACTTCGAACTGAAGTCCAGGCCAGTCACGATATTTTCCCTCATCGATGTCACAGATGTCTAGGATTAATTAAGAAGATTAAAGTACATAAGTAATAGTTTGCACGACTAAACAGGCTGATTAGGTAGTAAAGAAATTTTGAATAGAGTTAGTTTGAAAGACTGGAAAGGACATAAGATAGTTTCTAATCTGCGATATCGTCTGCATCCGCGTTAACCGACATTCACGTGAACGAAATGGCTGGAAAAAGCTAGCAATATTATGGATTTATAAAGTCACATTGGTACTTGCTCAAATTTGAACAAACAACCTCGTTCATGAGAGCCGAAGCCCCACTAGGTTACCAGGACAGTCTCATGAGAATACTCAATATCATATTATCTGATTCTTTCATATTATAGGTTCATTATTATTACTTGCTAGAGCTTGTTTGGTTTACGTGGAAATAATGTTTGCTAGAAGAGATGTCTGCTGTTTCGGAATATACAAGTTCTACGGCGGCGTGGCTTTCAACAGGAATCTTTCCGGCACCTGTGCTAACCTATATACATAGCTATACATGACTGCGCACCAAAATTCAAGTATCAGGTACGTATAGTAATATTGGAGAGGTATAGGAACTTTAGTGTTACGAACTGCTGATGTCAGAATTTATGGATTTATGCTGACCAACCTCATAACTTCTTGTTTTATTGATCACAATCATTATGTTTATGGGGCGTGTTAACGCCGTTTCTTCCTGGTTGCGGTATTTAGTGAGTGTCTGTGGTTGTTTCTATATTATAGCGGCAGGTGATTACGGCTCTGAGCTCGTTACTGAGAAAATTGCTTTCATTTAACAGCAGGATATTATAGGCTCTCAAAATAGACATTGAAGCAATAAACTTTATTAGTCATAGGGCCGTATTAAGTTTCTAATAGACACAACATCGAAAAACAACTTGAATAAGGAAACTTTATTCCAAGAGTAAAATAACCTTCAGATAATACAATCGACTTTACTTAAGCAACTTAAGAATTTAAACTACCCTAGCTTTAAACGCCCACAACGTTCCAAATTTAATCGCAACAAAAAAGTAAAACAGATGCTACACCCACAGACGACGGAAAAAGACGAGAATAACCGATCAGAACTCAATTTACGGCAAAATGAAAGAAGACACTTGATTCCAATCCAATCATGATACGGTGTAAGTGGGCGCGCGCACACTTACCCACAGCGATTGTCTGCAACACCGTCACTGTCGTTTAAGGTCTTAGCCACACAGGCGCGACTAGACGGGCGACATGTCGCATTAAGACTTTGAGACATTAAAGTCTACCGTTTATGGAAAGATCAATCTGAACAGACACAATACATGAAACAATCTTCATGTGACAATGATCTACAAATGACAGCCGGGAGAAGCGGTTTATCCATGTAAACCATCTTATCAGCTTCAACTATTCACATAGGTTTTGAGGTTGTGACATATACCTAATTACAATTATAGATAACTATCTCGCCATATCAAAGGCTGTATCTCTAGACACTGCGAACTTGAATCACAGCACTATAAGTCGCGACGGTGGGGTTTTTAGAGATGGATATCGCAGTCTTGTCGTGAAGTCGCGACGCGCCTGTTTGAAAAAGCCTTAAACGCTTTCTTGACGCTCTGCTATTATTGCCAGTGTTATTGGAAGATAACGTGTGTTGTAACCATGACGGGGTTTTAGAGTATTCGTTGACAATGCTTTGAATTTTTATCGTTGTAATTCAAACCGTTTTAGTGAACAAGAAAGTAAGCGTTACGTGTTTATATCTGATTGATGGTGTTAAAAGAATAAGGAGTGATTGTACTGTTTTATACCGAGGTTTGACAGTATCTGCGTTCATAGTTGCTCACTTTGAAATTGAATATAATTTGCAAGACTAATATTGCCACAAAGAAACATTTTGTAAATGTGGTGAATATTAAAAAAAAAACCTAAATCCGGGCTTCTTCTGAAAAATTGTATATGTTGGTTGGTTGGTGCCAACAGGCATGTCCCTTACTACATAAGACTTAAACATTACGGGTGAAATGTGGGTGTACCATAGGCGCATCTCTTTTTTTTTGTTCCCGAGATAGAAAATCCTCATGGAGGGGTCTGTCAGACTCTTACTGACTAAAAACCACTATGGTGTTCCATCACACACCTACGCCAGGGATCGCGGGAACGTACGATCCTTCCGCAACCCCCGGATTGGCACATCCTTGCCTTAACCTTCAAGGAATACAGGCTTGATGTTATTTTAAGAAAATATGGACCAATAAGTGAAGATTGGGATAACCAGCCCCGGTCCACAACCCCAACTATCAACTCCACTATACAGGTATTGCTTTATGTACCTACCTACCTCTAGAGTTGAGTTTTTTTGTTTAATGTTAGCTCATAATAATGCATCTCATGCAATTGCATTAATGTAAAACGTACTAGCTATTTATCATCTTGGTTGTATGCATGAGAAACTCCGCAGATATTTTAGTCATTAAAGTAGATATAATCATTCTAGCACTAGACTAAGGAAATTATGTAACCAAGTTTGTAATGGTACTGACGCCAGTACATCAAGCTACCCCAAACGGTCAAATTTCCCAATTGAACATGAACCTTATTTCTTTTAGGATAAAGTTGAAAAACTATCAAAGTAATTTGACACATTAGGGTTGCTTGATGTGCTGGCCTCTGTACCTACCGATTCCCTTGTTGATAAGCTAAAGTAAATTTAGACTACTTACATCTCACTTTCTCTTATATAACAAAAGAGGGATGCACTCTTTTTCTCTTATGAAACAGGAGAGGGCAATTTTAGATATACTGTAACTTCCAATCCCACATATAGTTGACATTTACAAGGCCTCGACCAAAAACAAGGTGAATTTCAAGGTATAAACTAATTTAATTTGATATCTTTAACTTTGTACTTAACTGTCGCCGTCCTTTTCTCGAGCTGTACGTCAGAAAGAGATGTCAATTCTCTTATTTAAGTTTATTTTGTCATCATGGGAATCTGTGCCAATATCATTAATATTGAAATATTAGTCACAAAGGTACTACTCGTATCTCTAATACGTACTAGGATCTCTGCATCTTTTTCTCTCCAATAAAAGAAGAGAGGGACGGGCAATTTTAAGTAGTTGAACTAAAGCTTCCGTGCAAAATTAGTTGACATTTCCAGACTCATCGACCAAAATCATGGTGAAGTTCAAATCATAAACTAATTTGACATTTCTAACTTGGGTCAAATCTGTCACCGTCGCCTTCTGTCACCAGAGTAAGTTCTCCAGAGCTGCACCTATGTCAGTAAGAGATGTCAATACTCTAATTTAAGTTTAGCTTTTGAACAAAGGGCATCAGTGCCACTTCGAAATTGTAAAATTGCTATTTCCTATTTCCCATTTCCCCACGGATGCATTTCTGAACGGGATTCTGTGACGGAACGGTGGTAGAGCCGAAGATTTTCGGTATAAATTCTAAGCAAATTCCGAACGGTGTCAACTCTATTTGCTTCCGTTTCTTGACAACACATAACAAATGCAACAGGCTTTTCCGAAAATGTATTTTATTTTTAGTGTAAGTTTTTTGATATTTAAACTCAATTCGTAGTAAGAGTTTAATCAGTATAATACTTTTTATCGGAGACCTAGATGTAATCATTTAATAAAAACAACTTTCGCAAGATTTCAAGCCGCTTTTTAGATTGTTTTTTAACAAAAACCCAAGTGTTTACACATAAACGAAGACCCAATGTTTCACACAGTTATGTCAAAATGATATTTAATAACGTTCACTCGATTACGTCTACGTGGCAGGACCTTTTGCTGTTCACAATTTCGTTTAGCTCCGAACAACGTAGCGTTTTGCACATTTTGTTTCATATTTTTTGCGTTCATAATTAAGTTAGGGTGGTCGCCGTGTCGATGGGAAAATGTAATTTTTCCACGTTAAAAACGTTCAGCGTGATCGCTTTGAAACAACTCGATAGCGCCGGAAATCTGCGGGTTACAATGGCAAACAATTTTAAGCTTTTTATTAAGTGTCATTTTAAATTTTTCGTAAAAATGACGAAGGTATTTTTAATTTTCTTTGCCACTTGTATGAAAAATAATGTCCACGTAATTTCAACATTATTTCACAGGCCTAGACCAACAACCATTTAAACACAAGAAGGCACCATTATCAACATAAAACCTATCCAGGTTTACATAACTGAGGAAACGGGCTGTTAATAGGACTGTTCAACTAGCCAGTGGGATAAGCGGACCTTAATTACGGCCAGGGGTGGCGGGGGCCGAAGAAATGGATGGCCTCCGGTTCCGTAGCCCTTAAGTTCGGTAATTTCAGTTAGCAGCAAATGGAGGGAACTTGGACGTGCCTAATGTAGGATTGGGGACACTCCATGTGACCGGAATATACATCGATTTGGGGAATGATTAAGACAGTAGCTTTCGTTGTGCTCTTTGGTTTATTTTTTGTTTGTTGATGTTTATCAACATGCCTGTGTCTGCTTTATATAGCTTATTAAATGGAACAGAAATTAATAATTTTGATTTTCGAATGTTGATGAACATTCGAAAATAAAATGAAAGAAGAAAAAACAAGAAAGTAATAATATCTAAATAAATCTAAGTATTACGACAAAAATAAACTTTCAAAAAAGATAACTCTAGTGATAGTGTTATAACCAATTATTCCTTAAATTATGTTAGTAAATACAAATCCCACAATGAAAGTATGACACAGACAAATGTCAGCAATTGCACGTCATGACTGTTTCAAGAGTAGCACCCCACTCAGCATGATGCTGTGCTATTGGGGACCCACAGCACAGGGCTGGTTTTCGTGCGTTATTTTCTTTTAATCCTGCTGAAACTAAACGAAGCAGAACGGGCGTGAATATCGTTCCAATCACAACTCGTAAAGCTGACTCTACCAACTATAAATAACAGAAACTTTATTTCTATTTGGAAATATAATCACACCATTTATTATATAACAGTATAAATGCGATAAAACTGAGCAGCAGTGAAAAATGAACTGGTATAACGATTTTAACACCCCCGATAATATCACTATGTCCGGAACACGTACAGTTTAATATTTTAACTTACGTGACTCCTGATATTTATACTGAAAATGAGTCTTCGAAACTCTGGTGTTTGGTGAGCAACTATTTGTTGCGTTACGAAGCGTTTTGCTTGTTCGATTAATATGTTTTTAGTAACGCTGGAGTGCAAGCAAGGATTTTTTTATATATGATAGCTAGCAGGCTTGATTGTGAGTATTTGAACCACTGTTGCAAGGTTTCGGCTGGGCCTGTCACCTTGCAGCAATGATTTCACAAACTGTCCCTGTTTATAGTTTTGTTTTTGTTTTTGTGTAGGTATTACTAACATAATTTGTAAGTACATTGTTACTAACACTATGAGTCTGGTTGCTCGAATTGAATGATTAAATAAAATAAATCAAACAATATACAGATATAAATATACATAAAATGTTTAGAAGTATAATAGAATTGACATAAAATGTCAACGATATTTATTTAGATATTTTATTAACTTCAAGTTTTTACAGACTTCAATTTTTTAACCGCCGATGAAAATGAGGGGTGTTATAAGTTTAACGTGTGTACCTGTGTGTGAATATGTGTGTCGGTATCGTAGCTCCCAAATTAATGGAATGATTTTAATGCGGTTTTTTACTTAAGAATACTTTGAGGGCGTTGGGCCTATGACAAAATGTATGTCTTGGGGATCATTGCCTTCAGTGATGCTTGTTTGATTTTAACCAGGAACTATGAAAATACCGATCGTTAAGAAGAACAGTGCTTATATAAAAAGTACTCTCAAAAGTATGAAAGTGAATACCAGCCAGTATTCTAAAGTGCGCTGAACGAAGACAAGAATCATACTCTTGAGAATAATACACTACTTGATGACATCGTCGTGTGGCAACGCTGCACTGTGTTGAGCCATTTCCTTATAGAAATTCTTGCAGCGTCATCCGTCGTCTCGTGGATACCGGGCTTAATATACAATGTCTTACTAAATGCTTATTTTTCTTTGGACGCGCTCTTACAAAATGTTGTCTCCCAAGAAAAATATATTTGAAAAGTTTTCCGTCGTAAGCCACGACTTAATTATTTTACGACAATGGTCGACTGTTTCAAGTAACTCTTTGTGTTTACAGAGTAATTGCTGTTCATTTTAAGGCATAATTTTAAGTTGCCATAATTTACAAAGTTCTGGCGGCATTCCTTTGCCTGGGTACTTTCTGAGGAGTTTATCTTGGCTGTGTCGTAAATGTTTTCTTACAGGCTACATTTATGCAAAGAGAGACATTTTGATGTTTTTTTTTGGCTATAGTCACAGACAAACACTGAGTGTTGGGGAAGGATATGGAAGGATCAAGTAGGAAATCACACTCATCCATACTTAACCTTATAAATAGGAAAGCAACTCTTTTTGTTTGTTTGTTTACGAAGTTACCCTTTACGCTTAATCAGCTGTACTCATTTACATAAAATTTGGTATAGATATACATTATATACTAAGGAAGTTATATAGTTATATAGAATAGGGAAGTTTTTGATCCACAACTTTGTCTGCATCCGCGATAACCGACGTTCACGCGGAGGAGGTCGCGAGCAAAAGCTAGTTAAATTATAAACGCGAAAGTTCTGTGTATGTGTGTATGTTTGTTACTCCTTCACGCTGAAACGGCTGCACGGATTTGGATGATTTTTATAACGGTAGCTCACACCCTGGTTTAACACATAGGCTATTTATTATAGCAATTTGAATTTTGAATCGTCTTAATATCTTTAAACCGCGGGATACTCTGCGGGGCGCAGCTAGGTAAACAATAAATTAACGGTGACTACAATTAAAAAATAGAACCAATACGAGTAGTCATCTAGGTATTTTGAACGCTGTTGGACCTCGGGTAGATCTTGCCTTTGTTGTGTGACGATATGAGCTATGTTTAAAATAAAGTTGTAGTGTTTTTTTTTAAGGCGGTTAAATTTTTCGCAAAAAGGTTTTAATATCTCGTGTTAGAGGTTCGGTTTGTAATCTATCTAAGTTACAATAGTCTAATGTCAATTGCTAATCACCTTTAATAAAATATTGTTTTTCCCGATGCAGAGACGTCACTTGTTAAGGAGTTCTCCACTATCAGCTCCGCTTCAAGAAAAATCGATTTTACTAAGTTTAGGTACAAAAACGTATTTCTATTATTGGAATGTAATGCACTATGTATTGGCATTCATGAGTCTGAATACACGTAATCTCCTTATAGACGCTCGGTCATACATTATGTATGGGATTGTTACCTTCACTCCCCTCACTGAATTACTGATAGGTAAATAAGTACTTAATGTCGTGTAGGTACTATTGTTAGTATGAGTTAGTATAGTCGATTTTTATTGATAATGTTCCCAGTAGTGTCCACAATATAAGTAACTGTTAAAATGATGATAAATTATAGTATTTCTGTAAATAGATTTTTAAAAACACTTACATATCAACAAGTAAATATTATTTTTTAAATTAGGTTGGTGTTTTGCTATCTGCCTACTACAAAAACATTTTCTAATTTAAATATTAATGAATGATCATATTGTGCCTTGTAGATATTATTTTTATGTAAGCTGGTTTCAAGAGTTTAGGCGGAAATCCAGCAGAAAATTCCAAACCTAAGCATAATGCCGACTTTTAAATCTTTTGCTTCAGGTAATATAGTTTTATGTTTGTACTGTAGCTATTGTTCTGGAATAAATTTCTTATTTTTTTCTGTTCTGATCTATGCTATTCATTCGAATTTCCAATGAGATGGAACTGTCATCGATAAAATATGTGTAATATGTCTCTTAAGGTCTTTTTAGGTCACCCTAGTTTGAGAGGGAGAGTTTCTAATTAATGGTTGCTGACCTTAAAACCAGCTGTTTTCAAGGTCAGTAGCCATATACGTTACAGCCCCAAGACATACGCGCTTACGACAACGAATTTAATGAGACTTCCACGCGTAAGCATAACCGAATTCCAATAGGGTGGAAGGGATTCAATAGGGATTCAGTACATGATATTGGAACTCCAGCTTTGAAATATTTCGTCTGCTTTTCCAAATTTCTACGCTTTTTGTAATGATGAATTTGCTTCCAACTCTAAAGAATCTTTTTTTCTTTTAAAACCAATAAGATGTAAAATGAAAGAAGTACACTATTTAAGTACTTTAATTAAAAAAATCTTTTTGATTTAGTTATTTAGACTTTTATATTATTAATCGTGAAAATTATAACTATACTGACAAAAACAAATTAATGGGATCAGTTTGTGCGCCGATATCCCTTCCACTCTATAAAACAAACTTAGCATTTGTTTAATTCCAGTGCAGCAATGAGCAACAAAAACACTAATCTCATCAACTGAAACACACCCAGAACAGTTCCATTCAATGTAAAGTGTCCACATTGTTCGTGAAACAACTGTGGCCGCTTGTGATCCAACCATTGTCTGACAGATGTAACAAAGGGCTGGATCAAGTGGGATCGCTCTATTACATACCACTACGTTAACCTCGTAACACAATAGTACGACAGACGTGTTTATGCTAGCTTTCACCCAGAAAATGAGAAGAAGGAAGAGTCATACCAGGTCTTTCTATTTCATCTGGGTGTCCTGGTTCTTTTGTTGGTATAGGGCTTAGAGATTGAAGCTCGTGAAAGTTGTCTAATTTGTTATGTCCTGCTCATCATGAGACATGGCCCATGGCTGCCCAAACAGCGCTATGAAACTCTTTGCCGATCCAAGGCATAGGTGAACCTAGAGTAGCACCCACATTTTGCCAGTTATGTCAAAATACAAAAATAATGCTAGGCTGTTACTGTCCCAATGCAGAGCACAGGTTTCAGTGTGTCTCATACAAATATAGCACGAATTAATCACCACGTTTGTTCAAGCTGGGTCAGCTATTTTACACTTGGATAATAAATTTGACCTTCGTGTCAATCATGTCTTAGATAAACGTAGAAAGTACTTAAATATGAATTGAAAAAGTTTCATTGTACCTACGTACCGTAACCAGTATCTGAAGCTACAATTCCAGGAATGAGAGGCAGTTTCTAAACGTTAAAAAAATGCACTATGTCAAACTGACAAGAGCAACAAGACTTTCGAGCAGAATGGCGAGCTTGTCAGTGAGTGTCCATGTGTTCGCTGAATAGATTGCACTCGATACGTCGGCACTCAGCACTCAGCACTCAGCAGTGGCCATTCGGCTCTCTGTCTGTTTCTTTCACCTGAACCGACCCTGTCCACCACAAAGATCGATTGAACTGAATAGTGGATGTGTTAGTGGCTGCTAGTGTTGCAAGTTTTAATAGTTCATCACAAATTCATTGACTTCATTTTGTGGATATATTTTATTCTTTGTAGTTCCATTCTCATGAAATATAAATAAATAAAAACTTGAGAGGTGTCAAGGGACACCCGGATGGAACGAAGTTCCTTTCGATTAATTAGTGAAGGAATGTTTTTTTTTAAGTTAATATAAAAATAAAGAATATTATATGTGCAAAAAACCTGTATACACTCAACAAAAATAACTGGCTTGCTTTCTATGAGAGAGAGAGAGAGACAGGCTGAGAAACACGCGCACGCCGCACTGATTACAACTACCTATAGCAAAAAGTGTCGTTACAACTTTTCATCTTAATTTTTTCCGTCTAGCCCCCTTTCGCAACGCGCGATAAGGAACTTCGTTCCAAAAGTATTTATGTAGAAGTATGTAAGAATAGCAGCAGGTGGTGTTCTGTAGTCTCTGCCTACTCCCATGGGTAAAAGGCGTGAGGCTATGTATGTGTGCGTAATATTAGTAGGTAAGGAACATATCTGTACCAGCCTATTACTGTCCCACTGCAGGGCAAAGGCCTCTTCTCATACAGAGAAGGTATGAGCATTAATCACCACGCTTGCTCAAGACGGGTTGGCGATTTCAGACTTATATTAATTATATAAGTCCAGGTTTCCTCACGATGTTTTCCTTCACCGATGTCAGTAATGTCCAAGATACACTTAGAAAATACATATGAATTGAAAAACTCACATTGGTACTTGCCCAGGTTTGAACCCACAACCTCGTGCACAAGAGGCGAGGCCTAAACCACTGGGCCATCATGACATCAGGAACATATCTGGTGTACCGAAATACAATCCCCTTTATGCGTGGAGTAAAGTAATGCCAATACTAAACATAGAAAAATAAATGGCAAATCTAAATAGGTTTAAAGAACTTTATTTCTCATAAGAACTTACAGTTCGCTTATAATGAGATACATGTAGGTGTTTATATCTAGTATTATTTTAATTAGTTACCTCTAGAGTGTTGGAGACATTATACTAGCATAGTAGTAATATTTAAATGTTATACCGGTTGCAACTTTATTCCGCGCTTGTTTATAAGGAGGACTAAGTCTTAGTATTCTATCTACTTGAACAAATCGGGAGGGGTCGGCTTAGTCGTTTATAATCACAGTTATCTGGAAATGAAAGGAAAACAAAACCCTGTAATTGACGATCAAAACGTGGACGGCCCACCGCTAATGTGTATGACCGGCATAATTATAACGTTCACGGACGATTGGCTAAACCATAATTACTAGCTCATAATATTCAGGTCAAATTTTGTGTAAAATTAAACTGTGCAATGTATTTTTCTCCTGTATCGTGGGTGCGTTTACAAACATGCGCCAACCGTGCCGTCAACGTCAAGTTTCCTCCCTATCAACCGGTAGGTTGATAGGGAGGAAACTTGACGTTGACGATTAACTGGGTTGTGGAGGTCAGATAGGTATATCTGACCTCCACAACCCAGTTACTGGACAACACGATACCCCTTGGTAAGACTAGTTGCCAAATTTTCGGGCTTCTGACTACCCGTAAGGACTGCCAAAGATCTACAAATGACAGCAGGAACCCACGGCTTAACGTGCTTTCCGAGGCATCGAGGAGTCTCCACATCCATCCACAGACTGACCTCGACAAGTCTAGCTTAACCTTCGATCAACTCGTGGGGCTCTTTTATTTAGCCACTATTATTATGTTATTAATCTAAAAGTTTATATTGACAATAACTCGCCCACCGTGTTCATTATACAACAAAGCAACATAAATCGATCCAGCAGTTAATAGAAAGGGAGGAAGCAGTGGACCACATAACAACAATATGCCGCACTCGAGCTTGTCAGCAATTTGTCAGCCACATCATTGGGACGAGTAATTAAACGTTGGTCGAGCGTTCGACCGTCTTTATGGGCCGTTATATTGACGCGTGCGGGTACATCGTAAACTTAATTTTTATGATTCCCTGGTACTGGCGGCCTGTATTTAGTTAATTTTTCGTTTTTATAGGAAGTTAATGTGGGGTGATAGGGTTATTTTGTGGGAATTATTATCAGTGTGTGTGCATGTGTGTTTGTAGTATATTTTAAACGATAGATTGTTCGTTCAAGGACGTTTCAATAGCCGCAAGTCTACTTATCTCTTCTTTTCCCTTGCACACGCTCTCTATTAACTGGGACTTAAACATTTCGGCAGTAATTGCCGAAATGTGGGGGTACCTAAGCACGTTTCTGTCTTACCCTTTGGGGAATACCGGTGTGATGTTTTATTTCTTCTTAACCCAGTAGTAAATAGGTCAGCCCTTCTTGACCTATAGGTATCGCGATAAACAATCCACAAAAATACCGAACAGCGTCCTTGTTTTCACACTGCTACCCACCCAGCTATTAAAAATCCACCTATCACGCTATAACAACTCAAACCTATAATAATCCTTATTATATAACAGTCTGCGGTACAGACGCCGAAGACGAATTCTCCCAATAGGGTAGTGTCCTTAAAAATTCTGATCGGTCCGAAAGTTGGATTACTCAAACATACTGGACACGTTTTTTTCTTTTGCCACGTAAACCAAAAATGACGACGATATAGTGCGTTGAAATTTCGCGTGACGTCACGCCGTTCTACACTTTTAACGAAACAGTGACGACACAAGCCCCTTATCCTGAACTTTGATGTACTATATCAATGTCACTTTTTATTGATTTGAGTAAGCAAAAAATACGAGTCCAAAATTTTTGGTAATCTTACTGACGGACTAAATAGACTTAATACATTTTTACCTTGGACACATCCCTATTGTATATGAACCTAATTCTTTTGCAATAAAGTTGAAAAACAATATTATAAGTTTGACATATTGGGATAGTTAGATGTGCTGGCCTATGTACCAGATTACTTCAAATAAAAGCACAGATTTCTCAATACACGTGCAATTCAACAAGGATTTCCTTTTATTGTACATTACATACACATAACACACAACAGTATATAGTTTTGAGATAAAGCTGCGAGCGTGTCTACCTTCAAGAAATAACGCGTTTTCTCAGCTAGACTGTGGCACCTATGTTGAATTTACAAGTAGGTACCACGCTACAAACATTGCCTGGTAATGTAAAATCTAGCAAGGTGTAGGTCAACGCAAAAACAAAGGGTCGTACTGAGGATAAAAATGAGCATCATATTAATTATCTGTCTACTAGTATTTAACATGATGCGACTGCTTATCTCACTTCTACAGCCCAGTTACTGGGTGTCGTTAACGCTAGTGTGACTACCTGTAACGAGTGCAAAATTTCTACAAATGACAGCTGGGACCAACAGCTTAAAGTCCTTTTCGAAGCACGGCTCAGTATGTAATGGATGGTCACCCATCCACAAACCGAACCCGGTAAGCGTTGCCTTACCTTAGAAAACCACTTATGTGGCTATTATTATTTGACCACGGGTTGAAATGTTAGAGTAAGTTATAGTCACAACTTATCCCCTTTATCGATAGATTTTATTCTGTTGACGTTGAAAATATCTTTTTATATAAATCCGGTCAAACAACTTTTGGTCACTGTCAAAAAAATTTTTTAGAAATAAGTGTTATTCAGCTTTACAAGCCAGAAACCTCGAGGAAATAAAACAAATTCAGGATGTTATAAATCCCTAAACTATGAATAACGCGACGACGAAATTAAGAAGAAAATAATGTCCTCATGAATTTATAGAGCGTGAACTTTATGGTGAAAGTATTCTGTAATTTATTTCTAATTCAGTCATAAAAGGGCTTGCTCGTACGCTGTCTTACATGAGTGATTCTGTGTAAAAGATTGTACACTGCCTTATAAAAGTGCTTTCGATTTTTCAGTTTACATTATTTAGAAAGTTTTTAAAATTCTTTTGACGGCACGGCTGGCGCAGTGGCTGAGCGATCTACAGATGCGCCACGTGTCGTGGGTTCGATTCCCGCACGGAACAAATATTTGTATGGCCTACAGGTAGTTGTTCCGGGTCTGGTTGTTTGTGTATGTGAGTTTAAATGTTTGTAAACGCACCCACGATACAGGAGGAATTCCTAGTGTGGGGCAAGGTTATTTAAAGAAAAAAAATAAAAAGAGCATCGACAATTACAACTGCTAAAATATACGAATGTTTATGAAACATTATTGGAAATGCTATTTCCTTCCAAAACTCGATGTCTATCGTACCTACTTCATTAAGCAAACACCACGTTCATACTGAAAGTACACTGTCATACACAAGTGCTTCATAAAATATAATAATGAGCACGCAAGCTACGCTTCATTACTGAAAGAACCGGATCGTGGGACACGATATCATTTCGCGAGAACAGTGCTTAACATATTGTATGGGCCTACTGGCGCCTCGCCGTCTTTATGAACGAGAAACTTCTGCTTCGTAGGTATATTATATAGGTAGGTACCGTCAATCTGGATCATTATGTCATACAACTTTTTATGATGAAGAAAAGGATGGAGATGCGTCATTTTGATGGTATTCAAAGTCATGATGCTTTTGAATGTTTAGATAGTTACGTTGGGTACAGTCTACAATGAGCTATGCCACCTAGCTGACTGGCTTTTGTTTTTACTTCAGCGTTAGCACTTAACATACCACATATACACATCACTTTTTCATGGTAAAGTGATCCATCTCGCAGCGATTCTGATTAAAATTATATATATTAATCCCTCTTAAGCTTTTTTCCTTTAGTTTGAAAGCTAACACGGTCAAATTTCGACCACTAGTAATTATATTTAGCTGAATTGGACCTTTTTACCGCAGCCTACATATATATTATGTTTTTCTTATTACTTATTCTGATTTAAATAATATTTTTGTGTTATTATGTTTAGTATTGTGACGTTATGTGCCTGAGCCTGTGCTGAATAAATTAGTTTTTTCTTTCTATCTTTCAAAATTATATTTGATTGAAATATTCATATTTATACGAAAAAGTTTCACTTCCAGCAAACAAAATTTCGAGAGTTTTACTGACACAGCCTTCATGTCATCCTCGAATGTTTTGTCTGCGTAGTGACACTTTTTTACGAAACATTTTCCAACTACGAAGCCCGCTAAAACACTTGACAAGCTTCAGTTGCACCTGACTGCGCGTACTAAATTGATTGATGTGCGAATCATAAACAATCTGACCGTCCGTGCTGACCGTGTGTAGGAGTCCTTATGAATATTGTATAGCGTTTTGTACCAACATCTTTTGTCATTCATTTCTGCATTCTTTCTTATTTTTCTTTCCCTTGGATTTCATACTTGCTTGATGAAGTAATAAAGGACAGGCTCAGTGACAGCCACATAATAATAATACATTATTTTCTATGTTCTACATTATGACTATTTATTACGGCTAAAGTTATTTATTATGATTATTAATATATTCTCTTCTACATTCAACAGAAATTAAATTAACGGAAAGGGCACTTATTCAAAATTTCAAAACTAATTTTGGTTTTTAAATTATTTTTTTTAGACTTTATACACTGTCTCATTAACATAAAATAATAAAAACGAGAGCAAGCAAGTTGTCAAGTAAAATCTTCTCCGTCACCGGCATTAACTGTCAAGTAAGTTTGACAGTTAATGCCAATGAGTGACAATGACATTCCCACAAAATAACTTCTGTCTCCTTTATTTATCATAGTTGTTTCCAGTGTAATCTTGAAGTAAACTCAAGAAAGACCAAAGAAACCTATTTCAAATCAAAACTCACTACAAGAATCATGATATAAGTAATTAAAAACGCCGTAGCTTCAAGCTGGGCTTGCGGATGCTGACAGCCTTCAGCTCCAGCCGACTGTCTGCCAGAGTGATTGATGTGCGGATCATAAACAGCTTGAGCGGTCTGTAAATTGCTTCCTGACTGTCACAGCTGACCATGTGTAGGAAGCCTTAGATGCATTGAATCTTACATAGGCCTGTGACGCGTGGGTTGATAATTTTGCAGACTGGGATCTTTAGCTGTTATTAAAACGGGGGTTTTATGAGTTTACGGCACTTATTAATTAATTGACTTCATTACAAACGAGTAGCTTCCCTGACACGGGCGTATACAACGACACGGGCGACATATCTCTTCTTCCACACTATTATTTTTCTATCTTAAGTGTTTCAAACCAAAGAGAACCAAAGTTCTACCAGCCAGTATGCAAAAAGGTCTTTTATAAAATTAGAACATATTAAACCTCTACAATATCGTGTGTCTATCCGTTTCCCATTTATTTGGCGTTGTTTTCTAATGCTTCAGTTAAAGTTAGAAGTCGTAACTGCCAGTTAAGCTCCGCAACTCCATTATATATTTTAGTGGAGGGTACTGCAGTTAGTTTGTCTTATTGTATATCTAGTCGGGGATAAACATTAACGATTTAGACATCGACAAAAGACCACTACTATCGTTTTCAATATTCTCAAGGAGGCTCACTTATCTGTATTTTTTTAAATATAGTAAATGTTTTTTTTGACACAATATTAAAATGGTTACATAAACCACCGCAGACGGTGCTTAATTTGTTGACATCAGACTCTGGAGATCTAGAATCCACGCTTCGTAGCCTGAATACTTCATTCGAACATGGTGCCAACTGGCACATAAGAGACAGTCATTTCAAAATCAAAGAGCTCCCAAACCGGCTGTCATTTACCGCCTTGCTCCCGAAGCAAGATACCAAAAGCCGGTTACTGGAGTACTAAAAAAACTCGAACTCGGTGCATCAAAAGCTGCTGTTGCAAGGAAGATTTCTATGTATTATCATCGTACATTGCGCTCTATGCTCTGTGGTAGGTTACTCAATTGAGTTACAGTACTCACAAGACGCTGCATTCATTATTACTATAACATTATTAAATGATTTCTACTACACTAGGGATGTGTGTCCTAGTTAAAAATATATTAAGTCTATTTAGTCCGTCAGTAAGATTACCAAAAAATATTGGACACGTATTTTTTGCTTACTCAAATCAATAAAAAGTGACAATTATATAGCACATCAAAGTTCAGGAGAAGGGGCTTGTGACGTCACTGTTACGTTAAAAGTGTAGCACGGCTTGACGTCACGCGCAATTTCAACGCACTATATCCTCGTCATTTTTGGTTTACGTGACAAAAGAAAAAATACGTGTCCAGTGTTTTTGAGTAATACAACTTTCGGACTGATCAAATTTTTTAAGGACACTACTACCCTATTCCCAGTTTCCAAAGCTATTAGTTTATGACCACAGTGGGAAAACAAAAGATGGTTAAATATACTGAGCCAACAGTGGACAGGATTAAAAAGTTTTCATAAGAGGAAGTGGTTAAAGACCCTCTAAAATCTATTCACTTATACTTAGTACATAACATCTTTACAAAAATAACAAGTTAGAAGTCGATATAATCCTTTTCCTCCTTCGTTCCCTTCTATCCATTTTCACTAACTAGTAGGCGCCATCTAAATGAATGCCAAGATAAATAAAAGCTGCTGCTGTTAGATTATTATCAACGCTCATCTAAGCGCCGAGAGTTGAAAATCCAATAGTGAAATAATACACAGGCATTAAATTAGGCGTCGCCTAGTGCTAGTGAAAACGGATATTCGACTGTAAGTGCTAGTCAGTGTTATAAGCTTTACCTACTTGGTAATAATGTGTAAAGTGTAGTACTCCAGGGAAACCACAAACTTAACAATTTTAGTTATATTTTCTCTCAAATCCCCGATCAGAAATGCAGAATTATACTCCCTAACGCAGCAACTGAAGCTTCCAAAATACTCGTACACAACTGCAATAATTTGCAATTTGCAAATAACATTTTGAAATTCATGGAATTGGTGAATAAGCTTAGCAGTGTGTATGTTTGCCACAAAATGGTGGGAGAGAATATTGAAGCAAATGCATAGTAATTTTGGATGATATTCAGATAATGCATTAACCATGATCTGTTTTGTTTTTGGCATTTGTTTAGCTTATAAATAAATAAACAATGCTGGACAATCCAGAGCCTGTGTTATGAGTACTAGATGACTAATATACTAATACTACAATACATTACTAAGATATATATTTTTTATTACACAAAGCAAATACCCAGAACACCCGGAACAAACCTTTGTAGATCGTACAAACATTTGTCCCAAGACGGGAATCGAACCCGCAACCACCTAGTCGTCAAACACAGGACAGGTATGAAAATCACAACAACATCACGCCTGTGCTACCCGAAGGGTTAGACAGAGGTGTACCTCTATAGTGCACTCACGCATCGCAAGTTATGTTTAAGTCCCATGTAAGGGGGCGAGCTTATTGCCACCACCTGAGCACAAATCTAGAATCCGGGCTGCTACTCAGCTATTCCAGATGGAATAACGCCCAAAGTAGACCTCGGATCATGCTCAGCAGTTTGAAGTGCGTACGATCACTAGACCAAAGAGGAAGTCAAACAGAAAGAGCATTTAAATATAATATGTGTATGTATATGTGTGCGTTGAATTGTGTTGTGTGTGTGGCGGCAGATATGAAAATATAAATTTAACGTTTTTACAACAATTATCTATTGGTTTTATGTTGATCGAACACCGTAAGAGCTTGTGGTCGTATGTCGCTACATAATACAGTATACTCAGAATTACTCTTTTTAGAAGCCATTAAATTGGTACCGTAATTTGGAGTGGGGCACTCAAAGAGTTCAATACTTACCGCGGTCGGAACATGGATGGGTACACCAAACCAAACCCCTCCATGCCTCAAGAAGTACGTTAAGCCTTTGTTTCGGTTGTCATTTGTAGATCATTGCCAGTCGTCACGGGAGTACGAAACCCAAAAGTCTGTAAACCAGTCTTACCAAAGATTTTGAAAGATCCTTAGATATAATAACAGCCGCACGGGTTGTTCGGAGGTTAAGCTACGCTTGCCGAGGTCAGTCTGTGGATGGGTAACCGTTCGTAACATATCGAGAGTCCTTGCCTAGGAAAGCACGGTAAACGTTTTTAGCAGTCGTTACGGGTAGTCTGAAGCCCGAAGTCTGACAATCAGTCTTACCAAGGGGTATCGTGTTGCCCAGTTACTGGGTTGTGGAGGTCAGATAGGCAGTCGCTCCATGTAAAATACTGGTATTCCGCTGCATCCGGTTAGACTGGAAGCCGACCCCAACACAGTTGGGAATAGGCTAGGCCGATGATGATAATGTATGATTATTAAGTATATATTTAAAGCTTTAAAGCATGCATTGTCATCCAAAAAAAACGTGTATGCAAAATTCAAGTATAACTGGCTTAAAATTCAGTTGCAAGCTTTGACCCACACATACCCACTAACTCGCAAGGTAAATAAAAACATGTTATAAAAAAAGACACGAATACTAAAAATAATACACGATACATTTTAATCGTCGCATAATTTAATACAACAATAAATTGAGTTACAAGGTGGGAGTATCCTCGCGAATGAATGGAATGATTGATTGAATGAACGAGTGGACTTTGGGGAGCTCGGTCATTCCCACAGTGTTATTGCCCGTGCATAATCGTGAGGAAAATTAACGATGAATTTTATGAACGCTGTCAAATATTTTATACGTATTTTGTGTAACAATGCTTCATATTTTAAACGGGTGATCTTCAATTGGGCTTATTCTTGTTGAAAATTTTATGAGTGATTTTATGATCTTATTGCTTAGCAAGGAGGAAAGTGATACAGTTGTCGTTTTCGGTGCTATTTGGACTATATTTCGGGTTTTCTGCGCATTTTGGCGAGAGGTTATCTGTACTTTTTTAATCATCATCATCATTATCAGGCTATAGTAGTCCACTGCTGGACATAGCCCTCTCCTAATGAGCGCCATAGCGCCCTGCCTTCAGCTTGCCGCATCCAGCATCGTCGCAGATCGTCATCCGTCACCTGGTCATAGGGCGTCCTACACTACGTATGCCGATACTTTTTCAATCAACGTATTTTTATTACTTAGAAATATCTATCTGTAACGCACCGGCCTGAATCATCAATATGAAAATCAGAATTACTCAAAACCAACCTGCTTACCTCTTTTACATGGGGACTTAGCCTTAACTGACGAAAAGTAGGTGTAATATACACTATATTTTTGCCTTTGCGTGATATATGTTATTACGGCGTACGAGTATATACAGGCGTATTATGTGTTAAACATAACTTTTGACAAAATGTCAACTAGAAAATCCGACGCCAATTGCCATCAACCACTTTTAAAATCCGCTTCATTTAACCGTTCAAATTCGATTGTCCTCACCACAGAGGTACACAAACAAACACAAATTACACACAAACGACAAAAAAAAACAATCAGAACCACTCTCAAACAAATCTAGCAGCAAAACGATTGACAAAAAAAAAACAAAAACGCATCAAGTGTGCGAACACGTTTCGTGCCGTTTTACACCCATCCATCATTTTTCCCGTTTGACACCGGTGTCAAACTAAAACTCGACCACATCGGTATATTCCCATCCGTATTTTGAGTATTTACCCCGTGACTCTCCTGTTTACGAAGGCCACAAATATTTGACGAACTACCGTTGAAAATGTTACACCCTTATACTTACGAAATTAGTTGTTGTGTTGTTACTTCAGCGGCTATTTATTTTTGAGGGTCAATGGGCTGTTTTCAGGTTATTTTTAGAACTGTAAGTGAAATAAACATGAGGGTTGTTTTGTAGCAACAGTTTTGAGTTTAGAATGGGCACGGTGACCACATCCTTTTTCAAATGGTGTTGTGTATACAGTCTGGTCTAAAGTTAGACGAGGAACATTAATTTATAAATGAATAAGTAGTGCATCTATATAAAGCAGGCAGTCAAATATTTACTCACCGGAAAGTTACATCACATACAGTCCATTTATTTGTGTGTATATTAAGAAAAGTTTAATACGTAGAATATTCCTTAGCTCTGCCAAGCAAAATGCCAACAAATAGGAAAAGAAAAATATGAGCGACAAAAATGCCCGGTATGCACATACATTTGCTACAACTACTACATGGCAATAGCCTTATTTGTATTTATCTTTCCCACGGCAGACTTCTTGCAAAATATACAGACAGAAACATCTCTATCTAATCTCAGTGACTCGAAGCCTGAGCCTCAATTTGCAAAAGGTAGAACTTTCCTCTCCATTTCGTCGCTTCATAAGAGGGAGGGAGACAGAGCTTATTTGTTCCGCGAAACACATGTGACGAATAAAGGTTTGCATACACAGCTAACATTTTATTTAATTTATATTTTTAAGCTTTACCGTTACTGATAATATCCAGACCGTTAGCTATGTTTGGTATCGGTTAGACTTAAAGCCGACCTCAACATAGAATACCCATTAGGATGCCCCTCTCTCTCTGGCCATATTATGCAACTCGAAGTAAATTTTAATTGAACTCCAACGACCTACTAAAAGTTTCATGAACCACTTAACTTGCCTACTACATTAAAATAATTAAATACGCTCATTTGTGGGGTAAGGGCAGGAAGATGATGATGAAGTTGCGTCTTTCACAATATCCATTAGGTTATACGATACTCCATTACCGTATGGTTAGCCACACCAAAAATAATTCCTAGAAGAAACTTTTTTTTAATGACAAATAATTCAAATGAAAAACACTGGCCTCAATTGACTAAAAAAAACAGTTCAAACCATATAACCAAAAAAGATAAAAAGAAGAAAGAATATTTAATAGCATTTAAAATATTACTTTGACGCATTGTGGCCAGTATTTTGAATGAATATTAGTATTATATTCGTAGCATTTGGAAAAAAAGAAAGAGTCGCAAAAAAAAATCCACGTCAGATTGGAACCATAATATAACCGAGCCTTTACGAACAGAGATATAAAAAGATAAATGCGAATGAAGATGCAGTGGAATGAAGAAAAATAACGTACCGTGGGTTACGGATGTGAGGGAGTGAACAAAATTGTTTTCTCGTTAATATTCGCGGATGACAGCCTCGCTTTTATATATTTTTTTATATCTGATATAAATCGAAGCACTGAAAACCTTTTCGTACATTATGACTGTCTGTACTCTCTCTGCTGATTGAAATCTGGTGCGAAATGATTTTTAAATGAGTTTTTTTTATTTCCTTTTGATATTAATTTGAGAACAAAATATGGAAAGCTCGGCCTATCCCCTGACTATCTGACAGGATATTCTATAATACCAGCTTAATGTGTCTATAAAATGTAACCGATATTCAAGTTGATTAAATGTCGAAGTCAAAATAAGTATTTGTAAAGCACTAAAGATAAGAGCCGAAGTAAATAAAAGTCAATGAGGCACAAACATCATAATTCACACTATCATTACGAATGAGAGCCATCTATTTTAGGTAATAAACCTCTTCAACCCACAGTGTACAATATTATTAGTCCACTATCCCAACATAAACCTACGCTACAAATAAACAGCCCAAAACTGTATCAAACTAATTTGACGCAAACTATCCGGCTAATTTAGCCACAGAGACTTGAAGCAATTCTTCTAAACGGCCACATAACATCTTGGAATGTTCTATCCATACCGACCGGCCATCACTCAATGTCCGCGTGCTCTGAATACTTGATGCCCGCCGTATCGCCCACCTGCAACCCTCATAACGTGCCCCCGAGAGCTGGATGGACCGAGATAGTTAGAAAAATGAAGAGTTATGAGAGGCGATCTTTTAAAAAAAAGTTTTATGTAACGGTTTCTTAATTTTGAAAAAGGAATTTGTTTGGATACATTCTTCTTCGTTCTTTTATATTGCTGGTTCAGTTTCTTGTTCTATATTTAAAAACAATTTTGTTGTTTTAGAATTCGATCTATACTAGTGTGAGTCCTATATTAATTATCATAGATAACATTTCTTGTAGTCTAGCCGTGATTAAACGAACAAACAAGTTATGATGCTGGTCATGACAAACATTACAGCATGTTATAATGTTATTACGAGCGAATAGAATAGAAAACGCTTACTACGGCATAGACATCAGTTATAACTGCGGTATTAAATTCAGCTAACTGTCACATTAGGCAGTCCGCCAAAAAGTTATTGTGACTTTTGCGTTACATTTTATTAGATTGTGCGGCTATCATTATCTATCCAACACTATATTTTATGATTATCTTCCGTTGTCAACGAACCCGGTGCATAATTTGTCACTGTAATCATGATATGATTGCAGGCATACTGGAAAATAAATAAAATTGCAAAAAGAAAATATTTTGTGACAAATATTTGTGAATATTAATTTGCAGTCGATTTATCCGGGCCTTTTTCAGCATTTAGATTACAAAATGAGGATTACATAACTTTTATATCCAAAACAAGAGGGAAGATCGTCTTGGGTAATGGGTGCTGACGCATTTTATTAAACAAAAAAACAGATAAGAATAATAATGGCAGTCGGAATAAAAGGAGTGTAAAAATACCAATTCCAGGAATCGCTCTGGGATACTAGTTAAGTATGGTATGACTTTGAATAGTTATGATATGCACTTTGCCATGCCACCAGTACATACTAACCTACTCCACCAAATGTAAACGCGCCCTCTGTCGGTTCCAGTTACGTGGTGGCCATATTGTGACGTATGTTCGTGCCATAGACAAGTACGATTCATTCAAGTCAACCGCTACGAAGCCGAGTGTCTTTGCACTGATGAATGAAGTTGGGTGTACCGGGAGAGTAGAAGCTAGCTCAGTACAGTTGCATCAAGTTTTACTGGAAAGGACATGTTTAGATTTTGTGCGGGATTTATAAAGTTGTTGGCTGCCGACACTGGAAGTACTTTAGCTTGCTTTTTGAACTAAGTTTAATAGAACAGCGTGGTACAGCGTGAAGATCGATTTTGGAATATGGGTAGAAAACGGTGAAGAGTTTTGAGACTGATACTCACATTTTAAGGCGTTTCTCCGCAAAAAAATCGAGATTCAAAAGGAAATTGTCAAAAACTTCATCGAGTCGAGATTTTTGACAATAGGCACTTGGGGTGAGTGACGTTGAGTGGAGTTTGAGATTTTTTGTGGAAAACGGGGGTAAAATTCATTTAGTATTTCGAGAGCTATATTTATTGTCTTGGGTAGTAGATCTAGAATATTTTTTGCTGCTGCCTGAGTTCATTTTAATTTGCTAAATAAATAAGTTCTGGCTAGGAAGCTGAATGGCTTTCAGAATACCATGAAGACTCGTTTTAGACTGAAATCCCTTTCCGGTAATTAGTTAGGTACGGTGGTTATAATTACCGCTGATTTAATGGAACGGTGAGGGATTAATATCTTAATTAATTCAATACGCTCTACTATGCTCCATAATTAAATACGTCTTCGGAAATTAGTTTAGTTGCCATCATGAATATTGTAGTGATGTTGGTGCTGATTTGCACGCAGAGCGTAGAATAATATTAAACCAAGTAAAAACTTTGTCAATGTCGCAGTGGTCCTTGTCACTCACACTGGTGGTCACCAACCACTGATTGTTAGTTAGTTTTATGATATATTTGATTCTCTTTATTATTTTATAGCTCCCTTGATGGTAGATGGAAGGCGGCTTCAATTAGTGCATCAATCAAATCGAGTGCACAATTATATCTTATGTGCTATTCTTAACAATAAGTTACTGTATGTTTCATCAAAATCCGTTCAGTAGATTTTGCGTCAAAGAGTAACAAACATCATACATTGGCACAAACTTTCACATTCATTATAATAATCGGATTTTTATTTTCAGTAAAAGTGTTGCTTGGACAGGCAGAGCGAGATAGAAAGACATAAACATTGGCACCAGACACGTTAAGAAGTATCCTATCCATTTGATGGTTAAATGTTAGACATAATATATTTGGCTCATGTCTACGCACCCACGATCCAAGTTCGGGGCAACTTTTCGTATAAAAAATGTCACCTTCAGCGGGCTGAAACTACCCTCGACTAAATACATTGTTTATTTTCAGCCCCAGCTCCCATAAAGTTTGATATATTGTACCGTTATCAGGATATTAAAGTTTATGCCTCTTAAAGATATTAATAGCCCCTCTGTGCGGCAACAATGCTCTCTAAATACCAAGTAAAGGGCAAGCCCCATGTGGGACTAAGGCCTTGACATCCACGCATGCCACATTTTTTTTTATCAAGAAAAAAGAGTGTTCAGCCACATGTTAATATTAATACATTCCTCTTATATAGGAGGAAGAGCTTTTATTATATCATCATCTGCCTAGCCTTTGCATACCTAACTATGGTAATAATATCAATATATACCTACTACCTTCATGACGAAAAGGAATCATCATCTTCTTGCCCTTATCCCATTTAACTTGGGGTCGGCGCAGCATATCTTCTTCTTCCATACTGTTCATGACGAAAAGGAATATTATAGTGGATTCCAGCGCAAGAACCCAGTTCTATGCTAGGAATTTACTTGTGTAACGGGCACTGGGGGCTGCTCCATCATCCAATTAGAAACATTACTGTTCTTTCATTCTATGTTGGGGTCGGCTTCTAGACTAACCGAATGCAGCTGCAGACCAGTGTTTTACATGGAGCGATTGCCTATTATTTTTTTCTTTTAAAAAACTTTGGCCCACACTAGACATTTTAAACCACATTTAAATTCACATAGACAAACAGCCAGACCCGGAACAACTATCTGTAGGGAATACAAATATTTGTTCCGTGCGGGAATTAAATCCGCGACACGCAGCGCAGCAGCCAATCGCACAGCCACTGCCTCAACCATGAGGTCATTTTTCTGTCAACCACCACTGGGAAAACAATACCCTTTGTTTAATCTGGTTGTCAGGTATTCGCGCTTCTGACTACCCGTGATGACTGTCAAAATAAATCAACCTATGACGTGTCCGTGTCATGTATTTCTGAGACATAAAGCCCAGAAGATACTCCGTCTAAACAAGTAAATCGACCGATTCCGTAATTCATTCGAGAATTTTCATGTCGATGGCAGGCGACCAGCTTCCCATTCTGGTAATGTTATAGATGTCGAGGGCACTCGTGCGCTAACTAATGATGGCACGTTCTGTTCCTTTAAGCGAAACCGATGCGATGGTAGAATTCCCTGGTTATTCGAAAAGTACGAAGTGGAAGAAGATGTAATAAGTATGTGTGTTTAATAATACATTACATACACACATTGGCTGTGCTAGGCTACGAAAAACATGGTATTGTTAAATGGATTACCAGCATTGTTACTGTTAATCCATCTTTGTCAAATTTGTCTAAAAACATATGTACTAAAAGATGCTCCCAATTTCGTAAATTTTCAATTATGCCCGTTTTTACTAATACTTTTCAACTCCTTATTGAATACCCAAATAAAAACAGTTGGATTTTCAGCGTTCGCCTCAACGCTGGGAGTTGGATGTCTTACATTGCAACAATATTTAGGCGTTTATTTTGGTGTATCCTAGTGTTAGTTAAAGCGGGTATTAGAGTCTAGTCTTAAGACTAGAAGCATAAGTTGCTATTTACAGCCTCTCCGTCATTTGCTTAACACATCAACTGCCAGAAAACGAGACACAATATAAAATGTATTTCACTTGTCGTTTAACGCGTTAAACGTCACTAAACAAACAGTCGACAGGACACATCTGCTGATACCATCCAAAAATACCGGGGTTATACCAGTATAAAGGTACGCCTTCACTCTTATAATGCAATTTAAAATTGTGTGTGTCACATCTGCAGAGCTTTAAAAGTTATTACTATGGCAGCAGCAAGCTTGTCGCACAAAATTGATATTTGATCGTTCGGTACGAGCGGTGCTTTCGCTAAGTTTTAGTGTAACTCCTATCTGCTTGAGTTGAAGATAGGAGTTTGCAAAAGTGGTTACTTTTTATACTGTTTTTGGAAATAAGGTGACACTATTTATTTTGGGGGATGGTTCCAAAATAAATACTGTCACCTACCCCCTTATTACTGCATCTCCTGAAAGGCAGAATGGACAGTGCCGATCATCAGTAAAACACCAATACAATGATACTCGATGATTTTCAGAAGCACAATCCAACTGTCTCGGATCCCGAAATGAAATTAATCAAAAACAACACTTCCGCTGTTCTTTTTTTACTTAGAAAAATACATAATTTCCACTAGACACAGCCAGACGCGTACCTAATTTATACACGGAAATTATGTCGGTATAGACAATAATATTAAGTAGATACTCCTACGTATATATCTATTAGCAAACCCTAGAAAAATAAAAAAGTCATATTTGTCTCTTAACACAAGCAGAGATTTTTTAACTTTTTAAATAACGAACGGTTATTTTCTTAGTTAAACGGACGATTAGACACAGACTTGCAAAAAGAGTAACAAAAAGCGTGTAGTGTGTGTTCCACTTAAGAGAAAAGTACAAAGTAAGAGGTCGTTAATGTCGTCCGGAAGACATATGAATGCTGTTCCGCTGGTGGATAGACAATAGGGCTGGTTCAAAGCTATTGCATTGTAGTGCAATGCTATCAATCTATAGACAGACGTGTGTTTAGTAACGCTTAGATGGTAATCGGAAATGTTGCTGTTCCTATAACTATGTTATATTTGCTTCTTTAATATTTATTAGTAAAAACATCATACAAAATAATATTATTTTGATTGTCAAAATACATGAAAATTATAGTTTTTTTTACATACGGTTTAATGGCTTCTGGCTTCCTCAACAGTATGCCCTTTTTTTGTTTATGGGGGGTAACGTTGAAAGGTGCCTGGACTTTTGGGGCTAGACCAGGGAGTGTGGGAGTCTTCTCAATAGTATACCTAGCTTTCTGTCGGCGAAATAATGTCGGATCAATCAGAAAAAACCTTTTACAAACAAACAATGTTAATGTAAGATTAGTTTATATTGCAACATATTATGATAGTCAATCACTAGTAAAAGTAATAAATGTATTTATATTTTAAAAGGGATAGATATTTGAGGTAGCCAATAGTAAAAAATAGTTCTTCAAAACCATGTCAATAACAGCTTTAAATGTGTGTTTTTATTCTACAACTCTGCTCACCTGTACTGGGAATACATGAGTGATGTTATGTAAAGTAACCGTCTATTATTAAGCATCCACTCAACAAAAGGAATTCCCAAGCTTTCATGATGCTGATTCCCTGGGGAAATCCCGGGGAATTGACACCATTATCATCATCCTGCCTTTATCCCAATTTATTTAGGGATCGGTATCAGCATGACTGCTCCGTCAACTCAATAGTCAACTGCTTTCTAGCCATACCTACCATCTACCACATAATCCATAATTCGTTTCTTTGGTCTTCTTTTACTCTTATTTGCATCCTTAATCTTACTCAAACTTTCCCCACAACATTCCTCAGCATCACTTACTATGACAACCGATTTCCACACAACTTCTAGGCCACCGGCGCGGCGCCACTTTCAGACATCCTCTTGCATACTAATTTCTGAATCGGCACCATTACAACTAAAACTATCAACATCTCTAGTCGTAGCAAGTGCTACGCGGCTACGCTCGTAGCATAACGATGTGTAGCCTACGTAGATTATCAAACTAACCGTTTACAATTCGACACGGCTGTGTAAATTTAAAAACGACTTTTTAACTCTCTAGTTTGTTTAGAATAAAAAAAAAGTACAAAAAGCGAAGTGTAAAATGTTTGTTTGTCTTTCCGCCGTTTAGCCAATATTTATTTTCTGTGAAGTTGCGCAAAGAGTGCGAGTTTACGAGATAAAATCAATTAATTACTCGGTAACTGATAGTTACATTCAGTTTTGCTTGTCAATGGGTAGTTAATGGATTATAACAGCATTTTGCTGTTATTTTTATCGTTTTCCGCATCTACACCCGTTTTCCCATTCACATCAGGCGACTACTAAATAAATGCTTAAATAAAAGTACACTGTTAGATTTTCAGTGTCGCCTAGGGTTAGTGAAAGCCAACTTAAGCAAGATATTTGGAATCTTTATATACAAAATTCATTGCAAGTAAGTAAAGTATTTTCTAAAATAAAATTTAAGTACCTACTACTTTTTTTTTTAGAAAATACTTTTTACGTTAAGCAAGTCTTGTATTGGAGGCGTTAGACTTTCTTAACGCTCCATAAATGTAGATTCTTACTTGCAAATTCGATTGAAATGCAAAACTGTTCTTTGAAGCCAAGGAGAGAAGAAATTATTATATTGTTTCGTATACAGAGGAATTTGAATTACAAATGTACCTTCAGATAATATACCTTGATACACTTAGTACCTATCCGCGGGATAAAATACACACGGATTAAGAATTTGTTTCTTTAAAGAATATAGGTTATTCACTCCAGAACATCAGAAGTAGTCATACGTACAAGTGAATTTTAAAACTAATTACATGTAATGCAAAAGTAATAAATATAATTACTTTTAATCTAAAAAAACACCAATTTTTGGGTTGCAATTCTTTATTCTCGTCGTCATCCTCTTGCCCGTATCTCAATTTGTTTAGGGTCGCCGCAGCATTTGTTATTCTTCCATACATCTCTATTTCCCGTCATCTCAGAAGTCACCAATCAATTCTATATTCTCATAAAGACAAAAAAAATCCACTTACATGAGAGTATAGGATAACATCTTAATAAACTTATTTGACAGTCGCCGATACAATACAATTACAAACTAAATAGTTATTTCTTTTTATACTCGAAAATTAACCAATAAGTTATAGTTGACGCAGTGGCTGAACGGTTGACTGCTACGTTGCGTGTCATAGGTTCGATTCCCGCACGGAACCAATATTTGTATGGGCTACAGGTCGTTGTTCCGGGTCTGGATGTTTGTGTATGTAAGTTTAAATGTTTGTAAACGCACCTATGATACAGAAGAAATTCCTAGTGTGGTGCAACGTTTTATTTTAAATAAAAGAAAGGTGTCAGTCACATGTTATCAGTCATAATGAAGTATTCTCGTAACTTTTAATAGTTAAAATGAATTTCATATACTACGTTATTTTAATACTTACTTAATAATAAACTACTCTTTGTATAAACAGACACTGAAGTCTGTAAAGTTTTTATCACCACAAAAGTATAGTATTACACTTCTGCCAACCGAGGAATCCAGGCCAAGCACTCGTATTTTAAATGAAACATCACGCGTTCTTCAGAACACTAAACTTAGTCTTTTTAATTCTCATAGTTATTTTGATATAAAGTTTATTATTTTAGTGCACGGTAGTGTAACATACAAGTAATTTAAGAAACTGATACATGATGGCATACGAGTGGTTTGATACCAAGGTATGAGCAGTTTCAAACACTACTACATAGCTAAACTTAAACAATTTATTCAAAAATAACAATGGATAATGTCGTAAACATGGCGGCTCGTGCAATACTTCATATTTTCGAGGGTGTACGCGAGACTGCAGCCCTGTTTACAGATAACACTAAAATAATTGAAAACTTCAAAAGAAAAATAAAAGTAATTTTTTTAGGGTAAGTGTATAGAAATTAATTTTTACTACCCTCACGTATGAAGTGTAAACATAGTCTGTCGTTAACGAAGCGTCAAATGTAAACGGAGTATGCCAGTGAGCAATGGATTGAAGTATCCCGTGTATATAGACCGTTAAAGGAACGGTACACTTCCTTCCCAAACTAAAATCGCAGACGTAGACAACACAGCCGTCAAATTAAAATGTCCAGCACACAATGTGTCTTGACGCACCTTTATTAGTAGTTTAAAACATATATATATGCAACATATATAGATATGCAACGGGCATATCAGGGGTAAACACCAGTTATTTGCGCACAGAAGACAAGTGAGGTGTGCCTCAGGCTGAGGCACGACGGCGACGTGTGTAGAAAAAAAAGGAATTTCCACCACATGAAGTTTATTGGTAGTTTATTTATTGGTACTTTTAAAAAACTGTTCATAGCGTGTGTAGCTAAATGTACTTTAACATGGTTTTTATTAATGGTATGTGCACTGCAGTCTATGTATAGAATGCAATTGTAGCCTGCGTGCATGCAACTCTTTCGCGATTGTATTGTCGTTTATATTAACAAAACAACAGTATCTGGAGCCAGAAGCTCGTGTGGCTAAATAAAAATAGCCGCACGGGTTGATCGAAGGTTAAGCTATGCTTGCCGAGGATGGGTAACCGTTCGTTGTTACGAACGGTTACCCATCCTCGGCAAGCATAGCTCAGAGGAGTCTCGATATGTTTATCGAGACTCCTCTGTGCCTCGGGAAACACGTAAAGCTGTTGGTCCCGGTTGTCATTTGTAGATCTTTGGCAGTCGTTACGAGTAGTCAGAAACCCGAAAGTCTGACAACTAGTCTTATCAGGGGGTATCGTGTTGCCCAGTAACTGGGTTGTGAAGGTCAGATAGGCAGTCACTCCATATAAAACACTGGTATACAGCTGCATCCGGTTAGACTGGAAGCCGAACCCAACATAGTTGGGAAAAAGGCTAGGCAGATGATGATGATGAACAGTGTCTGTGACTGTTATATGACGTCATGAATATCACGCAAACATAGTGCCTATGTGTGGGTAGCTATAAAAAGAATTGTTATTACAATCCCGTCTCCCAAAACAAATTAAGCCTACAAAGCACACTTCCGTCTGTCTGTTAGAAAATAAAAATGTACAGCTCAAATCTAAAGAATAGCAGAGCTCAGTTAATTGAACTGGTTTTGCGGAAAGCCTGCAGACATCGTATTAAAAAAAAATACAGAACATCATGAAAAAGATAATATTTTATTCACGACGTTTCTAGGACGTTTTTAATTTATGAAATTAATATTTCCCGGGAGTCTGTGCTTCGTGTCGCGGATACATTTTATTCGTTAGATATTATTTAGTTTTCTGTTGTACTAGGGTGGTATACATGATAGGGGGTACAATTGACGAGGTACACACTATGTGATGGTACACAAAACTAAAGTGACCGTTTTTTTTTTTTAACTACTTAACATAACATAATACCTGTATTCCCGGAAGATTAGGCAGATGTGTACCATGTACACCCACATTTCGCGAGTTATATTTTATTCCCATGTAATAGAAGGTTGTTACTAACCGGGCATAGATCCCGGCTGTTACAAATTTACCGACTCGGGAATCGAACCCAATACCTCGTGCTAAAGACTGACTCGGAGTAAAGTAATGCACACAGTATTCTTGGAAAATGTATGGTTACTCTTAAGTTATACTGGTTGTAACTTTCCTATACATCAAAAAAAAAAATGATGTGTCTGTTTGTATTAAACAAAAAACAAATTATTACTAAATGTAAATAGAAGTACGATATTGTAGATATAAAAGAAATTAAAAAAAAAAAATATTTTGTCTGACTGTTTTTTCCGGCGTATCTCTGATACGAGAGGACGGATTTCGACGGGAATTTAACTGCTGGTGTATATAAGTTTGAGTTTAAATAAAAAAAGGGTTCGCGCAAAAAATGTAACCCATGAAATTTAGGGTAAAGTCGCGGGTTAATTTATAAATAAGGCTTAGAATTTATAAAGGAGTCATTGAGGTTTACACGGATGGATGGACAAAGGAGCTTACATGAGGAGCTTGCATAGTGCAGAGCTTAAGTCTGTAGGTACTTATAGAATCATAACACTCACCGCAATAGGATCGACTTAAGAAAGTTACAGTTGTAAATAAATTAATGTTACATAATTATGAGAGAAGGCTATACATATGCAGTAAGGACAGCGAATCGTTACTTGAAAGATTTGATTCACTGAATCATAAAAAAAATAGTTTTTTTTTTTTAAACGTTGCCCCACTCTAGGGATTTTTCCTGTATCGTGGGTGCGTTTACAACCATTTAAACTCACATACACAAACAGCCAGACCCGGAACAACTACCTGTCGGCCATACAAATATTTGTTCCGTGCTTGGATCGAACCCGCGACACGCAGCGCAACAGCCGATTACTCAGCAACTTCGCCAAACGTGTCGTCAAAGTTGTTGTAACCATGGGTTTACGTCAGTACTTTTAATTGTGCAACATGTAGGGTTAGAAGTATAAATATAACAATTAACTCAAGGATTTCAAGGATCCAGTATAGTCAAGAATAGAATACTCTTTATTGTACACCATAAACTTACTAATAATAACTTCAGCTTCATAAAGTGTAAAAGCGATCTTTTACAGACATCTTTTGGATGGACTTGATAGAGAAGGAGAAAATATATAGTATAAGTAAATCTTTCATGTTAGAGGGAGCGCTAGTATATGAGTGTATTTTATGATACCACAAACTGCTTAGTTGCATCGTTGGTCAGAGATTTAAACCTGCCAATTGTTTCTTCAGTAAGTTCCTCTATAAAGGGTTGATTTAAATTTTCCTATTTATGTTACTAAGAGATCATGTGGTTGAAGTGGCGACTTAACAACGTTAACTTGCAGAGCTCACTAGATACTCTTTGTCTATATAAGATTTTGTGTAAAGGGTCCTATTGGATTTTCAACCCTCTACTAAGCGCTTAAAGTAGTAAATCCAACAGTGCAATATATAGGTATTAATTCAAATGTCGCATAGTGTCCGTGAAAACAGGCACCAGAATAATTAAGTGAAGTATTATTCCTCCCATCTTATTTTCTACTGGTGGTCGAAGCTTTGACGTAGCTTTTCCATTAGATGGGATCCGAATCCCAAATGTCTAAGTGTAACCCATTGTAATGATTACAAGTCGTTATTGATTTAATTGCGTCTTTAGAAACATATCGTGTGAAATCGATCTCTTGAGCCATTTAGGAGGGGGTAGCGGGAAATCTACAAAGCCTAAGCATGCTATAATAAGCTTGCTGTATCTTCCCTTAGAGAATTCTTATTCTCTAAGGGAAGATACAGCTATTGCTTATTGTAAATATAGACTAGGTATAGTCTTTATAGTCTATATTTACAATAAGCAAGCTTTATTAAAATTGCGAGTAGTTCGTTCATTTGCTACATTTAATTTTTACGACAAAAGAAGACGGAAAGAATGTCAGTCGTTTTAAAATATGACATTTATAAGCAGGTTATATTTTATTGTTCGGAGGTGCTCGTGGCTAATTACTAACAGCCATACTTGCCTATCTCAGTCTGTAGAAAGGTGAGCATTCGTAACACACTGAGACCCTCAGTACTGTAATTCAGAAAGCACGTTAAGCCGTTGGTCCCGGATCTCGTTCTTAGTTCTGTTATACTTGTTACGGGTAGGCAGAAGCCTAAAAGTCTGACGACTGATATTACCAAGGAGATTGTATTGCCCAGTAACTGGGTGGTGAAGGTCAGAGGTAGTCGCTCCATATAAAATACTAGGATTCGGCTGCATCCGGTTGGACTGGATGCCAACACAAATATATTTGGTGAAAGGCTAAGCAGATGATGATGTTGCAGATGTATGAAATTACTGCTATCCGATCTGAAATTAGATGACTCTTCTCATACCTTACGGATATTTAGATCTGATTTTGAAGTTAACAGAAAAGAATCGAAAAAAAAAACAAAATATAAACATTATCTTAACTCTATCCAACCCACAAGTAAAACCCAATAGTAAAGTTTAAACACAAAAAGTATCTGAAAAGTCTTGAAACAACACGAACAGAATATGTATTATAAACTTTCGATTATAACTCAGAAATCGCTTCTGTTTCGCTGAACTAGTAACAAGGTTGAGTAACTTGTAAAATGTAAACTCCTGTCTCGTCGGTGTTACAAGGAAAGCACATATTTACCTCTTAGGTATAAGATACACGATGCCTCAAAATGGAGAATACCTTCTCTAAAATCTTACCTTTATAATAATAATAGCAGGTAAACAATTACGTACGGCATCAACCGAGGGTTATCCATAGGTGCACTTGCAAAGTGCGTACAGGGAAAATCGTCGGTAGGTGTTCTGTTTAATTGAAACCGTCAGAAGGATCTATGCGAGTTGGCTCCTTCCCCTCGTACGCCATCCAAAGTCAAAATCTTAAATAGTAGGTAATATAGACACTATACAAGGAAAATAAAGAATTATAAGGCCTCTATTAGAACTTGTATTTTATATATTTACCTACTTATCAATTATCATAGTAGGTACGTTAAAAAATGTACCCCATCTAGTCCTAATTTATTAACTTTTATTTTATGACAAAAATACTGATTTAAACTATTCTTCTATACATAAATAAATATCCAATGGCATTAAGTCCGCCGCTGTACATTTGTGTGATTAAATTATTAAATAAATAAATAAATATATATCGGCGTTACATTTACGTGTTGCCTAGTGTAGTGATAACGGGTATTAGTTTAAACGATTTACAGAAAAGTTAAAATTAACTGACTCCCTCTAAAATACCCCTTTCGTATAAAATCTCAATAGCCCGCAAGTAATACGATTATAATACTAACTCATGTTTCTTGAACGACTCGATTACATTAGTCGATTACTTGGTTGGCATGGTCTCTATTCGGGGCAGGTAGCGATTATTATTTTAAGTTATTTGTATGTTTTAGCTAATAATAAAAAAGGGATTTATTGACTTTGGTCTGTCGTTCCACTAAAATGTTAGAAGTTTGAAACCTATAAAATAAAACTTTCTACCACACCTGTATTTTTCTCAGTGGTAGGTGGAGAGATTCTGTTCGAAATTCGAGGATATTGCCATTATTCGAGCATGAAACCGGGCTCTAGATCGCTACTAAAATTTTGACATAGAAAAACTGTAACACATTTTGACTTTCTAAAATCTAATTCGATGATTTGAGATTTTTTTTCTCTTTTTATTTACTAAAGGGGTTTTTATCCACACGGATACATCAACCAATGACACATTATTTAAAATACATCTTATGTACCTGCATACTATGTAACAGAATTCACATAGCCACTTTGTAATCAACGAATCGGGGTTTGCCAAATGTTTTAAATTAGCAATGAAACAAGAGCAAGCGTCAAAAAAATTTTTTTTTGACTTTTAGTAACTTGTACCTACGATTAGTAAATCGTAGGAGGTAGCGGTTTGTAAAGTAAAGGCGGATAATATTAATCTACCTATATTCTATATATTTTAATGACACAGAATAGTTGGCTGTTTCTTTGTTTGAATAATATGGAAGTATTTTGCATATTATATTATTTTTGGATATGATTCCAATTCTCGTACCAATTCTTGAGGAAGGCTATGTAGTATTTAACTTCACGCTTAACCTTTATGAGCGGTCGAAACCGCAGGACACAGCTAGGGTTTAGAAAAGGATTTATTCACATATGAATTACTTTTTCACATTTGCCGACCGCCTGTCAGGTAACAGTGTTTTGAATATAAATTAGCGCTTATTTCATAACATACCATAAACTTATAAATATCCATGAAGTTTCGAATGCTCACAGTACTGTAGAAGATGGACTTCTACAACGCCGAATCGGTAAATTATTGTTACTTATGATAGGGCTCCACTGATTTATAAACATTTATTAAGAGCAGGTCTTTACATAAGCACTCAAGAAAGAAGTATCATTGTTCCCTTGGACAAAGGCCCGTTCTATTTTTTAAATAATTCGAATATCACTTGACTGTTTGAAACCAGAGAGAACTAAGATTCTACCAGCCAGTATACAATAAATTCTGCTATTGTATAAAACCTTTACAGTACCTAACTAATTATATAAAATAAATAACAACACCCATTGTGTTTACATTGCTTTAGATTTGGTATTACAATCGTGTGGGCGCTCCCTAATGCTAAGTTAACACAATAAGCAGGCATATCGTGTTATTACTATTATCTTCTGTGTGTATTTAAGAAAATTACTTGCAGGTTTAAAACGGGTTTCTTGTTCTGTATTATAATGTTGCGATTCTTTTCATTAGTAGGGTGGGCTGAAGGAAAGGGCGTCTTTGTCTTATTAGGAAATAAAGCCAAAGAAATATTTCAACGCTGGGGGTACAGAATCATTTACTGAACTCAAAGTATCAGACTGTGCATCGATGTCTCTTTCACACTGTATAATATTGAAGCTCCCTTTCACAAACATTAGGAAACACCTCATTGAATGCCTAAATATTATAATTAATAATAAACGAGTAGGTATGTAAGGATCGTAGCAGGTGACGGTCTGTGGTTTCTGCCTACCCCTATAGGGAAAATGTAAGTTTGTGTGGGCACATATGTTGGATAGTAAATCGGCTGAGCTGAACGTCGAAGATCCAACAGCGCGTTTTTTCTCTCTCTCTCTCTATCTTAATAGAGAGAGAGAGGCTAAAGCGAGCTGTTTAGACCACCATACCCCTGTATAGACCTATAGACCACTCTTAGGTTGGTATGTAGCTTAGGTGGTAGGTAGCTTAAGATCACGAAGGCTATAGGCGAGTTCTGTCACTACCTCAAATCATGGACAAAAATCGCTAATCACGATGAGTGAAACCCAGTTTTACAAGTCTGAAACCTAGTATCTTTCGGCTCTGATCATCAATTTCACCATCCAACAAACTCGCACCGTTAACTGCGCCTTACTTGCAAGTTGCTAGTTGCTTGAACATGTTTAGATGCCTACAGAACGAAGATGTAGTGATAAAAATTGAAAATATCATGCTTAGATGGTTTAGTCACGTTGCCGTGTAGGGGATAAATGAAAGGCGACTAACAAAAGGGTAAGGCAGATGTAAGTGGAAACGCCGGGAGGGAACGCCCTAGAAAGACATACACTAGGTATCTTTATCGGCGATGTTCATCAGAAAGGTCGCATGTATGACCAGATGTATGAACGTAAGCGAAACAAAGCCACCTGGTACGATCCTTACGTACCTACTCCTTGTACGAAGGATCGTACCGTAAAATGGGGTGAATAGAAACGCAGGGGTGAGTAGAAACAAAACTTTGAAGGGCATTTTCGCGTTAGTTTAACATTGTTTGTTACTACAAGGACTCTTATTTTTTTTTAAGGAATGGAAATGATTAATTTCAACACCTTGTCATTAATTAATAAAGTTGAATCAACGATTAAATCTCATGTAAAGTTTTGTTTTGATTCAGCCCGTTTTACTGTAGCGGGTGGCGTAGTGGTGATCCAGGTATTCAGTTGTCTGTACACGGGCCCACACTTCAGATCCACTAAAACCTAATGTCATCATACATTTTAATTGCTTACACAATTAGTATGCGTACCCACTCAAGTCCTTGAGTCTACGTTACTAAACCCGGTTATAATAAACGTGACTAGCCTGACTTCGAAACTTTCTGACGATTCCGACTACTTGAATGTCAAATTAACGTTAATTTGAGCCCTTTATAATGTTGTGGAACAATTCGTTGTTTTATCTTAATTGGTAGATGAAGTTAAATGTGTGAAAACTTTAGGTGTCGGTAATGGTGATAGTATGATTATTAATATTTGTCATAAGGAGCCCTATTTAACATATAAACCATGATAAATTTTATTACAGAGTATTTATACTAGAGACTTGACTGTTGCAATTAGAAAATAATAGGTTTTTGGTCAATACTCGGGCCCTCAGTGCCAAGGATCGTGGCCCATCTTGTTGATGTCTTGTCCTGTCTTGGACCCCAAATTATGTTAGTCCCGGGTCACTCATGAGGTTTCTTGATAAGGTAGTGCCAAGGACTGGAGGATAAGGTTGGTCCACCATTTCGCTCGTCAACGTCTTTTCCCTGGTCTCGTTCCAGTAACAGCATTTTCGATTGGTACGGTATACGGTCTACGGTATCAGTCCGTCAGGTATCATCCACGTATCAGAACTGTATATTTGTATAAATATATGGAAAAGCATACCTTTTCCATATTTTTGTGTGGGTTTAAGATATGTCCGGACAAAAAATAAGTATGTTTTACGCGGAATTTTATCTTTCTATACTCTTTGCAGCGTTTGTTGAAATGCGTCAACTGATTTGAGGATAACATGATGTGTCGTGATGAATGATCCCAAATAATATATACTATATCTGTTATGGAACCGTTATTTGAACATCTTGGCCAGTCTTTTCCAGTACTTAGATATCAGAAAGCCTGGCAACCAAAGGCACCAATGTTTAACCAAGGGGTATCGTATTTACCCAGTGACTGGGTTGTGGAGGTCAGATAGGCAGTCGTTCCATGTTTGACATTCAGTTGCATCGGCTTCCAGTCGAACCAGACTAGAAGTCGACCTTAATATAGTTGTCCATTGTTGGAAAAAGGCTAGGCGTAGTAGTAGATGATGATATTTCTTTTTTTATTGGTTTAATCCAGTCCCAATTCATTGCTTACAAATTCAACCTGGTTAAACAGTTTTCCATTCTAATGTATCTGTATAGAATCATTGTTGAGCGATATCAGTGTGCAGCAACAGTACTTTTCTCCATTGTCCGTGACTGTCGGCTTTATTTTTAAGAGGGATTGATACCCGTATTCGTAGGTACACCCGTATTGGTTGTAAGCCCACAAAGCGATCAGCTCTTGCGCCCATAAAGCCGTCGAAAAAAGCACTTTCTTCCTTTGTTGTATTTTCCTTTAATTTATAAAAAAAAAAGCTACAAAACGAATAGCAATGAAATCATTTCCTTTGCCGATCAAAGAAATATATTCTCGACTCACTGAAACGTTACTAATGTGACAATAAAATAGTGATGTGCATGTTTTCGCTTTATTTTAATCCAGGAAACGGAGTTGTGGATATCTTGACAGAAAATATGTAGGCGTAGAGGTTTTTTGGACAGATTGAGACAGATAAGATTGCAACCTTTTTCAAATTACGCGAATTGTAGTCATTTTAATGTCAATGGTTTGATCCTTATCAATCAATTATGTTTTTCTTAGGCTTGTAAATATTTTATAATATATTTTCGTAGCGTATTGTAGATTATCTGTATATTAGTAATGTATTTTATATTATCTGTCATTTGTAGATCTTTGACAGTCGTTACGGGTAGTCAGAAGCCCGAAAGTCTGACAACCAGTCTCACCAAGGGATATCATGTTGCCCAGTAACTGGGTTGTGGAGGTCAGATAGGCAGTCGCTCCATGTAAAATACTGGTATTCCGCTGCATCCTGTTAGACTGGAAGCCGACCCCAATATAGTTGGAAAAAAGGCTAGGCAGATGATGATATTTTCGTAGCGTACTAATAATACATTCACTGATTCCCCAGCGTCCGATGGTCTATTATAATAGATATATATTATATATAGATATAGATATATTATTATAGACCATTATTGTATCAATATAACATAGGGACTATAGTCCCTATGTTATATTGATACAATAATGGTATCTCTTCCATAAAAGTTATTAATGAAGAGTCAAAATTGAATACAAGTATGTGCCTTAAATATCTCTCTTTTAGTTTCGTCCTTGTATTTATTTAATGACCAAAGCCTTGTCGCGGTCTCAAATAAGAGTTCTATATATGTTGCCTATACCTACAGTAGTCATTTTATATCATACCGTAAATAGTCATCTGTATAACACCCGTACAAAAGAAGAAACCATAATGGTATGGAAACGTGTTAGTGACAGAACTAATCACTAATAAGTTGCAAAGTGGATTTGATTATACGTCGGCTACGTATCATCATTGCCAAAAACCAATTCCTTATAATACAACACGTATTTTCCCTATAATACAACACGTCATTTTCCCTATAATACAACACGTCAGTTTCAATACAAATAAATATACCTGAATCCATAATCCAACCGAACATAAAACAAATCCACAATATCCCACGACCGATTTGCGCCAAAATCGTAAAACAAAAAGGCGCTCTCTGAAACCTTCAATACTTATCTCCATTTCTATTGCGAGTTATCGCACACGATTGTGACATATCCTTAGAGATACGGTGTGATTTAAAATACAGCTGACAGGTCCCGCGGGTGGCTAGAATCTCGACACCTCGTGTCAGTCCAAGGATTGTGGGGAGGGAAGTCTATTATTGTGGTGCCGTATGTGTGAATCCCGAACGAGTTGTGAGTTAGTATTGTTTTTGTATTGATGGGGGACCTGTTGGGACCCCAGGTGTAGTTCCAGGTGTATCTACATAAATAAAATCAAGCCTTTTCTCATGGGAGTAGGCAGATCTACAGAACGCTACATGCCACGATGCTTCTGACGTACATACTTCTTTTGCTTCGTTTACCAACTTACACCTGTTTATACGCGTTACGAGTACCACACACTTGGCGTTTTAGAAGAAATTACCAATAAGATCAGTTTATGTCCTTCTAGGGCGTCCCGTCCAGGCGTTTCTGCTTACATCTGCCTTAAATATAACCTTTTGTTAGTCGTTTTTCATTCATCTTTACAATGTGACCATTTAAGCATACTCTTTTCAATTTTGGTCACTACATCTTATTTCAAACCACAACGTTGATTTATGTCATTATTTCTCAATCTATAGACAGCAAAACATGAAAAATAAAGAATATAGAGAAGAAATAAAGATTGATATAAGTAACAGTTGCTTCTGAATTAATTGAAAAGATTGTGCTTGGGGTTAAGCTTCTAGAATGCGCCGGGCAATTACACTCTTGGTCGGGCACTCTTGGACACACTTGTGTTAATCAGATTGATAAAAACCCTTTACTCACATATGGCAAGTAGAGCCCGCGACTTCGTACGCGTGGAATTAAACCTAACAGGGGCTTTTGTTTTTTTGCGCGGTACCCTAAAATAAAATTAACTAGCCTAATTAGCTAGCCTATGTTACTCCTTAGAACATCAAACTATCTGTCAGTAGAAGCCCCGTCAGAATCGGTCGAGCTGTTTAGGAGATTACATCAAAGTAACAGACAGACAGACAGACTAAACATTGTTTTTTTCGGATAACTCACGTATTTAGTTAAAAGTTGTTATTTTGACATAACAAACAGACAGTCCAATTATATTTATTTGTATAGATGAAGAATTAATAAAAAATACCTAACATTGTATGCTCCGGCAACAACAGAGCTCATGGACACAAAATTCAACATACAGGGTGTAGACATAATAAATAAAACACGTAACTCAACACTGACCCTCGAGCAAGGTTCGAGCTTCGGCCCACAAATGAAATATTCTGACGCATTGGCCTTTTTAATGAGACCGTTGCATCGTTAGTAATTCCCGCTATGCGGTGGTATCGATGACTCGCCTAGAGGGCAGGGCTCCTCATTATTTGTTTTTTTTTCGAGGAAACAGCGAGGAAGCGCCCGGTACCTACAGCGCTAAAGCGCTTAATTGTAGGGCACTTCACTATCATTATGTCTCGGCTTTTATAATGATCCGCTTTTTGATGGCGATTTTTTTATTTTTATCATTATCCTGAACTGTCTCAGTTCTGGGTAACTTTTTTTAAATAGTGGCTTATAGTTTCTTTAGTAAGGTCTGAGGGTGGTTTTGTATATATATGTAGCAGACTTTTGTTTCATTTGCGATCTATACAAATTCATCACTTCATAAATTATCAAGAACTATTTAAATTGAGTTTTTAATATGAATCAATTGTTAAACTATTAATTTATTCTTTTCAGGTAAGTCCCGTTGTCTTCATTCCTGCTACGTGGATTATTTATGTAAGTTAAGAGATGACTGATAATGACTTTTTCGACATAATGATGACTCATTACAGCAACTACTGATTGTGTAGTCAATTTATACAAAACCATTATGACAGAAGCTAATCCTCTATTCGAACAAACAATAAGAATGAGTTTTTTTGTTCGTCAGGTAGATTATTAAAAAATATTGGACACGTATTTATCCTTTTTTTACATAATTCAAAGATTACGTCAATACATTGAGTTAAAAATGTAGCTTGACGTAACGCGTATGTAGATTTTTTACTTACATGTGACGTATCGAGCCAACTCCAACTTGAATGCGTTTGTCTAAGTCATTTTGTTTAAATATGATAGTACAAAAAAATATGTACCTAATATTATTTTTAGTATCTGACTGACGAACTAAATATTTTTTTCCCCAGGCATCATCCCTATTGACTAACTAACATCTAGACGTAAAAGTTAAAAAACAAGTTACCGAACGTCGAACACAGCCATAAAAAGCTAATCGAACTATTTTTCACTATCCCGCTCAAAAGGACTTGGCGAGTAATTTCATTATTCCAGAATCTAGAAAGTGAAAATAGGCAACAGCAGATGTGATGTTTACTAGGCTTGCACTGTAGAACAATTATGTAGTCCATACGCCCATATAGCGAGCGTCAGGCCAATTTGGAAGCCAGCCAATGAGAGCACGTTCTCGATAACTGAATATGCAAGTGGACACAACTGACATTAGGGCTGTCAGTAACGTCATGTTCTAGGTAACTGAATCACGTTTAGGGAGCCTTATGTTCTAAAAAAATAGGTTGATACATTTTGCCGCTAATATATCAGCAATTACTGGCACATGAGATTCTGATAATATCTGGCCCATCTGATGTCACTTGCCACCAAAAACAAAAAAACTCCATCTAACAAATACTTTCGCCTCCAACAACCCACAAATTCACTACAGACATTTTACTTAAAAAGCTATGAAACCTAATTTAAAGCTACTCCCACGATTTCTTTGTATTCTAAGGTCAAACCCACACACTCAACATAAAGTCAAACTTAAGTCCAACAGTTTAATCTTGTAAGTTAACAGTATCGAATTTATCTAAATAGAATTTCTAAGTTTTGAATTCCCCTGAAGTACCGTGGGTACACATGTATGTCAAGCTCCCCAAACTATTTTACACTCTATTTGTAATATTATTGTTTACGATTAAATATTAATATCAATATTTCGGGCTCCACAGGGACTGAGAAGTTATAAATATTAGTAATCTGAGGAGCAATTCCCGTATATTTAAAAGCGATCACATTCTAATCTCAATCTATCAACATTACGTATAATTGACCTCCATTTTTTTGACATGGGTTGTCGCTGAGATGAGATCGCGACTAGATTTTTACCGTTTTTAATAACGGGAATTGGCCTTCTGGTATTTGTCAAAAATAACTACTACAAATTCCATTAAAACGCAAATTCTTTATCAACAAAAATCCTGTCTGTCTAAAGCTCTTACTTTTGTTTTCACATTTGATCCACAATTTGGACACAGTTTAGTAAGGAGGCGTCCAAACTTATGCGATTAGGAGAAACTGCCGTGCAATGGGCGGGAGGTAGCCTTCTTCACACATGTGTTAGTACAAATGTCACCTGAGCACAATTACAATTAGCTCCCGTGTTTCTCTCACTGCAAGAGAGTATGTATCACATATGTAGAACGTGTAATAAAACACGTAAATTGTAGGTGTGGATAATTCAATAAGACGATTAGTATTGACACTTTTATAGACAAAAACATTGTGAAGATACTGTTTATATTTCATTATTATTGTTTTTTATAAAAAGTTTGCCCCACACTAGGAATTTCTCCTGTGTCGTGGGTGCGTTCACAAACATTTAAAGCCACATACACGAACAGCCAGACCCAGAACAACTACCTGTAGGCCATACAAATATTTGTTCCGTGCGGGAATCGAACCCACGACACGCGGCGCAGCACTCGGACGCTCAGCCACTGCTCCAACGTATGTAATTTGGCAGTAACTTAGTATTTTAAACTTGATCATAAGAGCTGTCGCCGTCGATAACAACAAACCATCTCAACAACACACAATGAAGTATTTGGCCGACTTTGAAAACTAAATTGACTACTTACCGACCACCGATATTGCGAGCTGTTCACACTTTGGCAGGTCACGCTTCCGTAACGGTTCTGCAGCCTGTCTAATTCATACCCTAAGGCCGTGACTATTGTCTGTTACTTTCTGAACTGGAGCAAACTTCGTGCTATAGTTATTAGCTGAGTACATACATTTAGTAGATGTCGCCGAGGCTCCAATTTATAGATGCTTGCTTGCCGAACTTAGGATTGTTGGCTGAATTTGAGTAACTGATAGTTTGATTTGTGTGTCGTTTGGCCCCGTTTTGGTTTCGAAGTTTATCTTAAATCTTTGACGGTTTACTATAGAAACATGTACATGGTTATAGAAGATTTCGTCTGGATTGAAGGCGTATGTACTAAATATATTAGCAAAATTAAGAGGTGCTGAAGAACTTACCTGTGCAATTCTTGATTTTCTACGGAAACGCTTTACTTGAGTACCGATGTATACTTTCTATGTAGATAAAAATGGTAACAATATTACAATCATGGCAAACGAAAATATTTATATTCGTAAAATAGAAAATAAACCAATAAAAAGTACAAAAACCTATTCCGCATGACTCGTTTTTCGATATTTGGTATGATTTGACACAGTGTAGGTATTTCAGCCTGAAAATATTCCAACTGCGATTTGTTAGGCTGGGACTCAGCTCTGCGGGTTGGCTTAGCACGACAGTCAATCTTTTGAAGTTATTTTATTTACTCACCTATCGGCCAAACATTGGGCATTTTGCATTTGTATCCAGATTTCTGTTGGATATTGTTACAATATTTTCATATTTATATGCACCATTACATATTTGTGTTGAAACAAATAGTTGTGAGATTAATTATTTCTAAGTTTATCTTAGATACTTCTGACATTGGTAAATGATAAATTTATTTACTTTTTTATTATTTATTTTTTATTAAAACATTGCCCCACACTAGGAATTTCTCCTGTATCGTGGGTGCGTTTACAAACATTTAAACTCACATACACAAACAGCCAGACCCGGAACAACTACCTGTAGGTCATACAAATATTTGTTCCGTGTGGGGATCGAACCCACAACACGCGGCGCAGCAGCCGATGGCTCAACCACCGCGCCAACCGTGTCGTCAAAATGATGAAATCATTTGTCGTCAAATGATTTGATATGATGATATTTACTTCTGTACATAGGTTTTTACAAACACTTTTACACGTCAACAAGTAAAATATATTTTTTAAACTTGGTTGGTTTTTCGCTACCTGACTACTCTGAGAAGAACACCGAAAGAAGCTCAGAGATCACAGTATTGTTTAAAGTCCAGACATTATCTTGGTTAGATCATGTGAGGACCATGCAGATTAGTGTCCGAGGTGGTCTTTTGAGGAAAGAAGCACACAAATATGAGTAGACCTATTTAGTCAGTGCAAGCATTTGTCGTAAATCGTAGAGCTCAACTGGTGGAGGACACCAACGTGTGTAAACCTGGGCTTATAATTAATGTGAGTCTGAAATCGCCAATGCACCTTGAGAAATCGTGGTGATTAATGCTCATGACTTGTCGGTATGAGCAGAGGCTTTTGTCCTGCAGTGGGACAGTCACAGGCTGGTATTATCATTAAATTTTATAATCTTTGGAAAACTAATAGCTAGGCGTCTGCCTACAATTAGTGCGACTACACTAATTCATTCGTTTTTAACAAGTTGATGGCCAATCAAATGTGTGTTTAGTACTTTCTAACTATCTAAGAGTAAAGAAATCGAAGGACCAAAAATCAAGCATTGAGAGAATTCAATTATAGTGAAATATTCTTTCAGGAAGTGAGGGCTGTGTGTTTGTTGAGAAGAACTATACCTACTTATTGAATTATTGCACTAACCTAATGGTTACAAAACGGCTTGTAAATTTTGGCGACAGCTTATACACGACCATTGCAAGTTAATATAAAGCTTGTAAAAAGACGAAAATTCCGAAATGAATGTCTTTGAAAAGAGAGCTTCTTTTATATGTAATCCATACTATCTAATATATAGAATTCTCGTGTCACAATGTTTGTTACCAAACTCCTCCGAAACGGCAGTACCGATTTGTATAAAATTTTGTGAGCATATCGGGTAGATCAGAGAATCGGACAACATCTATTTTTCATCCCTCAAAATGTTAAGGGTGGTCCACCCCAAACATTTTATATGGCAAAACAACGTTTGCTGGGTCAGCTAGTAATATTATAAATAAACAAATGCGAAAGAAACTCTGTTTGTTTGTTACTTTTCCACAACTAATAGGCTGATTGGATCGTAATGAAATTTGATATGGAGATAGTTTGAAACCCTGAAAAGGACATAAGATTGTTTTTAATCTGCGACTATGTCTGCGTCCGTAATAACTGACGTTCACGCAGACGAAGTCGCGGACAAAAGCTTGTAATTATATTATTTATACAAATTAAATTGGCAAGGCGTGGGATATAGGAAATAAGATTTAACGTAAATGCAGCAGAATAATGTGGTTTGTCGTACATATAAAGCTTGTTACACAAGAGGTATTAAATTATCATATTACAGCACAAGGAACTTCAGTTCTTATCACATTCAAAAACTTTTTAATACGCTTTGTCTTGGCCTGGTAGTTTTTAACGAACTTGAAAAGAAAGAAAACACTATAGATTTTATTCCTAGATAGCGCTTTTTTATACCTACACGCCAAATGCCTGTCAACCCGCTTCTGTCTAAGCTCTCACAAAACATAAACTTGTCAATATCCAAAAAGGTTCAAATGCTGATAGTACCAACATAAAATCATTAGCTTTACTAAGAATCACACTCAGTCACTAAGAATTAAAACCTGGGCAAAATTTATTGATGAATAAAACCATGTTGGCCCACTTTATTTTGTTAATCTGTGGCATCCCCTACAGATTCATGTGACGCAAACCTTATATGGGGCGAAGTGCGGTCGCGAGTCGTGGCGTGGCGAGCTTCCAGCGTCGACGACTGACGACATACATTACTGTCGAAGACACACTTGCTGTGATCATTTAAGGCCTCTTGGCTCGCTGTGTGTTGCTTAAAATGTTCGTAAAAATCTGAAAATGTTGGTAGATGTGCTCGAATATTGTTTTTGGCTAGCGTTCGGGTCGTTTATGGTACGTAGCTACTCATTTTTGTAGGCTGTGTGTAGCTTGAATTGGTTTAGGAATCTTTTTAATGTTAGTGTTATTGATATTTGGTTGAAGATGGGCACATTTATAAATAGGCATTGCATTGCAACTTGAAATGCCAAGAATCAAGAAACAAAATCAAAATCAAAATTCATTTATTCAAATTAGGCTGAGAATCAGCACTTTTTGAACCTGAAGCGTTCACAAAAGACAGTCCCCCAAAACGCCCACCCTTCACCACTTCCTAGTGTTTTTTCTGGGAAGAAGAAGTGGCTGGGAACAAACCAAATAGAAACCTTGCCTTCACAATTAATAAGGTAATCGATGACACATCAATTATAAATCTTTGCTTCATTAGAATTAAATATGAAAACTCCATCAAACGGTTTGCACGCATCACTCGATCAAATTCGCCATCAATATAAAATCGCAGTTAAAATTACCACAACTTTTCAGACCAATGTTTCTTTAAAATATTCATAGTTTTTAACACGTCCGACCAAAACCACAATGTTTCGTGTCAAGTTTAATATTTTATGAAATATGAGGATTTACACCACATTTTCAGAACGAAACGTAATTATTTACAAAGACTAGAAGTAACAGGAACGTATAAAGCACTAATTTAGGAAATCCAATGAAGAGTTTGGAGTATCCTTTCCGCTTTAGAAAATTTATGTGAGTAAAATTCAGTGGTTGTGCTCTTGCTACAGTAAAATAGCCTTAAACGACGTGCTGGCTGTTATCACAGTCTCCGTATCTCCATTTAGGAATGTAATGCGGTAGAATAAGACCGGTGATGACAGTAGGTACAGGTGTAAGAGGTGTGTTACACGATGAAGGAATTAAGGTATTTTTTAAGGGGGTATTTTAATTGGATAAATTTATTTTGATGGAGTGCTTATATTCTGTACAAAGACTTTACGGCACGGTTGGCGCAGTGGCTGAGCGATCGACTGCTGCGCCGCGTGTCGTGGGTTCGATTCCCGCACGGAACAAATATTTGTATGGCCTACAGGTAGTTGTTCCGGGTCTGGCTGTTTGTGTATGTGAGTTTGAATGTTTGTAAACGCACCCACGACACAGGAGAAATTCCTAGTGTGGGGCAACGTTTTTTTTTTTTGAAGAAAAAAAAGGAAAAAAAGAAGAGATGACTCGAAACGTTTGATTGACGCATCTCGTGACCTAAAGGCTGGTCTCAACTTTGGCCACAGGCTGACCATTACCATACAACGTGTCAATGCCACCAGTCTTTTGGGTTCTTCACCAGTCGACAGCCATGCAGAGGAATATTCTGACCCCAAACTTTAATTTATTGTTAGATTTCGTTAATAATGGGTAAATGTGAGTAAAGACTTACACACACAAAACAACACCAACATTTCATGCCATATCTACATATATATCACATTCTAGGACTAAATGTAAGCCAATAATAAATCGTAATGGAACTGGTTAAAGAACTTCCGATCACAAGATTCGTTCTGATTCCTTTGTTTTAATAATACCTAAGAAATAAGATATACTGGGTCCTGACTTAGAACTGTGTGTTCATTTTTGTAATGTTAGATCAAATAAATATGCAAATGTGAGTATAGATTTTTGAACGGAGCAACTGAACTTTCACAAACATCTCGAAATATTTACTGAGACGTTGTTATCATATTTATGAATAAGTATTTTGATAGATTACAGTCACGACCATAAATACTTATACTTACGCAAGATTCAAAAGCGATTTTCTCCTAAAGTATTGATATAAATCTTAAGGTGTTGGTAACAAAGTATTTTTGAAACCATAAGAGGTCATGATGGTCCAGTGGTACAGGCCTTGCCCCCCATGCTTGAGGATGAATTACCAATATGATATTTTGATATGTGTAGACATCACTGTCATCGGTGAATGAAAACCTCGTGAGGAAACTTGGAATTATAAATATTATTGGTCTGAAATTGCCAATCTACCTTGAGCAAGCTTGGTGACTAATGCTTTGACCTTTGCTCTGTAGTGGGACAGTAACAGGCTGGTATTTTTTATTTCCACAATAGGTCTTTTCATAAAGTTGCAATTATTTCACGAGCTCTTTTGAATTTGGCGTAATTGTAAAGTTTTTATGCTCGTGACTGTACGAAGTTGGAATTTAACAGTCACTTTAGTTAAATATAGATTTGGTGTTATGTGTCACAATTTAAATTCCAAATTGACGTCTCCTCTCTGATATTGCATTTCTACGCGATATTGCAAAATGCCACCTCATGTAACGTGTACTGGAAACACGTTTATAAGGGTGATTTTCCGAAGTAGAGTTAAATATAAGGTATTGTGGTTTCCAATGTAAGTGACGTCAGAGATTCTTTTAAAACTGGTGCATTTTTATGAGGAGATGCAGATGGTATCATGCTAACTAGGGTACTTTTTACGTTGCATTCGCAAATATCCTGCAGACAGATCTGTTTTAAATAAGTCGTGTGACGGATTGTTGAGCTCCCTATTATAGGGTTGAGCTAAACGATGTCTCATGCATGCTTCAATCTCTTCTTCAGATCTTTCTGCCGCGCTCCATGTAAAATACTGATACTGACGCTGCATCCGGTTAGACTAGAAGCTGACCCCAAAACAGTTATTTAAAGGCTAAGCAGATGATGACTAAAAAAAATAAGTGGTACCCAAGAGACTTTCGATCTTAAGTTTATCAAAACCTACAAACATTCACAAATTCGCTGTTATTTTCCGGGAACTGGCCGTAAAAATATATCGCCTATTTTTCTAGCCATATATCAACGATGAAACTCTTATTTACGTCCAAAAGCAGTTGAAAATAAACCACAAGCACCCGATAGTGTATAAAACTTGTTAGCGTCATCTTGGCAGGCAGCACCATCTGTTACGGCAATTTGGCAAACTTTAAAACCAATACACCGTATTTCCTCTGAAATGGGACCTGTTGGCGTTAGTAGATGTTGAGACAATTGCCAGATTCAACAAATAGCTAAAGGAATATTTGTTTTTGTTTACCTTGGACAGGCTACCGTTTAGTTTCCCACCTGATGTTGAGTGCTGATGCGATTGGCGATGGTGCACGTTTATCTAGAAGCAAAGTTTCTCTTGTGACTTGAAGATAAAAATCCATGTAATAAAAACTGTTTTTTTTTTCTTTTCTATTTCGCGATAAAACCAAAAGCTTCCAATTGTTTTATGCCCTCGTCGTTTATTTTTCCTTTTGCTATCTGCCTTTAAACCAGCAATTCTTGTATTGATGTATGTATATACATACAGATATAATCTAAATCTCGGAAACGGCTCCAACTATTTTCATGATATTTAGTATGCAAGGGGTTTCGGGTGAGATAAATAGATTTAGCTAGGTTTCATTTTTAGAAAACGTCGTTTTATCCGAACAAAGCTCGGTCATCCAGGTACTGAGACCTTATACACGATGTCCTGTATACGGTCTTATTACGAAGGGAGAAGGAGGCTAAAGACTTTTATAGAATGTACATGTCTTGTAAAAGTGGAGACAAAAAACTGCTATTTCAAACATAAGTGCGATATTAATACGACCAAATGTACACAAACTATTTTTTTTTTAATAATTATGTTTTATCCTGGTCCCAGGGTAAAAGTTGTTCATATTCAGGAATACTTTGTTTTGTAAAAGTTTGTACAGTTGATAGCCGGACTCACAGTTATATTGATGAATAATAGTTGTGAGGAATCGGCGTTCTCTGAAAAGTTTCTGAACATAGAGTTCAGTAGCAAATATTTATCTGTAAATATAGTGAGAAACATATTTTTCTCTTTCCTTTTACAATGATGCGAAGCTCAAACTCTTGACTATTCCATAAATAAAAATGGAACAACTTTGAATCAATCAAAAGTTTAACAAATTCTGTTTTCTATGCCCGGATAGGTTACAAAAAAATATGAAAGCTTCAAATTGGTCTAAACGAAAGCTTTTAAAAATCAATCGGCTCGAACATTCCACCTGTTTTTGCTGGAATTTAGATCCGCGAGTAAACAAAGGAAGGGTGAAATTACAGGGTAAGTGAGTAGGCTGTTTGTAGATTGTTCACACAATTCCTCGTACTTATTGAGTTAGTGGTATCTTCCGCGTTCAAAGCTTTGTATCTGGCGGAATTGTCGTAAGTGTTATTTGTTTGTGTGTATCTTTAAGGAAAGGGTGACTTGATACTTGGAATGTAAGAACAATCATCTGCCTAGCTTTTTCCCAACTGTGTTGGGGTCGGCTTCCAGTCTTACCGGGCGCAGAATACCAGTAATTTACGTGGAGCGACTGCCTATCTAACCTCCACAACCCAGTTACTGGACAACACGATACCCCTTGGTAAGAATGGTTGTCAGACTTTCGGGCTCCTCACTACCCGTAACGACTGACAAAGATCTACAAATGACAGCCGGGACATGCTTTCCGAGGCACGCAGGTGTCTCAATATGTTAGGAATGATCATCCATCCACAAACCGAACTCTGCAAGCGTAGCTTAACCTTCGAACAACCCGCTGGGCTGTTTTTATTTAACCACTAGCTCCACGACATAATCCATGGAAAGTAAAAACAGTAGTGGTATTCAGGTATTTACAATTATCAATTTTAAAAAAGTGTGTATGCCTTGCCCACCAAAGGTTCCGTTGTCTACCTAGGAAAGAAAAATATGTTTCCACCTTCAAAGAAAAAAACATCTTTTCAACCGCTATAGGTAGGTACTAAGGTTGTTTGTGCTCATTACTAAAAAACTGTGCTTGTTGATAATTACAAATTCCCATGAACTAGGTATATTCCGGATTTGTACTTGCAAAAATACCATTCCATCCCCCTTGGGATGGTATTTTCGCTAAACCCTAAAAATGGTTATCATAAAGTTGATAAAACCTGGTGAATTGCCCCTTTTCCCAAAGGACTCGTCCAGGCTGTTACGGTTTTCAAGACGTTTGTAACTCGGATATGGAAACCGAAACCCCGGCAATGTAATCTGATTAAGTATGGTACGACATGATACCACATACTCACACTAATACATATTATAAATGCGAAAGTTTGTCGGTATGTGTGCGTATGTATGTTTTTGTTACTCCTTCACGCTGAAACAGCTAATCGGATTTCGATAAAATTTGTAATGCAGATATCTTATAACCTGGAAAAACACAAACTACTATTTACCCTGAAAAATCGAAGTATTTCCGTGGTAATTTTGAATCGTATCATGTTTACTTTCAAATCGCGGGTAAAACCGTAATTATAATAGGTCTTTACCTATGAAATTGCCGTTTTGTCTGAAAAAATTTAAATGAATTTTTTTCATGTATTTTTTATTTGTATTAATCGAAGTAATCACCCATGCAATCAATGCATCTTTGCCAACGCAGTGGCAGTTTATTGATGCCCTTCTTAAAGAAATCAGCTGGACGGGAGGCAACAAATTCTTCAAAGGCATTTTGTACTGCCTCTCGGGTATTGAATTTTTTTCCCGCCAAGAAGTTATCCAAATTCTGGAAAAAGTAGTAGTCTGTAGGCGCAAGGTCTGGTGAGTAGGGCGGATGACGGAGAGCTTCCAACCCCAGTTCTTGCAACTTGGAGACCGTCTGCTGTGCAGTATGAGGTCGCGCGTTGTCGTGCAGGAGCAGCGGAGACGAGCGATTGACCAATGCTGGTTGGAGATGTGCCAGCTTCTCCATCATTGTGTTCAATTCTTCACAGTACACATCTGCAGTAATGCTCACCCCGTTTGGTAAGAAGCTGTGTTGAATCACACCGGCGACGGTACTCATATTCCATAATTACTCGAATTTTTAACGTATCCATGATGACGAAAAAGATTTAAATGCGATGAAAATGTAACACTAATCAATAAACAAATGACTACTTTTGGAAAAAAAAATCCATGTTTTTAAAATAAAATTAATTTGAAATTAGAATTCTTAGCCAAACAAAAAATATTTTGATTTGAAATGGCCAGTACTGCAGAACGGCAATTTCATAGGTAAAGACCTAATATTAATAATAGCTCGCGAAAAGTACCTCTCATTATCAGGCGAAGTCGATAGCATCACAAAGAATGCCAAGAGAATCGGTGATGACTGTTGACAGTGACACTGACAGGCGACACTGACAGGTGACAGGTGACAGATGACAAGTGACAGGTGGCACGTTTCTATCCTCTCCACCTGACAAAATCCCCTTCAACAGGACCCACAATGTAACTAACACGATACATAACGTAAACAACACAAGTTTTCATTCATAACTCTTAACACGTTTTACGTAGGGACGAAGGTAAGGGTCACTAAGGGTCTTTGTCCATGAAGGGGCAAATCTCGGGACACTCACAACTTTATAGTGGCCAGTGGGTAAACTAGAAGACTAAGTACGTACACTAAATAAACAGTTAACTTGTACGAGTGATGTGTGTATACGTGATTAATTTAGATCTGAGTGCCGTTAATATGCCATTGAAATAAATTTAGGTAAATTTTGATAGTCGTTATATACGAGTAGTCTGATGCCCGAAAGTTTGATAACTAGTTTAACAGAAGGGTATCGTGTTACTCAGTAACTGGGTTGTGAAGGACGGATAACTTGTCGCTCCATGTAAAACACTGCTATTCAGCTGTATCCGGACCGGAAGCTAAAATAAAATAAATAATGCTGGACTATCCACACAGCATCATCTAGCTCCAAGCTAAACAGAGCTTGTGGTATGGGTAGATGACTGATATACTTTATAAAATACATTACATAGATATATATTTTTTATTATACACTCAAATACCCAGAACACCTGGAACTAATCTTTGTAGATCGTAAAACATTTGTCCCAGGGCGGGAATCGTACCCGCAACCTCCTGCGTCGCATGCGGACCTTCGCCACGTCAGCTGGCATTTACTTAGATGGGAAAAGGCGAGGCAGATGAAAGTTTTGGTAAATCAAATGTATAACGATAATTTTAAAGAAGGCGCATATGGCTAAAGTATAAAAGCCGTACGGGTCGATCTTTAAGGTTAAGCAACACTTTTGCGAGGCCGGTTCGTGGATGGGTGATCATCCATTACATACAAACACCGATTCATTCGAAAAGAACGTTGAGGCGTTGGTCTAAATAGACTACGAAAACGTAAACGTGAAATTGTTATGTCAACGAAAACAAAATCTTTATTATACCGACGAGTATAAGAAGATGAGCTCTACGCGGAAAATAAAAACCGCAAAAGAGAGCAACGGTTCATAACGGAAAAAACGAAGGGGAAAGAAGACCTATTGTCCGGGTAATTACCTACCTATACATAATGCAAGACGGTTTCGGAAAACTGAAATTTCCTCCTTAGAATAGGTACTATTTGTCGCGGGAACATTTTTAATGTCCTTGACTAAGAATTATGTTGGCGGCAAAAGACAAAGTGTTTTGTAAAGTTTATTTATGTACTTTAAACGCTTTAAGACTTTGCGTTCTGGCTTCTTGTGTTTTAAATTCTATCAGTTTTTTAGTAAGGTAAATAAACGACTTGGGAAAAAATCCTCTCGAAAAATGGTGCTAAATTTTATTTGCCTCTGCTTTTTTTGTGGATATACTAACGAAGTTGCTGAGGTCGGTCCATGGATGGGTGACTATTCTGTTCGTATCTTTGTATCAGCAGATATTTTTTGTTTTGCTCGGAATGATTCCTTACTCTTTGCACCGTTTGTTGCAACTCGTCGACTGATTTGAGGTTAACATGATTTGTCGAGATGAATGAGCCTACAGGTTGTTCCGGGTCTGGCTGTTCGTGTATGTGACTTTAAATGTTTGTAAACGCTACAACACATAAAAATAAAGAAAAGAAAAACCCATTGTCTTAAACTAGATCGGTTGTTCTCAAACTGAATACTCTGAATAGAAACACCAAAACAAATTTTTAATTCACATTATCTTGGTCAGAACACGTGTATGTACCAGCCTATTACTGTCCCACTGCAGGGCAAAGGCCTCTTCTCATACAGAGAAGGCATGAGCATTAATCACCACGCTTGCTCAAGACGGGTTGGCGATTTCATACTTATATTAATTATATAAAGTCCACGTTTCCTCACGATGTTCCTTCACCGATGTCAGTGATGTCCAAGATAAACTTAGACAGTACATATGAATTGACAAACTTACATTGATACTTGCCCAGGTTTGAACCCACAACCTCGTATACAAGAGGCGAGACCTAAACCACTGGGCCATCATGGCAGGCGGTCAGAACACATAAGTACCATATAGATATGACTAAGATATTGTCCTAAGGTCTTGCAATAATGTCCTTACACTCAACTAACACTTTAAAACAACTAGTTTATATACATCCATGCTATTGTTACTAAGATCAACATTCAACCTTTAACCCGTTTATATATATTTCACGATAATCGAGAAATGAAAATAACATAGCTGTACTCGACAATGTAGGCTGTAATACTTGTACAACACGGCTCCTAGTATTGTTCTCATCATTATCGACGCGTAGCTAGTGTTGTTGATATACGAATCTTGAATATGGAGTAGTGATGTGCATTCGAACATTGGGGCTTATCGATGATACCCTTAATATTTCTCAAAAACCGTTCTCAGTTTTCAAAACAAAAAAAACAAAAATTATTTCTTAGTTATTAATGTAGCTAATAAATTATCTGCAACAGCTGATACCTTAAGTACTATTTAACAGAGTGTTGTTGATATACTGGCGAATCTTGAATACTGAGTAGTGATGTGCATTCAAGCATTGGGGTTTATCGATGATACCATAATTATTGCTATATAACCGTTTTTGAACCAAGTTGGAAAACCAAAATACTACATATAATACCTAACTAATTATTAAGGTAACTAATAAATTATCTGCAACAGCTGTAACCTAAATCACCTTGCAGTGTTTTTGAATCTTAAATATTTAGTACTGATGTGCATTCGGGTTTATCGATGATATCCAAATTATTGCTCGATAACCGTTTTTAAACCAAAGTGAAATACTATAATACCTTACTAATTATTAATAGCTAATAAATTATTTGCAACAGCTGTAACGTAAAGCAATATTTAACAGCGATTTATGTTGCACGAGCTTTAACAATAATTATCAATAAATGGGTGTAACATAAAACGGTAAACGTTGCGGCTAAACTGTTCGCAGTGAAATATTATTTTATATCACGTATATTGTGTTACAAAATATGAAGCAGCGTGTACTTCAGCGGTTCGTTGGGTATACGGATCTATGTTTACTGAACAATTTATTTAACCTACATTTTATTATGTATTTAGGTACTTTCCCGCGAGCGAGGAATTCTCAATAAATGTTGGATACAAATGCACGCATGAATTTATTATTAATACATACAATGGCATGATGGAATTCGGTATTTTGGATTCTAGTATGCATTCGTATTTAAAGCTTTTGTTTTAAAGAAAACTTGGCCCCACAGTAGGAATTTCTCCTGTCTCGTGGGTGCGTTTACAAACATTAAAATTGACATACACAAACAGTAGGTAATAAAAATATTCGTTCCGTGCGGGAATCGAACTCACAAAACGCAGCGCAGCAGCCAATCGCTCAGTCACTGCGCCAACCGCGCCGTCAAATCCTTATTTTGTATTGAGGATGTGATGTTCTTTTTACAAAGAACAATTGAAAAAAATGTCGATATCCGAAATAAATCTCCTCCCATCTCTAAGTCGATGAGTGGTCTTTATATTAGTGTGAAGGATCTCAGAATATCGAGCACAGAAAGGGTTATATATAGGGTGTTAATTGGCAAAACCAACAGTTATATTGAGTGACGATTGTTAGAGGGAATTAGGATCAGTCTTAGTTTAACCGCTTCTACTCGAACTTGAAACAATAGACCTCATAATGCTTAAGTAATAACAGTTTGTTACTATCCTACATCAGGTCAAAAGGCTTCTTCTCATACAGAGAAGGCGCGAGCATTAATCACCACGCTTGCTTAAGTTAACGATTTTAGACGTACATACGTACATAAACTCACGCTTTTTTCCCATGGGGGTAGGCAGGAACTAAAGCTACAATCCTAACATAGGTACTGCTTTTGCTTCGTTTACGTTCATATATCTGGTCATACACGCACGCTTGTTGCAAGTACTACGCACCTGACCTTTTTAAGAACATCACAAATTTCAGACATATAACTACAACATAACGTAAACTACTACTACTACACAACAACAACTTATATAACTTTCTATTCTATTCTATTTTATAAGTCTAGGTACCCTCACGACTTTTTCCCAATAATGAGTAACTTTGGGTAAAGTTGGAAGAAACCTAAAGTCTTTGATTATACCTACCACAAAATCGTATCCCAAAAATAATAACCAGTGACAATATCGTAACTCGAAACTAAAGCAAGCTGTTTAAAATTTTCCATCGCCACAAGCACTACATAGTTGCGGAATATCAGTTTCATCTTTGCCCGACTTTTGTAGCGTGACTTCGTCTGACAAGAGCGCCGAGCATTTTCAATGACAGGAACAAGACTTGCCAAGGCAACATAATGTTTCTTCATACTTTTTTATCTTCTGAAGTATTTGTCGGCACGGTTAGCGCAGTGGCTGAGCGATCGACTGCTACGCCGCGTCCTGGCTTCGATTCCCCCACGGAACAATTAGTTTGATGGCCTACAGATAGTTGTTCCGGGTCTGGCTGTTCGTAAATGTGACTTTAAATGTTTGTAAACGCACCCACGACACAGGAGAAATTCCTACTGTGGGGTAACGTTTTTTTTTTAATAAAATTTATTTTTGGGACAAGCCCGCCACACTATTCCCAAACCACTGCAACTCTTGAAAACTAGAATCAACAGTGGTGACCACCAAAAAAGCGTCGAAACAATGAAGCCCGACGAGTTCCGGATAAACGATTCAACTGTCTTGGATCCCGCAACGAAATTAATCAGAAAAGAACAGCGGAGGAGATAGAAGTTAGAGAGTTAGCTTCTGTAAGTTAGTTATCATCTGCCTCACATAGCTGGATGGGCTTCTAGTCTAACCCGATGCAGTAGACCAGTGTTTTACATGGAGCGACTGCCTGTCAGACTTCAATACATAAAACTGTTTTGCATGCTTAATCAAAGTAGATTATAAAAGGATCATCATCGACCAACACGGTAAGACTTTCGTGCTTCTGTCTGATCTGTCGGATCTACGAATGACAGCCGGTACCAACTGCTTAACTTGCTTTTTGAGGCACGGAGGGGTCTCGGCATTAAATGGAGTTCTTCTTCGTGGATTTCGTACTTTCCTTTCAAACTTTAAGATTCTCTATACCCCGTTTGAAGCGTAGGTTTGAAAATAATAATAGCCTAGCACTCAGGAATACTTTAGCTTTCTAACAGTCAAATATTTTTAGAATTGGATCATTAGTTCTGAAGATTGCCCCTTACTTATAAACATTGAAACAAATTTTACCACTTTATAATATGCACTATATACAGTGTAAACAAAGCAATACTCTGAATGTTAGAAAAAATAAACCCGAGTAAACAAAAAATATAACGTAACTATCATGGAAATGAAAGGCTCCACATAACATTATATTTTTAAACGTAAACGTTGCGTAAGGACACACCCTAGAGACTCGCCCTGCATTCGTACGCAAACCTTTAAATAATAAAGCGGTTTTATCATTAATTCCATTCTTAATTCTGGCCGAAGCGTTCCCAGAAGGTCGACAGCAATTGTGTTGACAACTTCGTTGATTTTATCTGGTATTCCCCACTGAATGAAAGGTGACAGAATAACGTTATAGTGAGGTAAAAAGTGTAAGTCTGACGGTGTGATAGCAGTTTCGCGGTGTAAACAGAGTATCAGAGACACGCGAGCTTTAGGAAGCCTGTCACGCGATTGCTGTATACCTAGAACTACATTATTCACCCGCGTTGGAGCGGCGTAAGCGATGAGAGGTTTGCGGTAGCGATTTGGTAACTTAATATCTTTGTACAGCTGCATCTTGCCGGGGGAGGAATATTCGAGCTTCTGAATAACATCGTAGGTGGAAATGATAACACGGCGTAATTCTAATAGGTTTTGAGATTAATTTAAGTTATAGAAATGAATATATATATATATATAATAGGTCTTTACCTATGAAATTGCCGTTTTGTATGAAAAAATTTAAATGAATTTTTTTCATGTATTTTTTATTTGTATTAATCGAAGTAATCACCCATGCAATCAATGCATCTTTGCCAACGCAGTGGCAGTTTATTGATGCCCTTCTTAAAGAAATCAGCTGGACGGGAGGCAACAAATTCTTCAAAGGCATTTTGTACTGCCTCTCGGGTATTGAATTTTTTTCCCGCCAAGAAGTTATCCAAATTCTGGAAAAAGTAGTAGTCTGTAGGCGCAAGGTCTGGTGAGTATGGCGGATGACGGAGAGCTTCCAACCCCAGTTCTTGCAACTTGGAGACCGTCTGCTGTGCAGTATGAGGTCGCGCGTTGTCGTGCAGGAGCAGCGGAGACGAGCGATTGACCAATGCTGGTTGGAGATGTGCCAGCTTCTCCATCATTGTGTTCAATTCTTCACAGTACACATCTGCAGTAATGCTCACCCCGTTTGGTAAGAAGCTGTGTTGAATCACACCGGCGCTAGACCAAACAGTGACCATCACTTTTCTTGGGGTAAGTTTTCGTTTAGGGCATTGTTTAGGTGCTGAACCAGGATCCAACCAACTTGCTGAGCGCTTGCGGTTATCAAACAGAATCCATTTTTCATCGCAGGTAACAATGCGGTTCAAAATTCCTTCATTTGTGTGTCTGTTGAGCAGTGCAAGGCACGTCTCGACGCGTACTTCGCGCTGGCGATCATTAAGTTCGTGGGGCACCCATTTGTCAAGCTTTTTTACCTTGCCAATTTGACGCAAATGGACCAATATTGTTTTGACGCTAACGTCGAAAGCTGCTGCTAATTCAGCCGTAGATTGTGTATCATCAGCTTCCACAATCGCCTTTAATTCGTCATTGTCGACCAAAGTCTTCGGACGACCGCGAGGTTCATTTTTCAGGTCGAAATTTCCAGAACGGAAGCGAGCAAACCAATAACAGGTAGTGCGTTGGTTTGTAGTGTTAGCTCCGTAAACGTCGTTGATGTTGCGTGCCGTTTGTGCCGCGTTGCTGCCACGACGGTACTCATATTCCATAATTACTCGAATTTTTAACGTATCCATGATGACGAAAAAGATTTAAATGCGATGAAAATGTAACACTAATCAATAAACAAATGACTACTTTTGGAAAAAAAAATCCATGTTTTTAAAATAAAATTAATTTGAAATTAGAATTCTTAGCCAAACAAAAAATATTTTGATTTGAAATGGCCAGTACTGCAGAACGGCAATTTCATAGGTAAAGACCTAATATATCGAGCTTAGCTTGGTAATTATTTGTGTTACTTTCCCGACCGCAAAACCTTGTATACGATCATTCATTTTAAATTTAAAAGATTAGCAATGTATGTGCATATCATGTACTCGTAATAAAAATCAACTTCAGAGACACACGACTTACTTAAAACCAGTCGTTTATTCTCCAAGTGTTAGACAGAGATGTAACTTTAAGACATTCACGTTTTGACAGTTCAGTTCCAGTCCTATGTAATAGGACGAAGTCTATTGCTTGGAGTCTGGATTTGTGCACTTACCGGGCTCAAGGCTACTAAGAAATTCCAGATAGTAAAATTCAATAACATTTTACCCGGCCTGGGAATCGATCCAAGACCTCATGCTTAGCAGTAGCTCTTGCGACTACTAGACCAACGAGGCAGTAAAGAAAACTCGATATACGTTAGGATTATTTCATCAAACGATCTTTTTACAACACCTAATGGACAGTGAAGTTAATAAAGAACACTTAACAGTGCACACTAACGATATAATGATGATGAAATAAAATTTAAGCTGCATTTAAGTTTAAGCTGGAGGTAAAGAAGCGAATAAAGCTAAACTGCTGTAAAGAGCTTAACTCGCGCTGTGCTGCTTCGAAGTATTAACTTAAGGAAATGTAATTGTACACTTTTTAAGTTATTATTTTAAACTGGTCTTAAGTATTTATTAAACGTGACATAACGAAGTAGCACGATGTATTCCTCTAACTAAAGGTTTGGTAGAAGAGATGTCACGAGCATAAATATCTTACCCTGACGCAAAATTCAAAACCTATTTCCTCGTGCAATAACGATTAAAAGTTTGAGGAAAGCCCTATTTCATAATAGTATGGCTTTAAGAATAACACTCGTTCGTAACACTCTAATACTTCTATCAATTCTTTAGTAGAAAATCGCTTTTAAATTCTGAGTTAATGTAAGGTATTTATGCTCGTGATTGTACCTATAGTACACAAACATTTCACATATTATGTTTAAGTTCCATGTAATAGAGGCGAGAATATTGGACACAACGCCAGACTACGGGCTGCTACTGAAAAGCTCGTTCCACGTAACCAGCACCTCATGCTTGGCAGTCGCACTTGTGATCGACTAGCAGTAGATCAACAAAACGGTAAAATCCGATCGCTTGAATACTGTTTAAACGGTCTGCTCTACCATAACAGTACTCGTAATTATTGTGTTCTAAGAATAGCAATCTCTAACATGAGGCTTAACCATAAATTGCGAAATGTGGGTGTAGTAACACCCACTTAAAGATTTTCATTTAAAACTTTATTTTAAACCTAAACTAAACTGTATTTTATTTTAGTATGATAGTTTGATCTAATTTTTCATAACGTCATCACCATCGTCCTCCTGCCCTTATCCCATATCAACGAATCAATAAAACTGAGAATAATCCTTGTTGCAAGCAGTAGTCTTTTTCCTATTGGTTCACAATACTTCATACGTCATTGTTAAAATCAAATAGGTATACATATTTGTGAAACATTCAAGAACACACTCAAGGAAACTGCCATGGAGAAATGAAACAATGACAGTCAGAAAAATAAAATAAAAAAGTAAATAACGAAAGCAATTTTCACTGAGAGTACCATATATACGAATAACAGAACTTAATAAGTATAATTAAAATTCCATATAAACAAAAACATACACATACCCTGATATAAGCAATACGCGATACGTATGACTAAGTTGGAATAATTTCATGAAACTCAATTTTATTTCCATCATAAAGTTATATGTGGTGCGAGGGTAATTCTAAATTCATTGCGTCGTCGACGCCTCCATCAGAATAATATACGTATACTCAACAGTATACGCGTTTTACTATCAAACCATTTGTTATTTCATGTGAAAATAAAAAAATAGTTTTAGTAGTTCCTCCCCCCGCCCCCCCTCCCCCAAAGGCACAATTTCGTTTTCAGCCATTTACGGAAAAAATAGTGAATCGGCCATATTTTATCTTTCGGCTTTAAACCAACCAAAGCTCAGAAAATCAGAAGTTCGTGAATTGTTGCGGGTCATTCGGCCTACTGTTTAGAGCTCTGTGTTAAAATTTAATTATGAAATATACGGAATTTCGTATCGTCTAATAGAATTATTATTTCTAATGGAGCCTATATCTGCTTTTTCTTTCCCTAGGTGTAAAAAAAACAACCATATTTCAATGTACAGCAGAAATAGTTTTAACGTTTCATTCATTTTCATTTTCGGCCGAAAATAAGATTAAAGCCGAAACTTATATTTCGTTTTCGTTTTCTGAAAATATTCGGTCGGAAACTAGTTTTTAGTAACAGCTTTTTATTTACTATTTTTAAATACATTTTTAGAAGGAGAACGCTCCATTTCAATAGAATATACAGAAATTTTACTAAAACAATTTTATAAATGAAACGGATGTGGAAATACCACCAACATTGAAAAACTGAATAAAATCCCATTTGTGTAGTTATAACCTGTATAATTCATCATATTTAATTGTATTTTATCTTGTACTACTTATTAATTACTTTCCCTAAGTGCATTACAATGTCTTCAGGGGCGTACTTATTAAAAATGACAGGTAACAATTGGTTATACCGACAATTTTGTAATTTTCGTCCATATATTGTTTGCCTATCTGTCGCGAGCAAGTGACATTTATGTGATTTTTAGGGTTCCGTACCCCAAAGGATACAATGGGACCCTATTACTAAGACTCCGCTGTCCGTCTGTCTGTAATCCGCTATAAAAAATGTATTTAAGTGGGGCTTCCATGCAACAGACATGATTTTTTTTACCGTTCTTATAGATAATGGTACGGAACACTTCGTGTGCGACGCCGACTCGATTTTTACCTGTTTTTTGACAAATGCTTTGTCACATTGTAAGTTAAATTAAACGGGGCTCGGGCTGTTATCATTTTATAATTTACTAATGTATTATCTGAGGAAATTGTATCTGGATTCTGCTTTAGCTTTATATTATATTCTGTCGTTTCTCCATCTGTTGTTTTTCCAAACATTTTTAACACGTATTGTAACACTGATTTAAAAACGCTATACTCCTCGCTACCTCTTATCACTCACACCACAGCCACCGATTAATTCAGTTACAAAATGGGTGCAGTACAACAAGCAAAACACACAAAAGTATGTTTGTACACCACTTTTACGCGCCGCCGACTGTACTCGCATTGTGTAAATGTGTCGCCTACAAGTTTGTGCGACGCCTACTTTTTATGCTTTTTCCCCTCATTTTCCGCTGAATGTTGCACGTTTTGTTGTTTATTAAACATGTTAATAAAACAAAGAGGACTCTTCTGTTTGTAGAGCTTGTTGAATTTGAACGATGTTAATTTTCTTTTTGATATTCATCATCATCATCTGCCTAGCATTTCCCAACTGTATTATGGTCAGTTTTCGATTGTTTTATTTATTTTAAGTATTTACTAACTAACTGTGCCCCGTGGTTACACCCGCTGCTAAGGGTCGTAGTGTGATGTTAAATAGCCTATACATTTGCTCAAGAATTAGGCTTTAAATTCAAATTATTTTTCCAAATCTGACTGGTAGTTATAAGTCATCGCGTTCAAACAAAAAAATAAACATTATCTACAGATTTATTATAATATTGTATAGATTATGTTAATCCAGATTCCAGTCTTTCAAAAGGGTAACGTGTTACCTAGCAACTGTGTTGTGGAGGTCAGATAGGCAGTCGGAACAACTCCTGTATTGTGGTTTACAAACATTTATACTCACAAATAAAAACAGCTTATTAATGGCTCTATTATTGCATCCCAATTTTTTCTATACAATTCCATATTCCTACGTAATCGTTAGTGTTAATTGGACCTCTTGATAAAGAAACAAAACTACGTAGCCTTAGAGTGTCATGTGACATGTAATAAAATCTATGGGAGTGAAGTCCCGGCGGAGTGCTAACCAGTAATTGACACCATGTCCCGTACATAATCGTCCAATTAACTTGATAACTGCTAAGCTATCAAGTTTTATCATTTCACTATTAAAGCTTGTAAACTAAATTGCTTGTAGATACTAGTTATTGCACTGAACTAATACGTCTGTCAATTAAAAGGTGGTTGGTTAAACGAGGGACATTATTAAAGGGAATAAAGTTTAGTTACCCTATGACAAAAATAAGCACTCACGAGTGACTGCCGACGGACGTGAAAACTTAAAAATTTGAAACAACTGTCAAATTAGAACGTCGGTGACGAAGAACCATAATTTTTACCCATACCAAAAATCGCTCAAAGCAGCTAAAGAAGTTGTTGGCAACACAACATTTAGTTTGATTATCTGTATTCATCATTACTGTCAGTGTCACTTACGTCAACACTAGAAGATAATAATAAATGAAGCACACGTATTTTTTTTTATTACGTTGTAGTCATTAATTATATTAATTTTCTCTCTGTTTTCTCTGTGTTTTCACACTCACAAAAATATTATCTGTTAGTATATCCAGCGTTTGATGGTATATCATAACATTATAGTCTTTTCCACAAAAGCCTATAAATTAATAAAAGTATTGAAATAACAATAAACCCCAACAGAAGGTATCACTTGAAAAAAAATTGCGGTACCCTCGTGCAGATGCAATTTGTAGGGTACAGCTGATTTCAGAGTTCGTCCCGTAGGCAAAGTTGTTCATATTCATGAGTACCTAGCACCCTGTATATTGATGGACATATTAGTATTACACTGTTGTTTTTGTAAGCTTATCTTGGACATAACTAACATCAGTGAAGGAAAACATGGTGGGGAAACCTGGACTAGGTATTTCTGTAACACGTCTTGAGCAATTGTGGTGATTAATGGTTGTGCTTTTTCTGTATAAGAAGATTCTTTTGCTCAGCAGTGGGGCGGTAATAGGATGATATTATAATAATGATATAATTTAATACTTTCATCGCAGATAAATAAGATTTCTTGAAATGCCAAAAATCGCGGAAGATAACGGACGTTTCGTTTTTAACAATTTCTATTTCTAGAAAAATGATCGAAAGGAACCTAATTTAGTCGCTTTGGAGTGTAAAGAATATTCGCCATTTTCCGTGAATACGTAATACACTTGGGAATTGCACACCTAGTAATTTTGTGAACCTAGTAACTGCTATTCAATTTTTTAACTGATTACCGAAAATTAGACAGCAAAATGTTTATTTCACTGTTCATCAAATCGGAGCATCTAATCCATATAAATATCCATCTAGATATAAAGGGACACAATAGATTTAGGTTGAGGTTACCAATAGGGTGGGCCAGGTGAAGTGGGTAGAAAATGTCACGGGTGATGGAGAGACGAGGAAGTAAGGTCGTGCTCCAAACATAGGCTGAGGTAGTGATGAATGTAGAGTAGTAGGACGCGTTCCAGCTTGTGATTGGTTGTAGAAATGGTTTATTCTAAATTCAAATACCAATGCAAAAGAGGATCATCGTAAAAAGTTTTCTTATCAGGGATATTTACTCTTTGTCTTTAAGAGCAGTTCATTACAAAGGAACGTATATTAAATTATTTGTTAGTATACAAATGATTTTTAAGAATATTGCGTGCACGGAGGTTTGTTTGATTTGGCATTGTTAAAGTTTATATGGAGAAGAACTGTAGAAAGCTAAATCAGCAGAATTTCGACTACTGAGCGATTACTTGCTATACGAATTCATGAATATTAAAGTAACCCTAGAAAAAGCTTTGTTAAATACATATTTACTATAAAAAACGAAGGTTACAAGAACAACGACAATTATGTAAAATTTATTTAGGTAAAAAAACTATATGATTTTAACATTATTGCTTCTTTATTGTATTATAACAAATGAACGGCACCCCAGAATTACCTATTATCCGACAAAATTGCCTTCCGTATATAAGACTTGCGAGGTCACGGAGGTTCGGTCGAATATATGGGTCGCTTGGTAACTGAGAAACATTGATGTATAGTCCAGGGAAATGAGAAATGAAGGTAGACATTGTCTGCGTTGACTTACTTTAAAAGTTGTTAAAATATAAAATTCAGATGATCTTCGATCCCAGTGCTGGCTACACTGGGATCGTGGGAGAATTTTGTGGGTGATAGAATACTTAATTCCAGTTATTCATACCTTAATTACCTGGAAAAGGGGGCTTTTTATTGGTGCAGTTGGAGAGAACAGTACGTCATTTCGATTGTCGAAACTTGTACAATGATATGAGTGATTAAGAGCATATTGAGCTATATTTGAAGCAAATTCTTTGTTTTCTGCGAGCAATTACGATTTTCCACTTCAATATTTATTCATCAACTTACAAACCTGATGATATAGGGCTGGTTATTAGCTTACAGAACACTTCCTTTCCCTTTTTCTACTTAATAACGTACCTACGTCACAATAAGCCTGTAATCTCCAATGAACTCAACTCAAACTGAAACGCTTTACAGTTTCGGCATAAAAATGTAATAAAAATTAAAAATAATAAATCGTTCATAAAGGATTTATCAGTCAGTGGGTAAGGTTCATTATCAACGGATTACATCCCACGGTTAACTTTGAACGTTTACTTTAGGTATTACTGGACATTTACATAGACGAACTATCAATATGTATCGTTTATAACATTGCGCTTTGGCCAATCAAATGTATTTTTTAAGTAACTCGAGCGGAAGCGTGTTTTTAGTCGAATATTAATGGTTGTTTGAATTGTGGCTTTGGTTGTTTCGTTTGATTCGTTTTATACTACCGACTTCCGAAACTATAGTTAGTATATATATATAGGTATTACAGTAGTTTTTTTTAGAGTTTTTTTTATCCTTTAAACCACCAAAGTTTATATCAGTTTCCATGTCCTCAGTTCCCAGCTCAGTACATTTATCATCTTGCCCAAAATTAGCAATTTTTTGGGTAGACTGTAAAACAGAACGTAATAATCAAATTGGACAGACAAAAGCTTTTTGTTGCACCAATACGACGCAGGCGGAATGGATCCGAAAATATTTGTTGGAAAAATCCGACTTGAGCGGTTAATAGGTTAACGCCTGATGTATTTTACAAAAAAACTGATTTTGAAGAATCATTCCGCATTTGGCAGCTTTATTTTTAAAGGCTATTTAACATCGCGCTACGACTATTAAGAGCAGCTGAAACCGCGGGACGCAGCTAGTAAATTAACATGCAGCATTTAGGCATCAAGGAAATGATTACCAAACATCATTAAAAAAAAAAAAAAAACGTTGCCCCACACTAGGAATTTCTCCTGTGTCGTGGGTGCGTTTACAAACATTCAAAGTCACATACACAAACAGTCAGACCCGGAACAACTACCTGTCGGCCAAACAAATATTTTTTCCGTTCGGGAATCGAACCCACGACACGCAGCGCAGCAGTCAATCACTCAGCCACTGCGCCAACCGTGCCGTCAGGCCATCATTAAGCAACAATTGCTTAATGTTAAACAAGTCAGAGTTACGAGTGAATGGCAGTGACTGAGAAGCCCATCACTCAATACCGATGACGTAGACAGACTGTTACAACCGTGATTTTGTTAATTTTCATCGATTTTTAGGAGCTGAATATCAGAATCTTACATAGAGCGGCTGCCTTTCTGACCTCCATAACCCAGCAAGTGGGTAACACAATACTCCTTGGTAATACTGGTTGTCAGACTTTTGGGCTGCTGACTAAATGTCTGACTGTCGAAGAACTACAAAGGCAATCCATGTCAATGTTTCATGTCTAAACATACAATTTTCTCGTCACTACCCGGTTTAAGTAAAACCCGGAAAATTGTCGTAAGGAACGCACATCCCTTGATGTTCAGAATGTGAAAGTGTGTAGGTATGTACACTGCCTCGTGTTCGTATTTCTCGACGGGGTATCCCCAAGCGGAATATTAATATAAACGCAGTAAAATCCGGTTGTAAACATAATTCTTACGAATAACAAAAGCACGTACATACAAGATTCTTAACAAATGTACCTACACAATAGGAACATTTATTATGAGAGGAGTTTTAGATATAACTGAAGACCACTTAGGGGGCTGTTGTGCCTACTCATCGTTATGAACAATTTTACTATAACCATACACAATCAGCTGTGCTTACCCTACCTCTTTGTCGATTCACAAAAACGCAAATGTGCTGAACAGATTTTTTTTTTCTTAATTCATGGTTTGGTTTTAAAGTAAAAGTTGTTCATAATGATAAATTCAATGACCCCTTAATTGGATTTTAGTTATACTATTGTACTTGCAACTACCAAGACTTGCACGCTGAGAATCCATGGGAACTGGCTGATAAGTACTGTCAACATTAAAATACTAATTTATACATGAAAATAATGGGTAGTAATTAGTAGGATTAATATAATTCTAAAATAGGTAGGCACAGAATAGCTCAAAAGATTCACATTCGAAATTTAAAAAAAAATGTATTACGCTGTTATCACGCTGGCAAAACAACTGCAACAAACATCTACGTTATCAATGATATTTTTTTCCATTGGCTTACATCGTCCGGTACTTATGTATCTACGGAAAGTAAGTCTTAAAGATTTCTCGGAGGTTCTTAAGAGATTTCCGGCTTACACGACTTGGCTTCACCGTCTTAGTGAACTTTCCCACTTTGCACTGCAGATGCCAACGAGGGCGATTGTGAGTACAACTTAATAAAAATCATAAATTCATTCATTTACTGGAAGACAACACACACGCGTCTAAGTCGCTAGGTCTGGACGCATGATATTTTGCTCATGAGTTCCATATACAAAGAAGGTGAGCAATAAAAGAGGGTGTTCGAAAATCCTCTCCCTAAAGGGGTTTCTTTTTTTAACGTTACCCCACACAACCCATTTCTCCTGTATGGTGGAGTGGGGCGTTAATAAACACTTAAATTCAAATACACAAAAAGTTAGACCTAGTACAAATACCAGACCTGTAGGCCATACAAATATATCTGTGCGGGAATCAAGCCCGCGAGGTAACTAGTAAAATATGTGTACCTAGGTAAATATTTGCTTGTTCGCCACTGAATTTTAGTTTTACTTGAAGATAGATGGAGGACCACGGAGGTTTAATAAAACCAGCCGCACGGGTCGATCGAAGGTTAAAATATGCTTGCCGAGGTCAGTCTGTGAATGGGTGACCGCTCATTATACATCGAGATTCTTCCGTGCCAAGGAAAGCACATTAAGCCGTTAGTTCCGGCTGACATTAGCAGATCTTTGGTAGTCGTTACGGGTACCATTAGACATTTCTAGTACTAAGTATTTTTGTTTTTTATGAATATTTTGCTATTTTTGTCTTTGTCATCGACTTCATTCAACACCAGTGATCACCGCACTCTACCTGACTAATCACCAAAATGGCATATAACAGCCATACCTGTAACTCTCCCCACCCCTACCGTAAATACAAGCTTTCATTTTATTCATAAACCCAACGTTGAATGACGGTATTAATAGACGGCGAAACTCAATAACATTGTAACACTATTTACGCCGGCGTTGGTCTCTCTTCCAGGAATTTAGTCGGTAAAGCAGTAATCTGACTGTTGCATTTATACCTGGAATTCTGTCTGGGAAACGGCTAGACCGTTTTCCAGATAATTGCATTAATTCTCGGATATGATTGTAAATATTATAGTACTACGGTACTGGCTGGAGTGATACCGTTTCCAGGAAGCCACGTATGTACCTATATTTAGTGTATTCTGTTTAATTGCGTTAATTTCAATGTTAATTTGTGGTGTGAACGCATTTTGGCTGTAAATTTATTTAATGATTATTTCATGTAGTTCTTATTATCTACCTGATATTCCTAGGAAGGTAAACAGATGTGTAGGGCCAACAGCACTTTCGCAAATTTGACCATATCTTAAAGATACTTTTATTTTGCAAATATGGGAAAGTAAAACGATGACAAAAACATATTATAGTGCAGCCATATTTTATCAAGTAGGCTTGAAAAAGACACACACACACACACACACTACACACTTACACTGCATACTTTTAGATTTTAGTTTTAAGTAGTAAGTTTTTTTTGTTCAATTTTTTATTTTATTAGGTATGAAAAGGTCCTAAAGGGATAATAGTGTATGTCTGTGGGCGTGTCCGTGGCATCACAGCGGGTCAATTATTATTTGTTTTGAATATCGCACCCTATGCTGAGATAGGTGCCTTTTGGCCTCGTACAGGTATTTTTTTTAGATTTTATTTGTTTAGTTTTAGTTTTTGGTGTTTATATTTCCTATGCGTATCCCAAATAAATATTTTTCTGAGTTTATTTCTTTCACGACAATACGAAATTTGGTGATGTTATAGTGGGAATGACGAGCGGTAGCAGAAGTTCATTCGTTTTCGTAAAAACAGAAGAAAAACAAATCAAATTGCCAGCATTTGGAGTTCTGGAACCTTCAAGAATCAAATCAATACCAATTTTTCCTATCTGACCGTGGCTCAACCCGTACCACGTTAAGCCGAAGTCCGTTTGGCAGCGGCTTACGATAATGGAACACTGTCCTACATTAATTACTCAGTAAAGACGAACATGCCTGACAACGCGGCTAAGTCCTTTCACATTTTTTATAGATTAACTCGTGAATCTATTCACGGACGAGTATTTTCGCCTACTAATTAGAACTTATTTGGGGCAAGTTATAAGTGGAAAATGTACGGCGTCTGTTAGCAACAAAGGCTTTTTCATGACAGCTGTAGGTAGGTAAAACACATATTCAACGCTAATCTCAAAGCAACCCTTCTCTTCTTTGAGCCTAAGCGCTAGCATTTTCTTGCGAGACGTTTAAAAATCGAATACGTCAAATTAACCCGTTATTAAAAAAAAATTGAATGACGTAGGTACGTAAACGTAGGTAGAGGCTGAAAAAACAATCAATCTTAATATAAATTGTTGAATTTTTCGGTTGGTAAACTTCTTGTAAGACATTTGTGCTAGGGCTACTTATCAAAAGGACTTGAACGTCGCACGCACACACACACAATCACAGTCGTTTGTTTTATTTTCTCATGTCACCCTCTACTATCTATGTAATTCATATTTGTGTACTTCTTCATTGGCCTACTGTTCACGATTTTCGTAACACTGCCTGACAGCTGTAAATTTACCTCTTGTGAATAAATAATAGACCTGGATAAAAGGCTCGCAGGCCTCCAGAAGCAATTTATGTACAATGTTATTATCCCAGTAAAAGTTTCTCAAGGGATGACTCACAAAAAATCTGTATCTAATCCTAAAATCCACTCAGTCGAAATCTGGAAAAAGCCTATGACTAAACATACATATTATTTTTCAAATATTTATATTTTGACATTTTCTCTGTGATACTCTTGTGATCCCGAGAAAGGATAATAATAAGGGTAATACAAATATGAGCCCGACTTAATAATGAACCGGGTAGGAAGCTGGTCACCACGATATATTATTTATTATTATTACCTATATAATAGTCCGGTAAGGGAGATAAAGGGCGCGATTTGTGTTTGGGTAATTTTCTACGACCGAGTATGTAAACTGGGATGGTTTATTTTATGGAATGGAAAATTTCGTTTGTTCTATGGCTTTGAGACAAAGGATTATGCGGCCTTTTATCTAATATAACTTAAGGTTTGTGTCATTTGCAAACTTTGCCCGTGTGGGTTTAAAAGGATTGTATGGATATAGACTATAGAGTACCTAGCTACTGTACAGTTACTAGCGACCCAAACTGGGTGATTTTTCTGAGTCGAGCAAACTAAACTCCGAAGAACTAAAGTTAAGTGATTCCGTCGTTGGTCTAGTGGGGGCAAGCGCTACTGCTGAACTGATTCTAGGTCGGAGGTCCTGGGTTAGATTTCCGGGTCAAGCAAAACGTAAAAATTGGGCTTATAATTAACAGTTTGTAGTCAGATTTGTGCTCGTTCAGTGGCAATAGACTCGCCTCCTTCTACATGGTACTTAAACATAACTGGTGAAATTTGTACACAGAGGTATCACTCCTATATTTTCCAATAGGTTAGGCGGAGAGCACGTGGCTAAATTAAAGCAGCTGCACGGGCTGATCGAAGGTAAAGCTACGCTGGTCAAGATCAGTCTGTGGATGGGTGATCGTTCGTAATATATCAAAACTCCTCCGTGCTTTGGAAAGCACGTTAAGCCGTTGTTCCCGGCTGTTATTTGTAGGTCTTTGACAGTCGTTACGGGTAGTCGGAAGCCCGAAAGTCTGACAACCAGTCTTACCACGGGGTATCGGGTTGCCCAGTTAGGCGGAGGCCTATCCCATTGGGGAATAAAGGCGTAATGTTATGTTGAGAAAAGTAAAGTAGGAGTAGATGCGATGTGAAAATGCGACGCAATTTTGTGATCACTAACCTTAGAATAATGTCCCGAAGAAGATGAAAAAGAGCAAGACTAAGAATCTTCATATGTATGTTTGTATATAGCATAAAAACTATTCTGCCTACTAAGATCTCTGTTTACTACCTACATTATCAGGTAATAAAAACATGAGGCCTCCTTTACGTAATCTTAATAGTTTTTTCTGTTTTTATGATCATATTACTGTAAATTACGTTTAAAGAAACCTAAACAAATCACAAATAATAAAAATCATTCATAAATACAGGTTGTTTACAAAAAATGACCCGTTTTTTTTCGGAAGAAATGTAACCCGTTATTCCGGTCCGCGATAGTGTCTGGTCTGTCGTCGTACTAATTAGACGAAGCCACTTCACCCGAGGGCCCTCGCTCTAAGGCAAGAGAGTTTCTTTGCGGGAGGACACCGACGCGGTCTACTTAATTTACATGCATTCTGCCGCCTATGCAGAGATCGAAATGAATGTGGAAGTGAGCTAACTACCGATTATGTGTGGAGTGAGTGGATTGAGAGATGTGATTGTGTTATTCTGGAATAATCATATTCAAATTTGAAAGAACTTATGTAACAGCTTTTATATTTCCACATAGCTATATGTATTCTCTTACGGGTTTAGCAACTAATTGATCAATTAAACAAAACTTTAATTTAACATCTTCATTCAGCCAAAAGACGTCCATTGCTAGACAAAGGCTGCTCCCAAAGATGAACCAACATTCGGTCCTATGCTGCCCTCATCCATCGGCTACTTGCGTATAGTTTAATAACATTTTAATTAGTACGAGTACTTAATACCAATCTTTCCAGACACCAAAAAAAAGAAAAATAATATTTGTAAATATTTTCCTCTTTCACTTAAATCAAACTCAAACATTCAAAAGCCCATAAAACGTGTACTATCTCTGCTTTACCTACAACAGATAAGAGCATGATACATTAATTCCCCTATTGAAAACGTTGTTTGATAAAGCAACACCCTGTTAATGGCACGTTACCTGATTAACTTGGGGGATTGCGACGAGGACGGTGGGAACCGCGAGAGAGGCACGACTTTATTTACGATTATAATCACCTAAAAGTTGTATGGAATTAGGTTTTTATTTTAGTAATCATTATATGATGATCTTTGCATTGCATTAAAATAATAAATAAAATATTTTAATCACATATTATAGTAAAATCATTAAGCATTCACGAAAAATAAAAAAAAAACTCACAAATAAAAGCAAAATAATTAAAAACGGAATGCAGATTAATTAATTGAAAAATTCTGAGGTTTTGCTTACTTTGTATAAGTGTCTACTTTTGTGCGCAATGAACAATTTTCTTTAGGATAGAATATAATAATTTAATTGTTACACATAGGAATTATTTTTTTCTTCCTGTAAATATTTGTAAAGAGATTTTTTTTTCTAAAAAGCATATTGTACTCGTTGAATACGCTCATTTGCTGAGCGAGTACTTAAAATTCATTGTATTTTTATTAAAATAATAATTTTAAATTGGAAAATTCTCAATAGTTGTCTCTATTCTTGTTCAAAATAACTCCTTTGCTGCTTGACAGTAACCTAATTGAAACTAGTCATAGGATAGGAATCTAATTGAAAACACGCTTTGTGACGCGTCACACTGTAAATGGAATGTTAGCTGATTAACTCGGGTGCGATGTGGATGATACAAGTTGCGACTGAACCACGACACAATTTATGAGGGTACCCATCTATTCAGAAATGGTGATATATTGGATAACGTTTGTATTCATAGACTTTTCCTAACTATGTTGAGGTCGGCTTCCACTCTAATCAGACGCAGCTGAATATCAAAATTTTGCATGCATCACTGCATGCAAAATTTTGATATTCAGCTGCTGTCTACCTGAACTCCATAATTCACTTACTGGGAAACACGATACCCTTGGTAAAACTTATCATACTTTCAAGCTTTTGACTATCCATAACGACTGTTGAAGACCTAATTTTCCCAAAATTAAAAAAAATAATAAAATCTACTAATTTCAACGAATTCAGGTTTTAGGTAAAAGACAAATTCCTTTACCTAAAAAATGAATAAGTACTACAACCTATGTTTCTCTGAGAGTTTTTTTTAATTATGTCTGAGAAACTACAAAAGATTTTTTTTGTTGGCGGATTAAATCTTTGACAGGTTTTTAGAAACTTGAAAGTTTGCTAAGACTTACCAAGGGTATCGTGCTTCCCAGTAACTGCATTTAGGAGGTCAGGTGGCCGCTCCATGTATTATTTCGATATACACCTGCGACTGATTAGACTGGAAGCCGACTTAAACATAGTTAGGAAAATTCTAGGCAGACAAAATATATATGAAAACTAGCTGACCCCGCAAACGTTGTTTTTACATTGTAAGCTAAAAAATAAAAAATAAATATGAGGGGTGTACCACCCTTAACATTTAGGGGGATGAAAAATAGACGTTGTCCGATTCGCAGACTTAATCGATATGCACACAAAATTTCATGAAAATCGGTTGAGCCATTTCGGAGGAGTTTAATTACAAACACCGTGACAAGAGAATTTTATATATTAGAGATATTTATTTTCAAACAGCAATTTACACAGACCAGCACTGCTTAAAGTAACTTCTTACGTATTTTTTATTCAGCTATTGTTGTCGTTTACTCGACACTTGGGTGTAGTAAAGTGTCAAAATGTCGGAAAATATAAAATTAACGCTGTGAAGAAGCCAATTTATTTTAGTACCGTTTTACGCCACCCCAGTATTGTTCTATTTATTTGTAACTTTTGAATATTCATTAAACGATAGATTTATTTTCAAAGTTATCATCGTCTGTCTAGCCTGTTTCCAACGATATCAGTGTCGGCTTTTATTCAAACCAGATGCGTGTGATTAGTACCTGTATTTTTTTTATAGTGACTGCCGTTCTGAACTCCGTAATCCAGTTACTGGATATTACGATACACCTTGGTAAGTCTGGGTGTCATTCTTTTGGGTTTTTGTTAAATATTTACAAATGACAGCCGGGTGCAACGGATCAACGTGCTTTTCGAGGTACTCAGGGGTCCCGATATGCAATGGATGATCACCCATCCACGGACCAATCTCGACAACTGTAGCTTACTCCTAATCGATCCGTGCAGCTGTCATAATTTAGCCCTACGAACTATACAACGAATGCCTACTACGCACTTGACAGTCAAATTAAAAAAAAAAAAAAAAATGACGAAAGAAAATTGGCCAGTTTTTTTGATCGACACTGATTTAATTTTCGAACGATGATAGCTAATTGCTTTCCAGGAAAATGTTCCCTTAAAATAATCTCATTTTAATCCGTCGCTTAAGGCGGCGTCGTTACTTGGTTATTCAAGATTAGGGGTGCTGTCCTGTCCCATAATTTCGGATATTACGACATCATGCCTCTAGGGCTGGCCTTCGAGTGCCCTGACTCCCTGTGAGTTATAGGGAGGCTAGGCTTACAGTCGAGTAGTAAAAAAACTGAAAAAATATTGGCGATGTGTCCCTCGGATTTCCGGTAGAAAACGAACTTTTATAGGTTTTATATCCACGGAAATATATATCAATATTAGACTGGCATGGTTTTTGCTCTATCGAGACAATCTTACCAGATATCAACAATCCAAAACGCGGTTAACGCCTACCTAAGCAGAGCTTGTGTTATGGGTACTAGATGACTAATATGTATACTTAATACATTACAGTATAGATATTTTTATTGTACATAGCAAATACCCAGAACACCCGCAACAAATCTTTGTAGATCGTACAAACATTTTTCCCAGGGCGGGAATCAAACCCGCAACCATCTGCGTCGCAGGCGGACCTTCGCCACAGCTGGCTTAAAATGTAACCAGTTAATGTTGAACCACATGATATCTATAGTATTAACTATTCAACACTCAGCACAAGGAGTAATATCAGGTGGAGTGGGTTTTGCTGTTGACGTAAAAGTATTGCGCTAATGACTCTCATACAACAAACGTGAAACGACTGTGAATATTACCCGCACCATTTTAAATAACTTTTTTCATACCTACTTCTTTCTAATTGGCACCTGGCCTCATGAAAGCTCGAAATGTTTTGTTCGTGACGTTTGTTTTAAATTGGTACTGTTATGGTTTTGTTATTTCAGTAGTGGTTGCCTAGTGGTTGGGGCCTCACCTTTTATGCACGAGGTTGTGAGTTCAAATCTGGGCAAGTACCAATGCGACTTTTCCAATTCATATGCACATTCTAATTTCATCTGAGACATAACTGACACCGATGAAGAAAAACACGATAGTTAATATAAGTCTGAAATTGCCAACTCGCATCGAGCGAGCCAGGTGAGTAATACTTGAGCCTTCTCTGTATGAGAAGAAGCCTATGCTCTTTAGTGGGTCACAACTGTCAGGCTGGTATTATTATTATTTATCATTTTATAGAGCGGTAGTTTATTTACCTATATGATTGTTGGATAACAGTTTTACGACTTAGGTCTATAGTTAAAAAAGGAAAAACAGCTATTTTATAACTGAAAGCCATTGGCTCCCATCCACTGAGGAACACACTTACAAGTCCACAGCGTCTCAGACAAAATGCTTATTAAGTATAACAATATATCATACACAACTGGACTTACGCTGACACGTTCCTCTAATTCCAATAATGACACTGTAATGGTAGCGCAAATTAATTAATAAAACAAAAAACCTCGGCTACATAAGCATAAATACTCTTCTCCTAGATGTACATATTCCAAAACTAGTAGATTTAGTGGCACGACTCTACGTTTAACCTCTTTCCACCTCCCAAGTCCCAAGTTGCGCCCCAATCCTCAGCCTCTTGACACGGCCGACTTAAAAATCCCGCAATTTACGCGGAATCTCCACTAACTGCGAGTAGGTTCCTACGCTTACTCAATGTAACAGCAACTGTACGGGGCCAATGTTATAAAGAATGAAAAAATGTACTAAAACAAAAGAATATTAATGAACGACCAAAATGAGCGTCTTTTATTTTTCTTTTTAACATCAGAAGACTGTTAATTACCAGTACTGTTTTGTGTCTAATTAAGACTCAACGTGCGAATTTTTAGGACGAAGTCGTACCAGAAAAGATTACTCTGAGTTTTAGCAAATAATAATGTCATTCGGATTGTAGCAATCAAAATAATTATTAAAACAGCATATTTTTGACAAAGATTTCTGTTATCTCTTCCGATTCGACGTGTTCTAACACGAAAAAAATATATCCAGCGCAGCATAGCCCAAAGTCAGATCTACAGAAGACATCCATTCCCCCAAATCTATTTTTTTCTATTATCGTCAGCGATGATTCGTGAGGAATAACAAAGACTACCCTTTTCTTCGGCACTACGCCATCAATTCGGCGGATCCGTTGAAACAATAGGAGCAAAAAATATTTGGTCCAGTTCTCAGATGGAATGATTGACGATTGGTGCGAGGGGGTGCGGGGTAAAGGGAGAAGGGTACAATATCAGATCATATCTTCGGGCTAGATATGTGTCATGTCTTCTGTAAAGCTGCGTTTACACGGGCAATATTGTTCAGCAATTTTTACTTGGCCATACTAGCTTAAGTAAGTGGAGTAATCTTAAGTTCGTGTCGAAAAATAGTTTAATTCTTCAAAATTTCTTTAGTGGTATCTCGAATAGTAAATTGTATGTACTTCATTATTATGAACCTCCACAGATTTTGATAACTTTCTAACCCGGCAGACCTAATCTGTTCTTCGATTAATACAACTAATTCCATAGAGAAAAACACTTTCAGTATCTCCAAATTTTCCAAATTTACAGAAAACTTATTAATTTATTTTTTCCAAATACCAAATTAGTCCAGTCTTACTCAAGTGGCACATTTACCAAAGAACAGGATTTATTTTTATTAATATACCTATAGATTTCATACGGTACGGTTCAGCGAACGCTAAGTTACGCTTTTCGAGGTCAGTCTGTAGATGGGTGACCATCCGTAACATATCGAAACTACTCCGTGCCTCGGAAAGCAAGTTAAGCCGTTGGTCCCGGCTGTCATTTATAGATCTTTGACAGTCGTTACTGGTAAGAAGAAAGAAGCCCGAAAGTCTGACAAACACTCTTACAAAGGGGTGTCTTATTGCCCAGTAACTGGGGTGTGGAGGTCAGATAAGCAGTCGCTCCATGTAAAATACTAGTATTCAGCTTCGTCCGCTTAGACTGGAAGCTGACCCCAACCTAGTTGGGAAAACGCTAGGCAGATGATGATACCTATACATAGATTAATTTATTGTCTGTTTTACTAAACTACCCCATGTCGCCTGATATGGTGAGGCAGTATCACGGAGAGAATTGCTTGCCGTTGCAATAATGGCAGTAGTTGTATCAAACACATCACTAAGATCACCCAAAACTGACCAATGGGAATAAACTGACCGTGAAAGCGCATCTTTAGACCCAGAGCTGTGGAAACATAAATCATGTTAGGCTATTCGTAGGTCACATGTTACGTCCTAAGTTTCTGACTCGTTTATAGCGCGTTTGTTCAACTGTCTAGATCCCTCGAGAACAATAAATAGAGTTTTCAAACTAAACCGCTCGAGGCTAGTTTGTTTAATTTATATAGGTACCTACACTTTAGGGTTTAAGTATAGCTCGTGAATGGGGCTTCAGTTAGACATCAATTTTAGTGCGTCCTAAAAGGCAGTGTATCAATTATTATCTTCTGTATAGTTGTCTACATTTCCTAGCAGACTGGCAGCTTTGCTTCAGCAATCCATACTGTACTATTATAAATGCGATTGCTTTTTGTTTGTCCGCTTGTTCGTTACCTTTTCATGACTACACAGCTGATGTGATCGTAATTAAATTTGGCGAGAAGATGGATTACGTCCTCTGTCGCGGTCGACAAAGTCGCGGATTAAAAACTATCCTATCATAAGATAGTTGTTAATCCGTGGCTTTGTCTGCATCCGCAATTGGCATTCACCCGAATGAAGTCGCGGACTAAAGCTACTTTACTATAGATAGTAACCTTAGAAAAACAGCCTGATCTCTGAGATCTCTGAGAAAATGAAGTATTCTAGATCTGGTTCAGAGGTACCGGCTTAACACTAAAAGGCATTTTTATGTTATTTTTTATAGGATTTATTCCCACCTATCAGTCCACGGCTGTCTTATATCTTCTAAATATAAATTAGTGATAGTATCTCATTGATTTACCATTAACTTTTAAATATCCAAGAAGGTACTATGAACATTTGAACCTCCTTCACAGTGTACCTTTAACTCAATCGTAGATGTTTCTTGAAAACTTCCTCCCAACATCTAACCTTCGCCAATACCAATGGCCTCATATTTTTCCTTGAACTTCCACATTTTTCAATAAGAGGCCGCTGGCTCGTAGATAGTGAGTGGCGTATCTAATCGATTCCAATTCATTGTGCGTGCGTATCGATTGTGCGTTTAATAAAGCTGTAATCGAGCGCCGGCCCGTGGCGGGGAGCGTGCTCTGTTGCTACGTGGAATAGTAGCCAGGATTCTGATGTGTACCGACCACAAGAAACTAGGTGAAAATGGTTTATACAAAACGGAACGGAACTACCATTTGGATCTGAAAATTTCTTCTTGCATTTGATACTTTGCACTTACACTGTGACATTTTTTCCGTGTGAGAATCGAACCCGCGATACGCAGCGTAGCAGCTAACCGTTCAGCAACTACGCCAACCGTGTCGTCATACAGAATACCTATATGAAAATTATCAGTTTTAATCACTACAGACTGTGATCAAACCCTTCCAATCTAATAATAAGCCTCCCGATACAAGAGTATGGCGGACGGTCATGCCGTAGGTCGAATGGTAAGCATCTGACAGTCTCCACGATTATAACAAATTACCAATGTGACATTTCCAATTCACATGTACTTTCTAAGTTTATCTGAGACACTACTGACATCAATGAAGAAAAACAATGTGAATAAACCTGGACTTATAATGAATAAGCTTTTTACCGCCTTAATACATATTGAGGTCAATAATCGAGATATCCTGTATTTTCATTACTTAAGTTGTCCCCTTGTTTATACACCGGACAAACAATTTGACGCGAGATTTTAAATATAAAGACATAAGTAAGTCCAAAATCGCCAACCCATTTGAGCAAGTGGTGATTAATACTCGTGCCTTTTCTGTATGAGAAGAGGCCTTTACCCTGCAGTGGGATAGTGACAGGCTGATATTTTAATATTAAAACGTGAAGCGAAAACTTTGGATCTCTTTTTAAGACTTTTGCGTCACGGAGAAATGTGAGACTTGGCGACTTGGCATAGTTAATGTTTATATTGAGAAGAAGGGCAGATACCTAAAACAGTGGTCAAATTTCAACTAGTGAGCGACCCCTCGTAATTTTTACTATAACATAACATCACGCCTGTATTACCGAAGGATAGAGCAGAGGTATACCTTTTGCATACCCACATTTCCCCAGTTATGTTTAAGTCCCATGTGATATGGGATGAGCCTATTGCCATCAACCGGGCACACATCCAGGCATTTTTTTTTTAATTCCTAATGAAAAATCCCAATAACACTTTGCTCGACCCGAAAATCGAACCTATTATTATTATCTTATAACAAATTAGTTTACACGACCAATCTATTTCCTAGTCGCCATTTTGGACACACGCTACGCCGTGAGTCTAATGACAATCTACGCCACTGATAAAGCAATCAGTAATCGCATTACCATGAGTGCTGTCATCTGCTTGTTATGCAAAATCTAATCTAATCCGTTACTGGTAAAAACCTCCTGACAGTATCTAATGTAGGGTTTTTTCGTGTACCTATACATACATATATATGTATATATATACTAGCTGCCCGGCGAACTTCGCACCGCCTCAAAAGTTAAGTTACACTGCCATCTGTTAGAAATGTATGGAACTTATTATAGGAACACATTTCATTTGCAATTAAAAAAATATTGAGGTCAATAATCGAAATAACTTAAAAGATAGGACAGTTCCCTATCTTTTAAGTTTGACCAAAACACACTCTGTGTGCAACATTTCATTAAAATCGGTTCAGTAGTTTGGGTGTCCATAGCGGACAAACAACGTGACACGTAATTTATATATATTAAGATATATGTATATTACATTTTTTTTAAACGTTGCTCCACAATACGAATATCTCCTGTGACGTTTACATACACGTAAAGTCACACTATTTTATTTATACCTAAAACTTAAAAAGTTATTTTTGTACAAAACAACGGATTTTATATAAACACAGATTAGTTTAATAGTGAAAAATGGCGAAAAACTTGAGCATCGTAAAACAATACAACCAAACTAAACTCAGTACGAAACAGCTGAAGTAATCAGACGTTCTAATCGTCCCGGCGTCTATTTGTACAACACGCAGGAGCTCTACGCAACGTCTACGGAAATCTGAACAGAAACCATTCGGGTTTTAACGTAATCTCTCTCACTATACCATTGTAGGCTGTTAATTGTATCATGAGATTTCTAATTTAAATATTATTATTGTATTGAAAGTTGAGGAAAAGTCGTTAAGTGATAAATTTCTGAAGTGTCAGTAGACAACGACAATTTAGAAAGAAATATCCGTACCCCCTTATTATAAGCGCGTATTAAAGTTATACCGGTATTTTCCTAAAAATAAATAGAAGGATAAGGCAGGGGCGCACCAACAGACCACAATTTGCCAATTATGACTTAGTCCAATATGATAGGGGGCGATCCAATTGCTATCGGTTGATAGCAATTGACACAAATCTAGATGGAAACACCCAAAATAACTGAGTGTGGCCGAAAATACAATAATACTTTGCCCGACCCGGGAATGGGATCCAGAACCTCATGCCCAGCAGTAGCGCTTGCAACCATTACACCAATGAGGCAGAATTATAGTGAATGTGGTAATAGTACTTATTACTCCGTATCTGAGTTTCTAGCTGATAAGCTTTAGCTGGACCAGTATGTGTGATGATGAACTGCATCAATATTTGCATGCCAAAATGGTAGAATGTACAAGGATTCTTCTACATTTCTGTAACCACCTTATTGTAAATACCTACATTCTGAGCAAATAAATGAATATTATTATTTCCTTTATTTCTTTATATACATATTAATTACATTTTTAAATATTTCAAAAAAAAAAAAACATTTAAAAATATAAAAAATAGTTATTATTATTATTATTGAAACTTTACTCCGTGTTTATTTATAAGAGAGAGCATACCTACTGTTATTTCCTTGTTAGCATTGATCTCAAGAAATGAGCCCGAAGATATTCACTCCAAGACTAATGAAAAATGATATTTATTTCTGTAAATCGGTTTAAAAAAAACTATTTCCCATGTCATAAAACAAATAGTTTAGGTCGATGTTACCAAGCTTCCTACTCTGAGAAGAGACATCGAGACGAATGGCTTGAGCCTTTCTCATACAACACTATAGAACCGCTATATCGTGGCCATATTTTCTTAAACAACACGTTAAGCGGACAGATTTAGTTCCATTAGGTAGGTATATTGTTTTTAACAGATAAGAGGGCACAGCCTAAGCTCCTTACACTCCTTTTCCTAATCTCTTAGACACGTTTTTCTGCAACGGTTAAGGCTCTTAAGTCTCAAGACTCCTCAATCAAATTCAATCCCGCACATTTCGCTTTGGGAGTAGCAAGCCAGGGTTTTAATAATAGCATACAAAGGGAATACTGAACAATTACGGTCTTACAAGTTCTTAAGGGAATACTTAAATGACTTAACAACCTGGAAAAGAAGTTTCTTCAATTTTGCGCTTTAACACCTACGAAATAGGGATCACGAAACATTTGTAACTGCCATTGAAAAGCATCAGCTAAGTATCTGCAGCAGAGAGAGGTGTGTGGAACATTAAAACCAGTTTCAATTGAAGACGATAGACTGCTCCTAAGAAATTCGTAAAAGAAAAGCCTTTAAGGAATACTGACATTATCCATCATTTTCTGCCTGGCCATTTTCCATCATATTGGTCTTCTAGTCTACACGTATACAGCTGCATACCTGTATTTTACATATAGCGACTGTCCGTCTGACTTCCACAACCCAGTTACTGGGTAATACAATACTCTTTTGTCAAACTTTCTGACTTCTTACTACCCGTAACGACTGTCAAAGATCTACAAATGACCAGCTGACAGGAATACCAATAGAACATACACCCCACTAGGTGAACTATTGCTAAGCGTCTACCTAACCCATCGGGGATCACAGACGTGATGTTATGTTTATGAGAGGGGTCTTGGTATGAATGGTCACCCAGGTGTAGTCTAACCTTCAATCGACGCGTGACGTCACAAGCTCTTCTAAGAAGAAATACTGGCGACATGAAGGAAAAACAAGATGCCTGATAAATATCTGCTAACAACAGCGTATTACAAAGCAGGTCGGCCTTCAAATTACTGGACATATTAAATTACCGAGCCATTCAGTCAATCAGTCATCATAACAGGTCATAAAAGCCGACCGTTAACCGTGAGCGCCCCCTATAAACCGGTACAATGAACAATATTGGTGCTTACGCCGGCTTTACTTTTTAGCATTAAAGGAAAAGGCACAATATTGTGACGTAAAATTGGCGATTCGACTCCATAAAAAAGTACTGGTGAATATGAGCCTTAGAGACCCTTAAAATGAGCGTAAAAGATTATTGCCTAAATAACTTTGCAGCTTTAGTATCGACGACACGTTATTTCGATTTCGTTGGTCTAGTTACTGCTGAACATAAGGTCCAGGAGGTTCTGGGTTTAATAACCGAAGTGTTTTTGGGTTCTTTCTATCTGACATTTCTAAGTAGCAGCCTGGAGCCTGTATTCATGCTCGGTTGATGGCAATAGGCTCGCCTCCTGTCACATGGGACTTAAAATATCACTAGCCAAATGTTGGTGCACTATACGTATACATCTGCCCATCCCTCCATGTATACAGGCGTGATGTTAGGTGTCACAGTATTTTTTTTGGGAGAAGCCCACCACACTGTTCTCAAAGCACTGCAACTCCTGAAAACCAAAATCAACAGTGGCGACCACCAGAAAAGCGTCGAGACAATGAAGCCCGACGAGTCCAGGTGAAATAATTCAACTGTCTTGGATCCCGCAACAAAATTAAACAGAAAAGAACAGCATAGGAGTTAGAAAAATACATAATTTCCACTTGTGTCATAGTATATTGGAGAATCCATTACCCGTTAAGGTAATGAGAACGATGCCGTGGTTGTAGTTAAGGCAATAGGTAAAGAACAACTGACAGTACCTAAACCATTTGACCATAACAAGTTATTGTATGGACTATAAACGAGACCCTTAACTTTGTATCGGTATTTCATCTCAAAGGGACACCGAAGTGTTATTTATTACCAACTAGCAGTCACCCGCGACTTTGTCTGCATACGTACCTATCTATGTAATTTATAGCCTATGTGTTATTTTGATAAATAAGCGAATTTCATCAAAATTCGGTCAGTAGTTTTTGCGTGAAAGAGTAACAAACATCTATACGTTCTCACAAAGTTCCGCATCTAAACTAATAAGATAGAGAGGAAAGATTGGCAAGATTTGATGGTATGGCTGGGGCAGTAGCTGAGCTATTGACTGCTGCGCCGCGTGTCGTGGGTTCGATTCCCGCACGGAACAAATATTTGAATGGCCTACAAATAGTTGTTTCGGCTGTTTGTGTATATGAGTTGGAATGTTTATAAACGCACCCGCGATATAGGAGAAATTCAACGTTTTTTTTTAAAAGAGATAGAGAAGAGATTTGTTTGTTTGTATATCAATATTTTTTTGTTATGGAAAAACTCAAAATACTTCTTAACGGATTTAAAAAAATATTTCACCATTAGCAACCTACATACAACATATCATATATCAATAGTTATATATTTTATTTTCAAAACTACGCTTTAAAGAATGTTAAAGGGATTCAGGGGGTGTTTCAGTTCGAAGGGAAAACAACGGAATCCACGAGAACGAAATCACGGGCCAAGTAATACGAGTAGCTTATAATATTAGAAGAATTTACTGTAAAGACATTCATCTTATTATTTTAATTTTAAAGTGTTTACGAGCAAAATGCATGTAGGTATTAGTCAATTTCTATTGTCGAAAGACAATCATTGAACCAATAACGTAGCGTTCCAATTTCAAAATCAAACCCAAAGTGCCAATTTTCAACGACTCAGAACATTTATTAAACAGGGTACAGAAATAATCCTTTGGATAATCGCGCCAATACGACACCCACGGGTAAAGCTGTAAAAGGAAAATTGTATAATTAAAAAGCACTTAATAAAATATTTTGTTTTCAGTCCCGAGTCCTTGAATACGACAGTAATTTTAAATCTGTTAGCTTTAACTGATTTAAAATTACTTTTGACTGAAAAGGCAGAGCTTTTTTTTCATATACTTTTTACAATAATTATTGAATAAACAGTATGGTTTGCGATTTTTTATTTTTTTTTCTCTAAAACTTTTCTAAAGAGAATAATATCTATGTCCAAGTAGCAATAGGTAGCATTATGGGCATATAGCGCCATCTATTGTCGAGTAGCGAATAATAGTTTAGTACAAAAGCTCATGGCTTTTGTTAGTTCCACTGTTTGCCGTAGAAACCTACATGTCACTTCATGGTAGTTCTGTATAACTCCACTGAGATACAAAACATACCGTTTCAGAACAAAAAATAAGTAAAATCTATATGGTCCTTTCAAGATATTTCTAATGAATTACATTTTAATCCTGTCAATCCCTATCAATATTTACGATTGATATTAATCGTAATGAGGCATTAACATTTCAAATACTTAACCAAACATCATTTTCGGTATTGACCTGGTTTTTATACAACTTAAAACTTACCAAATTTACTCAGAACGAAATCCAATCCAGAACAAAAATAAACACATTTTCATTTCAAAATTATTTTTATTTTTTATTCTAAAGCCCTTATTACGTTTAAAGTGAGCCGGATGTCGTCAACACAATGCAAGAAACATAGCTATAAAATCGTACGATTGTTAGTAGCTTTACAAAGAAACCATTTTCTTTTGTGTCGGTCACAAAGGACAGTGTTCAAGGGCGCCTTGAAGGCTGTATGTTTGTTTAGCGACCGATATTGCGGATTAGGTCGTGATCCACATTTCGCCCGCTCACCTGAAGTGACTTTAGAAGCGTAACATTGAAAATAGCGGGCTCAACATTGTTGTAGTTCTATTGTCTGTCGGTAGATGGCACTGTTATTTTTATTTGTTTTCGAAAATTGAAACTTTCTTATTATTAGTTTCTTTTGTGTCTTCACATGTCTTCGGTAACATTTAACATCAAAATAAGATTTCATATATTCTTTTAAATTACTTACAATTCCATTAATGAAATAAGACCATGTTTTCATAACATATTATTATATCATGTCACAGATATTTTAAAAAGAAGATCTTTTTATACCATTTTCTGCTCCTTTTGTGTAGAATCTCTCCAACTATTTTGGGATCAACTTTCAATTTTCCTATATACCGAAATATCATGAAACATAGAGCGACTGCCAGATGCAAATCGCACGCTTGCTCGCACTGGTGCATTTTCTAGATTATCCTGATATCCCAATATAACGACCGTCTACCGGTTTTCGCCAAGATGCTCTACACGTCTACATGATGATTTTTATACAAAAATTCTTGGTTTAATTGGCGCTCCATTATTCTTTTTACATTCTTCTCACAATAGCTATTGTTAACCAGTTTTACGTGAGCTTAGGATAAGTTTATCGCATGCACTAGAGAACCAAGGTTGTAAAACAAGCATTAAAATAAATTCAAGTTGATTTCGATAGATGAAAGTTTTATGTTCCCCATTCGTTTTTCCCGCCGCACTCATTTTCTTAATACATCTGAAATGGCACTCCAGTGCGGTACGCAATTTCTTTACTTAATTTAGCGTCTAGCCTGAAAGCTGTGCGCTTAATTTAAAAAAGAACTGCCTTTTTAGGCCTGAAATAAATTAGAGTTAAAGACTTAGGAAATCTTTTATTCAATTGAAGTTGACATACTCTTTATAGCCTTTGTTCTAGTCTGTTGCGAATTGAGATATATCCTTCAACATAAGGCCAATTCAGTATACTTACAATATATACACACATCATAACTCAAATATTTACTATACCCACTACAAACATATTATTACTTAAGTACTTTCGAGAATAATAAGTATGACAGGAAAGTTACAGCATTTTTCTCCAGACCAATTCATTAGTAGTCCAGCGAAGTGCCTATCCCAATTCTGCCAAACGGTACTAAACCAAGAAAATGAAATTTATAGCTGTGTAATCTCAAGAGTATAATTTTTAATGCAAAAGGTTCAGAGGGCGCAAAATGTTGAAGGATCGGCCGACCAATCACGTGCTCCTATTATTTTCATGCCTTCAACACGGATGCGGAATGTAAGATGGTTATCTCGGGAGCTTAGGATAATTACGATCAGCTGGGCAGGAACGCACAAACGTCAAAGTTGGAGTAGGACGCGAGAGGGAAGGGGTCGTCGGATCAGGTGCGGGGCGCGGCGGCGCACCGGCCGCCCGCCGCGGCCAGTGCTCGCCCGGCCCCCATCCCGCGCGCATGTCCCCTACGACATACCCCTTCAATACAATTTCCACTCAGCGCGACTCCGTTACATAAGAACCACCGAAGGGCACATTTTAAAACTCATAGTGTTAAGGCTTTATTCTGTGATCAATAAAATTTTGCAAGTTTTACACGCGTAGATTAGGTTAGCGTTACGTAAGCCGCCGCCGTCCACGAAGCTTTGCTTGCCACCGCTTTATTGTGATATTCGGTTGTGATATAATCGTTTAGGCCAGCTTATTGCTCGTAGGTAGTATCATAGGGCTAGTGATTTGTTGATAATATTGCACTGTTAATTTTGGTCATATAACGGAGTCGTGCACGTCTAAGCCGCCGTTTTGACGTTGTGGAAATTGGATCCTTTTGGTCCCGTCACCCTTTAACTTGTTGATCGTGTTTTTTCCTGTCCGGTTCCTTGTTCCCGTGTTCCTGGTCGTATGGTGAGCACTGGGTGGGTATTCGGTCGGTGTTCGCGCGGTACTTGTTGATCGCGGGGTGATAATGCGCGCGTAGCGCTCCCGAGTGTGGCTCGTCACGGATTCGCGCGGCTGGTGGCGGCCCGCCACGCCATCTGGCGGCTGCGGCGCTCCGGCTCGCAGCCGGCGCACGAAAACAATGACCATGAACAGACCAACCATCTGTACGTTTCTTCCTCTATCTTCAATTCTCAATGTCGGTCTTGCAAGCTTCTGTAACCATGAACAATCATTGCCTTCACTGTTTTTTTTTTTTCTGTCTCTTTTAAGTTTCTATATCATTAAAATTGAAAAAAGAACTCATGCTTTTCCTAAAGTGACGCTTATACGAAGCTCAAAGAGCGCCACTCGCTTTATAAAAGAGTGGGTAAATAAGCAAAGCGTCTGAGCAAAGAGTCCGGTCAACCCTATTTTCACGGCGACTCTTTCACACTAAGTTTGTTTTGCCCCGACTGCCAGCTGCTCACCCGCTTTACATTTCCAGTTTTCACATTTCCCATTTCACGTTGGAGTTGCGGTCCCAGTCTGTTGTATGCATCGTCGGTCATAATGCAATGCCTGCTATAATAAATGTTATTCCCCACAATCGTTGTTTTATTTTGCGTTTTGATGGTAACCACCTCAGCAGTATTTGGAAAAAACATTTGTGCTTACTGTAGCTTTATGTATAGAAACGTGCGTTCGATGTTTAGATGAAGTAAGTATTATGTAGACGCCAGTTGATCAATGTTACACGTTCAGTATGATATACACGTTCATCAAATTCACTCATGCCCCAGTCGATTTTGTTACGTAATGGCGCCCGACGTGGGACTACTATGTACTACTTTTGACTCATTGTTTTATTAATACTTTGCAGAAATATGAAAATGTGTGTGTACGTAATTGATGAAAAGGGAAACAGTGTTAAACAAGTAGTACATAATTACCTATTCGTATACCTTAAAATACTATTAGTCGTTTCCTAGGAGAATATTGTATGTTTTCATTATGAGAACAAATAAAGAATACAAGTATTAGGTACATATCTAAAAAAGAAAACATAAATGTTTTTGTACAACGATGTCTAACGATATACGGACAAATAATAAAATGTAATATATTTTAAAACTGTGTTACAACCTCGTTATCATTGAATGCAGCCAAATAAAAAGAGAAAATAGGCCAAAGGCCGTTATTACCATAAGATGCAACACGACATCGGCGTTACTTTCGAGCCAAAACGTGTAATGTAATAAAAGCAAGTCCTTGCCCTGACCTTGGCCAGAACTTTCAACTGAACGAGTGTATTACGAGCTTTCAGATATCGCGATGTGACTCGCATGAGTTGCTGAATACTTGAGAATGATAGATCCAATAAACTGTTCCGTTTTTCAATAACTGTTCTGAATCAGTAATGGCGCCCGACTTGGGACTGACTGAATGCTATAATAAATTGTGTTAGTGGGCTAAGTAATTGCTGTTAGTTAGGTTAAAGTGACGCACTCGTCTATTAATATTAGATAAGGCACTAGACGCTGGGCTAAAAATAGCTCGACCGCAATTTCTCGTCGGCGTAAACAGTGGCTACGCTGGTTCGATAGCGTTTATTAATAAACCATGTTTGAATAATGTGAACTAAAAAGAAACAACGAATAAATTTTCAAAACTGTATTCATTGTGATAATTCACTACCTACTATCTATTCAAATCAGTTTTTTTATTGAATATGAAAATGGCGCCCAACATGATGCTCTATAAACAATTATATCACTGTTACCCAGAAAAAAACCCTCTACTAATAAAATGGATATTTGTTCGGTCAACATCGAATTATTATTAAGAGTGTACGGTACGTCGACGCTTTCTCACGGCTAAAAATAGAAGGGACATAATCTTACGTGGGCGTCTCAGGCGGCGACAAGGACACATTTTCTAAATCTTGTCTGCGGGTATGAAAGCGTGAAATTGATATCTAAGTTTAGATTTGAAGAAGGTTTCTACTGAAACACGTGAGAGTTACAGTTTCTCAAATGTATTAAAGCCTAATGCTATTAAAATCCGTTCCAAGAGTATAATAAGTGTAATAAGTAGCAATAAGTAATGGCGCCCAGCGTGGGCCAACAAAGTGAAAATCACCTTTTTAAATTACGGTATTATTAGAAATAAAGTATTCATGTGGAAAAAAAATGTAAGTCGGTGTGAATTTGATCAGTGAACATTAACTACTGTTCTGGTCTAAAAATAAACAGACATCCTTTCTCGTGGGCGTTGTGAAAGGGCAAAAGGTTCTATCAATATTTAAATTGGTTCGGATAATTCATGCTTCGATTACCAATTCGCTTTTAATACTCTACGGGACAGTATTCCAGGGATACGCCAATGTTCTTGTGAAAGGTTTTGCGTGATCAAAGCTGACTTTTACCCTACACATATAGTTGGAAATCAATTATTAATACTTTCTTGCAAATCCTTCTAGAAATCTTAAGTAATTCAGCTTTGCTGTACTTATTTTTGTTTTACTCATACATTTCGTAAATGCCTACAAGCCTGAAAGGAATAGTAATGACGTGATAGATCTAGTAAATGGAGAATTTTAGACATTAATTCTATAGATAGAGTTATGCTTATGGACTAATTCCAATTCAAAACTCACTTGTTGAAGACTTACTACAAAAAACCATTTGAATATTGTGCCAAATCGCATTTTTTTTATGAAATCTTTCATTATCTCCTCATGCCTGCCTCGTTGGTCTAGTGGTTCCAATCACGACTGCTGAGCGTGAGGTCCTGGGTTCAATTCCCCGGTCTGACAAAGTGTCATTGTGTTTTCCAATCGGAGTTATCTCATTAGCGGCCCAGAGTCTGGATTTGTGCCCGGCTGGTGGCAATAGGCTCGCTCCTATTACATGAGACTTATACATAACTGGCGAAATGTGGGTGTTACTATAGCTGCACCTCTGCCCATCCCTTCGAGGAAAACAAGCGTGATGTTATCTTATCTTCTCATGTGATGAAACTCGCTTTTGTATAAGAAATTAATTTCAAGACTTGATAAATAGAATTGACTATTAGAATAGATAAATAGAATTAGAGAAGATAGCAAATTCAAATGAATTAAATATTTAGAAATATATTCGATTCATTTCAATATCCTAACGTTCAAAACATGGAACATAACCACAGCTAATTAAAAATATTAGGTTCGTCAATCTCTAACCTAAAATCCATATCTCAAAGTAAAATAAATATTAGGTGACTGTACATGCCTTTGATATGATAAGGATCCGAGCTATCTTATAATATAAAAGCTGAACTAAAGACATAATGTTCCTTCCGAGACAGGCCGGACAAGATATCAGCCACTCATTAGGAACGCGTTATCTTATCTTATGATCAGGAGCTTGGTAACCAAAGGGGCTTGTAATATGGTGAAGATATAGTAGGATAATAGAGAAATAATAATATGACTGGTTACTGCATCTGTTCCTAAGGAGCAAGACCCGTATTTTTAATATTAAGACATTTGGTAGTGTAACCTCATTCTCAATCTGTCAAAAATATGTCTTATTTCTCATCATTGATTATTGCCGAAATGAGATTGCGAGTAGATTTTGAACGTTTTTAAAAACAGATACTGGACTTCAGGACTTATAGATAGATTTTGCTTTAAGATCAATGTCATATACTAAGCTAATTTCTATAGACACCAATATGGTCCAGTTAACCACCTCATACAAATGCTGTTTCATTACAAATTATCAGGTTAACAGCGCCTAAGTGAAACTTCTCAAGACATTCTACATAGTCTATTAATGATGTTTAAACTATCATAAAAATATAGAAATATAGCACATGCACAAAATGTGTCCAAAAAAACCAGCACAGAGCGAGGTCAACTTGCCCACTGAGGATTCCGTACCTTGGTACTAAAAGTATATCCCATGTTCTGTAGTCGATAGAGAAATCGTTTTATACTTTCATGTAGGTACTAGATTTATTTCAGAATTTTTAATTTACCAGACAGACAAATTCTGACGATAAAGATGCCTCCACTATTTTCGTACGAAACCTAAAAAAGAACTGAAGCTTCTCGGACTTCCGAGCTTTTACGGCGCTCATTATTGTCCCATAAATAACTCACAAAGCCGGGTTTATTACAACGACAAATAATATCAGATAACAGATAACGTACGAGTATTAGGTACATGTGTTACTCCACTGTTATTACAGCTTCGCTCGATACGACTGGCTTTGAGTAAACAATAATGTGAGGTCGATGACATTATGCGATCGATAGTTTTATCGGCGAGTTTAAGTTTTGAACTCGTTAAGTAGTAAAGTTGGAGGATTGGATTAAATATTTAACTTTAAACAACCACGCAAGCTAACGCCTCTAATCCCTGAAGGGTTAGGCAGACATATATACCTACACGTCTTTATTTGTGGACAAGACATTGAATAATCTGTTTTTTTTTATACTGGACTCGCAGAATTCTATCCTTCTTCCTGCTAAATATGTAGTATAGTATTATTATAAATGTGAAAGGTTGTCGCTATGTATCAATGTTTGGAAGTTTTTCTCTTCAAAACAACAGCATGGATTGTGATGAAACTTAACAGTAGTTCAGCGTAGGTATACTTCAGAAAAACACTTTATAAAGATACTTACGCAGACGGAGTTGCGGATGGCTGCTTGCTATACGTAAAGGATAAAGATGGTGTTAAGATGTTTAATCCAATAATTACTATTATTATTACAATTACCGCCTGGATTTTTCCACTGCACTACTCTTGTACCTTATGTTATTTAAGACCAGTCTTTATCAAAGGATTCCAACTCAACTGCTATAACTTCAGCTGCTCAAATCTAATAATACATATATAACATTCGACTATCATGGATCTCCTTAAAGTAGCGTCTGATTCCATTATATACTACCTATAACTGCTCAAACATATTAAAACAACCTAGTTTTGTTCTTGGAATATAAACAGGCAATCGATATTAACTCACCGCTATTAAAGTCATTGACACTTTATACTAACTCACGCAATCGAACTAAATACCCTATCAATAATAATAACCTATTAACAATGATACAGCTACTAAACACAACCTAAATATCCACATACCATCAAAACCATTATTACCTTATCTTACCGATATTAATCACACGAACATTACAGTCAGATTCTGTCTTGCCATTGCTAGTATTAATCAATACTTAATACTCATTTTTTTATTGCATTCCATATGTTACAAAGATTTTACCATCTTTGTAACATATGGAATGCAATAAAAAAATGAGTTAAAGAGACAATATATAGTCTATATTTTTTTTTAAACGTTGCCCCACACTAGTAATTTCTCCTGTGTCAACATTTAAACTCACCTATACGAACAGCCAGACCCGGAACAATTACCTGTAGGCCATACAAATATTTGTTCCGTGCGGGAATCGAACCCAGGAGTCGCGGCGCAGCAGTCGGTCGCTCAGCCACTGCGCCAACCGTGTCATCAAATTATTATTATTATAACTTATTGATTGTCCGTCCGTCCGTCGGGCAATCAGTTATTGAGTAGTGGTCAGATAGCTGTCACTCCATGGAGCACTACACTAGTGTTTAGTTGCATCGGGTAAGACGCAACGCAGTTCGGAAAAGGCTCGGCCAATGATGATTAATTACGTAAACATCATTATTCAATAAACTGAACTGGTCATTCAGGCCAGTCCATATGTAGGCCTAATACCTCACTCGTATTATGCGACACCTGAATTAATGATAGAATAAAAGCGTGCTGTTCGACTTTAAACGCTCGGCTCGTCACCGAGTGTTGAAAATCCAAGAGTGAAATAATGTTTAGGTGTTTACTTAGGTGCCGCTTAGGGTATAATACAGTAGGTAATGTAGAAGTTCTTATAAAAACCTGTAAGGCGTAGGTAGGACGTGGGTAGGGGTAATAATAAGTGGGACAAAGACGGTAGGGGGGGGGGGGTAGTATTCGCAATCGCCTCACGTACCGGCCCCAGCTCCAGACTTCAGCATCTAGTTAGAATGAAATACATTTTTACTTTTACGTAAGGTTCGCGTAATTGTTTTATTATTTTTTTTGTGGCTGCTGCTGACCTATTTTGCTATAAGAAGAAATCATATTCTTTTTGTCGTATCAGATCTTGGAATGTCTTAAGACTTTTGCAAGACATGCGCCGTTTCTTTCTCTTTGGTCTCTTTTTAACCTAGATATTAAATGGTCCAACATTTAATTTAGGTCAGTTTACATCTAGATATTCGCTCAATTAGAATTCGCATGACTTAACCGTTTAATTCTTCAATCGAATGACTGAAAACTCACCGAACTGTTGAAATCTCGGTTTTTAAAGAAAGGATAGATAACATGGAGGAATTTAAAGCTAAAAAACTGCATATCTATCGACCTTGTTAAATGTTCACGTGGAATTATATAAAATATAAAAATAACCATAGATGCCATGAAATGTAGTGTTTAATTTAATTATTATTAATAATAATCAGAATTAACATAATATAATTTGACTTAAATCAATACATACAAATATTTGTAAGAGCCCACATAGGGTATTTATTAATACAGTGCCATGTAATGGCAATGTATGTCTACTACTACTACTATTGTACATGACAGCAAATAAATCACAGTAATTATACAGAATACAATAATATTTACCATCAAGCCTAACAATAACAGATATTACGTTCATGTGTGTCTCCTAATATCTAAACAAACACGAGAGATACTAAGGAAAGCGATGTAAATAAATCCTTTTCTCTTTACGGGACCATAAAAAATGTAGGCAATGGCCGCGATAAAACCACTATGTACATATACGACTACTTCGGACGCGAGTAAACATAATAATACCCCTTTTAACCGACTCATGTAAATGAGGCTTATGTACGGAATTGAAAAATGATTTGGCTACGACATCTAGGCGCGTAGGCCGCTCACGTAGCAGCGTCTACGAGACACGGAGCATCGTAGCGGCGTAGCGGCTCATACAGATATATCCTGGCATATACAACGTTTGAATTGAACTGAAGCACGTTTTAAATGGAACATTTTTTTGTTTCTGAATTGAATAGTTTTATCCTCGCTCTGTATTGATTTATAGAGATTTCTGTAAATGGCTGAACCCTACCTCATCAGATACAAGCTAGATCCAGTTTAAGGAATAGAAACTGTATAATTGTGCTAAAGAGTGTGACAACAGTAAAATATATAATCTACAACAAAAAAAGTGCAAAGTTTTCTTGTTTGAACGAATAATAATAATATTTTTGTTTATCTTCTACCTTTAAACGAGCAATTCTTGTATTTGCACATGTATTTATTTATTTATGTAGGTTAGCCAACAATTGTTTACACAATACATTAACAATATTTTACATAATAAATACATTTATAAGTGCAACAATCACTTACAGGCTAACACAACATGCACCATTTTATGGTTTTACATAATAATACAAAGCCAAAAAGGATATAATATACAATTAAAGTTATTCAATAATTTTGGTGATTCGCGAGTAAAAATAAAAATATCAAAAATGTAATTCAAAATAATAATATATAACAATAAGATTAAAACATTAACATTAAATTAACAAAAAAAAAATTATAAAAATCTGAAATAATAAAAAATTTAATTAAAAATTAACATTCGCTAAGGAGATCATTGGTTATTATTGGAATGGTAGTTAATAATTATTTTATAAAAATGTCCTATGCTGTCATGATGTATATCAGTGAGATCACTGCAACAGTTCAAATTTTTACACCGGCGAGAAATCGGTGAGTTAGCACCCGAAATCCTATCACACCACTTTGCACAGAACGGTTCTTCTGTGCAAAGTGGTGTGATAGGATTTCGCGGATATCGGGCTGGGGCACGAAACTTCAGGAGACTCAGTAGGTTTGGGCAGTCAATTTTATTTCTAAGCAACTTATAGAGGAACAAGGCATCAATAACTTCTCTACGAGTTGATAACGAGGGCATTTTGAAATATTTGAGTCTAGTATTATAGGAGAGAAGCTGTTTACTTTTCCCTCTAGAAAATGCGAGGTGCCACAGAAACCGTTTTTGAACTCTTTCCAAAAGTAACTTATGTGTGGCGTAGTGTGGTCTCCATACAACACTGCAATACTCCAGGACGCTTTGTACAAGGCTGTAATAATGTACATTTATATATATTCTGAATCTTGGGAACGGCTTCAACCATTTTCATGAAATTTAGTATGCAGGGGGTTTCGGGGGTGAGAAATGGATAGCTAGGTTTCATTTTTAGTAAACGACGTTTTATAATTTTTAAAGTTAACATGCCGCAGTAGATTAAACATTTCGCACCGTATTTTGGTAGTCGGGTGAAAACAAAAGAATGATTACTTGTTATAAGAAACACGAACAACTCTCTTTCGTGCATGTGTTTAACGATCATTAACATAATATATATTCCGATACGCTCCAGTTGGGATAAATATTCAATACGACTATAGGTAATAAATAAATAAATAAATAATGCTAGACAATCCACACAACATCATCTAGTCCCAAGCTAAGCAGAGCTTGTGTTATGGGTATTACATGACTGATATAGTTAATACAATACATTACATAGATTGATATTTTTTATTATACATAGGAAATACCCAGAACACCCGGAACAAATCTTTGTAGGTTGTAAAAACATTATCGAACCCGCAACCTACTGCGTCGCAGGCGGACCTTCGTCCACCGCGCCACATAGCTCGTCAATAGGTAATAGTAGTGAAAAAAAAGGCCAACTTGACATGTATAAATAGGTCACCCTCTATATGATTATACTTAGAAACAGTAAAAGTGAGAACTATACGTATAGAAGGGGGCGCGCAATATTTTATTCATATAACGTTTCAACTTTCGCGTTATGAAGTTATATTACTTCGGAAGAGAACTTCGGACGCTTGGAGATTTAATACTTACTGTTGCACTCAATACGTGATTTCTTAAATGGGTTGTGAACAGTTTTAATGTTTATTAAAAACTTAAAGGTTTCGTATTGGTATTTGGTCTTTGGTAACTGGGCTAAATATGTACCTTAAAAAGGGGTTAAAAGAAACGCTGGGGTGAATAGAAACGCAGGGGTAAATAGAAACAAAGCTTTGAAAGGAATTTTCGTGTCAGACTTAACATTGTTTGTACTACTAACACAAGGAGTTTTAATTTTTTGAGGAACTTCACTTACATTTTTTGACATCCTTTTAGTAATAAATCGTATTGATTAAATGTTAAAATCTTGTTAAAAAATTTGCCGGTACAGCATTTTTATTTTATTGAGATTCATCATCATCATCATCAGGCTATACTAGTCCACTGCTGGACATAGCCCTCTCCTAATGAGCGCCATAGCGCCCTGTCTTCAGCTTGCCGCATCCAGCATCTGCCTGCAGTCTTTCGCAGATCGTCATCCCACCTGGTCAGAGGGCGTCCTACACTACGTTTGCCGAGTCGCGGTCTCCACTCAAGAACACGTTTACCCCAGCGGTTGTCGGTTCTTCGCGAGATATGGCCAGCCCACTGCCACTTCAACTTGCTAATTCTTTGAGCTATGTCGGTGACTTTGGTTCTATGTCGGATGTATTCGTTTCGAATCCTATCCTTCAGAGAAACTCCGAGCATAGCTCTCTCCATAGCTCGCTGAGCGACTTTAAATTGGTGGACCAACCTTACCGTAAGTGTCCATGTCTCGGCGCCGTAGGTCATGACGGGTATGACGCACTGATTAAAAACTTTCGTTTTCAAGCATTGCGGTATGGATGACGAGAAGACTCGGCGCAGTTTCCCAAACGCTGCCCAGCCCAGCTGGATCCTCCTCTTGGCCTCCTTCTCGAAATTGTTTTTACCTAACTGCAGAATCTGCCCGAGGTAAGTGTATTCGGAAACGATTTCGAGAAGGTGGCCATGTACGACGACCGGTATTGGATCAATGTGGCCATTGATCATGACTTTGGTTTTATCCAAATTCATGCCAAGACCGATACGTCGCGAGGCTGAAGCTAGGCCGTCCAGCATCTGGTTCAGCTCCTCTAGCGACTCCGCCATTAAGACTATGTCATCTGCGAATCGTAGGTGTGAGATGTAGTCGCCGTTTATGTTTATGCCCTTTCCTTTCCAGTCCAGCATCTTAAACATATCTTCCAACGCGCTTGTGAACAGTTTCGGGGATATAACATCCCCCTGTCTCACTCCTCTGCGCAATTGGATCGGTTTAGACTGCTGGCCCTGTACTTGGACACTCATGGTCGCGGCTTCGTACAGACATCTCAACACCTCGATATAACGATAGTCTACTTGGCATCGCTGTAAGGATTCCAGAACAGCCCAGGTTTCGACAGAGTCAAAGGCCTTCTCATAGTCCACAAAGGCCAGACACAGGGGCTGATTATACTCTTCGGACTTCTGTATAATCTGCCTCACCTTGTGAATGTGGTCTATGGTGCCATATCCTCCTCGAAACCCGGCCTGTTCCGGCGGCTGAAACTCGTCGAGTCTCCTGGCGAGACGATTCGTGACCACTCGTGAGAACAACTTATAGACATGGCTCAGGAGCGAGATGGGTCTATAATTTTTAAGAAGGGCTTTGTCACCCTTCTTAAAAAAGAGCACCACCAAACTCCCGCTCCACGCCTTTGGAGTTCTCCCACTGTGAAGGACGGTGTTAAAGAGGTTCGTTAATTCCTTTATAACAGGGGCTCCTCCAGCTTTCAAAAGCTCTGATGTTATTCCGTCCTCACCGGGGGCTTTTCCATTTTTAAGCTGCCTCAGAGCTAACACGATCTCGTCTTGACTGATGTCAGGCAGTTCGTCGGTGTAGTGGCGCATCAGGGTGGCTCTGGAATCGTGGTCATCTCGTCGGGAATGAGGTGCATGTGCAGCGTATAATCGGCCATAGAAATCCTCTATCTCAGCGGAGATCTCTGGTTTAGACAATACGGTCCTCCCATCGTTCGTTTTAAGCTTCGTCAGGTGGCTCCTGCCAAGCTGCTGAGTGAATACTTTGGACCCTCGGTTTCGCTCAATCGCCTCTTCGATGAGGCGTGTGTTGGAGCTCCGAAGGTCGCGCCGTACCATCTTCGCAATTCGCTTGTTCAGGTCTGACCTCTCCGACGAAGTAGCTTGGGTGGTTTCCCGTCTTTTTGTCATCAACCCGAGAGTCTCAGCCGAGAGTTTGGATTTCCTGCCCGTCCGCTGCGTTCTGCAGAACTTGATGCCCTCATCCCTCAGAGTCTCGACCAGATTGTGTAGGCTCTCGTCAGCGTCGTCAGTGGGTTCCAAGGCAACAAATCTATTCCCGAGAAGCTGCTGGAACTTCTCGGTACCCGCCATGATATGGATTGGGTTAGGTCGGAGCGTGGACTTCATCAGTCGGTTTCTTTCAGCTTTAAGTTGATATTCAGAGAGCCTCGGAGAAGTCGGTGATCAGATCCGGTATTGAACCTGTTGATCACTGAGACATCTCTGAATATGTGCTTTCTATCCGTCATGATGAAGTCGATCTCATTTTTAGTCACAGTGTCGGGGCTTTGCCACGTCCACTTCCTTTGAGGCTGTTTCTTAAAGAAGGAGTTCATTAAGAACAGCCCCTCCTTCTCAAGGAAGTTGACAAGCATTTGCCCCCTGTGATTCCTAACTCCATAACCATGCGGGCCTATCCGGGATTCGTTGCCAGTCTGGGTTCCCACTTTGCCGTTAAAGTCCCCCATAACAACATTGAAGTGGGCCTTAGTGGTGTTGTGCAAGGCTTTGGATATGTCTTCGTACATATCCTCCACTTCATCATCCGAGTGTGTCGAGGTCGGTGCGTAAACCTGAATTACCTTCATGCTGTACCGCTTGGACAGCCGAAGGATCAGGTACGCTACCCTGGTCGACACACTGGCGATTTCTTCAACGTTGCTAGAGAGGGCCCTATTGACGAGGAAACCTACGCCACCCTGGGATGTTTTATCACCCTCGCGAAAGTAGAGAAGATGGCCCGAGTCTAGGGTTACGGTGTCCTCCCCCTCTCTACGGACTTCGCATAACCCCAGAACATGCCATTTAATGTTCTCTAACTCCACTTCCAACTGCGCTAGATGGTGATCAAGCCTCAGAGTTCGTCCGTTGAACGTTGCCAGGGTCAATTCATTGAGGCAGCCTGCCGTAGCCCGGTGATTCCTAGCACCCCCTGCCTTGCCGTTACCATGGCCGCTGCCATGGCCAGGAATAGCGAGGCGGCCGGGAACTGGGGGCCATTTTTTGTGCTTGTGCATCATTGGGAGGGTAATGCCCATAATCCCCACGCTGGGCATGCGGGTTGGGGATCGCAGTTTGGTTGTGGAGTTGTTCTGCAGGGGGCGCTGCTGCCCACCCCCCGGTTTGTGTCCCTTAGTCGCCTTTTACGACACCCGCAGGAAGAGTTGGGTTGGTGCTATTCTTTTAAGGCCGACACCACACAGCCCTTATTGAGATTAGACAAATTTTATTTAAACATTTATGTGAACAATCAACTTTTTTTTTCGTAAACAGGTGTCTTGGTTTAAGCTGAAATCAGCGTTTAGCGACCCTTGAGGAGACCCGAGCATAATGCTGACGCTTGAACCTTTTCTTTCCGGTATTTTAGTTCTGTGTATGTATTAGTACTGGCTGTAATACTAAAGACAGTGAACATTTATTATATTCTATTCTATTTTGCCTCCTTGGTCTAGTGCTAAGCTTGAGGTCCCGGATACGATTCCTGGGTCGAGCACTGTGTTATTGGTAGTTTTACATTAGGAATTTCTCAGTAGCAGCCTGGTGTTTGGATGTGTGCCCGGATGATGGCAATAAGCTCACCCCCTATTACATGGGACTTCAAAACATACCTGGTGAAATGTGGGTGAACTTTGGTACCCAAACCCTCGGGGTAATACAATTTGCTATCCGATGATTGAGGAGCTTTTGGCTAATCACGTGACCTTGGAAGTCTCCAACCCCCTATTACCCGTTATCGATGCACAGCCTACTAATTTCCCTTCTACCACCTTGCAATGGATCGCAAGGTTGCGTGAAACGTGTTTCTATTGATTTAGTGATTACACGGAGGTAGTCACGCGAGCGGTGAAAGGGAAAACGCCCGATGAGTTTGTTAGTTAGACTTTATTGTTACAAGCATTTTGCACGATAGTTGGCCGACTCTTGATTGCGTGGACGTCGTTTCGTACTTATGATTTTGGACGAGGAGTAGGTAAACAGTATAAATGTTGGGTATTTCTTTATTAACACAGACCACAATAATAATAATTGTGATGAGGTTCCTCTCTCTGGATCCCTAACCGCCGTTAGTTTGGGTCTTACCACCTCGCTGCGGGCGGAGCACTATTTTAATACATATTTTTTTATCCAAAAAAAAATGTAATTTTTTATTTTATTTTTGTTAAAATATGTACATTAAAAGAATACGAGAAAAAAATCAATCTTGACTTGGCGAGGTTGTCGACATGTGGGATGTGGACTCAACCATCATTGTACCAATAGTCGTTTCAGCCAATGGCTTAATAGCCAAGAGTCTCGATCAACACCTAAAGAGGCTCTCGTTGAGCAGTTAGATCTTGATCTAACTGCTCAACGCTCAACTAAAATAAAACCCTTGGGTTTTATTCAGAAAGCAGTACCTTTGGACACGGCTCGTATTGTTAGGCGATTCCTCTCTATGAAGCCCTGACCGCCGGTAGCTTGGATTCTATTACCGATAGAGGTGGGCTACTATTTTTTATATTTTTTAATGTTTGTTTTATGTATTTAGATATTTAAAAATGTATCAAATTGGGTTGGTAATGAATAAAGGAGATAATAATCATTTGTTTATCAGATAATTGCAATCCTTTATTGTTACGAGGTACAGACAAAAGCAACCTACGAAACTGATGTTTGTCCAGAGGCCAGCACATCAAGCTACCCCAATCTGTCAAATTTCTTAGAATTGGTGGAGTAAGGCCCCAAATGTATTTATTAAAACATACTGGTATTTTGCTAGTTGACCGGTTAGTTGGGAAAAGGCTAGGCAAATGATTTTTATACCTCACAATATACAAGGTTTTTGTATAAAATTCCTAACCCATTTGCTTCATATGCTAGAACAATTCATCTGCTCGCCTACCTAAACAAACCAGCGAATGCTATTAAGTTGTCAAAATAAAAAACGTGGCTATTGATTGCCCCACAGATGTTAGAGTTCAGGCGTCAATTTAACTTGTCGAATAAAATTCATAGAAGTTATAAAGTGGACTGTGAACACTACTTTTATTAGTTCTAATCTTATTAATATTCATGAAATACGTTCTTGGTAAAACCTTGACATTCACCAGGCCAAGGATATGGAAACAAGTTTTATTTAACACTAAGAACTTCTTTTTGCAAAGGTCTTACCTTAGAATAAGCGATCATTTACTGGCTTTTCATTGCTGGACATAATTGGTGGGTATAGGTTTTTGGCTCAGCAAAGCTTCCTCGATAAATTGTACCCATTATAATTAACTGTCTAATTTCGAGACATCCAGTTTCTGTAGATATAGAGAGACGATAGATTGGGTTTTCATAGAAATATAGGCTCACATTTTTCAGACATTAATACGCTACGGTACGCTACCAAAAACACCAATACATCAGGATTGGAGCTCTAGAATGCTACGCCGTAGTTCGGCGCGTAGCAAAACAAAACGGAACAAAACGGACGGAGCGTGGCAACCAATATGTTCGTAAGGGAGATAGGTGCTACACCCATCCTCTTTACTAACCAATTAACGGCCACGCCGAACTACTGTTAGCACGAGTTAACTTATAGCTGGCACTTAACGGGTTTATACACGCGTAGTAATCTTATGCCAGACTTTAAAACTCATAAAATAAAATTGAAATCTGCAGAGAAAGGAGGTCAGAAGGCTGAAAGTCTGATAACCCGTCTTACTAAAGGGTAGCACGGTAACTGGGTTGTGGAAGTCAGATAGGCAATCACTCTATGTAAAATATTGTTATTCAGCTGTATCCTTCATAATTGGGAAAAGGCAGATGATGACTTCTTGCAACATGTTAGCAAACTATAATCTTGTTTTTGTTTTTTGGAAACAAAAATTTCTTCAAACTGATATATTAGCTTAGGTATTTATTAGATCATGAACTCTACACTCTCTATCCAAACTGAGCCTCATTAAAATTGACTGCCGGACAGTTCCTCGAAGCGCTGTCAGCCCGGTACAAATGTTAACCCATCAATTATTCAGAAGCAAAGGGTCTCCCGTATTTCAAGACTTGTAATAAATTGGAATTTACACAACTCTCACACACGTTTAGGCCCAAATAAATGACGGCCATTTTTCTGTTTGATTCCTTACTTAAAGAGGGTTCATGGGTAGCTTGAGAAAGATTTAAATGAACTCAGCAAACATCCTTTTAATAATGCTCACTTGATTGCTGTGGTAGTTCTACTTTTTTAGACTTTTATCTTAACAGGTATCGGTGTATCTCGGTATTTAAGTCAAAATACATCGAGAGATAAAATAAATAAATTCACATACACAAATAAACTCACGTCTCTTCCCCATGGGGAACCAGGCAGCAACTACAGAACGCCAGCAGCTGCGCATATTTATATTTTTTTTTAAAAAGAACATTAAGTTTTTTTTATTATTAAATGCGTATATACTTTTTTATTTGGAAATATTTATTAATGTAATTTATAAAGTTACACAATGAATAAACAAAATAAAATATATTTATTTCAATCTATTAATGTACATTTAGCCCTTATTATATGCAAACCAAGGTACTAAAAACAAAAAAAACAACCCCATATATACCCCAGTTCTGGTTGAAACAAGCAACAAACGAGTCATTCAGTCTCATTAAGGAACGGACACATCGTAAACAAACGTCGAGGGAGGATGCCAATCTGACCACCGATGTAAATATACAATGTGTGACGTCACGCCTCTGACGAACGTTGAACATGCGGGCCAACATGGAGAATTTAAATAGGTAAACGTAGGGAATTTAAACGGTCAGTCATCAATATAAAAATCGAGTTTCCTTGCCAGGATTGTTACGTATTCATAGCTTTTGTCCTTGTGCTAATGTTTTTTTTTTTGGAATGGGCATCTCGCAGTTTATCGTTCAGGGATATCTACTGCTTAACCGAACTTTCCTGTGGAAACTTAATTAGAAATTAAAGCCTCCAGCCAGACTAAAAGCTAAAAACTTAAAAGCTAAGCGACCAATCGCTAAGGGCACCCCCTGCGGGGTACAAGCCTCGGCTTAGGACCGTCGATGGGAGAAGACTGCAAGGGATGGGCTGGATCTAATAGATACATTATTTAGGAACTATAATCATTTACTGGCTCAGCTACGCGGGCTGGCTCGAGCAAGAGAAGAAGAAGAAGAGCTGGGTCGGGGGGAGGATATTGACGGGGTCGTCGCGACGGGCTTCGGTGGCGAGGACGAAAAGACTTGTGTTACAGTTTTATTAATCTGTATATATAAACTCAGGCCTTTTTTCCATGAGGGTAGACAAAAACTACAGCACGCCACGTGCAACGATCTTTCCTTACTTCTTTTGTTTCGTTGATGTTCATACATCTGAAGGCCAATATTAAAAACATTCAAAATCTAGTCGCAATCTTATCGCAGCGACAATCAATGTCAAAAACAAAACCAAAATGTACATAATTTTTTTTACATAAATTAACATTACATTACATTTTTAACAGATTGAGACTGAGATTACAATGCTAACGTTCTTAATCATAAAACATAACATCACACCTGGATTCAATTAATAGTTAAGTAGAGGTGTACATACCTATACCAACACCCAAATACCGCCAGTTATGTGTAAGTCTCATGTAAACGTAACGTGTAACGTTCTTAAAATTACGGGAATTGCCCAATATTTTCAGTACTCATTTCAAACATAATAATAACTTGTTTTAGAAATTCTATTCATATCTATGGGTGACATTAATTTAGCTTGCCATATAAATTTAAACCTTAATGCCATATCATTGTCATATTTACGATGTTAAATATTTTTGAAGTGACGCTACGTTTACGTCAGGCAATCGTGATAGGCACACAAGTCATATATGTACCTGCGTTTATTAATCTACTGTGGTAACTTTATTACCAGTAAAGTCTGTTTAGCGAATACTATTAACTATAGCATTGCCTCCATAGTCCAGTGGTCGCCAGCGCTACTGCTGAGCATGATGACCTGGAAAGTGTTATTGGGATTTCCTATCTGAAATGTCTCATTAGGAGCCCAGAGTCTAAATCTGTGCCCGGTTGATGGCAATAGGCTTGACTTCTAATACATGGCACTTAAACATAACTGGCGAAATGTGGATGATTATAAGTACACTCCTGCCTCACCCTTCGTGGAATATATGCGTGATATTAATTGCCTCCATTTCCCAGCATAGAGGTTACCCTAACAATAAATCAAAGAACAGCTTCCAACGGAATTAATGTGCGTGACAATCCCTTTTGCGTGTACCTTCCCACTCCATTACTCCATGATTAATTGTAAGAACAAAACCACCATGGCTCATTTCACTAGACATCTCCATATACTTCGCGTCTTGATAAGATGACGTCACCAGTCAGCAGAACTAAAGATCATCCAGCCAGGTCAGGCCAGGTCATTCAGCTTTTTCCCAACGACATCGGGGTTTGCGTCCAGTCTAACTGGATGCAGCTGCATACCAGTATTTTACATGGAGCGACTGCCTATCTTACCTCCACAACTGAGTTACTGGGCAACATGTAATCCCTTGGTAAGACTGGTTGTCAGACTTTCGAGGACTTTCTTACCACCCGTAACGACTGTCAATGACCTACAATTGACAACCGGGACCAACAGCTTAACGTGTTTTCCGAGGCACGGAGTCTCGATATGTAATGAACGGTTACCCATCCACATACTGACCTCGGCAAGCGTAGCTTGGCCTACGATTGACCCGTACGGCTCTTTTTTGTAGTCAAAGGCAATATAATCAATTCTATAAAACAATATTGGAAATAAAGGTATTTTAAATTTAGGGATTGCTGGGATAGTATATAAAACCTATTAAATCAATCGTTTGAAATGAAAGTTGAATAATTTAAGAATACATCTTTTACACAGCGATGTTAAGATTAAGCTTCTAAAAAGACTATTTAGTATTCAGGGCATCAGCCAAAAAATTGTTAGTTCTCAACGTGCTTAGCACCAACAAAAGGTAAGTCCGAACCCAAGCCCAACCTAATTCTTTCAAAAATAAATTCTGAAGGTCAAAAGAGCTTCGAGGTAGACTCATATCAAGGATTTATTTACCAGAATCTATCTTCGTTTACGACAAAAATATGTAAAGTAAGCCTCGCACTAAAGACATTAAAAATCGTAGCCATACATTTTCTGGCTCCAATTTTATGTTTGAATTGGAGCATTTTACCCTGCCAATTGCAGTGACATATTATAACAGCATCCCTGTCTGGTGAGATGGGATTGTCTCGACATATTTATTTTGTCATGACCCAGTGACATAATTCGGGACAATGCTACAAGACTTCTTGAGATATCCATGACATAACTGACCCGTCTACGTCGTCTTTGTCATACATTTTCTCTTTCACAATCGGTTTTACACATCAAATGGTGTGCCAGAAATATAGCACTACTTTTTGCAGGAGTACAGTGTCCCCACCAACTTTCGAATAGGTCAGAGGTTAACTTACTTTATGTTGACTCATAGTTATTTAAGTAACACAACATTAATGGTTTGGTGACGTTGAGAGGATGCATGAAAGACAAATAACAAAAGGTATTTATAAGGCAGATGTAAGCTGGAACGCCGGTAGGGGCGCCGGAAGGGGACACCTTAGAAGGACATACACTGACCTTATAGGTGATGTTCTTCAAAAGGACAGGTGCATAGTACTCGCAACCGGCGTGCGCGTATGACCTGATGTATGAACGTAAACGAAGCAAAAGGAGTAGGTATTTAAGGATCTCGGCGTGTTCTGTAGTTTCTGCCTACCCCCCTGGAGTAAAAGGCGTTAGTTTATGTATGTATGTATGTGTACGTACAACATTAAAATTGACTGAATTGTTTTACAGAAAGAAAAAATAATATCCACAGAAAGGTCTTCAACGTTTAACCTTAAATATTAACCACAATGGTATACTGTAAGCGCAAATAATTCTCGCCAGTTTAAACCTAATACTTACAGCTGAAATGACATAGTAGCGGTAAATAGAAATACGACACATAGTGGGTTTAGTAAGCCCGCGAAGAGATATTGACCCGTCTATATTTAGAAGCGAACGTTCTGAGAATGTAAGCGATCGAGCTATCGCTTTTATTGGTTGCGAATTGTTTCCAGTTGCGTGATTAGCCAGCAGCGACACGCTGTCTGGACTACTGTGTTGCTAGTGTTAGATTTATTTTGACGACCTATGTGGCGCAGCGGGCGAAGGTCCGCCTGCGACGCAGGAGGTTGCGGTTTCGATTCCCGCCTTGGGACAAATGTATTGAATTAAGTATATCAGTCATAGTACCCGTAACACAAGCCCAAGCAGGGGCAAGCTTGGGGCTAGATGATGCTGTGTGTTCGTCCACAATTATTTATTTATTTATTTATTGGTAGCGCGGTTATGATTTGATTGGTGGAGTGATTACGTAATGTACAGTCAATGTCGTTGTTGACATAGAATTACATTCGAGTTTGATTGATTGAGTTTTTGGAATCATATCACAGAATATTTGTACGTTAACTGCGTCGTCGTCATCTGCCTAGCCTTTCCCCAAGTATGTTAGGGGCGGTTTCGGGTTAAACCGAATGCAGCTCAATACCAGTATTTTACATGGAGCAGTTTATCTGACCTCCACAACCCTGTTACCGGACAACACGATAAACACCCTTGGTAAGACTGGTTGTCAGACTTTCTGTCTTCTGACTACCTGTAACAACTGTTAAAGATCTACAAATGACAGCCGGGACCACGGCCTTACGTACTTTCCGGGGCAAATGAACGGTCACCCAACCACAGACTGACCTCAGCAAGCGTATCTTAACCTGCGATCATTTTTTTTTTTTTTTTGGAATGGGCATCTCGCAGTTTATCCTTTAGGGATATTTACTGCTCAACCGAACTTTCCTGTGGGGGGCTTAATTAAAATTAAGGCCTCCAGCCAGGCAACCTGCGATCAACCCGTGTGGCTGTTTTTATTTAGACACGAGCTCCTCGACTGCGTCGTCGTCATACACTGTAGTATTAGTCTACTTCGAACTATTTATAACATTCTCAAACCTCTCTCTCTCTCTCACTCAAACCTATTCTTACCTTCTCGTAGTGAGAACAAGGGCTTATAATAATTGCTCACAATTCAATAACATTGCTTTTACTGCTATCATAAACTTCAACCCCTAAGCTTCCCACGCCTTAACACTTCGACCACTGCCAATAATCTGGAATGATAGTACAAATACAGCCGTAGTACCTAGTATAAGCTATTAGCCGCGTATTTGAGAGCAACGAGCGAGGCGGGCTAATAAAACCTGCTATAAACCGGAGGGAACCCTTACAATTAGGGGCGGATCGCCCACGGTATGCCGCCTCCGTTGCCAGCTCGACCAATTTACCGTGTCCCAAATAAATCCTATTATTTTGTCTGTTCAAAGTTTTTCAATTACGATAAATCGGCTATTGGCGTGAGACCATTTAAGCAGTTGTAGGGTTAAGATATTATACATACCGTGGCTCTGCCTGTCGGTCTGATGTTCGCAGTGTTTGAGGTCGCCCCCATTTAGGTAATTAGAGCGCGAAACGTGGGTCTAAGCAAGTCTTACTAGGTAGTGCTTATAGGTTTTCTCGTAAATGGTTTCGCCATTTTTGCATATAAAAAGCTAACGGGTAAACTAGTTATCATAATAAACTATAATAACACAAAACATGGGCCTCGCTTCCGATTCCAGGAAAGGCTGTCTTCGCATTATCGACACGATTTGCATTTGGCATACGATCGATAAGTTTATTCAGTCAGTTTGATGTTTTAACAATGTATCTTGATCGTTCGGTACTCACTAAGGAGACTATATTTTGCCTTGATGGCTTAGCTAGGAATCTAACGTAGATCCTAGCCTAGGTTCGAATATCTAGTTCAATTTTACAAACAAGAATACTTTTAAAAATTGTTTTATTTTCTTTCAGTCAATCATCATGTTACTAGGCTTGCCTTAATTACAATTAGGCCTTCCTACGCTTAGCACGAATATCAATACCTACATATAGCTATAAGTAAGTCGAGTGATGTGGATTGGTTGTACGCAATTAATTTAACCAATCACAGCAGTTGATGCTCGTGTAAAAATTTGTCACATTTCTTTTTCTATCATTTTCGTCCCAGTAACTGGGCCTGGCACAGCCTAGTAGCTATAAGGTACCTAGTTATTTACTATGGACTGTGATCGTAATTACAGCCAATAATAAATAACTGACGTCACAAACTTATTACTGTTCTGTTCTACTTTCAAAAATAACGTTAGCATTATAGCGTTTTTCGCTGGAATTAAACCCCGGCGGGAACTCGACGGTGTCTATTTATCCAGATAAAATTAGAATGTTATGCCTTCCACGTTGGTCTAGTGGTTCGAAGCGGTACTGCTGAGCACAAGGTCCTGGGTTGGATTCCCGGGTTGTTCAAACTGTTAGATGTGTTTTTCTATCTGGAATTCCTCAGTAACAGCCCGGAGTCTGGATTTGTGCCTGGTTGATGGCGATAGACTCGCCCCATATTACATGGGACTTATACATAACTGGCGAAATGTGGGTGTTACTATAGGAGCACCTCTGCCCAACCCTTCCGGGAACACAAGCGTGATATTTTCTTGTCTTCTCATGGGTCTGAAACATGGTGAAATATGGGTGTACTATAGGTACGCTTCTGCCTTCGGGGATTATATGCGTAATGTTATATATCATAGTATAAAGGAGAACCCATAAAGGTTATGAGAGCGATACCGTGGTAGTAGTTAACACAATAGTTAAAGAATAACTGACAATACCTAAACCATTTGATTTGACCATAAGTTACTGTATGGACTTTAAACGAGACCTTGATCCCTGACTTTATTAGATTGCAGGCGATGTTATGTAACTGTAATGCGAGATTGATGGTTATTGAATTCTCAATATATTCAGTATCTATGTACCAAGGAATGTAGCTGATAGTTCTCTTCTGTCGCAATATCCATCCGATACGTTCGTTGCTCCATGTATTACGAAGGCATGGATTTTTTTTGGTGAAATTCACGTCGCCATCGGCTTTCATGGGCGCAATTTGCATTTGAATATTTTTACAGCATGAAACGGCCTTTTGGCCCATATTCAAGCCTCAGAATAAGTATTGTCTGATAGATGGAATAATAAAAGGAGCTCGTCGCTAAATAAAAACAGTCGCACGGGTTGATCGAAGGTTAAGCTACGCTTGCCGAGGTTAGTCTGTGGATGGGTGACTGTTCGTAAGATATCGAAACTCCTCGGAAACCGCGTTAAGCCTTTGGTCCCGGCTGTCATTTTGAGATCTTTGACAGTCGTTACGGGTAATCAGAAACCCGAAAGCCTGACAACCAGTCTTACCAAGGGGTATCATGTTGCCCAGTAACTGGGTTGTGGAGGTCAGATAGGCAGTCGCTCCATGTTAAACACTGGTATTCAGCTGCATCCGGTTAAATTGGAAGCTGACCCAACAAAGTTAGGAAAAGGCTAGGCAGATAAGGTAGATGGAATAATCTTTTAGTATATGGTAGTACAGTTTCTTTCTATAAAATATGCATCAATTTTAAAAGCCAATTCACCTTTTTCTTACAAACATCGATTTCTAACGGTAGCCTAGCGACAGCGCTACTTAAATTGTAGTGAGTTGTATAATTAATTGCCAATAACCATTAACATTACATCGGCGGTCGAAAGCAATTTTGTCGCATCTTAAAACTGGAAAAAAAACAAACTAGAGCCTTTTCTCTCTCTCCCTTACTCTCTTGCTCTCTCTATATATATATAGAGACTTGTCAGAAAGTATTGCAAGGTATATCGATGATTTTATATGAAATAAAAAAAAAGATGATTCACATTTTTAAAGTACGCTTTAGAATATTTGATCATTACCTCTGCCGCCATCTATCGGCAGCATATGAAATTACTGACTGTGCATGACTATACTATGTATGTAACTATTGTTACGAATAAACTACTCAACAAAAAATATTCCCATTAATTTACTTGCCAATATATAAATTGTTGCCAAATGGCCTTCGCAATTCTTTGAAAAAAAAGCGTTGTCATGAAATGAAAGGTAATTTATTCCTACCCTTTCACGCTAAAAGCTTACGCCATGATTATTAATCATAATTATTTAACATCAAATACACTTTTTAAAAGCCTCAATATTGTAAAAGCTGAACATTTGTCAGTTATCAAAGCTGTGCACGTTTAAAATCAACACGGTGCAATTTTCTTTACAGAATAATTAAAAAAGAATGCATATTTTTTGCCGAGTCTCACTTGCCGGCTCTTCTTTTTTATGAACTTAATTTATACTGAATAAAAAATGTTTCCAGTACACAAGTAGCTTTGAAGTTAAAGTAAATTTGTCACTGCAAAAGCTTTTTAAAGTGCACTTAAGCGTAATAAGCACAAAAAGGTAGAGAGTAGCGGGCAACCACAGCACAGTGGCGCCATTCACCCAATTTCAGTGGTGTTCAAGTTGTGCAACACGTAGTGCCAGCCGAGTGAAATAGATGGCGCTGCACTTGAACAGTTTAGTTCAGCTACTTGCCGCTAGATGGCGCTGAGAAAAATGCTTTATTTCATGATTTCGTTTTATTATAAAAGCTTTGCAGATAACTTAATATACAAACAATAATACTTAAAGTCACTGAAAAACAATTAAATTAAATTTGAACTACTTTTAAAATAACTGCTCCAATTTTCAACCTTAAAATGGGACAGTGACGTAACGGCGCGGAAGGGAAACACGGCAGCTGTTTGCGAAAGTCGATGTCGGCACAAGATACACTCGTAAAGTGGTACAGTATCGACCCTGACCCCGAGGTCGCGTGCCCACCTGAGCCTCCAGGGTTAGATCGTCTACCAATAACTAGGGGGGCGGCCGGCTTACTTTTTATCGAGAGAAAGATTTTGCGATTTATTATTAAGCGCCGCAATTTTTTTTTTGGTGGTTAGTTAAAATCTGTTGAAAGTTTATGTGAGAGCTTAAATGTAAAAACAGTCTAACTTATTAAATTTAGATAAAGCTTTTATAACCAAAGCCTTGTTAGAGAACAAGATAATACTAAGTAGATAGGTAAATAGGTTTAACGATATCCAAGTAGAACACATTTCATATTAAACCTCAACTCAGTCTCGACTAGGAAATAATAGTCAGATATAAAATCGATAAATAAATAATAAATAAATAAATAATGCTGGACAATCCATACAGCATCATCTAGCCCCAAGCTAAGCAGAGCTTGTGTTATGGGTACTAGATGACTGATATACTTAATACAATACATTACTAGATAACTCCAAATATGTTTTGAAGTACGGTTTTTTCACAAGTACTTAGGTACAGACGTATTTGTGAATCATTACATGTCACCCAAAACTAATCAATTGATCATGATGATGTCAATAGCTTACAATACCTACGTAAGTCATACATAAGTAGGTACTGCAGAAGAATGGAGCAATGTATAAAACTCGTATTCTTAAATTCCTTTATCCTCTTTCATTACGGCATTGATAAATATCTATGGGTTATTACTTAGTGGTACGTTGTTACTCTGTGGTGTTATTCAATTTTCCTGGAAAAGTCAATCAAATATGAATCGTTAAAAAAAGCGGGTTAAGAGCGAGTCGGACTTGCACACCGGGACCCTTACCTGCCATGATAGGAAACCCCATTTTGCTAATCAATTTTCATATATTCATATTTTGCGACCGCATAACTAACTTAGATTTCAAAGCCCTAAAAGTCTGGCAACCAATCTTACCAAGGAGTATCGTGTTGCCCAGTAACTAGCTTGTGGTAGGTATATAGGCAGTCGCTCCATATAAAATCCTGTATTCAGTTGCATCCGGATAGACTGGAAGCTGACTCCAAAATAGTTGGGAAAAGGATAGGCAGATGAGGATTGACATACACCACTATCAATATTTTCTTCAGATTTTTCGCTCTAATTTCGCGAAAAAGAATATTTATAAAATTATTTAGGCAAGCATTATTTAAGAGTATTCCATATTTTAAGTCAGTGATATTTTACCTATATTGTATGTAAAAGCCACATATGATGGAATACTAGGTTCTTATCGGTGCCAACACGGAATGGTACCATTTGTAACTTATGGGGAAATTGCCCATACTGCATTCATGAATTACGCCGTATCTACAAGTCTACTTTTTATGAATAGAGCCATACTTATTCTGCTCGTCAGTTTTGTATAAGATGCATTATGATCATATGAATTTTCCATGGACGCAAGCAATTCATTGACGCGAACCCGAAAGTCGCTCAGCGCGGATAAAATAGTTTTTTCTTGAAAAATGAAGTGAATGAGATTTGAATAATCTTCTTACGTATGTGTAAATCCGATTGAGGATTTTTCTGTATGCAAATTACTCACATCAATCGGTGATCACGCTATAGATGCAATAGGTATACGTCATCATTATTCGAATGAATGCAACACGAATTTGTTATACTATTACTAATGAGCCACCTACATTTTTATTTACCTTAACTTCTTCACTTGGGGATTTTTACCACGATAACCTTTACATAACAAAACAAATGATTACAGTGCACGTAAGCATTATAGATATAGTTTTTTTAAATTACGTAAATTTTTGCATCATACTTTTAGTAGGTAACCAACACTTCGCCCGCGACTTAGCCCGCGTGTTTCGTATATGACCCTTCGAAGTTTACTATCCCTCTACCCCCTTCAAAATGTAGTTTTGAAAACGAAATATTTGTTCGCTGATGATGTAGGTTTCTTTATGTGAAAGTTTGAAAAAAAAAATCGGTGAAGGAGTTTTTGAGCTTATCCATTATAAACAAACACATAACTGCCTCTCAAGATATAGGTTTAAGCATACCTAATTTGAGAGGCAGGGTTTTATTGATTTCAGTTCTTAGATTGTGTTCCTTCCAAAGCTCATTTATATATAAACTTGTGAAATCTGTTTTTCTGTACAATAAAGTTAGATTATAATATTATTATTTTACAAACAATCTTTTCAAAACTTAGTTTAAATTTAGAAGTTGATTTGTTAAAATAGGTATGTACATTCAAATTTTATGTAGCATATGGTTCTATTATGGGTTCGGCGCCAGTAGGTATAAAGTGAGCGATAAAACAGACATTCAGTATTTCTATTCTGGCAACATTTTCAATTGATTCTCCACGTGGCAACATTACCTAGAAATTCGTATCCACGTGCATTACTTGTGACCATCATCGTCCATTAAAGAGTAGATAAGGTAAAAGGATCGTTTCAATATTGGCTCAATAGAATATCTCACCGATTTAAAATTTAAGTATGGACAGCAGAACAGTTCTGATTTATTAAGTACATTTTCGCGAAAGGAGCTGAAAATCGCTTTCAGAGTCGAAGGTCGGCCATTGTAAGTATTTATAAAACTTTAGAAGTTTCATGACATAAAACACCAAAACATCACGCCCGTATTCCCGGAGGATAAGGCAGAGGTGTACCTATAGAATGTAAACTCACATTTTGCCAGTTATGTTGAGGACCCATGTCATAGGGGGCGAGCCATTAATCGTCATTAACGGGCACAAATCCAAACTCCGGGCTGCAATAAGTATTTCCAGATGATATAACCCAATAAGACTTTCAATGACTCGGGAATTGAACCCAGGAAGAAGTAGTAACAGTAGTAGACGAACTTTAAAATTATGGATTTATAAAATACTTCCTACCGCCCGCGGCTTCGCCCGCGTTGTTTGTTGATAAAAAAAGTAGCAAAATCAAAATATATGACTTATATGTACTATGTCCTTTCCCGGGGTGCAATCTATCTCTCTTCCAAATTTTATCGAAATCCTTTCAATGGTTTAGGCGTAAAAGACGGACAAACAGACATACACACTTTCCCATTTATAAAATTAGTATGGATTATGTGGGCCAGTGAGTGTAACTATGTACATGATGATAGTACCTGTATAGTTTTCTGTCTATCTCTTTTTCATTTTATCTCCATGTTCCAGGATGCTGTGTGTAGGTGCGGTACGTAATTCCTGCACAAATGGTTCGGAATTGACGGCACGGTTGGTGCAGCGGCTGAGCAATTGACTGCTGCACTGCGTATCGTGGGTTCGATTCCCACGCGGAACAAATATTTGTATGACCTACAGTTAGTTGTTCCGGGTCTGGCTGTTTGTTTATGTGAGTTTAAATGATGCATGTAATAGTGCAGTTGTAGTAATGCACGATACAGGAGAAATTCCTAGTTTGGGGCAATGTTCTTATAAAATAAAAAAAAAAGAATTAGAAATGTGCGCGTTAAAAGGCTCGTTCACTGTTTCACCTGGACCTACTCAGTTAGCGGAAAACTTTGTGCATTCGAAAATAGATGGTATTAAATCTGTAATAGAAGCGGATAAGGCCTATTGCCTTATCTGCTCCTATTAAATAAAACCTCTTTATCGTAACTGACAAAATGAGGTAATGTACATTTCTGCCTATACCTTCGGTGAATACTGGGTCATGTTAAGTATCATTAGATAAAGAATTAGACAAAAACCAAACTGAATTGAATATTGACTGCATCATTAGGTTCGATTCCCTGGTTGGGAAAAGTGCTATTGGGTTTTCTGCAATTTCTTAGGAGCAGAACAGAGTCTAGACTTCAGTACCCTGTTGATGACAATAGTCTCGCCCCAATTACATGTGACTTTTACGTAACTCGCGAAATCCAGGTTTCCTATATTTACACGTCTGCCTAACCCTTCTGGGAAGTCAGGTGTGATGTTATGTTTATTTATATAAAAGATAAGAATTATTACAATACTCAATACACCTTACAACGTTGCCAATGTAGACGATATTCAGATAAATTATAACATACACATTACACATAGTGTATATTTATGCACTACGGAAATGACCTCCTAACTAGGAAATAGATTACTCTTATCTATGATAACAGTTAATAAACATTTATGATAGTAAAATAGTTCTTGCAAGTTACCTATAATCTTAAGGGCAGTCTAATAAAGGGCATCAAAACAGGATATGGGTTGCTTTTGAAGCGCAAATTGAAGAGAAAATGAATTATTGAAGAAAAAAAATTAGTTCTAATGTATACTCGAGAGATCTGCCTATTTGGGTTTTCAGGGTTAAAATTATGAACTGTTTTTGTTAATTTACGAATAGGACAAAACATAAAAACATTAAATAACACATTCAAAATTAAAAAACATACCTAAGCAAATTATAAGAATAATTAAAAAAGAATATATACAGTCATAATAATTGAAAACGACAAAGTCAAAAATATTGATTAAATTAATAATTTAAAATAAAACAATAAATAAAAATTATAGTCAATAATCTTAAACAGCAAAGCAAGCTCCATAATACAAGCTAAGCCGTGATTAGAGACAGTCGGAAACTCAAATATGAAGCACACTTCATCAAAATCACACAGATGAACCCAATATTTAGTTACCGTCAGAAATAGAGTTAAATATTAAATTGGATACGTAGGTGATTCGGAGATCGCGTGCTAGGTTTAATCACTGCTAATGGACTACGGAGTTACGTGCAACTCAAACTGTGCATATTCCAAGAGTAAGTAATTCCATTAGGTACAATAATTTATTCGTGTATATTTTGTGGATTATTTGCACTGTGGTCCTTTGAACTCGCATATTTACCTCTTTGGTAAAATTAATTGAGAAGTAATATTTTTGAAAAATCATAAGTTACTTATTCAAGTTAGGTTGAGAAACACCATTTTTTGAACTTCAAAATTTACATAAGATAGTCCCTCAAAACGCTCGCCCTTCACCAATTTCTAGTGTTTTTGCTGGGAAGGAGAAATGGCAAACCGAATTCTTCATTCAGTAACTTTATCACTCGCATATAAGGTTTATTTTGCGATAGAACTTCGACTCCTGTTTCAATAGTACCATTCATTGCAAAATCGAATTAAAGTGCACCAAAAAAGGGTTGATATTTGTCTTAGTAGAAAGAACTTCATGCAGAAACATGGATTTGAATATCGAATAGGTAACACATGAAACCATAACCATAGAGAAATGTACTGAGCGAGGCCTAAGTATAAAGCTGTGAAATAAATGCAGGCATAAAAGTTTATAGAGGGACAAAGTTATGAAGGCTATTCATTAAAAAAAAGAAACCGTCATATCTGCCTCTACATTTCAAGTTTCAAGGGCAAACTCAAATCAGATCATCAAGAAAGCTAATCAGCTTGAGCTCAATTAGTCTTCCAAAATTAAGTAGAACCGTAGCAATTAACCTTTGTAGTTTGCCTATTACAGCCTTAACCCACATTCATGTGGATGCCAAAGGCTGTGTGTTTCATTATCTTGCTCGTCATACCGTATCAGGTTGGTAAAAGCTTTTTAGCTTGTCTATGGCACTATGAGGTGTTTCGAAATTCAAATGAAGAGTGGGTGATAACTTTTTAAAGCGGTGTCATTACTCATGTTTATGATGAGGTTGGTAGAGGTTTGTTCTGTTGGCACTCAAGCACACTCAAGTTCATGACTCTGCAAGCTTTGAACCTTGTATATAAATTAAATATTTTATTCACAAACTGTAAAGCAAGCGAAGGAACTGGTTGAATAAATCCGTTCAAAGTCTCCAAATGTTTCGCTCAGTTGGAGTAACATTCAAAACGTGCACATACATACTACAGTTTGAACATGCTACACTGTACAGTTTTAGACAGCCTTACTGCATCAGATCGATCGGATGCGACTGGAGTGAGGTTACATCTCTAAAGGTTGGTGTAGATCGGCAGACTTCGGCTTACTACCAAATTCTGAAATCCAAATATTGTGTTTCATGACATTTAAATATTGTGTTTGATTAGTGGGTAAATTTGGCATTCAACCTTTTCTATTCTAATATAAGTAAGTAAAGGGTTTTATAAGACTGTCTTATGTAATTTTTGATTTCAGCTAATATTTGGACTCAGCCTTACTTAAATACAGTGAAACCTGGTTAAGTGGGACCTGGATAAGTGAGACACCTCTGTTATTGAGAACTACAATGAGATCCCGGCAATAGGACTTATCGAAACCGGTTAAATTAAATTTGATATCTAAGATTTTTTCGATGTTTACCTATATAATTGGGACTCTGGGGCTCAATTCCCTTTATCAGTGTCAGACTATTTATCAGGTAGGGACAGGTTTCGACACGATTGTTTAAAAACTTTAGAATTCTTTTCGCACGTACTTTGTTTGTATGTAGTGGCTCAAATTTTGACCTACAAACAAGAGAATAAAAGTTCACAAAAAGTCCAAACGTAAATATAACACATTATCAGCATCGTAAAATTAGTGTTTCTATCAGATTATGCCTATAATACATAAATTTTAAACCAGTCTAATTGGAAAACTAGATAAATGAAAACCTCCTTAAATGGTAAAAAATCTTTGGTCTCTTGAGATCTAAAATAACCAGGTTTCACTGTAAATGATTTACTGATCCTTGATTACAAAATCAAAACATAATTATATCAACAAATACTGGCAGCTTAAAGAAGAGTATTATAAATAAAACAACAAACTTTTTGGTTTATAAAGAAATGTTTTTCATAATTGGAAGGGGACCAAATTTCCCACAAAGGAAGCAACGTAGCTACAGCGAACGTAGAAATTTTACACAAAAAAGTTATCTCGCGATGACCTTCACCTTCACGTTTAGTCTGACATTGTAAATCCCACAGTAATTGCTACACACCTGGCTGAATCCGAGCACGCAAATGTAACATTTCTCCTTACTATATTCACCTAAAAAATGCAAGCGTTCAGCCTCCCATGATTGTCTAAACCTACCCTAACTGTCACATGTAAGCCAGTTGATACGTTCTACATGAAGTTGTTCAGCCTACACGGCTGATGTAATTAATAACCGTGTATCATGCAAATGTATAACTGTTAGCTACAAGGTATTCATGTGTCCGCCTCCCTAGAGGCTCTACAGGCTCTCCCTAGCGGCGAATCGATCAATCATTGCTAATAATTTTCGGATCATTTGGCGGTTTGTTTAATATTGATATTAAATCTTTACCCACTGCTATAATGTAGCTGAAGTGTTTTGTTTTTTTAAACACAATAATCTTTGGAAATCTGACTGGAATCTTTTCAGATTTGAAAAATCCCTTTCACATTTGACAGCCCAATTATTAAGACAAGTTATAAGCTATTTGACATTACGATACGACCCTTACGAGGTGGTGAAACCACGGGTACAACTAGCTAACGTTATATTTCACATTTTTCTGAAAATGTTCAACAAAATATAACTAACAAAAAGTTATAAGTAAGCTGCGAAGAATGAGGCATACTTCTAAAAAAATCGAATCCCCTAAATTTCTAAGGATAGCCTAGATAACACTTTCACTAAGGCAAAGACAAACCCGCTCATAAATCACAGCAACATTAAAAACTAAACTAATTAATAAATTCCTGGGTACAGCCGCAAAGCGTTCCCGTTTTAGTATCATAAAGAATCCACCCACAAAGACACTGAGATTTCACGTCTAAAGTCTAAACAAGCTCCTTAATTTTGCACAACACTAAGATATAATTGTACGCAAAGCTAACCTAAAACACGGAGCGTACCCATTTCAATTTTAAATGAGATTTAGACTCAACCTAGTTAAGGCTAAAAGGCTGTAGAACTGTGTATTCATGCCTTGTTTCGTCAGTTAGCCTCATTGTCGAAATTAATAACAAACAATGTGTATAAGGAAATGTATATTTTGTACAAGTTGGTCTGGATACTTTTGCTCGGAGTCACGTCGAGTAATATCGGTATGTTTCGAATTTCAAGAGAGAAATATTGCATAAAATACATGTACCCGTAACTTTGCCTGCAGGCGGGTATTATAGGCTACATTCAGTGGTCGTAGTGCCAGTTTCAAAACCTTTTCAATCGCGTAAACATAAACTTCAACCTGTACCTACTAAAACTAAATAAGCGCGCTCTGGTGACGATAGCAGGAAACATAATTATTCCATACAGACGCTAACGTAATGATATCGAGTAATTAGGTACAAAAACTCGCACTAGGCCATCGGTTACATGTTCTTTACCGTGATGTCATATGAAACAATAAAATATTTAGGTATGTTCGGGCGTGTAAGGGGAAGTACACAAAATTACAGCTTCAAATACCTAAGATAAGACCGATTTAACAAATCGGTTTTATCTTAGGTATTTGATGTGATTTCTTTGTCGTCTTCTATTATTCATTAATTTCAATTGGTTTTTATTTTAAGGTGCGTTTTTGGCCAGTCGTTACAGATATCGTGTTACCCAGTTACTGGGTTGTGGAGATCAGACGACTATCTGACCTCCAAAGCCCAGTAACTGCGTGCGATTCGCAATTGGCTAATCGCTCCATGTAAAACACAGCTATTCAGCTGCATCAGACTAGACTGGAAGCTGACCCCAGCTTAGCTGAGAAAAGTAGGCAGATGATGACAAATTGATTTACTCATCTGTAAGCAATCTCAGGACTTTCCTTGAGAGTGACGCGTGACTTAAAGTTACCTCAACTCTAATTGAGACGGAGTGAATTAGTGACTGCTTTAGTAAATTTCGGTATGCTCATCAATTATGCTAGTAAATTGAGACTAAAACGCGCTTATATGGTATTAAGGTTGAATAAAATATCTTCACTTATGTTCCTCGAAATGATGGGCAGAGGATTGTGTAACTTTCCAGAGCCTTGATTAAGAGATACGCGTGTACTAAGACCAAGTATATTAAAGCCTAATAGTAAATGTAGGACCAGTTTTTAAGAGAACGTTTTCTTTCTTTTGCCGTGGGTTAGTTTTCATTTAAGTATAGACATGAGGTTTTTCCCCGTCAGAGAAGAACGGTAGGATATGTCTGACGACTACCGACTACCTACTTTCTAAGTTTATCTTGGACATCACTGACATCGGTGAAGGAAAAACATCGTGAGGAAACCTGTACTGATATAATTAATATAAGTCTGAAATAGCCACCCCGTCTTGAGCAAGCGTGGTGATTAATGCTCGTGCGTTCTCTATATGAGAAGAGGCCTTTGCCCTGCAGTGGGACAATAATGGGCTGGTACTTACCGACTACCTAAACCATATCGTGCCTACCAGCAGCATAAGGGGCCGGGATATACTCGCAAAATCTTGGTTACCCACGACTTGTATCAGCCCACCATGGTTAACGGGCCCCATAACCAAATGAGACCGATCCCACGACCGCACACCCTTCCAAAAACAATACCTGACTCTAGAACCAACTACATAACATCTCGCCTGTATTCCCTGAAGGCGGCAGAGGTTTATCCAAATTTGGGGCGAGCCTATTGCCAACAACCAAATCCAGATACTGGACTACTACCGATAAATTTCGAATGGAATAACCCAATAACACTTGGCCCGACTTTCGAATCGAACCCAGGACTCCGTGCTCATCAGTAGCGCTCGCGACCACGAAACCAACGAGGTAGTCTTATAGATAGAATTAAAAAATATACATTCAAGTAAAACGTGCCAGCAATTAAAAGCATCAATACCAATTTGTTTATATTAATATTATTTACGACATACACACAAAGTACTAAGAGATAATATTAAGGGTCATAACTATTAGCACTTATTATTATCCGCGTCGATAATGTTATGATGATCTTGACTAATGATCATGTACAACTTTTGATTAATATTGACCTTATGACCTTATAAACATAAGTATTGCATTTGATTTCCAATCGCACTGAAAACTGTTTTCATATAAACATGTGGAAAACGTCACTATCCTATCGGTAAATCATTTTAAAGTCATATGACTCGTAGTGGAAGAACAGAAAAAGTAGTTATCGGTCAGACAATAAAATTTATTTAATTATATCTTCTATACAATAATAAAGTAAATATATTTACTATATAGTATTTACATATATACAATTACGCTATAAAACTAACTATATACATATTTACAAAAACAAAATTTGACGACTGATGTGGCGCGGCGGACGAAGGTCCGCCTGCGACGCAAGAGGTTGCGGGTTCGATTCCCACCTTGGGACAAATGTTTGTACGATCTACAAATATTTGTTCCAGGTGTTCTGGGTATTTCCTATATGTATAATAAAAATATCTATCTATGTAATGTATTGTATTAAGTATATCAGTCATCTAGTACCCAAGCTCTGCTTAGCTTGGCCGGATGCAACTGAATTATGTATGTAGTATAAATTAAAGTTTATATTATAGTGTTCAGTAATTATATAGTATTTTACATGTAGTGACTGCCTATCTGACCTCCACAACACAGTAACTAGGCAACACGATACCCCTTGGTAAGACTGGTTTTCAGACTTTCGGGCTTCTGACTACCCGTAACGACTGTCAAAGATCTACAAATGGCAGCTGGGACCAACTGCTAAGTGAGCTTTCCGAGGCAGGGAGTAGTCTCGATATGTTACAAACGGTCACCCATCCACAGACTGATCTCGGCAAGCGTAGCTTAACCTCCAATCAACTCGTGTGGCTGGTTTTATTTAGCCATAAGCATAGTCATTGACAGAAATTTATTAACACACACACAGTCGCAAAATATGGCCATAGCACAAGTGATCAGCCCCTATAATACTTAAAATGTATCTTTCCCTATCTTTATATATAATTATTTCAACGCCTTACCCCGCAGTCCATAATGCATTTTAAACTGTTTAGTTTCTGGTAAATTTAAAACCACCAAGTTTAAAATCACATGAATATATTCAGTGAATAAAGTATCATACTTTCATGTTTGAATGCAAATATTTAAATTCTATTTTACAGCAGCGCTCACGATATTATTACCGGCCTTGATGCAGTAAGCTGTGATGTTGGAATACATTGCTTTCATGGCCATGTTACACCATGTCAGGGGCTTAATGTAGATATAGAGGGGTAGGTCAGTACCGCTTTTGTTTGTTACTATGATGTGCGGAAGAAGGAGACAAAAAATAAATAAAGATAGAAAGAAGAGCTCGGTGTAGCTGTCTCTTTTCCTTGTTCAGACATAATAAGAAAAAACTTAGTGCTATATAGCGATTATCAAAAAGAATAGAATAATTCTGGCGCTGGCTTTCACGGGTCTATGCTATTACTACATTAGAACAAAATTTGTACTGTAGAGATAGACAACCATTTCTTCCGTACGTAGTGGTTTCACCCACGAATTCTAGTTAAGACGCAAGGAAAGCCTCCTTGCGTCAATAACGAATCAACTAGAACAAAACTAGGACACGAAATACGTATTTAAGCCTGAAACAGTACCGCTAAAGAAAAAACACCTACGAGATCCTAAAAATATGTTGTATTAAACCTCTTACATAATACCGAATAAAGCACGCCTATAAGATGAAAAAGGAATTGCCTCGAATATATACGGAGTGACCTATATTATGTCTTACCTAAAGATACATAGGTAGGTACTCAAACGTGTCATGAACACGGCTTCTGATTTCTTCGTCCACTTCAATATTCTGTGACACCAAACATTTTTTGGCTACAGGATTAAAGATAAGTGGACTCTGTCTACGCTAAGGACGCTGAAATATGATTGTCAAGGTTATGTTCGTTCAGACTTCAAAGTAGGTCATTTACGTTGGGTTTTGTCTTATTTGAGACGGGACTTATTGAAATTGGCAATATGTAGGTAGACGATGAAACTAATTAGAGCAAGATTGCCATTTGCCGAAAAAATCGTCAGCATTGCCAATCAACGTGGCAATGTTGCCAACTTTTCGGGCGTTTTTCCCGTTGACAGCGATGCGGATGAATTTTTCGTCGCCCTATGATTCTTTTTTTCATGAACATAATATTTACATAATTAAAATTATATCCTGATGACGAAGTAATAAGAACATGAGCAAAATGAAATTTATTTTCAGTTGAAACTTTAATACCCAACTGACCAACTATGATATACAATAAAAATAACATCTCTCACATGATTAAGTTTGACAACGAACAAAAAATATACGCAGTGCATTTTTTTCAATTAACAGTACAACAAAAATAACAATAAAACGACACATATGAGCACAACCGCAGTTTCAGTAACAAACATATTATACAATTTATGTAAACGTCCATTTGAGCGACGTCCATTGAAAATTGAGCTGCGACGCTTCATTAAGCTTCATCTCCCATTGTTCCGAGGCCTTTTATACGAGAGGCGAGGGAGACCAAGCAATTCTGGTGATTTTGAGAGGAATTCCCGGTATGAAACCTCCCTGGTTCGGGGGCATGCGGTGGCCATACGTCATGCCCGACACTCAGTAGCTGTCCCACGGGGATAGAGCGGAAACATTCAGTAATCCAACCACTGAAATTATACGCCGACCTTCGAACAGAAATATCTTACTGAAACCTATCACGAACTGTGTCGAACGTGGTTCTGGTCGCTGTTTTGGCATTAGTAAAGCGTGATGTCACATGAATACATCGGGAGCTGAGAAGGTTACAGATCCTTACATCATCAATATCTCATCTCTAAATTATTACACAATAACACTCAATGTGGCTCTTAAAGTCATTATTTCAAAGTTTCCATGGTGTAGGTACAATAAAGAGTATTATATAACAATATATAACATAACACATTTTCGAGACCTGATGATATGTATAAAGATATGTCTGTGACCTTCTCTTGCTTCTAAGATATCATTATATGCTCCTTTTTATCCTAAAACCTGAATTTAAAAACAACAAAAGAGAGCATCGCATGCACGCTTTCAGTTATCTTCAATCTTGATTGTATTAAGCGTCGCCTTGGAGTTGCTTCCAAAGGTTACATTATATAACGCCATTAACAAAGTTTCCAATGGCAATGAAACAAAATGTAACAAGTGCAAACTTCCACTAGCAATTATAAGGTAGGTTAACTTCAGTTCGGTTCGAGCACCGAAGTTTTCCTCCGAGGGTTTTTACCGAAGCCAGGTCGTCGTATGAATAATGTGGCGTACGAGTGCCAGCGAATAATATTTGTTCGGAGAATATTTTTAAGAGAAATTGTTCCCGGTAGTGTTTCAGCTAAACGTGGGATGAGCGATTTCTTGGTAATGCAGCCTGTGAATTCTACGAAAATCTGTATTGTGGTACTGTACAGTTCTTTGAATCACATAACGTTTCACTGTTCAGAGATACCACTAGCAATCTACGTAATGTACTTCGCTATTGTCAGCTACCGCATCCTTGCGTGGTATTATGTCATTAAATCTCAATCACATTTCGCTTTTTCTTCTACATTGACACACAAAAAAAGGTAATTTATTGCGGCGTCTACACAAATCGTAATCGATGGGTTCAATAGTGATTTTTATCGTAAAAGTACGTAGACAGACAAAAACGTAACCGAATTAATCAAATATATCTAGATTAATTCTCTTGTGATTTCGTTTCTTACAAAACGGACTTAACGAAGAGATTGTTTATAGCCAAAAGGTGATAAGTCTTAAGAAGTCGTTATATATTTAATGCTTTATTGTTTTGTCTATTTAATAGATGTGCACTAAAAATCCCCCAGATTGAGTCACCCACATGAATAAGTTTTTATTGATCACGCCCACAGGCTGAACTAGGTTGAGCGGAGGTTTCGGGCGATTCGCTTAAATCGAGATATGCACTGCATTGTATGTATATCGCGTACGTGAAACCGACCCAGTGGCGTTGGGAATCGATTCACTTTATCCAATTGTAATCACTTGAACTGAATTGTAGTTTTAAAACGCTGAATCACTGCAGTGAGAGGAAAATACCAATAAGAGGCAAGTTTGTACTATCATTTTCGAATGTTTAAGATACAAGTAAGTTATAATTCGTTAAGTCATTGCGAACATCCATTAATTAGGTTAGCTCGACATGGGGGACATCAAATGTCATTAAAAGAGAAGGGGTGTCATTAAAAATATCTCGTCAACTTTTTCATTCTAAGAAATAAAACAAAAAATGTTTATTTACTTTTTTGGAATGTCCACAAAGACAGAAAATTCTTCGGTAATTCTCGGGGTGAGGGATTTGGGGGTGCTCCAAATTGAAAGAAGACGTAATTATAATTAATGGACGTCTCCATTTGTTGCACCATGAACAATAAATATGTAACTTCTAGGCACTTATTTGTTCTTGTGCTAAAAAAAAACCCCTCAATAATATTATATCTCAATTCTCAGACTATAATATCAAAAGAAACTTGTACGCTATATATTTTTGTTGCGTTTTGTTTCTACACATAATTAGAAATATGACGGTCCTTTGTTTCATCAGAAGTTGAAGGAAACAATGTGACGCTGCGTTGTCTATGCCGACGCGACGTACCGACGCGTTCGCTATGGTCAATATTCTTACAGTTGGTAACAATGACTGGCTGAAAATTAAGCCGAAAAATTATGTTTAAAAATGGAAAATTAAATGTGGAACTATGTTTTAGAAGTTTTGTTTCTATTTTTAGAATGGTATCTATGGTGGTTTTTTTTTGTTTCCGGATTTGTTTTTAGGGAGTAAATTTTTTAGAACGAATTTCGATAGAAAATCGATTTTGATCAAAATCTCACATGTATCCAGCATTCTATATGGTCGTGACACACAATCTATTCAAATAATAGTTGAAGCGTATTTTCGTTATTTCAAAAGAACAACTTTTGATTAATTGCATATGAAAGTATGTACGGTAGTCATTTTTTTTGTCCGTCTGTTTGTTTGTGGTAATCTCCGAAACGGGTGGACTGATTTTGACTTTACCTTCAATGGTAGATAGCTGATGTAATAAAAAGTAATTAAAGGTACGTTTATTTTAGAAAAATAATTAGGGTTACGCGCAAAAGAAGGAAACCCATGTTTTGTGAAATTCCACGTGGACAAAGCTGCGGCCCAGCTAGTTAAGAATAAGAATGGAAAAAGGAGATTAGCCAAAAATGTTTTACTGAAACGAAAAAATACTTTATATTATAATAAACCTTGGGCAAATGCATCTCTGAGATAGTACCTGTAGGTACACTAAATTGATTTAATCTTTATATATAATTCTACTGTACGTGTGTATGTAACTGAACTCCTCCTGAACGGCTGGACCAATTAGAATGACTTTTTTTGTATGCGTTTGGGTGGCACCCATAATGGTTTAGATTCACAATTGGACCCGGTAGGTGGCGCTGTACGGGCAGGATGACGTCTGTTCGGACCGCTAGTTTTATATAATCTTCTTTGATTCGCAACTAGATAGGTTAGGTTATAGGAAGATACGTACGCTTCCTCGTTGCATAGTCAATGAGCAATCAAAGTCATTATTGATACATTTTTAATTGATTTAGACGTATTGTAATAGCAGTTACTAAAAGGCAGCCGACCAAGGAGGATAATTGACGATCTAAGTGACTGAAAAGAGTCAGGTCACCTAATCTTTGCCAATAAACCGTAAAACGTTTAACGGCACGGTAGGGGCAGTGGCTGAGCGATTGACTGCTGCGCTGCATGTCGCAGGTTCGATTCACGCGCGGAACAAATATTTTTATGGCCTACAGGTGTAGCTGTTGTTCCGAGTCTGGCTGTTTGTGTTTGTGAGTTTCAATGTTTGTAAACGCACCCACGATACAGTAGAAATTCATAGTGTAGGGTAACGTGTTTAAAAAAAAACTCATTTTTACCTTGAGACCTCACTTGAGACGGAGAAGTATGTTAGACTTCTACCGGTCAAATTCACCCAGTAATATATAATTTAATAGCCAAACGATGGATCGATTGTGTGAAAGATGATATGGCTAGAAAGGAGGTAAGTATTGAGATGACAGCAAAGAGTATAAGGAAGAATAAGGCACAATGCGCCGACTCTAAATAAATTGAGCTTTTTCATTTTGGTCGTAAACGCAACTGCTAAGCATGATGTCTTGGGTTCGATTGCCGGGACGAACAAAATGTTATTGGGATTTTTCATTAAGAATTTTTCAGTATAAGCCCAGAATCTGTTAGACTCACCCCCTATTACATGGGACTTAAGAACATAACTGGTGAAATTTACGTGTACTGTAGCTATACCTCTGCCTAATTCGTCGAGGAAATACAGGCGTGATGTATGGATGGTTTTTTCATTTTTAAATGACGTACCAGCACTGCAACGTCACGTATCCAATACGTTTCAATACGTGACGTTATAGATATGGATATTTTTTAAATCAATGTTACACGACTGCGCACGGAAATGCAGATATATACGTATGAACTGATTTATTTTTGTGGTTAACCCGTAACTGTCGAAGTAAATACTTTGATTACATACATATTTCAGATGTGTAATTTTATAGGTCCGGTACTCGCCAATCTATATCATAAAGAGGTATTTTTTTATTTTTTTTCGTCTCGTAAACCAAAAATGACGACGGTATAGTGAAATTGCGCGTGACGTCACGCCGTGCTACACTTTTCGTTAAAAGTGTAGCACGACGTGACGTCACAAGCCCCTTCTCCTGAACTTTGATGTGCTATATCATTGTCACTTTTTATTGAATTAAGTAAGCAAAAAATACGTGTCCAATATTTTTTGGTAATCTTACTGACAGACTAAATAGACTTAATATATTTTTACCTAGGACACATCCCTATTGTAAACATTTGTTCACTGTTACAAAGCTACATTATTCGTGAGTGCTATAGATTATTTTTATTTTCTAAGCTACGCTTTAAAGGTGGTGGAGGGATGTTAAAGTACGAAATCCACGCGGATAAAGTCGCGAACGAAGTGCTAGTACATAATAAATAGAAATGGATTACTATTTACCAGTGTTTAGAAACTAGAGCCACATTTGTACGCCTCTTGGCATAACATAGCGTTCTATATTAAGAATCAGAATCTTTAGAACTGTATTTGTTCTTCTATTTTTGCTACACAAATAAAACGATTAGATTTCATTTTTGATTTGTGCTCTTAATTTGTAAATTTAGAAAACTATTGGGTAAAATAATGATCAATACCTATATCGTATAGGTATATATATATCACTACCAGTAAGTATTTAGAAAATATAACGGTTTGAATTAATTTATTTCTTCAGATTACAAATCACTTGTTCAGAAATAAATACTAAAAATTACTTGATTTGTACATATTTGCGCTCCACGAGTAGCAGGAGCTTAGATTGTTAACATTGCGAATAAAAGAGGGTAGTTATTAAAAGTTGGTGCGCGGTCGACGTGCAGTGACTCATTATCTTCGTTTTCATGTTTCAAATCTAAGGGCTCTATATCATTCTTAGTTTCTATATCATATACATCTTACTCTCTATATCATTACTTATTATTTACGCACGGAAAAAATATTTTTTGACCTACAGATATTTGTTCCGGGTCTGGCTGCCTGTGTATTGGAGTTTAAATGTTTGTAAACGCACACACGATACAGAATAAATTCCTATAGTACCTACTAGTTACCTATAGGTAATAACATGAGGAAATTAATATAAACTTTAAGTCATAATGAGCTGTCTGTTTCATCCTGAACAATAGTTAATTAAATATGATTAATTTATTTATTGCACCTACATCATCATAGCTAATTAATTGTTGGTTTTAATCAATCTTTTGCTAAGCGGCTGAGAACCAATCCAAGTATTCAAGTACTTGTAAAAACCCACAATAAATTCTTAAAGTAAAAAGACAAATAACACGTGAATAATCTTAAATCACCTATGTTTATAGCCTAGGTACACTTCTTTGTAAAAGGCAAAGCCAAGCTAAATCTAGCCTATAATAATCACAATTCTGGAATCCACTGTTTACAAAACTGAAATTAGAAACGCTACCAAAATACATGGAACTTTAAACTACATTCATACTTAAAGATAACATTACGCATCTATTCCTCGAAGGGTAAGCAGGATTTAGGTACACCCGCTCATTGCCAGTTATCTAAACTTATAATATTTCCTTTTAATTTTGTAAAGAGATTTTTTTTTTGTTTGTAGTTAGTCTCTGGAAGTTTAATTGTTTGAGCGAAATAAATTTTCTTAAACCAAGTCCTGACCCGATTTTGAAAACTGTTTCAGTACCTAGTAGAAAACTATTTTATTGCTGCGATTATTTGTATCTAAGAAATAGAATGTACTGTTCCTATGAGTTAGGTCACGCGAAGGACGTCGTGGGATTTTTTAAAGGTCCCGTGTGTGTGTTTACAAGGTGGGCCATTGCCAAAATCTCCCGAGCACAAACTATTATAAAAAGAGTAAGAGTTTCTTGCCCATTCTTCTCCATACGTAACCTTTTGGAAGGGGCAACTAGAATAATTTAAATATATTATATTCATTTTAAATTTGACGTTCAAAACTGCATTTTGAATGGTCTTATCGTAATAAATTATTTAACTTTGACACTAATTCAGAATCGGATCTGCTATCTACTGATAGGAATATCTATGTACGAAACCCACATACTGCTCAACCTGAAACCAGAAACAGAGCAGTCGCTTATCATGACTCCAAAGACTCAAAATAGTTACATTTCAGATATCTAAATAAATACTATTTGCAAATCTGAAATTAGCAGATTAGAATTTTACTTTTACTTTGGGGTTGTGTGGCCTCAACATATTAAACTCCCCTGTACAATTGTATTCCCCTTAGGATGAGACAGAGATATACCTGTAGCAGGTACATCCTCATTTCAACAGTTATGTAAAAAGGGGACGAGCCTATTCCCAACAACCGGCCCCATATCTAGGCCCCAGGTGGAGCTGAGAAATTCCTTTCGCCATCGAGGCAATCCAAACTAAATTAACATAATCCTATTATTAACCGGCATCCAATATTACCAGCTAACTAGTACTACAAGGAGAATTACCATAATTCTATTTGAGCAAGCACAAAATCGAACACCTTTTATTCGGGATCACGTACGGAAGCCGTTGGAAACTCATTGATGAAGCCCTACACAGCAGATTGTGTCCCACTTTTCATAAAGTCGAAAGCGAAAGCCTGTCATCGCCTACATTACTTCTTTTGTTTTTTTTTTATTAGTCGGTATGTACTTACTGTAAAAACTTAAAACCTCCATGGATATTTTAAAAATTAATGGTACGAGTATGTAATGAGATGAACTTACTTATTCGTATTTAGAATAGACAGACGGCAAAAGTAATCTCTCTAAAATCTTATGTAATATTAACTAGGTGTGACCCGCATTTTCACCCACTCCTGAGATTGCAATATGAACTCTTCAAACCTGAATGATAGTTCCAGAAATAAGCGCGTTCAAACAGAAACACAAAATAACTCTTCAGCTTTATGATATTAGCATAGATAGATATGGAATACTCACTATGTTACACTACCTCTTATTCCAAACTAGGTACCTAAGTTAGGTTAGGTTACATTATCTTTGACAATGAAAACGATACGTATTGTGGGCTAGACAGTAGAGTTATGATAGTTCACGTATTACTAATATTATATTAATAGTCCTTATTAGTATGTTATATCAGTATAAAATATTAACAATAATAACCTAACCCCCTTACAAATAATAATTATAAGAGAATAAACTTACAAAACGAAACTTACTTACTTTTTTGGTGTACAATAATGATTATTATATTTGTTGATTTATTATGTAAAAATTATATGTAAATAATTAAATTAGTCAATAGATTTATTTTGTAACTTTCGGTTGAATATAATAATCATTTTAATCAACATCCGTTTCCGACAAAATATTATTTTGATTATAAAGTCGTGATACCTTAGTAGTTTTGCTCTCTCCGTGCTACAAGTCAGACATATAACCTTAATAGTGGTAACTGAATACATTAAAGTTCAGTAATAAGTATAAAGTCTTTCACTTATCACCCATAACTTATAATATTATATTGTAACCACGTGTGCATACCTTATTATATCTACAATCACTTCACAAGAACCGCCAGAATATTGATTGTGCAAAGTACATTCAAAAAACGATCTTAGTAATATTAAAACTTGATTTGAACTAGATTTTTAGTCATAAAATAACGACAGTCAAAGCAAACTGAATCTACAAACTAAAAATCAACTGTGCAATGCAATGGGCTCTTGTTGTTCACGGTTCACGTCCAGCACAGTACTGTTATAACTCAAATAAATTTAAACAAGCCAATTAAGACTTTATACACAACAGTTAATTCACATGAACATTCATGAAATCATTCTTGTCCAGAATTCTGAGTCTATATGAATACAAACAACACTATCACCCGTAGAATATCACAATTCAACACGTCTCCCACACTGCTTGTTACGCTTTGCAAATCTGGTATACCGGCGCCAATATACAACCCAGAAGTGGCCACTCCACCCAGTATATTTTATAACACGCAAGGGAAGGATTCAGCTTCCTACGTGCCAAGCAGTAAAACTTTTACAGTATAAACGGACTAAATTTTAAAACATTTTTAGAAACGAGATTTTTGTGTGCGAATTCAATTGTGTTAATAGATTTAGGAGAAGCGCGGGAGTAGAGCAGGGGTGGTGGTAGAAACTGCAATTCTACTAGTAGTCGAGTTCTTTATGTTTACTCGGCTGCCAAAGATCCATCTGTCGTCATCCATTGATACCTACATTACGTTTCACATAGTATTTATTTAAAGTTCTGTCTATCAATATCTCAATACCCATTTCATTTCATTAACTTTACCACAACATTCCTATGTTTTGATATAGTATAGTTGTCGGTTAGAATTAATACGTATAAAACATTTTAGCGTCGAATACACCTCAACACACCTGTACAATTGAAGACACCTGGAATAGCTCTTCAACTATTGCAGGTGTCTTTAATAAGTAGATATTATACTCGTTTGTCGTTAAAACCCAGAGCTGTGGGTCTGTTTCGCACATGATTCGCAGCATTATGCTGACCGATGACCCTTTTGTGTGCAAAAGACGCATATTTTCCCCATTTCTTTCATTTTGTATTTTATTTCTACATATGCATTAGAAGTCCATCTATGCCCTGGCTAAGCAATAGCAGTCGAATAGGTCAATCTTCAACATTAGTCAACGCTTACCACGGTATATTATGAATTGGTGGCGAGAACCCTCCGTTCCACGGTAAGCGCGTTAATCCGTTAGTCCCGGTTGTCATTTTTATATCTTTGACAGTCGTTAGAAGCCCGAACATCTGACAAAAATACTTAATCTTACTAAGAAGGAGGATCGTGTTACCCAGTTACTGGGTCGAAGAGGTCAGATCGCTCCATATAAAATACTGATAGTCTGCTGCGGTTAGACTGGAAAATGAGCCCAACATAGAGAATAAAAGACTAGGCAGATGATAATTTAAATTGCATAGTAGCAGCAAATAATCTTATTTTTATTATCTTTCTTTCTTTGATCTTAATTCAATCGGGAAAACCTAATCGATAATCAGTTTTAAATTTATGCTCGACAAAGATCGTTTACAGTTCTTTTTGCTGATAAATTATGGTTCACGACTTTTCAAGTAGATATCGTACAAGGCTACGAAGGCATTATGTACCATACCCGGACGATGAGAAGCGGTATTCTCCTATTCGCTAATAAGAACATTAAGAGACCTCTTTATGTTGTTATTACTCATTAAGTTTGTCAAACAGTTTAGTGGTCTCTAAACTGCTTGACAAACTTAATGATCATGAGTTATGTATCTGTCACGACAGATCATTGTAAGAGTCAATTAGCCCAGGTTTACATGTGAGGGCCCCACGAACAGATAAATAAGTCGCAGGATAATTTGATATCGTTTTTTTGCGAAATCCCTAGGGTTCTTGCAAAACTCCGTATTATTTGAAATCAGGATGTTTGCTTAATTCTGTTGGTTACTTCAATGCTGATAATCTCAAAGTCAATTTTGAAATCTTTATTAAATAAATAAATAATGCTGGACAATCCACACAGCATCATCTAAGCAGAGCTTGTGTTATGGGTACTAGATCACTGATACATTTAATACAATACATTACATATATAGATATTTTTATTATACATAGCAAATACCCAGAACACCCGTAACATATATTTGTAGATCGTACGAACATTTGTCCCAGGGCGGGAATCGAACCCGCAACCTCCTGCGTCGCAGGCGGACATTCGCCCGATGCGCCACATAGGTCGTAAAAAAAAAAAAAACAAATTCTGTTTTTCAGATCTTAACTTGAATGTAGCTGTTAAGTAATCAGTGCTTTGGTCAGTGTTTAACGATCATATTAGCCAAACAGCATTGACGTCTTTTCCGATCTACGTAAGCAATTTTAGCAAAAGTTCTGATATTAGCCCCCATTATTGCGATTTTTATCTCAGTTTTCAACAATTCAGTCATTTGCAATAAACTAAATTTTAACTGTCCCACGACATATACAAGACAGAATATGTTTCTCCTAATAACTATGACGTTTATACATTATATCTCATGAAAATCACACGTGAGACCACTTAAGAAATAAAGCAATGATCAAAGAGAGACACAGATGTGGTTTTATATCCGACCCAAATACCGGATACTTTTAGAGAATCGGTGATATTATTCCTACAAGATATTTGAAGGAACGCATATGTTGACCCATTAATTGTAAAAGTAAACCTGGAATGGCTGAAATGTGTCTTATGAAGACGAGAAGTTATCTACTGTCAATGGAGTGAGACGGTAGATATTATTATATCTTTGACAGTCGACGACAGACGGTACGGTTGGTGCAGTGGCTGAGCGATTGACTGCCGCGCCGCGTGTCGTGGGTTCGATTCCCACACGGAACAAATATTTGTATGGCCTACAGGTAGTTGTTCCGGGTCTGGCTGTTTGTGTAAGTGAGTTTGTATGTTTGTAAACGCACCCACGATACAGGATAAATTCCTAGTGTGGGGCAACGTTTAAAAAAAAAAAAGAAAAAAAAAAAAGTCGTTACGGGTAGTCAGAAGCCTGAGAGTCGGCCCGTCTTACCAAGGGGTATAGTGTTGCCCAGTAACTGGGTTGTGGAAGTCAGATAGGCAGTCGCTCCATGTAAAATACTGTATTCAGCTGCATCCGGTCAGACTGGAAGCTGACCCCAACATAGTTGGGAAAAGGCTGGCAGATGATGAATGGAGTGAGATGGCACGAGTATGCCTTTATACAGTTATTTGCAAACAGTGTCTAGTTCAGTTTTTGAAATTAAATTAAATTACTTTATTTCAGAACTAGTTCAAAAATTGTTAAATTAAAAATGTTGTGAATTTATAAAATTATACAATAACAAAAATATATACCATTATCTAAGTCTACATTTGGGTTTGGATCCAGAGTTCTCAATATGTAGCCTGGTCCAGTACCGCATTATTAGGTTTATGAATATGGAAAGCTGGTTGCAAAATTCAACTCGTTCATGTTTTTTTGTGGTTTTTATTGGATATTCTGCACTTCCTTTGTACGATGTACTTTCAAACAGACTTGTCTCTGATTCTTGCTTATCAAATTCTGAATCTGTTCAGCAATCACAAATTACTGTTCCTATAGCAACGTATAGGATATTGGGAGCCATAGCCATTACAAAGATGGTTGGGAGGCGCCTTTAGCGAGTGCGGTTACAATCTGGTGTGAACGAGTCTGTACGGTGGGGGATTTTTTAGTCAAATCCACTCCCACTTACAGGGACGAAGCCTGACAGAGTCCTAACAGTGGCAACGTTATATGCTCATTATGTTCATGTCTTCTAATGCCCCATATCTTTGTCTCCAGATGCGAGGATGGTGGAGGCGGCGCGGCGACAGGCACGGGTGGGCGCGCGGCGTCGCTGCGGCTCGCGAACGGGCGAGTCGCGGCGCAGTCGGCGGAGCAGCTGCCGCACTCGCCGGCCGACTGCGCGTCCGTGCGCATTTCCATGGACAACACCAACACCTGCTGCACCGACTCGCTCGTCACCGCCCTCGACGACGAGACATTGCTGCTAGGTAAGCTACTACAAATTTCTCTCCAAAGTAGGTACAGCAACAAGCGTAAGATGGGTAGGTCTACCACCACGATGCACAAAGCCATTCAGAACGGAGACAAACACGAGAAAGAAGAAACTCTGCCTTTTAATCCTCCTTCCTTGACCTTTTCAATCCGATTGACTATGTAGCCTAAGATCTCCTAAGAAGTGGAAAACGGGAAGGCCTAAGACTTTTCTCGGTTTACCGAACTGACTTACCCATCAGCTGGGCCTAGTTGCCATAAATAAACAAATAATCAATCTATTAATACGTACTACGCTACTAAGACATGAGTACGGTAGCCCGCATATGAGCTGTTAAGGAAATCTCGCCATCTTGGTCAGCTCAAGGGCATTACCAAGCTTGTTGAATGTCGTGTGAAGTAACAAGTGACGGAAGCTGGTCTTTGACTTTGTCATGCACCTCATACTGCTATACTGCTGTTTAACACCACTAAGATGTACTTCGAAAAAAGCATAATAAAAGTATGGCGTGGTAGTAAAATATCAAACAATAATTTTATACAAACTAAGGCTTCATAACTAACCTACCCTTAAAAACACGGTTAGAAGCAAGTGTAAGTAGGATATACCATAAAAAGGGGTCCAAATAACAAAACTCGATTAGGACTCGTTTACTAACGGAATTGAAATTAATAATTTCTACACCCTGTTAGTAATAAATAGATAATATTGAATTAACGTAAAAATCCCACTCAAAGTTTCAATCCATATTATTTTTAAATTTATTCACAACTATGATATACTGAACTTGTGCTTGCCTAATAAATTTAAACCAAAATGGTCTAGGAGAGTTGTATTTTCGATTTAAAAATCTTTCCAATTTGAGTTACGTTTTCGCCAACCGTTCGTGCTCGGGGCCTCTGAACTGCATTAAAACGCGTGACTAAGATGCCTGCGCTTCACTCTGTCACTGGCAAATACATTCGTGACGGTATTCACCCCGCTTTATTGGCTAGGAGGACAGGCAGAGGCAGATTTAAATCAAGTGCCAGCGGCTGTGACCTCCCGAAGTATGCAAAGGTCGGATACGTTGGCTCGTGGTTCCGCACGATACTACATACTATTACTGACGTATGCAGCTTCAACCCTGTACGTAATTGTCTTGACCCATTTAGTATTTCTTTTTCCTGGCGATGACGTCACGACTAGTTGTTTAAGTTTTCTTATTGCATCAAGGATTGAAATCTGCTAGGCGATACTCGTTAGGCCGTCAGCAAGCCTAGTGAGGACTCTCACTAGACATAGACATCGTTTTTTCTAATAAGGTTGACAAACTTTATTAGATTGATTAAATAAATGTTATCTTAGCATTTAATTTTTTAACCCGATATCGCTTTTAAATTAATTGCTTTTTTTTCATTAACAATTTAATTAAACGCTAAAAACATTTATATCACTTGCCGATAAACGTATCATCTTTGCTGTTAAACAAATGACTATCACTACAGCCGCACCTGATGGCCTTAGTGACGGTGCTAAATTCTTTGTTGGCGCATAGAAATCCTAACCAAGATCTTCTTGGAATTATTTTAAAAACAACTCGTAAAACACTTTATCTGACACATGAATTGAAACCATGACGTCACGCCGAACAGCTACACTTGCGGTCACTAAACAAAAGACAGAGTGGTAATCACTTTTCTTCTTAAAATAGAATTAGGTCTTGATTAACGTTTTTAGGGCGTTTCCTGAATCCCAGTAACTCATAAAAAAACTTTCAAAAATAACGTTTTCCGTTCCAGTTACCACGTTATTTCGGTAACCGAATCAATAGCGAAAAAATACATTGGAATTCTTAAATCGGAACCGAAACCGCTGACTCATTGATTAAAATCATCTGCGTCAGGGTCAACGACAGAGCCGATTAACAAGAATTTAGTTTGGAAACCTCAGATTTCTAGGAGAGAATCTTAAACCCACATCCACACTGACAACTGCACGATTGCTTCTCTCAATGCTACACTGCCCGCTAGGTTACATGATCCTAGCAAAATAATGCATGTTACATAACATACCTACATAAACTCACGCCTTTTCCCATGGGGGTAGGCATAAACTACGGTGCGCCACCTGCTACGATACTGACATGCCCCTTTTGCTTCGTTTACGTTCATACGTCGCAAGTACTACGCACCTGACCTTTTTGTAGATCATCACCATTAAGTGTATGTCTTATTAGGGCGTCTTCTCCCGGTGTTCCACTTACGTCTGCCTTAAAAATCCCTTTTGTCAGTCATTTATCCTTTCAACGTGACCAAACATTTTTTTTTTGTTAAAAAAACTTTGTCCCACACTAGGAACTTCTCCCGTGTCGTGGGTGCGTTTACAAACCTTACCTTATATTTGAGCATACTATTTTCAATTTTTTTCACTACATCTTCTTTTAAGCCACAACGTTGTTTTATAAAATTATTCCTCAATCTATCACAATTACGTACAAATATGGTACACCGATAAATATACCAACAGGTACAAATATGCATATATCGTACGCCGATTCTTGATGTCACGCTGCATGTCTAATTTCTCGATTGTTCAAACGACGCTACCCTAAGCGAAGCTCCTGGCTGTGTGGCTTCAGCTTTAGTGTTGAAACAGCTTGCTAAGCTCTGTCAATAACGGACCTAGGGAAACCACATTAATATCAATAGGTTACTGTTAGTTAGCAGCCGTAACTGGCCGTAAGGTCGGTACAAAACGATGTATCCTGTTCAAACGGATTCTAAACAGATCCGAACGAGTATAATCCTGATCGTATCTAGTCTATTGCCCTACCGATCGGTTTGTTGGCTCCCATTATCTTGCTCCTTACAACTGAGTCCACAAAGAGGAGATTATAACAGTGGACCCTACGGAACTGGGCCCAGGTTTGAAACCCAGGCCAGGCAAAGTGTTCTTGAGTCTTAGTCCGGAATCTGGATTTTTATTCAGTATACAGCAATAGGCTCGCTACTACTTAACTGGCGAAACGTTAGAGTTAATATACCCAAACCTCTCTCTATAATACAAGCGTGATGTTAAGATAAAATATAATATCTTATCTTAACTTATGTCTAACCAAGCTTCCGAAGTCGATTTTGAAGCTGTTTCACAAATATTCATTTTTAACTTCTCCAGACACGTTACGTTTCCATAACAACCACAATTTGTCTTCATCTCTTTTTTTTCACATTTTATCGTCGGCAGATAGGCACCACTCAATAAAGTGGCTACTTGCCTTAAGTTCTTGTTCTTTCCAACACAAACTAGACGACGATATTTTATAACAAAGATGGCAGCAACCGATTCTTTTGAATCGAGGTTTATGTCTACATATTGTATAATTTATAACTATGTTTAGACTATCCAACGTAATGCCTATATCTTTTAACTTGATCAATGTGTAACTACAATACTGAATAAATACCCCGTGCGTCATTCTAGTTTGAATGAACGGGGTAAAAGTAATCCGCATTCGTCACGATGGGAAGTACCTTCTTGAGTTATTCAGTTATTTCTTGCAAAAAATTACCGGATTGACGTACCAGAATACCCCACCCGAAACATAGCAAAGGCTGCATGAATCAATTACATAAGGAAGATTACTAAAACGTTTGCTGAAACCGAGTAAAAGGTCACCGTTTAAACTTCCGTCTACAGTAACAGTTTTTGCCGGCGCGAGTGAATCACAGAAACGACGACGAAATATCATAACGCCCCGGAACTCGGTCACCAATCACAATTTAATTTCTCCCAACTCGTATATACACCGGAACCTCACTGGAACAAAAAAGTGTAAAGCGAAGAATCGGCCCGCGATGGTAGCCCGCGCGGATATGAAACACATTTCCTGAAACAATTAAGACACACCAGCATTAAACTTGCAAAGTTGACGCCGCTCTCCGTCCGAGCGGTTAAACATTCAGCGATACCGCTCGCTCCTCGCTTCCCTTCCGAAACGATCGAAAAACATACCGATAGGTATTTGGACCAGCTCATAAATACAACCATAGAAAGCTCGAGGGAAAACAGCGATCTTTATATCGAGCTCTACTAATCACTGTAACGCGGGCACAGCTCTGAGTGGGCATCAAGGAAACAGAACTATGTGTCATGTCACTACAATGTTTATTATCAACTAATTGAGTCCAGCCATAGAATCTTGTCATTCTTGTAAGTTTTAAAAGCCCAATTTAGATAGTAACAAGTGTAATTTACCAATCAGCAATAGTTCCAGCTTTAATTATCCGCACTTAACGTGCGTGTAATTGGTGCAATTTGTTGTTTGACATTGTATTGAAATTTGGTAGCGGATTGTTTGGGCAGCAGGAGCAGCTATCGGCTGTGTAACAGTTAACATTGACCATGAATGTTGGGCATGATGTGCGGGCAGCGGTCACAGCGCACAGGAGGCGAGGCGCGCATGGCGGCTGGCTCGCTTCCGCGGCCGTGAGGCGACTCGCTCCGAGCAGGCGAGCAGTCCTCCGCCGCCCAGTAGAGCGCGATGACATGCCGCGCACAACCCCCCACAACTAAAGCTCTATACATACGCGAACCAAGCTTGCCGACAATACAATAAAACAAAACGTGTGTTCGCGTGTGCAGTGATAAATATCAAAGGATTTGTTACAACGTGAACGAATATAATCAAGAAAAATGTCGCGAAGGGGATTTTGTCACGTTCGTAGATAATTTGAAATTTCAGTGTCAAAGCTTATAAATGTTGTCCATGTCTAAATGTTCGGGTTTGTTTTGTCTCGTCAGCTGGGTATAACTAAGGGACTAACAATGAAATTGATTGTAAAGAATTATGAATTCATGGGGAACAATTAGGTAATATTGTTCAGTTCTGTGATACAAATATTACAGTAAAAATAAAGACTCGACAATTCAACCAAGTATTAATAAAAATGATAAAACTTATTAATCCTAGCTAAATATCCTATTTTGCCTTCAAAAACGAAAAAAAAAAATATGTTTAGTGAAAAACAAATTGAGTTCAAAATAGGATAATTAAATACGCCTCAGCAAAATAAACAAATTAAAACAGTGTAATAAAAATAAGCTTCAAAGCAATTTTTGTAACGACGTTATCGCATGTCCTAACCTTGTGTAACAAAATCTAAATGTCACATTTATCAACATTGAAAAAGTAACATCATTCATCACTGAAGCCATAGAAAAGGTGCATAACTAACAGAAATAATTATAAAAGTGGGTTAACACATACTTCGTGCTTTGTGCCAAACGGATTGCCACACCATCGCGATCACGCTCCGATTACTGCGATACTGAGAATAGAAGAGATCCCCCAAATATATACTTGATATTATTTAAGAACCATTAACTTATCCAGACTGAACTACTAACCTAGTTAATAGATTTTAAAATCGATGAAAGTGTAGGAAAAGTTTGCGGTGTGAATTATAAGAAAACATTGAAAGAGAAACAGGCGAACGAACGAACGAAAAGATTAAAATGAAATCAACACCTACTTAAATATCCAAATCAATATTTTTTAATAAAATAAATACTGGTTATGTCAGCGTAACAAACTCAAAGAGAAAATATTTAAAACAACCGATTTCTGTAAAGTATACCCGATTAGAATTCGCAAACAATAATTCGATTCAAACACGGTACAAAGTTCTCGAATTCCAGAAATACCACAGATGTTAAATTAGTTGCGTTGAGAATCAAAATAACGTGCAATAACAACCGGTAATATTTGTGGGCACAGTGTAACGTGTGTCGAAGACGATCGCAATCCTGTCGTGATTACCCTCAAGTGTATGCTGGAGCAGCTGCCACACTTGATATCGGCCTCATCCGATACCCCAGTTCAATTGATATAATCCACGATCCCGAACTACCAACACATATTGCTTACAACCACTTGAGTCTTGACATTGCAACTACATATATTGTGTTCGCATTCGGAGTCACGTGGAGCGAACGTCGCACGATGACAATTAATTCATGTTTATTAAACAAATTAACGATACAAGTGTGGCATTAGATACTCAACAGCTAATTGCCGACGGGGAACACTGAAGTGGCGATGAGAAAAAAACCTCGTAGACTATATTGCGAAAGGTTGAAACCATGAAACCGGAACGGTATCGACGCGATGATAAAAACGTAATTTCTGTCATTCAGGTCGGAATTGGGAATAGTTTATACGCATTGACGCGAATCAAGTGTCGCCTCCAACGTAACCGTAACTACAATAAAAAATGTAAGAAGCTAGTTGGAATGATAAAATCTTCAGGTTTTGTTAGACGATGAATGGAATATAACGGTAACAATAGATCCAATTGATTTCCTACAAAGTTGGTTAAGTGCTAATGAAAGAATACCGCCTACATGGCTCTATTGTAACGCCTGCACTAAATGACGGAGTCCTTTCCTGAGATTTTAAACATTTAATACGTAACCATTGACAAATATTTTTGACCATCAAACGGCTTCACGTCGTTGTTGACTTTTCTCACATATTACAGACTATTTTATTCCAAGCTGCGTCACTTCGTAAATTATCTAAACCTATCTTGCATAAATTTACAAGATGTTCTCACTGAAACTGCCCATACGTACGCAAGATAATATATTCCAGTAGTGTCATGTTAAGTTGATTCGGCGTCAAACTATTTTGCATGCCAATAAACGGTTGATAACATCTGTCAGGAACCGCATTTTGTAAATGACCCAGAGTGAGGCTCGACCGAATTTCGTAATGACAAGCTTAGTGCTACCAATAAAATAGTGAAATGACAAACGTCCTCCTATCTGACAGACATTACAAAACAGCTTTATTTGAATGTGTGTACTAGCGTTATTCACTGGATCCATTCACAGGGACAATGGAACTTGTGTCTGGATCAATTGGTTTGTGCGGTGGGCGAGCGCTATGAAAGTATGAGCTGGTACACTCCGTGTGAAAACATCAAGCTTCAGGTCATGTTGCATTCAATTTTCTCATGGTTACGAAATGTTTTTGAATGGACTTATGGGCACAATGTGGTTTTATTTCTTTAACATACATAACGTTATTGTTACATCACGTACACCGCGGTTTTCATAAGTGACAGCCAGAACAATCAATATCCTTACTAACTCCATTCACAGATTTTGGAAAAATGATACAGCTAGCCTAGATAGGTAATCGAAAATGCTCACGTTGGACTTTTATGCTAATACATGCAGTTTCTAATACGGATTAAAATACTCTTTTGTTTAAGAATAAGGTTTAAATTGCCATACATAACGTTACGAATTAACGTAGATAAATCAAATTAAATTCTATTAGTAGTTTCAACTTTCCATAGTTTAGTTGCAATAAAAAAAAGATACTGGCCGCTACGACCATCTCATAGAAGTAATCCAACACACCATGTTTATTCATAGTGGTCACATCAAATATTAAGATCGATAACTATAGGATTTTAGTTCTATTAGTGTACGTTGTAAAAGACAACGAATAGAAAGATTGATTACTATAAAATGATGTATGGGAAAAGTTTTTGGGATGTGTGGCTTAGCTAGTCCCTACATACGTTGGTTCAAAACTATCCTTTAAACCTTGAGAGAAATTTACCTCGTTTGGAGGTAATAGAAATTCAAATTGAAATAACAGATCTTTGGTCGTCTCTTATAGGATTCGTGATCATCACGTGTACCTATTTTGTTAACTAAAATGTAAATTATATTGCATGTTCCTCACATGCTGACCGTGTCTCAGGAGACGATTGTAATGTGACGCTTTATGTAATAAGCAGACGTCGGAATTAGGTAGAGTTATTTATGTACTTGCATCGAAATGTTGATATTAATATGGATCTTCCCGGGATTTATAGGGATTTATAATACAATCCCGTGTGGCCAACAATATTACAAATAAATAATAATAAAAACCTCAGAGATAGATTAGAAATTCGGACTTCCGATGTCGGATGGTTTAGATTGTGTACAAGTAAATAACTTTTTGATTTAATAAATCACGGGATTTTTCTGGTCTTTATAATGAATCCCGGGATTTGAGGCATATCCACTTTATTCTTTCGCTGTATGAAATAAGTGTAAGTACATAAATAACTCTACCTAATTCCGACCTCTGGTGATAAGTCATAAAAAAAATTGTATATTCATGTTTTTTTTGCACCACAGACAAAGTGTTACAGACTTTTGTTCAGGGGCAGACCCTAAGTAGAGCAAAAATATTTATCTCTGCTAGTTAAGTTAATGCTATGAGATTCAATAATCTAAATAATGTCCAAAGCTTAATCAAATTCAGAGATCAGCCAAAAAAGGTTGAAATATTTTTTGCTAATATGTCTTCGGCGACAATTGAATGGACAGTGCGGCGCCTAACGTTTTTACGCGTAATCCTATTAATTTAATTCACACATTAGGCGCCTCTATTGATATCAGAATTGATTATTGTCATTAGCTAGATATGAATCGTGGACTTAGCGCCAGTGACAGGCCAGTCAGCTTTTTTTGATTGCAGAATCGGTTATAATATTTTGACCAGGTGACGAGTTTATTCTTTGTAATTTATTGGACGCGTGTAGTTTCTGTCAAAAGTACAATTTATTACTCAGCTGTTCTTTTGTTTGCTGTTGCGTTTATACGGGATTTTATAACACTGCCTCGTTGATCTAGTAGTCGCAAGCTAGACTGCTGAGAGTCAGGTATTGGGTTTGATTCTTATGTCGAGCAAAGTGTTATTGAGGATTTTTTTCAATAGCAGACCGGTTGTTGGAAAATGGCTTAACCTATTACATGGGACTTAAGCATAAGTGATAAATTTAGATGTTCCTCTGCCCCACTCCCCCCTTGTCCCTGGTGTCCCTTCGGAGAATACAGACGTTTTGTTAGGTTTATAACGCACATTTGAGGACACGTTCTTAATTTCCCATAACGACAACCTTTTTCTATCATAACCTTTTTCGAGGGTCCAATAAGTAAATGACACTTGCTTGAACCGTTACTTGCTTAGCTGCATCTCACATTCTTGAATGCCTTCTGTACTTCATTAGTATTCATTATTATGTAAAGAATACTGTTGATCCAGTTCTTGATTTACATAAGTAAACAATGAATGCTCATCAAACAAGTAGTTCGAAGTTGAACATGGTTGTTCGTTTAATTAATATTTAGTTAATGACTTGATTGAATGAATGTCAAAAGATGATGTGACGTCATTGACTGTCGAATAATTATTTTAATTTGATTGGTCGTTATCGCGGCATGAGTGAGAACCATCGTGAAGTATCCAACCACGTGCTCTGAGTCCGCAACCGGTTTCCGTTACTTTTAATATATTCGTTGTTTATAAAACAAACTATAATAAAATTAAGTCGCTTCTGTTTATATGCCAGTTTTATTTTACCCTCACAGCAAGTATGTTGTGTTTATGTGACGTAATATTTGATCGCGTAAACGTTTGGTGTTTTATATTATTTTCCCGCAAAAGTTGACAAATATGAACCTTTTCAAGCGAATTGGTTCATCTCTTCGTGTAGCGATGAGGAACGCTGTTTATTTACCGCGCCTTCAGAGAAATGACTGTGGATACACGACAAGTAAGATTTATTTTCGGATTTTTAGTTTTTTTCTCCTATTAAACAGATAAACTCGAAATTTGAGTTTGAAAATTGAATTCAACGTGCAAAAAAATTTCTGCATTTTTTTTTATTAGGTACAGTTGCAATATAAGTGTTTGTTTTTAATGATATCAGCTTACACCTGGTGCGCTATAATTCGTTACACATAATTGTAGGTACTGCGTTCTTATATATAAAGTCATCGTTTACTCACAATCACCTTGATCGATTACAGTAAAAGTGAAATATTGTACAGACGCGGGCTCAAAGTTGTTCTTTTTAAATAAGTAAGTACAAAATATAAATGACTGACATTTAAAAGTAAGCGTGGTTAGGTAACGTGTTGTTAAGTAAATCTCACACATAGATCTCTGTTCCAACTTCAGTTAAAGAATAATGGCTGAAAATGACAGCAAAAAATTATGTTCCAAATAAAAAAAGGCTATTCCATAATCATACAACGTATCGTGTATCTGCTTAATAATAAGGCCAAAACAGTATTAACCTAATATAATTAATTCCTCTCATACATGAATACGAAATAAAAATTACAGTTATCATAAATAGGTAAAAAGAAGCGAAATAAAACGTTGAAAAAGACGTCAGTTCAATAAAAATATAACCACACTTCAACGTTTTTTTGGTTCGTATTCCTCATTCAAACGTCTGTTTTGGTTTTAAATTAAAATAATATTTCCATATTTGAGGAATACGTGAAATAAGGAAGGTTAATAAAAACGCTGTCATTAAAAATTAATATCTACAGTAGTACAGTATTTAAATACACATTGCTTCCGCGTTTTGCTTAAAATCAGTAGGTAATTTATTTCAAGCTACAATGATCTATACTTATATACCTTACTGATGCTTGTCTTCCTTCATGACGAGAGGCAGATAATAATTCCGTACTCGCACCACGAAACCTTAAAGTTGAAGTTGCGTGCTGACTCCAGTAACTGCATCCTCAGTATATACCCCGTCATTCGGCGCACTCCACGAATTATTGTTTTTTCAAACAAAGCTACAATTCATTCAATGATCCATGATAAAACAACAGAGAACAAAATATGACAGCGGTGGTTTCAAATTCAGAATAGGAAAAAAAATATTCTGTTCCGTTCCATTTGTGAAATTTTCTCTAAATTCTGTATATTCAGCCAGCTGCAAAAACCAAAACGAGTTGGGAGCCACATGTGTTGCCTGACGTCAAAAAACTGCCATGTTTTCACACTCAATCTATCTGTTTTCATTCTTTGCGCTAGAAAAACTACATATGGAGGACCACTCTGTTTCTCAAATATTATTTTGACAAATAGGTCTGATGTGGAATTTGCTCAATCGAACATAACTAACTTTTTCAATGTTATTTTCATCGTTGGTATTAAAATATGTGCCTGTCTACTTCAGATTTTATTACATTTATCGAATTGTAAAATGCTCTCTGGGAATTATTTATAACCGTTTTAAAATAAGCCATTAAACTAAAAACATACTAAATATAGCAGTTATATACTTTTCACTTTATTCCATAACTCGAACCTGACCGTTTGGCTCCAAAAATAAACATTTGCTAGATAAAACAAATATACAGGCAGATAAATTGCGGGAAATGGCTACAACATTTATTGTAGAAACAAGCAATTTCCGTGCCAATCGCCACACTGACCCACGTTCGTATTCACCAACAATTAATCGATTCATTGGACACTAGGCTGGAAACTGTATAGGCGATGGCTCGAGCCTAGAAGTCGAGCGGAACAAAGGACTACAGCAACAAATGAACGTAGGCGACCATAGCTAACCATTGTGTATACAATGTTCACAGAATTGATTTCGAACGTCTTATCGCTGACGACCTTTCAGCTCAAGTTGGATCTTTCGTCACAGTTTGCTAATCCACAATCAATGGCTACGTTACTGAGACACGTGTGCCGTCATGTGTGATAAAAACTTAGGCCTTTAGTCGTTATGTCTTTGAAACGTAATCACAGCTCTTATAACTGAAAATTCCTATCATATTTCAGCGATAATTTTACACACTTTTCAACAAATGATTGAAAATTTGATTAGTAGCGGTCAATTTGTTATTTCGTTCTCCTAGATTATCACTATCACAGCTCTCGCGATCCTAATCCGATCCCGCCACGCATTCATTCATTCATCCAATTTCGTTCGCTACAATGGTCACAGCACTTACAGCCGCTAAAGCGATGATTTTTCTGCAGTCCAAGCGCTTTTTAACATCTCATATTCACATTACCCGCCTCTTATCCAATTGTGATCTACATCGTGTCGTGCAGTTCTTTTGGAACGGTTCACTAGTTATTATTACTGCCGCTGGTCATTATAAGTGACATGGAAAGAGCTTGCTCGCCTTCACCGACAACAATAATTACAATTAATATTTATCTACATATTGCTACCGAGATTATGTTCGTGAACTATTTGGAAGTTACTGATTTCTTCCGTGATATAACTTGATAGTGTTGTAGTAATGCAAAAACGTTACTTAATGCTGATGCATTGAGTAGTGTTTTTGCAGCAGACCACGGTGCAAGTAGTGTTGTTGGTAATTATAAATAGTGACTTTGTCTGAGGATGCATCTTTATAAATTATAGCCTTTGTGTTATTTTGAGGTATAAGCTATAATATCGTATAGTTTCAGCAATATCCTTTCCTTAGTTTTTGCGTGAAAGAGTGAAAAACATCCATTAACATCCTCACAAACTTTGACATTAATAGTATTAGTAGGATTACGAGCATTGTCGCGCACTGTATTATGGAACTAGTTTGTGTGACATTGGAAAGGACGATATCTTTCTATGCCCTTGACGACATTCATGCACGTTGTGTCTGAGTAGTGTATTGACATAATATTATCGTTATAGTTCGTAGAATCGGAACTATTAGAATGCATTGAATGATATGGCATTGTTCTCTTCTAAAAAATGTACAGCTTAGTAGTCCACGTATTCTTAAGTGACAACAACGCATCGCATCGCTCATCCAAGGTGTCGTGTCTTATTCTAAGTGTTAGAGTTTTTACCCACGCTCGCCGGCCGTAACGTTCTACAATTTCCGAACACTTTCAGTGCAAAGTTTTTATTATGTTGCAAATTGTCTGACAGTCGTGAAGAATTTGACTGATAGCTTTCGTTCCATGTGACAGCGTTAACGCCACTACCGTCCGCCTACATTGTCTGCGTATCATACGCTCGGCAATGCTCGACAATGCTCGGACGTATTTGCCGAGCCTTGATCTTACCACCGACAGACGTAATTTGATTGTACGATGTCTGTCAAGCTATGTTTGACGTTTTAATGGTTCGGATTTGCTCGTTATTGTTGGCTGTGTTTTTTATGATTTCCGGATATAAACTTTTTTTATGCTTGCCGGATATAAACTTTTTTTTATTTGTCATTATCACGTCATCAGTCAAATTTCGATGTTGATTTTTTATTTTAATTTACACTTTCCCTTTCTCTTTTTCGAATAAACAATTGAAGTTGTTTATTGAATAATTGTATCGAACACTCAAAGTAAGCGAATTCAACCATGCGTCACTTCCAAATAAATCATTTAAGATTCATAACCTTTTGGTTGACCTAATAAGTGTATGCCAGAAATTTCGCTCTAAATAAATCAAATCTGTATACTTACATGACAGTGTACACAGCTGTTTCATGTTTTGTCTGTTGTTCAAGGCTATATCTGAAACGACTGACCCTGTGAAGTAACTGAATCTGAAACAACAGACGGCTTCTTACCATTGTTTGTAGTTTCCGGACACATTACGAATGCACGCAGATAACAGAAGATGATGGGTTTTATAATATATGACAAAATAAAACTTCGTAAAATGTAGAACCTTAACTACGAATGGCAGGCATCATCTACTATTTCTTATTCTTCTTCATGTCGATAGCAATCTATATTTGGTCGGCCCAGAAATACTAGCCACGAGTTTGTCCATCAAATGCTGATGTAAGACTGGATATTAGGTATCCATCTTTTGTGGAACAGCTCCATACTTGCACTCCAGGCTGGAGTCGTCTGTTAATCTCCACTTGAGCAGGCTGCTTCGATCAACCTGTGCTCAGAATTTTTAAAGTCTTTCAAGTTAGTCAAAGTAACTGGTGGGGCCTGGATATGAGTTACGTTGTCTAACTTAGATCCATAGTTTCATCAATAAAAGCGCTTAGAAGTTAGCAGGTCTAATGAAGCACAGATAAAAATGTTCTTTAATTGCGTAACTTAAATAGTAAAGTAACAAAAAAAACTCAACAATTTTAACTCTGTTTACATAAGTTGAATCACTGAGTAGAATTCAGAGAAAGATGAAATGTGTGGAGGGTTATCACCAAATTACACATTTGTTAAATAATTGTCTTTAAGGACTACGTAGGACAAACATGTATGTGATAATGTGAGCACAGATGACCCCCACGTATCACCTCGGTGACCCCAGTCACTACCGTCAGAGATAACGCATAGCTTGTTAATATGACAATTAATCGATATACCTACGTGACAATGTTAGTCGATACACATTGTAACGATAGAAGTTGTGTGGTTATAATATTTCCGCAGATAAAAATACTTCCTCATATAAATTTAAAAATTGATTAAAATTTTATAAAGAAAAATAACTGACATTAAAAAATAAGCTTTAAGGTGATTCCTCAAATATAACCCCGCAAAATGTCTTAATGCTTTTTTTCTAATAAGTACGCTGATCAATATATCTGAATTAATTTTGCAGCAATTCTGATTAAACAATTATTTTTATTTGCTTAAGATCGTAATATTTTCACGTAGTCATTCGTCGTATTTTCACCTAGTCTTGTTACGTTTGCAACACAAAATGAATTATAATCGACCTCAAGGTAAAACAGCGTTACAATTTGCAAATGACGCAAGCAAATACCGTAAGCTACATTGACGGACCCTCCTTTAATTAGGGGACTTTTAAGCAGACAGGAAAATTCGAGTGCTTTTCCTCTAGACGTCATTGTCTTTTAGTTTGTTTTTATATCACCTACAGGTGTTCTCGTACATTCGGAGGCTTTTTTGTATATCATCGCGTCCATGACACACATTATTTATGATAGAATACGTAACATGTCGGGCATCCCCAAGACATACTACGTCAATAAAACTGTAAAAGTTTGAAATATATTTTTAGTTTTCCTTATACATAGTAGAAAGTGACCGGATAATGAATGAAATCAGTGAATAAATTAACATTTTACTACAAATTATTCAGACGTCATGCGTCCGCGTCATTCGGATGAGTCAATGATATACATACAAAACAACATACAAAATATGAAAAATGAAGTGTCTGTTTGTCATGTCAAAAGAAAACAGCTTTTTACTATATGCATATGTAAGTTTATGCGGTAGATACACCGAAAACTTATTTTCATTTTTTTTGTCTGTCTGTTTGTTTGAGTCTACGAGTATCTCCAAAATGGCTGAACGGATTTACACGACACTTCCACATAGCTGGAGTGTTGATGTGTAACTTAGCTAGTAATTAGGGTTCTGAGGAAATAAATTAAAACCCATGAAATATTGTCAAATTCCAGGTCGACAAAGAGGTGGACACATCTAGTATTTACATAAATGCAATATTAAATTTAACAGGGTTATATATCATTTTGTGATCATAAAATGTATATCTTTCATTTTGGACGTTGGTATGTCAATAGTTAATAAATCATCGAAATCTTACATTTTCGTTGGTTCACTGTTATTTCGCAACCTATGCCGTGCTTTTCGAGATTGGTATTTTACCCTTTTGTACAACCTGGAATATTGCCAGAATCCAGTTTTGCTAAATGGGATTGGTACATCCTCAATCCATTACAGCAGGCTTAAGATATTTTGCAGATCTATCTACCTTATACTAACGATGTTCAGTAAAAGCTGAAATGTGAACTTTTCAGGTAGCTAGAGCATAATATTTTGTGACCCTTTAGGTTATTATTAGATTTACCTCATTAAAATACTATAAATAGCCGAAACTAATTTAGCCACTTTCTGATCGTGATGATAACATTAGACCATAGATCTTGCCGCATTAGCTTTTAATACACAAAATAAGTGATCCCGAAAGCTAGCTTGTTACATAGAGGTTATTTGAACAATGACGGCACGGTTGTCGCAGTGGCTGAGTGTTCGGTTGTTGCGCTGCGTGTCGTCGGTTCGATTCCCGCACGGAACAAATATTTGCATTGCCTGCAGGTAGTTGTTCCGGGTCTGGATGTTTGTGTATGTGAATTTAAACGTTTGAAAACGCACCGTCGATTCAGGCGAAATTCCTAGTGTAGAACTAAGTTTAAAAAAAAACTTGTGACATCAAAACATTACGGTTAAACATGGAAGTAAGCTGACGAATACTCCACTGAGCAGTTAATCCACAAATGCTCCGGCACGAATGTTGAACCATTAAGAGCGTCTCATCATAAATATTTATTATCATATTTTTTGCGTGCAGGTCAACACCTTTTCAAAGTGTGTACAATTTGTTTTAACCCTCAACGGAAAGGTTTAACACTCCATCAATTAAGTCATGACCTTTTGGGCACGGACCGTGTAACATTTCTTTCCTATATTATTTTCGTACCATTGTTTTTTGGGCTTGTGGTTAAATAATGATAGCCAGCCGCACGGGTCGATCAAATATTAAAATTCGCTTGCCTTGGTCGGTCCCTGGATGGGTTATCGTTATCAATCAAGACCCCTCCATGCCTCGCCGGTATCACGTTTAGCCGTTAGTCCCGACTGTCATTTGTAGATTTGACAGCCGTTACGAGTAGACAAGTAGAGAAGCCTTGAAGACTTGACACTAGCATAGTTTGGAAAAGGCAAATCAAATCAAATCAAATCATTTATTGGTTTACAATCATGGGTATTTAGTACATAGATGTTTAATTATAAGAGTCCTCCATGCTCTACCGTTACATGGGCGTGCAAAAAATGTAACGAGTATTATTTAATTTACAAACAATTTAAAGATATTATAATTTTAAATAACAATTAGGCACGGCAACAAGGCAAGGCAAGGCAGATGATAAATATAAGCATTGTATAAGATCACACTGAAGTTAAAAAAAATAGTTATGGTACCCCTGGATTCTAAATTCAAATTAATTTAAGCTGTTGTCAAATTTCTTTTGTTTTAATTTTCTCCCACCAATCATAGCGGACCATCAACTTTAACCGGTAGTAGATTATTGTCGTATGATACAGAGGTCTTAAGTCGCTAGGTCCAATATCAAAGTTCAACAACCGAACAATGACATAATTTATAACGAGTTTATATTTAGGTGTTCAAAATTTGTATACAAAGTTTTTGTGCACTAAACATTAGATAGGTATTAATCATTTGGGTTCTTTCTGAGACAAAAAATGAGGAAAATACAGCAATTCTTAAGCATTTGCCCATGTGCACTTAATGCTTTTAGAACCATCTTCATTCATTCGTCAGTTCATGTTGTTTTAGGGCACGACTACACGTGGTACTTTCCTTTCAAAGTGTCCGTTACAAACGAATCATTGTTTATTCATTAGGAAAGCCATGTTTTTGTTAGAGTTTAAACTAAGAACAATATGTCAGTTCACTTTTTTTGTGATGTGCCCTCATCATTTTTGCAAATAGACCGCTACAGACTGCACTGGTATTTCAATATGGTATCTAAAGTAAATATAATACTAACAAAAGACGGATTACATTTTTACTTCATAGTTCTTATATTAGTAGGTACATAAAACTCTTTGAAGTAAGTATGTATATCAGAACTAAAACAATTTTACATTGATACTAAAAATACGTATCGTCGAAATATAATAGTTGGAACGTAACACACATAAAGCTTCTTAATCCGGTGTTTCCTTCATAAACTAAGGTAGATAAACAAAACTATTCCGTAATACACAGCAACATAACATTTAGGTAGTATGTAGGTACCTATAGTATCCACCGCAGCGAGGAAGGTCGGAAGCAGGCCGTAAGTTTGGCTACAATAAAGTATCGATCTTGATTCTCGCTCGAGACCGAAGCACTGTCGTGAATTATAATACAAAAGCTTTTATTTGTCGTGTACGAATGCAATGCACTTTCCGCTTCCATGCATTTTAGAAATTCGAATTTTCTTTTAAAACTTGTTCGTTCGAATCTTGACTAGTGGCGGGAAAACCTTTTGAAATCCGTTTCATATTTCAAGAATCAAAACCGCATTTGATCCTTTCGTAAGAATTTCTCAATAACGTCACCGACATCGTCATAGATATCTTAATAAAAGAAAGAATATTAATTCTTGTTTAAGGATAAACTTTTAACGGTGATATTATTAAAAATACGTCGCTACAAAACCTTGGTAACATTTAATTTTCCTCAAATTAATGCATACTAATAGCATTCTAGATGAGTAGCTATGATACTACAAATATATTGAGTCACTAATGAATCTGAATGAAACTGCATCGCTTACCTATTCAGGTTTTGTTCAGTGATTAAATTTAGTGACCGGAGCGTGGAATGTAATTCCCTCCGAAGACGGGAGGACGTCAAACGGGCTCGAATGTTGCGTCGATGTTGGGCACCTGCACACAAACAACTGCGGGCCACTGCGGGTCAATAATATCGTAATCAAAAACTTTGGAATTTATATGACAATGTGCACTTGACACCAGCTTATCCATGCAACTAAGTTTCGCAGGCGACTGCAACAAAATAGGTCTGCCACCTATTTTATACTCCGATGACACACAATGTGACTGTGGAGCCACATCATAAAAGATGCTGCTCTCTGTGCACGACAAGACACAGACGCCAGCGCATAAAGCTATCCCAGACTTACAAATTGTTCCTAGTGAATACTTTAGTAGTAAATTTGAAAAACTATAAAAGAACTATGACGTATTGGGGTAGCTTCATTCATTTTCAAAACCTTTGAGAGATCAATGCTAACGTATAACGTATCAATATGGCTACAAAGAAGAAGAATAAAATAAAATACATTCAAAATAACTTTTTTGTTGCACATCATCTTTCGGTGAACGAGAATATCTCTGTTCATGCAGTGATCAAATGGTTAGTCACTGACCACACAATCGCTATAAATTACCCGTTCTTGTACCTATATATATATATGTCTGTGTCTGTATATATACTATATATATGTCTTACTAACTAAACGATTGTGTTGGAGAAGAGTTAACGCTGAAGATTAGTGCAACTAAACTGTTTAGTTGGATGTCGGTAATCGGGTCTCTGCGGAAGCCGTTAGGCTCATTCACACTGGCGCAGAGGCGAAGCGAAGCGTTGGAACTTGTAATTACTCTTTATAGTAAGAGTATATTGAAGTTTCTACTGATAAATAAACTGGCATTCAGTTGCATCTGGTTAGACTAGAAGCCAACCGCAACAGAGTAGAGAAAGAGCTGGGCCGATGATGAGTGTATTGAAATCTCCATTTGGTAACTTACGTACAAACTTGTGGTAAGCGAATAATATAAAGATGTGTGTCGAAGCGCGCTTTAGTTTATGGAGACATAATTCGGTATACTTTGTTTTCTGCTTAGTTGTAAACTCCTGGCGGATTGTCGCGGTCATGGATACAGTTCAATATACTTTAGTTAAAAGTTTATATACATACAGGTCGCAACGCCTCGCTTCGACTTTGCGCTAGTGTGAATTGAGCCATAGTTGATTCAACTACGATAAAAGAGCTTGAATTAACTAATCCATGTCAAAAGAGTACGCAGTCAGCTTCACACTTATTATTGACCTATTTGTGGTTGACAGACGTTTACAAGCCGCAAACTACGTTCTACACAGTCATGCTGTTCTAAAACTGAACGTTGATAAACATATTTTAGGACAAAGGCTAGCCTACAGAATATGTTACTTGGTGTAGCGATCACAAGCGCCTCTGCTGAGCACGTGATCCTGGTTTCAATAACTGGGTCGGGCAAAGTATCATTGGCTTTTTCCACCAAGAAATTCTCAGTAGCAGCTCGGAGTTTGGATTTGAACTGTCGCAATGTGGATGTATCATAGCACGTCTATCTTTTGGAAAGTAAAGGCGTAATGTTTTGTCACACAAACTAGTTGAGCTTCACCATCATCATCATCATCAGGCTATATTAGTCCACTGCTGGACACAGCCCTCTCCTAATGAGCGCCTTAGCGCCCTGTCTTCAGTTTAAAACTTATTAATTAAGTAAGATTTTTAATTGTTAAAATGGATCGCAGAAATTCATGGAAAGTTATAAATAATATGAACAAGCCAATGAGAGAGCACCTTGAACTTTTTGCTTCAATTTGGCAAACAATGTCGTACGAAATTTCGGGTTGCCAATTTTGTGTGCAATGTTTTACTTTCGCTCATTGTATGAACAAACCTCTGGAACCATATTGAATATTTTAGTGTTGTTTGGAACACATATGGCATTAACAAAATGTCCTTTGAAATTACATATTTGCTAAGCAAACATGTTTTGACCTACAGTCGTTCTTAAGAAATCTGCGCTTAGCTCAAGAAATAGCTTATACAATAATCTTGTTCCAAATTGTGTCCCGTAAATCTTCAGCATACGCTTTGAATTTTGTTTCAAAGAAATTGTAGAAAATATTCACTTGGAAAATATTGTCTGCTTTAAGAAGACCGTGCTATATTTTGGTACACATTAAAGTAGTTTGAAGTAGCGAATATGGGAACATGAACATGTTATTTTATTTGATAACTACTGGAGAATACAGTTTATCCAAGTTCAATACTTGTTTTAAACAAACGCACATGAGCGAATTTCCAATAAACGCGTTACCGCATAGACACAGAAGTGTAGCATAGGAATTTCCATAAATTATTTACTTTAACTTTATTCTATTCGCGCTGCGAAGTTTTGGCATGTGTCATGCAAACCTCACCACAAATATAATATAATGGTTACCATCGGCTCTTCTACCCTACCTCTCCGGCCCTAGCTCTACCTAACCCGCGACGCCTGGAATTTTTAATTCATCCCTTAATATTATCGTTCAGATACAGCATGTTCCTTTGCTGTCCTCTGCCAGCGACACCCTAAGCCGAGACCCATACCCCGCAGGGAGTGCCCTTAGCGTTTTTAAGTTTTATGTCTTGGCTGGAAGCGTTAATTTAATAAATCCCCAAAGGAAAGTCCAGTTGAGCAGAATACAACCCAAATGTTAAACTGCGAGATACCTTTCCAAAAAATCTTCTACCCCAATATATCGTAAACTAACAGCAGGTCATGACGTCACTGATAATCCGTAGCTCCGTAGCTCCGTAGCCCTGCAGCTCCGTAGCCCCGTAGCCTCGTAGCCACGTACACCTGACCCGATTCAGCATAACCATTCCCCACTTCTTCAATCCTTGAATAATTAAAGTCTATTGTTCGCGCAGAGTTACGTCGAGATCTGTACCTCACGAATAAATAATAATATGCCTACGTAGATATTTAAGTAAGGACGAAGAAGGCAGTCGTTTAAAAATTAAATGTAGGTTAGATATTGGGCATGCAAAAACAACGAGGTCTAATTGGGTCACAAAGTACACCTTCATTACAATGAGATTATATTCTTTGTCGTGTTTTTATTTTATTCTTAAATGAATATACATGTTTCGCCGCAGGGTTACATTTTAATGATTAGCTCATTTATTCTGTGACTCAGTACCTTGTATAGTAGGTCGCACGTCGGTGGTAACATACTGACCTTGAGCTGGCCTAGGGTCGTACGAAGTTTTGATGACATGAGAATCCAGCTTATGCTGGTTTGCAAAGAAAATTGCCATAATAATATAGAAAAAAAAAACAATTATTGAACATTGCGTAGCGTGAGCTAGAATATTATCAGCGTCCTTCAAGCTTAAGTATACCTAATTTTTTTAATGCATTATGTGACAAATTGAAAACTGCGTTGTAAAGTTGAGAAGCTTGACCAATTATTATTGATGTTTAATCTCAGATATATACCTATTAACCTTGAATTTTAATGAACCGCCAAGTTCTTACTGATACATTTTTAAAGTACTGGCTATGCCTCGCGGTTTTACCCAACATAGGGGTCGTAGCGTGATTTTAAATAGACTTTGACCTTCCTCAAGGCTATAACATGCAAAAATATTGTTTCAAATCCGACTAGTAGTTTTAGAGATGAGCGCGTTAAAACTTACATACATACTTTTCAGCTATATTATGTTAGTACAGATATTCGTAAGAAGAAAGAGTCTTCTTAGGACTAATCTCTAAAAATGTATCAGACAGAAATAAATAATTTCTTGCAACATTCAGCGTAGAATCACGAAATTCATTTTCTATTAATAATCACAACCAATGCCCTCTGCACTAGGAAAGACCTTTGAGAGATCAACATTAACATATCGACATGGCCGGATAAATTACTACAAAGAAGAAGAATAAAATAAAATCCATTCAAAATAACGTTTTTGCTGCACATCTCCTTTTGTACGAGGTGAACGAGAATATCTAAGTTCTTGCAGTGATTAAATGGTTAGTCACTGACCACACAATCACCATAAAATACCTGTACTCTCTCTATCGATCATAAACAAAAAGAATCTTGCTGCATTGAGAGTAGAATCACGAAATATATTTCCTATTAATAATCACAAACAGAAACCTGCTCATAATTATCGATAGACTACGTACTTTTGCAACGTCATAGAAACAAAAACGTTTGTGTATAAATAAGCACGTATTACAAAATAAAATGAATAAATTTCTCTCTAAATGAATTCACGAGGATTACTTTATATACCATCTGTTATAAGTTTTTAACTTAGGACAAATATATTGTGTAGATATAGGTTAGGATAGCTACGCTATCGCATTAGGTTAATAACCTGTAATGATAGCTGTAAGTGTGAGATAAATAAATAAATAAATAAATAAATAAATAAACGTTACATACTAAATCATAAAAAAAAAACTACAATTGTAACTGTATTTGGATTTATCGTTGTATTACTCCTATGGTTAATAAAAACATCGAAAAACTTTCAGCGTTCCATCCCAATCAGCCAAGAGAGAGGTCAAACAATAATTAAACTTTCCCCATGAAAAATTCACCCAAGACTTCCAGTGAAGAAAATCTCCTCAAGGGAAAATCGACTTTCTGATATCGCGAACACGTAGCGAGAATGATAAGAAGCTTTTAATCGGTGTCGGGACATTTTTAAGATCTATAGCACAGAATAAGAACAAAGATAAGCTTTTGACAGGTCAACTGACGTTACTTGAAAGTGACCTTGAAAAGCAACTTTTCTATTTTAGAATTTGAATATAGAATATGGGTTGGGAACAACACAATCCAGCCTAACAATATAACAGCACGCCTGTATTCCCCAAATTGTTAGACAGAGGTGTACCTACATACAGTATACTCACATTTTGCCAGTTGTGATTGAATCCCATGTAATTGAGAGCCAATATGACGACACGGTTGGCGCAGTGGCTGAGCCATCGGCTCCTGCGCCGCGTGTTGTGGGTTCGATCCCCGCACGGAACAAATATTTGTATGACCTACAGGTAGTTGTTCCGGGTCTGGCTGTTTGTGTATGTGAGTTTAAATGTTTGTAAACGCACCCACGATACAGGAGAAATTCCTAGTGTGGGGCAAAGTTTAAAAAAAAAAAATAAATAAATAAATAAATAGGGTAGTGTACCTAAAAATTCTGATTGGTCCGAAAGTTGGATTACTCAAAAATACTGGACACGTATTTTTTTCTTTTGTCACGTAAACCAAAAATGATGACGATATAGTGCGTTGAAATTGCGCGTAACGTCACGCCGCCGCGCCGTGCTAGACTTTTAACGTAACAGTGACGTCACAAGCCCCTTCTGAATTTTGATGTGCTATAAAATTGTCACTTTTTATTGATTTGAGTAAGCAAAAAATACGTGTCCGATATTTTTTGGTAATCTTACTGACGGACCAAATAGACTTAATATATTTTTACCTAGGACACAGCCCTATTATCATCAAATGGGCACAAATGAAGACTGAGCTGCCACTGACAAGTTCTGGATGGAAAACCCCAATAACGCTTTGTCCGACATGGGTATCGAGCCTAGCATTTCATGCTCAGCAGTAGTGCTTGCAACCACTACACCGCCAAGGCAGTCCCACACCCACTCCCACTCTCTGACGAAAGCCAAAACCGTGAAGATGCCTAAAGTGGAATGCAGACTATCGATTTAACTCCACCTTGCGCTACTCTTAGTTTTCAAGACTGACAATATATCAACGGTTAATGCCTCTATTGCAGGGTTTAACCGAGCATTAATCTTCCACACGGTAGCACAAATTCTCATCACTTAAATAGGATAAAAACTTCTGGTTTGATAATGGACCTCGCTGACCTGTTCGTACAATGATATGTCGTTTAATACCAGATTGCACCAGTTTTTCGCATGTCTGTTATCGGACGTATAACTAGAGAACTAAGTAGTTTACGTTCTGTTTTACTCTTAGATATTTACCCCAAGTACTTAACCTAAAAGTGGTAACACTTTAACCTTGGGTTGCTGTACAAGCTCAAGGTCAAAGGGCAAAGAATGGTGTACGCAGTTCTTGTAATTATAACTAACTTACATATAATACCATCAAAAACAATATGCTCGACTATGATATTTTTACACAGATAATTTATAGGTACATTGGCATTGATACGACTATAAGTACCTTCGAGACTAATTTCCTCTAATTAATTTACAAACAAGCAATTAAGATTTATAATACAAAAATAATTAGTCAAGTACAATCAACCACACAGTTTGGTAACATTTTGGCACTTAAAGAGTCTTTATTTCCTAAGCAATAAGGACTGTTTTCGCACTGCACGTATAATCTTGCGCCAAAACATTGGACAAATGGTTCAGAGGGCGGTCATTCCCACGACTGCAGACTCAAAACTGGTAAAGGCCAAGGCTGCGCGTGCGCAAGGTTCCTTCCTTCCTGTTCTCGGTTAACGTTATCGAAATATACTTATGTAGATATGAGAGTATGTTAAGTGACTGTGCATATTATAATGCATGCATTTAAGTTATGATTGAAAATAAATATTTTTTTGGGATATAAAAACCTTTTGCCTAATTGGTAGGACAATGCAGCACACAAAGATGAATAGAAAAGCATAGGGAAGAAGACCTTTGCCCAACAATGGGACAGTATAAAAAATAAACTTAAAATAATTTCGAAATTGACTAGGTACCCTACGTCTAACATAAAAGAAACATACCCATATGTATAATTATTATTGTATATAAGTAGGTACGTAACCTTTAAATGATTTTATTACTTATCTATATGAGTACTTAATGAAATCATTTAACATGATTAAAAGTAGTTTAATAACTGTTATTTGCACGGAATATTTGCCAAAATTACCACAAGGAGTCGTTCATAACGTTATTACCGGTTTTCTATAAATGCATATCCATTAACATATAATGTAAAGCTATAAAGCGTAAGTATGTAATTAAATACATCCACTTATTGTTGTCATGTGACTTGTGTTTAGACACACGCGTCAATCCTACTTTGATTTCATATTAGTGCAAATAAAATTTTAATATATGTACCTAGTAAATTTAATGTATAAGTAAATGAAAATCATTGGAGCTGTTTCTGAGATTCAAATGATATATATACATATGTAGATTTATACAAGAATTGGTCGTTTAAAGGTATAAGACGAATGTGAAACTTTGTGAAGAGGTTTGTTAGTCTTTCACACAAAAACTACTAAACGTATTTTGATGAAACTTAACAGTATTAGCTTATCTATAGTATCTAATACGCGAAAAGTCGTGGAGTTGCAGATACCGGAACGTCAAACAATACGATACAACAATACAATACTTATATTACTTATATAAAAATTGATCTCTATTTCCCTTGGTCACGCTATAACTTAAGAACGATTATAATGATTTAATTCTTTTTTTTAAGTTTTCGAATACTTCGTAGAGGTTCTTTCGGTAAGAAAAATGAAGTCAATTGCGTAGGAAAATTTCAGAAAACTTAGACTATTCTAACTTCACGCGTTTGACAGTTCACGCGTTTGTTGAATGTGAATTTTAACCGCAGGTAACACGGCGGGACGCAGCTAGTAATTTACAAAGATACTTAAACAGATGAAGAAGAAATTCATAATTTACTATTAACTTACTATTTTTGATTTGATAACCCTGGTAATTTGACGCAGAGATCGATGTACTGATCTTAAAGAAAGCCGCTTGTCAAAGGTAACAAAACCAGTAGAAGCTGGCCTCGCATTCTATTTAAAGTGCGCACTACACTAGGCCAGCACAAAGTCCACGGAGTACACTCCGGAGGACTACAGTCCATGGTACATAAATTGTTTATTCGAAGTAGATATAACCTTCAAAAATGTGGGTATCTTGTTTGCGATGTTTTCGTAACATTATGTAATAGAGCGGAAATCTTCCGAATCTTTATTATAGGTGATTAGTTCCCACAGTAATTAGTTCGGTTTTTTTAATACATTACAAATGATATATTATATAGGTGTTATTCATTGGCGCATGACAACACCTATAATTATAAAATGAGCAAAACGTTTATCTATATGTAGCTACAACCCGACAGTTAGTCTGTTTGTCTATTAAGAACATTTGCACTACTAAACTGTGGAACAAATTTTGATAAAGCTTGACATAGTCTCATATTTGAATAAGGGCAAAGGGTAATATAGAATGAACAAAAGAACTCAGAATATGATAGAATAGAATACTATGTATTGTCGTCGTTGTCGACATGTTTTTATTCGTCCATCTTGCAAGGGAGGTAAAATACTTTTAATACAGGTATATTATAAATTATTGGATTTGTGTATTTTAATATTTTATGTATGTTGTGTATGAATTTAATAATTGCCTGAAATGTAATATGAACATAATGAAAACTTAAAAATAATAAGTTTAAGAGCTACCATAGGGTGTTACAATGGGCGAACTCAACTTAAGAACTTCAGGACATCATTGCCTTTTAATAAATCTAATTTGAACACAGTGAAAACTTAATAATAATGAGTTTATGAGCTACATAGGGTGTTACAATGAGCGAATTCCACTTAAGAACTTCAGGACTTCAGAACTTAAGGAGCTCAACGACTAAAGCTTACTTACGCCTGTAAGTAAGCTAAACACGAGGTTAGGAAGTTATATACACTAGCTGGGCCTCCAGCTAGTGTATATAACTTCCTAACCTCGTGTTTAGAAACGACCGGTCATAAATAACACATCTGTTGATCATTTACATGTACGAGTAAGTCGTGGGTTAAATAAACATTCACGCCGACCTATCGCCTCGGACTAATGACACGTTTATATCTCAATTGACACCGCATTTAGATATCTGCCTACCTACTACGCATTAACAGATAATTATATTCTTCTTCTATTTATAGGTATACATATATCAAAGTGAAATATCCTTCACTACATAGGTGGTCCTAGTCAGCCGCCTAGGATCAAATATCTCACTCAATGAGCTCGTTAAGTTGTTATTTGTATGATTTTATGGTGCACATATTCTATTGTATTTGATTAAATTTTAATACTAAAACTACAATTTGGAACATAAAAATACACTGAAATATAAAATCTTTTTAAAAATTTGATTACGTTAGTATCGTATACAAAAAAAAAAGCAAAAAAATAATTATAAGGCCATTCATCCGTATCGCTGTCAACGGGAAAAGTGCAAAAATTTGCATTGTCACGTTGAATGCAAATACTGATTCGTTGGCTAAAAAAGGCAAATTCTTCAAAGGTAAGCGGAAAAAATCATTTTTTGGAAACTCTACTCTACAGGGGCTTAAATAGTTTCCAAGGAAATTCATGATTTTCAAAGTTTGAGACTTGAAATTAAACACTTAGGTTTCTAGTTAGTTAAGTAAACATCCATTCCACGCTAGTAAAGCCGTGGTTAAAAGCTAGTAGTTTATATGGCCTCAACTGATAGCTTTACGTGTTGAGACTTGAATTTATTTATGTCTTCCACATTATATTATCCTTCAGTTTATTCGGACGAGTCTTACACGAACGGACACTCACAGAACGTAAACTTTAAGCAATTTCTAAACAAATTATCTTCGCAGTAAAGGCACTGGTCAACATTCCGAATTAATTATTAGGATAATCTTTTCTTTTTTCTTTTTTTTTCTTTTCTTTTTTTTTAACGTTGCCCCACACTAGGAATTTCTCCTGTATCGGGGGTGCGTTTACAAACATTTAAACTCACATACACAAACAGCCAGACCCGGAACAACTACCTGTAGGCTATACAAATATTTGTTTCGTGTGGGGATCGAACCCACAACACGGCGCAGCAGCCGATGGCTCAACCACCGCGCCAACCGTGTCGTCTAAAAGTCAAATCTAAAAGTCTCATGTGAAAATCGACCCAAAACTGTTTATATTTTTCGTACACGGACTGTACATTCGATTCTAGGTCATCTGCTTCGTTTAACAGAGCATAAAAATAAGTCACACGTACGTAACTGCATATTGCAGGTAAACATTTAGGCGGTGTCGTATTCATAGATATTTGCATGCAGGCTAACGACCGCTTAAAGTCACAATGTAAATGAGGGGTTTACTATACATATGACACTTGTAGGCATGTTGCACACTTGCGGAAGAGTTTCAAGAACGAAGGATTCGTGCTTGACATACCCACTGCTAATATGTTGCGAAAATCCTTAGAACCTATTTAATTAGATAAGAAATGCTGCCCCTAAACAAAAAGCTTATCGTTTTTTTAATCAAAAAAAAATATGGCGTATGGTACGCCCGAAGCTGTTCCCTTCGATATGAGATGTATTTATGTTGTAGGGTTCAAAATACCGATGGTTAGTAAAAGATGAGAAAGTGCCAAAGACATGTCTTTTCAATACGCGCCATATCCCGAATAAGTCTTACGATCATGATCAGATCGATTAATTTAAACTAAAATAAAACATAACATCACGCCTTTATTGCCCAAAGGGTTAGGCAGGTGTGAATGTTTAGTGTGTGTGTGTTTAGTACACCCACATTTCGTCAGTTATATTTAAGTCCCATGTAATAAGAGGCTAATGATTTTTTTTTTTATTGAAAAAATCCAGATGGAATGGAATAGAATACTCTGTATTGAGCACATAATTACTTTTAAAGCTACAATGGGCGGCCTTATCGCTAAAAACCCAAAAATACTTTGCCAGACCCAGAAATCGAACCCACGACCTCATAGTCAGCAGTATTCCTAGCGACCACTAGACCAAAGAGGCAGTCAAAATTATGAATATTAAAAACCATTTGTTGGCGTGACGGAGCAGACAATAATTATGTCCGTACCAGCTGCTTACAGAGCATGTTCTTAAGTTCAACGTATCTTTGGCGTACGTACACCTTGAAATATATTTATGAAACGAGACGTCCTTTTAAAAACATGTATTTGAGACGAAGACTGGTATTCGTCCTAGCTTCAGTTCTCTTTGGTCGCGTCAATCTTAGAAGTAAACCTTCAGTTAAGTGAGAATATTTGTTTATATCTCGACATCTTTGACAAACTGATATTCGATAACTTGAATTCTTAAATGATAAACTGTATTTATTAAAGAAATTGGTTTAAACATAGGTAATACTAACACGTCAATTTTTTGTCTACAACATGTAACGTAATGAACGTGCCTCGGGAAGCACGTTAAGCCGTTGGTCCCGGCTGTCATTTGTAGATCTTTGACAGTCGTTACGGGTAGTCAGAAACCCCAAAGTCTGACAACCAGTCTTACCAAGGGGTATCGTGTTGCCCAGTAACTGGGTTGTGGAGGTCAGATAGGCAGTCGCTCCATGTAAAATACTGGTATTCAGCTGCATCCGGTTAAACTGGAAGCCGACCCCAACACAGTTGGGAAAAGGCTATGCAGATGATGATGATGATGTAACGTAATGAACACACACCCTCAGACACCCCAATTAGTATATTATAGTTTTCTTTATTTTGTACTGAATGACGGTATTTGTACGTATTGATACAAATAAAACTGCAGTTTTAGAAGTCTTATATTATAGCTTTGAGTCACGGTCTATGTATTTCAGTTTGTTTTGTCTGTACTAATTAAACCTACGTAAATTACAGTCACACTACCCCTAGTGTGACTGTAATTTACGTAGGTTAAATTATTTTTGGGATAAAAAATTACCTTTATTAAAAATGATAGAAATCGATTCAGTAAACGATTCTGATCTACTTTCAGGATGTGCGTTAATTATGTTACATATTGTATAACTACAAATAAATAGAATTGAAGTTTCTGTTTCTAACGTACAAATTACAACTTTTTGCTAAATGCATATGAAAGTATGTACTGTAGGTAATAAAATCATAAACAAACAAGTTTAACATTGCTTGTTTGTCTGTCTGTTTGTTTGAGCTCATCACCAAAACCGCTGTATTGATTCTGAAGGGACTTTCCCTAGCAGATAGCTAATGTTATAAGGAGTAACTTGGGCTACTTTCATCACAGAAAAAGTATTAGGGTTCCAACTTCTACGCAAACAATGAAAAACCCATTTTTTGTTAAATTCCCCGCGTTCGTAGTGGGCACAGTTATTTACACTTATATTATTACGAGGAAAGATTTATATTTTTCTGTGTTTGTAAGGAATAAAAACACAGATTCAAAAATTCTCTCACCAATTGAATGCTACATTTTTCCTGAGTAACATAGGTTATATTTTATTTACAATTTACTATGCCTCAAAGGACGGCACCGCTGGCGGAGTGGCTGAGCGAGCGACTGCTGCGCCGCGTGTCGTGGGTTCGATTCCCACACGGAACAAATATTTGTATGGCCTACAGTTAGTTGTTCCGGGTCTGGCTGTTGCTGTATGTGACTTTAAATGTTTGTAAACGCACCCACGACACAGGAGAACTTCCTAGTGTGGGGCAACGTTTTTTCAAAAGAAGAAGAAGAAGAAGAATACTTAATACAATACATTAAGAGATAGATATTTTTTATTTATACATAGCAAATACCCAGAACACCTGGAACAAATCTTAGATCGATAATCTGTAGATCGTACGTTCGAAACATTTGTCCCAGGGTGGGAATCGTACCCGCAACCTCCTGCGTCGCAGGCGGACCTTTGCCCGCTGCGCCTCATAGGTCGTCATATCATCCATTATCCTACCTAAGAAAGTTGAAATACAAACAAAGCAAGATTTATACGACTGCATTAGTTTTGTTTGTTTTCATTACTTGTTCAAGAGAAATCATTAGTAACAGTACAAGTTGGTTCTACACTTAAGTAATTAACTAACTTAAAACAGTTAAGTCTTCATTTACTTAAGTAACCAGCTCATTTTCAATTTTAGTTACACTCCGAGTAAAATTAGTTTTAAACAATGTGAACCGGTGAAATATGATAGTGATAATTTTGTTTAACTTAAAATATTCCGTGAGCGTAATTCATGTTGTATTTATCTTTCCCTGCATTATCTGGTATTTAAAAAAAAGAAGTATTTCCGAAATGTAATGCCTCTTTGGTCCAGCGGTTGGAACCACTACCTACTGCTGAGCATAAGGCTCAGGACCTTCCATTCTCGGGTCGAGGAAAGTATTATTAGGCTTATCCATCTGGAATTGCTCATTTTGTGCCCGATTGTTGGTCATAGGTCCGCTCCATATAAAATGTGATTTCAACATAACTGGCAAAATGTGCCAGTAATGGCTTCACCTCCGCTTGACTCTTAGGGGAATATAGGCATGAAGTTAAATGTTCTTTAAAAAAAATCTTGTTTTATTATGTACAGACGCCACCACATCAAACTATCAAAATGTGTCAAATTTACCAATTGAACATGAACCTTATACTCTTGTAATAAAGTTAAAAAACTATCAAAGAAATTTGACACATGGGGTAGCTTGATGGCTTCTGTACAGTGATCGAATTATTTAGAGGATACTGGAAACAGCACATGTTCTGGATGCTACAAACAAGGGTGTTTTTTTTTTTCGGGTGGGAAAATCATCTTATGACATCCCCCGCTCTTGGGCGGGGCGGGAGATAGTGTCAGACTGTTACTGACTAAAAACCCACGCCTGTTCCTTCATTGCCTTTCGTACCAGGGCCGAGTCTTCCTTTACAAACAAGGGTGTGACAATTTCTTATCCTCCATAACCAAGGCAACGAAGTGTTAACACAAGCTAAGCAATGTAACGTACCTACTTTGTGCTCAATAACACTAAATGTGCTTTGCTGCTCAACAAGCTGCTTACCTACGTGTATAATACAGCAATTACTACTTCGTAGATACACAAGCGTGGCTCAGCGTATCTCAGACCTTGAATACAAAGAGATTTGGTAAGCGTTCGTAAAGGAAGCATCACTTGTATACAACATTTTATTCTAAGGGACATTTCTTGTATTTTTAAGAACAACTTCTCCCTAGCCATTTCTCAATTTTGTTGAGATCGTCTTCCAGTCTAACCAGGTGCAGCTGATTACCAGAATTTTACTTGGAGCGACTGCCTATTTGACCTCCACAACCTAGTTACTGGGCAACACGATACCCCTTAGTTAGACTGGTTGTCAGACTTTCGGGCTTCTGATTACCCGTAACAACTGTCAAAGATCTACATATGACAGCCGGGACCAACAGCTTAACGTGCTTTCTGAGGAGTTTTGAAATGTTGCGAACGGTCACCGATCCACAGACTGACATCGGCCAGCGTAGCTTACACTTCGATCAACGCGTGCAGCTGGCGGCAATATTGGTCTACTTCGTCTACATTTTTGACAAGTGATATTGATTATAGCTAAGATGAGTTTGTAACTACATTGTGAACGTTTTTAATTACGGAAATTGTATTTGCGTTTACAGTCAGACGCTTCACAATTTAAATTAACACTGTTCCTAACGACCTCAACAACAAATCGTAATTAGTTCCTATTTCAAAATCGTTGAAAAATGATTAACAGAGTGTAGGCGTCTCCCATTTATCAATATCAGTCTCAACAGAATTAGACTCTTTGATAGCTTTTGTATGTGATGTGTTTACGTCGATGTATGATATCACCATCACACAATGGTTGAGAGTAGTGACCAGCCATGTTCCGGTTTAAATCATATCGATGTATGAACAAGGCACAATGCTGAATGCCTGAATAGACTCACAAGTAAATAGTCCAATGTTGTGGGCAATCCTGGTTCATTCTATCACAACATATTAAATAGTTCTGTATGTTGTAAATATAAAATAATTTACTGTCACAATCACAAGAAAACATGTTTGGAGGCTCCTTTTAAGTAAATCTATGCTAGTATTAGGACATTCCGCTCTTCGATATCATAGATTTCTATAAATAGTGTACTGCGACATTAATAGAAAAATGTGGATACTTCCTCTTTTTTGTTAAAAATTACAACAGTTTAAGTATACTATATGCTACTCTAAACCGTTTTCATGGTTGTCTGGGAGCAGTTCAAATATAATATACCTGTACGAGTATCATAATGCTTGCTTAAATTAAACAAAATGGTTTTTCAATTAACTGAACGCACGTCTATCCCGCGTGCAAGAGCTGTCAGTGTCAATTTGCCAAAACAAATATGACAGTGACAGCTCTGAAAAGCGGTTTGTATGATGTGCTGATCGCGTTCTGTTTCATTGGTGAAATTCGCCCTTCTAGTCAGTTTTTGCACTGATAATAACATAATAACTTAGTCGTATAAGTACCACCTGACTTTTTTAGTGCCACCGGTGCACGTTCATCCAGAAAATGAGTCCTAAGTAATTAAACTTTATCTAAAGAGATAATCACTAGCTTCCAAAAACTAGGTACCTACAGACGCCAGCACGTCAAGCTATTCCAAACTATCAAATTTTCCCGATTCCCGATTGGACATGAACCTTATACTTTTGTATTAAAGTCGAAAAACTATAAAAGAAATTTGACAGAGACTTGGTGTGCTGGCCTCTGTACTAAAATAAATCACTATTTAATTGACGTATACATAAATGAGAGAAGGGAGTTGATACGTAAGACATTTAAATACGAAGAAACTCATTTGAAGTGTTTGTATACAGTAGGATCGGTTCCGCACGTCATTTGCGTGTTTCGACAATTTCAAAAGGCAGACACAACGTTTTCCACGCCACATTTAATTATATGTTAATACACTACATGCTATTAATGAGTTGTCAAAATTGTATACTCCTTTGTACGCAAGTTTCCCGAAGAATACTGGCGTGACCGAGAAATCTGTCGGTAACTCAGTGGAATTTACTCGAAAACTAATATCATTTGATGCTTATTTTAGTCAGCAATTTAGCAATTTTGGTAATAACTGTAATAGGAGTACCTGCGTAATTTCTTAATATAGAATGATTGTACGAAGTTATTCTGATAGGAAATTTGTGAAAATAATTTTTCGTAACAAGTTGTTCATCGCCCTTCCCTTGTTTATGATAAGGCTTCTGTCTTTGTCGTGGTAGTCTCTGGTTCTGACTAGATTCCTTTTGTTTCGAAATATTTATAAGTCTTAATTCCCTTTAAATTACCTACTTTACTAAGCAAAGGGCATTCCTATGTATTTGTTTCAAGTCTCTATCCATTTTCATTTCAGTCGAATCGATTAGATCCATTATCATCGATCGTTTTCAAAATCAAAGTTTGTCACTTGGAAGTACACAAGATCGGATAGGAAGACCTTTTAAAACCCACGGGAAACCAAAGAGTTTACAATATGATAGCTATTATTTTCAAGAATTTACCTATATTAAACAAAAACCCTTGGGATGAGCGTAACGTGTTTGATATTGACTACAAAATAAGGATCTGTTTCATGTCGTAATAGCCCAGTGGCCAATACCTCGCCTTACATGCACGAGGTTGTGGGTTCAAATCCGGGCAAGTACCTACCAATGTGACTACTCCAATTCATGTGTACTTTCTAAGCTCATATTAGACATCACTGACATCTGTGGAGGGACACATCGAGAGGAACCTGGGCATAATGAATACATATCAGAAATCACCAACATGCCTTGAGCAAGCGTGGTGATTAATACTCGTGCCTTCTCTGCATGAGAAGAGGCCTTTGCTCTGCAGTGGAACAATAATAGGCTCGTTTTGTTTTTTAAGAGGCGTTTCCTATTTAACTTAAGAAACATTGGCGGCAATGACATTCTCATTGTGAATAAGACATTTAATTAAACAAAGTGTCCAATAATTAATCTCGATTATTTTTCCTATCGATCGTTTAGTCAGCAGTAATTATTTCCACCTTACAATAACGAAAGGCTATCAATTATCTTGTTACAATCTTGTACCATCAACAAAAAAGATAACTAGGTAAACGTTATTCTGATTCAATTCAAGAACAAGAATGTAATTGTGAACTTCAATGTAAAGGAAAAGACGACCAAAATGATTTTATGGCCTAAATATACTTTTTTTTTTTTTTTTCTTTAAAAAAAACGTTGCCCCACACTAGGAATTTCTCCTGTATCGTGGGTGCGTTTACAAACATTTAAACTCACATACACAAACAGCCAGACCCGGAATAACTACCTGTAGGTCATACAAATATTTGTTCCGTGCGGGGATCGAACCCACAACACGCGACGCAGCAGCCGATGGCTCAACCATTGCGCCAACCGTGTCGTCACAAATGAACGTTTTGAAGTGTGTTTTTTGTGGCGCTTCGTATACAAACATAACATAACTTCACGCCCCTTAGCCCTGACGGGTAAAGCAGAGGCGTTGCTATAGTACACCCACATTTTTCACGAGTTATATTACAACACACACACGATATATTTAGTTACTATTAACCCAGTCTGTTACTGTCCCACCACACCGGGCAAAGGCCTCTTCTCATATGAATGCACAAATATTAATCACCACGCTTGGCCAAAGTTGGTGATTTCTGATACATATAAATTACAAGTCCAGGTTTCTTCATGATATTGTAATTCGCTGATATCAATGATATCTAAGATAAACTTAGAAAGGACATACAAATTAAAAACTCACATAGGTACTTGCCCGGATTTGGATCCACGACCTCAAGCTTGAGAGGCGAATCCTTAACCACTAGGCTATCACGACAAATACAAAAAAAAATATAGTAAGTTTGATACCTCTTACAAAGAAGTCGAGTGTTCATCATCTTAACCAGTAATTATTGTCTTTCCCGCAGTAAATAGGAAAGAAACATGACTTATATTTTGGACACAAACATTCCGATCATCAGAGGAGCTGTCATTTTAAGAACGTTCGAATTGTTATGACCTACGTTGTTATTTTGTCAGTTAGTTTTGCTGCCGATTTTTTAAGTATTACATCGCGCATTAGGATTTTTATTACAAACTTAGTTACCCTATAGCTCCAATCCTCCAGAGACTTGGGTTGCAACCTAGGTAGGGTTTAGGTATCACATTATATGGAGTATATGAGTTGGTTGGTCCGTACGTCATGAATTTCCTTCTCATGCTCAAATAAAGAAAGCGGCGTAGGTATAGATATCTTATTTCAAAAAGCTTTGATGACGAAACCACTCGTGCGTATGAGTTGTCGTAGATTCTTTTACTCTCCTTAAGCCTCTTGGTTTCATTCGTTTTTGAGCATAATGTGGTGTGAGTAATGAGATGAATTTTATTCGAATAAATATTATTTTGCAATGCCAACGTAACAGTAAAGTTTAAGTAATCCATTACCGCAGCAAGGTACGTCATACAGTAAAAACTTATACATATTTTGTGCGTGTCTACGAAGACTTTTGACATGTTTTATTTATCAGTACAGCAATAACATCGTACATACAGAGCTATGTCTGAATGCTCAATATCATTATAAAAAATATTTTACCAGTCCTAAGTCAAAATCGAATCACTTATTTTAATTGCACAGTTAAAAGGGCATTTTTGAACGTCAACTTTAGTATAAAAAAAAGTACTAAAATGATTCGAATGATACTAGTTACCCCTTCCAGAGGATAGTTTCGTTTGAAGAAGAATGGGCAAGAAACTCCACACTCTTTTAAAATAGCTTGTCTTTTTGTTCATTCATTTTTGTAACTGTTAACGTGTACTATCCGTTACCATTTTAAATCAAGAATCGATTAATAAATAAAAATGGTAACCGAGAACAAATGCTAGAGCGAATATAAAGCACGTGGTGTCTTTTTTTTTGAAAAATTTCAAGTTCGTCAATTACCGAAATCGATCGTTTACATTTATCAAAAGGCATTCGATTCCAAATCTATGATTATAGCTACAACCGCGTCTAATTTTACACGTTCTTCATTCGCAAGGTCACACTAGTCACTACACTACTTATCTGTGATTCGTTTTCGGTACTTTAGTCATTTTCTTTCACATTAGACATCAGTTAAATGTCAACGAACTCTCGTTATGCATGCATTTGAGGATCTTCATTCAAATATTTCATGCTAATTGTTTTAAAGTAATTTGGCAAAAATGTAAACAAATAAATGAATGTATGAATCATTTTCATCGTTGCTTAATCTGCCAGTATTATAGGCATGTCATCTGTTTCGGTAACAGGTGACCCTTAGCGAAAGATACTCAAATACGACGGCACGGTAGGCGCAGTGGCTGAGCGATCGACTGCTGCGCGCCGTGTCATGGGTTCGATTCCCGCACGGAACAAATATTTGTAAGGCCTATAGGTAGTTGCTCCGGGTCTGGCTGTTTGTGTATGTGAATTTAAATGTTTGTGAACGCACCCACGTCACAGGAGAAATTCCTAGTGTGGGGCAACATTAAAAAAAAAAAACAAAAGAAAAAAAGAACAAAAAGAAACACGAATGTATGATTCAGCTATATAGTTGTTTAATCTGACAGTATCTGATTTTTTTTGACAGATTTTATCGGCATGGCATCTGATTCGGTCCTAGAAACCCTTAGCGAAAGACATTCAAATGTGTAGTATATCTTCAAGTAACACGATAAAATCCATGGTGCTTATAAACACTCATGTCTTGAGTTATTTTGTCAAAGAAACTACATAATTATGTGTTTTTCTAGACTGTGAGAAATTGACGCCTTTTAAAAGTTACAGATTGTATGATGAAGCTTGTTTAAACAAATGCGTTCTTGTTTCTTTCAAACAATTACATATTGAAAACAAAATACTCATTTATAAACAAAATACCAACGTAAAGGTTGTTGGTTCATTGTATTCGTTTTCTATCGTTCGTTTATTTTGCAACTACACAGTTGAAAAATAAATAATAACGTTTTATTCACAGTTAGATGGATGTCACCATTTCTTTTAGAATTTCGGTGAAAAAGGGTTAGTTTTTAAAATATAGATAGCTTAAACATTAGACAGTGATTAATGAAAATAATAGGTCACATTATATTATATATGAATCAATTACTTTATACGAAATTCACATATAAAATACATCTTAATAAAAATCATATTGGGTTGATTGGCCTTGCCTCTCATCAACGAGGTTTCAATCCGGGAAAATACCAATAAACTTTTTCTATTCAAACACATTCACTTTCTATGTAATGTATCTTAGACATCGCTAAAGAAAAAAATCGCGAGGAAACCTGACTTATAATAAAAATAAGTTTACAACCGCTAATCCACGTGGAGCAAGCGTGGTGATTAAAAATGGCCGTGCCTTCTCTGTATGAGAAGAATCCATCACCCTGCAGTCGGACAGTAACAGGCTGGTATAATTTTTCATGGAATGGTTTACTAACTAACTCAAAACATCGTCATAGTATCGAATACTGCCAAAATTACTGTTATTCTATTATCTTCTGTAGACAGTCACTGCAATACGGAGCATAGAACAAAAACGTGGGATTTTCCCATCTACGAAATAAAAAAAGCTTACCTCTATTACTGCTTACTCCATTATTAATAATTATTATGACTTGAAATATCTCAAAATCACCCAGTCGCGTGAAACTAGCTAATACAAACGTAATTACACTACCTTGAGACTACAACAGAAGTCTTGCAAGTTTCAGGAATAGCTAGAAGTGTTAGTGTCTGTAACTAAAAATGTTGGAGTATAAGACAGAGCTTAAAGAGATAATTAAAATATTAACCGACTTCAAATACGGAGGAGGTTATCTTTTTTTTTTTTTGAATGGTCCGTACTTTAAAACAAAAATACGGAACCCTTATACGATCACTTTATTGTCCTTCTGTCTGTGTGTCTGTTTTTTATGTAATGATAATAATTTTGGTGAAAGTAGCTGAAGAATTACCTATCGTTTTTACGAGACCCTAGGTGTGTGAGTTAGAGTCGCACTTGCCCGGTTTTTTTATGTAGGTATAACATTTGTATTACCTACACGACCGATATATTTGACGACCGATGTGGCGCGGTGGGCGAAGATCCGCCTGCGACGCTAGAGGTTGCGGGTTCGATTCCCGCCTTGGGACAAATATTTGTACGATCTACAAATATTTGTTCTGGGTATTTCCTATGTATAATAAAAAAGAAAAGTATCTATCTAAGTAATGTATTGTATTAAGTTTATCAGTCATCTAGTAACCATAACACAAGCTCTGCTTAGCTTGGGGCTAGATGATGCTGTGTGGATTGTCCAGCAATTTATTCTTTTTTTATTTGTATTATAGCGATAATTCATTACAGAATTTCAGTAACTTATTATTTATTGGAAATGGGGTAGTTCAAGGGTCACCCCATTCAAGGCTGGCCAAGTTCAGAGAACTAGTTTGTTAGTTAACTTTAATAACACGTATTTTATCTACTTGGTCCATGTTGATGAGGTTATTATATCGGCCATCACTTGCTATGTAAAATACGCAGCAAAATTTTTACCACATCTAAAAATATATATGTATACATTTTGTTTTTAATAAAACAGGTAGGTAGGTACCTACTTCCATAAAGAACATTGCAAAGTGCAAACTTAATTTCGGAGTCGTTTAGAAACAAGCAAAGATAAACAAGTTTTTATTTATAGAAAATAATTAATTAAGAGGCAAATTCAGAAGAACATACCTTCTTCTATTGCGCAATATGACGTCATAGATAGGTATATGACGTAAATATCACCGTCGTCTAATACCGTTCAATGTCCACAGGAAAGTCCCGTTTAGCACACGTGACGCCAAACGTTTAAAACACAACGGTTAAAAATGAAATAAAGGAAAATCAATCAAAATAATTAATATCCACTCACTACTCGTACATCACAGTTCTCTGTCGTACGGCGATGGCAGTAATTCATCTTTTGACGACAATATCGGTTCCTAATTCAAATCATATGAAATACAATATTTAATAGTCGCCGAGACAATGGTAATGAATCAAAGTTACATAAACAATTTAAGTTATAGTTAAGAAAACAACATGGTTCCCACTAACGCATTCAAATTGTCTGAGTGCTCTCTGACCGTTATTATGAGTTATGTTTTTATTGCACACCGTAGGTACATGATTGTTTGTAATATTAACAATGGATTCAGAAACTGTGTTCACGCTTGTTATCCTTAAAGGGCGAGCAGAATGTTTCAACAGGGTATTTTCTCACAGGACGCAGCTGTATGCATCCACATCTGGTTGAATGGGAATCGACCTCTGATTGGAGATATAGAAAAAAGTTGGTGATTGAGCAAACAACATATGTCCAAAATGAATAATTTTATTTACAAAATATCGCAAGATTCAAACAAAAAATATCTAATTTATAAAATTCTCGTGTCGCAAAGTTTGTTACCAAACTCCTCCGAAACGGCTGGACCGATTTGTATATAATTTTGTGTGCATACCGAGTAGTTCTAATCCTAATAAGGATGGTCCACCCCAAACATTTAATTTTTACTTTTTTGGCTTAAAATGACAAAACAACGTTTGCGGGGTCAGCTAGTTCTTTTATAACATTTTAATTCCAAAACGGTGCTTTAAGTACAGCAAAATTAATACATTTAGACAAAGGTATCTTTCCTAAATGGCCTATATTTAAACTTAGCTAGTATTTTTCAGTATAATTCCGGCAGTTTCGTACTTACAAACAGCTTAAAAAGAGTGTAGTTGCCACGGGCCTGCAATAATCCATTTTCCTCAATCCGCTTATTGCGTGCATCAAGAAATATGCGACACAGAAATGCTTAAATAGTTTATACAGTACCTAAGCACTTTATAATTTATTATGTTGTTTATTTACATAACATCGCGCCTGTATTCCAAGAAGGTTTGGGCAGAAAAGCACCTATAGTAACACCCACAATTCGCCAGTTATGTTTACTACCCATGTGATAGGGGGTAAGCCTATTGCTATCAACCGGGTACAAATGGAGACTTGGGGTTCCAATGAGAAAATTCCTATTGCAAAAATTCAATAACACTTTGTTCGACCTGGGATTCAAACCCAAGATCTCACGCTCAGCAGTCGCACTTGGGACCCCTAGAACACCGAGGCAGAAGAGTTATTTATTTAGTAACCTGTTTATATCGGAACAATTTAAAACACTAACCACTCTCTCTATATTCAACATCAACTAACTTAGTGTACCTGCTCGAGGAAATCGCTTAATTACGATTGGGATTTTAAATTTCCTCGAATTGATATTGTAATTTATTTTCCTCAATAAAATTTATTTGTGAATCGTATAAGCCCTAAAAATGCGTATTAAAATGGTTTAAATCATATTATTTAAAACAGTCTACGATTTTAAATGAGTCCACAGAAGGGACGGTTTTGCGTTGCTTATATTTGCATACTAAATAAAGGTTGGTCCGGCGTACTTTATAATTTGGATTACCCTGAGTGAAAATACTTTTAGAGTAGATCCTATCACAAAAGTGCTTATAAATAATTATAATTGCGTGTTTAAATACGAAACTTTTTAGAGTTTAAAATATCCTTATTTAGTTAAATTAAATTATAACTTTATTAAAAAAAAACCATTATGTATCTACATTAAACGAAAGAAAGGATTATTGGCCATCGAAAAATTCATCACATCGCTGTCAACGGGGAAATGGCCCAAATGGCTGTTAGCATTGTCCACTTTAAATAAAAAAAAAACAGGCCTTAAATGAAACTTTTTTTAAAATATATAATGCTGGACAATCCACACAGCATCGTCTAGTGCCAAGCTAAGCAGAGCTTGTGTTATGGGTACGAGATGACTGATATACTTAATACAATACATTACATACATAGATATTTATTATACATAGCAAATACCCAGAACACCCGGAACAAATCTTTGTAGATCGTTCAAACATTTGTCCCAAGGCGGGAATCGAACCCGCAAACTCCCGCGTCTCAGGCGGACCTTCACCCGCCGCACCATATAGGTCGTCAACTAAAATAGTTATGTGTGAGTAGTGATGGGATTCTACCCGGGTAAATTCCTAAAATGGGAATATTCCCGGGAATGTTCCCATTGAATCCACCCAATGGGTATTTATTCGGGTATTTATATTTTTATGATCAATTTATTCATATTTCGCATAAATCGATTTTCGTTTTCTTTGTACAAAAATAACAACTATAAAATTGTGTTACACTGTTTTATTAAAGAAACGTTGTTATTTATTAATATAATATAACCATAATTCAATAATTAAACTAATCATTAATAAATAACTGATGCGCTTAACGGGTAGCTTTGTTTGAATAAAAGTTTGGAGACATTACCATAGCTTACCTGACAAATCAGTCAAATGCACATTTAGTTAAAAAATGTACCGAGTACCTAATGTAACCAAAATGGTTAATCACTTGATGAAGTGTCCCAAATGTCCGCTGGTTATAAGAAATGAGTTAACGGAAAGCTGTGAAGAAACATCGTTATTAGCATCAAATACATCGAACTCATCAACTACAGAAGGAGAAATAATTGAAAACTCAACACCGATCAGTGACGCTACTCCTTTTTTCGAATTTACAGAGGAAAAAAAACTACGACTTACAAAATTGCTTTCAAAGGCAATTTATGTTACTGGCTCGCCTCTGTCTATGGTGGAACATCCTCTGTGGAGAGAGTTTTTTAAAGAACTACAGCCTCTGTTCGAACTGCCAACACGGAAAGATGTTTCCACAACACATTTAGAAACAATTTACAGTCAACTGAAGAATTGAAGTCGACTGACAATTTACATCTTCAGTGCGATGGATGGAGTAACCGACAGAACGAGGGTATTATTAATTTTGTTATTGCGAAACCTGAACCCGTTTTTGTGAAAAGTTTAGCTACAACTGGCCATCGTCACACTGCCGAATACCTAAGTGAAGAAATTCAAATAGTAATGAGAACCTACGGAACGTATACATTTGTGACTTTAATAGGAGATAACGCAAAAAACCTACAAAAAGCTTTTGATTTAGTAAAACTGCAACATCCGAACGTAATCACACTTAATTGCGTGGCGCACACATTGAATTTACTTTGTCATGATATAATGAAAGAAGATGCTATATAAGCCTTCATTTCAGTTGCCGTCGACGTAATCAAATGTATTAGAAAAAGTCAAATTCTGAGCGCGTTATTCAGGCAGATAATTGTAGAAAAAGGTTCTGGCGAGCAACTAAAATTGCCCAGCAAGACGCGTTGGGGCAGTTACCATTATGCTGTGCGTAGTTTGCAAAAGTACATGAAGTTGCAACAATGATCCCAGTTGATATTAAAGCAAATTTACTAGACGAAGAATTTTGGAAAATGATCGACGAATCTACTGCAATTTTAGAGCCAATAACAGATTACATATTTAAACTAGAAGGAAACGAAGCGTACATAAATGACGTGTACATGTCATTCAAAGATATAAAATCACGTCTGGTCTTTCTGCTTCCTGGTTTTTCTTCTTTGGTTGACAATAATGTCAGGGAGAGGATTTTAAATGCAGTTGATAAACGCCCCTCTGCGTTCATCAACTGCATAAAGCCTATTCATCTAGCAGCCTATATGCTAGATCCAAAATCTCAAGGCATCGAACTCAACGATGATGAAGAAATTATTGCCATGGATTTTATTCATGAGAAAGGAAGGCAGTTACACTTGGAAAAATGGCAGATTTAGTTAATTATAGAGCAAGAGAAGGTTTATGAGGAAAATCTTTTGTTTGGACCAGCCTCCAGAAAATGAATCCCTTAACTTGGTGGAAAGGAATTTGCAAAAACAAACCTCTGAGCAAAGTTGCAGCTTGTCTTTTAACTGCTCCCTGCACCTCGGCTGCAACAGAGCGTACCTTTAGCGTTCATGGAAATATCCACAGCCTTAAACGGAATAGGTTAACAACATAAAGAGCTGCAAAGCTGGCCTACATATCATATAACTGGAATTTGTTACACAATCAAAAAGACGAAGAAGTAGATGAAGAAGATGAGGAACCCACTTCAAGTCCTTTTATGGTTAGCCTATTGACCATAAACAATATTGAACCTCAACCATCAACTTCTGGAAGTACAAGAGAAAAAGAGTTTTGCGATATAACAAAAACATTCTCCGATGACAGTGATTAAATGAATCTCAATAACATTTTACCTACCTATTATAAGAGTATTAGACTTGAAGTGATTTTTGTCGCCCATAACCTGATATTTAAACAATAATTTTCATATCTGAACCATCCGGTTGTTGATTAAATGATTTTGGAGTTGATGTTTTTGTTTTTATTCAGTACTTACTAATTCAATCGTCATAGAAACTAATTTACCCACGATTTGGGAACGCACCCGGGTAAATACCCGTTTTGGGAATATTCCCAGGAATATTCCGGGTGGAATGATGGAAACTTTCCGAGTCGCCCATCACTATGTGTGAGTCAAGATTGTACTTATGACGAGTACCGACTTAAGTACGTTATTAGATAGGTACTCATATCTGAATAGCACTGAAGTGTTGGTAATTAGATACATTCAGTCATGAGTAGCCTTGATGTCGGACAAAGAATTAACTGTTCAGCATTCCCTACTTACCATTAGAAAGATGTAATTATTTTTCCCCTGAGCAGGTATGCAGGGGAGCTTTTAATTCACTGGATATATTATTGGGGTAAACGTATTCATGAATAGGAACACGAATGACGGCACGGTTTGCGCATCGGCTGAGCGATCGGCTGCTCCGCTGCGTGTCGTGGGATCGATTATCGTAAGGAAAATATATTTTTATGGCCTTCAGGTAGTTGTTCTGGGTCTGGCTGTTTGTGTATGTGAGTTTAACTTTTTGTAAACGCACCCGTGATACAGGAGAAATCCTAACGTGGGTTGCCCCAAACTAGGAATTTCTCGTTTTAAAAATAGAAGAACAATTTTTTTTTTACCAACTCTGAAACCGTAAACAAAAAACAGTTGTTCCCTACATTTTACCGAATTATGCGAACACCGTGATATGAATGATTGATACAAATCATCATCATCATCATCTGCCTAGCCTTTTCCCAACTATGTTGGGGTCGGCTACCAGTCTAACCGGATGCAGCTGAATACCAGTATTTTACATGGAGCGACTGCCTATCTGACCTCCACAACCCAGTTACTGGGCAACACGATACCCCTTGGTAAGGCTGGTTGTCAGACTTTCGGGTTTCTGACTACCCGTAACGACTGTCAAAGATCTACAATTTGTATCAGAATGATTGATACAAATGATTTATTTTAATTAAATTGATCAACTTGATCACTTAATACACACAATAAGTAGATAGTTTAACCCCCTGAAAGATGGACAATAAATTAAAACTCACTCTTTATAAGGTATTATAATTTGAAGTACCCAAGATACAACTGCCCAAAGTATTCTAATTAACTTCGTTCATCTGATTAACATGAATTATACCCTCAAAGTTCAAAAGTTAAAAAATAATTTTAATCTTCGGGCTGAGAATGACTTTTGATATTTCAAGCTAACATTAGTTAGTCTTTATGAGATAATCTAGAAACAGTCGAGCCGTGTCTTTTAGCCAAAAGTCTTCGTACTTTTGTAAATTAGCTGCTCAGTGTTAAGAATTACTTGTACATTTAGGTAAAGAAATATCACTATATTAACGTTCTAAGTGAAGAAACCACTGTAATACCAGCCCAGCAAAGACCTCTCCTCACACAGAGAAAGCACGAGCATTAATCACCACGCTGGCGGTAGGTTGGTGATATCAGATTTATAACACGGTTTCCTTACGGTGTTTTTCATTTATCGATGTCAGTGATGTCTCAGATAAACTTAGAAAGTAAAAACGACACATTGTAACTTGCCTCGTGTATGAGAGACAAGACCGATACCACTGGTATATCACGACACTTTAAAACACAATCATTTATGAGTATCTCACTGGTTATAAATGTCACCTGATCGTCACTCAACCGAAGAACAAAGATGCAGTAAATTATTTACCAAGTTACTAGCGCAGCGAACAAAATGAGTCGTAAAGCTATCGCCCCATAAAACTGTTGTAAACATTAGACCTATTAGCTGAGAAATACCACTGATCTGCTTCTGGTTTCGTCAGTCATTGGCATTAATTGGTCTCTGTATTGAAAAAAATATCAGTGCATGGCGGGTTGCGTGCTCGGGCGGGCGTTCTGTTCGTCGGTTCGTTTACAATACATGGTATTATAAGCTCAGAGTGTATATTTGGGGGGCGCCCGTGGCGTATCTCATCGAAAGCGAGCCCTGCCACCACCAGCCGGCGAATTGTATAGTGCTATGTGCGTCGATCAGTCGCGCACGCCTCTCCGCACGTCGCCGCCGCCCGCGCCGCCCGCGCCGCTCGCTCATCAAAATGACATTCTCAATACATTGACGTTAAATTAAAAACATTGAACATGTGTTGTGCCAGGTTCACCAACTACCTGTTTCGTAGTGTAGTGAAGTACACATGTGGACTAGCCAGCCGCGAAAGTAAGTAGAAACTGCGCCAAAACATCCCGGTACACACTAGCCGCTCAATCTGCTATGTTCCCGTCGCTAAAATTAAACCCGATAACGTTCTGTACATTATAATTATATGTGACTACAAAATTGATTGTAACTTATCAACGACGATGGAACATAAAGTTTACTACATTGTGTTGTGTTTATGTTAGTTTAATGCTTGTTTTTATTGACGTCTCTCGTCAAATTACGGTACCGTAAAGATTTTTTGAGGTGCAAATCGTTTTTGCTTGCGTCCTAGTGCGGTGCAGACCGGCTAGTCTCATGCACAATCACCACGCGTCCTCAAAGCAACTTTCTAGAATGTTTCTGAGAATTAGCTTGTGTATAAGCACAGTCTCATATGTATGAACACATTGTGTAAGCGGAAACTTACTCATAAGCATAACACAAGGCAACCGTTGGTGTTTCGAGCTGTGTATGCACCGGTGACATTCGGACACCATGACTGGGTACACTGTAAAAATTAAACAAATAGGTATTAATCAAACTGATGCATGAAGTCACGTGAAAATATAATTGAACAACCAAATCATTGTTGGTAACAGTCTGTTTTAATGAGTAAACAAGTTAATATTTACATCTACTTATTAATTTCCAAACTTAAAACCAAAACACGTATATGTATACATAAGACAACAATGAATATTGACTTCGTAAGTATTGTTATTGAACTGCAAACAGTCGGTACATTGGTTTATCTATACATCTATACATCTATACATATAAATAAAATTGGAGTGTCTGTCTGTAATATTGAAATAACCGTTTTTTCTTACTTGCATATGAATATATATACGGTACATACACCAAAATAACATTTTTTAAAATTTTTGTCTGTCTGTCTGTCTGTCTGTTTGTAATCGCTAATCTCTGAAATGGCTTGACCGATTTTGACGGGACTTTTATTGGCAGGTAGCTGATGTAATAAGGAGTAACATAGGCTACTTTTATTTTACAAAAATTCATTTATTTAAAAAAAAAATGCGCGCGAACGAAGTCGCGGGCACAGCTAGTAATATATATAAATTAAGTAAAAATCGTTCGCCAATGTCGCTCGCGATAATAGTTCAGGAGTCAAGGTCCAATATGTCATTTGTGATCGCATGCCGCATTATAATGAAAGTTACTATATAATAGCAATTCGAAGTACACAGAATGGTTCCGTAGCAAACAACACAAATAATTGAACAATATTTTACGGTGATATTTAAGAATCCAATTTATTTCTTCGCTACCTCGTTAAAATCGTAAATGAATTAACCGTGTAATTGGAAGATGCAATTTACCTTTAACGGAGAGAAACTAAGTAGTACTTGAGCTGTGGTTAAGGTTACGAAGAAAAACTTCTCCTTGTTGGTTACTCCATTACCTATGCGGATCAAATGCACTCTCTCGAACAACCGGATCAAATAATTGATGACTGTAGTCAGTATCGTGTCGACATTTGCCTACTTCATTGGATATATACTAACTGATAGTTACCTGTTCATACTGCAACTCGATAATTACCGTCTCGTTGTTCGTAATTATTCCATAAGCAAAACACTTAGAAATGTGGTTACTTCGTACAAAGCTAGGTATACACGTTATAAAGATTAAAGTCGAGGGTTATGTCCCGGAACAAATAAAGAACAAGGAAAATATTATTTAAATTAAGCATTTGCTATTTCTATTCTGATAATATTAACTTACGATTTGTGGTCAATTTATAAATTATGAGTTATGTCCGACTTACATATTTAACGTTCTCTTAGTAGGGCTGAAAAACGAAAAAAGTCACCTAAGTAGGTAATCGGACGCGGCAACTGCTGGGGGAATTTAAATAAAACACAAGTTCCTAAACTCGTAATCCTTATAATATGTAAGTCGCGTAGAATCTTAACATCGCGATTCAGAAAAACACCCAAATGGTACAACGCCATCTATCGAGCCTGGAGGAAGCTCGCGACCGAACAAGGGTCATAGACTTCAAAAATGTATTAAGAATAGCCACCCAAATGTACCGATTCAAATCAACATGAATTATTTATTTATAACACAGAAAATAAAATTTAATTAATAAATCTTGCGTGTCAATTTTTATTTCCAATTGAACAAATAAAGCGCGCTGACCTTGACCAGGCGGCCAAACATTATCCTTTTGTCTCAATTGGCCCGTAATTGCTGGGGACGTCTTCAGTTCTATTCTCAGATACAATTTGCACTTACTGTTCTGTAAAATTGTACCTTAACTGTGGTTCCGCGTTAAAACTTATAAACAGGACAAATTGAATGAAAGAAACTAGATGCTAATTCGCGACTGACCTTACGGATAAACGACCCACCACTCACCAATACTACCATTAAAATTTAGTAGATCTTGAAATAGTTCGGATGCGATAACGTCAAACAACGTTCTCCATAGTCACCAATTTTGTTTTTATTTCAGCCAAAGTATAAAGCCAAAACAAATTAGTCAATTATACATAGTCATTGGGATTACGTAAAGCTTAGTGGAGGAATAGTGTAAATATAAAGAATATAATATAAAGTGTCTTCGTGCTAATTGTGCTGTTCCAATGTGTGTTATATGTGATGTGCTTGAGAACTGCATGGAGCGCCACGTGGATTATATATATAACTAACTGCTAACCACAAATCGTCACGTTTACGGGAAACTAAAAACTCTAAAGATGCCTAAAGGTAAGTGTCGCTTTACACAGTAACGCACACGAATAGAGCGGGTCCATTGATCATGATATGACTCACTTCAATCGAAGTATTTTCCTTAAGATTCTCGTTATAGCAAAGAGTTGAGACATGCATGAAATTACATTTTGAAATTATTTTAATTTATGAAGGAAATGCTAGTATAATTAACTAGTTGATACAGATTTTAAGGAAACATCATGGGCAGTGAGCTCCTCGTCTACACATATTCGTGCAATGTTTATAATTCCTAGGTGGCTGGTGGCTCACGTGTCTGCATCTCGTGACATCACCGCCACTAAACTGTATCTACAACTGCTGATTTCAAGGCTGACAGTAATAATCAGCAAATGCAACTAATCTAATGATGTCAATAATAAAAGAACTAATCAATCACATGTCTGTGTTGCCTCGCTCGATGGCAATAAGCAATCAATTCACAACTTCTATAATTGTTTAAGCGCTTCTACAGAAATTGTTGGTGCATCAATCCGCACCAGCCCACCTGCTTCTTGAAATGTTCGTAACGAATAAAACTTTACATTTAATTAAAGTTTTTCAGCTCTCAAACAAATAAAGTAGCGCAGTAACATGTAATATTTCTCGGAGGCATAAATCTGACTGTTGCTTATTGTTCCAGCCCTAATGAATCACCAGTTTATAGTCTTTACAGCAATATCTGCTTCGTCTTTTCATCTCTCAGTTTGATACTTTTAGGCCACGTACCTATATAAAGAGTATTATGCTTTTATCTATGTTCATCGTAAAATATGAGCTTCAACCGTTTTTAATTATGTAAGAATGCATTTATTTAAAACCCATTGCAATGTATGCGCAGTGCAGGTCGGTGGAAAGAATAAAATGTTCAAACGAAACACTACTTATTCTAAAAGTTTCCATTTTTCCATCTGGAAAAGCTAGAGAAAATAGTGAGTAAAATAATACAGTGGTGAACTCGTGAAAATAAAAATCTTGAAATATAAGATGAGCGCATAGCAAGCCACACACAAGGAGCAGAGGAATAACCAAGTTTACCTCATAACAGATAATTTGAAAAGGAACAGGATGGTTTCATGGACTAGGCTTGTTAGCAACGACAAAATATTTGATAAGTGAAACGATTTTGCTGTTAGGCCAGTGTCTCACGCACCGCTTGATTGGCCGTCTCCCGTTTCACTGTTGACGCCACTTGAATCAATGAAGTGCCATTGGCTCATTGTTTAATCGTCTGTTTTATCAGCTGTAATGAACATAGCCGAGATGTCCGTGCACGCGGCTCATTAAGGCACCCAATCATGATACATCGACATTCAGCGAACCTACGCGTTACGTTCATACGTATTTGCAAACGTGCGATTTTTTACGCCAATTTCCAAGAATGTGTTTGTTTTGATGTCTGAACAAACGCTACTGTTTGGCTAATTAAATTCCTGTGAATTAGATTCAGTTTCAGCTTTTCTGATTTCGTGATTGTTTCACCTTTTGAGATTGGTGTACTTCCTTCGAACTGCCATTTGTTCTTCCGCTATCATGTGTATTTCAGTCGAAGTAATAATACTTGATGTGACTACCTAAATCAAAATCAAGTCTGAGAATGAGAATCAGCACTTTTTGAAAGTCAAAGTTTACATAAAACAGTCCCCTATAAAGCCCACCCTTCACCAACTAGTATGTTTTAACTCGAAAGGTCAACAATTATTTTATAGAAATATCAATTGACTCCTCTTCTTTAGGGATCTCCGGCTCATTGTTTCCTAAAATGTGATAATGTTCCTCAAGTTTCAACTGCCAAAGATTGTTTAATAATAAACTTACTTTGCATTCACATGATATACCAAAAATATTTCATGAGAAACAGTTGAGTGGAAGCGAAAGCATTATAAGAACAATAACATTGGCTTGATTGGCGCGCCTCGAGCGTCGCTTCTGTGTGCCATGCTCCGTTCACATCTCTATTGATTTTGGAACAATTGTGCACAAACGTCACTGACCCTGGCGTATTGTTGGAACATGTGAATAGTGAAGTATTGCACCATTTCGGGGTTGCCGTTACGTTAGCAGTTTCGGTCATAAATGTTGAATAGAATTTGCTATTTTATGTGTGGTCCTTGTTGGTACTTTATTGAGAGCACGTGTCGAGTTTTTCAAATATATATAGTCTAAAGAAAAATATTGCGCAAATGATTTTTTTTATGATTAATTTAATAGTGTCAGATGCAGTCATATTGTGAGTCACTGGCTCGATATCAAAGGTGTAATTACATTCGACACACTCACCACAAATAGCTATAAGTGCAAAAGACTGTATTGTTGACAAATAGGCACATTTGTCCATCCTGTATCACTACAACCGTGCATCAACACGGGATGCACATGAGAATGTACATGTGGACGATCTAACAACATCTGTTTCTGTGCCCAGAAAGCCGGAAACGATTCGTATCGTAGTTCTTCATCGTTTATTATTGTCACGTTTTTGGTACAGACAGGAAACTGCAAATGGGATTTATGTGCTGGAATTTAGCGGTAGAATATGTCAGGGTTTTTTAGGGAAGAAGGAAATGTTATATGATACTGAGCTAACTGCAAATCCAAGGTAAGATCAGTTATGGAGCCAAGTTATACGTCTGAATTTAAAAAGATGATACAAACATGTGACGCTACATGCTTCCTTTGCACTCTCGCTCTCTGATTCTGGTCCAGGAGTCCCAAAACATTTCGTTTCTCCAATTCCTAACGTTACATTTTGTCCACAGGCGACGCCGATATGTCGCTGAAGCAGGGCAGCGGCACAGGCAAAGTCCACTTCGGTGGTTTGGACGATGTGTCCTTGTACGGCACGCCAGTGGAACCAGCGCCACCGGCTACGGACGCCAAGCAAGGCTTCCTGCGAAACCAGCTGCAGGCCCTCTTCCAGCCCACCGACAACAAACTAGCCATGAAACTGTTCGGGTCTAAGAAGGCGCTGATGAAGGAGCGCATCAGGCAGAAGGCTGCGGGCCACTGGGTCATACATCCGTGCAGTAGTTTCAGGTGAGTGGCTTTTGTTTATGGACTGTAGAAGATTTCCGTGATGCATTACTTCAATAATTGTACGGGGTTTCTAAACGTTCTGTGTAATGTGTTAATTTCGACAAAAAATAATGAGTCATCTACAGTCGTAGGTATACAGGTAGATATCTATATACATATTGTTTTTAATGTGTTTTAGGTTAAGTAGGTCAATCCCTATATAACATGAAAAACACTTCATTATATTAATAACCATAGTTAATTATAATAAATTATCAATTAATGGTAACGATTCGCTTACAGAGTTGCCGATATACCGTTATTTAAATCCATAATTAAGTATTATGAATGCCACTTTCATCAATGGATTAAAAAACCATCAGTGAGATACTCCAATATTGTAATAATAACCGCTTCAAGAGGAAAGCTCTTCATATACCTTCCTACTTAGTATAAACGAGCGATTAACTAATACCGTTCGGTTTATTGTTTACACTAGTTTAGCATTGGTAAGATTACCTAACTATAGTTTTACGGTCTGATATTTTTACTTCTGCCGTGAGATCGTAATAGCGTAGACGTAAATTCAGGCATGTGCGTTTCATTCGTTCAATGTCAAGTTCTTTCAAGGATAATTTTTGTTTGATAATAAAGAAAATATTACATTTTTCAGTTTGATACGTTTTGTTTCATGTTTTAATAACTTTTCGTGTGTTATATACACACTGACTTATCTGAAAAATGTTAATTCTATGTTGAGCAACATACAATCTCCACGTTCAACGAGACCAACAATTTAATACGACAAACAACATTGTGAAGGATATCGAATTAAGTTCTCATATAAATTCAACTAGAGATGAGACTGTCCAATTTGAATACATAAACTTCGATTAGAAATTGTAATCTTTTTAATATAACAAATCAAATCAAATCGTTTAATCTGTCAATGTTGGAATAGATGTTATTAAAATATATTAGATCGTTACATTCATGTTAAAATAACACAAATTATATTTAATAATATGACATTTTGAACTTCAAAGAACAGGGCGGTTTCCCTATTCTGAAAATGAAGCAACGCGCTGCTATACTAATTCCCAAAAGGGTAATTACGGCTCCATACAAGAAAATACTGTTTATAAAGCATTTTTTTCCAAGCCTGTGTGGGTAGATACTAAAGTATAGGTTTTGGATAAAAACGCTGAAACGCTGAAATTACTTATGACAACTTTTTACTAAAAAAAAGTGGATTCTGACACAAGTTTAAGAATATGTTTAGCTGCCCTCAGAACAAAACTCGGAGCAGCTTAACCGATTATTATTTATTTTCATATACCATTTTTCACAATTAACACATCACAAAATGGCCGATCATAGAAGGCTATCACAAAAGCAGAGGTTATTTTAACAGGTAAACGTAGCAGTTAGTCATTTGCCGATTATTTTGTTCAGCGGACCGTTAAGCAGTAGTGTTGAATGAGTAATTATATGGAGCTGTTATCTCATTGTCAGTTGACATGTAAAGCTTACTGTACTTGGTAATGATTTATGCTAGTTTTTGATTTTGAGATAGTGAAGGGACAAGATGTACAGACGCCAGCACATCTAGCTACTGTTGTTAGTCAAATTTCTCAGAGAAAAAGACTAAGGTTCATGTTCCATTTAGAAATTTTTGACGACTGATGTGGCGCGGTGGGCGAAGGTCCCCTTCCCACGGAGGGTTCGATTCCCGCCCTGGGACAAATATTTGTACGATCTACAAAGATTTGTTCCAGGTGTTCTGGGTATTTGCTATGTATAGTAAAGAATATCTATCTATGTAATGTGTTTTATTAAGTATACAGTCATCTAGTACCCATAACACAAGCTCTGCTTAGCTTGGGGCTAGATGCTGCTGTGTGGATTGTCCAGCATTATTTAATTATTTATATTTATTAAAAAAAACTCAGATTGGGATAACTGGATGTGCTGGCGACTGTACAAAAAAACATTAAGTAACAGAGAAAGAAGAAAATAAAAAGAAATCAAAAAAGAGTTTGGTTAGGACTACTTTATTTTTGCGGGTAAATGATTTCCTTTTACGTTGACTTTGAGATGAAATATTATGGCAATTTTAATTAAATCCATATCAAGTTCAGTTTAATATCGTGTAATGGACTTTTAATTTCCAGCAATTACTTGGCTGTCAAAATCAGTTATAAGTTCCTCCTACGCTTTACCTACGCGTAATGTATATTTTTTTCGGGGATAATCACAATATTTCTGTGCAAATAATTACACACGCACGATAATTATCCATGTTTAATTGGAAAAACAGAGAAAAATAATCATAACAATTTAAATTTGATACCAGGCGCTCTTCACAGATTAAATAAACATCACGCCTCCTGATTTTGACAAAGAGATTGGCAGTGTGTCTCTATAGTGCTATAATTAAAATCTATTTTTTCTATAATCAATTTTTAACTAAAATATTCAAAGGTAGTCAATGTAATATTATTAATTACTTAAACGTAGGTTGTACACCCACAGTTCTCCAGTAACTTTTAAGTCCCATGTAATAAGGGGCGAGCCTATGGCCATCAACTGGACAAAAACGTAGACTCTGGTTTACTATTCAAAAGTGCCTTTTTAATGGTCTAATCGAAATAAATTATTTGCTACTGAGAAATTCCATAAAATTGAATAACCCTGCCAGACCCGAGAGTCGACCCCAAGAGTTCATGCCTAACAGCACGACGAAGCTCTTACAACGGCTGAACCAACGAGGTAGTCTTACACATTACACCTGTCTTAACATATGCTATTATAGCCAAAGGGGTAACAGAATAGAAAGGGTATGAGTAACGATAACAATACCTTTAATAACTGGGCTCAGCATTCCTTTTGAAACTGTAAGTATGAACGACAATGTAATTTATGATCCTGAAATATATTCCCTATTTTGGGTGCAGCCATATTATAAAGCAGTATTATATTAAACTTAGATCGTTTAGGACCACTTATCTTGCGCGAATCAGTATTTTCCTTCGTCGGTAATCAAAAAACTTGTCATGTGTCTCGATAAGAACAACTTAGCGATTATTTATTTTTTAAATAAAAACTTTGCCCAACACTAGGAATTTCTCCTGTGTCGTGGGTGCGTTTAGAAACATTTAAAGTCACATACACGAAAAGCCAGACCTGGAACAACTACCCGTAGGCCATAAAAATATACGTTCCGTGCGGGAATCGAACCCACGACACGTAGCGCAGCAGTTGATCGCTCAGCCACTGCGCCAACCGTGTCGTCAGTAAATAAAGCACCTATCGAAAAATATTACACACAAACATCTCACTATCATGATTAAAACTATAGAAAAAGCATAGATTAAAGAAAAACAAATGATGAAAAATATCCATGTTGTTATTTTGGTCCCGAAAAACTTTTCATCTCGGTAAATGTGATTACAGTGATATAAATAGGCCAATTATAAAAAATCGCACCTAATAACACTTTATATAGGAAGTAATCTCCATAGGTTGTTGCGCCGGCCCTGCCTGTTGACCTTCACTATATGGTTTTGCAATCCGTTACACTAAACGGTGTTAATATTTTCATACTAGCAAAAAAAAAATGTGACTCACTCACATCTGGATTTTGAATATCATTTACAGTACAGCTAATGTGACTGGCCGAATGAATATCTACTTTGAATAGCTCGTTGACTTAAACGACAAAAAAACATTAAAACTAATCTTCTTGGAAAATAAATGAAAATCGCGTGACATTTCGTAGTTCACTTTTTTTAGTTACCATAGAAAAAGACGTGAATTGATGTATGTAAAATAAAATAATACATGTCATTGAGCAAAAACATAGTCACCCATTTTTTCCGTACCTATTCATTGGGCATTATTTAGTAGATCACTATCACCGCATTACTAAAATGCGCATACAGATCCCTTTCACCGATATGATTATGAATACAAATAACTAAATAAAACATGAAATAATAACAACTATGAATACCGTAATAAGTTCATCAAAACCTTTGCACTTTTTTATGTTACCACAGAATGGGTATATTTTATAGGTAATATTGGTTATGTTACTCATAAAATGTATTTGCTATACTCCATTTTTTTACAAACAGTATTAGTCACCTACTTATCTTAGGGCGAAAGCAACGGCGTATTATAAACGCGCAGATGACTCGCGTATACGCTATTCAAACGAGAGTCGAACTCAAAATCTATGGCTTAAACCCAAAATTAAAGGCGTCTAAAACGCGCGTTCCTAAATTAGACCACGCCCTTACGGTGTCTATGTTATTGAAAAAAACATATGCAGGAACATCGACGCACTACCTGATACTATGAGCTTAGTTTCCGAATTTCTATTTTTGTTTCTGATGTTTTCTTTAAATTAAAACTGTAAAAAGTCATGAGAAAATAATGATTCTTATCCTATCTAACCACTCTGGATTCAACCTATAATTCGTCAAAAACAATCGTCTGTTTCCTTCATGAATGCAAGTTAAGTATGCGTTAATAAACTAAACTGAACAGCTGTTTTGTTTTCATATTTCTAAGTTCATAACCATGGTAAAAGTTGTTTACATTCATCACAACTTTCACCCCCTGAAAGATTGGCTATGAATTAAAAGTCACCCCGTATTTACGTTGTCTTAAGAATGTTCTGTGTTTGTAGTCAGTTAAAAGTACAAATAAGGTCATGAATAAACACCCAGCTGTTTCGCCAGTGTTCGCACCAAACTTTTGAACCCAATGAATTGAATTATATTGATTTAGAAAATTAAATAAAAAATTAAAAACTTAAATCTCTAAAAATCAAAAAATAAGCCTCGTATTTGCGACGGGGAATCTTCAACGTTTACAACAGTTTATTTTATTTATCCGACTCGGTTCATCCGTTCGGGAATTACGATGCCATAGACAGACACACACACACACAGACACGTCAAACTTATAACACCCCGTCGTTTTTGGCGTCAGGGGTTAAAAACATAAACAGACGCAGAATTAAGTATGTAATGTATGTTTGTTTGTGTTTATCATGTATATTGTGTGTAATATAATATATACTAATTTAGGTAAGCAAACACAGCACAGCTTAAAATTTAATGTTGCTAGAGCTTTACTCACAAAGGCCGTATTGTGGGCCTAATTCGGACTAGTAATTAGGCAGCCATTGCAAATTCCTATAAAGGAGAAAAGCTTGTTAACTATGCTTGGAAACTTCGCAATTAAATCCGTTAACGAGCTCCAGGCAAATAGAATTGAAATCCATCTGCCAAGACTAGTGGGCAATACTCGTTGAGGACTTTTATACATTTTCTTTTGTAATGAAACTGTTCAAACAGTCAAATATTTTATTATACCGAAATAAATATGGTTTGCTTGAGTATTTATAACGTTTATATACATTTCTATAGATACTAAAAATAGACCTTATTTTTGAAGTTAGAAAGTTGTTTTGTGTATCATAGGTTAAAATATATTTAACTGTCAAAATTTATCAAACAATGTGGTGTTGCGTATTGAAACTAGATTAAAAATTCAAAACATTATCATGCATGAATATGATTTGTATTGACACCACGTGATAAGCATAAATCATTCATGCAATTAGCAATCATTTCAATAACTGTGTCACTGTATTTATGTCAGCAATATATTTTTATTCTCTGTGCTCTGCGCCAAAGTATAAAAAGTACATGGTAAAAAATTAACCGATTTTTTTGGCCGCAAGTACAGTGACATGTTCTTAAAGAGTTTCTAGATTACTTTGACATGTGCATAGATGGTTAATGGAAAGGTTACATGCATTAGCTTTCTAGCAATCCATTAGTTGTTATATTGTAAGCTGTTCGATTTTATAAGGTAAAATCCAACGTTAGTCGTTTCTCCGACGGTGACGTACGTCCGACATCGGAAAGCTTCCGGCCGAGTTGCTGTCTCGATTAGATACCGTCAATTGATCGAGCGATTTGTTACTCGATATCGAATTTATAGACACTAGGGATTGGCGACTTCGAGATTTTAAAATTAAATATTTTCACTTTCAATTTTTCTGACTGCCTCGTTGGCCTAGTGGCTGAGAGGACGACTACTGAGCGTGGTCTTGTGTTCCATTACCTGGTTGGGCTAAACGACATCTTTAGGATTATTTATTAATTTTAATCAACCGTTACAAATAGAGATGTATGGAAGAAGAAAACATGCTGTGCCGGCCCCAAATAAATTGGGATAAGGGCAGGAGGTTGATAAATCAACCGTTACTGTATACACACATAGATTATAGATAAAAATGGAGGGGATAGTTGATTTGGAATAACACAAATTTTTCATTAGGCTGTAGTCTAGACTCATACACGGATTATGGTCTATAGGGGACTTAAGTATAAAGGACTTATTTACATTGTGACAGCGCACCCTTTATCTCAAGGAACAAAAAACTAATTTGTTAGACACTATGCGTGACTACCCTCACGCATAGTGTCTAACAAATTAGTTTTTTGGATGTACCTGCAATCAGATACTTAAAACTAATTATATTTTATGCAACTTATTTAGTAATTACGCTGTATTTATATGTAAGTCCGAGTGTCGAAGGACAATAATATAAAACTGTACAATTCTGGCTGTTCGTGTATGTGACTTTAAATGTTTGTAAACGCACCCACGACACAGGAGAAATTCCTACTGTAGGGAAAGGTTTTCTTTTTATAAAGAAAGAAAGAAAAAAGAAATTAAATGTATTCTCATGTAAGTGAAACGTAAATTTCTTTATGAAAATAAAAATGTCTTTAACCAGAAAAACACCAGATTATACAACTCAGTCCTCTTTTCTATTTACAAGCAAAATGTTATGCAATGTGAGTCTTCTTATGCTCGGTTCATTGGGGATCAACCTCTTCAATTTATTGAATGGGCACTTGTCAGTCGACCTTCGGTGACTGTAAAGATCAAACCGATGACCTTGGCATCCGTAGTTTATCCGTTCGCACCAAATAACCCAATTCTCTCTCAATAAAGTTCAATGGTACAGCTTAAGAATTAAGGACTTCGCTCTACGCGCTCGACCCGAACGGACGTGCCGCTCTCGCTGCTCCCGCTCCTCGCTCGCTGCGTGACTCTTCACGCTCCGCCATTGTTGCGCCTCCGCGCAACTCCGCCGTAGTCGCCGACTACGAAGAATCCCGTGCATCAGAGCCGTCTTTTTCAAGACAGTGGGTTACTGATTTCGCTATTTCGTTTACGGAAACGTGCGTCTAACGTCTTTGGCCCCTTCAGGGCTAAAACCACAGTTTCGTGGTCTCTCGGTGGATACCTTACGGTGCCAACGAAGCCGAGTGCGGTGTTGACCCGATACACCGGCCGAGCCCCTTCAGGGTGAGGCAGTCAAGTCGGCAGGGAGCTAGAAGCTTGGCCTTGGGGGATCTCCTAGTCAGCTCTAGTCTCTATTTTCCTTCCCCAGCAACTCACCTGGTGTCGGTTGGGTGTGTCTACCCCTTCGCACCAGACTGGTCAGGGCCCCGTTCGCACAATAAGATTTGCGACGGGATCACAAGCTTAGGGCTCACCCGAGGTACTCACCTCCCTGCCTACACCCGGCAGGGAGGGTTTGGTCACACATCCCCGGGCGTACCCACCCGGGGAGTTAGAGATAGGTTTAGGCGTAGGCCCCAAAATTACTCCCTAACGGGACTTTTTCTCAGCCATGACGGACGCTGACTTATTAGCGTTCGTCAGGGAGGTCCTCTTAAAGGACCCGGACATCCGCGCCAAATATGGCGGTAAAAACGTAGCCTTCGACAGGCTGGCCGCTCAACCGGAGCGAATTATTCGCGTCGATAATCACTCGTCGCCGTCCCCGTCCGCGAATGCAGGTAGTCTTCCATTGTCCAAAAAGACAATGGCACCGGTATACCCGGAACCCGCGCCCCGTCCGTTGGTCGATAGCCCCTTATCGCCGACATCTTCCACGAACGCGGGTAATCCGGCGCCTTTGTCCAAAAAGACAATGGCACCGGTATACCCAGAACCCGCGCCCCGTCCGTTGGTCGATAGCCCCTTATCGCCGACCTCTTCCACGAACGCAGGTAGTCCGGCGCCTTTGTCCAAAAAGACAAAGGCACCGAAATACCCGGAACCCGCGACCCGTCCGGCCTCGGCTTTTGTGCCTGTTACCGCCAGGTGCATCAAAAGTCCGATTCTCGGAATGCCAGCCCCCGCGCATGACGATTCCGATGAATCTTTAGATAGGATGGACACGACTGTCCCTCGCTCGCGCAGCTGCTCAGAGGCAGAGGAGTCTCCTTCCTCCTCGTCCGACGACGACTACCAAGTCGTAGGAAAAGGAGGAAAGAGGAAGCCCTCTAAAGCTCCCTCACAGGCCACCAAGGCCAAAAAAATCGGCGCCCCGTCCTCAGTAGACGAATCCGCGCCCTCTCCCCCCCGCTCCCCCGTACCCCTGGCACAGGCCTCCGGTACGGGCCCTAACGGCACCGCCACCCGTAAGGCGAAACCACCTCCCCCTGTCTTCATCCAAGACAAGGCGAAGTGGACGGCCGTCTCCAAAATGTGTGTTGATCGCAGGATCAACTACACCAACGCCCGAGCTACCCCTCTGGGTATCAAGGTAACCCTGCCGTCAGCAAATGACTACAGGGAAATAGTATCCCTTTTACGTGGGAAGGCCATCTCCTTCCACACTTATTCCCTCCCTGAGGAGACGCCAACCCGTGTGGTTATCAGGCGTATCCCCAGGGAGATCCGAACGGAGGACATCCTGGCCGACATCCGCGCCCAAGGTGTCCCCGCGTCCGCCGTCCACCGCCTTCATAAGGCCCGGGGTGGGCTAGTTTATGATATGGTCCTAGTAATTTGCGACCCCACAGAAGGGCACCACCCCATATTCAACATCAAAACGGTGTGTGCCCTGTCCGGTATTAAAATCGAAAAACCGTACCGTCCCCATCTAATTGGCCAGTGTCATCGCTGCCAATTGTACGGCCACTCTCAGCGAAACTGCTTCGCCAGGCCCAGATGCGTCAAGTGTCTGGGCGACCACGCCACGGGCAAATGCGACCGACCCAAGGACCGCACTAAGTGCATTGAACCACCGAGTTGTGTTCTGTGCGGACAGTCCGGTCATACCGCGAACTTCCGAGGGTGCCCGCGAGCCCCAAAGTCGTCTTCCCAAAGGTTGATGAGACGTGCAAACGCTCGTCAACAAAGGGAATGCCCCTCTACTAGGGCGCCACCCCCGCCATCGTCTGCGCTCCCTGAGCGCCTTAGTCCACAGAGGTCATCTCCGTGGAACAAGCTGAACCACCAGAAGGCCTTCCCGGCCCTGGCGGCTAAACGCAGCCACCCACCGGCGCTGATGGATTCACCCATCCCGGCGCCGACCCCAGCCCCTGCAGTTCAGGCTACCCAGACCGCAGAGGCTGAGGTTTCCGCCTTCCGTGCTCAGCCTACGGAGGCTCTTTATGACAATAAGATCCGTACACAGCGCAATATGAACGTCATATTGCCAGTGTACTTAATCTTCTGCAACCGCGAAGCCGATCGTCTAGCCGATCGCTTAGAGGCTACCACAGACCCTAAGAAGCGCATCGAAGCGCTCATGGAGGCCCCCTCGGTGCTCCGTGACCTAGAAGCCCACTTTAATAACCGCAATGGATAGGTACGTTAACGCCAGAACCTTGAAACCGCGATCCCTAAAGTTAGGATACGTCAATATAAATGGCTTACTCCAGCAACGGGCTGAGTTTGCCAACTTCCTCCGCGATCACCAACCGGACGTCCTCCTCATACAGGAGACGTTCCTCAAACCGCACAACCGCGACCCCAAAATTGCAAACTACCGTATGGTGCGCAATGACAGATCCCGCTGCCACAAGGGCGGTACAATGATTTATTATAAAAACTCATTGCACTGTGTCCCTTTAACTTCTCCTCCCCCGACCTCGCTCCTTGAGTACTCTATCTGTCGGCTCGGCATGACTGGCCATCAGCCAATTACTATTGTATCCGCGTACTGCCCTCCCGCTCGTGGGAGGGACGACATCCCAGCTTTATCCCACGATATCTCGGTTCTTCTCGGCTTGAGTGACTCCGTTATCATAGCGGGCGATCTCAACGCCAAGCACCCCGCGTGGAATAGTAATGTAACCAACGCCAGAGGGAGGGCTGTCCTCAATCTGGGCGCCTCCCTTAACTATGACGTCATCGCCCCGATGACTCATACCCATTTTCCCCACGATCCTGACCATAGACCTGACATACTGGACATAGCGCTCCTAAAGAATGTAAACCTTCGTTTACAATCGATAGAGGCGCTCCACGAGCTTAACTCCGACCATCGTCCGGTGATGATGACGCTAGTTCCCCGTACGGGTCCGCTTGACCCTGATCAGCCACCCCCGACTCAATTAGTTACCGACTGGAGGAAGGTAAGCGAAAAGCTGAAATCCTCCTCGTCGCCTCTACTCGACTCCATCCCCGATCTAATCACCTCAGTCGCTGACACCACGGGCGCAGTCGACTCGTTTACGGAGCACGTACAGACAGTCCTGAACGACTGTTCAAGGCGGGTTCCGGCGCTGAATGCCCAGCGCTGGAACCTACCGGACGATGTACGGGCTCTGATAACCGAGAAGAACGCGTCCGTCCGTGCCTATAGCGCTTTTCCCTGCTCTGCGAACAAAGCCCACATGCGAATGCTACAGCGTACTGTCAGCAAACGTGTGGCGGAGCATAGGTCGGAGAGCTGGGACAAGATGATCAGTGAGCTAGAGCCCAACCACCATGCCTTCTGGAACCTCCAGAGGAAACTCCGGTCCACCGTAGAGGCTACCATGCCTCCCCTCACTCGTCCAGATAAGAGCGTCGCGTTCGACGACTCGGAAAAATCCGAATGCCTAGCCGAAAGCTTAGAGACTCAATGCTCGCTTAGCTCCCAGCCGTTCGACCAAGCTCACCTCTTAAAGGTAGACGCCGAAGTCGAACGTAGGTCCTCGCTTCCTCCCGTCGACAACCCTGATGATCCTCTGCCTCCCGTCACTCCGGACGAAGTGCAAGACATCATTAAAGGGCTCAAACCGCGCAAAGCCCCCGGTAAGGACGGTATCACCAATAGGGTGTTTCAAATCCTCCCCGCGCAACTCGTTATGCTCATGACCGCCATCTTCAATGGCGCTCTGAGCAACAATATCTTTCCTCAATCGTGGAAAGAAGCCGTGGTTATTGGCATCCCCAAGCCTGGCAAGCCCAAGTCTGAGCCCACGAGCTACCGACCTATCAGTCTGCTCAATGTTTTCGGCAAAATCTACGAGAAGCTTATTTATAAGCGACTCAAGGACTATGTCGAGGCAAAGAGCCTGATACCGAACGAACAGTTCGGGTTCCGGCCGGGACACTCGTGTGTTCAACAGGTGCACCGCGTAGTCGAACACGTCAGCGCGGGCTTTCAGAGAGGCGCGCTCACCGGCGCCCTCTTCTTCGACATTGCGAAAGCCTTCGACAAGGTCTGGCACAACGGGTTGTTATACAAGCTATACCAACTCGATGTGCCAGATCGTCTCGTGCTCATCTTGCGAGATTTTCTGTCGAATCGTACGTTTAGATATCGCGTAGACGGTACGCTATCGTCACCTCACCCTATCCGCGCGGGCGTCCCTCAAGGATCCGTGCTGTCTCCTCTCTTGTTCTCGCTGTTCACTAGCGACGTCCCTAGGGGTAGAAAGGCCCAGTTGGCGCTTTTCGCCGACGACACGGCCATCTACTATACCGGTCACAACCCTACCACCATAGCTCGCACTCTCCAAACTTCCGCAAACGTCTTAGGCGCTTGGTTCCGGAAATGGAGAGTCGAGGTCAATCCCGACAAAAGTCAAGCGGTTCTCTTTAGGAAACCCGGACGCCGCAATGTCCCCACGCCTAGTCCGTTAGCCATGTACGGCAAGCCTATCCCTTGGGATAAGCGAGCCAAATACTTAGGTGTGATACTCGATCACAGACTTTCGTTCTCCGAACACATAAAGGCGGCGCGTTCGCGCGCCGTCTTCGCGTCCGGCAGGCTTTATTGTATGACCAACGAGAAAAGCAAGTTGTCACTCAGGTGCAAATTGCGGCTCTTCGTCTCGGTCATCCGACCAATCATGACATACGCTTGCGCAGTGTTTGCTCACGCCAAGCCGTATCATATTCATAGGCTTCAGACCGTCCAAAACCGATTCCTGCGCAGAGTCACGGGAGCCCCCTTCTACGTCCGAAATGAGACTCTCCATGTAGATCTCAAAATACCTACGGTAAAACAGTTCATGAAGCGACTCACCCAGCGCTTCATGGACTGTTCTACCGCTCATCCTAACCCCTTAGTGTCATCGGCCGTCCGATACACTCCCTCGCGAATAAGCACAGTTCGAAGACCGAAACACACACTCACAGAGCCTGATGATCCTATCACTCTCCTCCAGGAGAGCGATAAGGCCACCAGCACTGTTCGCATACAAAAACGGACATTCCGTCCTCGCCGCCGAGGCCCGTCGCGACGACCCCGTCAATGCCCCCCTCCCGACCCTTTGCTAGAGCCAGCCCGCGAAGCTGAGCCGATTAATGTTTAAAATGTCCCTAAATAATGGAACAATCAGATCCAGCCTGTCCCTTGCTGTCCTCTTCAGCGACGTCCTAAGCCGAGGTTCGTACCCCGCAGGGGGTGCCCTTAGCGATAGTCGCTTAGCTTATAAGTTTTTATGCCTGGCTGGAGGCCTTAATTTTAATTAAGCCCCCCACAGGAAAGTTCGGTTGAGCAGTAAATATCCCCAAAGGATAAACTGCGAGATGCCCATTCCAAAAAAAAAAAAAAAAATTAAGAATTAAGTCTACGTTTCTGCTTTGTGTATTTCAATCCGCATCTGTTTTAGTAAGTCCTCCTTATGTAATACGAAATAGATCTTAACCAAGCATAACGTAAAGATTTGTAATTGGCTACCAGTCGAATATTTGCTGTTTGTTGTACTAAATAAATAAATCAGGACGAATCTCAATAACAAATTGCTTAACCTTGGAATCAAACAAATCCAGGACCTCCTGCTAATCAATCGCCCTAGCAAGTGCGCCCACTAGACCAACGGAGCAGTCATTTATTAAGATATATCTTCTTAATATATATAAATTACGTGTCACGTTGTTTGTCCGCTATGGACTCCTAAACTACTGAACCGATTTTAATAAAATGTGGCTCACAGTGTGTGTTTCGGTCAAACTTAAAAGATAGGATAGTTTTTATTTCGATTATTGACCTTAATATTTATTGATTGCAAATTAAATATTTTCCTACAATAAGTTCCATACATTTCTAACAGATGGCAGTGTAACTTAACTTTTGAGTCGGTACGAAGTTCGCCGGGACAGCTAGTTAACAATAAAATAAATTCAATATAAAATATATACTTCTGGACACATCTATTGGCCCACCTTGTATTTTCAGTTTCGTTTGGTCCTAGCTTAAATTTTATATTAGGTCGAGCAAAAAGTTTTTATGCAGTTTTGAACCTGGCACATTCACAATTTCATTCAATAGTCTTTTTTTGAATTTCGAACACAGAATTTGAAGAAACAAAAGACAATTTGGAGCCTGTTTGTTGATATCAAACAATCGAATACTAAGAAAACTTGGTTTTATTGGTTTACTTGGATTTAATTCTTGAAAAAGTGGTTGATATCTTTGGTTTTGCAACAAACATTACTTATTCTTAACATTAAGGTGAGGTTCTATCAATAATCTATGGATACTTCACCTGAAGTCGCCGCCCAAGCTGTGGCACTTATTCAGGCCGGACACAGCCAAAGAAACGTGAGTGCTCAACTTAATTTAAGTCGATCTGCGGTCCGAAATGTTTATCGGAGGTACCTAGAGACTGGCGGCTTTGTTCGTCGCCAAGGAAGGCCACGATCTCGGGTCACAACTGAAAGGCAGGATCGATTCATCGTGACGACCAGCTTGAGAAATCGTCACCTTACCTCCATTGAGATACAAAACCAACTTCGCGACTTCCACGGAGTATCTGTGAGCGCTCGAACTGTTCGGAGAAGGTTAAAAGAACGCGATATGGTACCACACAAGCCAGCTAATGTGCCCAAACTAACGCGAGCCCACCGAACAGCGCGCCTTCATTTCGCACGCAGTCATTTAAATTGGACACAGCAAGATTGGAGCCGTGTACTCTTTTCTGATGAGTCTAAAATTGTGTTACATGGCAATGATGGAAGGAAGAAGGTCTACCGACGTAAGGGAGAGCGTTTAGCACAATGCTGCTTTGAAGAGAGGGTTGCTTATGGCGGTGGCTCATGGACTGTCTGGGGCGGTATATCCGCGAGCGGCAAAACTCAACTTGAGGTTGTTACAGGACCACGGCTGCCAACATTAAATGCTGAAAGGTACATTCGTGAGTGCTTAGAACCTCACGTGATACCATACGCGGACTATGTGGGCCCAAATTTCCTTTTTATGCATGATAATGCAAGAGCCCATGCGGCCGGCATCGTCAGGGAATATCTTCGGGATGTGAACATCACAGTTATGGACTGGCCAGCCAGAAGCCCAGACATGAACCCCATTGAGCACATGTGGGACGAGCTAAAAAGACGTGTTAGGGCTCGTCAGCCAGTTGCCCAGACGATGCAGGAGTTGAAAACTGCCATAGAAGAGGAATGGGAGATGATCCCTCAAAATTTCATAGAGCGGTTGATAAACTCTATGCCTAATCGTATGAGAGCTGTGGTAGATGCCCATGGAGGCAACACGCGTTATTAAATTAAACCTTTACTTCATAAAACATGTTTTTTATTCAAAAATCAATTGCCTTTAACAAGGCGCATATCCGACTTGTTAGGCGTAGCTCCATGTCGGATGGTATTCTGAATTCAAATTTAAAACAATACGATCGAAAAAGATGGTAAAATGTATCAGGTTTAAAACTGCATCAACAATTTTTGTTCAATCTAGCAATCATATTTCGGTAGGGGCCATCGAAACCTAAACTCTAAGGTGGGCCAATAGATGTGTCCAGAAGTGTATAACTCGTCGATTTCATAATGAACATAACTTCGTTTATTGTGTAACAGTGTAATTTCTTCGACCAACTTCTGCCAACAATAAATCAAAAGACGGTTGAAAAAACAAATGCCACATGAAATTGTAACAGATGATGTTATTTGAATGATTTATGAGAAATAGGAAGCGTTAATGATTTGTAATTCTAAATTAGTTGAAATTAAAACTATATAAAAAGTGGTAATCTCGCTTTAGATTCGTAAAAATGGACTGAGTTCGATACCCACTCGTTGCACGGTTGATGTGAATCCCTTTTTATCACAAGCATATTTACCTTTATTGGAGGAATTACCAGGGAAACTTACCATACTTGCAAAAAAAATTGTAACTAAAGAAAAACATGTATAAACCTTAACCTAAAACATAAGAAAGACATCACATAACTACAATCGTTTTGAGTACAAATAAAATCCCAAACATACAGATTAGAGACGACAATATAGTAGACAGCCATTAATAAAATCAACAAAGTAACAATGTTCATCAAAAGCTATTGACAGAACAATGGCAGCGTGCGCTTCGCATAATGACCAGACAATACACGAGAATGACTGCATCCAGGTTGACCACTGAGAATGCAGACAGATCCAGAAGCCACGATCTCGCATAGAACTGCCGTCAGAAACGTCAACGTCATTATAAGTGTAGTTTGACGTTTGTTTGACTCTTTTTCCAAATTAAATTATATTTATTTCTGTTAGTAGACCTTTTTAGATATTTCCTGAAAAGGAACAAATTTTTAAGTCCAAACATGATCATATTAAGATATTATTTACGTGATTCTAAGTTAATCTGGTAAGTCTCACGGAATTTTATATTAATGTCTGCGTCTGATAAGAGGCAATGTTTTTCCGCGAATGTTAGTTTTGTTTTTGGATACAGTGTGCGACTTAAAATTATGATCGCGTGCGCCTTCTGTTTGATTCTGTATTCTGAGGTCAGCCGGTGTGCTGCACGGAAACGATTTCATTGAAAGAAGACACAACCGGTTAGGGTGAGCCAATCTCAGCTCCAATGTCAAGGGTTCATAAGTTATAGGCCACACGAGTATGAGTAGATATTAGACTAGGTATTGTGCTATTTGGACGAAATACTATCTGGAAAGAAATAAAGACAGTCTTTCTAGAGGTCGCTAGCTGACAGTCGACTGCTGAACATAGCCAAGGTTGATTTTCTCTTTCTTTCCCGTCAGGAATTACTCAACACTGGCAGCTTGAAGTCTAGATTTATGCCTGGTTGGCGAAATTAGGTAATGAGATATACACCTCTTCCCCTTCCTCTCAGCTTCCAATTAATACAATTACGATGATGTAGTATTAAAAGATACTGTCAGTCAGCTGTTCTCCAATTTAATACTTCTTTGTTACTTCATTTTAACTTCGCAACACGCAGGAGTGTAAGATTTTACATAGACAAAGTTTATATCGAGAAGAAGTGTAAAAAGCAAAAAAAAAACGAATTTTGACTTCTGGAACTAGAGAAAATAACTGTCCCAGCTAAGCTTGAAAAGCAGATCCAGTCACTATACGAATTTATTGGGTATCAACCAGGCACTTGAAACTGAATAGAAACTTCCTCACTGGTAGTTTAAGTAGGTACTTAAGTTAAAGTATAACCGAAACTTCGAGACGTGTGAACTTGTGAAGCTTTCTACGTAGGAATACTTCAACAAGCAGAAGAAAAAAATGTAAAAAGGTTGGTTTGTTTCCAACACTTTCTTGAAACTTTTCGCTTGGGTGTAAAGTACATTGGCACATACCGAGAAAAAATAAAAAGAGTTTTCTGGTGTACAAAAACGAAATAAGTATTCGTTTTCAAAAAATCTAACCCAGAATCGATTCCACCCCCAGTTTTCAGCTCAATTTAATGTAAATCCATTCACTCATAATTAAATTTAAAACCAAGTTCAGTCGTTTGGAAAGACCAAACATTTAAAGCCAAATTGAACCAATTCTTCAAGTCGAAGAGCGGCATGTAAACAGTGGATTCCCATTACGTTGTTCCAACAACCGTCATCCATTCGAGGGATATTTCAGCCACAAATTGGATCGCACCTGATCGAGTCTGGCTCCAACTAAATTGTACAATAGCGCTCAAGTTCCGCCTCTGGGTACCATTTGCACATGATTGCTTAAGATACCTTCATACGACACCTGAGGCGAACATTGATACCTATAAGGCCAAGCCAAATACTATAACTGGGCTCTAATATCCAGGTTTAACGCAGAGAGAGGGAGAGAGAGAGATTGTCATACACATAATAGTGACACAAAGACGACGCTCTATAATTTGTTGGTTTTTCTAAAACCCAATGTACCATACGTACAGCCGGATAAAACATGTTAGAAGTATGATGGATTAGATCTGAAATATACATAATAGTATTGTAGATTGGAAAGTAGTTCAAAGTAATTTCTTTGAGTAAATGGATCGTAAAACACGAACATAAACTTAGCACACTTGTGGCTAGTGACGTAACATTATAATTAACTCAATATCATGTACTTTGTGATATTGCTCACTCGGGCACATGACCGCAAGATGAATGCGGATAGAGAAGAGCAATGAAGAAATTACGCTCATATTTTTTATACCGATACAATGAAATTGTTAATGTGGGGATTACGTGCAAAGTCGAAACTTATACTACGAAATTGCTTTTTCAATTTAAAAATACCTATATCGCCACTTAAACGGGGCAAAGTATTGATTTTTCATCAGAGTGTTTAACGAGTCCGAAAACACGGACCATTCGTATAAAAACTGAAAATCATGTCTGTTTCAGACAAAAATATGGCTCCCGGCGCGGGTTCCTCCGTTTGTTATTTTATTACTGGCTGAATACACAGACTGAATTAGTTAGATCAAAAATACGCGAGTATTATAAACATTACTTTATGAATTTTGTAATAATAACGTTTGTCGTTAGGTTCTCTGGGGAAATAGAGGCTGTTGTTTGTACAGCGTAAGTTTTTATGCTGCACACAAAAACTAGGGATTAACGCGTTCTTTGTATTGGTGCAGACGCCAGCACATCAAGATATCCCAAATTGTCAATTGAACACTAACCTTATCCTTTTGTAATATAGTTGAAAAGCTATCAAAGAAATTTGACAGATTGAGGTAGCTTCATGTCAGCACATCAAGCTACCTCAATCTGTTAAATTTCTTTAATAGCTTTAGAGGCCAGCGCTTCTATACTACATATGTACAATGTTACATCAAAAGCAAAAACATTCATACGTAAAGAGAAAACTGTGTACCTACCGATTCTAATGTATATTGCGCGCACGGAGGTGCGTGAGATTTGGAATAGTTAACTTCATTTGAGGATCCTTCCTCAGAAGAGAGTGCAGAAAGATAAAACGGTATAATTTCGATCATTGGGCGACCACTAGTAAAAAGGCCCGATCCTCACTGTCTTGTGATTTCAAGATTTCAAGCAGTAGTAAGAAATAAAACAGCACACTATCGGGTTGCAGCAGAACTTAAATCAAGGGCAAACGCAATAACAAATGGCGTTACTAGGAAATGAAGAAATTGCTTATCGATATCGTTTCCTACACGGACCGTATCGCGGGCAATGTTTTATAAACATTAGCCGTATAAGAAGCACGGACAATGAGAACTCAGTAGCGGTATAAAGCTCTATGACTCAACTGTACCTACGTTACAAGAGACGTGTATTTTCTCTAGAAAACGAAAGAATACATACACTACGTAATGCATTTGTTCTCATTGTACAGGAGCTTAAAATATTAAGGCACAGAGTCCGTTGCTCGCTCCACATGTTACGTAACACAGGGAAATTTGCCAAATAATCATGCTTCAGCGTTTATGATGCCTTTCTTCGGTTGGGAGATTGCCTCAAGAAAGCTTGTGGGAGGAATCTTAAGAATTTGAAACATACCGTCATGTGTACGTAAGTTTGTAAGCAGCAATTAAAATCAATCATATAGCTATGGCTATGTACTGTATGTAGTCATTCTTTGAACTAGAACGAACCGGCAGGAACCATCAATTACGATTGCTCTCATCTCGGCTGTATCGTTGACTAATCCAAATCAAACTAGATGATTACACACTCATCTGTGCTGTGATTACGATACTTCTGGGAAAAGTTTTGTGAGTCAAGAAATCACGGAGTTCCTGAAACCCTTATCTAATATGAAAGTCTTGGGAGACCATTAAACGTTATCAAAGTTCATGGGAAATCTTGTTAAAGACTTCCTTATGCATTGAACTCTTATGGGTCCACGTACACCATGGGAGCAAGGACCTTAATAATATGCCATGACTACCCATGTATATTGTGTACTTTTCTATACACAATCAGTGGTTACTTATTATTATTGTTTGTTAAAATATAAGTTTACCTTTCCCAGAGGCGTTGCTACGAACGCCTGTTAAGGTCGGCCCATTGATAAGTGACCATTCCTTACATACCCTCCGTGCCTCGGAAAGCCTTTTATATTTATACTAGCTTTTGCCCGCGGCTTCGCTCGCTTTAGGAAGTGGGGGGTTAGATGAAGACAAAAATAGCCTATGTCACTCTCCATCCCTTTAACTATCTCCAGTTAAATAATTACGTCAATTCGTTGCTCCGTTTGGCCGTAAAAGATGGACAAACAGACACACACACTTTTCCATTTATAATATTATATTAGTATGGATTAGTATCGTATATCATTATAGTCTAATTATAATGCAACATTATAGAATATAGTATATAGAGTGGAAAGGATTTGGGACAGTTCTTTTTTTAAATATCAGTAAAAAAATAGGAATTACAAAAAGCCTACGAAAAATTTCGACTTAGAAGGGTCTACAGTCATGTACTGAACTCACGATATCAGAATATGCGTCGATGTCCCTTGCATCAGTATAGTATTAGAATGTATTAGATACTAGCTGACCCGGCAAACGTAGCTTTGCCATTGTAAGCCAAAAAAAAGAAAAAATTTAAAAAAAATGATGTGGTGGACCGGACCACCTTTATCACTTAGAGGTAATAATAATTTATTAAGGTAATATATAATTTTAGGTATTTATTCATCCAATATAAATACAGATGTAGATTATAGAGACACTCGATTGGATTATGTCCGGATGCTGTCATACCGATATCCCCTACCATTTCGTAGAAACTCGAAGATAAGGGATATCCTCAGCCCGCCTTATATTATACTCGTACATAACGAGTGTGTTCAATATAACTTCCAATATTCATAATCCGCCATCAATAGATAAGTTATTACTTCTGTATGTAAACACACAATATTTACTGGAAGTTTCCTCACACGGCGTACGGACATATCACTGGTTACGTGATTGCTATACAACTATTAATATCCGGAGTTCGATTCAACATCCTGTGTTACTCTGATGAATATTTTATTAAAACGCCGAAGAGAAAAACGGTGATGGATAAACACTGGAAATTAATCTAGGAAGGAGTTTACTGGATCTGCAAATTATTGGTTTACGTCAGGAACTGATAATGTTTTTTTTGCGGCATTTTTTTTTCTAATGGGTATCTCGCTGTTTATACTTCAGGGAAATCTAGTGCTTAACCGAACTTTCTAGTGAGGGACTTCATTAGAAATTAAGGCCTCCAGCCAGGGCGTAAAACTTAAAAGCTAATCTACCAATCGCCTTGGCACCCCCTGCAGGATACGAGCCCCGGCTTAGGACGTCGCTGGGAGAAGACAGCAAGGGACGGGCAGGATCTAATAGATATATTATTTAGGGACTAATTTAATCATTTACTGGCTCAGCTACGCGGGCTGGCTCGAGCAAAGGGTCGGGGGATTTTTGCGGCATCTCGCTGGCAGGCTTTTTGGCCTCCAGTTCGGACTTTGAAGACTCGAAGAAATTTCTTTAAAAAAATTAAAAAAGTTAAATGAATATTGAAAGAAAAAAAGGATTGAAAAGTAAAATATTTTGACTACTTCACAAGCGTCCGGCTTTTACTCACGTCTTTAGAAAATTTTGAAATGGTAACCCTGGTAAATTCGTAATGGTTGCCCCCCGAGTAGCAGGTTAACCAGGTAATTTTAATCTGACTGTGCTGAACGTTGAATAAAAACCATAAGCAATTTCATAATCCTCCCTTCGTAGCCCTCAGTAGCAACTTTCAAAGGCGTCGTGGCTTCAGTTGGAAGACTTTTCCTTGCTTATGACTGTCATAAGGCCGATAAAAGGAAGTTATGGGGCCACAATACATATGGTAGACGATTTGGTGATAGTAATTAGTGCCGCTACTCTTGACGACGCTCTTCTAGAAGCGCCTGTTTTAACATTCACGTTTTCATTATGAACGTGCCACTGGGAACTCAATTATCTCAGTTAAACCCTGCATAATGTATCAACTTAGCCCATCTTTATTTGCAAAGAACCTTTCATTAAACTGACATCTACATTTCCTATCCAAAGAATTAGATAAGATAAATTTTATTTGACAAAAACATATTATGTAGGTTAAGAATCAGTTGGAACGATTACAAAAATAAAAAAAGTTTCAACATGTTTTGCCTAGAAAGGCGTATAAATACATAATATAAAAGTACAGAAATCAAAATAATAATCCAATTGTCTAAATTACATCATTTAAATATTCGTCAACATAATAGTAGCATTTATTTATTAAAAAATCATTTATGCTTTTATTAATATTCAAATCTTTGCATGCTTTTTGCAAAGAGTCTACACTCTTTGCGAAAAGCATAAAGCAAGTTCATCGAATGAATAACAAAAAAAATGTTCGTGTGCTTCTTAACAAACTCCCGCCAGTTTGTTAAGAAGCACACGAACATTTTAAGCTAATCTTTTATCCAGACCGGAACAATGTGATTCTTCCGATCCTAGAAGAAAAAGTCTGTAATGGTTCTTTACCGACAATTCCGCTCAGTGATTTTGTAAAGCTTGTTTCAACTGTGGTTAATGAAGAAGCATTACTAAGGGTACGATTACACGGTGCCAGCTGGTTCGTAGTTTTTGTGTGCTTGTCTGTTTGTTTTACAAGCAGCTTAAGCCGAAATTTATCGTTGGAATTAAGGTCCGTACTACCGGAATAAAAAGTCCTAATCCATGTACCTAGTCTATCCAAGTTGGCCAAGTTTCATCCAAACCCGTTCAGCTGTTAAGGCGGTTGTAGATGAAAAATCATCCAATTTCACAAACTCACAGATTTTCACATTTATTATATTGAGTAAGTCTAACTTTTTGTCAAGGCTTCGCAGCCGTGGTCCATCTCGAAATAACCGTGCCGTTTTCCTAGATACAATCAGCGGTAGTGTAACTTTTAACTAAATCAATCATTTTCTTAATCGGATCGGTACTTCTAGAGATTATCTTCTACAAAGAAACAAACAAGTTTACCTCTAAATGAAATAACTTTAAATTTCAATCAAACTGTGAGTGAAACTAATATCTCTGTACAATAAGTAATATCACTTTATTTTATCCGAAGTTATTTTATTTTACATTTTATTTATAAGTAGAATAATTATGCATTAAAATATAACTGTTTTTCTACAGTACTTGTCGGTACGGTAAACTGCACACTATACAACGTATAACTAAACATTGTAAGCTGGCCTCGCATTCCACTAAAATTTCATACTAGGTACGCTATGCCAGCTCTAGCTGAAATTATAACCATTGACGTTAGGGCCTACTGTACAAAAAAAGAACTGTGTTTGTCTATAATTTCCGTAGTTAGGCTAGTCTAGTTTACACCATTTAGAGTTGCGTGAAGAAATATAAGTACCTACCTAAGTCCGACTTTACGCACATTTACTTTCTTGAGTATACCTGCACGTGGATCTAAGTGTTACCTACTGAGAAAATGAGCGTGAAGCTATGCATGCCTAATGCATAGGTAAACATAGACATCGGCCTTTATATTATGCTGCACGTGCGCATACACAGATTGATTAAAAGTATCGAATGCTGACGTCACAGTCATCGGGTACTGCGTCTTGCGCATGATTTGATTCGCCTACTAATTAAGGGATATTTCATTATATGTATATAAGTTATACCTTAAACTATGTACCTATAAAAAACGTGACACATGATTCACATAAGATTCTTGTCACGTGTTGCCATTTATAACAAATTATTTCCTAGTTATTTATTTATATGGCTTTATGATTTATAAATTACAATATAAATACAATAATAAGATTGGCAAGCGAGATTATGGTAGGTGCAGATGGTGGAATGAGCTGGTTTCCTTCGATAAAGCGTGGTCCCCATAGCAATAGATAGAGAGAATTGGAAAGAAAGTTGGGGACGTCTCATCCTAGTGGAAAAATACAGGCGAGTCATATAACATACTAGCTTGCTTCATCCACGTGGAATCTGACAAAATTTGTAGGTTTTATTTTTATTACGCGGAACCCTGAACCTTATACTGAAATAAACACATCAGCTATTTCCCAGTGAAAGTCCCGACAAAATCGGTGCAGACGTTTCGGAGATTACCTCAAACAAACAGACCTCAGATAGACAGGCAGACAAAATAAATTGTGTTTTGGTATAACTACCGTATAAATTGTCATATGCATTTAGCACATGACACTTCAATTGTAATTGTATAGATAATAATAAGGTTTCTCAAACATTAAATACTTACGACTACACACCACACACTTACACACCACACAGCACCGAGAACTACTTTTAATAAAATTTAAACGCAGTTTTACTTATTAAATATCGATGCTGCTTAGCAATAAACCTAGATTATGGCTTGACAAATCAGTACAATATCCAGTAGATAAGTTATCCGTCTATATTGAATGGAGATATAACCGGCATGCGCAGCCTTAATGTACAAAAACCATTGCCGGATAGTAACTCTATATCTACAGCCAGCTAGCGAATACAGCCAGGCAAATGTAGCCTGCATAATACATACCACATGGATCAATATCGTGTGTGGCGTACCTACCCGGTTCATGCACTGCTCTGTGCTCGTATGTGGACCGCTGAACAATGCTGACTCAAAGTAATGTAATTGAATTTCTAATTTAATTGAATTTGGAATCGCTACTACTTTGTTTATGAGCATAACCCTTGTTATTTTTTTGTTTGACGATTTTAATTATTTGAATGGTTTAGATGTGTCTAGAGGAGCTCGTGGCTAAATAAAAACACATTGCCATCGGGCACACATCCAGTCACCGGGCTACTAATGAAATCCTTTTGCAAACTCAATAACACTTAGTCCGTCCTGGTAATCGAACCCAGGAGCTTACGTTCAGCAGTCGCGCTTAGGAGCACCTATTAGACACCAAGGAGGCAATCAAATCAGTCTGAAATAAAATAAAAATAATAAAAACAGTGCAGATAATAGAATATTATTATTTTATTATTATATTTTATTATATATTCTCCATAATTACTTAGAAATAATTACTTTAAGAGCTACACAGGGGCAACCTGTTATAATGCTAAAAGCGATTTCAAAGAGCGATTAAAAAAAACTCCTTTCCGATAAATCACGGGAATCTTTCAATATATTATTTATGAGAATATAAAACAAAACAGTACTCAAAAGAAAATGGAGATATTTTTTACAATTAAATTACATAAATCGTATTAAAATTCACCTTTTGAAACAGCCGTGAGACGTGCCATTTATTTAAATATAATTTTTTTGATTGTTGTTATAACATATTTTTACAATTTTTTTCTTTCTTTCAATGATTGCCCGTAACATTGGTTAGATTTATAAAAAAAAACAACCAAGTGCGAGTTGTACTCGCGCACGAAGGGTTCCGTACCATTATCTATGCAAACGTAAATATTTCATTCTATTTTTATTCATGTATTTGTTGTTATAGCGGCAACAGAAATACATCATCTGTGAAAATTTCAACTGCGTAACTATCACGGTTCGTGAGATACAGCCTGGTGACAAGTGGACGGATAGACAGACGGACAGCGGAGTCTTAGTAACAAGGTCCCGTTACACCCTTTGGGTACAGGACCCTAAAAAAATGTAAAATCACTCAATATGAGTTCAATCACAAATTTTAAATTATATAAGTCAAACTATATGTACAGGTTGCACCAATTGATTACTTCTAAGTAGCAGTAATCAACTACCAATGGATAATTCCATGGTGTTATACCTATGTATAAGGCATTGCCACTTATTATTTAAGCGACTAATTTAGAGCACGTATGACATGATGGCCCAGTGGTTTAATCCTGGCCTCTTATGCACGAGGTTATGGGTTCAAACCTGGGCAAGTACCAATGTAAATTTTTCAATTCATATATTCTTTCTAAGTTTATCTTGGACATCACTGACATCGGTGAAGGAAAACAGCGAGAGGAAGCCTGGACTTATAATTAATGATAAGTCTGAAATCGCCAACCCGTCTTGAGCAAGCGTGGTGATTAATGTTCGTGCCTTCTCTGTATGAGAAGAGGTCTTTGCCCTACAGCGGGACAGTAGCAGGCTGGTATTATATGTCTAAGAAACCGTTATATAACAGAAACTCGTCGTAGGTAAACCAAATATTGACCACATCATTGACTTAGTAAAAAGTGTTATGTAAAGTCCTTATATCTCTCTCTACAAACACCAACGTTTCTGTGAAAAAACACTCAAAGAATACCCAAAATTCTACTAGGAAGTCATAACATACTAGGAAGTCACAACATACTAGGAATTCACAACAATACGCAATACGGGCTTAGGTATGGTTATACCTACTTAACTGCCAATTTTAATAACGAATATCAATTCAAAACTCAATCCGCGATCTAAAACTGCTGCTTTTGATTCGCCCTCTCAAGGTTACGTATTGCAAACTCGGCCATTGATTGGTAACAAACAAAGATCGATCCTTAGATTTGGATTGAGAAACGTTTATTGAAATTGGCAGTAAGAGAGCGATTCCACACTTGTGTATGGATAACACTGTGAAAAAGATCCCATGGTCTCATGATCATGGTCATGTCATGATCTGTCAACGGAATGCAAACTTGACCATTGATTGGTTCTAAACAAACACCGATCTGTAGATTGGGATTGAGATACGTTATTGAAATTAGCATTAAGTAGGTACTAAAGTCACAAAATTTAGAGTATCTTAATACGTCACCGATTATCATAAGACATGACGAAAACAATGGATTATACCTAATTTAACTATAAAAGTAAAAACTTTTCAAACAAAGTAAGTACAAACATCATGAAAATAAATCCACATATTCCGTAAAAATACGAAAATATGCAGCATATACGTATTTACATATAATTGGTGTGCTCTAATGATGTTTTAAATGATCATAATTAAGTTATTTCTTTTCATGATTATCATATCCCCATAATAAATTTTAATCACCATAAAAATTAAGGCACGCTACAACAAAAAGTAAGACATTTAGAATTTTGCTAATAACATTAAAGAAATCACCAAGATGACTGCTACTCTCTACGAACTTTAAAGCTTTTACTAAGAACTCATTCGAACACCAAACTATTACTCACAATCTACAACTCGAAATACAACTCGACATCGTCAATACACGTGTTCTCAAACGGTGACAATTTATTTATTTAATTATGTTAACCACAAAACAGCTGATCGATTTCGATTCTGTGGGCAGTTTTTGTTTGAACACAGAAAATGTCAAATGAAACTGAATTAATGACGTTCGACTCCAAGGAGACACATACAGGATTTGATGAAATCATGTATATAAGCAAACCAAACCTACTATGTCATTTTTGTATGCAGCCTTACTGTTTATATGTTAACTGGTATACCTATAACGAATAAACATTATACCTATACGAGCAAGTACCTGAATTTAGCGTGAGCACAACCGCAAACCAAATAGGTAAACGTGTGGTCTATGCCTAAAGTTAAATAAATCACGTTAAAATTCACTTTCTCAAGCCTTTCGTAACCAAAAACTCACTCAACACAATCTCACGTTATTGATAAATGAAAATTATTTGTTACCGCAACGCTAACAAAATGTTTACATTAAATATTAAATATAAATATTGCTGGACAATCCACACAGCATCATCTAGCCCCAAGTTAAGCAGAGCTTGTGTTATGGGTACTAGATGACTGATATACTTAATGCAATACATTACATAGATAGATATTTTTATTATATATAGCAAATACCCAGAACACCCGGAACAAATATTTGTAGATCGTACAAACATTTGTCCCAAGGCGGGAATCGAACCCGCAACCTCTTGCGTCGCAGGCGGACCTTCGCCCGCCGCGCCACATCGGTCGTCAAATTGCGGTCTATGACTAAACACATTAAGAACACTTTCTACAACCCAACAGTCATTAGGAAAAAAAAATCCATTAATTGTCTGGTAAATTAAATACCCTACTCACCAATAATTACATCTACAGTAATAATATTTAACACCCAGCTGAATGAAAAAGAACAATTAATTAAATCCAACGATTGTCTCTGAACATTCATTTGTTTGAGGCCCACAGTGAACACAGAAAAGCTTTTATTTTTTGCTTATATCAATTAAATGGACCCAATGTCTGAATGCGTATTGGATCCTCCTTAATGATGTAGCTTGGTTCAGTTTGGGTGACTGTCATTTGTTTTATGATGGCAGCGTCTTCTGGTTACTAGACTGTCTTTCGATTTACCTATTAGTCGATAACCTTTAGTATTTGGTTTATTGGGGCTCGGTTCTAAATACTAACATTCTCTTTAGCTACGCTTGCTGAGGTCGCTCCGTAGATAGTTGACCATCCATGACATATCGAGACCCCACCGTGCTCCCAGAAATTACATTAAGACGTTAATCCAAGCTGTCATTTCTGTAGATCTTTGACAATCGTGACGGGTAGTCAGGCCCGAAAGTTTGACTACCAGTCTTACAAAGTGGTAACGATAGCGGAGGTTAGAGTGGTAGATGCTGCATGTAAAATAGCGATATTCAGCTGCACCCGGTTAGACTAGAAGCAGACCCCAACATCGTTGGGAAAAAGATGATGAATCTTTAGTAGTTTCACTGTAACGGATGAGAACCGTGTCTTCATTCTTCATATCAAGCTTTCATAGATGCTTATTCTGAATCCAAAGTCACTAACTGCCAATTTCAATAACGTATGTCAATCCGTGATCTTAAACTGCTGCTTCTGATTCGCCCTCTCAAGATTACGTATTGCAAAACTCGGCCATTGATTGGTTACAAACAAAGATCAATCTCTAGATTTGGATTGAGAAACATTTATTGAAACTGGCAGTAAGAGAGTGGTTCCACACTTGTGTATGGCAAACTCTGTGAAACAGATCCCATGGTACTTGTTCAGTGGCTGTTCGGATCACAATAAGTCAGCGGGTTGTAATAATGGCCAATCAACGACTTAAATGGTATCACAATAGCTACTTTCTTTGCTGTACCTACACAAAAGTTGTCTTTGAAAAATGTGTCGTCTAGATTTTCACGAAAGTAAAACATATTACTCTAATTCGAAGAATAGTGTCTGCTTATATCCTTCTTACAAGAAACATTATTCACAGAATGAAAGGGATGACCCACTCGCGTTACGAGACCCTCTTAACAAGCCCATTTCTGCAAACGACACAAATCGTTAACAACATAACAACTTAAAAGATCATAAGTGACATGTTTTTGTGTCATTATGTGCACTAGTGAGTTACACGGCGGCGTTAGATAATTAATTTATTCATCACTGTGCATTTGTATCCGAGTAATGTTACAATTAAAATGACATTCTGCAACTGTCAGTGCAATAAAGTTTATGTAAAGATGTATTTCATTAACTTATATAGTGCTAATAAAAGCCTCGTGAAGACGATAATCGATTCTGTCGTTAAATGTATAGTTGCTTATGTACCTAGTTGTGTTCATCATAGAGGTTATATTTATTACCTGACGACCTATGTGGCGCAGCGGGCGAAGGTCCGCCTGCGACGCAGGAGGTTGCGGGTTCGATTCCAGCCTTGGGACAAATGTTTGTACGATCTACAAATATTTGTTCCGGGTGTTCTGGGTATTTGCTATGTAAAAATACCTATCTATGTAATGTGTTGTATTAAGTATATCAGTCATCTAGTACCCATAACACAAGCTCTGCTTAGCTTGGGGCTAGATGATGCTGTGTGGATTGTCCAGCATTATTTATTTATATAGCTGGTTTTGTTTACATTGAACAGTCTAGAGCCTTACATATTGATACTTAGTTATACCAGTACGTTGATGGCGCAACAACGGCGGTATAGGTCAGGTACGGTATGCATATTATAAAACAAAGTCTTCTAATATGTATGGGCATAGAATTGAAGTATTATATAAGTTAAGCCTAAGTCACTTTTTATACCTGCCTGCGTGAACGCTTAGACCTTCTATATAATTCTAAACTACACACTAGATTTTGATGCAGTCTTAAACCATCATTTAGAACATTTATTGCGGAAGGTTTCATCATCATCATCATCATCATCAGTCTATACTAGTCCACTGCTGGACATAGTCCTCACCTAATGAGCGCCATAGCGCCGCGTCTTCAGCTTGCCGCATCCAGCATCTGAAGGTTTACATGTAAATAAACATTAATATTTAACTTAGATAGAGTGCAGAAATCTCCATGATCTGACACGTCGCCATTGCACACGTACGCTAAAAAAACAGATCTATAAACAGACTTATACTTTTAAGTGGTTTATGGAAACGACAAAATCTTATTCTGTCATTTGACGTCGCCTTCCAGGCAGAATTCAGAAATCGTTCCCCTAAACAAATAGGATTTCAAGCAATTGAAGTTTAGTGCGGCGTATCAAATTTTCGAAGCAGATAAGTCCGTTAGCGTCAAGCATGCAGAACTCCTATTCAGGATTGCACCACTTTACCGCCGCCCGCGATTGCACTGTCACGTGTAAATAGTTAACATTGTTGTAATCTCACACATTCAAGTTTCGATGAGTTTTACTAGAAATACCAGAATACGTGTTAAGTGGAGCATAGCCTTTAGCAAATATTGTAACTATATGACGTCTCACTATGGGAGGAGGGCTCAAATATCCCTGTGACGTAATTTATTAATGACCCCTCACGAGTAGGAAGTAAATGCAGTAAAATTGATTTGCATTTGGTAATTACCAGTCGGTAGTTATCAATTTGACGTACCCATAGATTAGAGTAAGGCTGAAGGCATATGATTGCGTGCTGCCATTGGTACAAGTTAGTGTGCTGCGATTGGTTGAATAGATATTAGTATCTCAAAAAGTGCTTAGCATAGTTTTACCTCATCATAATTCTCCTCCACCCCTTACCGATTTTTGACGACCGATGTGGCGCGGTGGGTGAACATCCGCCTGCGACGCAGGAGGTTGCGGATTCGATTCCTGCCTTGGGACAAATGTTTGTACGATCTACAAAGATTTGTTCCGGGTGTTCTGGGTATTTGCTATGTATAATAAAATAGCTATCTATATAATGTATTGTATTAAGTATATCAGTCATCTAGTACCCATAACACAAGCTCTGCTTAGCTTGGGGCTAGATGATGCTGTGTGGATTGTGCAACATTATTTATTTATTTGTGTTTATACATAATATCTTCTTCTAGCTATAGTCTCTAAGCCATAACTTCAGCATTCGCCCTTTCCAGTCATATTACCTTACAATCAATACATCCAGCATACCTAACAACTAAACTGTAAGTTCCGAGACTAAACGAAGCAAAAGGCAAGAAACAAGGTTCAACGAACTCATGAAGATATAGACTACTACCAATAAATACATACCTGAAAGACATAAAGTCGTAAAACAGTAGTAACAATATACCAAACATCCCTATCGGCTGTTCCGACAAAGTTTTAATTAAAGATGTACACACTACAGATATCTTTGTGTTTCCACTTTGTCTCATGGTCTGGAACTTTCGTACACAATGGTACCAACGAGTCTGACCTTTTAGAAAATAGTGATTTTCAGACACGACTACCTGTGAAAACGTGTTTATGGAAGCTTTTAACAGAGGACTGGTATTGAAGGAAGTTCAATGGCCAGTTGAACCTTTACCTTTTGCTCTAAAAGTGCTTAACAATAGTAGCAACACCATTTAAAAACACATGTACTACTACTCAAACAATGCTTGCAAAGGTACGGCGTTCAGGAAATCTCATCTTAGGAATGTTGTTTAATTTGATCTGAAAACGAAATCGGATAAGAATAGTTAGACCACTCATGAAGCATTATAGAATTCCACTTTCAGCTCATATCGTGATTTTCTTAATACGGGAAATGCTACAATTTCCTTAATTAACTAGCAAATGTACAAGTTATTCTTACAAGAATGCTTCAGAAAATAAGTCGAGTTTGACCCAATAATACACAAGCGACATAACTCACCAATTAGAAACTTGAGAAATGTCGGAACTTTTCCTAACGACATTGTAATACTAGGCAGGTACTGGGCACACGACCAAGGAAATATTACCCTGGATTTATTTCAACCAACTCTGTGAAATCTCTTCGTTCACCATACCTAATCTTTTCGCTGTAAACATTCTTACAAAAAATGAATGTCTAATACTGAAGAAGATTAAATCTTTGACAAACTTCCCCAAGTCGTTACGTGATTGTTTTAAATTAATTAACTTTCTGTACAAAGCTCATTAGTGAACGTTGAATTGTAATTTATTGAACACAAATTCTAAAGTAAGTTTATTTAATTAGGTATTTATAAATAATTCAGACACTTTTACAATAAAATGTCCCATGGCCCGGAGTAAACACAGATACTACACGTACAATAGTCGCGTCAGTAATCTTTGGTCCATTTTCACGACAAATACTAATACATTTTCTAGTTATGTAATAGTCCATACCTGATAAACGACGATAAAATTGCCCACTATCGACTAACGTGTAAAAATCTTTAATACTAACCTCAAAACTGGTATTTATTCTCCAGAATTATGCTATCGATGCCTATCTGAAGGAAACTAAAACACTGAATGGAACATGAAGGCGAAAGAGGAAGGTCACTTGTACCCGTGAGAATCTCATTCGAGACTTGCCGACGTCAGCGGACTGGGGGTTAAATATTGACGGTGCAATCTGCCTTTGAAAATCAACGGTTACAAGGTTATGCTCGTGTTTACCAATGTTAAAGTTAAGTATCCTGCCCTGGCTTAGGTTTTGAGATAAGGGACTGTAATTAGTTAAAAGACAACTAAAATAAGCAGAGGTCGGAATTAAGTAGAGTTATTTATGTACTTGCATCGAAATGTTGATATTAATATGGATCTTCCCGGGATTTATAATACAATCCCGTGTGGCCAACAATCTTACAGTATAACAATATTCAGACATCCGATGTCGGATGGTTTAAATTGTGTTAAAGTAAATAACTTTTTTATTAAATAATTTCACGGGATTTTTCTGGTCTTTATAATTAATCCTGGAATTTGAGGCATATCCACTTTGTTCTTTCGCTGTATGAAATCAGTGTAAGTACATAAATAACTCTACCTAATTCCGACCTCTGATAATAAGACTTAATATATCAATTGAAAGAACATTTCACTCAGGAATCTCTTAACACGGTGACTGCCACGCCATAAACACAATAGAGAATCTATTGTTAACACGAGTTAAATCGTAGTCTGACACTTAACGTGTTAAATTCATCCAATGATCTGTCATTGGATAAATGCGACACGCATGACAACCCAGACAAACCCAGCTGTTTAGGCAGTGCGTGTGTGGTAAAATTCAAGGGATTTAAATAATTTTATATGGTTGTTCACCAATGTTGCTGATGGGGAATCTCGGATATTCATCACATCCTTTAGCTTTTTGTTAAAAAGTTCTTACTTATTCCGTACGGGTATTTTAGGTGATTTTAATTAGGTACTACCAAAATACTATGACTTTGAAATTGGTCCAAATTTCGCGACTGTTGATGTTAATGTGTTATCTTGTTTGCACATAAAATCCAAAATGCTCCGTTTGTTTATCGATCCCAAAGTTATGGCGTTTTCTCGGAAAATAAATTACCTATTTTCTTTTTGTCCGCAACTAGATGTGGTTCAAATAATTGTGTAGGTAGTGATTTCATAGTTAAATAGTATATTTTCAGTTGTTTTCCCTATTCCATTGCTTAGTTTAACTATTCACAAAAAACGTCGTGAATAGAAAAACGAACCCCTACCTAAAAAAATCCACTACAATGAAATGTCCGACATAGCTATTTTATTGTACACTTGTAAGCCGATCTAAATAATACATGCTTGAATATGAAGAACTAAGTGCAATGACACTTTGACTTCGTGACGAGAAGTGAGTTAAAATATTGATATTCGACATTAGCATAATACGGTACATACGTCTGTTGCAAATTAGCAAGCATTGCTGTAGTTATTTACTCTTTACTTATTACTAGCTTTTGTCCGCGATTACGTTCGCGTGAATGTCAGTTATCGCGGATACAGACTTGGTCGCAGATTAAAAATTCCGATGTCCTTACCTTGTCTCAAACTATCTCCATACAAAATTTCATGAAAATCGGTTCGAAAATTTAGCCTTGAAAGCGTAACAGACAGACTATTACTTGCATATTTATAATAGGCCCCAAACATAACCTACCATTTTTTCATTAAAACTGAAGTTATAATATTTTTAGAGGCAAAATTAAGTAATTATAACACAAAAAGAAGTAACTAATTGTAATATAATATTACGTAAATATGGATATGTACCTTTTAACGTATAAACACAAGAACAAGGCACAAGTTATTTACTCAAATGTAAAAATATACATTTTTCTCTACTTATATTTTTTGACATACCCAAAGTCATATTGGTAATAAACATTATTTGTATCGTTCCTGTATAAATATGTTATATTTTTATGAATATATTGCATTGCTTAATATAATATCAACATTAATATATGTGACTAATATTATTACATATTAAGAAACAGGAATGGAATAGAATAGTTTTTTTTAAATAGAGGTCATATAAACGTATTAATGTATAAGGATCTTAAGCAACTGCTCACAACATAGAACAATATCTAACAACATATGTATTAAGAGTTAAACTAACTCTCAAAAATAAATTTAAAAATATTAAAATCACATATAAGATTACAAATAAAAGAATTTCGAGTGGTAACTTCAGTTATTTATCATTTAGAAACTCGGAGAATTCTTAATTTAAAACAATGAGAAAGCTAAACCCTTTTCTATGACATTTATTTTCGTCTCAATAGGACATAGTATATTGCCATATTGCTCCAAGTGCGTCGCACTTCGTATAGACGCAGTTAGACGCCCCAAGCTCTTAGATCTGAACTTTACCCAGAGCAAGTCGCAAGCATGCACTTACTGGCTTCAAGTAGCTTGGAGGGTGCTGGCACGAACAGTGGGCTCGTTGTAAAAAATAACCAGTGTAAGCTGGCCTCGCTTTCTATTGAAACTCCGTACTATTTTAGGCCAGCTTAAAGGCCACCACCAACGTGCAGTCGACTGTACTAAACGTTGGAATAAATCACAGACCATGTTAAATATCTAGAATATAATAACCTAATCATTATTTTTCATTTAAAAGTAAGAAATATATCTATCGACCTGTTACTTCTTTTAGTTTACATTCTTCCTCAACTATTGTTTTACATGTATTATAAACGATACACTACACTGGCCACCGTAACACAATATAATTGGCACCGTATTTATACACCGTGCTTATTATTTTGTAATAAGTTAACGTTATAATAAAATAATTCCCCTTTTAAAGAAAATTACAGCACTACCGGAACAACTTAACTCGAGGCTACATTTTTACAATTTCAAGGAAATTTAATTTGAAAGCTATAAAGCTGCTAAGTCTATTTAAGCTTAGGTGCTCATAAAGATTTATTTTTAATGTCGGCGAGAACGTATACTGCGAAGATTACGGCTGTCCAGTTGAAATCACTCTTGACTCAATTTATGGCCACTGCAGACTACTATGATAGACTGTTATGTCTATGGAAAAATATGGGACAGCTCCACACTGTGTGTCTATGGATTTAGCAATGAAAAATGTGATAGGAATTTAAAGCTTTGAGAGTTTATGAAGATAAAGCTTTTGACATTGCATGACGAACTAGATTTTTTAAAACTAGAAATGCTTCAAGTACGTAGCAGCCAGATTAAAGGTTCAAGTGAGAGACCATCAAATGATCGTCTCGGTTCACATTCATATGCATATACGTGGTATTGATAGTATGTTACATAAGTATTTATAGGTACGAACAATATGGACTACTGCACAGAAATAGTTACAATAGTAAAATTCATCACCATTATCTGCCTAAACTTTTCTCAATTATGTTAGGGTCGGCTTCCAATCTAATCGGATCCAATACCAGTATTTGACATGAAGCGACTGCCTCTATAACCCAGTAACAAGGTAACACGATACCTTTTAGTAAGACTGTCGGTCAGACTTTCAGGATTCTGACTACCCTCAACGACATTCAAAGATCTACGAATAACAGCCGGCACGAGGAGATCTCTGTATATAATGGATCATCCATCTACGGACTGACCTGAGAAAGCGTAGCTTAACCTTTGATCGACCGTTGCGGTTGTTACTATTAAGCCACAACAATAGACACAATAACGATAAATCAATGTTACACCGTTTAATTAACAATAAAATTAAAAATATGAATGATTAAAACAATAGACAACATTTACATTTAATAATAAATTAAGAGACATAAACAATATGATTTCCTTATAAGCTAGCATGAATTTTATAATTGGAATCAAAATGTCAAAATTTAAAAAGATATTAAAAATTTAAACAAAATTGAAAATGGAACATTGGATTGGTGTACATTTTCCTAAAATGCAATATTGTTCTTTGAAGGGCAAACAAAACCATACCCGAACTCCATACAGCTATTTACACATTAATGGAACCTAAATACTAGTTCACAACACACAGAGTCGAATACCGGAACAGTTTCAGTTGTTTAGAGAAAGAAAAACCGCAGTGCTGTGCAAAATGAACAGGTTTCTGCATTCCCCTGGAACAGTTCACGATTTACACGACCAGCCATTGTTCGCTTTGTTCCAATTGTTACTTTGATAATGCATTTTTGTAACATTTCTCGTTGTTATCTAACTTTAAAAATGCAAAGTGCTAGGTTAGATTGAATTTTTTAGCAGTAGACACGACTGAAGTACTTTAGGTATAGTTCTAAGTTTGATCAATAGTTTGGTTTAGTTCTTCGCACACTTTTATATAGAACCCAGTTCTTTTAAGTTAACAGGCAGCAGTATGTTGTTTGTGAGTTTGTTGCGCCAATTCTCTTGCCAGCTAAAACATTTGAAGGGCGGAGGTTTGGGGGACTGTCTTTCGTTAATTTTACATTCCTGCTAATTCTCAGCCGAATATGATAAAATGATTATGGTTTTAATATTTTGTTGTATGGTAGCATAACAGAAGTAAGAATTAGTTTGACTGGCTTAATAGCGATAGACTACCAGTACCATTAGGTACAGCATTCAGAAACCAATTTGAGTCGTTCAAATAAGAAAACCACAGCCTACTCGGTGAGTGACCAAACTGTTAGTGATGTCGTGCAGTTCTCCAATTGAGTTCACAGTTTACTCGAGGAACTTTTGTTAGTCTTTGTTCTCAGATAATGCAGTTACATTTCACGTTATCTAACCTATGCTATCAAGTTCAGAAAATACAATGTCTGAGAAGCTAAACAGTGCAATGAATATCTATACCTACAGATAAATAAAATTGAAGGTCTGTTTATGATGTCAAAATAACAGCGTTTTACTAAATGCGTGTAAAAGTAAATCTAGCTAGTTATACCTATAAAAAAACAATATTAGATTTTTTTTCGTCTGATTGTCTTAAGCTAATCTCCGAAACGGCTGGACAGATTTTCGACGCGACTTTCGCTGTCAGATAGCTCATGTTATAAGGAGTAATATATTGTACTTTTATTTTAGAAAAGGAATTAGGGTTCCGCGTAGAAAGAGTACAAGATAAATTGTACGCGGATGAAGTCGCGGCTCATGACTCGTATGAAATATACCAACATACAATATTAGTTGACGTTATAAATATTATTGTATTCATAGTCAACATTCTTTATTGTCATTCTTTATGATCAAGATTTCCAGTTACTCAATAATGTCGTTGTGTTGAACGGATAACATTTCCTCATCATTTTCCTTTGACAAGTAGGTATCGGATATACCCGCCATGTTTGATTAATCAGCCAGTTATTATCATGTTTAGTCTTCACATGGCTTGGATATTAATAGCATTAGACATTCTTAAATAGGTCAATCAAAGCAATTTGTACCCTAGTATTTGCTGTTACATTCCTTTGTATTCATTAAGTAGGAATTGCGGTTTCTACATTGCATTGGAGTCAATATATACCTATTTATATATCTGCGATTTGAAAGAACTGTTTGTCTACTATTGTATTATATGTATAACATAGTATACAATAAAACCATCTAAGTAATATTTCTGACGACCGATGTGGCGCGGCGGGCGAAGGTCCGCCTGCGACGCAAGAGGTTGCGGGTTCGATTCCCGCCTTGGGACAAATGTTTGTACGATCTACAAATTTTTGTTCCGGGTGTTCTGGGTATTTGCTATATATAATAAAAATATCTATCTATGTAATGTATTGTATTAAGTATATCAGTCATCTAGTACCCATAACACAAACTCTGCTTAGCTTGGGGCTAGATGATGCTGTGTGGATTGTCCAGTAATATTTATTTATTTATTATTTTTTAATATAAAAGTATAGGTCCAGTTCCTGGGTTCGTACCCGGGCAAAGTTTTATCTAGTTTTTTGGAACTTCTTTATGGCAGGCCGGAGTCTAGATTTGTGCCCGGTTGATTCCAATAGGCTAGCCCCCTATTACATGGTACTTCAACATAACTGGCAAAATGTCAGTGAACTTTAGAGGTAGACATCTGCCGAACCTTTCGGAGAATACAGGCGTGATGTTATATTATGTTTATGTGTGAGTACACAATAAATTCACATGGTAAATCTCTAAGTGCCTATGTAGGTACGACTACTTATGCGTATGTATATTTCATCCATACGAAAAATCCTTTGAACTATAATCGTCAGTTCAAAGTAAAGGGTACTTTACTATCAGTATTATTTTCGTAGTTATGTTTATGTTATTTTGGTGCAATCTGTCGTTCTGTACGCCGAGAGCAGCATATGGGTTGAAATTCGTTGGATGCGTCCATTTTGTGTGGAGCTCACTCAATTGTGAATTGATATGAACTGCACTAAGAGGATTACACGCACCGCTGGGAAAGGATTACGTTTGCACACTGCGTATCTAAATAGGTAATTTAATTCGTGAGTAAACTCTATGGTATTGTTTTGACTGACCGCTCAATCTATCTATATATGTTATATAAAGAGGTTATTTATTATAAAGAGGTAAAATCTGTTAGTAATTTTGTATGTAGGGGGTAATCTACGGAACTTCTGAAGCGATTCTATAATTATTTAATTGTTAAAAAGCTACATTATTCCTGAGAGCTATAGGCTATTATTATTTTCATCACTACGCTTTAAAGGGAAGTATGAGGCCATGTTAAAGTTTAAAGGGAAATGGACGTAATCCTCGCGGACGAAGTTGTGGGCGAAATGTTAGTTTTTAAATAAAAATGAAATGCTGTTCGATAAGCGCGTCAGTTTATAACGGCTGGTCCGAAATGGCACTTTCTTTTTATTTTTCAAATTCGGAATAGTCCGAATAAGGTTGTCATGTAACAAAGCATGGAAAATGGCAGTGGTGAAAAACTAAAAACGATTTTTTCCTATTGCCTTTTTGCATGAATCAAAATTTGGACAGGACTACGTTTGCAAGGTCAGGTAGTATTAAATAAATACCTCTGTAAGGTACCTTTCCGTATCGTGTGATGGTCAAACAATCTGTCATGATTCACGTGCTTGTCATCAATGACAACTAAGGAATACCTATTTGGGTTAGGTATAGGTACAGACTGTACCACACTTTTTTTTCAATTAAAGAAACAAAGAGAAAAGTATCCTTACAAACCTACAAATAACTTTTTTATGCCTTTGTCTCAACTAAAAATGAGGTTGATTCATTTGTTTTTGTTACTTTGCCAAGGTCTTTGGAGACATATGTACCTAAACTTAAAAAAATGTTCACTAAGGTTTTCACACTTTTCACGGAAAGATTTTAAAAAACGTTTTTTGTTTAACTTCCCACTACAGTATTATATGAACGTTTCTAAAATCCAACAACTTGAAACCAATCTAAAATATACTTGGGCTTCTTTATCAGATCCTATCAACTATGTGATCAGTGACTACATAATACTTTTGACTTCCTATTCTAAAAAGACCATAAAATAAAGAAACAGAGTAAAAAAAAGATACTGCCACTCATGTCGAATTTTAAGTATAGCCATAATCTATTATAACATACCAATCGGTACCACCCAGTACATGTTAAATCAAACATATCCGTGCACAGAATTTAGATCATAAGTTACCGAAATACCTAGTATCGAAAAACCTGCCTAGTTCGTATGAAGAATAGCGACACGACACGTAAGCTTTCAAAGATGTTTTGAATTTTAAATATCTAATCGACTTGAAATCGTATCATAAAGTTGAGTAATGTTATTTGCAAATAAAATTTATTCTTGTCTATGATTCAAACCCCACAAATTTTAAATTTCGAACACGAATTTCCTTTTATTGTGTAGATATCTCCCACCTATTTATGGTGTCGCCCATTTTGGAAAATTTCAGTGTTGTGCACCTATGCTTAACAATATAGTAGGTAAGTCACGGGCCGCGCTCACTGAAGCAAAATAAGTTATTTTTTATTACGAGAACTCGTAGACTGGGGCACATTATGCATTCCTCGTGCTTTTTACGACCGACATTCAAAATGTTGCCGGGATAGGTAATACTTCAATAAACGTTACGTTTCTGGAGTAGTTTTGGTCTTAAATTTACTTTTGATTTAATTCAGACCAAAATAAATGTAAGGTTCTCGAAGCAATTTTATTTATCTTTGATGTATAATCTCTAAAAATACTTGACCGATTTTAAAAATTCTTTCGGACATATAAATCTACATTATCAGTGAGTAACATAAACTAAATCTTCTTTTAAAAAACTACACGTTGAAGGATGTGCAGGGGTTGTAAAAGTTCTTAGAGAAAAGTACAAAATACACGCGGGCGACGTCGCGGGAAGTTACTAGTTACCTAACTACCAAATCAATAGTTTGTTCACATTATTATTACATTTTGAGGACCGATGTGGCGCGGCGGGCGAAGGTCCGCCTGCGACGCAAGAGGTTGCGGGTTCGATTCCCGCCTTGGGACAAATGTTTGTACGATCTACAAATATTTGTTCCGGGTGTTCTGGGTATTTGCTATATATAATAAAAATATCTATCTATGTAATGTATTGTATTAAGTATATCAGTCATCTAGTACCCATAACACAAGCTCTGCTTAACTTGGGGCTAGATGATGCTGTGTGGATTGTCCAGCAATATTTATTTATTTATTATGTACCTACATAGTGTGCACATAGTATTGATTTTCTATGGTAGTAATTGAACCATAATCGTCAGTTTTATACCATTATCATCAAGGAATGGAAAATAAATTGAGCTCTGATGAAGATGGTGTCATCACATAAAACCAATAGGAGTATAAATAACACTAAACAAAACAAATTACTCATGTGGACGCGTACATTTTGTACCGCAATTTTATACCTACGAGTACTCTATTTATTAGCCATTTCTCACACAACAGTGCGGTTGTACGTATCGTGATTATTTCGCCATTTGTCTTACTTTATCCCTTGTCTTTACCTCCAAACTTGCTAGATTTATTGCTAGAACGAACTACACCGATAAATAAAATACATGTCGCCGAAGAACTAGATATTCAAGATTGGTTTTCCTGGCTATGTTAGTCATTGAGCGACTTTGTACAAGTACTGAGATAATAAGAATTTAGTATGATCGATTTGCATAGACATTCGCAGGTTTAGCCTCAATTAAATTCTACTTTATCTATTCAATTGCATCTATTACAGCTTGACATGGGTATGTCTTTTTTTTACTGCACTCGGGTCTGGGCCTCTCCCATCCAGTCCGTTCCAGCAGCGTTGTAGGTCCTTGATCCGATTTCCATTTCCATGAACTTCACTCCGTATTTATTTACCACATAGACTAAAATATCGTAACTAAATTGACTATTTTTAGTATTTTCCGAAAATAGCTTGATATTGTGTTGCTTACAAATTAGCATATAAATATATTTGAAACAGTTTCATTCAACTCCTTGACATGATTTTCTTATTGATTTGGGAATAAATTCCACATTAGCAGTTCATGTCTAAGTAGGGTATCACGATTCACGCGACAAATACCGACCAATCTAAATACCAAACCATTTATACGTTGTTATAGCAATTAGCGAGTCATCGGAAACCCAGAATAATTTGTTTGTTCCGGCAAAATATTTAGTACTTACATTAAAGTCTTAAATTCGCGTCCGGCTGACCGACATTTTTGGAATTCACCTAAAAATATTTTAATGCTAAACTTTCATAGACGTCTACGGAAATCAGAAGTTCCTACCTCAACTACAACATAATTTCTTCTCTATGGCTAAATAGCTTATCAGTGTTTCAAAATTCCAAGAACAACTCCTTGCTGTTGGCATTTCATGCTCTTGAAAAAAGGTCTCTCCTATAAAGAGTTTGGCCCCCGTATGAAAAGAACGTGAACTAGTTTTTGAAACTTGTTTCCACAGTACCCTAACAATAACTTAAACTCCAAATTTTAAATTAAATACTAGAAGAGATATATAACTGTTCACTAGCTTTTATTTGCAAAACAACAAACGCATTTTTCTGCCTACTAACGAACTGGCTAGCAAATGATACAATAAGTCAACTCATTCGTGCCAACCAACCATAGAGTTGAAGAATAGAATACGAAATACTCTTTGGTCGTGCCTAAACAATAGTGTTTAATTGGGTTGGCGGAGTAAAAAGGCGGTTGTGACACGTTCAGGTGGCTTCCTAGTACCCTCAAACAAGTGACTCTCGGCCACTCGTCCCTGTCGAGGCCACTTGAAGCCCTGCCGACGTCGACGTCAAAATTTTCCTTACTCTCGATACTTATTTCCGTTATAAGATTGGATATTTCATATAATCAGAGTTCGATATCTTGAGTAGCCAGATGAAATTATCCAGGTTATTACTACGTACCAAAGGCAGCTTGCATGCTATATGTGCATAGTTACTTAGCGCGCTAGTTAGGCGGCAGGCAAGTCCAGCGAGTATCTTCGTGACCTATTTTTCAGTGTTGATTCATTTGATAGAACTGTAAAACTCACATTTTCAGCCTTGTTTGATCGCAAGTATGACTGCTGAACATTTGTTGCTGGGCACTGTTGGGCCTTAGTACTAGTACTTGGGGTAGAGCTTTTTGTTTTGTACATTAGAATGTTAACAATTAGGAGACCAGATTTGTACTCTTCACCCCCCTCTTTACCCATCATGGGACTGACAACACCTGACGGAATACGGGTTATTCTGTCTGCCTACCCTTTGGGCACTACAGTCGTTTTGTAATTTGTTACTTTGCCTTTTAAGTATGTACTTAATACTTTTCAATGCCAGGAACGCATTGTTAAATATATAAATATTTTAGATTAAATATAGTAATGAAATTTTAACTATGTATCTATTGGAAAAGTTTTCATTCGCAAATTGTGTAGGTAACTCAAAGGTTATACAGGTGAAGTGCGGCTGACAGTCTTTTGATCATGGCAATACGGAGTCAGCACTTCTGCGGACATAAGATGAGAACACTCAAGAACATGATAAAGATACACTCGGAAGATTAGTCGGGCTTTTTGTGTGAAGTGAGCAAATATACATTAAAATGAACGTTGAATGTGTTTCTTTTATGTATGAGAATTGAGAATTGTAGATTAATGTAACTTTTAACTGTGTCAAACTGGTGAGAATGTATCTATCGTTGTAGTGTCTAATTTACCTACAAAAGATTATTATTACACACAATTTATTTTGAACTTACACAAAACGATTTCATGATCTAATTCAAGTAATAAATTGGGTTTAAAGTATTTTACAAACTGGCAGACCAAAAGCTTATCCGTAAGAAAAACATATTAAAGTTATTTCTGTTGAACTCATATTTTCCAGTAAAATAAATATAACAATATTACACACTCATCTTTCATCGAAATTAGAATCCACACCCAAATTATTCCATAGTCATTTTTCTTATAATCCAAGGGCGTTGTGCTCGGGATAAAGTGTTGAATAAAACAGTAGGTAGGTACGTATTAAATAATCAAAGAGTATTGAGGCTACCTACCGAGGTAGCTAGGCAGTAGGTAGATACTCGAGTTACCTGTGAATCTGATCGTCTTATTTATTTATGTAACCGGAATCTGGTTCAATGCCTACGAGTGTTTGAAGGATGAGAGCTGCTGAGTGATCGCCGCGTCTCGATCGTTTTTAGATTTTATCCGTGTATTGGGTGCTGAATGGAAAATGTGGCGAAATAGGGATATAGAAGGTCAAAATGTAGAGTAGTAAAGATTCAGAGGGTCCGCTGTTCCAGATCAAAGTAAAGATTTTTCGTAGAGTTTATTTTTTCTTTGTATGAAGCTTTCCTATGCGTTTACTATTAAAAGAGTTCTTAACTATGTATGTCTGGATACAACTAAATTAGCGCGTTCCTATTAACGAAGATAGACGATGATTCCCGAAGTGCAGAGTTTTTTTTGGATAGCTAAGAGTAGATATAAATCCGACACAGAATATACACTTTATTGGATTACAAAAGTCAGCTTAATTTGCTACAGAAACCGTATTCGTACAAACTTTTGAAAAACAAAATTGTCCACTAAAACCCGCAACCGCACTTTTACGTAACAATTTATAAATCTAGCTTTTACTGTGAACAGTCACCGAAACGGACACGGTAACAAAGTTTGGTGTGTCTCAAAACGAAATTACTCTGTGTAATCCGTTGTACAGGAGATGACAGTTAGGCATTATCCTATTATGCAAAAGCCTGGAAGCTCAGGCAGCTCAGGCTAGCGTGACACAATTGTCCGGAATGGTGTGTACACGGTATACAGATATCGCATCTTGCTTGCTCTACGATACAAGCTATATGAGTGAAAGGGAGAGGACTAAGTCCGTTACGGTCCAGTCGCTTACTGCAGGCTTAACGAGGTGATGCAAATTTCAGCTGTATCATACAAAGGAGGTGTTGACTGCTTGTTGTATTTCTTTAAAACCATCTATGCTGTCACTAGCACACCAAGGGAGATAAATTGTTGTAATTTAGCGGATTTACATTCCAATTAAAGCTGCAGCTACACGAGTTCCCTATTTGTCTTGGAAGCTGTTCTCCTTCGTTGTGTACGGGTTTGAAGACGGCTGTATAATTGAATTGTAATTTGTACAATGAATTCTTAACGAAGCTTTCGTGAAAAGAACAGCTACATATATTATACATAGTTGGATATTTATGTGGACAACAGCTACATTTCTGACGGCCGAAGTGGCGCGGAGGGCGAAGGTCCGCCTGCGACGGAAGAGGTTGCGCGTTCGATCCCCGCCTTGGGACAAATGTTTGTACGGTCTTCAAATATTTGTTCCGGGTGTTCTGGGTATTTCCTATGTATAATAAAAAATATCTGTATATGTAATGTATTGTATTAAGTATATCAGTCATCTAGTACCCATAACACAAGCTCTGCTTAGCTTGGGGCTAGATGATGCGGTGTGGATTGTCCAGCAATATTTATTATTTATTATTTTCAAGTAATCTAAATAACTTAAGGAATTATTGACTCTTCTCTCACATAGTGCAGTGATCACAAAGAAAGTATTAAGTAACTATTCCCTAACCTTTTGCTACCGACAAAATGACCATAACCCAACCTTATATCGTCAAATCAAACAACTGTCATATAGCAAATATTTTCAGAGAAACAATTTATCAACATTTGCATATTTGCGAAGGTAATTTGGGCGTCCTTCCGGCCCCTAGCCCCCGAGCCACATAAAGGTCAGCTTTGACATTTCCTTGACTTTCGACACACTGAAAATGTGAGGGACGAATTGAAAATATACTTTTTTATGGAAATGCTGGCTGAAAGTAGGTGGTCTAAATTCAAAGACCATGAATAGGATATAAGTCAGATCTGAATTGCCTTTCGATAATGCTATGGGGCTCATCAATGTGTAAGTGGCCTTATAAGGTACAATGTTGTTACGCAAGCTTGATAAGGAAAAAGAAAACAATAACTCAGGAACACATAACTACTATTATGATTTCATTATTGAGAGAGATTAGTTCTTAGAATTGAAATGAGCACAAGAGCACTATTTACCAGTACATCCGCAATAAATAATTTCTAGTTAAAAATAATACCTATTCCTTTCATTTGTATATACGAACCAGAAACTACCGTTAAACATCGTTTTCCTTTTTCAAACCATATTGAATAAGCTGTAAGGTACACAATCCAGTAACACCTAAACCAGGCTATAATACCTTGATCTAGTTGTTCTGAGATGTGGCATCCCTAGAGGATGCTGCGAAGCTGTTACGCCAGACAACCAGGTGACTTTGATTAACAAATCCCTTGGCAGCTTCCGTGCAATCCACAGTTTGATATGAGTTTAGAATAATACAGAAGTTATCAATATATGCTCGTTATTATATCTTTAATTAGTTTTACATAATTAACGGTATAAATTTCCTTATTATTATGAAATATATCGTTACCAATACATCCGACAGAGAACCAAAGTTACCGACATAGCTCAAAGAATTAGCAGGTTGAAGTGGCAGTGGGCTGGCCATATCTTGCGAAAAACCGACAACCGCTGGGGTAAACGTGTTCTTGAGTGGAGACCGTGACTAGGCAAACGTAGTGTAGGACGCCCTCTGACTAGATGGGATGGCGATCTGCGAAAGACTGCAGGCAGATGCTGTATGGAGGCAAGCTGAAGATAGGGCGCTATGGCGCTCATTAGGAGAGGGCAATGTCCAGCAGTGGACTAATAGCCTGATGATGATGATAATGATGATATCGTTACCTGAATTTATAACCAATAACATTTGAACTTGTTTAACTGTTTAATCCATCATTATCCTGTTAGAATTTCCTGTAAGTTTTAGATACACGAATAATCTAAGCCTCATATTAGATAGATATCGTTTATCGGAGACGTGGGATCCCTAGAGGATGCTACCAAGCTGCTCCGCCAGCAGACAGCTAAGGCTTTGACTAACATATCCCTTAACAGCCACAGTACGGTCTAGTGCTGGATATGATATTGTATAACTAGTAATAAATTGCCTGGAAGATGGTTTTGGACTCGGTTAAGGTTGCCAGGTCGCCAAACCTAATAGCCGGACAGACCAGCCAGTTTGGCCGTTCATTTGGGTAGAAAGGCCGGACACCCTACATTATTGAGGATTTTGTATCAGTATTAATAGGTACGACAAAAATATTATAAATAAATAGTGTTCGTATGGTTTTTTGTAGTAGATAATAAAAACGAAATATCTGTCTTATCGTGTTGGGCAGTTGAGAAACATCGGTCTAAGTATGCTAAGCTTAGTCTTACAAAAGCCGGATAAGCCGGACACCGTTTATTTTCTTCTTTTTCGAACACCTAATCAAAAAGCCTACGGTCTATGTCCGGCTTTATCCGGACGCTTGGAAACGGTTAATGGCTATAATAGGCGTCTGTAAAATTTAGGTTATACTTAGTGCTATGGTCCTTCAAGCGAAAAAATATGGCAGTTAGGTTCCGTATTGAGTAGCTACTTAGAATTAACGTTGTTTATTATGAACTCCTGAGGTCCTGGGTTCGATTCCGGGTTTGAGCAATGTGTTATTGGGATTTTTCATTAGGAATTTCTTAGTAACAGCCCGGAGTCTTTAGGTGTGCCTGGTTGATGGTTGTAGGCTCACCCCCTTTTACATGGGACTTAACGACATAACTGGTTGGAATTCAAATTAGAAATATGGATATACTCAGGTACACCTCAGCCCAACTCTTCGGGGAAATACAAGCGTGATGTTATGATGTTAGGTTATTATAAACTCATTATAATAAAATAATATGCTATCATCTTTACAACTACATTAAATCAACAAGTACTACCTAACAAAAGGCATTTTTAAGATTAAACCACACTTAAACTAAGCTTTATTGTTTATGTAATAAGCAAGAGAACTCAAACTCTTAACAGTATCACGTTACTTAGTTAAGAGTTTCCGATGGGTTTCCTGTTTCTGAAGAACATTGGAAGTGGTTAAGCACTTGAATAGCAGCGTATCACGCTAAGTTAGCATTAGGTACCTACGGAGTAAACCTGATATGGCCCGCCTTTGTACTGAAGGTTTCATGGCTTCTTTTATCTTTTTAGAACACAAAAGAAACATCGAATGGTGTGTTTCGTTTAAATATATCTCAAACATGACCTTTCTCAAGTATTCAAAGTACATAGGTGTTGAAAAAGTCACTAATAATCTTCTTTTCTTTTGAGATAATCATATGGCGACAAGAATTTTGTTTTTTTTTTTATTTATTTTATCACCCAGAAATCTCGAAGAAAATCAGCTGCTTCATACCAAACCTCACTACTTATACGACCAAAATGTATGAAACAGCAGATATTTCTTTTCGTCATTTCAGACTTGCTGTCATGGTGACAGTTCTTTTTGACAGTGACAGTTCTCATATTTATGGGCAGAAGAAAACTGATAGACTCCCTGTACAAAATTTGAAAAGTGACATAAAAAATTGCCCTGTATACGTATACTTAGCTAAATATCATCTCCCCTTTGAAAGTAGGCAGTAACAAAGACCGTACTTGTCGCAAACCCGCTCAAATTAGCTTCCATTTCAAAGCAAGTGCCATTCTGTAGAAGTGTGGAGCATCATAAATGTAAAATTATATGCCGTTGTTAAGTATGCCTCTTGAGATATTGCGGTATTGTCGTCTAGTGTACGACTAGGCTTAGACGGGGCTTGTGTCATGTTGGGACGAAAATTAAATAGGTCGGAGTTTTAAGGTTATATTATAGGGGTTGAATAATCTATTAAGTTACTTATTAATTCTTTTGATGAAAGTTTTGTGTACGATAGTGGAGGGTTACAAGAGTTGAGGAAGACCAAAGAAACGATGAATAGATTTTGTTAAACATACTTTCCTAGCTAGAAAGGCGGTGACTATTGAGTTGACGGCAAATAGATATGTATGGAGAAGAAGCCATATAAATTGCGGTTAGGGCAGGCGGATTATGACGACAGAATTTCTTTTTTTGTTAATTTATAAGAGCTTAAATATTATTATTTTGTAAACGCCCTCTAGTTCCCTTAAAACACCATTACAATAAACAATAAACATTATTGAAGTAAGTTTTCCCTTCAAATCTGTCAAATAATTGCTTCATAACCCAAATAATTGGCCCCAAAAAAAGTTATCAATCCACAAAATCTTTAATATTGTTCCAAATTGTTAGGCGACACGGTTGGCACAGTGGCTGAGCAATTGGCTGCTGCACTGCGTGTCACGGATTCGATCCCCGCACGGAACTAATATTTGTAGGGCCTACAGGTAGTTGTTCCGGGTCTGGCTGTTTGTGTATGTGAGTTTGAATGTTTGTAAACGCACCCACGATACAGGAGAAATTCCTAGTGTGGGGCAATGATTCAAAAAAAAAACCTGCATTCGCTTTACTTGGCATATGATTATCTTTTCGCATTTCTATTGTAGGTGATATTGTTCATAAACTGACACGGCTATGAATACTTATCATTAATTTACCGAGTGGACTATGAATAATGATACTCAACTATGGTTAAACTGTTTACCTAGTTATTTTTAATAATGACGTATTGTTCTATTATTTTCCTATTTCAGTTTACGGTTTACAATTAAACTAGTTATTTTTTATAGTTTATGGGTAGAACGAGTAGGTATCCTCTTCTAGTCTTCTCCTATACCAGATTATTTTTAGTCAGTGAAGCATGATTACGTCTTGCATTCATCTTTATCAGAGTTCATCGAAGTATTCACCTCTTATCACACCATCTTTCCAAATAGAGTGATATTGTAGTCAATATTATTTGGGGCTAGAAACACATAATAAAGGTAACTTTTAATTCAAATTAGCAAAGTCCTTAGTGTTTGAAATCACTGATAAATAGAAATATTTTACTGTAGTACCAACTTCGAACCATCAAAATAAAATTGGCTGTTCAGTTTACAGGAAGCTTTTCATTGCTGTACACACAGGTGGATACTCACAGACATGTGGTGTCAGCTATAGATAGTGCGCAATGTTTGCTATACGCAACATTGGTCGTCGAGCCGTTAGCAAATATGACTAGCCACGTCCACGTACACATTAGGTACCTGCTGCAGACCCTAGCTACCTAGAAAATAAAAATCCACTTCTGGGTGGGAACAAGCATGAATGTGGAAGAAGTACTTATAAGGAGGAGTGCGATGATTCTTTCCTCGTTTTCCCATCATCATCTGCGTAGATTTTTCCCAACCATGTTGGGGTCGGCTTCCAGTATTTTACATGGAGCGGCTGTCTATCTGACCTCCACAACCCAGTTACTGGGCAACATACCCCTTGGATCTTGGTTGTCAGATTTCTGGATTCTGTCTGTCTGTAACGACTGTCAAAGATCTAGAAATGACAACCGCCGCAATTAGTACCAGCCCATCATTGTCCCACTGCAGGGCAAAGGCATCGTCTCATACAGACAAGGCACGAGCATTAATCACCACGCTTGCTCAAGACGGGTTAGCGATTTCAGGCTTATATTAATTAAGTCCAGGTTTCCTCACGATGTTTTGCCTTCACCGATGTCAGTGATATCCAAGATAAACATAGAAAACCGCCGCAAAGGCCGGGATCAACTTAACGAGCTTTCCGAGGCACGGAGAATTTGATTTGGTTTGATCATTACCTACATATAATTTTAAAAGATGATAATACTCATTATGTGGTTAAATTTAAGTACCAATTTACCGAGGAACCATGATAAGGATAGTTACAATACTAAAAATAAATACTGTGCCGGATGAGCCGGATCTGTTCACAATGAAGAGATAAAGTACACTGTTTAATGGCGTTTCTATCCAATCGACATAAACAAGTAAATGCGCATATCTCCAGGAAATATAAAATACGTCGTTAAAACACTACATAGTCATTACATTTAAATACGTAAATGTGTTATGCTCAATGTATATATATACCTTTCTATTGAAAGATTTTGCAATCAATAAACTCATTGATTTACTTTAAAACACCATAACTCAATCTAATACCTTTAAACGAGCAATTCTTGTATATACTTATGTATGTATATATATAAGCTGAATCTCGGAAACGGCTCCAACGATTTTCAGGAAATGTATCATATTAGTACTTGCCCAGGTTTAAACCTACAACCTCGTGCACAAGAGTCGAGGCATAAACCACTGGGCCATCCCGACAACACTTAGGACAAAATGCCATAAAAAATATTTCAGGTTTTTGACATATTGGCACCCTGTATAACTTAATTACTACTTATAAGTAACATTGTTTTGCACAACAAACGTAAACAAAGCAGACTCTCATGTTCACAGCTTAACAACAAATTCATAAATCGAACAATAACAGTACCGTACAGACAAGTACCCCACAAGTGCCAAATTTTACCAATTGAACATGAACCTTATGCTTATTTAATAAAGTTGAAAAACTATCAAATAAATTTGACACATTGGGGTAGCTTGACGTGCTGGCCTCTGTACAACTAAAAATAGATACCGAAACGGTAATACGTAATTATGCTGTTTATCTGGTAGCCGACATCAAACGCCGAAAGGTTAAATTTAACCGACACGTTAAGGCCGTTGCCAGATTAATCAGGCGGCCGGCGGTGCCCGACAGACTTCAACTTGGTAAGCCACAGAGCGGGGCCGTCGGCCCACAAACCTATGTAGACGAATTAACTTGCTTACGTCACGAGTTATTGTTAAGTTTACACAATTTACTTGCTGATTAGATGTTGTGTTTTGTGTTTTTCTGTCTTGTGGTTTCACATAGATATCATGATGCCGGGAGGGGACGCCCTAGAAGAACATACTCTGACCTTATTGGTTATGATATTCAAAAAGGTCAGGTGCGTAGTAATCGTTACCAGGGTGCGTGTATGACCAGATGTATGAACGTCAGCGAAGGGAAAGGATTATGTAAGGATCGTAGCAGTATAACTACATAATCGAGTTCCGTATGCATTGGTTATGTTTATTCATCATCATCATTCTCTTGTCCTTATCCCAGTTTATTTGGGGTCGGCGCAGCATGTCTTCATCCTCCAAACATATCTATTGGCTGTCATCTCAGAAGTCACCTCCTTCGTAGCATATCATTATTCACACAATCCATACATCGTTCTTTGGACTATTTTAACCCTGTACATTCATACGTATGTTTCATAATTAATGTAATAAAAATACTTATTAGTTTATCTCTCTTTAATAACTTGTACAGAACGCTCCGATTAAACAATATTTTTCTTTTCTTTTCAAGCTTTTATCAGGATTAAAAAAAGCAAACTCAAGTTAATCATAACACTGTTCTCTATGTAGAATAATGTAAGCACAATATTATATTGTACATTCCACTTTTAATGGAAAACGTAGAATATTTAATATTGTTGAAACCTTTTTTGGCAAACAACATTTCGTTGTCCTTGGTAGAACATCTACGGTACAAAAGTAAATTATTCAAAAATTAAAAAGTATTCTGGTAAGCATTCCTAACATTGTCTTAAAAAAATAACTCGCAATCTAGTCCAATATACTTGTACTTGTAGTCTAAATCTTTTTACCAAAATCAGTAGGAAAATGTAAAATAAGACTGATTTTTTACCATGGTTTGAGCTTTTACAGTAACATATCCACAGAAATTTAAGTCGATTACGTTGTGCAAACATTTCATTTGCAAGACATTATTTTACAAAATGTAAAAACCGCTATCACTCTACGAATTCTTTTCTGTACTTATGTAGCATAACAATAACTTACTTATACAGCATTATGTCGTACTGTTTGTACTCGTATCTACGCATCTTTTCAATATCTACATCTTTTCATCAGGTGTCATTAGAGTCGATCTCATTTTCCACTTATTCAAATGTAAATAAGCCCATTCATTTACAAAATAAATCATTTGTTACGTCAAAAGCGTTCCATTGAGAATCATTAATGATCTAACGTAACGTTCCTATTATCATAATTTGAAATGTGCTTAATTCACTACGAACGCATCATTAGTCACTTAACTAGTGATGTGCAATGTTGACAGAGCTGTAGTCGATTAGTCAACAGTAACGGTTTATTATTCGATCATAAACTATGCAACGTACATAAACAAGGATCATAACATGTCAGAATATATGAAGCTGCAAAGATCTTCGCCGCGGGCTGAGATTACCCCAGTTTTAGTCGATTTCTACAACCAAATCCCCGTACTCGACTAAATTACGAACACATACCTACACAATAAGCACTAGAGGGTAATTTGATCAATAATGTGAGCTCACATGAACTACGACATAATTAGCAATATTGCCAATTCGGTCGGGTCACCTAACACTCGTATCTCTGTTCGCTTGTCAGAATCTAATTTGACACGGAAATGTGCCGAATTATCCGTTACCTGCTTATGAATTACACCTCATTTGAGAATATCAGCTGAACTGTATAATAGGGGCTGTCGAACTCAGGTACGTTGCGGTATAGAAAATATAACTGAAGTTAAACATGCTTAAATTGATTTAATCTGCTGTAAACTAGGATAATTTTCCGCATGAGGTTTTGTGCTTTGGTTTTGTTTCCAAGGTCGAATATCGCATTCATCATAGCTGACCTTAAAACTGCTATTGCTATCAATTTACTATCCATTTAAGAATTCAATCGCTTTAGATGTTTAGATTAGATATTAAGTTACATTCTTGAATAGATTTCACTTGAAGTTTTAGTAAGCTGGAAACTTACGTAATGATAAATGATAAAAAATGATTTATTTCTGTAAATTGGTTTTAAATTCACGATATTATCTAAGTCAAACCATGTAACGACTTTGCAACTAAGTATCGGAGATTGTCTTTTAATGAAAAAAATACGCAGATATGATTGAACCTCGTCAGTCACATATTTGCGTGGCTTGACAGTTGCGTGTACTGAGTTGCCACGCATCTGTCAGTAAAATACTGACAAAATGTCTATTGTGATGATGTAGTTAACATCTACTAGTAAGTGGGTGGTACATGAATTCGTGGGGCGTAGGAACTAAAAAGTGAAAAACAAAAACTTTTAATGTTGGCTTTACTTTTGTTTGACTTTTTATGGATAGCCAAATTTTAACAGCCTCCGTACCGAAAGAGTTTTTGTTCTTTTTTTATTTGTTTTTTTTTTAAGAAAATATTTATTGGATGAGTAGCCATGTATGTTACATCATACACATACATATGTGTTAACATACCTAAACAGTAATGTAAGGAGCCAGTGCCGCAAAATAAGCCATCATGTGTTATGGTCGTCAGTTATAGACCATTCCGTTTAATGACCCCTTAAAAATGTCTTCGTGTAGAGCCGATGCTGAGTACGTGTTAAAAATTCTCTCTTTAATGACATAATGTGTGTAATCAGTTCTGATAACATTTCCGTATTACTGTGACGCACACTGTACACTGCAGCTTACATAGTTGAATTGATCATGTTTTTTTTTTTTAGTTTTGCAATTATTCAAAGATGGGTTCCCAAACCTTTGGAAGGCCTACAAGAAGCATCAACTACCGATAATCCCAGTATCCACTGTGCAACTGCGTCCAAGGATAACCTTTTTCTGGTACAGGACTGTTGAAGGATACGGAAACAAAGATATTGGGAGGGGCAACTAGAACAATTATTGTATTTTATTTTTATTGCAATTTTGACGTTTAAAAGTGCATGTTTCATTTTATTGAGCTGTCAATAAAGGCAAGCCATAGATGAGGATCAAGACGTCTGCCGGTAGACCGGGTCCTAAACGTGAGAACCAAATCATTAATAAAAGAATCAAACCTCTATTTTTTTCTTCACTAGTGTGTCTAAAGCTTATTCATTTATTAAAAACGGTTCACACGATTTACATAAACTGCTATCTTTACCCACAATCTAACTTTCAGGTTTTATGAACTTACACGGAAAAAGTTCCCAAGGGATCACTAATACTCCCTAAACCTGATAACTAATTCAACTATGTGCTACTCCCAAATTTTCACCGATTTATCAAAGGGTCGCATTGAAATTGAAACTTTCTATCCTCACAACCACAGGGATACCTTTTAATAGGGATTAAGGTGCTACAGGTAAAGGTACGGGATGCGTCAAAAATTTAGGGATGAGCAGATGGTTCACAGTTATCTGAACGAATAAGAAAAACTTTATCTCAATTATAAAAAGATTCTGTACGTAAGAGATCGCTCTTAGCGATAAGGCCGCCCATCGTAACATCCTATGTAGCTCTTAAAGTCATTATTTGTAAACTTTTGTAGTGTACAATAACTATTTTAAAGGTTTTGTTAAGAAAAAATGTCATATATTCTATTCATAAAATAAAATAGGATACTAGTTATTGTAGCTACAATACTATCACAGAAATGTGATTTTAATTTTTGACGTTCAATGAAGCTTTTAGTATGACATATTTGAAATATTGAATGGTTTTATTTATTTTTTATTTATTTTATTTTATTTATACTCACGAGTTTTAAGCTTAGCATGTAAAATTGGTTGTGTACATTGAGCATTAAATAAATAAATAAAAACTTTTTAGAATTGTTGCTAGGGTACTGGGTTCTTTCCGCGACACCCCTTGTCTAGTAGACATTTTTGTTTAATTACCTTGGTTCTCCAGATCATTTTGAACTGCCTGTTCGTACCAAAATTTTGGACGCTCAATGTACATCAAGTAGGTATACACGTATATACGAGTACTGATTAGGGTCGTAGTCTCACGTGATGTGATCGTTAATCTTACCTTTGTTTGAGTTTTATCGACGGGGTATAGTGAGAGCTCTTCGCCGCCTTTATTAACAAGTGCGTTCATTCCACGCTTTGTATATGTTTCTTTCTTAGGCTTGTGGCTAAATAAAAACAACTGCATGGCTCTTAGATTAAGCTACGTTTGCCAAGGTCGGCCTGTTGATGGCTGACCGTATGTAAAGCCCTTTATCGCAACCGTCATTTGTAAATCTTTGACAGACGACCAGTCCTACCAGGTAATACCCAGATATATTCGTGAATATTATTTTCTGGCAAAAGGCATTTCATTCTCATAAAGAAATTTACATTTCACTGACATGAGAACAAACTTAAATATAAAAACTAATCACACTCGGACTTACAATGAAATTAATATTTTTTTCTTTCTATCTAACTGGGTTCTATAGATGGTAGTCGCTCATTTAAAATGCTGATATTCAGCTTCATCCGATTAAACTGAAAGCCGACTTTAAAATACTATTTGTTTAACCGTAGCACCTTTTATGTCACTTAAAAAAAAAAATAAGTTATTTCACAAGTGTGAATTTAAATAACGAAGGAAAACTAACTTCAGTAGAGTCTCGTTTCAATGCAGTGTTCATCTCGACCCAGTAATTAAAAAAACTACAAAATAAAACAATCTACAAGATTAAACAAAACATCTTTATTTATATATGCAAAACCGCCACACTGAAACCAGGCCTCAGACCGAATATTGTCTACATTTCATGAATTTCTGAGCTGTTCAGATTTTTTCTCGGCGTCTGTAACTTTATTATTTAGTCTATTTTAGTGGATGACTCCATGAGCCATTAAACTTTATTCATTTAATAAAAAAAGTTTTAACCTTAAAAAAGTGCGATTGCTTTTAGATTCCGCTCTCTTTAAAGTTTAACAACATTGCATCTGAATTGAAATCTGAACATTTAGTTCCTCATGCGATTGAATATACAACAATAGGTAAGTGCATCGAATTAAGGTTAATTAAACCAATGACTATTAATGTTCGCAATGAATACGAGGTACACAACAAACTCAACTCTATCGCGCACTTAATAGAGATTGCACCGGACGAACTATTGTGGGTGCAATCACGTAAATTGATAGCAATACTCTAGATAAACGTACGCATATTAGCTGTATAATGTTGCGATTTTTATGAGCTCTTCATACGTCCGTCCCGACATTTTGTCACATGAAAATAAACGCCATGTTTTTCAAGTTATTGCGTGTCGATAAAACTATAATAAAATTGCCGTTCCGCATCGGAATGTTATTTATATTTTAATATAGGTACAATGTTATTATGGAACTCCCACGCCGTAATATCCTATAAACACTGATATTTTAACAGCCTTTTTCTATCGGCCGTAACTCTTTGGCGCGCTTTACGACAAAGCTCCGACCCACGATTTTCCACTACATATTATACACAAAAAGGAAATATTTTCAACTCTGGTGCACGTTATTTCTTGTATACATTTTATTGAAATGAGATATTTCTCAAGATAAAGAGAATGATGAAGCAAAACAGCTGAAACAGAATCTCTTTCGTACTGAAAAGCACATTTTGAAGGGGTCAAAACATCACATCGAACGACACCCTATTATAAAATTATCCTCTGTCCCTATTACGAATTCCCTTTTCCAATTAATTTTACATAAATTATTTAGTGTACAATTTCAGTATAATTAGCAATGTTTATTAAGATGACATTAGAGAAGCACAAAGGGAAATAAAGCTAGGTATACTCGTACATAGTCTTGGAAGAGCTAATTTTAGCGAGAGTGGCCGTTGTTTTGTGTCGGTATTAATCTTTTGTGAGCCCAACAAAAGGCGAAGATTGGGTAATGCCTTTCTGTAAGACGAAAGTGATGTAAGAACAGAAGAAGTGCTTCTAAGCTGGCTCAACGGAGACCAACATTTTAGGAATCAAAATCTTACAATTAGTACAAATTTTGGATAGCACACAAATATGTCATCATCATTGCCATCTGCCTAGCCTTTTCCAACTATGTTTGGGTCGGCTTCCAGTCTAACTGGACGCAGCTGAATACCTACCAGTATTTTACATGAAGCGACTGCCTATCTGACCTCCACAACCCAGTTACTGGCCAACACGATACCTGTTGGTAAGACTGGTTGTCAGACTTTTGGGCTACATCTACAAATGACAGCTGGGACCAACGAATTAACGTGTTTTCCGAGGCACGGTGGACTCTCAATATGTTACGAACTGACACCCATCTACAGACTGACCTCGGCGAGCGTAGCTTAACCTTCGATAAACCCATACGGCTGTTTTATTGAGCGACAAATATGTATCATCATTATTATAAGTTGTGAACGTTCGTAGATGAACACATGCCTCTGAAAGATCCCTATATTCAGTCTTCGTCCAAAAATTTAATTATATTTGATAAAATATGGAGTAACGATACAAATTGTTGTTTGCGTCATGTAAGTTTGCCGCTCTGAAGTAGGCACAAATGACTGCGTAGTAGTAATATCTATACTAAATCTAAAGCGCGCCGTCGCGTGCGCATCAAAACCCGGTTTCAGAGCTAAGACTTACGTGACGCGAACTGTACACCTGCACTCTGTACTTTTACGTCAGACAAGAAAATAATAAAATCTACTCTGAGTAGAAACACAGTAGGGCAGTCAGTGCCCGCACTAATCAGCTCCCAGTCCCCTTACCAGCTCGACTCAGTGTCCCTACACAAATTTGTGGAAAACAAGCATTATGCAATGTATAGTTGTTTACTGAGATATTGCGTCACTACACGATATCAGAGAAGTCCATTTCCGGAGCTTCAACTGCCCAGCACAACACGACTCACGATTAAATCAGGATAACAAGACGCTACAGCAATAATACAGCTGTCGCCTTTAATCTCAATCCTACATCGGTCCATCAAAGTAGTTAGTAAACCATAACTGTTCGTTATATTGCCAACATTGGCCACTGTGGGTAGGTACTTGATCCATTATGGACCAGACTGCGACATTTATTGCAGAAGTTAAGCGGCCATAAATATGCTTCAGTTGTTTGCACAACATGACTACAGTAACAGACTTTGTGGAATCTTGAGCGTTACATTTTTCTTCTACTGTAATCTTCTTATCACGTGAGCTATGCGTAAGAGTATGGTCGATCTTCGCATGTAGACTTTTTATCTGGTGTCGACATGAGCTGTACATACGAATGTGGTCATATGGTCATAGTTACCCAGTTAGCAAAAGGTACTCGACGAACGACAGACATCCTACAATCGTCAGCAATGCTCCCGAAATACTCGTAGATTAAAGTAATACACTTCAGAGTACAGATTCCTTGGCAAATTCTATCTTACACTGTTCGTTACCGCCATAAAAATAAAAAATAAATAGAAACATCCGCAAACCAATCTTACCAAGGGGTATCGTGTTGCCCAGTAACTGGGTTGCGGAGGTCAGATTGGCAGTCGCTCCATGTATAATATTGGTATTCAGTTGCGTTCGGTTAGACTGGAAGCCGACCCCAACATAGTTGGGAAAAGGCTAGGCAGATGATGACTGCCTGTTACCGCCACCGGTAAACTATTCTTAAAGACAGCTTAGCTATTTACATCTTCAAAGCATGCGTAAAACTAAGTCGATGAAAGCGGATTACAGCTCTACCGCTCCAGAAATTTACTGCCAGTTTTCACTGTGAATAACTGCTCTATATAAATCTTCTAAGTCAACAGCTTTGTCGGTACAGCGGCTAATACACAATATACTTGTTTAGAGGTACATGGGAGTATTGTTAAGAGTATCAACCAACAATGTGTTACGTACATTCGTAATTCCTCTAATGCTCAGATGTCGTCCCCCTTTATCTCGCCCCGTAAACTCCGACCTTCCTCTTAACATCTGTCAAGGCCCTAAAAGATGTAAGAGGTGTGCCCCGAATAACAGCTGTGTAAGTAATCCAAAAACAAAGAGAAGCAGAATTCGGAACAATGTTTTTTTTTCAGGAAATTATTTTTTCTTTAACATAACTGGTGAAATATGGGTGCACTATGGGTAGAGCTGGGCCTAATGCATCGGGAAATGCAGTCGTGATGTTGATTTTTTAATTAAGTAAAAAGGTTTAATAAGAAAATAATCTAGTTCAATATCTTTTTCTTGTAACCCAAATGTCAGATTTATGAAAAAAAAAACTAAAAAATCTTAACTTTAAATACTTAAACAAGAGACTATTGTTGGAATGAATACACCAAAACAAGTCATCATTTATTCTGTCCTAAGATGAAATCTCTTGACACATGTTACCTATATACATATATTATATTGTTGCATTGTACCAAATACTTCGAATTAGGGCAAGGCAAAGGTCCATTGAAAAGAATGTTGTTAAACTGCTTATTAGAACTTTGACACCATTACGATTTACAAGTCATGTTTGTAAACATTTTGACGTGGCTCATTAATCAGAAGCTTCAGTAGGAAGGCAACTAAAATTGTATTTACGGTCGCTTACTTACGCCTCGATTTTTTTTTAAAAGCCTTGAACATTTTATGCTGCATTTTGTTTTCTTTTTTTTTCAATGAAACAAGAACATGAACGAAAATTCTAAAAACTTACGACGCGCTTCACTGCAGTCGTTCGTTGTCACTCTGCTTAGCAACATTGCAACTTCTCTAACAGAAGCGTCTTCAAGCAACTCTCTTACTGTGAATTTCAATAACGGATACAAATCCAAATCTAAGGATCTACCAGCTTTTTCTTACCAATTTATGGCCGAGTTTGCAATATGTAATCCTAAGAGAGCAAATCAGAAGCAGCAGTTTAAGATCACGGATTGAGATTAGGATTGAGATACGTTATCGAAATTGGCAGCTACTCACGGCGTAGGGACAAAATGTGTCTGCCCGCCATAGCATTGTTGAGGCGGCAACACACACATTACTTATGGTGTTTATAAAATTAAACTTGCGTTTTAATTAGGCAGAGTTAAAAAATACAGAATATTTTCAATTAGGAGATTTTTTGCTAAGCTAAACAGTGTTAAAAATTAAAATAAGTGATTCTGACTTCAGCCAAGATAAAGCTAGGATAAAGATAAAACCAACAAAGCCAGGACCTGTCACAAATAACTTAGAATCAAATCACTCAAAATTTTCGCTCATACATAAGTAATAAACGTAATAATTTTCTTCTCTTTATGAATCAGTTTCACTTATAAAGTTTCAAGTCGGCTTTCCCGGCTTCGTAGATCTCTTGGACAGGAGTTATCGTGGTGATTTTTCTGGCTTATTGTTGGAAATTGCCGTCATTTACCTCTTTATAGTTCTGGGAGCTGCGGCCGACTGCCCGACACAAGTACGCGACGGTTGGATTTAGCGCAATTTCGCCTTTAGGTGAACTGCTCAGTTTTATTTAAGTAGGTTTTAGGATCGTTATAAAATAAATAAGATTATGGAGTTCTGTTGTTTTTAAATTATCAATGATAACGAAGGTTTACTTCTCGAAACTTGATCTTGCAAAAGATTAAGCGGTGGAAGAAACAATCTATTAATTTCGGTCTTAAAGAACCTTGTAATAGAATCGAATCGTTTTATTGCCAGGAGCGAGTACGAGTATAAAATATGACACAGAACTATAACGTAGGATTAAGAGTCAGAGTTAGTTTAGGTCCCCTAGACAATTGCTGAGTTTTCAGATTAAATACGTGACGCCTGTTTACCAAAACTACAACAAATACATTTTAGGCTTTTATGATACAATGATCTTACATTAATTTATGAATTAACATAAAAACAAAAACCAAAAAACACCACTACAACAAAATAATACGGGTCACTCCAGCTTCACAAATGAATATCGTCTGCGGGGGGCAGTGCAGGTGCGGCCAGATTATAATCCAGATGAGATCATTCCACGGCCAATTGCTGGTTCAATCGCCTCTCAATTAGGTAATTGTAGTTATGAGCACGCTACGCGTCCTGCCCGCCTCCGACTGACAACAATGTAAGTGCTTACTGCTCGATTACTCACCTGGTGGAACAGATTAACTGGCTAAATAGCTGAGAGAGATTGGAAAATGGATTGAAACTGATTGATGTAGAGATCCTCAGGGGAAATTTTATAATGGACAGTTGCTGTGCTTCGTTTCCCCTAACGGGTCTTAACCTATAACTTTCCTTAAGAATTGGTTTATCAAATGCAAAGAAGAATTTGTCAAATCCAGATAGTTCCAGAAATAAGCACTTTAAACCAAACAAACTCTTCTAGCGTCAATAAATTGGTTAGTATAAATAGGCAAAAAAATTCTCGGTGGTTTGGGCCTCGCCTCTTGTGCACGAGGTTGTGGGTTCAAACCTGGGCAAGTACCAATGTGAGTTTTTCAATTCATATGTACTTTCTAAGTTTATCTTGGACATCAGTGACATAGGTGAAGGAAAACATCGTGAGGAAACCTGGACTTATATAATTAATATAAGTCTGAAATCGCCAACCCGCCGTGAGCAAGCGTGGTGATTAATGGTCATGCCTTCTCTGTATGAGAAGAGGCCTTTGCCCTGCAGTGGGACAGTAATAGGCACCAGCCTATTTATAAAAAGTAAAGTAAAGTACCAACTTTACTTTACTTTTTATAAATAGGCTGTCTGATTTATTATAATTCAGAATTGGTTAGGCATATGGGATCCCCTTCTATTCGTATTGGTGCTGTAGTATTGGGCGAAGGCATGGTTTTAAGAGTCCATTCAAAAACCTAAAACTGTTAGTCAAGCTTGTTGAATGCGGTGGAAACAAAGTACTTTGCACCGATCAATGCATCAAGTAGCTGTACCTGATGAAAGAGCCCAGTTAAGAGTTTAATATGATGGTGTCATCATATTTTCTTTTATGAGTAATAGAAGAATATATTTAAAAACTTTGAATAATAGGCCATTGTAAGGTGAAACTTTGCGTGTTCGGTCTGAAGTTTAGCGAAGAACTTTGACGTACTTATTTTATGACAAAATACTTTGAATTCCCCGACGATAATATCTAGTGCAACTATACATGTTTGTCCTAAAACGTCGAAACCAACGCTTTTATATTCGAAGATAGAATAGAACAAGGAAGAAGCAGAATATACAATTTTACTCATTTTTGGTTACATATTTACGTTCTTACTTTCGTACTTATCGCATAGATCGCAAATCTCTGTTGTGAATTAAATATTTACTTCTAATATCCATTTTTACAAGACACCTAAATGTAATGCCTAAACACGAAATACTTAAGCATTGCGCATTGCAAGAACAGGTCGCATTTCTTTAGGCATTACATTTAGGTGTCGCCTAGTGTTAAAGCAAACCGCCATTAGTAACTTTACTATTTCATCGTTTTCAATAAGACCTTAGATGAACAATACATTATTTTCATGACGTTAATTAATTGTATAGACGACCGATGTGACGCGGCGGGCGAAGGTCCGCCTACGACGCATGAGGTTGCGGGTTAGATTCCCGCCCTGGGACAAATATTTGTACGATCTACAAAGATTTGTTCCAGGTGTTCTGGGTATTTGTTATGTATAATAAAAAAATATCTATCTATGTAATGTATTGTAATAAGTATATCAGTCATCTAGTACCCATAACACAAGCTCTGCTTAGCTTGGGGCTAGATGATGCTGTGTGGATGGTCCAGCATTATTCATTTATTTACTGTGGTGTTCTCCTTGTCTGCAGATTCTACTGGGATCTATGTATGTTACTGCTGCTCGTGGCCAACCTGATCATTCTGCCAGTCGCCATCTCCTTCTTCAACGATGACCTTAGCACGCGCTGGATTGCCTTTAACTGTCTTTCCGACACCATATTTCTTATAGATATCGTTGTTAATTTTAGAACAGGTGTGTATTCACTAAATATTTACCGTAATTGTCCAATAAGCACGGATTTCTAGCGAGAAGTTCGTGCTAGGGCTTTTGAATTTGACGTTTCGGATTAGTAAACGGAAACGTCAAATTACCTAGTGAAACGAAATTAGTTTCATGTAATTAATTTAGAGGTGCTGTTTCAATTTTAGTACAAAATGTTGACAGTCAGAATTGATAATGTTGTTTTCCTCTTTTCAGGAATAATGCAGCAAGATAATGCAGAACAAGTGATATTAGATCCCAAGTTAATAGCGAAGCACTATTTGAGGACATGGTTCTTCCTTGACCTCATCTCTAGTATACCACTAGATTATATATTTTTGATCTTCAATCAGGTAAACGTACGTTGCAATTTGGCCGTGTTGTTCTTATTACTATAGTTTTAAACTGTCTTTTATGTTGTTGATATTCTGTTTCAGCTTGGGTGTTCATTTGTTTTATAGACAATATGTTGTTATTGTTTCCATTTTGTTTTTGTTTCTCATTGTGAACTTTTACCCAACCGCCACGAGAACCTGTGCGTCATCGTGTATTCAATTTAGTATTTGTATTATCAGGGTCTAAGAGAACATGCAAAGGTTTGATTAAAGCACACCACCATCATTCTCATTGAAGTCTGTTCTATTTTATTTATTATAATTTCGACACACTCAGAATATCACCTGCACGTTATCATCAGTAACCCATATGATTTCTCTCGATGTTGTTCTATTCTCCGCTGTATAAGCGACCTTACGTATCCGAATGGTCGTATGGGATACTTAATCCTTTTCTAAAAACTTTTCAAGAATTTTAATCAGCACTTTCCAACTTATTGCACGAGCTACTCTATCTATAAAATGCTTCCACTAAATTGCACTCTGTTGTTCCGAAGATGTTTATTGTATATCTTTATAATTTGGTACTTAGGTATATACTTGTATACAGTTGTATTTCCTATTCTAATCTCTACATTGGTCACATGCACGTCGTCTTCTGTCTACCTCCTAATGTTTGGTTTCCTACCTTCTGAATTGTGTACAGCATGGTCTCAAAGCTTCCTAATGTAACAATTACCACTTCTGAATACTTTTAGTTTCCTATTTATCATATTAATAACATGTTTTTGGTTTATTATAAGTATATATTTTTGAGTTGACTTTAATTTTTAACTTTATAACAGCTACAACACGACCAAATTGTAATATTAACAGCCTACACTGACAAGCCTCAATGGCTCTCTATATAACTTATGAATTGCATCAGTACTGAAGCTTAATATGATAGATTAACCACTGAAATATAATTACAAGCCTATTCTTTACATACTATACAGCTTTCACAATAATAGACAGTATTCCCCACTTGAACTCTACTAAAATTGTAAATTTACAAAACATAATTATAACATGTTTATTATGCTTCAGCACTTTACTTTGGCTGACAAAATCTTTCAAATACTGCAGTTATGCATGTCTTCAACACTTCGTCTGTATAAAACAATAGGAATAGCGGCTAGATGCGATGCTCTGTGCTTTTGCTTCGGAGCATCAATAGGCTAATCATCACCATTTAAATCGTGTGTTTTTGTGTTGACAGGACTTTAGTGAAAGCTTTCAAATTCTTCACGCTGGTCGTGCACTAAGGATACTTCGGTTAGCAAAACTGCTATCTCTGGTGCGGTTGTTGCGGCTGTCCAGGCTCGTCCGATATGTATCACAATGGGAGGAAGTATATGTAAGCTATCATGCTCTCCAACCCACATACCATGGGTTACCCTCTGACTACTTGCCACTAACACTGCTCTAATATACATTACGCTCACATTTACTAACACGACATGACTAACTTACTATAATATTGGATTAATTGTTTGCAATATTGATGATTTTCTAAATTTTTTATCCACAATGATACCTTGATTGGCTATTTCTGTACGTGAACTTGATAAAAATTGTTGTGATAATGATGAGTAATAATGTTAACTGTTTTAGCGTAGTGATCCTAATGACGTTATATGGAGTTTTGTTGTGATTCCTGTATTATGCCATTGATCCTGCCCCCACTGTATGTGAGCCCCACGTCCCGCTCTGCACTTCTCTACTGCTTCTCTGCAAGCTTCTTTCTGCCTGAGCACGCTCTCACTCGTGAAGTCTGATCTATCTCTTGTTTCTGCGCCCGCGCCGCGAACTACGCCCGCGACGTGTCCGCCGACCCGAACCGTCCCACACTTGCCAACATGACATATGATTTGCCAAAATGTTAATATTATGTTGCCGCTTTTACAAAGCCTCTAGTACTACTGATGCGCTGAAGTTGACGTTTTGCTAATACATAACAAAAAAAAACAACGTCATAAAAATCCCTCCATATGTAATCCTACGCGAATGAAACCGATCGCCTTCCGATCCACAAACCTGCCCGATCAGTGAAAGTGAGCACGTAGTTTCCGAATTATATGTAGACCTTTAGAGGAAAAGCAACTTGCATTCCGAGAATGACACCTCGCCTCATAAGAAGCTAATGAAACAAATCATTGCCAGCAACTGTTGCATAACATTAGAAAGTTAGAGAGGCAACACAAAGAGTAGGTAGTGGTTACGTCCGAACAACGTACAACCAACGGTAACGAAGCGGAGAGTCAGTGAGAAGTGGAGTACGGGGAGGGTGGTGATGACATCGCAGTGACGGTGTTGTGTGCAGATGAGCCCCGCCCCGCAGCCGCGCGACGAGCCGGGCGACGCCGACGGCGGCTCCCGCGACCTCGCCTCGCAGGTGCAGCATGCCCCGCCGCGCGCTAGCGCATCCGTAGGGGATTAGCCCGCGTCCGCTCGTCTCGGTGTTAGTGCATCCTGTGTGTGCCTGCACGCGCCCCAGCCCCGCCCCGCACACCTCGCGTCGACCTTTGTCCGCCGACCCCTCCGCGCTTCGGGCGCGCCTGGCTCTCTTCCTACTATCTCGTGTTTCTCGCTTGTTTTCTAGATCTTGCAGAATCTTCAAAAAAAGCGCACGGAACGGAGGGGACGTCTCAGCTCTGACGTTGCCAACAAAAAGAAGGGTGGCACCAAAAGCAATCTAATCTTCAAGGTAACCAGGGTCGGCACGAGCCGGCGCGCATGTGCTCGTTCGCCCGCTTAGCATGTTGCCGGCGGCGCCGCCCGGCGTCCTTTAGTCCGCTGCGTTCGCTTCGCTTTCTCTCTTACTTTTGGCGTTTCTGTTTCCAACCCTCGTCCCGCTGGCGGCCGCGCGGGCTGAGGCGCGCAGGGGTGCGATCGCGCGACCGCGCGGCGGCCGCGGCCGCGCGACCTGCACCACGCCGCCACCACGCATGCTCGCTCGACGACTCGTCTCACGCGTTCATACTTTATTTCTCACTTCTTTACGACTCCATCGGTAGAGAATCATCGCGATGCTTGACCTCGAGCGTCCTTGTCGCGCACAGTCCGCACGGCTTCCTTTAGAGGCGACATCACCTCATATGCCGACCTGGTTAATGTATTTTCTTCTCTTTTCAGTTCCTCAACATGGCATCAGTTTTCATGCGGATATTCAACCTGATCTGCATGATGTTGTTGATCGGACACTGGTCCGGTTGTCTACAGTTCCTCGTTCCTATGCTGCAAGGATTCCCACCAAACTCCTGGGTTGCAATAAACGAACTGCAGGTCAGTATTTTAAATTACTTAGAAAATGCAATAAGTATTTATGTATGCAAAGACTATTTATTTATTGTATGTAAGAAACTCTTTTGCGAGCACCAAATGGATCGAATAGGGTGAAGTAACGTGCAATACCTAACATAAATGAGATCTACTTACTGCAGAAATCTGCGACAACCGCTCTTTAGTAAAACATGAAATCCACCTGCATTCAAGAAATTAAGTGAACATACAAACATAAAGTAACTGGACATCATGATAACTTTCCAGGAGGCGTTTTGGTTAGAACAGTACTCTTGGGCGCTGTTCAAGGCCATGTCGCACATGCTGTGCATCGGGTACGGCCGCTTCCCGCCACAGTCGCTCACGGACATGTGGCTCACCATGCTGTCCATGATATCCGGAGCCACCTGCTACGCCCTATTCCTCGGTCACGCCACCAACCTTATCCAGAGTCTTGACTCTTCACGAAGACAGTACCGAGAAAAGGTATTATACCTCCCAATTCTTTTACTGCATTGTTTGCATAAAAACCATTCATTATTTATAGTGGATTGCTGCTCCTAACCCCTTTCCTATTGTCGGAGATAAATCGTTATGAACACCTGCAGAGTCAACTTTAAAGGATATGTACACTGGACGAAGTTTCGGTGACAGAATATCGAAACAAGTATTCAATAATAAAACCCAGTTATAACATTACATCAGAATCGTACATGCATGTGTTTGACTAAATTTTCTATGTAATATCTCCATCTAATAAATCAATCACTAAAGCCTTCATTGCCTGTTTCAGAGATTAGACGTGAGTACAAAGAGAATGTTTGTTTAGTGTTTCACTGGTTGTTATTACAGATTCAATCATTTGCACCAATACTCATGTCCCATTAAAATAACAAAGTCATTATTTCGTACATTTCACAAATATTAACGGGTGTTCATAACTGTTTACTTCCATGGGTACTAACTGCTGGACTCTGTTCGTTAGGGTTATACATATACATACGTGTATTGTTTGTAGGTGTGTAGTTTGTCCTTCAGTGTAAAGTGAAGTTGTCGCTAACAGTCAGTGGTTTTTGATGCTGCATGATTTTATATTTGCTGTAGGCGTGTGTGATTTGCGACATCCCATTGTTTCACGTTTTATAGCTTTTTGTGTACGTATTCTAGGTGAAACAAGTGGAGGAGTACATGGCGTATCGGAAGCTGCCTCGAGAGATGCGACAGCGGATCACGGAGTACTTCGAGCACCGATACCAGGGCAAGTTCTTCGACGAGGAGCTGATCCTGGGTGAGCTGAGTGAGAAGCTGCGGGAAGACGTCATCAACTACAACTGTCGCTCGCTTGTCGCCTCCGTACCATTCTTCGCCAACGCCGACTCAAACTTCGTGTCCGACGTTGTGACCAAATTACGTTACGAAGTATTCCAACCTGGTGAGTATCCATGTTGATGGAACTAATGGTAAAAACTTTATAGAAATTGATAAGGTCGATGGGGCGAAGACCGTTAGTAGGCTAAGACCGTCAGTAGCCTAAGAACGTCTGTGTCTGTATGTCATGTAGGATATGATCGTTAAGAAAGATATACGAAGAAACATTACATTTTTGTATCTTAGGCCATGATTTCTTTGTAGCTAATAAGTATTCGTCGTTTATTCTTACTGTACGATCTTAACCGACTGACGGTCTTCGCCCCGTTGACGATATATCATTTTAAGACTAAAATGATGGGAAAGTGGCGATGTAGGACCAACCAACTAAGTTGGAGTTGCCTTTGTTACCAGATTTGTTGTGATTAGTTAAGGTTTAGGTAGGTACCTACTGAAAAATCATTGTGTCGAAGTAGATTTTTTTGAGGTTAGATTTTAATACACAACATTTTGAAAGAGATGATAGAGAAAAGAGCCGTCACGAAATCTGCTTCATTAAATATTCTAAAAGATACAACATTTAAACATTTCAGCCTTGTTGTTATATAAAACACATACCACAAATATAAGCCTACCGAGACAGCAATGTCACACAGTCGGGTAAAAAGCGCCAAAATCTGCGTTCTAATAAATATTTAAGATTGATTTTTATTAAAGAATCATCTTTCTTTCTCCAACTATGTTGGTTTTGACTTCCAGTCTAACCGGATGCAGCTGAATGCCAGTACTTTATATGAAACGACTGAAAAATAATTAAACGCATAAGACAATTATTTCAGTTTGATAAATTGCGATTTTAAAGTTCCGATTTTATGGATCGTATAGATCGCTCATTCGTGGTTTGGGTGACTTAAATATCTAATTATCACCTTTATTTCACGTCTAAAATCGCATTCAGTTATTTCATGGCACAGTATAGGCTCTTTCAATGACCCGAATACGGCGGATTTTTTATGATAATTAATTTGTCTATCTTACCCATAATTATGATTACTCAATAATGTATAAATAATTAATCAGTTTAAAATGACTTTGGAGTAGATTTGAAAACTGACTCTTCCGTACTCACTCTCCCCTAATTAAGTACCTCATACGTATGTTTTGAAAATACTGATACCTATCTCCTATATCTTATTTCAGGTGATATCATCATCAAGGAAGGAACCATCGGAAGCAAAATGTATTTCATCCAAGAAGGCATCGTGGACATCGTCATGGCCAACGGAGAAGTGGCCACGAGTTTGTCAGACGGTTCCTACTTTGGTGAAATCTGTCTTCTAACGAACGCTCGCAGAGTGGCCTCCGTCCGCGCCGAGACCTACTGCAACCTGTTCTCCCTGTCCGTGGACCACTTCAACGCCGTGCTCGACCAATACCCGCTCATGCGACGGACCATGGAGAGCGTGGCGGCCGAACGACTAAATAAGATAGGGAAGAACCCGAACCTGGTGGCGCACCGGGAGGACGACACCACGTCCGAGGGCAACACCATCAATGCAGTGGTGAACGCGCTGGCGGCCGAGGCCGAGCACGTGAGCCTGTCGGACGACAGCGTGGCGCGCCTGTCGGAGCGCTCGCTGGGGCTGGCGCTGCAGCCGCTGCAGGCCGCGTCGTGCCGCATGGCGGGCGTGGCGCTGCCGGGGCTGGGCGTGGCGGCGCAGCTGCCGCGGCCCAAGTCCGAGCACGACTTCAGCGCGGCGGCGCAGCTGTCGGCCGGCGCCGCCTTCCACAAGTCGGACGCGGGCATCGCGCCCTGACGCCGCACGCTGAGCTAGTGCATACAGTGCGACATAGCAATACTAGGCTTAGTGCGAGCGTCCCGCGGCACGCTCGCTAGTTGTAGCGTAGACACGAGTATTATAGCTGCGACTTCGCCGGGCGGGCTCCGCGCCGCCCGTTGAATCTCATTTTGTGATCTTATACTTAATTCTCCTGTGTTATAATTTAGGTTAAATTTTATATCATTGACGCTGTGAGGAATCGACGAATACGTGACGTATTCCGATTGTATAGATATACCTGTTATATATTGAAGAATGATACTATTGAATCTTTATAGAGATACCTTGCCATTAAAAGAGGAAATAATTATATAGACTAGACTGAAATGTAAAGATATCACTATTTTATGCTTTGTTGGCGTATGAAATAGACCTCTATTGTTGATGCGGAATATTCGATCGCGAAGTTAAGTACGAAGTGGATAAACGTTCCTGATTATCACGATTCAGAGATTATTATATTGGAAGCTCTTTAATTATAAAGTTGGATCGTGGGAGGAAAAGTGGAAAGGCGAAAGGGCGAGGGTCGCCCGTGCCGCACCGCGAGCAGGCGCGGCTCCCGGGACCATCGTCGTCGGCCCGAGCTGCGCCGGCGACTACAGTTGCTGCATTCTAGCATGGCTATAGCGATCAATGATCCACTAACATACATTTTACAGAACTTGTACAAAACAGGAATAAAGTTCGTTAAAATCTTGAATAGATTTCTGTGGTTGTTGGTTACACTAATAAAATCGTTACATTGTTAAATTGTTTGCGTAGCCAAGAGATTTATGTAAAGGTGAATGACCGCTTTTGCCTTGCTACAACGCAACAGTACAGTCGGCCGGTTGCGCACGCGCAGCAGGCGCGGTGCGGGCGAGCCGCGCCGCCACTGCACAAGCGACGCACAACTGAACAGAGCCTCACGCGCGATTCCAATAGCACACGGTTGCTTTCTTCATTTAATTATAAGTAGTATGTCCCGATAATCGGCATAATTAGCGCAAACAATTCTCTCAGTTTCTTAAGTAGAGGTGGATCAGTAGCGCTTCGAATCTTTTGAGAGTCGTTTCTGTATGTAAATATTGTAATATCGAGCATTTGCCTTAGCGCGGTTCGTTTGAGCGGAGTGTATTAGCGGGCGTTCGTTCGAGCGGCCCAGTCAATTATCCGAGCGCGAGCATTGCGCGACGGACGTCTCGGTTCTCGATGCACTACTACACTTCATACCTTGTTTTTAATTACTTATAGGTGAAAATAATTTATTGTCGATAGTGATCATTTCGTAGGAGTAAGTAGGCCGGAGCGTTAACAAATTCGGACGAATTACATAATGTGATAGAGCAGCGGTCGGCTGCGGCCGCCGGCTCGGCGACACACAGTAGGTAGACCCAGTAGTTAGCGCCGTTACCGCATGACACATGATTCTTTGTCTTGGAACTTATCTATCGTTTGACTCTTTGGATAGCCACTTTAGTTACTTCTGGCATTGAATATGGCTTACTGCAAACGCTTATACATTTTTGAATAACTTAGCCTAACTTAGGTACTATATTATAATGAGCGACATATCCTAGCGAGGCTCAGTCCACATTAGATCTGTCGCCGAGCCGACGGCCGCGCCGGCGTCGCAAACTTTGGCAAGAATCATCGTTGACTAATTCTTATAGTGTCATGACAATTTGTGAAGATGGTTTTGCAAATGTTGACTTTTTAGCCAAAATATAGTTAATGAATGACGAACCAATACGCAGTAGCTTACTTGTAGATGAACGCAGCCTAGCTCTCAGTCTTGGCGACTAACACCAATACGTACTTTGTACTCGTAAGATATTTATACATTCGTCTCAGAGTGACTATCTGTCAATTTATCTACAAAGAGAATATAATTGCGTTTCATTCCCAGAAGCATTTATTTGTTGTTGTTTTAACTACCTAACATTACCGCTTTTGTAAATTATATAAATTTTATAGAAGAGATCTATTTTTATTGTGAAGTTGATCTACTGGATGTAAGTAAAAACCTATATAACATTTGTTTCTGTCTAATCTGAACTGTTATTTGTTACATATTTTAATAATTTCTGGTAACTATTGTCACCAAAAGTGCTCATCGCTGTCAAGAAAATTAGAGAAAAAATGCATTAAAGAATGAAGAAAACCGCTCCGTTGTTTGAATTAGTTTCTGACTATTATTTACTGTAAAGTATGACTTTCCTGTTACCCAAGCTACCTTAAATTAAACCCCATATCGAATAAACGTCTATCATCATGGATCTAGTAAGTCTAACATTTAAATGATTTTCTACTGACACCTAGTGACAGTTACAGCTGGATTCCTAAATAAATACCTAAGAACTTAAATGTACATAAGTTAATAACTTATACGCTTGAAACTTATAATTCAATAACGAAGACGTATACATTAGGTACCATATTACATGGGTAGAAATCATAAAAAGCGTACGCCTTTTATTATTTTTAGGCCATTCTCTTATTATCATACCATTAGGTGTCCAGCTAGGGTTTATATTAGGTCTTTACCTATGAAATTGCCGTTCTGCAGTACTGGCCATTTCAAATCAAAATATTTTTTGTTTGGCTAAGAATTCTAATTTCAAATTAATTTTATTTTGAAAACATGGATTTTTTTTTCCAAAAGTAGTCATTTGTTTATTGATTAGTGTTACATTTTCATCGCATTTAAATCTTTTTCGTCATCATGGATACGTTAAAAATTCGAGTAATTATGGAATATGAGTACCGTCGTGGCAGCAACGCGGCACAAGCGGCACGCAACATCAACGACGTTTACGGAGCTAACACTACAAACCAACGCACTACCTGTTATTGGTTTGCTCGCTTCCGTTCTGGAAATTTCGACCTGAAAAATGAACCTCGCGGTCGTCCGAAGACTTTGGTCGACAATGACGAATTAAAGGCGATTGTGGAAGCTGATGATACACAATCTACGGCTGAATTAGCAGCAGCTTTCGACGTTAGCGTCAAAACAATATTGGTCCATTTGCGTCAAATTGGCAAGGTAAAAAAGCTTGACAAATGGGTGCCCCACGAACTCAATGATCGCCAGCGCGAAGTACGCGTCGAGACGTGCCTTGCACTGCTCAACAGACACACAAATGAAGGAATTTTGAACCGCATTGTTACCTGCGATGAAAAATGGATTCTGTTTGATAACCGCAAGCGCTCAGCAAGTTGGTTGGATCCTGGTTCAGCACCTAAACAATGCCCTAAACGAAAACTTACCCCAAGAAAAGTGATGGTCACTGTTTAGTGGTCTAGCGCCGGTGTGATTCAACACAGCTTCTTACCAAACGGGGTGAGCATTACTGCAGATGTGTACTGTGAAGAATTGAACACAATGATGGAGAAGCTGGCACATCTCCAACCAGCATTGGTCAATCGCTCGTCTCCGCTGCTCCTGCACGACAACGCGCGACCTCATACTGCACAGCAGACGGTCTCCAAGTTGCAAGAACTGGGGTTGGAAGCTCTCCGTCATCCGCCCTACTCACCAGACCTTGCGCCTACAGACTACTACTTTTTCCAGAATTTGGATAACTTCTTGGCGGGAAAAAAATTCAATACCCGAGAGGCAGTACAAAATGCCTTTGAAGAATTTGTAGCCTCCCGTCCAGCTGATTTCTTTAAGAAGGGCATCAATAAACTGCCACTGCGTTGGCAAAGATGCATTGATTGCATGGGTGATTACTTCGATTAATACAAATAAAAAATACATGAAAAAAATTCATTTAAATTTTTTCATACAAAACGGCAATTTCATAGGTAAAGACCTATTATTAGGCCCGTTGTTACTAACAATACGCTACATTGACAATAATCAACGATTAAGCGTTTCCAATTATGTTAATATAAATTAAAAATTATGAGCATCATGGTCGTTTTTCGGCACCCTTGTAGGTACTGCTACAGGTTATCAAGTCTGTCTATAAATCAATTTAGCGATCAAACTTATACTTGGATAAACTGATTGCAATGGTATGCTTGAGTTAATATCTAACAATGTTACGATTTATCAATTTCAGTAACCTGTACACACCAACACTAACAAAAACTCTTAAAAACGCACCAGAATATATATTTTTCAACCGTTGGCCCTCACTAGGATTTTCTCTTGTATCGGGGGTGCGTTTACAAACATTAAAACTCACTATCGCAAGGTGCCAGACCATACCGAAACAACTACCTGCAGGCCATACAAATATTTGTTCCGTGTGGGAATCGAACCACACGCCGCGCAGCTGCCGATCGTTCAGCCACTGCGCCAACTTTGCCGTCAAAATATAATTTAATAAGACTAACAATTATTGATGGCCCAGTGGTTTAGGTCTCGCCTCTTGTGCATGAGGTTGTGGGTTCAAACCTGGGCAAGTACCAATGTGCCTTTTTCAATTCATATGTACTTTTTAAATTTTTTTTGGACATCACTGACATCGGTGAAGGAAACATCCTGAGGAAACCTGGACTTATTAATGAAATCGCCAACCCGTCTTGATCAAGCGTGTTGATTAATGCTCGTCTCTATGTGAGAAGAGGCCTTTGCCCTGCATTGGGACAGTAACAGGCTGGTATTATTACTATAACAATTTTGAAACGCTTCTTTTATTTACTGAATGGGCAGTAGATGTGGTCTGCGTCTGGCAGGGGAGTTTTGGAAAGGGTAATCTGTGAGCGCAAGCTATTGAAATAACAGGTTTAAGCAGATGTGACTGACAACGTTCACTGGTAGGAATTAACATGACAATACCTACATGTAACACGACTCAATGCCAAATACTGCGGCCAGTCTTGTCGTTATTTTTAAATCCAAACTCACCAAACATGTATATTGTAATGACACCATACCCAAGGAGCTGTAAAGTATAACTTAATAGGTACAAAGGCTTTAAACTTAATACTAAAGTTTTAAAATGATTCTCAATTTTCCAAGTGACTCAAAAGAGCTTCATATAAGTACAGAGTAAAATGGACAGACAACCTTATACCCAGCGATATTATCACATCCAACAAAAATTATAAATTAGAAAAATACCGCCGTATTATATTAGGCAATATAAGTTTAGATTATGGGGACTACTTCTCATAACTACGGTGTAGTTCAGTAGTTGGTCTGTATAATGACTTAGTTGTCTTTGACATGGTTTGATCCCGTAATGTTGCAATTTCTAAAAAAATACCCCGTTCCATGGAACTTAGTGTAAGTAGTAGTTCAGTCTAAGTAAGTATAAATGGGTTTCCTGTAAGTGAACCGGAATGTCACTGAATATAAAAAAAAATATTCTCTTGGCACATTCTAAAAAAATGCAACTGAAATTGAATGGTTTTAAAAATACACTTAGATCCTAAGCAAGGTATATTTTTTTCAAAGTATAGGTACTGCTTAGTTCGCGAAGAAGAAAGTGAAAAACACCAACTTACATTCCAGTTACAGGCATGAATAGTTTAAATAAACAAATTATCTACATTAATGACATGTCCTCTGCACATGTCATCTTATTTCCACCATATTACGATAAACTAATGAGAATCAACCAATTGTGTATCTATTGTCCTAGAATGGTAAGGAGAGAAGAGCTGCATTTAAAGAAGAAAATGAATGTGGACCAATTTAATTTACATTTGATCATAAATAAAGTGGAATAACTTGGTAAGGAAGAAATAAATAAAAGTTTATTGTGAATAAAACAAATCATTTAGATTCTAATCATACATAAAACACATTTCTTTTCCAAGATTCCTCTATTACGGCAGGGGTCGTCGCACTGGTTAAATATTATACGAAAAGCCTATTTCCTGTAAGAACATAAACACCTATCGTACTATAAATTAACTGCATAACCTAATAAGTACACACAACTAAGATAGGTACGTCGAGTATATGGAATATAGCACTTCGCCGGCGACTTCGTCCGCGTGGATTTCGTATTTTTCACTTCGAACTTTAACATCACCTCCACCCCTTTAAACCCAAGCGTAGTTTTAAAAATGAAATATAGACTCGCTGATAATGTAGTTAAGATAATGTAGCTTAGGGTAGGTTCTTAAAGTAGTTTTTGATTTTATCCATAGCAAGCAAACAATTAAATCGTTTCTCTTTATTATATTGCAACCTGAAGAATTTAATAGAACGACATCCAATCATTTTAACACACCAAACACAACAGAGCAAAGAGAACATTTGATATTTTGTTTTATTTTTTCTATTATAAATTACTTAAATTACTTATTATATTAATTATAAATATAATTTTATTGCAACTTGAGTTTACTTGAGATTATTTGTAAACAACGATACATACAACAGACAGAATTACGAATTTACGAAGAAGAGGAGAACAAAGTTTTAAAAACGAATTTAATTGAACAACTCATCTGCCTTCCCATTTCCCAATCGTTTTCCAATCTAACCAGATGCAGCTGAATACCAGTATTGTACATGGAGCGATTGCTTATCTGAGCTCCACAACCCAGTTATTGGGCAACACGATACCCCTTTGTAAGACTGATTATCAGAATTTCGAAAAACCTACTTCAACGATCTTCAAATGCAGCCAGGACCAACTTTCTTCATCACGCCTACGCGACGAAGTAGAAGGCTGAGCGTCCTTGATTAAATGTTCAGCGAAACAAAGTAACAGAGACAAGCTCAATGAAAATGTAACTATTTGTTAAACACTAGATATTGCAATCGCAATGGGACGAATAAAGAATATAAAACGGCGTTCAGTGTTAGTCCTGTTAAATTATGGTTGCCGTATTCAAAATCACACGTCTTATTATAACTATTTTTAGAATTGTAATTGTTTGTATGGTGGCAAGGTCCAATAATTACCGTATATTTTCAAAGGTCTGCCGTTTTGTAAGAAAAGGGTTTGTATATTCGTTTTATCGTGTACGGGACCAACACTGATAGCATCTGTATTTTTTGTAATCATCTAATTAATATAAAAGTTACGATTCAACAAACCGGTGTCGTAGGTACAACACTACACAAAATAACTGGCAACATTATGTACAAGTTTGACATTTACATGTGTCAATAATTTAGTCTCAGGGATAAGAAAACAGACTTTAGTGTGGTGCTCAGTAATTCATTATGGCTTGGGGAATGAGGGACTTGTAATCGTATATTGCAGTGAATCTACACGTACAAATAATAAATACAAGTGCACTTTTAATATTAGTTTTATAAAAACGGAATAGCTGTTTAAAAATAAGAATTCGTGTGTTAATTTAACTACCGCAATGTCGACAAGACGAGCAAGAATTAAAGCTGTTACCTCATTACCGCCTCGGAGAAAGAATAACGATGCCGCAGACAACATCAAATCTAAAATAATTGAGAAAGAAACCACTGAGAAGCCAATCAGAAGTCCTAGAACGCCCCGAAGTTCTGTTAGAATTCAAGATAACTTTGACAGACGTTCCCCGAAGCCTGCCTCTCCATTGAAATCACCACGCCCCGTAAACAATGTTTTTAAAAATCAAGTGGAGCGAGTACCATCGCCTTTAGCCCAGACTGAGGTCTCAAAAGAGGTTGCAGTCACTCCAAAAAGGTCTGAAAAAGTGTCGGTTATCACGAGTATTTATAATGTGAAGTCAAATGTGTTTGTGTCCCCGAGAAACGTCGGCAGTCCTCTCAGGAGGCATGCTGTGTCCCCTCTGGTACATAGCTCCAGGATTGAGGTGAATGTCCAAAGATTGACACCAGTCACACCTGAAAAGCCAAAACAAAAGAGTGTTGAGAGGAAATCTGTAGAGGTTGATGTTGCTGTCAGCAAATCTAAGAAAGTTGCGAAGTATGTGGCCAGCACCATTGTTACATCAGATGTTCCTGATGGTATGTACAGTTAATATTAAAATTGTTTATTTTACCATCATTTAATAATATTGACAGCAGACACATAATATTATGTACTTTTAACATTATTATACTTAACAAAAACCAGTGTTTTCGCCTAGTTAACAAAATGAGTTTCATTATTTAATAATTAAAATTATTATTTGAAACATAAGTATAATATTTTACAATAAAATGGTCAATCACTCATAAGAATAAACTGCATAAATGAATTCAACATAAATATTAAAGAACCAGCCAAGTGCGAGTTGGACTCATGCTTGGAGGGTTCCGTATAGCATTATATATAAAAAAGGGCAAAAAAAACACTTTTGTATGGGGGCCCTTAAATATTTATTTTAATATTTGTTATTATAAAGGCAACAGAAATACCTCATCCATGATCATTTCAACTGTCTAACTATAATATACTTCATGAGATACAGCCTGATAATGGATAGATGGACGGACAGTGGAGTTTTAGTAATAGGGTCCCGTTTTACCCTTTAGGATTGGAACCCTAAAAAAGGATATGATTGTATATCATATAAATTCCTATTGTTGATTACTTTTTTGAACCACAGCATACAAACTTATTTTTTTTTTCAGACTATAATGTCCCAAGTGTACCTGAAAGCATCACTGAAGACACCGTTATGGACGGCATCGTGCCCCTCCAAACGGTGGCCAGTGCCCCCAAACCCCTGGCCTTGTTGAAAAATGAGATCATATCTGAAACTGCTGAAGTCTTGTTTGATCCCATTGTGCCCCTGCCTTCACCGAGCAAAGTGCGGCCGAAACTTCGTCCTGTACCGAGGCTTGCACCTTTGAGAAGAAACAGTGTGCAGGTAAGCAATTATTATTATTACTTTACTGATTGGACTGCCTCATTAGTGCAGTGGGCTCAAGAACTACTGCTGAGCATGAGATCCTGGTTCGATCTGGGTTTGTGATATTGGTTCTTTCCATCTGGGATTGCTCAGTTGCAGCCCGGAGTCTGCATTTATGCCCAATGGGTAGCAATAACCTCACACTTTATGTTTATTATATTATGTTATGTATACTGAAACCAGTTCTCCTTTATGAACAAATTCTAATGAAGAAAAGACCCTGATTTACAGGTTCTAGAAATAAAGACAATTTGCCAGATAGATTTAAAAATAAGACTATATTTGTGTGAAATGTCTGCCAGATTAGTTAACTGGAACTTATCTGATGGCAATAAATAGACTTTTTTTAACTGTAAGCTGCAAGAGCTCGTTTTTGTCAGGAACTCAAGATAAACTAAACAATCTTTTGGGGAATAAGGAACAGCGTGTAAAGTTACTAATAGTCTTTAGAAAAGGGAGAATCCGCCGACCAGACGGATGTTGTATCTGGTGGGCTACTGCCCGACGGTTGTTGTTGGGTTCTTGTGTATATGTATGTTCAATCGCTTGGATAACTTTAATATCGCGATGTAGGATACGTCAGATTTAGTTTGTATGCGGCAAGATAGATATCGCTACAATTTCGTGTGTGGCGAGACATGTAGATGTTTTTTAAACCAACCTCAGCTAGTTTACATTAATGAGAAAAAATATGTGTGAAATTGTAATTTGTAACCAACTCACAAAATATAATTCTATCAATATTATGTCTGATTGTTTGAACAGCTGTTTTCATATAAAACAAGTAACGTATTTCAATTAATTCATATTGTTTCAAACTAAGCACTGAACTTGATTAAGCGACATTGTTATGTTTAAAAAAAATAGGTCAATGTTGTGGTTGTGCTAAACACCTCTACCATCAGCCTACCTCGTTTGGGAATATAAGCATTACTAGTAACTTATCGTAGTAGGTATCTGAAGAATATCTTAAATATATTAAAAAGTCCTAACTAACTCACTCACTCACTGACTCATCAATGCCCAACCTAAACTCATGCTTACTTAAAAGCTAGGATTTCTCTAAATTCCGGTAAACGGGATACAGGACGGACGAAGTCATTAGCAAAGTCCTAATTTAATACAGTATGAGTCAATAGAATTCATGTTATTACATTTTATGTATCACGATGACGATCTGCGAAAGACTGCAGGCAGATGCTGGATGCGGCCAGCTGAAGACAGGGCGCTATGGCGCTCATTAGGAGAGGGCAATGTCCAGCAGTGGACTAGTATAGCCTGATGATGATGATGATGATGTATCACCTGTACAGGGTAGTGCATCAGAATCTGAGGATGAAAGTCGCCGTGCATTGCTGAGCGGTGGCGGGGCCAACACGCCGGCTCCATCTCGACAGAGACATGACTCCCACACGTCACACAGCACCATGCATTCATTGCCCCACAGGTGACTAAACTATTTAAATTAAAAGTATCTGAGTGGCGACCAAAAATGACGATCTTGTATACAAACTTTAATTTTTCCTATTTAACCCCTTTGGGGGTGGGGTGGGGGGATTCTCAAAAATCTCTCCGTAGTGCTCTTTTCGCGTTCCTGCTGCGTGTTTTTGCTAAGATCCTAGTTTTTTGGCTAGGTACCGGATTATACAAAAATAAGCAAGTATTTAAAACAACAGTACGCATCTTGCAATAACTCCGTTATCTACTCAAACATTTTGCAATAAAATATACAGTTTTATCAGGAAACTGCAAATTAATTATGTTGTAAAATTAATATTGAAGAATCGGATATCAGCAAAAAACATTATAACGGATTTTTAGTAAAATAAATGTAAGACACATTTCATTTGTTTCAGGGAAGTGAACCGTATCAGAAATGACTCCGTGTGCTCAAGTATCAGTCAGGCTACGACGCAGCCACCGGCTGCATCATCTCCCGTCAAGGACAAACAATTATCTAAGTAAATGATTCTGTTTATGGAACATACCTTGCCACCAACAAATAAGGTCGATAGTCAACAATAGTTTAATATAAAATTCGACTTTCATTAAAATAAAAACTTAAAGCGAGAATAACAGACTGCACTTAGAGTTTAACTTGCTAAATAAAGTTAGCGGATAATTTGTATATTCGAATAAAACGCTTGCTCTCATTGGTTTATAGGAATATGAACATTAGTGGCTTAAGAATAAGTATTTACTTAGTACTTGTGGCACGTGAGGTACGCACTTTACTTCGTAAAGTAATTGTTGCACAAAAACATATTACTATGTTGCTATGCCACCTACATGAAAGTTAGCGCTTAAAAATACCATAGTTTTGCGTGTTATGATAATTTCCAATTGTAGACTTGGTCTTGGTATGTTTTTCTGAACCTGTTTCTTTCTTATTGTGTTAACAAGAAATGCTTTAACGTTTTTGTACACCTAACTCTTCCTATTCAGACTTAGGCAGTGTTTTATCAGCGTCAAGTGGGAATTACTTTCAAGCAATACTTGACATTAATATGAAAAGTACTTATTTCAAGACAATCGCTACATTATACTGGCCTATTTAAATAGTTTACTGTATTGTTTATTAACTGCCTACGAACGGTGAAAACATATTCAATTTAAAAACAAATTTTTGTATTCAAATTATCAGTCTATACAATTTCCGCTAATGGGATTGAGACCACTTTGGTAGAGGGAGCGCCGAAAGCATCGTAAGCCCAGTGCATACTTGGCACAGCGTGGTCATTGTAGAATTTATTAATTCTTGTCAATTTTGCTTATTCAAGTATTTGCGAGTAACTCCGAAGAGTAGCTACAAGCCCCCGGATGACCCTAAATCGTACCTGCCCATAACCCTACCTGTCTCCTTGGAAAAACTCCTGGAGCGCCTAATCGTTCCACGTTTGCTGCCGGAAGGATCAAAATTTCATACCAAGCAATTCGGTTTCACTCTCAAGCAAGTCGACGTGGCACTCTCTATTAGAAGAATTGTTAATTTATCGGAACATAAATACGTGGTTGGGATTTTTCTCGATTTTTCTGGGGCTTTCGATAACGCTTGGTAGCCTATGCTACTACTTAAACTAAAAACTCGTGGTGCTACAGAAACATCTATACTCTTGTTTACTCGTATTCTCTAAATGGTTCGGCGAAACTCAAACTTGAACACCTTTCTACATATATCAAAGTCTCTTACCATGGGATGCCCTCAAGGCCCGATTCTGCCGTCCTTTGACTAGAAAGCCGTTAATCCTCAAATGGTAAGGTTTTACTTTTTAATAGACAGTGAGTTTAAAATTCTCTCAAAAAATCTAAAATCTTTCTGTTTAAGATAAATTTTTACAGCATAAATAGTTCCAGAGATATGAAAATTTTGTAGGCCGTTAAGTAACATAATTTATGATGATCACTTGAAAGCGTCTGAACCACACTTTTTCGCTTAATATTCGTTAAAATACCTTAACTAAAAAGAAAGAAATATCAATTGATGTGTCCAACAATCATTACCCAAAGCATAGTACTTTTTAAGAAATAACGATTCCCGCGTTTCTTGCCAATTTCTCGGAAGCAACTTTTTGGGTTTAACGTTCTAGTGAAAGGACGGCTGAATTTCTCACAGGCAATGGCAACAATTATTTTTTTTGAACGTACACACTAGGAATTTTTCCTATATCGTGAGTGCGTTTACAAAATTTAAACTCACATACACAAACAGCCAGACCCAGAACAACTACCTGTAGGTCATACAAATATTTGTTCCGTGCGGTGATCGAACCCACAACACGCGGCGCAGCAGCCGATGGCGCAACCACTGCGCCAACCGTGTCGTCAAAAAACTTTAAAAGTAAATTGCCTTTGTGTCAATGTTCAGACTGTGAATACGAACAATCTGCTCATCATGTCTTATGGGAGTGTACTCTTTGGCAGAATGATCGCAATATAATGTTAGATAGCGTGCACGTTGCATCCGGAGTTGTTTACTATACGGACCTTGTAGAAACTCGATCAAATTTACGTGCCTTCAAGCGTTTTTGCCATACCTACTATTGGAATCAAATGTAACAGCACAACATTTAGGACCCATTAATGTCAGTGTTCATTTTAAAACGTGTTGCTAGCAACTGGGCCTAACCCAGTAGTATTCGTAGTATCCGTACATAGTGGTACGAAGCAAGCACCATAAATCTTGAGGATTGATATTGTCTATGTATTAAGTATGATGATGAGTAAAAATTAACATAGTGACGTCACACGCGGTTGGGGTTTTGTTCGGGAATTGTCGGCGTGTTTTCGGTTCTGGGTTCAATGCAATATTTTTGATTGAATATAACTTTTTAACAAGAGTGATATATAAAAATAGTTTTGTTTCAAAACTTATATAAGATCTTTCCATTAATAACGAAAAAAAAAATTCAAAGACGCAATTTCCAAACTGGAATGGCAGTAAGCAGGGCACATTGGTCGCCCGATGGGATCGAAAGGTTGTGAATTAGACCTCACGTCCCGAAAGGTGCAGGGTTGGTAAGCCTCCCACAACGTGACCCTGGTCAAGACCGCAGGAATCCGCTAGATGCGTCATTGTTTAGAGGAAGGCCTATATCAAGCAGTTGACGTCCTTTGGTTGAAAGGATGATGATGATGATGATGATGATTTTATAGTAGAACTTCTACCTCAACTTTCTGCTTCCGACAACCTTAACCAGTCTACCCATTGCCTACTCTTATACTTCTCTAACGCCTATTCCGTAGATAACAATATCAAATTATTTATATTCAGATCTCGCCGCCTGGACATGTCCCGCCGCATGGCCGCGATGCGCAGGCGCCGTGAGACCGTCAAGAAGGATTCCCTGACGATGTACGACCTCATCTTCTACAACCCCACCAGCAACCCCATTGTGTGAGTATGTTGTCCGTTGCTTTTTATTCTATCTGTACCTGAACGTTTGTGCGACTTACCTTTAGAAAGAGACGGAAACCGTATGAGTGACAGGGACGATGCTCTACAAAACTGAACACTCTCTGAAACTTGACGTGATATATTTAACTGTATGTTTGGTGCTCAATAAGATAAAACTGTCTGTCATTTTGTCTCTGCATCTCTGAAAATGCCTTTGGCATTAAGTCCGCCTCTGTACATTTGTGTGCTTAAATAAAATGTGATTGTTACCATGATTAATTAAAGTGCAATAATTACTTTATCCAACCAGTCAAAACGCAACTTGGGTGATGTTCCTTTGTCTACTAATGCATTAAAAGACTTGAAATTGAAATCTGGGAGATGAATAAAATCTACCAATTTAAAATTAACGAACATACCAATTGGTAATGCTCTCAAAAAACATTCTTTAATACTAGCTTCTATACTCTTGATCACATAGTGACCCTTTAAAACAGCGGCATGTAACCGTTCAATCTTAAAAAGATGTAAATCATCCACTTCGCCAGTCCTGACAAAGACGAGATAAAGGCTCAGCAAGCAAATGAGAAAGAGGAAGCAGCTCGCAAGGCCGCTAAGGTAGCTGAAGACAAGGTGGTCGATCCGTCGGAGGCCGAGACCGAGGCCGACGCCGCGCCCGTGCCGCAGATCAAACTGGGGCCTAATGGCGAGATCATGCTGGATGAGCAGAGCTTGGTATGTAATGGATTACCTACAATGTGTTTTATCATGGTTTTTGTCAGTGCTGCCATCGTTTTTTCCGGAATATATTTTTAGAAATATTTATAGAATTCTACGAAAGAAAATACTTATTTGAGAAAAGTAAGCCAATACCCAAAAAGTTGTGTAAATGTACGCCTATTGCTTTCAATTGTTTAAGACAGGCCAGCTTTCGGGCATAAAACAACACACTCGCAATAGTTGGACTGCATCTATTTCTCTCTACGCCTGAGGTATTCCACAGAAACCGAACGTAAAATAGATGTTCGGGCACTGAAACCCGAAGACTTCCGGATCTACACGAAGACCGCCGAAGCTTCCGCAGGGGTTGGGCTGCAACATGGTTTTCTATGCGTCATGAATGTTCCGCAGAATATCATGTTCCAGCCTGACTGCTTGTCGGACTGTCAGCGTGTCGGCGGCAGCGAAAAGAGACGAAGAACACCAAACTAAAACCTATCTAATGTCTCATTATGAATTATTCACTACACGAATGACATTTCATCTCCTTCAGGTAATAAAACAATCCGACAAGCGCAAGGTATCGTCTAGCGTGGTGCACGAGGGCGCGTGGGGCGCGTTTGGCTCGGGCGGCAGCAGCGGCCGCTACCGCCGCACGCCGCGCACGGCCGACTGGAGCGACGCCGAGACCGTGCGCTTCTACCGCGCACTGGCCGCGCTCGGGACCGACTTCATGCTCATGGAGAACCTGTTCCCCGGACGGACCAGGAGAGATCTGAAGCTCAAGGTGAACTGGACAGAAACAAGCCCATATCAACCAATGAAGTCAACCGTTAATGGCATTAGAATAATATAATTATAGTCGCTAACCAGATATTGACGATAGATTTGGTTGCTAATTTTCTTGCCAGACAATCTATACTGCTAGACAGTCAAATATATCATCATTGTTAAGACTGCCACAATCGCACATAAGTTTAACCCCACAGCAACAGATGAACAGATGCTCGAGACCTTTGTCGCTAACTGAGTGACGTCGCTGGTTTACAGCCCCTACTCCAGAAATTTTCGAGCTCACTATTTCTGCGCTCAACCACTTAAGCATAAGTGCTTAAGTGGTTGGTGGTAATTGTCAGACTTAAGAGTCTGACAATTATTTGGGCTATATCCGTAATTCATGATGAACTTTTCTTTTTTTTATTATTATTTTCTGTGCAAAGAACCTTAACTTTATACTTGACTTCAAAACTGTTCCCTGCTCAGTTCAAAAAAGAAGAGCGTGTTAACATGGCACAAGTGGACAAGGCACTTCGCACCACTTGCAAGTGGGACGCCACTCGGCTGGAGGACGAGTTCCAAGCGGAGCGCCTGGAGGCCGACAAGGCAGCGCGCGCCGAGGCGGCCGAACTGCAGAAACGTGCGCAGGACCAGCGGCAGAGGCAGAAGGAGGCGCGAGAACTGCGTGTGCGCATGAGTGAGTACTTATTGTGTTCATATTAGGCTAAGCAACAGCTGCCAATCAGACGTACCCGACGTCTACGCTACAATCATCCAACGCTTGTCTGGGATCTGGTATCTAAAAAGATTTGCCCTTACCTGCTACAATGGGCAAGTCAATAAATAACCATCGATTTCTTCGTGTGATAACCCTGCTTTCCTTCACAGCCCCGACACCTTCGTAACTTACACTTTATTATAATTTAGCAAAGCTGAAGCCATAAGTTTCGCCTCAAAATACTGTTACCCTTCTAAACGTGCCTAATAATACGATTCTACATTACAGGTCGAAGTTCAAAAGTCTTGGGGTCCTCTATCTTCCCTTCGACAAGCGTCGGTCTCACGGCTGACGATGTCATACTCCGACATCATGAGGCCAAAGCAAGCCGCGACAAAGCCACAAAGAAAACGAGGGCCCGAACAACCGCTCCTGCACCATCACAATTCGCGACTATCACACGCATTACACCAAAACCAAAGCCGCCCGTCATCAATGACATGGCCACAATACGTAAAATAGAGACCAAACCTGTCGGCAAGACGCCCGATAAGCAACTGCCAAACACACCGGTAGTGCCTCCCAATATTGAGAACGGATCCCTTGTCGTACTCACGGTCAATGACCCCAACTCTCCCTCTAAAAAGATGTTACAAACTTACATAGCCAGCGGCGGAGGTAGGTTGACTCCCGTCGCTTTACCTACTTCGTTCTTGAACTCAGTCGTCACCTATATGAAAAAAGGTAATACACCAAAAAGCAACTTGTCCTCGGGCTCTTCACCTCATCTGACCTCCCCCAGCAGTGTTGCGAGCCAGGATAGCCGACCCTGTTCCACCCCAGGAGTTATTCAGGTGAATAAAAGTCCCGCAAAAAGGAAGCGGCATAGTTCTTATACCATCACCCAGCTTTAAGAATTGTGCACGGTCCCTGACGGTTACGAGTAAGTCACATCGGGCAGAATGAAAAGACGGTCTACTTGAATTCTGTTGTACAATGCGATGGGTCCTAAAAGCTAATCTGATGCGAGGAAATGTAAAAAGACCAGTCTATCTTGCTGTGACATAGTCCTGTCCAGATCAATGCAGAGATTTCGAAAGCTGACGCTTTATTGCTAAGATCGAGAGTAAAAATATACCTTTTTTTGGACCCCGGCTAAACCAAACCAAAGTGAAGTGGCTACATGTTATCAAACCAACCCTGATGTTTTTCCTGGGGTCGTAGGCCTGCATGTTTCAAAATCGTCATTGTAACATTGCAAAGAAGAGTTGAACCCAAACAGGATGTATAGTGCTATCCCTTTTGCGCAATGAAACAGTTACTACTTTGATGACACTTCTTATATATGATCCTAAAACTCCGACTTTCGTGATCTACTGCTAATTTGGATACTATTACCAACCTCGCCTAGTACAACACAGACAGCGTTCTACTGAACCCAACGGTTCTTATATACGACATTTGTCAAAAAAGTGGGTTCAAAATTTATTTATGACCAACCTGAGAAGCTTGCACCGCTATCTCAACCTACCAATGACCGCCAACGCCAACCTAGTATAGTGGCAGTCAAAATTAGCCCACAAGCCCTAACATGCTCTAATTCCTTGCATCGTGTACTAATTACTAATTCGAGACCTCATTTTCTTCTGCCCAATGTTTCTCACTAAGCCCGGTATTCATGGCAAACAAAAGTTGCTCGACAATGTTGCAGCAACATTGTTTTGTTTTATTGTAAACGTGTTGCACACACAAACCGAATGCAACAATACAAAAATATTTAACTGCAACTTGTTTCAAGTTACACAAATACATGTTACTGCAACAATGTTGCGATATTTTTGTTTGTTATGAATAAGGGGCTTCACCGTTAGGGACTGTTACCGACAAAACGTATCATAAGTTCTTAATAATATACATCCAAAGTGAATTCTTTACGCCTATAGCAATAAAATCATGGTCAACGTTTATCCAAACTAGTGTAATCTCTATAGTTAATAATTGCCCTGCTAATGCTAGTAACCAGCTATTTTAACTGTTATCAGTAGTTTTAATATTAGGGTAACATAATTAATATTTTTATACCCACGGGATCGATATCGATCGATGGCATTGACGCCTTTTCGCGCCCTCCGCGTGCTCGCACATCTATGGATAGTTAGATTTGTACAACGTCGTATATACCCCATTTCACGTCCGTTAGGACCGGCGCACACTGGCGGCACGGCACGGTAAGGGATTTTTGCAATAAAGATGATTTCGAATCTTATTTAATGCTGTTAACGCTCACATTTCATTGATACGTCACAGCCTGATAGTGTTGTCCGTAGATCAAACTGAGCTATAACCGACAGTGGCATCGGTTATAGCTCAGTTTGATCGTCGTCGGTCAACGTGAATCTAAACACCGATACGACGTCGATCACGTGGGTGCAGTAAAACCATTTCTGATATTTCGTCACTAAATTAGATACGTTTGTTGTATGTCAGTTTAATTGTAAGTTTTAGACGTAAGAGTTTTAATTTATTTTGCTTACTTTATTGTATGTTTTAGTTATTTTAACATTCCCCAAGGTACACATTTCAAATAACCATTTTTTAAAGACGGCGTGCATCATTTACGTAAATGCGGATATTACGGTAGGAAAAGCTAGCAGCTAGATTCTTCACAAAAATAGAGTGCCAAGGTACGGCGGTAGTTCGATTTTAATGAATAGCTATTTAACCAGTTATTTATATTATAAGGGTAAAGAGAGCGCGAAGCACAGCCCCTTATTGATTGGTCTTTAATAAAATCAACATAAAGTCAAATATTCAAGACAGAACTAAGATTTTGGCATGTGACGTTACAAATATCCCCCACCCCTTAACGTGTGACGTAAATTACGTCACGTAATATATAAATGGCCCCAAATATACGTGGAGTAACTAATGCCAAACTAATCCTGACTTCTATGAAAAAACCTGAAATGTAAATCTGACTTCGCGTTAATTAATTAGGGCGTGTGTACGCTTTCATATTTATAGGAACATAGACGTAGTACGTTAGGTAGACGTTAGTTTTACTGTCGGCTATTAGACAACCGCTTAGGATACCGGTGTCACGAAAGTACAGACAATTTAATTTTTCTATCAAGTACGTTAATTAAAAATCAGAAAAGGCACGCCGTCTCCCAGTTTTAATAGTTCAAACCTAAACTCACTTTAAAATAAATAGTATAGTTTTAAAACTACAATGCTTTTCAAAATTGTACTACAGATTTTAAAATAAATTTAAGATTTGAACGTAGCTATGTGATAAATAACATATTATAATATTGGAATCTTATGCGATCTCAGATAAATTATATATTTACAAAAATTAAAGCTTTTCAATGTTTTGAGAGTAAATTGTTTACAAAATATATTCAATAGTGATAAAATAGTGCATTACAGATGAGTATTTTAATAATTTTATAGGACAAGTGCAAATCTGATAAGCAATATGCATGGAACATAATGAAGTAGAATAGTTAACTATGTTATGAAGTAATGTTTTAAATATTAAATGAGTTCTAAATATATTTGTTTTTATTAATTTTACACATACTTATGTAATAAAGGGGCTTTTGGCAAAATATTAATAGCCGCACGGGTCTTTCCAAAATTAAACAACACTTGCAGGGGTCCTCCGTTTACTTTATCCGTTTATTTGTCTTCTTATGGATGGACCTTACCCACCCCAGCTAGACATTTTTGCCACTGCTACAGAGCAGTGTTAGTTGCAGCTATTAGGACGAATATTGACTGATCCAAGTAGGGATGTGCCCAAGTAGACTTAATAGTAACAATATAAGTCTATTTGATCCGACAATTAGATTTCCAAAAAATATTCGTCACGTATTTTTTGCTTACTCAAATCAATAAAAGGTGAAAAAGATATAACACATCAAAGTTCAGGAGAAGGGGCTTGTGACGTTTTGGAGGTATGAGGAACGGTGTAAAGTTCCTCATCCACCATAGAAAAGGGAGGATCCTCCGACCAGACGGGTGTCGTGTCTGGTGGGCAACTGCCCGACGATTGTTGTCGGGCTCGTTTATATATACTCAGTCGCGTGGATAATTTTAATATCGCGATGTAGGAAACGTCGATTTAGTTCGTATGTGGCGAGATAGATGTCGCTACATCACTCGCCTCCGAGACCGGAGGTCGATCGCTTGATGAGTCATTTTTGTGATGCTTGCCGGGCCAGTTGAGTGTTCCAGTGAATCGGAACCGGATGCCGCATAGTTCGCGGTGAGTCGGAACTGTCTGCGGTGGTACTGCGTATAGGCTCCAGTGAGTCTTGGTGCAGTGCTGCGTATTGGCTGGCTGCTAGGGTCGACCAGGAGAGGAAGTGCGTCTCTGCTTGCTGACTGGCCGAAGTGCAGCGTGCGGTGCAAGGTTGCTGTGAAGGTTGTGGGTGATGACCAGGCATGCGCGTTCCTTGCATGCTAGTGGTCAGGATACCCGTAGACGTCGTAGTTGCTGACTGGCTGTATGACTCTCTGCTTGAAAGCTTGAGGAAGTGATGATGACGTCACGCTGAGGTAGCTCTGCTCGAAGGCTGCGCTGACGTTCATGTTAGGGGTCACCAATTTGGAGGTATGAGGAACAGGGTGTAAAGTTCCTCATCCACCATAGAAAAGGGAGGATCCTCCGACCAGACGGGTGTCGTGTCTGGTGGGCAACTGCCCGACGATTGTTGTCGGGCTCGTTTATATATACTCAGTCGCGTGGATAACTTTAATATCGCGATGTAGGAAAGGTCGATTTAGTTCGTATGTGGCGAGATAGATGTCGCTACAACGTCATTTTACTAAAAAGTGTAGCACAGCGTGACGTCACACGAAATTTCAACGCACTATGTCGTCGTCATTTTTGGTTTACGTGTCAAAAGAAAAAATACGTGTCCAGTATTTTTGATTAATCCAACTTTCGGACCAAACAGAATTTTTAAGGACACTATCCTATTATCCGGAAAACTTAATGTCGCAACGGGTTTTTCAAAAGTGCAGTGTTTTTTTTTATGGTGTTGCTCTTGACTCTAGTCTAGGTCAGAGGTGACGGAGACAAAGTCGACGATGGAGTGAGCTCACCCAGGGGAAGAATACTCGCTCACTCTAATTTGAAAAATATCACTCCGGTGGGAAGATACGTTACCTTGTAATTACACGAAAACTATGAAAGAACAAAAGGTACAGAATAAAAAACGCAAACATAAATGCGAAATCATTTATTTACAATTAAGAGAACTAACTTAAATTATCATTAAAACTTATATGTTAATGCTCACTCTCAACACTCTACCACTTCGTGTGGGAACCACTGTGAGTCTTCGAGGCTGTCCCACAGAGACAACTCGGGGTCCAGGAACTCTTGGTTCATTTGTTCAACGTCGATGACTTTCTTATGTTCTGTAAACCAGACGGTAAAAATGTCATAAAATGAACAATTTCTGGAGACTAATACGCTGCAAATATGGGGTGAATAGTTTTGGTTATAATGCGTTCTATTCAAAGGTTCAAAATTATAGAAAGCTTTAGCCCCTTTTCACATGAATCCAGTTAGGATGCGTTTCCACTGAGGCGGAGACAAGTGGAACGAAGGCGAGCAGGACTGCAGGAGTCTATCAAAGACAGACAAAACAACAGACTTCGTTCGTCTCCGCCTTAGTGAAAACGCACCCTTAGTCGACGCCGCCGTCTACACGGCGTCACGGCGTGGACAATCGGAATGTATGAAAATGAGGCCCAGATTGATGGATCATATTCCATCACTTACTCTTTTAGTTTGTTCATACTAGTCCGCTTATCGTGACCATTTAAAAGTAGTTTTTTTTTGTTTTGCATTGGTATAACATACGTAACCCTACCCACCAATGCAATCGTAAATCAGTAAAGCTAAGAGAACCCTTGAGCATTGTAGGAAGTAGCCACATTTTGGTATATACCTTTAATATTCGAAATATAATGTTTTTATATGAGAAGATGGGTTAAGAAAGGTGAAAACTTGATTCGTCATCACGCAGATTTGAGTTAAAACTCGAAGAAATAATTTATTTAACTTGTTTCATTGAGAAAGGCTCACATTTATTAGTAATACACTGAAGTAGTAAAATAAGTAAGATGTACAAATACCTAGTAGTAGTAAATTGTATCATTCCTAAGGTTATTGCTGGCTGTAAATAAACGGGATTTCTATCAGCGTGTGTGATTTGAAGCAGCTATACTAAAGAACAGCGGAGCAGTTCTTTTAGTCCGCGCCGGACGCACGGCACGCATCCGAATTTATTTATTCAGTTTTAGTTCTTTTCGTAAGTTGACGTCTTCTATCATGGATATTGATTAAGATATTAATATTATCAGATGCTTGTTGGGAAATGAAGAATAACGTAAAACTCAACGGCGGACGATACACGCGGCGAACTTATCCGTGCGACGTCACCGGCACGCAACGTAGGTATTTACTCGCTCAGCCGGCGATCCGTGCGAACTAAAATACTTTACGGGCTGTGCGTGCGGTGCGGCAGAGCTGGCCAGTCGACGATATGCGGACGCAGTGCTATACGAATTCATACAATGCGAGCTGTGAGCGCGGTGCGGCCGGCGCGGATAAGTGAAGGCGCATCTTTAATGCTTATTCAATACGTCACCACTGAAAACGCTAAAGGATGCAAACTATGGAATCCAACACGTTCTAGAACTAATGATAATGAAACGTGTCGTCGATCCACCAAACTGCACAGGGTTGATCCGGCCCACTCACTTTCAAAGAGAGACCTGGATCTCAGAAATGGAAACATTAATGGATGATTATTTTACCTATATACCAAAAGGCCATGCCTTTTCCCATCCCTCGGAAATAATCGACTTACCAACTAGCGCCAGCTCGTCGGATTGCGCCTTGACAGCGGGCGCCTGCGCGGGGTCGACGACCGGCACGGTCTGCGCCGGCGATGCGCCCGGCTCGCCCTGGCCGTAGTACCCAGACCACGCAGAATAGTTCTGCCAGTATGCAGACGGATCATAGTATTGATTGTACTCCTATAAAGTAAAATGTTACTTTATATGTACAACGTCCTGACAGTCTACCCTTCAAGCCATTATCCTGATCAGGGTCCGCTTTTTCTTTAGTTTAATTTCAATGGTGTTATTAAAGATGCAAGCTTATTCTGAAGCAGAATTCTTCTCGATTTTGTTTGGTGGTAAGCAATAAGCGGTTGGCCTACAGATATTGTCAGAGTCGAAAATTGAAAATTTTGTTACTTCACATATAGAATCTACTACATAACTGTTTCAGTATTATAGGCATCAAACTTTAGGACGGAACAGACAAGCAATAGTTTTATTATTAACTTTACTGCATTTCTTTTTATCAAAATTTTAGAAAATATATAGCTATGACAAAAATTTCAATTTAATTTTGCATTTTTTCATCCGGCTCAAATGTTCATACCCCAAGCCATCTGTATGGCCATTTGTAGTGCTGAAAAGCAAGCTATAGAATGAAAGGTGTATTGTTAGGTGTATGAGTTGTATGGGATATTGACGCAGAACCTGATACCACAAGATCAAGTCATGGTTCTTGACCCATGTTAAAAAAAATTGTCAGCCTCAAAAATCGTGTTTTGTATCTAGCCCAGTAAGGTATTTTTTATAAAAATAAATAATTCAGTTTCTACACTATTTATATAAACATATAAATTCAGTAAAGCTGACAAAAAAATTCAACACTGAGGGTTCGAGAAACATGTGCTGTACTCATGGTATTGGGTTGTGAGGCAATGTTCCTTTCCACCCTGTATTGAAGGTGAAATCCCAGTAATCAGTCACCAGCTTCTTGTATATGTAGCACTTTGAACACAAGCAAATAAATGATTTGTTTCACCAACAAAAACCCACTTACCGTTCCTCCACCAAATGTAGAGTTTGGTGTAGAAGGAGCTGATGGGTTTTGAGAGGAGTTATTGCACTTAGGCTTGGGCACTGCGGTGCAAATCTTCAAAGGTTTGGACCCAAGCCCTGTGTAACCATTCATTGCATACAAAGCATTCCTTTGCTCCTCCTCATTGCCGAACCTCACAAAGCCATAGCCTTTTGTATATCCTGAGCTGTCCAAGATGACTGTAACATTTGAAAAATAAAATTACCACTAATGAAGGAGCTTGTTGAATTGGTAATTTTACACATTTTATGGTTATATATAATTATAATGTAATACTATACCTTTTGCGGTTTTAATTGAAGAATACTTGGATGCAAAGATTCTGTATAGTGAGTAGTCATCAACATCTGGGCTCAAGTCTCCGACCCACACAGAGAACTCCCGTTCAGTTTGCATGTTAGCACGAGCTTCCCGAGATGCTGTGTTAAGACGGAACCGCACTACAGGAAATGTCCCTGGTATTGGTTTACCATTAAGTTTGTGCATTGCATCGATTGCTTCTTCATCGGTCTGTAATTTAAATATTTAACAACATATATATGATGTAAGTATATAAATATCTTTTTAGATAGAACTGCCTTTAGGGTCTTTGTACATTACCTGAAAATGTACAAAAGCATAACCAGCAGGTTCTCCAGTAAATTTGTTTCTCATGACTTTTACAGCCAGTGGACGCTGCCCCATCCGATTAAAAGCAGCCATGATGAAGCTCTCTGTCATATTGGGCTCCAACTAAAATAAACATTGAGTATTTACTAACACTCTGGATCTTTATTGTCCGAAAATAAAAAATATTATATTATACAACATAGACAATATAACTTCTATAATTTAATAGAATCAAACTCTTTGTCTCTAACAGAGTTATATGTTTTAGAATAATTTTTGCAATCGCATGAAACGACATGTCGTATCATTTAATCTTAAGTATATTGTCTAAAGAGGTAAATGCACTATTCCCGAGTGATTTCAGAAATTTCTTAGTGACCAGACATATGATTGGTTATTATGGGAATATCCAAGGGGTCCTTGAAACTGCGGGTCAATTAGCGGCTAAACATCTAAATAATAATGCATTCAGTCTAATAGTTTCTTTTGAACATAGATATTACTTTATCATTGTGCATTATATTACGGTCTGCAGGAGACCATATATTTAAGATGAAATTGTTTGTAATGTATCTAGCACTTACGCTGCCCATCCATAATTGACACTGCATAGCCATGATATAAACTAAAACTGTTACTATCTGTAAAATAAATTTATGATTTGTTTAAAATTATCGATTTCCACAATAACAAAGCGTCCACCATGCGAAATTGACAAACTGTCATTGTCAATGTCAAAAATTTTAAATGAGTGAAACAGATAACTAATCTGAATGCAAATGAAACTGGACCAAATCATTCATTCATTAATCGAACTGAGTAATCGACTAACGGTAATGGATTAAATTATTTTAGGATAATTCTTAAACCAAGGATCTATTTAACCTTTGACCTGACTTAAGCGTGTCAAGCGAACGCATGCCCTGTAGGCTGTACGTGAATGACAGAAATATGTAAAATAAATGCGGTGCACTGTAACAAGAAATAAACAATTAAATAATTACTTTTGAAAGTGTAAAATACACTACGGAAATTGAGAAATTTATGATAAAACAGGGGAGATGAAACGTCTAAAATGTTGAATTTGTGGTTTGGATTCGTGCGTGCGTTTATGCTCTGTCGTTCAAAATGTTAAATACAAATAAATATGATGCAGCAGAAATAGAATATCTAGCAATGGAAAAATAAATCAATTTCGTTATTTCCATGCGCAGTGTCATCTAGCTTTTCTCGTCTGTGGTCTACATTGCGAATGCCAATTCCCATTCGCAATCTATGGCGACTATGACGTGTGAGGACTGAGGAGAACATGTCATCATCATCGTCGAACCAATGCAAGGTGAACGAGACAAGTGGATTTTGAGATAACAAAAGCATTTCTTTCAAATGTATTAAGTGCATGTGATACTCTCAAAATAATGTGATGTTTAAATTAAAATATATTTAAAGTAAGGACATCTCCAAAAAGTATAAGGTAAATATTCTTAACGTTCACTTGCCATTCTAACATTATCACGTCAATAATATCACAGAAATGTCACGACTTGATAACATTGACGCATTGGAAAAGCAATTGGCTGAATTGCAAATGGCTAAGGATTTCAATAACTCTGGCAAAGTTAAAAAGATACCTCCAGCCGTACCGCCAAAAAAGAAAGCTCAACCTCAAGTTCCACACAGTGCTGTTGTAAGCACTATTTGTGAGCCGTCATATTCGGCAATGATCATGCCGACAACAAATAATAATACAACGTATAGTAACACACTGCCAGGCAATGCACGCCCTCATATTCATAAAGATTACGCAAATGTAAACCAATTGAATCTGGCAACGTTTAATCATTCTTATAGACAGAATTTACCCATGCCTCCTAAGAGTTATAATGCAACATACAGCAATGTACCTCCGTACAGAAGCAATGATAACCTGCCTCCAGTGCCGCCACCGCCACCGCCGCCACCACCACCATCAATTTCTATCGCATCATCGAAACCATACAATGTGAGCCAAAATAATGACGAATATTTGCCGCCACCATCACCTGTAAGCTCGAACTACAGTGAGCTGGTCAGAGCTACTGCAAACTTGAACTACAATCAAGAAAGGCCATCTTTCCCACCTATTTATCAAAACGAATTTCCTGAATATGGGGTTTCTCAATCTTCAAATTATGAGTCACTTTATGAGCCTATTAATCCACGCCCGCACAGCAACATGTCATCACAATCTAGTTCATTACACAATTATCGCAATAACTTGTCTAACATCAGCAAATCACCACTGCACAAAGAAGAAGAGGTGGATGCACTTACTAATCTTCTTGTGAAGTCTATTTCTGATAGTCAGGATTTAGATGTGTTTGGGACATGTGTTAAATGTGATGGTAAAGTTATAGGCGAGAGTTCTGGATGCACAGCAATGGGAAACATGTATCACGTGACATGTTTCTGTTGTCACCGCTGTAATGTGAACTTGCAAGGAAAACCATTTTATGCTGTGGAAGGTCAGCCATACTGTGAGACTGATTACTATGAGACCTTAGAAAAATGTTCTGTATGTGACATGCCAATCCTAGATAGGATTTTGCGAGCTACTGGAAAACCTTACCACCCCAACTGTTTCACTTGTGTTGTATGTGGAAAAAGTCTAGATGGAATACCATTCACAGTTGATGCCATGAATCAAATTCACTGTATTGAGGATTTCCATAAGAAGTTTGCTCCGCGCTGTTGTGTTTGTGAATTGCCCATTATGCCAGAAGAAGGTGAAGAAGAGACTGTACGAGTGGTGGCATTGGATCGTAGCTTCCACGTGAGATGTTACCGATGTGAAGACTGTGGGCTTTTACTATCCTCAGAGTCAGAAGGTCGAGGATGTTACCCGCTGGATGATCATATTCTTTGTCGAAACTGTAACGCTCATCGCATCCGTCTTCTCACAAATGTTATGACAACTGATCTTTAAACAATAACATAACTAAAGAAATATCTTATTCCATATTCTGAATAATAAATAAATAATGTTGTAATGTTATATTATCCACTTTTTTATTATTTTTATAGAATGTAACTCACCTATCATTTAATAACTTATATAATATATTTTATATTTCTTATTAGATTTTTGTAGAAGTAGACAGCTATATTTTGATCATTCTAGCTGGTAATATGTTCTAGTGATGTGTCCTAAGGTAGTACAGTAGTTATTCCTATTTATATGCATATTTCGAGCCATTGTATTCTATAAGAAGACTGTTATCAAAGTAATATTTGTCAATTTTATTGTAATGTTAGTGGATAATGGAAAATAATTTAATTGGTGTTTTTATAACTGCATAATGTGATAATCGAGACACTATTGATGTGTATCTTCTATTTATAAAGCATTATAAATGCTATAAAATCTTTTATATGATTAACTTTGTATAGATACATGTCCTGTAATCTATTTTTGTGGCAGCATATTATTGTATGATATTGTAATAAATATTCTATTTTACATCATTGTGGATTATTTGCAAAAATAAGCACCTTAGTATTTTTTTGTAAAATTTATTTTACTTATATAGATTTAACTAAAAGTTTACAATACTGGCTTAACAAAAATATAAAGGCAAGTTTTCGATATGTCTTAGTTCCACAATTTCATAATGTTAAGTACTTAAATATTATCACAAATACATTATACAACACAGTCATAATACTCACAATTATTAATTCTGTTCTTTTCTAGAAACGTAGCAGCAATTTTTCCGATATTAATATCACATTATGGAAGACTATAACGTTTATCAGTATTACTATTATTATTCCTATCTTAATTTAAGTCTGAACAACACAGACAACGATTTAATCAACGGAAATTTTCTAAATTGTATAAATTGTAAAATAATGGTAGTATAAAATGACTACACTCATTTTGAGATCCATGTTCACATTGACTTCATTCCTTGTGGTGATAAAGTAGACAAAAAAACTAGGAACAAAATAATCACATATTGTACCTACCAATTTAAACCTTATGTCTTAATTTCGTGTTGAATTTTGGTGGGCTTAAAACTTGTTTCATGAATAAGGATCGTTTCTCCTTTATATTTTTAGACATGATCAAGTCGCATCCAGCAGCACTTGAAAGATTTTCACTAGTTTCAAAACATGAATTATCATAATTTTGCTTTCGTGGAATTGTCCTTACTCCTTGATTTAAGTCAAATTGGTTTTTGACATTAACAACGCTAGGATCCGTTTGCGGCTGACTTATTTCACATGAGCGGTATAACATTTCTTCGTCAGAGTTTAAATTAAGCCTAGGCTCAAACCTTTCTCTCAAAATAGAAAACTTTCGTCGTGGTCGACTTCTCGCTCCTTTCTTAACATTTGAAATTTTCGATGTAGACGTGTTGACTACAGGCATTGCAGTATCTTTTTGTATCAGTGACTGTAAAGATGTCGATATTTTATTTGAAGAACAGTCTTCACTAGAGTTAGTAGGAGCAGAGCTTTCTGAAACTAACTGCCACAAAAAATCAATGTCTTTATTTGAAAAATCGTGTTGGTTTTCTTCAGGTTTAATATTGATTTTCTTGCAGTTTGCTTGTAGTTTGATATTACTTGAATTCGATTTTTGACGACGTCTCGTATTTTTATTGTAAGCAGAAACATTTTCTCCACTTTGTAAATCTGTGGATGATGATGATGTATTTGAAAGGTTCAACTCTTTTTTTATCATCTCAAATTTTGATCTTTTGGTAATGTCCATACAGTTTTCCTTTTCTGGCAAAGATTCCATTATATTGCTTGGATCAAACTTGGAAGGTTCTTTCCATAGTGCTTGTTTTAAATCATTTTTTGTAGATGTGTTGAACTGGGGTGAGTCCCATAAATGTTCTCGCCTATAGTATAAATTTCTTGGGGAATTTGTTACAGTCGATTTACGAATTTCATCTATCGTTGCAACCAGAGAGCTTTCAGAATTCAGTCTTTTCTTACTTGAGGGATCTATATCGCCTAAGTCGTCTAACTCTTCCATTATAGGTTCCAAGTGGTTTGGATCCTTGCTAACATCAGCCATGCACGGTTTTGCTAAGAAGGTATCGTCATGAGAAACTAATGTATTAGCATAATCATCCTGATTTGTTCTATCAAACTTCACAAATACATTCGAGTAAGTATGCGGTTTTCTAGGGAAAGGTGGTGCAGCTAAAATAGCATTCTTAAGGTCTTGTGAAACACAGCTACTTATCTCAGAGCTACCTGACGTTAACGTGTCTCTTCTTCTATCTCGCACCACACTTCCATCATGAAGCCAGTTTTCTATGTCAGAATAGCCATTCCAGGATCTCAGTCCCCAAGCTTCTCGGGCAATATTAACGGCACATATATTTTCGTAGTCGTGAACTGACAAAACCTCGGTCGGAGTATCTAACTCGCGGGGTTTCGAAGGGAATAAGTCCGTTCCTAGTCCATTCTTATTTTTATCCTTTTTGGCATACATTTCCTTCAGGATATCTAAAGCTATTCTTTGAATGTTTTCGATATCTGCATCTTGGTTTCCAACTTTAATATTTTTGAGTGCACTCAAACATAACTTTTGGACAATATTTTCGTTAAATGTATTTATATCGGAGCTATTGATATCACTGAAACTTAGGTCTAAATCCATGTCAATGGAGTCTGAAGAAGTTTTTTTATTAGAACCATCTGTATCGTGACTGATCTCAGAGCAATCCGTCTTTAACATTTTCATGAATTCCTCATTAATTAAATTACAAACCTCTAAGTTTAAATTAGTTAAATCGTCTCTCAATGCATCTGAGGAACATATACCTCTACGTTTGTGCAAGTTTAAATTACTGGAAGTTATTTCGTCTATTGAGCTTTCTAAATTCTCCATGGAACTTAACTTTAACGTTAACTCTGTTGGAGAGCAAATAGCTATTTTTTTGTTGTTTTTATGTTTGTATTCATCTTCATGCAAAATTGATTGAGGTGTGTTTTCAACCGTGTAAAATTCTACACTAGAAACCTCTAAGCTATTATTTCCAATAGGCGCCGATGTAAATGTAGGTGTACCAGATCTAGCTATCCAATGTTCCAATAAAAACTTTTTGTCAGCGTTTTCACTTTCCTGTGTCTGAGCCTGGTCAGTTGAAACATTTTTACTGTAAATAAAAGTAAAGTATTTTATATCATTTCTTGGTATTAATAATGCATATTATGTGTCGGAATATTTTTTGTAAGTACCTGGGGCTGGCTTCCGTTTCTTCATCTTTCCGAGAACTTTTAAATGATCTTACATGGTTGAGACTACTGCCTTGATCTCTTTTATTATTTGATTCTTGTATATCAACTTTATTGTTCAATTCGATGTCATCATTTTTCCATGAAATTGGTCCCGTTGAATGAAAATATCTGTAGTATAATATCATAGAAAGAATTCCTGAAAACGATATAAATACATATAACTTAAAATCCTACAGTGCCGCTAACAATGTTTTATATTCAAGTAATTATTTTTTTGTGTTAACTTACCAACGATGGTACCTAATATAATACAAATGGCTGCAGCAATGGACCATGATTTCTTTTGCCGCTCAGTTTCGGAAATAAGCACAAACAAAAATAAGCTTCCGAAGTTTTGTGATATCATCAACGTATAAAACAGCATCAAACGATATCGCGTGTGTCCTTCCCGCAAGTTAATATAACAGAAACAATAGACAAAGCCCATGACAACATTATAAAGAGTTTCTTCTAATTTATTTGGACAGAAGGTAGTTTTTTGAACGACAATCCAAAAGGTCATTGCAAACCAATGCAAACCTGAAAAAATAAATATATATTTGGTATATTAGTTTCGCTACAATTGCTAAGAATGGCAACAGATTTAAATTCCAAGAAACAGAAATATTAAACTCACCTAAAGGTATTAACGTCCAGATACCAAAAATAATAGCAAATAACAAAATTCCTGGAATTCTTCCGATTAACATCCCAAAATGCCATATCAATTTCAATAATAATGAGATCCAACTAAAATTTTCATTGGAAAATGCTGTAATACTGTAGATATATGTCGCGCAACCCCATATAACTGACGCAATCGACGCTGATAAAGCAAACACTGAAAATAATAAAAAAAAGTTTATATGAGTACAAACAACTGCTTATAAATATTGTAATTGTCATTAGCAAACAATTAACATAGCTGTTTTTAGAAAGAATAGGCAAAGATAAAAGTACGTTTAAAAAAAACTTTTTTACCTTTTGTGTAGTAATTTTCATCTAAAGTAACAATAGCGTATGTTTGTAATATTATTTGTGGCACAGTGCCAATAAAGATATATAAAAAATGCAATAAACTCAAATCATTCCTTTGAGAAATTAATTTATGAGTTTTGATAGATTCTAGGTTCTTGCAGACAAATACTTTGCGTAGGAATATTATATACCTGCAACAAAATTTCACGCATCAAATAAAGCAAAAAATTACACAACACAAAAATGTTATGTTTAATACTTTACCTTTCTAGTAAACCGACAAGGCAAATATGAGTAATCCAATGGCGCAAACTAGATTTTTGATCAGTAACAAACCACCTAATTGAAAATATATTTATAAGTATATTTGGAGTAACTATAAAAATTAATGTACCAAATGCCCAGTAAAGATGTCCATCTTTACAATACTCTGCAAAAACTATTGTATCTGTAATAAAAATAAAAAAAACATTATATTGCAATTTCATGGATATACTTTTTAAACCTGCTTGAATTCAAATTATAACAGAAAAATAATAATTCAGTAGATTGAAAAAATTAAGTATTTAATGTAATAAATATATAACTTTATCTCACCTGTCGTCAAATCAGCTAATATCGTAACAAGTGATATAAATACACATAAAACATGAATGATACAAAAGTTTTCATCTTGATTGTTTGATGTTTTACTTTCTATGTTATGGTTTCCAAATCTACAAGCCTCCGCCATTCTTAAAATTCATTCATAAACACATATTGAAAACAAACAAATAAACTTCAGTTTATTCTGTCTTGCCGTCATTACTTTTGTTTCAGAATCTACTGTTATTTCATTAAACGAAATCTTTGCTGTATCAAGATCACTATTGTACGTCAAATTCAACAAACCAATACGGTCAATACTAGTTCAATGCCGTAAGTCACTGCGCAGGCGTGGGCGCGGGCGCATAAAATACAATTATATATTCTTTGATAGTTCAGGCGAACTTTTGTTCATGTACTATAGGGCGATTCGTGCCTGCCACTAAACAGATAATATAATAAAATTCTGATGTGACAGCCATGGGGTATCGGTCATTTACATTTTTTTTAAATTACTAATCATATTTTCTTCAATCTAATTCAATTTCTTGGTTTTCTTTTATTATAATTACAGTAAATAATCCACACATATCCAAGAAAAGTAGGATAACTACATTTTTCCATTGCAAAACAACGTATAAATCGACTAATTAACTTGAATGAATGATTTACGAAAATTATGGAATCTGTCAGTATATATATTCTGTGGTGTTTATTTTGTTTGCAAAAAAGTCAAATTAATTTAAAAAATATACGGAAGGCTTTAATATAGTTATATTTTACAATATCGAAGTGTTTATTAGTGGAAAATAAAAAATGATTCACGACGCCCTACTAATCCTTTGGGATTGTTCTCATACTGCTGAACCGGGACAAGAGGTAAGTAATCATGCATATTTACAGTTTGATAATGCAATTATTTTCAGTGTCGGAAGGCTGATGATGATTAAGTGTCAACCGAAATCATTTGATAACTTTCCAGAAAGAGCTAGAAGCATACGCTAATCAAGGAGATTCAGAAATATTTGGAAGAATAAATGACATAGCCAAGACTCACCATAAAATTCAACTTTTTGTTGAAGCCACGGGGTTTCGCTCCAGGAAGACACATGCAGGTGAATGTTCATCATTTTATAAGCTAAGTAGAAGAGTAATAATATGGACGTAGATTAAGCATAAACTCAGCCCTCAGAGTATCTGCTTCTTGACATCACTTTCATGTTACCAAAATCTATTTTAGCAGGACTCAAGATGTGTGGCCTGTACTCACAAGCACTCAGCGAAGGCTTCAGTGAAGTTCTACAGTCATACAAGCAAGATCTAATGGAAGTGGAGAGCCTAGTGATAGGCAATCATAACTACACGCTATCATTTGTGTACAGTTATGTAGAGAAGTACCGTGGGTTGTTCACTACCCTGAACAAGATTATAGCGACCATTGAGCAGCGGAAACTGACTGGTTGCCAGATATTGAGCTTGTTGCATCAGTACATCTTGAATGGCAATGAAAGAGTGCATGAAGCAGTTGTCAGGTAATTTTTTATCAATTCAATAGCCCCTTTGTCCAGAATCTTCTTATGCTACTTTAACTGCTATTGCTTTCTTTTCTGAGTTCTTATATATTCTGGAGTTCAGTGTGGCTCTTGGCAGGAGCCAAGATTAATCGTTAGAGGAGGACCTCTAACAACTACTATTGCTTTATGTCTTTGTAATGTACCTCGAATAATCTTTTAAGTATGTCTGGGATCCTTTGAAGTCAGTTTTCTTTAATACTTAGTCATAAGACTCTTATAGTAAAGCCTCATCCACATGGGAATTAAACATAACTGGTGAAATGTAGGCATACTTTAAGTTACATCTCTGCTCAACTCTTCGGGTGATACAGGCATAATGTGTTATGTCAATAAGAGAAATATTAACAAAAGCTATACTTGCAGGATATTCTCATGTGTCAACAAAGTGTTTGTGAACCAGTTGTGCACTTGGCTTCTGTATGGTGAGCTGAAGGATCCATATCAAGAGTTCATCATACTGCACAACCAGTCTCATCATAGTGCATCAGAGACTTTTCTATCTTCACCAACCTGTGAAAAATCTCTTGTGTCTACTGTAAGTATACATATTGCTTACAAAAATGAGAATCTGTTTGTTTTGAATGCTTCAGTTCATGCAAAGTTCTGCAACTGTGTGGTGAATCCTTAAATTGATAATCACAGACCCCCTGGCCAAATTCCGGTCATGGTCACCAATTTCTGCAGACTAGACATCAACGCACACATATTATAATGTGTGGGCTAACACTCACTGTTCGCCGACATAGTCTGTTGTGAATTTGTATCTCACAGGAGTGGAGGGAGATCAGGCACTGAAACTATGGCTTTATGTGCTTTCCATGGCATGTTGTTGTCATGCCACCAGCTTCCAAACTCTGGGCTGCTACTGAAAAATTCTTAATAGAAAAAAAAGCAAAAATCTGCCTCCTACTTACTAGGCAAATCATAGTTTGTGATTTTTCGAATATCAGAAAATTAAAAATTCGAATTGTAAAGTTATTGGAGTGTTTTCGGGATGTCTCTTGACACACCCTATGCCATTGATAACATATAGTATGGACCTGCACACCTTCGTTACTTGGTTACCATCCTTTCCTGGTACTGCTTCCAAAGGAATGCAAGCATCTGGTTTAAAAGGCTTGCCCTAGAACTCCTGTAAGATATGACGTGAACACACGACAAGCCGAATTAAAATCACTTCAAGTGCCACGCAAAAATAACTTTTATGGTAGGCGCACCGCTGCATTCACAATTCACAATTCCCAATTTACTTAACAAAATACGTATAGACATTAGAGGCTCAATGAACAGTAAAGTACATAAAGTGTAAGCTGAAAACATTACATCAATTTGATTCAAACTTAATTGGTAACAGCGCTTTGATCAAATCTCAGGCCATGCCAAGACAGACCCCAGGGGTCTATTTGTGTGCCTTGTTTTAAGTTTATGTAAAAACCTTATCTATGAATAAATAAATAAAATAAAAAATTGATGGCTGTTAATTCTTTTTTCTTACAGTTACAAGACACTAGTCTAGAATGTGGATACACCCTCAATGCAAACATGATCCCATATTTCGTGCCACTGTCCCTTGCCCAAGAGATATTGTTTATTGGCAAGACTATTATCTTGTTTGGATTTGATCCTAAGAAGGTGAAGAAAAATAGCTCTTTTGTTGCGAGCAGAACTTTGATGCCTTTGCAGAAGCTAGGCGTAGAATCTAGAAGGTAATTTTTATATGACTATTTATTATTATAAGCAACTTCCCTTTCTATCTGTTCATGCACTTATAACTTGAGAACTGGGCTTAGGCTGTGTTTATACTTTTAGATTCACAATTTGGGAAGATAAAGAAGCTGAGTTCCATGAGAAGTTGCAGAAACTGAAAAACCCTGAAGTGTTTGAAGTTTGTAATCTTAGAGGAGTTATCAGAGAAATCAAGGAATGTGTTACTAAGGTATGTAAAAATAAGAACCATTGTTGTCAAGCATTATTTGCTCTATTTCTTTATGACTCCCTAGTGCGTCTTACGAAATAATGGTTTAAGAACCTTATTCCCTCATAAGAATTAACAATAATTAATTTATAATCATCAGCACGTAAGATGGCAAGATTTTGGCGTAGTGGGGGTAAGTTCGCGCATCGTACACTTAGTGGCACAAAAAAGTGGTAACTTTTATTGATCGTCATTATTCTATTGTTATTGCCATCATTTATATTTAATCATGTCTGTATAGAACAAAGTTAAAGAAGGGAGAGGAATTCAAGTTTATTAGGAGTTATAAATAACGTGCATTTAAAATTCAAAAAAGTTTATATAAAAAATAAAAAATATTAACTAGTCGTCGTCACTATCCGTTAATAAAACTACCCTTGGCATCATATTGAAAGTCGCAATCGCAGAACACTATGGTTGTGTTCTGCAAGTGTTTGGTCAATGCTGTATGTTTTAAATTGTTCTTTTTCCAATTTTATTAATTTGTATAACTCTGGTTTGAGCATACTTTCCTCGTATGCTATGCCTTTTCAGGAACTCTATCCTAAATTTAAAAACAATAACAACACTTAAGTTTAACACAACAAAAACAAAAAGGGTTCTATTTTCGTGCACTGAAATGTAATCGGGAGCGAACGGGACGAAGGCGCGGTGCGGGAGGCAAGGGTCGACTGATGCACCAATCGCGCGCTCGGATCGATGCTACCTCATACCCCGCGTCCCGCTTGACCACCAAAGAGACCTAAAAAACGACTTGTGCGCATCTAACGACTTTTGCCATCTTATTTGCCGGTGATTATAATGAGAAACAAGCTTTCCAATTTATGTTAAGGTTTAAAATATTTTTAGTTATAATATTAATACGTGAAGCAAATACTTCGGGAATATTGCGCACAATGAAGAGTGTGAAATTTGACTAACATAAAGTTTATATGGTGAAGGAGTTCAGAAAGTTAGAACGAAAAGCGAACACAAATATTATTAATGAGTCTTTGGAGTATACATTGTGATCACTCTTTTAATATAATTCAACAGCTGAAATATTGTAGGATGTTAATTCTATCTGCTTCAATACTAGTACAAGTTTTGTTTTACTTTTCCAGCACCTTTGGACGGTAGCTGTAGAAGAGGCCCAATTGATCCATGAGCTGCGATTAATGAAAGACTTCTACCTGCTGGGCCGTGGTGAACTGTTCCTGGAGCTTTTGAGACTTACAGCGCCCATGCTCGATAAGCCTACTGCTAGAACTTCTACTAGAGGTGAATATTGTTATTCAATTGGTAGCCATGTCCAGTCCACCAAACAGTCTTGACTTAAACACTACTTTTTTCTTCTTGTTTATTCTGTGTCATGGCAATCTGTCTTAGTATACAATAGGCCACTTCCTTGGCTGTTTTTTTCAAATCCGGGTGATGCTGAAGATTGCTCTGAGAGTCTAGACAAGACATTTTTTTTATTCCAGATATGAATCACGCCTTCCAGTTAGCAGCAAGAGCGGTATTCCTAAGCAACAGTGCCGATATAGAGAAGTTCAGTTTCGAGCTACCATATGTGAAGCCTAATGTGTCATGTAATAGTGTTGAAGATGACAGCACCACTGGTAAGTATCACACTGATATTTTAAATACCAAAGTTCCTCGTCCTTCCTAGCCTATAGCGATCCGGAGGGGAGGGTCGTAACCACCACCCCTCCCCTCCTAGGCAATTACTTACCACCTATTACTCCCCCCCCTCCCGCTGGGTTTTTGATATTAAGTAGGTCATAATATATAAATGGAAATCATCATCATCTGCCTAGCCTTTCCCCGGGCGTGAAGACGGAAGATGATGGGGTCGTCTTCCAGTCTTACGTGAAATACTGGTATTCAGCTGAATACCAGTATTTTACATGGAGTGACTGACTTTCTGTCCTCCACAAGGTAGTAGCCAGACAATAAGATACCACTTGGTAAGACTGGATGACAGACTTTCGGGCTTCTGACCTAATTAAGACTACAATATTGAAATGGAAATGCAGGATGAAATTAATGTTTATTTTTTCAAAAACTTACAGATAACGTTTCATTTATTTGCAGTAGCAGATGGCTGGTCCAGCATACTTCTCAAGTACGACTTCAAATGGCCGCTACACTTGCTGTTTACGCCAGAAGTCCTGGCGCGGTATAACGATATGTTCCGACTACTGCTGAGGATTAAGAAGACTCAGCATGATCTACATGCGTTGTGGAAGGCTTATAAACAGTCTAGTAGGTAAGTGCGGCCATATTTGTTGCCCATTTCCGCATCCAGTCTGTCCCAGCTAGAAACAAACGCCGCACCGGCGCTCCGCCCCTGTCCTATAAATAAATAATAAAAAAAGCATTTATTTCAGGCAACTAATAGCACCCATACAACAATCACAAAACAGAACACACACACATAGACAAATACATTTACACTATCGGAAATAGTTAGTAACATGTCTGCTACAGCAATGTCCGATATAAGGGCAATCAATTCTGCCAGCAATCATCGCTAGAAACTGTATTACCTTTACTTTTCTTTTCTTATTTTTATCCACGTAATAAATAATTTGTACTAACAATAAATACAAAACACTTATGTTTCAGGGATTATGCCCATATTCGTGGGACGTTAACTTTACTTATAAGCCAAACAAGTGAGTCTTAAGATGGTGATCATTTTTTAATGAATATTGGCCAACTTTACAAATGACCGTTTGTATGCTCCCTCTACATGTTGGCCCAACATGCGCCAATATTAGTTACAGTATTTTAAATATTACATCTAAATGTTCACGCAAATTGTTGAGGAGTCGTCCTGGTAATTCTTCATCAGCTCTACTTTCAAGCATAAACTGCTTGCTGCTGTATGCTTGGTATTAAAGTATTCGAATCGCAACCCGTGAAATGCTTATTATTGAGCAGTTCCGGTGGCCGTATTGGGTCATCATCATCAGTTCCACTTCATCCTAGAGAAGATGTACAAGTTACTATAAAAAATATCGAAATCGCTTTAAGTGTGTTTGAACGAGTTCCTGCAATAAAATAGTTTTCCACTTTGGTCCAGCCGTATTCGAGTAATCGCGAACATACATAAAACGATGCGACAAGTGCGGAACCCTCTTTTTTTTTAAATCGTTTAAAAAAAAGAAAGAAATTATATTTTGTTACCGATTTTTAGTCTATATTTTTTTTAATGTTCTACAACACCACATTTGTGCTCGACTCGACTTGACTGCTATAGCATGAATTAAATACAACCCAAAAGCTATAGAATATGGTTTAAGTTTCATCACTGGGGTCCAGAATCCATACTAATTTGCCAATGGACCTTTATAGGCTTGACGACCTATGTCGCTCAGCGGGCGAAGGTCTGCCTGAGACGCAAGAGGTTGCGAGTTGGATTCCCGCCCTGGGACAAATGTTTGTACGATCTGCAAAGATTTGTTCCGGGTGTTCTGGGTATTTGCTATGTATAATAAAAAAATATCTATCTATGTAATGTATTAAGTATATCAGCCACCTAGTACCCCTAACACAAGCTCTGCTTAGCTTGGGGCTAGATGATGCTGTGTGGATTGTCCAGCATTATTTATTATATCTATATAGGTAATATCAGTAGAATTTATTTACCTGCTCGTGCCTTCATTAATGTATCTGTCTTCCCAATTCCAGTTTCTCAATGTGCCAACTGCATAACAAGCTGATGTTCCTGATGGATAACCTGCAACACTACATGCAGGCCGACGTCCTGGAGACCAACTTCTCTCGACTGATGGACGCGGTGCACAAGACCAACGACTTCGAGAAGCTTAAGAAGGCACACGCTACGTTCCTTGCTGATGTACTCAGCCAGTCGTTCTTGACTGTCACTTCAGTAAGTTGGTTATAATATAAGAGAAGAGTGCTTGTGTGTGTAAAAGTGTTTAAGACACAACCTGTTTTAAGTCGTTCTTTTGTGCTTGTTGCTGTTGATTGGGTATAAACTTGCAGAAACTGGAGAAATGCAAATAAGCTAACAAAATAGAGGCCGTATACATATCTAGAAAACTATAAACAGATATAGTTTCCTAGATATGAAGCGGAAGACAAAAAAAAAAGTAACTTTTGCGCTGTCTTACAATCCAAAAAGTAAGTGTTATTGTATTCTTTCAACCCGTGTGCAAAAATTTGTCGTAACTGAAGTATTTAATTCAGCTAGATTGAGTAACAAATACGCATTATCCTCAGAATTAATATTTAGAGCTGGAATTAATATTCTCGTTATTTTTCGTGAGGTCCTGGGTTTGATTCCCAGGTGGGGCAAATTATTTTCCAATAAGGATTTTCTCATTAGCAGCCGGGCAGCCTGGATTTAATGCCCGGTTGATAGCAATAGGCCCTATTACATGGGACTTGGAAATAACTGGCGAAATGCGGGTTCTACTAAAGGTGCAGCGGGAAACGGGAAATTATTATTATTATTATTCATTTAATTCAGACATTGTCCATATGTACTTACACAAAATTTAAATAAATTGTTACAAAAAATATACCATATACAAATGAAATACAGGCGTGATTTTATGTTATGAATGAATAATGATATAGATAATGAAATAATTTCGAAGTAAATAATGAAAGTTCCTTTTCTATCTACAGTCTTGCGAAAGCGACTGCTCGAGTGACACGACGGACTCGCTAAACAACCCGGTATTCTGCAACATCATGGAGCTGCTGAAGCTGTGCCACTCCTTCTGCGCAATGAACGACAGTGTCGCAGATAGAGAGGCCGAGGATTATTACATTAGAGGATATTCTGAACGGTTCGTATTCAATGTTTTGTTTGGATGTTATATTGATCGTAAATATCCTACGGCCTACAGTCTGTTCAATGTCATGATGGCCCAGTGGTTTAGGCCTCGCCTCTTGTGCACGAGGTTGTGGGTTCAAACCTGGGCAAGTACCAATGTGTTTTTCAATTCATATGTAATTTAAATGTTTATCTTGGACATCATTGACATCGGTGAAGAAAAACATCGTGAGGAAACCTGGACTTATATAGTTAATATAAGTCTGGAATCGCCAACCCGTCTTGAGCAAGCGTGGTGATTAATGCTTATGACTTCTCTGTATGAGAAGAGGCCTTTGCCCTGCAGTGGGACAGTAATAGGCTGGTACTACTAGCCTACAGTCTGTTCGCTCTTTTTTGTTTGCATAACACATGCCAAAATGGCTCGGCACAAGAGTATAATGTTTTTAAATCTGTGTGTAGTTTTTATTGTAAAAGTGTATTCACAAATTTTTATAACACATTTATTAGAATTCATAATTAAAATCAAATGCGGTCATATTGAATTCCGCTAACAGTATTATTGAGAATAATTGTGAAAACACACGGCTATTTTTTTTGTTATTTTTTTTTTTGTTAAGTATATTATGTAATAATTTTGCACACATTGTGCAAGGTCATTTTGGCGCGTGTCATGTGGTTGCGTGAATAGAGTGTAATCAAGTTTCAGGGACCTGTAGAACTAATATTAATTGCGTTGTTCTAAATCTAAAGCATATCTTGTCTTTTGTCAGTGTGTAAGACTACCACAACCACTTTCTCATTTTTCAAACTATCAGACTCTTATTTCTCGCTATGGCGTCAGATAACGATAGCCAGATTGATATATCGACGACGAATTATCAATATCTCCTATCTACAAAATTGAAACTTTACAGGAGACAAAAAAAAACGTCTCATTTTTTCCTTTAGCAATTATGTATTAGTATACCGTACCGTATTGGTGATTTATGGGATAAATAGTTAAATATCGTGTTAGGAGGTTCTGCCTGTATACGCGAAATAGCATTTTACGTCGATTACCATTCAAAACTAAAAATTGAAAAAAGGTACTCAGGAGGTATTGATACTTCATCGTCGATATGACATATGAGTATTCAAGTTCAGCGCCTGATTTTTTTCGTCAAACTATGTATATTATGCACTCTATTCAAAATTGTCCTAAATTTATTTTTGTTTATTTCCAGGTTTAGCAAGCTAGTAAAACAATTGATGCAGCTACTTGTATCTCTACGCGACCGTCCTTGCGGCGTCTACCTAGCGCGGCTACTGATGAGACTTGACTACAACCGATGGCTTAGTGGAGAAGCGCAGCTGACCCAGTCTGTTACTAACATGTTGAGATGCTGATGACCATCGAATTTAGGATGGTATAGATACCCTGGACGTAATGATCAGGAAATACATGAACCGATATGGTTATTAACGGTTGTTCGGTCTCTGTATGAGGAAGGACTTCTGTACTACATCGGGACAAATGTAGGCTTATAAAGAAGATTCTTTAAAAATTCAAAGCTTATACAATAATGCGTCACGAATGAAGCTTAAGTACGTCTAACTCATGTCTCAATTATGTATCACATTAAAAACAATTTTATATTTTTGTGAATGAATCAATGATACACCTATTATTTTTTAATAACACTCAGACTAATTAAGTTCAACTCTCGAATAACACATGGTTTTATAAAAACTCCGATGTTTTGAATAAAATTACAAAAGTATCAATTTAACTTTTTTTAATCATCTTCATCATCATTAATTTCTTCATCTTGGAGCACATTGGTGTCATTTTCTTTATTATTTTTGTTTAAAGCATGGTCAGCATGTTGCGTCATGAAAGCTTTAGTTAATATACACTTGGTCATGTGGCAGGAACATGGGAGAGGGTGCTCAACTGCCTCTGGGTCCAACATCGTCATTTGTAGATTGTAACTGAAATTAAAGTTTAGTGTAAAGTACCAGGATGTTGTTGGTATTCCTAGAGTCTAGGGCGTAGACTACAGTAAAGACTAAAACTGTGCAAGAAACATATTTTAGGAATACTTTAGGCTTATTAAAAGTTAAAGAATTTCACATCTAGTCTCACAGTCTAAGGCGATTGGCACACTGCACTGTATCACGTTGCGGGGTATGTGGCGTCGAACGACGAACACTGCGGGTGAATGCGTTTTCTGTGTGTTCCACTAAGCGTGTTTTCTATACAAACACAGACTCTTACAAACAACGTAAGAACATGCACTCCCTACGCTACGTGATGCGGTGCAATGTGCCAATCGCATACAGGCAGACTTGGGTAAAACGAAAAGATAGTTGAAAATTTAGCATCATTCAACTTTTCAAATAGAAAAAGAATGCCCAAGATTCTGAAGAGAAACTAAAAGGTACATAGTTTAAAAAATATACCTTCTACTTGTAACCTCAGCTCTGTTCATATCCAACTGGAACGCAATTGGTTCTCCCTGTTCCACCTCCTGCTGCTGCGGCAACACTATAACTGTTTGTTTCCAATGTGTAGGCGGACTTTGTGGACTTGTGTCCAGAACTGTGCGAGCATCTCCTGCAGCGTTAGGAAGCTCGGGGAAATTACACTCGAACCATATGCAGAGGCCTTGGTAGTAACCATCTTTGCTTGCACCTGCAAGTTGGAATTGGAATTTATATTACATTAATTACATTAATATTATATTAATATTACAATTTATATTACATTATTGTACATTAATTCCAATGATTCCATCATTGGAATTAATGTAGTCTTTTCTCAATGGCAAAGAGTAAGATAGTGTAAATGAATCCTGCATTTGACAATAATGCATTTTGCTGAACTATAAACATTTCCAAATCATAATTCTGAACTCTGAAAAAGGTTAAAGCTACATTACTGACCATTCCCTTTAATAATTGTCTTAATTTTATAAGTAAAGCAACTTTCAGCTTTTTTCTTAATCTGATTATTTCTTGGAGAGGGAAACAAAATATCTCATAATGAAAAAGCATTATTATATTTTTCACATAATTATACAATTTTTTTTCATCTACTATAAAGTACATTTATTTAATTTTCTTTTTTCTGTACATTTGTTTACTCATACTTCTTGTTTTTGTCAAAATATCTCAATTTTGACAATGTGTCCAATAAAAAAATATTGGACACTGACAGACAAGGCTGACCCACTATTGAATATACTATGTAGTGATGTGCAATTAAAAAAAATTACTAATAAATTATGAGTAACAAACTGCAGAATGTCAGGAACAATGTTGTTCAACTGACTTCATGAAGCCTTGTGAGTGGCCTACTCATGCTTTGGGATATGGTATGGAATAGCAGTATACTTACCAACAACATGTTGTATGCTGTACACATTTAAATCATGTGGTTCGTCCTCTCTTAAGTTGACCCAGCAGAGGGCCACTTCAGTTCCCAGCAAATCATCAGGTTTTATGGTAAGGATCTCAGGCTTGGTGCCTTTACTTGCTCTCAGCGCTTTTGCAAAAGATGTCATCGATACGCCATGTAGGCTGTCCCAGTTGTTGTATAATGACGGTACACTAAAACATGTATGACTTAAGAGACATTTGATTGGGAGTCTAATTCTACCTGCCCTCAAAAGGCTGAGATAGCAGTAAACAGTGGTGAGGGGTGAACGGAAGGGAGATGGTTTAAGCTAGAAAAAGTCAGACAACTGCCTAACACTGAATCATATAGATTTATAATGATTGTCATAAACAATTGCAGTCTTACCTACATGGTGCAATATAAATAGCAGCACTTTCAGGGAATATTTCTCCTCCATCTTTGAGGAACCTGTCTCTGGCAAACAGGACTGAGTCTAACATACCCTCGTGCAGTAGGTAGAAGCCCATCCACTCTGATACTAAGGCATCTACCTTCATGTAGTTAGGTAAAACCACATCTTCTACTCTACTGTGTATTACCTGCAAATTATTTATAATTTGTCAGTTTCTTATGCTACAATATATAATTGCTACAGGCAACTACTGGCAGAAAGTGCAGAAATATAAAATTCAGCTTTGTATATTACATAGCTCTGAAACAATAACAATATTAAAAATATCTTACCTCTATAACATTCTCAAATTTATTTTCCTTTACCACTTCTTTTGCTAAATTCGCCAAATTACTGGCTTCAACAGCAAAAACTTTTTTTGCACCAGCTTGAGCACAAAATATCGACAATATCCCTGTGCCGCATCCAACATCCATTACAACCTTGTCTTTAAAATATGCCTTGTTATTTAAAATTGCATTTTTGTAAGCTAGGGTTCTTGGCTCATCTTCAAGCATTAACTTATGCACCTAAAACAAATATTTCATTAATGTCACTCAACAAGTTTAAGATAAAATTAAATATATTTCCTTAATTTTTGGTTATCGTGATAAATTACTTCTAAATCTTCATAGCTTGAAAAATATTGCGCCGAATCCACCTCCATTCTATAATTTTAGGGATTGCTTTAATGAATAGCTTCAAACAATAATAAAAAAACAATTATTTGTTGTACACGATACCTAACCTAAAAATTAAATCAAAACATTGCACAGTGTTGACCGCTCACAAAAAACCGTCCAAGTGAGAGTCGGACTGGCGCATGAAGGGTTCCGTAACATTATCTATAGAAACGGCAAACAATTCATAGGTATTGTATGGGAGCCTCCTTAAATATCTACTTTATTCTGCTTTTTACTTTCAACTGTCTAACTATCACTGTTCATGAGATACAGCCTGGTGACAGACGGATGGACGGACAGCGGAGCCTTAGTAATAGGGTCCCGTTTTACCTTAATGGATACAAAACAAAAAATCGTCAAATTAGTTAATTCAGATAATGAGAGCGTTTAGATTCGCCGCTAGAGGCGCTACAGTAGCGTAAGGTCTCCGAAATGTCAAATGTCACAGTGACAGAATATGGAGTGCTAATAATCAAAATTAGTTAACATCTCCATTATGGAATGTGAGTAGGTACCGTCGTGGAAGCAACGCAGTACAAACAGCACGCAACATTAATCACGTTTACGGAGCTAGGCCTACAAAACAACGCAACGTCTGTTATTGGTTTGCCCGCTTCCAACCTGGAAATTTCAACCTGAAAAATGAACTTTGTGGTCAACTGAAAACTTTGGTCGATACTGACAAATTAAAGGCCATTGTGGAAGCTGATGATACGGAATCTACGGCTGAATGAGCAGCAGCTTGCGACGTTAAAACAATATTGGTCCATTTACTTCAAACTCAATGATCACCACCGCGAAGTACGCGTCGAGAAGTGCCTTGCACTGCTCAACAGGCACACAAACTAAGGAATTTTGAACCACACTGTAACCTGCAACGTAAAATGGATTCACATTGCCAATCGCAAGCACTCAGCAAGTTGGCTGGATCCTGGTTCAGCACCTAAACAGTACCCCAAACGAAAACTTACCCCTAGTAAAATGATGGTGTTTGGTGGTCTAGCGCCAGTGTGATTCATCACAGCTTCTTACCAAACGGGATTAGCATTACCTACTGCAGATGTGAAGTGTATAGAACTGAACACAATGATGGTGACACTCGCACATCTTCAACCTTTCCAATCTCAAATCTTTGATCAATCGTTTGTCTCCGCTCCGAATAAGTTTGTATTGCAAATATTTCTCAAAAATATTATGAAAAAGTTATTACGTGGTTAGAACCCAAAAAATCTGATATTACAAATACTATACGATATGACGTACCTTCTTCAGAACATATAAGGATTTTTTAAGTCTTAGCAACTTTATTGTCCAAAAAGACCGAAAATTAAATCCCGACTATTGCACGCTTCACTAGCGTGGGTGCGTCATGAGCGTGGCCTAACTCTCACTACAATTGCTTGTTTTTATTTTCTTTAGAACAGACAGGTTGGTCGGTCAGTCGGTAATATAGTATGTGCGAGTGTGTACAACACCATGTTGATTAGAAAGGGTCCGAATTATTAATGTAAATAACTATTTAATCACTAAACGTAGCGAGAATTTCTTCTTTAGAAATCGACTAAAGCCATCAATTTATACTCTGGACAACCATGTTGAGATTATTGATTGAATAAAACTTCATCTTTTTTTATCTGCATTCTACATTCGTTTTGAAGGAATACGTGCGTTGTTGTATTACAGATTAGAATTTACTATAATTAAGTTTTTCTCTCGATAATGATTTAGAATTGATTGAAATACACCTTAAAAACTTTAATAATTGTGACAAAATGGCTAAGCAAGGAGATATGTCACTGTTCAAAGATGTCTTAGAGCCGTTTAGACGAGTAATAAATACGGACCCGCCGAAAGACAAATTGTCGTCGGCTACAAAACTGAATTTTTCTGATAGTACTCAATCTCTGAAAGATGGTAATATTTTAATTAGTGTCTTATGCCATTGTGACCATATTTCTATTAGAATTCCGTTTTGATTGAGGTAAATGTTTGTAGAGCTCAATAACCTACTGTCAATGGGTAAAAGAAAGTCCAGCCTTTGCATGAATGATGCCTGTACGCCTGAGAAACGAGTACGGGCGGAATCTAGCTCCACGCCGTCATCCGCTCCACCTTCCCCGTGGGAGGCTAAGAAGCTGAAGATAGATCTGATAGGGGCAAAGGCTCAGGTAAGACGATGCATGCATGTTACCTTTTCTCGAAAATAAAAATGTTGCAATTTAAAACAACCCTCTCTGTATTGAGTGTTATCTGAAAATTCCTTTACGTCCTTACCAACTAATGAATTAATGTTGTATAGTCATGGAAATGTGAAGAAGTGCAGAAAAATTATAGGTAGTTTAAAGATTAATACAAATTGTCAACAAAATAATTAATTTATAGTAAAACAATGTGGGGTGTATGATAGAGTTATTATGAGAATATAGTAAATTACACTCCACAATTTTTTGTTCTATAATATAATTATTCTGTTAGTAACTATTAATACATGAAAAGAAAAAAAACATAATAAAGAATCACAGGGCATCAAAAAATTCATCCGCATCACTGTCAACAGGAAAAGTGCCCAGAAGGCTGGCAGCATTGCCATGTTGAATTTCAATGTCTATAAAAGTGTGATGTTTTAAAATAAAACTCGCTTTCTTAATTTTACATCTCAAAACAATATCAAAAGTAATTACAATCTAATACCTCAATTTTTATAATGAATGTAATTAACTTCATTCCTGTTTACTTCACCTTTTCATTTCATCTAACACATCACTATTACACGAAACTTTTTCTGTTAACTTCGAAAAATCAAGTTCTTCTATTTAAATATCTATCATTTAGTTTACCTTCTGCGTCCTAGAGCTACATAAGACTGTTCGGTAGCAAACAACCGATAAGCCTGATATCCTGATGGTCCCAGTCAGGGTAACAGGATATTGTGCCCCACAGCCAGTGGCGGACTAACAGGGGGGCAGAAGGGGCGGCCCGCCCTAGGCCTCCGGCCCTTGGGGGCCCCAAATGCCTCAGCATCCCCCTGATCAAATCCTAAACAAGACTTTAAAAATGTGCTAAGTACCTAACTTGCATAATTTCATCAAGATCAAAACACTACAGCCATTTAGACTTTTAATGCGGTACTAATATTCTTTTAAGTTTGCTGAACCCGTCCAATACGCTGGGGGAATTCCCGTCTTTGTAGCGGGTACTTTGAGATTAATTTTACTTACCAAAAATTTAACGAAATAAACATAAATACTAGATACAAACAAAAAGCTTGTGAAACCATTGCCGCCCCGGGCCTCTGACGGGCTTAGTCCGCCACTGCCCACAGGGTCCATATTGTACTTCTAACTTGTTTTTTTCCATCTTTGTAACATATGGAATGTAGTATATGAAATATTGAGTATATTAGAACAAAGTTATTTATCCTAATGCGATCACTAGTCCAGACTAGTGATTCCACTAGTGAGTAGTGGTTCTAATATCCAGATATTAGAACAAATTATTGTAAAATTTCTACTGTCATCGGCCCTTTCTGCATGTTCTAATATTCAAGCCAAAATCAAACTTACAAAAATTGTGAAAATTACACTGAAAGATTACATACATATTATATACAGGCCAAGGTAATAAAATTGTTTTAATAATACAATTCATTTTTTTTATAGTTAATAAGTTTAGAATCCCGCATAGAAAACCTGCATACTATTCGCAATGAAATGCAAATATTATTTGAAGAAGAGAAAGGTTGTCTTATAGAACAACACAAGAGCGATGAGAGAGCTCTCTCAACCATGGAAGATAGACTGAAACTGATACGAAGGAGAGAGAATGACCTAAGAGATGAATATAATCTGGTAAAAATGTATTTTATTGTATACTCTGTGAAATTTATTCTGAAAATGAGCTTAAAAATTCTGATTGGTCTGAAAGTTAGATTACTCAAAAATACTGGACATGTATTTTTTCTTTTGTCACGTAAACCAAACATGACGACGATATAGTGCGTTGAAATTGCGCGTGACGTCACCCCGTGCTACACTTTTAACGTAACAGTGACGTCACATGCCCCTTCTCCTGAACTTTGATGTGCTGTATATGTGCTATCATTGTCACTTTTTATTGATTTGAGTAAGCAAAAAATACGTGTCCAATATTTTTAGGTAATCTAACTGATGGACTAAATAGACTTAATATGTTTTAACCTAGGACACATTCCTACTGGATATGTTGTTCTATAAATCATTTTATGTATAGGAAATACCTGTTTGAGAATTCTACTGTTTTATAATAAATTATTAGCAGTTTCTTAGTGTTCCATCTCTATCTACTTAAGAAATTAATAAAGGCATCACTCAATTTTAGAAAGACTTGAGCATGATCTGGCAGATTTTACTATGAATATCTATCTATCCAAACTAGTGAAAAGGAAAAAAAAACTGAGTCTTATTTAAAAATATTGTCATATTAATCATCACAGAAAGGAGTCTTCCTATTTTAATCCAGTCTATTTGTACAACAATCCAGCTTTTACAACCAAAATGTATCAAAGTTCCATATCTCCTTTTTAAACTTCTACTGTGGTTAAACTTGATGCAGGCTATGAAAGAATACAAGGAGAACAAAGTAAAGTGGGATACTGAGAAAGCGGAGCTCCACAAAGAGATAGCCGACTTGAATGACAAACTGCTTGAATGTAGCGTTAGCAGCAAGGATCAGCTGTCGGAGATGAAGCGCGACATGGATGAGCTGCTGCAGGTGAACATTGCATAAATAAATAAATATTATGAACAGTGTCTTTGCTTGCTACATGTCACGGGTTCAATTCCCAGACGGAATAAATAATTCTATGGCCTACAGCTTGTTGATGCAGGTCTGGCTATTTGTATATGTGAGTTTAAATGTTTGTAGATACACCCACACAGAAGAAGTTCCTAGTGTGGGGCAACAATATTACATAATACATCCTCTGTTCTTCTCTGTTCTTCAAGAAGTTGCATAAATACATATTATGTTTCAATTTGTTTCTACCCCTTAGGCTTTAGAAGCTGCTCAATCTGAAATAGAAATATTAAAGACAGAGGTAGCAAGGCAAAACAGCATAACAGACCAGAGCACAGCACTCAAGGCTCAACTTGTGAAGCAAAATTTTGAGGTTCTGACCCTCACTAACAAACTTAAGGAGATGGAGTATGAAAGAGGAGCTTACAACGACTGGCAGCAACAGGCCAAGGTAATGGGGATAAATAAACTTACTCATTTAGAGCATAAAATAATTTGTTGATTTAAAAAGTAAAGTACCAGCCTATTACTGTCCTACTGCAGACAAAGGCCTCATCTCATACAGAGAAGGCACGAGCATTCATCACCACGCTTGCTCAAGACGGGTCGGCGATTTCAGACTTATATTAATTATATAAGTCCAGGTTTCCTCACGATGTTTTCCTTCACCAATGTCTGTGATGTCCAAGATAAACTTAGAAAGTACATATGAATTGAAAAACTCACAGTGGTACTTGCCCAGGTTTGAACCCACAACTTCGTGCACAAGAGGCGAGGCCTAAACCACTGGGCCATCATGACCTTTGTTGATTTAGTTAAGCTCAAATCGGTGATCACCCTTAACCTATAGCCTTGTTATCGCTTCTACTAAACATTTTAATCTTTGGGTGGTTTGCTCTCTAAAGGATAATAGAACTTATAGAAGTCAACCTGTGCTGTCTCCCAGACAGAGCATGTTTATCAGAAGCAACATATATTTCAGCATGAACAACCCATGCAATCAATTAGTAAAAAATTTGCAATATTTTGAATCTGTAACTCGCATGAGCATTGGCTTTACACGAACCCCCCTAAGCTAAGATTAAATGTTAACAATTATAATGTTTTAGTAATGATGATGTTTTAGTTATGATGATGTTTTGACGGCACGGTTGGCGCAGTGGCTGATCGATCGACTGCTGCGCCGCGTGTCGTGGGTTCGATTCCCGCACAGAACAAATATTTGTATGGCCTACAGTTAGTTGTTCCGGGTCTGGCTGTTTGTGTACGTGACTTTAAAAGTTTGTAAACACACTCACGACACAGTTTAAATTCCTAGTGTGGGGCAACGTTTTTTTAAAAAATAAAAAATAATAAATAATAAATAAATAAAATAATGCTTAAGAATAATGCACAAGAACTGTATTTTTGTTTTCATTTACCAATATATATTTATTTATCACAGACAGCGCAAAATCGCTTAATTAACCAAGTGGAATTAGAAAAGGAAGTTGGCCGTTTACGTGCACAAGAGCGGAATTTACGGGATTGTATAGGCAACAAAATGTTGTTAGAAGAACAAGTGCAAATGCTGCAGTCCAGGGTCGATGCCTTACAGCCTGTACAGAATGAACTCCATGAAACCAAGGTAATCCTATCTTTATTGCGTTGGAATATGGTTCAGTACGGCACATGCGCCTATAGTAACTTAAATTGACATATAAATTCTGACTTGCTTAGATCAAATAGCCCCACTTGTCACTGTCACGATATAGTATGGTAATGACTATTTTAATCTGTTTAGTAAATATTTGAAATCTTCCCTTGTATTTAATTGATTTTATGAAAACTTACAGCTAATACATTTGAGTAGTAAGAAGTAATATGTAGAAGAAAGCCAATTACAAGTTACCACTAATATAAACTTATGTATAAAAATGACATCTGTACAAAAAAATTAAGAGTTAAACATAGAAAACATTACACAACAAACTTACAATTCAAAGAAAAGGTTACTTATTATAATTTTTTTAATTTGTAAAAACTATTTGTGAATAAATCAATCTCAAAATCCTCGCACACCCTAGTGAACATTCGACGTGGTCTTAAAATATATGTCAAAATCAAAATTCATTTATTCAAATATGGTCAAAAAAATAAAAAAACTTTTACATAAGACAGTCCCCTAAAAATCCCCTAAAGTCCAATTGTGGCTACCAGCTCGGGGATGTCAGTAGACCCGTTCATTATACTAAATAGGAAAGTAAGATCTGCAATTTTTCTTCAACAAAATGGATTAATTTAACAAATTTGTATAATTTACTTGCCAACAGGTTAAACTAGCGAGCATGGAGTTGGCTCTAGACGAATGGAAGGCGGTTGCGAGTGCGCACGGCGTAGAGAACGCCCGTAAGTTGTCTAGTAAGTTGGAGGCTGTGTTCAACAGCCAACTGACCGCTACCGCCGCTTCGGGACAAACTAATTCGCAATTGGCGCAACTAACTGAGGTGAGTTACTTTGTTAAAAATAAGCAGGAGATATTCCTACGTTAACGTTTTTATACAAAATGAATCAAGGAAATAATAACTCACGTATTTGTAGGAAGTAACATCCGCAAAGTTCGAGCGCGATCAGGCGACCGCCAAGCTGAACGAACTGCTCATAGTACGCAAGAACCAGGAGAGCCTTATACACAGGCTGCAGAAGAGGCTTTTACTCATCACGCGCGAGAGAGACAGCTATAGGTAATAGAAGTACGCCAAGTACGAAGTTATTAAAACTGACAAAGTTGTATAATTTCATAACACTCCCAAAAGTATTGCCAATGAGTGTAAAGCAACCTGTACCGCAATACCAATACCGCTGCTTACGTGTGCAATAGGTTTGGTGGGCGTACACTTCCACAATGAGCTCCTGTACTCTCTCATTACGAACTGAGTATAGCACTTTTCACCTCTGCCACTCCTTTCATGGAATCCACATGGAGAAGATGTTGTGTACATAACAATAAATCTGATTTGGTCCCCAGGGAACAACTGGACAGCTACGAGAAGGAGCTGTCGGTGACGCTGTGCGGCGAGGAGGGCGCGGGGCGTGCGGCACTGCTGGGCGCGCGCGTGGAGCAGCTGGAGAAGGCGCTGCAGGGCTACCGCGACCTGCTGGCCACGCACGACCAGGCCGCGCACACCAAACGTAACTATACTGTGTGTGTACGGTGCCGCTGTGCGGCGAGGCGGGCGCGTGGAGCAGCTTAAGCTTTGCAGAACTATCGGTCCTGCGGTGCTATCATCCATCGGCTTCCTGCGATCTTCACCAGATCGTCAGTCTAACGTGTGGCCTACCCACGCTGCGTATTCCGGTACGCGGACGCCATTCGGGAACCCTTTTGACCCTACGACAGTTGGTTCAATGTTCAATGCAATGCCCCGCCAACTGCCACTTATTTTTTGCAATTCTTTGGGCTATGCCGGTCCGATTTCAAATATCGGCCTAACCGATTTTCAGATGACCAGTAAAGCTCAAACAAATATAGCGTATATTACAATATATACACATAGCACGAAAGTTATCACTAATTGAAACGTTTTGTTTTCACAGTGGTGGAGAGTCTCCGCGCCGAGTCCAGCAAATGGCGCGAAGAGGCTGACAATCTTAAACGTGACGTCGCCAAGATACGCGCTCAGCGAGACACGCTGCATGCCAACCTAGAGCGGATTGGTGCGCATTCGCAGACTAAGGTAAATAATATGTTCTTTCCTATGATCTCTATATCAATAACTATAAATAGGTACGTGTCGCGTTAGTCAGTAGGAGGAGGGGGGGGGGGTTAAGATATTACGTGTATCAATGTTTAAAACACGTAATTTTAGATTTAGGGGGGTGGGAGTCTAAAACAATTTAGGAATGAGCAACTTGAAAAAGACTATAAATATGGTTTAATATATACCACTCCTTTTCTTATTACTATCCCCTGGCCCTAGGCGACTAACCCCGTGTAGTTTTCTGTCAGGGATAAACAGGGCTGTCCCTGAAAACACACTCAAGAGCTAACTTAATTATAAAATATCAAACCACCTGCCCACAAGGCATACTAGCTCTAACTTTTTGCCTCTCACGTGTTTTTTTTTGTATCCGATCCACATATCTAGGTGCTGCATTTGACTAACAACCCAGCCGCTGAAGCTCAAAAGCAAATCCAGGCGGAATTAGAAGCTGCCCAAGAAGAGGTAATACGTGAACTTTCATATTGTCATAAAGCATTCATTTACAGAGCCAGTTTGAGTCATGATGGCCCTGTGGTTTAGGCCACGCCTCGTGCACGAGGTTGTGGGTTCAAACCTGGGCAAGTACCAATGTGAGATTTTCAAATCATATGTACTTTCAAAGTTTATCTTGGACATCACTGACATCGGTGAAGGAAAACATCGGGAGGAAACCTGGACTTATATAATTAATATAAGTCTAAAATCGCCAACCCGTCTTGAGCAAGCGTGGTGATTAATGGTCATGCCTTCTCTGTATGAGAAGAGGCCTTTGCCCTGCAGTGGGGCAGTAATAGGCTGGTACTTTACTTTTTACATAAGTCTATCTTAAACACAATCGAAGTTAATTATAGTAATATAATTCCACATAATGGCACTGGAGCTCATAATTTTTTTTATTTCAAGGAGTTACGGCCAGTTTCTTCATCAAACGTCACATGTCAAAGTGACAAGTGACGTGTGTAACGGTTAAATTTGTTTATTCGTTTATTTCTCGATGTTGGTTTTTGTTTATTTTTTTGTTTCTTTTACTGTTACTTTTACTGCTCCCCAAGCTGATGTAAAAGCTAAAGTAATTGTAATTTTTTCAAAGTTATTGGTACAGTTGTAGGTTATATTTTATTACTATTGCTAGTATTATTATTATTGCTATCGTGTGTAAAAGTAGCTCCCCACGATTTTTGGGGAAATTGAGACGTTTGTGTTATGTCAACTCTTTTGACTTTTACTTATACAACACAGCATTATTACATAATTGAGAATGTGTTTCAGTAAAATATATTGTTTAAATGTATTGTTTTCAGTTGAAAAAGCTAAAGGCAACGTTGCGTGAAGGAGGCGGATCTCGTGCCTGCCCCGAAGAAACTCAGCAGCTAAAGCAGCAGTTGGAGAGCAGTCGTATTAAACTGAAAAGGTAAACATCTATTTTAGTTTTTTAAATCTACCTTTCTGGGCAAAGGCAACACAAGGTCCTTTTTCGTGCTCTAAAAACGGCGAAGGAAAGCTCTTACAATCAAGGCCCCATATCTCGCTGTGGGAACATTGAAACGCTGATTAGACCTGCATGGAAGACCAATGGGGAAGTTTCCTTCATGTCTAACTTCGCCGCCAAATCCTGAAAAATCCAAAAGTTCCTGGGCAACACTATACCCCTTGGTAAGACTGGTTGTCTAATTTTCGGTTTTCTGATTACCTGTAACGACTGTCAAAGATCTGCAAATGACAACCGGGACGAATGGCTTAACGCGCTTTCCGAGGCACGGAGGTCATAACGGTCACCCATCCGCAGACTGACCTCGGCAAACGTAGCTTAACCTTCGATCAACCTGTGCGGCTGTTTTTATTTAGCCACGAGCATAGCATTTTATAGCACGTTGTTTAATACGTTATAGTCCTCTATAACGTATTAAACAATTTGCTATAAATATAACACGCCTTGATAGTCAACCCTGCTACATATGTTCCTGTTTAAAATATTATCGTATACGAGCTATTTTATAGCTAACCAATGAAATAACAATTTAATGTCATTTGTTTTTAGGTTGAAAGAAGAGTTCACATCTTCAGCTCAAGAGTACAGAGATGTGGTGTATATGCTGTTAGGCTATAAAATTGACAGGACCGGGCATAAGAATTACAGGTGAGGCATCTAATTAATAGTAGTCTTTAACACATTTGCTGCCTAGTTCAAAAATACAATTTAACTTGTATGTCATAGTGTTTGGCAAATTACATAATGCGTAGGTAGGGGGTGTTTGGCATGTTCACATCTCATCTATAGCTTTTTACATGTACGACTCGGGAAGCGACTTCTGGATACATGAAAAAACTATTTTCGACCCGGGAGCCGGGTGCTGGGCACTAAAATTCATTAATTCACTGATAGACAATGCACAGCCTAAACCGTTGGGTCTAGAAAGAAGCATACATTTGTTTGCAAGGGTTCTTTATGTAACAAAGCCTAAAACTCAATAGGCCACTTCTTTATGTGAATTATTTTTATTATAGTCTTCTTTTTATTACGACTGCTTCGTTGGTCGGGTGGTCGCATGCGCCACTGCTGTGCGTGAGGTCCTGGGTTCGATTCCCGTAGTAACAGCCTCGGTCTGGATTTGTGCCGACCAGTGGCAATAGGCTCTCCCCCTATTACATGGAACTTAAACATAACCGGCGAAATATGGGTGTGCTACAAGTACACCACTGTCTAGCCCTTCGAGGAATGCAGGCATAATGTTGTATTTTTTCTTTTTGTCATTTGCAGAATTTCAAACATGTATGCTGAATCTTCGGAGGAGTACCTTACATTTACTCTGGATGACGACGGCATTGAGATGGTGCACACGGACTACTCTACCACTCTAGGCGATCTAGTAGAGTTGCACCTGCACCAACACCGCTCTATCCCGCTGTTCCTAAGCGCTCTCACTATGGAGCTCTTCACGAGGACTACTATGCAGGAAGCTGAATAAGGGAAGGGAATTAGACGGCTGGGACTTGTCTCACGATTTTTTTATGTTACACGACTGTCGCACGAATGTTTAGTCCTTTCAAAAATGTTTGGATCAGACTTCCCTGTAGTAAATATTCAATAATGACTATAAAATTTATTCGAAGGATGTAACAATGTCACTGATTTTTTAATTAACTACAAAAACTAGCATAGATCATATTGTATATTCATATGCATCTTGGCTAGGTATGAATAGTGGTGCAGTTACGTGCCAAAATATATATAATACACCAAGTGTATTCATGAACTTGGTGAAATTTAGCAAGCCCTTTCTTCATCTTTAGTATTTATTGAAATTGTGAACTGTCGACCGTAAAGCAACGTCGAACATTTGCTATTTAAAAGCCTACAAGAAAATCACTTTTGCATTTTTCTAAGAGTATTGAGACTAATCACTACAATATTTTACTTGTACCACTATTCTTAGTAAGCGATAAATAATAATCTAGACTAGTATTTAATGTCCTAATGATCATCTCTTTTATCCAATAGCTCTTTCTTTCGCCCTATTAAGGGCTGTATTAATAAGCTCTAATTTTTGTATCAATTAAACTTGTAAGATTAAAAAAACAATGTTTTTAGAACGGTTTCACTGTCGCATCCTTCGTTGTTATAATAAGATTTACGTTTAGGATAGTTTTGACATCCTTTAGTAGTTGCTTAGAAGGGATGTTAATATAGCTTAATCATCTAAGTAAGGAAAACGTAGTGAACCAATTAATTGGGACCTAAGCAGTGTGTTACTTTTAGCATGAAGTCATCAAGTTTCTGATCAAGTATGGACGACTTTCTGCGTTCATTGCTCGCTTCAGCGATTGCTTCGTTGCCGTATCGCCTTTTGGTGCCTCAGTGCTAAAAGTTACACGTGTGCTGAACCCTTAGCCGAGTATAAGACATGTTTATTCATATTTATAAAGTAAGACATCGTATTTATCCTTATTGTAATTATTCTTAATATCAATTATCTATCACACTTCTCAATCTCATATACAATAGTTAATTTTTGTATAGGCCGCAACTCCACACAGTATTATCAGTTATTTACGTGATCTTAATGAATGCACCAGGATTACAGAAAAGGCGTAAATAACTTTAGTATGGGCCTCATTTCTGACGCCAGCTCCAAATACGCTGTTAGATTTCGATATTCAAAAATAATTATAAAATATAAAATGTTGTCCAAAATGAGGTCTAAGGGCCTAAGCACACTGCGTATTTTTCACGCGCCGGGGATGCGCTCGTAGGCGCTGCTAACGCAACTACCGTTGCGTTTTCAAAGCAAAACACGAGCCAACGATGCTCAAGACGCGCGTTGCATTGAATACGTGTATATTAAGCGCCGTGTGCACAGGCCCTGAATATAACTTTAAAATGAACAAGTAAAGTTTAAGACGGGAAATTAAAACTTAAAAAAATGGCTTGGCGTCGTTACACCGCCTTTGTGTTGCCAAACTTTGCCTTAGTTTTGCCAAACTTTGCCTTAGTAAAAACGTTTTTCAGTTTTCAATATTAGCCGGTATAATAAGTGCTGCTTTAGTTTTATTAAAGACATTTCGATAACAGTACTTGATGTTTAATTAGATTAAGCTAGCTGTAAAGGTTGATGTAAAAGTAGCGTTACTGCATATCTCTGTGTCTATATGTTAGTGACCAGATCAAAGTCTAGTAGAAAAGAGGTTGAGTAAATAGATGAATGTATTGAGTCAAATTAACTTAGTTGGTGAAACTTCACAGACGACGGATATATCGATATTCCGTCATGTTAAAACAAAGTACGATTTTGCATAATTTCAAACAAATTTACTGCAGTGTTGCCATCCATATCGTCTCACTGATTTTTTTTTATCAATTCATTGTGCGTAGAGTTTTAATGATGGGTCTTAGAGAAAATCGTTGAACGAAAACACGGACAAATTTTAAATAAAATAAACGTTGTGATTTTTTTCTCAGCTGTGTCCAGAACTAAATTGTGACCATTTTGAACAGTCTATTATCGTAAATCAATATTTGAGATAAGTTATTAGCTAATTTTACCCATACCGGCTAAAAATAAAAGACTAATCTGTATTCAAAAGCTTGACAACCATCATCTGGCAGCACAAGACACAACTCTCGTCTGGTTGCAAGATCCTCCCCCTTTCAATGGAGGATGAGGAACTTTACACCCTGTTCTTGTTACCTCTATAGGGTTTTCGCCGGCAAGAATTTGAAAAATTAGTTGCAAAATCATACTTTTCATTTTGTGTTTTCATGGTTTAACACTGATTTATGACGTGTGTAATTATACCAACTAATTTGACTCTGTATACGTACCAGAAACATGTTACATGTCCTCACAACAATGGAGCCGATTCTTTTGTTCACAAGCTAAACATAATTCAGGCTATCTCCATCTTTTGCTCTCTTATGAAAAAAGAAAGGGACGGACATTTATGGGCTGTCAATTTATTTAAACTAAAGCTTCCATACAGTTGACATTTCAAACGCATCGACCAAAAATATGGCGGAGTTCAGGTCTAGGTATGAACTAATTTGACATCTCATACTTAGTTCTTATCTGTCATCGTATCTAGAGCTATCAGTAATAAATCTCAATTTTAAAATTTGAATGATGAATCGACGCCTTTGTTGATATTTGGCGTTTAAATCAACGTTACCCAATATGCTTGTACCTATATTTATGATTGTCTATAAATGTTAAGGTCTGTAACTTGGTAATTAGTGCTAGCTTATCTTGTGTATTCGTTCTTTTTGTGTAAAAGTATTAGCCATTTTTTAAATAACGAAGCTATTATTGTAAACTGGGTTTGTACTATGAATTTCTAAAAACACTTCGGTTACCATGTATTTTCTAACTATTTCGTTCTTCATACTACTGTATTCAAGGAGAATCCGCACTTACAATCAAATCTTAGTGGGATTTCAAGCAGTTTACTAAGTAAGAATAGATCTTTACTTCACATGGATTTTGACGTCACTTCCGGCATTGCCACGTGTTTCGAATTTGCGTTTCTTTTCACGATAAAAGCGCAACAGAAAATAATGAATTCTGAATTAAATAATGCATTGGAAATGTAAAAAAAACAAATCGTTTCTTGACTCCTATAGAATGAAGAAGTACCGAAATAATAAATTAGTTTTGAATAACTTGCTATCCTGGAAATCAATAAAATCGTACAAGAGATTTTTCGTTTACTATGAAAACAGACAAGTGTAAGATTCTTGAAGAATATGAAACTTCCTAGTACATTCCCAATAGTAGAAACTGTAATATTTGTATCTAGTTTTGGATCGTACGTAAATCATTAATACGAATATTTACTTAGCTTTCAATCTATGTTTGGATTGTCGGAACACCGACAGCAATTATTGTAATTCTTTAGAGTCTTTCATTATTATCCAGATAAAAGATTAAAATTTGCGCATATTAAGCTTCATTACGCTTCTTATTAAGCTTCATTACGCTTCTTATTACATATACATGTTTCAAAGTAAGATAATATGATATTTTATCAATTCATGTCTGTAATGGCGGTCATACATTTGTAGGTACTTCAATATAAAATATTTATTTTGTTAAAGATTGACATTCCATTAAATCATTTTTGCAGGCATTGTAACGCTAAAATTACCCATTTTTTACAATAATAAATGTGTCTTTGTGTAAAGTATTGGTTTTATTTTGACAAAGCTGGTAGTTTGGACACCTCGGTTGTATGTAACACTTTGATCTTGAGCTGGCCTAGCGTAGTTGGGAGATTCAATATAATGCTGGGCCAGCTAATAGTTGTTTAGGTAGCACTGACATTAGGGCTGTCGCGTTCTTATATAAAATATGTTTGTGTATTTATCTTTATTCTTTTTAACTATCTTTCGATTATTTTTGTGTGGATAGGATTGTTTTTAGTAAAGTAAAGATTTTTGTGTGGTATGTTTTGAGTTGGTTTGTTTTTGGTCTTGTAGGGATAGAAAATGATAAATCGGATACCAGTGTAAAATATTTATGAAGAAACAAGGACAATATATTATACAAATCATCTAATGTTTGCAATGAATTCAACTACAACAATTTAGTATTATTATAGTCAGACACAGTTTACAACGTGATTAGCACTAGGAAATAATTGACAAGAGCCGAGCTACTGTGTTATGTATTGTTTTGTTCACAATATTAAAAATAAGTACACATATAAACAATAATTATTTTTCGTTTGTAGAAAAAAATTAACATAATATAATTAATTATTAAGCTTTTATGACTATACAATGACTTCAACAACTTGAGAGCTGCGTATTCCCTCTTCGAATTTTCAGAAAACATAAAACAAATGTACTATGCGCAGTGGAAGCGTCGCCCACGAGCTCGCGACATGTCCAATGGCTAGACTAAAATAATAAGTAGCAATAATAATAGTCCAAATTTGATGGATTAAATTATAGTATTAAGTATGCATTAAAGCTTATGCCATCCGTTGTCCTGAATTTATACCATTACATAATACAATGAATAGTAGAAAAACTTGTAACTATTTAAAGCTAAGAAGGACGCCGAGAAAGTTGTTTCTACTACTTTGACATCACACATTGCTTTGATTCATTTGAGAAACTCACGAAGATAAAACTCACATACAAATAGTCTTGGAAACATTTTTGGAAATAATTTAAAAGTAACAATAAATTACTTTTTACCTACAGTCTATAAAAATCACTTAATGTTCAATGTAAAATGTTTCGAAAATAACGATAGTCTAAAAATCTTACATACACATAATACTGAAAACGTATTGTATAACACCCACCATGTCCGAATGTCGATTTGACGTTCCTCGTGCTACGCATTACGAGCCATGTGTAAAGACAAACAAAACAAAACATATAACATAAATTTCATACAATTTTCAATAAAATTATTGCACTAAACTTCATACACGTAACTTAATAATAAATATTGCATTAAGCGTTAACCACGTCTCGTGAAGTAAAATTATTTAAGTCTTAAAGTACTAAGAGTTAATTAAATTTTAAGAACAATATGTCAGTCCGATGAAATTCTAAGTTTTCATCCTAATACGAGCTTCGTTCATTGTAGCGACGTTCAACAAGACGGAGATTAGAATTTATAAATATAGAAAGTACCTAAGTTCCAAATATTGTGCTAACTACAGTCCCTATGTTTAACATTTTGACTAAATATTAAGTACGATTTGGTGCTCAAATTTAATAATGTAAGTGTTATTTATTTAAAACTAGGTATATAGAATTATTTATCTACAAAGTTCGAAAGGGTGCATCAGCTCGACAGATTTATCTAAGTCTACTAGCTAAGAATGTTTGAATTTCAATAGACCTGATAGGTACGGTGTTGAGTCACTAGCAATGAAGCGGTCACTAACACGGGGTCACTATTTAGAATCGATTCCGGTAATAATTAAGTGGGATGAGAGATTAGACCGTCTGTAGTTTAAATAGGATTATCTACTGATTGGAAGTTACAGCCGTTTTGGCACGAGTGACCGCTTTCATAACAACAGACATAATTATCTGCTGCCCAACTTTCCTCATTCTGAGTATTTCAAAACGATGACCCTTTATTCACGCTGAGATGAAACTACTCAAAGACTTGTGTAGATGTATCGACGAGTGATTCTCCAGCCACTGCGCACTGGGCACCAGGCTGGGCCATCGTCTACGCCAGCCACACACTACGAAGCCAGTGGATCAGTCCACGATACTAGAGAGTCTATGAGTGATGACTATAGGACGCGCGTGGTGTCCACTTCGCTCACACTTCTCCCAATCACACTATTGTCCGTTATGTTTTTGTTGCCTGTGGACAAAAAAATACGTTAGGAAATATCTAGTTAGACAATAGTAGTTCTCAATTGGATGTTTAATTTTCAGCCAGTGTGTTGATTCGGGAAATACATTTTTAGAGAAGTTTGTGTAAAATGTAAAATATAATAATATGATAATTCCGGATGCTTGGAAAAGCAATAAATAATAAAACCACAGAGCGCCTGGCGCTCTAAGCAATCAGCACCAATTCGGCTATATATGACCATCTAATATTTTCAATAGGTACTTGCACGGAAATTGTTTTTGTTTCCCTGCCTGTGGATGAATATGAACCAATGCTAGGTTTTGAAGGCTACCTTTGCAGGGTCCAGTATGTAACGGATCGACGACGCGTCCAGCATGGCAGGCGGCGCGCTGCAGCCGGCACCAGGACGGGTAGGTGCGCCGGTCCGAGCCGCACAGCTGGCGCCGCGCCGCCGCGCCGCACGCGCCGCACGACACGCAGCGCGCGCCCGACGCACCGCCCGACACGCACCGCTGGCTAGAGCCGCACGATATTGATGCACATGTTGCATTCGCTGTAACAGTGGATGAATTTGATGAAGATGTTCATGAATTCAGAATCTTAGATAATTTACATTCAATTGCTTGTAATAACTTGCTTGTAGTAACTTCTTTAGCCTTATGTAGTTGAGTTAAATCAGACTTAGTCTTAAAATACCGGCATAATTCTTACCTATACAGGGTCCTCTATACGCCAGCGGCAGGGCTCTGCCCCGCTCGCAGGCAGCTCGCCTCAGAGCGCAGGCGCCGGCGTAAGTTCGTCCGTCGACGGCGCAGACGGGCGTGCCGGCGACGCCGCACGCGCCGCATCGCACGCAATGTGCACCGAGTTCCGCGTCCAGAACGCAACGTTTGTCGCCGCCGCAGCGTACGCCCTCGCAGCTACCCTCTGCAACACATGCAGTGATTGGTTAAATTAAGAAATTATTTGCAGTAAATTTCAGGTAAATAGGTGCATCTGAACAAACTTCCATGCTAAGTCAGTGTTCACATCACGGACGGCGGCGTTAGCCAAGAGGATCTCTTATATGTAGGTACGTACGATTAAATAGAGGGGCCTGATATTTGGTTTCCGAAAACTAAATACTTGGACAAATTTTATTAATTTACCTAACCAAAGCGTAGGTAAGGCTAAAAACTTTAATTGTGATTGTTAGCTTACTAAATCAATACCTAATTATAAAACATCCTGTGTGTGTGCGCAAGCGCACTTCATTTTACAGTTATCATTTCAATCGCTGAACAGGGTAGTATACTTTAACATAAAAGTCTGCAGCACCAACGACTATACTTAAAAGCCATAAATTCGTGCAAGATAAAGTTAATTGTAACTAGGCAACTTTCTTAGGCGCGGCGGTTACATAGAAATGTCTGTGTAACATTATAACGTGATAGAAATCAGTCAAACCGCGTGTAAATCCCGCGCTTTTCCCGGGATTGTATCGCATTGCGGTTTATGGAGCGCTGGTCCACTCCGACGATCGAGTGTCCGACTTTAGAGTAGATTACATACAATTTATCGTTTCTGATCGGACGTGGCCAGTACGCGTCTGCTTTATGTTATAAGATATCTACGTGGGTACCACGTTGGTCTGGCTCTGGGCTGTCGAAGCTTGATGCGTATGGACAGCATCAACGTCGTCGTTGAGCTGTTTGAAAACTGCACATCAAGATAATAGATACTACTTTTATTCAATATACCTACTTATGTGTTACACCGCTTATGGTGCTATCGCCGGTACAAGATATAACCATAAAATGAAAATCTAAACAAAAATAAAACCTAATGCTAACGTACAACCGTTTGCTATTCCTGGTTTCGACGCTAGAGCCAGTAAGTACCAACTTGATAGCTCTGGTTTCCTCGCCATATCAAAAAACCATTAGGCATAACACGAAAACTGTCATGTCATACCCACTAACGTCATAAAACGTATATTTAGCAAGTTACAATGAGCAGTTTATGTCAGGTATACGTTGCGGTTGCGAGGCCTATTCGCTCGTAAATGCAATCAAGTGGTGTGGCGGCGTTTAGAACCAAGTTTACGCTGGTATTATCGCGGTATATTATTCATAATATGGAATGAGCACGTCTGGGGCGACTGCGGTTATGGCAGCCCCACGACAAGACGACGCTCAAACGCCAAGGTGACACGTGGACGTGGAGTCTACGGTCATGTTTACCACTGCTGCATAACGTGTTGCTGCTTCTAATGAACGGACAGTATACGTGGTCAGTTCTACCGTCAGGTCCGTCATATTTGACAGTAAAAATATCGTACGATGTTGCTGTTACTGACTTAAGATCGATCGCCTACATAGCCGGAAGGCGATACGATTATATTAGAAGCAAATCATTGAAACTAAACAGTCTGATCGTCGATCATCCGGTCAGGCAGATTCGTCTGTTCAAAATAGACCTTCCCATGGAAGGATAGCCTACACGATTAGCTACGTAGGTAGGTACTCTCACGGCTTCTGCAAAACATTTAACTTGCATCTTCAAACTAAGATAAGTTTCCGTGTAATAAAGGAGCTGGCACATAAAGTGTTATGGCCACAACCACTACTAAAGTTGCCTGACATTTTAATAAAATTATTTATCCAACTCGTAAACTTGCCAGATAATTGTGTAAATGCAATGTCCCCGATGAAGTAAAGAGTTAAATATTATGAATAATAAAGTAACAACTTTTTACAACTTTTATTTATGAAGACGGGTTTAGAAATAACTGTGCTGTGTAATAGCAAAATGATTATCTGCAGCTATCTTGTACCGTGGGTGTCGTCAAGAGTTATGTGAGTGGATGTAGCAGCACCCATGGTTATAAAGACATCACTTCTCTTCCTGCCAAGCGTGGTTGTCATGACATAGTAATGACCTCGACAATGATTGGAGCCTAAGGTTTCTTAACTAGCTACTACTGGCTTGACTTCTATTTTTGAAGAGGTTTGAACTGGTCTGTTTTTTAATGACCAATAGCTCAGTTTAATGTAGGTAATTGTTCCCAATACATTAATAATATAGGCAATAAGCGGTTCAGATACATTTTAGAGAATAATGACACTAATAGAAAACAAATTGAGTACTAGTAAAGTACATAGACATGTTATGCAAACGTCGTCGATAAAAAAATGTTGTTCATTCAGAATACATTTACCAATCACAAGTGTGATTGAACGCATCGCGTGTAACGGTCGGTGTGTCCTATCCGACTGCCTGTAAATGTACGTATTCTGTACAGTGAACATCATAGTTACAGACTTACAGCAATTACATTCCTTAACTCATCTGCTTTTTGGAAAATATAGAACATGTTTTCTAAGCTTGGTAGAGCCGTGGCGTGACTTGTGCATTATTTTTATTATGAGTATACATTATCCTTTATTATGAGTTGTCAGGTGCGTAGTACTCGCAACCAGCGTGCGTGTATGAACGTAAACGAAGCAAAATGAGTATGAAAGAATCTTAGCAGGTGGCGTTTTGTTGTGTCTGCCTACCCCCATGGGAAAAAGGGTGAGTTTATGTGTATGTCAAAATACCTCGTTTATTCTGTAAAAAATTCATGCAATAGGTTGGAGCTGAAGTGTGAAGTGCAATGACAGCTCACCTCCCTTACACTTCACCTACATTTTCCCAGAATAGCACTGCTGCTCTCGCGTAGAGTTAACTTACACGAGAATTTTAGTCTGTATATTTGTAGGTTGGAAGTGCGCTTGACTACCCAGGACTGGCCTGGACCCTTAGTGTTCTCAGGCAGGAGACAAAGTGTTTTTTTTATATCCCATTTTTATTTTAATTTTTCATACAAAATAATTCGACAATGAAAAACACTCTTACCTGTAATATGACAATGTAATTTAAATATGATGATTGTTTTGCATGAAAATTATATACCTACTCGTATTTATCAATTAAACTTAGATACCTACACACTTTGAGAGTCACACATTAAGACATCTTCAAAACAGGACATTTTTAATTTTTTTTAATTATAGAATATATCTAACCGTAGAGTTATAGGATTTCAAAAAAAAACCCGTTCTGGGTATGACGTTGTGGTTTGACGGCACGGTTGGCGCAGAGGCTGAGCGATTGACTGCTGTGCTGCGTGTCATGGGTTGATTCCCGCACGGAGCTAATATTTGCATGTCCTACAGGTAGTTATTCCGGGTCTGGCTGTTTGTGTATGTGAGTATAAATGTTTGTAGGAAAAGTTCCTAGTGTGGGGCAGGATCATTTTTTTTAAAGACATGAGAAAAGAAAAAAAAGAGGTGTAGGTATTTTAGAAATTCTACCTACCTCCTGCCATTGCGTAAATCCCTGTTTATCTTTTCAAAACCTTTGACGGTAACACGAATATTCATAGGGCCCAGCCTATGAATATTCGCGTAGGTAATTATGATTCGATTGTTTTCAGGTCAACTGAATATATTGCACCACATGCAAAATGTACCTAGGCAGTGCAGACAGACTACGCATTCCGTCATAAGTACCCGCCATTTTCATAAATCTAGTTAGTTTAATCGTATTTTGCAATGAAACTTAGATAACTATACACTTCGAGAGTCACACATAATAACTTCACAACAACACAGTACCAAACAACGAAGAACAATACAACAACAAACAATAAAACAAATAAATAACAGCCATTTTTATAAATCTAGTTAGTATTTTTGGTACCTACTTATTTTTTTAAGTTAGCCTCGTCTTATAAAATAAGTCCTTCATTTATTTTCAACTAGCTTCCGCCCGCGGCTTCGCCTGCATAGTTTGTTGATAAAAAAAGTAGCCCATGTCCTTTCCCGGGGTGCACCTATCTCTCTGCCAAATTTTATAGAAATCCGTTCAGTGGTTTAGGCGTGATAGACGGACAAACAGACACATACACTTTCCCATTTATAATATTAGGTCTTTACCTATGAAATTGCCGTTCTGCAGTACTGGCCATTTCAAATCAAAATATTTTTTGTTTGGCTAAGAATTCTAATTTCAAATTAATTTTATTTTAAAAACATGGATTTTTTTTTCCAAAAGTAGTCATTTGTTTATTGATTAGTGTTACATTTTCATCGCATTTAAATCTTTTTCGTCATCATGGATACGTTAAAAATTCGAGTAATTATGGAATATGAGTACCGTCGTGGCAGCAACGCGGCACAAGCGGCACGCAACATCAACGACGTTTACGGAGCTAACACTACAAACCAACGCACTACCTGTTATTGGTTTGCTCGCTTCCGTTCTGGAAATTTCGACCTGAAAAATGAACCTCGCGGTCGTCCGAAGACTTTGGTCGACAATGACGAATTAAAGGCGATTGTGGAAGCTGATGATACACAATCTACGACTGAATTAGCAGCAGCTTTCGACGTTAGCGTCAAAACAATATTGGTCCATTTGCGTCAAATTGGCAAGGTAAAAAAGCTTGACAAATGGGTGCCCCACGAACTCAATGATCGCCAGCGCGAAGTACGCGTCGAGACGTGCCTTGCACTGCTCAACAGACACACAAATGAAGGAATTTTGAACCGCATTGTTACCTGCGATGAAAAATGGATTCTGTTTGATAACCGCAAGCGCTCAGCAAGTTGGTTGGATCCTGGTTCAGCACCTAAACAATGCCCTAAACGAAAACTTACCCCAAGAAAAGTGATGGTCACTGTTTGGTGGTCTAGCGCCGGTGTGATTCAACACAGCTTCTTACCAAACGGGGTGAGCATTACTGCAGATGTGTACTGTGAAGAATTGAACACAATGATGGAGAAGCTGGCACATCTCCAACCAGCATTGGTCAATCGCTCGTCTCCGCTGCTCCTGCACGACAACGCGCGACCTCATACTGCACAGCAGACGGTCTCCAAGTTGCAAGAACTGGGGTTGGAAGCTCTCCGTCATCCGCCCTACTCACCAGACCTTGCGCCTACAGACTACTACTTTTTCCAGAATTTGGATAACTTCTTGGCGGGAAAAAAATTCAATACCCGAGAGGCAGTACAAAATGCCTTTGAAGAATTTGTTGCCTCCCGTCCAGCTGATTTCTTTAAGAAGGGCATCAATAAACTGCCACTGCGTTGGCAAAGATGCATTGATTGCATGGGTGATTACTTCGATTAATACAAATAAAAAATACATGAAAAAAATTCATTTAAATTTTTTCATACAAAACGGCAATTTCATAGGTAAAGACCTATTATTAATAAAGACATGATAAAAACATGAGAACTTAACTTATTACGATTCAATTTAACTAAATATTCCTGCCACTTACATAGACGTTTACATATCCTAGAGGTAAGTAAAATGAATTACGATGTGTTTAAAAATTGCAGGTCAATACAGAAAGGTACAATTACATCAGGTCCTTACCCACTATTTACCTGTAACACTGCTATTAGTTAGCTTAAGGGCCTACCACCAACAAAAAACGACTACTCAAAGTTGGTAGTAGCGTACGGGCTACTACGAAAACTCGAACTTAGTCACTACACTAAAAATCTCGATCGACAAACAAGACGGTACGGGTGGATACTAGGGATTATGTTGAGTCCTCTTCCTTCCTTCGCTTTCTAACTGCTGATCGTCGAGATGTGTTTGACTAAACATTTTGACTATCTTTTGTCTGTTGTAGTAGGAATGTGGGTAACCTTAACGTCGTTGCTTTTTTACTTAGTCAGACCATGGTATCGCATGGCGTCTTTTCTTCCATCGATCCATATAGTTTCGCCAGGTTGGATGGCTTTCTGTCAAGAGCAATATCTGTGTTTAAAACACCATCTTGCAAAACATCATTGATCCGTATCCCAGTGTTTTTTGTGAAAGTTACACGAAAAGAAAATGATATTTCTCGAATAGTGAGTGCTGAGAACTAATAGTAGTTACCTAGTAAACTCTCATTCACATTCATGCACCTCGGGCGAGACGCGTTCGTCCAGACGTATCGTGCATCGCAATGAGCCATTATTGAGTCCTGATCCCAATAGAGATGTAGCTAGCCTTCTAGGAACACGCGGGCAATTTACAAGCGCGATAGTAGGGGGTGTGTCCGGTCATTACAGCAGTCAGGATTAATGCACCCGAGCGGGAATGAACAAAAGAAAACCCGCGAAACTCCCATTTAGCGAGCCAAGTCAAAGTTCCGTGACTTTCAATAGGCGATTGTTCTGTGCAGGCCTAGTGTAGGCGGTAGGGGAAAATAAAATATTGGTTAAGATTATAGGTAAGTAACTAGTTGATATTTCCTACCTACCTATACGTCGGGGAAATTACAAAGCTAAGACGGGAATGGTAATGGATAATGCGATGAACTAATTTTCATTTTCCGATGACATACTCGTAGGTGACTAGCATTCCAAATTTGAAAACCATTTCCATTTCCATAATAACCGCGAAAGAGTCGTAGAGCATTGAGGAACTTTTTCTTAACTGTGTCATTTTATTTTATTTTTACAAATTAGATTCACAATTTTCTTTAAAAGTCTCATTGGGTTAGGTACAAACCATGTTTTTTATAGTTAGTAAAGTAAAAAGAACATTAGAAAGAAACGTAGAAATTAGGAAAAGCTTGTTCAGTTTGTGCATCGATGTCTCTTTTACCCTCCTTTTATATTTATATTTTCGAGAACTATGTATTCATTTAAGTATATGTCTATGTTTACATATTTATATTTTTAAACGACTTCATAATCCAAGACATTCACTTAAACATACATATGTACTTATTCTTCCCTTCTTGTTCTCACTGTTAATATGTCGTTTCCTTATGTGTAGGTATCTGTGTGTACATAAATAGTAATAAAAAATAAATACACGGTGCCAACGTTTCAAGGGCTGTTTCCTTCCAAAAGCAGTCTCTCAATATTCTCTGAAACCTGTGTAATGCACCTAATTTAAATTCTCATTACAATTCGAAGGCAAAATTCAGTGAAACGGGGCAGGCCATCAATGCCATCGGTTCGTTACGTTTGCATGATCGCACGAGAGGTGCAAATGACGCTATTGTGGCGCAGACGCAGCCTGCGCGGTGACTTGCGCGAATAATACGAAAGCTCGCCAACACGCCATTATCATTATGGCATATGTCAGCGACAACAATCGCGAATTGGAAACGTTAACATGTTCTGAATTGTCATGCTCCGGTAATATCTGCGCGTGATGAGAAAACTGACCGTGGCCATTGCAAATGACTTAAAAATGCACGTCATTCATTATTTTGTATGAATGAATGAAGCCGAGTGCGTCACCGCTGACTTGACCTTATCTAAGGCCCATTACAGAAGATCATTCAAGACTCAAAACATGACTTCAAACTAGTTTCAACCAACCAAATGGCTCTAAACGAGTTTTAAGTCATGCTTGAGCCTTTAGTGACCTTCTGTAATACGGGACTAATTCTGCTTTAGTTTTCGCGCTTGAGTACGAATTTTCCGCGCCTGTATGAAACATTTCCATCGTGTTTCCGCCACACTTCGACGTTCTACCTACAGAATCTGAATACCAGATTGTTGCACCCGCACCTTAAATTAGAAATGATTATTTGTCAGACCTAGATATTGTTATTCTCGTGGATTTGCGTCAGAGCTTTGTGCATTTCAACATTCTGGGGGCGATAAGCGTGGCTAGCGGCTAGCGTTTGCTTCGGTCAAGCATGAGCGCGCCAATAATTTGCTAGTAAACTTTGATGGAGCTTTAAGCAGTCGGTTTGTACAGGTATTATTATATTTATCCAGTCCGCTAGACAGTTACTAGGTGCCCGCGATTGCGAATGATGGATGGTGGAGCTGTTGCCAAGTGAACGGCAATGAATCATGTCCTATTTATAGATGTAGATAGATACGATTAATATGCAAGTTAAGTGCAGATGTTAAAGATAATAATTGAATGGCGATGTACGCAGCAATAAGCTATGCTGTAATTTGTGTATGATATACACCACGTTATTAATAATCCTAGATCAGATTATGCAGACGGAAAGGTAGGGGCTGATTCTGCGAATAGTCGTGATCATGATCAATATAATGTATTCAACGCTTGATTTCGTCAACTGGCATAAATTGGTTTGTGTGCAGTTGATTGTTTCAATGCGGTTGAACTATTTGTTCTATCATTAAATCTACAGCAGTGTGCAAACCTTCTTTATGGGCTGAAATAAATGAAGATTTATGAGTTATTGTAGGTAATAACTATTCATGCTTGCTCTACGTTCATTTGTGATTTAACTACGAGCTAATCATGTTTCTACCTCGGTGCCAGCAGATTTATCTATCTAGCTAGATTGTTGCGTGTGATTCAGTAGTACGGATAATTTATGTCAAAATTTATTTCCGACAACAGAAGATCTATTAGATTATTCATGTATGACTTCTCGCGTGTTGACACTAATTATAATTTCATTTGATTCATGTCCTAACTCCGTAAGTACTGAAAATTTTCCAGAAAGCAATTTTTGATATCGGGGCTGCCTTAAGGCTGCGCATGCTGGTTATTTTTCCAAACAAACGTAGAAGGGTGACTTCACTATTCACGTCCAAAATGAAGGATGGTAAAGATTTGCCCTTGAATCTTTGCTAAACACACTTAAATAATCGTAAATTCGGAAATTGTAAGCCACGCATTATCCACATTTATACGCATCTTTTTAACGTAAGTAAATATAATTATCCACTTTTAACGTCAATTTTAACGCAACTTTTAACGTTAGTAAATATCGTTAGGAGTTTAAAAAGTGTCAAAATAATCATCTAATAGGCATATTTCGTGAAAGTTAAAATATTGTTGTTGTTGTTGTTATTGTTTCTAACACTAGCACTAGCTTTTAACTTCTCATCTGTACTTATCTGACAGGTTGCTTGGTGATATTTCATCAAGCATTTTAGCCAATCATTGAGTTGGTTCTAGCGGCATGCGCACTCTTATATTTAGTCGTTGGTGGAGAATCTTAAGTGATATATCTTAGAGTGCTAAACAGTGCGCTTATAATTAGGCATTACACTTAGATGTCCCCTAGTTTTGGTGGAAACGGGCATATATTGAACTGGTAGTCATAATGAGCCTTATGTAACAGTGTGGCCACATAGCAATCAGTAAAAATGATAAATCTGCCAAGTATTCTATGAAGCCATAGGAAACTCCAGCTCAACTGCTGATCCTATAAATTTTGTAGTGGGTGCATTACAAACCTGGCTACCTGCCCTAAACAAGGATGATGGATGGCCGCGCGGTTGCCAACTAAACGACAATAAATCATTCTCTGATTATTATATTATAAATTAATAGGGACGTAAAGTATCGCGCATAACTGTCAACCTATGACGGACTCACGAGTCAATAGTAGGGCATACAATATTGAGTTAAATTTAGCAACGCATGATCTCGAGTGCTGAGATCTGTGGCCCGATCTCCATTTTAAGATTGAGATCTTGCTTAAGTCTAAAATGATGAGTTTTCATCAAAAAAACACCTATTTGAGTTATATTTGACTACTAAAACAACATGTGAGTCATTTATCTACCGAAAAAACAACAACGTTAATTTAAGTAATACCTAATTATAAATCCCTTGATTAATTAATATTATTTTGTCAAAAAATATTTCGATCCTTAAATCTTGAAAAATGTTTGTGAGATCGAATCTTGCGAGATCCAGATTGCATTACCAAGTCTCGCAAATGGATCATCATCACCTAATATTCTGGTAGCCAATCTGATTTTCTACGGTGACATCAGCATTCGGTAATTTTCCTAAAATCCTATTTCTCTTACAATATATATTTTAAAGGTTCGTGTCGCTTTTGGATAATGGATACTGGAGGTGGCCACGCTAATTGTAGAAAAACTGAAATAAAACAAGCCTTACCTTGGCAGGGTCCCGGGTAGTCGAGCACGAGGTGTTTAGCTGGTCTCCGACAGGCGCGACGCCGGAGCCGGCAGAGCGAGGGGTACGTCCGGCCGTCGCTGCCGCAAACGGCGCCGACGCGGCGGCAGGCAGCCGCGCAGACACAGCGTGCGCGACTGCCTCTCACCACGCAGCGCCGTCCACTACCGCATGACACTCCGGCGCATGATTCTGTCAAAAATGAGCAAGTTGATATAATTGCAGGGTTTTTGGAGAATTGGGGATGCTTTCACTACTAGCTATTCGATTTTCTGCCTCACTTATATATATACTATACGTTCCTGCGGCTGATTTTTCCTTAGGCGGATCGGGCAGTTCAAAGCCTGCATGTACATTGTACGTATAATTATGCTGGCTTTGAACCATCCGGTCCTTATAGTTTAGGAGACTGGGAATAGAAAAAGTCATGTGGTTTTTTTTTCAAGTTATTATACCTATAGGTAGGTACAACGGATATGAGTAGGGCCATAAATCCATTGATAATCAACCGAAAAGTTTTCACTGAAGAAATAGAATTTATTTTGAAAATATCTGCCGTTGCTAAAGTATGTGGTCTTATATATTAATCACTCAAAAATTTAAAAAAGTTGTGTAAACATCCGCTTGATAAATATTAACGATTCGGATGTAGACGTTGGCGAACACGTCATGCAGATAGATCTCGAGGCATTTAGATAGAATTGAGTATTTCATGGCTCACGTGGTGGCCAAATATGTAGGCGCTGATCAAAGTGAGATATCAAAAATACTCCGCTTTTGAATCGCTCGTTGAAGACTAAACTACAAGAAATTGCCACATTGCAATTTGTTCAAGAATTTAATATTTACGATGCATGACAAGACATTTACGAGTCACTAATAAGTCGTTCCTTCGGGTTTGCTCGTACCCCACGCATATTTAAAATTACTTGTAAATACTCGAAATTTTTGTGATAAAAACAGAAGCTCATTTATTAGCAATGAATTTAACAAAATATGTGCCCAACAGTGTTTTAGTGACTGTAACGATCGCATTAAAAAATTCAAGTGCATTTTTCAAAGTATAGAAGAACGGTGGTAATCACCTTTCGACACTTTGTTTTAGGCGAATAATTCCATTACCCTCGTATAGTATTTACTAAAATAAAAAGTATTTCTTCGTCTTTATATCGCGACATTAAACCAACACAATAAACCAGATACGATAAATGCCTTACATAAGATCTCTCTCTGCCAAAACAATTCATTTAATTGAGAAATTATTTGTTTATTTCTAAAATCACATTCCTCCTACCTATTTGAAGTTCTGCCAACTCTCTGTTGATTCGATGCGCAACGTTCATCTATCGGGCGATGCACTCGACGTCCCAATTTTATTATTTGCTAAACCATGTTGTTGGTTATCAATTAGCAGTCGGATATAGTTTATCTGTTAGTTTAGTGGATTGACGTGATGGGGCTTTAGGCACGTCTGTCTTTTGTCGGTGTATTTAAGCTTAAATGTTTTGTGACCTACCATTGTTATTTTTTTTTAATTGTGCCTTCAGTTATGTTCAGCCAGTGTGTTTAAAGTTTCCTCTCTTTTATTTTGCTATCCTATTTGTTCGCGATACACATAAAACTGACTTATCAGATTGAAATTTCACCATAGGCAGGATTTTTGCGATTCTTTTACAGATACATCTAGCCAGGTGAATGCCGTCCGGAGTGCGAAGGTGTAGATGCATGAAAATAGAGACAAAGATGGTAAAACCTTTTTACAACCACATTCTCTCATCATTCAAATTTTAAACATTTTTTATTTATTTATGGAATTTGATATTTTTATTGAATTTGACACCATGAAGAAGCTTGTGTCTCTATCTGTGTAGAAAGCTAAAATATCATAAGTACTCAGGAACAAAAGGAGCTGAATAGGTCTGTTTTGTGAATTACATGGTAACGATTAACGGTAATTCAAATAATTGCAAGCAGCCAAAGCGTAGTCTACATTTACTCTAAAAGTCGTTCCGTTCTTCACACGCATACCTAATTTTACCAGGATACGGCGACTAGATTTATTAGATGACGTCATTCTTGGCTCAAATTACTACAACAACAATACCTACTTTGAATTCTAATTGGCGTGTATTTTTCATAGAACCAGCAAGCCCGGAAGGATGTGGCCATGTCTTCAATTAACTAAGGAAGCAGCTTCGACGAACTGACGCAAACTATCGCGAGAAAACCATTAAATTATAAATATTTAAATACGTATTGTGCTGGCAGTTAACTAGCTCATTGTCCACCGGGTAAACTTTGTCTTGCTTCCTTTAGACCATAAATTAAATGATAAAAGGAATGTCTAGATAATGCTCGGATAGTTTTCTCTCTACTTTTTTTATTCTCAGGTGCAGATATTTTATTTGAAGTTTTTAGTAAAGTATTTTGGTCTTTTTTTGGTCCTTCAAGTCGGATATTGGCAGAATACGAAGATGTTGATCTCTGAAGATGCTAAATTGGTCGTGAGCGTGACAGAAAGTTATTAAATTATGTAATTGGTGTTTTGATTATATGTTATATTTAAATTAATTCGTATGTCCTGAGAATTTATCTATCTATCTATTTCTATTGTATTGGACCATAGTCAAGGGATTTATGAATGCAAGTTAACTGTCAAGTTTCCTTATAAATTCTAACACTAGCCTCAACACTAGTACTGCTAACTCCTAATTGTCAAGTAAAAAAAAACCTGAAGTAAAACTTCGTCTTACCAGCACAGGCAACACAGGGCACTCCACCAGAAAGCGCTTTATAAAAGAATATCTCGCCGCTGTCGAGGTCGCGGGGGCTCCAGGCGGCGGGCGCGCGAGAAGCGCCTGCGCAGCACTCAGCTCGGCCCACGCGCAGCGCTGCCACCGAGCTGCAGCGCCCGCCGCGGTCCATCCCCGTCCAGCAGATCCCGGCTATGGACAAAAAAAAACATTTTTTATTAGATTAAGCTAATTTAGCATCTAAACCAAGTGGTTAATACATTAGTCTTTTTCATGAACCCGCGACTTTACTTGAATGGATTTCATGTTTTCCTTTACAAATCCCAACGCAGTGAGTGTTTTTGTACAGGATAATATGAAATCCTTTCCCCTTTCAAAATTATTTTTGCAAATTTTACGATCTGCCAATGCTCAAGATCTCTATGATCTTGAACTTTGGTAGATCGTTAAATTTAAAAGGAATAATATTTTTAACGGATATCCTCACTTTTAACCCCCACAGGAACAGATTTTTCAAAAATGTTTTCAAACGATGCCATCACTTGACTTTAAGAATATTTATATCGTATTTTGAGCCAATAAAGCCACGCAGTAACATTCACCATCAGTCTCCATAGAATAGAAGGCAATGCCTTAGTAGACCTTAGCCGCGGCAGTATGTATAAACAGCCCAGTTTCGCTGTATCTTATCAGCTTAAAAACTTCCTCAGCTGAACATTACTAGATTGCAATACGAAGGTATAATAAAACGTTCGCTCCGGGTCCAGACTAAACATAAATTGAACAGATGTGTCTGGACGCTGCGCTGCTGCACAAGCGGCTAGCTTGGAGCGCCGTATTCGGTCGGATTCCTGCGCGTGAGTCACGGGGCACGGCTGCGCGCGCCGCCGACCGCGCTAGACGACCGCCAGACACTATTTTTCAATGTGCGCCCGCGCCCGCCGGTCGGCGACGCGACCGAACGACCGCAACCCGACATGCCTATAACTAGTAATCGATTGACTTTTTACAACTATTCGTTCGAAAATACGGATCTAAGGACGAACTTTATAAAAGTTTGATGCTTAGTTTAATGATCGATGAGGAAAAATTGTAACATGTTAACAGTTTTGATTGATCGTAATCTCTTACGATATTGTTACATTCAGCCGTCTGGCTTACACTTTAATTATATTTTGAGTAATTTCGTGTGGGTATTAGTTTTATTAACTTCGGAGAGACTCGGCGACAGGCTTGAATGTTCGTGAAAATCAATTTGTCGTGAGATACATTCTTCGTAGACTGGTGTAGCCTTGATAGTGTGATGTGTAGAAGTAATAACTCAATCTCTATATCTCGAAGTCTTACTGTTTTAATTAAAAATTAAATCTTGTGGTATCAGAAGTGAATATCTCAAAAATGCGTGAATTAATGAGAATGAGGGGAATTCATGTATTAATGTTTTACAAATACTAATGGATTCATTTGAATTAATTAAGGTTCATAGATACATATATTATATAGGCTTATTTTTTTTTTAATTAAAAAAAATATACTTCGATTTTGGAATTTTTAAAAATCGTTTTGGTAGATACGTGCATTCTGTATGAAAATCGAGTCTAGCTAGGATCTAAAGTAATAACTAATCTAACTGAATTTATTTTGAGCGTGTTTTTTTTTCAAATACTTCCATCGATAATACAAGGTAGGTGTAGGTAGTCTTAAACTGTTTAGTCATATTGCATAACAAATTTTCAGACAGTTACGTAATCACCCGTTATTTTGCTCAAAATAAACCAATGCATAGGTGATTATAGTGCTATTACCTGGGTTCTATTCTAGACGCGAGTTTCTTAATCAACACTTACTTATTATTATTGGTCGGACGTATTTGTATATGCAACTTTATTCAACACGTAGGAATATATTTCGCGGCCGTCTGGGATTGCAACGGTTTCCATGGTAACCGGTTGTTGTTGGGCCTACGCGAGAGAACTCGACTCTCCCATCCTGTGTTTTCCCGGCTTATGGCAGGTTTAAAGGAAGTAAGCACATGTTTTTATTTGGCCCTAGAACTTGACCTTCGATGTTTGATTAATTAATTGTGTTAAAAAAAGGTAATCAGCTGTTTACTAGCCTGCTAGAATCTGTAATTATTTCAACCGACTTCTAACCGATTCTGATAGACGAAGGTCCAAAATTTTAATCTCGCTACGTCATGGATGCAGGAGAATTCATTCTCAGTTGTTATAATAGGGACAAAACGATATGGTGAGAAAATATATATAAGAAAAAAAAGGAACAAAAATTGTCGAAATGGACTAAATGGTTTTTGGTTTTGTTCAGCCTGATAACTTCCAACTCTAACGCTACAACCAACATAATCAAAATCAAAATTCATTTATTCAAATAAGACTGAGAATCCGCACTTTTTAAACGTCAAAACGTTTACAAAAGACAGTCCCCCAAAACGCCCACCCTTCACCACTTCCTAGTGTTTTTGCTGGGAAGAAGAAGTGGCGGAACAAACTCCCCAGCAATAGAAAAATAATATAAATAAAGCATAATGATATGTATGTAAGTGTTAATAGCCACCGGCCTTTAGGTCAATCAATAAAGTGGCAATGCACGTTCAAGAGTGATTTGCGAAATATTTAAACGGTCGTACCACCGTCCATATCATAGTAGTAGTAGTACCAGCCTATTACTGTCCCACTGCAGAGCAAAGGCCTCTTCTCATACAGAGAAGGCACGAGAATTAATCACCACGCTTGCTCAAGACAGGTTGGCGATTTCAGACTTATATTAATTATATAAGTCCAGGTTTCCTCACCATGTTTTCCTTCACCGATGTCAGCAATGTCCAAGATAAACTGAGAAAGCATATCATAGTAAACCGACAGAATTTGGTTTTCGATTTTAGCTATCAGAAATATCCAGTTTCCAGTTCCAGTTATCCATCCATTTTAAGCCAGTTACGTATTCGGCAAAAAAAAATTGGTTTCGGCACAAAAAATAGGCTTTACTCGCATATCAGACCGCTTATTAATAATAACGCTATTGAGAAAACTAATAAGTATTTTTTGTGATTTAAGTTCAAATGGTTAAATTCAATGGTGACATGATTGATCCTGTATTTATTTGACCAAATAAAAACGGTCAAAACATTTATTTCTTTTACGATTTCTGTTTTGGGCGACGTCAAAGTCAAACAAATAATTTCAATCAAACCTTTGCAAGACACTTTTGAACTCCGAATTCCGTTTTCGTTTTCAACCGAAAAATAATAAGTTACCATTTTTGGTCGGACTCTACTGATTGGTTAGACTGTGATCTCAAGCGCAGCTACCGTGCACATCTTGCACGGTTTTGATTCGGGCTACGCGATGGGGTTTTTCGTTTTTAATGAAACCACGAAACTTTAAATTGATATACGGAGCGCGTTAATGTCCGAAGCGTGCTTGGCCGGTTCTCGGTATTCAGACTTCAGTACTGGCAGTAAACCACCTTGGGAGAAATGTAAATATATTCGAATATGATTTTAGTGTGGCGAGCGAGGACGTTGACTCCGGCGGACATAGCAGCATGTTGCTTATATCTTCGTGGGCTAGAGTATTGATAAGAGCTATAGAGCGCTACAGTCCGATTGGTTTGCAAATTGCCGTTATTTCCGATGGGAATAAAAATAGCGATGTATTTTCAGTAGCGGTCTGACTAGTACTTATGGGCTATTTTTGAACTTTTTAATTTCAGAAATTGAACAAAGTAAGCGTTCGTGGCAGAAATGCACAAAAACTCAGTTCTGACGGTTCTTGATTCCAGTCATCAGTTGTACCTACCTAGAGGTACATAAGTTAAGCCTGAACGCTTTGCAAATCACTCAATAAAGGTTCTTTAATACCCGTTTTCATCAACACTGGCTGCACCCAAATGTAATAAAAGCGGCACCACATAATATGATGATAAATTCAAATAGAGAATAGTCTGTTTCTATGAAAACTCTGTATTCTGATCTAATTGGATACTGGCCATTATTTTCATTTTTACCAGCCAGTTCCATCCTCTTCAAGCGCTCTACAACGCATCTAAATACTTCGCCCGATAGGACGGTTCCGTCAACTTTGGCGCCACAATTTAGAGCCGAGATCCGGTTGCGATTGTGTGGGTGTGAGAAATGGCAACAAAAAATGTGTAGCGGTCCAAACGTAGGCTGTGCATGGCTTGTGTGTTGTTATCGTCACGCTATCGACGAGTTAGGATATGCCGAATGACAGACACGTGGCACAGTTCGGTTATAGCAAATGAAAATCAAATCTACGGGGCATCCCTCGCTGTGCTGGTTAAGCAAGAAACTTACTAGTTAATAATATTTCATATGTTGTGCCTAGAATTGTAATCAGACGAAATGTGCGTGCTTACCCACTTTTTGCAACGACTACTAGCCGAACACATGCTGGTGAGCCAGCTGCACTCCGTCGACTAGTAAAAATTAATAATAAGCACTTTAATCATTTAGATATCTTCTTTCTGCCTCAAAGCAGCTTCAAGAAAAATAGTATTACTAGTTTGTGCGATGGTCACAAACAAAATTAAGTGTGATAAGTAACTAAGCTACAAAGTTTAAGAAACCTACTAAGTATTTAAATGTAATTTGTAATTACCTATCTATATAATAATCCACACAAGTAGGTAATGTGTGGAAACGTTGTTGATTGTACATTTACCAATATATTTTCTTTTTCTTGATTGTAAAACATATTGTACAATGATTTTGTTTTCCCAAATAAATAAAATAAAATAAAAATATTAATGTTCTATGAAACTATGTTGATATGTCTTCGAGTAAATAACACATCTATGCGATATTCAACTTAGACTTCTCTTTCAGATTTAGTGTAGTAAATGTAAACGTCTATCGAACGCTTATCTAGCAAATTCTACTTTAGGATTTTGATTTGGCTTCATAAGGAAACTGAAATAGGTCAGTTATAGAACCACAAAAAAAAATTATATCTCTAAAAATAATAAATTATATTATGTGATTATGTTGCAATCAATTTGAGACAGTGTAAATTGTATCGATATTTTACTATTTATTCGAAATACTAATTAGGCTTGTCAATAAATTACTTCACAACCCCTACCCCTCACCCCGTTTGAAGTATATAGCGCACCGAAGAGTGTGAGATTTAGCATAGGTCCAAGTTAATGTGGAGAAGGTGAGCAGAAAGCTAAATGGGTCGAATTAAGAGTACTGGGCAACCACCAGTACAGTACAAGTAAAGGGATGCTATTTAAATTAGAACGGTCCTTATAAGCTCTGTGTCCACGGACATAGTGAACTAGGATTAAGCACGTGGCTTTCATGTACTGGTATGACCTGTTATTTCTGAAAGCAAAATAACATTTAAGCAAGTTTCACCATCCCAGTCTGTTACCAGGGTTCCAACGACACCATTCCACTTCAATGGGACATAAAGGTATTCCACAACACACCCAGGAGTTTCAGGAACCATGGCACTAGTATTGCATATTAATTTGCCTTGATAAAAGGAACTGATCGTGCGCTAAATATTAAGTGCGTAATATTTATCCGTGATATTTATCCGTGGTGCTGGATTAGATTCCCAGGACGGGCCCGGTGGGTGAGAACAGGCTCGCCCCCTATGTCATAGGTCTCAAGCACAAATTGTGAAATGTAGTACTATAAAGGTACTCGTTGTATTATAATGTAATGTATAGTATGTACAGTATAGTAGGTAATATAATGTAGTAGAATAAAGGCGCGATGTTATGCAATAAAATAAAATAAATAATGCTGGACAATCCACACAGCACCATCTAGCCCCAAGCTAAGCAGAGCTTGTGTTATGGTTACTAGATGCAGTCATCTAGTAACCATAACATCAACAATCTATGTAATGTATTGTATTAATACAACACTTAATACAATACATTACATAGATAGATATTTTTATTATACATAGGAATACCCAGAACACCCGGAACAAATATTTGTAGATCGTACAAACATTTGTCCCAAGGCGGGAATCGAACCCGCAACCTCTTGCGTCGCAGGCGGACCTTCGCCCGCCGCGCCACAACGGTCGTCAAATGTTAAGAGTATTCGTATTTCTAACCGAATATTCTTAGTTATTGCATTGATCTTTATGATACTATCGAAAAGCATTCAACAAAAACGAATCTACGGATCTTACAATCCATGTCTCTCCAACATCAAACAGTTTTATGACGAAACAGACAGCTGTTGGCTGCCATCTTTATAGTCGCCTCCTATTACATGGGACTTGTACATAACTGGCGAAATGTGGGTGTTACCATAGATCCACCTCTGCCCATCCCTTCGGGGAACACAAGCGTGATGTTATGTTATGTGATATTTCTATTCCTTTAAGAAAGTCTGTTTTATTCGTAGATTTTATATTGCCGTCTGAAGTCCCGAAGGAAACCAGGTCAAGAGCTGAAGTGGCTTCGTAGACAAGGACCCTTCAGACGTTAAAAATGTGGGTCCTATTGTTTTAGAAGTTTCACAAGACAAAAGATATGGCTGCAGTGTAGACACAACAAATACGTTGTCGGTCACTGGAATACCTAGTCTTATTCAGGATAATAAAGAGTAGATTTATGGACGGAGATTTACTTAGGAAAGCTTAGAATCAGATAGCCCTGGGTATCCTCAGCTAAAACTTAAATTAGATATTGTATTATCCACGCAAGTAATATAATATTGATATATTAATAACAGTGTTATAAATTTAAGTATAATGTAAAACAACGTTATCTTATGAAGTCCTGATATAGAACTTTAACCCTACGCATCTTAGTAAAGTTAACTGCAGAATTTCCATCATATCGCAAAAAACTGGAACAAGATATGAAAAAAGCTAAAGGAGCCACAGTCTCCGTGAAAATAGTTCTGTTACAATCCGATGTGTGTACCTACCTACAGATAATATTGTTGGAGCAATTAGCGGGGGAATTCTAAACGATCGTGAAAAACAAACAAGCGAGGAGTCAAGAGCGGGCACGCTGGAAATAGATCAGAGGCGCGTCATCGGCGTCATTGTGTCAACCGTGTGATGAACGGGCACAGGGTTGACTGACGCAATAGTCAAACAAAAACGTATTACAAAAACAAAACTTAAAATGACCCGAAAACCTTTAAGCAATAGGACTGAAAGGTAATTACAAAATAAAAAATACAACCATAAAAACTGTTTGGATACAAGCGATTAAAAAAAAATTGTTTGATTTTCAAATTGCTCGAAGCTGGAATTATTGATAATCTGTGGTATAAAATAAATGTGTGTGCAACCCTATGACTTGCCTATATGAATGGACCAAGAATAGTGGCGTTTAAATCGGTCAGTCTAATTATATTCAGTGGTCGTTTTATTCGCATTATCAACAAATCATTGAACAACATCCGCTGGCTTGATTTGGTACGTCCATATAATAATATTTAAGATTGATTTACGGAACACAACTATTAGTTTTGGCAGAACGTCCGATATGAACAAAATGTCTCAGGTAAATGTTGATTAATTTTAACTTTAGGAGATTTGCGAATACAGTACATCCTGTTTGTCAGTTTATGTTATTATGATTACATAGATAACACAGATGTGATCTCGAAATTAAATATGAGTATTAAGTTTCATTCAGATTTTTTTTATCATACTTTTTCATACAGCTTCATTTGTATATTGCCAATCATATACTAAAATAAGAAAAATGTTCCTATGTATTACTATTATTACACATGTATTTATTTAAGAACCAAAAACAATCTTATTTTATTTTTCTAAGACCGCTTCAACCGTTTTCCATAGACAATACAAAATAAAACAATATTCCCTAGATTTAATACACACTGCGCGGTTAATATTAGTAGTCACCTCATAAAGCCTATAAAGTCATAAAGAAGCTAACATAATCACTATTAATGAGTCATAAAGTTTTACCGCCTTACTTCAAAGTGGCTATGACAAAGACACGTCTAGCTCCCAGACGGCCTAATAAGCCTTCCATAAACTGAGACCTAGGGATGGCTAATGAAATGCATTTACATTCCATAACACCACACCAGTATTCCTCAAAGGGCTAGGTTGCGGTGTACCTACCTGAACATCCGTTTTTTCTAGTTGTGTTGAAGTCCCATGGTAAAGGGGACAAGCCTATGCCATCAACCGCTGTCAAAACCAGACTGCGGGCTGCTATTGACAAATTTATAGATAAAAAAAAAACAATTACACTTTGCCCGAGCATCCAACCCACTATCTTATTCTCCGCAGTAACACTTGCGACTATTAGGCCAACGAGGCGGTCATACACGTATTGTAAAGTACGTCTAGCCTTTAAAGGGTACCTAATTTAAAATTGTGATTGTCTGGCAGCCTCCCGCCGACCTAGTTCTCGTTTCTGGGACAATGAAGGACAAATTTAACCAGGTGTCTGGGTTGAAAGCACATTTTGCATAATATGATAAGCGCCGTCTAGCCGTTTGATTAAATATTTTAATTTTGGGACGTTAAAACAGAATAATTGTAAGGGTAAACGATATAATTCATGTCCCAGTTAAGTTAGTTAAGCGGGCAACCCGACTTGGTTAAGTTATTCAGATTTATTAAGATTCAAACATTAACTATCATAGTTAACATAGATATTTAATTATAATACTTCTCGGGAACTAAGACATATTTCTTCTAAATGGTTTTCTAGAAATGTTAAGAGCAGGATTTAAAATGAAGTTAATCGTATCATAGATTACGGCCCACACAAAAAAACAGGGAACCTGTTATTAACATAATTTAATTCAATTAATAAATGTTATAGAAAAGTATCATATTTTGCGGTTAAAAAAAGTAACAAACCACTTAACGATATAATTATGGTAAGTGGAAGTCATAACTTAAAAAAAAGACTGTCATGTCTCTATTCTTAGAAAAACTAAGAAAATAACACTTTAACGAATACATTCACGTAAAAATATTAATGTTTTAAGGATTTTCATTTCCTCTTACGAGGTACAGAATTTTCTCGAAAATTGAAAATATGAATGATGAAAAAATATTATTATAACTCTTGGACAATTAGCAAAATGTCGGCGACGCGTGGAATCCTAGTAAATCGTATTTTATTTTATTTAGAAAAGCTCGTATCGTATGGAAATAACGAGTAGGATAATTATTTATAATATAACGCGAGAAATCAGAGACACTGTTCGTACAAAAAAAATCTGGAGACGTTTGTTTTCTTCTGGCAATATTATGTTTTACACATTTTTGAGGTTTTAACACGCCGCTGACGAAAAGTGGCTTCTTAGATATATGAATTAAAATTAAATTTTTCTCCATATATTATAAAGCAAGCACACTATAATAATATCGACTGCTTTTTAGTGAAAATCGCTATTGAATTTTGCTGTAGGTGACTATATATTCTTAGTTATAAACGTGACTGTTTCAACCACGTGATTTACAACACGTTTTTATCCTGCACTGACGTTACAAAAAGATGGTCTATAAATTATTTTGTGAATAGCATTATCTCGATTGGCGCCAATATTAAAGAATTACGAGATTTTTAATACGTACCTATCTACAATTTATTATTAGCTTTGATGAATAAAGTATTAAAGTAGTAAACACGTTGAAGGTGACTCTAGCTAGTATCTAGATTTTTTGATAAGTCATAATTAAATCTACTACGTGTAGCTGTAGTTATATACTTAATTAATAAATAAAAAAACAATGGGTATCGTACGCCTGTAAATGTACTAAAAATTTAAACTGACTTCTGCTGAACATCATGAAAACAAGTTTTGTTTTTCAGGCAGTCTGAATGTCACTTAGAAGTAGCTAGGCCGCGTATTCGTTGTTAAATACACAGGCGTACGATACCCATTGTTTTTTATACTCGATAATACAAAAAAAGACATTCACCATTCCAAAATAATGGGGACAAGCCACAGTTTCCTCACTTCGTAGACCAATCAAAATATCGTAGCAGATGTGCTACGCGTGCTACGAACGTCAATAGAGCTGCACTAAACAAATATTTTCACTAAAGAGACGGTTTTTATTTTTAATTGTGGAAGAACCATAGAGAGGGATTGCAGGGAGCGCGGTTGCAATTTGTAATCGGATAGGCGTCTGCATTCGATAATAATAACATGGGGTGAATGCTGCCAATTACGAGTTGCAACGTGAAATACGATACCATAATAGAACTACGTTTTGAGAGCTTATTTTGTCTATGGAGTGTTGAAATATTTTGACTATGTCTGGATGTTGTTTTATGCTTTGATTTTGTGTAGTTTAACGAAGTTTGTACCGATGTAAAAATATTTTTACCTATAAGTTGTACTGTATTCGCAAATCGTACATGGATAAATCATAATTAACATCTCAAATAATATGAAGTAGGATAAAGATGAGACGCCTTTTAATTTAAGCTCCGAGAAAATTTGGGTACAAAGCTATAAGGTCCTTGAAAACTCTTTACATTCCAAGAAGTAGATACTTGTGCTGTGAGCCCTTTTATTTGAATTTTACTTCGTGTCTGAAAACGATTCGCAAATAAATCTCGGCAGTATTGTGTTCCAAATAAAATGGCTAACTTACACTCAAAAGCAAGTTTTGTACAAAAGTAAATACTACATCTAATTAAGGGCAGGCGAGACAATAAGTTGAAGTGCCGGGGACACCACATACTCCGGTTTGGCAGCCTAGTCCGCGGCCGAGCGGTCGCGCGCCGCGGATTTTTTCAATCCCTACTAACAATAGCGGGAGTGCGCCGATGCACCGCCGACTGCACCGCGCTTGCATTCACACTAGTGATGCGACACTGGCGAGCGTATAACAGATGTCGATAAAATAACGTAGATTTATATTCAAGACTTCGTTGAGTAAATAAAATAGAAACATTCATGATTAATCTGCATAGTGACGACTCTAAATAGAACTTTATTTTAAACAAACCACAGATCATAAACAAGTCTCAGCATAATCGATTGGACTTGCTATAGCTTTTAGACATATTTACTTAATGAATTCGAATCGATACAGCTAAAATATACCGTTGTAATCGATTACATCAACATAGATAACAAACAGGTTCCAGACGTTATGATTAATGACCTCTTTGAAGTCGACAATCTGCACATTACACGCTGAGGAGTTAAACGAGCGATAATATAAAACAGATGGAGTGAAGTGATGTTAATGTAAGTCTGCACAGAGGCGGCCGGCACACCGGGCTTCTCACGTCGAATTCATGGAAATATTTGTATGTGGCAAACAGGCGGGACACACATAACTCTCGTGAGGCGATTGAATGCAGACGCGTAAGCGTGCCCGTGCGCATAATTCAAAGGGGCGATCACCAGGAATCGCCGCTTGGCATGCAGACGGCCGCGTTCATTTCAAAGCAATAAACCCGTTAGTGGCGACATAATGTGCATATTGGAGAACAATAAACGACATACGAGGACCGACCCTACGCTCTGTCAGTCGATAAATTCATCAATTGTCATATTTCCCAAAAGTGTCGCCGGGAGTCACGTCGACAATGTATCTTCCTCTAAGTGTGGACAAGGGCAATCAATTCAATTCACTCCTTAATTTATTTCTGGGAATGTGCTATTTTGCAAACGGAAAAAAATACTCACATTTGTATACTTCATAACAATTATTTAAAAAATCCAATGTTAGTTGCCCACTCTGATATTTTTTTATAAAAAGATCGATATCGATAAACCGCCGTCACCAGCCCGCAGGTGTTCAGTTGTCCGATACGCGGCTCCTCTGGAATCATCGCCGGCGCCGACGGATCGTCGAGACCAGACGACCGAACTCTTTAATATTTATTTACACATGCAAATATGCACCCAACCGGCCAAGACATTACCAAAACGGCTCCAATCCATTCTGATGAGTAATTTTTGTGGAGTTTTGTTAACAATACGCTGTAAGTCTTGTTGAAAGAATGAAGACTTATGGCTGTAGTTTACGTTTGGTTATGAATTTATTCATTTTCACGTTTTCGTTTTTGATATAGGAGCAACTATTAAAGCTTGTTGATAATAATGATGCGATGATTATCTTTATATTCTACACTAATAATTTAAACAGTTAAAATTTGTTTTTAAGTTTGTATGTAGGGTAAGTTTGTATCTCCAGAACTAATGATCCAATTCTAAAAATGTTTACACTGTTAGAAAGCTGCATTATTCCGGAGGCTACTATTATTTTCAAAACTACGCTTTAAAGCGTGTGGATGGGATATTAAAGTTCGAAGGGTACAGTACGAAATCCACGCGGACGAAGTCGCGAGCGAAGTTATTTATATTTCAATAGATAATATTTTTGTAGATGTGATGTCTATTAACGTAATGTGCATTCTAGTTTTAAATGTTATTTGCTAAACCCGGCCTCGCTCCGCTGTGGCTCAGTCTTTTGTTTTCTTTTCAAATTATTTTATTTAAACCTCGTAAAACGTTTAAAATTTTCTGTTCCCGTTTAGAAGTTTAGGATACAAAGTGTTTTATATAATATAACATGAACAATCTTGGGTAAAATGCAACATCCTGTCAAAATTTCAATTAGATTCATTGACATACGGGTGCTGTATTTTTATATATGTACTAGCTGACCAATGAATAATCTGAGGCGAACGTCGTACCGCCTCAGATAAATTTTTCCTGAATTTTTTCAACTTTTTTATAGTTATTCTGCTATTCAAGGTGGAGAACAAATCAAAGATCATAAAAATCGGTCAAGCCGCTCTTGTGGTATTAATGGTGTAACTAACCCGACTTTGTTTTATATAATAATATAGATTGAGATAAAAACACAATCAATTCATTGCTTTTGTCTGATTTAAGCATAGACCTATAAAGGATTAAGGTTACATTTTTTTTTTTTTTTTTTTTTTTTTTTTTTTATGCTGGACAATCCACACAGCATCATCTAGCCCCAAGTTAAGCAGAGCTTGTGTTATGGGTGCTAGATGACTGATATACTTAATACAATACATTACATAGATAGATATTTTTTTTATTATACATAGAAAATACCCAGAACACCCGGAACAAATCTTTGTAGGTCGTACAAACATTTGTCCCAAGGCGGGAATCGAACCCGCAACCTCCTGCGTCGCAAGCGGACCTTCGCCCGCCGCGCCACATAGGTCGTCAAACATTGGAATAAGCTAAAATCGTGATTTGGTATTTAAATTATACAAAAACGTGTATTATGTGAAGTTAGACAATATATATAGTACCTACTTGAAAAACTAATTCAGTAACTTATTACGCTTTGTTAGCAGATATAATTTTACGAGGTGCGTAATCCAGTTTTCAACGCTTTAATTCTGAAGGGTCATGGAATCAACCAGACGTCGCATCGAAGCTAATGAAGTTAAAAAAAAGTAGTTATCGTACATACATCGATATCAGCGGCTAGACCGTAGCACAGAATAGATGGAAACAGAAGGACAGCTCCATATAACTAGGTTAAAAAGGGCACACACGCATAATGTGTGCGGATATCTTAAACGAATCCACTTCGTGATTGTCACGAATGCGCTTGTACTCGCTGTAGAATACATTCGTGTCTTCTTATATTATGTTCAAGCATTTCGTCTCTTTGCATGGAGCCTTCTGTACTTATCTATTCTGTGGCACTAGGCTGCCCGCAGACACACGGCGGCCTAGCCAGCGGATGTTTCCCAGACAGAGAAATATTATGTTATTCAGTTAAGTGGATATTAAATACATAGAAGCAGGCGCTAACTGCCGCTAATTTCACTTAAACGCTGTAGCTGCGTGTACGCGCCTTAACTAGTCAGTTTTATGGGCGAATTATACAAAGACGACGCGACTCAAAAATTGGGACGAAAAATAGTTCCATTCAAGACATTCAGGTTAGTATTAGCACTGGCATCTTAAATCGCAAGCCTTTGCGAGATCTGCTTTACGTTTTATAGCCTATTAAAGTATACGACTGACTTTTTGGGACTTGTATGCGGAGCTTCGGAGTTTATTTTAGGCACGCAAATGATGCTGCATCGACAAGAAAATATAAAGACTTTAATATCCCTACAGGTCCAAATAAAAGGCAGCCATTTTGAAATCAATTAGTTTGGAGGTGCACGGTTATAGCAGCAATAAATGTTATATTTTTTTTTTTGCAAAAACTTTGACGTCTTTTTCTGGACGTATAAAAGTGATATTAAATTCTTGGTGCAGTAAGAACTTCAGAATTAATATGTTATTAGAAATACGCTACCTACGTAAAAAACATCAAATGAATAAAGTTTGATTAGTTTACGTTTGTCAAGTTTTCTAAATATTTTAGCGTTCCTTTTAACAAAATCTAAAATGTTGACACATGAGTATTCTAATCACTGTCAGTGTAACAAGTGCGCGGCTTCCTGTGGTTCCGCATCAATGCAACTATGTGCGCCAACCGCCAAATAACTACTTTTTATATCACATTCTTTAAGATTTTTTGAGTATATTTTCAATTATAGCTCGGGGTTGGAATTGTGCCCGGTGAATCGTAATATTTATCTTATTTATATCTTATTTCAGGAACTGTTATTGCTATCACATTGAAATTAGGAATCGCTACAAACAGTACTTGTTATAAACATGTTTCCAGCATTATTTATTTGTTTATTTATTTATTTATATTAATCCGGGCTAAAATTTTCAAGTAGGTACAGGTAGGTAGGTAGTGGGAAAAAGGGGTTATCACATTTGCACATTATAAATCATATTTTCATAATTATTTATGCTGCATAGTTTTTGGCTTATAATGGAAATGCCCTAAAATAGCATTCCGCTCTTCTCAAATACGAAAAATCTTAAGTATGTAAACGTAATTTATAGCAATATTACAAGAAATGTAAAGTTATGTTTCTGAGAATCCCAGATTTTGAATCATCAAATCAGCAAAAACCACTTTACGAACTTTGATCTTCAATACTATGTATGTATCCAAATGCCTATAGCGCGGTAAAAAAATATTAAAATGCAACTTTGAAAATGATACCTGCCTAGCCTCCGAACTAGAGGTACGAACCTTCTGAGGGTGAGTCCGACTCGTTCTTTGCCGATATTTGATGTTCTTTTTTTATTACCTACCTAAGTTCCATGTGGAAATACACTATCAATTATTGTAGACGTTTAAATCAGGCCTAAGACAGTCTCCTGCGCTCTAAGTACGCGATACTGTTCCTGCAATAGGTACCTAGGTTATCCGGTGAGAGTTATCACTTCCTTTGAGAGTGCCGGTGTAGTTTTATGAATTTGCTTTTATCGAATAGCAGCGAGAAAAGTTTAATGGAATCGACATGTTCTCTGGTAAATGTATGGTTCATTCCTTGAGAATAGTGAAAGAAGATCATGTACAAATATTCTAAACAAAAAATAATTATGAAATTATGATAGACAAATTAACTACGAGCTGTGAAGGCAGTCGTTACGCAGATGGGATCAATATTTACGCTTGCACAGTATTGATTAAATCGACTTCGAAAAACACTATCGACTTAAATAAAAAAAAAGCACTTAGAAACATAACTTCTTTTAAATTATGGAATTTAACAAACACCCTTCATTTTTTTTTTCTGTATTTTATTTATCTACAGTTTTATTTAGCGGTATATACGCAGCAGAATATAAACGATTACTTCCAAAATTTATTGAAATACATACCTACTTAGTGCCAGTCGAATTTTTACTAAAAAGCCCCAAAATTGATTGTTTTGGTCTTTGGTTCCGGTAATCACATCAACGAAATGGAAAAAGAAATCTGCGTTCTGCAATCTAAAACCCATTTTTTTTGTTCCGTGTTAATGAACGTGCTCCCTCGACTGACTCATTAGTACTACGCGACTACTAGAAGTAGTCGCTAGCTCAACTGTAGTGCATGAGGTACTGAGTTTGATTCCCGGGTTGGGTAAAGTGTTATTGGGTTTTCCCATCTGGTTTTCTCAGTAGCAGCCTAAAGTCTGAATTTGTGCCCGTTTGATGGCCGTAGACTTGCCCTTTATAACATGGGTGGTGGTACATAAACTTAACGAAATGTGTCTGTACTAGAGGCACATTTTGGCTTACCCTTCGGGGAATACAGGGATAATAATGAGTGTTTTATGGAATAAAATCATGTCAAAGTTAAACCTCCAAAAATGTATGGAAAACATGAACGTTAATAACTTTAACAAAGTTTATTTAGAGGGTATATATTCTAAATATTCTATATAATGTTTTGGGGTTATAAGTGTAAAGGGAGACCAAATAAACAATGGATGGATTGTGTGAACGATGATGTTGTTAGGAAAGAGGTGATTTCTGAGATGACAGGCAATAGTAGTTTGGATTGTATGGAAGAAGAAGACATGCTGTGCCGATCCCAAATAAATTGGGATAAGGGCAGGAGGATGATGATGTATTCTGTACTGTGTAACGCTGTGTATTGTGTAACTTTCAGTACTATTTCCCCCGAGTAAACTTTGATTAAGAATAACATAGGAATCAGGTTAAAACGGTTTGGTTTGATACAAATACGTTTCGTATATAGTCAGAGTTACTACAGCGTTTGTGTTCTCGAATAGATTTAACAGCTAAATCCAACGTGGTATATAACATAGCGTATATAACTACACAGTAATAATATAGTGTAGTTATATATTTTCTCGTAAACCTATTTCTGTAATTTCGTATGTATTGCTGGGGACTTTGTTGCGCCACTTCTTCTTCCCAGTAATAACACTAGGAATTGGTGAAGGGTCCCGAAGGGTGGGCGTTTTGGGGGCCCGTCTTATGTAATTATTTACTTACAAAATGTACTAATTCTCGGCCTAATAAGGATAAATGAATTTTGATTTTGTACTTAAAATAAAGTATAGGTACGGGGAAAAAAAATGTGTTGCGTACTTATGTACATATGGTGTATATGTAAAAAGTTTCTACCAACAAGGGCTGTTGTATTTTTGTTTTATTTGCACTTATTCGTGTTAGGGCTAAGTATCTAAACCTATCAACTAATAATAGATAAGTATAAGTTATTCTAATGATCAATTTATTTAGAAACTATATTTATTGACTGCCTCGTAGGTCTAGTGAGGTAGTAGGTAGGTGGCTAGTATGAGGTCCTAAGTTCGATTACCGGGTCGTGCAAAGTCATTGGGTTTTTACATCTGGAGTTTCTCAATACCAGTTCGGAGTCTGGATGTTTGCCCAGTTGATACCGGGAACCCATAATAATGGGACTTAAACATAAACCGTGAAATGTGGGTGTACTGTAGTAACACGAGGAATTTCGGCATGAAATTATGTACCGTTTTGTATGTACAATTTTAAATCTAACTGATTGATTAAATGTTACTTACACATTATGATTATATTGATATTACATTATTATTATTATAAATGTTATTACATTGTTACTTGATAGAAATCGTACTAAAACTTGTGATGTGATGACTTTTAGCATACGATTCTGCCGTAAAGTGTATGGAGTTGCGAGGCATCTTGATCATACATTTTACTTTCAATGATAGGCTTAGTTTTCAGCCAAAATGTTGATTGTTTAGCATTTAATATTATGTCAAAAATGTAGACTGAAGAGGGTCGATGTTGGTATTCATAAAGGGGCGTTAATGAAATAATAAGTGCTTAGCGTTAAATACTAACTCATAATGCTGACAGCCTTTTGGGCACTTTTCCGGTTGTCAGTGACGTGCATGAATTTTTCGATGCCCTGTGATTCTTTTTTTACTTTCTTGTACACAAATGTTTTATTGAATGATACATAAGTTATAATACGATATAATATAAAGTAAACTCATATTCAAATTTTCATGAATAATTACAAGCCAGACATTCGTTTATATAATTCAATATATTTAGTGAATGGTTTTGAGAATGCTTTTTCCTCAAAACTTTTAAAGAAAGTTTCCAAGAAATACGTTAGTAAAATACCTAACAGGACTCGAATAAAGTCAATTAACTGGTATTAAAAATAAATTCGTTATTCGACAATACAAGAATATATTAAGTATTAAATTGATTCGAACTAAATATTTCATGTAACTATTTGTGGAGTTATTATTTATTGTAGTAGAGCTACGAAAGAAGTTGAGCTTATGGTGAGCTCAATTTTGAGTGTTGCTAGCCTACCTAAAAATAGTTATAAATAAAAATAGTTTAATGTGGATAAATAAATTTAATTGCCAGAAATATTTGACTGAAAACAGTATCTACACTTTCTTTTGATTAAACAAAAAAAAAACAACTTTTCCCCAAACGAGATTTGTATTTGTAATCAATCTAACCGTCTGTAGACATTGATGTGACAATTTCAAGCGTGTTAATATAAGTTGGTGCGTTTAAAACGGTATGTCTCGCGTAACGTCGCGCGGAAGCCGTCGCACCGGTCCGTCTGCCGACTTATCACATGCCCTGATTAATTCACCACTATTCATTATACTCGGCCCACACAAATATTCAACTACCATTATACTGTACATATTACATTAATCAATTTCACTCCTCATTTATCACTCTTCTTCTTAAAAAAAACTTTTTTGGAGTAAATATATGATCAGGTAAAACAATTAACACATGCAACTGTGCCAAATAATTATTTCAAGACCGAAATATAAGCAAAACAATTACGTACCCACATAGAAGTGAACGAAAACTTTGCCAAGTAACCTTATAAATACGGACGGACGCTGAAAGTTCACGAATTGATATTTCCCGGAGATGAACGAAAGTGAGGTAAACTTTGTAAGAAACTTTTCACGGTTTTTCTGTGAACTTATTATGTGATAAGGTGATATTTTTTTTTCTTTCAATGTAGATTATCATATCATGTATTCCCATTTCTTGAAACCGAAACGTGCTTACGAAAACTACTTTATTAATTAATTACAGTAGTTTTCAACAAACATTTCCCGAAAGCTTCACAATTTTCCGAGAACTATTAAAACTTGAAAACTTTTACGAGTTAATAACTTTTTCTCCGCTATAGTGTGCAGTGCTGTAAAGTTCACGAAATACGATTTCCCGAGAAAAACTTGTGTAAACTTCACTGATGATGATGTGTGGTGTGTTTGTAAAAATATAAAGGGTATTGCTCACCTGCTGCCGGGCGCGCAAGCACGAGCGGCAGCACGAGCAGCGGCAGCAAGGGCAGCCGCATGCTCGAGCTAGCGGGGCATGCCGGCGCGTGCGGTCCGGCGGCCGGCGCGGCACTGCGCCCGTGCGGCGTGCCACCGGCGCCGCGCACACGTGCCGCAACAAGTCACCGCTGCACCTCCCCGGCCACGCATGCGACCACGTACCCCTGAGAGCCGACGCGGACTGAACGAGACGCGGCCGTCAGCGCGCCATACGCGACGGTGCAAGTGCAGCGAGTGGTGGAGTGTCGACGACCCGCGCCGCCACGCGCCCGGCGGCCTTCCGCCTGCCGACCGGCCGCGCCAGCACCACGCCGCCGCCGCACCGCCGCACCACCGCACCGCCGCACCGCCGTACGCAACACCCGCACCACACGCTCCACACACACCGCGAACCCTCTCTTATCATCCCATAACACTATCTCTATCAACACTCATCTTCACCAAACTTTCCCGCCAAAAACATCAAAAGATCAAAATTTATAGAACTTTAATTATATTTAAAATTTCATTAATGTATGCATTACATAATAACGAGTTACCTAATTGTATTGAAATTAATCTGATTAAAGCATGCTCAATAATAGCGCTGGATCAATGAACTTCAAGTCGGTTAAGCGTTGAAGTCTTTTCAAGGGCGCTTATTACGTTACATTCTTAAAAAACAAGTTTGTCTTGTAACACAAAATACTTCGTCTACTTCAGATATTCTATTACCACATAATGGTACATCCATTTATCATAATGTTGTGTTTACATATGCTTGAGATGTGGTTTTTATTGTAATTATAATAATTGTATGAAGATTAAGATAAAACACACGATCGACAGAAAAAGGGTAGGTCTTATGCGAATTCTTGAAACATTTTGTCGTTTATTTCTGTGGCTAATGATTTTGAAAACGCACAGTAGCCGGTCCGATTATTAGTGGTAATGGTTCAAGAAATCCGCCTTGATTGCGGGTCTGGGCGTGTGGTGTGTACCTGTAGGTACCTGCGACCATGTACTGCGGCGACAGGATATAATCTACGTCTCGTGATTGACCACGACACTTGCATTAAACGGTACCCAGGGATTTAAGATGTCCAGTCGCTCGAGATCGAACGTTGGAGAGAATCGAATATTTATTTGTTGAGGCAAGGACTTGTCAGTTTCTGAGAGTATTATACAATGCTAAAGGTACCGTCCAGAGGTAGGTACCATTAATTTCTGTCAAATTAAATGGTCACAAACACAGTGACTCGTGACCATCGTGTCCTTTTCCATGTAAATGTCATTTTTTGTCTAGGAACAAAAAGGCAGTGACTTTGACGTACGAGTATGCACGCCAGCACGCTAGATGCATCGAGTCTGCAGACAAATGTCCTAATTTATGTGTTGTTCTCAGAAAAATAAATGAAACATATAAAAACAAACGACCTATTAGTTACAGTCAAGTGTGAGTCATGATTATGCAAAAAGGTTTTCTGTTCTATATTTGGATGTAAGTCTGTATTCGAATGTTGAATTCAAAATTCTTTAAAATGGGGTAGACTAACAAGCTACTATCCAAAACGCAGTTACTTCACAATTGGACATATCGCTAAAAAAATATGTTCACGTTTAATACCGCAATTTTAACATATCTAATCTTTAGCGTTGTACCTATACTCGTATTGGGTTTTCTCCACTTGTTAGCTACAAAACCTCCAATAAGCAATATAAACTTTCAAATCTGAATATAATAATTCTACCTTTAAACTGTTACTGCACAGAAGATGGACGTGCATGGATTTTCCATAAAATACTTCATTATTTGAAACTGAAATATTTTATGGACACATATAGCAAAGAAAACCAAGCAACAGCCGACGATACCCCAAAACTGTCAATAGTGATATGTCTCAATAAATATCACAAAAGTAACAATCAACGTTCCTCATCAGAACATCATTATAATGTATCATACCTACAGATGCGAGACATAAATAAAACAAACAAGAAGAGGGAAATACCAGTATTTTCCTGTAATAACTATAATTTGTTGTCGTTGGAAAACACTATTGCATCATACGAATTTGTTGCAAATACAAAATATCGCAATAACACATACTAAACAATATGCTACTAAGAGGGTGTCTAACTACGTAATAACAGCCACATGGGTCGATCATCAAAGTTAAGCAACGTTTGCAGCGATCCGACCGAGATATGGGTGACGATCCATTAATACCGAGATCCCTCCGTGCATCGGAAAGTACATTAAGCCGTTAGTCCCGGCTCTTATTTGTAAATCTCTGTCACTCATTACGGGTACGACAACTAGTCTTACCAAGGTGTATTGTGTTACCCAGAAACTGGGTTGTGGAGGTCAGATCTCCACCAGCCTAGTTGCGGGGTGGGAATGACTGCCTAGTCATTCCTCAATTAAGCTGAATAGCCTGTTAGAGTGGAAGAGAGACTAACGCAGTAGGGAAAAGGCTAGGCATATGATGATGCAAAAGTAAGTAAGTGCTTCTTGTCATAGATAAGCGTAGGCATCTCACTCTCAATTACTTGATATTCTCGCCACATCATCACCATGCTTCCACTGCCAATAAGCCACTGCTGGGTATATGCTGCCCTTGAACCTAATTAGGAAGACAGTATGTCACTCATTACCGGGTAAAATGAGCCTATTGTGGATTCATCCGAATATTATTAATCCATTTTTTTTTCATGTGAATGTGCCATAGCCCGTATCTGCTAATTGTACTGCTATGTACAATCATCATCATTATCTACCTGCAATGCGTTATTTTACTTGTACTTTTTATTCTTCGATTCTCCCCTGTCTACCGTCACGCTATCATACACACCCCTTTCCTTCGTTTCATCCCTCATTCAAATCATGCAGCTTTTTTTTAGTCGTGCTCTCCCTCACCAACTAACCACATTTTATATTCATCACTGTTTTACGCAGGCGTTTCATTCCTCTTCATTACATGACAGCGTGAGTGAGTGACGGTGACAGAGTGACAGAAAATTTAGAAAGACTTATCTGTCAGTGGCGCCACTTTCAAGCTTCCTTTGCTGTTAACACTGTATTGCTGGTATTACACACACACACACACACACATATATGATTGTTACAAATTTATCACACATAGAGAATATCTATGCCAATCTGCCTGATGTTCTTAAATTTCATGGCAGTCATGTTCCTTAGTGACGAAACTCCACACTACACCTTTAGATTAATCAGCCATTTTTGGAGGATTAAGTTAGGCGTAACTTCACATCGCGTTCATTATTAGGGGAAGGATTTAACTTTCACTGTCCCACAACCTTTAAATTATTTCAATCACAAGCCAACTAATTAACCTCAGCCAGAAAACCAATCCAAGCTGTATAAATGTAACCTCACTCACCTCTCTACGAGAGCAAGACAATATTTATTTAGGAGCTAAACTCGAATCACTCTCTAATACAAATTGATTGGGTGTGATTGATAGTGCAATTTGATTCGTGACACCAACGTTGAGCGTAGATATCCAGGTGTATTAAAGTGCAGCACGATTATCTATTTAGTATAGGGCTACTTTTAAAACGAACATTTTAGAACCGGTGATAGAAACTTGTCCTGGGAATATTTTTCGTAATTTTCCAGAACATATTGTTGTGTTTCCGAGTAGCACGTTTACATTGCTATCAGTGACATAGTCATTACTGATGGCAATGATCATATTCTTTTAGTAGTCATACATATACACTTAGTACACGATTGTTTGCAAATGTGTGCATTGCTGCGTAGGTCCCTATTTTCTTGATTGACGTGTAGAAATGTTTGTTAAAACCTATTTACAGTAAAATGATCTATTATCATCTAATATATAAAATTCTCGTGTCGCAATGTTACCACACTCCTCCGACGGCTGGACCGATTGTATGAAATTTTGTGTGCATATCGGGTAGGTCTGAGAATCGGCCAACATCTATTTTTGATAACGGTGGTCCACCCCAAACATTTATTTTTGTTTTTTTTCCCCCCCTAAAATAGCAAAACAACGTTTGCTGAGTCAGCTAGTTTAACTATATACTCTTAAATGTCAAAATGATCACATCGCAAAATAAAAACAGAATTCACAGGTGTCCAAGAAAACAGGGTTGACAAAAAGCTAATTAAAAACGAATTGCCAAAATGTAAATTCATTAATGTACTTTTTTTAATTTAACATTTCCTGTGTAGTTGGTGGAAACCGTTACGTCTGACCCGAGCAAGGCCCGTCGTAATTGCACAAATGACAGACTGTACATTTCCACCTGTGTGATCCTCAATCATGTTTTCTGTTCCGTTAATTTCGCAAATAACACATCGTATGTGCAAACGCCAGCACATCAAACTACCCCAATCTTTCAAATTTTTTGATCGTTTTTCATCTTTATTACAAAAGTCTAAGGTTCATGTTCGATTGAGAAATTTTGACGGTTTGGGATAGCTCGATATGCTGGCGTTTGTACACGAATACGAACGTGAATGTATAATTTACAAAATTACTTATTATTTTTGTCGGTTTTCGTTTCTATTCGTTGTTTGTTATTGTTATTTAAGTAATGCGCTCTGCAATTTATTTGCGTGTCTGTTTGTTTTGCCCTGAATACCGGGATGCGTTTAGTTTAGGGCAGCGCAAATATTTCGTGAATGTACGCTAATGGGTTTACGACGGGAATTGCACTATAAAGATGACAGCCGACGGCTTCTTGTTTGTTTCGTCATAAAACTGTTTGATGTTGGAGAGACATGGATTGTAAGATCCGTAGATTCGTTTTTGTTGAGTGCTTTTCGATAGTATCATAAAGATCAATGCAATAACTAAGAATATTCGGTTAGAAATACGAATACTCTTAACATAGCATAACATCGCGCCTTTATTCTACTACATTATAGTACTATACTATACTACATTATAATATTACGAGTACCTTTATAGTACTACATTTCACAATTTGTGCTTGAGACCTATGACATAGGGGGCGAGCCTGTTCTCACCCACCGGGCACAAATCCAGATTCCCAGCTGCTACTGAGAAATTCACATAGAAAAACCCAATATCAGTTTTCCCGATCCGGGAATTGAGCGTTGGAACTCATGCGCAGGAGCGCTTGCGATCACTGTACTAATGAGGCAGTTACTACTCTTATTTTGGTTAAATCGGGATTTAGCTTAAAAGTAGCTATGCCCCGTCTCACTAGTTCTCAAGGGTCGCAGCGTGATGTTAAATAACAAATAACAGTAAGTGCTTATAACCTTCCTCAATAATTGGGGTTTTTAATGCAAAAAAGTTTTTATTTAATCCGAAAAATTAAAGAAAGTTATCAGCTGTTTTATCTTATGTATAAAATTCTCGTGTCACAATGTTTGTTCCTATACTCCTCCGAAACGGCTTGACCGATTCTCATGAAATTTTGTGAGCATATTGAGTAGGTCTGAGAATCGGCCAACATCTATTTTTCATAATAATAAAAAAAATCTAATATATAAAATTCTCGTGTCGCAATGTTTGTTACCAAACTCCTCCGAAACGGCTGGACCGATTTGTATGAAATTATATGTACATATTGGGTAGGTCTGAGAATCGGCCAACATCTATTTATCATAATACCCCTAAGTGATAAGGGTCTACACAGTTTTTTTTCCTTAAAATGGCTAAACTACGTTTGTCGGGTCAGCTAGCATTAGTATTATTTATAGAAATGCGCTGCCATTGAAATATTAACAATACAGAAAAAATAATACTTTGAATGTTTCGATTGAATTGAATTCATCGTAATTATAAATTGACGATGATTCTCTCCTATTTTCCCTTTATCTAGAAAACACCCGGTAGCTGAAGACTGACAAAATACGCACCTAAAACTAGACGCATATAGTGCGCTAACGCATCCTGATTTTCTGACCGTCTGACGTCTGTAAATAAAACACTATCGCACATTATGGCACGTATACTTACGAGTACAATCAGCCACCGTCAATACTGACACTTGAACTACGAAAACACCTCTTAAGGCTGCGAAATACAAGCACCGTGAAACTCAAACCGCTACCATGTACGTGCGGTTACTTGTACGTACTTAAACCCGGTACGCACATCCCTAATCTTGGTGCTTAGTACACTTGTTGCGCAATCTGTATGTTTATAATCAGAGTCGCGTCTGTCTGTCGGTTGTTCTATTTTACTTCAGGTATAATTAGAGCTTTTATTCGACGTCCGGATCCCAGTTTGAATGTGCATAGTTTGGGAAATAATGTTGTTAGTTTAAAAGTAAAGTACCAGCCTATTACTGTCCCACTGCAGGGCAAAGGCCTCTTCTCATACAAAGAAGGCATGAGCATTAATCACCACGCTTGCTCAGGACGAGTTAGCGATTTCAGACATATTAAATATACAGGTTTCCTCACGATGTTTTCCTTCACCGATGTTAGTGATGTCCAAGATAAACTTAGAAAGTACATATGAATTAAACAATCACATTGGTACTTACCCAGGTTTGAACCCACAACCTCGTGTATAAGAGGCAAGGCTTAAACCACTGGGCCATCGTTACGACTGGGCCATCGTGACGTTGTTAGTTTGAATGGGGGGGAATGTTGTCATCATCGTCAGCGAGTCATTGAATTCCAAACGGCTGATGCAGAGTTCTCATTCACAGATTTTTTATTTTTGCCATTTCAGATGTGGGTGGACGTTTGCGTTGTGATGTTTCTCTGATGATCAATAGACCTACTATATCTGCGCTCTAACACTTTATTAAAATTGTTTAAGTTTTCAGTCATAATGAGATGAGTTACATTTGAGTTCTGGTGATGTCCACCAAGATGTTGAGTGACCTAGCACTTAGCTAGTTTGTGATCGGGGGCCCTTTTCTCATAGAAAAATAGCTGATGTGTTTTTTTACTTAAAACAGTAAAGAGGAAAAATGAGTAAAAAACCGAAGAAAAGTTACGATGCTGAGGGGAATTCCAGAATCATGTAATGAACTCATTGTATCTATTCTTGCGTCGATATCCCTTTCACCCTGTATAAACTTTAACGCCAAATCTCACACACCTACATGCGTGCAATATTTCAAAATGGGATCCGAAGTTTATACTTCACGTAATATCTTTTTCCTACAAGAATTTCTTCTTTTTTTTTTAAGTAGGCAGACAGATTGTATCCAAGTATTCGTTCCCAGGTTGAATATTATTATTACTATTTATTGGAAGACAGTAGTTACATTACATACTACTTATACTTATAATAATAACACTTATACTATAGAAATTGTGATCCTAGTATAGATGCTTAACATCAAGCTACCCCAAACTGTCAGATTTCCCAACTGAACATAAACCTTATTCATACTCGCAAGTCCAGAAAGTGACGCCGCGAAAATAATTTATGAGATGGCATTATGTCGTTGACTCCACTTTTTGTTTTATGTTAAATCTAGCATGTAGGTAATATGTAATGTTGTTTAAATTTAGGTCAGGTTATGATGGGGCTGACATGCCTTAAAAGGATAAAAGTCCCTAAAAACAAGAAAGAGAAAAAAAAAAAAAACCTTATTCTTTTGTAATGAAGTTAAAAACCTATCAAATAATTTGACACATTGTGGTAGCTTGATGTGCTGGCTTCTGTACTAGGAGTACAATTTCTTATATTTGTTATTTACATAATTAAACTAGGTATATTATTAATAGCGTGACCTAACAATTGCATGAAATACTTAACTCCACGAGTACCTTAGAAGGTCTTAGTTATTATTACCTCATACATTACCTACTATGTCTGTAGGTTGGTATTACTGCAACACTTAGCTCTAAACTACTTGGGTAATTAGATTATTTAACTACGTATTTGTTATAAGTGTTACAACTAACTGCATGAATCTATTTAAGTGAATGCAATCTAGTTTTAAAAATTGTTTTGTTTTATGTGTTCAGTGAGCTATTTTATTGTGAAAATGAATATTCTGTCACCTAAAACCTAAAAAACAGTTTTCCTGAAATTATATCTTTTTCTTTCTTTTCTTTGCCTTTAAAAAAACGTTGTACCATACAAAGGATTTTCTCCTGTATCGTGGGTGCGTCTACAAACATTTAAACTCACATACACAAACATCCAGACCCGGAACCTGTAGGCCATACAAATATTTGTTCCGTGCAGAAATCGAACCCACGTCACCCAGCGTAGCAGCCAATCGATCAGCCACTGCGCCAACCGTGCCGTCAAATATACCCATTCATATATCTACCTATAGAAGATTTGAATTGTAAAATCTATACCAATAAAATAAAGCTAAAGAGTTTGTTTAATTTATATTGTTTGAATGCGCTGATCTCCGATTTTTTATTTATTTCGTGACCAATTTCTTGTGGCAAGTTAAAGACTATTCCACGCTACGACCCTTAGGATCGGATGAAACCACGAGGCATAGCTAGTGTGCTATCATAAATGCTTACAGCTCACTTTTTATATCTTACCTACTAATGTGTATTGCTACCAAGGTTTAATATTTCCATTTTCATTTTCCTGAAATCTACAGCAAATACCATATAAACCATAGTATAGTGTAACTACTATTGTATACATTACGAAACTTCCTATTTTTGGAGCAATACTTGACATTCACACCAAAGCATCGCCAATATCAACAGACATGCACCTCACTAATTGCGCTGACATTTGGCAGCGGATCAGGCGTCTGCGTCGGCGCATCAAACACTCGATCGGAACGTATCAAAGTACGTACGCTGCGAAGTGCGAAGGTACAAAAGTTGCGAACATTAGTTCCGTACGTAGGGTCGGGCCCCGTTCACCATCAACTAACGACCATTAACGAATACCGCGGGACTTAAGCCGAACAAATATGCGGCCAGGCGTGCGATGCCAAGAATTTGGTCGAATCGCAACTTTACATAGCACTTGTTTACCTCGCTGTGGCAACGGCTATTTCTGAATGTACACTATATTTACGGACACAATACCGGTATAGTACCGTTAATTCGTGTTCACACGACAACTTTGTATCTCAAGCTATATGATCTCGTTGCGGCGAGATGCTATCGAGTTTCGGTTGGTGTGAACATCTAAGTCAATCGCCAGAGGTCGGGGGGTCTTTTATCGCATTTTTTTCAACGCTCTTCAGTACAAAAATATATCTTATAGCAGTCATAACAGAGAATGATTAAGTGGTAAAGTTTGGGTTGCTGAAAGAAATACTTCGCAAATATTTTTTATTGTTCACAGTGGTCCATGAACCCATCGCAGTAATTGAGGGATCAATCAAGGGGTACTCGTGGTTGGTTAACCCAACTTAAGATTAAGACCACTTCTGAAAATTTAGTGCATGGTTGGAATATGATTGACAACACGATTGGCGCTGTGGCTGAGTGATTGGCTGCTGCGCTGTGTGTCGCGAGTTCGATTCCCACAGGGAACGTATATGTGTATGGCCTACAGGTAGTTGGTCCGGGTCTGGCTGTTTGTGCATGTGAGTTTAAATGTTTGTGAACGCACCCACGATACAGGAAAAAATCCTATTGTGGGGCAACGATTTTTTAAAAAATCAAAGATAAAGGTTATCACAATCAAAATACATAAATGATATCTTTATGTTAAAGAAGCCTTATAAGAGGCACAACACTTGACCATACCAGGCGACAGCGGCAAGTCTTTAAATGTTTTAAAAAACTCAGTAGGTAACATGCGAAATTTCGATCACATCCCTGATATCCCACGGTGATTCACAATTCCAAAACAAGCATAGCAGCATAGTACATAGATAGGTAGGACAGTTCTATATTTGCCAAAAAAAAATTGGCAAACTCCAGAAAAAACTGCGTGCGCGCAGCATCTTGTTAAATGAGTTGTCAACGTTGCCTGTCAATCAGAAGCTTAAGAATCTATGTAAAAGACATAATTCGGTAAGTCTTGTGACAAATTATTGACAGATTAGTTATTTTCTGCGTAGATCAAAGCATTTTTCGCACCGATTGGTTTTCTCTAGCCGCGCTGAATTTTCACTGATTTACCATTTTTTCACCTTGTGTGAAAAGAATTTACTTGAATAGAGAGAGAATTATATAGCCGATGTACTTTTAACAGTGTGAACTCATAACCCTTTTACAATTTTTGATTTATTTTCCCATGATGGTTAGTATGAGTGGGTCAAATATTGTAACTGAATTTTAAACCGGCTATCCCTGAGCGACTGAGCTGAAATTTTGCAAACACGTTTAGTTTAAGTAGATGGCAATGCATGTTAAAAATAAAATCATTTAACTTTTACTTCTGTCTCATGTAGCATCATACGCCTAATTATTTATATTAAAACAAAAAAAAATCTGCTCCATCTTGAAAACGGAATGGTATGTACACGATGCACTTTCCTGATATAACGATACCGTAAAAAATAGCTGTCTATCATAACGCTAAGCTATATTTAACTAATAAAGTTAACTCGAGAGTTTTAAAAGTATGGTGGGTTTGTCTCAGCGCTATAAAGCCGAGCCATTACGGTAATGGCACAAGAAATTATATCGTAGTACCAAGCCGTTGTTTCACAAAACACGGCATAATAACGTTATCATTTCTTTATAACTAGGTACAAATTATACGTAATTTTATATCAGTTTTAAGGCTTTATAATTAATCAATTAAAGCTTAATGTATATAAGTGGATCGTTATCTGAAGATTGATTTATTGGCTCCGCTCAAGCTATACGTGGCTCTTGATAAATCATTTGTATGGTCATTTCCGTTGGCGTATTAATTTCTGTAAATATAAGTGCAATCCGCTCTGATGCGGTTACATATTTTAATTATAAACCTATAGTCTACTTTATTAACTTTAGTTGTATGTGAATTCAGATATTATTTTTTTGCAATCTTCTAGGATCTGTTTAAATAACTGACACTGCGAAAAATAAATGTCAAAATTGACACATTATCGCAAGAGGTGATTTAATGCAGAAAATGTACGTTTTTTACATATTGTCAAACTGTCAAGCTGTTGGCTATCGGTTTTATTAAATAAGTCTCCGGCCTCTGGTCTCTGGCTTATCTAAATCCACCTTTCTGGAAAATGAAGAATATGTTGTAAATACAAATTTATTTTTTTACTCAGTTATTTTGCTTTGGACACTATAGATATTCGCAATCTCATGTTAGTTATCGCAATCCCATGGCGAATAGGTTGGCTAGTTTTTTCTCAGCATTGTCGTAATTGATCAAATATTTCTATAAAATCCCGGGAACTGAGTTATAGCGGAACTGCTTCAAATTCTTGATTCATTAGGTAAAACTGGAACGGTCGATATGATAAATATTTTTTCAGATATTTTTGTTTACTTTCAATTAATCATTGTTAATGGTGGCAATGCTTTCCCTCCTTACCGCTGTTGCTGATACAAAGATTTTTAGTTCAGCATTTAAAAAATCTGTTCCGTTGAACTTTTAAATTTCGTCTAACTTCAGAAACTTTAGCATTAAAATACTCTATACCCACTCTATCTGCTTTTACGATCACATATCTTATTTAAGCTTTTCAATCAACCCAACGATTTCAGTCCTTCCGCGCCAGAGAATTTATGTTTATTTCTCAGTCATGACAATACAAATGCTAAATCATTGAACAGTATAATGACAGTGGTAACAGACTCGTGCGCCATTTCGATCAATTAAAGTGTCTACATAAACGCCATTTAGCCTTGTAAAGTCTCAAGTTTACTTCAAATCCTTGCTATAATTGCTATGCGTAACTTTTCCTTTGAAAGTGGTGTCTGGCGACTTTCTTCGAGTAATTTACAACAGATTTGGTAAATTGCGTGTTCCAGCTTTCCATCTTAAGTACCAAGTACTCGTAGTCGTTATGATCTAGGTATGTTCAAGAAATTTTCCTTGGCGACTAACTTAGTACTAAAGTTTGATTGATTGTGTGATAAGTTTGCAAGTTGATCTTGTTGTTTACAAGCCTAACTTGGCGATGTGTTGTTAAAATAATTAGGAATCGCGACAATTCCTGTTAAGTTTGTAAGTTTCCAGACAGTTGTAGTAAGTAATTCAATTAAGTAAAGGGAGTTGCTTGATTGTATTACTATGTAGCTTATCCTTTGTTTGAGCAACTAGTCATAAGTTAAATCAGCTTTGATTCTTGTCTTGTCGTCACCCAATAAGTGAAAATCACAGTCTGAAGTGATGCGCGTGTATACGCGATTTTGTAAACTTCTTAACAATGGCAACCAAACACAGATTTATTTCCGCCACTTCTGATTTTTCCGATTTCGAGAAAGACATTTCGAAATACATCCCATTTCCGCAGTTCAGTACTATTGAGTTGAGAAACGTTTGAATAGTAACTTTGTACGAAAGTAAAAGTTCCGGGAATCTACTTCCGCTGCTTATTATTTCATAATTTGTTTGCTTTACTACAAGCCTTCGTTATGAAACCAAAATGCTACAGCTTGGAAGTTTTGAGTTGCAAAACGGTTTGAACGGTTTGTATGGGATGACTTTGTATAAAATTAAAACTTCCGGGAATCTACTTCCGCTAATTATTATTTCATAATTAGTTTGCTTTACTACATACCTTTCTTATGAAACCAAAATGCTACAGTTTGGAAGTTTTGAGTTGCAAAACGGTTTGAACGGTTTGTATGGGATGACTTTGTATGAAATTAAAACTTCCGGGAATCTACTTCAGCTAATTATTATTTCATAATTAGTTTGCTTTACTACATACCTTTCTTATGAAACCAAAATGCTACAGTTTGGAAGTTTTGAGTTGCAAAACAGTTTGAAAAAAGACACACACATAGAGTTAGATAAGACATCTAGATAAAAAATATAATAAAATTGTAACAGGGCGATGTTACGTATATATATCGAAGAAAAACTAAAATGGGGGGTTTTTATTAGGGCAAAAGTAGCCAAAACAACAGCTATTAGAATTTTTGTCTGTCTGTTTGTCTGTCTGTATACATCACACAAATCACACTTCAGCATGGAATTGAATGCAGTTTTCACCCAGTGCTGCTAGGTGTACCTTAGAAAACAGGCTCCATTTTACCGCGGGATTTATAATTATAAAAAAATACTATGGGGTCTTTTATTAGACCAACAGAATGCAAAAAAAATACTTGCTTCTGAATTCCACGCGTACGAAGTCGCGAGCACAAGGTAGTCTAGATGAAAAATATGTTTTTTTTTTATTATTATAAAACTGGTAGCGCGCATGCAACGGTGACCGATGCAGACGAGCATTATGTCATCCCGTCTAGACACGAGACGGCAAACAAACATCACACCATGTTTGCTCTACAAGTCAGCTAAAACTTAGATTTTATTTAAATGGAATTGACAACGCACTGACGTTCAATATGATGCATTTATTTTTCTAGACTTAAAACAGTTTTACATAGACGAATAAGTAAATAAATATGAACTCAACATATTATTAGTTTTCTCTTGAATATTCAGCTCCATAGTTTTTCAAGTCGAAGTGTCGAAAACCGATGATTATTTTATAATCTTTCCTCCAGTTGACGAACTCGAGGACATACTTTCTGATTCATTATTTTATTACGTCATTAGCCTTGGATGACATTTAATAAAGTTTATTAGCTTTAAGCACCATGTAAAAATAGAATCAAAGAATTATTTGAAGAATCGAATGCACACATGCATTCGATTCTCGGGGGAATCGAATGCATATGTGCATTCGATTCGAAAGGAAATTACTGTTTTCTTTTCATTAGGATAGGGAATTGTCCAATGACTTCTTACGTTCTGGGTGGAGCGGGAGGGCTTGTCAGATTTTTACTGACTAAAACCCATCCGTGTTCCGCCCTTGCACTTGACGTCCCAGGATCACGGTAACCCTTATGTCCTAACATGATCTTAAAGGGCGTCGCTTACACACTTACGGATGCAGTCGTTGTCGAGGTGCGGATATGCTTTCTCTACCAAAGAATGGATAGCAGGGCGCATCAGCTCTAGAAACCCTATAAATTGAATATCCCGGTAGTATATACCTAGTCGACTTAACAATAAGCGGCCTCCCTTAAGTGTGTGAGCGACACTCCTTACAATCGTCATAACACGATATCAAAAGACAATCGTCATAACATTATGTGTAAATTAAGAAGTCCCGCCAACACAAATGACGAAAATTTATAAATAAAGCGCTGAATACAGTGTTTCCACGATGCTGGGTTTCAAAGAAACGGTGGTGCATACGTGCAAACATAATATCGCGTGTCAGTCTCAATAGCTCCATTGATCACATGTGTTTGTGATAACGAATTACAACATCGTGATTAAGCGAGCCTTAATTGTTACTTGTACTAAGTAATTGGAGTAGAGAGTATAAGAAAGGCTTTGAAGCCGCTTACAGCCGATTTATTGAAGTAAGACAGAAGACTTGTTCACACTCTGGTTGATGCTGGGCAAATGTGGTAAAAAGTGGCTATTAAGTTGTCCATTAGTTTTTATAACAATTTAGTGCTGATTGGGTCTTTCAATTGTTTTTTTTATGTTTCAGTCACAGTGAAAGATGAAAAATTTCGCAATGGATATTCAGGATGATGATCAGGGAACTTTCTACACTGTCTTTAGGCCTTAAAAACTATCAGATTATATAATCTGGTAATCTGGTAGTTGTTTTTAGTCCTTCCAAAGAAATTTCGCCAATGTTTAATTTTTAGGTTTTTAACGATTATGGATTTTCGAAACTAACTGGTAAATTTTACACTGTAACCGATTCTTTTGTAACTATGACTTAATTATAGTTATATAGTCAGATATTCTAACGGAGGAGGTAGATATGTGTATGTAGGTACTCCTGCTAATTACATGTAGTTCAATAGTGTTTTTTGTTTACTGTTTTTTTTGTGTTGCTATGAAGGACGTTGTGTGCAGACCTTGACCAAGCTCGTCCCAATCCGCCTCAATCCTGCAAGTACCACGAAACATGCGTGACGTGGCGGTATCAAACATTTGAAGGTAAGTACATTCCTTCATGTCTTGTCATTTTTTATGTCCAGATAAAAAAAATGTTCGAGGTTAGAAAAAGCGAAACACGATGTCTTCACACTCATTTATCAATCTTAGGAGTATGTAGAAAATAATCAGTGAAACGGAATGAATTAAAGAAAAAATCAGTGTTAGGATCTGCCTAGCGACTGCGTAGTGTTTCAATAGAAGTCTGTCTGGGCCGTGGGAAAACGAGAGTGCATAAATACCTTCGGAGAATTCAAAGACTGAAATTGTATTTTGACGAGACTGGCATTATTTTTTTTGCCTTTGTTATAAAAGAATTGTCCAAGTCGGACTAAATTTAATTCAAGAAAATTCTTCGGCGTGGAAACTGTTTGCGTCAAATTAAAATCGTTGATAGAGAATCATCTCAAAAATCGTGTCAATAGTATAGTTATTTTAATGTTTAATGTAACCCTCAAATTTGTGATGCCTGGAAAAGGTCGCTCACTTGCTTACAACTACTAAGTGTACACAACAAAACTACTAAGTGTAACACTAAAATGTACACTTACTTTGCAAATAAATTTTTGACGTTGACTTCCATTCTTTATTGTTTTTATAATTAGTTATGTCGTGCTAGTAGACGGATCATGAGTGACTGGTGATTCAGACATTCAGTGCATCATCTTTTTCGCAATTTGGTAGCCTTAATGACCCAATCCCAGATATACCAGAGAAGATAAGTTTTATGTTTCCATACAAACATACATTCCATCTTTTTCTGTAAGACATGTAAGTCTTGCACTGGAAGCAGCCTCCGGGTCATTTAACTAAATACTTATAATTCTTCATGTGTCGGGCGAGAAAGGTTATTGTGACATGGCTTGAGTCACACATTTTATCACAGTTTGGGCGATAAAACCGTAACATACTACCGTAATCATTTCTAGTCACAAAAGTCTTGTACGCCCGAGCTCGCCCCGCTGGGTACAAAGCCTAATAGGTAACTATGATTTAAGAATATATATTTCAAAAGTACCTAATGGTAATTTGTATGAATCAGTAAACATAGATTATAAATACAGTCTATGTTTATCTGGGCGTTTACAGATTAGAGATATGGAGTAAAATTGACATGTTTAGAAAGAGAAGTTTGAAAGTGGAACAAGTTACTTTCGCAGCCCTTGGCGATAACGTTGTCATTCACAGTTTATGGTATTTTGCTACTGGATCAATTGAGGAGTATTGGGTAAGACAGTATTTATGTACAGTAATTACACGTAACAAGAAAAATACGGAAAGACGGTAAGGTTCTCTTAGTTTTGCTGTGGAAAGTTTACATAATTATCTTCAAGTACACCGTGTGGTGACGTTTTCTTATGTGGACAACAATATGTGCGACTTTGTCTGCGTGGGATTTAACAATACGTGGATTCATTTTTTGTGCGGAACTGATTTTTTTTTCTAAAATAAAAGTAGTCTAACTTGCTCTTTATCACATCAGCTATCTGCCAGTCAAAATCCCGCCAAAATCGGGAGGATGAGGATTTAGGAAGGTACCACAAACCAACAGATGGGTTTTTTGGTACTACCTTAAAAACTTTCTTAATGCAGGCAATGTAAGCTTAAGCTAAAGCTTATTTTGCCATTGCAAACAGACACTTTAATTTAGTTTATTTGTAGGGCTAACAATTCTAGCCTGTTACTTAACAGGGCTCTTCTCATATAGAGAAGGCACGAGTATTTTATAACCAAGCTTGTTCAAAGCGGGTTGGCGATTTCAGCCTTATTCATTTACAATAAAAGTTTCGTATTATTGGTATGAACAGCTGGTTTCAAGATCAGTAACCACTGACTATGAACTGGTTTTCCCTGCTCTGTGTCATTTCTTTCTAAAATACCTATAAAAGCTTTAAACGCTTGTATTTAAGACTGACAGTTGTTTAATTGATTGGATATTATTTTTCTATTCTAATTTTGACGGCATGGTTGGCGCATTGGCTGAGCTATTGGCTGCTGCGCTGCGTGTCGCGGGTTCAATTCCCTCACGTAACAAATATTTGTAAGGCCTTTAGTTAGTTTAACCGGGTCTGGCTATTATTGTATGTGAGTTTGAATGTTTGAAAACGCACCCACGATACAGAAGAAATTCCTAGTGCGGGGAAACGTTTGTAAAAAATAAACTATTACAGACTATAACTATTACAGAATTGTGTTGTCAACTGCTATCATTATGTTGTACTTAGAGATCGATACAAATCGCCTTCGTTTAGCTCCAGACCTGTCCGCTCATCAGTTTAACAATTATAACAATGTTGCGACCGTTTGACAAGTAAATAGCTCTTCACGATGATCTTGTTTCCCTGATTGTAACGACTGTGGTTTAAATGTAGTAATTAGTAATGGAGCCGGATGTTACGATTCTTTTTTTAACTGATTTTACTATCGCAGTGCGATGGTTAAGTTCAGTTATTAATTCTTCATCCTGGCTGGTGGTTATAAGACGTACATACTATTTTATGTCTAATTGCAAATTGAAACGCATAATATTATTTTTTATGATAGTTATGGATCACGCCTGTATGCCCAGAAGGGTTGGGCACAGCTGCAGTTAACCCACATTTCACCAGCTCTATTTAAGTCCCATGTAGTAGGGGGGAACCTATTGCTATCATCCGGGCACTCATCCAGACTTCGAGGCGCTTCTGAGAAATTCCCAATTAAAAATCCCAATAACACATTGCTCAACTCGGGAATCGAACCCAGGATCTAATGCTTAGCAGTCGCTTTTGCGATCGATAGACCAACGACGCAGGAAGGCATGAACAAAAGGGATAACAAGTGCTTTATTGTAAATTTCCGAATTCACTCCCACATAGTCTTGCAAACAAATGTCATCCGCTCCGTCATGCTACAATCAATTCTGTGATTTAATTTTATTGTTAAGATTTTTTACGTGATAATAATTATGAGCAATGTACTGCCAATGTGACGAGACACGTGGAAGTAACGATGTAAACAGGACATCGCTCTGTCACCTTGGGACCACTTTATTGGCACTAATTTCTATTGGGTAACACAGAATAATCGCGATTAAATTGGAATTTTTAAATAGTATTGAATATGCAGCAATGGAATGGCTGTGTCAATGTCAATGTCTGACTGCTGATGGCTGTAATGTTTATAAGGCTATTTGTTTCATATAACCGTAACAGACGACGTCCTACTTCCAAATCTACTATGACTTTGGGTGTCGTTACAGTCGAGTAGAAATCAAAGATCAAGACAAGGATTGGCTGCAAGCTACAGCAATCTCTTCTGGCTTCACGAGAGATAGAACGACTACCACATCAATATTAAAAAGTCTATGATTTTTTGTAAAAGATGAGTTACGACTTAAAGAAGACGTGAAAGAACTCAAAGTTTAAAGCACAGATTAACTGTCAATATCAATACGACCGGTGTGGCGCGGCGGGCGAAGGTCCGCCTGCGACGCAGGAGGTTGCGGGCTCGATTCCCGTCTTGGGACAAATGTTTGTACGATCTTCAAATATTTCTTCCAGGTGTTCTGTGTATATGCTATGTATAGTAAAAATATCTATCTGTGTAATGTATTGTATTAAGTATATCAGTCATCTAGTACCCATAACACAAGCTCTGCTTAGCTTGGGGCTAGATGATGCTGTGTGGATTGTCCAGCATTATTTATTTATTTATTTTAATAACGTATATCAATCCTAATCTCAACCAGATTTCGCCCTCTCAAGTTTACGGATTGCAAACTCGGCCATTGATTTGATACAAACAAAGATCGATCCCTAGGTTTGGATTGAGAAACGTTATTGAAATTGGCAGATAGGCAATGTAAGTTTCTGACTGGTAGGTCACGAACGCGTAGTGTGGTAGGCATCTTAAAGTTAGTTCAACAATCACAAATACTGGCCACTGCAAAAGTGCCAAAAAAATATCAGATGACTAAAAAATATCCAAAAAACCACCAATGACGTATCTTCAAGATCTTTTGAAATAGCGGATGTAGACAGTAGACAACTATTTATCTTTTTTCTTGTTATAAAGACTAACAGGATTTGTTTTTATTTGCGGCCGTCCCACATGCAGTTTCGCTTGCGACCTACATTAAGGTGGATACGTCAAAGTAGTCCGGGAAATGCCAAATTTCTTACGTTTTAAGCCAGTTATAGCGTTATTTTACGTTGTAAGTTGATCAAAATTAATTTCGTGACAATTAAGACAAAATAGTTAGTAAAAGATAATCATATAAATCATCATTATAATTATAATTGTATTTTAGTCTCTTGTTTATTGTTAATTTTAATTATACACTATTTTGAGAAAATATGATGAATTGCAAGCACATTTAATTTAAAGACATACATTGAAGGTACCACCTTAATTGTCTGTGATTATCATAAGTCCTGACTGACCTTGTGTGATGACTGATGCTGATCACTATGTGACAATACCAGACTATTCGTTTGTTTGTTTTTGGTCACCGTTTTTGGAGCGAACGTGATTAGTCGTCGTTTTATGAAAATGGTGGTTTGAGCTTCTATACGTTTGAAGAATTGCCTCATCGTTTTGAGTCATTATTTATGCCCGAAATCGTTAAGTGATGTATTGGTCAGAGTCAGAATAGGCCTTAACATCGCCATACAAATTACTGAACGTTAGATTTATTATCGTCAGATGGTAAAATAGTGTCAATTGTGTCGAGATAAATCTTTAGACGTCTGTTGTGTACGTTTTCTTGGTCACCTGTCACTGGGAGCTGTACTGGGGCCTACATGGAATTGCTAATAAAGTTATACGTACTTCTCTATGCTGAAAGAGATTATGTTACTCTGTGACTATCCGTCAGTATATTGAGGCTGCCGCTTGCTGTTGTTAAATTTATCTTAAAACTAAAAGCAGGTAGGTAGTAGCATTCCAAACTACAGAAGCACAAAAATATGTGCACATAGTCTGCCGGTGTTAAAACAAAAGGCGAAATATTTGATTTGCTGTCCGATTTACGAATGACCTGACCGACTGCTGGATAATTCACTTAAGCACCGTTTTCAGTGAGTCATTAGTCAAGTTAGTCCATATAATTCAGACACATCCAATAGTGTGATTCCAAAGATCAATCAAAAGAAGTTCCTAAATCTCAAAATATTGAAACGAAGCGAACTCACTACGTAGCACGCTCATCCACACAATCTACGTCGAAGAAAAACAAAGATCACATAAGTATATGGATATTCCATGATAATATTGCTTAATGATCATCAGTAAACGGCGGACATCGAATTAAATCTTACTTAAGAAGTAATTTATTTCTGATTATAATTTCTCTTTAATTATCAGTGTCGTACATAAATGGATGGACTTGTATCCTTTATGGCAGTTGAGAACGACGATGTGGGCAAAAAATCGATTAAAAACCCATTATCGATCCAGTGGCTAAAAACTATAAGTTTTTACTGCGTCTACGCAAGTGCTTGCGTAGTGATGTACGAGTAGGTACCGCGAGTATGAGGTAAGCCTCAGTACTTTTGTAATTGCTTAGTGATATAAGTATTTCGTCCATCTTTCTAGACGATTTCTTGAATGAAGTGACTTCATTGCGACTAATAGAGTCGCAATCGGTGGTATCGGCGTTTCAAATGCTTATTGATTCGGGGGTTATTTCTAATAGAACTTTTGGGGGTTCTTTCCTTTCCGTAGTTTGTCCATAAGTACTGTAAATTCTAGACACTTAAATTTAAGTATGCCGTCTTCAAAATACACCTTATATTTGCTGCCAAAATTGTATAAAAATGTTTGTTTTAGTTTTTGCACATCGTAAAACAAGCAAATAAACCCGAAGTGTCGGATATCATCAAACATTTAAAAGGGGCAGTTAAACGTTTACTTATCAGCATTCTTTATTACCCTTGGGCAATATTAAAGGGTAAGGTATTGCACTTTCCTGTGCCGTTTAGTTAATCTAAAGTACACGAAACGATACAAAATTTACAATTAAATGGCTGCAACACCTGGATCAGCTGCTGATAGAGTAGCTATTGGTATCGCATAACTTATAGCCCGTGATAACACCAGTAGGTACGTATACCGCACACCGCCTTATAGGGGTGGCGTGATTATGAAACTGGTCATAATTTAATTTCGACTTTATCAACTCAATAGACAACCCGCTCTAATAAACTATTTATCTACGGCACCAATTATCAAGTCGCCGGTTGCTCGGTCAACCATTACCTAGTATTTATTGTATGATACTAGATAACATGTAGCTATATGAGCCGCTTTTAGATAACAATACTTTGATATTCTGTATGCGTTTTATCTACTAACACGGAATCTTAAGTACCGAAAGGCGTAAGTTACGGCTCTGATTTTTGAATTACATTTCGAATGCTGAATAAATACATGCGATATCGTTGTTACAGATTTTTGCAAGGTGCTCAGCAATTTCTAGGTGCTTAGCAGCGCAACGGTCGAACTGAAGACGAGTTTTAAACATGTGGCGGAAAGTTCACGTTTCATTGAGCATGGTGAGTTATTGTAGTTTTTGCCGCGTCGCCGTGGTCGCGCACGGCCCGGTCGCCGCCCGGTTGCCGGCCGCCGCCGCCGGTCGCGGTGCAGCCCGCAGTGCGCGCGAGTCACTCGATGCAACTACTTTTTTCCCCGCTCGCACATCCGCGTCTGCGCCACTTTTTACCTCACCTCCGCATTGGCTGTTTTTCTGTCCGATCTCGATTGATGACCGTCTGGTCTCTCGTCTGTGTTTACACGACGCGTTCTATCCAATGTATTTGAATTACTGTGCGTATCACGGTAGCCGTAACAAATGTTCATATTACTTTGTAAATAAATGACTTGGGAAACTGTGGACGGGCGCTTCACAAAAACTTGTACACTTGTTCATTTATTATTACAGCGTAAGGATGGTGCGTCATGTTATTATCTTTAAGAATCTAATTATTGACATATACTTAGCTACATACTTACTTATACTTATGAAGAGGTAAGTGGTAAGTTGGTGACTGGCTGACTCATCATCCCTTTTTTTTTAAGGATGGGAATCATCCAATGACTTCTCCCGTTCGTGTTCCGTCCTTGCCCGTTACGTTCCAGGGTCACGGTTACCCTTTCAAACATCCCACAAGACTCATCATCCTTGAGCTTGGTACTGATGTTACAGAAACCAAATTCACGGTAGATACACAGGATGGAGGATATACAGGAGAAAGTATTTTGAACGAAATGCTCCATTGGTGGGCAAGGTAATTGTGGCATTCATGTCTTTTTATGTCCAGTAAAATGCAGGTGTAGGTGTCTCTAAAAAGTGGGCCACCTTTTTATCAGGAGCACCACACGTATAACGAATGAAATAGGGATCTATAATGTCATGCGAAGTGTGTTTCAGGTCACACCCGAGTGCCAGGTAACGCCTTGAGTGGTCCTAAGGTGAGATGGATCTTGAAAGGCTTCTGACTCTTAAGCTAACCCGGGGATGTTGTATATTCGTAAAGGTTATGTCGGGATTCGGATTTTTGGTTATGTTTCACAACCAGCATGCGACTTTTCTTTATACGGTACCATACACACCTGCAGCCCGCAGCTCTACCAGTCGGTAGAGCTCATTCAGTGGGTGTCGTTTTTGCCATTATTTTTTTTTCAATTTTTTTGTTTCGTTCAGAGCGAAGAGGTCTTTTCACCCGCTGAAAAGCATAGTGAAGCTGGTTGTCCCAAGCACACCGACTGCTGCTCCCCAGATATTAAAAGTAAGGACCCATAGCAGAACTCCCAACCTTCCGTTCTGTTTTATAGCACTGTGACTTAAACAGGTCAGGGATGAATTATATACCTTAATTCCATATACGATAATCCCCATCCATAGTCTTTGCAACCTAAGCAAAGTTGGGCTAGTACATTATAATGACTTGATGTAACTTACTTGTCGTTAGTTGGTAATTAAGGTCTGATTTTCCCAACCACGTGTGACGTGGAGACTACCTTTACAGTCATTATTTTCGTTTTTAGGTACATGCCTCACCATAAGAGATAATGAAAGTTGAATTATGAACCTTATTGATAAGCCATATTGTTAGCCATATGGATCTCTGTTATCTGATTATTTGAAATAAATTATTATTAATTATTATTATTGTCAATTGAGCCTTAAATTGATAGGCTGCTGCGGAACGTGCCTACCTTCGATCAATATATTATTGATCGAAGGTGCCTACCCAAAGAAAAACCTTTTTACAATTTTTCCGCCATTACATCTCAAATTATAACAAAGATGTTTTTAACCCACAAAATAAAATGCAAACCTTTATCATTCGATGGTTCATTGACCGCGTGAAAAAGCCAGAGCATATTAATTAACATCTGTACTGGTACACACGCGTGGTGTACATTGAAATATGAACAATACGCGTATAGCCATTAGCGTCGGCCACTGGATTGGTAATTGGTGGCTTTGTATGGGCCATCACACTACGGCTAGGCCAGACAGGCGGCCTCCGGCGTCTAGACAGACCATTGCGATTTGCGAGATCACGTTTCGGCCGGCCGAACATGCTAAGTGCACGTCTGGCAGCGTACATGAGACCCGTCGATGTACAAACACCCTGGATGTGACTTGAATGTGTTACGAGCCGTTGTATAATGATCGTTTAATTTTACCATATGGGTTTTTGTAGGCATGTGTCGCGTCGACCGCGCTCATAAATCGATCTGCGAGGTTAACACCCGGTTCCTGATATACTATTCATTATTTTCTGCTGGCAATTCGTCAACGCTGCGTAAGATAGTCATATTTTTGTCAAAAAAACAAAACAACCAAAATAAGAATTGACAACAGGATTTCTGATCTGACTGATCAAAAACTGGGAAACCTCTAATTATTCATTCAGTGGTACCTTTCTGACTGAAAATCAGCTATAGCGAAGTTGTCAATAACCTAGGTAGACTTCAGAAACTGAAAGGTATACAAAAAGCCAATTTATAATGCTTTGGTACAGTTAAAATGGGAATGGGATGGCTGTGTTAACTGTTTTTACATATTTAAAATAAGAAGATAAGTTTGAATATGTTAATGTGATAATTTTTATTATGTGTGAACGAATATTGCGTCTAAAGAAATGTAAATAGAGTTGGGTATACCGGTATACCTACCCAAATGCAAAAGCTTTGAATTTATTTGGAATGTGTGAAATTTTACGATGCATAAAAGAAGCCACGAATTCGCAAGGTGATCTAAAAAATGTTACACGTGTATGAAAATCTATATAATCTATTGAGTAGTTGGGACCACATTTTGTATCCAACCTATTTTATTATCTATCATATTATTGGATTCATAAAGTTTCCAATGGCAGGTTTTTTGTACACTTAATTCTTTTTCATTTTATTTTTTAAACGTTGTCCCACACTAGGAATTTCTCCAGTGTCATCTCTATATATGTCTCGTATCTAGGTTAAAAACTTAAAAGTTAATATTATATTGCATACAATAAACATACATAGAGCAAAGCTTAAAAATAAAGGTAATGTTAAGCTTGTCGTGCCCTAAAAATCAGATCACATGATCCCATTTACGGTAGCCAACAAGGCAACCTCACCACAGAGACATAACATCACCCCTGTACTCCTCAAAGGATTAGGCAGAGGTGTACCTGTAGATCACATCATCACACAACACACATTTGTTGTATTGATTTCCGCAACTCCACGACGTAGCGCGTATTTTGCGTAAACACACATACACTGTTACAATGTTCACTCTTCATTTATGGACTTGACTCTAAAATCTTTCTTGGCAGTGTCCTGGTGTCCTAAAATACAGGCTTCGGCTTACTTGAGGCACAAGTCTCCCACAAATAAATAAACATTCCAAAATATTAAGCTTTCTTTGTATTTATTCGTGAAAGAGAAATAAATGAAAAATGAAATAAATAGGTACACATACATAAGATAAAAAGAAAAGTGTGTATGTATTAATGTACACACGTAGTAGAAGTGAAACTTATCGAAACAATGAAAAAATAACCTCTCATTTTCACTATTTATGTAAATGCATTTCAATAAGTCCATTTATTGTGTCACTTGTTATCATTCAAATATTTCTTTATAAGTCACTCCTCAATTTAAGCGTCTCTTGTACTCGTCACTTTGGGCCGTTACGGCGCCATGCGTAAATACGCATGGCGCCGTAACGGCCCAAAGTGACAGAAAATATGACGATTTTTTTCAAGACGGCGAGAAACTGATTTTTTTAACATTGTTATAATTTTTCTCCCATACGTTGATAAAGAAGTTTTAGTTCAAAAATACAATTACACTGTCACATCCAGAAGACCGTGTGAACTAATCCGACATCCATGTCCCGTTTGTAGTATCAAATGACTATGTACATAGTTAGCACACAGTTACGGTAGGCCTAGACCGCTGTCCGACACAAGAAGATTGCTCAATGCTCAGATACACACGGTAATGACATATAACAAGCGTGACGAATTATCTTAATATTGTCTCTGGAACTGTCTGCTTGCAGTCTGTGACGATTGTCGGGTTGTTTTTTGCGTTTGCCAGCAATGTAAACAAATGACGAATCAAAAGGTTAAATTGACTGGAAATTTTTGAGTGATGATTTTTATTAATGTTTCTTTAAGCCGGACGTACTACTTTACAGCTAAACATTATTTTGTTTGCCTAAATTTTGGACTTATATTACAAGTTATAAGGCAATTTATTAAATAAATTGATTAACTTAAAAACGCAGCAAGCCTCAAACTGAAGGAAATTAAAAGTATCGTTGATTATAACGTGTCTTTTAAGTAGGTATTGTACGTTTTTTTAAGACTAAGCAGAGGACTATGTAACTCAAGGTTTTCTAAAGAAAAACAACTACAATCAGATCAACGTCGTAATTGAGATTTAAAGTCGCATTGTCTTACCCAAAAAAAACTGTCTAGATTACAATGAAAAATCTGTAGTACCTACCTAACTTATGTCGTAAGCACTATTTAATTGAACTGCACAAAAAATAAACACTAGGTACCTATATACAACCGTCTCGTTTCTGTTGTTTAAACGTAATCATACAAATTGGCCACGATATCATGTGTTTAGTACAAGTCAAGTGTGTACATTTAATTTATAATGAACGACAAGACGGACATATCAATTTATTTGTGTAAATCTGTTAGCAGGTGGGCTAGACTAATTGGTGTAGTTATAAATTGATTTCTACAAATGTTTGGTATCTATGTAGGTACGAGTATTTACTGTTAAGTTTGTTGTAATTATTTATGTCAGGGTAACATAATTATTGTGGTTATAGTTTATGTTATAACTAGCGACCCGGCCCTGCTTCGGTCGGGCGCAAAAATGTAAAACCAACTGAAATCAATGTCTCTCAGCCCATTTCTGACCAAAGGACCATTTTGATTTCATGGTTGTTTGCAGGGACCAGAAGGTTCAAGTAAAATAATACAAATATGTTAACTTAAACTGAAACTTACAGCATTATTCGTAAAATTCAATAGTAAAGTGCAAAAGTACTACTTTCTGTAGTAGATAACACAATATTTCGTTTGATGCAAACGAAATATTGTGTTATCTCTTATATATCTTTTCAACTCCAAAATGTTGCTGCGATTTCGGAGTTGAAAAGTTTGAATCTTAACACCTTAACTGCCAAACAGCGAGACACAATAGAAAATGAAATGAAATGAAATGAATTTATTTCGTTATCAACAGGTTTTAACAATATACGACACAGAGATCTTCTTTTAAGTATAAAAGTACTTGTGCCAGAAGACCTCACTCTTCCATACTTATGGATGAAATGTATTGTTTGTCGGTCATTTGGCGTTCAACGTGTTAAGCTTACTCCTCCAGTCTGGCACTTAATATGTTAAGGAACTGATGGTCTAAATGGTGGTGAAAACCACATCAACCCTTTGTGTAATTTAGAATAAATAAGCGGACACGCAGGCAGACACGGAAAGCTGCTTCGTTGTATGCTATGTACAGACTACAGATATGTCACCAATTTATAACCGTATTATTAAGGTAGTTAATTTTTTCAACTGTAGCTTGTGTGCTTTTAATTAAGCGCGTGTTTGAAATAGCGAATATCTCTCTGTGAAAAATACTAGACAGTTTGTTGATGGTAAATAATTATTTAATTCGCTGTAGGTATGTAGGCTTGACGAGATATCATAAGCACCTAATGGCAGAAGAAAATCAATCTGTTATACAAATATGATGAAATGAAATACGTAGATACCAAAATACTGCCTACTTTTTTTTTAAACTGTTAAATTTCGTGAGCATACTCGTAAGAACTTGGCAGTAGTATCGTCACAGCGTTAATGTTTTCCCATTAATTGTTCTAATTGTTTGTTTGTGAATATATTCTCTGTATGTACTATATGAATAGCTTATTATATAAATAAATTATACAAAGGACATAAAATATGTTCCCGTAAACAAAATGGATGGGGACTTTCAATATTTCATGTGTGTATACTTAGCACACACACACACTACACACAGACTGTACTTTATTTACTTGTAAATTTATTTGTACACTCCACGTTAATTAATACCGTTCACTAACAAAGCTGAATTGAAAACAGCTTTTACGTTGGCATCGTGGTAACCCTGCGTAGCTCGCAGTCCATCTCTACGTTACTGAGGATAGACTCGGCAATATCATTTTACACCCCTACCTACTGCCCGACCGTGCTATCCGATATCCCTTTTGATTTTAGCTGAAAAGCGGCTGTAGACGTCTGAGGGGGCTGTAAGCCCACTATTCTCTAAAGGAGAAATGTATTTACAACTAGGTACTATGTATTCTAGATTTCAATGTGTCTATTGTTTGTCCTTTGTGTGTGAGAAATGTCTATGGATGACCTGTACTGGCAAAGTCAACCGCACGTTGGTGGTAAGACTTTGACATTAATCTGACCTAGCGTAGTATAGAGTTTCAAAGAATTAGTGGCCAGCTTATTTTCAATACTAATTTCTTTGTTATCACTGTGTTGCTACTGCATGTACCTAACCTATCTAGAAGATATTGTAATTACCGTTTTCACTTTAATTAAATGCCTTAACAAAAGCGCAACAGTGAAAATATGAAGGTACTTAGGTGTCGCGTAGTGAAAGCGAAATAGAAATTCCTATTATAAAGTACTACGCAATCGATAGGAATCGCACCCTGAAAACAGCAAAATCTTTCTATAGTACTTACTTAGGAAGTTAAAACCTTTTGTGAAAAGCCTAATTAAGTATGAGAGACACATAAAAAAAAGAACAGTCCCGTTTATGTTATTCTGAGAAATTAAGATTTGCAATTTCATTAAATTTAACGTGCATATAGGTAGAGTTTGAAGTTGCTAGTAGAGAAACGGTTTGTACTTATAAAGCAATGTCCCACAAACGCATGCTGTGCTAATTAATAGATACTGACGAAACCTCCGTTGAACTCAGCAGACAACAATGTTAATAGCCAAATGCTCTATGCTTGTCAGACCAAAAACAATTGCAACTATTCTATTGTTTTTCTAATTTCAAATTTAGAATGCAGACAAATTTCGGTGGATTTACCCAGTCAGTTTTTACGCTCGTATTTTGCCAAAAAAGGTAAAGATACCTACGTGTTTAAAAGTATTTTTTTAAACAGAGAGTTGCTTTTGGGAAACATTTTTGTTTTAATTATAAGCTCGCAACGCGTCTGGCTACAAAAAGACTGAAACCACTTAAACGTTGATTTTCGATTAGCGGCCGTATGTGGGACTAAGGCGGGTTATACACCCAAGGTCGTTCGGCAGACGGCCGCACCTCTGGGACTCGTTACGCCGTCTGCAACCTTGACACACACCTGTTCTGCCCACCTCCATTCACCAGTGTGCTCTTGTCCTTCGATAATGCACCTTTTTGCAGCGGCCGGTTTTTTTTTCTTTTTAGGTGCATGACACATTGTCTGTCTATTGTTGTAATGACGTGTGTTTATAAAATATGACTGCTCGATTCGTTATAAGTACCTAATTAACGACCATTGGTAGTTTTCGCGACATGTGAATTCTTTACTTCGCCAATAAGGAGCGTAGTTTTTGTTTTATGGAAACTTTGACTGGTGAAATCACTATCAGATACCTACTAAAAATATAAAGTAGCTATTTACGAGTAAAGGAACCTGTTTTGACTGAGAATTTCTGAAAAATACAAAATTTTCAAGATCTTATTTTGACTCTAAACAAAAAATTCAATAATACGAAGCCGTAGTTGCTGGGTAGGCAGGGCTATTCCTTTGCTCATTTATAACTAAACTAAAATTAGAGAACTGACATCTTCAAACTGATGACATGACGATGACAGATGGGAACTAAGTTACAGATGTCAAATTAATTTAAGCCTCGAGCGTAGCCATGTTTTTGGTCGATGCGGTTCAAATATCGAATATGTTGGTATTGGTTAGGTAGTTCAATTAAAATCAATGGTTCTTATTTATTTCCGTCTCTTTCTTGTTTTATAAGCGAGAACAGATAAAAATAGCCTAAATTGATTTAAGTTTGTGAATATATCCACATAAAACACTCTACAAATCCCGCGATTTCTATGTCTCTGATTCATCCACACTTGAAACAGGGATGATTCATAATAATATATCGTAGATCAACGTGATATAGGCACACGTTTCCCGGAATCGAATCTGGATTTCGAGGGATATCGATCTCCGGCTAATGCGAGCTGTGAGCAGATCTATGAATAAACTTACACTACTTATGTCAGCACCGTTTGAAGATAGTGAGTGCTAAATGTTCTCTTACCTACGTGTAATGAACTCTGAAGGTTTTAATTCCAAAATCTAAATTAGTTAACACCTTAACTTGCTAAACAACGAGACACTATAGAACATTTATTGTTTGTCGGTCATTTGGCGCTTAAGGTGTTAAGTAAATATAAAAATTCTAAAGTTTAGTCATAATTTTAATTATGTAGGTACTTAAGTATGATGTACATCTAAGAATGAAAGTGAAAAAATCATGGGGCAAAAAAAAATCATTCGGATTACTGTCAACGGGAAAATTGCCCAAAAGTCTGGCAGAATTGCCACGTTGAGTGGTGATGGGATTGATGATTCTTTGGCCATAAAAAACAGGGATCTGATGACGTGAGGAGTCGACCAACCACCTGGTGATGTCCCAAAAAACTAGTTGGGCACATGGACCCCATGCCCTGTTACAACCCCAAATGGCTCAAACATAAAACTCCCAATTAGGTTGTTATATTTAAAGTTTAGTTGAATTCAACAACATACACAATGAGCAATTCCAGGTGGAAAAACCCAACAACACTTATACTCAGCAGTAGCGTTTGTGAACGTTTGACCAACGAGACGGTCATAGTTAAATTCATACTTATTCTAAAAAATACTAAATCAGTAGCTGTCTCTATGCCACCCTGTAGGTACTTGTATCAAACATCAAACGCGCGTTATGGATACCGCAGAAGCCAAAACATAACACATGACATGACTATTATACATAGAGTCTATTCAATAGTACCTACAAGCCTATGGGACTACAAAATCTGCAGTATGTATATTTATTAAGTAGACAATGTACAGTCGAGTTACTTAAACCTTCGTTAGTTTTCAAATTATTTCTTTTATAAACACCTGACACATACCTTTTGAAGCTGAGCAGACTAACTTGCATGGAAGACTGTAGATATTAAATAATTTGAAATCTGAGGATCGGGTAGCATAAACCTTAAACCAATGTAGGAAGGTCTAGTTGACATTAACCTATAACTGTTTTATTTCATATCCATTATCAGTGTAACATTTACATTTACAAACCAAAAAATGTTTTATATTTTGTTGTTTTTTTTTCTTTCAATTTTACTTTACTTTTTACGTTTATAAAGTTACCTATTTCTAAATTACCTATTACTAAGTAATTTACACACCTTTTTACCTTCTCTATTGCAAAAATTGTACGCTTTGCAAGGCAGCGCATAGTGATAGCTTTATTATTTATTTTACAACGTTAGATATACCTGAGTGACACAAATAAATAATTTTGAATTTGAATTTCAAATTTTATTGTTTTTTCAATTGAGTGTTATTCGGTGAAATTGACGTTTTTATAATAAGGAGTCGGTAAAGCAGTAAAGCAAACTCTTTAGTGCACGGAGCAGGTGACGAAGGTGTTTTTACTGTGACTGTACTTGGTTTAGGCAATAAATCGTACAGTTGCGTCTAGCATTCCTCAGGGACACCTCGCAGACGACTCGACCCCGATGCACCTGTTGCATTCACACAATACACGCAGATTATTGCGACAAGCCTCTATTTATGAGAGAAGTCATGCTTCATTATGATAGTGGGTGTAAAAGGGTTTTTAATTATAAGGCTAAATAGTAACAACCGCATGGGTCGATCGAAGGTTAAGCTACGTTTGCTGAGGTCAGTCCGGGGATGGGTGACCATTAATTCAGTACATTTGCTTTGATTTTAAGATCTTTGACAGTCGTTACGGGTATTCAGCAGACCGAAAGTCTGACAACTAGTCTTGCCATAGGGTATCGTGTTACCCAGTTACGGGATTGTGGAGGTCAGATAGGCATTTGCTCCATGTAAAAGGCTAGACAGATGATGTATGTATATATATATTGTTCGCCGGTACATATTCAGACTCAAGTCTCCTATCTATAAATAATTAAACGAACTCAACGGATGTTATGTTGTAAACTTTTTTGCTAAGCAAACTCGTGTAACAGAACAAATAATGTAACGTCACTTGCATATTCATTTACTTTGCATAATTGAACCCGTCATTTCGAAAACGACACAAGTCCATTAAATAAAACTCTTCAGGAACAACAAAAATATATGGTTAATAACAAAAAAAATATTGGTGTATAATATATTATATGTAGAATATATTTTTCTAGTTTTTTTTAATGAGACTTAAATCAAAAAGAGGCATAAGTCCAGGACTCGTGCCATTTTTAAACGGACTTCAAGTTTTGATTGCCTTTTAAGTTGACTCTTGGTGTATGAAGATGTGCTATTTTCACAGGGAATATGTAAAACGCTTCAATAAATAAAATGGCGCCAAAAAGTGATATTTAAAAAAGTGCGATTCGTGCATTTTTCGAAATTACGGGTTCCATTATGACCCTTCCTCAACTGCCCCACGATTGTAAGAAGCTAAAAGCTCTCTATCGGCCTATCAGCCTTAGTCTATGATTGTCAAATCGATTTCGACGACTAACAGATTTATCGATTCTAGAGATAGCAACGAATTGTGTGTCACTGCAGTACGCACCTGAAGCTATTTTCGAAGCAAGCCAATTAATTAAGACTTCGCTGATTGAAGTATTGAAGAACTGTTACATGTTCTCTGTGGAAAGCTGGGGAGGGTCACGGGGGGGGGGGGGGGTATCGCAAATAGGTCGATCGTTTCATAACGTCATTTGTTAAGGGGATTTAAAAATGACGTGACGACTTGGAGGGGGTTGCGACCCCCCTTCTCGGACTACTACTGGCTACTGCCAGCTTACTGAATTGGTAGGTAGTGTATAGGTATAGCTATCTGTTTTCTTTTTCTAGCTTATAGTGAATAAAGATGCATAAGCAGATGTATTTCTTAAATGCAGTTCTTGTATAAAAGATCTAAAAATAATACTAATTTAAATCTTTATTTAACGTTGCAACTGAAAGATTTTACACGAGAACCGTATTTTAAGTCGAACGTTCGATAAATAAATGAAGATACCCAATTTCCCGTGAATTTTATGAACGGACTGGCAGCCGTCGGTGTCTGGAATATCTCATCAGCGCTTTATAGTAATCAGAAGTCTATTGACTGAGCCCTGGATCGGTCACGATTTATTTGAACAACATACATTTCGAACATGCCTAAGAGACTATTACTCTTTAAAAGTACTAAGCTTATATAAACAGTGTCGATTTTCTAATGTTAACTTGTCTGTCTGCATGGAAAACGTATTCAAAACGAAGGTAAACAGGCGGAGAGGTCGCGTCCTGCCTGTTTAGTGTTTTTATCGACTAATAGTAGACATTGTTTAGGTGAATCTAATTTTGAGGTTATAAACGTTATTGTAACGTTATTAAATAAGTATCGGTACGGCGGCGGTTTGCAAAAAGTATTCGCCGTTTACGCGGTATAATAAAAACAAAATAGGATTATTTTCCTTCGTCTAGACATATTTGTTTAGTTCGTTTTAAGCATATATAATACTGTGTAAACCACTTCAATATCGTTATTTTTATATTCAAGCCAGTGTTACATTTAAGTGGTAAGTAAACAGTGCCTAGTTCGCTTAGCATTAAAACTATTTACATAGGAATGAAGATTACAGTTTTTAACAGTTGGATTAATATGATAATGATTTTTTGTTTCTTGCTTCTTGAAACATTTCTTAGGTACCTAACCTAAAAGCTATTTAAAATATTTAGATAAGGATAGCAGAGTAGGTACCTAGCGTCTAAAGTACATCTAAAAATAAATTAACATGAATTTATTTTCAGATCCTACATAATTAAATTATTATTATCGTTTACGTAACTCCAGAGTAACATAATACCTGTAGGTATATGTAAATTTCTACTACTACTACTTTCTAACTTATGTCTCTAGTTAAGAAAATCTAGAGCCCATTTGCATACCCTGGGCCAGTAATTTTTTAGCCCTGGATACAGCATCCATTAACGTCTAGGGCACATTTAGCCGTTAGTACAAGGACTCGATTGTCTGACCAAGCCGGTGTAATCTTAATCATGCTGTTATCTATTTGAGACTAGACTACTAGGTTAGTGGAGAAGTTAACTCTAACGTAATTGAGATAAGACTAGGGCGATTATGCGTAGACATACGGTTAAGATATTGTACTGAAATAGGGGGCTCGTGGCTAGCTACCTAATAACATCCATTACTTACGCCCCCCCTGTTCCGGCTGTCGTTTGTTGATTTTTCAGTTGTTACGGGTAGTCAGAAGCCCGAAAATCTGACAATCAGTTTTACAAAGGGGTATCGTGATGTCCAGTATCTAACCAGGTCGTAGAGGTCAGGTAGGCAGTCACTTCATGTACAATACTGGTATTCGCACCATCCGGTTGGACTGGAAGCCGACTCCAACATAGTTGTAAAAAGGGTTGGGCAAATGGTGATAATTGGAGGAGTTTTAACCCTGTACGTAAGGCGTTTGGGTAAACACGTTTAACTAAAGCTGAAAAAAAACATTACCTACCTTACCCTATTTACATTTCCCTCGAAGTAGTCTTTTTCTTGTACAATCAGACATATTTTTTCTAAATATAGTTTCTGTTAGGTATGTTATGTGAACTGTTTTGGTTGGTTGAGAATTGGAATGAGGTGACGGTGATATTTACCAAACATTGTCAAAGAAAATGGTGTAAACACTGGCCGATTGAAACTGTAGATGCAATTCGTCCGAAGTACACTTACAACCACTATACTAACATTACAAAGAGGTAAAAATTGTTTGTAAGTTTGTATGTACGGGGTAATCACCGGAACGAATGATCTTATTCAAAAAATTTTTCACTGTTAGAAACCTACATTATTCCTGAGTTCTATAGACTATTATTATTTTCAAAACTATGCTTTAAAGCGGACGAAGTCGCGGGCGAAATGGTAATGTAGGTATTGAATTTTATATAAAAAACAATCGTATTTAATAATAATAACTTTATATTGTTCCATCATAATCATAAACCTCTTTAATCAACATAAAGTCGTTTGAAGTGTAATGATAGAGGCTTGTCCAAATCGTGATCTTAAAAACAGGTAGATTAGAATACAACTAAGATTTTCCTAAAAAAAAAACAGTACAAGATTACTGTGACAACCTCGTGGTCGCAAATGCGACTGCTAACCGTACTTAAGTTCGTCCCAGGTCGGACAAAACATTTTTGAGTTTTTATTTTTGAGCATCCTGGAGTCTTAATTTGTGCAATAAGCTTATGTCCTTACAAAACAGGACCAATTGTACAAATTCTCCAGTTGTGTTTAGGTCTATTTTATGGAACCTAAAGACAACTGGAGAACTGTGGATGACACACAGATAGACCTCTGTCAATCTGTGTGTCTTCCGGGAATATAGGCGTGACATTATATTATTTTCATAAAAGTTATCTACACACGCAAGATTTTCTTCAACCATTAATTAACAAAAACAAAACAAGATTACTCGTACTTTCGCCAACAGTCGCAAGGCAGGGCGCGTGCGGTGGGGTGGTGGGGGTGACAGGAAGCGCGGCAGACGGCGCACCCGCCACGCATAACTAATGCCCGTGGCGCCACCTGGTGCCGAGGTCACCCTGACCTTACACATTCACCTGGAAAAGCTCTTTGGAAAGTGCTAATGAGAGTGGTTGGGGTAGGGCGCCGCTCTTATGCTCTACGCAATTTTGCCGGTCTACTGCTCTACGAGATGCGTACTTAATGTTAATAATACAAGGTGGGCCAAACACTGGAATCGCGAAAAAAGAACAGCTGTTCTCTACATTTCGTTGAGTTGTATGAACATAAATGTATAGTCACCGACAAATAAGATGGCAAGATTTTGGCGTAGTGGGGGTAAGTTCGCGCATCGTACAGTTAGTGGCACAAAAAAGTGATAACTTTTATTGATCGTCATTATTCTATTGTTATTGCCATCATTTATATTTAATCATGTCTGTATAGAACAAAGTAAAAGAAGGGAGAGGAATTCAAGTTTATTAGGGGTTATAAATAACGTGCATTTAAAATTCAAAAAAGTTTATATAAATAAAATAAAAAATAACTAGTCGTCGTCACTATCCGTTAATAAAACTACCCTTGGCATCATATTGAAAGTCGCAATCGCAGAACACTATGGTTGTGTTCTGCAAGTGTTTGGTCAATGCTGTATGTTTTAAATTGTTCTTTTTCCAATTTTATTAATTTGTATAACTCTGGTTTGAGCATACTTTCCTCGTATGCTATGCCTTTTCAGGAACTCTATCCTAAATTTAAAAACAATAACAACACTTAAGTTTAACACAACAAAAACAAAGGGTTCAATTTTCGTGCACTGAAATGTAATCGGGAGCGAACGGGACGAAGGCGCGGTGCGGGAGGCAAGGGTCGACTGATGCACCAATCGCGCGCTCGGATCAACGCTACCTCATACCCCGCGTCCCGCTTGACCACCAAAGAGACCTAAAAAACGACTTGTGCGCATCTAACGACTTTTGCCATCTTATTTGCCGGTGATTATACTGAATAGCTGTTTTTGTTTTGTTCATATTTTGACTTTGATCCCGTAGTAAAAGTTTCTTGTATTCATGAGTAGGTAGAACTTTTACCCCCATACATAATGCCAATGAATTAAAAGTCACCTTGTATTCCTATATAATAGGTACTTACTTAGTAGAGATAATTTTGAAGTAGATACCTAACTCGTTCAGGTAAGTTAACACCCTTTAATCCTGGTAAAAAAGCAATCCTGCTTGGTGACTCCAAGCAGACTTGCTGCTTCTCGACTTGCAACTGCTTAAAAACGCTATATGGGCATGATGCCGGTGACAGTAACTACATGCAGGCACACCGTTACTTTTGCTAGGTATTGCAAAGTAGAGTAGGTTTGCCAAGCCTCCTGATAGGACATAAGTTAGCAATTTAGACATCCTGTGCCCTGTCTAGCTTTTGATACACTTTCATTAGAAGTTAAAAAGATTTTATGATTAAGGTTGTAATAAACCTGGATTTACATAAACTAACGTATTAAAATTTATACGTTACTATATGTAAATCCAGGCTTTTAAAAGGAATTTTTGTCTTAGTTTTAAATAAAACGTAGACACTTCATAAGTTAAGAATTCCGGCCTTTTTACCCAATATTACTAAGTCCAGCTAAACCAACTAGTCTGTTGGGTTTCCGGTTTTAGCCTGGCCACCTTACCTGGCGTTGGTAACTTAGTACCTACCTAATTTGTTTGGTGGCCAACAATATAATATCACAAACAAAGTGTCGTAGTCGTTGGATTTCTTTCTTTACGGCAAATTCCACCATTGATCGCACATATATTGATGGTACCTATTTCCTCCTATTGAAGACTGTTTGAAAGCACATTCATGAAATCTTGACCGGTGCTGTCATCATGGTGAATCCTTCCATTTTTTTTTGCATGTAATTCGATAAGAAGGTAGGTAGGTATATAGGAATGTTCTCTACATTCAAAATTTTCCTTCGTCGATGCCACTGTGAATTAAATACCGACTCGAATCGATTTGGTAGGCACATTATAGGAAGTTCAAAACAACGACGGCAGATCTTACCTTAGGATATCGGACATCTCTCGGCAAATTCATCATCATCCGCGTAGGTTTTTTCCCAATACAGTTGGGACTAACTGGATGCAGCTGAAATTCCTATCAGTATTTTAAATGGAGCCTATCTTACCTTCACAATCCAGTTACTAGGCAACACGATACCTTAGCCTTGGTAATACTGGTTGCCAGACTTTCGGGTATCTGACTACCCGTAACGACTGCAATCTCTCAGCAAGTTAGTGGATTTAAATGGTATTCCACTCACATAAAAAATTTCACGCTAAACGCTAACTGTATCGTTTCAAAAAACCTCACCCCGATCCACATCAATGACGTAAGTGATCATCAAGATTTTTTGTAACTTCTGCCGATGCAAACGTTTCCAAGCGTACCTATAAAATTTGTCGGTCATTCAGTGACTAACACAAAAATCCTTCTGCGAAATCATTTGTCTCGTCTCGAGCAACCATTTGGTTCCCTTGCTCCTTTCCATCGGCAACGAGCGATAATTAAATAAATGCAGCAAATGTCGAATACGAATCTAAATGATATAAAACACGTTGTTTACGAGCACCGGGACACGGGGGTGATATTTGGCTTCATCCAGACTCCATTTATAGGTGGATGACCCATTGTGTTATAATTAAAACCGAATTAATTCGTTGAAGAAATTATCATTGGAGAATTCCCGCAGTGCGTGGGAAAGCTACTGCGTGTACTCGTATTTCCATTTTCAAGTCGTATTTATATTTAGAAAGCAAATGCTTATAGCATAGCCTATATTCCTAGATCTTTTATTAATAATGTATGTGACTTTATTTAGCTTTTGTAGCTAAGATTACAAAATTAGTTGCTTGTTTAACGCGTTAATGAAGAAAACAAGTCGTCCTACGTAACCTCCAATTGTAAAATAAAACAAATTTAAAATATTCTAAATTTGCGTAGCTTTTTTAAAAATCAATTTTATTGCGGTTTTTATGCAGTTCGTGGTAGGTATTCGCGTGCATGCCACCATCGAAAGCCGCCCAGCGTTTCCGTGCCATAATCACGTAGTATGAAAGTGCATGTCGCCGTGTCGCGTTGGCCACACGCGAGCCACATCCCGCACACTGATTTCCCACATCACGTTAATGAAGTCTTGCCTATTAAGTGCGCTATTACACTAAAGAATTGTCGGCTAATAAGAGGAACTTTAGAGAGTTGAGCGCTAAAAATATCGGCAAATTCATCGAATAGAAATCACATAAATAGAACCTAGGTATTTTCCTAGTATTTATTACGTACTAAAGTTGTATTTTTTGTCCTATGTTTTTAATTAGGACTAAGATTTGTGTATTTTAATCAGTTTTTTTGAAGCAGATGTTATCAAAAACGGTGTAAATTTATGAGGTGGGAAGCATAAAAATAAATTGGTCGTAAAGTCTCTAAGTAAACGATTATACTTTTATCCACTAACTATATACTTAACAACTTCATTTACGAGTATAATTATACGAATAAATTGATTTTTCAATTAGACTTTTGATAAGGCATTATTTTCGAATGATGCTCGAATATTGTGGATTCACATAAGTACCTACATACTGCGAGTAATGATTAATGAACACAGTACCTTGCTATAGTCTGTCCTCTATCCAAGAGGACAGAACCAGGTATACCTACCATCATACATACATATCATTAGAAGCTAAGGATACAAAATTCCCTGACTGACTTTCATTCATTCAGGAGTCATGACCTTAAACAATGGTTTTTCTCAGAGAGCCCCAACCTTCAAAACTAGAGATACAACTTTTCTGTTTTTCCCGCTTTGCACATTACTTCATTCACTGATTCTATTTTCTTGTTGCTTCCGATATCGAAATACTTAGAAATAAGAAACCAAAAAATAAGAAAATAAATTTCATCAATACGAATGAATACATGATTTCGAAACGACGCAATCAGCTGCATTTCCTCCGTCAGTGTGCAGTTTGCACAGCAGTGGGGATATAATTATTTTCTAGAATGTATTACGACAAATGCGAATGATTACTGTCCATTGAAATATGCTTCTGTTTAGGGTTCGTGACTACAAATGTATCTTTGATCTTTCAAATGTAGATCTGTCAACGTCCTTTCCTCGAGCAGTGGGGCGAGCACGGCCATTGTGACATGGCCTACTCACAGTTTGGGCGATAAAACTGTAAGCATTTCTTGGCACATATGTCTTGTACTCCCCTTCGCCTAACAATATCTCTTTAGATAAGAACTAAGTTGAGATGTATATTTAGTTTATGCCCTGAACTCCACCGTGTTTTTGGTCGATGCGTTCTGAAATGTCAACCGTGTTGTATGGAAGATTTAGTCGAACTAAAATTGACAGCTCTATTATATGTGCGTCCTTTTCTTGTTCTAAGTATAAGAGAAAAAAGGTGGAGTTGGCCTAAATTTAGTTCACCTTATCAATAAGAGAATCGCCACCAATGTTAAGTGTATCTAAATATATGCAAAAGACGATTTATTGATTATTCGCATATAATTTTACAGCTGGGCTAACAGTCGTAATCTGGAGTATTTTTAACAAGTTCATGGACACACCGTTCTTTATTGTAAAAAAATATACAATAAAATTCAGAATTAAAATTAAGAATGTCAGAATTTTAATTAGTTTCACTCAAAAGAATTTTAATTAATATATTTTTAGCTTATTAACATTGCTTTGATAACTGCGAGGTGATAAAATGTTCATGCATTGTACTTGTATTGTATCTGCTAATATTTGTGGTCTAGTTACGTAAGCACCGGTTGTTTTTTTTAAAGAAGAATAATTTATAAAAGCCTGCAAGTTGTTTTAAACACTAATGCTAATATTGTGTATTACACACTCACACACAAAATAAATAGATGATTCAACCAAAGAAAACTGCCATTGGTTTCGTTTGGTACTGACGAAAAATACGACGAAGATTTTCTATAATATTCACAACCTACTTCTAATTCTGTATTATATTCTTCTACGGAACCCCATCCCCACCAAGCATTGTCACTCACCTTTTTTTTTATCGACAACTAAATTGCGGAGCGGCGAGTTGACAGGACGCAGGCCTGCGCGCCGCACCTCGGCATTCGCACTTCTAGGAAACGCACCGCAAAAGTGTTGTCTGTCATTTAGTCCGATTCCTCGAGAACTTAGATTAATTGTTACCTTTCGCAGCTATTAGCCAGCCGGCTTTAATGCAGAGTTTCCTCAATCGACTGCGGTTATGTCTCCTTCTACATGTCTACAGAAATGATATGCTTGCTGCCAAATGCCACTTGCTCGACTCCGCGAGCAATAAGTTAAATAGAGCCTTAGATATTGTAGGTATCCATATAATTGCCAGCTTCCTTTACAAGTTAGGTATGACGGTTTAAATAGTAGTTGTAATCGTAAAACAAGTGAACGCGAGAGTCAGCTTTAGAAGCAATTATATTTCCCCGCTGGTCGTGCTCCGTTTAGTTAGCTATAATTAATTTTAACTATTTTTATTTGTGGATTAAAATTCTTTGGCCATGATAGACTTAGGTGCAGGCTGTGGGAGTCAGGCCTGTGAACGAACGTCTCGGGATACCTTCACATAACTTTATATACTGTAGTTTTTCATGGCTGCAGACCTAAGTATGTTTGATTCTGCGAGCCAGCTTTTAGAAAGGTATCCAACTCAACGCCAGCATTTCTTGGGAATTCCTTGGCAAGCAACTTGACTCCCGTCAGGGTCCAATTGGCTGACAAGTGACGGCTGACCCATGCATCCTGGTGCATTCTATAAATTTTAATCATTATTTAATTCAAGCCATTTTCCAGCAAGTGTTTGTAACAACTCTTAGAAATGAAAACCAAAAACTACGGTAGCTTAACTTTATTCCTATTTGAGAATAAATAATGAAAGATAAGTATACATAGACACCAATAGTTCTCGTCTACTAAATTCGATTGACTAATGCCTTGATCTCAACATAAATAATATTTACAATATTATAAGTGCTAGTGCATATTGGTACTTGTAGACATTGAAAATACATTATCTATATAAATTCGAACATTACAGTTCAATTTCTTAATACTTAGACACAAAAATGACTTGGTAATACTTTATAAATATTAAGTGCCAATTGAGAATCAATCGTAAAATGCACTTTTTGTCATCGATTACATCGTCTTTATCCCTCTAAGTCCTCTTCCTCGTCATCTAACATATTTTGGAATGCTTTGGCTGGTGGTTTCAACATCTTGGTCCTGGTTGCCAGACGCAATGTTGCTGGGCCCAGCGTGTTCTTCGCGGGAGGAGCAGATGGTGGGCCATGATCCGCTCCCAAACCTGATTTTCCCTCGTTGGATATTAGAGCCACCTGTAACAATGAAATGGCGATATGAAGGCAAGAGAAGTAGGGAAAATAGCAGCCTGTTATTGCAAGGAGCTAGTATTTTTAACACATGAAAATTATTCATAACGAACATATTTAAAATATACGTAGGTGTCGCATGCGCGTGTTTTAATGCCATCATTACTTCAGAGCGCAAAAGAAACATTACCGATAGCATCATCTTTTCGGACTGGAATTATGATGGCATTGTTACTTCATGATGCGGACCCAATAAATGGGGCTCGTGGCTAAGTTATAACAGCCACACAGATCATACCTTCCATCCTATTTAGACTGGAAGCCGATCCCAACACAAATGGTAAAAGACTAGGCAGTCAAATACACGGCCCCAGTTCCCATTCTAGACTAAGTTTGTATATTCTTCAAGTCAATAGACAAACCACATTCAGGAATAAAGTCCGGACTCAGGAATTAATCCTAGTTGTTTGTTTTTAATAATTCTAATATTGACATTATTAGATCTATCCACCGTTCGCAATATTGCTTCCAAAAACGTAAACAACTATCTGTTTCTGGAAAAATAACCTTAAAACCGACCACATAAAGTTTAGTTTGAGTTACAGCTTCCCCCATTGTTATGACTTTTTCAATACTGGTTGTGAAATTGACTTAATTTACACCAGTTTAAAGATCATACTTGTTTAATTAAGTATCTAGTAACAGCAATGGATTTGAATATGTAATATGTAAGTTGATCCAAACAATATTACATTCATATCCAAGTTAATAACGGACCATAAGCCGGATCAGTTCAGTGTAAGTCTGCTAACTACAGGATATTTGAACCTGTTTCAAGACTTACTGCGCAGAAAAACATGGGAGTTTATCTAGGACATAATGTATGGGAATTATTCCTACCATGGAATTAAACTTTTAATACATAAAACGTATTTAAAATTAAGGAACGGTTTAAGTATATTTTCCACTTATGTTATCTCTGAACGTCATATAAAATTAAAAAAGATAGCGGCAAGCACACTGCGACCAATGTTTTCCTTTATATAAGTAAACCCATTACGTGTTAGGTGTTTTAATGTACCAACCTCCGTCAACGCTTTGTTCACCGTTCAAATGCACTCAAATTGTGTGAAAAGATCATTCGTGATCTTCAAGTTAGGCGGTTGCAGCTGCCGCGCAGCCAATGACGAGTGCCCTAAAAGACCCTATTCTGTTCCTATTGACAGACGTCATCCAATCAAGTCGACCCGAAGAAAAAGAGCGCACTAAATCACTAGACCATAAATGACGAATAAATACGCATACATTAAGTTTTAACGACAGACAGACGCACAGACAATGTGTTATTAGCGATTCATTGTCTAGCCAGGTGAATATCCTAGACGGACGGAAGTCCAGATTTCCTGTGCCGTATACGAGTGCGATGTATGGAGATCTGCGGGGCAACGGCATCCAGCTAAACAATACCATGTATAGGGGATTCAATGCCGCTCACTACATGGCTAGACGGTTTTTTGTACACAGGAAAAAAATACCAATCACAATTGCGAAGTGATGGATAAATTTTCTTTATTAGGACCGTGCAACTGAGTTGCATGCATGCGGGCATTTTGAGTTTGGAACAAGTGTGTGGTCACGAAACTACGTGAGTATGTTGTTCGTGTTTCATTTTCGGAATCAGTTGACGCTGTTTTTGCATTTCCGTGCGCGGGAGGAGAATTAATTTAAGTCTGTTTTGTGTGTATACTAAGATTGCTTTTGTTACATTTTTTCACTACTTTTTTCCATAGTTTGACGTCACTTTTTTAAAATTTGTTGGTCAATATTTTCGAACTAAAATACAATTCAGTTCCGAAATAGACCCTCTGTTTCTCTTAACTTTGTGTTGAGCAAGTAAAGCAATAATCATATATGGGGCTGGCGTAGATTTCAGTCTGAATAAAAAGAATAAATAAATCTATACAAATATATAAAATAGAAATGACTGTTTGTTATGTTAAAATAACAGCTTTTTACTCAATCCGTATGATAGTAGGTATATACGGTAAAATTCGCTAAAAAAAAACAATATTTTATTTCGCTGATGTGTTCAGTAGTAACTTGCCTGAATTATTACTTTTTGTTAGACACCTGATTAGGGTTCCGCGTAAAAAAAGAAGACCTATGAAATTTTGTTAAAATCCATGTGGACAACGTCGCGCGGGCACAGCTAATAAATAATGAAAATGGAATATCATCGGACAAGTGCGAGTCTGACTCACACACCGAGAGTTCCGTACAGACATAAGGTAATTGATGAGCTTCTTTTAAAAAACTATGTGATAAAACAAAAACAAAATTCTATTTTCAGACTTTACCCTGTACTTGTGCTGGTAAAACTTACAAGATACCAAAATGATAAACGACGTCCTCCTTACATAGAAAGAAAAGCTATTTCAAAAAGGGTCCTTCAAGACATTATCACAATAATTCCTTGAAATCCCGGTAACTACAATTAAACTGTTACCCCCAAAGCCTTTCTATGCCATTGGAGAGAGTACACATTACGCGTTAAGTGCATACCAACAGACAAGAAAGTGACCACAGTAACCCGACCACCGCCATGGTCTGCGGCGGGCCTAGCCGGGGCAATCCCACGCGACAATGTTGCGCCTGACCACCACTTATGTACCCGATGATATCGCACCCACAATCTCATTCACCGATGACAATTTATGCTGACGTAATTACGTATATATTGTGGTGCGGAGGACTGGCTGTGGGTAGGGTGGACGAGTAATCGTGATTGCGATGGACTTCCTTTACAAACCTTTTTGTAATCCGAATTATTTTTTAGTGGATTCAGTATTTTTCTGTATAAAATAAAGCTGATACCTTTTAGTACCGATCCAAGTAAATGAAAATTTAGTATTCATGCTCGATTGGAGTCTGGATTTGTGCACGGATTGAAACATAAGTGGCGAAACGTGGATACACTTCTACCTAACCCTTCGGGAAATACAGGCGTCATGTTACTTTATACTCATGTTAGTATTCGTGTAACGTACAATCGATCAACAAATCGGTTGGACAATCAATCAGCCTATTGTCAGCCAGTGCAAGTGTTTACTCTAAATGCAAAGAGAATAAGAACGATACACGAATAATAATATTGCGGCCTAAAAATATAACAAACTACACGACTCTGGCATCTTCCATTATACCAAGAAATCCGGAAATACCGCCAAAGGAACACGTTAAAAAATTCTACAAAAGCGGTATAATGGATGGGACACGTTTATGATTCAGATGTCAGACCCACCGCATATCATAATGCGAGGCGCAATAAAATAATTTAAGATCTTCATAATATTGTGAATGTGCATAATTTAGAGTTGTCGGTTGTCTTAATATGGGCATTAAAGACAATTACGTTGGCTGCGTGCGGCTCAACGCGAGGCGGTGCATATGCGCGGGCGCAGCGGGCCGATGCAGTTTAGATAGCCGCCGACGACGGCTGACGCACTGACGGCTCCACGACACACAGTTTTGTTGCAGTGCGGTCGGAAAACTGTTATTGTAGCATTGTTACTAACTAGTATTGCATATGGCCCACTTAAGGGGAACCATATGGAGGATTCGGACAATGGTTTGAGTTGACGTAGGATTTACATCTCGAAAGTTGGAAAACATAATACCATATGGAACACGCATTAAACATCTTTCAAAACATCCAAAAAATACCAAAGAACAGAGCCAGCACATCAAGCGACCCCAATGTGTCAAATTTCTTTGATGGGTTTTCAACCTTTATTGCAAAAGAATAAGGTTCATGTTCAATTTGGTACTTGGATAGTTAATATTTTTTGTTTCTGATTATAATAAGAGGTAAGTACTTTTCATAGCGAGAGACTTTGTTATTGGAACTAGTCTTGGCTTGTAATTGGCAGTATTTTAATACAGCTCCATTAAATATTGTTTCTAATAGCCATTAAATTGAGGACAAATAGTTAAGTACAATTACAAACAGCATTACGTTACAAACTTAAATATTGTTTGACCTACTTGAACGGAACTAAAATATTGAATTCCGACAACACATAACTTTGTTTGAATGGAAATCGGAATATGCAAAAGTGGCTAAATATGTATATTCATGTTTTGATAAGGTGTGTCATTTTCCATATCTGCGCAGTTGCATTGCACGAGGCCAGAATGAGGATCTTGACGGGAAAATATATAAGTACAGCCTATCATCTGCGTAGCCTTTTCTCAACTATGTTGGGGTCGGCTTCCAGTCTAACCGGATGCAGCTGAATACCAGTATTTCACATGGAGCGACTGCCGATCTGACCTGACTGCCGATCTGATCTCTACAACCCACTTATTGGGCAACACGATACCCTTAGACTAGTTATCACAGTTTAGTGCCTCTGACTTCACGTAACGACTGTCAAAAATCTATAAATGACAGCCGGGACCAACTGCTTAACGTGTTTTCCTAGGCACGTAAGAGTATTGATATGTTTCGAACGGTCACCCATTCACAGACTGACCTCCGCAAGCGTATCTTAACCGTCGCCGCGTCGATCAACCCATGCGTATGTTTTTATTTAGTCACGACCTCTTCACATAAGTACAGTCTATGTAACCAGGATATTTTTCTGTAAATTTCGAATTAGTTTTTCTTTTAAAAAAAAAACGTTGCCCCACTAGGAATTTCTCCTGCATAGTGGGTGCGTTTACAAACAATCAAAGTCATAAACACAAACAGCCAGACCCGGAACCTGTAGGCCATACAAATATTTGCTCCGTGCGGTAATCGAGCCCACGACCCACAGCGCAGCAGTCAATCGCTCAGCCACTGCGCCAACCGTGCCACCATTACAAGGTTCTTAGTGCAGTATTTTTGCAACATGACCTATTTTAACAATAAAACTGATACACGCTTAAGATATGCACTGACGTACGCAGAGCATATCAAAGTAGATACCGGGGCTGTGGATATACATACTTATTTTACAGGACGATGATATCTTGGGAGTTATCGTGCGAAGCATCCAAGTGTCTGGATGTGCCTATTTTGCATACTCGGTGTGTCAAGGCTGGGTACCGTGCCAACAGTATGTCATTACCTTTGCAGACTTACTGCAATTTCATTTGTGTTAAGAATTTTTATGCGTCGTGAATCAGTTGCATGTAAAATCATCGGGTCAAGTGAATTCTGTCTGAAAAGATTTGATACGCGGTAGCGACGTTGATAAAATCAGAAAGATTTCTGAACAGGATACTGAGATAACAGTTTACGGTTTCGATAAGTGGGGATAAAGAAGTGGTAACTGGAAAGACCAGAGAAAATAAAATTTTATATGGAACTTAAAGTTTAAATTCGTACTGTTAAGTAAAGGATCGAATCATCTTCGTTTCGAATTCAAGACGGTAAAAGTATACAGGCTCTATAATAAGCTCTATCGTATTTTTTTTTATATATATTCTCATTTCAATAGGATCATTCAAAGTCAAAGTGAAATCATTTATTAGACCATTAAAAGGCACTTTTGAAAGTCAAATTTATCGATTAAAATAACATACTAATAAAAATAATACTAAAAATGATTCTAGTTGCCCCTTCCAAAAGATAGTTTCGTGTGGAGAAGAATGGGCTACAAACTCCACACTTACTCTTATAAAATAGTTTATTTATAATATTTATTCATGGATTTGTTTTTTTTTCACAATTAATAACCTGAATTGGTATATTCGTACGAATCTACTTTTGCGGTGTTGCGAAAATTGCTAAGCCAACTCCTAATCGCTTTAACTAAGGTTTTTTATGTATTAAAAGTTGTAAAATACAGCTAGTTATGTTATTATATTATTCATTATTCATTAGATTTTTAATGCCTTAGCATATAACCATTTTGAATAGGAGCTAATTTGCTACTTTCTATGCATGGTCTTGAAATGGGAAACTGCTTGATAGATGTTTCAATGAGACACGTGTAAATTCTAAACAATATTGACTATAATAAGTTTTACACGTGTAAACCTTTAAAGTTAACATAACATCACGCCTGCAATCCCGGAAGGGTTAGGCAGAAGCGCACCTATTGTACACCCCTATTTCGCAAGCCTGTCAAGTTATTTATCATTAAAAGAAAACTTTATGATGTGAAGTGAGATATCTAGCTAGAGCCTTACGATCGAGGCGTTTAGTGGCGTCTTATTACAAACTTCTCCACGACCTGAACGAAAAATTCTAACGTCACATAACAAGTTCTAACTTCAGTCGAGATAGTTATTGTATTTTGAGATTTATTCAGATCAAAAGAACTTTGACATTACTGAAATAGATTTCGAAATACTAAAATGGCATATACCTGTGTCTTAATAGTGGTAACTAAAGGCCCAAAATATTTGGGCGGATGCGGTCTTTTATAACAAATTAATTTATCTTGAACATCGTGAGGATTCATATGCACCTACTATGTGAACCGATGTTCCCACGTCGTAGACAGATCGCCTCCCGAGATACGCAGTAAAGCCGTCGTCTAGCTTATCTGCTACGAGTAAATCATGATGACACACATGACGGACCATCTGCTCAGCTTAGGAAACAGTCTTTGAATAATATTACTATAACCATAAAAGCAAACGATCCTGTAACGTAATACAACGGAGTTTGAGACAAAATAATTGATTAGCATGTTTCTACTGATCTTTTGTTAGCCATTCCCGTCGGTGCTGACGTTTTTACGGGTTATCTCATCGAATATATACGAGCATGTGCAAAGATAAAATCTAGAACATGTTTTAGATTTCTAGTTAAGTTTCATGTGATTAATAGAGTGATGAAGATAAATGTTGATGGATGGATATAGGGTGGGAGAGACCAGGGAAAAGCTGAATTGTGAGGGGTCATTAAAGAGAGTGAATGAGATAGTGACGGCTGACAGCGGAAAGAGAGACTGGGAGAATGACAAAGTGGCAGTATCACGTGAGACAAAGGCAGGCAGAACAAGCAGACATGCACTTATACATTTATATGCTTTACCGGTTCTAGGGTCTGGCAATAGCCAGACTCTATTCTATCTCTAGGTATATCTAGAGATAGAATATAGAAACAAATGCGTTGCTATATTAAAAAAAAAGTAATTAAAAAAACACGACAGCAAAAAAGAACTAAAAAGTTTGAAATAAGATCGCTTTTCAAACCGTGTGATGCAGTTGGTGGGTACTTATTTTAGTTCGATCTCAGTTTTTGATATCACCAACTAATTGAAAAGTTATGTTGTGTGTAACTTTTTAGTTGCTTTGTACTTTCAATCTATGGCTAGAACACGAATTTTTTAGTAGTCGAGTTTTTTGATATTTGAATTTAATGTTTACCTACATTTTTTGTGGATCATCTTTTTGAAATCGTCTTTTCGAGCACTTTTTTTTATTAAATATAGGCCTAGGTCACAAAAAAAAATTACAACTACATTTCATGGCGGCCGCCGTGTTGTTTTTTTTTTTAATCCCTTTAGCCAGCGTCAATCGGGTTATCAAAAGAAATGTAATGATTTCTTATTTGTTAAAAAATCATAAAATGGTTTAGGCTATAGAGCGTGTTAAAGAAATAGACATTCACACATACAATCACTCGATAACCTTCTTTCGGAGCAGTAGGTTAAAACAAGATACTTATTGGTGAAAAAAATACTGCTTTTGATGATATAAGATCGTTTTTAGATTGTTTCTCAGACTGGTGACACAGTTCATTTACTTTAGCGTCATCGCCGCAGCGAGATAAACATGTTACAAGCTTTATTGTAGTTCATAAAAATGCAGTAAATCTTACCCAAGTATTACGTGCAACTGTCGCTAATAATCAAGCTTGCATACATATCAAAGAGATTACTAGTTTCAATGTCAAGTAAATAAGGCTTCCATAGTTGGAGTTCGTGTTTCCACATCTGCATACGTATTGTGTGACCTCTGCTTATATCGCTTTATGAGCGACTTGCACACGAATGCGCCGCCAGTGACGGACATGCAAATACTGCACACCCACTGATTGCACCCGCGCCCCCACATATATGCATACTTTTTAACCGGACGAACACCTTCACCGCATGAAATTTGATGACGCGCAGTAAACCTTCACAGCAGTTCGCATCGAGACGCACTTAAGCTTAATACCACACACTTTGCGTCAACTCCAATTGACACAAAGTGCACAATATTAAAATACCACCATGTGCTACATGACACCTCAAAATGTAAGGACACGCTCGTAAAAAAATATTCTGTTGCAAAATAAAAAGGCTAGATAAGCTCTAAACGATGCGTGTCCGTCCATTCGTGGCGAGTATCGTTATGTTTTCACATTGAAGCATACAATCGTATCGATAAAGACAACCGTAAAGTTGCGATTTAAGTGTCCCGAGCCTACATTCAGCTCATTTCAGACGGCGGCCTTCGTCCGCTTACGAGTGGCGAACGTGCTAAGAGGCGTACTAAATAGGCTCCTACTGAGTGGTCACACATTTAAAAATGTAAAATACATTCCAACTAAAACGATAATGGAGTCTGATCTGATAATGTTTCGATTTTACGCGTCGCATAAGAAATGCGAAGGCGACATAATAGACAGTACGCATATGAGTATCTGCAAGGCATGGACCTTATTTCCTTCGGTTATGTACGCGCTGCTGTCATTGTTAATTCTAACTTAAACGAGCCCACGGGGCACGGCGTCGCGACTCCTTGCCCACTACGGCTAGAATAGGATATCAGCCTATGCTTGTTTACGACCGACTTATTGAGTCGCTGTACTTATTTCCTTGGACTCAAAATCGTATAATTTAAAGATAGTAGTATATCGAGCTTCACGACTTAAGTTAACCTGTGCTGTGTATGAACGATGCAATGACCTGTAAAATTAAATAAAATTCGTTTGTAAACGGTACGAAATAATTAAATAGTGCAGTGGTTGTGTGCAAGCGGGCAGCGGGTGTGGTCGGCGAACGCGGCCAATTTGCATTGTGTCTGGAGTGTGGCGAGCTGCCGGACCTCCCCCCTCACCACGTCAGCGTAATGCTCCTTGTATTTTAATTAATTTCGATTTTAAATTTCGATGAACGCGAGAGCTCAATTAATTTTCAATTAAATTGAAGTTAACCCTGTATAATGATGCGTCAGTTTACGAAAATTATGTTTTTTGCACAGTCCCACAGCAATTTTAACTGATTATTAATGTAAGGACAGCCAGTTACATAGTGATTATGGTAAATAATTTTAGTGTTTTCGAGAACTGTTTAAATAAATACGACGGTTGGGATTGTAATGGGTTGAATAGTGGAGTTATTTCGAGCCTTGAAGCGTGGTCAATTTTAGCTGTGTTCGTTATTAAAGCATGTTTGACAGGTGAATTATGGTATCCTATTAAAGTGTACAAACAATGTGCAGCACGAGGTAGATAGTAGTGCGCGTGTAAAAGATTGCGCGCGCCGAGCGGGGCCGGGGCGATTTGTAATACGCCACGGAGCGGCCACAAGCTACATTGTTGCAAGGTTGCGAGTGCAAGCTATTCGTGTAGCGCATTATCCGAGCTGAATCCCGGCCCGGCTGCTAATTCTACACTTTGCACGTTTTTGTGTACATAGTTTTATTGGTGTTTGCTGCAAGCCATCGCGTGTCAGATTGACATTGAAGACTGCATTTTTAAAAAGAGCGCACTTCTGCAATTATATGCTTTTCGGACGTCCAAAGTGAACCAAGAAGGCCTACGCTGTTATAATATCCTCTCTGGTAGTTCAACTAAGGCATTTGACACTTTGTTGCGCTAGCTTGTTAGAATCATAATGAAGACATATTTAGTGCTACATTATAATTCTCACTCCCTATATAATCCGTAATAGCGCTAAAATCTATACAGCATATGTGCAGAAATATTAATCGCAGGCAGTAAGAACCAGGGCACACTTTATTCGTGATGACAGGCTTATAGAGCAGTTAACTGAGTAATCAGTTATTTAAGTAGGTACAATGACTACTTCAGTACCATTTTGAGGCTGACAAGACTACGCCGTGGAAAAGAATTACAGATTGACGTAGGATTCGATGTGTAATGGAGACTCAGGGATTGTTTAGAGGGGTATGCCATTTATACCAGACTGCCCTCGAAGGCGGGTTATTTTTATGTCTTAATAGCCAAGAGATAATTGACTGAAGCAAACGAGGAAAAGTCAAATGGAAGATTTCGAAAGGTCGGTAATAAAAACAATCACAATTGTTAATAATAAGAGAGAAAAAAGAATACCACGAAAGAAGTAAATTAACAGAAAATAAGGACAGAAAGAAATTAGGAAGACCAAAAAGAAAGTAACAAAGAACCGACTGAAGATTGGTCTAGGGGCACTTAGATTTTGGTTCTATAGTGACGTCACTTAACCTAAATATAAGCACTCGGTTACAGGTAAAAGTAGAAAGCACAACGCTATTTCTATCATCTAATCCTATAATCACACTTTCAACTATCTCCAAGGCTAAGTGACGGAAGCTAAATAAATATTAACAATGTATGAAGATTGAGGGCAAGCTTGGATCCCAGTCGCTGTAGAGGCTGTAATGCTCTTATTCCCCGAGGTACGACAACTGTGCTGATTATACCACGGAATTGTCATTTAAATGTCCAACGGATAAATGGAGTCTGAGCGCGACATTCTCGAAGTCAGCGAAATATTTCGCTTGATTTATGGAAGCTAGAGGTAATATTGAATTTGATTGGAGTACATTTTCGCTAAGAACTTAACGTTTTTTTTTTGACGAGTTTTACGAATACAATTATTCGTAAAGATTCAGTAGTTTAGATTGAATCAGGATACAAGAGATTATTAGCGTTAGCGACTGATAGGCTCAAATAATAGATACATTTAAAAGATCAAGTAGATGTGTTCGCGTCTTCAAAGAACAACGAAGTAGGTACTTCGTTGGTTGGTATTTTCAGCATCAGTCCGTAGGTACGGACTGATGCTGAAAATTCAATTCAAAATAAAGCAATTGAAACAAAAAGAAACTTTTAATGGTGGATCCATTCAGAAAAGTCACGTCAGAAACTTAACACCTGGCTCATCGAAAATTGCATCATTTATATATGCAACAATCCTATGACTTAAGTCGAGAATACTCCCCCTGAAGGTAAATACGAATGCAACAATGTTGCGGGAACACAAACAAATAGAGCAACAGTCAGAGCGTACTGTACCTCGTAATGGGCAGGTACAGGGAAATAGCTAACACAATTACTGGTAACAGCTGACATGTGGCTGACACATGAAGGTAATTTGTATGTATTCAAAAGCCACTTCCTTTAGTAAATCATGCAAAGTTGTAAAGACGGCAGGATACAATTTACCAGTTGAAATGTAGTAGAAATATGCATACGGTGAAGATGATGAGAGCTTCCATTTGTTTTATTACAAATGCAATTTATTTATTTGCGGTAGAAGTTGCCAGATATCAAGTGCAGTGAATATTTAGGACGTAATGTCCGCATGCTTTTAGAAGCATGTCTCCGTTGGCTGAGAAAATAGCAGTATAATATACAACGGAGAAATACTTATATGTGTCATCGATAAACTGCGAATCTAACAATGCACCTGCGCATAGTCCATCCCGTGTGTTGTACTCGTGGCATCGAACACAGACTAGCAAAGGAAGATATGCGAATGATCTATTACACCTTCACAATAAAACATTGAGGTAGTCGAATACAATATGAGAGCCACAATACCACTTGGACCCAATATCCGCCGTGCCAGATTGATGTTAACATTTACTCAAACTTTATCTTTTCATTTTTGTGCCTTTCCGACCGGTTAAGAGGCGGTTTCAGTAAAAGTAAAAAAGGGTAGATTTTTAAGACATCGCATTTTGTGGAGTCCCAAAATAAAGTTTATTGTCAGCATGCGTGGGTTGCGGCCCTTTATTTTGGAAAAAAAACACCGTTCTTGCACGTCCACTTTTCATATTATACAGAGAATATTGGACAGCACGGGCATGCAAGATTGTATGAATTTTCATACAATGTATCAGAGTATATTAATGATACGCAATTTAACTAATACGATTTAATTTTTCATTCAACCACAATTTATTGATATTAAAATATGCATTCGGGTTACTGTTTGTTGTCATATTATTCTTAATTTAAGATTATAAATACTTAATTAATTAAGATTACCCTTTCAAAATGTTATTTTGCCGGTGCAACAGACAAGTTTAATTAAATTCACTCGTCTCGCAAGTACAGGATGCTCTCATTTTAAAGTGAGACGAAGATTCAGATTTTATTTAATCTGACGGTAGATAGGTTGATAAGTATAGTATCAGTAGCTTAAATATAAAAAGTAATAAATTTAATCTATTACGCTGAGACAGATAACAATTTACATTTTTAAATATGGAACGTAAAATTAGATTATGCATGTCTTATCAGATCTTTAGACGCCTTCACTCTGCAACTTACTTAAAACGGCTGTAAGTGAAGGGCTATTTACATGTAAAAACTTCATACATTTCCATCTTTCTTCCAACTGATGTAGTAAACAGCAATATTTTCCAACGTTTACTGTTTCCAATTTAAGTATAACATTGTCACCAAAGGTGTGTTATTGAATAATGTCGTAACTTCTGTACCTTATGTTGAGAGCGTTTGGTCCGCCGACACACACAATCGATACGGCGGCAACGGTGGCAGCAGATTGTTATTGCTAAATAGTTGTAGATTCATATTTATTTATAGTGTGTCAAATCTGGTCGAGGTGCCAGTTCGTACGAGCCATCTGTATAGATCCGGGAGGCAAAGGTAATTTAAAGGTTTTACATGTACGTGAAAGCTTAAAATTAACGCTTTTGTCTATTTGGGTAAACCTTACCCGGTTTACCCAGCCGGGCCCCAGCAGGTTGTATTTTGACAGCCAATTTTTATTATAGTTATATATAAGTTAGCTATAACATATACATACCTAGGATAAGTCCAGTGCTGGTCATAGGAGGGGAGATAGTCTTAAGGATCGAGATCCTTACTATTTTAAGGGGGCTAAAATAGTCACGTCAAACTTAAAAACTTCCTACAAATAAATTGGTAACCTCTTGCTTTCAAAGTTCCCGACGAAACGCGACTCGACGTTCCAAAATTATCAACTCATTTAACAGTAAGAATAGAATACTCTGATAATAAGAATAGACCCTTCAAGTCTTTGGCTGCGCTTGCGCTTGGATAAAAATGTTTCAAGAAATGAAGTTTAGTTTCATTAAATAATTCGTAGCGTGAGCACGTGATTTTAATTTCGAACTAATATCAATATACCCTGTTTACCCAAACCAGATAAAGAAAGCGATTAGAGGTATATATCCAGCAGTGGACTTTTATAAGCTGATGATGACATGTTTGACCATTATGTTCGGAAACCTGTTACCACCGGCCGAGGGTCGGCGAGGCGTAGAGTCGCCGTCAGATATTTTGAGTAAGACAGTGGCCCATCATCATCATCTTCCTGCCCGTGTTACTAGAGACGGCTCAATAATTTTTCTTCTTCCATTCCAGTGGATACTAGAAGTGAACCACGTTTCAACCTTATTACTAAGGGCATTAAATCATAAAGTGGTTCACCACGAATGTCCGCGGTGGTACATACAAAAACCTAACAGCAACCCACCGGGAAGTAGCCCACCAGACACAACACCAATCTGGTCGGTGGATCCTATCTTTTCAATAAAAGATGAGGACATTTACACCCTGTTCCTCATATACCCTAAAGTATTGTCAATATAAAATTGTTAGCACTGGTCTGCTGTCGACTACACTATTAAAGTATTCTGAAGATAACAAATGTTAGTGGATCTAATAGAGATATAATAAAGTGGTTTAGAATACGAAGTTATTCCAAGTTTATTTTATTCAAGACCTCTTGCGAAGATAAGTGGTTCAATCAATTGGCTATGCGCCAGTTATGTCTAAAGCACCTACTCCAAGTTTCTAAACTAGGATATAGGAGTGTAAGTGTGAATATACACGGATACTGCTGGATTGCTTTAGTAAGTAGGTAATATTAAATTCCTGGCTATTTTTATATCACTAAAACAAACACTAAAACAAAGTCGCTTTCCTTATCCCTATATCCCTATGTATGCTTAAATCCTTAAATCAACGAAACGGATTTTGATGCGGTTTTTTCTAATAGATAGAGTGATTGAAGTGGAATGTTTATATGTATAATATATATATTTAATACCCGTGCGAAGCCGGAGCGGGCCGCTAGTATTTTATATGATAAAAACTGGTAAGAAATAAAAGAAATTAGCAATCAGTGCCTGTGCTTTACTTTCGTCTCTTTTTCTCTTTGTATTTTGATTGAAAACTAATTGTTATAAAATGCATTTCATCCTCATTTTTTGAAGCCGGTTTTGAGATCTTGACACAGAACGTCCACCAAACTCCCGAATTCAAGAATGTCCGATTCGCATAACTTGATGCAAAGTATTTACACTATTTATAGAATATAACTAGATACTTACTACATACTATTTACATATTTTTAGTATTACCGAATTTACCGATAGACTTCAAAAAACAAATAAAAATCATACTTGCTGCATGTTAATTTTTACACGCTTTCAAATTTGAAAGCATGAAAAGTAATTCAGACTTATTGCAAATTCAGGATATTACGAAAATCGGCTTCTTTTTCAACCTGAAGTTTTGCAAATTAGACGATCTATGCTACTGAAAACTATGCGGAAATGTTAACATATGCTCAAGAAGCTAATTTCGAGATCTCGTGTGAAAGCTCTCACTCACAATTGGCTTTAAGAGCATATAAGCACCCCGGCAATATCGGTGCTACTTTCTACCTACTCCATCTTTTAAAACACATTAGTCCGGCAGTGCGAAGACACAAAAGCGCTCGTCATATTGACACACCACTTGGTGCACCTACCGTAAGGCGACGAAGCGTCCTCGGATAGATGTGCAAACTCATCAAGGACATGCCAATATGTATGAGTGAGACGATGCGCGCTGACGCGACCAAACTGACATTTCAATATTACCTTAGCAAATGTACTAACTAAACTTTGGTATGGGAGTTCTTTTAGAATGGACCTTTGTCTGGGCGACGTGTGGGGATCCGTCATACAGATACCTACGAGCATTTCAAGGCTGCAGTTTTGATAAATATAAAACGAAATATGGTAAGTGATATTTATGATGCACTAAACTGCAATAGTATGTGTTACGTTTTACGCAACTCCCAGCCAAAACATTTACGTACTCGTTACTCTGAGCTAATTTATTAGATTTAAAGGGTAAAATTTATATTTACAAAATTATGCGTCAATAGAGCTGCTTTTGCTGTTTTGACTATTTTTTCAGTATTACTAAATTAAATGTTGAAATATCGCGTCTTTCGTTTTAGGTGTCAAAAATTGGCAACTTTTCAAATGGTTTTTCTTACACCTACATCAAAATCGAAAACTATTTATTCAAATTAGGCTTAGAATCAGCACTTTTTGAACGTCAAAATTTACATAAGATAGTCTACCAAAGGCCGGCCTTCGCTACATCATCTACATGGTGTTTTTGCTGGGAAGAAGATGTGGCGCAACAAACTCCTCAGCAACACGTCTGTCTGATAAGTTTGAAGAACTTGACTCTATACAATATAAGTATTTAAGTAATATATAAAACAACTACAAATCATAAAATTAAATTATTTGCCACGTGATAGCTGGCACACTAACTTACTTCAGTATGCCAAAATAAAAAAGAATCTAAACCAAAATTTAAAACTGGTACACTACCTATTTCAGTGTTGTAATTGGAAATCAAAATAATCATTTTATGTGAATAAAGCCCATTTTAGTGCACTATAGAGCGAGCAATATTGCATACCTTACTTATTTTAGTAATACATATTTATGACATCATCAAAACAGCAAAATATTAGACTATATGCGACGTTATCTACTTTTAGAATGTATATCCTTAAATCCTGTCTATATACTGTCATAGATCACGTTGCAGAACCAGCTATAAATCAGACAACAAACTTATTAAATCGCAAACCTACACTTAAGAATAGATTGAAAAATACTGCCGTTTAATATCGCATCACCGGCCACAAGTTGTAATCATCGGTGCGTCAGGTAAATCTATAATCTAGAGGTAATTGTGATATTCTATATAAATTGCCTGTATTCACTATTATACGTTAAAAGCCGGACTAATCACCGGCGGCTCATTAAGTACATAATATATGACGTGTGGCGGTGTGGTTGCGGCCCATGCAACACTGTAAGGTTGTAAGGTGGCGGGGGGTGCGGGGGGTGCGGGGAGCGAGTTGCAGACGGTGAGACGGCCCACGGCAGACACCCGACAAATGACTAAATTGCCTCGGAACCAGTAACGGTAAGATATTTTATGTGAGATAGTGTTACGTGTCGGGTGACCATGGTAAGATTAACAACCTACAGGAATTACCCCCTTGTAAATAAACGAATTTGAGGGTAAGAAACGCTGTTATGGGGTTAATAATCATCTTTCTCGATTTTTTTTACATCCCTGTGACCAAAGTTTACTTTGAGAGTTTCTGCACAGTTTGTGGTGCTACAACTCTTGGAATTGCAACCTATCGATTAAGACTCCAATGTGATCCATTTTACAAAACATTAATATTTCTCAAGAGTCAAGATATATTCAGGACTATTAAAGGCACTTTGACTTTACTTTGCTAAGTAGAACATAAACCTTGAACTTCTGTAATTATTACTTATGTTCGTATTAGCCAATGTAAGCAAGTAACATAAATCGATTAATGTTCATGTTCGTATTAAATATACTCAGCAAAGAAAAGTCAATGTGCGGTCTATGGATCTCGCCCTTAGAAGTTCTCACAAAACCGTTGATCATAGCGACAGTAGCTGTTTAGCAACACGATTGTCAGCGATTTCATCACGTAGGCGGTTTCTATTTACAATTAACTGTGATGTCCTCTTTACATAAGTCCCTTTCATAATTATATCCAAGGTGTACAATTACTGTTGTTTTGTTGTAGCTAGTAAAGTGCGTCTATAAAGGAGAACAAGAGGAGTTTCACTTTGGTATCGACTGGTTTTGTGCTATTAGAATATCTATGTGTTTTCATGTCCAATACACATTTTTAGTATCTTTGAACCACAAAAAAGATTAGGCATATAGGTATTTAATGTTTTCAAGGTTTGTACTACCTAATTGTAGCCAGAATCCGACTAAATTTCGTTCAATTTTAGGCTATGATATACTTTTTCGGCCTAAAAACCGATTTATATGAGACCGTAGCCGAAAAAAGAAATCATGTTAAGGTAAATCAAAATCTAGAATTATTATCCATTTATCCCGAGAGAACCCATACACACACACTACGGCAAAGAGAACAAGAACTTTGTAAATAAAGAAAATATACTTTTACACGCGTTGCATTACGTACCCGATTTTGATTGATGTCATTTTTCTTGTGAAACGTTAAATTGAATAAGTAAACAAAGGACCTTGTATTGAATTCACTTTTACTTGCACTGTATTTAAGTTACTTTTACTTAAAATAAATCATTTTTAAAATAAATAAACATTTTCATCGTTGAAAGGTCACGGCCGCAATGTCGATAAGGCCGAAAGTCCTTTTCGATGTCGGATGGACTACCATCCGACATCGAAAAGGACTTTAGGCTCTACCGACACCTGTGTCAATGGATGGTGCAGGATATACAGATGTACTGATGTAAGCCCCGTATTACATTACAATACCCGGGTCAAGTGTTATTATAATTAATGGTACACGCTCTGAGATTGCACACTTGGGAAAGCATGTACCTTTGGTGAAAACGACCCTCCACAGTACATACGAACAGATGACGATGATCAGACGATTCACGTTTATTATTCCGCTTATAAAACGCCATATTATTCGTACAAAATAAAAAACAAAATGGCATGTATTAAAATTATATAAAAAATTATAAAAATAAAATCTGAAAAATATAAAGGACTGCAATGTATTATATTCAAAGTTAGTGTGAACGTCGACGAATGCAAAGGGCCTTATTACGGAGGTCCTTGTATAAATGATTGATGACATACGCCTTCGTACCCGCAGGTACTTAGGTAGGTAGGTAGATATTGGTAGAAACAAAATAATGAGTCATACAGACGTCTGGGTTCTATAAGACTCGTGACAAATGTCTGAGAATTTTGTTTCGGGGATCAATACTTTCGGGGGTATTGGCGATTTTTTAAATTTTATGTTAAAAGATTTACATTTCATATTAAAAATCGAGGGTATCCAGTTATCTACAAATCCTCCTAGACATGTAGATGGGCATATTATGCGATATGTTTGTATGTGAAGAACACCTTCTTAGTTCAGATTATTACTTTTCTTTTTGGTGTAGACGTTGACGACCTTTCAGAAAACTACATACTTGTGTAAAAGGATATTTCGCTATTATCTTAAGCGATAAGCCGTTGTTCAGAGTTGCATTGAAGCAAATGACTATTATAGTCAGTAAGTCATTACATAATGTTATAGGCACAAATTCACACGAGTTCGTACGAATCGTGGTTACTCGCACACCACACCCGTCCGCTGCGGGGAGTGATCCGTGACACGCAGTACTTACGCCGGTCGTTTATTTGCGTTAAATAGCCCTGCCCTTGTGACGTCTAAATGCACCAATAATTGCATCGCGACTACGCGCGCTGATGTGTGAGACGCCCTAATAAGGCACCGCATACATTAGTAATGCTTGCGTCGGAATACGCGTAAATTAGCTTTAGGATAAGATATGCGTAGACTTATTTTATGTATTTTAGATTCGCGTTTTAATTGGGTTTGGGAAATAACTCTGTTGGCGCCATGTGGCAGGTATTAAGAGCGGCTACCTACCAACCAACATTGCTAATCATAAATTTATTATACATTAAATAGGCAAGACCACTGTTTTAAAACTTAAAATTTATTTATTTAATAAAACATGGAACACTTACAGCTAAAAAACAAAATAGAAAGGTACACATAGTCGACAGAAAGCCACTTACAAGTCCTCACGTATAGAAATAGACTAGATATTGTAAAATGAGCACACAAAGTAAAATAAAATGTAAAAAACAACTTTTAAAACTATTTGGTTACAATTTTTTTTTAATGTATGAGAAACTACGTCATACTTTCGACGGTCTTAATTAATAGGCAAGAAAAATATCCTTGCAATGTTACCTCTATTTCAATGCAGTTTTGATATAAAAATAAGATAATTAACTGTATTAGGTTAATACATAACGGAGGAATTTTATAGTCATTTTTAGGAAATTGTTCCTATTTCGCGATTTCGGCACTTCCGACAACTAATTCAACTTCCTATCCTATGTTCTACTTATTCCCAGGAAGAAGTCATCTTCGGACGCATGTTGCAAGAACTACAAGCATATTTTCATTTTACAAACCAAGGGGCGGGGGGGTTCAAGGATACGCAAGTGAGATTATTTCCTGCCTTTATACGCACTCTTAATAACCGAGACAGCCTAGGTCTTGGTTCCCATAGAAACGGCATAATACCAAGGGCATTCTTGGCCACTGATCTGCACCTCAGCTGTGCGACATCATCGCATATCATGCGGTAAATGACGCGCATTTAACTAATCCAAATCTATCTTAGAAATTGGCGTGGCTTTGCCTTACTCAACTAGGGTTGTCTAATGATATAAACGACTTAAGTATTGATTGGTTTATTCTTAAAACGCTCAAATAAGCACGCGTACGAATTGAACGCCATGAATCTTGACAGGCACCTAAACATTGTGTGACAAGTCCAAGCACATTCAGCCGCAAAAACTTGAGCAGTGTCTTGTATCCAAGTGCATATAGGTGCATATTTATATGGCAACCAACGTAAACGTCACAGTATGCACAAGTTAATGGCAGGCCATCACTCCGGCTCTAATGCGTTGCGCTTGCGACGCAAAATAAAACAAGTGCGCAAATTGTTTTAAATGTGCAGGTAGGCTCACGCCCGCCTGACCTACAGACGGGCCTTATTGCCAAAAACAACGAAAAAATGCGTTTTTAGAGTACCGTGCGTGTGCCACATTAAAAATATTGTGGAATATGTTTTTTTTTTTGGAATTAGAGGAGAACATAACGATTCTGGCAACAATTAAGTTCAGTTTTTTTATTGGTCGTAAAGATGCTGTTATCTTAGCCTATCTACTAAACCTAGAGTGGATGTTTAAATGTTGTGCAGAAACAGAGATACAAATAATATTATTACGTAAGTTTTGGTAAAACACTTGGGCCTAAGCCCAATTTTAATTTGGTTGAATGCAATGCCCTATAAAACTGTATGTACCTAATTGCGAAATAAATTGGAAAATTTTAGTACAGTTTGCTTACCATAAAAATAAATTGGATATATTTTGGATTCGTATATTATATCGTTATTATTCCGGTGCGGGGCTGAGCACCTGATATATATAATTCGCATTTTATAAAACGAATGGAGACACAAAAACAAGGTACTAAATTTTTATGACCAAGATGTCTGTGCTTAGGATGTAATAAAACAGAAATAAGATCCACCGACGTAACCTTTTCTGACGCTTGAAATTGTCACACGAACAAAAGAAGAAAAAATACCCTAAATAAGCCTTAAATGAATAGTTACGAGTAGGTACACTCATTATCACCTCGAGTTTTAAGAACAGTTCGGTTTTGTAGAGCGCCATCACTGTCACTGATACGAGTCTCATCACACCTTAAATGCCAGACAACGAGACACAATAGAAATTGTTTGTCGGTCACCTGGCGTTTAAAGTATTAAGCTCCATCATCATCGGCCTAGCTTTTTTCCAAACTATGTAAGGGTCGTCTTCCAGTCTTACCATATGTAGATGGGTACCAGTATTACACATGGAGCGACTGCCTATCTGACCTCCACAACCCAGTAACTAAGCAACACGATACCACTTGGTAACACTGGTTGTCAGACTTTCAGGCTCCTGACGACCCGTAACGACTGTCAAAGATCTACAATTGACAGCCGGGATCAACGGTTTAACGTGCTTTCCGAGGCACCCATCTACAGACTGACCTCGCCAAGCGTAGCTGAACCTTCAATCGACCCGTGCGGCTGTTATTATTTAGGCACAAGCTCCTCTCTCATTCTTAAGCTCCATGTGTCATTAAATCAAGGATACAGCAAAATATCAGCGCGTCGTAAAATCCGACTCGCACTTGATCGAAGCCTTCAGGTTTTACGATCCCGTAGAGAGCAAGGTTAAAGATATTATTTGGTCTGGACTAATTAGTCACGTCAAAACGTAATGGAGTTATAATTCATTTTGCAGTCTTACTCGACGGAAGATAATGGATCGTTTTAACTTTTTCTCTAACCCTTTACGGTCCACATTCTTTGGTAATATTAGTTTTGACCTACTCGCATTTTTTGGGATGTTTACATTTTAATTTTCCTCATTGGTTATTCTTAACACCTTAATTGCCAACCAACGAGACAATAAAGGTTGACTGGTAGAAAATGCCTATGGCATTAAGTCCACCTCTGAGCATTTGTGTGCAAGTATTAAATAAATAGAAAATATAGGCGTTTAAGTTGTTAACATTTTTACTGCATCGTTGATCTAGTGGTCGCAACAGCTACTGCTGAGCATATGGTCCTGGGTTTCATTCCCGGGCTGGTAAAGGTTTTATTTAGTTTTTCCTTCTGAAATGTCTCACAAATCCAGTGGGGAGTCGGTATCTGTGCCCGGTTGGTGGCAATAGGCTCGCCCCCTATTACATGGGACTTAAACATAACCGGCGAAAGTTAATTCGTGCAATGTACAGCCGGTCTAGGACGTATGTCCGATCGGCTGCTGGCAACACCGACAAGTTCAGTGTGGCTGTAGGACTGCACCAAGGGTCGGCATTAAGCCCTTATCTCTTCTTGTTGATAATGGACGCTCTGACGTCGGACATACAGGAAGAGGCACCCTGGTGCATGTTATTTGCCGACGACATTGTTCTTGTCGGTGAAGATGGACCTGAGATCCAGAGCAGACTGGAGAAATGGCAACAGAGGCTGGAGAGTGTGGGCTTGAAAATCAGCAGAACCAAAACTGAATATATGTTCTGCGATTTCGGCGGTCTCTCCAGTCCTGAAGCAATGTCGCTTAACAGCGTGCTTCTCCCGGTCTGTTCCGACTTTCGGTATCTCGGTTCACTCGTGCAAAGTGACTGTGAAATAGATCGGGCTGTCAAGCACGAATTAACATAGGGTGGATGAAATGGCGGCAGGTAACGGGAACAACCTGTGACCCCCATTTTCCCCTTAAACTTAAGGGGAAGATTTACAAAACAATGGTTATACCTGCTGTCTTGTATGGATCAGAATGTTGGGACGCAAAGGCATGAATGAAAGGCAGTTACATGCAGCTGAGATGAGAATGCTGAGGGGGATGTGTGGTGTTACGCGAATGGATAGAATAAGAAAGGAGTATGTAAGAGGAAGTCTTAAAGTTGCGGCTGTGACCGAGAAGTTGTGTGGAAATCGGCTGTCATGGTATGGGCATGTGATGCGAAGGAATGAGGACCATGTTGTGAGGAAAGTTTTGAGTATGAATGTGCAGGGTTACATGAGTAGAGAAGATCAAAGAAAAGATGGATGGATTGTGTGAAAGAGGATATGGCAAGAAAAGAGGTGACCCATGAGATGACGGCAAATAGAGATGTATGGAAGAAGAAAACATGCTGCGCCGACCCCAAATAAATTGGGATAAGGGCAGGAGGATGATGATTAAACATAACCGGCGAAATGCGGGTGTATCATTCAAGGTAGGTACACCTCTGCCTAACCCTTTGGGGAATACAGGCGTGATGTATACTCTACTGCCATCATTAGATCGTGACGTCATAATGCCTAGATGTTATGTCAAGTCAGGGATGTATTTTAGATTTGGTTCTTAAGGCGACAGAGGCAGGTTTGCTCGCGAAGTTAAAATTTTCTTACGTTTTTTGCAATTTACAGATCGGTATTAAGTAGTAGATATGGTAAAAAGACCGTATCAAACATGTATTTATTTTAGTGTAATCATTTAGAATTGGCCTCAAATATAATGATTTCATGGAATAATCGTTCCATCAGGTAATTTGAACTTGAAAACTTGCGGATCCAATGGTGATGCGCCAGGTTAGCCAAAGAGTATTAAATCAATCTGAAAATTCTATTTCAGTAATAAGTCTGTGCCCAACAAACAATGGTAACTTCATGAAGTCACAAAAAAGAACTAAAGCAGCTGCACCCGCGGTGAAAAAGTCTTAATGAGACTCCCACAGGAGTCCTCAACTTTATCAGGATAAAAAATAGCCAATGTGTTAATTCAGGGTATGAGCTACCTTCATAACAAATTTCACCCAAACCGTTTAGCCGTTATTCAGCGTGAAGGAGTCTGAGCGCGTTCCCACTATGTCGCAACGGTTAATTTATCGCCGGACGACTATCGTTTCTAGCTGTTCCCATTATAACCACTGTTTGTCGTCAATTTTTTTTCTCGTTTGGCGCCTATCGTATCTAGCTGTTATCATTGGATCGCGACGAAATTTTATCACAACAGATTTGCCGTCACGATTTAGTCGTGACTATTTTTTGTCGTTTTACGATTGTCGTGCTAGCAACCAAAAAAGTCGTAGACGACAGTTAATCGTGTCGTCCTATATGGTTGAAATATATAAGTCACGACTTAAAACTACACGAATATCTGTCGTCACGACAAAGTGGGAACGCGACCTAACAAACATGCACACACACGTAGCGACAAACATTTGCATTTATATATAAGTGTGATGTGCGGTGAGACCACGCTGAACATGATACGAAGCGACTTACCGGCTCCGTTTCGCCCTGACTCTCCTTGCCGAGTCCCTCGCCCTTGTTCCAGCCCATCTTCTCCAATATCTTGAAGCCTTTATTTTCTGGAGCTATTGACCTATCAACAAAAAGATTTGATAAATAACTTTACTTTTACGTTACTACTACTTACTTTTAATACTTGATAAGTAATTTGATTCCAGATTATTGTTTGGTCACTTGAATAGATAGCCCTATAAGGGTCACAATCCATTAATTTTCAGGTCCAGTTGAAAACCAGCGTCAGACACTAGATGTCTGATGTCTGGCATTTTTGCTGAACTGGACCCATTTGGCGCAGCCGAAATTCACCAGTAGGTGACTTTCGGCTTTAATTAAACCAAAATAATATTAAGTATAATATTATTTTTGTCTAATTACTTCTGTCGTCATTATTATTACTTTTTTTTTTCGATGTTCATTATTTTCATTGTGTGGTAGAGTATGTGCTAAATATTTTTTCTTTCTTTGTTACGCGTTCACCAAATAGTACTCGTATGTTTAATCGCATACATACGTATACAGGCTCTGCATCGGGCTGGCATCGCCTTATATATGTGTGATTGTTCTACTATTATTTTTATTAGTATCATTTCATAGGAAAAACTGACAGCCACTATCTGTCAGTTCGTGATATAATAGGGTCATATTATTCTATCGTTAATATGTCGCACCTTTTAAGACAGACCATTACTAAACGAAAAGGTAAAATTTTACACAGGAGCTTAAATGATAAAAATTAAGATTCTATTGATACTATCAATTTTTTTTTTTTTTTTAAAACGTTGCCCCACACTAGGAATTTCTCCTGTATCGTGGGTGCGTTTACAAACATTTAAACTCACATACACAAACAGCCAGACCCGGAACAACTACCTGTAGGTCATACAAATATTTGTTCCGTGCGGGGATCGAACCCACAACACGCGGCGCAGCAGCCGATGGCTCAACCACTGCGCCAACCGTGTCGTCAAAAATTTAAATGCCATTGGTTGAATTTGAGATCTTAAATTCTATGCGAACAAGCCGGGCATTCTTTTTATTTTAGCTGTTGTGTAAAATTTTATATTTTCGTTTAGTAACGGTTGATATTTAAAGGTGCGATGTGTAAAATCTCCAAAAATGTGTCAAACGTTAAATAAAATGAATATGCAACCAGCTCGGCATGCCTCCCTCCACCACAGCACACCTCACAGGTTCGGTGCCGTTCCGATGACGTCCCCCCTAAGCAGGGGTGACGTCTGGTTGACATCGAGCAGATTAAATAAAATTTTAAATGTTGGCCTTTGACATGTTCTCTACCATCATTTGAAATGATTCTGTTGTGAGAGAAACACATTCGAATTTAGAACAATGGATTTAAAACGAAATTCAGTGATTGCTCTTCATTTGGAGGGAAAATCGAATGTCGAAATACGTCGAGCGCTGCCAAATCTTCAATTGAACGAGAATTTTCTGCATCGCACCATTCAACGTTATAATGAGACTGGTAGCGTTAAGAAACGCTACGGTGGCGGACGACGCTGTACTGCAACGGCGCCAGCAGTTGTCGAAAAGGTGCCTCATCCATTAGACAGAAATCCAGCGCGCTCAGCAAACCAGCTCGCGCAGGATCTCAAGGTGAGCGATCGCAGCGTTCGTCGCATACTGAAGGAAAAGCTTAAAGTCAAACCATTAAAAAAAGCCTTTCTCAGGAACTTCACTTCTTTACAGCGTAGCAAACGGTTGGATCGATCGAAAGAGCTGATTCGCTTGCTCGACTATGGCGAGCTTCTCAATTTGTTGTTTTTAGATGAGCAAACTTTTAACGTTCAACAGTTTTTAAACAAACAAAATAACCGTGTTTGGTTGAAGGGACGTGTCAGCGACCATTCAGACGAATTGCAAGTCACTCGACGCCAAGGAGCCAACCAAATCATGGTCTGGTCGGCGGTGTCGGAAAAAGGCCGTTCTCCACTCGTTTTTCTTCCAATGGGTCGCAACCAAGTCAAAATAAACCAACAAATCTATCGAGACAAAGTCTTGCGACCAGGGCTGATACTGTGGGCACGCAACAGATTTGATTCTGAGCGTTGGACTTTCCAGCAAGACTCGGCACCATCGCACAGAGCAATTGGAACGCAAAATTGGTTGAAAGCAAACGTTCCAGTGCTGATCGACCAAGATATGTGGCCGTCGTCATCGCCCGACTTGAATCCGCTGGACTTTTGTATTTGGGGTGTGTTACAGGCCAGGGCCTGTGCTAAAAAACACACTTCGGTGGAAGCGCTCATAGTGACTCTTACGCGAGATTGGAATTGTTTGAGTGACGACGTCGTTGGAGCAGCCTGCGCTTCTTTCAGAAAGAGACTTCAGCTTGTAGTAAAGGCTAAAGGCGGTTTTATTCCTTCGGAATAAATTATAATAAAACTTTGAACTTTCTATTTTCACATGGCAAAAGTGTATAAATAAATATTGAAAATTAACAGAAATATTTTATTTTCACACACGGACAGTTCAATCGCCGCACCCGGTAAGTACTTTCGGAATTCTATGGAAACAGATTAAATCCATACTCAAAAACAAAAGCCTAATTAGCAATGTTTCGGTATAGCGTTTTAGAATTTAAGTGATTTGGGATAATTTTTAGGTTATGGAATATTAATGTCGTACTAACGTGTTGACATCAGTGGTCTGCGTCTTCTCAGAGTGGTGGGAGGAGCCCACAGTTTCCCGCCGCGCCTGCGCTCTGTCGTTGTACGCCGTCTCTTCGATAGCCAGCGGTTTAGGCGCGTATTTGTTCTTCAAGCGGGCCAACTCCAGTTGATGTTGCTTCTGAACGTTGCAGGTGCGAGTGTACGCGACTTTCTTCTCTTTTTCTATGGCTGTAGAGGTTGCTCTTGTTTAGAAATATTTTTTTGTATCTTTGTTTTAGTGTGAAGCATTGGAACATGAAAAATATGGCTGGCTAGAGTATTGAATGGGACGAGCAACAGCGGCTGGGACTTTAAACTTAGACATATTTTTTTAAATAAACTTGCCCCACAATAGGATTTTTTCCAGCCTCGTGAGTGCGTTTACAAACGTTTAAACTCACATACACAAACAGCCAGACTCGGAACAACAACCTGTAGGCATTTCAAATATTTGTTCCGTACGGGAATCGAACTCCTGACACGCAGCGCGGCAGCCAATCGCTTAGCCACTGCGCCAACCGTGCCGTCAAAACTATTTGTTTTGGGCATGCCTTGTAGATCGACATTTTAACTGATGCATTTAAGATGGACATAAGCAGAAAAGAACAGAGAAGTTAATTCAGCAGTTTTAGATGGAGATAATTTTAGATAAGATTATGAAGGACACCTTCCATCAGAAGTCCCGGTTCGCAGTGCCCGCAAGTGTCGTTGCCAGCGTGGATGTGACAAAGCAGCTTCGTCTCACCGAGCTGCAGGGTGCTGCCGTGCACTATCTGTGAAACACAAAAAGCTTTAGACTCATTTCCAAAACAATATCCATGTTGCCTGCCAATTAATGTCTTACATTATAAAGGAATAAGGGTTATACAGACTGGGACCTTTGAATGCTGGGTGAGTAACTTCAGGTCTTTTAAAATTTGACATTCACTTAGACAACAGCAGCATTACAATTTTATTTTAATAAAACTGCAACTGTTCAAGGAAATCTAGTTAGTAATAAGGGAATTTTCTTACCAATCCAAGCAAATGTTATCAAAATTTTAAAGAGAGGAATTTGTTCAATTATGTAAGCACAGACGCCAGCACATCAAGCTATCCCAAACTGTCAAATTTTCGCAATAGAACACGAACCTTTTTCTTTTGTAATAAGGTTAAAAAAATTATCAAAGAAATTTGTCAGATTGGGGTAGCTTGATATGCTGGCCTCTGTACCTAGATAGTTCAATAAAACATTACCTCCATTGGCTTGCTCATAGCCTGGCTCTCCGACATCCGTGTGCCATTCAGAATGGTCCCATTCTTGGAGCCGAGGTCTATCGCTGTATACAAGTTGCGAGAAGGGTCGAATTGTATATCCAGGTGATTCTACAAATAATAAAAAAAAAACATGTACTTAATGGTAAATACATAAATATTAAAATTTACTTTAGGTTGAGCAGTAGTGGCTCAGTGGTATCGGCCCCGACTTATTGTAGAAAGGTCGTAGGTTCGAACCTAAACAGGCACTTAACTTAGTGTTATGTATTGCATTACCACTGCTTTTAAAACAGTGAAGGAAAACATCGTGAAGAAACCGCGCGAACAATTTGAACACGTGACTTTCACCGTGGATTAAGGCACTCTCCCTCACACAGAGAGGAGGGTGTTGTCCCATCAGTGGGAACGTTTTAGGCTGATTATTATTAGTTGACAGTTATTGGCAAAGTAAGGCATTTCAAGACAATGTATCAGCATTATGAAGCAGCGGCAATCTATCAAACGTGGTTATCGAAAGATTAACAAATATTCTAAATACCGCAGCTAATGCTGAGATAGAAGCATTTTTGGCCTTGCACAGGTCCTTTTTTATTTTTCGTTTGTTCTGTTTTAATTTTGTTGTTTATATTTCCTGTGCGTGTCTCAAATAAAATATTCTCTTTCTTTCTTTTCATTCTTTATACTATAAGCAAGAGTTGAGGCTCATGTTCAACATAAGTTACACACTTGTCATTTCGTACATACAGGAATGGATAAGGAACATTCTTCGTAAAGTACATTGACCCCTGTGGTAGTTCGTACGTCACACTCATATAAGCAGATCAATATTGTTTAGCTGTGCATTCCCCGAGCACAGTATTTAGGTAGGGCAATTGTGTAATTATATTCATAAGCAATAAATCCATCAAGGGAAATCATTAGTCTACTCATTTACAGAACATAACATAACAGAGGTACCTTACAAGTTTACCTATATAACGAGTTCATTACATTTTCACTATATTACACCCCAACATTTCGGAACTAACGGATTAACAATTGTGTTGCCGGTGCAGATAATTTCTTCAACTGTTAGTTATAAGATCTTTAGAAAACATATTTCCATAATCATTACTAAAGTTATCAGCATTTAAAGCCCGTGAAGGCAATCAACTAACTTCTTAGACTCACCCTAGATACATTATGATCTCTGAGCAGTATGGTGTGCTGCTCGCCCTCCCTGCCGACGGTGCCGCCATCTTTAGTCACGATGAACAAGTTGCCCACGCGCAGCTTCGGAAGCGTCGTCTCACGCACGATTACGCGCATGCAAGGCGGGTGATGCTTCGCTATTGCTTCTGTATATAGGAAATAGGTTCAACATTTGGTTCCAAAATAACTTCTTGATATACAAAAACAGAAAACATTGATTTAAACATCGAACTTCGATCTCTTTGATCTGCTAGCTTTAATGTTGCAAACGTAGGAATGATATGCTAGAGTCTAACATTTCATTGCTGTACATGCCATATTCTCGCATAGCATTTTCAAGTCTCTAGCGGTTAGACTGTGAAACACACATGGTGTTACCTTGCTCTTGTCTGAGACAGACAGTGTCTTGGGCTCACTACCATCCATAGCACTCCTAACACATCACAAATACTCAGAGATTTTTCTGCATAGTCCCTATGCAAAACATTGGTTTTATTAAACATATCACAGCTATGATATAAAATTTACCATCATCAGTAGCTGTTGATGTGCTAATGTTTGACTTGTTATCTTCGTCTTCATCATCAGAATTTTCTGTGCTTGTGTCACTGCATTCGCCATCTTCTAGCTCTTTTGACACAGCAATTTTAATAGTAGACTCTTCTTCTTTTTCTTCTTCATTTGCAGAAGTTTCTGTTATAACATTTTCTTCTACTTTTTCTTCTGTAACTTTTTCACCGTCAGTGTTAACCTCAGAAGAATCTTCTTTCTTAACTTTGTTTGTCTTATTCTTCTTACGTTTAGGTTTCTTTGTTTCTTCTTTTCCTTCAGCTTCTTTTCCTTCAGCTTCTTTATCCTGTAATATAACATTTAGACAGTTGGTATGGGTGTAACCATTCATCATTTAATTACCTAAGGCTTGGCCTCGGAGTGAAACCTGAGATAAGTTTTTCGTCAGGTTATCAAGGTCGTCTTCCGTTTTTCTTTCCTGAAAATATAACAGAATTTTGCAGTTAGTTCGTTTGAAAACCAATGGTGCCAATTCCCTTCTAGACAAGTCAAAATTAACTTAGGCAAGTTACTGCTTTTCCTTTGTTATAAAACAAGAATGGGAGGAACATATATAAGAGCTGTCAATTTTGGTTGAATTACAGGTTCCATACAATCATGGTTGACATTTCAAAATGCTGATCTGTTGAGCTGTTTCTGAATGATCAATATCAAAACACATGGAAAAAAAAACAAAGTTCACAGCATAAACTAAATCGACATCTCTTTGTTCACCAAACTGTCTGTCAGAAAGAGGCATCAAAACTCCTATTTAGTTAGGTTTAAAAAAACCGTCTTTCCATTATATAGTTTATAAACGTTACTTGTTTAACTTATATAAATGAGAAATTATCCAAGGAATCTTTTCAACAAGCGTGGTATTCTAGAATAATGCTCAAGCATGAATACTGAAACCCGTTTTAAGTATGACATATTATATGAAATCTGTCACTAGTTATTTTTAATTATAGATACTTTGAGTAGAGACCAATGCTTGGGTATCTATCTAGAGTACCGGCTTATGGGGAGCCGACAATAAATTGTCGGCCCACGACATTTTACCTTATGTGTTCATCAAAATTTTGCAGCAGTAAAAAATTCAAAAAAACATTTAAATTATAATTATGTGAAACACCACTATAGCTCTCGAAGCTATATGTGCTTTATTTTGAATAAATATAGTACATTCAAAAGCTGTATTGTGTTTTCATAAAACATCCATGCAATTTACAAAAAAAGAAAGGTGTTTTGACTTTTACAGGATACAATTAAAAGATGATACTGAGTAATATATCCACAAACCATTTTATGTTTTCTAGCTTTTCTCTTCTCGTGAGCTAGTAACGCTGCATTAGAGGAACTCCTGTCAGGGTAGGAGTGGAAAGCAAACGACTTCTTCTCTTCTGAGTAGTAATAGTAACATTCTGTGTCTGTGTGGTAGTACAACCCTAGGTCCTGGAAATAAAAAAATGCAATTAAGTAAGAATATTTGAAAAGATAAGCATTGTGTCGTAATACAGGTTGACATAATAGGATTAACTGTATTAAAAATGAGGATGTAAAACCACAAGATTATTTTTCTCTATGATAACTATGAAATAAGAAATGAAAATAATTATTTTCATTTTTGCTTCCATGACAGCAAAATTCTCTAATATTGGTTGAATGATCCAACTAATAATAGTGTCTTTAGATCTCAAATGATGATGAGCACAAGGGAGTAAACAAAAAACTAACCAATGTGTTTGACAGGTCCTTGTGATGTAATGATCCCAAATGATCCATAAGATGACTTTAATAATAAAATTGTCAACACACTAAAAAAGATTTAATCAAAATAATACTCAATTACTTAGCACACCTATTGAGACATGTTTTTTTTTAAACCCGTCAAATACCATATTATTCTGATATAAAAAAACATACAGGATATATAAGTATGTAGTTATAATTGTTGAATGATTTTAACTGTTCAGGTCCTGCTTATGTCAGTTTGGTGGTGACAGTGCCGCAACGGGATGACAGTGGGTTACAACCAGTTAATAAGGCTTTTCTATTGTTAATGCTGCACGCACAAAAATAACAAAAATATTACCGAATTATAATAGTATCCAGTCTTATAATCATAGTACATTCCCGCAGACTCCACATAAACCATCCCAGTTTCCTTCATGGCATCTTGTGCCACCTCTGCCACCTGCTCCGCTATGCTCTTAGTTTCCTTATTGTCATTTAAATGCCATCCCGAATCCTCCGGTTCCTTAACTGGTTTCATTTTCGGAGCATTCTGTTTTGTCTTGCTTATTATTTTTTCTGTTTGAGTTGTTTGATCCTTTGTTTTAACTGATTTAGAATCGGTGGATTCTGTTTCTTTTGATTTTGATGTCTGATTAGACTCCTTTTGTTTAGGTTGTTCATCATTTTTAGCGATCTCTGTGCCTTCTAGTGGGATATGAGTATTAGTACCAGTATCTGTAAGTTCTTTAATGGATGGTTCATTGCCACATCTATTAATATAAAGCTGTAAAATTGTATAATATTAAGATAAGTAATTCATGAACTATTCCTATGTATATTTTTATTAACTATAGACAAAACTGCAAATAAAATATGTTAGTGAATAAAAACTGTTCCATTTAGCAAAATTTTTGGTTGTGTGCTTACCATTATACTTAGGTCATCCTGTAGTCTTTCTATTTTACTCTTTTGCTTACTGATACGACTTTTCAGTCCTAGTATTAGCTTTAGGATATCAGGCCGGTACTTTAGAGATAGACGGAGACTCCTCAAGTTAAAGCTATCTTTCGACTTTCTGTTATGTGATTCCGTCATTTTTAGGTCAAGATTTGAAACTTATAACTCAACTTATACAAATTAAAAACTATGCAATGATCGTATTCATTTACCACGAAATAAATACTTATATTTGTTATGCTTACTACAAGTCAATAATTTATTTTGCGATTTTTGACCGACTCACTGACATCCGACAGTAGATTTTGAAATGAGTGCGTTCTGATTCACGCAAATAGTGCTTAGAATTAATTTATTATAAGTACATTCACATTGACATAATAAATAAATAACAAAATACTATGAACTATCCTAACCTAAACAAAAGTTTCATCAAACATTCCATATTATATTATGTCGACAAATCTCAGCACAATATAGCTCAATCGATACATAACTAAAATCGATGTCGATTGGTAAAGTGCCCAAAAGACTCGCGACATTGCCATGTTTCATAGCCTCTGGCCAAAGTAGAAAGAAAGAACGATATTGTTGATTTGCTGATGATGTAGATATACCTACATATTAGAGCCAGCCTTTGGCTCTTGAAAAGCGTCAACTAAACTTTCATTTCTTTGATAAGAAGATCCTTGATTCCTGAGAAGCATCCAGACTATAGTTGCAAAACTTCTGAAAAATTCGGAATAATTCCGGAATACTTCTGGGAAAGTTTCTGTAAATCAGAATTATTCAAAATGGATTTGATTAAGATTTTTTTTTTTTGCTCAAAAATCGTATTTATAAGTATATATCGTATTTATATTATATATATTTCGTAATCGACTCCCGCGAGTCGTGTGTGCAGGCGATGGCGGTGCGGGGTGCGGTAAGAGGGGAGATGCTTCCCGGAGAAGTTTTCCCCCCGCGAGAAAGATTCGTACCCCGCAATTGAATGTTTCGCCCGAATAATTCATTTTCATCATTCATGGGAATAAACGTGTTTGTTTGTGGTGTGGTGGGTGAGTCAATTATTGTTCAGTGGCACATACGGCAGTAAAATATAAATGTTTATTTTATTATATTAAGTATATGTTGATATTTTTATAGGGAGATATGTTAGCATGCTATTAACAGGATTTTTATTGTTTTGTATTAGGTAGGTACCTACTTATTTCGAAATCGAATGCTATTTTTATGAATGTCAGTTGTGGAATAAAAAACCAGGCCTAGCATATTTGATCTGTTTTTTGAAAATTTATTCGAAATAAGTATTTTGTAATCCCTTTTAGTTTCATTATTAAAGTTACAATCATTAATTTGTGTTTTCATTAATCAGTTCAATTAACTTAATATACCTACCGTTCACAACACACTAAAGATAATATAATTTACAACTTCCTAGCGCGAAATAGGTAGTAAAGTCGATTTCCCTGGTTTTTTTTTGACAGTTGAAATATTCCCAAAGTTTCGGAATATTTCGGAATACTTCCGAAGTATTCTACGGGAATGATTCGGAATTTTTCCCGCCAGCATCTATAATCCAGACTCCTCGGCCCGATAGTTTCAACCCCAACTGTTTGAAAACAATTACTGGCGAGGTTATTACATTTATGCCGCTTGATGTTCTCAACAGCTACAGCGCCAGACAAATAAGCTAGGATCATGGAATGACGCAAGAATATATAATAAAGGCATGCCGTCCGGTAACAAGCCATTGGGTACTTTATTGAATAAGTGAGGAAATAATTTAAAAAGTACATTTTATTATTGGCCCCCAACTAGATAAGCTTATATATTGGGCACCAATTCGGAGGGTTTAACACTAAGCACTTTCTTCACCTCACACAAAGGAAAACATAAAAATAAATGATATAACAATCGCTAATAATATTCCAGTCACTGAGTAGGTTTTGCCTCACAATAGGTCAAGAAGATTGTAATTAGGTAGGTTTTTACGTTTTGGGGTCCTAATAAATAATCTGATTTTTTTTACTTGAGCTATAATCACCGGCACGTAAGTTGGCAAGGTTTTGGCGTAGTGGGGGTAAGTTCGCGCATCGTGCACTTAGTGGAACAAAAAAGTGGTGACTTTTATTGATCGTCATTATTTTATGGTTATTGTTTTATATTTAATAATATCTGATTAGAAGAAAGTTGAAGAAGGGAGTGGAATTCGTAAAGTTTATTGGGAGTTATAAATAATATGCATACGAGGAAAGTATGCTCAAAAAGTATGCGTTTTTCGCCTTAATTTTTTAATTTAAAACAACAACAATAATATCAACTCGTAACAAAAACTAAATTTAAAAACAATAACAATATAACTCTTTGACATAAACACAACAAAAACAAAGGGTACAACTTTCATGCACGCAAGTGTAATCGGGAGTTCGGGAGGCAACAGTCGACTGTTGCACCAATCGCGCGCTCGGATTGACGTACCTCATACCCCGCGTCCCGCTTGACTACCAAAGAGACCTAAAAAACGACTTGTGCGCATCTAACGACTCTTGCCAAGTTACGTGCCGGTCACTATACCGCTGCTCGCTTTGGCGTCACATATCATAAGTAGGTATACATGGCGTCACGTGTAATATAAGTATCGGCGCGCTGTCAAGTGGCAACACAAAGAGAATTACGAAGGAACTCTTCCCAAGGCACCGTTGGCACGGACGAGGCGTGTCAACGAGCCAAAGTATCGGGGCCACAACTTTTCCCCACTTGGCAAACTATGAACTTCCATCTGGTCGTTTCAAACATATCTATATCGACTTCAATTCAATCCATATTGACATCGGCCCATTGGCGGTTTGACAGACCCTGACAGAACTACTAGATGGCCTGAGGTCTGGCTAATGTATTCTATTACTGTGGAGGAGGTAGCAGAAACTTTCACACGTGAATGGGTTCCAACCAACTGATCTGTTCCACCGATTGATGAATCACTTCGCCACCAAATGGGACAGAACGACGGCTTACCATCCTTGCGCAAACGGCACGATTGAGCTGTTCACCGCCAACTCAAAGCTGCCCTCATGTGTCACCAAGATTCCTGGTTACGTGCACTTCCTTTTGACCTTCTTGGCATGCGATCCACTTTCAAAGAAGACCTGAATGCCACATACACTGAACTGGTTTACGGAGAAAACTTCGGATCCCGGGCGAATTACTTGTTCCATCTTCATCTCGACCCGGCAGCTGATTCTGTCCTACAACTTCGACAGAAAATGTCGACTGTACGTCCAATCCCTGCATCTCGTCATACTCAACCATAATTTTTCATTTTTAAAGATTTCTCGTCGGTAACTCATATTTATCTTCGTGACATTACAGTCTAACGGTCCTTACAACCACCTTATACTGGTCCGTACCAGGTCACAGACCGTACCAGCTATGGTAAGACTAACTCTAGCTATTAAGTGTAAACACGTCGCTGTCAGCGTTGATCGTGTCAAGCCGGCCTATATGGAACATGCCACTCCAAGTGCCTTTGAACCTCCGACAAGACCAACACAACCCATATACACGTCCACACGGATTGGACACTGGATTTACGTTTGGCTGTCTAGCAGGTTTGGCCTGCTACACAGCAAAACGTAAATCCAATCACCGTAAAAATGCCAATAGATGATGGTGTGGCTTCCCGTATCATAAGTATACGTGGCTTCCCGTATCATAAGTATACGTGGCGTCCCGTGTAATATAAGTATCGACGCGCTGTCAAGTGGCAACACAAAGAGGGATTACGAAGGGACTCTTCCCAAGGCACCCTCGCTAAGGCGAGGGTGCCTTACATAGAATATAAGTATTCTATGTATTTTAGATTAGTGTGTAACAGTTACCTTTTAGTTTTTTTTTTTTTTTTTTGAAAAACGTTGCCCCACACTAGGAATTTCTCCTGTATCGTGGGTGCGTTTACAAACATTTAAACTCACATACACAAACAGCCAGACCCGGAACAACTACCTGTAGGCCATACAAATATTTGTTCCGTGTGGGGATCGAACCCACAACACGCGGCGCAGCAGCCGATGGCTCAACCACCGCGCCAACCGTGTCGTCAACCGTGTCGTCAGTTGGTGTGTTATTAAACCAGTTAACTCAAGTCGGTTTTTATTTATCGCAAATACCTCACGACTCACGAGACGCGTGCAAAAGGGGACAGTTAGAATAGCCGACCTGCTTCCCCAATGGAGTGTTTCGAGAATATCTTCTCTCCAATGCCACCGAGAAGGATAATAATTAAAAAAATATACCGCATACAATTTCCTGCAATTTTTTTTACACCAAATTTCTATAATTAAAATATCGCTAGTCATTGAATGCTTAAGTAGCCAACCTATTCAGCAGAACCTTTAGGGTTGGGTCTCCCCTAGGTACGTCGTCTGGCGGGCCGGAGGTGGTGGGGGGGTCCGAAGACATGCCTATTAGGTTTGCGGCCAGGGAGATAGCTACTGTCATACGCAACTTAAAGAGAGGCAAGTCGCCGGGTCATGACAGCCTAAGTATAGAGCATTTATTATATGCTGGTAAGCACGTACCGCGAGTTCTAGCAATGTTTTTTAACTTGTGCCTGAGTCACTCATATCTTCCAGCTGATTTACTTAAAACTATTGTTGTGCCCATTGTTAAAAATAAGACTGGAGATGCGAGTGACAAGAGCAACTACAGGCCTATATCCCTGGCTACCATCATTGCAAAGGTGTTGGACAGTCTGATTGATCAGCAGTTGGATAAGCATTTAACACTCAACGACGCCCAGTTTGGGTTTAAGCCACATTTATCCACGGAAACAGCTATACTATGCCTGAAACAGACTGTTCAATACTATGCAAGTAGGAAAACACCTGTATATGCATGTTTTCTGGACCTCTCCAAGGCTTTCGACCTTGTATCTTATGATTGCCTATGGAGGAAACTATCAAATGTTAAGAACCTCCCAAGCGATATCATTAGGATGCTAAAGTATTGGTATAAAAACCAATACAATTATGTTAAATGGGCGGGCGTCCTGTCGGCTGCATACGGGTTGGAGTGCGGTGTAAGGCAGGGGGGAATCAGCTCACCCAAGCTATTCAACCTATATGTAAACGAACTGATCTGTGAGCTCAGCAATACCAATATCGGGTGCTCCATTGACGGGCACTGCGTCAATAACATCAGCTACGCGGATGATATGGTATTGCTAAGTCCATCGATCAGTGCACTTAGGAGGCTTCTTCGCATCTGTGAGGACTATGCAGTGGCTCACGGTCTTAGGTACAATGCGACCAAGAGCGAACTACTGGTTTTCAAAGCGGGAAACAAATGTTACAATACTGTCCCACTAGTGACCTTGGGGGGCGCTCAGCTTTCCAGGGTCACGAAGTTCAAATACCTGGGGCATTGGGTCACTGATAGTTTGTCCGATGATGTGGACGTGGAGAGGGAACGCAGAGCATTGGCAGTTCGATGTAACATGCTGGCTCGTAGGTTTGCACGTTGTACTAGGGAGGTGAAAATTACGCTCTTTAGAGCGTATTGCCAATCTATGTACACGTGTGCCCTATGGGTCAGCTATACAAAAAGCTCGTACAATGCTCTGCGAGTCCAATACAATAACGCCTTCAGAGTGATGTTGGGGCTGCCACGCTTTTGCAGTGCATCGGGGATGTTTGCGGAGAATGGCGTGCCAGATTTTTACGCACTGATGCGGACACGGATAGCATCCCTGATGCGGCGAGTGCGTGACAGCTCTAACAGCTTGGTGGCTATAGTAGCCGACAGGATGGATAGTCCAATGATGTGGCAATGGATGACCAGTCATCGTGCTTCCTTCAAATATTTAAAATAAGATGTTTTGTGTTTTCATATATGTATTGATGTTTTGTGTATAATATTGTAATGTGTGTTTTTCTATGGACTTATGGTCTGAAATAAATGTTATTATTATTATTATTATTATTAAGTAGGCTATTCCAGAAAATTTTAAGAAAAAGTAATTTTCAATTTAAAAAATATCACGTGCCATGCCATAAACATGGCTTGATGTTCAGCGTGATCGATTAAACCCCAAGATAGCGGATTCAATGAAGTCATCCATGACGTAGCTCTAGCCTACTTTAGGGCATTCAATCTGATTCGGATTCGGAGATTTTATTGTGCTGATATCGATTATGGCACGATTGCGTGCATCGTATTAATAGTGATGTACACAAGGGGCGCGCAAAGAAATACAAAAAGTGTTGTTGGTATGGGTTATGTTACAGATTTAACCAATTGGAAGCGCCTCGTTATTTAATTACTTATAAAACAACACAGAAGAAACTGAACAATACCCAAAAACGGTTAAACATTGCACAGCTGATTGGACACTGAAAACATCTGAAAAAGTCTGTAGTTATGTATGGTGTGAAGGTCTAGGACCAACATTTTAACGTGCTTTCCGAGGCACGGAGGACTCTCGATATGTTACGAACGGTCACCCATCCACAGACTGACCTCGGCAAGCGTAGCTTAACCTTCGATCAACCCGTGCGGCTATTTGTATTTAGCCACGGGCTCAACTAATGACAACAAGGGACAAAGGGAGTTAGTGGTGTGGATGCGTTCTTTCTCCATTCAAATTATTTGATTTTTCAAGTCTCCGTTTTGTCTTCAGGAATTTACCAATATTTTACTGTTGATCTGTTTTATACTGAATGGAGTAATGACAAAAGGACAAAAATGAAACATATAATTTCTAGACCAATTTTTATTTATTTAAAATAAAAAGCTCATTAATTACATAAATTATGTGCGTTTATAATTAGAACGGTTTAAAAGAAAATAAAGTAGCTATTCTACTATGGATAGGTTTGAAAGAATGAAATGTGGTACGGTCTTACATGGACATTTAAGTACTCCTATTACACAACTTGAGAAACAAAGAGATGACAAACGTAATCTTGAATGTATCTGGCCTATAAAATTGTATATTAATAACACTAAAAAGATCTATAAATGCAAAACTCTAAATGAGTATACAGTAGAAAAAAATACATCCAAAGGAAAAGTTATCATTATAGCTCATTTCGTTCAAGTCCCTAAGTTTACACAATTTGTTAACCTTACAACTATGGTAATATTAGACAAGTACAAAATGATATTCCATCCTTAAAAATATCTATTCGTAGCCTATAACTAGAGTCAGTTGTATATTCATTACAATAGTATGTTAATTGTAATTCATAGTTTACACACCAGCTAATCATGATCAATATTCATGCATTAAAAACAGCGATTCGTTAAAATGGCGCTCAGACGCTGACGTCTTCGCCGCCTTGCTCAACAGTAACCTCATATGCACTTCACACACACACACGCACTACCTATAAATATAACGTGTATGGAAGATCTACGCTAAAGGCTAAAATGTTACACTTTCGATATGTTTTATTTTAAATTACATTAAATAACAACTGTGAAACAATGGCACATTTTTAGCCAAACACTTTAATTACTGTTGTTTTGGTACTTTAGCAAATAAATAAGATGTAGTATAAGTCATTGACAATATGTCAATATGAATCTTTTTTAGATTAAATAATGCGTACTGTTGTTAATATTCACGAATATTAAGAGCATTCAGTTCACATAGTTCAATAATATTCGTGTGGCTGACATAATTCTCTCTCTCTTTGTCTACTGCCATTTGTAAATGATTTGCCGTTTTATTCCAACGAGTTCTAACTATAGTCCAAGCCTTCGTTCCTTCGAGCAACTTATTGCATTTTGAACTTTATTGTCACTTAAGAGAAGTTCATTATACAAAATTGTCAACTTAGGCTTACTTCTAAAGACACTTTATGTATTGAGAACGTGGGAATAAAGATCAAAATGCAATAAAACGGCTCGAAGGTTTAGGCTAGGATGAATATTGGAACTCTTTTTGTACTGAGACGGAAGTTTGAATAGGAAACCATGCACACATTCGATTGAACTTCGGCTTATTCTAAGAGCTAATGTAACATCATCTACTTCAACAATAACACTAGGTAATTTATTTTATTGTGAAGTCTCCAGTTTTTACATAATTGAAAAATTGACATCACGTTACCCAGCAGTCAGGTATTCGTGACGTACTTACATTATAAGAAATTCGTAGTCACATTAAACTGTGCACAATTCCTCGTTCCGTCGCCGTTGGGTTACTCCCCTAACTAATTTATAAATGCATCTCATTATAAGTGCGTAAATGCTGCCAAAAGTTTTAGTATTATAAGACAGCTCACGAGAGTTAGATAAATAAATAAATCGTAGAAAATAACTGCCGGTGCTCGCGTCGACTAGTTGAAACCGTATCGCAGTTAATAATCGAAAGTATTTCGTAAATGATTACTTGACTATGATGACGTGTACTGCAACCCCCAAGGTAGCGTCGTCACAAGCATGATCGAAGTTGCGTACATACTAGGCGGGCGGGGGCGCGGGGCGCGGGTGCGAGGGGGAGGGGGCGCGCTTAGGGGGGCACGTAGGGCGGCGGCTTGCGGTAGGTGGGCGTGGCCTTGGGGCGCGGCGGCGTGCGGCTGGCGGCGAAGGGCGGCGGGGGCCGGTAGGGCGCGTCGTCACTGGCGCGGTAGTCGGGCGCGGGCGGCAGCAGCGGCGGCTTCTCCTCGCGCATGATGACGGGCGACTTGTGCACGGGCTCGGCGTCGCCGCGCTCCTCCAGCTCGTCCTGGAAGATCACCGGGATGCCCTTCGAGCGGAACGCCTGCCGCTCCTCCTCATCGCCCACGCTCATTTTACCTGAAAGGTCACATTATTAACTTTTGTTAAGAGAACGAACACAGTAAAAGCGAGCGCGTTACAGTTTCCTATCACAAAATAGAAACGTACAGAAGGCCGGCTCCATACAATATACGAAAACGGCCGCACAGACGGACACATTTGTAGATGTCAGCCGCACATGCGTACGCTGTACGCAGACGCTCGCGTCAATGTATGTGAGCGTTTTCATTCGCATGGAGTCAAGCTTCTGGAGCTTTCCAATTGTGTTCCTGTGCTTTACTTTAAGAGTCATTAATAGCCCAATTTGTGCTATGAATTTGTGATTGTTCAGATTTATTTGAACAGAGTATCGTACGATAGTGGCGCACCCAACGGAAAAGTTACGCAACAGTAAACTATTTTCGCTGCGGATACTCAACGTCACAAAAATACAAGGAGACTTAATTCATTTGCAATATTTTAAGGGGTGAGAAGACTACTCATCAATGTTAAAACCTTTTACGATAGGATCAACTCTAAAATATATTAAAGAAAACAGTTATTCGGTACATTTATGTACGTATAACTTGATCTGATGATGTAGGGAACGACTCTGAATGTGAAAAAAATTCAACAGTCGGATATTTTTTAATATTCAGAGTGTTCCCTAGTAAAAGTAGTTCATATTCATGAGAATTTTCACTCCCTGAAAGATTGCTGGCGCATTAAAAGTCACCTTGTATATTTACAGACTTTTATAGCAATCAACTTTCAAGCGTTTAGTATTAAAAACCTTGGTGTATTTTAGCATAGGCAAGCGATACTGTGAGGTTATTGTTTTATATATTGTAGCGCACAATTTAGACGGTTAACATATTTCCAATACGTGAGAAGCAATGACTTATAATCAAAAATAATGTGGAACACTAAAATATTGTTTTGTATTTTTTTTAAATCACCTTATTATTCAAGCATTGTCACCTCCTACAGAATTAAACTAGATGTTAGTCAACCCTTATAATGCTTTTATCAATAAATCATTAGTTATTTTATTCGTATGACCACTACCCCGTGTCGTAACTAAAGCGATCGTTCGCGGGAATACGTGATCGTCACGTTCATATCGTCGCCTTAGAGTGAAAAGCTCGTATTTGCTCAAGAGGTAACTTTTCAGAAGGAAACAAAATCTGCGACCTGTTATATTTTATTACCACAGCTTATTCACAGTTGTGAGTTTTAACGAGATTCTCATTAACCATCATATATAGGATTACAGGTTATTTTTATTTATTATATAGGTAACAGGGCGTGCGTCGTATGGTTTTCTTTCCACAATTGTATTAAAACGAAAAGAACAATTTGCATTCCTGAGCTTTTCACTGTAACCCTAAGAGGGAAAACTCGGGAATAGAATTTTGTTCATTTTAGTTTTCATGGACAAATCGAGTTTGACGCGACGATAAGTCACTCGTACCGGAACCTCACTACAAAGCTGGAGGGACGCCCTCTATCTGCGTGAAGGCGCTTTCGGGTTTTCCGAACAAAATGAACGCGATACTCGGTGTTCGCGACGATCGCTTTGGTTAGGACGCAGTCTTAGGCTAGGCGTGCACATATAAACTTGAAATTAAAATGGCTAAATGTAGTTTTGAGTTGTCTGTTATGCTCGCCTAACCTAACCAATCTATTAACAATTATAATATATAATATAGTACCTGTCCTTCGCCGTCTGTATAGCACGCAGGCGATGATAGCAGCCAACAATATCATACACACGATCACAATGGCGGGTATGATGAACGTCACCAAATAGTTCGGATCGGCTGCATTGCTTGCTTTGTTGTTCTGGAGATTCGGAGACCCAGGATGTACCTGTATTGGTGTCTTTTGTATCTTTGTATGTTGTTCGGCACAAAGGCCGAGGGTAATGAGCCTTATGGACATGACTTTAAGGTCTTTATCGAATATGTGGTCGACGTTTTCTTTGAGCGCGCCGCCCGTGGAGCCTCGTTCATCAACTATGATCATCTTGCGTAGTTCCTCGATCTCCTTTTTAGGGCATCTATCCATTGGTAAGCTTGTGTTGTACCTGGAAAATAAGATGGTGTTATGTGAAACATTTTGTAACTCATCAAGTATGACTACATCAATGCTCACCATCAGGTAAGATAGTTGTCAAATGTAAGCCCATTAATTACAAAAAAACTAATGAAGTATCAAGAAAAACAAAGTTGGTCTTAATCATTGTTCGCCTTTGATAATATGGCAACACTTGAGCAACAATAACGATGTGAGTGGAGGATGTCGCCATATGCAGTAACTAAGGATATTGAACATATATTTTCGCCATTTTTCAACATTTAACAACCAACACCTTGATGCTGTCATGTACACAACTGTTCATCCACATGTGTGGGAGACAGCCCAGTGTCTGGATTTCTGCCCGGACAATTAAAAACGACTGGATTCTTAATTTAAGGTACATGAAACTAAAACATAACTTGCGAAAAATCTCAGTGTAGCTCTTCAGGGGATCAATAACTTATTTCTTAAATACTTCAGCATGACTCACCATATGATAGTAGTTGGGTTATTAGTGATGCTCTGTATCCTGATGTTTTCTGTCTCCCTCTGTCCAAATAAGGCGGCCAGCTTCTGGACCACCTTTCGCTTGTTGTTGGCATTGTGAGCGAGCATCGTATACGGGTACTCCATGGTCATCTGGAACTCCACCGTTGGTCTGATTGTAGGTGCTTTCGCTACTTCTACTATTAAACTGTCGTAGGCACTCTTCTTGCTTGAGTCTTCGGCAATCTGGAATAGTTAAAGGGTTTTGTAAATACGAGAACCTATCAATACTTCAATATTTAACTTAATTCTTACTGGTGCATCAGTATTTTCGGTACCAAGTTCAGTATCATGGAGATAAATCCGGGTGTAGGCATAATTCAGGTTAACCTTAAACCTCTTATCAAACATATCGAATATTTAGTGCTATCAAAGCCCCGAAAACATTTATTAGCTCTTACCATATATATAATTCCAGACAATAGAATACTAAAGGCAAAATACCATTATCATTTGTCTACTTATATGCAGGCTTGTGTGAAAAAATACAATAACAGTTAACACTTCTTACCAGTTGGTAAGAGACACTGCCCTCGTCGCTCGGGGCCGGTAACCCGTAGAACTCCTGGTTCTTGGCGTCGAATTGCAGCCAGTAGCCCTCAGGCAACTCGGTGCGGTCGCTGTACCGCAGGGATAGGGCCAGGTTGCGAGTGCCGCCATCTTCAGGGTCGAAGAATGTATCCTAGAGAAAGAGGGAAGATTGTGATATAACTTAACTATCTGTGTAAACAAGCGATTTATCATTCTTCTATAATCTGTTGAGGCTGCGAGAGTAGTTTCTACGTATTAGATTAGTTCGTATGTGGCGAGATAGAAGTGTAACTCGCCACATACGAACTAAATCTGACCTATCCTGTATCGCGAATTAAAGATCGAGCGATTGAACATATACAGGTACAAGTAACCGACAACACCTGTCCTTCCTTTTCAAAGGCTGACGAGAAACTATACCCCCTGTTCCTCATATCCCCAAACTGGTGACCCCGAGCATGAACGTCAGCGTAGCCTTCTTGCAGAACCCCATCATCACTTCCTCAAGCTTTCGATCAGCGAGTCATACAGCCAGGCAGCATCCACGGCTATAACGGGTTTCCGGGCCGCCTGGATACCTGGTCATCACCCACAGCCTTCTCAGCGACCTCGCCTCAGCATACTGCACTTCGGCCGCCGTCAAGCAGAGACGCACTTCTCTCCTGGTCGAGGCAGCAGCACCCCAACTCACAGGGTTATCACCGCAGATAGTTATGACTTACCGTGAACTATGCGTCATCCGGTTTCAACTCACTGGAACATTTCACTAGCTCGGCAAGCGTCACAAGATGTATGGACGACTCATCCTGCTTCGGAGGAAAGTGATGTAGTGACATCTATCTCGCCGCATACAAAGTAAAACTGTCGTATCTACGTCGCGATATGAAAGTTAGGTTTGCGCGTGGCGGCGGGTGCGCGCGCGCAGGGGCCGGCCCCGCGCCAGCGCACGCCGCCCACCTTGTGCGCGGGCTGCATGGCGCGCTAGCACACGTGTCTCACCTCGGGCACCTTGTAGACCAGCAGATGTCCCACGGTGGCCGTGAAGTGGTCCACCTGGTTGCGCGTGACGGGCGGGTAGGTGTCGGGCGCGCGCGTGGCGGCGGGTGCGCGCGCGCAGGGGCCGGCCCCGCGCCAGCGCACGCCGCCCACCTTGTGCGCGGGCTGCATGGCGCGCTAGCACACGTGTCTCACCTCGGGCACCTTGTAGACCAGCAGATGTCCCACGGTGGCCGTGAAGTGGTCCACCTGGTTGCGCGTGGCGGGCGGGTAGGTGTCGGGCGCGCGCGTGGCGGCGGGTGCGCGCGCGCAGGGGCCGGCCCCGCGCCAGCGCACGCCGCCCACCTTGTGCGCGGGCTGCATGGCGCGCTAGCACACGTGTCTCACCTCGGGCACCTTGTAGACCAGCAGATGTCCCACGGTGGCCGTGAAGTGGTCCACCTGGTTGCGCGTGACGGGCGGGTAGGTGTCGGGCGCGCGCGTGGCGGCGGGTGCGCGCGCGCAGGGGCCGGCCCCGCGCCAGCGCACGCCGCCCACCTTGTGCGCGGGCTGCATGGCGCGCTAGCACACGTGTCTCACCTCGGGCACCTTGTAGACCAGCAGATGTCCCACGGTGGCCGTGAAGTGGTCCACCTGGTTGCGCGTGACGGGCGGGTAGGTGTCGGGCGCGCGCGTGGCGGCGGGTGCGCGCGCGCAGGGGCCGGCCCCGCGCCAGCGCACGCCGCCCACCTTGTGCGCGGGCTGCATGGCGCGCTAGCACACGTGTCTCACCTCGGGCACCTTGTAGACCAGCAGATGTCCCACGGTGGCCGTGAAGTGGTCCACCTGGTTGCGCGTGACGGGCGGGTAGGTGTCGGGCGCGCGCGTGGCGGCGGGTGCGCGCGCGCAGGGGCCGGCCCCGCGCCAGCGCACGCCGCCCACCTTGTGCGCGGGCTGCATGGCGCGCTAGCACACGTGTCTCACCTCGGGCACCTTGTAGACCAGCAGATGTCCCACGGTGGCCGTGAAGTGGTCCACCTGGTTGCGCGTGACGGGCGGGTAGGTGTCGGGCGCGCGCGTGGCGGCGGGTGCGCGCGCGCAGGGGCCGGCCCCGCGCCAGCGCACGCCGCCCACCTTGTGCGCGGGCTGCATGGCGCGCTAGCACACGTGTCTCACCTCGGGCACCTTGTAGACCAGCAGATGTCCCACGGTGGCCGTGAAGTGGTCCACCTGGTTGCGCGTGACGGGCGGGTAGGTGTCGGGCGCGCGCGTGGCGGCGGGTGCGCGCGCGCAGGGGCCGGCCCCGCGCCAGCGCACGCCGCCCACCTTGTGCGCGGGCTGCATGGCGCGCTAGCACACGTGTCTCACCTCGGGCACCTTGTAGACCAGCAGATGTCCCACGGTGGCCGTGAAGTGGTCCACCTGGTTGCGCGTGACGGGCGGGTAGGTGTCGGGCGCGCGCGTGGCGGCGGGTGCGCGCGCGCAGGGGCCGGCCCCGCGCCAGCGCACGCCGCCCACCTTGTGCGCGGGCTGCATGGCGCGCTAGCACACGTGTCTCACCTCGGGCACCTTGTAGACCAGCAGATGTCCCACGGTGGCCGTGAAGTGGTCCACCTGGTTGCGCGTGACGGGCGGGTAGGTGTCGGGCGCGCGCGTGGCGGCGGGTGCGCGCGCGCAGGGGCCGGCCCCGCGCCAGCGCACGCCGCCCACCTTGAGCTCGGGCTGCATGGCACGCGCCAGGCCGGCCGACGGGCTGCCGGCTGACGTGTCGGATTCCATAATCTGAAAGGTTAATCAAAAGTATTTTATACGGTGACTTGAGATGAACCCACTTTTCCAGCGTGAAATCGCTTGCTTTGGGGTGTTTACCACGCGTGCACGAACGTGTCAAGAGTCGAATTTTGTCACAGGCGCGTCACACGCACCTCACAGTAAGTTTTCGCGAGCTTTTATTTTACGGTGATCTGTCAATCTGCGTACGGTACGTTACGAACATTGGCGGAATACATGAGGTAATAATAATATTAATGTTTATGCCGAAAAAGTACCTTCATCAACCTATTAATATCATCCATAGGACAGGCGGGATCCTTTGGCAGCGTGTCATTGGTCCACACGAACTCGCACATGTCACCGTTCTGAGTGGTATTCAGTACTGTCAGGTGATCCATATCCGTATCTCTGAAAAAGTACAATAATTTTAGTCAATTATGATTTATGTTATGTCCAAAATAAAAATAATTATTTAAATGGTGTTGGTCGGTACCTATCAGTCACACTGAGGGCGATTGGATTAAGGAGGTTGAGTTGGCGTGTGAACCATTACCAGAAATGTGGGCAATTACCATCAGCCCCAGGACGGAGCTTGTGCTGTTCGTCCGTAACCTAACTGAAAATCTCCAGGACCGGACGGGCTGCACAACTTCTGGATTAAATGGCTACAAGCTCGCATGCTCGTTTACTATCTCAGTTCCAATCTACCTTAGAGTCGGGATCGCTGCCCCAGTTTCTACGAGTAACAACAGGGAAAAATCACCTGCTCCAATAATCAGGTAGTACTGCGGAACTCAAATATTATAGACCAATCACTTGTTTGCCGACGGTCTATAAAGTTCTTACATTCATTTTGAGATCTAAAATTAGCAACCATATCGACAGCAACTGGATCATGTCGGCCTCTCAAAATGGATGTAGGAATGGGTCCCGCGGTACTAAGGAGGTACTTCTCATTTATACTGCCATTCGCCAACAGGTTCGTCGTTCCCGAAAGGATCTGTCGACATGCTGGATAGACTACAAGAAGGCCTATGACTCGGTGCCACATACAAGTACATGGCTAATGAAGGTGCTGGAGTTGTATAGAGTAGATGCAACTTTGCGCACCTTTCTGACGTCATGTATGGCGCTAGGGAGGACGGTCCTTCCCTATCCAGGATGTCAGCAGTCGCTTAACGAACTCGAACCGATAAGGATCGAGCGAGGTATATTTCAGGGTGATAGTCTCAGTCCATTGTGGTTCTGTTTAGCCCTGAACTGTCTACGCACACTGCTGGATGATGAAGTTATCACGACGAATAACTACCGGAAATACATTGTGAAGGACGGAACGGTTATCTGTCAGGCATGCCACCGTCCCGGGGAATCAATCCGTCACATTATTTCTGGTTGTTCTCGTCTAGCTAACTAACGGAGACTATTTGCATAGGCACAACCTTGTTGCCAGAATAATACACCAGCAACTTGTTCTGAGGTATAACCTTTTGGAATTAGGAGTACCGTACTATAAGTATGTGCTCGATCCAGTTTTTGACAATGGCAATATCACATTATATTAGGATCGATCTATCATCACTGACAGGACTATTGTTGCCAACAAGCCTGACATAGTGGTGGTAGATCAATCAGAGCGTCGCACAATGCTTGTTGATATAACGGTTCCACATGACGAGAACCTCGTGAAGGCGAGAAAGAGAAACAGATTAAGTTTCTTGATCTGGCCCGTGAGGTTGTCGACATGTGGGATGTGAATATAGCAGTCATTGTGCCGATAGTGTGATCATGACGGCCAATGGCATAGTAGCCTCGATAAACACCTAAAGAGGCTCTCGCTGGGCAGTTGGTTCAAGGGTTTGATCCAGAAGGCAGTACTCTTGGACACGGCGCGCATAGTTAGGAGGTTCCTCTCTCAAGAGCCCTGACCACTGATAGCTCCAAGCTAGCCCTGTTCCCGATGCTGGTGGGATACTATTTTTTATTTTTTTGTTTTTTTTTTTATATTTCAAAATGTATTTAGTAAGTATAAAAAAAATAAAGGAAATTCAAATGTGAACGCACACTTTCGTAGCAGGCATGGTCATAAAAAGTATGAGCGAGACGACACGAGATATTTTACACTTAAGATTTAAAAAAAATCGTGTATTTTTATTATTGTTTGTTCTTTAAATTTAATGTGTAACCGGAAATCGGATAGGCTTACTTTCTCTCTACTAATAATTACAGTCGCACTTTACCACGACTAATATCAAATCTGCAGGTATTAACTGCAGTCACAACAAATATTTAAAAACATACCTGAACAAGTTAACAATTCCCTCCAATGCTCTGATCTGCCAGTCAATGGCATTATTGTACTCTTTCAGCAGTTTGAACTCCATGGTGAACTGGTGGTTGATGGTGCGACCGCTCTTGTGTTGCTGCACGGTGATGTCTAGGGGCCCGCGAGCGTCCAGTCCTTCGCTGTCCTGAGCTTCTACTATGAAGTTCCAGCGAGATACGTGGGCTTCTAACGGCCTGCAGGAAAAAAGGATATTTTGTTGATTGTTCTGAAAATTATGAAGCTACGACCACGAAAACTGAGGTAGGCTAAGTTTTTAGTCTTTCTGCTCCCTGCAGTTTGCTGATTTGTCATCAGAGATAGACTGGGATTGGAAGGAGACTACAGGATGGAGGTTTATACGCACACATCCTTACCATGTCAGGGAATTGGTGTTGAAATTTTCTGAAGCCCGGGCCACGTCTTTAATACGGCACCGATACGCGATTAGATCGTTAAGGACTAGTTAATATTAAATGCGATGAACCACAAGCTAAGGCGGGTAACTGACACTTTTCTCATTGAATTAAAGGCCAAAAATAATGGCATACTTCTGAAATTGCGATTAGGTTTCCAATCATTTGTTTCTTTTTTTAATTACATCTTTAATACCCACAAATAAAGCTCAGTTAGCGCTACAGCTTCAATCAATTTTATTATTTTTTCAATAGTACTAAGTATTCTGAAATGAACTTAATTGTCACTACCATAAAGTTGCTATTCGTGTGAAATCAAAGGGAAACAAGGATTTGAATAGATTTGATGGGGTGACATTTACAAGTACGCGTATACTCACAATCCATAAACTTCTCTAGCGGCGGGTATGAACTGTATCCAAGAGTTGTTGCTGAGCGGCACGTTCTCCGCCTCGTACATCGTGAATGTTAAGTTACTGCCCTCCTCCGGGTCCGTGAACAGGTCTGCAGGGATTATGTACCTGAGGAATTAGGGTTACGGTAACGAACATGGAATTCTAGGGTAATAAAGTTCTAAAAATTGGCTATTATATCTAGCCAGTAACCACAGCAAGGCACGAGGCGTTCACTCCCTTTTCCAGACTTCTGCTCTCGCCTAAAGCGATACTAGACGAAATCACAGAGGCTATCAAACGCTGTTAAGGAAATATCGATTAACGCGACGACGCTATTACAAAATTTTGACTAATGTTTTTGTGAATGGAGTAGAGATATAATTTGAAAACGCCTTCAAACTTGACAGCACGGTTGGCGCAGTGGCTGAGCGACTGACTCTTAGCCGCGTGTCGTGAATCGTGGGTTTGATTTGAACAAATATTTGTATGGCCTACAGGTAGTTGTTCCGGGTCTGGCTGTTTGTGTATAGTCACCGGCAAATTAGATGGCAAGATTTTGGCGTAGTGGGGGTAAGTTCGCGCATCGTACACTTAGTGGCACAAAAAAGTGGTAACTTTTATTGATCGTCATTATTCTATTGTTATTGCCATCATTTATATTTATTTTATTTTATTTATTTATTTATTTATTATAAATAACGTGCATTTAAAATTCAAAAAAGTTTATATAAAAAAAAAAAAAAAACTAAGTAGTCGTCGCCACTATCCGTTAATAAAACTACCCTTGGCATCATATTAAAAGTCGCAATCGCAGAACACTATGGTTGTGTTCTGCAAGTGTTTGGTCAATGCTGTATGTTTTAAATTGTTCTTTTTCCAATTTTATTAATTTGTATAACTCTGGTTTGAGCATACTTTCCTCGTATGCTATGCCTTTTCAGGAACTCTATCCTAAATTTAAAAACAGTAACAACACTTAAGTTTAACACAACAAAAACAAAGGGTTCAATTTTCGTGCACTGAAATGTAATCGGGAGCGAACGGGACGAAGGCGCGGTGCGGGAGGCAAGGGTCGACTGATGCACCAATCGCGCGCTCGGATCGACGCTACCTCATACCCCGCGTCCCGCTTGACCACCAAAGAGACCTAAAAAACGACTTGTGCGCATCTAACGACTTTTGCCATCTTATTTGCCGGTGATTATATGTGGGATTAAATGTTTGTAAACGCACCCACGATACAGGAGAAATTCCTAGAGACACATATAGGTTTTTGTTGGCAGTATTTTAGATTTGATAGTAGTTTAAGTGACCCACCTGAAGGCTTTACCAGCGGTGATAGCCAGTTTCTTCATGTGGTGTTTGAGAGTGGGCGGCTGGTTGATAGGCATGGCCCATGTCACTGTTTCCGTTGTCTGACCGATTATTGTACTTCTACCCTCCGTTGGGTTTGCTTCCTAAATGACAGATTAATAAATTAGTAATTAATAGTTTATTTACTTATTCTTCCAATCATTCCAATTTTGACTTAGAATTATATTGTAACAAGATGAGACAAAATAAATATATAATAATAAGATTAAATACAAAAGTAATAATTTATATTTTTGTCTACATGGCCATCATTATTTTTTTACATTTTTAACGGGTTGTAGCTGTACTGGGCTAAGAAAATAGTAAGTAGAGAAGTTGAACAATTTACAAAATAAAGCTCTGGCCAAACTGAGAGGAATCCCGAGATTGATGTGGAACGAAATTCGCTTGCGCCGATCATCATTAGAACAGCCAACGCGCGCAATCAAGTCCCGCGTCGTATTGTCTCAGTGTGAACAGAGCTTTAAATAACCTTGAAAGTCCCTAAAATTATAATAATTTGTACAATTTTGAAATGTGTATTGAATTTAGAGAGTTACCTGTTTGCCAATTATTATTAAGAAAATAGTCTTGTTAAATGAATAAAACCCAAAGAAGTCCAATCAGAATTCAATTCAATTCGCACACACGTTTGGAGTAGTTAGTAAAGTACGAAAAACACCTCGATGATACCGATGTGGTGATTGAAGAAACAACGTGGATGGATTATATTGTACTTACTTCAAAGCGTTATGCTGATCACATCGTACCAGGCCCATATTTCCGATGCATTTATCGTGTTGTTATATAATTATACGGATCGTAAGACCATGTCTAAAACACGGTTGCTTCAGACATTTTTAGACACACCGTGATGTCCCTTCCAATTTGAAGGTAAAAAGTAGTCCTATTTTATCTACTTCATATAATTATATTAAAATAATGGTGCAGAACCATTCAGGAATTTCAGACCTCAAACCCTTACATTATGACAACAGCCAACCGGAAATATGCTCCCGGCCACAAGTGTTACCATATACAGACCTGTTTAGTGACCTCCTGTAAAGTGGTTTCAGAGGTCGGCATCGTAGTGGGTATTGTAGTCGGCATGACGGTGGGGGCAGGTGTCGGCGTTCTCGGCGTAGTCGGAGTTGTCGGTGTTGTCGGCGTTGTAGGGGGCGCGGTCGGCGGCGCGGGCGGCGGCGTGCTGGGCGGCGCGCTGGGCCCCTCAGACGCGGGCCCCTCGGACGCGGGCCCCTCGGGCGCGGGGCCCGGGGTGCTCACATTGTCCCTCTCCGTGGATGAAGACACCAGGGGTAGTTCGTTCGACTCACGGATTATTACGGTTTGCTGAAAGTGCCATGCGGACGCTCACACGATGTGTTGTGATGTATAGACGTTGAGACAACGTTTCAGAAGCCAGATATGTATGTACAGTACTGAAGTTGAAAATGTATTTACAGAGTTTTAGTCCCAGAAAGATAGAATATTAGAATTCCCAATGCATCTTATTTTATTGTTTTTACACCCAGTTACGTCATTCTGACTTTGAGCACGCAGTTTACATACATACATAATTTTGTATCGTTGTCTTCACGTCGCTGATTAGTCGAGAACATATTTACATACAAAGTTACTCTAAAAGGGGTATGAACAGTGTGAAACCCATCACTTCCCAATGTTAAATAAAATCAACTCACACACGATTAGTTTTAACTATCAAAGGAGTGAGTTATGATGACAAAAATGTAATATAACTTACCAATTCCGGTTCTAATGTTGTGGTTTCTTGAAGAATGGGTGGTGCGAAGGATTGGAAGATACGAGGGCTTATAGGTAGCATTGACGCCGCCGACATGTTAACGTTGGTTGTCTCCGAAGGTGACGCGGACAGTGCGGTGATACCCACTTCGTTATGCTGCAGAAAACCATTTTTTTAGTATTTGATGTGACTTTGCGTGGGTGTGAAGTGTACTGTTGAAACTATGTGCTGTTAGTCACTGTCTGTGTGTGACTTAGTAGTTTTTAGCTTACTATGAAAATCTTAAAAAAAGTTAAGGTCATATAAGTTCCACGAAGCAAATTGATTTAATTTTGGACTTATGTTTAAATGGACTTCTTTGCCATGTTATTTACAATTTAAGCGTGAAGAATTTTGGAACAGTCCCGCACTAGTCAGGGCCATAGTTTTCATAGTAGGCGGTCAAGAATTGCATGAGTATCTATTAATTAATTAGTCAAAATAAAAAGGTATATGTTAAGGTACACAGTATCTAAAATCAAGATTATCACAATCATGCTAAGTGTTTACAAATACAGTCTAATGTCTACCACAGATGCACTATAATTAAAATATAATATTATTAAAAACGCATTGACAGTAATTTGATAAAAATATCACTAAATTAGACGTTCCACAAAACTATCTAAAACATCTTCAATACAATATATATATATATTTAAAACTATGTAATACAATCGGTTAGAATAGCTTGTAATTAGTTACAAACTAACTGCCAATTTTAGTAACGTTTCTCAATCCTAATCTCAATCCGCGATTTAGAACTCCAGCATCTGATACACCTCAAGTTTACAGATTGAAAACATTGATTGGTTACAAAAAAGATTGATCCCTAGATTTGGATTCAGATATGTTATTGAAATTGGCAGTAAGAATATTAGGTACATTTCAAGACTTACAATTACAAAAATATTAGCGTCACATAACACACTGAAAAATATATTGGTTGGTACTTAGTCGAGGCTAGCAAAGTATTGTCGATTTTGGCCTGCACAACTGACGAATACTTGATAAGTATATTATAATACAGTGGTTTGATTAAGGCGTGCTACACACTTGTTTCGATCGGCACAAACGGCCGGTGAAATCGAATATTTACACAGTTATATTGTAACGGCTAGTGTCGATATAATATGTGCCGGAAAAAGGCCGATCAGGTTAGTCGAGTTAAGCCGATCTGGGAATCTTGCCGATCCAGCGAAGGTAGGAGGAAGGAGTTTACCGAACGTTAAGGCCCGAATACATATGTGATTCGGGTCAGTTTTGTTGCTCAATAAATACTGCCGAGTCGAATCTACCAACACGAACAAGTGTGCCTAAGCTATAGTGCGGTCTATCGCACGTCAGTAGTGGCATTCGAACTACGAAAACCTCTCTTCATTTCGTGATTTTATGCTACTAGATTCGATAGACACGCCTAGTCGCAGGTCGAGTCGATGTAAGCTCTGTAGAAAAGCTTACATCGACTCGACCTGCGACTTGACGTGCTACAGTTGTGCTGGCTAAAAGACTGCAGACTGCTGACCGTTAATAATAAGTTTACTTACAACAAAACAAACCTAAACCTACGCATCTAGCTGCAAACGTATCATGCAACCTGTCCACAACACGCACATGCATATGACACGTAAACTCGAGAGCGGGTTACGACAAACCTCCGTGGTATACGAGTTAGTTGCGGACTCGGGAGTGGTATCCTCTCGGGCATCCTCGGTGGTAGTGGGCGGGGCACTCGGCGGGGGGAGCGGGGGCAGCGTGGGGGGCGGGGAGGGGGACGGGGACGGAGGGAGAGGGGGCAGGGAGGCGGGGGTCAGCGGCGGGGCGGCACTCTCGGTCTGAAACGTGTCGGTGCTTGTGTGTGGCGCGCCGGGCGAGGGGCCGGGGGGCGCGTGGCCTGGGGGCGCGGGGGAGGGGGGCGCGGGCTCGCCGTGGTGGTGGCGGTGCGGGTGCGGGGCGGGGGTGAGGGGGTCCACCTGCGGCGGCGCCGCGACACACACGCACGTTAGTACGCACACCCTTACGTACCCAAGAGCGCTGTCTGTGGTTATTGGTATTGACTACATGGACTCAGATATTAAAGTGGCGTCATCAACCCACCCTTTGAAACTTCAAAAGTTCATACGACAGCAAACTAACCTAAAATTCAAGTCCCCTTATTAATAAACGCGGAGTTTAGGCGAGCACAATCCTCGCAAAGAATATGGTCAATCTAATTGTAAAACTGGTTGTAGGTAAATTTACCCCTATATTTATTAACAAGAGGGGAGGCTACTTCAATGAGACGCCACCGATACGGACCACTTTAATTCGATCTACAGAATAGTCTAGATTTGCCAGCCATTTGTGAAACTGCATTTGTTGGCTTCAACACTATTTGTAAATACACCGTGGCACTCATTTCAAATATTATTTACGTCATTACCATAACTGTTACTATGGTACATTTTCTGTGATATTTTGTTTTGCTTTTGTGTGAATAATGCAAGGTAAGATAATAATGCAATAAGGTATATTTTATAATTCAGTGATAATTTAAGTACGAGGAAAGTGGAGTTAAGTGAGCTGGGTTAGAATCATGTTCTTAACAATGTTAAAATATACCATATTATAATAAAGCTAAATCTCTGGAGATTCCAGTCGGTTTTGTATAACTCTTATTGGATTTGATAGCCTAATTCTTGTGGTATGGTATAGGCTATGTGACATCAGGCTATGGTCCTTAGAAGCGGGTGAAATCGGGGCACAGCTAGTGTTAAAATTTTACTTCAAGAGTGTAATGTTGATAAACTCGTTTAATTCTCTTAGTCCATGCGTAACGCGAATACACTTTAGCTTCAATTAATATGCTCCAGTTAGTCTGTTTATATAAGTACTGTGATGGACAAAGCAGCGTTCATGTAAAGCGTTGTTATAACCACACACAAAGCTCACAATCATGTTTATATTATAAGGTAAACTTAATTAATAATATCTATGTTTAAAGTTTATGTTTTGAAATTGGATGTCAAATGAATGTTGGGAAGTATGTAAGTATGTGAAATTAAAGTGGGTTTATGGATGTAGAATGTAACTTAAAATAAACGAGGTTGGGATGTAGAAAATTACAAATTTGGATCGTCTTCAAGGATACTTCATTCCTCATTCCATGCTATATGGTTTCAAGTACGCGGCTATAATGTGTTGAACAGTAAAGTGCAAGATATGCATTCCGTTGTACATGTGGGGATGACTAAACTTACTCATTGGGAAATACATGCCTATTTAATAAACAAAGACCGTCTTTGTCCAGCTTGCTTCTACGAATAAATTAATTAATCAAATATTTATTGTTCTGATGAACAGTTAGGTATATTTCCCAGTGGGTAGAACGAATGATGCATAAGGTACTAAGAAACATAGAATGTATGACAGTTCCACACTAGAGTAATATATGAGTTGCATTGATAACATTAAAATATAAAATGATTCATAGTCGTGTTATGAAGTTATTTTTAATTAGCCTTTTAATTCCTTCCGGACACAATGTGAGCACATGAGAATAATTTTCTACAGAAAATACCTACACAAAACGAAAAAGTAGATTAATATGGAAATTGTAAAAAAATATTTATAATAGCCCTCCTCCTAATTTGTAATTTTTATATTGTTATGCCCGACAGGGCCCACAATGCTCCAAAACTATTGTAGGTGTCTTTATGTACAACCTACCACCTAAGTTCACATTGTGGAATGCAATAAACGTATTGAGTATTAATAGTATATGGTTAAAGGTTGTCCCAATTTTCCCACTCTAGTTAGATTTTAGATAGGAATGAATAAAGCCATTAGTTCAATCTAATAACCATAGCACCAGTTATTTGACCTAGTAGGTATTTATGGAAGCTAAATAGATATTAGGTTTCTCCAACCCGTTTTTTATCTTCTAAACCCGTTTAATATTATGCAGACATAAAACAAAACATTCATACGATAGACTTTGTATCAGTCACTGTACCAGTGGACTGACTGTATTCCTTAGAGGAGGTTCACTAATTGAGGTTTTAATATTGGTAAATAATAATGCTCATCTCAGAAATGAAAAGACGATACACGACGATACACATCACAACATTAATGGCCAGTCCCGACAGAGTTTTAACAATGTTACATCATTCTTGACTACTCTCTCTGATGAGTCATGGAACCATTATGTGAGAGGTCAATACAGGAGGACAAACAAGCTTTTACGTTGTCGAATTTCATATACAACATTAAAAGGAGGTAACATTGCTAATACCCTGCCGACCACGACTCGAGTGCACCCGAACAGTTCCGAATGAAGCAGGGTACTCACCAGGTCGGTGATGCCGGTGTCGTTGTTGGTGTACCCATCCTCGTCGTCATTGTCGTCATAGCCGCTGTAGTCAGCGTCGGCGTCGGCGTCATCTTCCTCGCCGTCGTATTCAGCGTCGTAGATGCCGCCGCCTGAACCGTCCAGCTGAGGACAGTGAGAAGGGAATTTTGTTGACAATTTTTCCAAATCTTTTGTCTTGATAAGTTTACGGCTCTAAATCGAAGACTTGGTCTGATTAATGAGACCTTTTGCTTGGACGAATAGTCTTTAATGTACCTGTCTCTTAATCCTGGGCGCGGGCTGTATGGACTGCAGCCTCCAGCCAATGACGGGCAGTCGCAGTACGTGCGCAAGAGTTCCATCCCGCGCTTGTTCACGTAGACCGGCCACTAACACTTTGTGGTGATTCCATAGCTTGTTGCCACAGCCCACCTGCAAAAGAACGTGAAAATATTCGAATAATATGTAAAAATGAGAAAACACGCACAAATAGAATGTCAAAAGGAACGTTGTTTTTGTTCAACTTGTATAATCATCAGCACGTAAGATGGCAAGATTTTGGCGTAGTGGGGGTAAGTTCGCGCATCGTACACTTAGTGGCACAAAAAAGTGGTAACTTTTATTGATCGTCATTATTCTATTGTTATTGCCATCATTTATATTTAATCATGTCTGTATATAACAAAGTTAAAGAAGGGAGAGGAATTCAAGTTTATTAGGAGTTATAAATAACGTGCATTTAAAATTCAAAAAAGTTTATATAAAAAAAAAAATATTAGCTAGTCGTCGTCACTATCCGTTAATAAAACTACCCTTGGCATCATATTGAAAGTCGCAATCGCAGAACACTATGGTTGTGTTCTGCAAGTGTTTGGTCAATGCTGTATGTTTTAAATTGTACTTTTTCCAATTTTATTAATTTGTATAACTCTGGTTTGAGCATACTTTCCTCGTATGCTATGCCTTTTCAGGAACTCTATCTTAAATTTAAAAACAATAACAACACTTAAGTTTAACACAACAAAAACAAAGGGTTCAATTTTCGTGCACTGAAATGTAATCGGGAGCGAACGGGACGAAGGCGCGGTGCGGGAGGCAAGGGTCGACTGATGCACCAATCGCGCGCTCGGATCGACGCTACCTCATACCCCGCGTCCCGCTTGACCACCAAAGAGACCTAAAAAACGACTTGTGCGCATCTAACGACTTTTGCCATCTTATTTGCCGGTGATTATAGTTTAGTCAAGACTGAGGGGTAGCTGTGTAAGATTGTTTGGATGTGACACTCAATTAGAGATAAGGATTGTCGAAAAGTAAACAATGTTTCAGATTGCCACGTGTTACCATAATGTCACGTGATTTATGAACTAAAAAATAATGGTTGACCGCCGTTATCGCCCATGCGGCCAAAAAAAAATAATTTGTCTTAAAGATTCTCTTTCTTTATATTTTTACTCGTGTATTGTGCACTTGCCCATCACAGTATATCCTTCTAGTATAATTTATTACAATAAACTACCTTATAAGCTTGGAACTTATTAAGATGCCGCCGTGCTTGCTCGAAAACTATTTTTGGCCAAGATCAACGCACAGATAGGTACAGTAAGCCACATCTCAGTGCCAACAAAACCAGTATAAACTGGTCTCTTATTCTATTGAAAGTCCGTACTACGCTAGGCCAGCTCGAGCACAAACACGAGCACGAGCGCTCGATTGTACATATTATGCGTCGCGATTATTATGCAATATGCATCCATCAATAATACTTGTTATGCATCCTATACTTGTATTGTATCATCATTATCACAGTTCGGTAATCCTAAAAAAACGATGTGTATCCTTGTATGGATGTCAGACGCATAGGTATTAAGTACGTAAGCGTCTGACTTCCATATAAAAATGATTGTTGCAAACATTGAAAACTGTTAAAGTAACTTTAAAAGTCGTGTGTCTAATGTGTTTTTCATCCGCAAAAGGACGAACTACCATTCAATCTGTCATTCTCTATTTAACTACTTTGTGATTGTTCTTATGGGATGAATTTTCAAAAATCCCTAGTTCGTAATCACTTGCATTACTTGAGAAGTTTATGAAAGTTCATGCTTCTAGATGCAACGGTTTAGGCTGAATGAACGAATTTAAGAATTATATTAATTACTTAGATCTATTTTTTGCTAAGTAGTTCTGTTAGCTTGGACATAAGGTAATATTATGAGATGAGAGTTATACAATGTATAAACGTTGGGTCGAATGTGCCATAAAAAGATTAAGTACACTAAATATTTAGCAATAAAATAAAACTAATCCATACTTATATTATAAATAAGAATGAAACTGTGTTTGTTTATTGGTTTGTTATCTTTTCACGACTAAACGGCTGATCGGATCGTAATGAAATTTGGCAAGGAGATTTATTATAACTTGGAAAAGGACTAGGTATGGTTTTTAATACGCGACTTTGATCGCATCCCCGATACACGACATTCACGCGGACATATTCGTGGGCAAACGCTGGTTAATTTTAAACTAGCATCTAGTCAACGGTTAAGTTCACAGTACATTTGAATACGGCCATACTTAGCTGGTATGTGCCAGTTCACTCACACAATAACCCTGTCTATCAAAAGTCTGATGCTCCAATGCCCATTTAACTTGGTTTAGTTTAAGCTCATGATCTGCTTTACACATTTAGCTAGTACTTTCATCCCCCCTCCCCCTGACAGATGTTATGCTGTAGTATACTCACATTCAGATAGATGGCAGTAGTAGCGTCTCCGTGCCTGCGCTGTGAGGAGCCAGTACCACTCATGATGGTTTCAGCGTGCGTCTCCGTTTTGTACGGCTCCATCCAGAACTCGTCCTGAATTAAAAAAAGTTAGACAACGCTTAATAAAAGCTTTTGAAGGACTTATGAGAATACAGAGTGAATGTTAGATATGTCTATTTAACATTTCATGCGTTGTGTTTTAAGTGCCATGTAATAGGAGGCGAGCCTATAAAAGCCCAGGGCGGGCACGTATCCAGGCTCCAGGCTGCTACTGAGAATTTTCTAGTGAAAAATCCCAACATTAGACACAACTGCTTGACCCCGGAATCCCCAGGGCATTATGTAAGCATAATGCCCTGGGTTATTGCCCATTAACATAAATATACTATGTAGGTATTTACGTTGATTTGGTTACATTCAACATAAGTAATAACTTACGCCATCAAGCGCCATAAAGCTGGCGAGCTGCATGAGCGCTCGTATCCTCTGTCGCGGCGCCACGCTATGGAAGGGGCCGTCCACCATGATGACCAGCACCAGCCGACTCTCTTCACCGACACAGGATCCATATTTTGAGTGAGGCTTGGCTTGAGCTTTCTTCACCTGCAATGGAAATGGAACTTTGTTATTTACACTTCACCATTGCTACTCAAGCATACATCCAGGGTTGCGGGATGTTCGAAAGAGTTACCGTGACCCTGGAACGTAAAGGGCAAGGACGGAATACGGATGGGTTTTAGTCAGTAAAAGTCTGACACGCCCTCCCGTTCCACCTAGAACGGGAGAAGTCATTGGATGATTACCCATCCTTAAAAAAGGGCTACTCAAGAATATATGGTTTTGGGGCCGTGGACCATTCTCAAAAAATATATAAGGGAAATTAGTTTTAAATTACGATATTGCAGCCTGTATACGAAAGTACTTGATCGCTGCCGATAGTTAAAGAAAGGAAAAGCAAAGACAGCTATAAAACTTCCCGGTAAATGATAACTATGCAGTAAATACTCAATCTGACTCATGGCAGATAGTCTGAGAAAGTTAAGTACGAGACAGTCGCTTAGAAATAAGTTGCACCATACGAGTTTCAAGTATCATCATCTGCCTATCCTTTCCTAAATATATTGGGGTCGGCTTCCAGTCTAACCGGATGCAGCTGATTACCAGTATTTTACATAGAGCGACTGCCTATCTGACCTCTACAACCCAGTTACTGGGCGACACGATACCCCTTGGTAAAACTGGTTGTCAGACTTTCGGGTTTCTGAGTACCTGGTTCTGAGACCTACAAATGTCATCCGGAACCAACATCTTAGTTTGCCTTCTGAGGCGCGGTGGAGTCTCGATATGTTACGAACGGTCACCGATCCACAGACTGACCTCGGCAAGCGTAGCTTAACCTTCGGTCCACTCGTGCGGCCGTTTTTGTTCAGCCACGAGCTTCTCGAGTTTCAAGTATCTACAGGAAATTAATTAAATGAAGTATCTACCTACACAAACATTACCGAAGCCAATCACTTGAAAGCAGCATTACGAAATTGAAGACACAATTTCCGCAACTGCCAACGTTACCATGACACTTCAAAAATGAAAATGATTCTCTTACATCGAAAAGTGCTTGCGTAGTGAAATAAAAATTCATTTATTACACCGCTCCCCTGTTGGTTAATGTAATGTCAATAATATAATTGAATGGCCGTATGAACAAGCCAACTGTCGCTAACTTTATTGGTCACCGCCCTCCACAGTAAAATATTATTATTCCTTACATATGCGACACCATTTGTACATGAATACTTTAATTTTTATAGTCCCAGTATCTGTCACCGACGAATAAAATGATTGATTTATGTTAGATCTATATTGATCTATATTAGTACTACTTATGTATCATATCCACACTAGTATAATATAATAAATGCGAATATACTCGGTCTATCTGGCTGTTACCTTTCACGACTAAACGACTGATCGGATCGTAATTAAAGGCAAGGAGATAGATATAATCTGGAAAAGGACAAGATATAGTTTTTAACACTTTTAGTGCCCAGCACCCGGCTCCCGGGTCGAAAAATTGTTGGTTCATGTCCCAGAACTCGCTTCCCGAGTCGCACATGTAAAAAGCAATAGATGAGATGTGAACATGCCCATGACCCCCTACCACATACCTACGCATTATGTAATTTGCCAAAAATTATGACATACAAGTTAAATCGTAACTTTGAACTGGGCAGCGAATGTGTTAATACACGACTTTGTCTACATCCGCGATAACCGACATAGGCGAAGACGAACTCGCGGGGTAAAGCTAGTTACATTATAAATGTGAATATAACACGGTTTTTGGTTATATGTTTCTTTTTCACGCTGCTGAAACGACTAGTATGGAGATAGTTTGGGAGCCTGTGAAGAACATAGGAATTTTAAACCGGCAACTTCGTCTGCAATCGCGATAACCGACATTCACGCGGACCAAGTCGCGGGCTAAAGCTTCTAAAGTCGTTTACAAAAGCAATTTGTTTGTAACTGCCCATGTCTGTGCATATTTTAATAGTTAAATATGCTATTGAACGAAGCATATCAAACGACGGTACTAATAAATTAGTGGCTTGTTTCACTGAAACTATCAATTACAATTACATAATCACGATATATCTTCATAATTGTCTGCTATTACATTTCAGTCGTATGACGGACTATCATTTACCTACATAGCATGACGTCAGTACTGTGTATTGTACGATAAACATACAACGCACATAATGCTTCACTACACAGGAACTTTAGTGTATAAGGATGTGCATTCTTGAGACGTGGTAGTTGGTAGCTACTGACTTTAATAGTAAAGGAAGCGGGAGGTGTGCCTATGACGTCACAACACACGACTGGCACACCAAAGAGAATAATATTACGTTAGGAACATGAACTCCACAGGACGTGCATGTTCGTCTAGCTATCATTACTCCAGAGTGGTTTGATAAACTCTCATGATGAACTACTATGGTGCCACTATTTGGGAAGCCAAAAACATGATTATGTCGAACAGAATCAAGTACTTACTTCGCAGCACGAAATCGAATAATGTGGAGGATCATCATTGATTCTTTTGCATTAAGTCGTAGGTAGGTACGTAAGGTCATTCGTCATGCAAAGGCAGATGGCCACGCGAGAGGTTGCTTTAGCGTGAACTGACCTCAACAGTAAAAGAGTCGGTGGCAGTGAGCCCACGCGTGCTGCCGTGCGCGGTCACAGTGAAGGTATGCGTGCCTAAGTCCTGTTTCTGGGGCACGCCGCTGATCAGACCGTGCCTAGAGTCCACGGCCAGCCAGCTTGGCATGCGCCGACCATCTTCACTACGAACCTGGTTAAAAATATTGAAGACTTAATGAATAATATGTTGAACAAAGTGGAGTTAAACTGTCCATCAACTACGCTGCCAAAGTAGGGTAGCTTTTTATAATACTAAAAGTGTAACAGGCACGTTGTTCTGCCAAATTGCCAGTATAAACGTGGCAGGTTCAAAATAAACATAACAATATTGACCCTTTTATCTAATTGGGGCACACTTATCTCTCTAAATCCCGACCACAACAAGGTTTTGCCAGAAATGTACACTGGCGAGCAACCAGAAAATCGAGACGTATTCTAAGAAAATTATTCAACTGTTGCGGAACAGCTACGGGTATACACAGAAAGGAAAATTGGGTCAGTAGAAAAGTGTGGAATATAAAGCTACTAAGATTTCACCAATCATTTTCCACGGTATGTTATGAGCTCTCTAAAGCTTAAGCCCCAGTTTTCCTTTACAGCGTCAGCGGCGCATCTTAACGTTCAGCCAAGCGAAGGATCCGAGTACCGTCTTGTTGTGTGTGACTTTCCAAGGTCAGGAATATAGGCAGCGTGTTTTTATATTATGAACCCACGTCTACTTTAACGAAAGCTGTCTCAAAAACTCAACAGGAATCAGGTTCTGGTAAGTTACCCTGAGTTACCTAATTTCTGATATCGGGTCCCGAATTTCTTATTTCCTAGGTTTTCTTAAGATTAAAGTAAATCTAAGCGCGAACTAAAAAGTGAAAATCTTTGTTTCACATACCTTATAAGCTAGTACTTTTCCCGAGAAAGCTTCCTTTGGGATTTCCATTCGGAACAGATGTCCCACATAGGCCGATGTGTCGGGCACGCCCCATAACCTTCTTAGGCCATTTTTTGCTATTTCTGAGTGGTTTGCTGTTAATTCAACCTGAAAGGTCAACCATAAAACTTTACGCTTCTATAGTTCATTCGGTAATAGTAAAGTACGGTACGATTTGTTGGTGGCGTGACGTAACATGATTAATATTCTGAAATAATACATGGAAATCCTGTATGCTTAATGGTTAATAGTAGGAAGTGAGTGAGAGAGTGCACTGACCAGGAATTCTTCGCTGTTGTCGAATGCGAAGTCGTCATCGTGCCTCGTGAGCGCGAGTGGACACAGCATAAGCAGAGCACACGCGATGAACCGCGCCCGCCCCATCTCGCCTCCCCACCACCACTACACTCATAAACACATCTTGATCATCTGTGGACAATTATAAGAAACTTTATTACATTTGCTAATGTTTGTAAACAAGTTTGTTTGAAGGAAATCGATTGTTGAATGTTTACTGTGAAAGTGTGAAGTATCGGACAATAAGTTGTTACCGGTAGGTAAAAGACGAACAATGCAGTTTGTTTTCTTGGGTTATACAATTTTACATTTCAGTATATCACTGATTGATTGATTAAGTGCCATAACGTCTTTGGTGGCAGTTCGAGGAAACCAGCGGTAAATTTATTATTATTGGAGTCACGATCGTACGTCTTTCACGATGCTGAATTTGGTTTACGATAATATTATCAGGTAGGATAAGAACCACGGTCTACAAAGCACAGTGACGGTAAAAGTGCAGATGATGGCTAGATTCAATGACATCACCAAAAAGGCCAAAGTGGGCGAGAAAAGGGGACGGTCAAAGATGCTAGAGAGCCCTTTGTCTGACATAGACGAAGACACTTGCTTTAGAGAAAAGTTAAGATTTCAATAGATGTGGCGGTGATACTTTGAAGGCTTTCTCTCTTTTATCAATTTCAATGTCACCCTCTAGAATCACAATGAACAAAGAAATTCCAATAACGAATCAGTTCATTATGAACACAAGAAACATTTATGACTAAAATGAAATATGTATACCACATGTTAAACAGAGATGGGCGTGATTATTTAGACATTGTTTAGCTCTGGATGCTGCGTTTAATAATAGACAAATTTTCGTTAAATATCGTGTACAAATGACTTGGTAATAAAGAAGAAAGAGAAGGGAGGGCAAACGGAAACGACTCGGGTACTGTTACACAGTTAAAGGCGCGTGTTGGCGCATAATGATTGGACACAAATAGAATGAGCTTTTGAATGCTCCCCGCCTTGCTTAGCATGCTGTCGCGAAACCACTTCAGGGAATACTTTTATATCCCTTTAAGAATAATGTAGCCTTTACTTTACTACCACTCGAGACGAAAGCCAATATTGTAAGAGCAACGTTTAATTCCAAATATACTTTTAATGAGTTCAAGTTAATTGTGTTGTTATTTATAAGGACGCAGACAATTCGGCTCCGGGAAAAAGTCCCGAGACAACAAAGCTTAGGCGTGGTCGTTAGTTCGCGAGACGCCGTAATCTGGAAGGCAAATACTAATGTACCTACCCAGGATCTCTTGGGGATAACAAGCCTAAATAATGTAGGTACTATGTTAATTTTGGAGACCTACGGAAGCAAGGAAGGTAACGATGCGCATTCATGATAATTTAGGGAAATAAAAGTCTACGTATTTTTCGTGAAACATAAACAGACTCGTTAAAAATGATTTATGACGATTCTTGAGATTCTGGACATAACTCGACCACTCCAATTATTTTGAAGAAGAGCGCGCCACGCGGAAACATTTCGAATGAAACGTGCTCAACGATAAACGGTTAAGTACGAATCGTACTACACGCTATTACTAACAATATGTTTTAAAAACAATATAATTTATTCCAACAATTGACAACATTATTATTTAACAATATTATTTATTCCAACAAAAGCTCTTTTGAACATAGGAAGTTTCTGAATGATAAAACATTTTTGCGGTAATCCGACCGAGGGGAAATATCCTGAGGCGAATGTGCGGATACAGGGGTCGGTCAATGGGTTTCGATCGGAAAGTTTTTATCAAGTCGGCACTATAAAGATGAGAGGAAACGGGAGTAGTTTCGTTTAAAGTGCTTCCACCCAGCCGAGTGAAGCAGTGCAAAATGTAAAGCTAAAATGTAAACCTAAGTTGTTGAAATCACACACAAAAATAACTGCTACATAAAACTGCCAGTCCAACATTGTATTGATTTGCACGGTGCCGTTGACAATATTCGTAGAATTTGGGGGAGACATATTAAACAGTTTGCAAGTGTTCACTGTTACTTTTGTAATACTCGTATCTAATACATATTTATTGTGAAAAGTAACTCTAGATGTTAAAGAACGGAATAATTTAGTACAGATTAACTTTGTAGTATTTGACGTGTTTGTAATAGATGAGTAAAATAAAACCACTCAGCCACTTGCAAGATTTTGTTTATTTTACGGTAGTGTCTTTATGCTGATTTGGTTATGTAAGCAAAATAATTAATGTTAGACTCCTTAGACACAAACAGCATGTATTTGCAGACGCAGCAAAAACAAAGTTGCTGAATCAGGAGGTTCAGGTACCAAAAATAATAGACAAAGCAAAAAACTTATTCTACGTAATGTTATGAGAACGAAATAGACAATAATAATGTAGAGAGGAATTTAATATTACATAAATGGTTGTCATACCAGTAAAGACGAACTTTGGTCTTTGTACGAATAAAAAAGGTGCTCGGAAAACTTTTTAAGGAGTAAAAGTAAAAGGAAAGTGGCAAAATTTGTCCCAGTTTGAGAACAATTCCTTAAGGCATTTGCTTTTCTAAAACTTTATAAACATAAAAAATATTTTTCACCAGTTTTTAAATAATTAAGCCTCGTCATAATAATTTCAAAGCAAATTTGGGTCAGTTTTGTGGCTAGGTATCAACCTAATTCTCCCCGTTCATTTGAGAACGTCCTAGACGTTATTAATTTGATGTAAAATGATAAATCTCGTGCAAAATGCGAGCGATATTTATAAAATGTCTCTTGGATCTCAGGCACTTTCTATTTCAAGTTTGTAAGCATGTTAAAAGCAGGCTACCACTCTGGCAGCTTACCCTTGGGTTGTGAGGGGACCGACGAGTAAGAGGGTTACCACAATGGATCCTTTCCCCCGACAAAATCTCGTCTGAGTTTATATAAGGCGTACGTAGAGATTGTGTTCAATCACGTTGTAGACTTAAATTCCATGTCGTATAGGAAATAATAATATGTAAATTGTTTCCATCTCACAATACCTATACCGTAAGTACATGGTTACAATTAAAATTAAACAAGCGTCTGATTGGTAGAGTTGTAAACATGCGACAGTATTTACAAACTTCGGCAAATATTTGCTTTGTAATCACTGTTGGTTTAAGGCACAATTATATTTACAATCTACACTCATTATTTTCGTTTGAATAAAGAAAATTGAAAAGAATCAGGCCCTTTCTTGTGGGGCGAATACATCAGATCGAAAATCGTTTAAAGTAGAGGTCCCCTTAATGTTCAGAGCTTGGGGTGTAAATATTATAAAACATTCTATCAAAACTTCTTGTTTCGAAAATTAAATGTCTTGAGGGCTTTAAGAGAAAAGGGCGAAGTACACAAGAATTAAACATGACAAGAAGTTAATGCGCCCGCTGTCTCATTATTTGCAAATGCTAACGGAACCCCAAGCCCTGAGCTTGATTGTCAAGTGTAATGAATTGGCTTTGTCGTTGTGAGAATTATGGGTCGATGGGGTTGCACCTAATTGTATGTAGGCCCCATGACCTTTACCATCCCTATCACATGGGACTCGATCTCATTATTAACGAACGAAATTAATCCTTTCTCACTTTCGATAATCTAAGCACGTGGTTTGAAAGATGGTAAAGTTTCCTGCGTGTTAGATCATATACCGTGCGCAGCGTCGTCAGGGGTAGGAGAGGGGCACTACATTCCGCATCGCGTATTTAGGTCAGCTGGTAATAAGGCTCGTCATAACGTGAATAATTCACCGTATCAGATTGAATTTCCTTCTGAAATTTTCTTTGCGTGCACGATGATATCTGTTCACAACTCAAGTCAGCTCTTTTTTTAATGATTATTACTATAATAAATACTGGGGGAAAGTGTTTTTGACCATAAATTTACATTTTCCATATCCATTTTAATTTAACCATTAGACGATTGGGTACAATCGTTTTTACTTCCGGGTGATTTTAGATAATGATGATATAGCTTTTACTTCGTATAACTGTGGGATGCGCAAAAAGAGCATTCGGAGAATTCGTATAAAAAGATTTCGTAGGAAGCGATGAGCTTCGCGAAATTCGCTTCAAAGTTTTTCCCAGGCGTTATTTTATAGATTCAGGAAATCGGAATAGGATACAATAAAATTGACAACCAAAAACAAATTGTTACTATGACGTCAGTGAGTTGTTTAAAAATAACTATTCTGGTGTTGGCTTTCAGCCTAGAGAGCCGCCAGAAAGCTGCAGTTATTACCAGAGAATGCAGTTATTTTGAGGTAATTACAGCAGTGAAAATTAAACGTATTTGGCAAATAATGTTTGTCTTCATGCACGTCTCCGGAGTAGGTACGGTAGGATTGAAAATGAATAAGATTCCCTTCGAAATTGCTGTCGTAAACCTACATAGGTAAAAATTCTCAGAATGCAATGATCTTTAGGCTGAGAAGGCGGACGCAGCGTCAGTACGTCAGTCTATTTCGACAACGGAAGTCACGTGGTGCACTTGTGCGTGTGTGCATCATAATGTCATGATTCTCAGTATCCAGCCGCTATAAATATGCATGTGTCTCTGCGTTTGTGTGTTTATAGTTCTTCGTTCACGTCGGACGCCAGTCATCGATAGGAGCCCACCCAAGCGAGCATTGTGTGCGTTATCGCAAAGGGCAAAAAGGGGTATTGTTTCGAACTGTATGGGGTGCAAAAACCTGCAGGTGATGTTCTGATAAATGACGTAGCTTAAAAAAAAGATACCATTCCTTTTTTATGATCTCACCCGTGTCGGCGGATAAAAATCTTGGAAGCAATTTAAGTACGAAATCGATAGTGTATGTCTGCCAAAACATAGTTCAGTGGTTCGTCTAATAAATTGGCGGTTTGTAACGGCAGGAGGAAGTCGGGGGTCGGGCGTTTTACGAGTCGACTTAATTGAGTTTTCGAAAGAGGCTGTCACTCGCGAACCTGATTATTTGCAGAACACGATAGGTTTAGAGAGATATGTGTTCTAACCTCGACACATAAAGCCAGGTTAGACAGTCACCTTTGGCTTTATGACAATTTTGAAATGGCACATCTATTTTCAGTGCGGTGCTTTATAGTCTGATCGTAAATAATCGCCACCGCGCCTATGCCTTCAGTTTATGACAGTACGTTTAAATATATTGTTGGCACACGTATGCACAAATGTTTATACTGGACGCGTTTTATAAAATAATCTTTATAATTAAACCGTGGAGGTGAAACTAGATACATTTATATCGCTAGTTTAAGTTAGTTGCCTTGCAATGAGGAATTAATTAAGGTTTGGTTCTTCATTCAGGTTGTGAATTAATTTTAAATAAACTAGAGTGAACAGTGGTTTGTACCTGATTCAGTATGAACGCGATTTTATGGGTCACTGTTATCTTTTACGATTTCACTCTTGAACATAGTATACCGATGTATCTATATATATATTATACAAGTAAAATCCACGTAAACGTATTGGTAGGTACCAATACGTTTACGTGGATTCTCCAAACTGTTAGAAAATCTAAATGTCTTAAACGTAAATCTAAACTTTCCTGCACCGTTTCGCCCTGTCTCCTGTCTCCGAGAAACTGCCGTTTTATAGCCTAAGCCGTGTCTACTCACCATTTTATGGTTTTAGAAGAGGAAAGACCAAAGAGAATAAAAAACCGGCAAAGAGCGAGGCGGACTGGCGCACCGAGGATACCCTAGCTAAATTGGTTTGGCTTACAATGATTTCTAAAAACTGTGCCAGTTAAATACATTGTTTTATTTTTCCTGCAACTTATACATAAACTTCCATTAACTAGATTTATTTCACATTTTTCGCTTTGAAAATTTCGGAAATAAGTGGAACAGTTTTTATGGACACTTTCTATAACAAAGTCAAATACTATGCAAAGCCATTTAGTAAGTATTTGACTTTGTTATGGGTGTCCATGAAATTGAAAATGTGGTTTATGTGCTAATAAAGTCTTTTCTTATGATACCCAACATGATTCAGTTCCATTTAAATTTTTAACCTCTCATTTCGGGCCCCGTTGCAATTAAAGTAGCAGCATGTTTTCAAATCTTTCATTGCTGATACAGATGGGAAACCATTTATAATAAATATTACAAATTTTAAGGAGACAGCATTAGGTAGTAGTAGTTCCTGATATAAGCAGCTGTAACAGACAGAACAAAGTTTTATCAGGGATTTTATATTTACCATTTTGGTACGAAACCCATCGAACTTACAACTCCCATAATTCCGTGGAAAATTATGAAATCTGTTTTTATTTTTTGCTTTTTCCATAAAATATCTACATAGTTTAACACAGATTGCATCATTGCCTTTCATTTCGTCAATTCGAAAATTGAAATTGCATTATAACGTTGTCGAGTTGACGAATTTTCTTTACAATCTTTAGGACTTTTTATGCAATTGGGGTTCGTATCGATACTTACTTACAATAAAACCGACTATCTGAAAACCGGTATTTCCACAAACGGGATATTGCCAGGACTCTGTACAAGTGAAGAGAGAATCGCACAAAGTTTCAACAAATAAATAAGGCAAAATGTAAGGGAGTGCGCGAAGAATGTGGATATACCTATATTCGTACAGTGCCATTATGTCGAAAGCGAAATGGAAGAGGCGGGCTCTGAATTAGATGATTTGGATTCGGTGAATAATCTTACAACGTATTCTCTTAATGTCTAAGCATCCAGATTGTTATTTCCAGTAAAAGATTCTCATGTGGAGGGAATATTTGAGTGAGATAACTAAATGTTGCGTTGATTTACATCACCGAACGGTGAATAGACGCATATGAACCACATGACGTCAACAAAATTCAGGTTGATAAAATATTTGTTTGCTCGGAATCAATTGCATTAGGTATAATCTTACTAAAACTCCATTTTGCACTACAACACTCAAGAAACCATTCGAATCCGCAGGTCGATTATCTACTACATTTCGCGATTCACTCCGCATTGGTTCCACAATAGTTCTGTTCAATAGTTTCTTCAGAAGCCTTTCGTTTATGTGCACGACAGTGTTTACAAGAGGTTTAAAGTGATATGGCGATCATTGTTCTGCGAAAAAGTGATTCAGCTTTCTAAGTCAAGCTTTCGCAGCAGAAAGATATGGCGAGATAAAACGAAACTGGAGCATCGTATACTTGAGTTGTCATAATGGGCCACATTGTCCTTCGGGTGTGCGCTTGTCGTTTAAGCCAGGCAAATCTGCGATATTGTAGCCATGTGTACGCAGCTCGCAGGGGCGGACCGCACCGCTGCACCAGACTGTGATTTACACGACACTGGCCCCAAAACACCTCTCCCTTTATGGCCAGACATTTCGGGGAACGGCGATTTATTTGTCTGGCTGTAGATAGATTGTTATCAACCCGTATTCAAGTTTCACTCGCATCCGAATTGATGTATGTATTTTTGATGCTACGCGCCCAATATTAGTTGGATGAAATTGGAATAGCCTGTGGAAAAGTCCATTAATACTGAAATGAAGCGTGCACGTTAAAGCGCTGAAATGGAAAAGCACTTCAAACGGATTTTTTAAGAACCGTGACCCCGGTTTATGAAGTTACTGATTTCACTAATGAACGGAGTTTGGGAATAAAACTGACTAAAAGGAACGAAGTTATATGAAGTTCTTTACACTAAGTAGGTACATGATTCACGATTTTTTTACGGATAAAACTTGCAAACATTTTAATATCAGAGTAAATACCTCCTAATATGCAACATATTAGTGTGCAAATAGGGGAGGCATTTATGTATTCAGCACAATGCCTGTCTAGACGAAGCACTGAACCCAACGTAGCCTACCACCGACACTGATTTACATATAGATATTAGGATCACTTGGGATTCAGGGAAACATGTAGCAAAATCCCATCAGATTATGCTTGTTAAATAAATATAGGTACTTAATGCTTTTGTGACTTGTCATATAACAAATGAAAAGGTCATGTGAATACTTATATAAATTATTGAGTGCTAAATATTCAACATAATATGATATGGTAAATTCCTACCAAAATACATGTTCCTAATAATTCGATCGACACCTCATTTTGCTCTAGTGGATTTTCTTAGTATATTTCAAAGTCTTAAGAATTTCCATCAAACTGAACGAAGGTACGATTCTGCACTTCAACTACATTCTAAACCTCACTGAAACCAAACTTCAATAAACACTGAAATCCACTCTCAAAATATTTCTCGGTAATATTTTTGTGACATGGCAACACGAGTATTATTCGTGGAACTTCGCATGAGAACCCGAGAGCTGCATTTTGCACATTACGGGGATATTGCAGCGATACTGGACATTATAGTCAGACGCCATCAAACTGATTTACGATAGTCTTTATTAAACGAAATCCAACATTTATGCTCTGGAATCATAAGCACTGGGTTGAATGCACCTTTTTATTAGGCTGCAGTAAAAAGTGTAATAACTTTGTTGCATTTTCATAGAATGAAATGATTTTCACATGGAAATTAAGGGTACACAAATAGGTAAGTATCCCACAAATGATAAAATTCATTTTAAAGACAAACTAATTTCAAATTTTAGATCGTTATGTAATTTCTTTTCTTAAATCTGCTATGAGCAAGCAGATAGAAAAATATAAATTGGAAGGACAATACTAAACATAGCTAATTTGAGCATTAAGTACACCTAATCAAATAAAATGTCATTCAGACCTAAATGAAAAGATGCACACGAATTACCTGTGCATAAGGCATATTTCCATTATTCTGATGAACTGACAAGTCCTGCAGTTGAAAATCATAGGTAGTTTGAAAGCAATGGGCTTGCCAATCTGCTGCTATTTATGTCCCATTGTGGCCCATATTAAAATGGAGCACGCAGATGTGCGTAGTTAGTTTCAATTGATACCCACGAGGCTAACGTTTCGAATGCAACATGCGAATGATTTTATGAGGTTGCAATTGTGAGAACACTATTGCTTAAATTTAGTTTCAAGTCCGAATCAACGTTAAAATATACTCTTAAAATCGCGCACAGAATAAAGTAATTTAGGAGAGGAATCCAGACTTGATTTATTGATTCAGTATAAATACTTTGGTGTCTGTACGAGCCATTTGCTTCGGGTCTAAACCAAACTCCGACGTAAAGCGCCCTATCATTAGCGTCCAAGTCTGGCCGCGGTTTTGGATCCCAAACCACAGCTACCTATAGTTCGAAAGTAAATAAATTACTTATCTCTGAAAGGTCTACGCTTCTTTTTCAAACTAAATACTGAGAATTTTAGACTAGGTATAGAAACTTAGACACTGGCTTTTAAAATATTCATTACCATTATTCGGCTATGAAGTTAAATAAAACGTAACAAAAGACTATCGTTCAATAACACTTACTTGTTTAAATTAAAGCCGCAATGGACGGCGTTACAGGAACTTTTTTGACCTGAAAAGATAAAGAAAACGGCATTATGTAAATGAGATCTTTTTAGAAATTAACACAAGAATTTATAGCTGCCTTTGAACGGAATTTATCTTGAGGTACCCTTAATTTTAATTCATATTACAGAGAATGTTCAACATCACGTTCATGAATACTTGAAACTTGGATATCTCGCTATTCCACCACGACTTAGGTGCTTATTTTGTGCGAAACTTTTCTGGATTTATGGGTAAAAAAAAGCGGAGATCTATGTCTTACTTTCCAACTACTCAAACTTGTTCTTCAGATAATAATAAATAATTGGGAGGTCTTCTTTAAATATAATGTTTTTCGTATTTCTAGATTTATTTTGCAGGTATTATGTCATAGGACGTGTTCGTATTGTAACAAAACAAACCTTTGTTCAACCCTGCAAATAGCATTTAGCACTGGTCGTGGCTTTATTACAAGTTTGTTGGACAGTCGACTTCTCGGCGCTACATCCGTTGCCTGCCAACTTTACCCCTAGCCTGACTCAATCCTGACCCAGTTCGGGATACAACAGCTAAACTATGAATAAAATCATTGGAATATTGTTTCAGTTACGTATTTACTTTGTGAGAGGTGTAGCTTCTGTTAGCAACAGACCAGTGTGGCTCGAATTGCATAATTTGCGTTCCATATTGAGTTAATGATCGTATTACGCTTATTATGCCATGAAGCCTGTTCTTTGCAAAGGCACTATGTATATAATATTTCCCCCAATATGACCTTTACATGTAGCGCGGGACGTTAAGCAACTGGTTTACTCGACTTTTTTGTCAACTTGGATGTACGTTTTGAACGCAGGGACATCGCTTATGAATATCGTATTTACAACCGTGTGGGCAGTAGTGGATGAAAACTCATAACGACACACTGCGGTTTGCTAATCCGCTTGTCAAGCGAAATGATTATGAACATATGTTCCAAAGGTCGCAGTACAGACAATATGTAGATATAGAAGAGATTCAGGTAAGGAAGCGATTGAGGCTAATAATGAATTCAGATCAGGCTCCGTCAGAACGTCTGCTTTCGGCATTCCTCGTAAAGGACAAAGAGAATAAAGATTTAGATTGTATTACATTACAATAGTCATTGGTAGGTACAGTCAAGGGACTCAAGATGAGCTCATTTGTATTCAATTCGATAAAGGATGAATAATAAAAGCGATCCACATAACTTTTATAGTTTAACTCCAATTTGAGCTCGTGTTAGCTGAGAATCATGTCATGATATCATGTGGACGTATAGGGCGTGAATTAGATACTGGCATTTGCTATTGTGCGGAGTATCTACTAAAATGTATTATAGTCTAATACCGAGCAGTTGTGTCAATACTGTCATTACTTAAGCAATAACGCACCCTCCTATCAGAGGGGAAATTCCCGTATTATTATGGTCATTCGCATTGTATTCCAATCTTAATCTGTCAAAAATACGTCTTATTTACCTATATTTTTGACATTACAGAGTAGAGATTGCGACTAAATGTATAACGCCTTTAGTTACGGGAATCGGCCTGCTGTTAACTTGGCTGCAACTGTTTTGTGCTAAATGTCAAAACATACAATCATAGAACATCTGTAGAAACCATTATTTCATAACATAACATCCTCCGAGTAAGCCTTAAAGAGTTAGGCAGAGGTGTACCTGTAGTACACCCATATTTCGCCAGTTATGTTTAAGTCCCATGTAATAGGGGTCGAACCTATTGTCACCAAACGGGCACAGATCTGGACTCCGAGCTGCTATTGAGAAATTCCATAAACGTTGTTAATCCAGTTCTAATATTTAAGTTGAGAGAACGAAGAAACTTTTCATCGAAGATTTGGAGGGAATTTTCTTATGAGCTGCAGTTATTAGGTAGGTAACTCTATCACGCTGAGATATATTTAACGCAGACATCGAAATGCAATATCCAACTTAAAACAACAGGCCCAATATCAAACAATTCGTTTGGAAAAATAAAAGGAGAAATAAGTTAATATCGGGTGTCATAAACAGGAGGTTGTAACAAATTAACAGCGTGCAGCCGAGTGCATGTGCAAAACAATTCGTGTGTAACCATCCGCTTATCGGCACCGCCCACACCGCGACTACCATTTAAAATCTCCTCGCATATTTATTCCGAAAACTTTCGCAATTCCCTTTGGTTTGCAGCGCCTCTAAATTTATGTAAAGCGCTTTTTGCTTCTACGTTTACTGTAAACAGCCGTTATATACTCTTTTGTACGAGTTAATTGCAAAATATTTCATTTCAGTGCTTTCACTTTGGAGGGCCGAGGTGTGAGATTTTTAACGTTATATTAGTAATACCTCGAGATAACTTTAATTCAAGGTTTATTATTCAGTATGAGCTCATGTCAGTTAGCATGCGTGAATCATTATTTGTATAACTACGCAATGGTGGTCTTTGGCTGATGTTTTCGACACAAGTCATGGATCTTGGAATAATAAGCTTTTGTGCGTCCTTCAGTGTGTGTAGTGCCTTCCATACTTATAAACACAGTTGTGCTACAATTACGAACTCGTATGTTTCTAAAAAGTTTCATAACTCTATTTCCATGCCGCTTGCCGCTAGGCTCGTTATATTTAGAGGAAATGACAGTGACAGATACAAGTAATTAATGGTTTGGAACCCAGGTTTTTCTTCAATCTCCAATATCAGGTGTGTCGAACTCGAAAGCTAATTTATGGATTATAATTTAAAAATGATTTACGCATGCCGGCAAAATTCAAAGGCCCACTGGAAGCTTTTCGAAGTTCTACAGATTAATAATAAATCTGTAGTTAAGAACATTAGTCAAAATAGTTAACAAAGGCTGACCGTCCCGCCTCGCGTCGAAATAACGAAGTGTCACCAAATATTTGATACAATTACAATTTACGAGTGAACCGATAAATCCTTACAACGTTTTAATTGGCTCGTAAATCGATAGCAGCTGTTACTGAAATAAATATAAGGGCCAATTTAAAAGAAATTGATAATACGGGTACTGCAGTAGGCATGTGTAAACGGTCGTTTAGATTCAGTTTATAGGTACTTTACACTAATTAAGGTATGACTCAATTAATTCGTAGCGATATTCTCCATTCAGAAGTACGGTTAACGGAATTTAAGGGGTGTGTTATCCAATTTTAACCTCCTAGATGTCATAGAACAAATAGGTACCACAAGTTTCTACGATCGATGGCTAGTAGTTTTACTTCCAAATGACCAGAAACTTAACTTTAGAATCATTGATTTTAGTTTACAATTTACTGTTTAATGACGCCATATATAAAAGGAGAACTATCAGTAATTAATATCAATGGAGAGAAACTGTAATGCCAATACTGTTATAAAAACAAGATCAACAGAGCGTAGATAATTACAAATGGACGGCCCAAATTAATATATTACCGATGGATGTTGCGACACCGTCGGATGGCGATGTCGATACTCTGTGACACTATGCAGAGATGGTGTGCAGCCGTGGAGGCAGGGCAGTGATGTCATCTGGGCCGCCGGTCAATTGTCGCCGTGCCATCGCTTGCGCAACCTTTGTGGGCTCGTTTTATGGAAATGTAAATTACCCAGTGCCGGTGATAATGGTGCAGTATAAACACTGCATTTCTATAAAAGAATACAAATATTTGTGCTCGTAGGTTTGTGTTAAATTGTAAAGATACGGATAAGCGACAGCGATAAACGGGTATCGGTAGCTAAGAATGGATGCTGTAAACATTGCCACATTACTACTACGGTACAGTGTGCGTAACCGCCCACGTTATTTTATTATTCGATTCACGAGTAACGTGAGTTAGAGCAAGCAACAAAAAAACCTGCACAAACTGCTTCGTCAGGTCGGATTCCCGCTTATCGGTTAGGTAAAAGCGAAATTGACACCGAATATAATATCGCACTGTCAGATAATGTACAATAGATATTTCTACAAATATATTGTGAATCTGTACGTTCAACCGCGTATTTCGCTTCGACATAGCACAACTTCGTACAAGTTTGATATATGAGATTTTCGTCAATGTCGACGTGAGCATGAACACTAGCTAATGTAACAAGATCTCAGCGTAAAATTACGTGCGTGCTGATTGTAGACTTGATTGACAGAATGAGAATGAGTGCGAGGGAAATAGCGCTGCGTTGTGGTGAAATTGAAACAAAGAATTATTTCATGTATATTTTTCCTAGTCCGCAAAAACTGACATTCACTGGCTGTTATTTGAGCTTCTAGGTGATATTGAGTTTCACCCTCAAACAGTTACAATAATGAATGACTGTAAAAACCTATAGATAGAGATTCCATGCTCCATTTGCACTGAAACGTCCCATGCCATTCAAAAAGCTAAATGAGCTAAAGTAAACACACCAACATTCACAGTATGTAGAAGGAAGTTCCATTACAACAAATGTATTCCAATCAAAGAAACTCAATTACGGTTGAACGCCACAAGGCCGTTGTCATCTTCGTATCTAAAGTGTGAAGCTAATCCTGTCTTGCCAGGCGGTCTGTGGGCGCGGCTCTACGCGCCGGTGGTTCCAGGCAAATTAATCGGTGTGACTGAACTGTCATGCACTCGACTCGACTCGCGATTCGTCATATGCATCGCACTAACCCGACTGGCCACTATTTATTGGTGCTTCGACCTCTTTCGGTTGCATGCTTTGTTAAAACGTAAACTCGATTCGATAAGGTAATTTTGTTGATACGTTTGCTCTTTGATCTAGTATGGAGTCCGAGCTTATATTTAAAAGGTTGTTTTATGCTTATCCTTTGAAATTGAAGGTTCTATTATGATCTATGCGAATCATGTACGGTTAATACAACCTTCAATTCAGAGAACTTAATGATTACGACACGAGAAACTGTCTGTGTCGGTAATGTTAGAACGGTAAGACACAATAAACTTCGGAGTAACGAGGGCGAGATAACAAATGTTGTTTTCTCTTGTTCAAGGGGATAAAGTTTTTATTAAATATTCATTGCTCCCGTTGCTCGTGATAATTCTTATTGGAGATTTCTTTTACGACTGAGCTCTTGGGGCTCTTGTTATTTTTACTTCCTTTACGAGCATATTACAGGCAAAATGCACAATATTTTCACAAAAATCTTGTCCCAGCTCATTACTGTTCATGTCCACAGCTGCGCAAAGGGTTTTAAGCAAGCGGATAGAAGAAGAATTATTTTAATGCTTTCGATTGACATTCTTAAAAAACTAAAAAAAATGTGGATGTTTAAAAAACCCTTGATGAAAAATCAATGGTGTGCTTCTCCAAAGTTGATTCTTTTAATTTTTCATGACAATCGGTTCTATATTAGCTCATAAAATAACCGTTATCTTCTGCCAAGCCTTTTCCCAACTATTTTGGGGTCGGCTTCCTGTCTGACCGGATGCAGCTGAATACCTGAATAGTATTTTACATGGAACTGCCTATCTGACCTCCACAACCGAATTACTGGGTAACATGATACCCCTTACTAAGACTGGCTGTCAGACTTTCGAGCTTCTGACCGAGTAACGACTATCAAAGATCTACAAATAACAGCCGGAGGCAACAGCTTAAAGTGTATTCCGAGGCACGGGAATAAATAACGGTTCTAAGTACGAGTAAACAAACGAAGCCTCCCCCATGACATGACATGATACCGGAATGTAGTTCACCAGTTCACGTAGCATGGATCATGAGCACTGGTCACTACACACGGCAACGGCCGATTAACACTCATTACTAAGACTATTACTAAAGTGCATAGCGAATGCTATAACTACGGCCCTATATTAGATAATAGTGCTTCCAGTTCTGTCGGGTTAATGGGATTAGTGCGTGCTATTTTCCATTGTATGTTGCAATGAATTAGTTGACTTAATTAATTGTTGCTTTGTTGGTATTGTAATGTGGTTTTCAAACATTGGTACCTGTATGTTTCTTTTTCTGTTACAAATGTTAGTTTATTTTACAACTTTCATCCAGGTTTAGTTACACAAGCGAAGAAAGGAAACTTTAGACATGAAACTATGGGCTCAATCATAATTAGTGTGAGGTTGAAGCATCTCAAGTAAAACAATTTGTTTAATTAGGACCCTAGCTCTAGTACATGTAAGTTAATTAAATTCCGTAAAACTTGAGAATATTTGCCGACCCAGGGTTACTTACAAAATGGATAACATAAAATAAGAAAACATGTTTATTTAAGTAATAATTTAACCATAGTGTTCCTTCAATGAGTCAATCGATTACAGGAAAATCAGTTTCAAATTCTTGCCAAACAACTGATTAATTAGTCTTTATAGGTTATTGTAGAATATAATTTCAATAAATTTTCACGTTTAAAACCACGCGCACGCACTGATTCTGATCATCGATTAGCTCAGTTGGATAGTTAGTTCATTCACGGTAAGTAAAAAGTTGTAACATCATACATGCGTGATCTAACGATGAAAATAAATACAAACGAATGGACATACATTATTAACAAGGTATTAATGACCCTGGATAACGAGTAACGACTTCTTCTTTGAAGTTATCAGCATAACGTGAGGTGACTGACATACACCCCTGCGATCAACGTGGGGGAACAACTCTAGTTCTCGGATACTAGAGTTGCGCCAATTACGAGCAGTAGTCTCTATTCGTTGGTCTGTCCGTGAATTTTTACATGTCTATTGTCGGATTACCAGGTCTAGAATTGTCAGGGGATACAAAAGGGACGTAAAAGATCGAGTTTGCTTAACAAAGACCTGAATTTTCGAGCGGATTTTAAATGTAAGCTCATTGACCCTTGAAGGTAAATACTTGTATTAATAAAGCTGGGTCTAGCAAGACAGTTCAATCCCTCTGTGAACAAGTTGTCTAGGCATTAAGCCGGGAATTCTTCGGCTGCGTAATTAGTATGTTGGCCCCACACACAGCGCTGTAATGCGCTTTATGTGCTTACTAAATTGTCCTGAGAATATGTATACACTGTAGACGAGACAGTCTTATTCATTAAAACTCTTCATAATACCCCGCTAAGACCGTTTTCAACTCTTCAAATGTGTTAATTAAGAGATACAATTTTTGTTCTTTTAAAATTTCGCAGACTGGTTTAATTTTGTAATTTTCCTTTGTCAAAAGTCAGCATTGTAGTGGCTAACGAAACAACCAATTAAAATAATAAACACGGCCCAATGAAATCGTTGTTTCCGACGCTGGTTGCTGACGCAGATGGAAATGCTTTTGATAAGTGCTAACCGTTTGTTGAATACAAACGGTTGAAATCGCGGGAATCGATTAAATATTTGGCTGAAAAGTAGAACTTGACAAAAAGTAACTCGTTATATCGTCATGCGTGTAGAAATAGCTATTGGATCTTTGATTATTGTGAATTAGCAGCTATTAGACATGATTAACAACTAGCAATGTGTTTTGTTTTTGTTTACACATTAAAATGTTGCATGTGACTCAGAAATCATCAATTATCTCTAGATAAGAAAACGTATGCGTATACTCAAATAAATTGTGTGAATATTTAATTCTGAGTACAAACGTGAACTCACTGTTAATCTTTGACGGGCGTCAAATCGGCAGCCGATAACCGTTTAACTTATTGTCGATAAACAAATTCCGAAGAAATCGTAGAATCCTTTATACCGTGTTTAGGTCATGAATAAACAAACAAGGCCACCTGCTCCGAAATAAAGTGGGATATGCCGGTTACAATCGATACAGAGATGCGAGGTGCGTAGTGTGTGTGTACCACGTTACCCATATTCTACCTTCTACGTTCGCACTTCGCAGTTCGTTCTCGTGATCTCAGTGTATGCTATCGATTTCATGCCCAAACTGATTGACTTGACGTGACGTTGCCGCGTTGGCAGAAAAAACACACTCGAGAGACGTAGGGTCAAAACTGTCAGATTTCATGCGACAGCTGAATTATCGTCCTGAAATGGGTGACGAAGACTTTTTTCGAGCAAAATATTATTCTTGCTTTAGGTATTTGTTTTTTGATAACGAATTAAACTAAAACGAAAGTGTAAGTAATTGTCATTTTCGTGTAAAAGGCTACATACAAAACTCACTTTGTCAATAAACTTTATTACGGCAATGCCAGCGGTAATGAGATAAAAATGCAGCACGTAATATAATTTGGTACATTATCGTTATTTGATCAGAGTCTCCTTTCATCATGGAATGTCTATAAGTCGCAGCACACAAGCCCCCCCTGGCACAAGCTACGAGGGAGGATTGTTGAAATTGGATAACACGGTTTGTTGCGTTATGACACAAGGTTCGCTAAATCTCATTCGATTTTCTAAACTCACAAAAGCAGTAGGTATTTATATTTTAAAATGGATACACCAGTATTATATTCACTAGTGAGAGGAATGCATGCAAGTAGGTAATCTTTGAGTGAAAACGACTGACGAAAATAATTTATCGATCTTTTTGCTAACTTTGTAGGTAATGACTGGTTATAAAAAGCTGTCACCACTGTGTGTGGCGACGCTGTTTTACCGTCCGGAACGATCATTTGCGGCAGCAGAAGAAGAGGAACTCGACCATAAATTAAATAATGTGCTCCAGTGTCATAGAAGAATGCCAATAAATAATAGATTACTGGTTTTTTATCACGATTATTGCTTACTTCCTTACAGATGAGTCATATAGCATTAAATCAAGTCATAACAACAACAACACATAACTAATCACATCTATCCATTAATCACTTTCTCAAAAAAAAACATAATAACTTAACTGTTAAACGAAAAGTGATTCAAAAGACTGATTAGGAAGTCATAGTATTACAAATCCGATGAATCCTAAATATCGAAGAGTTTCGCTCATCACTATAAACAAAACACGGTGGAATATTAAACAAGTTATTATGGTGGCAGTGCCAAGGGTGAAAATGTTCATCTCGTAATTGTTATGAGACTGTAAAATTGAAACGGGGATTGGGGATCGGAGCCTCCGAAATACTCTGAAGTAATTGGAATGGATTGAATACAGTGCATTTCAGTAAACACAGACTGATTGGGGCCAGATTACTGCTTGATAGGAACGATAATGTCGTTGAGGGAGTGGTTGCTGCTTCAGTAAAATAGTAATGCAAAGATCTTTCTGCGAGAGATTGACTTAAAGTAAGAGATTTCTTCGTAGGCAATAGTGTGGTTGGAAACGAAGCCTTTATTTTATATTTTTTCTCTTGATGATGATATTGAATATAAACCAAAGTAAACATAACAATTACGCAAAAGCTAGAGGATTGTGGAGGCTGCTAGCACGTGCTTGTCTTGCTTGGTCGTTAATCCGCCGCAGGAAGTTCGTGCTAAGCAGATTTCCCTGAAAATTTGGTAGTCTTAACCCGGATTAACATAGAGATTACTTTAGAAATTCACGTAGATAAACCTCGGCTATAAGCTGCTGTAGCGTTAAAGCAAGCTAGTGCTGTAGAAGCATTTTCGTTGGAAATCTGACGCAGAATTTCAGATGCGACATTATAAAGATTTGACGGCGTGTAACAGGAATTGTGGCTGAACGTTGAAGTCGGCTGTGCGTGACGGAGTTGCGTGCCTTCTGCCTGTCGTCATAGCAACCAACAGTTTCTAACTACCAAGAAATCTACTATCCAACGCCGGATGGACTTCTAGAGGGCAGTAAACTATATGCAGAATACGTTTACCCATAGTATGAATATTGTGGTTAAGTCACGCTCTGCATAATGATTGTAGTTTCATATGCGAGGAGTAAGTTATTTGTACCTATTGTGACATAATCATGCATAAAGGGTAATATATGCCCGCATTCGCAGACGTAACCTAAGTAAATGTAATGCCTAAGTATAATACACTGTTGGATTTTCAAATCTTGACGTTCAAACCGACCGTTGAATAAATCCAACAGTTCGTTTTTATTTAGGTATTAACTAAGGTTGCAACTAGTGCTATGACACGCGTATCATAATGCAGGTATGTTTTCACCAACACTACGCGACACCTAAATGTAATAAGTACCTAATTATTTTTCACTATTGCGCAGTGTAGAAACATTTCACTTTTATTTAAATACTAGCCGCCACCCGCGATTTCGTCTGCTATAAATTATAGCCTATGTGGTATTCTGAAGTATAAGCTATAATACTGTAAAGTTTCATCAAAATCCGATCCGTCCTTTTTACGTGAAAGAGTAAGAAATATCCATACATCCTCATAAACTTTCACATTTATAATATTATTAGTCGGATTACATTTAAGTAGGTATAGCCCAGTATTAGTGAAAACAGTCATTAATCCAGGTTAACGAACAAGCAAAATATTAGGTCTTTACCTATGAAATTGCCGTTCTGCAGTACTGGCCATTTCAAATCAAAATATTTTTTGTTTGGCTAAGAATTCTAATTTCAAATTAATTTTATTTTAAAAACATGGATTTTTTTTTCCAAAAGTAGTCATTTGTTTATTGATTAGTGTTACATTTTCATCGCATTTAAATCTTTTTCGTCATCATGGATACGTTAAAAATTCGAGTAATTATGGAATATGAGTACCGTCGTGGCAGCAACGCGGCACAAGCGGCACGCAACATCAACGACGTTTACGGAGGTAACACTACAAACCAACGCACTACCTGTTATTGGTTTGCTCGCTTCCGTTCTGGAAATTTCGACCTGAAAAATGAACCTCGCGGTCGTCCGAAGACTTTGGTCGACAATGACGAATTAAAGGCGATTGTGGAAGCTGATGATACACAATCTACGGCTGAATTAGCAGCAGCTTTCGACGTTAGCGTCAAAACAATATTGGTCCATTGGCGTCAAATTGGCAAGGTAAAAAAGCTTGACAAATGGGTGCCCCACGAACTCAATGATCGCCAGCGCGAAGTACGCGTCGAGACGTGCCTTGCACTGCTCAACAGACACACAAATGAAGGAATTTTGAACCGCATTGTTACCTGCGATGAAAAATGGATTCTGTTTGATAACCGCAAGCGCTCAGCAAGTTGGTTGGATCCTGGTTCAGCACCTAAACAATGCCCTAAACGAAAACTTACCCCAAGAAAAGTGATGGTCACTGTTTGGTGGTCTAGCGCCGGTGTGATTCAACACAGCTTCTTACCAAACGGGGTGAGCATTACTGCAGATGTGTACTGTGAAGAATTGAACACAATGATGGAGAAGCTGGCACATCTCCAACCAGCATTGGTCAATCGCTCGTCTCCGCTGCTCCTGCACGACAACGCGCGACCTCATACTGCACAGCAGACGGTCTCCAAGTTGCAAGAACTGGGGTTGGAAGCTCTCCGTCATCCGCCCTACTCACCAGACCTTGCGCCTACAGACTACTACTTTTTCCAGAATTGGGATAACTTCTTGGCGGGAAAAAAATTCAATACCCGAGAGGCAGTACAAAATGCCTTTGAAGAATTTGTTGCCTCCCGTCCAGCTGATTTCTTTAAGAAGGGCATCAATAAACTGCCACTGCGTTGGCAAAGATGCATTGATTGCATGGGTGATTACTTCGATTAATACAAATAAAAAATACATGAAAAAAATTCATTTAAATTTTTTCATACAAAACGGCAATTTCATAGGTAAAGACCTATTATTATTTTTATTATTCTTTATGTTTTCTAATTACATTTATGTATATACCTTCTGCATAAAAGTATTTGTTCTTATTATCCTCCTTCATTCCTTACGGAAGAGATCCACTTTTCAAATACTCAAAGGTTTACAACGGACCTTGGAATTTCGGATAGCTATACATGTTTGTATAGGGAATTTTTGACATACCCGTTTTATAAATGGCACGCTTTGAATTGACCGATCTTAATCCAAAGTGAACCCGAGGTGAATGCGCGTTCCCTCTCAATATATGAAATAGGGCCGCTCTCAATACGCGAATTTTATTAGGGTTGCGAATCAATAGCCCTACACACATATTTCAACCCCTTTTTAAATGTTTATGACGGCAATAAATACTGTGACGTTAATAATGTGGCGTGTGATTGAAAAAAGTTCAATTACGGCAGAATTAAAAGCGTAAATAATATTTCCCATAACTTTTTCGATTCAAGAAAGCCAATAAGATCTTAATGGATATAAATAAATCTGTTCTGAATAAATAAAACGTTTGCACAATTTATTAATGAAAGATAAGATAATATTGTAGCTGTAGCTATCTACGTTCGATTAGTATCTGTGTAGTATGTATTTAACCTGAAAGTTTTACCTTGAACTGGTGTGCAACTTAGTTCCAAACGTTCAAAAGCAGGGTGCGTCGAAATATTACAACTTGCGTTCACTTAACACAGCAACGTTCACATAAAATCAACTATTTTACAAGAATACACTGTTTATAACACTTTAATTTAACTATACCGAGTTACATGTAGAGATGAAAATAAGAGAGCCGGGGCGTCGACCGACATCAACGACACGAGGGAACTGACTGGGTAACTGAGTACTGAGCTACTGCACGCACGGAGAACCGCGGTGTCAGTGTGATCCCGCCCCTCGCACCGAACACACATCAGCTGAGCACACCTTATCATCAAAGATAATAATTCAACCGCGACAATTTTATCAGAAATATTCTTAAACAAACATTCTGGCTTAGTCATCCTGGCCGTCTGCTTTACCATGAGTACAATCCTCGTTAGCTGTTTCTACGTATTTCTTAATGATCTAGTTTGTTTGAAAAGTAATTATGGAACCGGCTCATTACTCTTTACAAATTTCAGGGAACTTAATTAGGTACAAAATTATATGAAATGTGTACGGGTGGGTTTTGAGATTTTAGTGTAATGTATAAAACAAGTAAAACATGAATAAGTCACGAAAGCCGCAGAGAGTGATGAAAGGAAATTATTTAGTACACATGCTTCGCTTTTATGAATGAGGGTTTGTACAAAAGACAGCAACAATAAGAATTCTGCTGTGAATGCTTTCTTCGTTCACTTGTACAATGTTTTCAAAGGTTTAGTCAGGAGTTTTTTGCCACGAGGCAATGCAATGCAGCCCACACTATTTTAGGACCGTGGCCATTTTGGAATGTCATCAATCACTGACAAACGAAAAAACTCGGACCTTGCATAAAAAAACGTATTCGATGTCGTTGTGGATTTGCTTTTATTTGAAAGCCGTGGGGTAAAATCCACGTTAAAATAACAGAGTCCTCCTTTGATGTAGTCATGTTACCCTGAAGGCAAATAAAATAAATACAGAATAATGTTTTACAATTTTATGAGCAACCTTTTACATGGAATTTTCCAATTATAAAAGACTTTTACATGTTATATATAGGCACGCTGCGAGAACTTTCTTATTCATAATTAAATAAACTTATCACAACTGGTATAAACCATGTCTTCACAAACTTTTAAATTTTGGTACAACTAAATAAGTACTTACAGCAATTTTGTAAGAGCAACGTAATTATATTGAACAAGGGGAGGAATTAAACCCAAAACGAGCAATAGAGTAATTTAAGCAAACAGTGTAATTACGGAGCACATTTTCCTCTTGAAAACATTTGGTGTGAAAAATAATTTAGATGAAAACTTGAATCAGAACGACGCGACATCGGAATCTACATTTCATTTGAATAGCAGGAAGTCAAACAACACGCGATCATAAGCCACGCAAAATTTTACGCTTTAATTACCTATGTGAGAACAATTGCCAATGAAGCGATAAGTCGAATCAATTAACAATAAAGAGAATTCTTTAACTTAATGTGAGCAAAAAAGAAATAATACGGGACAATGAGAACATCACAAAACTACCACACGGTAGGATAATTAGCACGACGACAGATGGACAAACGGAAATGTTATAAGGCAGTAACGCAGTATAACGCATCAAGGGAAGGGCGTCTAACGTATAATATATTCTGTGCTTGTGATTACAGAAAATAACAAACGGGCCTCGGAGCCAGCTTTGAAGTGAAATTACACGGCGAGCCGGGGCGGCGGAGCTTTTTCATTAACAACTTGGAAAATTTAGGCCAGAGGAGACAACGCAAACAAGACGTAGATACGGATGGTAATGCCTGACAGACATCTTGGTATCCTGGATAATGTATTTTAAGCCTGACAATAATATTTTTTAAGAACCCAATGGATCATTTTCATCAGATCAAATTCGCACAAAAATGCTAATGTTTATGGTATGTTCAGACCTCAGATTACACCAGTCTACACGGCGTAAGTAAAGTGTCAGTTCACCCAAGACGCTGACACTGCTGTCAATCAATCATTCGCTCATGCCTAGGACTTATGCACACCTACGCTAGTAAATTGATGCGTTCTTTTATTCTACGTTTGTCTTGTCTGAGGTTTCTTACTTTGTGGTTTTTGCTGTATCGAACTTAACAAAGGAGTATCTATCTGTTTTTAAGAATCACTCTTTACCTACATAGCAGGGGACAGTAAGGTTCTCATTTGAGCAGCCCGTTTGTTATATAATTCTCCATAATGTAAAGATTACAGTGAGCAGTACAATTGTAAAGGATTTCCACAAAGCTTTCGACAAAGACAGGTAAGCACTAATTTAGTGTTTTATTAGGGGAGCGCAACAGGTCGTAAATGTTGCGGTCACAACTGAAATTACATCGCTTTGTTTTCTTAATACGTAATCTAATAGCATTCGGTCAGGACACCGAATGACGGGGGTAGTGCTCGACATGCTTTGGTGCCATATGCTCCGTTATTATGCGTGTTTATGAGAAGTATTTCTTCATTTTAAGCTATATTATAATAATGAACTTATATTAAAGAAGGTAGAAGTAGAAATTATCAACCAAAGTTAAGAAAAACGAACACAAACCAAAGCGTGGTTAGGTTGAACAGATAAAAAAGACACTGTATACTGGTGTGAACATAACACATGTATACAATTATTGATTTAATAATGGAACACTAATGAAGTAAAAGAAGAAAAATCCAACGGCACGGAAGACCGATCCCCTTTCAAAAGTTTCGAGTTAATGAAATATACCTGCACGCATATTGGTTGACAGAAGCACGAATAATAATCAAAAATGGTATGTCTCTTCCAACGGATTTACATAATTTGAACAGATTTTGATACTGCGGCGAGTGCATATTGTTCGCTTGCTAACCGCAGTAACCGAATCCAGTACCTGTTTACCGAGGTAAGTACTAACGAGTTTCGTAATATTAAGTTAATCCAAACAGCAACAACAACCTACCTTTATGTACACAATAATGCTTATTTATGAAATGACCTTTTGCTACAGACTTTACGATTAATTATGTTCTCTTTTTGTCTTTGAGATAACAAATAAATAAGGCAAGTCATAACTATACAACAACTAACGGAATGAATTATCTTTAAACAACAAGTTTACTTCAAGAATAACACAAGCTAAGTTAAACTCGTTGAATATGCAAAGTGTTAACAAAGGATCAAGTCTAGTTACATGTAAAATAATCATTTAAAAAATTAACTCAATAATATCTCCAACCAGGTGGTCGAGTAAATAGATATTTTCAGCAGGTCACTGGGAATCGGGTCTCGAGAGTTTACCGTTGAAATTCAATTATTCACGTTTGTATCATAGACGGAGCCGGTCTGTTGAAATTCAGAGGATCCTACGGTACGGAACACTCCAACGATGAGATTCAATTATGCGAATAATATTCGAGTTGACACGTCCGAGAGAGGTTCGCAATCAACGAATATGGTAATAGAGATCGCAAGATAATTTTTCGAAGTTCAGTGCAAAGGGCAAATGTTCATGATAAATATGAAATATCAAAGCAAACGTTCCTTTGTGCACCATAAATAAAACTATTCAAAAGTAACTGAATATTTTTATTAATTCGTTTTCTAAGACTGTGTTCTAAGCATTTTAACTTCAATCGTAACTGGTACGGTGTCTGATTTTCCGCGAAAAAGAGAATCAAAACAAAACCCAGGCCAAAGCAGTAATATTGGTAAGAAAATGTATGCATGAGGACTAATTAAGGCATCGTTTTACGAAGTTTTTCAATAAGAAGAAATACGTTGGGGAATCTCATCAATTATTTGCACATCTGTACAGTCTAGGCACATACCAGTCGCTATTGATTTTCCCACTCGTCCCTCTTTATTCGTTCAATTACCACTTATCGTCTGTGTTACTGTTATTAAGTTTGAATAGACTTTGTATTAATAACAGAAAGTTCTTTGCCGCAGGGTAAATCAATACTCGTGCGGCAACCAAAAGCGGACGACCTCTACGTTACAAAGTAAGAATCCGTGGCCTTCCAAAATACTGTTAGCTCATTCTCAATCTCAACAAATCAACGGCTACATTTCCAGGAATGGGAAGTCAGAATTCATTATCGTTTGATATGAAAACAAACAATTGTTCAGGCAGTGGTGTTGTTTTACGTTATAGCAGTTCTCAAATATTTCCAATTTATACATGAGAGCGGGACAGATTTGAATAAAAAATCATGGTCCAAAAGTGTATGCCATAAATTGTTCCGAACAATTGCAGATGGGGCACATTGTACTCAAACAATAGACAAACATGGACTCAGGCGGCGCGGCGGCGACCCTTGGCTGGATGAAACTGATTTATTATACTGCTGTAACGTTTGAAGGTAATGACGTTGCTAATATGAATGACCACATTTATAATAGTGACAGTCAACTCATGCAATAAACGTACAAAAATTTCATTAATGCGGACGTTGCATGTGGGCTTGGAATAAAACGTTTGAAAAACGATGAATGCATCTCCAAATGCAGATAGTGAGCAGGTCAACGTCTTGAAACAGAAATAGCCCGGTGCGGTCGGGCAGCCCCTGGCCCATGTCTTTCATCGCGCTTACTTAGCAATTCGTTCCGACATCTCGTTAATATGTCAACAAGGTTATCAATAAACAATATCTATGGTATGGTCTCCCGCTACTGTTTACTTCAAATATATTTAAATAGAATTATAATGAAGTTGTGTTTACTATCGGATCAGGCATAATAGAAGGCGTAGGTCGTCAACCTAACAATGGCGACCTATTTTTTTACAAATGGCCACTAACAATCGAGTCGTCAACTCATTTGCCTCCAACAATATCTCGTTCACTTCACATTCCTTTCATAACTCGTCTGAAAGTCCATTTATGAAATGAGACGTGGTCTACTGATGAAATTAATTTCAATTCAAGCGAATCTGAATACTTGAATATCATCGTTTTCTTTTTATAGCTTTGTCCGATTTATTGTGATTTGTGGGCTTAGTAGACCATTATGAATTTAATATATTGACGACCGATGTGGCGCGGCGGGCGATGGTCCGCCTGCGACGCAAGAGGTTGCGGGTTCGATTCCCGCCTTGGGACAAATGTTTGTACGATCTACAAATATTTGTTCCGGGTGTTCTGGGTATTTGCTATGTATAATAAAAATATCTATCTATGTAATGTATTGTATTAAGTATATCAGTCATCTAGTACCCATAACACAAGCTCTGCTTAGCTTGGGGCTAGATGATGCTGTGTGGATTGTCCAGCAATATTTATTTATTTATTTATATTTACGATGTTAAATAAGTGCTTTGTTAAAACCCATAGAAAAATGTTGATTGTAATCTATGTTCAGAATTAGTATTTCATCATTAGCTGGTATCTTTGGTCATAAGCGAAAGACTACAAATGAAATTCTCGTGAATCTGTTTTTATTTCCTTTATTACGGTAATGTCCGTGTACCTGTCCGTTAATAACGTTTACTCGTTTCATATCCACATTTGTAAGATAATAGGTAATAGAACACACGTTAGTATCTGTTAAGTTAATATGTTGTGGTAAGTAGAAACTAATTTCGCCTTGCAGGATTCTCAACAATGTCTGTGCAGACGTATTAGCAAATTGAACCGCTCGTGTACCGTTCAATTTCCCTGGTGAGTATAGATGAGAAACGATACACGACGCATCGTGATCCTATGTCGCGGGTTTCAATCGAGACAATGCTGTAAGCTCGATCCTTTTAGGGGAGTGCCCAAGCCCGTAAGTATTCAAGTTTAACGTTGGCTTTTTACGATCTTTAGCGTAGAAAAAATGCGGATTTAAGTGTAGCCAAGTGTGATCCGTCTATATGTAGAAGGCAGTGAAAAAAAACAGAAAATCGATTTAAAAATTGTCCAATTCTGCGTTTTGTATTTTGACTTCCTTTATCGAAGAATTAAGATCTGAGTTTTAATAAGCAGATTTACTTTATAGTGTTATGTTATCAGATTAGAATTTAACTATTAAGACATTATCTCTATACCCTACGTTAGATAAAGGGGGCAGTGTGCTTATAAATGATGCGTTTAGGAAAGAATGTGCGAAAATGTTATTCGGCCATGACACATATTTTCATAGATGAGGTTAATCGGTGAATCTACCTTGAAGTAGGGCAGTATTGAGAGCAATTTGATCACTATGGTGTACATAAGGCATAATAAATTAGGCTTATCTAGACAGTCTGTCTATACGGCTGCAATTCATCTCTGTCTCACCACACGGTACTTCGGCGAGCATTAGCGAAAGTGAATTGATTGTGTGCGAGACAATCATTATCAAGTTAATTACGTTATCAAGTGCCACATGAGAGTTTTGCACTTACAAAGTAGACGCAGAAACGCGATTGTATTTGTTCATACAATTTATTTCAAGAGTCTATCAAACCCACTATAACATGTGTAATAGTTTAAGTAAGAGCTAGAGATGCAATAACGTTGAATAGTGATGCAAGCGGCTGTCTCGTATACATAAAACTTAGTATTGTTAAATGTTACATTGTCTTTGGTATTGTGAACTTCTGTATAAACTAGTGCTCATCTTTTTGAGATATTGAGTGAGAAGCACCCAGACACTAAATTCGACAACTTAAGTTTTTACCGGATCTGCAGAAATAAGACGGAAGTGAAAGTTCATGAATGACAAGTGGTTAGGTACTGTATAAATTGACATGAATATGTTCACGAATGAGCATCTAGCAGAACCATCAAAGTAGACCTGGCACTGAGCCGGGCAATAGCTGAAGAAGAACGATGCCTCGTAAATTACGGAGGCTAAAACTAATCTCACTGAATCAACAGATAAATATACACAAACGACTCTCACTACTCACTCACACATTGAAATACACTGTAAGTGTTAGTAGTGAGTACTATAACTATTTTCAAACGACATTTTCGTACGACAAAGACAAAACACAGCTAAGCAAAGGATACAGAATTTTGCGGTGAGCACGAGATTAGGGCCCCAGTAACAATGAGAACAATGGTCTAAGAAACATATCCAACTAAACTTATGTAATCCAGTGCTCATATAAACATAGATCCTCTTCAATGGCTTAGGGGACTTCTGATCAAGTGTAGTGAAATATTTAAGGAAAATACTACACTCGGGAGCATTGGTCGTTGTTCTATTTCGTTTTTTGTTTCTTGGGAAAACCCGCTCGTTGATATTATTATTAGCTTTTAGTTATGCTGTGTTTTATTGCCTATTAAAAAACTTCTGTAGAAATTGACGGTTGCCGTATTTCAATCGAGTGGTGGATTATACTCGTCTGACAATCGGTAGGTATTCTAGTTTCAACGATCTTAAGAGCTTTCTAGTTTTTAGCAGCAAAACGTCTAGTGCACTTTCTTTCTGAATTGGAAAATCTCTTACATTGTTCGTCTCCAAAAGATTTGAACACAACACAGAGACAGAGACCACTAAAACAGGAAAAGATTATATCATAAAAGAAAACAGTTATTTGGCTCAATTTGAGGCGGCATCACTGCTGAATACAGGCTTAATCTCAGCACGAATATTGCATACGTTTATTTCGTTTATTACATCACACACAATAAAAGGAAATGCGAGAAACATCCAGTCTGGAGGGCCCCGAGAAATAGCTGTATCTCGAGTCGAGATTGTACCATTATAATAACATGTTAAGATGGGGTTTTTCGTTACTAATTATTACCAATTTTCTTGCTCAATTTTCAAAAGACTCATAACCATGTTTAACTTTTTCGCCCAGGTAGAACATGTTTTCATCACTTTTCACGAACGGAATTGTTCAGAGAAATTTTGGTTCTTATCCGAAACTTAACAAATTTTTTACAATATACGAGACATTTTCCCTAGCGACATAAGACTTGTTTTATGTGCGTGTTTTAAAAAGGCTAAGGCGCTCCCGAAAAGGTTACAAAGAGGAAATCAATTTGCCTGTCTGTCTCAGCAAATTAAATTCTTTCCGGCGGCAAAGCTTTCGTTCGGGAGCACAATGTGTGGGAAATTGTCACGTGACTTTTAAGTAAAATGCGTAATTCGTACGAACACTGGAAGGGAGCGTGCCACGTCCTCCGCCGCTCACCACCGCCTATTGTATGCAAATTAAAGACGGGCGGGACATTTTTCAAAACGATGACTCCAGGATTAGTATTCGCAGTTTCGCGTTCACATAACGTTAGTTGCTTCTATTTGGATTAGGCGGCAAACGGTATTTCGCGAGTCACTGGCCGTTATGTTTTTAGGGTTCTGTAGCCAAATGGCAAAAACTGAAACATAGTAATTTAGTCCTGTCCTGTCCGAGTTGTCTGTCAGTCCGTAGGTATATTTGACAGCCATTTAACTCGGAGATTATTGGCAATATATCGTCGGAATTTGAGTAGTCCGCTCACCGCTTAAAAGTAAATAGTGTAGAGAAATTAAAATAATAATATGTATATAAATTTCCCCAATTTTAAAAACGAGGTAAAAAAATCTGTGCACATAAGTAGGGTATTGGTTAAAATAATTAAAATGTTTTGATGTTTTCATCTTTTTATGTCCCTACTTAATTGAGCTATTGGACAATTTGAATTCAATTTATTATTGCTGTCGACAAAATTAATATCGCGCATTCATCCCGACTACGGAACCCTTCATTGCGTAATCAAACACGCGTAGTTTTTTTTTGTAAAATGCATCGTTACGTAATAAAGGTATCTTCGTCTCTAAACTAGGTACATATCTCGCTTGGAAATGTTGAATACAAACCTGATTGATCGAATAAATAAACATTAAAAACATTAATACATAATGTAACTATTTCAAAGTTAACCTACTTGTGAAAATAGATTGGGATGGGACGTGTATCAAGTCAAGACAAAAGGCCACTGATGAGTGGGACACAGCATTGTTGCTGGGAATCTGGGCGTTGGAGCAATCACCGCGACCCAAATACCGGGCTCGGACCATTTTATGTTTCAACCCGTCATAGATTATCTCGACACCAATCAAAAGGATTACTAACGCAGAGTACTGTACAACTAATTAATGCAACTGTAGCGTATAACTTTAGTAACTTAACGTAATAAGAAACGCTAGTTGAGTGTCAATGACCCCTGGCTCAGTTGCGCGCGATCAAATTGATTAAGCGATATTATGATACAAGTCTTCACGCGAGTCGATGCTCTTTAATTGGCTTCAATTGTTAACCAACGCACAGAAGCTTCTAACAACGCGTGAGTTTGTCAAAACACAGTAGGTAATTATAGTTTTCCCCATACGGTTGCGTGCGTTTTGTGACAAATTTTATTGATACATAGCCTATTAATCCATCACGATTATCGATTATATAAATACTAGCTGGACCCGGCAAACGTAGTTTTGCCGTTGTAAGCAAAAAAAAAATGTGGGCCACCCTCATCACTTAGGGGTATGAAAAATAGATGTTGGCCCATTCTCAGACCTACCCAATATGCACACCAAATTTCATTAAAATCAGTCAAGCCGTTTCGGAGGAGTATGGTAACTAACATTGTGACACGGGAATTTTATATATAACATAGGTAATGCTTCTATTGAGATTGATATTACGTATTAGATATAATATATGATGTTTACATATAAAGCAACTCGAAATAGCTAATGAGTCACACATTACCCGCAAGTTCATTAAAGGATCAGCGGTGAAAATAACTTTGTATCGCTCTGTTTCTGGATCGAAGTGGCATTGTGTACTAACTACAAATAGACGCTTAGTCACTTGATCACTTCTTGCAGTAACTCTCAACTTGAATAATGGATTAGAAGACAGAGGCAGAGCAATAACAGATTATGTTTTTATAGACAATCATAAATATCGCTTCCTTATTGGAGCGACAGTCCACAGGCGCCGACGACACCTAAAATGGATGAAGCGAGGGCTTTAACGAGAGAGCAACTCGCTCTTAAGGAGCTAGCCCTTTACTTATACATACACATAAGTACAAGTTTACTCTGTCTCCTTCTAACTCGATGAAGTGTAAATGAGAAAACGAGAGGACCGATGGTCAGCAACACAACTAGTTTATTAGTATTGAATATATCACAGAGTTAGCTCAAGATTGCCGTAGTATAGTTTGTCTATAATTTGATTAAATGATTTACCTCGCACACGTAGTTCCGTCTCAGTAGTTTGAGAGTAAGCGTGTTAAAATTAACGGAGTGTGACTAACCTAACAGTTTTTGCTGTGAAATTCTCCATCACCTCTAATAAAGCTTCAAGGCCATTTTTAAATGGTAATTAGTTGCAGTAACCAGTATTTTATCTGGCTTATTTATAGCTAAGTGGCACGCACTGCCGTCCTTATCGGGATGGACGAGTGCGGGTCGCAGGCGACTTGACTCAAGTAGATTCAACGTATCAATGTCAAGTTGTGCTGATTCTTATCCTGATGTAAGGACAGACACTGATCTTCCGACTCTTTCAACTGGTTCCGGGAAAGAAGTCATCGATGCGTCACAAATTAAAAACGCAAGTCAAGTGATGCTATTGGCTGTTAAAAAATCACGCGCGTTTCACAATTTGTCATATTTATTTTGCGATAGTTTTCGTTCTAGAAACTGGGCCGCTATCTCTTTATTTGTTTACTTGACATTATGACTTATTTCTTTACATTGTTCTGCGGAATATATGATACAAAATAACATAATTATAAATTGAAATTAAATATTTCTTTGGGAACCAATCGAACGATTCTGTCTGGCACGAGTACGAATATGGATATCGATAAAATGTATTAGGACAACTTCCTAAAACTGAGCTCTATAGTTACATTATAGAGGCACTTAAGTATTATGTATTCATATAAGCAGGAACAATGCATGAGCTTCCAAAGGCTTCCATACATTTCTAATATGCCATTATGGGTGTTCATAAACGACACGACGCGTTTGCTTAGCAAATTAGGGATTTGTATTGAAAATACATTTTAATTTGCTACGAATTCAGTATCTCTTTCCGGCGCAAAGGAAGACGGACATTGATGGATTGACGTTTGTGGATCGAACTTTGGAATGGGCTGCGCGTGCGCCGATACTTTTGCATCCGGCGTCAAAGCGGCGCTCCTCTTGTTTGGCGAGGCCGGATGCCGCAGTATAATATACGAATACTTGTTAAATATGTATTTGTAGTTTTAAGAGGAAATTTACTAACACAACATTATTTCATGCTCACACCACCGAAGTTTTAATAAAGAGATGAATAAGTTCCATAAAGATTGGCCTAAAGAATCATAATCCTTGACGACAGAGGAATTCTCTGTGACCTGATCTTAAGGTTACCTACCAACCAGACCCTAGTTTAGAATAATGTAACTGTATTGTTAACTGTTGACGACCGATGCGGCGCGGCGGGCGAAGGTCCGCCTGCGACGCAAGAGGTTGCGGGTTCGATTCCCGCCTTGGGACAAATGTTTGTACGATCTACAAATATTTGTTCCGGGTGTTCTGGGTATTTCCTAAGTATAATAAAATATATCTATATATGTAATGTATTGTATTAAGTATATCAGTCAACTAGTACCCATAACACAAGCTCTGCTTAGCTTGAGGCTAGATGATGCTGTGTGGATTGTCCAGCATTATTTATTATTTATTTATTTATTTATGCTGTGTATTCTTGAGGGTTTTTATTGGACACAATGATTGCGAAGAAGCGGTAGAGAAAAAAAAGAGAACGATAGAGGTAAGTAGAATAGAGAAATTGATAAAACCCGAGCTCCTATCAGTTTTAACGTAAAATTGGAATGTACCGAAAAAACAACAAACAATGCTGTTTTAAAATGGTTGGCAACCCTACCTGGGCCACAGGTATTACAAGTAGGAATATTTTTAGCACATGCCTATCCGGGTAAATCCACGTTCATTTTATTGCCTAATGCCTATGCATGTATTCGGTGATGGATGACACATTTCAACATAATATGTAGGTACGTTTTTAAGAAAAATTAGCCAGCAAGCCCCTGTGAAGCAATTACCTATTATTAAAATTAAATGACATGGGCATAGCAAAATTCTAGAGAAAACAGCGGTCAATATTACCTAAACCTTAATGCGAGCACGGTAATAATAGTGTAGGAAGGTCAAAGTATAGGTTAAAAAAGAATAAAGAAACGCACTTAATAAAACTTATTAGGAAAGTGGCTATATTGTAAACAACAAAAGGCTATTCGGGGCGTTATAATGTGAATACAAAGGTGATTGAAGGGCTTATTTTTACAGTATTGATGGGCTCGACCCTTTGTTCTTCTACCTGTGTTCAAGATTCTGCGAAAAATCCATTTCTGATATATGAAATCATAAATATTGTAACGATTTCAGTGAAATTTTGCTACTGCTCTTGAGTTTCATTACGCTACCATTGGGTGTCATTGAGAATTTTGAAGAGATTCGAGCAGTCCGCTCTGTATAAAGGATTTGAAACTATTAATTATTGTGATAGAAAATAAATTTAAAGAAAATTTTCTTTTGCTTTGATCGTACGAATGATCAAAAACGAAAAACTACAAACGGTTACAAGATAAAGCCATCTCTACAGTAGTCAAGTATAGTGAGGATGTTAGTACTAAATAAGAACAAAGAGGTCGCCCTCCAAACTGAAGATAAATTTCCCCAACGTAGACATAAAGAAAAGCCTTTCAACGCTTTTTTCGTTGGAGATTTAACCCAAAATGAAATCTTAAACTTTGATCTTGATAGCGGATAATGTTCGATGTAAAAGTATACAAGTTCCATTTTCCAAAACTCGCTAGTGAAGGCAATGATACAAAAACTTAATACGTCATTGTGAAGGCACAGAGAGCCCGGTCTCCAAAGTTTTAAGCAGTAACTTATAAAAAAAAGTAATTGCCTGTTCAAGTTTTTCAACTTGACGTGACGATTTTTGGGGAGATCACGAACTCCATGAACCCCGCCACACTATTCCTAACCACAGCCAAATCCTGAAAGCGGAAATCAACAGAGCGTCGAGGCAAAAAAAAAACAATGGTCGTGGTTCCTTGGAGCAGGTAAAAAATGCATAATTTCCATTTCCCTCCATACCATGTAGGAGATAGAAATACAGATAGGCGAATATGCACAAAGAGACATTGACAACTGATATAAGCTTAACTGGGCTTGTTTCAACGTCGCTTACCACTTTTAGACCTCCGTGACGCTAGGCAGTTGCCTAGGTAGGACTATAAGTGGTCGGTGACAGAAGTTCTATGCCGTCGACGCTGAAGATTCCATGCTCTGTGCAGTAAAGACCCTGAAAAAACGAAATTATGACTGTTCTCGATTTGTTTTAGGCGTAAAATTGCCCTGTATGATCCAAATTCGACACTCTTTGACAAAATTTGTGGTCTGGTCTGCTCTTATTTACTTATAACACGTTGCAAAATCTGAGGAGTTTTAATCGGATAAGTTTTAAGGACTGAAGAATTTGTAAACCGGCTCTTTGTTCATGATTTTCCCTTTGGTCTTTGAAATATTTGGTCATCTTATGTGTACGAAAAGTAAAGTATTTTCAGAAAGAAAAATGCTCGTGTATCGTATGTTTCAATTCGTCTGAACTAGTCTACTAGAGAGTGAGTGTTAATACAATTTATATCTACTTATGATCTTACAATTCAAACCATGTGATACGTTTTATAAGTACTGAGCGAACTATTTTTTTAATCTTAGCATTAACGCTAATTAATACACTTTAGAATACGATTTTTTTTATCTGGCAATTAACTTGTTATTAGTAGATAATAAAACGCTTTAGAAAACGACCAACGGTATTGACCTAATAAAAACGCTTAACGCCCATGAATAAGCCCGGTTTAATTAATGGTTTCTATTAGGGTAGGTACATTAAGTTCTAGACAAATATACTTTAGTGGGAACCAATTTTGATTTTAACTGTTCCAATGAAGTACTACAATATCGAACAACGTTCGGGGTATTAAGTTCAAAATTATAGGCCCTGTAGAATATTCTAGCAGAATATAGGGGAGTTTAATAGGGAATCGTGAGAGCCGAATCGCAGCTACAAAAAATGCGACAATTACTCAAGATTATCGTAACTTTTTCATTAATATCCTTCCTGTAAATCCACGAGATTAAGTTAAGAGCATGAATGGCTTCGCCTTTTTACTTTATTCTTGGTTAGTCTACTTAGGAGTATTCTACAAGCTACGAGAAGGGATAAACTTTTTGCCGTTTAAATTGGGAATGCTTAAACTTTCCAACATACGTAGTGAACCACGGCTTACACGGAATTTAGCACTTTGTAGATCAAAATTTATCGAACGCCCAATTTTCAATTCCCAAACTTCGCATTAGTGATTTACAAATATTCACATAGCCTGAATAGCGAAACAAAATTACTAAATTAGGCAAAACATTGTTCACCGTGACCAGGGGTGAGTATACTTGTGGGAATTCGAAGGTCAACCTGGCGGTTTTGTTAAAACTTTTGAGTATAGTTTACCTCTGCAAACTACAGGTAGATGACTGCTTGGTTAGCCCCGATAACTAGGGTCAAAATTCAGGTGATGAAGGCAGGCATCAAGTATAACAGTGATAGTTATACGCCCCGGATCCTTTTGCCTCCGGCGATGTGTTCGGAACAATAGCGAGCGCATGGGAGATATCAAGAGGATATAACTTGGCAACCCCGGCAGTTCATTCACATAGATGTTATACAATATTCCGTATGACCGTTTCCGGACACTCAGCATTTCTGACAGTGAGGGTTTCATATCGATTGGGGAACATGGACAGTGAAATTGCCCACCTATTGAACATTCTTAGAATTAGCCTAGCCTTTTCTCAAGTATGATAGGGATCGGTCTCCAGTCTAACCGAATGCAGCTTAATACCAGTATAGATCCATGAACCGACCTCGGAAAACGTTGCTTATCCTTATTGATTGACCGGTGCGGCTGTAATAATTAAGCCACGTGCCCCCTTTTATTCCAGCGCATTTCATTAAAAGGTAGGTTATATTTATATTACCTTTTTATATTATATTTTTATATTATTATTGAACTCGTACAGGTCGTGTGACATCTCCGTCACACGACCTGGATGTCTTCCTTAAGAATTGGAGAGATGTGGCGCGGAATCGCGACCGATGGAAGTAATGGAGGGAGCCTTTTGGCCAGCAATGGGACAGTTCAGGCTAGTAATAATAATATAATAAAAAAGGTGTAATAATAAGGCCACGTTAAGGCGGTACCCTCACCAAATAACCTTGAGCATTCGTTCCCACTAAGCCAGCGCATGAAAAACGTAGAGAATACGCTCAGATTTTAGAATAAAATCGATATAAAATCAAATTTTCGTGTTTTGAAAAAAATAAAATTAGCATTATGTTCTTTATTAAATTACCTATCCATTAGTTTAAGTATCAAATCAAAATAATGGTTACTTTACGAGGAGATGCGTGTTAAAAATCATTACTTCTCATTTCTGTAGTTTCGTTGTGACCCTTTAATTAAATATTATGTTACATATATATAAAAAAAAACTACCATTCTGGAGTCAAGATTACGTAGAATTTTAATGTATTTTTTATTAGTTGGTATTTCTATTGGATAAAGAGAAGTTGGCTCCTAAAAACTGCATAAAAAAGGGCTATCGCTGCGTTTTGCACGGGGACGCGCCTTAAGTAGATATATTAAACACCTTCATTTATTCAAACTTTCGTGTACATTTGTTACGTGCGCACAATCGCTAAGTTTTACGTCTTCTAATGATGATTGATGAAATATTTATAAACGACGCCTTTGTAACGCATACTTTGCGTTGAGCCCTTAATACAGCATTGCTATACCCGGCTAGTTGCGAGGTTTTCGTGTGAAAAGCTTTGTAAATTACATGGTGTAGAAATAAGCTGAACAATTTTGCATGATTCTCGAAAATGATAAATAATCTATTGTAACCTGAATCAATTGTATTCTGAATCCTATCGTTAACAACTAAATACCTTTTATTTAATGGGACATATCGTATTAAGACTACATTACAGTATGTGAAGTGTAGTAAGTATGTTTTCCAAACATTTTCTTTTACAAACTCAGTACAGAAGTACTGCACTATTAATACTGGAGTCGTATGAAACTGAAACACACTTAATCGTAAACTTCCAAAAAATACAACAGTAAAGAGAGTGAATTCGAAAAGTTGGCAACGTCGCCAATAGCTGTCAAATATTGCGCTTTGATTACTTTATCACTATCACTAAACTAATTTATGAAATTAAAGTTCTTGCACATCCCGGATCGCGAGATAAAAAATGCTTGTAGTTTTCATAAGATGCGTCAGAAGATGACTTTCTCCTTGGAGTAAAAACGTAGTAAGTGCGAGAAGCCTTTTATCGTAATACATCCTTAAAACAGATGGAATTTCATAGAATGCCCAATCAAAGCAATCCGTCATGTAATAACAAAATTAAAAATCTTTTTTTTTATCGAAAGTGTATTAAAATTTGAAGTCTGACGATTTTCTATCGTGGACATGTAATTTTTGCCTTATAAGAATTAGAACCCTCAAAAGTTTCATGTTGTTCTTAAGCAATTAAAATTATATACTAGTACTGGTATTAGGTACAAACCTTCCATCCATTCCATTCCAACCTTCTAATTCCATTTAAAATATAAAAAACAGGATTGTCAATTTTGGTTTATACCCCGCCTTAAGTAAATAAAGGAGAACATCGCATAAACAGTATTAAACGTCCTCAAATACAACGTTGACGCCGCGTGCCAGTAATAACACGACAATAAAACATGTAACAGGCTTCGCGTTACACGCAATACATATTTTCATCGCTGACTCTACTTACCCGGTGATTAAAACACCCCGATCCGAGAAGAGATTAAAATATATTTTGGAGCTGGAGCACTGTATAGACATAAGTTATGAATTTATTGTTTCTTGGAAACAGAATTCGGGTAGTCTTGTGAGACTATTTAAAACACGATTGTACTTCTTGAACCTTAGAATGTAACTTTTAGCTAAATCATTCCAATCTTTAGACAGGGAGGCAGGGAAGACAGACAGCCTTCACCTTAAGAAAATTGGGGTTTCATTTTACCTTAATTTAAGTAGAAGATCATATACTTGACGGCAATTAATGAAATACGTACATTCCCACTGGACGACTGTCATGTGCGTTTTCGATTACTCAAATTGTTAGAAATAGATGAGATCACTCAAGGAAAAAACTAAAAGAATAATCGGAACCTGTGAATTCTCTTGAGTTTAGGTAAATAACTTATTCTTTTGTTTATCCATTTGTCTACTGTTGTGGTGCTAAATATTCGTAGTCATAAAATAAAATAATAATGATTCATTTTTTTCTGTTAACTATGATGCATTTATATTATACTTATCTCGGTTCTTGACATGCTCACAAGACTGTCCATAAACCGACCTTTGACATGCTTATTAAATCATTGCCATATTGAATCATGCACACCACACAAATAACGGCAGCATTGATATGTTAGTACTATCCAATATAAAGTAACGAGCTCACCTTAAATCAATGGAATGGAAGCCTTGTGCATCAGACTAGGTTGATGTGTAATTGACCTGAAAAGATAAATAAATAAATTGACTGTTATGTTCACGGAAGCTGGTAGGAGAAAGAATGGCAGTTCTTTCATATGAAAGCATAATTAAATACAACATGAATCGCGTATGAGGCGCCGACCTTCATCAGTCTCGCAGACGAGCTACGCCCCTCATTCATATTCCCTGCTTGTACGAAGATTGTACACAAAATATTTTCATATTTAGATTAACCTAACGTATACTGTGTTGTTTCAGTATAATAAGTTTTTGCAGCGTACTCTAACAACAGCCTCGTATAATGAACTACAGTCAATAGAATACAAGTATCTTTACTAGGTATAATTTAGGTAAGTATGCTCTAGCTTTCAGCCATATTTTTATATGAAGGCGTAAACTGTGACATCACTGTTTTATGGATGCAAAAAATAACAACACAAAGAGTCCTTCTACAAAAGCTAGGATTTGAGCACAATATATTTGAGAATATAATATCGTTACGTAACTCAACGTTGTGTCATTTGGATGTCAGAGAAAATGTTTAGTCAAAGTATCTCTGTTTAAAATTGCCTATCGGCCTTAAGCAAGCGTGGTGATTATTACACGTACCTTCTCTGTATGAGAAGAAGCCTTTGCTCTGCAGTGATGACCTGATCTGACCATAATAATGTCAGGACTTTAAAACAGTGACTGTGCTGTAACTTGTTCTCAGTAGTCAGATTCACAACACCGACGTCACCAGGTATCAACTTTTTTGCTTGCTTGACGTGTTTGTAGAAACCAATTTACAGAAATATCATTTATCAGTGGGACAGTAATAGGCTGGTATTATTGTTATCTATTGCATGTATTTTACCCAACTACAGATTAGGGGTACTAATTTTTCGTCTATTAATGGGAAACATGGCTTCTTCACGAATTAGCGAGAAGAAGCAAACCATAGAAAGACGTGGAAGGAATGGGGGAGGCCTATGCCCAGGAGTGGGACAACACAGGCAAACAAACCTGTATAGTCTGGTAAACTATACCTATAAACGCACTAAATATATTGGATTTTAAAGCAACCAAATTTTGAGTGACACAAAGTTAACGATTTAATTATATCAAAGGGTTTCCGCAACCTATTTCCAACCCCCTAATGAGGCAGTGGACTTACATACAACTTACTGTATCAAAAATATATTTGGCATAGGAAACGTATATTTATATATCACCTACATTTCGGAGTCGGCTAATGGTAGTTTATGTGAAGGTTATAAACTCCTAACGAGCTTTGTTTACAGTAAACATTAACAATAATATCGTACGACCGTATACACAACATTGCTTTTAGGAATATTTGAAAAAACATTCCCTTGGTAATATTTGATCAATATTATATACCTACCTACGTGACTGTGTGTACATTCTTTGAGCTAAAAGATTTTTATTCAAACGGTCAGTATTTTATATATGGTATTTATGTGAAATTTTAAACTAAGTAGGTAAGTATATTATGTGGTTTTTTTAATAGTTTATAATTCTATACGTGGTGTAACTCGAAATTATGTTGTTGCTATTTTACCTTTTCCAATGCTGTTTGACTAACAAACGATAAAAACAACAGTTTTAAAAGCTTACAATCAAGGTTAAATCGGTGCGCACAATTTTAAAGTAAATCCCAACCGAGCGATTTCTACTATTTTTTAAATTGGCACAAATTGCGTTCCAATAACGCAATTGCTTGAACCCACTGCAGGAACGGGACCGACATCCCGGACTCCCGGACTTATTTTAATCAAACGAAGCCCGGGAATTTCATTACCAGTCCTGTAACTTATTGCCCGCATTTGTTTTAACTTAGATGAGAACTGAGAACAGACTGCTGGATCCGAAATTATTTACGATGAAGTAAATGTAAATCATTGAGTAAATAACACGTTACACATCTGGCTATCGTCCCAAAAATCTTCCCAAACAACAGTATTCTTCGATACGGTGTTACCTCTGAAACACCTATTATGATTCAGGCACGGAAATACCTACCTTCGAAATTCGCGAGTGACCCCACACGCACGCCGAACGATTCGCTAATAAAAGTTATATTGGATCCACACCGAAAATAGAATAATGATAGCAGAGCGTAAACTTATGAAAAGCCTTTTGAAAACACGCTGCATAAGATTTTATTGCACATTATAATAAAAATTGCCTCCCGCTTAGCAGAGGTAGGTCACACATTTCTGCATATATTTTGTGAAAAGTTAGAATTCAAAGACGCGAGTAGCACAAAAGCCTCTCACGAAAATGTTTTCCTCCACTTTTCTCGCATCAAGGCGAGTGCTAGGCGAGGTGCGAAGTTAAAGTGTTCACTGGAGGAGTTATGATTATAAATGATGCAGAGGGTCGAAGCAAAGAAAGCCGGTAGTCGTTTACTACATCCCTGCGGATGAAAATGGAGGAGCGCGCCGCAGCCTAGAAACATCAACTCGAGTAATCTTACATTACACTGTGATCCACTGAATATTTGATCGAGTACGCGCGGTTGGAATTAAAGTCACCTTGAAATAACATACACACACATCTTTGTCTGTAGCAATTTCGACACCCTAATTTCGGAGGGCCTGTGCCAAATATACCACAATATGCCAAGTCCAATCAGTTCTCAATAAATTACAAAGTAAAATTAGATCGTTATAATTATGAGATAGCTCTGATCCCTATTAAGGATAAGAGGCTGAGGTTTATAATTGCGTCCCTCATTAGACGGCAGTCGCGTTTTGCGAAATTAGATTTTATTTATGAAATTCCATTGGGTATGACCTGAATCAACTTCAGGACACGGTACGCGCTTATGTTTAACTTTCCATACTGAAAATTTTGCTGAATTTATCGGGGTAAGTTTTTTCATTTTAGTATTCATTGAACCGTCGCGTGTAGGTACGTGATAGATGTGATGTAATTAAGAGGGAAAGTCTTTTTGTTTGTTTGTGAGGAACTGGTGCCGTGCTGACGAGATAGTACCATCTATCTTCACGCCTATCTACCTCTATGTGGGCCACACGGCATTGTTTGCGCACGCGATGGTATTAACTTGACGAGTAATCTTTTTAATGCTGCTGTATATGTGATAACAATCTCGGAACTTGATTAGAACTGACGCAGTCTTCACAAGTAATTATATTGCAATTTTAAATAGGCCCCAACCAACACATCACATGCAGTTTTTTCCATTAACTATTAATATTTAGGAATGTTTGTGAAAACAAAACTACTAGCAACGAACGAGTGGAACTTTGGGTCTACAAATATAAAACTCTCGGCAAAATCCTCTTCAGTTTTGTTTCTATTCATAACGTTTTAACGCCACATACCATGAGTGAAATTAAAGTAAATTAGCATGGTATGGCTGTGATCTCGAAATCTATCAGAAAAATGATGCTCATCTTTAAAATGCCTGAACATGCTGACATTTTATGAAACAGCTAACAAACATCCCGATTAAATCGTCACCTTATAAAAAACGAATAATGTTGGCAATAGCACCCCCTATTACCTTACTTAAACATAAGTGGTGAAATGTGGGTGTACCTACTGTAGGTCTGACCAACCCTTCGGGGAATAAAGGAGTGATGTTATGTTATGTTTTTAAAAGGAGCCAAACAGACAGTCACTTTGCACAGATTTTTCATTTTTGTTAAGATACACAAACAGAACGACAACGCTGTCAAACTTATAACACCCCTCTCCATGCGTCGGGGGTTAAAAATCAAAAGCCTTAGCAATGAAGTATTCACAGGAAAAATATCATTTATTATAATGGAGGCGTTTCTGCGAATTCCTGCTTTATTAGAGTTAACCTACTTTCATACGATGGCAACGGTATTTAATTTTGAGGAAAGGGATTCTTGACAACTGGTTGCTAGGGATATTGAGATGTCAAAACGACGAAAGAAAAAGTATATTTTTGAGCAGTATTCATTTTTCTATCAGCATGTACCTGTGTGGAACTGAAGCCTCAATAATAGTTCCTAGATACGAGCATCCTACAGAAGCGGTGAAGGACTATTAACGCAAGCAAATATTTCAAGTGACAATAAACTGACATCGAGTCAAATAATATGGATAGAAAAGAATAAACATCAATACCTTATTATTAAATTGCGTGTACCATCACGTTAACCAAAAATATCTCAAATCTAAGACATTGTAAGAACTTGAATATGTTGTTGTAAATCGTATGTGTACCTTTGTCAAGCATTTTAATTCATATACATACTAATATCAACCGGAATTTCGTTCAAAGTTATAACATTGATAGCACTGAAACAACGACTTAAAGGCTTGCATGTTTTTGAAATACTTTCTATTAGGGTAATATAACACAGCGGCTTTGATCGTGTCATAAAAAATGTAGAGGTGGCCAACACGCCATGTTTCTTTGTAATACGAACATTATTTCAAGGTTTTGAATGTGACTTGTAATAACCTGACACAGGTAATGTTACTTTTTGCATACGTGTCCTCATTTTTTCATGTTTCAGATATATGTGGCGGTGTCGTTCAAGGCGTGAGCTGAGTTTTAGACGGCTTCATCTAATACTTGGTTTTTGACAAATAATCTTATACCTTTAGACGAGCAATTCTTGTGTAAATTTATACATATTCTGAATCTCGGAAAAAGCTCCTACGATTTTCATGAAATTTAGTATGCAGGGAGTTTCGGGGGCGATAAATCGATCTAGCTAGGTTTCATTTTTAGAAAACGTCGTTTTATCCGAGCTAAGCTCGGTCATCCAGGTACTGAGATTTATAATGCGGACAAAGGGAAGGCGGGTAAACGGAGCCTGTCAAACTTAAAACAGGCTCGGAATAAGCAGGGTCCAGAGAAGGACATGAGCGACAAGGATGGTTTCATCAAGGTTGAGAAGAGGAAGAAGAAGAAGCCTCCTTGTCGGAACCAGTGCGGTACTGCTCTAGCAGGACCCAACGTGCTGCTAAAACCAGCAGTACCGACAACGCTGCTCTACGGGTCCAGATTGCACCACTCTACGAAGGTTGAGGAGATCGTGGAGTACGTGCGCGTTAAGACCAACTGGACTTTGAGGGTCGAGAGATTGGAGCCGCGTCATAACACGAACTTCAAGTCGTTCGTGGTGCGAGTTCCGATACACCATCTGGAGAAGTTCCTCAAGGAAGAAAGGTGTTGTGTATCGCCGGTTTCGTGGCCGCCTACATGACACTAGTCAGCGAAACACGACGCCGACACTTCGTGTGCACTAGTTTTTAGTTATTATGTAATATATATTTATAGTATTTTTAAATTTTATATTGTTAATATAGTATTGTATATGTTTATATGGGCCTTGATGCCTGAAATAAATGGATAAATAAATAAATATAATAGCAAAGGAAAAATAAATGACACTATTTCTATAGTATCATTCCTTTTTCCATTTCTTTATCTCCCCTTTCAGAAAAAACTGGAAATTCAAACAAGGAAATATAAAAAAGAAGTTCGGTCTAGGTTAGGATATTTAACGATTTAACTCAAGCGGGGTTGTACAATGCAAATGGGAATGTCATGATGGCCCAGTGGTTTAGCCCTCGCCTCTTGTGCACGAGGTTGTGGGGTCAAACCTGGGCAAGTACCAATGTGAGTTTTTCAATTCATATGTACTTTCTAAGTTTATCTTGGACATCATTGACCTCGGTGAAAGAAAACATCGTGAGGAAACCTGGACTTATATAATTAATATAAGTCTGAAATCGCCAACCCGTCTTGAGCAAGCGTGGTGATTAATGCTCGTGCCTTCTCTGTATGAGAAGAGGCCTTTGCCCTGCAGTGGGACAGTAATAGGCTGGTACTGGTACTGGGGTTGTACTGTTCCTGGCTGAATGTGATAAAAATAGGCATGAAAACCAAGGTAACGTTAATAAAGATAGTGCACCTAAATCTGATGTTATATTCATTTATTCATAAAATCTACTTGGTCAAGGAACTAGGATAATTCGTAGGAAGCATAATGAATAGCCGATTTTACATGGAACAGTAATTGAGGCCATACTTAAAAAGCTTTGAATATGATTTAACAAAATTAAACCATAAAAAAGCATGATATCTTTTATTCGAAGTTTAAAGAGTCATGTAAGGATGGTGACTTCACAAATTCTTTTATAACGCGCTATATTTCATCGACATCCACACAGTCCCGAATGTGAAAGAAATAATACCAAAGATTATTTTCCATAACAACAGAAAGTTATAATTATAACCTCGAGAGCATCCTCGATGGACATTATCCACATACACAAAAGATGATGGACAGTGAATCATGCGCTGCGTGTGGTCTTTCCAATGTTTGTTTTAGAGCCCAACTCTTTCTAAAATATCATAAAAAAACTTAAACGAGTTTACAAAACTTGGCGATGGTTTGTGTAAGAAATATTTACATTAACGTGGTTTGTTTGTATTGTTTCAGTTCAGATTAAGATATTTAGTGGTTAATAATTTAAGTATCCTGGTATATCTGCATGAGAGCAGATGGTAACCGCATATTCCGAGGCTCTAAAGGCAATAAAGACTCATCTTCCAACTAAATTGTATGCCAGTAACTGTATTTTAGATTCTCATTCTAGTCTAAAAAATAATAATGTTTGTAGAAACGAAAATTGGAATGACTTTCTTTTTAAAATCATTACTAACTATTATTGTTTTTAGAAAAATACGCCATAAATGTACAGTGATAAATAAGATCATCATCATCATCCTCCTGCCCTTATCCCAATGTATCTGGAGCAGCATGTTTTCTTCTTCCATACATCTCTACTTGCCGTCATCTCAAGAGTCAACTCTTTTCTAGCCATATCATCAACAGTGGTAAATAAGATGATTACAAAAATAATTACACACATGCGCTAACTAAAGAGAATAAGACAAAGTGTGGTATTTTTAGCGCCTTGTTCATGCGAATCTCTTCGTGAGATAAATACGCTACAGATTTATGTATCTAATTCCGTAAGTAGTACAAACGTTTACGATAAAACCAAATAAAGAATGCTACGTATGTATGAGCCAAATCGAACATTGTGCAATGTAAATAGTTGAATAATCAAAATAGCTGAGTGTTTCAACATTCATGCTAAACCCTTCATCGGACAAATGTGTGTTTTCTGTAATAATCACCTAGTTCTACAATAACACGACCGTTTTTAAACGTTTGTATTTTCTATGGAAGTTACCACACACGTGCGATAAACATGATTGTTTGAAACTTACAAAAGTCGAATATACAAAAGCAGCCAAGGGACACCTTAGAGTAACATTGGAATTCGAACCAACCATCTGGCGTAAAATAGAAGTCGGTCAAAGTGCAGACGAGGCGGACGTCGATCGACTGTAAATTTATTTCCGCAAACTGTAGGACGCACAATCTATCATCTGATACTGATCCATGAGGACTACGCCTGTTTACTACCGCAACAAACCATAAATCTTGATCGAACAAGTACTCAGCCTAAACAAATGAAAATTGAAAATTATTGAACACACTTAGAATTCGACGCTGGAGGTGCCAGCGCGATAAATATATTGAGGCTACGAAGAAATTAAATTCGAATAATAGCAGCAAACAGTTTATGACGAATGAAAAATGATTAGTCGTTAAATTCGATGATGAGACCTTTACAAAGTTATTGAAGGAAGTCTCGCATAATTCTATGCCATTTTTATTAGGCTTTGTAAATCAGAGCAGCTCAATTGAATTCATCTTGATTAATGATATGTGTATGTGTGTGTGTCCTTCCATGAACCAGTTAATATTAACAATTTAACAAATTGTCTTAGATTGATTGAAATCAATGTATGCAACCAACAGAACGAGCAATAGTTATGCATCCATTGTAAATCATGAACACTATCAGCTTCAATTCTGTAGCGGGTTGGTATTCTGAGATGTGTTACTTATTAATGATAAACAACTCATATTGATTCATATAGTTCTTAAGTTGCTAAAATCCACGAGGCAATAATCTGTTGCACCTCGTTGATGAGTAGGTAAGTGTTAATTCACACTATAGCGCAAAGGTCGGTAGTGTGAATGCTCTCATTGTCTTAAATAAGAATGAATTAGAGGCGTGAGAAGATATCGACATCGATCTGAAAAAAACGAGGTCTTATGAAGCAGACGAGTCTTGATGGGCAACTTCGGATCAGGCGTTAGACTTTTGGAGCTGACTTCGTGGCTACGTAACCTGCTATAAGGATATCAGGGATGTAAGTACAGTATACAAATAATGGATTAAAAAACGTCACGAAACGACAACGCAAGTAGCTGGAAGTACGAGTATGTGCAGTGACATCACGAAAGGCGGAATATAAGCAATTCCTTTCGCCACGTTCTGTCGTTCCGCCCGAACGCCTGTTTTATGATCAGACACCCCGCTCCGAAGCATGTCTCACGTTGCTATCATAGCTCCGGGGAAATTTTGTACACCTCGTCGGTTTGCACCTGACATTAGCATCTGCTGAGCACATATACATATATATTCACTCAAAGGTACGCAATCGGTCGGGCATAATCCGGTAATGCTGTATCTCTATAATGATGTCGCTTCAAAATTTTACTTAAGAATGTGTAATAAGATCATAATGTCTCACCCACGCATCATTGCACATCATTTCCTGCAAAATGCAACGGAAGACGACTATTTCATCGGAAAAAGAACCTAGTGAGCGCTAAAAATGTTTTATTGTAATTAATACAAAAATAAATGATTTCTTAATGCCCAACGACACCCTTAGAATCCCCCTTAACGGAGAACGCCAAGTTCTACGTGAAAGTCATGACTACACTTTCTAGATCGTCATTTTGACAGAAAAGAGGTTTTATCCACTATATTATTTGCGCGCATTTCGATGGTTTGGTAAGTTCACTGTTTTGTTGCATGTATACAAACGAATATGGCTCTAGTAGGTACATATTTATTTACATTCTTGTACACTTATCAAGTATGCAGTAGGTTAGGTACACCTTCAAAAAGCAACTTGACATTGTGAGTCGCTACCAAGGCTACCTGACAACTAGCAAACAACATTGTACTTTAAACACAATTTTAGGTTGAATGTCTGCATGAGAAGATATGCTGTTATTATTATTGTAATGTTTAGTAAGATACAGTAAGACATTTCAATGTTAATTATTTCTGATAAATTGTAAGTTTAAATAGATAAAGGGGTTACATTTTTAAACATAACATAATTATGTTTAAAAAAATCCAAGAATATTATTATTTAAGGTGGGCACTAAGATTTACCTCCACAACTCAGTAACTGGGTTTCGGAGCTCAGAGAGGGTACTGGTATTCAGCTGCATACCGTCAGACTGTAAGCCGACGCCAAGATAGGTGGAAAAAGGCTAGGCAATAAATTGGGAAAATTCTGATTGACTGTGTCTTTGGTGGTAACTTATCTGGCTACCACCAATATTTAGCAGTCTTGATGAGCAGGAGTACACGGTACGAAAACTATTTTAACAGGAAAGTTAGTTTCCGCTAGCAGCCTCTGTATTTTAGTGCATAGTACACATATCAGACTTCCTCCTCGTCATAAAAGATCTTCTGGTTTAATTCAAGTTAATATAGCATGTTTTGTTTGTAGGCAACTGCCCCTGACCTTCATAACAAAGGCTAATCACGGCATAATTTATTAATAGCAACGGATCACTGTCAAACACAGGCCACTCTATTCTTAGCTTGAGCAAGAGGCGATTTTTGTAACAGGTTCACTGCACTCATGACATCATGCTGCGAAGACCTGGGCGCGTATACAAATAACTCATAGTATAGGTTCGTTTTAGTTTTGCTACAATCTGGATTGATTCAGCCCGTATTCCAAACAAACAAACGAAACCCACCAATGAACAAAAGAAGATTGAAAATCTGAACACGCAATGACGCAATGACGCAACTTAATTTGGAGCACTGCATCGACTTCCTCGTGTGAGAAACTAGCAAAATTGCTACCATAAAACGCATAGTCGTTAAAAATGATGTCTATTCATATAAAATTGATGATTTCACTCGATTTCCTACGTTCAAAACTCAGGCGAGAGTATTTCTATCAACGTTTATGTTTAGTAGGTCTGTATCGTATGCTTTTATACTCAGGCACATAACATTTCGGCATGAGCAGTCAGTCTTTATATTATGGTCTGGAGAATAATGTAACATAACAACTTGAGGTTTGACAACACAATATGCTTGTAAGTGGAGCCGTTTTTCTCCTTTGAGATACAATTCGCGCAGCGCAAACAAAGGGCTTTGCTGCAACCGATATTTTTCTTACATCACCGAAAGCTGAGTACTGAGATAGACAGTAGTATTTTTTACAAAACGAAACATTAAACACTACGGTTTCGTAGTAGATGGTCAATTCCTCTTGCAATCGAAAGAATAGATTTACCCGAATGACTAAACATAAAAACAGTTGTATATTTTTGTAATCTGTATCTCTCCAATATTCGTGGCAACTGGTGCCATATGTCGACGCCCTGACAAATTGGGTTCACCTTAAAATATACGACTTCGTTCGCTCTCGACAGCTTTATTACGTTTCAGTGTTAAGACTACTCCAAATGGGGTAGTGTTAAATTAAAACAAAATAATGATTGATACCTTTTACGGTGACAGAGTCTAAATGAGAAAAGTAAGCCTAGAGACAAATTAAGATTGGTGTGTTTGCATCAGCTGTGACGCAATGGCATATCTTCACGTTCATTATAAGAAGGGAAAGAAATAACTTGACAACTTGAACCGCTTATCTTTTTCTTTTGAGTGTAAAGAACTTAGTTCCTTGTTTATCTGGGAATAACAGAAAAAACTTCGTAACACCTGCATTCTTTGCTCGAGAGTTGTGCAACTGGACTAAGAAAGAGAAAAGTTGATATCGTTTGGTGACCTGTTACCACTGTTGTGCAATTTCATTAAATTGTGTTACAAAATGTTGTTTTTTTTAAATATAGCTCTACTATTCCACCTTTCAGCTAGCCGTCTTTGAGCGAATACTCTCCTCTCTTTCCAGGATAGTGGCATTACGGATTATGGTTTATAAAGTCACATATGTACTGTTTATTTAAAATCTCAACTTTATCAATACTTAATTGTTATATTACGTGTTATGCATAACTAAGTAGGTATGTATTATTATAATTAAACATTGCCCCAAGCAGAGTGCTGTAATAAAGTGTTTAGATAAAAGAATAGATAGGTTCATGCAGTTGCTAGCGAGATGCGAGTCTATCGCCCACCCACACTCCAGGCATTTCTCCTTTTTAACCTCAAAACTTGCTGTGATAAGTGTCAGATATTCTGTTGTTGTTTCCATTCTTACGCTCATGCAACATAAATGGCTATGATGGACGAAGGTCTTCATTAAGTTAACAGTATCTCGATAACCAGGGTGACTAGCTACTTGATTAGGCTATTTATTTTTAAAGTCCTGCCTTTTATACGCGTGGGAATGTATTCATTATTTTATTACAATCATCTGTAAGTATCGTATTACTACATAATTGAATGCAGTCAGAATCTAGTAATGTTGTAAATTAAATTAAACCAATCAAACAATATCAAATAATTTAATGACATTCATTATGTTTCCCTGTGCTAGAAAGCCGTAGGGATATGAACTGAAACAACTATATCTTATAACCAGTTGCGTAGAAATCTTGTCCGCGTAGGCGTAAGCGGAGTTGCCTCACCGGTGGATAACTTCGTGAATGGGGATCGTACACGGGATAAATAGCTATAAGACAAAACTAAATTGGGTATTACCGGACTTTTCCTTTTAGCCAGCCACTTCGGGAGTGGTACTATTGAAAGATACAAGTTATTGTATTAGATTGTGAGAAAATAACTTTTATTGTCTTTTGTCTATTTATTACGCTCTCAGTTGGGAATTTGGTGCCTGTACGTGGCTGTCAATGTATCTGTTTTCCTCAGATATCATCTTTAAACAAACGCTTTATCGCATTTGGTTGAACAGCTTCTTTGTTTTCCAAAGGGCAATGATTCTGACAATGCTTATTGACAGCCGTATATCTTCAGATTAAACCAGTAATAAATTCGCCTTTAAATACATCATCGGTTCGTTGAAACCGATGAGCGATCCCATATGGTGTAATCATTTTTTTGTGCTCTCATTACATGCAAGGCTTCGAATCTCAGCGTTATGATGTTCTTGGCCATGCCAGGCCAGATGTGATTACGTTTGAAACAATGAGAAATTAAACCACAGTTTCGGTCGATTAAGTACTGTAGGCAATTACTGTACTCATAGTATATCATATCTAAGTATCGTCACGATAACCGTACGATTCAATTAAATTCGGCCCTACAAATTTCAAAAGAAAGTTCTACTGTCGATACTACACAAGATACTCAGCCAATAAGCGGGTCTTTAAAGCCATATACAAACTGGATAGTAATAGCACAATGCTCATTTCTAATGCAATACAATAATACTTGTATCCGTCAAGTGCGTTTCTCTTTACGATCGTCGCACGCGTCAACTACTCAGTATATCCGAAGCCCTTAGAAAGTTCATTGCACCCATTTGACGGTACCAGATAACTAATGTGAGAAAACACATTCCCCGAATGGAACTTATGACAGTTATGATAATATTTAGCCGCGCTCTACTAATTACAATTACACTGACGATCACTTGGAGAACTTCTTATGCTATGATATTTTCATTGTAAGGAGAAAGTTATATTTTAAAGCCAATGTTGTCTGCGAAGGGAAATAAATAACCGAAGAGGTTTTCAATGGAACTTCGTTAGCATAGAGTTCAGTATCAAGTAAACTTCTGAACCACGACCATAAATTAACTAGAGGTAGGTATTATCACTTCATAATTTATATCGTAATCGGGGAAGATTGAGATCCCTATAATCGAAAGTAAGTTTGACTCGAATCCGTTAAAGAAGAAGTATATTTATCTAACAGATAAATAAAGTAATGTTTTAATTATGGTAAAACGGCTAATAACTAAAATCATAGGTATTCTTGACCATTAGCAGAACTAGATTTTTTTATTGCAAGCCGTTGAAGTACTTTTATTATTCAAAAGAACTAAGCTAACGATATAACCAACGTTATAATGAACTGTATAAGTTAAAAAGTTTTTAGGCTAATAAGCAAATTTACTGCGACTTTTTTGCGTGATAATTATTTTAAAACTTAGAAAAGTGCCTTACTAAGTATACACAATTACGTTCCACTTTCTTACTCTGATATTAAAATAAAAACACTTCGTTCATAAGTGTCGTTGTCTCTATTATTTTACATTTTACTTACTCAAAGGGGTTGGTTTGTTTCGATCTTCAGACTATGTTTGTGTTGTCTGGCAGCTAAATTGCCTCGGCGTTCAAATGTTGGTGAAGTAGGTAATCATGGGCCGCAGACCGCTCATAATAATTATAATTTTGTTGGTGATGGGTGCTATTTTTAAGTCACGATGGAGTTCGTCATTGCTCATGTATAAGACGATAACAATATTTCTTTGTGCCTACCTTATTTTGGAATATCATGTTGCACCGTTGAAATCGGCATAAGAATATGCTTAAATCCATAGGCAGGTATTCCGTTCAAATAACCAATACCTAGATGTTTTTGAAACGCATGCCTAGTTAATGTCTTTTCTTTTTGACGTGACCTTTTCAGTGCTGTTTCACGTTATGCCAAGGTTTTGTTTGCCTATTGAGTGTGTAGGCCGTTTATGAAGATTCTGAACTATTAATGTTGATGAAATGCGTTTATTCAATTTCAAGTCTCCATTTTTGGGCTCAATCATGAACAGCGATTTGGTCCTTTTTAACTGCTTCTTGATGACATGAGCCATAATAAAAGTGTCATCAAAAAAGGTTGCACTTCACTTTTCAGTTCTGATATACCTAGCTTACGATGCATAATAGAGGACTAGACCCGGTACACTACCTTGAGGCAGGCCAGCTTTAATTATGTTTTATTTGGAGCATGGTATCTTCGTGCTTTACACGAAGCATAATATCTGTACCTACTGTTTGAATTCAAAAATACGAGAAATCATTGGGCAGTTTCAGTCTTAGTGAGCAAATCTAACTCTTTCGTCAAACCCTATCAAAGGCTTGTGCTACATTACATCTAAAAAATACGGCAGTTGTTGATTGTACGGATGTTGGTTATTTTATGTCTTGGTCTTTTGTGGAGTGTGTCTTTCTGAAACCTAACTGATAACCAATGACAGGTGATTTCCTGTGAGTTTGTGACTTAATCGTTATAATAATGTCCAAGAGTAATCGGAGTTTGGTAGCGTCTTTCTACGATCATATAATATAATCGATCGAAATATTTTTGATGAAGTCTATAAGGTCTGGTGGTCGGCCATCTGGTGTACCTACTACTACCGCCTAGTACTTACGTCATCATAGTGAATGCATTTCACTGTATTTAGAAGCTGTCTCTCTTTTGTCATAGTTAATCTCGATCCCAAATGAGTATTCGTATGGTTCAAGTCACCGCCAAAAATAATATTCTATCCGAGTAGTACCTACGTAGATCATCTGCCTAGCCTTTTCCCAACTATGTTGGGGTCGCCTACCAGTCTAACCGTATGCAGCTGAATACCAGTATTTTACATGGAGCGACTGCCTATCTGACCTCCACAACCCAGTTACTCGGCAACACGATACCCCTTGGTAAGACTGGTTGTCAGACTTTCGGGCTTCTGACTACCCGTAACGACTGTCAAAGATCTACAAATGACAGCCGGGACCAACGGCTTAACGTGCTTTCCGAAGCGCGGAGGAGTCTCGATATGTTATGACGGTCTCCCATCCACAGACTGACCTCGGCAAGCGTAGCTTAACCTTCGATCAACCCGTGCGGCTGTTTTTATTTAGCCACGAGCTCCGAGTGGTACGTAGATATGCATATAATTCTTTTGCTATCGTGTATTTTTAAGTTTAAAGGACAGTATACTGTCGATGAAACATAACAAACGCGGGTCAATAAGATAACGTTTGTTTTCGAGGTTGAACAAAATTGTTATTCTGATTTATAATATGAAGTGGTCACATAAACACCTCATCATCTACGAGTACATTCACGGCTTGTATAAATTCAGAAATTACATATCCAATATCTATTGCAGGCATCTGAACCAATCATCGCTTTCAATATTGAAGCTATCATATCCATAAAGTAGTCAATTCCGCCGCCAATTGACCCACGCGGTAAGATGGTGCAACCGGCCAGGGTGGCAACACTGACCTTAATTCGAAATAGATCGGCGGAATACATTTATAGGCTGAATTAATCACTTTATTGGCCACAATGACCGGCATTGATGACAATGCGAGTGGGTTGGTCCCAGGATCGGCGGGGCTCGATCACCTCAAAAGTAGAGCGTATGTTGACCCATACATTGTATTAATCTAAATTACATGGCGCTGATTCAAAATTGAGTCGTTATTAGATTGGGAATAGGCCATATATTGCGATATAATGTGGCAACGTGCCCAATTCGATCCTAATTTTGAGAATAAAATAGGTCTTCACCAGCTGCTCACTAGCTAATTAAAATCACTACATCACAAATAGAAGTGAGTTTTGAAGTGAATGTTCATTATCGATTCGATCCCGTGGTGTTTAACCTAATTGTGAAAAGGGATCAAAGCATGGTAATGGTCGGTCATGACGTCACTTTTGGTCGTAACCGATCCGGAATGTCACCCATTCAAACAATGAGCGATCCATTTCGATGGGTTTGCCGGACCATCGCTTGCTTTGTTTGTCGTTAAAAAGCTTCGGGAAACAGAGGTTTGGCTAATGTTTTTGAGATGTTCGCCCGTGCCAGCGTAATTGAGATATAACGTGCAGGCCTGCCATTACTACGACCCTGTTACATAAAACGGCGAGTTGATTTTAATGTTGACGCCAATTTGACCTCGGCTTATGTTATAGTCCGTACATCTCCGCCAACAGAATGAGTCACAAACGCACAACACGGCACAGACTATCGTGATGATTCAATAGCGCTATTCTTGCGAAGTGCGACGGTTAACCAGTGACAGCTTTATGTTGTAACAGACTGTATTCTATCTATCTGTAGCCAAGGAGTTGAAATAGGTCAACGTTACCTACGAACACAGGTGTGTGGAAAAGTTACATGAATTTGCGTGCTCCAAGGTAGTCTGTGGCGAGACTTTATATAAAACTGACATCTAACTTTGTAGTTCTACAAACGAATTCCAATTCCTTGAGGACAAACCACAAACAAGCGCAACAAAAAGGCAGTAACATAAATATAACTGAAAAAAAAAGTTGTTGCTTGAGCAGTTTCTCTCTGAGATGTTTTTATAACCAAATTGTAGGTGCTACAACAAAAAGGTCCCATAGTTTGTGTCCGACAAGCGGTCATGGAGATCGCCCGTCTAGATCGCGACAAAACAAAACACCAATAAAAAATACGCCGCTATTTTGTAGCAAAAAAACGTCTATGAATATAAACGACCAAGTCGCACAGATGGTAGGTAATACATTACTCATTGTTCGATATGGCGCTTGTTGGTATCGTGACTATGCAATCAACAGCATCTGTTTTAAAGTGAAACGATATCTTCAGCACGCGTATAATAATGTCTACCGATACTAATTAGGTATTTGTAACACATTGCAAACAAAACGTTCAAAATGTAAATAACAACATATTTTTGCTCGAACAGAATTAAAGTTTGTAAGCGTATTCAGAAAACATTCGTTTTATGAACGTCGTTGCTGAAAAATAATAGCTCTGAGACAGGCAGCTACAGTTTTTATGATAAAGGAATCTGAATAATGGGGACGTAATTTTTTGCCATTATTTTATAGCATTAGAATTTGTAGGTCTTTGTTGTCTACTTTATTTCAAAACGGTTTATGCAAAGAAGACAATAACACATTGATAGCAACTTTTGTTTTTTCAGTTAAATCTAAACATTACAAAATATACTGATTGTTTTCTTGGCATTTGCGTGAAGCTAATGACTAATCAGATATTTTTTATGTTAAACCTCTATTCATGACATGAATCTACTGTTCACCGACATCGATCATCATCATAGAATCACAGTAAAGATACCTAACACAAAAATAACAAACGAACATCTATTTCGAATAGAACTTTAAACCGACAACCACTTCTGGAGATCGACAAAAATCAATTCCAACCAAACCATTCTTGACCAAACATGGGATATGAATTCCTAGCCCAAACACTACGTCCACTTCAAAACTGGGCCAACTAAAAATACGTTCAGATAGATAGCGTGATTCAATCGAGTCTTTCATGTTAGGCAAGATAGTCCCGAATAGGTAGTTAAACGCAAATGAGTGGAACTGGGTCAAGCAGGTTCCGAGACGAGCCTCAGACGAACGATAACCAATCTACTAGCCACCAGTTAAAATGTAAATCAGCAGTTACCTCACTAATGGAAACTGTTCTAACGATCGGGGAAAAGTTAAGGAAAATGGGTATGATTTGTCACCTGTGTTAGTATAATATGTGGACTGCTGAAGGTTATAATGAATAACGTTTATCCAACAAAGAATATTCGACCGTTCCTTCTGAGAGGTTGCGTGGAAAATGTAGTTTCAAATGTGACGAAATTTGGGTTGTCATTTTCAATCTGCAGGGGAATTAGTAGGCAAAGTAAATAGTTGTATGTACTAGCAGTTTTTCGGTAAAAGTATGAAACATGTCGCTAAGCGTGCTGATCGATATTAGAGGCAGACGTACACCTCTGCCTGGCTGAAGGACGCAGCAAAGATTTTCTTTTATTTTATAATTACGTAGTTAGACAAACGTGACTCTGCATTAATCAGCATATTAACTAAATAAAAAACAGACAAAGTGCGATTCGAACTCTTTCACCGAGGGTTTCGAATATTGGTAGATATACATACGAGTATACTCCATTTTAAAAGTTCAATTTTGTCCGCCGTTGACAACACAGTTTGCTTGTAAAAGGCTTTTCATTTACTTGCTACTTCCGTCAGTGAACATGCACTGTTTATAACCATTTCAAGTTTCTAGGCGATAGCATTAGCAGTGACTGAAAAACACCAGTGACAGGCAGCAGACAAAGTAGCACTGTAAGGGTCTAACTGGCAAGAATGATTGTTTTTTTCCGCGCGTATCTTTGTATTGTTCGTAATATAGTATAAATACTCCTATCATCGAAACTGCTGGACGGATTCCTACAATTAAGATATGCAAAGACAAATCCAACGATACCTTCGTTAGATTTGTCTTAGACTTAGAAAGTGCCATAATGCGCTACGATATATTTTTTTAAACTAATAATCAAGTCGAAAGAGTTTAAAAAAATGATCACAAAAATATGTATTACTTTAGCATATTATTATGTTTAAATTTAATTTGGAAAAAAATTGCAAAATAAAACTTAATTGAACCATTCTTCTTTTTTTATATGGAGACGTTGGGTATTTAAATTAAAGGACTCGCAGAGATTCGGAAAAAATGGAACTCACTTTCGTGAGTTTATATTTTTTTGATCTGTGATTGAACTAAAATAACTGCCACCATCAGTAACATACCGCATGAAAATTCATCTTGTTTTAAAAAAGAAAGTGGTTTTTTGCAGTCGGATTTACCTTTATTTTTTTTTGTATTCTATTCTAAAAAGGATGTTTACTCTTACTATGTTTTTCCTATTTGCATTTAAGTAAAAGTTATGTTTCATAAAAAAACTGGCTACGTGACTACTTTATGTTGTTGTATTTTATTCTGTTTAATTAAGATAATAAAGTGGCGAGATGACCGCAAACTGAACTTTAAATGGCAGAATTATCGCTGTTTTATTATGTCAAGAAAATAAAAATACTGAAATTAGTAGACCGTACCTATTATTGCAAGTTTTACTGGCTTAATAATTTTAGATGAAACCCAATAATATCTCTTGATTCACAATAATGCCTAGAGTACCTATCTCTAAGAGAAACTATAGATTTACTTAGAGAATATTTTAAAAATTCCGTAATAGGTTCATTAAAGCAAAAGTTATGCAGCAGAAGCACTAGGAAGTGGTGAAGGGTGGGCGTTTTGGGGGACTGTCTTTTGTTAACGTTTTGACGTTCAAAAAGTGCTGATTCTCAGCCTAATTTGAGTAAATGAATTAAGATTTTGATTTCAGAATGCTAAAAATATTCGATTGAAGTCAGGTGACAAGTAATATCAAACTTTCTGTAACATAAACTAGTCAGTTTCAACAGTTTTTACGCAACGGCGAAATTCAAACACACTGATCTATCGCAATACCATCGCTGTTGGATATTTCTTTGTCACGAGAGATCTGCAACATTGTCACGGTACACGAATAGGGGCTGGGCACCAAGAAGTATGTTTGTTTTTAAATGTTATGCTGAGATAGGGGCCTTTTAGCCTCGCACAAAATTTGTAACCTTGTTTAGTTTTAGTTTTTTTTTCGTTGCTATTTCCTGTGGGTGTCCCAAATAAATGTTATTTTTCTTTCTTCTTAAGAAAAACTTATATTACACCAATAACGCTTGAGTGTTTTAAGATGACGAAATTTACGTTCAATATGAATACCAGAAACTATAATTGTATAATAATATGGTATTCCTGTTCTCCGAAACGAAGTTCGTTCGAGCAATGAGACCTTAGTCTCTGACACTAAAAATGAGACAACTAAACAAACAATGCTCTGATGAAAAACCACGTATTTCTCATTTTTTTTGTCAGTAAAATTATGAAACAGGACCTTAAATCAGGTCATAAACATGTTGTAGAATGTAAGTGTATTTTACCTGGATTGGGAATCAATACTTTTTATTGATACCACATTATTTTTTTAGTTGTTATTGAACATTCTTGAATTTTGAGTTGTCATAGTTTTGATCTAGCAGTGCGATATTTTTAAAACTGTATGTTGTAGTGTTGCTATCTGCAAATACAGAATTTTTAACGTCATTGTTTTCCAAATTCAATTCATATTCCACCATCGATGCTAGAAAATACTAGGTTTCGTTCGGACTTCCGGAGCTTTATTTGCATCAAAATTGCCCACAGCTCTGCAAACAGAGTCGGTTCTGGGAAAAAATATCTTTTGTTTGGATAGGACCACAAATCTCTACCTACAGTGCCATGTTTCATACAAATATATCTGTCTGTCTGGCTCGTTGTTCTACTTTTCGTCGTGAAATTATTACATGTATTGTTTTGTCTGATTATCCAGCAGATCATCAGATTTCATAATCAAATAAATAAATATTGCTGGACCATTCACACAGCATCATCTAGCCCCAAGCTAAGCACAGCTTGGGTTATGGGTACTAGTTGACTGATATACTTAATACATTACATTACATTTTTACTATACATAGGAAATACCCAGAACACCCGGAACAGATATTTGTAGATCGTACAAACATATGTCCCAAGGCGGAAATCGAACCCGCAACCACTTGCGTCGCAGGCGGACCTTCGCCCGCTGCGCCACATAGGTCGTCCTTATTAAACAATCATTAAATTTAACTATAGAAAGTAGGTACAATACCTACCAAAGTAATTTTGCAAAATGTTAGAACAATTTCAACACTACCTTGACAGAACTTCATAACATGTAACTCAAGATTTCACGAACTCCCAAGAAAAATGGTGCCTGATTTTCTTTTGATATTCAGTCTCTATTTTCAATGTTTGAAGGCAACTAGAATATTTTTATGCATGCGACCTATTTCGGAGTGCTAACATTTAAACAACACATGGCGCGCAATATGTATTCAGATATTTCAGGTGAGGTCAACGGCCGCAGGATACGGTTGTGAGTTTGTGACGAGGTGACGACGCGGTCTAAACTAGTGTGCTTTGCTCAAGTTTAATGCACTGTACACGCGAAACGGATTATGGAATATCATGTTTGGTGGGAGTGTGTTGGATTTTTGTAGATTTGAATTTGCTGGGTTCCATATGTTCCCAGGGTGTCTTAAGACATAAGTAGACCGTCATATTTCCCTCGAAGTTCGTTGAACAACGGGGCCCGAAACTTAATAGGTCTATGTTTGATTATGGACGTGTTTATGTTGAAATGTTGTAACATTTCTTCAGCGAAATCTGGTATTTTTCAGACGAAGCTATAGGAAAATATAGTACACTTAAAAAAATAATTGTATAAGTTTATTTATTTTCATAAAACCTATATTTATTTGCAAAAAATTCATACAAATCGGTCCAGTCGTTTCGTCGAGTATTTTATTGTATATTATAAGATAAAATAGTACGGTTGGCAACCCTAGATGCACGGGTGATAATCGACTTTCAAAATAATTTTCAAACTAAACTACGAAAAGTGTATGTAGCATAATAAATAGTGATTTTCATCATCTGTCTAACCTTTTCCCAACAACATTTGGGTCAGTTTATAGTTTAACTGGATGCAGCTGAGTACCAATTTTCTTAGTTAGGACCGTTATCTGACCTCCACAACCCAGTTGCTGGGTTTCGCAATACCCTAGGTAGGACTGATTATCAGATTTTCGGACTTTTGACTACCCATAACGAAATTAATCAGAAAAGAACAGCGGACGAATTATCAAAATATATCATTTCCACAGTGGCGGTATAATTATATGGGAATGGCTACCCATTCACGTACCGACCTCGGCAAGCGTTGCTTAACTTTAATGATTAACCCATGCTACTTTTATAACTTAGCCACAAGGCCTTTTTGTGACTTGCTTTTAAATATTAGTTAAGTATTTTATATGATAAAAATTCAGAGGCATTTACAGTAACATGGATGCTTTATTGAATGAAGATATGGGAAAATAGTTGTGTTTTAAAGTAATCAAAATGTTTATGACTATCACAAGAGCTGATGAATGAATGGAATTAATGTTGTCATTAGTTCAACCATGTGTCTGTTTATAGGCAACACTCAAAAAGTACTTGACTCAATGTAATGGTGACTTTTAGTATGTACTAGTTTTTATAGAATTGTATTCAAGCATGGCTATATAAAGTGAGGTCAAGTACTTGGGTACTGGGTGCATGCAAACATTCACAAAGAAAATGGAAAGTTATTATCCTGACATAGCCACAAGCTGTTTTAAACCGTCTTAATACAAAGCAAATGCTACACTATTAAAAATTTCTATCCAAGTACTTGGATAGGAAAAATACAAAGAAAAACGACAAGGCTAGGTAATTTAACTTTCAAAGTAGACATATAGTACCATTAACATAAACAGTACCTACTTTAATTGTGTTGAAGTAAGTTATTTGTTTTAAAGTGTTATACTTAATTTTCTTCAATGACAGTGTGGTCTGAGAGATAAATTATCTTTTCTAGAAAGATTTAAATTAAAGGCAATAAAGCAGAAGTTCTGATCATAGTAATAACAATAAATATACAAAAGATGACCAATTCAAGTTATCATTATTTGTTGATATCTTTGTTCAGTGGTTACTTTCTTATCTGATGTAACTATCAGATATTATATTGTTATCAGCCAAGCTATTATAACCCTAAGTGTCCATTACATGATTACTAACATTATTAAGGACAATATTTATTATTTGTATTGTTTCATTATAAGTTATCCTCATTCATAAATGTATAAAAATGATTTTCTGTCATAACGGGAACTGATTACTTCAAGTTGTGGTCTGGATTAAAAGTACTTATCCCTAAGTGATTTTCAGATTACAGGAAATAAAATATAGGATTAGTATTAGATAAGGATAAATTATAGTTTTGTTTAACTATAATTTAGGGTAGGCTAGTAGGTAAGTACAGTACATAGGTACTTCCTTTTTTTTTAATTATTTACAGCAGAAAATTGGTAAATCACTTTCCTTAGTGTTTTGTTATTAGTTTTGTTTAGAGATTTTATTGTGTATCTAGGTGTATTTCCTTTTTACCTGTAGATATTTCTCTTCATATAATCTCTAACACAAGGGGTAAGCCAGGTTTGTAGATCTTTTGAAAAAACTGTAGTTTTTAAACTAATATATTAGCAAGTGGCTTGCACATTAATTCAGAGTTATACAGCTATTCTAAATTTAAAATACAGCAACTGTTACTTTTGTAAGTATTTAAATTACTGCTTAGCAAATAATGTATTCAAGATTTATGCCACTGTGTAGGTGCAAGGGACAAGCACGAAGTTGTAAGACAGGTTATAGATAAGTTTACTTAACTGTAAATACGCGTGTTTTTGTCACACTAACTCAACGAGGCCCTTTCCCAATAATAAGTCGCCCACAATGAAGCAATGAACCGTAATTAGTGTTGAGGCATTCACTTGTAAAAATGTTTATAAGATTGTATGAAAGGAATGCCGCATCGATGGTTTTTTAAAGACAGGAGGTCAGACGAACTTTTGAACAAACTTTATGAAGCAGCTAGCATCCACTGTCTTTTCTTTTAGATTTTTACACCACCCAAACAATAGAATAAGCATCGCCAATGTTACGATTTAAATTCCCCTACGACAAAATCCTTGAAGTATGTGAGTTTTATAACTTTAAAAATGTAAATTGTATTATCTTACCTTGTACTTCGTTTGTTTCAACGCCTTTAAAATAAAATAAACAATATTTTAAGTCATAAACAAAACACTACGTTTATCGACAGTCACACACCAAACCACAGTCCAGTCAACCCCACGGTTCTCAAACTTGACCCATCCCGAGTCCCGGCCGGAGGATATCCTTGCCAAAAAAATAATTTCACAAGTCGTTCTTGCCAGCTACTAAAATAAATCTATTTCTGATTAATTTTGAAAAAAGGTTAGTTATGTTTTATTTTAGCAATCTTAAAAACTTTATAATATTTTAGATTACCATTTACAGAAATATTTCAATTTAAGTATAATTCTTTGCTATTATAGTGACATCTATTCTGTTGAGATTTCCACCATTTTAGTCATTTTAATTCAACGCCATCTCTTGCTCATGATTATCGTTTTAGAATCTATCAATTTTAGCGCCATCTATGTTCAACATATTAATTCTAGTTTCCTTTTAACATCAGCGCTACCTGTTGTTATAAAAGTAGAATCTTAAGTAGCGACATCCGATGGCGAATAGAACTTAAGTTTCGCTAGCGACATCTATCTGCTAGTAGCGAGACTACAATAATTTTTTTATTCATGTCTACTAGATGGCAGTATTTATTTTATTATTTGAGTACAAAGTGGTCGTGTTAGAAATTCGTGTTCGAGCAAACGCGCCACTTTGCAATAAAATGAGCATTACATATACGAGATCGAATCCAGTTGAGATTATTATAAATTTTATTTCATAAAAATAAATTTTATATGTGTTCCACAAGGTAAAACAAGATGTACAAAAGGCTTGCAGCTAAAAGCCGTTTTAAACCCTGCCAGGGCACAGCAAAAAGTTAAAAATCTAAGTCATACAAGATAAAAAATAAAATGTTAGGCGGAGGTGTACTAGTCTAGTATACATTTCGCCAGTTATGTTTAAGTCCAATGTAATAGGAGGTGAGTCTATTTCCATCAATTAGGCACAGATACAGACACCGCTCTGCTGCTGAGAAATTCTAGGGAAAACCCAAACGCACTTTACCTCTGCCTAATCCTTCCTTAAATCCTATGGAGAATATAGTCATGAATACTTTTTGTAAAATTCTAGGCGTTCAATCTGCGGCTGCTATAAATAAGTCGTCATTTTACAACATTATGATGCCTAGTTGTTTTTCAAAAGAGACAGGTATGTACCTAATAACTCAATTCATTTCTAAACAAACGAATATAAACATCCAAATAATAAGAAATTTCCCATTTGATCACGAGCGGTCACCTAGGCGGCATTGCGTCGAGCATATGCTGATATTCCCAACGCTGGTCCCACTCTAACGAGCTGTCACACGTTTGTGACAACTGGCAGCGTTGACGGCCTATCTCAGGGCTTTATCCGTTTCAACAAGACACGGCCCGTCGCCCGTTACTCGAAGCCAGTACCGCCCGTTATTTTTCTTTCGAGATTTTAATCTAAGATGTCTCTTCGATGACAATGTAATGTCAGCGAGAAAATGTAGTGTGAAGTTTGAGGGCCTGTATTTCTTTTTGTGAAATAAAAATGTCTTGCGTTTCTAACCAAAGACGAATTTACTTTTTTCAACCGCAGTACTTTCTATCTTACTAGAATATTGGTATCCGGTTGATAAGTCATTGGTACTTTTAAATCGATCATAATGTTGAATTAACGTTTATCAATGTTCTGTACCTTAATTAATAAACCTGTCATAATATTTTAACAGCGTATCAATTAAAGAGCCATATTATGTAGACGAAACCGGCATGGTAATTCAACCATTCGATACGCTTTCGGAACGATAGGTAGCGTATCGAATGAAAAAACTAAACAGCTTTAAGTTTACAGCAAAAAAAGTTACCTGTATATCAATTGACTGTCTCATTTTGAGTCCCATTTACCTACTTATGTTTATTTAAATTTCGTCATTTAAAGTCTTAGAATAAATGGGTGACACTTTATGTTTTGTGAAATTTAATTATGTGACAAGCTTTTTACATGTAACTTAACTTTTACAATCAATCAAGCTACAATATTTTTTCAATGTTTTGCAGAAAGTAAAAAGTCTCTTATTTAAATACCTAAAATTAGGACCACACAAACAATTCGACATGTCATGTTTCACGACTTAGATAATAATAATATTTTACAATTTTCTTGTTTTATGGTTGCAGGCGCTGCAGTGAGGGATATGACAGTTCGCTAAATGTGTCCTGTCAAATTTTGGCAAAACCAGATTTTGGTTCATTGAAGAGTCTATCTTCGTTTCTACAAAAACCGAATTTGGAAAACAAGCTTCGATTTAGCATGGAAATGTTTTAGCATTTAGTACATTTTTGTATAAAAAAAAATGTTTCATTTCATTTTTAGGTATTTTACCCCCCCCCTCTAGAAGGCTATAGTATATGTACCTAGACAGAGTGGAATTTTATTTTAAATATCGCAGCATAATCCGGATGTAGAAGCCTTTTTGGCCTCTTTATTTGCACTTTTATAGTTCTTAGTTTTAGTTTTTATCGTTACTATTATCTGTGCGTGTCCCAAATAAATGTTTTTCTTGCACTCCACCGGCGACTAATTATTCGGGTAAGAGAAGCTTTTATTGGTTAAAACAGGTGAGGATCCTTAGCTGTTTTGTGCATAGAGTCGAATGAACAAGATTTCATACGACAAGATTTTGCACATCGCGAGGCAAAGAGTTGTGTGATTAAGGCGACAGTATAAAAATAACACGATTTCATCCATGAAATTTTCACTTTCTCCCAATCTCTGAATCTTCAAAAAAATACAAGAAATTGTATCGTTATTTTTTAATTTCGCAGATAACCACGGGGTTTCAAGAAAAAAAAACGTAAATCTCCGTAAATGTATAATAATAATGATATAATTGTCAATTTTTTTTTTCATAATTTTTTGCATTATCGAACTACGTTCTATCGAAAAACGATTCAAATTTTTTATTATACAATTTTTACAGAATCACTTTATCTAATTATATAATAAACAAAAGCAAAATAAAATAAAAAGGGAGGAATACTAAATAAAAACCTGACCAAGACACTCAAAGTACCTACTCCTCCGCATCGCTGTCATCTGGACACGTGCCCAGAAGACTGGCAGCATTGCCATTCATGGCATGATTGTCTCGGTTCTTATACCTTTTATCGCTTTACCGAACTTAAATTTCATAGATACATCCTCGACGGCGATAACATCATCAGTTTTGGATGACGTAGCGATTTTCGCAGTTACTCTACTGGCTATACTCTATAAGCAACCAGCCCCGGTCTCTCCTACTAAACTCAGTTCGCTCCTTACCCTTAAGAAAACTGTAAATGTCCTGCTTATTCTAAAATACCAAACTCAATGAAGAAAATAATCTCTATTTTCCGATTGTGAAAGTCCTACGCACAGGATTTGCTCATTTAAGTCTACATCTATTTGTTGTGTAACCATTACCACCACCCTGTTAACTCAACTTTCGAAAACTCTTACAATATTGTTTAGAGTTGTGAAACCAAATTACTTTCGTAACCATTCTACAAAAAACCAGGGAAGCCATGTAACTGAAAAAAGGGACTGTGAATTTCATCATCTGTGTTTTCAACATCGGGAAAAGGTGCATGTTGGTCGGAGCCCTCCACGTGAGCTCAGCACGTGACCAGGGCCACACGACCACCCCACCACCCTAACTCCCCAGCCTTTATAAATCCAGCTTTTGTCATAATTTTCCCTTTAAAAACTTCCTGCTATTGTCTACGCAAAACTCCCGAAGTACACGCTGAAGTTGAGGTAAAACAATCTACTTTATATGTACTCCTCCCTTTTATTATATAACGAGAATGAAATTGTGCCAGCAAATAAAATGCCATGAATTTCACTATCCGCCTTAAACGTTTTGACAGGCGTATACATTTGCATTAAGTCGTCGTCCGCTCATCGAGGCAGAAAACTTACAATTAATATTAAAACATGCGCAATAAAATAAAGCCAAGCAGTCGGAAAGTATTCGCGTCACTCGAGCAGTGCTTCTGACATGGCTATTATTTTAATGGAACATTAAAATGCTCTAAGTGCTTTGTCAGTGCGTTAGAATTTTCCACCTTATAGGAACGAGATTACAGGCTTTAATCCTTTGATTGTGATGAATTGTAAGCTTGTAAGATGTTGGAGCGTTCATCACTATCTTGGCCTAGGAGTACAGGGATGCAAATGATACAGTTCACGATATTGTTCTACGGCGTACTACTTATACTGTAACCAGTATCGAAATAACAAACATCGATTATAATAAAACAATATCAGTATTTGTTTACCTGTATTATGCGATGCCCGCGGGCGTGACCAAACTTTAGCTAATGTTCATGTTGTTGTTGCTATGTTGTTTAATTATACGATTCATTTTGCATTGGTGTGTAGTATTCGCTACGGCGAGTCACGTGTACATACCTACGAGATTTTTTAATCACTGATTTTATCGTTTGCTGTAGTTATTTTAAGAGATGAGAATCTTTAAACTGTCGTAGGTACCACACACATCTATAAGCTGGCTCGTGGCTGGAATGCTGAAGACAGCTTTCAATTTCAACTACGTAAAAATAATAATAAAATTCAGATTATTTATAGTTATTGTTATTGTATGTATCATATAGTAAAATGATGTTAAAAATGTAATTTTAAAACTGAACTAACGACTTCATATCTCTTTTAATATTCACCCTGCCTAAAAACTATAACTAACTAATATTATGTTAAGTAGATCTGTAGATACACATATTCGATGCTATTTAACCTCTTTTTAATCCATTAGCAGCCTTTAGTGAACACGGATATATGACGTTATATGACGTTTTTACAAACTCTAAGCAATGCCTTAAAGAATATCGAAATAGTAACGGACTGTTGGATTTTGGAACCTCAACGCTAAGCCGGGTATTGAAATTGGGCTAGTCTAGAATCCTGGGATCAAAAGTTAAATAGTAATTATGGACACAAGCGGACTAAAAGTGTATGATTTCATTTCATTTATCATTTCCATTTCATACCTACAAAATCAATACACGCAAAACATTGAATTTTTAATTTCAACAACACGTTTCGGTGGTATTTTCTTATCAAACTTTACATTCGTAGCAACAGAAATGGTGTTGGAGCATGCATAGCGCTCGGCGAGTAGGGATGATCAGCACTTGACCCGTAATCAAGCGGAGTGCACCCACTAGTACATACGTGGTACCTACGTATGTAAATACACACCCGAGTAAGATTTCTAATGTAATTGACAGCAGAAAGATTGTTTCGGACTTCGCATCTTCCGACCCGATGAAGCGGCCATTGAATTTAAATAACGAATTTGTATTTTGCTATGGTTAGTTGCATCTTAGACTTTACTGACATCAGTGACGGAAAAAATCGTGAGGAAACCTGGACTTATTATGAAAACCTACTTCGTCTGCGTGGAATTTCATAGGTTTTAGTTTTTTTTACGTTTAAAACTAATTCTTTTTCTAAAATAAATGTGGCTTAAGTAACTTAAGTAACCTTGTAACGTCAGCTATTAGCCAGTCTCGCCAAACTCGGTACAGCCGTTTAAGAGATAAGCCCGAACAAGAAAACACACAAGCTGTTATTTTGACAATGCAAACGGACACTTCGTTTTATTTATATGTACAGATAGAGAAGTCTGTAATCACCAACCCGCCATGAGCAGCAAGTATGGTGATTTATTAGGACTGATCTTTGTCCTAAACAGCATATTTTCAGTTACTTATATAATGCCCATCTTCACTAGTTGACACCTAAAAGTTATCCCTAAATATGATTCCACTGTTGGATTTTCAACTCTCAGCTCTTAGTTTAGCGTTGAAAATCCATCAGCTCGCTTAGTGCAGTCGCCTAGTGTTATTGAAAACGAGCATTAGCCTTGAAACAGTCACACTCGTAATATACGTACTACGTATCGAGATTGTAACCGCCATTTCATCTGAGGAGTCTCCTCCAAGTGCGAGGACATGGGCGGTCGTCCTCTCGAGATTTAGTTCAATTCCAACGTATTAGCAGATTGGATCGCCGTCAGCCACTATAAAACCCGCCCCTGAAGCATTCCCACCACTTCATTGAACAAAGCTTTTTGTTTTATTTAAATTTTGTTTACTTGCTCAGCGTTAGAATTAACTGATATTGGCAGGTTTACCTCTGAGAGTCGTATGCGCTGGTATAAGTAATTAATTTAGAAATATCGTGGCAACAGGTAAGACGTAGTTGAGTCTGTTAGAGCTTGCTTAATATAAAATAAATTTCGGCCCCTTTTCGAATAGTTCGCAAAGTTATTCTAACTAAACTATAACAATAAAACTCGAAAAAAGTACAGTCAGCCTGAAGGTTATACTGGTTATATCTTAACGCCGCGTTTGTTGATAAAGCGGCCTAGGTGAACAATAAAGTCACTGGTTGTGACGTCTAAAAGAGAGAAATAAACTAACAGCAATCGTCTTCTGCCAGGCCTTTTCCCAACTATGTTGTGATCGGCTCCCAGACAAACCGGAATTCCAAGCTGAATTCCAGTATTTTGCATAGAGCGACTGTCTATCTAACCTCTTCAACCCAGTTACTGGGCAACACGATAGCCCTTTGTAAGACTGGTTATCAGACTATCGGGATTTTGTCTACCCGTAACGACAGTCAAAGATCTACAAATGACAGCCGGGACCAAAAGCTTAACGTACTTTCCGAGGCACGGAGGACTCTCGATATGTAATGAACGGTCACCCATCCACAGACTTACCTTGGCAAGCGTAGGTAGCTTAACCTCCGCTCGATTCATGCGGCTGTTTAAATTTATCCACTAGCTCCTCTTAAAGATACTAACAGCAATGTGAATGTTAAATTGTTCGCACGATAAAACATTTATAATGTTAGTTGTGTAATTCACGCGTTAATTCAAACAATAGTCGGGTTGCGGGGTGTCGCGGTGTCAAGCCGAGTGTACGACACTGTGGCGCGAGGAAGGGTGAAGCCAGCCCTCACTCACTTTATTACTACAATGACTTGACATTTATTATCAGTTATGAAAATAAATTCTCGTCGTGAAATAAAGGGAAAAAATGAATTAAACTCAGTCGGCCGCAGAGGCAAGCCTCTTAATTGCGTAATATATTATAAGTAAGGGCCGTCGGTTTGTTGCACTTTTATATTTTAATAATTATTTGTGTCATCGCTCCAGTTGTGCGTGTTTTATGTGAAGCCCCTTAGCCGGGAAATCGTTGGGCTTAACGGTTTGTTTTATTGTCGACAAAATTTGATGTTAATGTACCTACTGCGTACTTCATAGACTGCCATTAGGAACCGCCATTTTCATTACTGGGGTGAGAGGACAAGGAAATGAAATATGAAGTTGTGGATGAAGTGGGATTTTGTAAATATTAATCCGTGGATTCTGTGTACGTGACGATTCGTTGTTAGAAAAACTTTTATAATGGTTGGAATCGGTGTTATTTTTTTACAGTGAACTCGTGTGCTTGTGTTCCGTGACTGCGCCCAGGTTGTGGGGTTTAGCACCTTGTAAATCTCCACATAAAATATACAATGTTGTTTGTCACTCACTATTGTTTCGGCGCGTGCCCTTACATTCTTGCTTTTTAGTTTCGATTTAAATGAACCGCGAACAAATAAGATATATGGAGGTTTTCCTGTATTTTCGAAAATTCTTCATAGGACTGTACTTTCTGTAAGTGGGTGCCAGTGTAACTTGAACACATTTAGCGATGTTTAAGAGAAGATTTGAAAATAAATATTAAGGTTTTAAGTAGATGTTAACAATTTAGTCAATTTGTATATGCAACCGTGGGGGTATGACCAGATTTAAACAATTTAGTCAATTTATAAATAAAGCAAAAGGATGTGTAAAGATCGTAGCAGGTAGCATTATGTAGTGTCTGCATACACTCGTGGGCAAAACGCATTTACCCATGTAGGTATGTGTGTTCTATTTGTATTTAATAATATAATATACCAGCCTGTTACTGTCCCACTGTAGGGCAAAGGCCACTTCTCATACAGAAAAGGCACGAGCAATATCACCACGCTTGCTCAAGACAGGTTGGCGATATTAGACTTATATTAATTATAAGTCCAGGTTTCCTCACGATGCCATCACCGATGTCAGTGATGCCCAAGATAAAAAGTCACATTGGTACTTGCCCAGGTTTGAACCCATAACCTCGTGCAATAAAGGCGAGGCCTATACGACTGGGCCATCAGGACATATACATATATTTGTATTTAATCATAGAAAATCCTTTCTGCACTGGAAAATAAAGGGAGCTTATTTTAAAGTGTTCCTTAGTCCAGTGCAAGTCCATTAACAGGCTGTTTCAACGATGCCCGGCAACCGTTTAAGGTCAGCCGTCCGATTTACGGCACCGGCGCCGGATGAAGATTGAGTCGGTACTGCTAACAGTTTTTTTGTGTAGGTGTAAATCTTAGGGCGCGTTTACGACGCCCTATACCACAGCGTAACTGATGAGCGTCCGCGGCGTTACGCATACGCACTATTGCCAAAGATGAAAAAGAAATATTTGTTAACAGACTCTATCTAAGGCAATAAAGCCCGTTTTCACAAACAATACAAAACACTAAATACCTAAAGGAACGCCCAAATATTAAACAGAAATAAAGCAGTTATAATAAATATGTGTAACATACTCGTATGTACCTCTTAGAGAAATATTTTTTTAAATTTATTTATGTACATCAAGCTACCCCAAACTGTCGGATTTTTCCAATTGAACTTTAGCATGACTCTTTAATAATAAAGTTGAAAACCTATCAAAGAAATTTAACACATTGGGGTAGCTTGTTGTGCTGGCCTCTGTACAAGAGGATATAAGTTTCAAACTGTTTTGTTCTGTACTGTTGTTTTCTGAACTCTCCGAGCTAAAGCTTGAAAATCCGACAGTGCACTTTGTTTTGGTATTCACTTAGGTGTCACATCGTGTGAGTAAAAACAAACATTATTTATTCATACAAAACTGAGAACAATGCTTAGGTATAAGTATTTTTTTATATCGGCTTCCCTCTTAAGAAAACAGACTCGTCATCTCTAAAATAAAATAAAAAAAATAATATTTATTTGACGCTTAAAAATACATGATACCATAATAAATAAGCACACAAATGTATTTCCATAAATCTGATCCTAACCCCCTGAAACTAGGCCTGGACCTGTATTTTATCACTGTTATTAAAGAATCAGCATTGCCATTCAACGTGGCAATGCTGTCAGCATTCTGGGCACTTTTCCCGTTGACATTGAAGCTGATGAATTTTTCGATGCCCTGTGATTCTTATATCTTTCTTTTCATGTATTAATACTTTAATCGCTTTATTGAATACATGATTATTAATTTTGTAAGTAATGAATGAATTTCTATTACTTATACCTCGTAGATGACTTAATGGCCTACGTATCGCACTTGGGCCCCAGTGTAACGGCCAAACCTTTGCCATAACAGCCAGGCACAGTAAACCAACACTTTTAGAGGGGTCATGAAATTTTTAATGTCCTCTTGGTCACGGTTTAAGGCTGTATATAGTGTAGCGATCATTTTTCTTAAAATACTTCCGATGTTAAATAATTTGAAATGTTTTTTTTGATGGTTGTGCGATGCAAGAAAAGTAAACCACGATTTGGTTTACTTACACTAAACCTGATTTTGTATAGATGTACTTTTATAGTACCAACACTGAAATCGCGAAAAATAATCACCTGCCCCAAAGGTATGTTCGTGTCCTCATAAATCATCAAAAATGGAGTGTGCAAATGACTATTTTTTACGCGATTTCGTTAATGACCCCACTGAAAAAATTGGTTGGTATTTGAATGAAAATTATCTATATGACAAATGGAGGAATATGAGGAATAGGATAAGGAATATGACAATTACTTTATCTCATTACATTATAAAACTAACTACATGCATATATAATAAACCAAAATAAAACAAAAAGAGAGGATTACTAAATAAATCCGACCAAGACACTCAGGCGTCAAAGTACTCCTCCGCATCGCTGTCATCTGGAAACGTGCCCAGAAGACTGGCAGTATTGCCACGTTGGATGGCAAAAAAGTACTTACATAAATTATAAATATCTTATGTACATTTATTTTAATGACATTTTTATATGGCGAGTTGTAAACGTGAACTCTAATAAAATATTGCGTTTTGTGCGAAGTTATAAGTGGTTATGGAGCCATAGCATATCGATTTCATACATGTATAACTTTATATCAAATTATTTACTCTAGCACAGAGATTGTTTAGAAATGGTCAAAATTATAGGAATATTTGCCATTGTGATTGTATACTACTGTGAAATTAATGCAGGTACCTATAGTAAAACAAAATATTTAATTTTAGTATCCAGTAGGTGTCTTATGAATATCTAAATCTTCGTTTGCAGACAAAGAAACACCCTCTGTTATAGCAGGTCTCAGGAGTCTGGAATATGTTACAGAGATTCCCGAGCTTTCGGATCACTATCCTGCAGAAAACAAGAAATTATTCAAAATAGACCACAGAAAACCAATTTGAAGTGGGATTGGTCCAGCCATATTAAATGGCTAGTGGATATTAGATGGATAGTGTTGTTCTTCAAAATCGGCAAACGTTCGTTTCAAGTATAGGAATATAATGAAATTCATATTCAAATTAAATGTATTAGTTTAATTGTACCTAGATGCTGGCTGGAAAGTACATGTTTGATCCATGATTTTTAATCAATAACCTCATTAGGTTATATGGAAAACATGTTTTTTTCTACAATTTAAAGTAAAAAAAAAGTCAGAACAAACGTCAAAAATTTGAAAGTCTACAAAAACGTTCAACGCTGATAGGTTCAGAATCATTTACCGATACTCATGCTACCCAAACTAGGCATTGGGGAGTAATTGGCAAATTAAGTACCACAAAAATTGTTTCATTCGTACTGCGGGTCGATTAGAATTGAGTACTTAAATACCTACTTATTTAGAAGTTTGATATGTCAAAAAAATAAGGTTCAGCAAAGTGTAGCTGACATAAAGCATTACTAACTCTAAGCAAACTTTATAAATAAAAAACATAAACGAAGACATACTTTTTATCTAGCTTCATGAAGAAGTTGCCCAAGATGCGAGTCTACCAGCCCTTGCCTGTAGTTCCACTCGTTCACACCATAAATATTAATAAAATTAAATATTTTCAGAGATAGGCCGCCTACAGTATTATAAGTAAGTATTTTTTAATCTATTACATGAAAAAAAAAACATCCACAGGGCATCGAAAATTTTATCAGCATCACTGTCAACGGGAAAAGAGCCCGAAAGGCTGGCAATATTGCCACATTATATGATTTTTGGCCAAAAAAAGGCCAGCCCTTTGGTCACGTGAATATCCAAACGCTTCGAATGTCCCAAAAAACGAAATGGGCACACAGACCCCATAGCCCTAGTGTTTCTTTTTTATTGTTACCTGATTTCGAAAAAAAATATGAATGCAAAACTGAGTTTATTTTTGAATAGGAAAACAACAGCGGCAGATGTGCGAAGTACATACACGATGAAGAAAATATGGCGACGAAACTATGAAGCTGAACCAGATATAAAGTAAACAATTAATTGATTTAATTATATTTTTTGATGCAGCTATGCAACAACAAATCTTCACGCGTTTCAAACCACAGTTACAAGCAATGTTTTTTGACACTCTTGAGACAAAAAAAATATAGTTTATGCCTATTATATTTTATTATTTTTTGCAGTTTATATTTTATTCACAGTTTTTATTATACTTACTAGCTTAAAAAAAATATACCAAAACCCTACTCGTTTCTTATTCTTTCTATTTGCGAAAACCGCTTGAAAATCCGTTCAATAAATAGTATTTGAATTTATCACGTATATACGCGGCGGGGGACTTTGTTTTATACTATGTGGTGATTCACAAAGCTTTTAATAATGAAAAGGGATGAAGGCGGAAGTAAAAAAAATCGCGTTTCTCCGACTAGTATATGCGCTGGAATGTTTGACGACCGATTTGGCGCGGTGGCCGAAGGTCCGTCTGCGACGCAAGAGGTTGCGGGTTCGATTCCCGCCTTGGGACAAATGTTTGTACGATCTACAAATATTTGTTCCGGGTGTATTTGTAGTAGTAAAGTAAAGCACTGGTATTAAATACAGTGCATTGTAAACCAAAAAAGCCTGACTATTTCTTTCTTAAAACGTAGATGGCCAGTACGTTATTGTAGTAGAGTTTGGAACTGTTAAACGCAAAATGGAAAATATGTGCGACTCGTATTTGCACACGAAGCTTTACGTCCCAAGTCGCGCGAAAAACGCCGAAAATATCACGTTTTTTGTATGAATGCGCCCTTTCATGTTTACTTTAGTTTAGGTTTTATTATTTGTTGTTATAGTGGCAATAGAAAGTCATACTCTGTGTAAACTTCAACTGTCCTATTACCGTTCATGAGATACAAACCGCTGATAGACAAACGGATGGAAAGCGGAGGCTTAGTAGTAGAGTCCCGATGGCACCCTTTGGGCATAGAACCCTAAAACTGAATTGGAGGCAAAATCTCTTTTTGGTTTACTGAAAGTCCATGTTAAGAAAAATGTTAGGTATATTCCTGGGGTAGGTCTATTCTCAGTAGCGGAGGGTTTCAGGCTGGTATTCAGATGATGATGAATTTTTTTGGACCAGGTTCACAATGGCGTTACAAGAGGATACAGGAAATCCACTTAAAGGGTATTTTATAAGAGATGGTGAAGCTCGCAATGATGATTCGAAACAACCTGTGGTTAAGAGCCATAATTTTAAGCGAAATAATAGGGATGAGGAAAATAGTCAAATTGACGAGCATGATAACGAAAGGAAAAAAAATAGAAAGAAAAAGAAACATCACCATCATTCGAAAAGAAAAACGATGAATTACAAATCTAATGTAACAATAAATAAGAAAACAAAAGAATACAAAAATGGTAAAAATCGAAATGATTTAGATGAGAGTCAAAATGAGGACAAGAAACATCGTAAGAATAAAAAACGAAATAAAGAAAAGAACCGCAGAGAAAAAAGAAATAAGCGTAGAAGTCATCATAATTATTCGAAACAACCAAAGGAATTAACTATGAAGCTGCCGGATGAGGATGAAAGTAAACCTGAACTAAGTAAAAATAGAGATCAGGCTATGGGTAATAGTAACGATGCCATGGGAATTCCGGGGCTTTACGCTACCGGGGTACAATCTCTGACAAAAATAACAGTTGCGCAGCCAATACTAGAAGTGTTCACATCACGCAAGGTTGAAGCTCGTTATAATGATTTGGAAAATCCCGTGGTTAGGAGCCGCAGTTTTAATTTAAACGATAGAGGTGAAGAAAGTAATAAAATTGATGTTCACAATAATGAAACTAATAAAACTAAAAAGAAAAAGAAACATCACCATCATTCAGAAAGGAAAAACAATTATAACGCAAGAAGAAATAAGAAAACAGACGAAAACAGGAATGATGAAAAAATAAATGATGCAGACTCGTCTACATCAGATCTTAGTTCACTTTATTTTGATAATAAGGATAAGAAACATCATAAGGATAAAAAACAAAACAAAAAAAAGTTGCAGAAAGAAAAAAAAAATAAAGATAGAAATCATACTAATTACTCGAAAAGTCCAAAGGATAAAAATATCAAGCTGCCGCATAAAGATGACATTAAACCTAAACAACGAGCCAAAAGTGAACAGGCTATGGATAAAAGTACAGATGCCATGGGAATTCTGTGGCTTGGCACTGCCGGATTTGGACAGTCCCCGACATCCATTATATATCCAAAGATAAAACCAAAAACCGTCACAGAACCAGTTCCGACAACCACGACAACTACGACAACCACGACAACTACGACAACCTCAACAACTACAACAACCACGACTACTCCGAAGCCACAACCAAAACCGTCCCGACAACACGTGGAGAGTAGATTAAAACTGCTCAAGAAGCATAAAAACTGGAATTTAAGGACGGGCAGAGACGATGATGAAGGACGAATAAGGTCTTATAGTATTTTCTTGAAAAAAAATAATGATAGTCTTCAATGTTGTCAATTTAAAAAAAAATATCCCAGGGAAATTGAAATTCCTAAAGATATTGAACATTTTAGTAATAGCTTTTTTTGAACATTTAGTCAGTCAGAGGTAAAAAATATCAGTATTTTTTCCTTGAATAATATTGAGCATAATAGTCTTTGTAATCAAACGGTCTCTGGTCTATAGCAATATACCATTTCATGGCTAATAATGATACCAGCTAATCAGCCTTTACTATCCATTGCAAAGTCCTCTTCTGCTACGGATAAGGAGTAGGTACACTCCATAAAGACTAAGAAGATTAGTAATATGGACCTATACAGACGGTGGGCATCCATACCTTCTGATAGATGAGGCAAGCAATTGGCAAATTTCTACTTCTGTCTGTTGCTTAAATATTCATTTTAAAATAATTTCAGGTCTACGAGAATGGTACAACTGTCTCTGAGTGAAAAGCCAAATGTTCAGTAAGTAAGCTGAGAGGGTTAGAAGATATGTGTTCTCTAAATAGGAAGATCTAAACTTTTTGGACAGCCTTTAATCCCTCTTGCAATATACTTTTCTTTACATTATTTTTACTTAAGTTATTGGTATAACTGAATTTATGTAGTGTACTTTTATGTACTTATTTCATATCCTACGTAATTAAATAATACTCATCACTTTACATATTTATTTTTATTGCTTCTGTCTTAAAGTGCCACCTACCATGTTTTGTATGTACTTCTCGTCAAGATAGACTGGAGTCCTATGGCCCCACATGTACAGTATAATAATTTTATATAAATAATGTAACATAGGAACTGCATATTATTTATACGTTGACACAGTCAAGCACCATTTTATTTTAGAAAAACCAATATACTTCGACAATCGGAGACCAAGAAAGTGGATGGGTCACCTCCCTCGAATCTCAGTCCTTATGCTGTAAGTTAACCAAATTCTGCTTAGAATTCCTTTTGAAGTGAGAACTTTTTTAGCCACGGTGGGTGATTTTTCCAGTAGTCTCCATGAGTGCCTATTTTTTTGCCAAGTTGAGAGTGATGATTCTTAAGCTGGATTCGTATTGGATGCTTATTGTACAGAAGATCTTCTGTACAATAAGCATCCAATACGCACAATAACGATATCAATTTGTATAGGTACTTAAATATTACGTGAATTGTTGTTTTCAGATAGAGGCCCAACTTAAACGATTAATGGAGGAGTTTCCTCTGGTAACTGCAAACATCAAGATATTAGGTCGTACTGTTGAGTACAACAACATAGTCATGGCCATGATAAGTGAGAAAAAGGAAGAAGAGGGTTTTTTCCGCGTGAAAGAGAGCAAATTCATTGAAGAAGATCCGCAGAAAAAGATCATATTTATAGTACATGGACTTACCGTGATGGGAATGAAGGGCATGACAAGTCTGGTCAAAATCTCGGAATTGAAATTACTCTTGTCATATTACTTCAAACATTTAGATAAATTCGACATTTACCTAATACCGCTGGCTAATCCCGATGGGTACTCCACATCTCTATCCGTAAATATATTTATTTTGTATTTTGCTACATCTTACACATACAGGTACATCCACTTTTAAACACACTAGTGCTTCGTTGGTCTAGTGTTTGGTCAAATGCTACTGCTGAGTATGAACTTTAAGATTTTGAGAGAACTGCCTATGACAATTGAGTATTACCGAGGTATCTCTGGGTCTTACCAGACATGCTTCTTCTTAGCATTGCTAATCTGAATTTTACGGAAGCTTGAAACAGCGGGTGTAAGAAGCTGCAGATAGAGAAAGTAGACTTTTGATCTCAGTTATCAAGTTCTAAAACTTCTGATCTCCGATGCTAAAAAACATTTTCGCGAAAAATTCAACCGACTTCAAAAAACACTACAATCTGAATCAAATGAAACGACCAAAGTCGAGCGACTTCTGAAACTTTTTTGGGATTTCTTTTTTATTTTTCGTGTTTTTCAGTAGGTCAGTTAATAATTTCTGTAAGTTGCAATAGTCTTATGTCAACTGCTCATCACCTTTTACAAACATTTAGTTGGTGAAAATCAAACATACCCTTTTTCTACACTGAGGGGGCGGATTTCTTGTTGCAAATTTGAATGGGATCAGCTATAGGAGGTATATACTCTATCCAGTAAAAAGAATGATCGAAATCGGACTCGACTGTTAAAAGCTATGCTACATGAAAGAAATACTTGTCGAATCCCTTCCTCTTTTTTTCGTCGGTTAAAAAGTAGCATGTCTTTTAAGTCCCTAAGATAACAATTTGTGTGTAAGATAAATATTAATTCCAATTGAACACACAAACAGTCCAGCCATACAGTATGGACCAAGAATGTGTCGCCACAATCCGTGTGTCCCGGTGTGTTCTTGGATCGGAACTTCGACGTCGCGTGGAACGCCACACGGGAGATCAGCTCCTGCAGCCAGCTGTATCCTGGAGCCACACCCTTCACTGAGGAAGAATCGAAAGCCGTCCGAGATGTCTTTCACCACTTTGGTCATAAGATCGTGGCATACATACATGTACACGCCGGAACCTTTGATGATAAAGTTTTTAAGGTAATTATTGTTTTTATTGTTAATATATACATATATACGGAGCTTGTGGCTAAATAAAAACAGCCGCATAGGTTGATAGGAGGTTAAGCTATGCTTTCCGAGGTCAGTCTGTGGATGGGTGACCATTCGTAACATATCGAAACTCCTCCGTGCCTCGGAAAACACGTTAAGCCATTGGTCCCGGCTGTCATTAGTAGATCTTTGACAGTCGGTACGGGTAGTCAGTAGCCCGAAAGTCTGACAACCAATCTTACCAAGGGGTATCATGTTGCCCAGTCACTGGGTTGTTGAGGTCAGATAGGCAGTCGCTTCATGTAAAATACTGGTATTCAACTGCATCCAGTTAGACTGGATGCCGACCCCCACATAGTTGTTCATTGTACACCACATAAAACAAACAAGAAAAACATGCGTAAAACAATGGGTGGCGTCATCGCAAAAGTTGTAATAATAATAATACCTATTGTTGAACTACAACATTTACGTTGCTATTTGTGTAGTTTTACAAGACTTCAAAGACCAGCTTCCGATGGTAGCAGACAAAGACGGAGAACGGAAGGAAAGGAGAGCCGACTTTTTGTACGAATATGTGGAGACAATGCATCCGGTTGCACCAATAGTACCGGATTTGTCTGTTCAGATGTATTATGCTCCTATTTATGTTATGCCGTAAAATGTAAAAAATATTTTCAGGGCGAAGCAATTTTGTACCCACCTGGCTATGCCGAGTCGGCGACGGACGATGACAAGTATGTCGACTTAAAGGGTGAGATCGACGAGGCGATGAAGAACGCCAGTTTTAAAGTGATGAGTGCGACGGTAGACACTCTCTACAGCTGGTACGGACTAGTGTCGGGGAGTAGTGTGGACTACGCCGCTACGGTGAGGAACTAAGTTGCTTCTCGTCTTCGGGTTCTAGTCTACCTAATTGTCGAATTTCACTACAATCGGCTCAGTGATCAAGACGTAACACACAAGCAGAGATACTTTCATATTTATTTCGTACTACCTTTACCTGTGGCTTTGCTCGCAGTCGGCATTTACCCCATGGGAACGTACTATCAGGATAAAAGGATCCTTTGTCCTAGCTCAGATAATCTTTAACCGTGTGTAAATTTTATCCAAATTCGTTCGTGAAAAGTAACGAACAGACAGACAGCGTTACTTTCGCATTACTAATATTAACTAGCTTTTGCCTGCGGCTTCACCAGCGTGATTCGTGATCGGAGTGCATACGCTAAAAACTATCTTAAGTCCTTCCCAGGGTCTCATACTATTTCCATACCAAATTTCATAAATCGTGAAAATATTACAGGTTACATAATAAAATATTACAGGACAGACAGAGTTACTTTTACATTTATAATATTAGGATAGGGATATCAATATTAATACCTTCTCATAATATTATAACGATAAATCTTGCGTCAATCGTGTGAAGATCACGGATGGAACTGATGACAGATCTTAAGTCTAACGGCCACCTACTTAACTGGTTGGATGTGGGTGTGTACTACACACTCCAGTCTATCCCTTAGTAGAACACAGGCGTGTTGTTATGTTCTTCCAGGTTTATGGCATCCCTTACGCCATGGAGTTCGTGATGCAGCAGTATGACACTGAAATTTTAAATAACAACGCTCTCACCGAGATTTGGAGCCGACTCATTGACACTACATTTAAAAATATATGGAAGTCAAGTCAGGAGAGCAATGGTGACACGAGGAGACGGATATGATTCGAATTTATCTAACACTTTGATAACGATAGCTATAAATAAATTAATAATATGTAATATTAAGTTTATTTCTCTTGTATGGATTCCTTTTCTTTGTTTTTTTGTTGCCTGGGTGGAAAATCCTCATAGATGTGGAGTTTGTCCGACTCTTACTGACTAAAACCACCCCAGCTCCAGTGTTCCAGCTTACACCTACGCCGGGGGTCGCGTGAACGTACGATCCTTCCGCAACCCCCGGCTATGTATGCGGTATGACTTCTTTTTTTTTATTCCGATATGTATAATCCTCGTGGGTATCCTCCAACCTGGCCAGAACAGACTCCTATTTGACTCTAACCACCCCGGTGTTCCGATCCTACACTTGCAGCGGGGATCATGGGTACTAGTGCGCCTTCCACGATCCCCGGCTAGATTATATGGCTTCCTAGTCCGAATCCAGTACAAGTCAACACGTTTTTAAACCAAGCCTGGTTTTCGGGGGGGTTCATATCGTGAAAAAAGTAGTCTAACAGAAATTACAAAACAAATTGAAGTATTATATTCTTATTGGCAAATGGATTGATAATATTTGAGTTTTAATATTTGCTTTGGACGTTTTAAGCAGGAAGTTAATTATTTATTTAAATAAATAGTAAATACTTAAAAGTGCACACCATACACAATACGTGCCGTGATTGATTTTTATGATTTTTCTTTCATTGATAGATTAGGTGTTTAGCTTCACTCGAAGAAAGTGTTAATAAAAAAAACCTTTGTGGCAGACGGACAAAAAGTAATCATATAAAGGTACCTTTTATCTTAGGGTCGAAACCAAAAAAGCAACGCTAAGTACACACATTTAAAACCAGCCTCAATAAACAAAGCATTCCTCATTCGGCAAATAATGACGAATATGAAGAGTGACACTTTCTCTCACTTATAACCATGCGTCATCGATTATCGTGTCAAAATATTTAGTTCAACCAGGCAATTAAATCGTGGTACACACGTTACATTGCAGGTTCGTAGGTCCTAAGCTAGTGGTCTTGATTTAAAACAAGCAATGTATTCGAAAGTCATGAACTCTATGGTGTGCTGGTAAGTATGTCAGGCCTGTTGTCGCCGGAACCGGTTCTGCATACAAAAAGGCTCGTGAGAGAGAGAACGAAGAAAGTGAACGTATCGTTTTCGTGATTCTTAAACGTTTGCATTAATTTGTTATCACTTTTGTTTTATAGGTACCATACTTTTTTGGCCGCTGTGCGTGACGCAAGTGATTGGTACCGTTCTACAAGTTAGTTAGCAGGCCAACATAGTTACTAAAGCATGTGGCGAGAACTAACATGAAACTCTCAAGATTTAACAGGTTATTATTGACCTATTGCCTTCACAAGAAGCGCCGCCATTGCATGCACAAAAATGTTATGGGACTTAACCATAACTGGCGATGGTGTACCATAGTTACACCCCTGCCTAACCCTTCGGGGAAAGCAAGAGTGATGTTAAGTTATCTATAAATAGATATTGATTTTGACACACATGTTATTCATGGTAAGCAAATGCCATGTTGTTCACGGTAAGCTGAATATAGATTTGATTGTACTTAATTCTTCGCTTGTTTTATGTAGAAGATTTCGCTAAGCTTTATTTAGCTTTAATTTCAGTCACAAGTTTGCAAGTCAAGAGTGGTCGTATGGCATCATTCTTCTTGTCACAGTCACGACATGCAACAGCCACCAAATTTTCCGTGTTATACTGTGGTTACTAACTTATTTTAAGCAAAATATCTAGGTACTAGGTTAATATCTTTCTCAATAATTGTGTTATCCAATGCCAAATATTTTTTGTAAACCTACTGAAAGCTCTAGAGATTAGTGCTTTTAAACACAAATACAAAAACAAACTCTTGAGGTTTATTATATTGGTATAGATATAGATAAATTGCTTACGAAGAAACCTTTGATCAGTAGTAATAATATAAGTTTGTTTGCATTTATTTATCGTTAAAAATACAGAGCTGAAATGGTTATCCAGGACTCAATCACGCGGCCATGATTGGTCATCTCTAACAGTCTCAAAACAATCGAAGATCGTTGGAATGTTCCGCGAGACAGCTCCTGCCTTATCTGATGTTTGACGAGGAGTGACTGTGGTGGTCGTGTCTTGTCATGACAATGGAACCGTTAGAGTGTAGGCGGGTCCTAACCGGTACCATATCGGTTCACTAAACCTGGTATTCATGTTGATTTAATGTCGTTCATTTGTGTACTGATACGGTATTTTTAGCTTGACTCAAGTGTGTCAGAATGGAGACAAAAATACCGCTGTCTTCGAATAAAAGAAACGTATTTATTTGTATGTGACAGCCGAGGATAAAGTCGAATGGTATGCTGTAGGCTCATGACAGTGATTGTACTATGCCAGTAGAAAACGGTGCTTTGTGAATTTACTATTTCACATTTTAATATTTGGTTTATTTATTTTCTATAGTTACACTTGTATTAATAGGGTTTCTCATTATGACATAAGTAGGTACTGTGAAGCCGATTCCCTTGTTAACGAGCTAAACTTAATTTAGACTATTTATATTTTTTTCTACTCTCGTATAAAACAAGAAAGAGACACAGGTTCATAAACCTGTCAATTTCAATTGAACCAAAGCTTCCATACAAACATAGTTGACATTTCAAACGCATCGAACAAAAACATGGCGAAGTTCAAGGCATAAATTAGCTTGACTTTTACTTCCTATCTCTAACTGTCATTTCCTCGACCTATCTGTCAGAAAGAGATGTCAATTCTATAATTTTAATTAACTTTACGAACAGAAGTATCGGGAACAACAAAAAACGTTTTCATTTTGAATGCTTTTAAGTATTTTTATAACAGACTAATGTATCAATTGTATGGACAGACGCGTCATGTTTATAGGCATTTCAAATAACTGCATTATTTGAAATAAAGCTTTTTCAGTTCGTCGGTCGGCCATTAAAACTATAAGCCCACTCAAATTTAGGTACTGCTATGACCTAGATAGCTTTGTTTGTGTTGTAGTATTGATTTCCAAATCCGTGCTTGTTCATATGATGTAAACTCGGCATGTAGTAACGATATTGTTATGATTCAGTAGATATGCAATAGTTTACATAAAAAAGGGCAGATGTGCATCTTTATAAAGTATCGAGAATAAGTGTATATAATAGCATATTGCCTTTAACCGCATAAAAATCGAACTCCAGTTTAAAGTCCTCTTTACAAGACCTGGAAATAAAAAAACAAGAAAATAATTAATATTATTTACGCCTGACATGGGTGTATGACGCATAAAAATGAAAGAAAAAATGTAGTAAAGCTACAAAAATGAGAAAAATCCCTCAGCATAATGCCGTAGCTTAGGGTGTGAAACACAGCCACAACGTTCGTTTCCTGAGGACAGCCGGAGAAAAACTCAAAACCCTCAGCAGTTGCCATCACTTGGAAGATCAACAAAGCTGTTCACAATAACGTGAATCAGCGTCCTTCGAATTCGTCCGTCTCCATACTTATAGGTAAGCGATTAACTCCAGTGGGCAGTAACACAACCCAAAACAATCTTGCATCTGCATTAACGCACTAGCGTATAATTAATGCGATATCGACCACGTTTAGCTGTTTGCAAGTGAACCGGATTCAATTAGTTAGATGCCTAAAATGTCAACAATGTTCTGGTATCAACTGTATTTTCATCGTTCTATTCCTAAATGGCGATTTTAAGGCAATGGGGATGACTGGCGAGGCATAGACCCGAATGCATAATGCGTGGAGCTTAGGTTTTTCAAGTAAAACAAAAGATGGTAGTGACTAGTAAACTAGTCACTTGTGATGGGAATGGACGAGCCTTTTGACATGCACTTGGCATCAATCCAGACTTCAAACTGCTTCTGATGAATTCCCGATTGAAATAATGATGACACTGATAGACCTGAGAATTAATCCCTAAACACACCCTCAACCTAAACTCCTAAAACCTGTTAATATCCTTTGTGTCTACATATTACCAATACTAACTATCTCCTAAGTATCTGCGTAGAATAATTATTCAATTACAGCAGGAGCACGGGTCGTTCGCGAGTTTATCTACGATTACCGAGGTCGGTCCGTGGATTGGAGACTATTCATTGCCAGCGTTTCATTTTGTGCAATCCTCAACCTGTAAATATCTTGCTTTGATTAACGAGGAGTGCAGACTGGCATTGAGATACAGGGCTCGTAAAAAGAAATGATAAGGGAGGTAGTTTAAGGAAAAAATTGAAATGTATTATGTAACTAATAGAAAAGTAGTTTTTACTAAAATACCCTGTTACGCTAATTGATACTTAACATTTTAGTACATGATTTTTGAGTACCTAATTATTCAAATCAATGAATTTTACGACAGTTTCCTTTATGGCAAATTAAGGATAAACAGTCGTACGTCCTTCGTATATGTGTAATAATCAGGGTTGCTGTTTACCGTTACGGTCGTTTGAAGAGAATCCCTCGTGGCCTGGATCCAAGACGCTTGCGCGGGCGCAGTCCGCGAGATCTTACGGCAACGCGCACACGCGCGCGCTCTCTTCGACAATAATTTTAAAACATATTTTGAATTGAAATTTGAGTTTCGTGAATATAGTTAATGAAGTGTACAGTTATGGAGCGTGTTTTAATTGTTTTAGGTGAGTGTTTTTGTATAAAGAAACTTTGGTTATGAAGAAAGAAAGAAATGTTATTGTGAAGAATAGGAGGACGCATTTAATCGTAAAAGTGTATTTTACTCAAGAATATGTGGTGTGCTAGAATATGTTACAGGTTATACAGATTTATGTTCTTGTTCGTTACGGTCTTTTTCCGTTCGGGAGGAATAGAGCCCGCAGTGTTAGTGAGCTAAATTCACGTTTCCTAGTAACTTATAGAATTGGAATACGGTGTTCTGATTATAACGTTCAGCTGGGAGTATTAACAAGTGTTGATGTTTACCAAAGTAAATAAATAAACTTTCGATTTTAGACAAGAGGTCTTCTAGTGTCAGTGTATTTTGCGAATAAATCTTTTGAAGACGTTTTGTTGGTCCAATCCTTGTGCCTAAATACTTTTAGCCCAGTTTGACATAAATACTACGTGACATCGCACCTGTAATTCCAGGAGGGTTAGGCAGACGTTTAAATGTAGTAAAAACAGTAAATAGTAATACTATGAAGTGATTTGTGATAATTGTACTGAGGCAGAGTACGCAATTAAGTAAAAAAAAAAGTTACTCGTAAGAATATACAATAACTTCGCCAGTGCATTGCCAATTTGCCAGTAATTTAAAGAAAAAAAAGTAATGGAAACTCAACTGTTTTTCTTATCGTTAGTATTTCTAACAGTTTTTGCTTCCGCGATTTCACAGTTTTAATGTGGCATTTTTACTGCTAACATTTATTGTTTTTCATAAGTTTGTAGTTTTGAAAATTATCTATAAATAATTGTAATAAATAGCATATTTTCAAAATTTTTACTTATACTCAATAAAGTTTCAAGTAGGAAAAAAACATTTCAAAAAAAGCGTTCCCAAATCCCTTTAGGTGTACCTAAAATACTTGAACAGTTCCCTCAATTTCCTCAGGATCCCATCATCAGATCCTGACTTGGTAACAATGGGTAGAGAGCCCTTTAAAACTAAAAAAAATTTATTAATAATTGGTTAACATACATAAAGTCAAACTAAGACCTAATTTTAACTAATTTTCAACCGACTTCAATAATGGAGGAGGTTCTCCATTATTCGGTTGAAAATAAAGAACGTAACTCATATTAAAGATCTCACCGTCGTCATCACTATCTGCCTACCCTTTCTTCTAGCCTGCCTTGTGCTTGCCTTGTCTAACCATAGGCTTAGGAATATTATCTACATAATATTATAAGAACGTAATATCACCCATGGGGTATTGTGTCCCATGGTAAAAAGGTGCAAAATTAAGTTATGAGCAGATACTACTAAAACTTTGCAACGAAAGTCATTTAAGGAAAATTAAAACTACACGAACCCTCAACTAATAGTTCCAAAAACTATTAAAAGCAATCTAAAGTAGGTACAACACAGGGTTAAGCAGGGTTGTACTTCCTGTAGTAGGTAGGTTCACCAGTATGTTTAAGTTCCACGTAAAAGGAGGCGAACTTCGAGATTTCTAGTCAATCGAGCTCAAATCCAGAAAGCTAGACTCCAGGCTGCTACTGAGGAATTCCTAGTAGAAAATCAACTAGCATAATGTGGGTGTGCTACAGGTACACCTCTGCCTTCTTCAGGGAATTGGAGCGTGATGTTACATGATGTTACGTGTCAGTTTAAAGTGTAACAAAGAATTTGTACCAATTAAAATTATATTGTTGCCGAGTGTTAATCAAATTCCGTTGCAGACCGTACAAGTACAGCAATCTTCACAAGAAAAATAATGTTGGTATAATTAACGTGCTTGTCAAATGGATTAGTTATGGATTAGGTAACTAAGCATGTTGAATTAATATTGTTAAATTGAGTGCAATTTCTTATTTGTCACCGTCTCTAGCTCAGAACGATTTTATGTGAGTTCCAAAATAACGAAAAAAAAACATATTTATTAGTAGTTTGGAACTTCCATATTGTTCTACATAAAACTAGAACTAAAATCATTCGTTGTTTGTCCTAGCTCCTCAGCAAGATATCCATTGAACCGATACCGGATTGCAGCCATCTTTAAAAATATAAATGAATGTTCAGATCATGAAATCAGATACTATTTTGAAACTGCCTATTTATGCTCGTGACTTTACATAATCTTCTTAATACTTATGATAGGTACCTGTATTGTTGATAATAAAAAATGAAGATTATTTACAGTTTGATTAGTTAAATTCAAAACCATGAAACTGTGACCTATATTACAATTTATTGGTAAATAAGGCGAGTACCTACCTACCTTAATAGGCACAAAAAATATATTTTTAGAGACCATTTAAAACAATAATCATATAACATTCCGTTTGCATTAGCTTCAAAAGTAGATATTACCATGAAACTGGTTTAAAAAATTATTGTTAGTGTGACAGATTTAATCAAGAAATAATAAACTTACACAACAGAACAATTGGAGGCGTGAAACGTGTGATTATAACGTGACATGAGGCAAAGGAAATCGTCCACTTGATTTCGTATTCAATTAAAAAATAATCAGTCAATCATAACATCGTTCTTGCATTTCCCGGAAGGATAGACAGAGACAGCACCTCACATATGCTCAGATTTCGGCAGTAAAGTTAAGATAAGTACGGACGCCAGCACATCAAGCTATCCCAAACTGTCAAATTTTCTCGATTGAATACGAACCTTATTCTCTTGTAATAAAATTGAAAAACTATCAAAGAAATTTGACGGATCGAACGACGAAATTTGGGCATATGTGGTAGCTCATAGCTGTACTATGTATTAGGAGGCAACCCTGTTGACATCAACGGAACACAAATCCAGAATCCAGGCCGTAACTAAGAAATTCCTGTTGGAAAAAACACAAAAACTTTACCCGACGATGTGGGGTTAAACCGAGAATCAAACAATTGCGCTTGCGGCGACTGGGCCACTGACACAGTGAAGCAGTTAGTCAGGAGCCACGAAATGACCACGAAGGTTAGGTCAGGACCTGATGGATGGTCTGCCACCCCCCGTTAATAGGTCCAGGGGCAACCGACTTGTGGACGTCTGGCGCCCCCCATACATCAGGACCACGCCATCAGGAGGTGGCGGCGCGTAGTAGGTATACCACGCGTGCCCCTCTGAGACGTCACGGGGGAAGTCAAACACCTTATTTCTCCCCTTGACCAGAGGAAACTCGCAGAAGAGAGCCGGCACCAGCCTGGGGTTGCGAAAGGATCGTACGTTCCCGCGACCCCCAGCGTTGGTGTAAACTGGAATATCGGGGTGGTTTTTAGTCAGTAAGAGTCTGACAGACCCTGTTTCCGGGTTCAGTATACTATCTGTGGCAGCGTATTTGCAACAGGAGATAATGGCGAAAATAACGAGATGCGGCGTCGGATGTACAGAACTAAGACGCTGCTCTTTGAGGGGTTAGTTTATGACGAGACATTCTTACTAATACGATAACACGAAGATTGTCGAAGACATTACAGCACACATCTTTTCCGGTTTCACTGTACCAATACCAACTAATACATCATACAAAAAATGCATCCAGAGTATCTGAAGAATCATAGCTCGTATCTGAAGAGCTCGTGACTAAATGAAACCGGCCGGATTTTTGTCAGTCGATATCCGTATAAGTAGTCAGAATCCTGAAAGTCTGACAACCAGTCCTTCTAAGAGGCACTGTGTTGGCCAATAACTGGGTTGTGGGGTGTCAGATTGGCAGCCGCTCCATGACGGGAAGCCGTCCTCAACATCGGAAAAAGGCTATGCTGATGATGACAAATAAATGCATCCAATATTCTTTGTTAGCTAATCAAACCAGCCATGTCCACACATGTCTGTTAGGTAATCCTTATTGGTTATTTTATTTTACAATGCAATTAATAAATAGTTTCACTGGCTCTGTCCCGGACGTTTTATGACGTGTACCTATGTCAACGACAATAACGTTATTGTAGGGCATCATAATATCATTTATTTTTAATTTAAAAGCGTAGTTTAGTTTGAATGAAAGTGGATGTGGAAATTACTTAGCTCTAAGTGGTTTTATGTGTGTTTTTCAGAAGGCTTGCCAAATAGTCGGAAGTAGTGAACAGGTTAACCAAGTTATTTTAATATTTATTTCAGCTTGAAGTCCCGAGAAGATATACTTCTGTTTATGAAATAACATATACCTACCTGGTTTACCATAAATGTCATGATTTATTTTTGTTAACAGGTATTTTCGGCTTCATACTACAAGTACGCTGCGAGAATGTGTATTACAAGTGAGTAACACAGCTTTTTAACTCATAGTCTGCAACCATAAGATTATTCTAGTCCATGTTCATGACCTTGTGATGAGCAGTGTCATTTTTTCGAATGAAGATGTCAAAATTCTTTAACACCCGAACTAGTGCGTTCGTCCTTGAGGACCATATAAAAAGCAAAAATTAAAAACAGGCAATTTGAAATTGTAATTTTGACTAAGTCCAAAATTCATCAATATTTTTTGTACGTTGTACGTGTTTTGTAAGTTGATTGTACATATTGCTACAAGTTTTCAACAAGGCGTCTAACCTTTGTTTGATTCACACTAACCTAGACTAATTTGACTTACATAGAGGCATGTTTCCTTATGTTTTATTTGAATTTTCAACACGAGTGATAAACACAACACATTAATGTGTGATATAATATTTAAAAAAAAACCCGTCACCATTTAATTTACTGACATAAGTACTTAGGTACTTAAAGGAAAACTCTTTAACTTTTAGTACCTAAAGGTTTGAAATTGCTGACTCTCCTTGAGCATGCGTAGTGGTTAATGCTCTTACCTTTTTAAAATGAGTACAGGCCTTTGCCCTGCAGTGGGACAGTAATAGGATGGTACTACTATTCTTACCATACCATTTACTTTGCAGCTATTCAGTCGTACGCCTGACCCCAACACATCCACTTCCAATGACACATAAATTTGACACATCACCAGGAGTAGAAGTTTTAAAGCACATGAGAATGCCCAATGACTCCATGGAGATGTTGGTGCCTGCAAAGTCGATGGACGAAATGCGCGAAGTCGCAAAAGTCAACGACATGCTTCTTGAAATACTACACCAGAATTATGGCAGGTAAGCTGAATTACCAGACACAATTTTACTCACTAGTTCCTTAAGGTTGCATTAGGTAGATAGGTATCGGGAATAAAACACAAAAATGTCAGTTGCAATTCTAATAAAATTTAAAAATAATGTTATTGTATTCAATCGATTTAGTTATAAGTAGACGGTGCTTATACGGTGGTTGGCCTGCTCTTTTAAGTCAGATGAGTGACATGGATTTACGATGAATACACTTCATATGCTTTATCAATCACAACTAAGTACCAAACACGTACGTCAATATTACCTACTATTAGTTAAGAGTGACTTCGTGTATTTCAAAGGAAGTTCCAGCTATGTTACAGACAATGATAAGTAAATAAATTAAATCAATGAAAAACCAGTCCCCTCGAAAGGTTATAAAAAGAGACCGTACAAACCCTTTATTATAATTGTAAAAAGAATCACAATAAGTTGAACAATTTACGCTTAATAATGCAACGACATATGCAGAACTTAGCGAAGTCCATATTTCTGAGCATTTAGCTCAGAAATATGGCCCCTTTGCTCTTCAATGTATTCGTCGAAAACGAATGAGTGAATGATTTTTTTATCTTTCTCAATTAGAGTTCTGGAATCGTCTCATCCTCTTCCCAGAAGAAGGGCTCTTCGTGGTTTCCAAATATACGAGTATAACTCATTCGCAGAAGTAAGTACCTATTTTATTTTAAGTTATTTTATATGTATACCATCTTAAAAAGATTTTAATCACATCTACATAGTATAACAATACTAGTGTCACATGTACGTTATTAAAATTAAGACATATTCTGATATTAGTTTATTGATGCGAGGTACCTAAAAATTGTGAGAATATAACTGAAATTAATCCTATTCTATGTAAAGCTATCCAAATGCCGTGATACCTTCTCGCCGAGCTAATCGAAAGTCTTTGTAAAACAACCTAATTAAATACGATGGTGATAGCAGTTACAAGAAGACTAAAAAAAATATTACTAAGCAGCAAAGATAACCAAACAATCGGTACATATTACTGTATGTCCACTAGATGGCGTCAGTAGTATTTTAAGGTAAACTATAAATAAATAACTAATGCTGGACAATCCACACAGCATCATCTAGCCCTAAGCTAAGCAGAGCTTGTGTTATGGGTACTAAATCACTGATATACTTAATACAATATTTTACATAGATAGATATTTTTATTATACCCAGAACACCCGGAACAAAGCTTTGTAGATCATATAAACATTTGTCCCAAGGCGGGAATCAAACCCGCAGTGCGTCACAGGCGGACCGTCGCCCACCGCGCCACATAGGTCGTCAAAACTTTTAAATACAAATAAATATTCTAACAAAACCAACGGCAACAGAACACACACATGCTCTAGGAAGCACTCACAGGGTGCTGGGACATAGACGCACAAACTGATAATAATATCATGTGTGCAGTACATGATTCCCCAGTTTTGAAAATGTTCGCCAGCATTTTCTTCATTTTAAGGTTTTTTTTCTGATGGTTTTACTTAAAACAGTAAAAAGTCATGAGAAAATCGCTCATTTCTATGTAAACCAATGACACTTTTGATTAAAACTTATACTTTACGTCTCTCATTAAAAATCGCGCTGGCTTAGGTAGAAATTATGATTTTGTACAGTTTATATAAAAATGAAACATAGAATTATAAAAGGAAATTATATAAGGAAATTATGTAATTACTGAACTCATGGTATCAGTCCTTTTCATTCTGGATATTAAAAAAAAAATAAAAAACTGTTCTTTCCTAGATTCAAAGGTTCATGGCAGAAGCGGCGCGAATGCACCCAAATTTGGTGCAGCTTCAGGATCTTGGCAAGAGCTACGAAGGTCGCAAGATGAAGCTCGCCAAGATATCAGCACAACCCGATGCTGGCAACCCCATCATATTCATTGACGCAGGTAAATGGTACTTCATGAAGAGATATTAAATTTTGTGCGCCCCACAAAATATAAAGACCATGAGTATTTTACTTATTATGTTTTCTTAGGTATCCACAGCAGAGAATGGGTAGCGCCGGCGATGGCCATGTACCTCTTCAACCGCCTGATCGAAGATCCCGATGAAATTCAAATAGGAGGAATGCTGGACGGCGTGGACTGGTACATCCTGCCCGTCGTCAACCCAGACGGCTATGAATACAGCAGATCCGGGCCTAACGTAAGCAAACAGGTTTTTTTAGATATCTTTATCAATCATTCTGTTAACTGATAATATTTTGCACAATTTGTTAACTTTCTTGGAAGAAACCTACACGTAATAGTCCCATTTAATAGGGGGTCCTATTACATGGGACTCAATCCTGACTGCGAAAAGTAGGAGAGGATATTGTTCCACGTATCCCTCTGCCTAAAGGTATTGGTAAGGTATACCTGCCACGCATCTGAAACTGTTCTACACTCAATTGGTTTTCGTTTACGTTTTAATTTAATATTTGGGATTATAAAATTCGAGACTTTTTAAAATATTGGATAGGTATATCATTTCAATTTTGCTTCAGAATCGCTTATGGAGAAAGACGAGGTCTAGAACCCCAGGCAGCAGATGTTATGGTGTTGACGGCAACCGCAACTATGGCTTCAAGTGGGCTGTGAGCGGAGTGTCCAATGATCCTTGCCACGCGGAGACCTTTGCCGGCCCCAAAGCATTCTCAGAGCCCGAGACACGAATGGTCAGTAACGTCATGATGGACAATAAGAATCGGATTAAGTTGTACGTATCTTTGCATTCGTACGGACAATACTTAGTATACCCCTGGGGATACACAGGAGATTACCTACCAAAAAAATGGAAGAAACTGGATGCAATGGCGAGAGCAGTGTCGGCCGCTGTCACGCAAGCTGGTGGAAAGCCTTTCAAAGTGTTGAGTGCGGGCAAGTGGTACCCAGCGGCCGGTGGAAGTGATGACTTCGCTTTCGGCGCTGCGGGGGTCCCTTACTCATATACGATGGAGCTGACTGAAGGATACGACTTCACGTTCCCGGAAAATCAGCTGCGTAAAGTTTTACCTCAGTTTTATGCAGGCTTCAAAGAATTTAGTGTGCGAATCAGGAAAGAATTTGGACATCAAAGGCAACATAAGTCGAACGAGAGTAAAGACTGATGACGTCATGATATAGGCTAAGACTTCACTGAGGGACGGTCTGCAAAAATAAGTTATTTCAATGATCATTCAAAGAAATGGATTCGTTGGCACGATGCTTAATAGTCATGTTTTTTGTTTGTTTATTTTTACATAATTATAAAATACAGCCCTTACCAGTCCGTGTGAGTATCCGTTTCGTGCGTTTTAATTTGAAAAACTTATCCGATTTACTCATATTTTTCTTTTTATTAATAGATTAGGTTTTTGGCTTCGTGAGCAGAGCTACGGATACACAAACAGGTTGCTAGTTTAATATAAAAATCACTTTGTGACAGACGGATAAAAGTGGTCTTACAAAGATTCAGTTTCAACATCGGTACCATAGAATGAGTAGGTACTTTTTTTTTTTTTTTTTAAATAAAAACATTGCCCCACACTAGGAATTTCTCCTGTATCGTGGGTGCGTTTACAAACATACAAACTCACATACACAAACAACCAGACCCGGAACAACTACCTGTAGGCCATACAAATATTTGTTCCGCGCGGGAATCGAACCCACGACATGCGGCGCAGCAGTCAATCGCTCAGCCACTGCGCCAACCGTGCCGTCAGACTTTGAATATCTCAAGAGCAAGTTATGTTAAGTAACACATTTAAAAGCAACGTCTAAAACAAAACATTATTTATTCGCAAATAATAACTAATTTGTCATCGATTATCGTATCAAAGTATTGGTTCAACGAGGCAGTCACATCCTGGACCGAGGTACCGACACGCTTTACATTGCAGGTTTATAGGTCCTAAGTAAGTTAGTCGTTTTGCCTTTTGATTTAAAATGAGCAATGTAATCTAAAGTATTCTGTAGGGTGCTGTGTATGAAACACTGATGATTACATAATATGTCAGGCCTGTTCTGTATACAAAAAGACTCATGAGAGAAAAATGTATGGTTAATCTAAAGATTGTGCTGGTTGTCATTTTATCAGCGGGTATTAACTATCCGCTGCATGCGCAAATATGAGTTTTTTTTTTAAACACTAGGCACACACAAGAAATTTATCCTGTGTCATGGGTGCATTTACAAACATACAATTATTTGTCCCGTGCGGGAATCGAACCCACGACACGCGGTGCAGCAGTCAATCGCTCAGCCACTGCGCCAACCGTGCCAATTTAACCTGGAGGAAGTGAAAAAAGCAGTTAGAAGTATGAAGAATGGAAAGGCTCAGATGATGTATATCCTCCGTCTGTTTAATACCTTTCATACGTCTACTAGAGACGTATGAAAGGTATTAAAGAAGACGGAGGATAAATGTGGCTGACAATATTCTTCAGTAAGTTGTTGTATGTGATCCCACAAGATTGGTTCAAGATTTTACTAGTACCCATATTCAAGAATAAAGGGGGTGAACTATCGAGGGATAAAGCACCTGTTACATAGTATGAAAGTGTAGAAGGTGAAAGAGAAAGGATTGCGAGAGGAGAGTGAGATTATCTAAAATCATGGTCAGTGGGTCGTCTCAGGAGCGGAGTGTAGGAGTTGGAGTATACACTTAGGGGCACTATGAGCTACAAAGAAAACAACAAAAAAAATTGTACAAAAAACATTTTTGGGACTTAAGTAGTCAATTTTTCGAAGTTTTTTTTTTATAGAATTCGACCATTTTTATTGCAGCATTTGATTAAACTTGTCCATAAAACCCATTTAGGGTTCAAGAAGTATGGCCCTACGAAGCACCGTTTCCGACTTATGGGTCGTTAACGTTTTTGTATTTTATATAAAATTATTAATATTTCCAAAATGGTAGCTCGGATGAGATTGTTTAGCAGAAATAAATTGTTGCTCTACTCAAAAGCCATGAGGTCATGTAAAAAAATTAGCAAAAATTTGGAAAAACCAAAAACTTCAAAAATTTGGCTAAGCCCCTTAGAATAGCCTAGCTAGCTGAATCGACGACCGGCACTTCGAAAATTTTTGAAGTTTTTTTTTTTTTCCAAATTTTGCTAGCTTTTTACATGACCTCATGGTTCTGAGTAGAGCAACAATTTCTTTCCCGAAAACAATCTCATCCGGGCTACCATTTTGCAAATATAAATCGTTTCATATAAAATAAAAATAAACAGTAAAAGGCTCATATCTCGGAAACGGTGCGTCGTAGGGCCATGCTTCTCAGACCCTAAATGGTTGCTACAGACAAGGTCAATCCGATACTGCTCAAAAATCGAAAAATTCCGAAAAAAAAGAACGGTAAGTCCATAGCGCCCCTAAAGCTACACTCCAACAAAAATCAGGTTGGGTTTATGCTAGGTCTAGAAATAATGGTTACCCACCAGTTGTGTATTATCCTATATATTATCTTCTTGTCAACGGGAAGTTCCTATGGAGTTATAGACTATATGTTTTGAATTATTTGCGATTATCAAAATGTGTCACATTGATGGCCGATCAAATCAATCAAATCAAATCAAATTATTTATTTGCATAATACAGGTAGAAAAAAGATGTTGCAAATAGGTATAAAGTGCACTGTATCATTACCTAAATAGGTGTGCAAATATTTATGTTCGAAAGCCGCTATATAAAGCTAAGATAAAGCTAATTATAATACATTCAGAATAATTACTACAAATGTCAAAGGATTTAAATATTAAATGTCAGAAGAATTATAATTCATGTCATAGTTATTAAAAATTAAATAGATTAAAATATTATACATAGTCAAATTTACAGTTTCTTATCAAACAAAATTATTACTGTATGTCACATTATTTTATTATTACATCACAATGATACTTAATTTATCTTACTTTAGGTACCTATCTATATCTTTATCCTAGTACTCCTTGACATTATAATAACATTTATTTACCAGTAGTTTGTTATTGTGAATGTTTTGGTCTTGGTCCGATGTTTTTTATTGCGTTGACATAAAAGCTTGATTTTTTACAGCTCAAAGGACCGTTGATTTACGTATTGGATATTAATTTCAACTTAGTACGAAACGTTATAAAACGCTCTACGTGTCTGAGAAAAAGGGTCTTGACCATGTCTGGACACACAGAATGACAGACAGACGGACAATGAAGTGATCATGTAACGGTTACGATTTTTCCTTTCGAGGTAGGGAACCCTAAAAAAATAAAGCTGACAGTGAGATGCGCTACATCAAACAAAAATAACTATAAATAACAAAACTAATAAAGACAGCACTGGCTGGCTTAAAGCGAGATGCGCCAACCAGCGATGGACTCACAAGAGTACTAAATGAACGAGCTCACAAGGAGGACCACAACAACGATAGCTGAACGACATTATATCGGTAGTGGGGTAAAACTGGATCAGAGCAGCACAGTATAGCGAAAACTTAAAGAAATTAGAGGAGGCTTAAACACTATTAAGAGATTAGGACTAGGAACCCATAAAAATATTAAATATTAAATGAATACATGTAAGTTTCATGTAACACTAGAATCACTAACTGACATTAGGTTAAGAACGAATATTTTGAAAATATTGTATAGCTCATAAAGGTATATATATACATATGATATTATATTATGACGACCGATGTGGCGCGGCGGGCGAAGGTTCGCCTGCGACGCAAGAGGTTGCGGGTTCGATTCCCGCCTTGGGACAAATGTTTGTACGATCTGCAAATATTTGTTCCGAGTGTTCTGGGTATTTCCTATGTATAATAAAAATATCTATCTATGTAATGTATAGTATTAAGTATATCAGTCATCTAGTACCCATAACACAAGCTCTGCTTAGCTTGGGGCTAGATGATGCTGTGTGGATTGTCCAGCAATATTTTTTTATTTATTTATATATATATATATATATTAAGGCGTTAGAGTTGAATGGCGTACGATTGTAAAGGCTCGTGTCAAGCAGAGGACTGGTGCAGGCTGATGAAGATGATGATAATATGACAATCAAAAATAAAAAGGTTCATTATGAATGCCATTTCACTCGACACTATATTATTTCGTAAATTTATTGTCTATACGGCGGCCAGCTACGTGCGTGCGATTGGCTACCTACTACGTTTGTCTCCAAATACGAACACGCATGTGGAAGAAACTTCTTCCTGATAATTAGGAACAAAATAAAGTTCACGATTGCTGGACGCTCATGTTTAGGCCATTGGCACACTGCACCGCATCACGCAGCGTAGCGCGGGAGTGCGTGTTCTTACGTTGTTTGCAAGTATCTGTGTTTGTATAGAAAACACGCGTAGTGCAGACACAGAAAACGCATTCACGCGCAGTGTTCGTCGTTCGTCGCCACGCACGTGTGTGTTTAAGTTGTTACCCACGTGCACCAATATTTTAGATTCTGGGTAACCCAAGATAATGCATTTATTAGCATACAATTTCAAAAATACTTATGGTTTCGTTTTAAGTTTTTATTCCATTTTCGAATATTTTTTTGACAGCATTCGTATTCCACTTGAGATTATATACTTTGCCGATCCCTGATCTATACAGTTATATTAATAGGCATTCCCATTACGGCTTAACAAGCTGATCTATAGTTATGGCACCGGATACAATTAGTTTTTCCGATTCCTAATTAATATCAACAATGTTCTGTTATCAATTGTATCTATCATTATTATCGTTCTATTTATAAATTACGAATTTGGGGAAATGGGGATGACGACTATCCAAGAATAACAAAGGGTGGATATTATATTTAATTATAGTAGAACACAGAATCTTCCCCGGCGAGTGCAATACAATATTAGGTATTGATCTTATAATCGGTCGTTTAAAGCTGTCTTTGTTTGTGCATACTCCATATCTATATATCAACATATCATCACGCTTGTTTTTCCCAAAGGGTTAGGCAGAGGTGTATCTATAAGTATACCTACATTTAGCCAGTTATGTTTATGTCTCATGTAAAAGAGGAAGAGCCTTTTGACATGCATTGGATATTGGATTCAAACTACTTCTAATGAATTCCCGATGGAAACAACTCAAATTCACCCTCTCATTCTCTCATTCATCTCATAAAACATTTTAAATGTCCTTTGTCTATACGAGTATAATACATACTTCAGTATAATTATGTGTTACACATAATGTAGACATTTAATTATACTTCAGTATAATTATGTGTTTCCCAATACAATCTAGTTAGATTGTATTGGGACTTATTTAGATTTGATTTGGGATTTATCTACGCAGATAGTTATCTGCGTGGATAAATTCAAAGAATTTAATTAGCCTATATTATTAAATAATTACAGCAGCACGGGTCGATAATAGAAGACAGTCTGTGGATGGGTGACCATTCATTACATGCCAAGGAAAGCACGATACGCTTTTGGTCAGAAGCCCGAAAGTCTAACAATCGGTCTTGCCAAGTGGTATCGTGCTCAGTAACTGGGCTATATAAGTCAGAAAGACAGTCATACCATCTAAAATACTGCATCCGGTAAGACTGGAACCAACCCCGACATAATAGGGGTTAAGGATAGGCAGCCTTAATTATTAGGGAAGATGACAAAAAAATAGTTATTCGTCCGTCAGGTTATTTAAAAAAATTGGAAACGTATTTTTTTTATGTTATCGAAGGATTACGACAATACATTGAGTTAAACTGTAGCGTGACGTCACACGTACGTAGATACCTACATGTGACGTAGCGAGTCCCCACTCCCCATCATTAATGTGTTTTATCTAATTCATTTTTTATTATTATGATACCGCAAAATATACGTGTACAATATTTTTTTATAATCTGACTGACGGACGAAATATAATTCTTTGTTTTTACCCAGGTTTCATCCCCATTATACCTTGTACCATCAGTTTTGTAATCTGACTAGATAATAGTGCATTAGATTGATCGGCTAGCTTCTATGTTTACCCGAGGTAAGCACACTATTTAGATAGATATATACTGTTCATTTTAAGTACATACCTATACCACACACACACTTATAATATACTAGCTGCGCCGCGCGGTGTCCTTGTGAAACTTACATTCATCAAACGCGCGAGCTGTCAAACGCGGGAAGTTAAAATAGTCTTCTCTTTCTTAGTTTTTTATTCCGTTAGAACCTTCTTAAAATAACAAACACAACAAAATAAGAATTAGCCCAATTACTTAGTCCATCCGTTCACGTGTGATGCCGTGACAAAGGGAAATAGGGATTCGTTTTTATTCAACATGTCCCAAAATTCAACGATAAGCCGGCACCAGAGGATGGACCTAGTTGGTTTGGTTCTTGATTAGAAAAAGTGTCATTATTTTTTTTTGTGGCTAGTTTTCCTAAAGTATTATACCATTTTAAAATCTAGGTTAGATGCGCTAATTTTTTTTAGAAAACTTGCCATAGCAGTGTCCATATTTTTTTTTTACACTACGATGAGTTAAAGTGTACTGAACGTTAAAATCTTTCAAAATTTTAGGGAAATCATTTTTTTGGTTGTTTTTTTTGTATAAAACTACGAAAATTCTGTAATTTTCAAAGATTATTGTGAATAGAAGTACTACTTAGGTTGCCGATACAAACAAAAAAACTGAAATATTTGAAAAATTGTGGTCATGGTAGTTAAAAGTGTCATAAGGGGTATACATTTTCGAAGAATTTCCATTTTTTTAAGTAATTAAAAAAAAAAAAAAAAGTAGAGGTATTTTTTTTTTTCTTTTTTTTTTTTTTTTTTTTTTTTCTCGAGTAGTCATTAGTAGGTCCATCCTCTGGTGCCAGCTTATCGTTGAATTTTGGGATATGTTGTATATGTATTTAGATATAACAATAAAGTTCTGTACGAGAAATGAAAATACTAAGTAATTCTTAAGTAAATTTTTACTTCATTACTTTTCTATATTGCCAGAGAGTAGGTATGTTAGTGATCGGCGACACGCGCTCGAGTGTTGGCGCGAGCGGCTACAGCAGCCGCAGTTTTCGCGCAAGCGCGTTGTCGAAGCCGTTCTGCCGCACTTTGAAGCCTGGTTGAAAAGAGGGGAGCGCATCTCTTACAGGCTCACGCAGGTGCTGACCGGACACGGTTGCTTCGGTGAGTACCTGAATAGGATTGGGCGTGAAACCACGGCAAGTTGCCACCATTGCGGAGGTGACCTAGATTCTGCACAGCACACGCTAGAGAAGTGCCCTGCGTGGGCCTCCGAGCGGCAGTTCTTGGTCACCAAGATCGGGCGAGACCTGTCTCTGCACGCAGTAGTGAGGGCTATGCTGGCGGAGAGAGAAAACTGGAGGGAAGTTGCCTCCTTCTGTGAGACCGTGATGGTCCAGAAGGAGGCCGCCGAGCGGGATCGTGAGCGGGCCGATCCCGCTCGGAGAAGAAGGCGTCGAGGAGGCAACCGCCTTAACGCCTAACATGCCGAAACCCCACCTGCATCATTTAACGCAGGTGGGATTTTCGGGTCACGGGTGCTCAGAGTGGGGACTCTGATCGCCCAACGAATGACCTTAGGGAAGGACGGCGGCATAGTGATCACGTGTCGCCGTGGATGGGATGTGCCTTAACCTTAACAGGCGTTGCACAGAGGGGGTCCCGGAGTGGTCTCTTAAGAGGTAACGGGGCCCCTTCCATGTGCTGATGGTGATCACCGGGGTGGTTTTAGTGAGGTAAGAATCCCACACTCCCTGGTCTTTTCCCCAAAGTCCAGGCGCCTTTTGAAGGTTTCCCCCCGTTAGCAAAAAAAAAAAAAAAAAGGTATGTTAGTGATATTAGTCGTTTGTCAAGCATGATATTTTGTGTTATCTTCATGTTTGTTGGAGTAAACCTGTAGATATCTTGCCCCTGTTTAATAAAAGTGGAGTAAAGTTACAACCTAGAGCAAAATTTAACCAACTTTACCTTACTCCACGTATGTCATCCGACTTGTGCAGACTAGCATAAGTTAATAGGCCTCTTATTAAAGGAATAACAAGGCAGGTTATAGGTATTAACAGATTGAGGATTGCACAAAATGTTGTGCAATCCTCAACCTGTAAATATCTTGCCCCTTTATTGATAAACGAGGAGTGCAGACTGGCATTGAGATACAGGGCTCGTAAAAAGAAATGATAAGGTGTGTCCGGAAAAAATTGAAATGTGGTAGGTATATTATGTAAGTAACAGAAAAAACGTTTTTAGTAAAATAATTACCTTATTAGGCTAATTGGTACTTAAGATTCCAGTACATGATTTTTAAGTAGTTTTCAATCAAATAAATTTACGACAATTTCTTTATGGCAATTTAAGGATAAACAGAAGTACGTCTTTGGTACATGTGTAATTATTAGGGTTCCTACTTACCGTTACGGTCGTTGGAAGAGAATCCCTTGTGGCCTGGATCGAAGACACTTGCGCGGGCGCAGTGCGCTAGATCATACGGTAACGCGCACACGCGCGCGCTCTAGTCGACAATATTTTTATAACACGTTTTTTTAATTGAAATAAGAAAAAAAAGACTCGTGAATATAGTTAATTAAGTGTGCAGTTATGGCGCTTTTCTTAATTATGTTTGGTGAGTACTTTTTTTAAAGAAAGTTTGGTTATGAAGATAGAAAGAATAACATTTTAGTAATAAGTGTAAGGAATAAGAGGGTGCATTTAATCCTGAAAATGTATTTTACTTAATTTATTTTATTACTGGTGATACTCTTCATAAAGTTCAGGTGGATGTACTCACCATCACTAGATGTGTAAACGAAGCAAAAGGAGTATGTCAGGATCGTAGCAGATGGCGTTCTGTAGTATCTATCTACTCCCATGGGAAAAAGGTGTGAGTTTATGTATACATGTATGTCTGTATTTTACTGAAGAATATGTGGTGAGCTAGAATACGTCATAGGTGTGACAGATATATTTTATTTTGACAAATACTTTAAGCACATAAATGTACGGAGGTGGCCTTTATGCCATAGGAATTTTGTACCTATCAACCTTTGGGTATGCAGAGACAAACAGTGGTACTGTGTGCTAGGGTGGTGATGGTATTGGTATACAGGTACACCTACCTATATTGTACATGTCCACTTATCAAAGATAATATAGGTGCATCGACATAAATACCACACAGGCAGCGGGAAGCCAAGCTTTACAGCTGTCAAATTAAAAGGTTAGTTTAAGGGAATGCTGGAAGGGTTAAGTTGTGATGGCATAACAATGAAAACGCCACTTCTTATACATAAGTTAAGTCATGGAAAACGATTGCTTGGCAAATTGAGTATATAATACTTTAACTATGTGAATATTCAAATCACAACCGTCATTTTTTGACAGTCTTATGAAATGGTTATAAAGTATCTCAATCTGCTGAATACTTAATGCCCTGGCTGTATTTTTCCAAATAATCTGCCTAGACTTTTCTTAACTGTTCTATATTGGAGTCGGCTCTCAGTCTAGCCAGATTCAGCAGAATTTCATTACAGAACGTCAGCTTATTTGACCTCCGAACCAGACATTAGGAAACATTATACTTCTTGGCAGTACAGATTGTCAGACTTTCGAGTTTCTAATTGTCAAAGATAATCGTATGTTTGCGTATGTGAGTTTGAATGTTTATAAACGCACCCACGATAAAGGATAAATTCTTAATGTGGGGCAAAGATTTAAATAAAAAAATAAGATATACAAATTACTGTTTAACGTGATTTCCGAGACACAGACCGGTCTCCGTACGTAATATATTGTTACCCATCATGGACCGACCTCAAGAAGCGTCGCTTATTATAAATCTACCCGTGCGACTGTTACCTATTAACTACTTAGCCATCAGCCCTAAATTGATTTCAAAATGTTTCCAAGAAGTTTAATTTTTACATGAAGCAACAGCCGTGATAAAAATACCTACCAACCTATTGATAAATCCTACTAGGTACCTGACGCAAATTATTTAACAAGAAGGATACACCAATTACCGGATACTTCCGCCCTCATGCCATAAAAGTGCCGCAATAATTTCAATGGGACTTTTTATTACAGAATTCAAATTAACTTCCCACGAACTAATATGAGATCAAAGAGCCCTCTCAATACAACTTTAATTTCGTACCGACCAATGCAGCTAATTTCAATGGGAAATGTTCCGATTTTATTAAATTAAAATCGTCGGGGATTCTCCATCAAAGGGCCTGTAATGATGTCAATTGCTACGAAATTGGTCTTAGAGCTGAAGCCGGATCACATCTCTGAAAAGAGAGCTCAATTACTTGAAGCCAAAGAAAAACGATAATTGACACCACAAATTAAAGAATCGTACCACGCAAATAATCTGCCCTCTGAGAGTCGTGACACAAATATCGCGGCCCAACGTTGAGGGTGGGCATACACCTTACAACAGTCAGCGTTCATGTGGAAAGATTCTTATCGCATTTTGTTTGGATTCACGATAGAGGACTTGCAATTAGGGGGTTTGAACTGACGACCCGACAGATTGTGCGTTTGAATCTATTTGATGCAGGACTGTAGTAAATTATATTTAGTAACTTAGTACATGGAATATTTGCAACAAATACAACCTAAACAAATATAAACATATTCGACTGTTATCAGATTACAAGTGTTCACGTTTGGTGACAGACAAGAATATAGGATGCAAGTAAGAATAGTACACTGTTAATACAAATTCAAATTACGCCAACAAACAGCAAAATAAACTAGATTGAAAACTACATTCTGAGAATAATTATTACCACTGACTCGAGGTATTATATACGTTAGCTTATAAACTACTAAACTGATATTTCATGGCATAAGGGTCTTCATACTTAACCCTAATGCCATAAAATATCAGTTGTAAATTTAAGGTAGTTTCCTTAATTAAACGCTTAAAGATAAATTATCTTAAGCCCCAATGTATGTTTACTGTTTACTCCATGCGGAGGTAATAATTAAAACAACAAGACAGTGACGCACAAAAACATGCATTTAAATAAATAAAATATTGTAAACAGCTACTTAAACATTCTTATAAAAATAGTCTTATCCATACCTACCTAAGTTATCAATGGTATCTGGTAATGGTACTGAGTCTATAAATCTTCCAGCAAAGATAAGCGCTTTGGAAATAATTGTACCTATATCTTCGGAAATACGAATGCACGTATATAAGATCTAATTACTGTTTACAAGAGCTGTTACAACTATGGAAGAACTTACCTACCTACTCAACAAAATTTTGAGTATAGATATCAAAAGCGAAACCAAAAAACTTCTTAACACTTTTGAGTGACGTATGACTAGGTGTCACCAGACTCGGTAACCCCACTGAGAAAAAGCACCATAAAAATACGAAACAAACTATGGTAGGTGTACTATAACAAAGCGCGGCATCGGCTGTACAGAACTAAGAAGCTTCGGCTCTGTAAGCGGTGAGTTAATGACACGAAATTCTTACTAATACGGAAACATGAAGATTGCCGAAGCGCACAACTTTCCCGGTCTCACCGTACCAATACCGTCTAATACAAATAAATGCATCCTACATTTTCTGTTAGCTAATCAAACAAGCCATGACCACACATGTCTGTTCATCCTTATTGGTTGTTTCATTTTATTTTACAATGCAATTAATAAAAGGTTTCGCCGGCTCTGTCCCGGACGTTTTATGACGTGTACCTATGTCAACGACAAATAACGATATTGTAGGGTAATAATTTATTTTTAATTTAAAAGCAGACTTTGTTTTGAATGAAAGTGGATGTGGAAATTAGCTTTAAGTGGTTTTCCGTGTGTTTTATAGATGGCTTGCCAAATGGTCTGCAATGATAATTTGAATAGCGGGTTAACCAAGTAATTTCAACATTTATTTCAGTTTAATACCCCGGTAACGTAAAGCGAAGATATACTTCTGTTTATGAAATAACTAATACGTGGTTTATCATTTATAATGTTTTTTTGTTAACAGGTATTTTTGGCTTCACATTACAAGTTCGCTGCGAGAATGTGAATTACTCGTATAAGTAAGTATGCCCACTTTTTAACAGCTAGTCTGCAACCAAAAGACTTTTCTGGTCCATGAGATGAGCAGTGTCATGTTTTCAAATACTTGCAAAACAGATAGACAATTGACATGATTCTTGAAATACTACACCAGAATTATGGCAGGTAAGGTTGGTATAGTACATATCTGCAGTAATGTATATTGTATATCTCTTTTTCTAGATGGAATAAATAAATAAATTATCCTGGACAATCCACACAGCATCATCTAGCCCCAAGCTAAGCAGAGCTTGTGTTATGGGTACTAGATGACTGATATACTTAATACAATACAGTACATAGATAGATATTTTTATTATACACAGTAAATATCCAGAACACCCGGAACAAATCTTTGTAGATCGTACAAACAATTGTCCCAGGGCGGGAATCGAACCCGCAACCTCCTGCTGCTAGATAGCTGAATTACCAGACAAAGTATCATTGACCAGCTCCTTAAGATCTCATTAGATATGTAGGAGCCAATGGCTGTAGGCACCGTACTCTATAACTTTGTTGATGTTGGTATCGTTATGGAGTACAGCGAAAAAAAACACAAACTTAGTTTAAAATTATACTAAAAGGTACAGGTTTAAGTATTAGTGGCGATTCTTTCTCTCGACCAGTGGTTAGTTCCACAGTTGAAGTCTAACTCGATGTGACTTGCATGAAAAGTTATAATTATAGCGTAATATTTGTGACGCACGACATCCATGTAGGTTGCTGCGTTCGCAAAATATATGTACGGTCGATGAGACCGTATAAGATAGCTGTATTGGAAATGAAGCGCAAAAATGTCAGTGGCTACTTAAAAAAATAAAGATAGATTTTATTTAAATTTTCTCGATTTATAAGGTGAATTTAAATGACGATAAACTAGCGTAACACACTACGAATCTGCCATACTTTGTGTTATAAAATGATTATTATTTATTACATTATTTTCTTGGAATAAGTTAGGGTGACTATGTGATTCTAATTGAATGGCCTCGGGGGAAGCACAAGCTAGGCAAGCATGCTTTAGGCGATGCGTTGTGAAATTAGCAATTAATCATTTAAATCACCCGAATAGGTATATGTTATAAATGAAAATGCTGCCTCTTAGGTTGTGTTCCATCTGGAATTTCTCAGTAGCCGCCCAGAAACTTTGTGAATTTGTGCCCGATAGATGGCAGTAGTAGTATATGAAATATAGGCATATTTCACCAGATTTATTAAAGTCTAATGTCGAATAAAATCGTATATAAAACACCTTCAGCGAATACAGGCGATATAAATTGAATTAATTATAAATTGAAAAAATAGAAAATGCATTATTATTAAGAAAACATATTTATTCTATGATCAAATATAGACCGTGAAAAACCGTTTCTTTACAATTCTAAATTAAATTATATTAAGTTAAACAATTTTACGCCTAAAAATGCAATAAATATGCAATGCCTAAACAACCAAATGCAGAAATAAGTGAAGTCTACTATTCTACTATTTTTGAGCTAAAATGCCCCTTTGCTACTTAATTCCTTTATCTTAAATGAATGATTAAACGTTATTTTCTTTTATATTTCTCAACAAGGCCTCTGGAAATGACGACTGATCCTCCTTTCAAGTCTACGACTCCTCTTCTTCTCGAAAAGAGGGTTCTTCGCGGTTTCCAAATATTTGAGTACAATTCATACGATGATGTAAGTATTTAAATTATATTATAGGTATGTAAGCCATTTTTAAAAGCTTCTATCTAGTACAACGAGAGTAGTGCTCAGTATTTTAATAATATTTCATATGCATGATCATCACATTACCGGAAATACTGACCTTTATCTGACCTTAGTCTGTTTATGTGAAGTGCCTGAAAAATATGACAAAATAATGATTATTGAAAGTGGATCTCAAATTAATCGCATTCTATGTTAAGTTTTCCGAAAGCCGGATAATAAAATAGCCGGATCTTACCCGGATATTTTGTTATCCGGCTTTTCAAAGTCGTTTGTGGAATGACCAACAGCTACAGAACACACATGCATATTTATGACATGAACACACGCATATATATTTAAAAAGTATAATAAATGAAAATATTAAAAAAAAAAACTTTGTTGATCATTTTCAAGTATTGCAGTGCATGGGATATACCTATGTACGTGTATGTGAATATAATTTATACATTGTAAGATGACTGATTTGCTACAATAATAGTGGTTGCAGTACTGATCTCCTTGCTAGGTAACTGTATAACCTGGATGGAGGAGTGACAGTTCCAATGTCCAGTGAAATTCCCCATGGATTACAAGAATTTGGATTTCTTTATTTATTTTTAGGAACTTTTACACGGACGTGTATGTCAGTCCCATCCTATCTTATAACATTTTACTTACTACAAAAATATGATATAACTAAATGTAGGCAAAAAAAAAAAACAAATAAACTATTGCTTTCTAGATTCAAAAGAACATGGAAAAATCGGCACGGAAGTACCAACATTTGGTGCGATTCCAGGACCTCGGAAGGAGTTTCGAGGGTCGTAAGATGAAGCTTGCCAAGATATCAGTACATCCCGATGCTGGCAATCCCATCATATTTGTTGACGCAGGTATATGGTGCTTCATTACCGTGTTCACAGCATAGACCACAGCGCCCGGAATGGCCGCGGCGGTAGCGTATGTAGAGTACTATTAGAATACGCACCGCGCGCACGTGCATTAAGCGCTTATTTTGAAAGGGAATGCCACTAAAACCCGTCAGTTTCTGGTCGTTATTATTGTATAGTGTAAGTAAACGGTAATACGCTTGGTCAAGTGCAGAAAGTATTTACAATGCCGTCTTTAGCAACGGTAGTCGAAGCGGCAAAGTTTGTAATATTGTGCGCCCTACAATATATAACAGCCAACAGTATTTGACTTATTATGTTTTCTTAGGTATCCACGGCAGAGAGTGGGTGGCACCGGCGATGGCCATGTACCTCTTCAACCGCCTGGTCAGTGACCCCGATGCCATTCAGATAGGAGGAATCTTAGACGGCGTGGACTGGTACATCCTGCCCGTCGTCAACCCAGACGGCTATGAATACAGCAGATCCGGGCCTAACGTAAGCATACAAGTTTGTTTTGTACCTAGTCTCATGTAATAGGGGGTCCGATTACTTGGGACTCGAACTTAATTGTGAAATGTGAGAGTGCGATAATAAACCTCTGTCTAATCCTTCGGGAAATACAGCCGTGATATTGTATATGTACACCAGTCAAGCACCATTGGTACACATAATTCGCACTGCTAGATTAAAACTGAGACAACTCAAAATACGAGATTGTTTAGTTACAACTCCAAAATACTAATTTATCAATAGAAAGTACTGATTCCTAGCCCCATTTAATATGCAGTGACATTCTACAATATGTTAATGACCTACTATAAAATTACGTTTCAACTTGTCTTACAAAATCTAGAAAAATGGGTATTTTTCATCTGAGTACTGAAAAAAACAGTTTTTGGAGTTGTGTCAGTTTTGATCTAGGTGTGCGATATGTACCACGCACCTCATACTGTTTTACACTCCATTCGTTATACGTTTAAGGTAAAATGTAATTTTTGACATTTTAATGATCGAGGATTTCACAAATAATACATATATGTGGGCTTAGAGGCTTCAAAGAAGCGGTCGTATACGCTAAATAGTCTATCTGAATAGTAAAATCATTATAATTGTCAATTTGGCTTCAGAATCGCTTCTGGAAAAAGACGAGGTCAAAAACCCCAGGCAGCAAATGTTATGGTGTAGATGGCAACCGCAACTTTGACTTCAAGTGGGCTGTGAGCGGAGTGTCCAATGAAACTTGCGACGACGAGAACTTTGCTGGCCGCAAACCACTTTCAGAGCCCGAGACACGCATGGTCAGCAACATCATGATGGACAATAAAAAGCGGATTAAGTTGTACGTATCTTTGCATTCGTATGGACAATTCTTATTGTACCCCTGGGGATACACTGGAGATTTCCTTCCAAAACGATGGAAGAAACTGGATGAAATGGCGAGAGCAGTGTCGGCCGCCGTCAAGCAAGCTGGTGGAATGCCTTTCAAAGTGTTCACTGCGGGCAAGTGGTACCCAATAGCCGGTGGAAGTGATGACTTCGCTTTCGGCGCTGCGGACATCCCTTACTCATATACGATGAAACTGACTGAAGGATACGACTTCAGATTCCCGGAAGGACAGCTGAATAAAGTTTTACCACAGTTTTATGAAGGTTTTAAAGAATTTGGTGTACTAATCCGTAAAGAATTTGGTCGTCATAAGCCAAATACGGAGATGTTGATGGGGATTGATGAAGTCATAACATAATCTACGACTATCTAAGATGGAAGGGAAATCGACTCTCAAACTAATACCATGAGTTCAGTACATGATTTTGGACCTCCTTCTTGTAATTAAACATCTTTCTTTTTAATTAAAAATCTGATTGGCTTACATAGAATTGATGCTATTTACTTACGGTTTAAAGAAAAAAAAACTGAATAAAACGTATTAAATTTGAAATAGCTGTCGAAAAAATTTCAATGCTGGGTCCACAATCATGTAGGCTCTAAACTCATGGTATTTGAGTTGAGACTTGGTTTGAGAGTCGACGTCCTTTCCACTCTGTATAGTAAATAAGAATAAAATTATAAAACGCATTTGTTTTATTGATTTTCGTACATTTTATTGCAGTCGCAATAATTTCCAGTCTTTCTGATAAAAATGTTAACACCCGAAGCTTTGTAGAAATTCAAAAATCGAAAATGAATTCAGTTTTATTTTGCTTGGTAACTATTTTTATTGGTGCGTCATTTACTAAATTACTACTTGGCCCTTTATACTTAAACGTATGACTTACAATATGCTTTAATATTTGAATTTTAGTAAATGTCCATGAAAACAGAGCTACACGATGTGGGTAAGTAATATCTACCTACTTATTTGACTTGGTTTAATTTGTACCTTATCTAATTAAAAAAAAAACAAATCAACATCCATTACAAAGATTGAAGTAGCCCCAGTAAGTTTATTTATTTATTTAATAAAGTTGGAAGACTTACAGCTAAGAAACAAAAGAGAAAGGTATACATAGTCGACAGAAAGCTAAAAAACACGTCCTCACGTGTAGAAATAGACGGGATATTCTAAAGTGAGCACACAAAGTAACATAAGATATATAAGACAACCATTCAAACTATTCGGTTTACAATTTTTTATTCGACTGAGTTTACGGTTAAATGACTAATTGAAAAAATTGAGGCTTAACAACCTCCTAGCCGAATTATAAAATATACTTGGGTTGGGGCTACACGCTTCTTCCCTTGGTGTCTACTTCACAACAATATTGAGACCAAACCGATTAATAGTTAAAAAAAAACTGTGCCATCTAAAAATAAACTTTAGTAAAGTATTTCAATTTTGAAGGGATCAGGATTCTTATACCTATTATAATTTACATTTAAGTTTATGTACAGTTGCAAAGATACAAGACCTTGCTATGAACAAATGCTGACAACTCTACTGGATAGAGATGAAGCTGCGTGTATAGAAGACGCTGCTATCGGCGCCAGCACTGTAAGATAAACTGACAAATTTTCTTCTCCATCAAAGTAAGACCTAGATTAACATTTTGATCCATTTTTGGGTGAAGCTTGCAGTTACCAATCTCGTGAATTGAGTATGACTATCTTGACGAGGGTAATCACAGAATGAAGATTGAAAAATTGCAATTTTTTTTATATGTTGTACAGATCAAGTTCTTCAATCCTATCAGACAGACGTGTGGCTGGGCAGTTTGCTCTGCCACTTCTTTTTCCCCGCAAAAGCAATAGGAATTGTTGAAGGGTAGGCTTTTGGGGGACTGTCTTATGTAAACGTTTAGACGTTCAAAAAGTGCTGATTCTCAGCATAATTTGAATTAATAAACTTTGATGTTGATTTTGCAGTTTGTACGTCTCAAAACTATTTACTATAATGTTCACTTTGACATTTTGCGATTATAATTACCATTCGAACGTTACGCATCAGTTAAATTAGGGATACAATATCCCCAACGAGATACAGAGCAGGAGTAACTTGATTGACTAACACTAAGGGCGTGAGTTTTCACATCACTTACAAAATGCATTAAAATCCTACAGTGTGGAAGGGATATGATTCTGTACCACCGGGGGTTGTAATTATTTGACGCTTTTTCCTAATTTCATGTTTCTTTACAGTGTTTTTTTTTATTTAAACCATAAAAAACATTATTTCTACCTAAGCCAATGAGATTTTAATGGGATATGTAAAATATTACCTTTCTTATCAACAATCTCACTGGGTTTATTTTAAGTAAAAAACACGTCTGAAAATAACGAAAATATGAAAAAAAAGCTAGTCGTGGTCTAGAACCACGTACTGAACTCATGGTGTCAATTTGCGTGTCAGCTTCGACCCTGTATACTTTTTTCAATGTCTAAATCCTCCTTTGTTTCCTACTATGTACCTACACCGTTTTTGTTTATCACTCAAGCTGCTCCCGGTTTTACCCGCTCCTGAAGGTCGTAGCGTGATGTTAAATAGCCTATATCCTTGCTCAAGAATGGGGCTACCAAATGCAAAAATAATGATTCAAATCCGACTTGTGTGCCTATAAACTTGCTCAAGAATGGGGCTAGCAACATCAAAAATAATTATTCGAATCCAACTAGATTCGATCTAGAGATTAGCGTTTTCAACAAACAAACAATCTCTTCAGCTTCTGTACCCATAGATGATAAGTAAAGTAAAATACACTTCGCTTAAGTATCGGATAATTTTAATTGTGATCAAATTACTAAAAATTGTTATGTTTACAGGTGACAATATTTCTGAAGGCCCTAAGGGAATACTGTGGTACAGTATTAGACCTAGTAAGCGAGCGTATGACGTATGAAGGCAGATATTTGTATGAGGTATACAAACTAGTTACTAAGTTTGGTTACATTTCCCAGAAAATACTATTTATTTCATGCACCGCACTTATAAGGTCCTAAAACAATCATTGACCTCGCAGTGCCATCCTCCCTCTTGCCCTTCATCATCATCATCAGGCCATATTAGTCTATAGCGCTCTGTCTTCAGCTTGCCGCATCCAGCATCTGCCTGCAGTCTTTCGCAGATCGTCATCCCACCTGGTGAGAGGACGTCCTTCTTGTTTTTGTTAAAAAACGTTGCCCCACACTAGGAATTTCTGCTGTGACGTGGGTGCGTTTACAAACACTTAATGTCACATACACAAACAGCCAGACCCGGAACAATTACCTGTAGGCCATACAAATATTTGTTCCGTGCGGGAATCGAACCCACGATACGCGGCGCAGCAGTCACTGCGCCAACCGTGCCGTCAAAACTCGTCCTACACTAGCCTCCTGCCCTTACTTCAATCTATTAAGGGTTAGCGCAGCATTTGTTTTACTTCGCCGTCTCTTTGATCTTCTTGTTACTATGTCCATTCATATTCATACTGATTATTTTCCTCCCGACATGATCTTCATTGACCTGAGTTACAACATCTATAGGTTATTTTGAACAAAGATAATAGTAGCTCAACTGAAAAAACGACGACCGAGAAAGTTACGACACCAAAGCCGGTCATCATCGTAGAGGCTGGCCAGCAGGGCGGCACGGAGTCTGTAGGGCTGGCACTATACTTGATAGAACAGCTCGTGGCGTGCCAGGAGCACGAAAGCTTGCTGCGACGAGCCACGTGGGTGGTGCTGCCCTGCACCAACCCTGATGGACAGGAGTACTCCAGATATGTATGTAGCTTAAATGTTCTTTAGATTTAAATTATTTCATTTTATGGTATGTCATCAGAATTTATTGTCGTTGCACCCGAAGTGGTAATAGAGCCGAGAGTCCCATGATAAATACTGACGCGTATCAAACAACGTTAATTGACAGCGAGGAAATAATGAATAAAACTACAAAAGCTAATTATTAACATATGACTGTGAGAAATGGCTTCGCGGATATTAATCGTTACGTGTGCCGTGCCTTCGCATTTTGAACTACGACCGCAAGAAGAAAAACAAAAATAAAAAGTCTTAATAATTTAAGTAAAGTAAATAAAATAATGTTAATTTGTTGTCATAAAAAAATAGTTTGATGAAATATTGTGTGATAATTATTACACTTAATTTATTTACGTAGTTTATGTAATCACTCAATTTATAGTAGCTTTGCCGAAAACCAAAAAGCGTACATCTCTGAGTAGCTCCCACTTACAGAGCCGCACATATTGATAACGTGAGTTCAGTAAATGTTTCGAGCCCCCCAAGAACGTTACTTATAACCTTTCATCGGCTTTTATTTATTTCTACATTTTTTCTGATGTTTTTTTACATTAAATTAAAGTGATTTCAATATAACCCAAGAATTTTTTTATGAAAAAAGTAAATTAATTATTTTATTAACGATGACTAAATGATGATTTTGTCGTTCTTTTACAGTTTAAAATTAAAATAAACACTTGAAAAAATAGTATAGAGCCGAAAAAAATTAAACGCTGTCCGCTGTCAAAAATTAGGTACTGAACTCATGGTATCAGGTTATGGCTCGATGTCTCCCGTCCACCCTGTATGTTTTCACATGTGGGCAATAAGAGCCAACCATCGTTGGTTGGCAAGAGTGTTCAAAAATACATTTATTTTTTGTTTCTAGAGTCAAGTGGCATGGAAAAAAAATCTAAGACCCTCAGAAGACCAGTTAAGCTACGGTGTAGATTTAACACGAAACTTTGACACTCGATGGAGTTTATGCGAGAAACACGAATCCGGATTCTCACCAACATACCCTGGCCCCTCAGTTGCTTCAGAAAATGAGACTATTTTCATCAAGAGCGTTATTCAAAAGTATCAAAAAGATGCGAAAGTGTATCTTTCAATTAAACGCGACGGCCACGCTATTTACTACCCATACGCACATAAGATAGAGAACAACCACAACACGACGCTACTGCACCGAGTGGCAGGCGAAGTGGCCATGCGAGTCAACCAGAGAACTTCAAGTGTCCATTTGTTCGAGAACATGAGCCTGTATGATTCGGAGGGTAAGCAGCATTGCGGGCATAGCGTCGACTTCGCGTACGACAGCGGCATCCCTTTGTCCTACGAGATGCGAGTGTTCCTCGGATCAGACAGCAAAATAATGTCCAAGTTCCAACAAATGCCGCGAGGTTACGACACATCTCTGAGAAACGGATACTTCAGCGGGATACGAGAAATTTTTAACGTACTGTTTAACGAGAAGAAATACGGAAAAGTTGAATAATAAACCTTATTTTTATTATACGTTGGGTCTGCTTTTAATCGCTCCTTCGAGTGAATTACCTATGTATGCGGGGCGTACATTACAAGTATATAAGACGGAAAACGCAATCGGGCCCGAGATATCACTATTCAGATTCCCTCAAATTATATGCTCCAAATCGAGCATAAAAATCTTCAACTGGGTCAAAATTATGTACTGGGATCGGCATCTATTACGATACAATATTTATTTAGTACATAATGGTGTATCTACGTTGGAGGAGTCACTTTTCCACTTTTCGGTAGGATGTCGGTCATGCGCGGTAGAGCGCCTGAAACGCGCTTGCGCTAGGGGTGGGGCCCAGTAGCCGTACAGCCCGCTATCATTCTGTAGTCAGCCACAGCGGCGGCACCGCGCTTTGCTCTGACCTCTCTCCCAGTACCAAGTCCTTCGAGTACCTCTCTCGACTCTAACTCGAACTCTGCCGCCGCTCGCGCTTAAATTCAAAACATTTTTATTTATTCGTTTCTTTTCACATTTCACATTTAATTTCTAGTTCACGTTTAATTTGTAGTGTCTTTTTTATTTATTTGCTGGTTTTTAAAAAATACTTCAAGACTTAAAATTTATTAAATTCATTTTTTGTAGTTCATTAATTTTGTGTTTTAAATAAAAAACAAGAAAACCGGGGTCTTCGGGTGCTTCTCGTCGAAGGTAAGTAAAATTTAGGATAGATTTTTTCAGATGCAGCCGGAGGAGACTTTGAAATTGTAGTAGTAAGTAGTAGTAACATAGGAAGAGGAAAACCGATGTTTCGAATGGGGCGGAAGGCGGTCCCGTCGGCAACAGGTTGGCGCCGAGCGCCGGGCGGCGGGTGCGGAACGGAGCCTTGTGCCGCTTGCAGAGCTCTGCAATTCTATTAACTGTTAAACTCCCCAGATAGCAGCCTTTAGCGCTAATTATCAACGAGGGGCTTATAATATTAAATTTCTTGCCGTTCTCGCCGAAAATTCCGCTAAAATATAACTTTTCTGCAATTTGAACCGGGGAAAATAAATTGCACGGCCTTTGTCGTGTTCTTGACGTGTTTTGCGATTAAATTCGGGTTTTTGTTACTGAAAGTAACTGGGAAAAGGTTTGAAAGACTTTGGAAAGCATTTTTATGTGTAAAGTCAATGGGAAAAAAGTACCTAAATCAGATGAACCTTTGTTCAAATATTGAATCGGTTATTTCAATGAAATTTTACGGGAATTCTTATGTGAATCAAGAAAAAGAATTAGAATTTGCGTTTTTGGCTATTAAACTAGTAACGAAAACCATTCTAACGGTTTAAAGGGGAAATATACTTAACACCCTCTTAAACCTTCCTTTTTTGGGCTTTTCACGGTAAAATATACTTAAAATAAATACTTACAAAAAATATGATAAAAAATTATTCAAACTAAATAAAAGTCAATTAAATTGATCTCAAAAAATGTTCACGTATTTTATCAGATTTATTCTGATAACTTAAACGTGAATCCTAGAAACGGGCAATTTCCAATTGTGAAACTGACGTAATAATTTGATGTTTTATATCGGCGGCTTCTCAAACTATCTTTCCGGTATTGGCCAATTTTAAATAATTTTTAAATACGTTTTGGAAGCTTTAAATTGCGGTTTTTCTAAGTTGGTCTTGTTAGAATCTCGAATTTAATCAAATCTACCAGTTCGGTTCGTTTAAAACATTAATGATAGTATCGCCTTCTTATTTAAATAGATTTGGTATCGTTTAAATTAATAAAGAAAATACGGATACCATTTCTGGTATAATTACGTGTCGATACAAAGTCGTGACTCGTTTTGAGACTTGTCGAGAAAATCTTGAAGAACTTGATTTTCACTAAGACAATCGTCACTTCAAGGAGAACTATACAAAAAGATAAGCTGTTATTTTATCTCAGATCGGGTATAAGAAAAATAAAATAATTCGTTAAGATCAAGTTAGAAATGGCAAGTTCCGGATTTTAAATCCAATATGATGCCAATAAAATTTGGTTCTTCGTCAAGAATTAGATACCGATATTGCAAGGTTTTTCCAATGATGCTCACATTAATCATTGCAATATTACGTTAATGAAGTTTGTTCAAATTTACTAAGTCAATAGGTAGTTAATATTCGTGAATTTATTTACTTGTTTCTTTTAAACATCAAATAATTATAAAAAGCAATGTTAGGAGAATTTGACCAGAATATTTTTCAAAGGGAACACATAGAGCGTATAAGACTGAGGGAGATATTTTCCCAGCAGCCGTATAAGTTGAAAAAAAAAACAACACAATATATGGCTCAGCTCAAAGTTCCATACAGGTTTATACCAATTACGGCCACTATCAGATAGTGGCAGGTATAACGGGACAAACAGAGGGGACACTAGTTACTTTCATAACTAAAGTTTGGAGTGTTGATAAGAACTGCGCTGTGTATCGATCGTTCTCATTAAGCAGTCGAGCCGCGTATCGCCGCGATAAGAGGGCCAAGCGTACTATGCGGGTGCTTTACGCAAAACATGACAGTCACCCACATGCTGACATTACGTGCACTGTTTGTTCGTTTTAAGACAGTTTTAGTTGAAATTTTAAGACCTATGTCGTTCCCATTGCCAGGAGTTTGGCCTCCTTTCTGTAAGAGCGCCGCCGGTAATCCACACTCGCGCCGAGTTAGGCTATGTCACTTGTATTCAATTTTTTGGTTCTAGGAAATGTCGGTTACCGTACGATGTTTTCCTTCACCATTTTGAGAGCAGTGGTGATAAATGAAATTGCACAAAGTAATGTCTGCTTGAATTCGAACCTACGACTTAGGATATGTTGGTTGGGGCCATCATCTTAGAACCACCACTGCTCTACAACTAGTTTTCTAAAATTCTTGGCTTCTATCTCATACATTCCGGCAAAAACTAAGTAAATTTAAGCCGTGGTCAATGTTAGCTAGTTAACAAAGTGCTCAGGCTAACTGCCTATACAGTGGTTAAATGGTAACTCTAATTGAGGCTTTTTAAGCACACCTAATTTATAATTTATAAATAATAATTATTTTTGGCGTCGACTAAAAAATCATCTGTTTGACGTTTTTCCGTGATAAGTCCATATTTTAAGAAAACAAAGGCACTTTTCAAATTTAAATTAGATTTGTAAGCTGCGTATTAGTTATCAGCTGAATTTGGGTTTATAATGCAGAAAAAGATTTTAGAGAGAATTTGAAAGATTATTCGAAACGCACGATGTGCCGCTTCTATAAAATAGAAGTATCCTTTTGTAGTTTTGAAAAGGATTTTGTTATTTCGGTTTAGTAACGATTTCTACTATTTATTTGATAGTTTAGATCATAAACGCAAATTAAACAAATATTTTGTCTTGTTTTGTTGGTTTGAACCATAAAATTACTATGAAATCTAAAAGCCATGTGTTTAATTAAAAATATCGTACCGTGGCATTTAAAATGATGAAATCAGGATTTTTTAAAATTAACTCAGAAAATTAGTTGAAATCATTAAAGAATATGCAATCTAAATATTTCTTTTGTTTTAGACTAAAAATATTCTGTTTTACCAAAAAACTGTTGGTAACTGTCTTATCCTGAATTATTTGTTCATATTTAAGCTATTTAAAAAAAAAAATAGAAAACTTTAACGCAAAAATTATAAGATGTTTTATATTTATAACCTGTACTTCATTTCTTTTTTTTTTGGTTAGTAGATGGCTATGTAATTTGAGTCCATTATAAAATGAGACTCAATAAATAACTCAAATAAAATCAATCCGAAATTATAATTATTTTGAAATCAGTATTTATCTTAGGGGACTGCTTATATTTATTTTCTAATATAAAATACATATTACAAATATGATATTAAATAATAGGCAAAAAATAAATTCGCAAACAGATTTTTTCCTATTAGAAAAAATAGAGAAACAAATGCTCAGTAAAACGGGATGATGCAAACGAAAACCGATTTCATAGTTGTCATATACTGAACTTTTGGAAACTAGATACTGATAATAAAAAAGCAAGTCTAGGATAACACATCCCCACCCGATATTTTTAAATGACTGGGTTGAAAACCGGTGAATAGATTTAAATATTTCCTGCCATCAAGAAAAATCGTGATTTAGTTTCCTTATTTTGGGCTATTTTCAGTGAGTCTTTTTAAATGTTGATCTCACTAGAGAAAAACTGTTGAAAATAACGAAGTCCCATTTGGGCGCCACTAAATTAATAATGGCGCCCAACAAAGGAAAAATATGAATAAATGAATTTTGTAAAACAGCATAAGTACATTTTTGGCTTTAACCATAATAAATTTATTTTGATCATAAATTATAATTAAACGCACATAGCCACGTATCCGTAAATACATCTATAATTATTATATCTAAATAGTGGCGTCGCCTTCGGTTGCCTTTGGAATTTAATTCGAGAAGTTACAATAGGTTAGTAGTCGACCCTTTCGCTACAGTGGCACTTCAAAGGGCCTCACAGACTGATATTTAATATTTATTGGGTTGAAACCCAAAAGAGTTGAATTCAAGTTTTCTACATTAATTCTGTTTAGTGTAAATAGATCCTCATGAAACTCGTAAATTGATCTATCTGTCCGTTACATCGAATTATTTCAAAAAATAGTAATGCCTTAGACTTAAATTGAAGAACAGATAGATACACTATGTTAGTCTACTTATAAAAGAATTGAAAAAACAAATGTGATTTTCATTACCAAAGGAACCGAAATGAGTGTTGAAATTTAAATAAAATTACACTTAAACTTAAACTTTGAATTAAAATTAAACTTTGCTTGGTCATCATATGATGATGACCAAGCAAAGTTTTTTAGTTACACTCAAAAATTTTTACAAGAAAACTTAATTTTGCAGTCGCATAAATAAAATGTAACTTTGAAAATAGCAAAATAATTTTCTAACTAAAGTACGGGGCGTGTCCTATTATCCCGTGATTGAATATACAAATTACACAAGTAATTTGAAGTCTCAATTATTATCACCGAAAAGTTAAGGAAACATCTTCAATTTCCTATAAGTAGCTAGTTACTGAAAAACTGACAAAAATGAGAAATTTTTGTTACTGTAAATGTCGTTTTAACTTCAAGTTATAAAATTAGACTATGATCAGATAGGCATATGTTAAGTGAAAAATAAGAAAAGGGTTTAAGTCACCAATACCCATAAAATAACTTAGAAGAAAACCATATTTTTGCTTATCTCGCTAGACAGCGAGTCATATGAGCGTTTTATCTATAGATAAATTGTCGGGTACTATACAGCATGTTCTAAGTCCGTCTAATTATTCGCCACTAAAGCTCCAGTTCATGGTAAAATTCTCACAAACACATATCGAACTAAAACAAAGACAATTATTTTAAACACCAAGCAGACCGGAGGCAAAGCTCATTTAAAAGCAAGTTACAAAGGATATTGGATTTCTAACTCTGACGGTACCTATGAATTCCATACGGCCAATTTAGTATTAAACCATGGCCGCGGCGAACGGTGCAGAGCAGTATTAAAATTTGAAGCGTTCAAACTTGCCTCCTTTTAGTGTTCATTACGTCGGAAAGTTGGTGAAAATTCATACAAGTCTAAGTTCTAATGAACACCGGTCGGCAAAGTTGGACGGTTGTAGCGATCGCTCATAACGACTCACACGCGCGCCTTTTTGCCGCCGCCGCAGAATGCCTTCATTACTGGTATTAAAGTAATTAACGCGGGTATGCAGCCACCAGACATTGATTTTTCTCGTTTGATGTAAGTATATCGCATGACAATTTAAAGTTCAATTAGACTTGGAACTTTAACCCCAAAGTTGAATGGGTTGAAGAAGGATGTTGCGTTGCTCTAAAACGCCTGGCACCCCAGGGATACCAACAACTTGCCAACTCGGAACTGCTCAAAACTAATTTCCCTCAAAATTTCAAACGTACGAGTATATCGTATTCGTTAAACACCGCGTTTAATAAAACTTTAGTAAAAGGGATTTTGGGGAGTTGTCTACCTAGCTTATGAATCATTTATCAAATACGAATCGGTTTTTGTATGAAATATCGCAATATTAGTAGGTAGAAAAGATAGGTTTTATGTTTAATTATCGGCCGTGGCATGATAGGTACTTCTAGTAGACACCATTTAAAAATAATAAAAAAATACGTTAAATATGTACAGGTACCTTTACCTACTTTTAAAACAAAAGTTACTTAAAGAAAATCTCCTAATGGAGTTACTACTATTGCAGCAATATTCTTGGCCTGCCGGGGGAGTACGAACAACTTGTAATAAATTGGCACAAAATCCCTGAGACACAAGACAATAAGAAACGCTGGGGTTTTGCGGGGAGCATTAGCCCTGTTGTTATTTTAAGTGGATTAAGGCCAGCGCATTTCAGATCTGGTTAAGCTGAAATCCAACATTAAGTCTGACAGAAAGCTTACAAGCGACGGTTGCACTTTGTGCTCGCTACTCACGAATCTTGTTTTTATTCGGGTTTATCTATCTTTAATAAATGGAGATTTAGTTAGGTCTTTTATTTCCCTTGAAATTGGTCCTACCGTAAAATGTGTTAGACATTGTCTTTATCTTTGCCGCTGTATTACTGAGTTCTCTTTGAACAGAGTTGAAATCAAATAAAATATATTTCTATAGAGGTGCCCCACTGATAAATTAAAATAGAAGGCAACATTAGAAGATGTTTATAGAAATTGAGCTAAATAGCGCATGCATTAATTATTTAATGTATGTAAGAAAGTAAGCAAATGAAAAGAAAGAAATGGGGATATCTACTTATAATTAAGTCAATTTAATTCACGCATCTGTGAATAAATCAGAAGAGTTAGGAGAGGGCTGCGTATTAAAGTCGGTTTTCGGAAAAAGTCGGTACTTAATTCTCATTCTCGATAAACCTACAGGAATGTCATGTAACAAAGAAATAATTGTTCAGCATCCACGTGCAGCCCATAAAATTGCAAACAATAAAAAACAATATCCGATCATACAGTTTCAAGAACCTACTTCTGCATCCCCAATAAAATAACTGCTTACCTACCTACGTAACATTATTAGAACGTTCATACTCGTTTCCACCCGATTAATTCATCAAGACGTGTCGAAGTGCGACCCCGCCCGACAAACATGGGGTGTGGGCATTCGGAACTCATTAGATAAATGAAAGAGTTCAGGCAATGATCGGTCGGGTACGGCCGGCGATGATTGATCGACTTTACACAAGTGAGGGTGAGTTCTCGAAGTTCTTGCTGCTCCTGAGAAATATCGGGAGCCGGTGTCGAATTACCCATTTATTCACTTACGCGGAGTGCGTGTTTGAGTTGTGATGCGATATGTCGGTTCTCGCCTACTTGCTGAGAGCAATAAATTAGTCGTCGTGTCGTTCTGTCTGTTCCGTCGGTTTCGGGTTTCACGCAGTTTGATTGTAGCCGCTTTGTAGGGCCCAGGTTCTTTTATTATAGATAGTACACCCCTTTTTAAAAGCGCTAGTAAGATTTTTGGAGACTTCTTTTGTATTTTCGAAAATTCGTCACTTAATTTGGGAAGTATAATTAATTCATCTGCTCTTATCTCCACCTCTGCTCCCATGCATAGTTTTGAGATAGCAAGAGTTTAGAGGTATGATGATGATACTTAACAATAATCTCCTCTTCTAATCCTCGTATAACGTATGCCAAATGACGATCATTACTTAGAATTGTTAAAAAACAATGTGGGCTATAGACATGGTCTACTCCAACAGTGTCCATTAGTACCTTTGAGTCCGAAAGCCTTTGAGCACAGCTAGCTCTGGCCTTAGGTAATTCTACAAATTTTTCAGTTACGGATTGATTCTTAAAAGGTACTGGCGCAAGTAGTAGTGGTTTTAGGGGTGTGGCGCTGCGTGTTTCTAAACCCAATAAAATACTTCAAATTTGTGGGTTACCTCTCTATAAAATATTCTTAAGATGTTGTTAATGCTGATCAACCAAGCAACTATTCTGATGGGGCCATGAAATTTATATCTGGTGAACAGTCACTGGCAATACAGATATAAAAGGGAGCATTCATGATTATAATGTTCTGATGGCCCAGAAGTAATGGCGTCGTCTTTCATGTACGAGATAGCGGGTTCAAATTCGGGCACGTACCGATATAACTTTGACTACGCATCGGATGCGTAAACGGCTGCTATCAATAAATCGATATTACTGGCATCCGCTATAAACTGAGTCATTGTGTAATAGGTACGCTTGTTAGGTAATCCAATATTTTGTAAACGTTACTATCGACTTAGTAAAAATGAGAAAATAAATAAAGATAGAGATATAGGGGTTTGATAAGAAAGAAAGAGGAAGTAGAACGTAGGCTTTCATTTTAGAAAAAGAATTAGGGTTAGGGAAAGAATAAAACCCGTGAAATTTTGTTAAATTCCATGCGGATGAATTCGAAGGAAACAAATAGTTTTAAATAATATCTACTGTTAGCTAATATATTTTTTTACAAATTGCCATTTACGCATGTGTCATACAAATCGTCCCAGCGTGGCTAGACTGCACAGTGTAGGTACATAGGTATGTTACAAAGCGGTCTGTTTCTAGCTAAATGTCCAAAAAGTAGACGTTTCTCGGTACCTACAGCTTCATTTTACATAATTAATTGGTTACTTTAACGCTAACTCAGGTTTCTATTAAACTACTGGGGCTTTGGTAACCAATTTGAAAATATATCTACAGCATTCCTAAATATTACTTACATTATTCGGTAGCTCCGCATAAACTAGAGTAATTGATTAAGCACTTCTAAAACTATTATGAAGAAAACGATATTTACATTATAACGAACGACCGCCCCTTCCCTGTACCAGTGGTTTATATTTACTGATTCAAGCTATCTTTATACATGATGGATCTATATTTATGAATATTTTTTTTCCTTTTTATTTGATCATAGAATTCAGAATGGGTCTGTAATGGTTTCTTTAAATTGATGCATACCACAGGAACCTGAGATACCTATGGGTTTGCAGTGAAATCCGTTAATTATGTTGATATTAATAAAAGGATTTTTTTATTATACATGCGAACCTCGTGTCCGCCAGTCGAGGCTGACTGTCTAAAATTATCAACTTCTAATTACAAACTAGGTTTGTTTTATGATTTGCCATTAACTCAGAAATGTCCATGGAGGTTGGTAGGCACGCTAGCACAACTAAAACCTCTACAGTACCGCGGTAATTCTAACCGGGTGGTTGCCGGGCAAAACCTTATTCAATTTCATAAAAAAATAACTTTTAACTGGACCGAGACTTTGGATCCAAGACTTCTAACAACCACATCTAAGTTATTTAAATTAAACTAGTATGTAGATAGTCTATTCAGAATAATATCTAACAAGCTATTTATTTAAGAGCACACACAAGCCAAAGAAAGAAAGAGAAAATAAAAATCCATAAAGTAGTCTACTCTACTCTTTTTACGACGCAAAAAACCAAAATATTCGAGACTCCTAATTTTGTATAAAAACTACGGTAGCATGAATGAACAAACTTAAAATATCCAAACACAATAATGATATCTAAGTAGCTCTCTACTAATAAAAGGTATGTACCCTACCCAATTACTCACAATAAAAATAATAATAAACTACCCCCTGTTAACTAAAGCCTCTTAAACATGAAGAATGTTCCTCCAATAAGGCTTGTATTTCGGCCATTCATTTTTTCAAGTGGGGTAAACTATGCCTGTACCCTCCTCACAATATAACGTGAACTAGGAAGGTACTCGAAAACAAAGTCAACAGCCTTGGGATCCGTATCATCGTGTATATATTACATTGTGCAATATTTTGGGGCCAGTACTTCCCTAAAAGTTGGGTTGTAAGTGTAAGCTGCATAGTTGCTGTTATTTTTGTCATATTCCCCTTCTATTTTTGAAACCTCTTGAGTGGAGTAAAAATATGGTCAAGCCACGTCATCATGATGTTTAGTGACGACGTCAGAGACGGACGTTACGTAAATTCGAACGATTTGAAATTTGAAAAAAATAGTTCCGGACAATATTAATTAACTTTTATTTTCTGATTCAAAATATTTCTTGGTTTCAATATATTTATATAATTTTCTTTTAAAACTTTTGTGGAGAGGAAAACGCCTTACCAACAAGAGATCCAAGCTAGAAATTCGGCAGGTAGAGGTACTAGGATACCATGAAATACAAAGAGCTCCCACATAATTTTCATACCTATTCTTACTGTCAAAATAAAATTATAGCCTACTACGTCACTACACCGCATTTCATCACAACTCGTCTTCACACGGTTCCCTAAAATTCGCTATAGGCAATACTAAGCCAAGGACACATCGTAGCGAGTAGGGCGGAAATGGAGTCCAGGCAAACGGAAATGGTCCGCCGGTGGGAAGCCGAGGGGCAACGGACAACCTGCGATGACCAAATAACATGCTTCACATGAATACTTACGATCGATTGAGGATATGTGACCTATACCTTATTTCCATACACGTATCTACATTACCTTAGAATTCATCTACATTAATTGCAACTTTTAAGGTTTGTTCAAAATTGAGTGAAACTCGAATCATGAGAGGATATTTTATTAGTTTTTTAACTTTACACTTTACTTGATAACCGCCTAAGTAAACTAGTTAAGTATTCGACATTCAACGTAATAAGCGTGTCGTAACATGACGATCTTTACCTACAAATTTAGATTTCAACCGCCAATTTCATTTACAAAATAATCACCAGTTTTTACCAAAAACAATTTATTATAAAAATCACCAACAACAACATAAGTTATCTTCACTTAAATAAATGAACAAGCGAAGCAATAAACGTTCGCAATCTGCACTCACAGCTTCTCAAAGCGTGAAATAATTCAAAGGAGAGATTCTCGTTAAAATGCAGCTTGAATTTACTAACCGCGGTGTTCACTTTATCACCTGGGCTGTTCACACTTTATAGCGAGATCCGCGGTCCCATAAACTTGCTGTACATAAACGCGCACTTTTGCTGACATGGAAAATAGTTTACAGGCTGTCTACGCCTTACAGACTCTGTTTATCACTTTTACTGCCTGATATAGTCCTCTAATCTTAAGGATAAAAGTTTATTCGCCATTTTTAGGGGATGGTTTATGGCAACACTTTGCAGACGGAATTAAAGATTAAATGGTTAATGAGTTGTTTGTGAGCGGTTCGAAAGTTTTTAACGTATTTTCGGTTTGGTAGTTAGGTTGGTTTTGTTTGAACAGTCACCGGTCTAGCTAATTAAAACGAATAGCTGTTAAACTATGTAAAGCTCTTCAAAAGGTTTCCCCAAGAGTTTAAGTTAATGTCATAAGTGAATGAATGTAGACAGCTAACTTAAAGATACAGCCGTATAATAATAATGTGCTACAACCCCAACTTTGTATGGTTATATTCTCCTTGTCTTATCCTCTATACTCTAACCTAAGTCGTGTAAGTTTATATAACTTTATCATGTAACCACCAAATATACCCATTGCAGGTAGAGACGCCAGCACTTCAAGCGATCCCAAATTGTAAAATGTTCCCAATTGAACATGAACCTTATTCTTTTGGGATAAGGTTGAAAAACTATCAAAGAAATTTGACTGATTGGGGTAGCTTGATGTGCTAGAACATTCCATAAAGGAACTCAATGATCGCAGTTTCTAAGTAACTTAACGAGAACGAGCCGCAGTCGCGGTTGTGGTTGCTCAGAACACTAGACAATCGAAAACAATGTTCCAATGTCAGCTTAACGAATCCTCGCTCGACTCTTTTCCATTAAAACTTCTATACCAGAAACAAATGGGGAATGAAAATCTCGTTTCGCTCTCTCATTTCTCGCTCATCTTCTTATGTAGCGTCACCCCAATCTTCCGATATAAGCAATATCAGACCGTTTACGTTCCCTTGTCGACGGAAAAACTCTTATTGTACAATAAAAATGTTATGAGGTAACTCTATTGAATGAAACTCTTCTGTTATTGAAATCGACCGCGTTTCGCTGAAAGTAGCCTTTCTTATGGAGCGAGGATAATAAACAGTGGTTTTGTCTGTATCGTACCTTTTGTTGGAGCCTGTATTGCAGGTACGCTGTGGTTTGACGGCTTTTTTTTCTTCTGACTCAGTCATAATGCGGCTGTATTTTGGTGCTAATAAGTATGGACTGAATTTTAAGCCTAGCATCTTCAGAATATTTTTCTAGGCGCACCATAATATCATTTATTTGGATTACTAACTACAATAACTTCAAATGCTCACATTTAGAATGCTGCATCTAACTTATTTCTTACTGAATTCTAGGGTTATGAATTATTATTTGCTACGTTTTCGTTCAATAGTATTTGAACATACATATTTTATGAAAAGACCGTTCCTTCAATACCGCAACACCAATATGCTAAAACCGAAAAGCGCTGAACACAAAAGTATCGTCAAGTATCGATGCAATTCCCGAAAGGATGCGTGCCTCTATTTCCCCGTCTGTGGGCGAAGTCAATATGTCGTCGGAGATGAGTTATTTTTCCATAATTCTGACTTGTCGGCTCCGACGGTCGGGCGCCGGAGCCCCGAGAATTCCCAAATAAATAATAAATACGTCAACCCACATAAGCAGACACATGCCTCACAGAGCACTGCAAAACTGCGCCATATTTGTTTTTCGAATTTAATATGCAGATTGCAGTGGCTTAGTTACATTTAAAGTTGCTTCTCCTAAAGTTCACGTTTATTTTATACTAAAATGGCATTTAATTCAATGGTTAAGTGACATTTAAAATATGTGATTAGTTTAAACAAAGTGCTAGTGCACATCATGTTAATACCCTCTGGAATTGCAGTCGACGGTGATACATAACTAATTTAATCGTGTAAGTGCTGTCAACGTTGAAATGGCTGCGTATTAAGTAACTTTTAACGATAGTAAAAACAAAACACAAACGGTGGAATAGAATAAAAATAAAATACAAATAATATTGGGCATCAGTTGTGATCGTTACGTGGTCTGTGCTCGTGTTGTTTGTAGGAGCTCAAGGGATGCCATACCGCGGAATAACTTCCGACGAACTAGTTGCACCCTCCTCGTCTCGCGCGTTCTACTGGGACTTATGCTCCGCTCAAAAACTTTCACATTTTAAGACATTATTTAGTTTCCGTGTGGCACCCTAAGGACTTTGCTGGTAAATTATTAAATTTACCAAACTTCAGCGTTTAATAATAAAGCACTTGACTTTTGTTGGATTCAATTGGAAGTTTTGTTTTTGATTTTCTTTATATTTTCGAGTGTTTTTAACGTATGGAGTTCTTCACTTCACATCTATGGAAGGTTGATGCATTAAAGTTGAGTGATTCCTGTAGGTATATTTCGTCCGTAATTTTCCGATAGTCGAGCAAGTGCCCCCTGAAGCGGAAAAAGAACTTTGTTTTTAACAGAATACTGTAATAATTCGCTGTAAAATAATCTGTCTACCAACACATCGCTTCGAACGCAATATCAACGTACGATGGTTTAAAAATAATTAAGGCCATCGTTTATTCAACGGCTCGTTCCGAAACAAAATTATCAGGAAATAAAGGTTGCTGTTCGAATTTTGTGCTAATTTGCACGGAAAGAGGAACTATTATGTATGGCTTCTTTTATCAGACGTCACACTCACAGTCTATAAATTTTCCATAACAAAAGCAAATTTTCGCTAATAGAAACATATAGCGTATAGATAGCAATGCATGGTAACTCATGCCGATGGTCCAGAGTTCACGTGGTCGGGCCAAAGCCCCATTGTGCCGCTAAGCTGCTATATCCGGGCTAATGGGCGCTGCCCTTTGTGATTCGGTTTTCATTTCTATTGCAGCATCCGGCGCACATGCGGCGCTAAATAATACGTGCTGTTTCGCTGCCTTTCGTTGTTCTGCAGTGTTTTGATTATTTGCTGGTTACTGTAATGAGTTATTGTGATATGTTTTTTGCTGAAGTAGTATATATGTTGAGCTTTAGTTAAGCATAAAATACTCTTAATTGTAATCCATGAATACTTACAAAGTTTAAGAGCTACTTAAGAAAGCTAGGGGGACAGCTTTGTGTATCTTTGAAAAAGGTTTAATATATGTTCATGAAACAAAAGTAATAATTTATAGACATTAGGTATTAACAACACTTTAAAAAACCATCTAGGTACCTCTTTGTCGTAATTATTTAAAAGCTAAACTACAATCCAATAAACGAACTAAACCAACAGTAGGTACACACGTAAAAGAGCGTCCACTAATGACCTGAGATCTGACCTACATAGCACAAAGAGCAATTTCTCTCAGTCGAGTCTCACCGGCAATGTACAAATTACAGCGTCCCATTTGGCTGTAATTCGGGTTGTGTCCGACTACCCTCATAGGCGCACGCTACAATTTACACCGGACGTGGCCACTCGTGAACGAGCTGTCGTCACGGCGCCACGTGTATTTTACAGCGGCCTGCGTTTTATTTGGCATTATTTAGCCTAGTTGCCGGTTAACAGATAGTTGGACGTTAAATGCATGCAGATCTGTGTTCTGTTGTAAAATGGGGTGTAAACACATGTATGTTTGTTGAAAAGAACGCTATTTTTGCATGTTACCAAGTCAAATAATAGCAAAAATATTGGTAAATTGTACTTTCGAAAATCTTCAACCAAACCAGAATAGTTACATTCAAAGAATATTTCGCAATCTCCTCAAAACCCACAGCGATAATTAGGCAACATTTTAATAATACCGAAGTATAAACATTAAACAATAAACAAATGAGGGTTGTTACGTAAAAAGGGAGATTTTCATTTTTATGATGAGACGTCATCTGGCGATCTGAGCGACGCGACGAGGCGAACGAATTAAAGATTGTCAACAGATTTATTACTCGGTCCGGTGAACTCCCTTCGAAGGGAGATAATATTACTTACCTATTTATTCTGTTCGTACAATTCTATCCTGTTTTGTTACGTTTTTGGGGGATTATCTGCACATTACCCAGATAGAGGCATACACTATGGTTTTTTGAAACCTATGGTTTAAAATAGCTTAGTTTAACCATACATAACTTTGACATAGCTAGACCATAAATGCTTATCGCAATCTACATGGAAAGTATTTTTTTTAAACTACTATTCATAAAATCGAATCATTTTTTTCCGATCGATTTGTAACAATTACAACATATGTAACACGAATCAATAGCAGACACTCAAAAATTAACACGGCGGAGTAAGTCAACTAAATACAGTATGTTTGTCGGTCGTGTGCGCCACTAATAGGGTATTATGAACTTCGGCTAAGAACTCAAGGGCTGAAGGGTGCTAGAGGGAAGTCGAAAGGGTGAGGCGCGAGGCGAGGGGCGAGGGTGCGGGAGGTATTTGAGGTATCTCCTCCGCAGTAGGCAACGGGGGCGAGATTACAGATGGCAAGATAAGCCTCGAATTAGATACAACGAATTTTGTATGATGTTGTAAAGGTATTAACCGTCTTGCGTATCCTTGCTTTGAGAATAAAATATTAGGTTTATTTTACAAAAACCTTTTAAGCGGGCATTATGGTATTAAAATTAATGCATCTATGTTCGGTTTTGGTGTAGTTAAAATTGTGTTTAATTAATAATTACATGAAAATGTTCCGCTCAATTTTGGTAGAACGTTGTACTGATAAAATTGCCGGAATGAGAACACTGCCTCGGGGGATGAATGAGCTTGAAAATGGAAACAACTTTTTTTTTCTCGTACATCTGTTGTAAAGATCCCTATTAAGAAACAAACTGATGGTATGTGTCTAATATTCCCGGTTTTATAATATAATTTAGAGGGATATGCAAAAATTACACGGATGAGCCACTAAACTGAGTTTGGCCAGAACTAACTACCAACTGGCACTTATAGCCTTCTGTTTGCAATATATTTTATTTAAAAAATACGGTAATTCTAAGAATTACGGATTCGCATGATTTCCAGACACCGTTTCAATTTTTTTCACATTTTTTCCCTCCTTCGAAAGTACACCCACCAAAGCATTCCAATTCAAAAAACAGCCGAGATTATAAAACGCTTTTCCTCTGAAATAGGTAGCTACGTATTCACAATAAGTCACTTTACATTTAATTAGGCTGGCTAAAAGTGCCGCGGCGCGCAAACAACTGAATTATAAAAGGCAGAACAGATACCTATATAACTACCTTACAAGAGAACACCGGAGGCTTAGAGGGAGCGTCTTGCCGGAGGCCGGAGGCTGCATCCAAACACAAAAACACCCCAGAGCTGTTCTTAAATCTCAATTAAGGTTAAAACCGTGTCTTGGGCGCACGTACACTGAATTAAATTAATGGTCCCACATATTGCAGTGCTGTGGCTCCCCGATTAATTGCGTATTTTTTCGGTCTTCTTTTGTTTCCAGGTTAAATGTTTTATTAGAGAGTTGTTTATTTATAGGTGCGTGGGGTAGAGAATTGCTCTTTGTTTTAATTATAGGGCTTAGGCGCTTACGATACGTCTGTTAACCAAGACACGTGTAGTATCATGAGACATGATAAATGAAGGAGTACTTATGTAATAACTAAGTATACTACTATACTAAGTATATAGTAGCTACAGCCAGACGGGTAGGTAACGTACGGTGGAGGCGCCGCTAAGTAAAGTTGGCAACTCCGCACCGCTGACATTATACCAAAATGACTTTATAACGCGATATTGTGTAACAACAACCTCGCAAACTGAAACTATTTACCTAGTGAACAAGTTTCGCGTGCCGGCCGGATGCCTGGAGCGTGTTCCCTACATTAAAACACGGGATAATCTGTATGCTGTGCGTCGTATTTTCGCCAAATCTGGCGTTGCTATGACGACGGGCCCTTGAAGTAAAACCCCACAGTGAAGAGTCAAAGCGTAAGGCGAAATAATGACGCGATGAGATATGGCAGCTGAGTACGTGAGCACACTATACAACGCGTATCTCTAAAAATATATTTTTCGGAGTACCAGCCTTTGTGTGTATGTTTATTATGGAATCGGATCTTGGGGCTACAAAGTTGGATCAGTGAGACAGGATCAAAATAAGTATATCATACGACTAAACCCTACTTTTCTATTTTTGATGCCACTCCGTTAGAAAAATAGAAAATAAGAATTAAATTAAAGGGTTTGCCAGCAGTAAATTATGAAAGAATAAAGTTACTATCACACTTCGTAGTTAACAGGTTAACATAGGACTCCATAGGTCATGTAGCTAGCAAGGACCTCACAAAGTAATTGGCTATCCGATATCTCTACGATATAATTAGCAATTGGATATTCACTACAAACCTTATTCGGTTACACAGTCATCTTATCCTGTAATGACGTCAAAATTAAGGTACTATCCAATTTCGTCCCGTAGTGGTTAACTCTACTGGACTTTTAGATCAAACTCCAGAATTGTAAGCCACTGCAGACTGCTCCAAATTGACTGTGCCACGTCGAACTCATCCTTTTCAAAAATGTACAGGTCGGACGTCAGTGATAATACTGACCTCAAGTTGGCCTAACGTGGTATGGTGTTTCAATGGAATCCGCGGCCGGCTTATACTGGTTTTGTTCCCACTACTGTACGCCCTACCGCACTCAATGCGTTGTGTTACAGCACGTAAAATGTTGCCTACAATAATTTTCCAGTGCGGTTTCTCATTTTCCGAATTGATTTTTTTCAAATCGACCCAGTAGGAACAGATATAAACGGCTGCCGTTAAAATGTATAAAAATATCCCCACACAGAAATAATAAGCAATATGATTTAAATCTTAACTCATATTTAAAAAAAGGTACAATTATTTGTTGGTTTATTTGTAAAGGGTACTCTTTGGGAGTATCTGCTCATACGATTTCAAAAGTTACTTCATTTATAGAAAGCTATGTTACAGCCGAATACCACAGGAAACTAATATTATATTGGTAAACTTGACTTCCACGTTTTTCAGGCAGAAGTAGTAATGACATATTAAAATGACAATCGCACTGCATAATTAACGCGAACGATAACTGTCGTTCACGATAATCATGTTGTGGACTTATGGTTTCTATACGTCAAAACTGGATTACTAACTATCGTCCTGATCATATTCGACGTGACTATTACTCGCGAACGAGATACTAATTATATAGCATCAACAATTACATAACAATTCAATTGTCATACATATATGTACGTATATGACACTGGAATTGCTATCTAATTGTTACAGCTACATAGCATAGGTGGGTATGTCTGCTTTGCATTGCGATGCCGCGTCACACATTCCAATACATATTACAATTGATATGTAACATATTGGGAGCCTAATTAATGACAATATGACAATCTGTTTGTTCTCAATATATGTTCAATTTCACGAATTAGTGCCAATCAACTTGATGAACTTTGGCTTAGATTATACTGAAAGCTAATACCAATATTATACTGAGAGCAAGGAATCCATGTAACTACAGAGGTTACATCAAGCTACCCCAATCTGTCAAATTTATTTGATAGTTTTTAAACTTTAAACTAAACTAACTTTTTTTTTCTTTTTGCAAAAGAATAAGGATCATGTTCATGTGCACAAGTTTCTGTTGTCACAGGCATAGTTGGAATTGTCACGGGCCGTCAGTTTCTACGTAAAGGTACTAACAGTCACTGACACGTTTTGTCTGTATGGAAAATGTTGACAATACCGTCTCTTGTAGCGGCAACCGAGAACAATTACAGTTATCATATGATACAGTTAATACGTTTTTGTCAATACACAAGTTTACAAAAAGGAAATACCTAAAAACAGTAAAATAAACCGAATTCGTCAAACGAAAACAAAAAACACACATCACTAAAATAACCGTTAATAAAATTAAAACTGATGTGTAGTCACACAAGTGATTGCGATCACATCACCACTGTAGTGCCATAAGGAAGGAGGGGACAACTCTATTATTTTTAACGAGCAAATAAATATTCGGTATTCGTTTACATTTTCATAACGAATGGGCGCATTTTAAAAGCCTTATTACTGGGTGACACGCCTTGACGTACGACGTACGGTTTCCCGATAATAACTTATTGGTTTTTCAGTTTTTCGGGAAATTAATACTTCCATTATTTCAATGATGAGGTTAAATAAGATTCGGCTGGCACTTTGTTTTTTATGTCTGAAGTATTTCTCGAAATTCAATTATAATGAGGTGTAAAAACTGTTCGTAGGTCAAAAAGGAAAAGTAGTTACTTGTCCACGATTTAATTCACGACGTCAAATAAATAATATAGTCCATTGAATTAATCTTCATTCATTTTCATTATTCACAGAAAAACAAGTGACATCCGTTAAATAAATATGAGTTTTCCATTAACTAGGAACGAATTCTCCAATAACTTGCGCCGGATCAATATGCCATTTACTTTTTTAACTACTAATTGAATTGGGCCCGTACTTATACAGTTCCGTTCAAATTAATTAACTCGTTCAACAGGGAGCCACTCGCTATACGGCCGCATTCACTTTTATAGGTGATAAAAATCTTCTTCTCTAAATACTCCATATCTCCCACAATAATGCTCCTTAAATTTTATTTGACAAACGTTAAAATATGTAGTGATTGTTCGGGGTTTATTAGCAGCGTTTTATGACTCGTCTCCGTCGTACATACACGGGAGAGAAAGCCCTGCACAGATATTGTTGCTTGTGACAATAAATAAGACGTAAAATTTTATTTTACAACGGTAAACGAAAGAAGCTAACGAAATTACATTCAATTACAGCAGTGTGCCCGCGGCATTCCATCGCAGCAATAAAGGCCGCAAAGTAACGTTCCTCGCGTAAATTTTTCGGACATAAAACTCTGTAAAAGTGAAGTTAGTGAGATGTAGAGCGACAATAAATGTTTATAGAGGTTGGAGCGACCGCGCGGCGTGCCTTCACCGCCGCATCGCACCGCACCGCGCCGCACCGCACCGCGGCGCGTCGTACCGAGTCACCGCGACTCTCCTCGCCCCACTCAATTAAGTTTCGGCAGAAGAAAAATAAAAATTCACCGTAGCAAAGGTTCTTCATTCGCAGAGCAAACACGAATGAGGCAAATTAAGTGAGCAAAATAACGTGCCCTTAAATTAGGTCACGCAACCAAAGTGAGACTTGGAGGGCTCTTGCATCTCGTTATAGAAATGAAGTATCGCCGCCGCACCGCGCGGCACCGCACCGCGTCGCGGTTAATGTAATCAAATTTTTAATTTTTAACTTTTTTTCGTTTTCTTTGATATTCTTGGAAAGCTTTTCTTTGTGCGTAATTCAGTTAAACGCAGAAATGTGACGCTTTTAGTTTGTTTGGAAATAAACTCAGCAATTTTACTTCTTTATTTGTTTTTACAGTTTTCTGGTCGGCTGAACTCTTAATTGTCTGTTTTCCGTTGGATGCGAGATGTAATGGCCGGAATTAAAAATTTGGTTTTACTTAATAAAATATACGGCATTCAAAACGGAAATCTTGAATATCAGAATGATTCTTCGAATGACAAGCCAATTTAGTTAGTGTAGTACATGTTATTGTAGGGCTTAAACCTGGTTTAAAATTGACACACAGCCTTAGAACCAACAGAATAATTATTAACATCGTTGTAAAATTATTGGGACCCCATTCATGAAAAATGAATAAAATATATTTCCTGTCAATAAAACGAAATGGCCGCTGAGTAACACTCGTAGTGTTTTAGTTAAAGCACTTTTATGGGGCTGAGTTAGGAGGTCGGTATCCCACCATCCACTGTAGACCCCATTCTTTTATACGTGTTCCTATTTTATGTACACCATCAAGATTGCCTTTTACCGATGTTTTGGCACGTATCAGGCTGTTTATGATGTACCAATTTTTTTAACAGTTACTAAAAGTAACGATGATAACCGCATTGATTATCAGGCTTTGTATTCACTGATATTTATTAAATTACCATTAACAATTTTAAGTATTCAAACATATTCGACTGCTTTAAAGCCACAGGCCGCTCAAGGATTAGCCTTTATAATTAACACCACACCCGTATATATCGGTCGATAATCACATCATGCCCGTGTTGCGGACGTTACGTCGTAATTAGACGACTTGAATTAGGGAAATAAGATACGTCTTCACCTTAACTGCCAGAAAACGAACCACAGTAGAAAATGTATTGTTAGTCAGTCACCTAGCGTTTAAGGTGTTAAGACCCGTTCGCACGATGATGGCCAGTACTATAATTAACTGTACAGTTTTGGGACCGTATAGGTAGTTTTATTCCGTAAGTTGTCGTGTGACCCCAAGTTTATACTCTATAATATCATACTGATCGTAGCCGTGTGTACGGGGCCTTACATGGAACTTACGTGTCTACTACATGGTAGGGTGGGGAGATGAAATGTGTCCATGTAGGTTTTCGTGAGTTTATGGTAATGCTTTCAGGAGAGTAAGTGCGACAATTGTTTATTTTTCTTTATTTGAAAATAAGACTTTAATCAATAGCCAATCATTTTAAGATAGGTATATTTTAGCAACCCTTCTAAAATTCACGTTTCCTCATTCTTTATGAGTTTTCATACTAAAAGCTGTCCATAAAATCTCACTAAAATCATACCTAGCGCGTAACGTGTACAAAGCAATAGACTCAATATAACTTTCACGACTTCAAAGAAAACTTTCATAATTACGTCACAGCACGGTAAAATAAAATCCTCAGATTAATCCGCAGACACATAATTCACGTTTATCTCGGTAGCCGAAATTACCCACTAACGTAACCAATTTTCTTACCTTTGACAAAATCACGGCTCTTACCTATTACGTAACATTACCCAAAGGGCGCACGCGGCGCGAATACGGCGCTAAACATATGTCTGGCTATTCATGCGTTTTTGAGTCATATTAATAAGTGTTAGGGTGTATTTTACTGTGGTGTCTGACGCCGGCAAAAGGCAAACTTCGAACGATGTATAAGACACTCTGTGAGGGCGACGGTAGGCCTATAATGGGTCCTTGCGAGGAGGGCTTCGGGACCGCATGTGTTCGTGCCTGCGGTCCCCGCTTCTGAGGAACAAATTAGAAAATCTTTTGGAGAATAATTTAAGAAGTAGGCCCGCGGTTCCCGAGCTAACTTTGTACCGATTCGCAGCTATAGGGCGATCTAAGCAGTACAAGTGTTCACTTTAAGTCATCAGTTTCCGACGGAAATTGGTGGAGAAAGTTTTGCGAGTTGACATTTCACGGGATCGTATTGGCTTTTGATAAATATTCTTTTTACAGCATTTCACTTGGCAAAAAAAGTGCTGAAAAACATTTTAAGATCTTGAATAAAAGCAGACCTGAAAGGAAAAAAAATATCTTAGTAGGTATCTGATCTGTTACCACACTCTGTCTCACTCTCAACTCTAAGTAGCTATGCCCAATGGGTCCAATAGCCAATTCAATTTTACCAGAAAACGGAGCGTGACCTGCTACGTAATCCTAAACAACACCCTGTAACGTATCTAATTACCACTGCTACCCACTCTTATTTCCATATGTAGGTACCGCCGCGGAAAATGTCGGAAATCGCGCTTTTTCCTCCAGCTACAAGTAGGCGCGCCTGTAATTGAGATGCTGTGTTGTTAAGATTTTAATGAACATGCGTACACTTGCAAGGGGATAAAGTTTAAGGAAAAATAAAACTTTATAAGCGCGGTTTTAAATGCGTTTTAGTACTACTAAAACTGTTCCTATAACTTATATAAATACGCTAATATTTTGAACCAATATCCTAAAACACGAGTAGAAAATATTCGGAGAATTTAAATACAGCAGCTCCAAAATGTTTGAGATTGTTTTCATGCGGCGCTCGTGTATGAGGCCTCAGCCTGCTCTTCATATCAGCAGCTATCCAAACATCGCCAAACTTTCCTCGTCAAACTTTATCTCAACGCGATCATATTTTCGTATTTTTCTTCACTGAGATGCGAACCGTGAACTGTTTAAATGTATTCCATAAATCAGGATACACTTACTTATGAATTCCGAACAAGAGGGCCCAACAAACCCAACAAAAATACTTACTTAACAATTTGTCGAAGAATTCGTTGAACGATTAACAAACGTGTTCGTTCCTTGTTAACATTACGTCTCAAATTAATAAAGTTTGGGACTGCCGCGCGAGTGCTCGCGCGTGCTCGCGGGAGTCGCGGGCGGCGAGACGCGGTACGATACTCAGCTGTGCCGTCGCGCCCACTACACCGCGGGTACTCGAGCCGGTATCCTAGTACAATATTGACACAAATCCCTTAACTTATAAAATCGTGCTTCCGTCCCCGATGTAGGCAATATGGGATTTCCGTCGTCATTTTGATGTGGACCCCGGGGCTGGGCCCGGAGGGGGTCTTGTTTGCGCGGGGGACACCTGGCTACTCTACCGCCCTGTTTGCTGATCGATATGAGCCCGCTTTTGTGGATGACACACCGCTAATGTAACACTAAAATATATTTTGACACTTTACTACCCTATTTTATCTTTTTTTCTTAATAAAACTTACAATATCGGGGTTATCATTTCATATCACTGACAACGTGACTCCACATGAACAGTAGTAAATAACGAACTGTCACATAATGATTTGTCACAATAATTACCATCCTACGTAATCAAAATCCTTTGCCTATCTATTCAAAACTTGAACACTATAATCTCCTAACATTCAGCTCAAGCCGTTGCATTGCATATTACCAGACACTCATTGAGCCTGTTCGCCGCACACGATTTACCAATAAGTAGATACGTATTTGCAGCAATAACCGACAAAACAAAGCATCCGGCTTGCACGCTCCTAATCCTCCATTTGGGGAGGGTCTGCGTGCAAATGGAAAAATATTTGTCTGGCAACACTCGGAAAATGTACCGACAGCCGATATCACGTAGCGTTTTATTTTCGCTAAGACAACTACAGGTTGTCGACTTCACGTGTGGACGCGTTCATTTTTCTGCTCTGGCAACACGTTCGTTCTTTTACAACGTGGTTCGTTCAAGTAGTTTAGCGTGTTTAAAGAAGGTGTAATGCAATCTTTGATTTTCACGCGAGTTTTCGTTCGCAATTCTTGAGGAGTCTGACTTTTATGAAGATCCTGACAGCGTTATGGATGTTATGTGATTGGAAAACAATTTCGAGGGTTGTAAAGTAACGGTACTTAGGTACTTAGTTCTTGGGGAATAAAAGTGCTTTTTTTTTTTAGGATAGTTTGGTATAAAGATGAGAGCTGAACAGTAACAGCCGCACAGGTCGATTGAAGGTTAAACTACGCTTACCAAGCCCGGTACATGAATGGGTGACCGTCTATCACATATCGAGATCCCACCATACTTCTCAAAGCACAATAAGCCGTTCGTCCCAGCTGTTATTTACAGATCTTTGAAAGTGGTTACGAGTAATCAGGAAACTGAAAGTCTGACAACCGGTCTTACTTAGGGGTATCAAAGCAGTCACTCAATATAAAATACTGGTATTCAGCTGCATCCGGTTAGAATGGAAGCCGAACCCAACATAGTTGGGAAAAGGCTAGAACGATGAAGGGTTTCTGATAAAAATCTAGAAACAAAGTCATTCAAGAGGAAGACTACTTAGACAGAAATCTCTACTAATAGGTATACTATACAGCTACTCCTATGGACACTTAAAATTAAAACAAATATAATCCAAACAAGGTTCAAACTGGCAACAACCCTCTAAAGTTAGTTAAAAGCAAATTCGTAGTCTCATCAACAAACAAAATATAAGTGGTCTAAGCTCATGATATCGTTTGCAGTGCAATGTTCACTTTGCAACTTTTCAAATATCTGCTAAGCTCACTTGGTCTGATGACAGCGGCATGACCGCAGCGGATCGCATTATCATAAGAACATCAGAAGTTGGACTGCATATGTGGTTTTAAAGTTATGTCGAATAATTTGGATGGAAATTTTAGGAGACTTGACTTCGACTGGCTCCCTGGTCTAGTGTTTGCAAGCACTACTGCTGATCATAAGAGCCTGGGCTCGATTCCTGGGTCGGGTAATAGGTTTTCTCATATGGAAATCTTCAGTACTTTTGCTACTTTCTTCTTAGAGATCATTGACTGAATATGGTCTAAAATTGTGTAAAAAAATCTCCTATTTTTGCCCACTTCTTTTTCACGTCTCCTTTTTCACTCTAAGACCGGCCCAGACGTGCGTCTCGTCCGTACGCCGTCTGCGCCACTTTATGCCTCTTTTACGCGCTGTACGCCCAGATTGCGATCCACCCGCTATTTAAACCGGATCGCTTTCCTGGATCGCTTTACACTCTTCTTGGCCTTTAATAGACCTGTTCGCTTTTATGCCCTAATGACCGTGTAAAATGCTCAGCGTTTGTTTGGCCTTTATTAACCGGTGAATGATGCAGCTGGTTTATTTGAAATGTTATTAAATTTAACGGCTGGGCCGTGATTTTATGAGGTGAGAAGTGTTGCGGGGTTGTATATCAAAGACTAATGGCAAAATAATTTTATTTAGGACCACTACTGCCGCTCTTAAAAAAATAAAGTTTGAAACATGAATACCTGGTCACACACAGTTCTAGAGAATTCCATCCTTCTGTTTGCCGAGCAAACCATAAAGAAAACAAAAGTTATACTTTTATACAGAGAAATATCCACAATATCTGGTCACAGTTCGAGTGTTAAAAAGCTCGGATTTATAGTGGTTCAATGGAGAAGTTATTGAATACAAAACAAGTAAGAATAGCGAAACGCAAAAGTTGGACTTGTTGCACTGAGAAGAAAACTAATAAATGTTTCCCGCGGCGAATATAAGAGCGAGCGGTGGCTGAGCGTGACATTAAACTTGGGTATAAAGTGAGCGTGCAATATCGAGTTAGCGAGTTTCACAGACCAAACAAGACGGCATCGGACTTCCTGGCGTAAACTAGCGAAGATATGATAAGAGTTACTTATAAGTTATTAGTTATCTCGTGTGTTCTCAAGCAATATTATACCATTTGAATTATCGTGTATGACCAGATGTATGAACGTAAACGAAGCAAAAGGAGTATGTAAGGATCTTTGCAAGTGGCGTTCTGTATTTGCTGCCTACCTCCTTGGAATAATGAATGAGTTTCTGTATGTAGATATGTGTGTCTATCTGTTTATGATGAGTGTGTTTATCAAGATGTTTGTCTCCTTTACATTGTATGACTATTTATGAGACTGTTCTTTTAAATTACGACCACATTAAACAAAGAAACCAACCCCTAAATATCTCCAAACAAAATCAAATTCATTAGCACATTATAATGAGTTGGGGAAAGTCCAAAAAGCACGATACTCGGGTGAAATTGATACGAGAAATTTCAACAAAAACTGTGGGCCATAAGCTTGTGCGGGGAACACCACACACGGAGCAATTATCTAAAATACACACGACGTTTAACCTCAAATTTCACTAATGAAAATTTCCGTCGGCTGGTGGCGAAGGGCGCACCTTATCGCTTATCTGTGGGATTGCTTTCGACCGACAGTCATTATCGTATGGTGTTTCCGTGTCCGACAAACAGGTCGGACGATTTAATGCACACAGATATTCAATACGTTGTGAAACTCGGGGATTACCAATAATACTATTAATTGTAGCAGACTACACAAACTGGAAAAATGGTTTGTTAATAGTTCAAGAAAAATAAGGTAGAAATACACAATCTAAATAATCAAGAACACTTTTTAATAATCACAACTTTACAACCTCAATTTAATTTAAAAGGCGATCTAAAAATGTACGTATTTCAATTAACATTGTTTAATGAAGTGGCGGGCAATAAAATGTTCTTATTAGTTATTATAAAGGGTCCTTTACACAGTAACAAAGTGAGCTGGCTTTATTACACGAGCGGTACAATAACTAAAATTAAATGAAGCCACAAACAAACGCAGAGGGTCGCTGGATGCACGACACAATTTATGTCGCCATTTCCCACCGGCCGCCTGTATCGATGTCGTTTGCATCTGAAATCTTTCGAGCCACGACTATATTAGAGAGGGGAATTGGCTGGGATCTTAATTTATCGAAGTTTTTATGGTTTAATTAACGGAATTCACTTAGGCGAGGGTCGTGCGCGGCGCGGCGCGGTGCGGGCGCGCGGTGCGACGCGACGTCGCCGCGGTTGCCGCTTTATTTTATACTAATAGATGTCCCTGGGCCGCGCTATAATTAGCGCCAGGACGCCATTGAAAGTTTTAATTGAAAAGCCTTTGTGCAGTTTTATAGTCCGTTAACAATTTTAGAGTGTATTTTCATGCAGTCGCCGCGCCGACGAGCCGCCGAGCCGACGCGCTTGCTGCTAATCTTGACACCTCCGCTTTGTCCGCCTTCCAGACGCGACGTGGTTACGCGTTCGAATTGTTATTTTAAATATTTTACGGAAGCATCCCGTCTTGTGCCTTAGGCTAATTTATTTTCCTTTTGTGGTACGTATTTACTGAAGAGTTTTTCTTTTACTATTCAATGATTTGGAAGTTGTTCGGGGGTATTTGGAAACTTGTCGAAATTAAATTTAGCCACAGGTACGGGCTGAACGAAACCTATGAAACTCAATAAACCGGGGCGCACGCGGCGAAAACTTTTCATTGTATTATTACAACATTGTTCTTGAAATACGTACTAAATTAATTCACCCTTCCGAAATTTGGAATTCAAAACTGTAAATTTGTAGCCTCTTGCCCCAATTATTATAACATTTATTCTTTATGGGGTAAACAGATCCCTATTTATTAGGGTTCATTATTCGAATTAATTTGTTTGTGTTATGTTGCGGGCGCGGGCGGTAGATAGAGGTTGGCTAACCGCGCGTAAAGAGGCTGTTTTGATATTTAAATGAGGGTAAGGCTTGATTGTGGCCATTGAGTAGGACCGCGGGCGGTCGGGCAGCCCCGACCGGCCCGACCGGCCCATGCGGCGATACGGTGCGCCATACGGACACGGTCAACCGCAAACGGACAGAATACTTTTGTGTGTTAATTATTTCATTGCTGTTGATGTTAGTAAAGGGCGTGAGAAAATTACATGAACAATACTTTCGAGGATGAGCAGATATTTAGGTACAAACATGCCACAAAAATTAGGCCAGGCTTAGCTATTTTAGATTTATAGTTAACTTCACACTATGAGATTTTTCTCGAACAAAATCCAACACTATACAGAAAATCTGAAAAATCTATTAAATCTTTCCCTCAGTATCGTTGCCCAAAACCCCAATAACCTGATACACCAAATAATAAACTAAACCAGTTCAAATTAAGAACTTCATTAACGGCTAGCTGAGGTAACAATAGAATCGCTAATTTTCAATTAGGGTTCCGCAGAGCGCACCCGGGATCGGTGGGTTCCGATTACAAAGCTAATTACAAGTGTCGCTTTCGTTACACCGCCCGAGTGTTTCCGAGTGTTCACGAGTCAAGAGCCGAGCTTTTTATCGCTGTTCGGATCTTGTAGGAAATGTTGTTGAGTGGTTCTGTTATAGGGAGTCGGGCTTGGATTGGTAATTTATTAACTGTTGATTTTCCAAGTTAGTTTAAGGCTGTGAAATACTAAGTAATTTGGAATAAGTAAGGGGATTACTTATAGCTTTAGACAGGATTTTATTTGGTTGTTCAAAAGCTCAAGTATAAGGAAGATATAGCAATTTTTAAAGTACACACACAGTTCAAACTTAAAGTATAGCCAGCTATGTCAATCAGACCCCCTATAAACTACAGAATATCTTTATAGTAATAGTTATCAATTCAAAAGATCCCTTGCATCAATAAAAAAAGCAAAAGCACAGACGATATTGTGCGGAAACACAAATCTCTATTTGCGGGAACGAAATCACATATTCAAACAGACTTCAAGCATTCGACAAGCGGAAGAATGAATGAATGCAAATCTTTTACGATTTCAGGCCCGTTTCACACTGAATACATTTCACGAGGACATATTGTCGACTACACTGAGTGGGCCCCACACAGACCCACGCCTGTTATAATAAATTTTTTGCTTGTAAAAATATTAGAAGGTGGGTCCCACCTAGTGAGGTAAAGGATCCTTCTCAACTCGACAACTTTTTAATAAAATGAAGATTAGGAAATCGGCTCGTCGCTTACATTTATAGTAGATGTGAAGAATGTCATATAAGGCGTAACGCGCTCGGATACATTTCACACCTCGCTTGACGCTTTCCCTAAATCTGTTGTCATTTCGGCGCGATCCCGTGGAAATAGGAGCAGGAATCCCTCGGATAGTCGCCAGATATTTGGAGCTATTTCTCACACGAGTACCCCTCCCCCTGGCCGCTTCCCCCGTACCCTCGCAGCAATGCCAACTTCTCCTTTTAAATATTTTAGCGTGTAAAAAGTGAAGTCGTGTTACCTTGTTACTGTGCCTGATTTTTCTACAGTCTTACAAATATTTATAACGTTACTTATTTCGACAAGTCTCTCGTTTTTCCTTAATATGAAGTGTGATATGACATCAGGAAGTTAAATTCGTTAGAAATTTATAAAATTGCTACGCATTTTTCCTATTATAAGCTTTCGGCGTCGTTTTACATTTCAGCCTATCAGATTAATATTTTATTATGCAATTTACGCTGAAATTTTCCTGTTACGATGAGAGCTCGTCAAAAATCTTAGCTTTATTTGGGGGATCAACAAGGGTTCTAAGAGGAGGTACGGTCTCTGGCGAACATTGAACAAAGATCTTTGAAGTACTTACCTAAATAAGTATACGTTTAGAAAGTTACATGCTGTCCTAAGCTTCTTAAACTGAATCATAAGCTCCCTCAACAATTGGAGTAAACACATTCAATATTTTCCAAAACAGGAATAAGTTTCATAAGTATAATAGGTGGCATTGTTTACCTCGCCACACAGAACGCGTATTTCAAAATACGAAAATGGGTCTACGTATGGAAATTCGGCATTGTGTTGACAATCGACGGTGAATGAGGCGGCTCAAGCGACCGCGGCTATCGTGTACATCGGCCTTCTATTAACAGGCAAACTTAACTGGGCTCCGCGCCATTTGTGTTTTTCCGTGCAGACAAATCGGTAACAATAAAACGAGGCCCTTCTTCACAATGCCCGCACGCATGGCCTGCTTTTAATTTGCCGAACGTATATATCGGATCGTGCGCTCCGCCGGGGATCGCTTAAAAACACTCCCCGGAAAATCCCGCCAGTCTGCCCTCCGCTTAAGTCTCTTGTCGGTTTTAATACCTCTATTTTTATTGCGTGTGTAAATTTCCTCATTCATCCTTTTTTATTTGTTCTACAAACAAATCGAAGCGTCCGCAATTAAGGGCGGATCGATTACTCATCAAATCTCATCGGATTTTGAGATGATACGCCAAAGAGAGTAGAAAGTAATTAGAGGCGCGCACTCTCTCAGGCGTACGATGTTTTGTTGATAATTCAATAATCCGGCCCGAGGCGGATCTCTTTTCACGACGCCTCTTGTCATCCCCCCGTCTCATCCCTCGCACTCCACTCGATTCCGATAGCATTCTTATGTAATCAGTTATCTTGTTTTTTCATTTCCTACACCATATTTAAGGACGATAAAGTACTCGCAAAAAGTTATTTAAGTCCCGAGTATTGCTCGATACAAATAAAGTTAAATTGGCAAAGTTATCCAACGAAACGAGGGATAGGAGGCACAGGTGACATCCATTACGATTCTTCCAAATAATTTTGTAGATATAAATTAGTTTGAGGGATCGTTAAAGTACTCGCTACAACATTTTGGAGTCAATGAATATATTTTCACGTCGTAAACAGAGAGCAATACCTGGGCCAGTTTGTGTAGTCCGCATGTAAGTGGGGAATATGGTGGTTGGTTAGCTGCAGGTCGGCCACCTGCGGGGCGAGGGGCGCGGGGGGTGCGGCGAGGTGCGTGTTTGCACCTTATGTAGGGAAATGGAACAATTAATTAAATTAGCACTTAAATGTATGGTCGCGGTAAGGACGGGCGCGCCGCCGGCACGCCGCACACAACACTTTTATTAAAACTATACGTCTTTCAAATTGTTTGCAAGCTTAGGTGTTACCTACGCGTTTTATGCTTCTCGGGTATTACAACTATGTTCTCATGTAGTTTTATGGTAATTGAAGCCGTTAACAGAAAACCTGATTCATGTTTTATAAAGTTACCGTTCTACCTTAATGTTAAATAATAGTTTTATGAACCAGAAGGAGAGCTTAACCGTAAAAAAAACTTAGGAGACTCAACCACCGTCCAGTCCGTGGCTAATCCACTTACGGAATTCGACTCACAGCCACACCCCCCATTTATCATACTACCATCGACTGCTCCATTCATTAGCGGTATCATCACTATCTAATTTACACCTTATACAGTTGACAATAAACTCGTATTGCTTTAACAATGTACGAATTACAAGACCACTATTCTGTAATGGACTGAGTTCTTCACGAGTTTATGGGCTGTCCTGCGTCGACACATTAGGCGATTGCCGTTTTTTCGTTAAATTAATTACTGTGAGTTGACGTTTTTATGTTTTAATGAATGAATTTAGGCTTTAGATTAACGAGGAGTTCTAGTTTTGTTGTCCTAAAAAGTTTATGAGTAATTAAATATTGGTGACAATGAATTAGGCATGTCTAGAAACGGCCTAAGATAATCTTATACTAAGATTATTTTTAAACTTTAAGTTTAGTAACAAGTATTAAAGTTGCGTCATTTATGCCCTAAGTGACCCATTACGTACCTTGGTATTTAATAAAAAAAAAACAAACATCAAATTTTCACGAAAACCAAGTCATATTCTACAAAGACATTTTCCAAGCTGAAAATCCAACAAATCGTCGTTTTATTTTCATGTAACAGTAGTGAAGGAGCACATCGAGGGAGTGCGTTCAGCCGCAGGGTCTCGGAGACCCCGGCTCAATCATCCACTCGAGACGTTTCCGTTGTCTGTGGCCGAACGATTATTTTCCGCGGTCGATTGCTACCGAAACTACGGAATAAGAACGCAAGGGGGACTGTTCGACATTGTGTTGCCTTCGCAACTGTGTCTCTTGAGTTTTTGAGGAAGTTAACTAAGTCGATTTTATGAACTGGTTGATTTGTGGAGACGGTTGAAATTGAGAATTGTAGTTGGCAATCTTTAAGACCAGTGATCAATCTGAAAAAAACTAAAACAACGGAACATTTTTTATCTAGAACCTATGCACGGACGACAAATTGTATATCTTTTGCTTTAAACGTAATATTGAAGTTCATGTGTGAAAGACACTAAAGATTGATTTTGGATTTGCTAACATATCCTACACATACCAAACAATAGGTAAGTAGGTAGGTACTAAATTATAAATGATGATATATTTTTACTCCCCATACGAAGCTTCCTCTGATTTCATCAGTTTTTCTTAGAAAAGGAAAACATAGATGTTATTAATGTAGACATTCTGTTTTACTTTCATTCTGCGGAAAATTCGGGATAACGTAACACATCGAAACGAAATAGATATATTCATAGCAATAACCGACGATAAATTACAAAGGATTTTCAAATAAACGTATCTATTTTTGATTATTCAATTGATAGCTTTCATATTACTTATTTATTAGAACTTTATGCACGAGTAAAGAAAACCGTACAAAAGCGTACTTAATGCCTTAGGCATTTTCTACCAGTCTACCTTAGGGTGGTGCAGAGGCAGAATATGTTAGGTGCAAAGAGGTAAAAAAATAACTTAAAAAGGAATATATTTAGGTAAAATACAAGATGAAATCCACAGATACATAAATATATATTAAAAAAAAAACGACGCCGAGAGTGATAAAGATGGTTCGTTTATGGAGTAAAACTTATAAACTCTGAGATGAATCTGCCAACTGCTTACAAATAATATGTTCACGAGCCATCACTTTAAATATTACACTTGTATTAGATATTTGGTACTTGTCAAGGCAAATTAAAACCGGATTACGAAAATTGATAGAACCGTCATCATTAATATTGCACTTCAAAAGTATAATGAATTAGGTACGGCTGAATTCAAAGGTCCTAAAATAACAATTGCTTGGGTTCACTGTTCTACTTTAACAGAAAAACATATATTTCGAATATCTTTATAAACAAAACAAACGCGTTAGTATTGTTAGGATATTTTCATTCCCAAAAACACAGACCAAATAAACATGAATAATCGTAGCGAAACAGATTTGGGAAGTACTAAAAAATATAAAAATGCCAATGATATTAAAACCGCTCCAATTTTCGTATAACCTAGCGGAGAGCTCTCATTCAATATAAATACCTACCTATCATTGGAATGAATATTAGATTTCACTATCGTAACAGCGAAATCTGTGGAGTCGAACTCGGATATTCGTTTCAAATATTTTTATTGCATCTCCGGAAATATTCGATATGAGGTATTTGAAATTGAGTTTAATATTATGTTCGAATTTATTGAACAACCTGGATTGAGCTCGCTGAAATATTTTTGTTAGGAAGTGTTGAAATAGTTCACACTCTGGGAGCTTTCCAACTATTTGAATAGAATACTCAGGTAGGTACTTATCTAAACATATCCTAGGTATCTTCGTAAGTTATTGAGAGAGAAATTGTTATAGAACTATTATATATTTACGTCATCTTTATGATGGTTCAATACTTTTTGAGTATCACTGGAAAAACTAAACGTATAACACGACTCCACGTCGCTCTGGTTATTCGTTTCGGTTGTTTAGGGGCGTCGAGTCTCCCCTATTGATTACCCAAAAAGCGGAAAATAAAATTGTGTACCTCTAGGCCTCGTCGTAACACAATACTGTGGTCGATGGGCCCCTAGAATTTATCGCGAAAACATACTACGCCTGCCCCTCAGATACGACCACTTAAATGAATTAAATCTCACTTTTTGTGATACAATTTCATTTTACTACATTTTTTGTTTCATAATGAATTACATTTTTAATCCGCAGCCAGATTCGGTAAGCCAAGATGAAACACCGCGATGTCGAAAGTTGGAAAACAATTTGTGTTACTATAAGAACTCGATTAGCAACTCGAAATTAAATTATTGTGATGGTGGTGTGTATTCTAAAGAAACGATGTGTTACATTTTTCAATATAAAAATAGTCATTGCAGTAATTTTCCAAAATTATCCGAAAAGTGGTTTAGTATACAATCTAGCTATTTTTAGTACCATAATGATACTGATAAATAATATATATCTGTAAATTGATTTTTAAATTCACTTCTACACGTCAATCAAAAAATAATAATTTAAACTTAGATGAGTTTCCTATTTGGGAACCACACACCACAACATGTCTACGATCATTAAGTGGAACCAATAGTAATGAAAACTTCGGATAACCCCACATCGCCCCATGATATTCGACAACTAGTGGTAAGACACACGCGCGTCGCTCACTGCCGACAAACTTCAACGGCGCCGCTTCCTCTCCGCAATCTTTATCGAATAAAGCAGTTTAGTAAACCGCCGCCGAACTCCCGCCTCCCTTTATTATCTATTTATGAACAAATTTAAATAGACCGGCACCCCATGAGACTAACATTCGTTTAGTTTATAACCTCACAGGTAACAGCCTTTTCTGATCATATTTTATGCATATGGTTGAAATTTCATGTTCACGGATTAAATTTTTTTGGGGTTGTAATTTTTTGGTATTGTGTCTTTAAGGGATGATTAAATGAGTTATGGAATAAGAAGAAATCTTCTTTTGTAGTGTATTTACGTAGGAGTGGCGCTCAGAAGGCAACACGGCAAGCAGTGAGAAATTTTAAAAAAAGATTGTGAAACGCGAACATAGTAGTTTTGTGCAAGGTATCTAAGCTTGAGAAATATGAATTTTAACGTAAAACTAGAAGCTAAGGCAAATTATGCATAAGTTGCATTTTACCATGTACATGTTACAACTTGATATAACCTGTACCAACGTAGTCTGCAGTTTTATTTTTTCTCCGCAGCTCTACAACTTCATTATTTTTGATAAAATAAATATCCTCAATCTTACCCGCGTCGGTAGCGGAAACCCGTGAAGTAATATTTTGATGTTCATAATAATAATAGAAGCAGCGACACTCACAAGGGAGAGGGCGCGGATTTATTTGTATTTTATTACTTTTTTACGGGTCCCGTAGACCCGTAGTCGCAGCCAACATCTCCTAACGTTACGACCCACCATATTGTGCCAGATATAGCACCTTTATTAGTGCTATTAGTATTTATAAGTTAAAAATGTGTGGCTTGTGTCGGGAAGAGGGTTAGTCAGTTGGGGGAAGATAAAGATTTTTAACGGATGCTTTACCGTGACGATTAAATTGAAGGCGAAGAGATTTATGTTTTAAAAACTGAACGTGCCTCAAGACGATCTGTCAAAACTAAAGCAGTTACGTAATTTTTTAAAAGCAATCTTGCTTTATTTTAAGAACTTCTGAAAACATTTTCTTCTTCAGTTTATGAGACAAATATCCAAACAACCTTTTCCTGTATCTTGTATCTACAGTGTTTTAATGTTACATATTTAAGTGAAGTAACCCTTGCTTACCCTTCTCAATAAAACTTGACTATCGATGTTAGAAACCAAAGAAGTGTAAGAAACGTCAATTTAATCCAAAACATTGTATCTGAGCGCGGAGATGTGAGAAAATAAAAATAATAGCAGTGTTTGAGCCCAATGGCCGGAACGAGCCGCGAGTGTTTGCATTTGATAAGACGATACTACCCTCCCCCGCCACTGAGGGTTCCCCCGACACGCTACATACACCACCCAATGTTTCAGACGCCTTTTGTTTTTATTTAACATGCTCCACCGATATTACTCCTTTGATTTTTGTGGCTACTGTAAAAACACTCTCATATGTTGACTGTGTCCTCAAACAGGGTTATGTTGTCAGTGTCCACGTTTTTACTTCAAAATAAACGAAAGCACAGCTACTGGCCTGGAGTTAGCTTCACGTACAGTGTACACAAACAAATAAAATATGAGCTGACAAATGCGGGATTTCGTTCCACCAAAGGGAGCTGATGTTCGTACACTACAAATATTAACCCGCGTTATTAATGCAGAACATTGCGACCGGCGGCGGCGACCGGCCAAAGGACAGCGCTCCACAAAAAGACCAAAACCAAAACACAATTTAAAAGAGAATTCTTAAAGAGCGAAGATGTTGCCCGGCAAAAAGATAATTTGGAGCGTCTGCCCGGGGCGGCGGGCAGGGCAAGCGGGCGCGGGCACGCGGCTTGCGTTTGTCTTTGCTATTGTGAACTTTTATTTCGCTCACTTTTATGAATTATTCTCAGTTGTTTTTATCACCGGCAAATTCAAATGGAAGCTTCAGGCGAGTTCTTTTAGTCCCAACCACAATGTTTGAAATGTTCAGTTTAACCCACCCTTTTGTTTTAATATTTAGCTACGCTTAGAGCAGGTGGCGGGCGCTCGAGGAATACCTCCGCGACACTTATTTGAATAATTTTGATACTGAACATAAATTGTCGGTTGAAAAATAAGCTCGTACTCAAGACGTATTGCATTTATATAAGTCTGAATGTATCTGGAAAATGAAATATGTTCTCAGTAATGCCTTTTAGTCGTGACAGTCGAAATTAGTGGAGTCTGTTTGTCGCGGCGTCGTATATGGCTTGTTAGCTTGTCTTGTCATGTTAATACATGTTGTGTGAGCTCGCGACTCAAATTACAGAACAGTGGGGTTATTAGTCGTACCATTGACACGGGTAATTGGTACATGATTGCGAGTAAGCCAGTAATTGCATAATTATTCGCAACCGTCTCATTTACTTATATTGTGCCTACTGATATGTACGGCGTATAATTTGGTAACAGGATACATTCCTGCATTTAGATACGGCCTGGTTGATGGATTAGTACTGACATGAAAGAACAAATGCGCATATAGAACATAGTAGAACACATTCATGCTAAGTAATTAATTCATCATGTCTTCCTACTACCTAAATGCTCTGTAAAATATACTTGATTAGCGTCTGTTGGACATTATAAAAGAAAAAGTTCACAAATGTCCACTTTGAAAGTAAAGTCGACAACTTCAATAAACAATTATGAGCACGTAACAGTCAGCAAACATGCAACGCGAAGCACACGTAAAAGTAATACCTCATCAAAGGCACACGATGCAACAAACAGACAGTTGCAAACAGCGAACGGTTAAATAAAAGCTACGAACGTAATAAAAAAAAGGAAAATTACGAAGCTTAAAAATTTATACGCATAGTGAACGTGCAGTCGTCTGTGAGGAATTCTCCTCTCGTGCAAAACAAGCGAATAACGTGGACAAACAATATACAGAACACAGTTGACGAAACGAATGAAAAAGAAGACTTGAGCAGTCTCAAATCCAACAAACGTAAAAGAGATTACCCACGCTCCAACTGCTCTCAACTTGTATAAACAAAAAAAGCTCAATTTGCCCGTTTTAAAACAAGGCGGAATTGCCATAGGACGCCAAAGACGGCGAGGAATATTAAAAACGCTTTTAAAAAACAACTGAGTGTGAGGGTAAGTTATTTGAATTTTTATTGTGACAAAGTGTCACGTTAAATGGTAGGGATTTTGTTGAATTGTTTTTAATAATATAATTTAATATTGTCACGGATTTTCGAAAAGCTGAATTAGACCGCTTCATGAATAAAAACTGAACCACAGCACCAAACAGTCCTGAGAACCGGAATTCAAGTAGTACGACCGCTGTTCAATAGTGGGACTCCTTCCACGACCACCAATTATTGCATCGGCAATTTTCATCTTAGCCATCTAAAGCGTCCCCTCATCTGAACTGTGGTTCTATCTAGATATGACAATACAGACGGATTAATACTAATTGTATTATATATGGCTTATAGTAGACGAGTTCAATAATCTAAAGTCAAAGTTCTGTAATAAACTTTATCAAACGAAATTTCTATCACCTCTTAGGCGTGTATTCAACAGGAGTCTAAAATTGATTATTTTAAGACCGCTAATGGACATGAAGAGTATTTAAGACCTAATTCTTGTGGAGGTGTTAACCTAGAATCGATAGTGGGTGTGAAAGTGGCTGTTCGATGCTAATTAAATTAGTTTTTTAATGGACGTGATCCTAATTCCTTTTAAGTTATTTTTAGTCTCTAACTCAAACTATGACAAGCTGGTGTACTTTATCTTTTCGTGGTATTTTCTTCATTGATTTGATTTTCGTATTTATTACAAGGAACATTAGAAATCATTCAGGTTAACGGTTCTGTCGTGAAGCTATTCTACTTTCAACGCTTAAAGTTCGACATCCCTCAAACAACTAGACAAATCGACACCCCCAAACCCCCAAAACCCACTAATACCTCCCCAAAACACTACAACAGTAAAACAGATCACTAGTAAGTAATTACAAGCCCCCGTCTTGCCGAAACAGAGCTCATTTCCATAGCTAACGCTAAGCGATCAACTTACCCCGCAATATAAAGCGAGCGCGTATTTTTGTCTTAACCCCCCTCTGATTACACACAAATTGAAATAAATTGAATTTTAAACCTAACCGCCTTGCCCGAATCTGGGGAACAAGAGCCTAGCAGCGGTAGGGTTATTTGTTAAGTTTAGGGCTGGTATTACTTTCTCAGAACGAACATTTATTGTGTTGACTTTTATTTAAATAATATTAGAGATTTAATCTTGATTTGATACATTTGTGTTAATTTTAAACCACAATCATAATGTTATCATACATGAAACGATACCTACAAGTATAAATTATAGTGTTAAGCAAAAACATAAACCTTAAAAATATCCAATACATTTAATTTCCAGAACCTACTGAATCAGAAGCAACACATCCGGAAAATATCACTCAATTTAAAATACATACAAAAAAAAAACCATAAAGAAGTGACAGTGGACAGCCCTGTAAAATTAAAGTCAGTATAATGGCCGCGATGATTTCTTGGCTCAAAACGGTCTCATAACAAGTAACTTGTACCCTCGTCACTCACAGTTAACTTTGTTTTCACTTAAAGGCTCCGTTTTGCCTATCATTCAGATTTGAGTGCTTTTAAGTTAAACTATGTCGATAGAAGTCATATGGTAACTGTTTTCTAAGAAACTTCTGTGATAAGTTACGTTTTTGCGAAAAGAATTTAGAGGAACTTCAAAACTAACTGCATACGAGGTTTTGGAACTTTATTTTTTAAACGAACAACGAAGTTCGTATAAGTTTCATGAACACATAACTAAACTGTTAGTCTCAAGACAATCCCGAACTAAATCAATGCAAATACATCTGGGTCCAGATACAGGCCAGTAGCTTACCACTGGTGTAAATTAGCGGTATAGTTTGAGCGTCGGACAGCGATTCTATTGCATTACTGCGGGGAGCCAGCCTTTATTGCTCAATTTGACTTTATTTAACGCAATTCGCAGGCGGCAAAGGGGGTGAGGAGACTGAGGGGGCCACCCACGCCTCGCCTGACGGGGAACAGATGAGGTCCCACTCCAATCCACTTAGCACGCGGCAAGCCAGTAGGTGATCGCAATCTACAGACTAAGACGCCCGAACGCTTTCCACTATATTTCTTGGCGGCGTCCTCAACGAGAATTCAATCGAGTGTTGCGAAATGAGCAAATGTATTCCCCAATATACTACACTGGCACGTGTAAGAAATGACCGCGGTCCTCCACTCCAGTCTGAGCTACTTAGGTCCAACTTTATGCAACACCAAACTAATGTTTCCGCCAGAAATTACTGCAACATTCATACATCTACGTCAGCGTGCAACCGTGTCTACATTTTGTGCACGTGCAAGCATACTTGGTACAACTTTGGGACTATACAAATTTAATTTAGCCGCCGCAACATCCCGGACTCACTCCGCGTTTATTTTGGTTAATTTGTGAACAAGCTTGTGCTATAGAGTGATCTCCTTAACCATCATGTTTATTATCTGAGATACAGTATCGAGTCTGCCCTAATCTAGGGGCTCGAAGGGTACGGGGGGCGTGAAGGGTGTCATTTTCACGCTGGCATATTGCTCGCCACCGAACCATAATTGAATAATAAAATTGTAGCGAATTTCGACACAGAGTCCTTTGATTCGTTGCATTTGATGGGGGACACCGGGACACCGTTTTTATGTATGACAGATTTTGTTAGATCCGTGTTCGTAAAAATGTCGCCACGAGACTCGGTAACGATTTGAGAAGATGTAATTGGTATTATGTGATTATTTGATGAGGTCTTTTACATTGTCAGTTATGTATCATAAAATCGGGGAGAGAGGCGCTTGTAGCTCAAGATTTATGCATGAAAAATATTTAAATCAATACCTGTCGAATTTTATTATTTCTGCTTTACAAGATATTGGGCACGCGTACGCATGGCTCAGACACATCTGGTCCTCGAATACGTATTCGTTGCACACGTCATGGTGTCGCATGTTTTCTAAGAGACTTCCTCTCCTACCTAATTTCACGACGCTGCATACTAAACAAGAATTTCCATTAACCGAGCGGTGTTTACAGTGAAATTCTTTTTTCATCAAACGAGATTTATTCCCTCAAAAATATGTAAAGTTGGGTGTGCGAGACACCACGGATAGCGGCCGATGGGGGTGAAATTAAAATAATATCTCAGCATTCGAGTCACGCGAAACATTAAGTTCGCCCCGCAATAAACCGCGCCCTTAAAGAGCTTCATTCAGAATTAAAATTTGCCGCCTGATCTCTTCACGGTGACGTTTGATGGATCACCGACTTGCCCGTTTTGTTTAATTTCGGAGGACGTCGAGTTGCCACGTCCGTGTCAACTGTTCACGCCGTCACTCAATGTGCCGTGTAAAATTATGGGCAAAACAAATTGAAAGTTAATTTTAACACGTCACCTGCCTGTTTAAGCGGTGTAAACATATTCATTTTAATTACCATTCTATCCCTTAAAACTTTTGATACACACTTGCCTCATTGAACTCGTTTATAGCATATTAATAATGTTAATCTCTCGGAACTTTCATTAATATTGAGCTGCCCGTCTTAAATTTGCAATTACGTACGTTATTTGAGCTTTTGTAATGTTTAACCAACAAAATTAGTCTACGTAATTTAAAGTTTGTCTGTTTGCCGTAGCTTCGTAGTTTCGTAGCAAGTGCTACGGCGTAGCACTGAATCGTAACAGCCAAAGTCGTATAACAAGAAAATGACCGTGTCTAACAATATTTGAACTTATTTAATACACCAGTAAAAGTATTACAGTAGATACATACAAACTACAGCGTAATATGATTGCTGAGTATTAAATGCGTCGTAAACGCGCTCGGGTAGCGGTGAAATAATGAATATAAAATGCAGTAAACGAGTTAGAGGGCGGCGGACGGGGGAAGACGTTTTTTAAAATCATTTGTAGTTAGTCGGTGTGGCCCACTTGGTATTCAAGATGGCGAGCAGCGGTGGCATCGCACATATTTTATATTTATTACCGCCAACAACGGCGCGATGTGTCGTGAAATTGCAGCGGCGTCAATATGCACGCTCGTACACGTTTTACTTAATACCGCTTACGAGCTAGATAACACGATGATCATATTGAGAGCTTGCCTCCCACTGGGAACCACGGGACTCGGGACACCAACCGCCTCTGAGTCTTACTTCCGTATGCTAACCACAAAGTGTTTGCGAAAACCACAATGATTTGTATTTCCTTATAATCGAACTGCTCAAAAAATCACATTTATTATTAACCAATAATAACTGTTTGTAAATATAATGAAGAGGAAAACGCACGATCACGGCGAACATCTTAATGAACGCCTGATGGAATCAATCATCCTATAATGAGATAATCAAACAATGACCCTCGATAATATCCTGATACTGGTGTTGGCACAAGAAATTTGTCGGAGCAATATCGCGGGAATCCCTCCGAGGGAATCGGCAATTTTAGGGGAAATCGACGAAGATAATTATGTTTGAAGTTAGTTATTGAGTAGAGTCAACATGCGAGCAGATTAGCCGGTCCCGTCCGGTGTCCGGCCCGGACACGGACGCTCTTGTGTGAGCACACACTAATATTTGGGTCCGGGCCTCAATGCTTAATTATCTACATGTCATTTATTATTAGTCGATATTTCCCATCGTTGAATATAAATATGATAGGTACCTACTTAACTAAGAAAAATATTTTATTGGACGTGCCGATATTCAATTTTGTAAAAATATGAACATTGTTATTTGTGTTTTAATAATCGAAGGATTTTTTAAAGTTCCGTTCGTAAAAACATCTATATTTCTAAATCAGATGTTTTTGATACTCGTAATATATTTCAAAAATAATGTTATTGCGGTTTAAAAAGTATTGGCTATAATTTTTCGGTATAATTACATTGATCTGATCCTAGTGGCCTAAAAACCTCATTATTGTACTTTCTGACTGGAATGTTATTACAGATTATCACGTTGAAGTTTCAACCTTATTAAGCAACGCGTTTTATGACTTCATTAATTAATAACCGAAACATACGAATTAGGAAATTGGGTTAACATCACTTCGGCTCGTTGGGACCGCCCTAATCACTCGCGGCTTTGCTTACATATAAATAATTTTCACACGATATTAGGAAAAGCGAGTAAGCCGATAGACGGCTGAGGCCCTATGACGGCTTAAATTTTGTTGATAGGTAATTTGTGAGTTGTTCCCTGGGGTGTATTTCTTAGCGAATCAACACTAGTGTAATTAACGAATTCATTTAAAGTTATCGTTGGGATTATTTCAGGGTAACCCCTACAGCTCTTTGATGTGTCGGTGTCTCGGCGGCGTGGCTGTGGCGTGGCGGTGGCGTGGCGCGTCCCGTCACCGCACACTCACTCGACTTGTGTTTTCAGCTTCAAGTCACATGTCACCGCATAATTTAAATCAAGTTAGTTTGATTAATGATGGAAGCAAATTGTCTTGGAGTTGATACCGGTTGATAAACTCAAGAGTAGGGACGATGTTCGTTGTAAAATTAATGATGTGAATAATATTATGATGGATCAATGTGTCTAGATTATAACTTACAACAACTAGATAACTAACCGTACTTTTTCTTTACAGAATCTGTCTACAAGACAGCGAAGACTGTCATGGCTGGCAACTCAACAATATCAGATCAGCGTGATCACAATCAGCCTCCTTACTTAGAACCTCACGATAACTTTTCATTTAAATTTAGATTCGCTTAGTACTATTTCTTTGTACATACTTTATATATCTTTAATATGAATATTTAAATATACATAATGAAATGTTATCGGCAAGTTCTCACTATGGAAGCGACTTCACTGAATTTTGGTCAAACGAAGATTTCACAAAAAATGATGTACAGCAGTGATATATGTGCCACAATAAGGTAGGTGTAACAAGCTTAACGTATACTTACGTGGATTATTCCGCGACCATGGGTTCACGGTTAAATAACATCTCAATCTATACTAATATTATAAAGAGGTTAAATTTGTTTGTCAGTTTGTATGTAGGGGGTAATCTCCGGAACTAATGATCCAATTCTAAAACTGTTATGAAAGCTACGTTATTCCTGAATCTATTTTTTTTAAACTATGCTTGAAAGGGGTGGAGTCGATGTTACAGTTTGAACAGAAATGTACGAAATCTACACGGATTAAGTCGCAGGTGAAGTGCAAGTCATACATAAACTAACATTATTCCCATGGGCAGAAACAACAGAATGCCTACTGCAATCCCTACATACCGACTCTTTGACTTGACTTTATTTCCATACTTCCATTATAGCCACAAAATCTAAAACACTAAGTTCCCACAAACAATTACTTTGACGTCAGCCACAATATCCGTTGGAAAGTAAAGAAAACATGAAAACTATTATCTTGTCAGGAGACGATAAAGGGGAATATCTAGTTATTTTCTTGGCTGGGATGTTTCAGGGCTGCAAATTAGATATCTTGAGCATCCAAAGGCTAAACGCTGGCGTTGCGTGTCTCGCTTCATTTGCATGTTAATTAGCTGTCGGCCCGGGTCCTGCACAGTGCTGCCACCTGCGAAACATTTGCCGACTCATTTTTGTTTCGTTATTAGTTATTATGCATATTTTTTGCTGAAGAGTTGAGCGTGTGGTGGGTTCTTTTGCGGTTTATTTACTTTTTTTGGTTTTTCTTGTTGAACTTCTTTTTGAGATTTAATTTTCATAAGTTAGTAAAAGCCAAGGTTTTTAACCACCCTTATTTTGGGCAAAGTCTTCCTGTTCTTCTACTATAAAAACTGTTTTCTGTCTGCCATTTTTTACCATGTGTGCCATGGTTCTTCAAAAAAAACTTTCTCAAATTCTACACCAAAGAAAACCTTTCAAAGTTTTTACTTCAACTTTCCAACATACTTTTATCGCCAATCATAAATCAAGTCTAAAGCCGAGTCCATAAAACTTTTAATCATCCACCTGCTCAATAAATATTTAAATAAAAAATCCTCTATCCCAAACAATCTCCAACACGATCAGGGACGATAGGTAACAAAAACAAGACACTGTAGCTTACAGCATAAAACTGATTTATTATAAGCATCCTAATAGTTCCGCCAGCCTCCTTTGTTCCTAGTCAGGATTGGCAGTTCGATTATCCTCAGCTCTTGCAAAAAAAGCATATAAAAATTAGTCTATTATGTCCCAGACTGCTTAAGTACACCGCGGGGAGCGAGCGAGCGGCACGCTAAATTAAAACGTCTGAAATATGAGACGCTGCTCAACTGAGAAAAACTTAGGTAGCAGTTAATACTGCTCTTACATTTTGTTAATTAATTTTGTGATGGTTCACGTCTTGTTTTAGATTTGGGTGGCCGGTGTTTTTGGCCGGTATTTGATTTTGATGATTACTATCAATCTGATGGACTTGAGGTGCTTTTAAAAGTGTCATTGCCTTCGAAAGTAATTCCCGCACAGATCGGTGAGACGCATATCGTAGACCTAGGAAGTTTTACAGGTGAACTTGGGTCATTGGATGTGATTGACAAAATAGGAATGTTTAAGTCTATAAATTCTTTTTGAAGATTGAAGAGATTCCTCTATCTATACCTTATAGTCTTTGAAAAGGGTATTAACATGCCAATTACCATCAGAAAAATAGAGGGTAAGAGTAAATTTGTTTCCTTTCTCTTCAACAAAAGAAAACAATAATCACTCATTAAAAAATAAATCTAAACAAAAAGGAAAAACAGCGATCAACAATTACAATAAAACAGAAAAAAAACATACCCAAGTACTTAAGGCCAAAATTACCCAGAAGCCTTTTAAAAATCAGCTTTATAAAAAATATGATGGAGTACAAAGCAACAATATAAACATAGAATTGTCCCCGGCGCGGCTCGCATTTACGTCCGCTTTATTATTTTTAAGTCGTTTCGAGTGCTCTCTCGTTTGAAACTTTCACCTTTTCCCCCAGACACTCGCTGTAAGTTAATTTCTTTTGGTGTATTTTAAAATTAATTTTGCTTTTGTGGCGACCGCGACCGCACGCCCCAGGACGAATTGTAAGCGGGCAAATGGTAAAGCTCTCGCTTATAATGGCGCGGAAAAATGGTTGGAACATTTTCATTCTTTTGAACAATTGCGTTATCGTAGTATCGGATGCGCTTAACACGGAATAGAACGTGTTACGCTTGCTGTGAAAATATTATCTTCAATGTTTAATGAACTAACTATTGTACCTAGTATCTATGATTCTGTATAGTTTAGTCTCCGTCAGTCAGATCCCAAAGTTGTGAACAGCAAAACTAAATTGCAATATAACACGCACATTCACCATATTTTGAAATTTAAAACTTCGGAAAACAATACGACAATTAAAAGATAGCAATTTCAAATGAAAATTTAAAACAAAAGGTCGCAGTTTTATAGGCAATGTGAACATGCTGTTACTTGTCATAATATTTTAGTTCGAACAATAAAAGCGGATAAATGAACGAGACTGTAATTGGCACGCGGCGCGACTGCCGTAAAATACAAAAGGATTGTAAAGTTAGTTTTGTACTGTCATACTATTTGAAACTTTATCAGTACGACGAAAAGTTTAGTAATGTCCGGTGTTGAATTGCGGGGAAATACTAGTTAAAAGATGAAAATAACGTTTGAAAATCGGCCAAGTGCGAATCGAACTCGCGTATGGAGGGTTCCGTGTCATCGTACAAGATAAGAGTTACAGTGATTGTTAAAGTCGTGCAAAAAACACCGAAAAACTGCCTATTCTTATTTTTTTTTTATGATTATTTGTTTTTATAGTGGCAATAGAATATATACTCTGTAAAAAAAAAACTGTCATAACGGTTCATGCCATACAGTCCGTAGATAGCAAGCTAAACCCGAGTTACAATATCCTACATAGATGCTCTTTTTGGAGTTCAGTCGTTCATTTTTCAACACATTATTCATGCCCACAAAAATGCACCATCTAAAAAGTGCACTAAAATTTTCATGTTAATTTAACTGTGTGCTGCATCCAACAGGTGGAGCACATAGACTACTCCCTAATTGCCTCTCATATTTATGAGGCTTTAAAACAGTTCGCTCATCTTTCTGTTACCAGCTTTATTTCATTTTACCTTCTACCCGTGACCTCATGTTGCAATACAGTTTAATACAATTTAATGGGCGAGCTCGCCACTGAAACCGACCACTTGGTGCCTCAATTAATTATTACCGTGAAATACTGAAAGCTAAAGCAATCATCTGCTGTAATTCAGCCGCCAATTTGGTTGGGGAACTGTTGTTTTCAAATTATGTTGAAATTTAATTTAATAGGGATTCTCAGAGTAACTACACGTGTTATTCTTAACAATCTTACATACAATTTACATTATTATAATTATTCAATTAATTAGTATTTCGCTATCTATTATTATTTATAACTACATCGTCCCAGTGTATCTTCTTAAATACCCTTAATCGTCTGTGCAGGTTACACGGCGGCGGCAGGCGCTGTGCGGTACAAAGGGAGCGTGCGACTTCAAAGTGAGCCGCACGGATCAAAGAGCCCTCAGATAGCGGAGGCCAGATAAAACCTCCGCTATCGGGCGAACACCGTTTGATATCTGATTGTCGGTTAAAGATCGTGCCACCCAACAAACATCGAATAAAAATGGTGTTACACATTTTTCTCTTCAAAACTCTGCAAATCTTTTGTGACAAAATTTTCATAAGGCGATCAAAAGAGCTTAAAGCGGTATGAATGGAAACAAAATTCTTAACAGTTGGTCTATTCATACGATACCTACGGGTACCTACGTACTTAGCATTAAGAAGGTTAAAGATCTATTGATAAATAAGAGAGCGGTCTAGAAAAGTATTTTCAGAGAAACATGAAAGAAGACTACCAGCTTTTATTTTTACATGTGGAAATATGAACGCTCTTGCAGCACGAGTTTCCAGTGCGCATCTAACAAAAACTCAACAGTTTCAATAAATCGTAGAATGTTCACCAAACAATGGTAAATCTCTCTAAAACGTAGTCCGGGCGTGCGGCGTTTAATCTCGACAATCAGCTGTGTGTCTGTTTCGTCCGGCAGTAAATCCGGAGGTGTACGGCGCCGGGTCCGGCGGTGCGGGCCGGATTACCGGCTGTGTGCGGATGTGCCGGCCAGCTCGTTCGTGCCGACGCACTCCGACCCGCGATTAGTCCCACTAAGGGCAGTGGGACTTGTCGGAAAATTCGACCGGGGTCATACCCGGATAAGACTAACAGATAAGTACAAATAAATATTGATTATGTCATTGTTTAGATTTTTGTCTGTTATTTGATGATGTACTAATATTTTCCTTTTTAGAATTTTGTGCGTCTGTTTCTTGAGGTTTATTTTAGTCATTGATTATTGTTTGGTGGCTATCAGAACACTAGATAGAAGATGTGTATTTTTTATACATTTCTAATGAACTCTTTGCAAAAGACAGTTTGGTTTAGTAGTGTGCGATGACTTTGTTCGAACTTGGATTCAAATAATAACAAATCCCGAAAGTTCGTATTTTATTTTCGTGTTAAATTTTGTGTATCTAATGACTAAAATATATATCATGAAACTGTTGTCGAGTATGAGGTACCTGGACGTCGTCAAATGCCTTGGATGGAGATACCATAGGTGAAATCAACAGAAGTCAAATATGAACTAGACACACATGAATCTACTTAGGTACCAACTGAAACAAATGCCTACTCAGCTTGACAAGGCTTACCGAGGTCCAGCGGATCCGCGGGACATCGACTACGTACGTTTCCGACCGCGTTTGAAAACGTCGTTTAGAACCGATTGCGTTGCTTTCGCATGCGTTCGGGCCCGTCCGTAGTTTTGGCATCTACTTCGCTGAAAATACAACGCGAAGAAACTAACTTGAAGATATTTACTTTTACTTTGCACATATTTAAGTTGAATCCTCGTGTGTCTAGTATCTTATTTTATTGTATGTTGATCATAAATTGTGTAGCTCGAAGACACACAGGTAGATGGTTCGCTGCGTACTAGGTGGTGGGCTCCTGGCGATGGTACGCTGGGAGCATGCCACCTAATAAATAAACCTTGAAAGTGCGACCACAGCATGCGTTGCGCATTCTATAGCCACACGGACGCGGCTTATTTATGACTCTTTCGAGTTACGCTACGCAACAAGCGAAGCTACTAGCTATGTGACTTTGGCATAAAAAAATTGGCTGCAACATCTCTGGATTTGGTCGTTGAAGAGACATAGGACTCTAAATATGACTTGGAGGTCACGCGTATTCTTGGGGAATTAACACACAATACGAGATGTTATTGCTTGAGAATACACGTAGCTGACGAGGAGTAACTCATCGGAAGAGTCCGGAAGGATGAAGACGGAAGACAAGACAGCAGACTTGTTTTATTTTATTATGTGCTCTTCATGTGGGTGTTGTACGCGCCACGGAAGCCGGTCCTGGCATAATGGGGAGTTGAGCACAATATCACAGAAAATACAATATTTTAGGAAAGGTCTGAGATTCCGCGAGAAATACGAAATATTTGAAAAGACGTCAGCCTCTAATCAAAACTGTGTACCTATAGTTAGCAAAAATGTTAGACAGGTGGCGACGTTATCGAACCAAAGCCAATCTTCTTACACATCATTGAGGTTTAATAAGGTGATATAGGTGGTGATTACCTTCAAATTATGAATAAGGTTACACGAAAAGACTACTTACAGCAAGCTTTACAGGCACGTCACGCATTCGTGGCGCGTACTATACTTAGTGTATAACTAGACTTGATTCTGTGATATTCTATTGTGTCTCTACTATTGTATTGATCAGTAGCTTGTTGTGCTTACACCGACCAATTGCTAGACTGATATGGGTACAGGAATTAATCCTCTTCAAACTGGTGATCGAAGTGATCAGTACGGCGCAGGAAGTTGAGATTAAATGTTTATGATAAAATGGAATTCGATTCGAAACGGTTGTAACAATTATCTATTGATTATCCATAGTGCTGTTTGAGGTAACAGCCTACTCATGTAAAACAGATTCCCAGAATTTAGTCGTTAAGTAAATAGACATACGGTTTTCGAAATATTTGAGTTGTTACAACGGTTACTAGCCTACCCTGGAGGTATCTGTGCAATATATTTTCATGGATTTTACACGCCAGCTGCCCACTAAATTAGAATTTGCTTAGTCCCATATAAATATCGTTCACTTAATTCATGTTTAGATATGGCGTGGACAAATCAAACCAATGAGGCCAACAGTTACTATGATTTTAACACCGTAACTGCCATAAAACGAGACACAATATAAAATGTATTGTTTATGTATCACTTAGTATTTTACAAGGTAATGAATGTTTTTGATGCAACAAAGACTAACTTAAAAACTATTTTTGTTATAGACCCCAGCAAAAACCTGTAAACCGATTAACTGTTAAATTGATTCGAAATTGTGTAATATTTTGTTGCCATCCTGAATATTCATTCGCAGTCACAGCCGCAGTAGTTATGTAAGCATTTTATTAACATATTTGTACGCTGTTCGCAGATGTCGAGAATGCTGAGCGGGTGGGTGGCGTCCGAGCAATGCCGTGCATCCAGGAGGCGACCGTGCAATGGCATCGTTTTCACGTGTCAATTTGAAATACAATCAAGACCTGAATACTATTGTACATTAATCAAATAACAGCCAATTTTTAATTCCTTCTTGAAAATACGTTGTGTAAAAAAATTCTTCATTAGAACTTGTAAGAATACTGTAAAAATGCCTTACCATTTTTGTTTTTTACACGTTTTCATAATAGTCTTGAAAAAAATTTAAGTACTTTCTTAAATATTTGAATTGTATTCTGTCATTTATCTTCAGCTGAATAAATAAACAAATTATTGTACAAAACTGGTTTTATTTTCTAATCCTGTTTACTACCTAAAGGTTTCTCAGAAACAGTATACAGTTCCAACTATTTGCTCATTCAAATTTTAAAAATGATATTTATTTCTGTAAATAGGTTTTACAAACACTTTTACTAGACAACAAGTAAAATATTTTTTCAAACTAATGTTTGGTGTTTCGCTATCTAACTACTCTGAAAAGGAACACTGAAACAAACTCAGGGATCATAGTCTTTTTTAAAGTCCAGACTTTATCTTGGGTTATGAACCATGCAGATTAGTTAGCAAAAATGTTGGTCTTTTGAGGAAAGAACCACACATACTACTATATGAGTGGAACCGTCAGTGCAAGCATTTGTCAGATTTTTTTAGCTTAACTTATGAGTTGAGCTAAAAAATGCCAAGGAGCTCAACGGGTCGACGAAGAAGGCCAAAGAATGAACATGTGGGTAGGCCGCATTAAGTACTCAAACTGCCAGACTACAATTCAGAATAGGACAAAAAACAATAATAAGAAATAAAATATGGTCCACATAGTCCTCACATTCACAATAATTCAATTTATAATAATATACCCAAATTAAAAAGTAAATATTAATTATAGTGTATACATTATCATGTGTATATGATTGACTCCTTGATATACAAAATGCCTACTAGCCATTTACAGGCATTTTGAACACACACACAACATACACATGGATAACATAGTGATAAAAACAAATGAGGAGTCTGAATCTTAGTAGACAATCCAAGAGCAAGTCTCTTTAGGACAATAATTATCATGACTTGAGATAGCAGATCGTCTAAAATATAATCAGCTGGTGCCAACTTGCTGGGGTTACTTGGCAGTAATAGTACCTACATAATACCTAGGTAGGTACTACGAATTATGTTGGTGAAATTTAAACGAGGATCTGTCCAGCACTCCTAGCATGACCATCATAGAAACGGCTCTTGTCGACGGAAGAATAGAAAACATGACAGATTGTTGAAAGACTTCTACCGTCCTAAGCTTGGCGATTTTAAAACTGAAGATAAGATAGTTTTCTATTCCCTGCAGTCTACGTGGCGCCCGTAGAAGAGATGCTGGTGTGGTGTGGGTAGAAGGTGCTTAGGTAGAAAAGATGTCATGTTGGAATGAAAGAACGTTGTCTATTCTTGGTAGAATAGATATAAAATTGGTCATGCTAAGCATGCTGTAGGTAATTCTGATGGTCACTCACCGGGCTGTTAGTACCTAGTAGGTATAGGAATTTGAATTGCCAGGCAGAGAGGCTGACTGTCATGGCGCCAGTACAAGTTGGGTACGATAACGATGGTGGTGGTGATGGCGATGGGTGGTAACGATACTGTAGAAGTCCAGCTTCTACAGGATCGTTTTGGGAGTCCACTACTACCAAGGATAGGGCTCCGCTGATTTGTATAATTATTTTCATGACTAGTAGGTTTTTACATTTGCACCTCGTACAAATAAGTAAGGGTGGAAGCCCTTGACACAAGGCTCGTTCTATATTTTTAAACAATTCGAATATTGCTTGCCTGTTTGAAACCAGAGAGAGCTAAAGTTATACCAGCCTGTTTACAATAGTTTCTGCTATGTATATGATCTTAGCAGTACCTGAGTGTGTCCAACACGGCCTATTAAATCTTTAGTATAAAATCGTAGATTCGTATTAGTCTGAAATACACTTAGGCTAGCGTTCTTAATTGCTAGAAGTTCAGTACCAGGTAGGGGTTCTGTACAGGCCAGGGGTCCTGTACCACCTGCTATCACAGTTTACTTTTTTATTTGATGCAGTAGAACACATTATTTTGTGATTTTAACTGGCTATAACCAGTTTCTACGTTTCATTAGCTATCCAACAAGCTAGGGTATCATCAGAATTCATAGAAAAAAACTTTGAAGAAAGGCAACAAAATGAACACGAAAAATAAAAGCGTCAAATTTATCACTTGGGTCAGAAAACGAAATAAAAATCATCCAAATAGATCCAAAATGGCGTTTATTACTATTTTTACAAAAGTCTAAGATTAAAATTCATGTTCCACATGTACGCCTTTTTTGGGTAGCTAATGAAACGTGGATTTTTTAACCACATTTGTAGCATAACTGTCATAGACATTTTTAATATTTAGAGAGAAAAAAATCTTTTTTTCGGATTTATTTCAATTTATAACCGTATAATTTGTAATCGTTTACTACGAGTCTCTGTCAGTTCAGTAAACTGTTATTGTGTAGCTGAAAATATTAAAGGAACTTATCAATACACAAAAATTTTAACCACAAATAAATTAGAGGCAAAAAAAAAAACAAAAGAAATAGGTCAATAGACAAAACACGTCAATTTAAATAAAAAACTAAATTGTCCAATATCTTGAAAACAGTTAAGTTTGGGGTACGGTGTTACGATCGACTTAACCTGTAATTCATTTTAATTGATAGTATTTGGATTATAATATTTATTTAGGTATAATATGACATTTATATCTATGGCACTTTTTTAGTAAAAATACCAGTCACGCATGTCATATATAATTGAATAAATGATTAAATATCATGTCGATACTATCGGCTCAGCTAGCCTCTATGGAGTATTTTCAGGTGTAAGCTTAGGTGCCTAATAGGGTTCCGTTGGCATCTTTTGAGTAGGTACTCGTAGGTACAGACGCCAGCACATCAAGCTATCCGAAACTGATATTTTTCTTAATTATACAAGAACCTTAATCTTTTGTTTTAAGTTGAAAAACTATCAAAAAATATTGTCAGATCCTGGTAGCTTGATGTGCTGGTCTCTGTATCTACGAAACTTTTGAAACTAATATATTTACTCGGCAGGCACATCCGTATTTAGGAACTACACAGGCATTGAAGTTCAAATCTAATTAGGTATCAGGTAGGTACGGACTTCCAATACGGTAAGTGCATATTAAAAGAAATACATTGAAATGTTTCTAGAATGTACTGCTAAATAGGTAAGTTCTTTACCTTAAACTCGGGTTTTTATTCAGGTGCCTTATGGCACGGTAATATTATAATACAGTATTGTAACTCGGCCGCATGATAGAAATAAATACCTACAGCCGCGCGGTACGTAAACATGCGTTAGGGCTGCCCGTCTCCATCATTTTAATCACATTTGCGTACTTTCTGTTTCTAGTTAGTTTTGTGATTGTAAATATCCTATTTATATAAATAAATGAAATACTGTATATTGAATAGGAAGTGTTCAATAAAAGTGCGTGTTGTTTTTTCAACTCAGTCTCAATAACTTTCCGTTACTCTATTCGCTTTATTTATTAATCCAAACACCTTTTTTTCGTGAGATGAAAGCAAATACTTATCCATTAAAAAGACACACATTATGTACCTACCTTAGTAAGTAAAATTATTTTAGTCTTACCTTTCAGAGTTCCCAGGTAATTAAAAAAAAACTTATGTCTGGATGCGTTATTGACGAATTCATACAACCAAAAACAGCACAATATTTCCTACTCGTCATATTAACTGATTTTTAGAGAGATTTTTTGCGGTACGGCCGTGACTGTCTGCGCCCCGAGCGCATCCCGAGATCGAGGCGCGTAGGTATAGCTCGCGTTTCGTCCGTTTGTATGAAGTTGGAGTACTGTATTATAATATTACCGTGCTTTATGGCCTTCCTATCTTAATTAAAATCGTTCGACATGTGGTCGCAATCTCATCTCGGCGACAATCAATGTCAAAAACTTGTCAAAAATGACGTTCGAAATGTAGTCGAAATCTCAATTTCACTCAAATGTTTTTTGTGGGTGAGACACCACATTTTTGCCAATATCACGAAGGTACTATGATATACCATCAAACGCTGGAGATACTCGTACTATCAGAGAATATTTTTATAAGAAAATACTAAGAGAAAATAAATATAATTAACCGTCGCTATCTCATCTCAGCGACAAACTTGTCAAAAATGAAGGTAAATTAGGTTTTTTTGACAGATTGAGTATGAGATTGGAATGCAATCGTTCTTAAAAAAATCCGCAATTTGGTCTCTGGTATTTGTAAACATGGTTTCAATACGTACTTATTGTACTTACCTCTAGATACTTACGCCTTCTTAGGAATCGGGCTCTGCAGGCAGCTGCTGTCACTCCCAATGAACAAAGCTTTTAATAATTATCTGGGTTTTCTTAACTATGTTAGGGTCGGGTTCCAGTCTAAGCGGATGGAGCTGAATACCAGAATTTTCAATTCTCAATACTTTATTGCAACCATAATGTACTACATAGGTGTTACATTTATGTATTATAGTAATCATCGTAGGTACCTATCTATTATGGACCCTGTCGGGCACACCATAGATCGTAGGCGAAATGACGAAGCGCGTATTTATAGATGGTTAAGATTCAATACAATTGATAGCATAGACATTAAAATAGATTATTCATTTTCTACGTATTATTATTGCAATATACGGTGATATATTTGTTTATAGGTTAAATGAATTTCTTATACATTTTATTTCATCACATCTTTCTACGTAAGTTATTTTTATTGCACTATATGGTTATATCTTTTAATATGTACGTAGTTACTTATGAGTAAATGTAATAAAAATATCAATAAAAATATATAATATAAATTAAATATTTTTTCATCATTATTTATTCATACTATAAGGTAAGTTATAATTATAACTACTGCATTGCTTGGTGTGATTATTTTATAATATCAAGAAAATTAAATGTTAAAAAACTGAATATATTAGATTTAATTCATTCTTACTATTTAAGCTATGTTTTACATGGAGCGACTGCTTATCTTACATCCGTAACCCATTTAATAGGTAACACTTTACCAGTTGGCTAGGCTGGTTGTCAGATTTAAGGGCTCCTATCCAATCTACAAATGACAACCAGGACGAACGACATCAAGCCAAGCGGCAAGTCTTCTTCTACGATGCTGTGATACAAAATCTCAATAGAATTGAGCTCGTATTTCAAAAAACTATGCAATACAAATAATTGTGAAGGGATTAATTACTAGCTAAACACTTACACTTCGTCTGAAACGGATAAGGGTAGATTTGATGAAGAAGTTTGAGGTAGGCAGGTACTCGATGTTCACAGCACGCTCGGAATGTACTCACAAAATCATCGACTGTGTCCGCAGTAAATATTTCTGCTCGCTCGCTCAATTGAATCGTGTTATGGGTAGGAAGGAGAAGCAAATATAAAACAAACGAAGGCTCGTCACTATATTCAACTTGTACTTACTTAAGAATCTGCATGAATTTGATTACCGCAGACGGCATGGATAAAAAAATATTTAGTTTTAACTGTGTTGTACTTTTTTTTCTGCCGAATATTACTCTACGGTAGGATAACTAACATCATTGGTTAGTTCTGTTCATTTTCAAGGGCCTATTCATAGACGTGTAGGGGATGATAAAGCACGTTCGTAATGACAATCCATTTCATTATATAATAATAAAAAATCGAATAATAAAATAATAAACGAAATAATAAACAAGAAGAACGCCAAAATAAAAGAGGTTGTTAATGCTAATACGGCGCAAACGGACAGTGGTGTGGATTGAAAAATAAAGTTACCAAAATAATGGACAGTTTTGAACAAAAATATTTAATTGCTATTAACTAAATCACTGAATAGAGTATGCCAACCTCCAGCGCCAACCTCTAAGCATAATCAAAGTAACACGTTATTTCCATAACACAAACTTCTAATACACACAATATTAGAATACCATAAATATTTACAGATTTGCTTTAGGTAATGGCAGAATACTTCTTACACTACAATCACCTTTGTAACATACCATAAATTAAGTTTTTTCTATAAAAAAATAAGAACATCGTGAACATATTTTTGATCAATATATTTACTGAAGATTAATTCGATATATTGTGACTTACTTGATCTTATTAGAAGATAAAATTCTCTAATAAGTTCTTGAGACAGAATCATCTACTAGATATAAGATTACATTAACAGTTACGGCAACATCATTACTTGTTCACAAAAGCGGTTACGATTAATCGGAACTAACACATAGATAGTATTGCGAAACGAGCTCGGTATAAGTTAATGTTAGGTTAGTCTAATTCGTCAGCCTCAGGGGAAGCTCTGGGAGCTAGTCTGTCAGTGGCCGCCGCCGGCGCGTCGTTCGGGACCAAAGGTGGATCATCATTGTTAAGCACGACGCTCTGTTTTCGTCGGCGATCTAAAGTCGACGTCTCATCTTTGACATCCGTCACATTAGTGGGGTCACGGTTAGTTCCACTCGGCAAGACTACATGTTCAGTTTCGTTGTTAACGGAGTTACCATTAGCAAAATTGATTTTATTGTTAGAATCCTTTTTCCTAGCAATCTCTTCTATCTTGATGACTGCGTCACCTTCAGAGGTGACGGTGTTATCCTTATCAGTACTTCTTACGTCGTTAGAAGAACGCGCGGCAAGAGCGTTCTCCTCTGTATCTTCACGCGAATTGTTAGAGTATCTTCGGCGACGACTGTTCAGCGCTCTCTGCACCGCTTGGTCAAAGATTTCAGGTGACAACATATCGCCAGAGTGAAGGGTGTTGGTTTGTACGGTGGACACGGACGGTGAAGTTTGCGTAGTAGACTGAGCGGTATCCTGAACTGTCTGCGTGGTAGATTGGGTGGTGGGAGGGGTGGCCTGTGTGCCAGTACCGGGAGCGTCGTGGTAGGCGGCGCCGCTAGCGAGGGCAGCGATGCCTGCCAGGCCCATCACGCCGCCCATGCCGCGGTGCGTGCGGAGAAGCAACTGCTGCAGCTGAGCTTGTTGTAGTATCACGGGAAGCTCGTAGTGATGGAAGAAGTACAGCATGGAGTGCTGTAACAAAATAATTGAATAAGGAAACAGCCTAGACAACATACAGATTCTATTCGCAAGATTCGATTCAAAGGCTTACCATTCAAAATTATGTAAAGGCAAATGTAGCAATAAATGAAACTGAATCGATCAGCAACCTCTTTTCTATTACTTTAGCAATTACCCACATGTTTTTATGGACTGATTTTACTGCAGTAGTAGTAGTTTATAGTAAAGGTTATTTCTAGTCTACAGAGGCCTAGTGTGAGTTTTTATATTTACTCGATCGCGTTAACGTCGACGTTAATTTGCGTCAATTTGCATCGAATAATTGTGTATCCCATTGTAGTCACCAGACGGCGATTACATACGTTAACGCGATAAAATCTCACGCTAAGTCCGCAGGCCACAGACAAAAACGCTTAAAGGAACCAAGACCTCAAATTAAAAAAAAAAAACAAAAAGAAAATACCTCCTTGTGGGTGTTTTCGAAGATTTAACTAAACTTACTAAACTAACTAACTAACTAAAATTTTCACTAACACCATGCCACACGACACCTCAATGAAGTGCCTAAGTACTTTTACTGCACTGTTACTCAGTTCGCTTTTATTGAGACTTTTCTTGTCACAACAGTGGCATGTAAATGTTGTCTAGGGTAACAAATCATAGTTCAAAAGTTACTAGAGTTTTCTACTAAAAAAAATACATTATTAATTGTTTTACACGGTCTCCATTTAGTTCAGGTTCTGAGTACAACTAAACGCCTTTTTGAACTGTGTATGAAAATAATACGAAAGTTAAATTTTCTTCGATATTCTTTATAATTGAATATATTTAGCCCTTGGTTTCGAGAAAAAATCACCCTATATACAAGTTTACGTAGGTGAATTATAAATTATGATATTATTTTTCCAATATTTTTAACACGTTCTAAACAATACACTCGCCATGCTTAGGGCGTGTCTCCACTCTCCGTTTTGGTAGACTGGTAAACATCGGCAGACTTAACGCCTTAGGAATTCTAAGGCGTTAAGTCTGCCGATGAACCTATTCTGATGCATAAAGTTAATATAAATAAAGACATAAGCTGGCAATGGTTACGACGAACCGGGCATCCGGCTAGGCGACTGCGGTGCCCTACGCTCGCTCGCAGATAGATGTTGTGAGTGCAGATTATGAGGCACGTCCGTCGAACTGAGCAAAACTCCTTTAGACAAATAAATGAGCGACTCGTGACGGTGTCCTCACTCCTCCCCAGTCTTTATTTATTTATTTCTGGGTCAAAGTTCCCACCCCTCGCGTCGTCCGACGTAAGTTTTAATTAAGAAACTTGTGACCGCGCCTGACTCAACTTTTATTTGAAATTATATTTTCTGATCCCCTCATTTTGATTTTTTCCAAGTGGCGGTGTAACGGGTTACCGTCGCAGACAAGTTGCGACACCTTGTGATTTATTATTCGAGGCGTGCGCTGCTTGACAGATAATTGAATGAATTTTACATCATTTTTTTTTCAGTGAAGCTGCACCCCTTCACCTCACAAATCTATCGAGTTACGTATCAGTATTTCGTAAGTAAGCTAACAGATAAATGTGACTCATGATTCACGAAAATAGCACCAGATTGAGAGGGCACTTTAAAAACGGTTTCAATTTTAATGGCACACATATGCGTTAGCGACGACAGGTCAGTGGGACACGGGCTACAAATGTACGGGCTTAATTAACACCATCCGTTCGTGCCCCAATCTGTTCGCGGATCATCGCAACAGCAGCAAATATAAAAAAGGATCAAACGTTTAAAAGGTATTTAATGGAGAGATGACGCCCTTTTATACGTCCATTAAAATCGGCCGCTTTGAGATTTACCGCCCTCCCTGTTAGATAGATACGTGAATAAAAACGAGGTCATTTTTATCAATTTTCATATCGTTTGTAACAGATTGCGTTGTAAGCGTATAGACGCACGAAAAGTTTTCTACGGGCTTGGCCGTTTGGTAACATCTAACATTATGGTTAATTAATGCTCTTGCTACACCTGCGTTAATGTTAATATCTCAGCCAAACTGAGCCTGAAATTATTATCATCTGCCTAGCCTTTTCCCAACTATGTAGGGGTCAGCTTTCAGTCTAACCGGATGTAGCTGAAAACCAGTGTGTAAAACACTGGTTGAAGCGAATGAAGCGACTGCCTATCTGACCTACACCACCAACCAACCAACTTCGCCTGAAATATACCATTAAAATTGTACGTCAAACAATTAGCAGTATTTTTTTTTTAGCCCCAATGGTTAGTACGCTACTGGTGTTTAAAATGGAGGTAGAACCTACTGCGATACTCTGTGCTTTGCCCGGCGCGTGCAGACACAGTGACAGAGCTAATGTTGCCAAAGGGATTTGATGCATCATTGAACGTACTAAATCCCTTTGATGTGTCGAAAAACCACCAAGCGGTCTAACGTCATTAACAGAGTCTTATTGGCCAGAGGGGCAATACATGTATTTCTTGAAAACGTTCGCATTTCTATCTCAGTCTCAATGTCAAAAATATGTTTAGCTTACCTACATTTATGACATTGATTGTCGCTGAAATGAGATTGCGACTAGCTTTTAAACGTTTTTAATTAATTAAAAAAAGTTTTTTTTTAATAATTTTATTAATAAAAAAAAAAATTGTCCTTATGGTCTTCGTGATGTCTTATTTAATATGTCTTTAGGTGTGGCGGAAGTGTGGCAGTATCATCAGGAATATTATGTTTATCTTCTACTGTGTTGGGTTTTATTGAACTAGCAATAAAATATACCTAAGTATTAGTATCTTATAGCACTTCTGGCTTTGGTGGAATGCATTTACATTTTTGTCCAAAGCTACATTCGTTCAGCTGAAAGGACGCGTACGCATATCCTACAAAATTGGTGTTTCCTATGGACAAACGCTGAATTGAGCTGAATAAGTGTAGTTAGTCCCTAAATAACCGTTTTTACAAACTTTTTAAAGATTAGATCATAAAACGAGCACATACGAGGACGAGTTCGAATAAACTAAAGTATCGCTTGAGGAGATCCGACACTTCAAAGGAGACTGCGAGTTCTTTGTGTTAATACATTTTTTAGCCGCAAATTTGTCTTAAACACTTTACGGGCGGCACGTTGATTATGCCAAGACGGTAGAGAAAACTCTGACAAAAATAAAGTTATTTTGATTTAAAATGCAAAGGAAAAACAGCGGACGAAGGAGCGCGGCCCTCCTCGGACGAGACATTTTTTTAATTCCCTTTTTGTTTTACAAATTCTTAGACGGGCATAGGATGACTACGTTTAAGAGTTGAGATTCTACGAGATTGCAAGCATTCACTTGGCCTTTTTGTCTATAAATAGCAATGAGGTGCATTTAGGGTTCCGTCAGCACTTGCCCTAAAGGTATGCCCAGCATAATGTACCGCAAAGTAAGCCGCTGAGTGTTTGACTTAAGTTTAACTATAATTTGCAAGAGATCTGGAAGATTACAACACTTTACATTGTTCCATGATGGCGGGCCTTTTCTGTTGATTTAGGACTTGACAGAAATTAACTGAAGCACGCCCTATTAAACCCACAATAATAGGGGTCTCGAGTTAGCCTTTAACAACCACTCTGACGGACAATATTATTTTGCGGTATCAAAAATGATCAGAGACAATAGAAAGTTAGGTAATTATTAATTGAAAGTGAAATCCTATTTGATCCTGTTGTCAACAAGTTGTTCCGACTGTTGAGATGAATGTAAGGAGGATCGCACGTCGGCGGCAGTATTATGCGCGGCGTGTCGCGCTGGCCCGACCTCATGAAATATGATTTTTAATAATAAGTTGACACGCTCGATGATTATAAGATAAGCCCCCACTTTGCATTCCGAAGGGGCTCCTTGTTTTCGTCGTCGCCCTCTCCCCGTAATCCGGCAGAGCCTACTCCCACCGCCTGAGCTCGCTCGAGGCGCGTCTAATGTTATCTCCATACTCAATTATAACTGCGCTTTCGCTGTCACCATGTATTGTTCACAACATGTACCTACATCGGAGATTACGGAAAGATTTCCGAGATTACAATTCCCCTTGCCGAATATATATAGCTAAAGATAAAACGAAAAAATAATATTTGCAAATTTATTTATGGTTTTTTTGTGAAAACTATGAAAGATGAAGGTGGTCCAAAAACAATCAGGAATGGAACAAATAAGTAAATACATTTGATAACGACCTAACTAAACATCACGGGAAAATAATCGAGATCTGCTAAATTAAATTGAACTAACTTTCGATATTAAATCATTAGGTATCTGCTTACTTATGATATAACCTTTTATGCGTATAACTGATATTTTTTGGAGTTGTAACTAAATAATTATTTTAGTTTTGAGTTGATAATGCTCACTCACGTAACTTTTCGAATCTTTTAAAATCGATTTTCTTATACTAACTTGATAATGCATAACATTCTTCTGCTTCACAAAAATTGAAATAGCCCCAGTAACTTACGAGAATACTTTTAATGGGGTGACTTCGCAACCTCCCTTATTTTAGATTCAAAATATGGAGATCAATGTGGTAACATTACATGACTTAGCCTTTTGAAAAGTTAAATTTACTACTCAATTAATAATAGATACGCTACATACTTGCAGCTACAACATAGTACGCAGTGCCTATATTCAGCGACCTCTCTATTATAGTCCAATCTAAGACACATCGCAATGTCATCACCAAAGACCACAATTTAGATAGCTTGGTCACTATTAATACTCTGCCCATACACACAAAGCATAACGTGTCATCGTTACCTGTGTGTACTCGTACTTGTGTGTTGTGTAGAACCGACGGGAGGGCGAAGTCCGCTTGGCGTGTTATTAACTTCCGTGCGACATAGAGACCGGAAATCGACGCCGGAGTAGATCCGCTCAAGACACACAGTCTGAACCACCCCTAACATTCACGGATCAACTATACGACGTTATACCTGACAACAGTGGAACCTAACCTTAATGCTCTAGTATGTTCGAAATGTAATTCTCGTGATCATTTTGATATTTTAATATGGACAGCGTATTAATGTTTCAAATTAAAATGTATGGGTTCTATGGTAGGAATCAAATTAAACGTTCCGGTTATTTGAATACGGGGAAAAGTAAATGTTTGATTTTCTGGTTATCGATAAAATTTGTTTTAGCTCGTGGATATTAATATTAATGGCTGAATTTATATAATTGGTGAATTATTCAGAAATGAAATCATATATCAAAAAATCGAATCATATTCTCTTAAGCAAAAAACCTACTTTTTTGAGCTATCTTGAATGTTCTATAGTTTATATACGTTCAAGTGTCAGTTCGCAGTCAATCACAAGTTGGTCCTTGTGTCCACAATTCAGTTGGACGTAATGCGTCTGTGACGCATCCCCCCGGGCCGGCGGAAAATATTACACGCACCGCCGTCATTTCAATCGTCCCGGGACACATTTGACAAAACTTTGACGTAACACGACACACGTCTTTTGGAACATTCTTTAAGTAAGAACAGGCATTCAATGTCTTGATATTATGTGATGCCAGTGTCAAAATGGGAACTAACTACATTTTGATGAGATCTAGAGTCAGATTTGGTGGAGTCAATCTTTTGATAGTAAATTTTAGTTAATATTTTAAATCTAAACGAAAATTTAACATCCAAAGTAAAGCTTAGAATACTGCTTGAAACATTGAAATATCTCTATAAATCCAAAAAAGAATGTTGCACAAATTGACAACTTCTTTCGGAAAATAGTATTTTATACCCCAAGAAATATAGTCGATTTTTCCGAGATGTGTGTTTTCGGCACAATCACAAAAACGTAGATATAGGAACGTGATTTGTTGACAAATGCTCGCGGCTCGACCCTGCTCCGTAGTAAAGAAGCTTTCTCTTTTAGTTTAAAAATAATAATAACTCCCGAACTATACAACGATGATAGAAAGTGTGTGTGTGTATGTGAGAGATTTTCGTGAGGGATGATGTGTGTGTGTGTGTCTTAGGCGGCCCGGCGACCCCGTGACCCGTCTGCTATTGTAGCGATGTCATGACAAATATGATGCTTATTTTTTAATAAGACGTTATTTATCCACTATTCAGCTGGGACTTACATACATGTAAGCGAGTACATTTTCTGGTGTTAACTCTGACAGCTGGTTTTTGCCCTGAAATTGGGTTCTGGAGGTCAAAATCCTTCCTTGGAAAGTAGTCTCGTTTCGAGCTGAATCTTGTTAGACTGGAAGCCCAACCTGAGTCTCCTTGGGAACAATTTTAGGAGTACGTTAATTAATTTCGGTGGCGAGTATTGACAGTTTAATTGAATACTACAGTTCCCTTTGCAAAACCAATTACGCCTCGCTTCACATGACTTATCAGCACCAAGTATACCAATAACAGTGTGGAGCAGAGGAAAGCTAATATCGCTTATACAAACAGTTTATCTATTAAGCGTCAGCTCTGCGTGGCGACTGCGTGGCGCCTGCGGGCCCTGACCGACATCAAAGTGGACTCGACGAACACACGCCACTGCACTTGGCAAATAGATTAGTTGAAAATTATCATATGACATTTGAGTACATCAGACTGCATATATGGTTCATAGGTGTATAGAGATATTATTTATCTTTGTGACCAGTTTCTCTGTCTTATTCCTGTCGATGCACTCATAATAGTATTAAGAGGAGCCAATTACATACACTTTTGATTATATTTATTTTCAACACGAAATAATTTATAGTATGTCAACAAAGAACACAGGGAAGGCAAAAGTGATAAGCTCTGAAAAGTTGTGCCTACTTAGGCCCTAGCTCTGTGTCCTCTGAAACGCAACTAAGTGACTGAAAATTCATTTATTACTGTTCAACAAATGAATTGGTTACAAACACTGTCGGTATAATTTCAGTAGGCACCAAATTTGTACCAAAGTCTCAAAAAATGATATTCTTCTGTCTTCATACACTTTGCGAGGAACTGTAAGGGTAGTTTTAAGTAGTACTTGCCTGTATGAAGAGCCATGACGTGACGAGAGCAAGGCTGCTGTACTGTCCGTTGAACCGGTAGTGGTATGCGTAGAATGAGAAGTGGTACAGGTAGAAGAATCTGTTGACAAAGAAAATATTCTGTTAAATAGAGCAATATAATACTGTGTTATTATTTCTGTTTAAAAATAAGGTGAGAATAAGACAAACAAAAATATGGCTTCCTGTAAGTACATACAATATTACTAGAAAATATTTACCTACGTCTTACTTCTGGCTGTCTTTCGTTCTCATTGGCATCTCAAAATTTAACTTAGAAAATGTTGTAAAGATAAAATACCATGCTTGATTAATTTATGAGTAACTTGAAATCTTCCAACCTACCAGATTGTGAAGAGTTTTAAGTTTCTTCAAGAGAAAGTTTTTCAATATGTAGTATGTGTTGTACGAAGGAACATAAAAGACGTTGAATTGAATATCCATTACGGGAGCACTAGAAGACAATAGCTAGGTAATATAAACAAGCGTGTAGTAGCAACCATCACATAAACTGTATTCTAGTGCTATCTCGTTACAGACCATGTTGTAAGGCTACAATATGAATAGATTCAGAAGCTCCACCTATTACCAAGTAAAGGAGAACATGAAGCGTATTCAGACTAAGTCATATTCGTCATAATGGCACACAAGTTTAACACTTTAAACGCCAGGTGAAAGACAAACAATACATTTTATATTTTCTCGTATTCTGGCAGGTAAGGAGTTAAAAACGACCTTTCTGCATCATTATCACTTAATTCACTTATCTGGCAGATAATTAATATAATGTAAGACTATGAAACATTGATAGTTAATACAAATACATACATAAAGTCACGCTTTTTACCCATAGGGGTCGGCAGAAACTACAGAACGCTACCTGCTACGATTTTCACATACTCCTTCGTTTACATTACACATATTGATAATATATTTTCATTTTATTTTTATTTAGATTATATTTGTATTGAATTAGAAAGAAGACTGGGCAGTGAACTGTAAACCCTTTATTAATAAACAAGAAAAGTGACAACCACTACAACTCCTGAAAGCCAGAATCAACAGTGGTGAACACCAGAAAATTGTCGACGCAATTAATCTCGATGAGTCCCGGAACGATGCAACTGTCTTGGATGCCGCAACGAAATGAATCAGAAAAGAACAGCGAAGTGAAAATTATGTTTTATTTTTCAAGTGGCAACTAGTATATTACTCCAGATTTAACATCAATTTGTGAGGCTTAAATGTTACTCTGTGTTTATCTATTCAAAAGGGGACTAGTGTCTGAATTTTTATCAGTGCAGAAGTCTACCGTAGAACATCACATTTTGTAGTTCCAGTTGCCAGCCAGCCCATTGTACAGAGTCAGACCATATAAATGATACTTCTGCATCTTTTATTCAGTAGCATGGCGTCGAGTCAAGCAACAAGTATACGTGAAGCAACGCCACAGTGGGCGAGCATCATTAGGAGCTTATTGAAACACAAGACGCCATGTTTGATTATAAGTTCCGATGTACGGTGCTGGTGCGAATTATTGCTGTGGATTTTTTGTCGTGTGAATATGCATTAAAAAATAACTATGCACGAGTGCACGTGCATAGTTATTTTTGTCAGAAATAGGAAGAGATTTTTCTTTGACTAAAGGTCAGTTCGGGGGACAGCTCACCTTACGCTGGTTACCTAACGCTAGTAATAATGAAGGTATGCTTTTGTAGGAAGGATAACTGCTGTTAGGTTCCTATTTCCTTTTAATTACTTAGCGTTCCCACGACGCGACGACGCTTGGATATTACAATATATATTAAACTTTAAAGGCCATCGCATATACATGATTTATTTTTAAATTTATTTTTGTTCATTCTAAAATTAATATTTGAATGTAGTAAAAAACGTGTCACTTTCTATTTGTCTGTATGAGCATATGCTGAGATAGGAGCCTTTTTGGCCTCCCAAAGGTTCTTTTATTTTATATTTTTTTGTTGTTCAGTTCCTTTTTTCTTTTGTTTTTATTATCTGTGCGTGTCACAAATAAATGTTTTTTCTTTTCTTTCTTTCTTTTTCTCAAACTTACTGCAAAAGCCACTGAAAACCAAAATGGATTTTTCTTTGTGGAATATAAATAAACTAAAGTATTATACGTTGAGATAGTGTAATACTTAGGTTTAATCAGTGCGAAAGTGCGAGGTAGGCACGACTATCACACTGAACAAAGATCGTTAATCATTGTCAAAAGAGCCCGAAAGTATTTTAGCTGAAATTAAGGAGATATCTTGTTATTCTAATTACGTACTTGCTCTTCTTGTCTAGCTCGTGCTGTTTTTGGAAAATTCTTTGGGAATTATTTTAAGCGATTTATTTCTATGTCTAAACTGCTAAACTTAATACAGAGCGGATTTATGAGCACAAATAAATGTAATTGAAGTGGCCGTTAGTAATGTCAAAGTGACAGCTTTACACTAAATGCATTTGAAAGATGATTAAACGATACCTAACCCCCAATATTAAATTATTTTTCTGTCTGATTCTCTGAGCGAATCTCCAAAACAGCTGGAGCGATTTGGACGGGACTTGCTAGTTAAAGTCCCGTCATAGCTATTGTTATAATGAGTAACTTAGGCTACTTATATAATTATTAGAACAAGTATTAGGGTTCCGCCCAAAAAACTGGAAACCCAAGTTGTTAAATTCCACGCGACAAAGGGCTAGTCAATAATAAAAAAAAACAAAAGAACAGCAATCCAAATCCATTCCTTATAAAAGCCAGGGACACCCAACATTTTCAAGAATGCAACTCGACAACACGCCGACAATACTTTACACAAGCGATTCGAGCCAATCGTATATTTCTCTTGTATAGATGCCATTAGATTCGTTATCTGCTTATTTCGGTGGATAAATTTCCAATGTACGACAAGGGCGACAAACGGGCCCCGGAAAAGGGGAAATGTCACCTCGTTATCTGAAAAGGTTGCAATTTTATTTGAAATCGATATTCACTGAGATATACATTTTTCCTCTGCTATTGTATACTGGAGTGTGAAGACATGCTTTTTGTAAGATGCTCTTTGAGATGTGCCTCTTATGAAGTGCTTTTTATTGCGATGCTGCATACGAAGTGGGGAAGTTATAAGCATCGAGACTCGTAGTTATTTCAAAGAGAAAATATGAGGTACCTTTTTCTATTTCTATAGATACAGATATTGCTTTTATACCCGGCTTTATCTCTCGCATTTGCTAGGACGCGACAGTAATTTAATCGTAGTAATTTAAATAGGTGGGATAGTGCCTAAATAACATATAATGTAAAACGTATGAATAATATGATATAGGTTCGAGTTCTTCTGTTTTTAATCGTTCTCTATAAACTTAACACTTCAGAAGACAACTACAAAGAACTCTACTTAATCATAGATTTATTTCGCTTTCAAAGTACAACAAGACCTTAAGCTTTGAATCACAATTATTGCGTTTGACGGGTGTACATTATCACCTACCTAGCTTTTTCCCAACTATGTTGGGGTCGGCTTTCAGTATAATCGGATGCAGCTGAATAGCAGTATTTTAGACGGAGCGACTGCCTATCTGACCTCCAAAACCCAGTTACAGGGTAACACGATACACCTTGGTAAGACTGGTTGTCAGACTTTTGGGCTTTTGACTACCCGTAACGACTAACCAAAGATCTACAAATGACAGCAGGAACCAGCGCATAATAGATAATTACTGGTAGATCCCAAACTAAATCGAACTTGTATTTTGGGAGTTAGTAGTTCTTAAGATGCGGGACTTTAACATACAACTATCTTGTAAAATAAATAACATCAATGTATTTAAATTACAGTTGCACATTTAAACATTCAACTTAGCAGAAACAATGAGGATACGATAAACATGGTAATACGAGCCCAAGGCGCTAATTAGTGCCTAGCTTGGGAAATCCCGTGCGCGGACGAGTAAGCACAGCCACGTGTATCATGTTCAACTTGTTCTTAAAGCTGATGTTACTGATATAGCACGTAGTAGTAAAATATCGGTAGTATTTAGAGGGAATAATGAGAATAAGATGGAATATGTGATGGTGAAGAAGATTTTTGTTACATTATTCGGGTTAGTAATCTAGATTAGTACGTTGTTTTGACGTTATTTATTGTTATTATTACGAGCCGCTGAACTACCGAACCTCTTTCCATTTCTTAAGGAAGACATCCAGGTCGTCCCACCATCTCTTCCATGGTCTGCCGCGGCCTCGAGTCACTGTTAAAGGGCAACAATTCTGTGTTTTACGGGACCACAGCTCGTTCGGCATGCGTCAGACATATCCTGCCCATAGCCATTTAAGTTGGGCAACTTATTTTTAACATGATTGTTTTTAATTTTTCATTTATGAAATAATTATGCAATTTTGTAATTATGAAAATTATTATTTTATTTTATTTATTTTATGCCTTTATTATTTTATTTGCGTTTTGATTAAGACGAAACGTTTGCCCCGCAAATATCACTAAAATTACGTCCAACGATCACAATACCATAAAACAACACCAAAAACAAATTGAAACCAATTTAAAATCAGAGGTAAAAAACACAAAAGAGGACACTTAAATTGGAATTCAATAAAATGGCGTGTTGAAAAAACATCTGTTTCGCAGACAAAGAGCAACGCGTCGATTAAGTTCTTAAGTAACAATTTCAGCGACAGATCGTTCCCGGAATAATTTAAAGAGGGGAAGGGACTGGTCCTTCGTAGTCCAGCTAAGCTCTGTAGGCGTCGGCTCTTTGAGCGACATCAAACGACGCGGCATTACCAACGCATTAAACATACATGTTAGAAGAAACAAGCGGCGTTTTCTTAATGTTATTTCGTCCATAAATATTTTATCGCCTCTGTAATGGAAAATGTAAATGACGTCTTGACACGGACGTGTGACTTTTTTGTGCAGTTCCTTTTAACTGATTAATTGGGATACACTGGGTTAAATTAATGAATATGATTTGAACATATCTGTAAGCTTTGAGTATGAAGGTTGAGGGTTATAAGAGTAAAGGAAGAATGAAACGATGCCGCGATGGATGGATTGAGTGGAAGATTTGTAGAGGAAGTAAATAACTATTGAAATCACAGCAAATAAAGATGTATGGAAGACGACATGCTACCCCGACCCCAAATAAATTGAGATAAGGCTAGGAGTATGATTATGATTTGAAAACCCTGTCTAGCAACATGATTTAAGAAAAGTTTCAGAGTGTTAAACACGAAACTATGTACAAGACAAAAACTTAAATCATTATTAGGCCAGGAAATTAACGTTGTTGGGGCCAACTTTGCAATACCTAGTTAATTTAAAAAAAATAAACTAGGTAAAGAGACAACACAACTCTGAGTTGTCACAGGCTTTGTCTTTTAGAAACTAGGTATCTGTATGTATATTGTCAATCTCACGTAGTTCAAAATATTAACGGGCATGTTTGTATGGAGGATTTGTAGTGAAGATTATGTATTGTTTATATATTTTTATTTAGATTTTCTATATTATGTAATATTAAACAATAGAGAGAATTTTTTGATGCCCTATGATTATTTATTTTATTTTATTTCTTCATAGAGAGAACGAAAAACTTGTATTTTAAATAAAACAAAGAATAATGTTTTTATTATAAATGAAATTATCTTTTTTTTTATTATAATTTAATGGCATTCTTGTTTGAATATGATTCGGGCATGTGGCCGCCTCAGCTGGCGTAAAAAAACGTCACAAAAAATACGTAGAAATAAGGTCCAGAATCATGTGCTAATGTTGGTATCAGGTTGTTTCACACAAGGTGGAAGGGAAACCTACGCAGTTTCCCTTCCACCTTGTGTAGCGTATTATCAAAGGTTTTTATTGCAAAAAACCATTGGTATCAATATAAATACCAAAAAAAATGTTTTTATTTTTAACGAAATTTTCGTAGAGAAAAATGTTTATTCGTAAATGAATATTAGTTTTATAGATTCTTAACATATTGTTATAAAAGATTCCTGTTGACTATTTCGAATCAATTTTTTTACAAAATTGCGTTTTTAATTTTTTGATCAGATGGCCAATCCCCGTATTTATCAACGTTCAAAATCTTTTCGCAACCACATTTCACTCGACAGTCAATGCTTAAAACTTATCAAAAATGTAGGTAAATTAGAGGTATTTTTGACAGGTTGAGACTGAGATAAGAATGCGATCTAATTGCCTCTCTCAAATACGAGATATAATCGCTGTTAAGATTTAATACACAGTTCAAACTTAATACATGAGAACCAACTCAATGAAATAAAACGGTAAAGACAGACACAGGTAACGGTTTCACCATAAACATATGAACAGCCCAAAATAAATATATCATTGAACCCCGTCTGTGTGTGCCTACAAGCGAGACGTCACGCCGCCGACTGATAGACTGTATAAAATAGCAAGAGTCGAATGCCCATTTACAATTTTCCCTATTACACGAAAATTATTCAGAAGCCCGATAGGAGCGGGGCGAAACTGAATCTTGTTGAACTAACTCAGTGCGAAATCACTTTCGCCTCGGCCTTTGATCTCGACTGCGCCAAAGGAATGTTATTCAGTAAAAACATGCAAATTCGATAAGGTATAACACAATATTATGGAGAGCGGCTGCCGGCGCGACGCTCTCTTTACAATACTTGGGAAACATCGGGAAATGCTTTGAATATTATTCATCAGATCAATCTTGGGTTAATTTTCGTGATCTTATTGGCCTGATGGGCAATGAAGGTAAAACAAATCCGGTAACGTGAGTCTCAATCTTAAGTTTATACCTAAATATTCATTGATCTAAAGCAAGTTTACTTATAATTTTTTGGTCATAAAATTATTAGTAAAATATAAATTGGATAATACTTGGAACATATTTATTTTATGTAAAAAGAATATAGATGATAGACAACCACCGCCGTGGGTAAGGCAAGTATGACAAATATATTTGAATCAAAATTATCCTTTTATTTAGGGTTTCGCACCAAAAATGAAACTCTTATAGTGCGACTTTGTTTGTCCGTCTGTCTGTTACAATTGCTATAAGTATTATATGCAAAACAAAAAGAGGTCTCTAACTAGCACAGCCTCTTTAGAATTAATCTTGAAACTCCTTACAAACAAACTTAGTAACGTACTTTTTAATGCAGTCTCAAAAAATGAAAACGTAACTATGATAATGGAAAAATGTCTCTTTTGTTAAGGTACGGAACGGTGTGCGATTTCGTCTCGTACTTTGTCTGTATTTTAAATATTTCATCACTGAAGCTCAACTTCTAATGGCGCTCTAAAAATATGAAAGGATGCTCCCAATTAGGTTATACTCTGTTCCTTTTAACGTAAATTGCCTTATCTCAATCTTAAATCAATGTACTCCCTGTATATGTATTATGATAATGGCGTGATTTAACGCAGCTCGATTTGCAAATAAGATTTTGGAGAATGTTTGTAGCTGCTAAATGAAGTTAGGGAGAATTTAATGGATGTTATGACGCACGTTGAGAAGTTCGTCAATATGGTACAGAAGGACCGAAGGACCGAATGTATAGGGCGCTGGTGTGGGGCTTCGGGTAGACCGCAGGAATCCGCAACCCCGGCAGGGTGCGGCACTAACGAAATGAAATTCCGCTGACATTCCACGCGACGGCTGCGTTCGCGACTATGACCACTAACTGCTGACAATACCAACTATCCAATAACTCCATGCCGCCGATACGAAAAACGCCCCAAGTTTATTAATAACAGGAGCTGCTACGATTTTTAAACAGAATTGTGTGTAATGAAATGAGCTTATGATACACCTGTTTTTAAATGTTAAAGTTCAAACCGTTTTCAATCATGTATTTCCTGAAATATCGGATATCAAAACATAATGTACGCTGCCATTTTTTTTTTATTTCAACTGCCTCGGTCTCGTTACTTTTAAGCATGAGGTCATGGGTTCAACTAAAGTTTTTCGGTTTTCCCATCCGGAATTTCTCAGTAGCAGCCCGGAGCCTGGATTAGTGCCCGATTAATGGCAAAAGGCTCGCCCCTTATAACATGGGTGTATTGTAGGGACACCTCTAAACGAATTGACGATTGAATTGAATTTGACGACCGATGTGGCGCGGTGGGCGAAGGTCCGCCTGCGACGCAGGAGGTTGCGGGTTCGATTCCCGCCCTGGAACAAATGTTTGTACGATCTACAAATATTTGTTTCGGGTGTTCTGGCTATTTACTATGTATAATAAAAAAATATCTATCTATGTAATGTATTGTATTAAGTATATCAGTCATCTAGTACCCATAACACAAGCTCTGCTTAGCTTGGGGCTAGATGATGCTGTGTGGATTGTCCAGCATTATTTATTATTATTTATTTAATTAAAAAAAATAAAATAAATATAAATTATACTAAATTAATTATAGTTATGGTGATATTTATACTGTACAGACGCCAGCACAACAAGCTATCTCAAACAGTAAAACTATCCCAATTGAACATGGTTCATGTTCTATTATTCAATTGTAATAAGTAAAGTTGAAAAACTATTATAGAAATTTGGCAGATTGGGGTAGCTTGATGTGCTAGCCTCTGTACCAAAACTTAACAAATAACTATTGCGTTCAAAACATAGGCAGTGAACGGTTCAAATTTAATCTTGTTTCCCTTCAGTCGCAAATAGCTACCTATTGTGTCGCCTTTTATATTAAACGTTTTAATTGCCGAATAACATTAAAAAAGTAGGATTGCTTTTACTTTAAAAGTAGAAACGTTAACTCACTAAAAGTGATAAAATAATATTTTATAAGTTTCGAACCTTCAATAATCTCTCACAGACTTGCTAAACAATCCAATCTCTAATCGCTACAAAGTCTATTAGAGAATTTAGTTCCATGAATATGTAGTGTATGAAATTAGAATGTGGATGTAGAAGAGCAAGTTGGTGTCGATGCTAATCGGAGGCAGAAGTTGCGATCGGCCCCGACAAATGCGGTTCAACACACAAACTTGCTCCGGTCGCAAGTTCAGGATGATATGTCGAGATATACTTGTGTGTTCGCTGAGAATGCGGCCTTAATAGACTGGTATGGGAGGAAAATAGACAACTAACGTTTGATGGGTGATTCTGTTACAATTTGTGTAAAGGGAACATGAATTTATTCTCATTAAAATATCTATAAAAACGATTGTTCATTATAACATAATATTTGTGCGGTCATCCATGTAGCTAATAAATGATTTATGATTATAATTATTATGAAATACAAAATAAAAACAGATTTTACAAAATGTGCGACAACCTACAGAACGCTCGAGAGTACATCTTGTGATTTTTATTTTACGAAAGTCATTACCCCGCAAATCGGTACACGGAAAAGCTGTTTGGTAACTAGCCTTTGATAAGGAATGACCCATGCACAATCCTCAATTGATGTACTTGCTACGCTTATTAGAAAGTTGCCCAAGCTGAGCACGAGTCACAGCTACTGCGGTCGGATACCTCGACTTGTCGCAATGAAGCCACGCCTCTACAAAGATGCTAACTTCGACGGCAACTACCTACTTCCATTTAGTCAAGTTTCGTAAGGTACAACTTCCAGCTTCCATCCAGAGTTGCTAAGGGTTGCAAACTCACAACATATTGTAGAATTTCACCCGCATTTCTACGACTTCTTACGTAACAAATTTGAATGTTTTTTTTCTATTGTTCTTAAAATGTTTTTTTAAACAATACCCAATGGCCCCTTCGAAAGTTTAGCAATTTGCGAGAGGGTTATTGTGTATTTCTTAAACTCACGACATATTTAATGCTTCGTTTAGAAATGAAGAAAGTTTTGGTAAACGAATGTTAGCCAACGTGACGCTGTAAGGGGCATTATTCTGAATTTCGTTAGAGAATAAAAAATAAAATGAACTCAATAACCTTCTTGCGCGGTTCTGTAACTTATCAAAACATACCTTTTAATGCTTCATTTGGAAACAAAGGATATTTCTTTTCTGTCGTCAAGAAACGTTACCCAACGTGAGCCTGTTAAAGGCATTATTCAGAATTTTGAACTGGGAAAAAAGTAATTAAATTATTACAATAACCTTATTGTGTAGTTCTGTAACTTATACAAAAATACTTTATAATGCTTCGTGTAGCAACGAACGAATTTTTTGACTGACGTAAACAGTTACGTAGGCAACGTGAGGCCGTAAAAGGTATTATAATGAATTTTCAACAGGAAACAAAAGGTATTTTTTTTTTCAAGCAATGGTTAACCCGTATTGCGTAGTTGCTTAACTTTTATGAACATAAGAACTTTTTATTGCTTCGTTTAGAAAGAAAAGCAAAGATTTTTTGCTATTGCAAAAGAGTGTTCGCAAACGTGAGGCTGTAAAGGGCAATGTTTAGAAATTTCAATAGGTAATGGAGAAAATTAAATTAACTCAATAACCTTTTAGCGAAGTTGCTCAACTTTTACAAACATACTTTTTATTGCTTCGTTTTGAAACGAAGGAGTTTTTTTGCTGTCGTAACCAAATGTTAACAGACGTGAGGCCATGAAAGGCATTTTCCTCATTTTAAATTAAATTGAAACAATAAACCCATTGCGTAGTTCTTTAACTTATAAAACCATAAGTACTTTTATTGCTTCGTTTAGAAACGAAGTTTTTTTGGTATTGCAAACGAATGTTCGTCAACGTGAGACTTTGTTAAAATGTTCAATTGGTAATGAAGAAAATTTAAGTAATGTACTCACTAACCCTCCTCTTTCGTAGTTCTTCAACTTTTACAAACATTTTTAATGCTTCGTTTTTAAGCAAAGGAAATGATTGCTTAACGTATGTTAATATTACGTATTAACGTATATTAATAAAATTCAAGAATAACATATGTTGCAGTCAAATATTCAATTAGTAACACCTTAACTGCCAAACAACGAGACACAATAGAAAATGTATTGTTTGTCGGCCATTTGGCGTTCAACGTGTTCACTATTTTTTGTTGCAATAAACAGAAAATGATTAATCTTTTATTAAAATAATACCAGCAAACATATCACAGCATCATATTAATATAAATTGTGATCAAAAAATAATCTGCTACGATTTTTCGTAGACAGACGTAACGCTCTACAGCAACTTCGTAGCGACGTAGCAATCGTAGCGCCGTAGCTCCGTAGAGGTCTTGTAGCGGTTGGTCACGTGCGCGACGATCACGAAACGTTTTTACCGCATTTCCGTTTTTTGAGCTGCTCACGTGGCAATCGCGTAGCAAATTTTAAGCGATGTTACAAAATTGTATGGAAGCATTTAAATTGTGTAATAGAAGAGAACAGGACCGAATACGAGCTAGTCGGTAAAATGATCGATAGTTTGGTAACACCTGCAACAAATATAAAGTAACGTGCACCAGATTAGGGTTACACGTTCAGTCTGAGAGTCAATACGTCGTATCGGGACTGTTTGTTCGCGAGACGTGTGTCGGCGGTGTTATTAAATTCCCGTCTTTTTTCCCTAATCTCGTTGTCGACACGCCCCGCGGGCCCTCATCGGAAATGGCATTATTTCCCGGCCCGAAGCAGCTCGGAGCGTCCCACAACGGACACCGGATACTCCCCGCCAGCAGTAAGCACATCGTCCACCCCGAAAACTCCCGTTGTTTGAGTAAAATTTGCAGCTATTTCCTCCGACATCCGTTTTACATTACTATGTCGTACAAGCTAGAGTCTTAAAATCAACGTCACTGAATTTCGGTTGTTCATGCACACTTGAATTTTCATTACTTTAATAGTTGAAAACATGCTTTATTAATTAAAAGTGGTATGGTATGCTTGTTGAAGTATATTTGTGTGAGTATTATCTAATACGTTTAAATGAGCAATTCTTGTATATATGTACATATAAACGGCTCGCAACGATTTTCATGAAATTTAGTATGCACGGGGCTTCGGGGGCGATAAATCGATATAGCTAGGTTTCATTTTTGGAAAACGTCGTTTTATTCGGGCAAAGCTCGGTCATCCAGGTACTATTCATTATACATGATTGTGTAACTTTTTTTTTCGTTTATCTTTTACAGAATTGCACATACCACTGTTTGCCTCGGTATCACCCAAAGGCTTAAATAATTTAATATATAAATATAGGATGTTGCCTATTATGGTACTATATCGGTATTTGGTTTTAACATTTACACCACATTCACCACATTCTTGTGTGTCTTTTGTTTAAGGACCAAAGTCAATTTGAGCGGGAAAATTATTTGCGAAATTACATTTTTATAATGAGTATGATTATGTAATTTTTATAACAAGATTAGGAACAACATTTAAAATAAATTTGAAATAAATACGAACATTATAAATGCGGAAAGTAACTCTGTTTGTTTGTAACCTTTTCACAACTAAAAAACTGATAAGATCGTAATGGAGTTTGGCAAGGCTGGTGATTATTTTCTAGGGAAGGACATATGATAGTATTTTATCCGCGACTTCATCTGCATCTGTAATACGGAAGTCCGCGGAAGAAGTCGCGAGCAAAAGTAAGTATTGTATAATTTAATCTTATTAGAGGCTTCATTAGAAACGCGGCATAAGTCGTAGTCGCTAATGAAACGAAATACAATCCTTGTTTACTTTCAGCGCTGAGGGTACTGCTAGCGATGGTTTCTACTGCCCAGCGGTTATCATAATATTTCCTACGGCCCTCGGTATTTGGGTTACAGCAACATTTGATATTACTGGAAATAAAAACAAATCAAAGGTAGATATATCGATACTAAATTAATAAGGTAAACAACATTGGTTCGGTATCTGCTACATGTATGTAGGTAACGTGTGCTGGTAATAACAATGGATCCTCTTGGACAGGTCTCGATTTCACCCTGCTGGCTATTTTTCTGTCTTTTGTTTTTCTATTCTTCTGAGATGAACAACGATACCTCATTATTTTCTTGTGTTAATGTTACCTACATTTGTTATTTTACGCATGGCGACATGAAAGTACTGTCGCACAGAAAATAAAAAATAGTACTGTAACTATTATTTATTTATGATTAAACATCACATAGTATCACAAAGAAACGATTTTTTTCTTCGCCAATTGTAAACGTAATTTGAATCAATTTCCCTACTTTATTTCAGAGAAAAAACATGAGCTTATAAAACACAATAGACAAATCTGAACAAGACAAATGACATAACAAACAGACAATAAAACAATCGGAGAGAGCTCTTACAAAACTCTGACACGAGGTATTAAATGTTCTTACAAAAAAATAAAATAAGAAGTGTACTTGTCTCTGGGACACATTCACGGTTCTCACGTCCCTGATATTTGTCGCTTGTCGCCGGCATTGTATGGAAAGGAAGCGACACCTGTGAAGGCTTATAAGGACGCTGGTCCGCTTCCATTGTGCCACAATACCCAACATATTATAATAACTTCTTCCAACTCTTATTGTGAGACACACTTATCTGTTTCAAATTTTGTAAGTAGCTTCGAGTTCCGAATTGTTGAAAGAAGGAAAATACTATTATGTTTCATGTTTATGTGCTTAAATAAGTAACGGCAGAAATCTTTTGTGTATGTATTTTTGATTCAACTAAAAAGGGTAAAGATAAAAACAGACATAAACTACTTGTTTTCACAGTTTCGTACCAAATAACCAGCAGCATTCTAAAAAAGCAATTTGTAAGTGCGACTGCGCTTTTCTTATTCTTAAGAATATTGCACTTCAGGCTCCTTACGATGATGATGAAGCATTGCTTACGCTGTGCTATTTCACAACTATAGTGCTTTCGTCGAGCGGTGCATTGTTATTTCTTAGTAAAGTGCTGAAATATTGCGGCGGCGCGGTTCGGAAGCGGAACAATGGCGCTACGAAACTGATCTTTACCGCAACCACTTTAAGGAGACCGAGAAACTCTCGTTTAGGGTATAGTTTTTGGCTGAGTGGACGGATTTTCTGAAGTGCGCCTTAGCGTATCGTGAATAGGAGTGGTTTTGTGGTAGAGGATGAAGTAGCCGCAGGTGCTGGCAATCCCGCAGCCACGGTTTGAATCACGCCTGTTGCACAGCGCCGCATATATCTTAGCTCACTCAGGGTGTCACACCTCGTTGCTCTTTTTATACACTTAGTACTTCATACAATGTTACTTTAAAAATATTACTTGGAGTGTACTCGTGTATCTTTGCTGTAGGTACATGGATACAGCCATGAATCAATACACTGGCTAAAAGCCTTAAAGGCTTTCTAGGAGATCTACTTACACGTTCAGGAGAAAACAATGACAAGGTTCGCTGAGACATGAAGTGTGACAGTCCATTAGGTACTCATTGTCACATACTGGTGGACAATGGACGTCGAACGGCTTGACGTTTTGTTTTCTTGTAACAATACACTGATACAGTGAAGAAAAGATAAATAGCTAATGGTGCATTAATATGAGATGAATTTTCATTTTATAACAATGCACTATTAGCTATTTTTCTACGTTCCTACGTAATGTACCTACGTTCAGGTTGCAACACTATAAGGAAAGAAAAATCTTATGCGACTTTGTTGCGGTAACGAGTACGGAGGAAATATTGATTGAAGCAGACGGTACATAGATGCAAACGGCGAATAAGTGAAGCATCCTATATCACATAAAGAGCTCTTTGCTTCTAAGGTGAAAGACAGCATCTCAAAGTAACTGCACTCAATTCGATTTGGCTGCGACTTGTTTAAACATCTCGACAGAAAGCGCCAAACATATCAGTTACCGAGACTAGGCTGCGCACCTCCGCTTCGTATTTGTGGCGCAAATAAGAGGGTGGAAGGGTAAAGTAAAAAATGGAGAAACGCGTCCCGAATAAACACAAGAGAAATAACGACATCAAACAATAATTGAAATCATAGGTCGCGGCGGGAGCGAGGCTCACGCCGTGGAGAAGCATGCGAGCCGAGACATTTACTCACATAACTATACATTTTGCATGTAAGTAGCTGCACGTGTCTACGTTATGCTGTATCATAATACCTACGTTTCTTTTGTGGAGGAACGAAGATTATGATTTTTATTTTGTAATCTTGGAGCGCGTCGATAAACAAATTAGCTTTTATAAATCGCTGTTAGTGCCTCGCTAACGAATCCATCATAATCCTATTAACCAGCTGGTAAACAAGCTTATCGTTCTCAATTAGTAAACGATCCATCAATTTCTTAACATAAAATCTTGAATTTTATCGGCTTTGTTACTAATAGTTTAAGCGGATCAAATATTTCTTCGAAGCAATTTATTGTTATAAAATGTTTGTAGTCAAAACATCATTAGACAACATTTCGTGAGATATACACATCGTGGCTATTAATCTCGACAAATCGAATAAAAAGGTTAATAGAGGCTCGCCGGGAGGGGCAGGAAAGATTGCCTCTGTCCTCAATGGGAGAGAGACGAGCCCTCTGCAGCCGCGATACCATTATTAGTGAGTTAACTCAATTTGCGGCATATTGTTTGAGAGGAGCTTAATAACAGAGGCGAGAGGACCTGGGACATCGTCATGACTACCCTTGATCCACCGCTAACCATATCCGACATAAGACTCGTAACATGTTTGTAAGGGAAACTATGACCAGCCGTTTTGATACTACGAGTACGATGAGTTGTCAGTAAATTAAAAACCTTTCTCGCAGAACTTGAAACTTTGAGTGAATAAGCTGAGGTCTATAAGTAAACGAATAAATAGCATAGTTCCCAAATAATGTGGCATTATCAAAATTTGTAAGTATTACTGAAACTGATAAATCTTAATACCTATATTAATTACGAAGCCTGATATTCGCGGCCTTTTAATTGTCACTACGTAAAATTACTTGAAAATTCAGTTGAGTAATAATATAATTACAGGCCAAATTAATACCCATTAAATAAACAAGTGGATCGTACCGACCGAGCCTATTTTGAAAGCGATACCTCCGCCTTCGGAAGTTGATACAAATGCCGTCGAGAACCGAAAATAATTTGTCCATTGAGGGTTATTTAACAGTCGTACGGTTGTTTATTTGCACCGTCCTACAAAAACTACCAAAGTAAACCCGGTCACAATATTAAAAGCACCTCAATACTAGACTCTATGGCAATCTCGTAAAGTTGATAATTACAATTTTACCCTCGGCAATTACGAACTGAAGTCGATACAGCCGGAGTAAATTATTAAAACGAGCTGTCGAACAAGCGAAATTAATCGAAAGTATTCCGTTTGAATTTGAAACGAAGTCGGAGGAGCACTTGTAGTTTATTAGTTAGGTAGCTCGCTTGGGATGCCTGGGGTACTGGGTTGAGTTACTTAGTAGAGTAGCCCAAAAAATAAATTATTATATTACATTTATTATTTCTTATAAAAAATTACCACTCCACTAAATCGTATACTTATTTGTGTCACTATTTTCGATTTACCGTCCCGGAAGATCCGGGAAATCCGTATCAAATATTAGAAGTAAGATTTTATTATTCGAAATTGCTCATCCGTGGCTAGGTATGGAGAACGATTTTATTAACCGTATGATCGGCCTAGATTTCATATAACAGGTACCGGTAATATTAAGAGCCAGTAGGAAATAAATCATCTGTAAAAAGCGGTATCAGGACCATACGCATATTAAAGACCAATAAAGGCGACCAAAACCGTGTCGACAAGTCATTTAGCAAGCTTTCGAGCATATCGTTGAATAGCATTAGCGGAACAATATTTTATGCAGTGTTGGGTGTGCGAGGGGAGGCACGGGGTGAATGTCGGGGACAGCACGGCGGGGTGCCGGATGTCATGGAAAAATTGCTACTTCCGAGCCGGAGCCCGCACAAAAGGGCCCGTCTGCGATTTTATTATCAAGTGTAGTGACCTCCACGGTGCTCTGTTACAAGCAGTCTATCAAAAAGTATGACAGTTCTTTTAGTAAATAGCCTGCGCTGTAAGAGCTGTAAGCTATTGTTTTCTGCGGAGTTTCTTGCAAGATTCTTTTAACGTTATTCTTTTTTAAACTGGAAAAGCATGTTTCAGTTTTGTTATCCGTAATGAGATAACAAGCAAAGTTGGTAGCGACAATGTTTTCTTTTTAACTTTAATGTTAAAGCTTTAACCGTTACAATATGCCATCATCCCATACAATCAACTCGGTCATCATTTCCAGAGCATCGTGCACACATTACAGAGAGGCTGTGTGAACGTACAGCGATTGTTTACAAGTTGATACGTTTTCAATTGCAGAAGGCTGTCAGTGTGCCAATTTCGCGGCATTCACAACAAATTACGTATTAAAGCGAGTGGAAGCGCAAACAAAACGGTCGGTGTTCGTGACGTGAATTGAGCGCGCTGAACGTGCACCGCGACCAGATGCGGACACAGTGTGTCGGGACAGCGGACAAGCGCGCATATTTAGTGCAAGACAATAGTGCGAAACTTTCAAATGATACAGCTAGCAGTGTTAAATAGACTATTGTTTGTTTAAATTCTGTACTGCTCGAAACATGATTTTCAACTATATTCTGTACGAATGTAGAGTGGTCTTATAGAGAAAACTAATTGTACATGAAAATAAAACAATTCACAATCTGCACTCACTTGTGAGAGCTTTTATTAGGAGTCGTATTGAAGCCAATTAACGATCTTTGACTACATGAGCTTATGCTTGCAACCAATAGGTATTGTTTCTTGAAAAATATGCAACCTACACAAAATTTTATTTTATTTTTATTGTATAAGTAACACCAAACTGATAACTATAATCACTGTAACAATAGGTTTTTAAAAATAGGGACCTATTTTTATATGCTCCGTGTACGAATTATTCTGCTTTACCGCTTTATATTCTGCAATGTCTCTGAGTATCACTCAGTTGATGATTACAATATTGTGACGCTAACAATTATTATACTTCGCATCGATTTCATTAATATTTCATAAAAAGGCTAGTCCATTGAAACGGTTTTACTTAACTAGCTATTTGTAGGTTATTTCGACCTCAAATAGTGTAGTAGTATGCTGAAATGCCCTATTAAGTTAAAAAAGACATTTCGTGTCCTGACTTGATAAAGGATAGCATTTGAAAACTGATTAAGTTACCAAAAGTCGACTGCACATGAATAGTTCGCAGCATATAGATTACGAAACAACAAAATCCAAAGCGGTAAAATATCTGTAATATTTTCAGAAAAACACAGAATCCGCTGTTTCACAATCACAATGGCCGGACCCAAAATGGTACACGTTTAATTTAATTACTCATGTGCCAGACACCGACCCGGCTGGCCTTAGAAACACGTGACAGCATTTCAAAGACCTCAAATATATGACACGGCCCAAATTGGACTTCAGCTATTGTGGTTATTAATAGCTCTTCCGAACTTCATTATTAGTATCGGGTTTATAAAAGGGCTACAAATCTATGGAATTTAAATTATTTATAGTCTTACGTTATACTTAGAATAGTTTTGGGATCTGTTTTACTTGATTGGTAGACCGAGTAGAAAGACTAAAAATTATTTGCAATTTATTTTTTTATGCGTAATATCAGGATAATGTATGAAAGGTATAATAGAATTGGAAAATCCACCCCAAAAGTCAGAAATGTGGATGGTATTTTTGTATGAAGATCTGAATATAAAAAAAAAGTTTGTACCCGTGCGAAGCCGGGTCAGGTAGCTATTAAGAAATATAGATGCTTAGAAAATAGAGACTGAAAACATTTCTTACTGAAACTTATATGACTGAAAGTTATTAGCAATAAAAAATATGTTTTTCTCGAGTAATACAAACCCTCATAATTAACGTTATACAAACCTGCGTTTAGAAAAAAAACACATTAGAGTATGTTATTACTCGATTAATTGGCAGCATCTTATCTTAAGTTACACGCGCTAGAGATCAGAAATAAAAAACAATCGAGGACAGCCATCTTTTTTCGCAAGAGATACTGTATATTTACTAATTAGCTTCGGCAAGGTAAACAAGGCCACGGTAAAAAAAATGAAACTCAAGAAGATAAAACAAGCTTAAGAATGTTTATTCCGTTATTTTACTTTCACAAAAATAGTTTCAGTATAAAGTATCAGGGGCTACTTGGAAATGTTTACGAAGATTTTATTTTATTGTTACTTCTGGCGGAGGAACTACCCACTAGCAATTTGCTTACAAATAAATCATACACGTATCTCGTAATATGCTCCACGTATTATTCGATACCGAAATACATTTTCCAGAAAACATGCTTGTGGCGACTCAAGATTCATAGATAAACTTAAGATAAACGCTCACAAAAGTAGGTACACTAAATAATGCTCTAACAATTCTAAATATAGATAGACCACCCCTCTAGTCTCAACCGTAAGCGATACTTACTCCTCTGCTAAAGTTGACAACATTAAATAGCCGGATTTATTCTAGCAGACACAATTAGAAGTTCCGTTGCAAGCAGGCACTCGGCTCGATATCGGAAAGAGATGTTGTTATCTAGAACACGAGCACTCGGCGTAATCCCTTTAATTAGCAAAGCAAGACGAAATGACACCTTCCATAGAACTACGACTGTCGCAGAACAGGTATTTAAATGAGTTTAATCGCACTGTAATTTTGATAGAGAAGTACTTTGGAATATGTACTTTTGAGACCACAGACACAAAAGGCTAATATGCAGTTTCGATACACCCCTGACTGTGTATTCCGTCACGTCAAATGTGCAATTCCACAACCTCTTTTTCTTTTTTTTATACAGATACATGCGGAGTAACTAAATTGAATGAATACTAGTGATGTGTGGAAGGAAATAAAAGGCATCTGAATGAAATTAACGGGACGCATTCAAAGCAGACAACCGGTCTAGTCGGCGACAAAGCCGCGCAGACAGCCCGCAGCGCGAGAGACTCGTCGTGAATGCCTAATTACGACGCTGAGTAAATAACTTTTCTATTTGCCTCGGGTCGGGTCGCGTTCGGTAAAACATTAATCATGATTGAGCTAAGTGGCTTAATACGGGAGGGATAATGGCGAGCAATGATCGCCGGCAGGGGGTGGCGCCGTACGGGCGCGCAGTTGGACGTCCGCGGTGCGTCACGCCGACGACGCCCAGATGTACGCCGTCACATACGATACTATTGAGACCCGATGATACGACGCTTTCGGCTTGAAATATAAGGAGGAATGCCAAATACGAAGTGTTTAGTTCTGTTCCATAGAGTTAAAAAAATGCATCAGTTTTGGAAGGGAGGTATTTACTGCTAGCACAGCTGTATCTACTTAATAACCAAAGGCTAAAACTATCGGGTCCCGGCCTTAAAGTACAGAAATGAAGCCGCGATGGCTCCTAAATGGAAAACACAAACATAGGGGTGGTGTGCCTCGGGCACCCCGCTCTGTTATTGTTTGTATACCGAAACTCAAGGCAGCAGATGAAGCCCAACACGGGAACAAACGGAAAACTTTAAAAGAAACCGTCAAGATAAATGAGAGCTAAGGTTCCCTACTTCCCACACATATTGATATGAAACATCAATTAACGTCGCTTCTTATCAAATATGGTTTCAGTTTACCGTTGAAAAGACTGATTTTCATAATTAGAGAACTAATTAGTAGTTACACGTATGAACATATTCCGTGAAGTTCTTAAGACATGAAGAATAATGAAGTTGAGTGTTACTATAATACTCGTGCTTACATTTTGTATTCTGGGAAATTGTAATTAGCTATTACGCTGAATCCTCTTTTGTTTTGCTTACGCTCTTAAATTCATGTATAGTAAAGGAAAAGCTAATTGCAGTACCATCAGGTACGATCCTATAGTGTATACGAACGTGAGGCAGAGAGGTGCAATATCGATATCGGGTCTCGACAAAAGTGGGCAGTATAGCGCACCGCAGGCGACGTCAGGGGGCGCGCGCCTCGCCTAGAGAGCTTTTCCTTGTCACCGGGCATAACACTAAACGATAATATTGCGATCGACTTCCGATCCTTAAACGGCAACAATTGTCGTATGTAACGTTAATGGAACCGCTGCTTGCGAACCGCGCCCGTTTTATGCATATCGACGTCTAACGAGATTTAACGCCGATAGCAAACCATAAGTGAACGCGCATGATGTAGGATTTTATACGAAGAGGTCATTTCGGTGTACTATCCATAAAAAGGAGACAGCATCTCATTTTAAAAGAATCCCTATCTTAAATCAGATTTAATGGACATTGGTACAGCTTACTGTAAGTAGTTAAAATAATGCGGATGAACACTTTCCGGGACAGACCGCCTCATGACGTTATCTCGATATAGTCATATTATAATATGTAATATGGCAGACCGCCTATAGACGTTACTATCTGTAGCCGCACTGTCTCATTACGTTACTCATTATTAGTCATGTTATGAAGTTCCGCCCATAGGCGCTAACGTTTGTGGCCGCATTTGTCATATCAAAAAATTAAAAATATATGTAATATGGTAGTACGGCTGTACACGGTATGACAAAATGTATGGGATTTTGAATTGTCATATCATGACATTTGCAAATAGTCAAGTGTCGCGGAACGATTATAAGTTTTGAATTTACCTACTTTGAGTCAAAAATCATTTTTATAAACACCAACCAACTGCCAAAAAGCAATATGGAGCGCTAAAGGCTACCAAAACGAGCGCGTTGCAAGGATTCTTTCCAATTGCGCTTCGATAAGGATTCGCCTTTTACCGCAGCCGCGGCGGCACAACAATATCAAACATTTCTCGCTGCATTGCGGTGGCTTCTTTCGATACAAGCTCCAAAGTTATAAGTGGGAGGTTACGGGTAATGCAGCGAGAAGATTAAACTTTCCAAGTTTTTGGTATACTTTAGGTATATATTTTTAAGTATTTTAGAGTCAAAATGTGGCTAGAAAAGGGTAACAGATTTGTGGGAGACTGGGAAAATTTGGCAAACCAACAGCCAGATGGACACAACAAGAAATAAATATCATAGTTTGATAGGTATTATGAAATTGTGTCGAAGCGATTCGATGCCTTCTTCCACATAATTATCTCAACTAAAATGTACCTAACACTTATTTCAGAAAAAAATATGATCACATCTTCAATCGAACAATTATCCACAAATAGATATTGCAAAGGCGAGACCAATTAGTGCAGAAATATATATTTAATCCTACTATTTTGTTTGTGTATGTGTAGCCAAGGGGCCAGAAATAGAACTACTGTGAAGTCCTATCAGTCTATTATAAATAGTATTTAGGTAATCACGAACAAGTTAATAAGAACAATAAGCTTGAATGTAGTTCACATGGTCAGATATAAATAAAAATACCGTATTATATTATTAAGTAACGAAAATAATCTTATTAATTATATGAAGGATGTGGAAGTTCGCTTGTCATTACAAGGTTCGCTCATGAGAAACAAGTCCGTAATAATTGGCAGCTTACAGGAAACTATAGCTCACGGTTCACTGGTGCTAACGTCCCTATCCGCGACAATATTGTTGAACCAATTAATTTCTTATTTCTCGGTTGCTATTTCGAACGCCCGTTTCTTGTCTAGAGATAAAATACAAACGATTTTTACAAGAAATAGAGTAGGTAGAATAAATAGGAAGACTTTTCTTAGATGAGGGGGGAAATGTGACCTACTGCGATGAATATAAATTATTATTGTAATTTATTTATTTCTAAAACACTTACAATCTATTTTTCATTATGGTTTTGCCACACAACGAAAACCTCACAGGGTTTATTTGTGTGCTGGCAAGCCGTTCATATGTATTTATTTTTTACGTAAATAAGTCTTATATGTCAATGCTATAAAACTTATGTATTTTAAATTTTGTCAAATTAAAAAAAAAACGTTCCTCACTTTTAAAGTGCTTTTCTTGGCTTTTAGCTTCTTCAAGTAAGTACAAGTTGAAATATTGCACTCCCGACGTGTGAAAATATGGATTGCATTTCGGTACGGCAGAATAAAATTTCAGTATATTAAATTCATGTCAAGTAGGTTTCATATGAAAAATATCTTACGCCTGACTGCACCACCATAACTCGACAACGTAAAGTATGTAATACGAACTGAATTCAACGAACGAAAATAATATTAACTCGGCAGCATCGGATTTAATATTGAACATCAGAAAGTTCTCAGCGATGCAAGCAATTTTGTGAAATGATTATAGTGCTTTAAAAATGAAAAGCATCACGCATTTAATGGCATAAAAATCTTCGTAACTCAACAATAAACAGCATCCCAAAACGAAACCAAACAAAATTCGCCTCAGATGGTAGTGCGGAACTGTGGGGGTCGGGGCGAAGCACGAAGAGCGGAGGGGAGGGGGCTTCGTGGTGTTGCCGGCTCACAATGCTGATTGAAAGCAAATAATGAAATCATAGGGAATGGAACCCCGGCCGCACCCGCAAATACTGTGAAAAATTGCACTCTACTCTCACAACAATGAATGCACAAAACACAATACCGAAACCTGGTCAAATACCGACCGCTTTCGTATTTCACGCCGCCAAAAGCCTCGCAGATATACTACCGAAAAATGTTTATTCAATAAAGTATTTCTGTTTGGTTTAAATATAGTCACGTCATGCGGAGGTTTTATGGTATTGTGGTATTTTCATTCGTGAACAGCTACATCATATACTATGTGTATAAAATCATTGTATATAGTGTGCTATATACAATGCTTTTATACACTATCAACAATAAGCTAACATTTCTATGGATCTAAGCATTTCATAAAATTTTAGGGGTTTCCGAAATTTGTCTCTTTTAGGGTGAGAAGGTCAATAACCATGCTTAAAAATGTCGAAAAAATATGTCAAAAATGTAGGTAATTTAGTCGTATTTTTGACAGATTGATACTGAACTAGAATGTGAACGTTCTTAAAAATACGGGAATTGCCACTCAGGTATCGTAGAATTTAGGTTATTTACGCTTATATTATATTTATATTCTATTAAGTCTCCTCAAGAGAGTGTAACAATAAATAATGGGAATATTAACGTAGGTAGAATGTTTCTAAAAACATCATAGGGCTTATGAATTATAACAAAATGTATGTTGTATAACCACGCATTTGTTATCTTTCAAAATGTTATACGAATTGTGTTCGTAATAATTTGCGCGTGTAAAAGATTATAATACACAAAACATGTTGACACGTGGAATATTTCTACAGACCCATATTGCCAAAATACACACAATATACTATTGAAATGATTCGGGAGCATTTCACGTAATTGGCATGTTGAAAATGGAAATATTTCTGCAACGCCCACATGTAGGATGGAATATCAGCGCTATATGAAAGTATTCACTGAACCGACCGCTAATTAACATACATATTTCAGTTAAATTTTACATGAAATTCATGGGTATCAATAAATTGTTCAACAAAATTGCGATGCCAGGCATCTGCATACTATTTTAATAAGCCCACCCTGTTAATAAGAGCAGTACTGCACTTTAATGCACACATTTTTGATAAAAATTCACCAGTTCCTACAAAGAAATTGAAAACTGGAAGCTACAGTAACATTGAATCTTTACACAAACAAGAAAATGATGGCCACTCTATTTACATCATAATTCACGAAAAGTTACACAAAAAGGAGTGTTCTTCCAATTTTCAAATACGCTAGACTTGGTATCGTGGCAAGGCGATGGGCGATCATAAAGAACGCGGTCAAACACTGGCGACAAACAGAGGAGCGTCTGGCCGCGCCTTAGTTCAAACACCACTTGACCGATCATCCTTACCGCGACCATATTTTACCAAGCCAACGATATATTGCCATGCTTCATATCAATGTTTTGTTGGTGTATTTAACTGTATAATAATTATAATTTACAAGTGCTTCCTCTCTCCTAACTCACTTATTTGCTGTGCCCGACAGGGTCCATGTGATCTAATTTTAAGTTTTACCACCTAAGTACTACATGTGGAATGCAATAAAGTATTGAGTATTGAGTATTGAAATAAGTTCAGGGATTTTGGGTATTTTGTTCGAATTAGCTGCACAGACGTTTCTGGACAAACACAACGGACGGACACCCCTGTGTCGAAGCATTATGTCGGTTTTGAAAAAGGAGTCTCACTGATAACTAGAATGGACTCACTGGAGCTAAGATTGGCTTAAACCGTTGTTAATATTTTAAACCTTAATTATTAGAAAACTTAGACATTTCTTTACATTTAATAAACAACGTACCTATACTGGAAAAGCACTATGAACTATAAAAGAACAAAAAGATGAATCTATTTTCCACGGCTGACAATTCAGTTCATGTTTGTGCCCCATTGTTTAGTCGTCCATCGATGGCGTCGATTATGAAAATGACATGTCAGAGATGTCAGTGCGTCGCGTCGTCGAGACATGCGCCCTGATGCTAATGATATACAAATGAAGCGAGACAGACTGCCACCGCACTTGATCAAAATATACCCTTGCCGTTGGAAATATGCATGTGTTTATGAATGAGTGGTAATAAATGTTCAGTGTTTCAAAGTGAAAATAAATTACATTTAGCTCAATTTTTTTACTTATAGGTGCCTAGTTTTGTTAGTGTACGACAATGTATTGTCAGGGAAGAATTTAAAACCAGTCCGATCCCAATTTGTGTACAGCCTTTAGAAATCTGCAATGACATAAATACATACATACATACATAAACTCACGCCTCTTTCCCATCTTTACATACTTATTTTGATTCGTTTAAGTTTATACATCTGGCCATACACGTAATGATACTTTTATTAGTAGTTTTTCTCTCACAATAGCAATTTGTCCACAAAACATAAAATTCAGCGTGAGACCAGTCATTTCATTTAACAACTGTGTGGCATCTCCCTAATAGTGAAGTCCATTGTGTATTAACCATAATGAGATTTTAATTGAGGCGTCGCGGTGATCTGTCCTCGGATACGGTTAACTTCATTAAGATGGCCGCAGATTAACTTACGTAATGTAATTGTGACGTTAAACAATTTATCACAAACATATGTTTTTACGGATTTACTAGGTTAATGTAATGAGTACTTAGAAAAGGTTTTGAGTGCCAAATTGAGTATAAAAAGAAATAGTTACCTAACTTTTGCTATACTTTTACATACGCTCGTTCCTTACGACGGATTTCAAGCATAAATAAATAAGAACATCTTTTATTTCTTGTATTGAATATTGTTTTTAGTAATTTAGTAATAGTCCAATGGAAAGTTTTGAAAAAAGTTGAATGAATTATTAAAAACGCATCAATTTATTTCTTTAATCAATAAAATTAAAATTGTATTTAATTAACCCTTAACTGCTAGATAACGAGACACAATAGAAAATGTATTGCTTGTCGGTCACTTGGAGTTTAACGTGTTAGTAAATTAAATAATAAGATGAATATACCTACCTATATGTAATTTGTATGTTACCTAAATATTTTCACCGTATAAGAAATTCATCTGTGTGACCAACAATTAAATTTAAGTGTTTCGTTAAATTCTATAACAAAATAGTTTGAGTGGCATAAGCAATTATTTATAAAAATATATTTCTGTGCTGTAAAATATCATTAACAAATAAGTTTAACCTGATTAAATGATTTAAAGTGAACAGTAACATTGTATATATTAAAATAATATGTTAATGAGCATGTTATCTTCGAGGTATTCAAATTTAATATATTTAGAACCTGCTTTGAAACAAATTTCCATAACCATGTATTTGTGAAACATTATGAATAACATCAAATCATGATAAACATGTCGCCTACGTAATGAAACCACTTGTACAGACATCAATACGAAAATAAACGAAATAGCTGGAATAGAAGATGTATTTCTAGTTCTAGAATTAACATGATAGAGGTGAATGGTGGCCTTAATTGAGTTATCTAGGTTATGAGACTCATGGCGATGACATGTCATGTTACGTTATAAGGAGGCTAACTTTAGTTAGGGAACTGCGTGGGCAGTGGAGGGTTCTAATTTTCAGACTCGTATTTGATTAATCCTGTCGTACTTTCTAACTAATACAGGGTTTGGACAGTTTTGAGCTGTAGTACGTATGTAGACAAGGACTGTTAAAGTTCTGTTTTGATGTTTACACATAATACTGATTACCACCAGGCCGAGCATGTTACAGGTACAAAGTTATTACTCTTTGCCGTACGCAATTTTTAATAAAAGTACCCTGTCGAAACACCTTATTAATCAGTAACTAATACGAATGTAATATTTTACTGTTTCATACTTTTTAGACCGTAATTTGTCAGAAGTCGGGTTTTTGTTTTTAAACAAATTTCTTAGTTAAATTATTTTGGCGTTTCAATATATTTACATATATATATTTATTTGAAATATGGTTATTAAGCTCTTTCATTGAATACCCAACACGGCATTATTATTTTGTAGAGATCAACTCTACAAAATAATAATGCAGTCCTCTAGAAGTCTAGAGGGCGCCATTTCGAATTTAATGTCACGTCACATAGTCGTCTCTAACCAGCGGATGATGAAGGCAGTTAGTTCTAACCAATTGATATCAAATTATGAGCCGAACGACCCGATCAATATACATACATACTGGTCTCAGTAACGAATATATTGTATTTATCTAATTACTATAAAAAGTAACGATGATTCAAAATTATCCGCATTCATCATCATTTTGCATAAAGCAGTTTAATATATATAAACACATTATTCTTTTATTTTCGTGATGCTGTAGGTAGTTAAAGGCTATAGCCATGTCGACCCTCGAAAACTGCTCCACACTAAATATTCGTGATAATTTCGAGGGAACCATCAGTGTTCAAGTTGTCATCTATGTGGAGATGTAAATGAGCGGGCGGCGTCAAGAGTGGCGCCGCATTGTGTTCCTATTAGCACAAGCTAGCTGGGCAAAATTACTCTAGTATATTTTCTAGATAGATTGTGAAGAAACTTATTTAACAGTAACCTTTTCATGTACCTGTTATAAGAAAAGGGTTGCGCGTGGACTGTGGAGGTTGTATATAATAACAGACCTTATTGTATACTGGCTGGTAAAACATTAGTTCTCTCTGGTTTCAAACAGTCAAGCAATATTCGAATGTTAAAAAGGTAGAACGCGTCCTGTGTCAAGTGCAGAAGGATTCTTGATTGTAACATAGTGATGTAAGAATCTAGTCTTAAAAAAACACAATCAAATTAGCGGGACCCTATTATTTACAACAGCGATATAACCCGGTCTACACTACTATAGAGGTACAATACCGTCTAACCCATCGGGGAATACAGACGTAATGTTATATTATGTTTTTCATATCAGTCTTCTGAGAAAAAAGTTCGCATTTTCGTTATTACTATCAAGTTATCATGGAATATAGCCTGGTTCCTGAAACTCTATTAGATTTAGTCAGTTTAGTCACCAGTATAAATACCTTAATACTCACGCAACATTCAAAAACGGTCTTCTCGTGAAATAACGAGCAACTTCGAGGAAAACTTATATCATAATAGTATAGTTTCGAACATGCTATGTTCGTAACTTCATAAATGTATGCTTTATGGAGAAAATCGATTTTTAAATATTGCGTGAGTGTAAGGTATTCATACTCGAGACTATACCTTACGAAAATCACGTTGATGACGTCAGGTATTTTTTAACCACAGTCGGCGTCAGCTAGCATCAAAAGTTCGGCGTGAAGAAATTAAAGTTTAAATTCATGGTTCAATCATAAGCAAGTATCTACAAATGTTATTACGAGTAGTTAGTCACTAGCCTTTCTAATTTACATTTAATCTAAACTTAAAATATTGTAGACAGTTTTTGTCACGCATTTTTTTGTATGCACAAGCAAGCCCATGTCGACAGTTGTCTACACACATGTTGACAATGCCTATGTGTAAAATGAAAAAGAAAGTGCGTATAGCAAAAAAAAACATTGTTTTTCTCCTCAAACAAGTTAGGTGCTCCTTACATAAGTTAGGTCTAAAACTTAGACCTACCACCTTGTGTAAGTAATTGCACTTTATGGCTTTTATTCGCTTTATAACCTTTATAACTTAGACTCTAAGTTTTAAGGTTTTGATGACAAAAAGTGAAATAAACTTTAGGTGAAAAAAATTAAATTACTTTTTGTCCGGGTAGCTTTCTCACATAAGACCACTGTGCACTGCCTGGGGCGCCAAACTGACGGCCGCGACTAATCGCCGCCACGACATACGCCGATCGCACTCATTTGCGATTTAATTGTGGATTATTTTGATTTATGCACACATGTAAACAACTTTGAGAGAAATCTCCGTTATGTGTGGCCATTTTGAAAATGTGAAACACGGTTTGTGTTTTATGCATATATTATTATGTTGTACACGTTATCCTAGGGGCTAACAATGGGAGTTAGTAAGTTCCATACGCTAAGAATCGTACGAAACCGTGTAACTGTATTCAGATTTCTGATAAAGACTACTGAGTACCTACGAATATATTGTGTATGTTTTGTGTCTATTAATAGTCTGCATCATTTTAAGAGATGTCACGAAGTTACGTCTTAAAATATTTAATAAAACACCGCCTTTTAAGAAAATCCACACTCTTCCTTATCTAAAAATAAATAATTTCATTGGACTCTAAGCTTCCGTGAGACCAGTAAATGTTTTCCGGCGGTTCACAAGGATCTATTAGGGACAGTTTGGAGTGTTTTCGGCATAGGTTGGTAGTTCGTTGAAGCGTAATTAACGCTAGCTGCCAGCCGTCATCACGCATTCGACTCACGGCTGACTGGGTCCGACCCACGGCCCCGTGCGACTGGCGACAACGGCCTAGTGTCACAGCAGCAACACATTGCTTATAAACCGCATTTAGATGGTACAAGGGTGTGTAATGGAGGTTTAGCAAGCGGACGAATTGGGATGATGGAAATGGTAACATTTTGAAGCTGTTTTGAATTAGTGTTGTCTATTTTCGATTGGTTATCTTCCTACAGGACTTACTTGACTATTCAACTAATTCCTTACCAAAAGCAAATGAGTGTAAAATTTAGAAAGCCTTAAAAAAAATTAATTACAACTTTCATTGAAATATAATCATAGCCTACCACAGACTACCTAACTTTACTTCTAACTTTTACCAGAAGAACAACTAACTATTATTAATAACCATTCCTGGACTGTCAGAAATTAAATCATTATAAACGTCTAAACTAATATTATAAATAAAAAGAAAAGATGTAAGTAATTGTTTGTATGGATTATCTAAAAACAGAACAACCGTCTTAAAAAAATCTTTCTCCTATAAAAAGCTACATTATTAGTGAGTAAAACAGGCGATTATTTATTTTCAAAACTACGCTTTACAGGCGGTGCAAAGTAAAAAAATATAAAAATGGCGGTTTGACATATTTTCTATTCAAAATCCGTCAAAGCATAACATTCGATTCCTCTGTTAAAGTGATCTGAAAACTGAAAAAGCGGTCGACATAACCGCCTACTGTAAACCCTCAGTCCTGTCTTCGTCGTAACTTCCCACCCTTTTTTTTGTAACTCTCCATTATCCAATTCCTCAGTCAGAATACTGACTGTTAATCCCTACCCTGAGTCAGGAACTCACAAACCTATCTCTGTAACTCCCTATCCTATCTTTGTAACCTTCTATCCTGCCTTCGAAAGATTAAACTTACAAAATATATAATACTCATTAATCCAAGTAGCATCCCAACAAAATCTCCCACAGTAAAATTGACAACAGCAATAATGTAAAAATTGTCATTATGGCCCGTGTTTTTACAGTGAACACTTCCAATTATCACAATTGTCTCGCAGTATCCCGTGGCGTGTGGCGGACATAAAACTATAACAGCGGCAGCGAAGCGGAACGTTAAACCGTTGCAAACTTGAGACAAGCAGGTTTACTGCCGCAACAGACACGCTGCGTTTACTGCGTGTAGCTGACTATGACATTTATTTGGCACCTGCTCTTATGTACCTAAGTGGATATCTTTTTTCATGTTAAAAGATTCGGAGCATTGCTTATTTTTTTTATCCTGTTATGCAAAGCCGAAAACAAAATCTAGTCTTTTGAAGCGCAGCTCTTTGTTATTTACACGTGTACAAAACTAAATACTCGTGGAATACCTTTAAGTTACAAACTATAATTGTACGAACTTCATCTCAAACTAAGATCGATTCAAGCATCCCCCGTACTTGACAACGCGTTACTTTGATCTCAAATTATAAGGCGCTCTGTTATTACGTCATACTGCACACCGAACGCATCAAAGCTTTGACGCTCCCGACGAGATTATTAACGCATTATTTTCGTAGCCCTCATAATAAATGCGGCCATATTACGTCGTCGTTCGTATAAGAAAACTGACCTCGGCCGAGTGAATAAACCTCTGATCGAAGGCGCGGGGGCGCGCGTCGGTCCCGGGGCATAAATCAGACTCCCCTCGCGATAACGCTGGAGCCTTCAATTTGGCACATCCTTAAAATGACACACGAGAAGCACACCCCTAACGACGCCCGCGTCAACTCTCACACCACGGTTATAAATAAAATCGCACACATATTACCGCATTATATGTCATTGGCCCAGTGGTAACGAGCGATGCCTTTAACCGCTTACGTTTGTGAGGTCGTGAGTTTGATCCCCAGAATGACGAAGACTTACAGCTTTCTGTATTTTATTCCATATAGAATTGAAAGGGTATTATGTTAAAAAGCCCTCATTAGAGCATATTTTTGCCGTCGACACGTGATATAAAAGTAGGAATATTTTTATTTGTCATCAAAAATACGAAAGCAAAAAAAGATACGTTTAAACATAACCAACGATACCTATATGTGCTGATTTCATCAGCTGATTTGGCCTACTATTGTTGCAAAGTTTTCTACCCTCAACAATATCTACACTACATATGTTACATACATCATATTCATTGATTCATACATCGCTATCACATTATTTTACCGTAACACTGAACCTTTCCGCTTACCCACGAAATGTTTGAAAAGAAACGTCACAAAAACCAATAACCGTTTGTGTATTGGTAGGTGTACAAATAAAGGGTTATCGATCTGACAAGGGCACCGGGTAGTTATAAATGGGAACAGGGGTGCACCCAATGTCAGAAGTCAAATTCGTAATTGAATGCAAGAAGGGAGTGACGACATTTAAATAAATGCGAGTAATATTTTATGGCTGTAAGATTGTTTTTAGGGTTTTCAATTAGTAAGTTAAGTATTTTTTTTTTGTATTGATGTGTTTCAAAGGTATTTCCCATTTTATTGGCATCGTATATTCGTCAATTTGGGAATTGTTCCTCACATAGGCTGCTCGTGTCGCAGTGAAAGCAATCAGGGCGGCGTCGTAGACAAACTGTCGGGGCGGGCCTTAATTGGCGGTCGCGGAGATTTATGCGGGGAGCCGCTCGTCACGCGGTCGCCGATTTCGCCCGACCGCAGGGTCCCGGGTACCCCGTGGTCCCGAGCCACCTAACACGACCGCGTCCACGACAAGTCGAGGGTTAACCCTTAGCAAACACTGGCCTTACGCGCACTTATTAACACATTGCATTTGAACTGACACGGTATCACTTTGCCAACCGCAATCGTACCACTAATTAGATGAATGCTTTAATTTCGTGGTCGTTATCTTATCATGAGACGTGTCCCGGGTGGAGGCTGAGGACCCGTTCTTCAGCTGTGATTTTCCTTCATCACCACTGGCATTAGTCAAAATTCAACTTGAATAAACTGATAGCCATGATTTTGGTGTTCGTAAAAAATTCGGTTGTCTTACAATGAGACTACTACATTTTTATACAGGCTCATCATGAAATCAGCCTGCAGTTACTTGGTAGTGACCATACCAGCACAATTTTATCAATTTAATTAACCCTTCAAAATGAAATTGGAACGTCCATTCTTGTACTTAACTGAAATTGAGAATTCCACAACAGATATTAATATTAAAACAATGCATGCATTTAAAATATGCATGCTGTAAACACTCGTCAGAATTGAATATTGAATTAAAACAGCCCGTTGTTAATTAAATTAAGCATCGTTATTAACATTCCTGTCAAACTTCGCGTGCTTGTTTTTTTTCCGATACGGAGCTTATTTCATTTTCAGCTTACTTGAAAGCTGTGAAATAAGGTATTCAGCGGTATTGTTTATTTTACATGTGTAATTACTCGTACTTTAACTAATATGTTCTTGAAAAAATGCTTATGAAATTTCTTTAGTTATTAAATCAGGGACAAAATACAATTTTAGTGATGACACCTGGGTAAAAAAAAATGTTTGGTCCGTCAGTAAGATAGCAAAAAATACAGGTATTTTTTGATTTATCATATTAATAAAAATGTAGATAAAACGCATCAAAGTTGGAGAATGGGGGCGCGCTATGTCACAGTTCAGTGTAAAATCTACATAGACCTGACGTCATGCCACATTTTAACACATTGTATCGACATAATCTTTTGATCATGTAATAAAGAAAATAAGTATGTGTACATTTTTTTTATAGTAACTGGTGCACAGAAAAATTATAACTGTCGTCATCCATATTGTTTTTGGATTATGTTCTTTTTTTTTAATTTGTTTTTAGAGCTAAACGATTTATATTTTTTTTTCCTAAACCTATGTTGCACCACTGCTGGACAAATTTATCCCGTATGTGTTTCCATTGATCTCTATTTGCTGCAATTTACAGTTAATCAGTTAAGAACAAGCCTATGCTGTCGCGCCATCATTTTTAGCTTGCCTCGGTGACGAGTTTTTAAACAGCCACTGCGAGGCAACCCTGGCCCATCCCCCGGTATCATTTTAGCGTCCTTGTATTATCGCCAGTAAGATATAATATTGATGCTGTTTTAGGTTGAATCTTTGAACCCGACAGGTTAAAACTGATTTTCTTATCTAATAAAGGAGCGTAACGTACATATAACATGCACAGTCTTGGTTCAAAGCAAATATGATAGCAGCAAAACACATTTTCATATTTTTATTAAAGTAGCATTTACCTTTATATCATTAGAGAAACTTGTTCGTCGTTGACGGAAACTCTCATGCAGGTTGCAAGCGGAAAATTGCAAATATTTTTAACATGTTTATTACATCACAGTTAATATGATGGGATAGCTACGTAAAGAACACTTTAATGTATAAAGTAAGGCGAACACGCGAAATTACATTGACAAAGAACTGCTTTGTTGCAGAAAAAGTATTTTATTTGCCCCGTTGTGAAAGGTGTACGTTTTTTATTTAATTACGTTTTAAAGCAGCGTACCTATATTAAAATAAATTTGTTATTTAATAGCCTCTGGCCGTCTTTGTGAGGCACTTTCAGGAAAATAAGCGTAGGTACCTACTGGATACTTATTGTATAATTATCACGTTTAGACATTATACTCAGTAAATAAAAGCTCAGAGTGTAGCGAGTAAAACAGACGTGTAGGTTCGTGTCGTGTAGCGGTACACGTATCGATAGTTCTGAAGATACATGTGGCAGTTAGATGAAGCAAGAGGTTTCTCCAGACGACAGTCGGTTGTTTTTGCGGGGTGCCCGAGGACGCGGGGCCGGTACTACTAGCCCTCTCCAAGGGGGGGAAGCGGTGCCGTTTTCAATTTGCTTTATTTGCGCTTGTTTTAATAGCGCTCACTCCTTATTGCCCGCGCGGACGGCCAGCCAAATTGCTTCGTGCCCGGACGCCTTTTGATTAAGGAGAAACACGCGCGACAGAAGTAGGCGTAAAAACAAAGTGCCCGAACAAACAGAAAGATGCCACTGATGTACTAGAGTAGAAGTATGATGGAAGATAATATTCACATTAATAGAATTGTGGAGTATTCGTTAGATCACTTTCTGTAAAAGTGTGAGACTCAAAAACCCAAACTCACGCTCATAAGTATACAGAACTCAAAGCTTTAATAAAGCCAAAAATAATGATAATAAGCCCTTCAAAATATCTGCACAACGCAAGCACGAAGCACCATTAAAATTCCCACTTATGAATGCGACTCAAAAGACCGACTCCACATAAAATCAGGAAATATTCTTGAATGTCAAACAAGCGCTTGTTAAACATCAATCGTATAATAAGTAAATACTTAGACTCGTAACACTCGTCACAGCGCGAGCAATATGTCGATATTTACACGAACATACAAATGCCACAAAATAATGAGCCCAGTGCAAACACGAAGGATATATAAACAAACAATTACAGTATTTATACAATCTCTTTTCTGTATGGTATATCGATGCTCAGTTGAGCAATAATCGTTACCCGTTTTCAGAATGTGGCTATGGGTACCGATTTGAAGTTAGATTTGACTTTGATAGTATGCATTGTTAGGTTATTAAAGATTTCCACAGGTTTCTATACATTAATTAGGATTTCTAGCCACACTGTGACAGTTAATCAGTAATAAGGCCATAATTGTAGGTAAGATTATTTAAATCAATTATTTAATTAATTTAATCAACATTAATTGCTAATAAACCAAACATTTTATGCATTGCGGCATTTCACTGATCACTTTTTGTTATTGTGACTTCAAAAATGTGAAATGTCGACACTCAGTGGTCGCGATAACAGTGGATTCATTTAATTATCTCGCCATCGGCCGCGTACCTAACCATATTTTTATTCAACATTTCGAGTTTTTATTTTCCCGAGTCTGTTTGTAATTTTGCATGGTGCATACAAAAACAGCATAAAGAATCATATTGATTATATTGAAATTCTTTTTTGTCGGCGTTTCAATAACTTCCTTATTATTATTTAAAACAACATTGTGCGAATTTAGATATCAGCCGACTGTGGGAAAAATGCAAATTAATCACCAACAGACTTCATTAACTCCAACCGCCAGCACAAAATAATTATTCTTTCACCCAATTATAGAAGTTAATATAAATGATATAATTAATATCCTGGCTAACGAATACGGTATTCGATCACGAACATTAAAACTAACCTCTTCAGAAACGAAAACGATAGCTCGAAGTGATTAAAATTAATTATTATTTGTTCCTAAGGGTCGCACTTACCTGAGCCAATGTCTTTTAGCGATGGAAGTATGGCAGCAGATTGCGTCGTACTGGTCTGCGATCCAGACTATCAAGATGATGTAGAATGCCGTCGTCGTGTCGTTAAAGAACTCCGACATAATCGCCTCCATACCTGCAGAGAAGACATTCATTGGTTAGAAAAGTTATGTTATGGAGACAGAAAATGATAGAGTAGGATCGACAAAGAGGAGGTTTGTACACAATCTATTTAGTAAAAGTTTTTTCTTAACAATCTCTCATCACTGCTTAAATAATGTGTCGTAAATTTATTAGTAGAAAAAGATACACGCATCTTTCAAAAGACTGCACAAACAAGTTTTATTTTTGTTGCAAGTTTAGCACCGCACTCTAAATCAAAGGTATCACCCCCAAAAGGTACTTAATATAACATCTCAACCTAACTGCAAGTACATCGCCGGTCGAGGTGGCGATGCCGCGAGCGTTAAATATCGCGGGTCATGTGTGAGCTCGACATTGGAGACCTGTACTCCAGTGTCGCGACTAATTAGGTGTCGACAATTACTCGCTAACGACCGAAATCCGAGCAGGAGCAGCCAGGAGCCTGGAGCTTATTAAACGGATGCATACAGCTACGTCCCGAACGATTCATTTCTGTGTCTTTCATACGAAGACGCTGTGTATTGAGTTTATAAGCTTCTTTGTGTGTATGTGTGGCGGAATGTTTGTGGTGCAATTTTGTGTTAATATGATTAGTTTGTATAGAAAGCACTGATTGCACTTTGTTTCAGCGGTGAATAAGATATAATGAGTAGGATAGAAATGCAGCTCATAAGACCAGAAATTATAAATGGCATACCTTTGCTTAACGTACGTAACGTTAATAAAGTAACGATCATGATGTCAATCTATTATTTATGATTTGTTACTCACATTTTAAGCAATGTAATTCAGTCATGCATCTAAATGAATATAAACCCCATCACACTCGTGAAAATAATTGAAAGCACACAGAGTACAGATATCTAACGGGAGCAGACACAATACCGCTCGAAACAAGGGTACATAGGAAACAGGAGTGTAGTGAGGATTATAACTCAATACAGCGCCGACAACTGTCCGGCGCCGCGGCCGGGCTTGGGCGTGCCTTATTTGCATTTTGATGAGCCTCGACACTGATACAATAAACACGCCGGGTGCGATCGGAAGTCCGGGCAACCACCCGACACTCGACCCGCTCCGGCGACGTTTAGCCGTATCATTCATAACCGTGTTCGGTCAATTAACTCCGGCTTTGAATTATATACGTGGCACGTCTACGCTCCAAACTTTGCGATATTGTTAATGAAATTTCGTGTGCAGTAATTCGTTTGAGTTTTTGAAGGTTTGACGTGAAATGCACGATGTGATGAACGCGCTAAAAGGTGTGTGAAATCAGTTTTCTAGAAATGCAATTTGTCAGATTCTAATTACCCGTCAATATATATTTAACTAGATATCTCTGGACATTAAAAATACAAGTCAAGTAATGGCAAGTCTTTTAAGTCATGTTCAGGGAGATAAAGGACCATTTTAAAACGCTCCAAACTTAAAAACAACATTGTGCGAGCGGGAGGAAAAAATAATTTACGTTAAAAAAAGTTATTAAAACGATAAAAATTCATTAGCAGAGCGAAGTGGAGGTTGACTGATACTTATGAAAAGTCACCGGGAGTTGCCTATTCAGCGGAGCATGCGACGTAATCCTGAGCGAGACGAGTAAACAAATTACTGGAACCGGGTCGGACCTACCACGACGTGCCTTCGCCCGTCCGCTATTAATTTTAATTCCGGCGCTAGCGAAGATCGCCCAAGATGAGCGTGAGGCACGCGCGACAGACGTCGGCTCGAATCGTGTAATATTATCGAAACACAGATCAAACATCAAGCATTATGCTCGGAAGCAATAACTACTTCTAGAAAAAAAACCGTGTTTATAGTTGGTGAATTTTCCCGCATTTGCCCAGTATTAAAATTCGGTGTAAGGAAAGGAAACTTATTGAATGAAATAAAGGACTGAAAAAATTGGTAAAATTTATACGTAACAAAAGCGTATCCAAACTCCATGAAAAACAGGCCTTTCAAAAAATGCTGCGAACAATTTAAACATGCTTCAGTGTCCGACAGGCATCGATACGTTTACGTAGGCTCGTGTCATCGACAGGGCTGGACTGCAGGCGGTCGCGTCGCCCTCGTCAGCCCTGCTACCGAGCGGTACACGGGTATACGACGTTTAGACGTGTAATGATGAACGGTATGATTATATATTATGTGTTTGTTGCTTGAAATTAAGCAGATGAAAACTAATTATGAGATCACTAAGTGGCAGTGCTGACTGTAAATTAGTCAGCTTCATTTGGACCAAATATACTTCAAAACCTAATCTACAACTTAACTACCTACTCAAAAATAGATTACTTAACTCAAAAGCAATCTCGACAAAACCACAAGCAAGGCAGGGTAAACTTTCGTTTAGTTAACATCTTCAAGAAGTCTCTCTCAAAAACAAAGTAATAAAAGTTATGAAATTCTGAGGTAAAATGGAACCTAGTAAGCTGAAGTGCAATTTAGGAGCTAGTGTATAAACCGGTGGAGAATGTAGGAATGCACACAAATTGTTACTTCTTACTTCCCGGGGTTTAATCAAGGGGGACACCCGCCGTGTCTGCCGCCGTGCCGTCCGCGCTTGGTTCAACTTGGCGCAAATTGAGAATAATGGATCCACTATGGCCGGGTTTAGGATTCTCTGCACAAAAAGTCTGTTACATCTGATTGTTCCTTTTTTAAAATGTTGGTTGACCAACGACTGCTATTATCAAGAATCTAAATTCGTTAATAGTAACTTTATATGTTTTCGGTTGTTTGAACTAATTGCTTCATAAAAAATACATGCCGTATCCGGGTTACACTCATATATCAAGTGTAGCCTACCCGTGGCGCTTATATTTCGGCTAAGCCGTGCATTGGAGATCCGTCTTTACGATCTCGTTAGTGCCGGTAATCGCGACGTTGCACGATCCGGATTACGTCTGTGCATTATTAGTGTTTTTATTGATTCACTCGGCTGCCGTCGTAAACTGAGATTATTATTCGCGACGTAGCCCGCGCCCCGCCCCGCGACGCCCTCCAGCCAAGTTGTTTTGTTACTTAATCGCGACGATAACAACATTTAACGACGACTAGGTGACTGGCGAAATTCCGCTTCGATGTTTAGTGCTCATTCTATTTTCATTAACCATTTACCCACTTAATGATCCAGATCCTAAGGGAGTGATTCAATGACTTGGACCCATAAAATTAAACCTTAGCGTGACCTGTACACTGTAATTAATAGTTGTTACAAGAAATGCCTTACTACCTGCAGAATTTGAGAGGACGTTAGTTGTGACTTAGGAACTTAGTTTCTGATAAAGAATTAAGTAAGTAGATTCTCAAAGTCAAACGTACATTTTAGTGGTGTCGAGCAAAATAAAATTATGGACTTATACTTCATAACTATCTCAAGACGACATTTTAAGAGAAACAAGGTGTAAGATTCACAAATTATATTTCTAGGAAGACACCCAACCAGTTTACTCAGAAAACCGCATCAATGAATCCGCGAACTATCCTACTTTCGGTAAGACCTGTACAAACATATATTATGAAGCCAAGTAATCAGGAACCGACCACTTTAATCAAATTGGGGGCAAACGTTCAACACTTTCAGTTAATATAAATTTAATAATGTATGCGCTTAAATACTATGCTGAAAGTGGGTCATTGAAAAACCTTGCCCGTAATAGCTTTGATGGAAACGAATGTGTTACCGCAATTTCTGTAGTTCATAAGTAACGTCATATACGTCTGTAATAACTTGTTTAAAATTAATTCAAATAATTTCTTCACTTTCTTGATTGTTGTTCCTTTTCCTATAATAAAACTATATACAAAAACCAACAACAAACATTAGGACTATAGGACCAGCTAACTCTTTAACTGGTCCTTGGGACCAGAGTATTCGTATGTACATTTTAATTAGGAAATAATTACGTACTTTTAAATAGTTTTATTCCAACAATGTTTTCATATTTTATTTTATGTTAATTTGCGTAGGTGCTTTTATTAAAATGTGGTGAACTAATTAAATCAAACATCCACAGTAACCCAAATAAGTGACCCTTATTTAATATATGGATAGAATTTGGATAGAAATGTGAATAGCCAGTGAGAGACCAATCAAATTAGACCCTCTTTCTAGCCTAAATCGTTTTAACTTAGAGAGCAATATAAAATGTAAAGTAAAACATACCTACGTCTTCTAAATTACCCAAGTCCTGGTCTACATACGTCGAGGGAGAACTGTATTACACGGTAGATCGGCTCTCCGCACGGCGCCAGCGACTCATCGCCAATTTGTATCGAACAGGATGCATGCATGTTAATAAAGCCTATTGTAGTCCCGTGGCCCTGCCAGATTAGTCCCCGACTGCAACATCCTAATATAAAGCCTTTATCCCCTAACCTATTGTGAATAGAGCACAATGGAAAGATTTGCAGATTGAATATGTTCATGGAAACTCTGGTGTTATCTTTTGTAAACCATTGGAACTATTTCAGGAGGTTTAAAAGGATTTACACATGTGAGTATTTTAAGATATACTGCAATATTTAATCAAAGTAAGTGTAAATAAGACTTATGTATCGTTTTTAGAGTTCCATACCAAAATGGTAAAATAGGAACTCAGGTGTGCAAGGTGCAATAATACTAATGCTTTGAATCAGTAATAGTAGCAAATAATATTTGTTCAGTAAAACTGTTTTTTATTCGTCAATAAGAATCAGCTCGATATGCAAATAATAAATCTTAGTTTAATGTAACTCTCTTTCTATATGTTCAAAATTATTTTCATTTATATTGTAAAATGTCTGTTCTCCACCCCTCCTTGATATAGCTCCGAAGTTGCATTTGATTGTGAATTTTACTGCGGATTATGGTATGAAACATTTTTAATTTTATATATAAAGCCAACAATCTAAAATAAACCTAGTAAATATAGGTTTAAGAAAATATTGCAGAAAAAACAAAACGTTTTTCTAGCTGTCACGGTTTATTATTAATCAGCAAAAACCCTTTATTTTATTATTTTTTCTTCTCATAATCGCTTTTGAAAATACGTAAGTATTTTAATCCCCAAAACGATTAAATACCAAGAAATAGCAAAAATATTTCAAAGATGAAGTAATGTTTTACTAAATAAGTGGGTATTATTAGAGATTGTGCCCGTTGAGAGGAACCCCCGGCACTCGAGTGGAAGAGTCGATCATTAGAGCCGCTGAAGAGGTTAATTTCGATAATCCGCTTTGCCACTCGCCTGAAATCTGCTGCCTGACTCCCTCCAGCCAACATTGAGCAGATTATTGTTATGCGTACACGCTACTCCCAGTTCTCGATGATATTCTGTGTGTATTTTGTGAGAGTAAATCGCTCTCTGTTTGGTTTGAATAATTGTATGTAGACGCTGTACTTGGTCCTAACATTTGTGATTACGAATTTGACGATGTTGTTCAAGAGTGCGGTTATCAAAATCATATTTATTTCTGTAAGAACATCTTTTCCAGACATTTTCAAACGACAATATACTTAAAAAATTTGATGGCGCCGGCATGTCCTGATCTCCAAGAAAAAATGCCGAAACAAACTCAGAGGTCAGTCTCTTTTAAGATAATAGGCATAAGAATTAGATTGCATGCTTTCAATTCAGACATCTGTATTTCTGAACGGGTTATAAGCATTGTATGCTCGGTTCACTCGGTTTCTTATTATACTAATGTTATCACCATTTTACGATGAGTTTTGCGTGACTTTCCTAAATGAACAATGGCGACAAAGGTAATACATAATTAAGCCTATTAAATGAGCTGTCGGTACTGAAACAGCCATACCATAGTAGTTCAAAATCCATTTGCGAGTCAGTTACGTGTTTGGATGTGCCTAGTTTGATTAACGCGTAGCATTTTGGGTGAGGCAAAAGTGGAGCAGTAAGTCGTGTGCATGGCGCGGACTGGCGGGCTGCCGGCTAGCTTGCCACCACCGACGGACATGCCCTGTGGTCGAATCAACATTTGCCGACGGATCGAATTACCGCACCGCCGCGTCAACGTAACGTAATTGATTCAGCGTCCGTCGGGCGCCGCCACGCCTTTTTGTCTCACAGTCAGGAAAAATGCAAAAATCCGCCACTAATTCAATATCCTCACACTTTGCCAGCGTTTTAAGCAGTGGAGCGAATTTTTGCTAAAAAATGTAAAGGATATTTCTGAGGTAACCCATCGGTTATTGGTTAGCGATATGCATCGGCGCCTACAGGGACTACCCACTTTATGGATACTAGATTATGCCGGCAGTAATCTTTTAAACTAAAAACTTATAAACAATTTTGAAATATAAGCAGTGGTGGAATGTTTTTTAAAAATCTCGCAGCGGACGTAGTTTAAAAGTGGATTAATTAATTGAATACGTTACGAGCAAGTGGTTCCTGGGGACGTAACTACTTTACGGAGATGAGATTACTGCACGAGTAGCTCATCTCATCTCTTTAAGTAGAGCAAAGATATTAAAATGTTGCAGCAATATTAAAAAAACGACTAAATAGACACTATCGGAATATGAGGTGAACTCATTAGAATATTTATAAAAGTAATTTATGCCAAGGTAGAAGCAAAGGTTTTGCGTTTATAACTCAACTGACGGTGTGTGACATGGCATATAAATTACTTTTGCCATGGAATTGGGCAAGACCGTAGCTACGGGAGTCAAGTGGCGAACAGATTGTATTGAAAAATATAGTACGAATTCAACACAAACATCTAAATAGCTACATACAAATTCAATCGCCCGATGACTACCATCCTATCACACGACACAACTCAGAAGAAGCTTGAAAAATATCTCCAACATTTTTCCGTGAAATACCTCCGTGTATCAGTCATATAACGGAGGACGGGGTCCATTCCGATGCGAATGCAATTCGGCTTCGTGCAATTGAACACCATGCGACTTGGAAACTGATACAACAAATGCACTCGAATACGGAGGAAGAGGCCATACTCAAGAATCGTACGTATGATAAGTTATTTTGTGTTTTTATACAAGAATTGTTACCTTGTTTGTTCTATTTGTTGGAAATGGACATTATTTGTAAGTGATTTCATACCTAGCTCTGAGGCTGCGACATGTGGCGGCTCTTAATTACTGAAACATTTCTTAGTGTGTATTTTGATGAGGAACAATTATAAAATTTCCAGACACCTTTTTACAAATACCTTTACCTATACACAGTACGCATTAGAATCGGCATTGGTGGAAAAATAACGAAAAAGAATATTGCGTGGTACCCGCGAGTATAATGCATATTGTATTTCATAAACTAATCCAATGACAATGCAACAATAGTAATAACATGAAACATATTGATGTCACAATAATAAAGTTCATATTAGTTTCATAAAAGAATCACAGCATTGTAGTATTTGTAGTGTATGCGTTGCGAAATGAAAATCAACCAGGTGGAATCACCTGGGAGACTCGAGCAAGCAATATTGCGGGATTCGATTTAAAACTACGATAGGTATCAACACAGGCAACCTATGAGAGTACTCAATACTCTGGTGAAAAACTAAATATGAGCGAGAGAGTGAACTGATATTGACTTTCATACATGACTGATTCATGAACATTGTATGTAGCAAGCATCTGAGTTGAGTTGTTTTTTTCGTTGAATGAAATGGAAAAACCTAATTTGAAGTTTTATTTGTCTTTTATTGGCAAAATTATTAAAAGCAGAAAAAATCTCGGAAGAAACCCTAAACTTAAGTACTTAAGTGACATCAATTTATGGTTGATAGGTGCCTCTCGCCGATCGGGGCATTCATGCGGCGCCGTATAATCAAAAGTTGCACGACAGAGGCCCCTTCCTGCAGCTTCCGGTACACGCCGGATGTTACCAATTTATACAAACTGACTTAATTCTTCAATATAGGCAACCCATTTACCTAGGCTTTGAGCCTTAAATAGGACGCTTCAGTGCAGCTCCATCATGGCTGCCAATATTAAAAAGTCCACTGACGACATAGTGATGCAAGAGAATTTCGCGGAAAGTAAATTTCAGCTCTATTCCTCCATACACCGGCTTTAATTTCTGCTGCAGCGGTTTTTATTTACAATGAAATGCAATACACGTATACAGCCGGCAGCAATAATTTTTGCTGTATTGTGCAATCCGAAAATTAGATTTTACATTTGTCCCGGTCGCAGCATGAAATGAATCCTGATTTTGGTAAAATTTTGTTTATTTCTATGGCTGTTAATGAAGTCGGCCAGAGAGTGGGACGAGGCGTGCGGCGTGCAGTCGCATATGCGTCGATATCCGTGTTTTGTTTGACTTTTACCCGTCCGGCGGGACGGGCCGCGCCCGGCAGCCGATCACGAAACTAATTATACCTCGAGGCGAGCACGACGCCGCGTCCGTTCTTCGCAAACTTCGAAATGAATCACTAAACTCATGTGTGGGCCGTTGTGCGGTGAGAGCGTCGCAAACACTGGAAGGTTTTTCACATAACTTTAGGAGCTACAAAAAGGACAATAACGCGCATATAACTTACAAGACTACAAAGCAGTAGATGCCGTTACGGGCTAATTTAATGATAAAAACTACGGTTTGTGTATTTCACACCCCGGCTTGCCCCCGACTTCCTGATCGTACTTCAAAGTTCAAATAACTCCCGACTACCTTCTACCGAGCACTCCTTATCTTTACAGCCAATTAGGTCCACGCGAGCGTCAAATAGCGGAAGTAAGTCTGTTGATTTTCGTTACCATTTTCTTCGTCTTTTTTCAAGAGACGGCCCGTTCAGCGGCTCATCTGTATACTTGCTCGGGGGAACGAATGCTCTATCTAATTAACTTTATCATAAAGCTTGGGTTATTGCCTTGTCGGCCGTCCGAAGGTTTAATCGAAAACTCGCTACAGTATTATAACGTGGGATTTTTCGCTTCAGGATTAATGTTACATCGATGTTTGATGTTTCAAGATTCTCGCCAAAGTAATATTGCAGTTGGAACATATTATTAGATACAAACAGGTTTCGAAGCGATAGTAAGCAAGAGAAATGTACTTCGATAATCATCTTTGATAAATAACATCGAATATATTTTATTTGTCGTATCGTAATAGATGACCTGTTAATGCTATTAATATACAGGATAATTGACCATTTACCTGCATTCTATTTTTAACCGACGAAAAATAGTCTAGTATAATGTATCGCGAGTAAATATTTAGTTTCATGTCATTAATAATTCAAAAGCTGTTTATAATTTCGAATTCTGGGTACAATTTATCAATATGAATCTCAGAATGTTCTCTGTCTAGGCACACGAGTTGGTAAGTTTATCATTTGCTATAACATGATCCTAAAATCTAAAGAATCACCATTCAATCCCCGACCAACTCAAACTGAATTCATATGAACTCACCGCATCAAATCATGTTAAACCGTCAATACAATATGTATCATCATAATCATATGGTATAAACACGTACAGGACGGAGTGAGGCAAAGTGGCAGTTTTCACGAGATTACGTCGGATTTCGTCGGGGTAATTCACTTGGCAGATTGGTGCGGCTCGTACGGTCTCGTCCGGGATCGTCCGGCTCGTTTTACGTCCCGTGTCCCGTTACGAGCACTCCGTACGATACGGCTGTTCCATCATCGATTTCGACACCGTCGATAACCGCATGGGGGACACCTATTCCTGACGTGGGATTTTGCGATCGTCCGATCACAATATGATTGAATGACTAAGGTTGTCTTGCCCTGCGGTTCACGTCCTGCAATTGCAGTGTATGCTCCAAGATAAGCTTACAGTTAGGTAAGTTTATAATTAGAGTTCAGATGACTCACGGTTTCAGTGGACAGAGATAGAGAAACGATTTTTACCACAGAAAAAAAGCTTATTGATAGTAGATATTTTCATTATGTTAGTGAAGACAAAACAAAAACTAAAGGTATAACACAAATATTTTTGAGAAGTTGCACGGCCTGTGTGCGACAAGAATGATACAACTCAGCATGATGCTATGCCATAGGCATTCCACAGCACAGCGCTGGTTTTCAGTAGTTAGTAGAATATGACGAACGGAAATCAAGTGAAACCATGAGTAGAAATTAATGACCAGCAAGTACTTAAATATAATGTATGTAAGTATAAAACAACCAATAATATAAATTCCCGACTTTTTATTTTTGAATTTCGCAGCGAAAAGTTCAGAGTTTCATAAATAGATTGCAAAACAATTACTGTCACACACCATCACGGTTGATAAATGTACATTCAATTCACATATTTCCACTGGGGAACTTTACAGTATGTTGGTGTATTTTGACAAAGCGTTGTTTTCATTTCATGACAAAATGTGAATCAAATGAACTGATTTTATTTAATGAGGCACATATCAAAGGGATGTGACGGTCCGACAAATATTGTGCGTAATTAAATATTTATTCCGATGCTCGTGCTGATGTGCTATATATTCAAATTGAATAAGTTTTGTTTGATTGTCAGTTTCATAATTACGTGAATACCTACATGAGGTAGAAATAATTTAAAATTTTCTACATAGATTTTTCTGTGCACGAAAATGTATGTGCGAAAATTCGGTTATTTAATTCCATCAGCTAAAGGAACGAGTGGAGGTAGAGGTACCGACAGAGTAATTCACTTAGTAAGATTAAGCCCGACGCTATCGGGGTTTACACCTCGGAACGTGAGTCCACTAAGCAGTACCAACACTTTAATGTGTTGTGCGAAGCTTTGTTTTTTATATATTTTGTGAAAATGCTCGGGTTGCAATCAGCTCTAAGGCGTTGATTTAATTTAAAGGATGTACAATCTTAGGTATTTTCTAGGATGGGTATCCTAGAAAATACCTAAGAATGTACATATACTTTATACACACCGGACACACCTTATGGAATAAGAAGAAAAAGCTTTCACACTGAAATCTAATTATTTATCAGTGCTACGCCGTTATGCCACGAACCTACGGCGTAGACAAACATAGTTGTTTGACAAAAATAATTTCTATTGATTTAATACAAAACAGCATTATTCTTGTACATCTCCATTCTGAAAGTTTTAGTTAAAGACATTTTTATTCTCATAAAGAAATTTACATTTCATTTACATGAGAATACATTTAATCTTAGAGCTAAATATTATTGTCCTTCGACACTCGCGACTTACAATATAAATTCAAGGTAAAAACTTAATAAGTTGCATAATTATAATTAGTTTTAATTATCGTTATTTGTTTCTGATTACAGGTACTTCCAAAATTCCATTCATATTTTTTTTAACTAGTAAAAAAGTGGAAATTAACAACCAAAATGGGTGCTACGCTAGTGCTACGCAATAATGCTACGACGCTACGGCGCGGCGTAGCTATTTTCGAGGGAAGTTATCAAAATGGCCATAATTATTGCAGGTGGGTGTTATATTACGACAGTGGCAATTCCGTTCAAAAACCGATCAATATCGAGTCAGACTCGTCAAATTAGGGTTCCTAACCAAACTTAACTATCCTATCTAGGTATAGAACGATCGTGCTGACCTGCCTTAATTACCGTAAACATTACGTACGTACTAAACATACATCTGTAGCATATTGAACAGGAAAAAAAATGATAAAGATTAATTCAACATTTATCAGCAGACCGTCTTAAGCAGGCACCAGGCTATTTTTCTCAGCAACGGTAACAAACAGCTGTAATTTTCCTGTAAAATATGACTAAATATCGAAGAACTATACAAATGCAAGCTTTCCTAATACCATGTAAAGCATCTACACTTTGTTTTATTTATACGTTTGTTGCTCTAATGTGACAAAACACTTGAAAGTTAAGCGGTAACATTTTTTAATTCACGTTCTTTGTCTAGTTAAGCAATAAAGTTGGGCAGAAACTAATCTCTTAAATTGTTCTGGAGTAAAAATAAAGTTTTCTCAATTAAATGCAAAGGAAAGAACGTACGGGTAAAGTTTGAGCTTTCATCTGAGATAAAACTGAGCGTCTGGGCGAGATCCTATCGAGTGTGGATTAATAATAAAGGAGATAAGGATTGGGTTCAATTTTAGCTCATATCGAAGTTATTATCGAGCCTGGAGTTGGGTGAGCGGCAATTTTCGACAGATTTCCTGCAAATCAAATGACACTGATGAGATTATGGCGATGCCCGTTGGGACTGTTCGTGGAGCGTGATTTCGGCTAATACGGTCAATTCAGTAGTTTCGAAAATTGCTAGCTAATATACATAACCTAAATTTGGAAGTCAGATTAGGAACAGCTCGGTTGAAAAATGGCCAAAGCATTGTGTTGACAAAACTGAACTTCCATTCATATTTGTTGTTATTTATTTATTTTCAAGTATTTTAATTTATTTTAATTTATTTTTAAGTATTACAAGTACACGTTCATTCCGCCAATTATAAATTGATTTTGATGATCATTTCTTTGTTTGGTTGGTTATTCTTCGTTTGATTCATTTTATGCCACCGACTTGCGAAACTAAAGTTACTTTCCACTTTTTAGTGTTTTTGGAGTGGGTTGAATTTTGTGTGTTTTTATTGTTAGTAATTCATAGGAAAAGTAGGTAAATACAGTTGGCAGAAAACGACATCAACAAAGCGCACTTGAATAATCTAGCTTGTGCATCGCGAGAACCTATCAATTATAGTATTTCGGTTCAGTGAGTGCCGCTCGAGATTTTACAGCCAGCGATCGAGATAGTTTTCTGCTTGTTATGCAACATGAATACCTCCTGGAGGGGCTGTGATCTAGGTTGATTTCTACCTTTAAATATTGAAGTTTAAGATTTGTTACAATTTATACAGTAAGTCGTAAGAATAGAAATACTTATTATTACTACTGGTCGCTCAGTGGTCGAAATTCGAAGCTTTCTGCACGCCTTCTATGCCAAATCTCACACTCCACCGTGCGCGTTACATTCTTAACACCAGGTGCCCGACATACAATACATTTTCTATTGTGTTTTGTTTTCTGGCAAATAGGGGTTTACGAAGGGATCTGAACGTTTTGTTTCACGTATTGAAATAATAAGTTTTTTTTAGTTTAAACAATTATTATCAAAAGGAGAACTTGTTAACACAATAGATTTGAGGCTTTGTTCTAAACACAATTTGGGGTAGGTTGTGAACATGCAGAACTTTTCATACTTTTCATAACGCTGAAGTAACTTCCTAGGGGGTTAAAATATTATTCTGATATTTTTACAATAAATTCAAACACTTTTCAATACTTTGATACTGTCATTTATAATTCAATTAAAAAATTAAATTCCAATAAGTACGACAACGTCGCATTTTCATAGAAAAATATTTTCACAAGAAACAACTGCCAGCGCAACACAAATAAACAATAAATTCCATTATCGGGAACAAGTTGGAAACTTGATTGCACTAAGTCCATAAGGAAATAATAAAAGTATCAGTGGCACTCGTTGCCCCGGTCGAAGTATCGGCTCACAACGATAGAAGAATCAAACAAACGGGGCGAAACTTCTTAAAACTTCAACTGGCGAGTTGTTTCCACCAGACACTAACTCTTATTACAAACTCAGGGTCTTACTTTCGCCCACCTCGCCTCGCCTGCCGATATATAACTTATAACTAGGGAAGATATCGTATTACAAATTACTTAAGATATGAAAACATTGTACGGTAATGACGTCACGGAAAGTTTTACGCGCTTCATGTTTAGATCGTATGTTGATGAACACTAATTGGCGATAGGTTGCAATTTTCATTATACCACGCATCACTGTACATACGAAGAATTTGTGCCAACAGCTTAATATGATATCGCATAAATTTATCGAGCATTAACGGAACGTTAATATAATTCCAGAAATGGTAAATATATGCTTGATTTTAAGTTCGATAGATTTGGAGGTGGTAGATTTAGAATCCTGATGGAATAGTTGCCGAAATGAAGACATATGTGATCTAGGACGAAAACCTGCAGCATGGGGTGCAAACATAAAAAAGTTTATGCCCAGCAACAAGATTATGCTGGTTGAATCATCGTCATCTGCCTAGCCTTTTCCCGACTATGTTGGTGTCGGCTTCCAATCTAACCAGATGCAACTGAATACCAGTATTTTACATGGAGGTTGAATGCGTTGATTTGAATAAGAATGATGCGTTTTTAGCAAAAAATTGACACTCAGAGTCATCAACTTGAAGCATTTAAGGACCATTTCTATTGACACACCTACAGGTCCCAAGCAAAAAACCAACGAAACATTTTAACGGAGCAAGTTTTAAATGTAATAAAAAAGCACTCCGGCTAATTTTCCAGTTCTGTTGAACAAACAAGCCGGACTGAATCCACCATAAAGACAGTGCTCCCGGCCAAACGAGGCTCTGCGCGGAAGAACGAGACAAATTATTGAGATAATCACATCGCCAGCAATTGCGGTAAGAAATAACATTTCTCAGAACCGGCGTTTATTATAGAAACAAGCCACTGTAAAAATATTAGCTGTCAAGAGATGAACAAAGTTTATCCGTCATACCTAATATTTTTCTTTGAAATTCTATTTCGATTATAATATTTTTATCGATGAAGTTTAAATTGGAATTGTTGTGACAGGTTGGAAATTGTAGCAGCAACATTGTGTATAATTCTGTAAGTAGGTGTACTAGGCGATCATGTTATGACAGAGTGCTGTCAACGATACGATATGTGGAGCTGTGATATCGAGAACCTCCAGAAATGCATCTCTGTCCAAACCGACATTCTAACAGATGAACTTGCGTCGGATAGCCAGTTCTTGGTAAATTAATCTTAAGCCTGATATGTCGACTATGCCAAAGCTTAGTCATGAAGTAAGATATGGTGTTCTGAATAACCAACAGCAAACAGGAGACAATATACCTTTATCAAATTAATATTTTGTGATAACAACAATCCATTACAGGTAGGTATTTTACGTCCACCTTTGCATGAGCCAATTTCGCTGTATCTCGGACAGCCGAAAAACTCGGGAAGCTTCATAATAAAACTGCACTCTATACGATGTGATGACAGTAAATTGAATGAGTCGGGCGCGGCGTAGTGTGTTTGCGGCGCTCATCAATCATCCCCGTATGGATTTCATTTTAATGCGACGTCATCGGCGTCTCGTATGGCCGCCCCCGTCATGCTACCCGAGCTCACGGTCTATTGTTTTACGGGACCGACACCCAAAGCCTATCTGAATATTTAGTTGTATAATAAGCTGTGACATTGCTAAACATAACCTTAGTTGTATTTTGTTAACATAACCAAAGGTAATTGGGGACACAAATTAATACAGCGGAAAGTTTTAAGCGTTTGCATATTTGCCGGATTTCATTAGTATCTGAAGTGACTGCACATGAGTGAAGCGATGGGAAGACAAGCAAATTTCCGGCTATTGTATTTACGGATACGGCAAATTAAATCCCCATTTGTGCAGGACACCTAAGGGGGGCAGTAATCCAATAGCGTGGTCGCCTCCATTGTCGTCCGGCCTGCGCTAGTAGCGGGCTTAAGAGCTTCGGCACGAATCGAAAATCTACGAACATTTTGCAAATTAATAACCGGTCTCGCCGATACTCGACAATATTTGATATGAGCGGAGATTTAAGCGTCCGATAGCTTAGCAGGTTGCCAGGGTTTTCAAGTGTAATAATAATAATTTTGATAAAATTGTGTACAGGCATAAAAGCATTCCGGTTATTCGCTGAATTTAAAGGCTTATTTAGTAGAACCAAGCCTATAGAGGCACAGCGATGTTCGTGGAAAATACCGAGAGGCCAAAAAAGTTAAAAATGAAAACAACAATCAAATTCAGTGAGCGGCTCCGTACCGGTAACTGTGTGGTGCAGCAAACAAACAACGTTGATTCATGCTCCGCACCGATGCGCTGGGATTACTGCTTCGAAGCAGATTATAATTCGTCACGCGCGTTCCACAATCCTTATTACACAATACACCCGAAAAATGGAATATAACCTGAAATAAAAATAATCCAAGCCATGATTGTTTGCTTCGCATCCATTGAATCATAAATGCTAATAGCACTTTCATCACAATGGACTGCAAATCATTTGTCCATCCAATAGTTTTGAAAAATCTCCAGCACCCGATATAATAACCAGATGAGAGTGGAAATGTCTTTTGTTAAACATACATAAATATTTTTAAACCGAAAGGCGCACACTCCATTTGATTGGGTATTGTTTTGGACGGCCGGGCGTTAATACCATGTGCAGTGTATGCGATGCGAATCCAATTTTCGGACGCGCGACCTGAGCGGCGTCTATCCGCTGCTATCCATTAGTATTCAGCGTGCGCGTCGGTACGTGCTCGCGGGAAACGTGATGTGATGCGCGAGCAAACAAAATCACGAGCGCAACTGAAATAGGCTCGCCCGCACCGCCTCACCTTTGTGAAACGTTATTGTTTTCAGCGTCCAGCGTAAACAGTGACGCGATTTTTATTACACTTTTTTGGAAGGTAACGTTAGCAGCCCAAATAAATGTGAAAGTAACAACCCACGCTTACCGGGCAATGTCTATGAAGTTTATAATCTGAGTCGGATGTAATTGAAACGTCTGCTCGTCGCGGAGAAGAGTGATGTAGATAATAGAGCTTATTAAATATGCCGAACATCTCGGTGGCTGCCGAGAACGGATTGAAAATAATCTCTTAGGTAGTCATTTTTCAGAGTTCACGAAAGGCGACCCGGAGAGGAGCGCCGCACGATAGCATCGTCGGGGACAGATTGAAATTTAAAATGCGTAAGCCTCCCGAAATGACTACTAAAAGGAACCTCAAAGAGATGAGGAACGGAAAAGATGACATATTTTTATGGAGTTTTATTAGTTGAAGAGTTATTATCCAATCTACTTTGTGAGATATCTTTGAAGAGCTCAGACACACAATCTATATTTTGTGCTGGTGCAGTGACGACATGCACAAGTAACCTTACCACTGGCGTATTAAACATACCCGATCTATACAAATAAATAAAATTGAAGTGTTAAAATAATAGCTTGTTACTAAATGTATAAAAGTTTATACGCTAGACTAAAAAACTAATTTTCTGAAACGGCTGGACCGACTTTGACGGAACTTTCACTGACAAATAGCTTATATGATAAGGAGTAAGTTAAGCTACTTTTATTTTAGAAAAGAAATAGGGTTCCGCGCAAAAGTGAAAAGTCAAAATAGTTTTGCTAAATTTCACGCAGACGAAGTCGCGGGTATCTTTTAAATAAAATAAAGTAAATGCCCAAAACAAATTCTTTCCTGGAAGGAAATAAATTCCACGTTCTCTGTATTTAAATGTACGTACACGGTCGCATAGTACACAATATGCGGTAGCATTTGAAAGTTGTCTGAATCCATACGACATGGGCGGCGGACGATATTAATCAGACGATATGCAATGCAGGGGCACACGGGTCCAACTTCAAGATTAGAAATTCTGTGGAAGCTCGTAACAAATAATTGAGTCAGACGTATCTACCGGTATTCTGGTGACGTACATCGAAGAAAGAGGATTTTTGGAATTATGACTGGACGGATTCGTTCGATATGTTATACAATTGTAGGTATTGAAGAAGGAAAATTTGGATTTTATACCCTATGGTATTTAGGTAATGAACGTACGTCAGTAAAATTAGAAAAAACCTGTTTTCTAATTATTACCACTGATATCAAGAGTGGTTATCGTTTGCAAACATTATTTTAAAAACTTTGTATACCTTTATGTAAAGACAACATAGCTTTTAAAAATTGTAGTTCGTTTGGACGTCAGTTTTTAATTGGGTAATTATTTATTTTTAATATAAACAGTAAACAAAAGATTTAAGGCACAGTTGACCTCTTAATTGCTTAATCAATCATGAGCATCAAAGCTACTTGCAATATCGACTTTTTCCATGTGCCAGTTACGTTTTTTGAAGTGACTACAATTTGGACTCTATTTTCAATCCTTTCTTAAAAATACTTCAAGAAGCTTTTTGTTCTGAATGTAATCTTTTATAGTATATAAAAGATTACATTCAGAACAAAAAGGCCTCGCCATTGAACTGCTCTAATTAAATTTACGGAAGCAATGTTGACATTAATATTTTAAATTTTACAACTTCTTTACTAAATGTTTTGTACACTTTTTCAGTTTCTGAATGTAATGTACATAATGACACAAATATTGACATTAAAAAGTATTGTATTAATATTTACTATTTAAATTATTATATTCGGTATTTTAATTATTGTGCATGTGAGGACTATGTGGCTTTTAAATCTCGTTCTTTCTTTTTTATTCTGGCCTGGCAGTTTGAGTACTTTATGCGGCCTTCCCATTTGTTCTTGCTTTAGTAGGTACTGTTTGTTGAACCGTTGAACTCGTTCTGAGCAGAGCTGTACGATTACTGACAAATGCTTGCACTGACTGGACAGGTCGACTCATATCTGTGTAGTTCTTTTCTCAAAAGACCATTTCAGACACTAATCAGCATGGTCGTCACATGATCTGACCAAAATAATAAACTTTAAAAGAGACAGCGACCTGTCAGTGTCTTTTGTGTTTTTTCTCACAGTAATGGGCATAGAAAAACATTTTTCGAATGTTTGAAGTGTAAAAGGTTTTGTAAAAACCAATTTACTGAAATAAATAAATTTATAATTTATCACTGAATAGTTTCAGTGAAAATTGAAGTCAACTGTGATAAAGCAATTATGAGGTCGGCTTTACTCCAGAAGTTAATCCTCCGTTTAATTAAATATCTTACAAAAACTGAAATCCAGAGCAAGTATAATGTTTGTAGTATCAGGCTATTTTTATTTCAGCTTAACTTGGCTGTCAAAAACAGAGCAATTTGTAGCGAGCGTTTCATTGTTATTTTTTTTTCATTTTACAACAGCAAGCGTACGCGTTTTTTTTTTTGCTTTATAAAATTATTCAAAAAGGCACTATCTACACTAATAATATTAAAAAGAGAATGGACTTTGGTATGTATTTCGTAATGGATAAACTCCAAAACAAATAACGGATTTTAAATTCGCTTATTTTTAGAAAGCAACATTATCAGCGAGTAACATAGACTATGTATTTTCATAAAACAAAGAGGTTCCTACAAAATTACCATAATGTAACTCACGGTATCAAAATGATGTCTACAAAGTAATTATTATTTGGAGTGCGATATTTTTTTTTTTTGGAATGTGCATCTCGCAGTTTATTTTTCAGGGATATCTACTGCTTAACCGAACTTTCCTGTGGGGACTTAATTATAAGTTAAGGCCTCCAGCCAGGGCGTAAAAAACTTAGAGCTAAGCAACCAATCGCTAAGGGCACCCCCTGCGGGGTACGAGCGTCGGCTTAAGACGTCGCTGGGAGAGGACAGCAAGGGATGGGCTAGATGTAATAGATATATTATTTTGGGACTAATTCAAACAACTACTGGCTCAGCTACGCGGGCTGGCTCGAGCAAAGAGTAGGGAGGAGGACATTGACGGGATCTTCGCGACGGGCCTCGGCGGCGAGGACGGAATGATTTGGCGTGCAGTGGGAAAACTATTGGTGATGCATAAAAAAAAGTTTGTTACTAATTAGAATTAAACATAACTAAAGTTTATAGTACGCATCTTTACACAAAAAGATGAGGCTATATGTAATATGGCTATATTCTTGTCCAAATTAGTCAATCACAAGACGTGGAATTGAAAGATGATGGCATTGGTATCATAATATTAATCCTTATCCAACTAAATAGTTTCATAACCACTATTGATTATATACATGTAAATTGCGCTCTTTAAATTATTCGAATCGGACCTTTCGTTTAGAAGTAACAACGGGTATAAAAATGCTAGGTACAGAGAGGCCAGCACATCAAGCTACCGCAATGTGTCAAATTTCTTTGATAGATTTTCAACTTTATCAAAAATGTGACAAGGTTCATGTTCGATTGGGATTTTTTTTGTATGTTGGGGTAGTATGATGTGCTGGAGTGTACATGTAAGACAAACGCTCTATGTGAGGAAACAGCCCTACGGCTTAGTCTATTATAATAATTTTGTTGTTTGTAAACTAGAAACAGTTGAATGGTAGTTTGTAATTTAAATGATTGTTTTTGTGTTTAATTTAACTTTAAAACGCTGTTTAAAACTTTCAGCGTCCGCGGTGTCTCTCAAACGCCGCGCCACCGCTGCACGGCACGGCTTCAAACGATGATTTAGGACTTTTCGAGAAATATCTCTTAGATGTAAAGTTTGTTTCGACATACATACATAAACTCGCGCCTTTTTCCCATGGCGGTAGGCAAAAACCACATAGGTAATGCCACCCGCTACAATCCTAAAACACGTCGTTTCGCTTCGCTTTCGTTCATACATGAAGTCATACTCGCACGCCGCCGCGCCGCGCCGGTTGCTAATACTACGCACCTACTACTTACTACATTTTTGAAGAACATCACCAATAAGGTCAATGTTTGTCCTTCTAGGGTGTTTCCTCTTAGCGTTCACATCTGCCTTATTGTTTCGGTTAGAAAAAAAGTTGAAAAAATAATTTTAAAGTTAAGTGATAGAAACGCATTTCATTTATTTTCATAATTAATCGTTTTGAAAATGGGTTATAAGTATTGTACTTACATATACGTACATATAGTTTGTACTTAAATAACAAATATCGTAATTAATTGATATGCCAAAACTAGGCCTGGGAGTGGAGAGGATGTTGTAGTTCGATGGGAAAATACGAAATTCACGCGGACGCAATCTCGGGTGACGTGGTAGTTATAGGCACCTAAGTTCTAAGAACCTGCCTAGTGTTAACATCTTAAAAAAATTGTACACTAAGTTCACAATAAAGAATTTGAATTGAATTTGATAAAGTAGTTGTGAGCCTGATTGTATTCGTGTAATATTTTGACGTCAAAATGCTTTTCGATTCTAATCAGTAAAAAACATAGAATAAGCTTTGCTCGCAAAAGAAATACAATACAAGAAGATAAAACGTAGATATACTAAGCAATTCTTTGCATCCAATGAAGTTTGACGATTCCTTTGCAATTTGTACGACTTCAGCTCCAATTGGTTTTATAGAAAGAAATTGCATTTACTTCAGCAGATATTCAATATGTACTTAAGTAAATGCAATTCGAGGCCTTGCAGATTTAAATTGGTGTGTGTGAATGTGAATCACAAACATATTTTCCTGACCTAGTCATTATCTGCCTAGCCTTTATCCCAACTATGTTGAGGTCGGCTTCCCGTTTTAATCGGATGCAGCTGAATACCAGTATCTTACATGGAGCGATTACCTATCTGACCTGTACAACCCAGTTACTGGGCAAAACGATACCCTTTGGTAAATCTGGTTGTCAGACTTTCGGGCTTCTGACTGCCGTAACGACTGTCAAAGATCTATAAATAACAGCCGGGACCAACGGCTTAACGTGCTTACCGAGGCCGGAGGAGTCTCGATATGTGATGAATGGTCTCCCATCTATAGACTGATCTTGGCAAGCGAAGCTTACCTTCGATCGACCCGTGCGGCTATTTTTTATTAAGCCACCAGCTCCCCCTGTTTTGCTGTCCTAGTATACTATCTAAATGAATAAGCTAGAATAAGGTCAGGGAGGGGCTGGACTAAGTAGATAATAACAACGATCGACTTTTATTAAGCAACCCTTACGAACGAAGGGGTCTTTGAATGTAATAGGTATATTACATTCTAAGACCCCTTCGTGTCTCGGATACCATGTTAAGAAGTTGATTCCGACTGTCATTCGTAGGAGACAGTCGTTACGGACAGTCAGAAGCCCCAAAGTTTGACCACCAGTCCTACGATAACGTGTTCTAAAGTGAATGGGTTGTGGAGGTCAGATAGGCAGTCGCTCCATGTAATTTATTGATATTTTCGATACAGCATTTACATTTTGACTGAAATCTGGGCCTGAACAGCGGCAGCTGTAAAAGACTAGACAGGTTATGATTATGAGGTTTGAGATCCTAATGAATGTCATGTTTGCCTAATTATTCAAGAATATTAACGACATTTCGTTTAGCATTACATTCGAAACATCTTTTGATAAAACTTTGATTATCCCCGTTAAACGATAGACTGGATTCTGGGAAGCGATACTCCACAAAAAGACAAGCAAAGAAAACTATATTAATATATGTAAAAGAATTAACCACTTTTGGCTCGAATCCAGAAAAAATGTAAAAGTTTGGTGTCGATTAAATTAGAACCTTTTGAGTGAAAAGAAACTAGATTTTTATAACATTAAATAGGGACAGGCTTTAACTTCAAAGAGGGGCCGATGCCTTATTGGCTATTACGCCGAAAAATAGTTATTGAGAAGTCAATGTAGTCATGCGTGTATGACCATTGTTTATTTATGCGAGAACTGTTCACATTTCCACGACTTAGGAGTTTCTCCATTCTGAATTAGTCTTGAAAACCTGGATTGGAACCAGTCTCCAGTTATAAGTCTTCAGGACCATTTGTTCTGAACGGGTAGCAAAAGATGTTGATAGAAAGACTGGCGGCCGACAAAAAATAAATGCAGCAAGACTAGGATGGAAAATCAAGAATAAAATAGGGGGAGGATACTATGTTAATTCTTGCACAAATAAGGAGTTTGCAGATACTAGTAGGATTACCTGTGTTGCTTCGAAAATTACATCGCTAAGCTCAAAGAGTCCGGCTCTTTGAGCGTAGCGATGTAATTTCTTAACCTCAAAATATAACCAACAAAGTGCCAACACAATAATAAGAATCAATCGTTCGTGAGTAGCAACTTCACGAAGCTTTTCGCTTTGCTGTTGTTATTGTTTACCAAGAACGTACAAGAAGCCTTTGCTTGTTTATTATTGAATGGAATTCCTCCTTGGAACTGCTTATAAGAACAAACTGAAAAATAATTATTAATTTAACTGCAACGTCAAGTTTTCTTCTCAATTTTCTAGAAGGTTTGAGGTTTTATTGGAACAATGTGATTTTTCTTTTGTTGACAGAGATGTGTGAACTTACATAAAATACGTTATGGTGTCATGGTAGGTAGGGCTTAAGGTACTTATATTCGTATTTTGTTTTGCTGCTGAGTGTTTATTAGCCAAATTAACTCTCAAACATAAGACAAGTATGGTTGAGCTCTAACTCTGCACTACTCTGACTCCGACAAATAAGATTTTCTCAAGAACACCACAGCAATTGACTCCAACTTCTATGGTTGGATTAATGCTGTGCAAAAAAATCCATAAGACGACCACATGAACTAAACACTACTAAACCTACGAATATACAGGGGAAGTACGAACTGATACTATGTCTTCAGTACATCGGCGCACAAACTGATATTATGAGTTCAGTACATAATTCTGCCCCCCCCCCCCCCCCCCCCGCATAAAATAAGGGTTGGTTTTTTTTCTTCTACTTTTTTTCTTTTAACCGTTAATTATTTAAATTCAAACTCAATGAGATTTTTAATACGAGACTATCTGACCTTACATTACACATATATATTGCCATATAGGGTTTGATCGCAGAAGGGTGAAAATTCGAAGTTGTATGTATTTTTCAATGCGAAATTTTGTAAAAAAAACAATATTTAGGGGTGGTTCAGTCGCCCATTTATCATTTAGAGTTATGAAAAATAGAAGTTTGCTGATTCTCAGACCTACCCGATATGGACACAAAATGCTCACTGGGATAAGTAGAAATGTTGATGTTGTCATGGCGTTTTACTGTTTTAAGAAAAAAACATAGGAAAACATCGTAAAAATGAGGATATATACGAATACTATCAGCGCTGTTTTTTTGCTTGCCGTCGACCTGTGGGGATCTGTGGGTCGAAATCGCTGTGAGGACCTGTGTAGAAGTCGCTGTGGGGACCTGTGAGTCGATGTCGCTGTTGGGACCTGCGTATCGACGTCGCTGTGGGGACCAGAATCATTTACTGAACTCATGGTATCAGTTTGCGCGTCGATGTCCATCCACCCTGTATTTCGCCATTAGGACAACAGTATTCTAACTCAGATTGCATTTTAAAGTAATAAAACAAATCGAATTCAATAATATCGAACCGCACACATCACCATTCGACTATTCAACTCGAGCCCGTTTCTACGAGCCCCATGTCGGGATATCCGCCATCCAAATGTACGATCATGTAGAAGTGGGTCAAAAGTATCTCCATTATGGGCAAAGCACAGGCGTTACGTGGTGGTGGGCGGTTGAGGCGTCTGTGAGGCGCAACAGGCGCCCCGCCCCGCCCGCCGCGCGCAACAGGCGCCGGGCCCGACTTACTTGTTGAATCGACCGACCTACTAACGTGCCAAGACACTCGACACACCAAATTCTCGTACATAAGGAAAAAGGAAAGAATGGTAAGACTACAAAAGGTAACCCTGGTAGGGGCAACTGGCGCTCAGCGTGGGGCCTACGCACCGTTACCTATTCGTATCGACACTACAATCTGCGGTACGTGGCATCAGTTATATATGACGTCATAAGAAAGACCCATTATAATACGAAGGGGGAAAGTGCAGTTCCTATAAAAATCAACAATCAATCTATCAAAACCTTTTTTTCCATGTTTAAAGAGTTAAGAACACCTTCCTAGCCAGTCATTAACAATCTGGTCAACGTCGTTCAAAACACATACACGTCAGCAGAACATGAGGTCTTATTAGCTCGCTTCAACACAACAAGATAATTGTATTCTACCACAATCATAACATTGGCAAACGAATATCAAAACACAATGTACTCAATACTCCGCAGAAATCAGTTGCCACTTCTCACCAGCTGTACAGAAATCTAACTAATTGGAGGCACAAAATACTCCGCCAATTGTACTAAGCAGCTTTTCGTTCAGGTTATTTCCATATTTCCATCAACACCTACACAGTTATCACGTATGTAATAATGTCGCCTGCTAACAAGGAATGTGATCCCTACACTTCTCAAAAAGATATTTCTGCACCTTTACAAAGCTATGAACGTCAGTCGAGCTTTGCCCAGAACGTGTGCATTTCAAGTGACATTGCAAGAGCTGCTTATATGCTAAGTACCACCGTGCTATAATAATACGTTTGCTACTTACAGGGTGCTACGAAAACGTGTTGCGGAATAACTCGTATTGCCAGAGGTGGAATAGAATACTCTTTACTGTACACCTAAAGATAGCGCTACATGGACTGTAACAATGGGCGTCCTGATCGCCAAAAGATTTCTCTTGGCAACCGATGAACTTGATACAGAAAGAGTAGAGATATGCAGGCGGGGGAAATAAAACGGGATGTGCAAGCGCAGTTTGAGTGGAACGTATTAACCCTATTAGTAGACGTAGTTTACCTATTACTGTTCTGAATAAAACTAAAAGCTTTACGCTGATAAGACTTCAATATAGTAGATACTTCTACTGAAAACGAAAGGTACAAATATGTAAAAACATTGGTCCAATCTCAATAGCTTATTTATAACATCAAATAATTGGTCCTTAGGTCCGCTGTGAATATTTTCGTCACATCCTGTACAGTATATGCTGTCTGTTTGCACGGCACACTCTGCCGCAAGCAACGAAGTTCCCCTGAGCCTCTACGATGTCGCAACTATTAATTTGTTGGCTCGAAAAGCACCTTGAGTCATTCACGTGTTACATGGGACACTAATTTGCCTCAACTTAATACTGCAAAGTCTTACGTCAACACCTCTTATGTGCATAACATTAAAGGCACTTTTCACTTGATTTAACAAGGTGTCACAAAGAAGCTTTGAATGTATAAAGCTGAGGAAAGTGGAACGTGGCGTTTGAAATCGTGATTCCTTCTAACGATGAAAAAGACGGAAACGGTTCGATTTCTGCCAAGGAGTTTCTATACGAAAGGAATATTTAACAATACGACACGTGTTATATTGAAGTAAATCGCAAGAATAAATAGTGATAAGAGGCAGGGACGCCAACCATTCAATCAAATCTTTACACACGGCATGCTGTTACATCCACCATTTTCTTTCTGTGTGGAAGGTAGAAAATTGAAGTTTTCCTTGTTGTTTCAATTTTAAACACAAACATTTAAGCACTTACCAACTAGCGCCAAAATAACTGTAAGCAGCGGTGCAGCCGGGAAGGACACTGTTACGTTGAATTCTAGCATCTGCAGTAGGTCCACTAAAACAAAATAATTTACCATTATTTATAATAATAATATTCATTGAACCATTGTTACAATTGTCGCCTTATAATAACCTAAACATAATATCGATCTGTAACTGTAAGTGACATTCATACGGTCTATACGGTGGTTCCCAAATTAGGTAGCGCCTGTATCTTGGGGACCGGAGTTGTGAACATGAAACATTATACCACTAAAGTTGTTGTAGAAACAGGTTAAAAGTGCTGTTTATATCAGCTAATTAATTGAAAACGATTATTTTAAACCTAAATTAAATTTTAAAATAAAATCAGATCTCAGTTAAAACTTAAATCAAAATTAAACAAAGTATAAATTGTAAATTTAACAAAATTGCTGCATCCTAATAAGTTATTTTACAGTTTCCGAAAAATTTGAAAGGAAAATAATATCTAGAAAATATAAATAACATAAACCCTGCTGCGAAAAACATTTTTGGTTTATATGAGGTTATGGTATATTTGAGGTTTTAGTGGCTCATCGAATATGTCAAACTAAGTTGGTCCCACGGAAAAAAAGTTCTTTTTTTAATATTTTAAGTACCTTATTATAAAGAAGAGTCTTATTAAATTCTTTAATAATAATAGGCAGCATTATGTAAGCATAATATTTTATGGAGATAGCTGCTGAGATGAAGTTCGGAGAAGGTAACTAAAATAATTTTCTCCTTTGAACCTATTAACAGTTCGCGGAATACTTCAGCAGCGGATTACTTCCTATCTTTTATTCGAAGAAATCCACTCGAAAAGGTTTTGCTTTTTCCAGGCAATGGAATTACTGCTCGTATTTTCCAATGAATTCTATCCTAGTTGCGTTTTAGCATGGCAATAGCGGACTGAATTCAAGTACCTACATTTATTGAGATTCTTAGCTTCAAGAACGGACCACGGATCGGACAGTAACCCATACAACGATAAAAAATTAAAAACGAGTCGCTGTTTATCGTTCGGATTCCTCATATAGATAAGCGGGGAAGAGCAATGACCGCTATTGCCATGCTTAAACGAAACAACTATAAGTAGGTATTATACTTCATGCATTCTATGTATCAGTGCTAATATCATTGCTTAACTAAAAATTCAGTACAGGAAGGCATATGATTCTTATTATAATAAAACTTCTGACTGTCCCCAATGTTATTACCAATTGCCTTGCGGCTTGCTCACTATCATCAGACTGTATATTTAAGCTACGTCACCTTATTCTTAAACAAATAACTCCCATAGGATATGGTTTAGTACCATTCTGTATTGATATTTTATAAAATAACTACAACCTATTATATATTTTACAGTAAAATTATGAATGAGTGTTATAGTGCACATTTAAAACAAGCATAAGAGAGCGCGGCGTGCCATAAGCCGCGCTTAGCGCCCCCTGGAGGCGTGCGCGCGCGGCGACGCCGCACGTTAACGCGATCAAACGGCTGCTATATGAATTTTTCATGTGCCACGAGAAGTAATGGTGTCGCCCGAGACGTCGGATCATTCTTTACGAGCCGACAACGGAATCCTTTAAAAATATACGATTTATCCATTGCTATATCGTACATATTGCGCCACCGCACACCAGACAGTGCACTCAGACTTTTGAAAATCGGATCCAAAGTTACCAGTTTTGAGTAAGTGCGCTAAATAGATTAACCACTTCCGAAAGCTGCCGGTAAAAATCCACCTAAATAGGGTAAAGTTCAAAGTGACGCACCATGTCACGGTTCGGGGAGAATAGATCCGTAATAAGATAAAGGTTTTATCGTCTTTTCGTTAGCATAGTTCTCGTGTGCTCTCAGTTTGTCTGAGCTTTGTGGACGGTTGTTTGCTTAAGGTGGGATAATCCCGGTACAGTTTCCGTATCGAATACATACGCCTTTGTCCCCTCTGTCACGTCTTTTGATGTTGTCTAGCTGAATAAAGGGTTTGATATGACGAATCTAAGGAGATATTCCATGAAAGGTCGTTTTGAGTATATGTGAAGATCAGTAAAGGTTCCTTGTTATATAAAGATTATCATGACGATTGTTCCAATTGTTAAATCTAATCTACGTTTTGAGATGATTATACAAGTTGGCTTATATCTAGTAAAAACATGATTTACGACTGAATTATCCTCCATAAAGCAAGTAGGTAATCAAGGTGTTAAAGAAAATTCGTTGCACAGCAGACACTTTTGATATTACCGATAAGAAAAAAATGTAAATTGCAACGTCATCGTTCATCATTCATCATGTGAAATTAATTTCGCCGTCGCTTCCCCCGTTCCCGTTTCGTTGCGTACTTTCTACGATTTACTGCGCGGATTCATATTACTGTGAAGTATTGGTAGCACAGGAGGACGACGATATTAAATATTCTGCAATATGCGATCCTCGAATACATTTCAAATTGCATTTAGAAAATATATTTTGACATTTTAAAATGAAACGTTTCCTGGTACAAGCAAACAATTAATTTTGTGTATATTCTGCGAACGAGTAGAGCAATCTCTCTTGGCGTGGAATAGTAGAGGTAGGGCGGAGATACTTGACGCTCGGAACAATGGAGCGAGCAGGTAATTGGCATTAAACCGTGCTTGAAATGGTTGTTAGTGCAAGCCGGGCGGCGAAAAGGCGGCGCTCTCCGATACCGTTTGCTCTAATTAGGTAGAAATACGAGAAATAAGAGGAAAAATGATATTGTCCCAGAGCTATCATTAACACGAAGGGATTTAGTTGTCGTGACAAGTTCCTATCCGTAAGCTTGATTATAGTTTATTTTTGTAACAATTACGGAAATGTTTGTGCAGATAAGGGAACAAAAATCTGCATACTACTCATCAAAACTAGACGTTATATCACAACAAAATTATAATATAAAATAAAGTTAGTCTAACGGCGAAGCAGACATGAAATTCAAACAAAAACAAAATGAATTTCTGCGGAGCGTGGACCGGGCGGAGGAAATAAGTCAGATTTTATTGACGTCGGCACATCATTATTATCTGCTTATTTTGCTTTTTGCCCCGATACCTTCTAATACCTTATTGCTATGGAAAATTACGTTCTATTTGAGGGCTAAATAATTGGCCAAATTACATCCCAAATCGGCTCAAAGAAGGAAAAATTTGCAAATTAGATACTTAAAGGATTTTCAAACCTGCGATCACTACCTTGGCATCGAAAAATATATTTTTGGGTTCCTTATTGGGCAGGTTAAAATATATGATGTGTACCTATAGTTTTATAGCTTTTTCTTACAGAGTCGTCACGCAGTGGGTGCCAGAAGACGGGCGTCGTCGTCGTCGAGGAACGCCTAGAAAACGCTGGCGTGACGACTTAGACGCGTTTGCAAAAGATTGACAGGAGAAAACCGCAAAGAGAGAGGACTGGAAGACTATGGGGGCGGCCTTTACCCAGCAGTAGGACAATATAGGCTATAAATTTGACGACACGGTTGGCGCAGTGGTTGAGCCATCGGCTGCTGCGCCGCGTGTTGTGGGTTCGATCCCCACACGGAACAAATATTTGTATGGCCTACAGGTAGTTGTTCCGGGTGTAGCTGTTTGTGTATGTGAGTTTAAATGTTTGTAAACGCATCCACGATACAGGAGAAATTCCTAGTGTGGGGCAACGTTTTTAAAATAAAAGAAAAAAAAAAAAGCTTCATGACGTACGTATCAGCGTACGTCATGAAGCTCTTTTTTACCTCCTCTCTCCTATAGTTACCGTCTGCGTCTGAACAAAAATAGAATATGCTGTTTTGTACGCCATAAAAGAATATATATATACAAATATAAAAAAAAAGTTTAAACAATATAAAAGAAAAACCACACGTACAAATCACAAATATAACGCAATATCCATCGAATTCCTTTTCACGTGATAGTGGAAACGTGAAAATGTTCCAAATCTACATTACAGAAATAGTACAGAACCTCAAAGTAAAAACTTCAAAGAAATGATACCATATAACATGAATCATAAAGTTATTTTAATAGAAATAACCGACATTATCTTTTTTTCAATGAAACGATTCCAATTAGAAGTGCTTTCATGGAAATTCTATTTCTGCGAAACCTTAGTAGTCTCGTGCTTCGCAGTATATTTTATTTTACATTCACAATATTCTTTTAATACTTAGCCTTATAATGATACTCAATGAAGAAGTATAAGAGCTACTAAAGACTCTCAATCAAAGCTTATGGAAACAAGAATTGTTCATTTCCAGCCAAATTTATGTACCAATGTGTCCAGCATTAAAGCTACTTGTATTATTAATTTTGTAAGCAAAATACAACATGTGCAAAGTTCCACGTGTAAGGATTCATAAAGTGTTATCGTGAAGCCTTGGTAAATTACTACTTCTAACTCCGATAACTAAGATTAGATTTAATTCGTTTTACAAATTTTACGGATACTGAGTTTAGCAACTGTATATGTCGACGACACAATTGTATGATTCATAGTTATAAAAATGATGTCGTGTCGTATGCTTGCATACGCTCGCTGGTTTGTAAAATACCGAAGTAAGTTTATTTTAATAAGTAAATAGTGTTGTTTCGCCAAGAGTCATAAGTGTTGTATGATTTAAAGATAGGTTACAAAAAGGGACATTATATGGTTAAAACGTTACATAATAAGTTCTGTTTTTACAAATTAAGATTACCTACTTAGGTATTTATCAAAAACAACTGTTTTGTGTAGGCTATAATAGTTATAATATACTTATAATAATTAACATACTTTTTAATATACTTTTAATATAATATACATAGTAGGTATATATAAAGTAATGGTATAAATTAATGTTTCTAAAAAATAGGAATATTACAGTAGTCTAGCGAACCCATGATGGACACTTGACTATTTTAACGATAACCCCAAAACTTTTTTTTCTAAATATACGGTTTCTTCATTGTCACTGTTTGAGATTATTACTATTTATTTAATTGTGTATGGAAAATTTCTCAAAAGTGATGTTTTTGCAATATACAACACTACTAACTTTTACTTTCAGAAAGACTTGCACAAAATGACGCCATTGTTATTGTTTTATTTGCCAAATTATTTATTTACTAATGTAGGTTTTTATGGACTAATACAAAATAGACGGGACGGGTTTTAGTGTTTTTTTTGAGTCGGTTGAAGTTTTTGAAAGAGTTTTTTTATTTCTAGCTTTAGTGGGTCGCTTTATAACTTATTTAAAATAAGCTCCACTGGAAAGTCACAGAAAAGCAATAAAAAAAACTTTTACTTAAAAAAAAAAACCTGCTATTTTGATTTAAAAACCAAACTATTACCCGATTTAGATAAAATTTATATGGGTCTATCACTGAAGTAAGACCTACCAAACCAAAAATAATCATCAAAATCAATTCATAATTGGCGGAAAGACCGCGTAAGCTCCTTTTTTGAAGTCGGTCAAAAATACTTCATTTTTGTATTTCATATTAAAAATAGAACAGCATTTTTTATGTAAAACGTCGAGCCCATATTTTCCATGAAGTTCCAAGCATAATGTTCCGTGAATATATCAACTTCCGAGAAATCAGAAACCCTAATAGAGACTAGAAATAAAATATTGGCTGAAATAAAATTTACTGCCTTTCTGGCTTCTCACGGTTCCGTACAAAAATTTAAAAGGAACCCTTATGATCACATTTCGTGTGTTTCGTCGGGTTGTCTGTTCATCTGTCTGTCATAGCTGCTTATTTCAGCATTTCAAGTAACTTATCATGTTATTGACTTGAAAGAAAAGGTTAACTGTAACTAGCACAGATTGTAAATAATTAGCACACATACGCAAACTAAATTGGTAGCAATATTTTTTTTTGAAAATCCATAACACAGGCCTGCAAAATGAAGGTCATAACTTCCTCTCTGGAATTTGATAGCTGATTCTGGAGTATTTTGATGCGCTGATTACGAATATGTACTTAGTTTTTCTCCATCACCTCCTGATTTTTCAAAAAAGCTACAGATAGAAAATTGAGAAAAACGTCAAGTTTTCACTTAAAAAATTATATATTTAAAAAAGTACTTAATTTTTAACTTAAAAAACTATTAACACGTAATAACAACTTATTGCTGGGTTAAAATACACTTAAATTTTATTTGTGGAACCTGGTCCTTTTTTCCTGGAAGCTTCTGTTGTGCGATTTTCGCTTATATTTCCGGTTTGGATCATCACGCTTCAACAACCAACAATAGTCCGCCATCATGCTGACATTCCATCTTCCTTGATACCGGACTTCAAGCTCTTTTAAATCTTGGTGAAATCTTTCACCTTGTTCTTCGCTAACGGCTCCTAGATTTTCTGGGAAGTAATCAATGTGCGAATTCAGAAAATGAAGTTTAACGCTCATATTACAACCCATTACACCAAAATTCGTTATCATTTTGGCTACTATTTCTTTATAGTCCGAGCTTTTATTGTTCCCCAAAAAGTTTTTTACCACTTCCTTAAATGATTTCCACGCTTGTAACTCGACAAGTTTAGGTTGCAAGATGCGCACTTCGACTGTTAGTTTTCTAATTCAGAGTAGGTACTTATACAAAAAAAACCTTTTGTTTTCTTCATTATACCCTTTTTGAACAACATTAACAACAATTAGGCAATATCACCTAAACATCGTGTATTAATGAGCTCATTACTAAATGAAGCCAAAATGACCCGTTTTCGAAATGGTTAATGCGAATTACTTACACTTATTATGTAGTAATTAACAAATTACTGATTTGCATTCATTTCTATGTCGTCTTAAACTAATTAAATGCAATAAAAATTAAGCTGAAGTAATTAAGTGACGTTTTATAGATTTTAAAATGTATGCGCTCAGACATTTTTAGTTAAAATCTTAAATATTCAATATCAAAGAATCCTGACGTGATAGATTTTTTTTATTATTTTTCTCGTAATCAGCACATCAGAAACTATAGAAAACGTTAATCAGATCTCAGAGAGGAAAACCATTGCAGACCTGTGTAATTATTCTTCCTGCCAGGGTACGGAACCCTCGTTGGGCGAGACCGACTTGCTCTTTGGTTTTATTTTTTTATTATTACGTGACCACAAGTGGCCGTGGCCGAAGTCACATGCAACGGCTTCATAAGCCTTAATAAAATACATTTTGTGGTTGCGAGATTATGCTTAACTTCACTTTTACTAAAAATATCTGCACAACCTTTACATAATTACCAAGAAATTTATTCAAGGAAATGTACGTACATTCCTAGTTTCCTACACAGTGGTAGAGATTGCGTCTCGAAGGTAGCAATAGTAAGTTAATCGCCAAAGGAGCAAGTGAAGCAATTTGCTGTGTGAAGCGGAGCAGGCAGAGCGGGTGAAGCCGTGCAATTCGTGCAAACGAACACGCCTCGAAAACACCAATTGGAAATTACCAGTTCTACTCAGTAAACTTTCGTATGAATTCTATATTTGCATACGTATAAACTAATAGGTGCAATATTATACTGGATGTATTACTGGGAAAGCGAACTCCGTTTATTACAATTTGGTTTTGGAAACTTGATCAATCATTCTGATGTGAAATCAAAGAAAAACAATACGAAATATATTTAATGTCAATATAGAATATTGATTTTTAATACCTATTGCGGTAGAGGTTTTGTAAATGAGATTATTTCTGTATAATTTTACGCAACTGCTCGTGTGAGCAAATCCTCGTTAAGCTGATGTTTGTAAGGTAGCCCGCGAATTATTATTTTAAGAGCACTTTATTGTTTACCTGGCCGTCTGTCAATACCCTTTTTGACAGAAACGAGTAAAAGTTAAAATTTAAATTAACAACAAATACCTACTAAGGTTTGCGGTCACTAAGACGGGTCAAAATGTAAGATTGTAAGTCAACACAATCAGGATCGTCGCACAAAATGTACAGAGGCGGACTTAATTCTTACGTATCAAAAACCATTAGGTACAGTACTTGACCTAGCTGAATGAAATTTGGCAAGAAGGAAGATCCCACAGCAGGTACTAACACATAAATAGTAACAAACGCGATTCGTACTTCACGTAAGAGCATCGACACGACGTGGAAAGATGTTTCGGAAAACGTTTTTACTCAACTGCAAAGTTAAGTTTGTCCTTCAATCCGGAATCGGAAATTCATAGGTCACTTGAGTGACACCGACACCATTAGGGCCCGAGTAGGTACTACTCGCACTTATCCGAATTATTGCAAATTATCAGAACACGTAGTCATTATATTTCAAAATAATTGTTGCGTAATTGTGATCACATGACAGCGATGCGATATGCAAAAGAATAAAACAAATTAAAGTATTTGACGGATCGCTCCTTAAACGTTCGCTCAAATGATGAATTTTTGGACTAAGAAAACCTAATTAATACTTCACTGTGTCTAGCAATAGGTTAGTACTAACACCGTAACGTACAAGGAAATCAAAAACCGTATTCGCCATATTATATGATGCTTAACAGGAATTACCTACGTGAGAAAAAATCAGTCTGATTTAATTCAAACACCAATTAACCTGAATCTCTTCCAAAATAATATCTCACAAACCTACACGGCCGCGTACCTCTCGTCTCATTTCCATTTAATTCTTAAAACATGTTCGTGGTTACGTACCCCGCTATATTTTCATTGCGAACAAACCATTTTTGTTCATTAAAATCGGACTAAACAGCGTTTGTTGTATAATCCTGAATTACGGTTGTTTTCCCTACCATCCATTAGCAGCGGGGAAGCTAAAGAAAATGCTAAAGCTTTCGGGAATTACAAACATCTAAAATAGGCACCTGAAAATGGCGAATAAAAGATTGATAAAAACATCCCGGGACTTTTTTACAGGACACTTAATTATCTCGTCGGGATCGTCGACTTAATTCCGATATTTAATTATGCAAATGATCAACCCTTCTTTGCGGAACTGTTCTGATCCCTTAGTATTAATTGAGGTGAGTCAATCAGATTGCAAGGAGCGGGAAGCCACGGTACGTTTTCTTTTATTTTAAGTTACGAGTAGATGTGAAAAAATGACTGTGTCATTAACTTATATTTCAGATTATGTTGGTTCCTGTGCTATTTGCAAGACAAATTTTCTGTACGCGCTTTCTCTCAAACTAACATAAAGTACCAAATTGTTGTCCATTAAAAAAATATTTTTGGAAAAAAATACAATAAGAACCGACTTAAAAAAAACTGCTCATGTTCATGTTCAGCTATTTGCTGTGTGAACATTATTAAAAACCTCAAAAATGAACAGAATTAAAAACCCAACTCTTCTTAACTAACTTAAAAAATACTCACGTAAATTTAATAACAATAATCTATCCCTTTTTTTTTACTCGGCTAATACTAGTGACGCAAGCAACAGAAACAACTTTATATTAAAACCGAAATATGTCACGACTTTAAACAGCCAACACAATGGCAATCCCAATAATGACCAAATTCATTAACCGTGCAAATTAAATTAGCCATTCGTATACCGCGTAGAGGGATTCTTTTGCGTGGCCGAAATATCGACATGGACACATGTAGCATCAATACCTAACAACTAATTATAATGATGCTGGTCTAGTGGCCCGAGTACCACAATGCATGGTATTAACGTCAGTTTATTAGCAATCCTTTTTGGTGCCTGTCAGGATGATAGATGATACATATAAACAGTTGCTGTGTTGTCTAACCGCAACGGTTATAATAAGTGAAATGATTTGTTGTTTGGTCAAGCGTTTTTGGATATTAATTTTGTTCGTTATTAACGTTTTAATTGATAGAATCTTTATAATTCCAAAATATGACACACCATAAAGATACTTGACTCACTGCATTTGCTACGTGTGAAACAAGGAGCTCGTCCGTACGTTACAAGTAAATGTGGAAGTAAGCAGAAAAATATTGCAATAAGTATCTATTTATGTAGCGTACATCTTCCGACTTTCATTTCTGTAACGTATACGTCCTGTATCTTCCACTCGAAAAGCTTTAAGGGTAATCAAATGAAAACAATCTAGACGTATTATTGTACAGTTCCAATCTACTGAACGGAACAAGCGGCAAACATTATGAAATAAAAATACGTTGAAAACGATATCGATATAAACCACAAAACAAAGAGTAGGACAACCATACGTACTGAAGGCTGCTTGAAATCGAAAGACTGATGAGAATCTGTTTTATTAATTAGTTGGGTAAGTATATTGTATTTCCATTTCTGTTTTAATTAGAGATATTACTAGATACAGGCTATATTGTTTAATGTGTATGTGGTTGAAAATATTTTCTCCAAGACTTTACCGAAATACCTGGAATGTTTGTTCAGCGATTATTTATAGTTACGGAGAATATCCCAAATGGTCATGTTGCTATACAAAGTTAATTTCAAATTTTCAGTTCTTAGTTAAGTATTCGATTTTTCGGAAAGAACTTGGGGAGGCTTGTAGAAATCGTTTTACACCACGGTAAATAGGTCACCCTGAACAATGTAAAGCCTTTTCAGTATCCATTATATAAAACATTTTTCTTTAAAGAGATTTTTCTGTTCCTAGAAAAATCTTCTTGTAACTTTATCTTGCAATATCAGCTAACAAAACGACGTAAATACATTTAAGAATCCACTATAACATTGCATAATACGGTTTAGTTTGTTACAATTGATACCAAATATTCATATCGAAATATTGAATACAATACAAGCGGATATGAAGCACACACAAACAGAGACCCGGTACTAACCGAATATGCAAAGGCATGTATGTTATTGAATGCAGGAAAACAGGGTTGTACCTGGCCGGAATTTCCGATAAATCATGTATGGTAACTATCCTTTGAGTAATTTCAACTGAATTAATGATAATTATACATGTGTCATAGCTATGTTGCGGTATTAGGATAATTAATACATTTTAGTTGAGAAAACTATGACAGATAAGTTGTTACATTAGTGGTGCAGGTCGATGGCGTCAGTATTCCTTGAGTAATTAAATTTCTTATCTCGTGTTTTTGCTATCATAAATGATTTCGAGGATACTTGAAAAAAGATCTGATATTTTACACAAACAATATAAAAAATCTACTTCTAACGATATTACTTTATACCCACACATGTATTTAAAATACATATCCCTTCATAGTAACCCCGCACAAGGGCTTCCAACACAGGATCCTTCGTTTGTGACGTTGCACAGGGTGTAATCCTCTAAGCGTCCAAGCGTCCATGTATAGCGGATCGTACACAACAGATCTGCGACCTAAAAATACATTTTTATTCATCCGATAAGCTGCTTGAAGAGTGGTCCACACAGTTTGTGTTCTGCGTTAAAACCTTCTTTGTTGTAACTTAAACTCTCTTGTATTCTATTAGGCCAGTGTGCTGTGGCGAATGTATTATGAGAATTCTTTAATGCTATTGTTACGATACGGTATTTGTGTGGTTCGTTCGATGTGTTTTGTGGTGGAGCCATAAAACGATTGAAGTTAGGTAAGACTGTTGAGCGCTTTATTTGAGATTTGAATCGGACGCTTTTCTCGATATCTCTACATTAATTTCGGTTTATACTATCGCGCCTCATACCAAGGCCAGGATACCAAGAAAGTACGAATAAACTAGCAATCTATGGCATCGTGTGTACAGAACTATCGTATTTATTAGGCCAGTCAAAATCAAAAATTCATTTATTCAAATTAGGCTGAGAATCAGCACTTTTTGAACGTCAAAAAAAACAGCAGTCAGCTAGTAAGCTCGTGGGAAAGGTAGTAAGATAATGTAATTGTTTAATAGGACCGGGTTCAATTTTTAGTTGGAGTTAATCCGTAATGAGGGCATCATTACGGATTTACTCCTCGGAAGATCCAATCGGACCATTTAACTCCTCGGCCTATGTTACTGCAATGCTAGTGTCTTAAAATTTCTTAGCGTGTAAACAGCTCCAGCATAATTATGCCAAGCCAACAGAGTAATGTAGCATATTACTTGTTTGCTCTCCTAACTTAAAAACAAGTCTCGAGTAACATTTTGTATAAAAGAGCTGCAACATTTTTCAACGTTGCTAAAGAATATTTACCTACTTCAGATAACCAGCATTTTTTTAATTCCATAATATTATTCATCTTAAAAGATAATCGCTTCTAATAAAAGCAAAGAGGAGCGAACATCTCCGTATTTTGCAAAACGAAGAGAAAACTCTTTACATCGATAAAATAAACGGCACTTTTTAAAAAGATTTTATAAAAAAGGGGAACTAAAAACAACGTCAAAGCGATGTTCGCTGGTACTATCTCTAGCGGTACACGGGGATGAGTCGTCATAGAGACCAACTGGATCCCATTGAACAGATTTACCCTTATCTGATATTGTGAGTTGAATAGTTTATTCTACAAACTCGAGCTAAGAGCTCCTTTAGATATAAATCTTATTTTATTGTTGGGGTTCTATACAAAAATGATAAAAGGTGTCCCTTGAAGGTGGTACACGGACGTCTCGTTTGTCGCGTCTAAATGCGTATCTAGGACCGAAACTTATAATATATTTACAGAGGTATGAATTTTAAGAATATGTCTACACACATCGTTACATAATCGTTTAGTTAGGCTTGATGGGGTTATACAGGGTGGAAAAAGGTTGGGAGGCATCACTGAGGACTTCTTGCAGGCCATCTAATCTTCTCGTTTGTCAACCTATTAAAATTTTCACTAAGGTAAGCCCTGGAAGTTTTACTATTGTGAGCAGGAGCACCGTCTTGTAGAAAAATGATATTATTTCGTTCCTCATCTGGTACAAGTATTAATTCATTTTGTAAAAAAAAAAAATTGCTGGTTTGACTCCCGGTTTAGATAATCATGTCGCAAAATCCGTGAATGCAGTTTATTTTTAGAAATAAAGGAATGTTTACTTTAAATAAAATCATCTATCTTAAGGGTTTCAAGTGGTTTCCCTTCATGGCCCGTTGAGTTTATCCATCCTGTATATAACAAGAAACAAGTATATCTACTTAATTAGTGGAGATATCAGTACCAAAGAAATGTCCAAATAAACACGAACATTAATATGAAACCATTGGCGCAGAAATCCCGGATAACACTAACGAACGACCCACGACATTTCTATATTCACCTAACGAATACAGTGAGGTACCTCTCAATATTTATTTTCTTTATCCCAATTATTTTTTCAATGTTTTTTACCTGTATAAAAATGCAGAAACATAATTTCATCTAAAGTCCCCAGGTTCAATTTAATAACGCAGAAAGGCAATGGTTGGAGAAAATTAAGATTTTTCATTTCCAAGGAAAAAGAGGCTTAACAAAGATTTTAAAACAATCATCATATTGAAACACTAAGGCAAGTGGCGGTGAGAAGAAATACAGAAAGAAACAAATTATCCTATCTGGCTAATTGTCGACAGATCAAAGAGGAGGGCGGGGGATTGGCTAGGTAAATCCGAGTTGGTATTTTTTTACACAACTGGGGTGGGTCGCGGCCGCGGGCGCTATTCGCAATTATTGTTATTACAAAGAGTCTGCCTGAGCCGGCTCAAGAGTCGAGAATTTTTCACTGAAATAATCCTCGAAACATTTTATTGCAGCGTATATTTCATAAATTCGAAATACATTTGGCCGTTACGAAATCAGGGGCATAACACGAACGCACGAGGAAATTTAGCAATATTCATCAATTTTAGAGATTGTATGTGGAACTAACTAACCTGATACCTATTTATTTATAGTTTGTCGCATTAATTCTAACCATAAAGCTATAAGATCGATCGAATTTCAATTAGGTACGTTCATGCCGCGCGCCGCGCGGTCATACCTAGCCCACAGGATTCATTAGTAATATTAAATATCAGAAATGAAAAATGGCAACTACGACGACTCGTTTTTTGCTCAAAGGATATCTGATATAAAAAGCAAATATTATTAATTAAGGCTTACCGATGAATACGAAGATCTGATGGTGTGCGTAGCGCAGTAGCATTGATATGGATACCGTCTGCAAAGAGAAAAAAACATTAGTAAAATTGTTTGATGAATTCAGAGAAATCAGACTCTTTGAGATGCTGCAAGGAAATTATACTGGGGAAATTATTAACCAACTGAATGCAGATGAGACTTTTTAATTATCTCGTATCCATGAAAAAAGTAACATGTATTTGCAACGTCTCTTTATTCTTATTTTTTTAATTTAGAGAAACCTTTTTGCGCTTATTAATATCAATCAAAGGCGCTTTTTACGACATACTTATGTACTTGTTTGTCTTTAGAAACTAGGTATACTTTGTAATACTTTATCACTTTAAGTTGAAACTCCCCAATAAGCTTTACTGTGTGAACAGTCCGTAAAATGTTCTCGCAAAGGTCTCAACAAAGTACCGTGTCCAAGCCACAAAATGAACGCTGTTAATAAAACGTAACATAAAATTGAAAATTCCTGTAGCTTTCAATCGTATACAATGTTACTGCATAAGGGTACATTTAGGAGGGCCAAACCCACTGTTACTTAAATGGATTCAATCTGCACTAAGCGTTTCGTTAATGAAATTCAATCGCGGCGAGGCGGTGCGGGGAGCAAATGATGTGGCGAAAAGATTGATAGCGGCCTCAGGGACGGGACCAGCTACCTTTAGATACATGTTGTACAACTTGGGAGTTGTGCTGCTAGTTCGGTCAGCTCTCTCGCTTTCACCGTTCGATTGGCTTCGCATCATTTAAATCTAAAGTAGTCAAATCTAGATTCAATGAGGTGAAATAAAATAATATAATTTTATTTCAATGTTTTCAATGTTCAATAATATGACTTGTTATGTCATGACAGTACCTTTTAAATGTTATCATGGCTTCTTGAAGATAGATTGTACAGAGGCCAGCACATCAAGCTACCTCAATGTGTCAAATTTCTTTGATACGTTTTCAACTTTATAACAAAAGAATAAGGTTCATGTTCAATTGGGAAATCTGATAGTTTGGGGTAGCCTGATGTGCTGGCGTCTGCATCACAACTTGTTTTATATCTTATGTCACGTACCTACGACCTATGCAAATAAAAGTCTGGTTTATTCTATTTTATTCTGTAGACACTTTTATACGTCATTGTCGCCAAATAATTTAGAGTTCCGTACCTCAAAACGAAATAACGGAACCCTTATAGAATCACTTCGTTGTCCGTCTGTTTGCCTGTTAGGACGGGTATTTTCAGAAACGCGTGGAGGTATCAAGTTGAAATGAATATCAGATACGTAGGTACACGGCCCTAAGTCAAAACAATTAAGAAATACAGGTATTTATGCGACACATTTTTATACTCGCAAGTAAATCAAAACCTAAGGATACTCCTCGTTGACGCCGTGCTACATTTTTAACGTAACAGTGACGTCACAAGCCCCTTCTCCTGAACTTTGATGTGCTATATCATTGTCACTTTTTATTGTTGTACGTGTACGTGTCCAATATTTTTGGTCATCTAACTGACGGGTCAAATAGACTTATTATATTTTTACCTAGGACAAATCCCCATTGAACGTGACGTATATCGATGTATGAGAGAACATATTTTCAAGTAAGTACCATGTTTATCCTTCAATCCTAATATTTTATCGTCAGAATGTTAATTATTTTGGTGAAAGTAGCTCCCTATCGTTAGTACGGAACCGTTAAGTGAGTCAGACTCGCAGTTGTCCGTTCATTAAATTTGAGTTACGTACTTTCAGACTGATGCATAACATCACAATACACTATGCTAAGTAATATCATAGTATAGTCGACCTCGTAATTACTCTACCATTCTGAGGTTGAATGTGACTAGAACGTCATAAAACAGAGTCTATTTTTGCTTGAAGATAAGTGGGAATTCGAATAATTTCAACCTTGGAGAAGTTTCAATTTACTGGGAGATTTGAAGGACGAGACCGACTGTCCTATTATTAGTTACTTATAATAGATTGAGCTCTTAAATACACTGAAGACCGAGGTCATACGGGCTTGTAATTGCATTTTTAAAACCGAAAGCTTATCGAGAAGTTTGGAACTATTTTCGTGTAGGTCCGGGCTGCAGTGTGACGGCGCGCCGGACCGTGCGGTTGCCGCAGCGCAATGGGCCGGACGTAATCCTCCACCGAGCTGTTAGTTTTTACGGCACCGTAAAGTAAAGAGCGGCTCACATCGATCGTCTACCACAGTTAATATTAAAAGGCATAGTGGTTAAGGGCTATCGCAGACAGGCGCCACGCGACAATGCGACACGATTTTGCGATTTTTATCCGTAGAACATTCTCTATGAGCGTGCGTTGCCGCGTCGCGCTTGTCTGCGGGTGCCCTAATGCTCTGGCTCCTGCTTTTATTATAGGTCCTAACAATGATCGATCAAACGCGAGTTCCGACAAACGCCTCATTGTTCCTGCTCCAAGTTCGGGTAGGAATTGTTACGATTTGAATTTACCTTGATGAAGCACTAGTAACGATACAACTTTAGTACGAATTGAAACGTTTATACAGTTGGTATTCCACAATTCCGTGCCCATAACCATATTCGAGTAACTTGGTTTTGCAAACATGAAATTATGTTGGATGAAAAAAGGTTTAACTCTGTTTTGTATGTTCTTAATATTTTAAGTATGTGTATACCTAATTACCTATTATATACCTGTTTGTACGAACTACAAAGATTTGTTCCGGGTGTTTTGGGTATAATAAAAAAATATCTATCTACGTAATGTATTGTATTAAGTATATCAGTCATCTAGTACCTATAACAAAAGCTCTGCTAAGGTTGGGACTAGATTATGTTGTGTAGATTGTCCAGAATTATTTGTTATACATGCAATTTGTTTTTGTTCATATTTTGACTAATTTTTAGGAGTTGGAGAGGTAAATGAATAATGAATCAACTGCAAAAGGCTCAATATGGTGAGCGATCAACGAACCAAGCCATTGGACTGCTGCATTCAATCAATGTCCGCCCCGGATTTGAGCGCTACATCGCAATAGGCAAATCGAGTTACGAGAATCTTTTCAACGTCCAAAGCCATAGCGAGCCGGGACAGGCATTAAAGACAGATATCACACATGCAGCATTCCCAATCCACTTTGAGCTTTGACAATGCATAGCACGTGAAACCGGATATATGTCAGGCAATACGTGGCCCGTATGACAATTGATTAATGCAATTTCTCCGAATACTGACGTCGGCCATGGAATTAGTTCGTGATACGTATATTGCATGTTACATGTCATACACAATGTCGATATTACGCCGCATATGATACACACACTGACAAGTAATGGAAATCAATCTTAACATGATATTGTTGTTCATTAACGACTATACGGCTATGAAGGACATGAAAATAGAGCATGTGTGAGCATTAATTTGAAATTGAAACCTAGTTCGCAGTAAACCTATCTGCTACATCGATTACATAATTGACATCTAAAATATAACACGTAGGCACTACTAAAAGATCCTTACATAATGATACGTGATGGAAAAAAATATATTGTCAGACATTTTGCGGCATCAAGCTTCTTACATCTATGTGGGTAGCACAAAAATATTAAAACCATTGAAGCGTAACAAGTACCACGAATATAATTTCTTTTACATAAGTTACGAAAATAACATTACAAGATATTTTGCGATACGAAACCTTTTGAAATCTATTTCAAGTAAAACTTTGATGCCTTAACAGGCACTACTAAAAAAACACTTATTTGCATAATTTTAGGGAAAATTACATTTACAAAACTGTTGAGAAAGAGAGAGTTCATTAATACATTTGAAGCAAAGAAATTAGAAATTATTTATAAAACTCAAACTCAAGGCTATTGTATAATTTATTTCTATTTAACCATTTACATTAACAAGGACTTTGAACTGTCAAGGATTCGGTCAGTCATAATGATAAAACAATTGTTCAAACTGTAGTAGGTTTCCATGAACAAGAACAGGCAGGAAACTCCATGGCGGTTTTTAAATAAATAAATAATAATAATTAATGTTGAACAATCCACACAGCATCATCTAGCCCCAAGCTAAGCAGAGCTTGTGTTATGGGTACTAGATGACTGATATACTTAATACAATGCATTACATAGATAGATTTGTTTTTTTTATATTATACATAGCAAACACCCAGAACACCCTGGACAAATCTTTGTAGATCGTACAAAAATTTGTCCCAAGGCGGGAATCGAACCCGCAACCTCCTGTGTCGCAGGCGGACCTTCGCCCACCGCGCCATTTAGGTCGTCAAAATGCCATGGAGTTGACGAGATGAAGAGAAAAATCTGTTGAGTATCAAGTATGTCTGAATACAGCCAAAACGTCAGATTTCCCATCATCTTAATAAACAGGCGTTAAGCTTAATGCAGTAAATTTAGTTTTAGTAACCGTAAAAAATTAATGGTGAGCTATTATTTGCAAGTTTGTATGGTGTGTACTAAGGTATTCTATCTAAACTAATGTTATGATGAGGAAAGTATGTTTTGTTTGTCTGTTTTTTTTGTATAATGGATGAATTCTAAAAGTACATTATCTGCGAGCTATATATATGAGCATATGCTATATTTTATTTTCAGAACTACTTACAAGGGGTGGTGTGAATGTTAAATTTCGAAGGGTAAGTACGGAATCCACGAGGACGAGTTCATATAGCGGTAGCATAATTCCCGTTTTCGCTCGTAACAAATGACACGCGACACCTATGTACCTAAATATTTTTGCAATGTTGCGCAATGCGAAAACAATGCGCCTTTATTTCGTCAATAGGCTAGCCCCCTATTATATAGGATATGGCATAATTGGCAAAATGTTGGTGTACTGTAAATTCACCTCTACTTAACCGTTTGGGGAGTATGGGCGTAGTGTTATGTTTGTTTTTTTATTTACATTCTAATTTCGTAAAAACCGACTTTAAAAAGTTTCCTTAATTTTGAAAACTAGAAAGCTATTTTGGAATTCGTTTTTTATTTATTTTCAAAAAATGACTTCCTCTGCCCGTGTAGTTTGCCTAAGTTGTGGAAGTAATCTGAGCAAAATGGATTACTATGGCTTGGCTTCGGGTTCCGCTACGTACTACTAAAATACTGTCGTTTTATTTTTGCAGTAGAACTTTTACAAATACCAAGGGGTTTTTCCATTTTTATTTTGATGGAATACTAAAGTTCTGATATTTTTGCAGACATCGATGACAGCTTTGAAATATACAGGGTGGAAGGGTACATCGACATACAAACTGATACCACCGAACTGATTTCATCGGTTTTTCTAATATCTACGTTTTTTCTGATGTTTAAAAAAAGTTAAAACTGTAGAAGTCATGATTTCTTTCTTACCCAATGAGAATTTTAATGAGAGACGTAAAATATTAACTATTGAATTAAAATCTCATTGGTTTAGATATAAATTATGAGTTTCTCGTGTCTTTAAAGTTTTAAGTAAAAATAAATCATACGAAAGCCTAAAATTGAGGAAAAAATCACAATTTTCAACACTGGGGGTCCAGAATCACGTACTGAACTCATGGTATCAGTTTGTACGTCGATATCACTTCCACCCTGTGTATTTTATTAATAAATTTTCGACTGTTCGAGTGGTTCACATTTACTATAGACAAATGCATCAAATCCCAGCAAAACATTACGAATTACGACACAAGTGTCGACACTTGTAAACAATTCGTGCACACTAAATTCAGCGGAATGCAACCAAAACTTCCGAACATCACCTGAGTTCAAAACACAGAAGTGGCTATTCACGAAAGGAGTTTTGTAAAACAAACATAATGCAGGCTACAGTCTGAGCGGGCGTCAGAATTTGGAACCGTAATAAAGTTTGAAAGGGTCATAAAAGAGCAGTAACTGTAACTTGGCGAGAGAGCCTGATTTTAGTGGGGTAGGGACCGCGCCTCGCGATAACCTATTAATTGATCTGTAATGTCTTTGTGAAATGCAACACGTTCTTGGGACACGTTGGATTAAAAGATAAGAAATAATAAGAAATTGTGTTGTATAAAGATTCACACCTAAAATAAAAAAATGGCTAGATTGGAATTTGCGTTATAGGGAGAATTTAGAAAGAAAAAGTAGAATTTAGGGCAAGAAAAAACGGAGTCATGTCAACGCCGTTTTTTCTTGAAGGGTAAGGAAGAGGTGTAAAGTTAATGAAAGAGAAGTTCGAGCATTTTAAGTTCTACAACTTAAAATCTTCTCGTGCAATTGTGGATTTGCTTATGACAGACGATTGGCAACATGACAAATGCAGAATAGGATACGAAGGTTTTTCAAATGAGAACGGAGGTGGGTAGCAATACGGTATTCTTGAAGAATAAAAGTTGTAAGTTGGCAAGTCGTTATTTGACTTTGAAAGAAAATTGAAGATTAAAAGATTTAAATAAAAACAAGTCAGACAAAGAAATGATCCGTACGAAAAGGTTTTATGGTAAAATAGTGACAATACACATGTGTGTATAAGATTAGTTAGATTAGTTTCAAATATCATCATCCTCTTGCCCTTATCCCAATTTTTCATTTGGGGTCGGCGCAGCATGTCTTCTTCTTCCATACATCTCTATTTCCCGTCATCTCAGAAGTCACCTCCTTCTTAGCCATATCAACTTTCACACAATCCATCCATCGTTTCCTGGGTCTCCCTCTACTCTTGTAACCCTCTACACTCGTTTTTTGTATTACAAAGCTAAATTGCCTGTAAGGCCTTTGAATTCCACGTTTAACGACACCAAGATCACAAGAATCGGAGCACCAGAAGTGAAGATATAAAGCATTAAAATCTGCCCATCTTAACCTCAATACGTGGTTTTCGACGGAACTAACCTCAAAACTCCACGAGGCGTGACGTGATAGCCAAATCTACACAAGGAACGACGTCACACTACTCAATTTGTGCCTGGTGTTGCTTCGGAATCGGCTGGACAGTACCATTTGGAGCTGAATCCATATCATCATCTGCCAGGTACCATCCAGGGTAACTTTTACTCAAGAAACAGGATAACGGGATATTCACCCCCTCCCAATATCTCACCCCCTCCACCAGCTGAGAGGCAACACCCCGGCCACTTGTATTAGTTCCCGTAATATATAGTTCTATAGTTCCCGTGAAACTCCCCCCCCCCAACCCCCTTGTTGATTACCTCACCCCCCCCGAAGCCTATCTCTGGAACCAGTAGAGATAGCTAGATCGAGTTTGGGCTCATTAGACTCGGGAGGAGAAAAGGAATAATCTGACCCCAGGGGAAAGTCCAAAAAGCACTTAAAAGAGGATAACCGGCAAGAGATCTTCTCAGGAAACCTTTGTCGCTGCATCCTAGCGTAAAGAAACAGAGCGTACATCCTGCTCTGACGCGCACCGGCGTGTACTCCGGAGCACAACGTAGACGCAGCCCATCGAGCGTCACGTCAGACTTTAGTTTTGTGTCATCATTAATTGTAGTTTCACATAATTAATCATAAGGTAAAAATAAATCAGAAATATGTCTTCCACCTCTAACATCCGAAAACTAGCTGCGGAAGTCGCACCTAGGACAGGCTCGCTGAGGACCAAGGTCCTTAAAAATGCCGCAAAGTCCACCTCATCCGAACGGCAACCACCAACTAAGCCCACTGAGCCCGCGACGTCGAAGGCAGCCTCAGAATCTGAGGTAAGGAGCGGAATGGCATTAGAAGTGGAAGCCCAGCCAGTGGTGTTTGAGGGCGGCAGTCACTCGGCGAGGACGTCATCGATACCTGACACGGAAGAGGCGGCGAAACAAGCTGCGGAGAGAATTATAGACTGGGCCCAGGTGGGAATCTCTCCGCCTCATCAAATAGTTTCGGACGAGGAGAGCTCTGTGACCTCGTCATTAGAACTGCCGGCTCGAACGGCGCGCCCCAGTCTCCTTTACAGAACACCTAAGAGAGGCACGGGTGTTGAAATGGACCTTGCTACCCGTGAGGCCAACGTACTCCTTCAGAAAGGAAAAGCTGCGATGGAGGAGGCAAAAAATACAAAGAAGGAAACAAAAGCAACGGTCCACGACAGCCTTCAGGGTCTGTACGAGATCGTTCTCTCCCTTGCCGACTCACGAGCAAGGCACAAATTTAACCTCGAGTAAGAGCGTGTCCGGAACGCAAAAGAATTGGTGAGATTCCACAACAAAGAAATAATAGAAATCAAAAAGAACCTTACAGCTGAACTCTGCCTCGCTCGGACAGACATAGTCGACATTTTAAGGGAGGCGAAGGATATTCGGAACTGGCTGGGTTACGAAACTGAGGAGCCTTACAGAACAATCAAAGACAATAAGAGGGCCATAGAGGCTTTGGTAAGTTCCATGAACCATCTCAAAGAAGCGGTCACGAAAGAGAGCACACCTGAGGCCATTGACCAGAAATGGGAATCGGTGAGGGAAGACCTCTCCCGTCTGACTAAAAATACCGTTGGAGTTGCCAATCAGATCGACGTTCTTCGTCAGACCATCGAGAAAATCAAAGTGGACTTATCAGAGTCTACGTCACTCCAGTCACGTCAGTTAGAACCAAATTGTGTATCCGCGAAGGAACACATAACGGTCCTTAAACAACTAACAGAGGACATGGCCAAACTACATGAAATAGCCTCAAAGATCCTGGACAAACCGATGGCCTCCCCCCTCCCACCACAACCACCATTAGACCTTACCACTCACCTGAAGCCCCTGTCTGAAAGACTGGATATAGTCTCGTCGGACCTCCGCTTGTTGCGAGACAAAAAACCACCAACAAACGCGTCAGTGGCGCCAAGTCTCAGCACGGAACTTGTAGTAGCGGAGGTCAAGAAGACTTTAGCTACCATTGAAAAAGGAGTAACTGATATGAACAGAGCGGACAACTCCAACAACAGACAGGGCACGAGGACCTACGCCCAGGTAGCAGAAACGCCCAAAATTCCAAACCACACTCTGATCATCACCTCCACAGACCCCAAGCACACAGGGGATAATGTCATTGAGAAGGTCAGGGCATCATTGGACCTAAAACAGACAGGAGCTAAAGTCAATAAGGTCCGAATAGCGCGCAATCAAAAAATTGTGTTGAGTTGCGCTACTAAAGAGGATCTCCACCTTATAAAAGATCAGGTTCAAAAAAATCAAATTCTGAAAATCCATGAACCGAAACCACAAAACCCGCTTGTCTGTATCAGAGGAGTCCTGTCTATGTACAGTGATGACGAGATGATAGATTTGCTTAAAGCGCAAAACAAACACCTTCTTCAGAACGTCAAAATGGAGGGACAGACCGTCAGAATGAGATACAGAAAGCGAGCAAGGAACCCTCACGAATGCCATCCTGTCCTGGAATTATCTCCAGGTCTCTGGCAAAACTTCACACAGGCTGGAAAGGTCCACCTGGGCATACAGAGATGCCTAATAGAAGACCAGTCACCGCTAGTACAGTGCACTAAATGCCTCGGGTATGGCCACACACGGACACTCTGTAAGGAGACCAAAGAAACCTGCAGCTACTGCAGTGGGCAACATCATGAGCGAGCCTGCAGTATAAAAACCGAGGCTAAGCCACCAACGTGCACAAATTGCAAGAAAGCAAAAAGGGAAGGAGAAGTCCTTGCACACGTGGCCTTCAGCAACGAATGCCCAGAAAGGTCAAAATGGGATAACATAGCAAGGTCACGGGTGTCTTATTGCTGAGGGCGACCAAGAGAACAAAAACACAGCCACGCTCCAGAATACAGGATTGGCAATAAGCAGGTTAAAGGTAATTCAGGCCAACTTGCAGCGCTCTAAACTTGCGACAACGGAACTTTATCAAGTGGCTGAACAGAAGGGAGTTTCAATCGCACTAGTCCAGGAACCTTATATTGGGAAGGCAGGTGTGATGAAGCAAAACCCCGGTACACAAGTCATCCAGTGTACCCTGAACCGGCAAAAGCCAGTTAAGTCGGCAATCGTTGTGTTCGGCAACAATTTGGAAATTATTCATGATCCCCAGATGGTAACCGAAAACGTGGCATCTGTACTACTGAAAGTGGGCCAGCTGAAGCTTGGTTTGATTTCAGTCTACTTCGAAGGTGATCAAGACATAGAGCCTTACCTCGCAAGAACAAAGGAGTTCCTTAACAAAATACAAACGAATAACACCCTGGTAGGGGGAGATGTGAACGCTTGGAGTCAGTGGTGGGGCAGCGACCATGAGGACCATCGCGGGGCAGCATACAACGCCTTCCTATCTGAACAAGAGCTTCAGATCCTCAACACGGGACAAACCCCAACCTTTGAAACCTATAGGGGCGACAGGTTATATAAGAGCATCGTGGACGTAACTGCCTGCAGTGTGTCAATATTAGAAAGAATCGAGGATTGGCGTGTAGATAGAAATTTAACGACTTCCGACCACAACGCGATCACACTCTCATTTCGCCTAGAAAAAGCCTTGGTGCCGTTGAAACCTATTTCAACGCGGATCTATAACACCAAAAAGGCGAAATGGTCAGATTTCAGGACACACTTCACGACAAACCTGTCCAAACACAACATCACACCCGCCAGGTTGAAGGAAGTTACAAGCCCGGAGGAATTGGAGGCGCTGGTGACTACTTATGTCGACCTAATACACCGATCAGGCAAACGGTCAATCCCAAAGATTGGAGTAAGGAAGTCCGATACCAAACCCCCATGGTGGTCACCTGTTCTAGAACAACTAAAGCGAGAGGTCTTGACAAAAAAGAGGAGAATCCGAAACGCGGCTCCTAGTCGTAGGGAGTTTACAATCAACGAGTACGTACAGGCCAAACAGAATTATACGATCCAAGCAAAGGAGGCAGCAACAGAGAGCTGGAAGCAGTTCTGCTCAACACAAGATCGAGAGAGCATGTGGGACGGCATTTACAGAGTCCTACGCAAAACAGCCAGAAGACATGAAGACACGCTCCTGAGGAACGCCGCCGGCGACACTTTAAGCCCAGAACAATCAGCGGAACTTCTGGCAAAAACGTTTTACCCTGATGACTCAGAAGATGCAGAACAACAACACCACAGATCGGTCCGGAGACTTACGGAGGAAACGAATCAGATTGAAACTGAGAGTCTCTCGGTGGACGACCCACCATTTACACCAGCAGAGCTGGAAATGGTCCTTCAGGCACAAAACCCGAAAAAAGCTCCAGGACCTGATGGTCTGACGGCCGATATTTGCACAGCTGCGATTAACTGCAACAGGGAGGTGTTCCTAGCATTGGCAAACAAATGTCTCTGTTTGTCATATTTCCCAAAGCAGTGGAAAGTAGCACACGTGTGTATACTACGTAAGTCGGGAAAGGATGACTACACCCACCCAAAGTCATACAGACCAATAGGACTGCTCTCGGTGTTGGGAAAGATTATCGAAAAACTCGTCGTTGGCCGACTGCAACATAATTTCCTCCCTATGCTCAACTCAAACCAGTACGGATTCATGCCGCAGCGAGGAACCGAGGACGCCCTCTATGTCTTGATGGAGCACATCCGAACCGAAATCAAGGATAAAAAGATAGTGCTTTTAGTTTCCCTCGATATAGAGGGGGCTTTCGACAACGCATGGTGGCCTGCTCTGAAGTTGCAGATGCTGCGCAAAAAATGTCCCAAAAATTTGTACGCTCTAGTAACCTCGTACTTGGAGGACCGGTACATCAGGCTAAACTACGCCAGAGCTTCTAGTGAGAAGGGTACCACAAAAGGTTGCGTTCAGGGCTCTATAGCCGGTCCGACGTTTTGGAACCTCATACTGGACTCGCTCCTGGAAATGCTGTCAGCTTTGGGGGTATATTGTCAGGCATTCGCGGACGACGTGGTTCTTGTTTTCTCGTCCCATGAGATCGATTCTTTGCAACAGACAGCTGAAAGCACACTGCAAGCTATCTCGGAATGGGGTGTACAGAATAAGCTACGTTTCGCCGCTCATAAAACCAATGCAATGGTAATAACGAAGCGGATTAAGTACGATACCCCAGTAATACACATGTCTGGAACAAGGCTGAATCTAGTCGAGAAGATCAAACTACTGGGACTCACCATAGACCGTAAACTCACTTTTAATGCACACGTCACAGCAACTTGCAAGAAGACTGCCGACATTTACAAACAATTAGCGCGTGCAGCAAAGGTGACATGGGGTCTAAATAGCGAGATAATAAGGACTATATACGTGTCGGTGATAGAGCCAATAGTGCTTTATGCGGCAAGCACATGGGCTCCGGCAGCTGAAAAATTGATGATCAGGAAACAGCTAGATACACTGCAGAGAGGATTTGCGCTGAAGATCTGCAAAGCGTATCGCACGGTGTCTTTGACATCAGCACTGATTCTGTCAGGCCAATTACCCCTTGACCTCCGAGTGATGGAGGCTGCCACCCTCTTTAAGATCAAAAAAGGTCATACCGAGGAGTACCTGCCACCGGGTAGAGAGGTCGAGCGCAAAGTGAGTCCTCTGCAGATACCCCATCCATCGCAACTTATCATAACAGAATACGAGTGCCTAGAGAACTTGGACCGCGAAACCCTGAATGACCGCCAAGTAACCGGACCTCAAATATATACTGATGGTAGCAAAATCCAGGGTAAAGTTGGAGCTGCTCTTACATGGTGGAATGAAGGCAGGGAGACCAAGTACTCTACCTTTCGACTGGAACCCCACAACACCGTCTTTCAGTCGGAACTGTACGCTCTGTATCGAGCAGTCAAATTAGTGAGAACCTCTAGGATGACCTGTGTCAACATATTGAGCGATTCAAGATCGTCGCTCGATCTGATGAAGAGCCCATCCGCCACTCACCCTTTGGCACTCGGTATAAAGAGGCTGGTGCGTGAAATCCGAGAAGATGGTAGAGATGTGAGGCTGTTTTGGTTAAGGGCACACGTTGGTACTCCCGGTAATGAAAGAGCGGACGAGCTGGCCAAAAAAGCTGCACTCACTAAAAAGACAGCCCCCGACTACGATAAGGTGCCAATATCGTTCGTCAAGAAGCAGATACGGGAGGAAACTGTTAACAAATGGCAGCGGCGCTACGAGACTTCCAGTACGGGCTCAGTCACTAAAGTATTCTTCCCTACTGTCCAAAAAGCAAGAAAGATCCTCAAAGATATGGTACTAACACCTACCCACGTACAAATCTTGACCGGCCACGGTGGATTCGGGGCTTACCTCCACCGCTTTCACCTTAAGGACAGTCCCTCTTGTGTCTGTGATCCCAACTGTGACGAGACGGTATGGCACGTGCTCACCGAATGCCCACGGTTTGAACGTGAAAGAATAGACCTTGAAACTGAAATCCAGTTGTCAGTTACCCCGTCCACTTTGCAATCTATAATGGAGACTAGGGCCACTAGAACACCATTCTTAGCGTTCGCGAGCAGGGTCATGCGAGTCGTAGCGAAGGCAAATGGTTCTACACAATACTCTACACGCGCAAAAGCTCACAGTCAAACACCTACACCAACATTCACGCAAACACTAACTCCCACGCAAACACCTACACTCAGGCAAACATCAACTCTCGCGCAGACCCTTATCGGGACAGAGCAGTCGTCGAGGCACTGATCCGCTTACTAACGCAATGACGAGTTGATGGCGCCTTGGACGACGCGGGTATTGCTCGGGGCCGTTTGGGTAAAACGGGGGAATAGCTAGGTGGAAATCCGCGACTGAGGAGAGAGTACTAATAAGTAAATTTTTATCATAGTATCACTTAAATTTAAGGACGTAAAATGTATTATCAGGATTATTTAATGTACCTATTAAGTATTAGCTTTAAGTATAGTTATTGGGGTTGAGGGGCCATTTGTTTGGTGCGGCATTACGGGCGGCGATGGCTTGTATGTGTGTTGAAGGTTGGGAGATTCCTGATTTTTTATGCGTATGTGGGTCGTTATCGCTTGGGTATCGCTTCGGGTTGGTGGCCTCTAAACCCTGAAATTCTGACGGGATTTATTGTGATGATCGCTAAAAGGTGCTCTGGAGTGACGCCACTTGCACGTGGAGTTGCCCAGAAGCAAACAATGTATAATTATCAAACAAGGGCACGGACGTCATGTCCGTGGGTTAAATGTAAGGTAGGAGTGCGGTTTTAGTCAGTAGGAGTCTGACACTGCCCAGACTGGCTCGTCTGTGAGGCAGCTTGGGCGTCCATGAGGATTTCCCACTACTACCGAAAAAAAAAAAAAAAAAAAAAAAAAAAAAAAAAAACCCTCTACACTCATACTCAAAACTTTCCTCACAACATGATCCTCATTCCTTCGCATCACATGCCCATACCATGACAGCCGATTTCCACACAACTTCTCTGTCACAGGCGCCACTTTCAGACTTCCTCTTATATACTCATTTCTTATTCTATCCATTCGCGTAACACCACACATCCCCCTTAGCATTCTCATCTCAGCTGCATGCAACTGCCTTTCATTCAGCCCTTTTGTGGCCCAACATTCTGATCCATACAAGACGGCAGGTCTTATCATTGACTTATAGATCTTCCTTTAAGTTTAAGGGGAACGTAGGAATCGCAAGTTGTTCCCGTTACCTGCCGCCATTTCATCCACCCTGTGTTTATTCTGTGCTTGACAGTCCGATCTATTCCTCCGTCACTTTGCACTAGTGAACCGAGATACCGAAAGTCGGAGCAGATCGGAAGGAGCACGCAATCAAGCGCAATGGCTTCAGGGCTGGAGAGACCGCCGAAATCGCAGAACATATATTCTGTCTTGGTTCTGCTGATTTTCAAGCCTACACTCTCCAGCTTCTGTTGCCATTTCTCCAATCTACCCTGGATCTCAGGTCCATCTTCACTGACAAGGACAATGTCGTCGGCAAATAGCATGCACCAGGGTGCCTCTTCCTGTATTTCCGACGTCAGTGCGTCCATTATTAACAGGAAGAGGTAAGGGCTTAAGGCCGACCCTTGGTGCAATCCTACAGCCACACTGAACTTGTCAGTGTTACCTGCAGACGACCGGACATAGGTACTAGATCGGCTGTACATCGCACGAATCAACTCAACATACTTCCCAGGCACACCTTTCTCCTTCAAGGCCCACCACAACACTTCCCGAGGCACCCTATCATACGCTTTTTCTAGGTCAATGAACACCATGTGCAAGTTTTTATGTGCACATCTATACTTCTCGCACAACTGGCGGAGTGCAAAGGTGGCGTCCATTGTTCCTCTACCTGGCATAAACCCGAACTGATTTTGGGAAATCTCACTCTCTTCTCGTAATCTTTTCTCTATCACCTTCTCCCATACTTTCATACTATGCGACAGGAGCTTTATCCCTCGATAGTTGTTGCAGTCCTGTACATCCCCTTTATTTTTGAAGATGGGCACTAGTGAACTATTGCACCACTCTTGTGGGATCACTTCCTCATGCAACAACTTATTGAAGAATAAAGTCAGCCACGTACATCCATCTTCTTTTAGTTCCTTCCATACTTCTACTGGTATATCATCTGGGCCCATGGCCTTTCCATTTTTCATACTTCTTACTGCTTGCCTTACTTCATCCATGCTAACTTGTCTTACCAAACCCTCATTTACTGGTGCCTCATGTACCATACCATTCCATTCATTCTCTTCATTCATAAGCTTATCAAAATAAACCTTTTAGATTAGTTTCAAATATATACTTGAATAATTATTTTACTTGCATTAAGAGTTTCTGGTGAACAGTTTTAAAATAAGTATGTTACGTCGATTGGGATATAAATTTTGTTCGAAAATGGCTCGACCCGTTATCGCCATCAATGTACGCGTACCTATAGTAGAACCACATTTCGCCAGTTATATTTAAGCCCTATGTATTAAGGCGCGAGCCTATTGGCACCAACCGGGCCCAAAACTAGACTCCGGGCTAGTACTGAGAAATTCCTAATCGCAAAGTCGAATAATACTTACCCGACCTGAGAATCGAACCTATGACCCTATACTCAGCAGCGCTTAGCAGTAGCGCTTACGACCATTGTACAAACGAGCCAGTCTTCTTGAATTAAAGAAGGTGAACGCAATCGTGTAGTCAATCTGTTATGAGACAGAAAAGCCTGTTAAGAACGAGTACACTACGGGACACCTTAACCTTTTGACCGCCAGAGGATAAACGCACGCGCGTGCCCTCCACGCCAAGCCTTTTTAATAAAAACGTTAAATCTCTTCTTTGTCATCATGAATGTATCAATATCCGTGTTTTATTTTAATTTTTTTCATGCAATTAAATACGCACGGGCACTTCAACTTTTAAGATATATAAATTAACTCACACAAAAGTAATGATTTAATTGTTTATTTCGTGTTATAGAACTTAAGACTGTACGGCGTTTGTCACGTATTTGTGACGTTGGCGTACAGGGCATGCGTTCGCTTGTCACGTATTTGTGACGATGGCGGTCAAAAGGTTAATAAAAACGCGCTGTTGGATTTTCAACGCTCGGTTCAACGAAAGAATACAATATTATTATATTCAGACATTGATTTGTGTCGCTTAGTGGTAGTGCATATCTTAAGAGGCAAAATAATAATTTTGAAATACACAAAAATCAAAAGCGCCATCTGACCATTCCTACGTAAACTGCTACTAAACATGGATTGAAACACGGTTCTCAATAACTTCAGCTATTCGACGCTAGGGGAGCAGACAAACACCGCATGGAAAAACTCTTAGCGGAGCCAGTCTTCTTTTGAAACGAGGTTTAAAAGGAAAATTGGCTCCGCTATTCGACACTAGATGGCGCTACCAGTAAATTATTAAATATGGCCTACATTCGACAGCAGCTTTTAGCGCCATCTACTTTATAAAGACGACATTGACAACAAATTTGTTTAGTGGCGACTAGCGACAACTATGAAATATGATTTCTCTAGGTCTCGAACAAAATTCACAAACGTATAAATTAGATAACGTAACACTGGAAACAAGGGTAGAAAAATTACTTGAGTTTTATCAAATACCAATACATACCGATAAACTAAATCGTGTTTTATTCTTAGAGTTAATAACGTCCCTACTCAGTTCATCTTTCAATTAGCATGAAGCAACAAAATTGAATTGAGTAAACATAAACGTAAACCATACAGTGTCGGGCTTACCCTCCATTTAAGTTTCTTCGGTTTTAGATCAATTCCAATCACTTTCGTCGTACCATGTATTATTGGTATTGCCGCTTGACATCAAAAGTTTTATGACTTAAAACAATGATCGCTTTTTGTTTCTGATTGATAACTATGTTGAAAGTCATCGTTCGGATTTGGAGTTTGGAATGCCAATGAAATACTGCAACTTTTTTTTTGCTTAACATCACGCCTGTAATCTCCGTAGGGTTAGGAAGAGGTGAACCTTTTTTTTCTTAACTATGAATGGAAACCTCATAATTTTTGTGTCAAAGTAGTGTTTCGAAGCACGATATTTTATGTTTTGCCTTTAATTAGTAGTGTATGATAAATTGGAATGATACTCGTAATAAATAATATTTTGAGTAATTTACCTGATATTCATCATTGACGAAAACCTATTATTTATGACTATACCGATTAGTGAGTGATGAGAGTTTATACATATACTTCGCACTTGACACAATATGGTCAATAAAATAGGAAGTCATCATTCAGGTACAGAGGCCAGCACATCAAGCTACCCCAATGTGACAAATATTCTTTGATACATTTTCAACTTTATTACAAGAGTATAAAGTTCATGTTCAATTGGTAATTTATTATTGTTCAATTATTAATATTAAGAAAAACGTTTCTCCTGTATCGTGGGTGCGTTTACAAACATTCAAACTCACATACACAAACAACCAGACCCGGAAGGACTACCTATAGGCCATACAAATATTTGTTCCGCGGCAGCCAATCGCTGAGCCTCTGCGCCAACCGTGTCGTCAAATATTTGACACATTGGGGTAGCTTGATGTGCTGGCGTCTGTACCTACAGTTTAAATCAATCATTCAAATCACGTTTAGACGAAGAATGAAAGACGACTTACAAAAGGTATTTATAAGGCAGATGTAAGCGGAAACGCTGGAGAGAACGCCTTAGAAGGACATACACTGACCTTATGGATGATGTTCTTCAAAAATGCGCAACCGGCGTGCATCTATGACCATGTATAAACGTAAACGAAGCAAAAGGAATTTGTAAGGATTTTAAAGTTTCTGCCTCCCCCATGTGGAAAAGGCGTGAATTTTATGTATGTAAAATGTATATTAGAATAAATTGTAATGGTCCTGATACTAGCACCGAACTTATGTCGCCAATAACAAAGTAGAGATAATTATCGTCCGTTATTTTCTTACGACTGACTGCTTACATTCTGTTAATGCTTAGTTGTTAAGGTGAATACGTAGCCTCATCCCGCGAAATTCAAATTTCCTTGTTTTTTTTTAGTATTGCAGGTCAGTGTAAGGTTGTATGTTATTAAAAAAAAGTCATACGCGGCCGTAATAAACTGTATTTCACGAAGTATTAATAAACGATATTATTATACGAATTTTTGAGTTCAAATTATGCGATTGAGTGACGTTTTCATGAGAACATGACCCACAGTTCTAATTTAGAGAGCTGTTAAGATAATTTATATGATTATATTTCGAGTAGTATGTTTATTATGTCGAGAATAACTGTTTCAATATTCTATATATAATATAATATACTGAGTTGAAAATTGAAAAACCCTAAGAATAATTTAATTGCGCGGGCTGCTACTACGCATTAGCCTTAAAATCAATGCTCAGCTCTCTAGTTAAAATATTAAGTCATTCTTACAAATAACATAATGAAACTTCGGGAGCAGCTCAAAAACTACAAATTATTGGAATTTGGGACACAAAGAGAAAACAGCAATTCTGTCGTAAAAAATAATCTCTCGTATCGGAAAAAAACTACAGGGTCAAATTAAATAAGCTCACAAGACTACAGAGACATGATGTGTGAAAACGCTATCTAAAAATATGTATATTTATTTATTTATTTATTTATTTATTATATGTAAATAATGCACCACGGACTATCTGCATATATTTTCTCCTTCTCTATTAAGTCCATCCAAAGGTTGTCTGTAAAAGATCGCTTTTAGCGATGAGGCTGCCCATTGTAACACCCAATGTAGCTCTTAAAGGTCTTCTATTCTAATTTGTTCTAAAAACGATCAAACATGATTTACGGGATCCATCGGGTAGTGTATTTACTTGAAGTTGGTGCCGATTCCCTTGTTGACAACTTAATTTAGAATACTTTAATGTCTGTCTATCCTACACAGCAAGAAAGGGACGGAAATTTATAAGAGCTGTCAATTTTAGTTGAACTAAAACTTCCAAACAAACAGTTGACAATAAAAAGGCATCGACCAAAAACATGGTCAAGTTCAGGGCATAAACTAATTTGACAACTCTAATTTATTACACAACTGTCGCCGTCCTTTCTAGAGCTAACTGTCAGAAAGAGATGGCAATTCTCTGATGTAAGTTTATTTTGTAAACAAGAAAATTCACACAGTTATGACCACGAAGCACTTAGACTACTGGGCACCCGCTGCTAGAGACGGCATTGGGGACACTTTCCATACAAACCAAGCGTGAGATGAATGTCAGAAATTATAATAGAATAATCATAGACAAAGACGGCCATTTTGAATGGCGTTTCAAGTGGCTACCGGCGCGGCAATTCCGTTCTGTGTGCGTTTAACAAATCATTATTTTTTCACTTAATTGATAAATGATGTTTAATTTTGAAATTAGTTTTTTATAAACACTTTACACGTCAACAAGCTTTTTTTTTAAACTAATGGTGCTGGCCTATTTGACTACTCTAGAAGAAACACCGATTAGATATCAATACCTATCAAGTCTGGAAAGTTTTGCTAGCGTATTTAATTTGACCTTATGTTTTTTAATTTAACTTATGCCGTTCTAGAATATAAACCATAGAAGCCAGTTATAAGCCAAGGTGGTAGCGGAGCGTCCGTCAGACGAATAAGAAATTACGTAGATATGTGGCAGATTTTCAATAAATAAACAAATATGTTTAGAAAAAAAAAACCTTTTAAACCTACACACAAAGTTAAATTTGGATTACAATTTAAATTTTCAAGTACTAGTCATTCTGGAATCAACTTAATTTACACTTGAATAAAGTTGATTTACTAGATATAACATGAATTTCGAAAAAGGATATTAGTATCTTAAGATATATTTCATATACCTCGCATACTATCGTTCATACCACGACCAGTCGTTGGCACCAGGTATCATTGCTCTTGATGGCCATTTATAACCGACTTCAAAAAGGAGGAGGTTCACAATTCGTCTGAATTTTATTATTTTTCTTTTTAATTTACCAAAACCTCTAATACTCTCATCAGTCATGGTACTTCAGAAGGCTCATTTATTTATTACTAGCGATCCCCCATGGCTTCGCCCGTGACAAATTAAATGCAAAATCTTTTCTCGTCTCTCACTCTTTCTATTGGTGAAAACCGCATGAAAATCCGTTTTTGAGTTAATCGTACGGACGCGGCGGGAGACTTTGTTTAGTACTGCGAGTATGTAGTGATTTATTACTAGCCCAGCAGTGGTACTGTTTGCCCACAGCTGTGGGCAAATGGATGGAGGTATTTACCTCTATCCATTCCTTCCATCTGTCGTGCCACGTCTTTTCAATTCTTAAGGAAGACATCCAGGTCATCCGGCCATCGTCTTCGTGGTCTGCCACTTATTACTTACGCTAATAATAATTATAGTTATACTTACGAAGACAAGCATAATGAAGAAGGCAGCGATGTAAGAGCTGCGCGCTGTCAGCATTGACACGAAGCGGTAGTGTTCGCCCGTGATCACGTTTCTGAAACAATACGTTGAGCTTTAGGTTTACTACTTAACAATATAAGAGAATGGTATTTTTTGCCTGGGGTACATCAGAATACATTTCGGAAAATATTCTTCTAAATCCAGCTGGCTTTTAGCCAACTAGTCACTCATTAGTCACTTCGACTGAGAATCAAGGAGTCGGCTAGAATCCTGTTAAGATCGATCTTATGGAGGCAAAATAGTAGGATATTCCTTAATTTCTAGCTTTCCTTACTCCGATAAAAATAGTCCTGGTTATTTATTTTACTACTCCTACATAGAAAACTACGCTAAAGTTACTAGAGCTCTTAAATAGAACCCACACGCTTATTCATCTTTTATAACTACAATAATTAGCAAACGTAATTAGTAATTGAAACGATTTTTTAAACAAAAAACATTAATACATTAATAAAGTAATTTCTTCTATCTTTAAATAGGGAAAATGTGTAAAGTGAGTACCGATACCTATGGCATCGGTACTCTCTTTACACTTTTGTTTCGATACTTCTACGAGTACGATACTTTCTATGCAATAGAGTAATATTAATACTTCTGATTCAATACCGTGTACAGGGACATGTCGATAGATCATGGATAGGTTGGGGCGAATGGAGGTGCAACAACCTAAAAAGGCCTGATCGAGCTGATTGACTAGCTCCACCATGCTGGACCTGCCATATTGGATACACGGGAGGAGTGGCCACAGAAAGTAATAGAGATGTTAATTAATTCCGGCTTTCAGGCGCTTCGGGCCTGAAAGCCGTCGTAATAACATCATCTACCTATACCTATAGAAACTCGATTCGAGAGCCCGGGAATATTAAAAAGAAACACAATAATTACCTTAAATATCCCTTATTATCTTCCTGTTCAGCCAAGTTCTTGATAGATGCCATAAGCAGGTCATCATAGCCAAGGAACTCGTCGAGCACGAACCGCGAGAAGGCGTCACCGAAGCACGCGTCATGTAGGGGGTCTAATGTTACGATCTTGACAGGGATCTTGAGACGTAAGCGAGCGCCCGGCGATAACCGGAGAAAACCGTACTCCAATGAGTATTCGAGTATGTAGTCTTCTTCTGGAACTGAAGAGCAACAAAATTATGAGTACATTTGTGGTAATTTATTAATTATTGATTTTAAGGATCAACAACGACAAATACATTACAATTACATATTACTAAATTATAACGTATACAGTGTACACTATCGTGTAATGCACACTCAATTACAGGTAACCACAGCTTACACATTGTCGAGTATACATGCTCTGAATAATTTGTAATCTATGTTGTTTGAGTTTATTTCTAATCCGGTTTTTGGAAATGTAGTCGACAGTTTACTGCTACGTAGGATGAGCACGGAGAGGTTTGCCAGCCATAGATACGAGCGTTACCTTGGATCGCAGTGGGCGATACCACATTAAATGTAATACAAAACGAAGCTAAGTACCTAGACGGGCCTTGAGGACCTCAAGACCATTTAAAAAATAAGCCTCCTTAATGGTTTCAGGAGTCATATAACGGATGCATTTTAATAAGAGTTATACATGCTGTTTTTGCGCTTCCTCAGATACAGTGTGGAAAGGACAACTTCGCACAAACTTATACAATAAGTGAGACCGTCCAGCGATGAAATTGTTCTACGTTTTCTTTTAACATTTTTTTTAAACGTGTGATTTTTAATGAGACACGATTTCGAAATCTCAAGGGGATAGATAGAAGTGATAATTTTCACATTCCTTTTTACAGTTTTTGTATAAAATTCTTCAGAAAAAAACGTTAAAATGAGGACAAAGCCGACAAAAGATTTCAACGTGGAATCATGTACTGAACTCATGATATCAATTTCTGCGTTGGTCCTTTACACGCTTTATAACATTGTTAGTCATAGATGATTAGTCTTACCGAAGATATTGCGTAAGATACTTCAACTTTAATTTCATTAATATTTACCGTAAAAAGATAATTTTAATAACTAACACTATGTCATTATAATAAGCTTATTAGTAATTACGTCAAACGAAGCCCCTACAATGCTTGCATAAAACCTTACGTTCATTGAACAATACTTAAGATTTAGATAGGAGCTAGTGTACTTTACTTTTTAACCAATACAGTAAAACGGGGTGAATCGAAATAAAATTTTAAATGAGATTTGATCGTTGATTCAACATTATTAATTACTGATGAGGTGTTGAAATTTATCATTTCAAATTCTTAAAAAAAATAGATTCCTTGTATTAACAAACAATGTTAAACTAACGCGAAAATGCCTTTCAAAGTTTTGTTCCCACTCACCCGTGAGTTTCTATTCACCCCGTTTTACGGTATTTAAAAAGGAGAAGGTTATAAATTTGATGTGTTATTGAACATCTTAACTGAAAATCTACATGTCAACAAATATTGATAAGTATTTTTTTCTATACTATTTTGTCTAACTCATTTAGCACAAGAGCTGATGCATAGAGCATATGTAACTAGTGCTGTTTTGAGGTCTGTTGTTTCCTTGATTTCTCGGAAAGCGTATGAAAACTTGGATAATTTATTTCTTACTTTTTGAATACGTGATTTCCAATCTATGTGTGAATCTATGTCTAGGTCTAAAAGGGTGAATACTTATTTACTGTTTCTAATTTTGATCCGTTGTATTTGAAATTTATACGTATAGGTATTTTTTGTCTTAATTTACTTAATTTCAAGGTTCAGTTTCTTTCGCGTCCCATCTAAACGTTGGATACTATGTAAATGTTTGAAATTTTAATTTCAAGGTTCAGTTTCTTTCGCGTCCCATCTAAACGTTGGATACTATGTAAATGTTTGAAATTTAGCAATACTTCTAACTGTTGGATGTAGTTGAATGATGAAAAATCTTTGAAATACAGACATGACAGAAATGGACCTCCGAAAAGCTGTACCGTTTTTTAACATTCCTGCCCACCTAGTGAAATATAGGATCATCCAATAGATTTTATATGGCTTTGGCGGTACATTCATACATGGGTTTGGTCATGACCATCAGCAAACATGCAGTGTTGTTGTAACACGTTTGCATACGAAAGATAAATAAATATGAGCAAAAATAGATATAAAAAGGACTTAACTTCACCCTTGTATCTTCAGGATCGGCATATTAATACCTGGACTATCCTGAAGTATGTCATCATCATTATTTGTTAACATATTTTCAAATTAAATTCAATCAATACCTACATCAATTGATTAACACGTTAAACGCCAAATGACCGACAAACAATTCATTTTCTATTGTGTCTCAATGCTTGGCAGATAAGGTGTTAAAGTAACAATCAAATATTATAATAATACCAGTTTGTATTTATTTTACCGAACATATTTTAATAACCCTTATAATTTTGGTCTGGCCGTCTGCACAGCCATTTTGCTCAAAGACTATCGGTGAAATTTGGAAGTGGTGAAAGTTGGTGTGTTGTATTTTTGTGGCGGATTTTTAATAAATACAACCGTAAGCGATTTTTTTTTATGTATTAAGAACCGTGCTCATGGTCATGGCTGTAAAAGAAAACTTATTCATAGATCAAATGGATGCAGTTACAGCATTTTTGCAGGGAGACATAGATGCTGAAATATACATAAATCAACCACCCGGCTATGAACACGGACACGAAGTCTGCAGATTAAATAAGTCCATTCATGGCTTGAAAAAAGCAAGTCGCCAATGGAATTTAAAACTCTAAGTCCATGAGCACGGTTCTTAATTCATAAAAAATTTTTTAGTACTCTAATTAAGTACTGAGGCACGGGCCTAAGCCGTCGTGCTTCAGTCCTGAACTTATTTATTATATTATTATGTAGATACGTACCTATTAAAGTAATGTTAGTAATCGCCTCATCCAGAGTCCCCTGAAAATAAGAAATAGGACAATTTAATGACAATTTAGCTGGTCACAATTTCGTAATAGGCTGTGAGTAATATGAGTTTACTCGTATTCATAATTACACAATGCTCTCGTGTTTATATTCAAATAGAATTTATTACATGGGACTTAGACATAACTGGCGAAATCTGGGTGTACTATAGGTACGCCTCTTCCTAATCCTTCGAGGATTACAGCCTACTACTTGATACCTATTCACTAAAAATATTTTGCGAGACTCAAACAGTTTTAACACGATTACAAACTTATTTAATTGACCTCTATTATCTCACTCTTAGGGAAACATCTCCCCTTAGCCTTCCACTCTACCCTATGTATAGCTTACTCCGGCCAATCTCCCACAAAAACTACAACCTTAAGGAACAAATTTCGCAAAAATAGGCAAAATTTGTTTTTAGTGCATCTGTCGCTAATTTCAAAAGCAATAACTCTTGACTTCATACGCGACCACAGATACGATTGGCTGATGCCCTTAAAAAGGCGGCTGGGGTAGACTGGATGCGAAAGGAGGAGGACCGGGTGTTGGGATCAGATTGGGAGAAGCCTATGACTAGCAGTGGACCGCGATAGGTCAAGTAAGTTGATAGCTCTTGACTTAATGAGCTATTACGTTCGTTACAGAAAATTTTATGTATTCATAAAGTACCTATAATTGGTGTGAAATTAAATGATCCTGAATTATTGATGAGCAATCCTTCGGGTTTAAACCTGGCTCTTCGGTAAACACCTTTTCGGGGTGTTTATGGGTGTTTGCCGAAACACCGGTTGGAAACCCGGTGGATTACCTATCTATATCCTGAATGCATAATAATTATACTACTAGGCGGTTAGAAAATTATTAGGATGCGTGCAACACTTTGTGCTCATTATTTACACGCAACACAGTTTTACTAATTATGACCTAACATTAATTTTTTATCTAATTGATATGAAACCACTATTATCGATTCAAAACCTCTATAAATACATAATCTTTGTAGATCTTTATCAAAATTTCACAATGCGAAAATTATTCGTGCACATACTCGTATAATACAACTCTTAACCGCTTTTAAATGAAACACATTAATTTTTATTCATCCATCATCCTCCTGCTCTTATCGAAATTTAATTGGGGTCGGCGCAGCATGTCTTCATCATCCATACATCTCTATTTGCCGCCATCTCAACTAACTCCTTTCTAGCTATATCATCTTTCACACAATCCATCCGTCCTTTCTTTGATCTCCCTCGACTATTGTAACCCTGCACAGTCATACTCAAAACTTTCCTCACAACATGATCCTCATTCCTTCGCATCACATGTCCAGACCATGACAACCGATTTCCACACAACTTCTCGGTCAGAGGCATCACTTTCAGATTTATTCTTACATACTCATTTCTGTTTCTATCCATTTGCGTGACACCACACATTCACACAGCATTCTTATCTCAGCTGCATGCAACTGCTTTTCATTCAAACCTTTTGTGGCCTAAAATTCTGACCCATACAAGACAGCAGCTCTCATCTTTGTTTTAAGAATCTTCCGCTAAGTTAAGTTTAAGACGAATGTGGGACTCGCAAGTTGTTCCCGTTACCTGCCGCCATTTCATCCACCCTGTGTTAATTCGGTCTATTTCTCCGTCACAAAGCACGAGTGAACCGAGATACTGAAAGTCGGAGCAGACCGCGAGAAGCACGCTATCAAGCGCTGCTCATTTTACTGACGTTAAGATAATAAACATACACTACGTTTTTCAGAAGAATTGAATTGAAGAAGAAATCATATGGCGTATGTTAGGTGGTTGATCATAAATTGGAAAGGTTTCACGATTTATCAATCTCAAATACAACTACCCGTAATGAAAATAAAATTGATAATTCTAAGGAGTGTTTTCTAAGAACATAATATGTGGCCTGTTTCAAAGTAGGTCAATCTGTCCTTCTAACAGACAGTTGATAAGATTGGGCAGCAGCAACAATTTTAATCACAATGTTTACCTGAGGTCGATGGCCTCAAATGTCAAGTATTATACCTACACAATAATTATCTTGGTTATGCTAAACACATCACAAACAACCGAAACAAATCACAATCTATACTTATAACATAACAAAGATGAAGAATTCGTTATTGTTTGAATATGCTAATTTCGGGAAGTAGGATTAATAAAAATCGTTTTGTATTTAATAGCTCAATTCCTTAGGACGGATATAGGCTATTTACCATCGCGCTGCGACACATTGGAGCGGATGAAACCGCGGGGCACAGCTAGTAACTCATCATCATCATCATCGTCAGGCTATACTAGTCCACTGCTAGACATAGCCCTCTCCTAATGAGCTAGTAACTGATAACCATAAAAATAGAAGTGTTTGGGTACCACAATTTAATAATTAGGTGGAACTTTGATTACATTTTGCCTACATATCTTTGAGATCACATAAATATGATTATTCATCAACACACCAGGTAAATATCTCTAATGAGGAAAATCTCCGAAATAACTGACAGTGTGTAGGTAGGTATATTTTACACTCAAAACAAATGACTTATGAGTTGACTCCTTCCGAAACAACTAGCTAACATAAACAAAAGACCGAAGTGTATAGAAAATGGTGAGGAAAGCCTTAGCTCTATTTGTATGGTATAGACAGATAGGTATACTCACATCCAATTTGGGATCCTTATCCTCGACAAGTCCCATTATCCCTTCCCAAATAGACGAAGAAGGTTTTACATCTTCTCCAGACACTATGGTTGCATTGAGATCCGTCTCCTCATTTGTGCTAGCTTCTCCTTCAGGCTTCACATATGCTGTTTCCGTTACTTTATCGGGTGGAGGAGCTTCTGCTTCATCATGAACTCTGGTAATGTTGCCATAGTCAGTCCCATCGCGAATGTAATCACCATCGTCGATGTCGTCATTTTTTGATGATTCAAGATTGATGAACCTGAAAATGTGGATGCACATTAACTATAGAGGGTTAGATTGGAAGAATGTACTGAAACAAGTCAGCATAATTTAGAAATCTGTATGTGGAGGATTGTAATTAGCAAAATAGTTATGTGTCTTTGTTACTATTATGTTATTGGTCTGTAAGCTTTCTTAAAATATAAAAAATAAACTAAACAATCAATAATTTTAGAGGGAGTATCTAACTTAAAAACAAATCTAATGTGACTCATACCAATCAAAAGTAGTTGAACATTGATCGGATTTGTTAAACAGGTTTTATAGTCCATAATAGGTTTAGAGTTTTTTTTTCACATAAGAACAATGACAGTCCATTTTTGATGAGGTACACAGTGCTTACATTAAAAATTATATTTAAAACATAAATACATAATTATACCAGCACGCATTGTGAGAGACAACATATGACAGAATAAAGAATTTGACTAGCAGTTTTGCATCAAAAATAAAATACTATGCTTGATAATGTTGATTACTTTGGACAAAAACAATTGCTCTACATGATTATTAACTTTGTAACTAAGAATTTAGATGGTACATCACAACCATTGACCTTGTCTTTACCAGATGAGTTCAATGTCTGAATAAAATTATAGTTACAGCTATAAATTTTCAAAAATCTGAATTGCAAATTAATTTCTTCCAGAAGCACTATGACCACACATGTTTTGTTTTCTTTTTCTTTCTTAAACCTTACTTATTGTAAGTGTTCTGAATATGAACACTGATTTGAAACAATGTAATTAAAGAATTACGTAGACCTCACTAAGACATCACAACACTCATTCAAGGAACACATCACAATTTACTTGGTAATATTGACGTTTAAATTTACATATGCATTAATTACAGTTGAACTAAAAACACTTAAATAAATAATTGATATTATTGAATGTCTGTTAAATTGTAACTATGCATGTAATGCATGAATAGAATGGATTCACAGACAAACAGGTCATAAAAGTATGCCAAAGCTAAATAAGTACAATTTTTTTTTACTTATACTTATGAATATCTCCTGAATAGTTGTTAAGTCAATATGGTGGTATGGCTTTAAGTCCACCTCTGTACATTTGTGTGCTTAAAGTATTAAATAAATAAATACTATGGTTATTTCAATCTTACATGTTTTGCTTAGTTTATGTTAATACATCTGGTCATGCACGCACACCGGTTGTGAGTTCTATGCATCCAACTTTTTTGCATTGATTTCAATTTTATATTAGTAATTTAGTACTTATTTTGTGTTTTCTTATTGTTAATTATTTCTCTTTTAAGTAGTGTTTTCTTGCCTATTCTTCTCCATACAAAACTATTACTATTTTGGGATAATCATTATAGTATTATATTTTAATTATAAATTTGACTTTCAAAAGTGTATTTTTGATGATCTAATTGAAAGAAATGATTTTGACAGCATTTTGATAAAAATATTTACATATATTCTAATTTTAAGTAATCAGAAATATTTTAATCTAATCTAACATGAACAAATGAGATCCCTGTAATTCACTACTTCTACAAAACACTTAAGTATGTATGTATGTAGACCTTATTTTCGTTTTGACCTAGAATTCTAAATGAAGAGGTCCTATCTTTTTTTTTAAATAAAGAAAATGCTTGTCATCATCCAGTGTGCAATAGAAAAATAAATTATAATAATTGTAAACAATATCTTACCCTTCAGAGGCTAACATCCCCAGCACAGTGTTGAGCTCTTCTCTATCCTTTCTCAGTTTCTTTTCCTTAGCATAACTCTGTTCAATAGTATAGTCATGTCCTACGTTCCTCATTATTTCAACCCTCAATATGCCATCCCTAGGCCACGAGTCTTTCACATGGTTCAAGCATGTTGTAGGAGATCTTGAAAATGCTATGTGTATATATGCAAGGACAAAAAACGCAACAAGTGCTTTCAATAACACAAGGAACTCAAAGAATCTCCGTACAGGCCTTGGGAATGTCCGAGCATAAGCCAAAGCAAATTTAAAAAACAATGCATGAAATAACCTCTCTCTCATATTAAACAGAGGATTTTGATTATTATTCCTATTTCTATTCATTGCTGGATTTATTACAGGTCCTCCAGGCAACAAGTTGTTCTCCCCATTGACTCCAGGTGGTAAGTTATTCATTATCTGTGGCGCAGCTGCACTCATATCTTTGTTATTGTTTATATGTTTTCACCTATTTTTTCCGTCAGTTTGTTATAGCAACGACATTCTAATAACCTGCAAGAGAAAGTTTTAACTAAGTACAATAATATTAACAAAAATTTAACCTTTAGTAAAATGTCAAAGTTAGAGGACACCGAGACGCATGACGCCAAATAAAATAACTGTGCGATAAAAAGGACACCCAATTAATAAATAGGGCAGTATCTAATCGTATGAATTATAAACCCAGCTCTGGACTATCACTGGACAAAAGACATAATAGCGACATATTGATCGAGAAACCCCAATATAAATAAACAGTGAAACCAAAACAATTGCTGCAATAAAGGCGATTAGCAAACATTAAATAGGCATTTCTGATGAACGATTGAGTATAGTATCCATTAATTTTAGGCCAAAGAGTAAAAGTAAGTAGGAGACATGTTAGCATACATACCCCTGAACCTGAGTCGAAAACGGTATAATCACTCGTTAATCCGTATTCCTAATATATTTTTAATGATTTTCTACCATCACTTATTCTTTAAAGTATTATAATTTATAATCGCAATTCACTTTCTATTTTACGAGATAAATAAAAAGGAAAACTGTCAAAATCTTGACATAACAACTTGTCCCTTGACGTAGGAAGAACTCGTTGATTGCCAGTGGTGAGTACATTTTGTGTTTGTTTATGGTTAGTACAGATAATGTACGCATGTTATTTTTTTTTAAAGGAACTAAAATCTATGATAGTTTAATCATAGTACAGTGTATAAAGAAACAAACGATGAATCAGTATATTACTGTTATTCTTCAATGCATTGCTTCAGTGTATTTACATCACCGTCTGCCTGATTTAGTTCACGAAGTAGCTGCTAGATGGCAGTACACCTCGGTTTCAAATTTATTTACATACTTATCCTGAACATTGTTACTTACTTACGAAAACATGATAAGTACATCATGTTTTGATGAGTAAGTAAGGAGTTGTAAGGAGTATTTAGTTATTACCTTACAACCATTTTTATTAGTGGTTTAGTTTTGGCACCAGTTTTACCTACTGCTTATATCTATTCCCAAACCGCGACCCTCACCGCTCCGACGTCGATCCGATGCGTAAGTTGCTGGAAGTTTATTTATCATCTTGGAAAACGTCTCGCTTATGCACCGTATTAGACTGTGATAGACTAAATCTATTGATTGGGGCCTCTTTTAGGTTCTTAAGCTTCCCGTTACAAAGCTAATTATTGGGTCTGTGCTAATAAGTATAGTTTCTAATTATTATTCTAATCTATAATTGACGTCATTTAGGTATCTTCATTGTGTAGGCACAAACGACTGCTCGTCGCTTAGTGGTTTAACACGTTGTCTTTAAGCAAGCCTAATGTAATAGGTACGGAGTTTAAATCAAAAGTGAGAGTTTAGAGTTTAGACTTTTTGTAACAACTGAAGTGCGACCTTCTGTAAGAAATGGGACATGTGAGTCGAAGCCGTTTTCATGGATTGCCGAATTAACAACATCTATACTTAATACCTACTTAGGTACGTACTATGGTCAGAAACCAAATAAAATCGATCTACATTCTACATGTCAAAACGATCAATTATTTGGATTTTCGGTCATTCTTTTAACATACCCATACCAGGAACAAAAATCTCTACCCACCTACTTGCCCATCAAATAAGGATGAGTATTTATCTCCAGAAGCCATACCAAAACTTACCTACCGTAAGAACAGCTCACAAAAGAGACAAAACAGAAAACTTCACGGCAATTAACAACCTAATAATCTGTAGTAGATCATTATCAAAAGACTATGGTGAGAGCTGCAGAATCTAAAGTGCGAATGAATGCATTCACATAAAGAAGCAGCAATAATTTAACGGATCATTTGCAGTACAAAGCTTGGGATTTACAACTCCCGAGACATGCAGAGAACCCATGAAAGGACGCACTGTGACTTGGGAACAAAACCCATGGAATCACGTATAACAAAACCAACCATTACCTTCACAGAAAGTGTGATTGACGTTTAAATTGTGTACGAGACCTAAACTGTTAAAGGATTTTTTCATAATAAATGTCATCTTTTCAAAGATTTAATAGGGAACACTGAATGATAGATGCAAGAAAAAACCTATTGAAATGTCGATCTGAGGACCTTTACCTGAGCACGTCACGTGTTGTGTGAAACAGGGTTTAAAAAAAAGGTAGTATTTTTAATGCCATGTGTATTGAAATTATATTCTATTTTATTCTGGCTTAATTACCTGTGTACTGGTTTTTCTTGCAGCTTTATGAGATTGCCTTAAGCTGTATGTTCCGGTTAATAGCTTTTGTCAAATTATTAAATCTGAAGCCGGATTATCTTTTTTTTTTATAAAAACTTTCCAAAATAGTGCTTACTGGAAATTTAATTAACGAACAATCCGTTAACATTTCACCTCTAAGCCGAGAACTTAGCCCATTACAGAACCCACTTAATACAAGTACAAGTCAAAATGAACAGAGTTAGATAAAGGAACAGAGATAACGAGAGGTAAACTTAAATTACGGTTCGCTCACGTTATAAATATTCAAAAAGCGGTCCGGGCCGGTCTCTCTGCTTAGAAAAAATTGACGTCTCAATTATCGAAGGCTCGGCTCGGTTGGGACGAAGCTGTACCTCTTAATTTATATTATTCTCACGACTTTTATTTCCTGTTGGCAGCTCAATATAGGTACCTACTTGTAGTTAAGATCGTACTGCGGGTCGTTTTTAAATCATCTTGAGAATCGTGAACATAAATTATGAATTTATTAGCGATTTGTTCAAGTACATGTTAAGAGATTTTCAAAAAATAAAACTAGATTCTTACGTGATTTAACAACACGATACTTTCTGCAACTAAAACTAAGCACGGGGTGGTTTGATAGATTTTTTCCACTTTATGGACATAAAGCACCATATTTGCACCCAGCTTTAGAGAAAATGACCATCCTTTTGAAAATATTAATGTATTTTTTAAGTGTCCGACTCGAAATCCTTCAACAAATTCTTCCTGTCAGCCAAATGTCGGCTCGTAGGTGCTCGTGCCGACTTATTTATATTTCTTCGAATTATCACACACTCGTTATTGAAACTACCACCGTCGTTTATTAATTATCGAGCTATTTCATGACTCAATTAATAAAGCTATCAACATTAAACTCAAAGTTGAAGTTAATAAATCTTAGCGTGGTTTTTTGAAAGACTTTATTTATCAGATTTTATCAAAGAGAATCTTAAAGACACAGAGTTAAAACTTTCAACATCTTAATGCACTTCATATAAAGAATCGGTGCAAACGCTAAGCTTATCAGAACAACTTGTTTAAAAGGAAAAGCGTGAGCGAAGCATACAAACTGCATAATAAATACTGATGTACCTACATGCAGTTGTGCGACTTTTTACACCGAGGAACCAACCCAATTTACCGGGTGCCATATACAACCAGTTACGGCAATATGACACGGATTTTGTTTCTTTTTTTTTTTAGGTTTTAAGAAAGATTTTATCACCTTATGAATATTTTATTGGTTCGAAAATCGTATGCACCATAAATTATCTTGTTAGATATATTTGGTGGCAAGGTCGTAAACTTGACTGATTTACTTCGTTTACGTAGGAAATGTTGGACTTTAAAATAATTTAAATACAGGGTTGATGCTTCTAAACCAGGGGCTCCCAACCAGTGAGGAGCGGTGGCTTTTGGTGCTTAGAATTAGAATAAAATCTTGATGCGGAAAAGTGAACAGAGTTAAATGATGTATAAGGAGCTCGTTGATCAAAGGTTAAGCTACGCTTGCCGAGGTCAGTCTGTGGACGGGCGACCGTTCGTATCATATCGCGACTCATCCGTGCCTTCGAAAGCACGTGAAGCCGTTGAGTCAGGCTTTCATTTGTAGACCGCTTTCATTTCAGTCGTTAGAAGCCCGAAAGTCTGACAACCAGTCTTACCAAGGGGTATCGTGTTACTCAGAAACTGGGTTGTAGAGTTCAGATAGGCAGTCGCTCCATGTAAAATACTGGTATTCAGCTGCATCTGGTTAGACTGGAAGTCGATCCCAACATAGTTGCGAAAAGGCTAAGCAGATGATGGCGATGACGTTATTATTGCGCATATTTGGAACATCGGCTCCATCTAGTTTTACCCTAACAGGCTCTTGCCTGTTAACTAGAAGAAACGTTGCGAAATCCCCATTTTTTTTTATATTAGTTGCCCCACACTTGGATTTTTCCCTTTGTCAGTCACAAACACACACAGCCAGACACAAACAGCCAGACCCGGAACATAGGCCATACAAATATTTATTCCGTGCATAATCGTACCCACGACACGCGGCGCAGGAGTCGATCGCTCAGCCACAGCGCCAACCGTGTCGTCAAAAAGAAAGAAGATTTTATAAGAAAGTACTTTGGATGGACGCGCAAGGTTATGGACCACTACGCTAAACCGTAATATTCAATTTATTATTATAGATATAGACGAAGTAAATCCATGAATATTCTATCACCTGATGGTGTTAATAACCCGCCGCTAGCCGTAAATGTCATTAAACGCACCACGTTAAGAAAGGCTAGCAGAACGCAAGCCAATCCTGTCCTGCCACTCTGAACATAGAGTCAAGATAGATCACACGCTGGTTACTTAGGATCACTCGTGACACCGTATAATCACCGGCAAATAAGATGGCAAAAGTCGTTAGATGCGCACAAGTCGTTTTTTAGGTCTCTTTGGTGGTCAAGCGGGACGCGGGGTATGAAGTAGCGTCGATCCGAGCGCGCGATTGGTGCATCAGTCGACCCTTGCCTCCCGCACCGCGCCTTCGTCCCGTTCGCTCCCGATTACATTTCAGTGCACGAAAATTGAACCCTTTGTTTTTGTTGTGTTAAACTTAAGTGTTGTTATTGTTTTTAAATTTAGGATAGAGTTCCTGAAAAGGCATAGTATACGAGGAAAGTATGCTCAAACCAGAGTTATACAAATTAATAAAATTGGAAAAAGAACACTTTAACATAGGGTGGATGAAATGGCGGCAGGTAACGGGAACAACCTGTGACCCCCATATTCCCCTTAAACTTAAGGGGAAGATTTACAAAACAATGGTCAGACCTGCTGTCTTGTATGGATCAGAATGTTGGGCCGCAAAAGGCATGAATGAAAGGCAGTTACATGCAGCTGAGATGAGAATGCTGAGGGGGATGTGTGGTGTTACGCGAATGGATAGAATAAGAAATGAGTATGTAAGAGGAAGTCTTAAAGTTGCGCCTGTGACCGAGAAGTTGTGTGGAAATCGGTTGTCATGGTATGGGCATGTGATGCGAAGGAATGAGGACCATGTTGTGAGGAAAGTTTTGAGTATGAATGTGCAGGGTTACATGAGTAGAGGAAGACCAAAGAAAAGATGGATGGATTGTGTGAAAGAGGATATGGCAAGAAAAGAGGTCACCCATGAGATGACGGCAAATAGAGATGTATGGAAGAAGAAAACATGCTGCGCCGACCCCAAATAAAATTGGGATAAGGGCAGGAGGATGATGATGGAAAAAGAACACTTTAAAACATACAGCATTGACCAAACACTTGCAGGACACAACCATAGTGTTCTGCGATTGCGACTTTCAATATGATGCCAAGGGTAGTTTTATTAACGGATAGTGACGACGACTAGTTATTTTTTTTTTTTTTTAATTTAAACTTTTTTGAATTTTAAATGCACGTTATTTATAACTCCTAATAAACTTGAATTCCTCTCCCTTCTTTAACTTTGTTCTATACAGACATGATTAAATATAAATGATGGCAATAACAATAGAATAATGACGATCAATAAAAGTTACCACTTTTTTGTGCCACTAAGTGTACGATGCGCGAACTTACCCCCACTACGCCAAAATCTTGCCATCTAATTTGCCGGTGACTATAACGCAAATTACGGACGGACGTGGCGAAACATGAAAAAAATCCATGCTTACTACGGAACCCTGAAAATCATCTCTAATACGCCTTCTAGACGTGTAAGCCGGCTGTTTAAGTCTTTTGTCTCTTGTGCTGTGACTCTTGATATTTGTGCCGCCTGCTTCTAACTCGACTTTTGTAACAGATAACGCCAAATATGTTTCACATTTTGGTCGTCGTCATCTCAGTATATCGGCATCTCTCGCTGGGCAGCAACTGGTTCTCAACTTTGGCCATAAGTAACATTGCATCACTCCTGTAATCCCTGAAGGGTTAGGCAGAGGCGTACCTATAGTACACACACATTTCGCCAGTTATATTTAAGCCCCATGTAATAGGGAGCGAGCCTATTGCCATCAATCGGGCGCAAAAACAAACTCCGTGCTGCTACTGAGAAATTCCAGATGGAAAAACCCAATAAACCCTTAGCCCGACATGGGAATCGAACCCAGGACCTCATGCTCAGCAGTAATGCTTCCGATCACAAGACCAACTAGGCCGACATAAGTACAAGAATATTACTGCACTATTCGACACGAAGAAGAACATTAGTGGAGTTTTGGCTGACATGTATTATATGCTTCTTAAAATGAATAACATTGTAACTCTGACCGGTTCACTAACCTGATGTGGATGTTCATCTCAATTAAGAAGTAACATTGTTCGCGGATGACAATGTGTCTGGTCGAACGCACAATGGGCGTCTGCGCACCGCCTACTCGTTCCAAATGCTTGCTTGAGTAATAAGCAAAACAAAACATGTGTATGTATTAAAGTAAAAGATGTAGAAATTTAAAAATGTATGACGCAAGATTTGTGTATGAGAAACAGCTACCTTCGTTTCTATATTTTTATCTATATTTTAAGCAAAAGTTTAGTTCGCAGATAGTCTAAAGAATATGTAAGTGGCTATGAATAAATCCATTTTAAAACTGTGTAACCAAAAACAGTTAACTATGTAATGGTTCTTGCGAATTCTGATCAACTGATCTGAATCAGATTCAGATCAGTTGATCAGTAGTCAAAGTCAAAAACATAGTAATCCTGACTCGAGTCCTTTGACATAAAGCAGAATAAAAAAAAAAATCAGTATCGAATTCTGATTTGATCAGAATTCGATACTGATTATGTTTTTGTTTTGCAAAATGGCACTGGCAAAGTGCAAAGTGCAGGAAACTTAAATGTAAGTACAGAAGCCAGCACATCAAGCTACCCCATAGTGTCAAATTTCTTTGATGGGTTTTCAACTTAACTAAACAATAAGGTGCATGTTCAATTAGGAAAATTTGACAGTTTGGGGTAGCTTGACGTGCTGACGTCTGTATAAAAAATAAACTTCTTTGTTACCACAAATTAACTAAGGTCTCAACGTTTTTTTCATGGGACATCTTGCACATAGTAACGCATTATTAACTTAGTACCTAATTGAAGGTTGAATATCATTAAAGACATTATTTTTTGTCTTGAAAGTGGAGCAAAGAAAGACAAAAAAAACAAAAAAGCGAGTCTCTTACACTCATGTTTCTATTCCCGATACTGTACGATGATAAGTCTTACTCCATGATTAATCACCTCACCATACGTTCGGTTATGGCCATTAAAAAAAAGGCAATTTGTTCTTTATTTTAGGAATGGTTCAGATTGTGGTCATGCTTTTTTTGCCCTATCAATTTATTGGTTGATGTAGATGTGGCGCTGTTCTTTTTTTGTATATGTCACAAATATAAAGATTTTAGATTCAAATCGTCCTTTTTTAATGTGGATTAAAAGTATTGTTTTAGTGCCAGCATTTTCTAGGAACGGCAGCTATGCTAAGAAGTTTTATTTGAATAAAAAATGCAAAAAAAATAGTAAATTTTGTTTAATGTCAGCAATATGATCTACGAATACATCATCGAATTAAGTTTTAATTAATTAAGGTTTTTGTTGTTTTACAATCATCCGCAAGTCGGCGATACCACTAACTTTGTGCTGGCTTATCGTACTTAGTACCTACGCAGTTTCAATATCATAAGAGGCTAGATTACACTGGTTTTAATACCACTGATGTGCGACCTACTGCATTACTGGAATATTTAAAATAAAAATCTAATGATAAAAAGAGCAAATAACTCAATTCCATCATTTTCATCCTACGGGTAGGCTAAGTTTGCTTTACTTATTATACCGCCAGATTACCATTGAACCTTAGGACACCATACTCAAATTCAAAGACCGTTAGAAAATATATTTTCGAAGGACTTTAGTAAGATATGTATATTAAAATAAAATAGTCTAGTTACGCCTTCCAAGAGGAAAAGACTACGTTGAAATATAAACTTAATTTTAAAAGCGATATACATTCAACACAAACAATGCCTAGATCAAGTTATTTCCGGCTCACAGCGCAAGGTGAATAAGATAATCCGCCAGTTTCAACATTACTAAGATTACTCTCCTGTTTGACTTCCACTTCACAAATATTTACACAGTACTGTGTAACTTAACTTATACCGTCACAAAAATATCTTTACCATCCAATAACACAAAACTATACGTATTTACGAAGCCCTATGGTTGAATATCGAATGTCAGGATCTCTTGTATGTGTAAAAAGGTTTCTTTGCTTATGCAGGTTGACAGCTCCCGTTTTGGGAGCATTTCTTTGTTTTTCTCAGTAAGTCGCTAATCTGTATTTATTTTTTATTTTAGTTAAGTTGACGTTAGTACTTATTTGACTAATCATGATGACATGATCGCACTCTGTTTGCTTGCTACCGTTGAAGCTGCTACATGTAGGGCATCTTTGCGTTTACCATTATTTTCTATTTGCTTTTGTTGGTTCTGGCACTTATTATCAAGGGTGATGTTCTTCAAAGAGGTCAGGTGCGTAGTACTCGCAACCGGCGTGCGTATATCGTCGTATCCTACGAATAGTGCCCTAACGAACATAGGGGCTTTCTTTTTTTATTGCATAATTCAATTCTACTCATCATACCACATATAACCAGTTTAACAAAACAATTAAAAACAGTACAGGTTATCAATTAATTAGGTTTTCTCAAAAGCCACAATTTTAAGCACTACGTTTTCAACGAAAAATAAAGCCACAACCGCCATCGCGCCTTCGTTCTTCGCGAGTTGTGCGGTGCGCGGGCGCGGGGAGTGCGTGCTAGCGCCGCTCGGCTTCTATTCGGCGGAATGCGGAGATTGTTAGTTGCGGCGAGCGTAATCTGATTTTTAAATAAATTATATTTTTGTTTGTACTACTAAAGTTTAGTCATAGTTATTAAATGAACCGTAGTATTTGATAGTAAATAATGAAATTCCGAGGACGAAAGTTGGTGGAATTAGTTATAAAGGAAGATTGTGGAAATGAAAGAAAACATACGAAGATTATAGCAAGTAAGTAAATCAATATATTTTATACCTCAAAGAATTTTGAGGTAAAAATGATGTTTTCTTAATTTGTATCGTATTGATTAAGTTCAAATAACATAATATCAACGAATTACTACTTAATTAAGTGATTTTAATTACTTATTAATTTTAAATATAGGTTACATAGAAAAAAACCCTAATGGTGGGTTGTGGCCGTTTTCTATGGAATGGCTAAATTGCGTATGTATAGAAGAGACGAAGTCCTAATTACGTTTGTGTCTTTCTTCTACGTTCAAATTATGTTATTGTCGTTTATTATTTCTTTGGTGCATTTGAAATATTCACATTGCTATTTTAAGTACAATTTTTTTACGCTAACATGATTTTAACCCTTTTTTACATATTTAAACACTGAGTACACAATTACATGCTTTTTCTGGTTTGGGGCTTAAATGCATTAAGGTCTTTTTTCTATTGCTTGGAAATTGATATAAAAGCATTTGTGGCCGCATTATTAAGATTCCGCACGATAATTACAATTACGCTTATTTCATTATTTTACTCTTTTGTCACACTTTTAGAAAAAATCTATTTTATATGGTACGGTTATTAATTTTAGTAAGAATACATGCAAATTTGATCGATCTAATTCATATTATAGCTGCTTACGGGATTCCGGCAGTTTTCCTTGACAATAATTTTAAATTTCATTTTGTTTTCAGCCAACACTTCTGAAAGTTGCTTTGATGAAAGGGATCGCATCGAGTCTCCGATGACACGAGGTTGTGAAAAAGAGATAGAATATTTAATCCAAAAAAATATTAACTCTGAGCTTAACAGCGAAAGTGGTTTTATAATAATTGTATTCCATTTGATGCCCTTTCCCGACATTGTACTTATTCCATACAAAGTTTAGTTCATAATTTTAGTTTATTTCAATGATATGAATTCATTTTTATCTACAATACTGCAAAGCTAGTTTAGTATGATAATTTTATGATTTAAAGTCTTCTGTCCTACTTTCAGGATTTTGTATACAACATGAATAATATAATAATGCAAGTGAGATTGTAATCTTGTCCGAAATGCAAAATCTACAAAATCTGGAACTAAAAAATGGCGACCCTCTAGACATAATTATAGATTTTACTGAAGAGTCCGACCAAACAATTATTTGCCAGTTAGAAACGGGACAAGTGAAATTACACTTCAATCTGAAAATCTATCCAATTTTCAATGGCTGATATCCTTTTAGATAGTCCGACTTCAAGTTTTACAATCCCCACTCCGCTATGGTCAGATGTTAATTCCATTGTACGTTCTTCTTCTACTCGCAGATGTACCAAAAAACGAAGTCCAGGTAACATACGAACAAGAAATCCTGCAGAATGGAAAGGCTTAAACGAAAAGCTTTGAAAAATTCTGGCAAAGCTTTTATTTATAATAAGGGAGAAACTGTTCCTGAAAAGACTAAACAGTTGGATGAAAATGATAGGCCACGTATTTTTATTGTTTTTGGGAGGTAGGCAGACACGAAAACAGTGGGATTTCATTTTAAAATTCGTAAAGAGCCACAAACCCAAGATAATTAAAGCCGAAGGTCCTAATAGATCACAGACGAGAGTATAGTTTACCAATCAATAACGAAAGCGTCGTAGTATGTCGTAAAATGTTTTTAAATACGTTATCGATCGGCGAAAGAATTATGAGAAGTTCATTTAAAAAACGGGATACTTCGACCAATGAGCATATTTTACTGGATTTGAGGGGAAAACACCATAACCGACCAAAGAAGGTAAAATATATTATAGCTCTCAAATAGCTACATTGCAGCAATATCAAGATATTGTTAACACTAATTTTAATATTTGACTTATAGGGTCAAAGAAATGACGTTGGCTGATATTTATAAATATCGTAAATTGCTCAATGTCAAGAATTGGTTAAAGAATGATGATGGTGAAAATGTTGTATGGAACAAAATCAAAAAAGTGCAAGTTAAGAAGGACAACATAAACGTTCTTAAAATATGAACATGAACTGAATGACGATAACAAAAAAAATCACTACATTAAGAAAGGGTACTAGAGGGGATAAAAATGTAGTATCGGAATACGCCAGTAAATGGATTACCATTAAAAGTAAATTATGATAAATATAATAAATATAATGTCAATGTGTGAGAAAATTATTTCAGAGGAATACCACATATTCTTTAGAACATTGCCTCACGAGCAATCTGGTAATGCCAATATTCCTGGCAGTTCTGACGAAGAAGACGACTGAATTTGAATTTCACTAATTTCGGTTAACTTTTATTCGATTTAGTTATGATTTTTTTAAAGTGCAATTTGATTTTAAGAACTTTTGAAGATCTAGCATATAATACTAGAATATCAAAATACTTTTATTTCTTTAAAACGATAAAATTACTAATATATGAAGAACTTATTTTAAGAACCGATTTTGATTATTTGCAATATTATTTTAAGGAGGGACCGATTGTTATTCTGAGCAAATTTTATTTTAAACAGTGATTTTGATAATGTATTATTTGATTTTAAGGACTGATTGTGATTATAATTACGTGTATTTTAATATTAAGCTCTGACTGCTTAAAGATAAAGGTTTGTTTCCAAAATTCATATTTTGTTTCGAATTAATTATTATGATTCCATAATTATTTTCTTTTATTACATTCACATGTTCCTATTAATGGTAAAATCGTTATTATACACAAAATTCCTATGAAATACAAATGAAAACCCGCATCAGAAAAATATAAACAGGGCATTAAGGCGATTGTGGCCTCGACATTTCCGCAGATAAAAGGCATAATGTCACTTATTGCTCGAATCCAGTCCTACTAAGCCTTAACACAACGGAGAATAAGGATTTAAGGGACAAATTGCGTATAAAATGTAAAGATAATTAATTGAAAATAATGCTAACCAAACCATAAAATACCAATACACATTATATTAAGCCACTAATACATATTTGTTCACGTTTAATTTAATTAAACACAAAAAAGTGTCTCCTGAAAAGTAGCTGTTATGCAGTTACGCCCCTATTCGTAGGATACGACGATATGACCAGAAATATGTTCGAAAACGAAGCAAGCAAGGAGTATGTAAGGATCGTAGCGAGTAAGAACGGGTAAAAAGCGTGAGTTTATGTATCTATGTTAATAACTTCTTAAATATTAAAATGTTTTTAATTTAGACTCATAGATAATGCTAATTGCATTATCTATGAGTCTAACATGGTTGGAGAAACGAAGTCTTCGCTTAAAACTTTATCAATATCACCCTCTTATTTGGTATTCGACGCATCCTCTTTAATCAAGGAAAATTTATTCGTAGCAATTATAAATGCAAGTCACAATCTCAAAACCATCTCCGGGTATCTAATAAAAACCTACAACATACACATAAACTTTCTTCCACAAGATGAAGACGAAGAAATAAACATATTTATTTGTAACTGCAGGAACTCGACAGAAATAAATAAAGCCTCCATCAAAAAAAAAACTTACAAACCTTACTAAAGCTTTCCTACAGTGCAACACAAAAGAAAAAGAGAGATAGATAGGGGTTAGTGAGAGTGCGAGAGGGATGGGTAGAGTAGGACCACGTGACACCTGCCGACCGCCAAATGAAGATATCGCAGCTGGATGCGAGAGGATCATGGGCAGGTATCGGCAACATTTTCAACAAAACCAGACATTTAAACGATGCATTTCAATATTTCATCCCGTCTTTCATCATTATAATTTCCTTGATATAGCGTTTTATAGATGTCTAGGTATGGAAAAAAAGCACATGTTGCGTCCTAGCGCGACGCGTTGCCCCTAAAAATGGGATAAAAACAGAAAGATATATCTTAGTTAAATTATGGTGATACACAAAACTCAACCTAAAACAAAGATCAAATTTTTTGGCTGCGGAAAAATGTTTCAGGACCTATTAGCCTTGAGTGTTGTTCCTTCAAACCATAATTATAAACTTTAAAACCAACCCAAGATTGTCAACCTGCGCTTGAACAACACGAAGACGTATACAGATGCTACCACGGCACTAAGGCTGCGGTGTTACCGGGACTTATAAAACGAATACAATACACATGCAGGATATTACTTTAAATACGTTTGCCTTTATCGACGAGACATTGTCGCTCCACCTCCACGTCGTAAACTAGAAGGATTTAATGGTGTATTTGAGACTGTTCGAAGATCTCGTATTTCAAACGTTTTTATAATGTTACTAGAGATTTTTAATGCAGATGTCAAAGAAACAGTTAAAGATAAGAAAACTAAAGGAAGAAGGTAGGATGGAAATGATTTGGTATGAGAAATTACCAAGGGTTGGATTAAATTAGAACTTATAATCATCTTCCATCCCCTATTAATTGATGTTCTATCATAGGACCTATGAGATATTTAAATGCTATAAGTAGTGTCTCTTCCACAAGAATAGTTTACGTTAAAATTCAAAATATCAAAAACATATAATTATCTCGCACTTTTTTGATACTTTGGTTAAAGTCCAAGCTCGAGATTTGCCAGCGGGCCATGAAGAGCAGCATCTTGGAAGTTCGGGTTTTGGTCCGTATAAGGAACACAATACTGCGCTCCAAAACCAAAATCACGGATGTTACCCGGAAAGCTCCTAATTGGTAGGTGGGTGCTACCAAACCCACTTAAATTAGCAGAATGGACATGTTTGCCGTATTAAAGTTGAGGTGTGGCCTAAATGAAGTACTGGTTGGGTCCCATAAACTACTCTGCTACGTCGCAGCAGACTATCTGCCAATTTCAAATACGCATCTCAATCCACAAGCTTCAAGTGCTGTTACTCATTCGTCCTCTCTTAAGATGTCCGCTAGATGTCCTGCGCGTCCAGTACAACAATGTTTTTAGAATGCTCTTGAGACTGCCCCGGTTCTGTAGTGCGTCAGAGATGTTTACGCAGAACTGTACTGACGGCTTCCATGCAATTGTGCGGAAGAAATTAGCGTCAGTGGCAGCTAGAACCCGAGCCAGTGGCTCATACCCAAAATGTATTTTAATTTATGTATATACTAACACTAGGTATAAGGTACTTTACTAACACTACGGATCTCTGTTATCTGAGTAAAATTGAAATAAATTAATTATTATTATTAAGGTCCTTGGCCATTGATTGGTTGTAAACAAATATCGATCTCTAGGTTGGGAGGAACTGGAGGACGGAGATGGAAGGAACCTGTGAAAGTAATGGCTCGCAATGGCAGAGGACAAACGTGGGTGGAAAAACGCTTCCCCAAAAGTATTACAAGCAAAATAGAAAGATAAGTAGATTAAATACGCTGAAAATATACCAGTTGACATTTAGCACGCTTTCGAGCCGAGCTTTCTTTGCGCAATGTTTATAGTAAATTTATAAGCCCGATTAATTCTTGAAGGGCTTTAAAAAGCTTAAGAGCTTAAGTGGTTCCTTTTAAAAGCTATTCAGTGATGACCTATTTGACATTTACTGCTAATGAAGTTTCTCAATCATTAAGTAAAGGTACTTCATGGTCTTAATGGAAGCTATCAACTATCTAGTAAGTACCTGCAGTAGACGGTCGTACCTTGGCCTTGATCTTGTCTAGCGTAGTACGCAGTTTCAATGGAATAAGAGGCCAGGGCTTACTGGTTATGTATCCACCGACGTGCGGCTTCCCGTACCTGCTTAGTATACTATAGTGGAAGGGACATCGACACACAACGTGAAGTTGTCACAAATGAGTTCAGTACATTAATTACAATTATAAAAATATGATTGTTCATATCGACCCCAATGCGATTTTTAAGTAAAAAGTATTTTTTTCCCAGTATTTTTTCTTTCAATTATTAATTTATTTTGGGATTGTTTCAGTGGTTCATGAAGCCTTATTTTTTTTATTTATATTAAAAAAAAAAATATTTTTATATTTTTACAGGCGTTTGTATAAAATGTATTTCAATTATTATTATTTCTCTTTATTCTGTTTTTCTGCACTATCAATTTGGGCAACTGTAATGATAACTGTATGTATGTATGGGTGTAAATACATAAATTAAAAAAAAAATCTTCAGAGCTTTATTAAAATCCGAAAACCCTTAATAATCCCTAATATCTTAGTAACCTTGCCGGATTCCAAAATTCGAAAATAATATGTGAAGTGTAGATATTATATATCTGTACTACACATGTATAATATATAACATGTACCTATATTTCAAACGATAACTTAACACACAATATTTTATTAAAGGTACATGTATATTATTGCTATCTATATATTTCAGTACCCAATATAAAAGACATCAACGACTTCATAAAATATTCTCTCATTCGTATATGACATAAATGACATTTTATTATTTGCACTCCATTTATTTATTTTTGTACGGAAGATTCCAAATTCCTTGTTGGCTGTTTTTCCCCTTGTAAATCCTAACAAGAACAGCAGCAATTTTTGTGATGGTAACCCAGAAACGGGTTGTAAGTTGTAAACCCTATCGTTCCCATTTACTGGTATAAAATGATTAAGCCATCCAGTTATATTGGACTGGGGAGTAAAATGTATTAAATTTAATCTTTTATTGGTAGCTCCATAAACTCTCATAATAAAACGAACCTTATTTTCAAGGGTATAGAACTCAAAGCCGACATGGTTAGTAATTTAACCACATAAGTAAAAAAAACCCGCTATGAAATTGTCATTTTACGACTAACATAAATGTTGTTTTGCCATCATTTATCGCTTCGCCAGTTAATGAGAATAGTCGTTAAGGAAGTTTGGTCTTATGCTCTGAAAATAAAATAAAAGTTTAAGAAAAACAAGATTCCTTCACACTATCAAGACGTGTTTCAGTTTTAGTGTTGTTTTTCATTTCTATAGCATATTATAGAATACTCTTTACTGTACACTATAAAACCTTACAAATAATGAGTTTAAGAGCTGCAGTAAGCAAAAGGCAAATGGGCGGCCTAATCGCTAAAAGCGATCTCTTACAGACAACCTTTGAATGGACTTGTTAGAGAAGGAGAAAAGATATTATGTTGGTGATTCGTGATTTACTATTTAAATATGTACAATACAAAACTATTAATATAAATATGAAAATTACTATTACAGGAAATTTTCACAATTCATGCAAAGCAACGGACTGAATCTATTACCGAATAATGTTGTTCTATACTTTCAGAATCATGATCTAAAGTTGTTGGACTGTTTTTATCTTTGGAATTTACTGTATTCACCATTTATGATATTCACCTGCTGCATCCTGTTAGACTGGAAGCCTACCTCAATATGGCTGGCAAAAAGCATGATTTTGCCAGCCATATTGAGGTAGGCTTCCAGTCTAACAGGATGCAGCAGGTGAATATCAATTTTTTTTTATTTTTTTTTTAAAACGTTGCCCCACACTAGGAATTTCTCCTGTATCGTGGGTGCGTTTACAAACATTTAAACTCACATACACAAACAGCCAGACCCGGAACAATTACCTGTAGATCATACAAATATTTGTTCCGTGCGGGGATCGAACCCACAACATGCGGCGCAGCAGCCGATGGCTCAACCACTGCGCCAACCGTGTCGTCAAAATTTTACATGGAGTGACTGTCTATCTGACCTCCACAACTCAGTAACTGGGCAACTCGATACTCCTTGGTAAGATTGGTTTCATTCGCTCCTAAGGGTCATAGTGTGATGTTAAATAGTGCTTCCTCCAGATTTTTTTAAATCTGACTGGTGTCCAGATTAGTACATTAAGACACACTTACAGAATAATTATTTTAAGAAAGTAAGTATTGTGTACAGACGCCAGCACATCAAGCTACCCCAAAGTGTAAAGTTTTCCCAATTGAACATAAATCTTATTTCTTTTGCGATAAAGTTGAAAAACTGTCAAAGAAATTTGACACATTGGGGTAGCTTGATGTGATCGCCTCTGTACATGTAAAAAAGTAAAGGATCAATTTAAAGGGCTTTGAAAAATCAGAAGAGTCGACCAACCGCTTGGCGATGTCCCTTAAAATTAGATAGGAACAGGGCCCATGGGCCTAATATTTCAACCCCAAACATGTTTAAGCTTAATCTAAAATGATTTCGGATTTATCATTGAATCGGCAGAATTTCTAGGCAGTTCTTTATTACTATGCACTTTTTTTAATGCTCTTAAATACCCTACCACCATCACGTAGATCTGCATTTAAAGTTAATAAGATTCTTAGTAACTTAATTGAAAATATATATCTAAAGTTTTGTTTATCTTTTTTCCCATGTTGCTTTTTCTCTCGTTGTGTCTATGTAGATAAGATGCCGATATAGAACTGGTATTTGCTCGTTAGCGCCGATGAAGTTGTTACACGACACCTAGCCACTACTATATCACCTAGGTATTTAACTAAAACCTGACTAGGTAGAATATAATGGGTCGCTACGAAGATAGTTGGAACAAATGTTCTTCATTGGTTTTTGAGTTGGGCGTTGATAGCTGCGCCACAGTATTATACTTTTGTAGCTATCATCGTTTCTATTGTAAAATTTGTGTATAAGTACCTAAAATTTCGAAAGTAAAATATATTTTTTTAACTGTTCTTGTGTAAAAAATTGAAGGTGTTAAGGCAATATTCTAGATTCTTTCAGTTTCTTTTCTTGAAGCGGGCTAAACATTGATATGACGAATTTTTAGGTAATCGGCCATGTTTAAAAAAACGCATGCTAAACAGGTAAATGACCAACTCAAGTGCATAATACCGCAACCAGTATTTTTTTGTAAATTGATTACATACTGTTTTATCCAGTTTTGAAAAAAAAAACCGTTATTTTTGAGTTATAATTTGTCACATCAATATTTAGAGCATTTTCCCTCCGTGGTCCGCTAAACTATTTACCCTGTATACCTATATAAATGTATGATTATGTCAGATTCTGTGTGTATTTTATTGAATAAATGCCTAATTTATCCAAAATAAAATTTTACTACATTTTTTTATCCAGGGTCCTTAGTGCCAATTCACTCATTTAAAGACGCATAAAGATCCTAAAGAGGTTTTGTAATAAATAGGGATGCATTCTATGTGTTCCAAAGTTCACCGAACCTTTGAACCCAACTTAATGCATTAACAGCTCAGCCACGTTAATGAGAAAGCTGGAGACATTTTGTATGTTGTATTTTTTTCCTACTGGTCACACGATAAGGTGGCAATGGCGGCGACTTTAGAACGTGAACGAGTCGTTCGCGCCAATGAAGTTGTTATACTCGCTCGCTCGCGCCTGCTTTTTGTTCTACACCCTGTTTTTGTAAGCTAATATCAGGTAAGAAAGTATTAGTTGTGTTTATATTTTATTTGGGAAAATTAAGACTTACACAAATCACACATAAAAAAAACAAAACACAAATTATACATAATTTGAGTTGGACGGATTTGACATTTTCCACTGAATATAAAAAAAAATTAAAACAAATGTGATGTGCGCTTATACAATGTGATTGAATTGATTGAGATTTTATAAGATTCTTAGGTCTGGGAATTACAGTAGAATATATACTTAGACATTTTTTCATCTGTGAACGTGTTTTTATGGTGGAATGAAATACTTTGTCTGTCGTGAAACTTGCCCTAAAGTTTCACGACAGAAAAAGTATTTTCCAAACCTTCTGAAAGTCTAAGTCTTAACAAAATCATTGTAGACACTCATAATATTAGCTTCTAGTCGAACCGGGTACTGCTTAATAGGTACCAGTATTTTACATTTGACGGCTGCCTATCTGACTTCCATAATTAGCCTGTTCCTGAGTTATACCATTCCCCTTAATAAGACTGTATGTCAGATTTACGGGCTTCTGAATACCTGTAACTACTATCAAAGATGTAGAAAATCGAAACGATAACGTGCTTTTCGACACCCCTTCTGTGTCCACCCCTCTCTACCTATAATGGATGGTCTTGTCACCCATCCACAAACCAACCTCAACCAGCGTTGCTGCATATCAAAGGTCAACCCGTGCCGCTGTCACTTCTTAGCCAAGAGTATGTATGAAACTCTGGCGTATGAAAAATGAATCGCAATCACTTTTTTGCCCGTAAACTACTGAGCTCCGAGATATTGTCGGAACATGCTATTGCTCTCGTAATATTACGATGCTTAATTTCTTCCGCAACAGTTTTATAGCCTTCGGGCTTCGCCCTCTTTGTAATGACTTCGTGGAATATATGCCACGAAGTAATATTTCCAATCTGACGCGGGTAAGTACTGTATTTGCAATATGCGTCGTTACAAGGAGCATAAACATACGTCTTCCAAAGATCGGTACAACAACGTTCGTGTAAGTCTAAAGGCGTACAGTGTATCTACCTTTATAATTAATTGGTCAAGCTTCACAGATGTTACGGGTGTCGGCATCAATAACGAACAAAACGAAAGAAGACTGTGTCAAGTACGGGGCCAGAATATAAAGCTACCACAATGTGTCAAATTTCTTTGATAGATTTTCAACTTTATTTTAATAGAAATAAGGTTCTTGTTCAATTGGGAAAATTTGATATTATGGGGTAGCTTGAAGTGCTGACGTCTGTACTTATTGTAGGCTGTTAGTTCTTCTTGTCTTCCAATTTAACACGAAATACTGATGTGAGTGTACTAAAGAAGTGTCAAGTAGGCAGACGGAAATAATATCGGGCGGGTTAGTGATTTCAGACTTCATATCCATGAGAAAATTCCTTTGAACTGTAGTGGGCCAATAATAGGCTGGTATTATGAAGATGACACTGAAAGCATATCAAACTTCTATGCGTTAAATACAACATTTCGTCATCCTCCTGCCCTAATCCCAATTTATTTGGGGTCAGCGCAACATGTCTTCTCCTCCCATACATCTCTAATTGCCGTCATCTCAAAGTTCACAATAGGAGTTAAACATAACTTTTGTTCCAAAATTGTAGGCAGTTTGTAAAGTCAACACTTGTATCTTGATTATTTTGGGTACCTACTTAAAAAACAGCAAGTGTTATAAATCATGTAATGAATAATTAAATGTCACTAAAATTTGCATTGTTCGACGAAGACATACAGATTTATTTCATGTCCTAACACTATAGATAGGTAAGCCAAGCAATAAATAATTCTTGAAAAATTATCATACAGAAACATGGTGCACACAATAGAACGCGTTGACACATGCAATGCAATACCCGTTCATGGAGGTCTTTTTATAAGGCATAGAGACATAAAGGGAAGAGCTTAAAGATCACAGTCCCGAAATAATTAATGAATTCCATTCCTTAGTAAGGAGTCTTAGATTTTGAAACTTATTCACGTCGTCAAAATAACACAATACAATACTCACTTGATTAAACAGGTGACGTTGATTGACAAACTTAAGACAACTACTAATACTACTCATACGTTTTACCAACTTTTTATGTGGGGCCAATGATGAAATCACAAAAAACAGCTGTTCCCTAAGTTTTGTCTAGTTATAAGAAAAAAGATGTATTGAACTGTTACTGAGTTCTTTTTTTTTTTTTTTTTTAAACGTTGCCCCACACTAGGAATTTCTCCTGTATCGTGGGTGCGTATACAAACATTCAAACTCACATACACAAACAGCCAGACCCGGAACAACTACCTGTAGATCATACAAATATTTGTTCCGTGCGGGAATCGAACCCACGACACGCGGCGCAGCAGTCGATCGCTCAGCCACTGCGCCAACCGTGCCGTCTAAGTTGTTCCTATAGTAAATGATTTTTATATTCATGAGTACTTTTTAAAAGACTGTTAGTGAATTAAAAGAAAAACCGAGTATTAAAATAACGAAAAAACATATAAACTCACGCCTTTTTCCCATGGGGATAGGCAGAAACTACAGAACGGCATCTGCTACAATCCTTATGTACACACACGCCGTTTGCGCGTACTGCGCACCTGACCTTTTAGAAGAACATCACCAATAAGGTCAGTGTATGTCTTTCTAGGGCGGCCCCTCCCGCTTACATCTGTCTTATAAATGCTTTTTATTAGTCATCTTTCAGTCACCCGCTCAACGCGACCATACCATCTAAGCATACCTACTCTTTTCAATTAGTGTCACTAGATCTTCTTTTAAACCACAACGTTGTTTTAAAACATCATTAAAACGCCAATAGACAAGTGTAAAACCTTTTTACCTCTCACGTACACATACCTACATCCTTAGGAAAGAGGAAAACATTACAATGTTAAGTTCAGTGCCAATTTGCAACAATGTAAAAGGAGTATAAGTAAGTACTTATGGCCGATTGGCCGGTCTGAAATCGGCGCAAGCGCACTGTTGTATTGTGGCTTCATCATGTGCAGTGCATGTAATTCGTGAGTCGTGAGAGTCGTGATCTTATTAAATGCGGGGCGTTACACCAATTTGTTGTTGTGTCAGTGTGAATGGTTATTAAACCCCGAATTACGTTCAGCACCCTACAATATTGTTAAGCAATGGCTGAATAGGTAATGGCTTATTTATAAAACAATAACAAGTCCACAAATCCTAAGTATTGAATAGAGGGATTTTTTTATTTCCGAACTCGCATATATTCGAAAATGCAGAGCAACAAAAGCAACAAAATCATTCATGTATAAATTTGGTAAAGCTCTAAACTATGTTTAAGTCGTGACAGAAGATTTAATATTAAATGAAACGTACATTTTTTTTTCTTGAAATACAACTTCTTAACACCTTAATATCCAAATCCAATAACTTGACATGTTCACGAACCACGGTTGTGTTATGTAGCGGGCCACATAAAACGATCGTGATTCGTGAACGACAAAAAGCCATCAAAGTAAGCAATAATCTACATAACATTATATCAATTCGAGGGATAACATCCGGCACACGTGTGGATGGTGCCTACCTACCTACGTAACTACCTACGTACTGTCCACCCACACCCATCCCCCTTTTGGATGGCGCCTCAACATAAATATAGACAATTTAAACGCAATTGTATTTTAATTAGCCCTCAGAATGTAGGCCTTATCCTTTAGGAACAATCAACGGTATAATTTTGTATACTAATTCCGTTTGTGGAATAGGAAGACTTTAATAAGGTGTGATGACCCCGTTTTTCAACAGTCTCGTAGAAACATTATGTGTGCCTTCAGAGAAATGATTTCATTGCTCAGATATTTATTCTAAGGCTGGTAGAAAATCTCTAAAGCATTGTAGAGTTTTTTGATAAAGTAACTTCTAAAACCAGCTAGACTGAACTTGTTGGTTAATCCGAGAATAGAACCGTATCTTAGTAGCACCAAGTTTACTTACTTAGTCTCCGAACGTGAAACAATAAGCAATAAAAAGGTAACCTAAGTAAACTACATGTAACAATGTTAAAAACAATAACAAAACCCGAACATAATATTATTTTCTTGAATAAGTCATACGCGAAAAGTTTTCGAGTAGAGCTGAGAGGAAGCGTAAAAAAGGCATGCCGCGAGCTAAGGCAGGAACAAAATGATATACATTATGGTTGGAGGCTAGCGGCTCTCCCCGCAAACCACGCTGCGCCCGCGCCGCGCCCAGCCGACGAGTTAATCAGCCATCCGACCGAGGAGCTCAAAGTTTTTGGATGTTTTGCTTCTATTAATAAGTAGGTATATTTTTTTGGTTTTGAATAAACCAAAGGACAGGGCTAAACTACTGCCCTAAGCATGTACAGAAATTTCTCACTAGCTCGTTGCCCCACACTAGGAATTTCTCCTGTATCGTGGGTGCGTTTACAAATATTTAAACTCACATACAGAAACAGCCAGACCCGGAACAATTACCTGTAAGGTCATACAAATATTTGACCCGTGCGGGGATCGAACCCACAACACGCGGCGCAACAGCCGATGGCTCAACCACTGCGCCAACCGTGTCGTCAAAAAGTGAGAAATTCCTAATGAAAATCCCAATAACACATGGCTCATGCTTAGCAGTCGCGTTTGCGACTACTAGACCAGCGAGTCAGTCAAATTTGCTAAAAAATACAATAATATTACAGTATAATAATTATACTTACCGGTTACTATAAACTAATACTTACCGGTTAAAATATTTTAATATTTCCCGTATATTTGGATTCCTTGATATACAAGGCTGCACAGTGCACATATATTCACAATTAAGACCCCAACCGAACAAAAAGAAAAGTGTAAAACGTTTAAAGAATTGAATTCATTTGCCTGTATTTTTCAGATATAATAATATGAGTCGAGTCTACCAGGAAATACAAATGGTTAATTATAGTCAAACTCTCCCAAACATATTCGCTTCGAAAGTTTGAGGTCCAGTGTAGAATAATGGAACATAATGACTCTATCGCGACGGCGAGGCGGCCAGCGCTCGCGGCCCGGCGCGGCCTGGCGGCCGCCGCCTTTTTCTACTACCAATGAGTAAGTGCTCATTCTCAGAATAATGTGCGCCTGCTTTTGTACGATATTCAGACTTCTGAATAGTGTGCACGCAACGTGTAGGCATTTTAAATGCGAACATTTGATGCTGGAACAAAAACATTCACGGCAACAAAAGGTACCCATTGAACAAAGGACTCGTGAAACATAACACTATCCTCTAATAAAAACACCTATAAAACTTAACACGCTTACCAAAATCACCTACTACGAGTATAATCACACACCCAACACTCATTATAAGAACATTCAAGCAATTACCCAAACGTCAAATACAATAATGCGAAGCAATCAAACACGTAACCTAACGACAGATCAAAGCTGAACTTTTTAATGAAGCCTTCATAGGCGCGCGCGCTAGCGGCTCCACAAAGACGCGAAGCGCTTTGATGTCGCCGATGCGCCGCGGCGACAGCGGAGGCGATGATGCCTTTATAAAAACTCAATGATTTATTCCGAGTTTAGGACCATTCGGTCGTTTGACGAGTTTATCAACGACTCTACCCGCGCTTGCGTATCCCTGGTCTATATATAATTGTAATAATCTTATGTCGGCAATCGCGATTTATGACCGCAGTTCCTCTGACCGCTTAAATGGACGAAGGTGTAAAAATTTTATTCTATCAATAAAATCCAGCAGCAGCAGATGCTACGTTTTTCTCGTGAACTACATGCTCATTATCTGTCTATCTGTATTTTATCTGTTCTGAGAAATAAATGAAACTAAAATCGCATACTATTTTTAATCACATATGTACTTTTAAAAGTAAATAAAAGCACAAAAACTATGCCTTAAAGAGTAGCATTTCTTTCTTCAATTTGTGTTTTCTTATCCTTTCTAAAAATCAAGAAACAAATTCAACTCATCCAATGCACGTATCTTAAACAACTCACTTAAAATTCTCCTTTATTCTGTAAGTGTAAACAGAATGAATGTCAAAAGCTGTGTCTTGCATATTCCGCAATAGTGTTAGTGCATAATATCTTCATTGGCATGCGAGTCCACGTCCTCACATTTTTTGTTTTAACAACAGTCCATAGGTAATCACCACTCAAGTTTATAGGCTTACATAATTCAGTGCGATTGTGTGAACCAGAATGGAACCAGAGAATATGAGGTAAGTAAAGTCCGAGAGAAAGAAAACTGAAGTGTGATAGAACAAAGTTTTATAGGTCACCTTAAAACTTGAAAATTATTTGGAACTGTTGGAAATGTCCTAATCCTAAACAGGAGGAGGCAAATATGTTTTACATAAGCCATTAAGCGTAGGAAATGGATAATTTTGTAAGAATCAAAAGAAGTATAGATTTAAAATAAGATTTAAAAAAAGAACGTACCATGATGATGAGATAGATTTGAGGATAGTTTGAACTTGGGTGTTACTGACAGCTGTTGAGGGATGTTTTAGTAGTAGGTATGAAGGTACTACCAGTTAAACCCACTTGAGCTATAGTAGTAGTACTTAGTACCAGCCTATTACTGTCCCACTGCAGGGCAAAGGCCTCTTCTTATACAGAGAAGGCACGAGCATTCATCACCACGCTTGCTCAAGACGGGTTGGCGATTTCAGACTTATATTAATTATATAAGTCCAGGTTTCTTCACGATTTTTTCCTTCACCGATGTCAGTGTCCAAGATAAACTTAGAAAGTATAGAATTGAAAACTCACATTGGTACTTGCCCAGGTTTGAACCCACAACCTCGTGCACAAGAGGCGAGGCCTAAACCACTAGGCCATCATGACTTGAGCTATAGTTCCGTAGTTTATGTAACAAACCTATCCGCAGTTCTCGATTCATCCGCACCGCAAATCCAATTAAAAAAATAGTCTTGTATCCAAAACATCAACACTAATTGGTTGCCAAAAAGAATTCGTGTCTACTAAAATATTCTCAATATATAAAAGTTAAGCCTCCTTCCTCCTACCATGCCAACTCCACATCATTGTTTATTTTCTATTGTTATTAGTGGTTCTCGGAAGGGTGAACAAGAGCAATAATAACAAACCTACATACAGTGGCCCCTTATCTCTACAATAATAGAGACGCAACTCCGTTTGTTTGTAAACTATCATCTGTATAAGCTGGACCATACTGCTTGGTTCTGCTGATATGAGAAACAGACTTTATTGGGTTTTAAAAAGAGGTTTGCGAAAAAGGTTAAATAGTAATGAGGTACTTATACGCTAAACAAAAAGATAGTGCTATTTTAACAGTTGAGAAAAAGATCTCCATTGCTTGGGGATCCTGAGGATGGTGATTGCAGTTATTGATGAATCACTGATTAATCATTAGGTATCTTGAACGGCCATTCGCCTTCTTAAGTACTGTAGAGTATTCAATTTTGTAGCCCAAACAAAACATATTAAACCAACAGTCAATAATGAATATAATGATTCAAAAAAGTAATTGCATGGATTAGTTACCTGCCTTTGAATCCGCAAAAAATAAGGATAAAACTTGAAAGCTCTCAATGTTAAGTACCCTGTAATTACGAGGATTGTAGAGATCCTTCTATTGTCAAGAGAAAAAGCACCAAGAGACGAGACAGTCACCATGAAATACAATAAATTCCGACAATATTCAGAGATTAGACGGTAATCTTTAAAAACGCCGACGACCAATGTTGAAATAAGCAGGAAACGTACAATACTAATAAGCAGGCATTAGTGACAATAAAGAACATAACCCTCTTTTAGCTGACGCGGTTGGGTAATAAGTAACGCCGGTAGCGGATTGAGGTCGGAACTCTTAAGAACTTGTTCGAAATTTATTATTCAAAGATTATAGCCATGAAAATGACATAAATGAAGATAATTTTAGAGTTTTTATGACGGTTAGGATTCTGGTAATATTATTTTCTTTGTGGACGGCCATTTATATTTGTGTCCTTTTCTTGCTACTTTTTCGACAGCATCTTTGAAACATCTACCAATGTGTAGGGTCTCTGTCCGCAGTTGCTGGACTGCGACAGCCAACCGATAGCTAGATTTCTGGATTTAGAATTTAGCAGTAAGTACTGCTACAAAATCCGCTTCAAAATTCGAAGTTACATGTACGGTGTCCAGTCATGTATACGATGTCCGGCCATCTTTACTTGTTTTAGTTATTATGTAATATATATTTACAGTATTTTTAAGTTTTATATTGTTAATATAGTATTGTATATGTTTATATGGGTCTTGTCATGCCTGAAATAAATGGATAAATAAAAAAAAAATACTAGTCACAGAGCAGTACAAAAGGAACTTTTCTCGTTTATATAAACGGAGAGCTGCGGTAGCACGTAAAGAGCGAGAAAACCTAATAAGGGGTTCAGTTTCATTATAACTCCACCACTGGTATCACCTGTCTGTTACCTAGCTTTTGTCGAGTTACGTGAACAAACATGAACTGTACTAGTAAAAGTTCTTCATAATAATACTGTACAATATCCCCTTAGGAGGTGTTACAGATATATCAACATACACTTTTATAGTGCCGGCAAACACACGCCCACATAGTTAGATGTTAATAAAACACTCCGTAGAAATCAATCTACTTAAGTCAATCTACGCGATAGGTACGATACAAGCAAGAACTACTTTCAATAATGACATGCTAATACTAATACCAAGCAATCTACCGTGATAGTGACGCAAGCTGCAAGAAAACCCAATCTATTATTCTCGTTTTTAGATAACACAGCCCTACTTCTCGTGAAACACGACATCCATATCTCAGATAGTGACCACCACTCCATCATGGACCCGTTATAACATAACCAAGTAAAGACAACTCGTGATTCTACTTTAACTACGTTTCTGATACCTTACCTAACGGTTTTAGAACATTTACACGGTGTACTTAGAATGTTGAATGTTTCAAGTTTGTTGTTTAACAGGCAACTGTACTTATATAGTTCCTTACCTCTTTTGACTGAATTGTTTAGCTATTTAGCGATACGGAATGTGGTACCTATGTAGGTCTTATTTAGGCTTGTGTGCTTTGGTTGTCATTACAGAAAACCTGGTTTATGTTGTACCAAACCAAGTTTTTTATTAATTTATTTCAGTAATTTCTACATATATTTTTGGTGGAGGCCTCCTTTTAAGTAAAAGAAATACCTGTGCTACGAGGTCATGCTCTTTTATAACTAGAACAATATTATTTAGGAGTGTGTATGTAGTGTGTAGTAAATATTAAGAAGGTGCTTTCACAAGTAGCGAAAATTTACCTATGTGTGGCTCACTCTGGCCAGTCGGCGTTACTAACATTATCCTTAGATAATATGTGTACCATAAAAAAGCATTAGTTAAAAACGATGAATAACCTAGAAGTTCAAGCCAATAGGAAAGAAGAAAACGAAGGTTAAGGAAGGTAGAGATAAATAAAACCGGCCAAGTGTTCCGTACCATTATCTATAAAAACGGAAAAAAAATCATGTCTGTTGTATGTTTTACTATTTGTTGTAATAGCGGCAACAGAAATACATCACCTGTGAAAATTTCAACTGTCTAACTATCACAGTTCATGAGATACAGCCTGGTGACAGGTGGACAGACAGACAGACGGATGGACAGCGGAGAACCCAATGGGTACGGAACCATAAAAATATCCATCTAACTTGTTATACTGCATTGCTGTTAGTCTTGGTCTTTACATGTAATTGATTGATGTTTACAAAATATTGTAAAACATTTATTGTCAAAGAGTAAGTATGTTTGTAGTGAGTTTCTTGCCCATTCTTCTCCGTACAAAAAGGATAGGTAACTAGGTTTTGTTTTCTTATTAATTTCACGTTCATTAATGCTTATTAAAAGGCACTTTGTTCAATTAAACCATTAAGTCAAATCAATCCATTCATTTCCATCCATGTACATTTTGACAAGTGCAGCGAAAATAAATGTTCCGTCTCACACTCGTAGCCGATGCAGTTCCTCCGAAATTTTAGGGATTTGAATGTATTATTTGACTTTAATTATGGATGGATCGACCAGAAACAAGACACCGCGAAACATTTATGAATGATCCCAAACAGAAACTGTAGCACCAGCTTCGACTGGTAAAAGGCCCACAATTACCGTTCAAAGTAACGGTACGACCTATAGTGTAGTATAGTGTGAGGTAAGAACACGGCATTAGTGTTTATTGCCTTACTAAATGTTCAATGGGGACCGCTAACTGCAAGAACCATAATTGAGAAATTTACTGTGACGGAAATGGCTGGAGGCTATTTTAAGTGCGAATATATTCATTCCAGAGTATTAGAATATTATGTTAATGAATAGAGACTACTAATGTGCTCGCGGCTGAATAAAAACGCCGCCGCACGGAATTATCGCAGGTTAAGCTACGCTTGCCGAGGTCAGTCTGTGGATGGATGACCGTTCAATACATATCAAGACTCCGCCTTCCCAAAGGAAGCACGGCAAGCCGGTGATCCCGGCTGTCTTTTGTAGATCTTTGACAGTCGTTACGGGTAGTCAGAAGCCCGTAAGTCTGACAAATAGTCCTCCCAAGGGGTAACGGGGTTGTGGAGGTCAGATAGGCAGTTGCTCCATGTAAGTTACTGGTATTGAGGTGCATCCGGCTAGACTGGAAGCCGACCCCAACATAGTTAGGAAAACGCTAGGTTGGTGATGATAAATCGTGACTACTATCGGATCTGAGACTTTGAAAAATCTAATCCTGTAGGATACTCATTGTGTGATTACTAGGTTTAGTTATACTCATAAAACATACACTGAATTTATTTCATTAAAATGATACAATTATTAATATATGAAAAAATAAATTAAAATAAATTTATTTTAATTTATTTTTTCATATATTAATAATTGTTCCTAAGTGATATTAATAAGTGTTGCTCAGTAGGCTGGTTTAGTGGATTATCATTTAAGACCCTTCTTCCATATTTCACCTTAGATAATGTTCACACGATAGAGCGGAGTAAGACAGACAGGCAGACTCAATTCACTAATCACTTTTCTACTCGTGGAGGAACAAGTAAACCTATGTCAGCATGCCTCCTTTATTAACATGTCATAAACAAGAGCATGTCTTGCTTGAAAACTTCACAGAAAATCTGTATGGTCTATCACTGTCGAAATTTGTTGTCAGCCAGACAGTAAATATATACATACATACATACATATACTGCCTCGTTGGTTTAGTATTCGCAAGTATTAGGTCAGGATCGATACCTACAACGGACAAGTTTTATCGGTGTTTTTTTTTTATTAAAAAAAATGTTGCCCCATACCAGGAATTGGTGCCATTACTAACATTTAAACTCACATACACAAACCGCCAGACCCGGAACAACTACCCGTAAGCCATACAAATATTTGTTCCGTGCGGAAATCGAACCTACGACACGTGGCGCAGCAGTCGATCGCTCAGCCACTGCCCTAACCGTGCCGTCAATACGGTTTGTCTATCTGGAATTGCTCTTTACAGCCCGGAGTCTGTATTTAAGCCGTACCAATATGCTCGCCTTCTTTTCCATGGGACTTAAACATAACTGGTAAAATGTGGGTGTAGTAATAAGTATACCTTTGCCTAACCTTTCGGGGAGTATAGGCGTAATGTTACTCGTATATACGCTACTCTATTCCGTGTAACGTAAAACCGCCATAAGCGAAGAACGAGTCTCTCTTATTACACTATTATTTATTGGGAATAACAGACTCTTACCGTAATAATAGTTAATGTGAATGACATGTTCGCCACACACGGAGCATCAAATCGTGGCGCAAGCGCAACAATGCCGGAACTATTCGGCTGAGGCATAATTACTGAGCATCATCAGCGATCATTACGTGCTACACGCGAGTAATGTTTTGGTGACTGAAGGACCACCCACAAACATACCAATTGTACGAATCAGTTAGAGAAAATAGTGCTGACCTATTTTTTTTAGAAATACTCATGATATTGTTTTATGTTCCCGCTACACGTTGGCCCAACATGCGCCAATAATTGGCCACAGAATTGTCTCTTTTACAACGATAAGTTTACGCAAATGACGGTAGTTCAATGTTTTGATAATAATTTAAGTATACTGTGGTGTACATTGGCTTACGTTGGCACAACGTGTAAAAGCGACTTTACACTAAAAAAAAACTTCTTATAAAATATGTAAAAGTGAAATGAATTTGCCTCGTTGGTCTAGTGGTCGCAAACGCGATTGCTAAGCATGATGTCCTGGGTTCGATACCCGGTTAATATTGTGATTTAACAGTAGGAATTTCTCAGTAACAGCCCGTAGTCTGGATTTGTACCCGGTTGTGTTGACTGATTCCGCCAGATAAATTAAAATCCCACGCAATAAGAGGCACGCCCATTATCATTAACTGGGCACTAATCCAGACTCTGGGCTGTTACTGAGAAATTCCAGATGGATAAACCCAATAACACTTTGCCCGACCTGGTAATCGAAACCCAGGACCTCATACTCAGAAGTAGCGCTGCTGAAATGCCTGCTTACTTACAGCCTTTAAAACTCAGCAAAGGTATAACCTTGCCGAGTTTCAGTACATACCTCAGCAGTAGCGCTGCTGTAGTGTCTACATACTTACAGCCTTATAAACTCAGCTAAGCTAGTAACCTTGCCGAGTTTTGTCTGCAGATAGCAATTTTTCCACAACTAAACTGATATATCTTCGAGTAGTAAGTATATGAAGCACAGATTAGTATAAGTCTGCCAACGTTTGAGATAGATTAATTGACGACATTATGTGTGGTGCAAACCGTATCTAAGAATAACCTATTTCAACTATGAGTAATACGCAAATTAATAACAGAGCAACTAAAAATAAAATGTCTCAATTAAGCTTGTGAAATTGTTCTCTATTAGTCTCGAACTTTATGGAATCAAACATGATGAAACTGAGTCATACCAATGCATTTTGGGTAACTAAGTGTCATTCTTCATCAGTGGCTCTCAACATTTCCTGACCAATGCTTAAGCATTGGTCAGGAAATGTTGAGAGATGTTACTCACCGATTGGTTGATCATGTTAACATGATCAACCAATCGGTGAGTAACTGGGGAGAAGAACATCATCATCTGCCTCATCTGCCTAACCTTTTATCAACTGGGTGCTGGGACAATTGTTGGAGTCGACTTCCAGTCTGACCGGATGCAACTGAATACCAGTATTTTACAGTGAGCGACTGCTTATCTGACCTCCGCTACCCAGTTACGTGGTATCACGTTACCCCATGGTAGGTAAGACTGGTAGCCGAGACTTTCGGGCTTCTGACTAACCATAAGAACGGCCAAATATCTTGAAACGGCTTAACGTGCTTACTGAACTTTAACGCGTCAGTCTCGATGTGTAATGAACTGTCACCCATCCACGCACCTCGGCAAGCGTAGATTAAGTATCGATCGTTTTTTTTTTTTTTTGGAATGGATATCTCGCAGTTTATCCTTCAGTGATATTTACTGCTCAACCGAACTTTCCTGTGGGGGGCATAATTAAAATTAAGGCCTCCAGCCAGGCATAAAAAAACTTATAAGCTAAGCGACTATCGCTAAGGGCACCCCCTGCGGGGTACGAACCTCGGCTTAGGACGTCGCTGAAGAGGACAGCAAGGGACAGGCTGGATCTGATTGTGAGTATCGATCGACTCGTGCGGCTGCTTTTATTTAGCCACGAGCTCCTCTCTCCTCCCCCCCCCCCCCCAACAAACAACAACCCCTCACCACCTCAACCACTTCAAAAAACTTCTAAGAAAATGAAGAGGTATACTAACATAACCTGAAAACTAAACATCGTGCTCCACACTTAATTAAAATTCATGTAAGTTTTTTTATATATTTTGTTTTAGAGACTTTTTTCCCCGTAAGCATTACAAGTATCTTACCAACTGGGGACATAAGTAACAAGACCTCACTGACGCGGAAACATCTTACATAAACTGGTGGCAGTAGATGACGTAGGATTTTAATGTATAATGTGCCAACATCCATCATATTTCATTTAAATTCACGCACCAGTCATTCCCTGTCACTCGTATATTTTTTTTAATCTAACATTAAGTGTACAGAAGCCAGCACATCAAGATACCCCAATGTGTCATATTTCTGTCACAAAAAAATAAGGTTCATGTTCATTTGGGAAAATCTGACAGTTTTAGGGTAGCTTGATGTGCTGGCGTCTGTACATCATCCAACACCCCACATAAGTCGTAATTGGATGAATCCACTTTTATCACCATGAGTCTTCTAAGTTGTTAGATGCATATTTTTTTTATTTTTTTAAACGTTTCCCCACACTAGGAATTTCTCCTGTATCGTGGGTGCGTTTACAAACATTCAAACTCACATACACAAACAGCCAGACCCGGAACAACTATCTGTAGGCCATACAAATATTTGTTCCGTGCGGGAATCGAACCCACGACACGCAGCGCAGCAGTCAATCGCTCAGCCACTGCGCCAACCGTGTCGTCAAAATGTAATAATGTCCTGAACGTTATCCATTTACTATGACTATTTTATATGTTATACCTTTAAACGATCAATTCGTGTTTATACATATGTATTTTCGTGTTTATTCATAATCTGACTCTCGGAAACGGCTCCAACAATTTCCATGAAATTTAGTATGCAGGGGGTTTCGGGAGCGATAAATCAATTTAGCTAAGTTTCATTTTTAGAAAACGTCGTTTTTCCGAGCAATATTCGTCGTCCAGGTACTAATTCATAAACTATGGTATTTGAGAAGGATGACACTGTAACAGTTTTAAACCATATTCCCTTCTCTTTACTTCTCTCAATTTATGTAAGTTATTTACTTATTTACATATAATATATACCCGTAGACTCAGCGAACAAAACACAACATAAAAATTCAAAGCACATAGATTACCAATCTGCTTTTGTATAGTTTGCGCATTTAGAACTAAGGAAACAGAATTGATTATACAGGCTGTTCCAACAGTACTTGCAGAACTTAACTCTTATGAAAATAGATGCTAATTCCTTTGTTTCAGTAATTGTAAAGTAAGCAATATGCGTAAAAACGGCGGGAGGTTTCTAAACGTTTGACAGAGACGTGTGAAAGAATATATTTACATGTAAACTGTATGAACGATATGCATATATAATACTTGGAAGTTTGCAAAGGCGTACAAAGTACCTAGCACTGGAGATTTTCTCTGATTTTTCTTGCTTGACGACACTATAATATGACTTCATGGATTGGTGTATAGTATATCGCTAGAATTCTAGAAACCTCTGTAGTAGGTACCTGCTACTTTCTATGACGCAGCAATGTAAAAACTTCAGAGATATTTTTAAGTTTGTGGCATGTTATGAGATAACATCTAATTTTCTTTTATACGAAATAAACAGTTATTTTTTTAACGCGCTAATCTCTGGTCTTAGGAACTACCAGTTGGTAGTTAATAATACCTCTTTTTGCATATCTAACATAGTCCAATTTTTGAGGAAGGTTATAGATCTTTCACATCACTCTACGCTTGGATGTAATTTACTTACCTGCCACTCCTGTTTCTTCATCTTATTTTCAATTATGAATCAATTATTATTAGTATTTAACTTCAATGCTATCACTAGGACTAGTTTTTGGCTGTACTATGACCGTTTAAATCGTCACTATTTCAGTTTGAGATTGACACCAAGCTATTCAAGCGAATAGTACTATCGCTTTTTCACAACAGTGATAACGATGGCTTAAACATACACCCACGGTTTCTGCGTAACACACAAGAATGCTTGACGTAAACGACACGTAAGTCCGAACAATTCTTAAATTGAATATACTCACGTCGTACATAATATTTACATATTTTAAAACTTTATTCATATATATGGATACTAATTGTTCTTATTTCTAAATGTAAAAAAATAGTTATTGGTTTTTTCTTTTTTAATTGTTCGAAATTACGTTACGTTTACGTTAAGTATTCATGCTAGTACAGCCTTGGGACTCAAATCTTGCCTTACTTTCTTCAACACATCTTATAACCATCCAGACTGACACTTCTCTAACTCATGTTTTTACCTGAAAACGCAACATTGTCGTATTAAGCCCACAACATAAAAGCTAGTTTCACAATAATGCCATTACGCACCACCAACGTTCCCATGGACCATAGCAGGAAGCTGTAAAACATGGAAGCTGGGACTGCGATCGCGGAAACGACAAAATAATTGAGATTACAAGATAAACACACCAAACTCGATTTAACATAAGACATTTTTTAACACCGTGCGTTAAATAGGCACAAAAAACTAATTGATTAGTTGATTAGCTATTCAAGTATGTGTTATCTTTCTATTAGATTTAAATGATATGACTTGGCAGAACTTGGCAATTAAAAAAATCAAATACCCGGTTTATTCACTTGATAATGAAGTTGCTTGCTTAAGAACTAACATATCATTTTATAAAGCCATTAAAAAAAAGGGAAATAAGTTTCATACCCTTATTTTTGCTGCACTCAATTTATGGTAGTAACTTTAATAGTAAACTTATAGTAATTTTGCTTTACGAGCTTCGTAAAACTAAAGTACTATTCCATTTAGGTACATTATATTTCTACTTAACCTTAGCTCCCAAACTTAACATTCAAGTCGATTAAGCTTATCCCTTAATACTTTTCCATCCAAAGTTATGAACGTCGTGTCGTGCATTGCGCAAGAGACGCGGATTAGAGGCGTGGAGCGTCGTGCGCGCGCAAGCAAGCGCGGTGGTCCACCCGACGACGACTTCATTGCACCACATTTTAATCTCGCTGATGATTCACTGCCTCCTAAAAACTTTGATAGACGTAGAATACTGTAAAAAATAATTTAGACATCAAGTTGTAAGATGGTAAAATAAATTGAAGATAATTTATGACTGTTTTAAGGAGTTTTAAGGTTTTGAGGTTTAAGTAAAGTGCTTTAAGTAATAAAAAAGTGGTATAAGGAGCAAATAGTGGAATATGGTGGCCGGTGGTAACAGTCCCGACTTAATTACCGTAGGTCGTAAGTTCGAGCTTAGACAGGCACTCTACTTTGTGTAAATTATCATTTCATCACCTCTGCTTTCACCGTTTGGTGAACGAAAACATCCTGGGGAAACGGTATGTTCCAGAACCCAGAAAAGCGTCGAAACAATGAAGCCCAACGAGTCCCGGAGAAACGAGTCAACTGTTTTGGATCACGCAACGAAATTAATCAGAGAAGAACAGCGGAGGAGTTAGAAAAATACATAATTTCCACTTCACTTCAATCCAGAACATACTTAATCTGATTGGCCAGTGGATGGCATTAAGCTCGCCCCCTATGAAATTGCGAAATGTAGGTGCACCTCTGTCTGAAAATTGAAGCGTGATGTTATTTTATGTTCAGTTTATTTGTCAGCTGATTATAGTTCATAGGTTAGAACCATCATCGTTGAAAATCCTAGGATACCAACAACAGTTTTTCTAAGTTTGCCTGCAATATACACACATACTTTGTAAAATGGAACCTCCTCGTCCATACTTAAATCACTAGAAGTAGGTAATTATTGGATTTAATTCGTTTTTAATGGTTCTGCTTCGATGACTCAATTTACTGTGTGCGATCTCCTTGTGCGAGTTATTTTGTAAATCTTTTCAGAAAATTATGATCATGTCAATATACACCTAAAGTTTACCAAAAATAATTGAGTATTACCATATCGGTACCTTTTGTAATTTTTTCACCAGTAATTGCTTGACCATAAAGAAATAATTACATTAAATTATATAGCCATTAATTATGATGACCAAAAATAGTTGGCTGATTAAGCTGTTGTTGGAAATGTATTATATAAAGCCGCGGTATTCTTAAAGCGTAGATAACTAAGAAATGCCGTGACCGACAGATCTACGGAGCCAATTTAGGAATTCCATCGAACTATCTAATCATTATATTTCATATAACACGCACAATTTCGGTTGGTTTTTTGTCCACAGCGTTTCTTCCAATACAAATGGTCAACTTTACTTGAAGTGGTAATAATTAGGGTTAGGTACGTAAGCCGTACGTGGAAGGCTCGCTACATGTAATTGGGACCACCCGCGGAGCCCTGGGGCCGCGCTGCCGGCTCGGGGGGTAAAACAAAGCATTATGCGAATTTAGAGCGCGCTCTGATTAGATAATATCGTCGTCATAACCAATAACTGCTTCTTTTGACTTGCAATTGAGCAATTATATCTGCGCTCAGTCATGCAGCTGCTGGTTGGATTGTGTAGCAGGCAAATGGTTTTACTGCTCAGAACACAGCATGCTCGTTTAGGTGCGGTATACCGTAGAATCGGATCCAATATAATGATTAGATATTATAAGATGTAAGTCCTAACTGTCCAGTCCTAGCCCTGGGAGTATCGTATTGCCCAGTAACTGGGTTGTGAAGGTCAGATAGGCAGTCGCTCCATGTTAAATACTGGTCTTCAGCTTCATCCGATTAGACTGAAAGCCGATGATGATGTGATGTAAATCCTTACATGATGCTGTTACGGTTGTTTTTTTTTTCTAAGTTATAACTACCAGAAGAACCCTATTTGCAGTTTGCTCTAGAAGTAATCGTTACGAACATGACACATTGAGCATGTCGGCCTTTTTTCCGCTTCACACTGCATGTTCATAATTATATTTATTAACACACATTTCCTACACCGCGCAAAGTGTACAAAAAATACAGTGACCACAAAACCACAGGTTGTCCAGCGAAGTGCCGCGCTTGACTTTTGCAAGATAATCGTCTCGAATCGTCGAAACCACAAGACACAAAAAATGATACTATAAGTTTGGCTCCGATTGCTATCGGATATGGAATAGTTTGGAGTTTAGAAATTTCATAGAAATAAAGAATGGATGTAGATTTACTGCCAATTTGAATAAAATATTTATTTCAATCGGCGGTCCTCAACTGCTGCTTCTGATTGGCTTTCTCAAGGTTACAGATTGCAAACTCAGCCATTGATTTGATCCCTAAATTTGCTCTGAGATATTATGTGACTGAAATTGGCCGTTAGACAGAAGCTACTGAGTGTTCCACGCTCGATCCTTTCGCTTCGTCTACTATAATAGATCTGTCATACACATACGAGTAGATCTATGTCATACACGGGCACTAATCCGAGTTCTCTAGTCTGTAGTATTTTCCGACCTTCAAATACAGGCGTTCATGGGTGTTGTGTGGTTTACACTTCATCACCTACCTGCCCACCATCATGGTCTTTCTCCTATCACCTTACTCATTTGCTGAAGCGGATGTACCTCCTCCAAGTTGAGTAACTTGGAGGTGGAACTTTTCCTTAAAGTTGATGGAAAATCTAAGGCGGATGTTACATTAGAACTCACAATCGTGCGCGGCTGCGGTTTTAGCGTTACTTGTAAGTAAGTACCAAAGTTTGTATGAAAACTCGCATTATTTAACCTGCGTGACAACACGTCCCCGTACGGAGTCGAGTACGCATACCAGAGCGGAATGGGTTCCAGAGTGGTATCCGCCTAAATTGGAAAGCAGTGAGAAATAATACCTCCAATGACGATTGGTGATTCAGTATAGCCGGAATTTAAGAATTTCCAAAAACAAAAATATATACACCGAATATTCGGTAGCCATCTTGATTCCCGTTCGATGGGTTGAATTAGGTGCGCCATTAGTTTGTAGGCGTGTGATTAAATTACCTGCGGTATGTACCAGAGCCTACAATGAGTTTTTAATTACGTTACCACGATAATGATGACAACATTATTCTGTGTAGGAGTAGACCACCCAACTTTGTACCGTAGGTGTTATAAGGCAAAAGTTACAAACTGTATAAAATAGCGTTTCTAAACACGTTATTAGTTGGCGTTACGGCTCGTAATAATTATAAGATAGGTACCAGCTGTAGCCCGCGACATCGTCCGCGTGAGTGTAGGTTATTGTGGGTGCAGATGACGTCCCACATTAACAACTATGCCATGTCCTTCCCAGGGTCTCCAACTATCTCCACACCAAATATAATTAAAATCGGTTTAGCGGATAAAACGTGAAAAGGTTACAGGCCTTCTATGGAACAGACAGACAGTGTTACTTTCACATTTGTAATATTAACATAGATAGATAGTATGGATGTATGGATATGCATGAAATCTGTGTAGGTTATTAGTAGCACAAACTATCGTGACATGAACACCAAATTCATTTACAAAAGTTCTTCAAAATTCGCCACATTTTCACACGCTTCTCAAAATAGCGGACGTAGCTCTCAGCCCTCAACACTCAGGATATACGCTCTACCGTCGAGTGCTAATCCTCAAGCACCTCTCCACAGTCCCTGAGTTAAGTGGCTCCGAAGCTCAGTGGCTCCGCGGCCCCCTGGTCCTCAGATCCGAGTGGCCGTACGTGATCTTTTGGCGAGAACAGATTCGCAAGCCATGGGAACGGATGTGCTGAGTTGTGTAACACTGCTGGGGGTAATGTTGCAAAAAATGTTTCCGGTACTTATTAGGGAATTTAGTACTTTAAATGCTTTTAGCGTAAAGTATCTGCTTATTTATGCAGGGTGGTGTTTGTACAATAAATTCATGTGCCTAGGTAAGTACGTGGTGGTACAGTACGCCGCACTGCATGAAACAAGAAAACTGACTGTTCTAGAACGCATTGTTGTTTGTAGAAAATGTTGTCGTTGAGTTTGTTTTTTGTTTGTATATTTTGAACTGGGATAGGTGATCTGTTTTTTTTTTCGGTACGGATCCACAGTCCATGTGTCAAGCTATCGTGTCAACTTATGCTTTCCTATAAACTTACTTACTGTATTAATGAAAATAAAAAATGAACTATTTAATTATTATATTTAATTTAAGTTTTTTGTCCGCGGATTGGCGACAATCCATCACAAATCGAGAAAGCACGTTAAGCCGTTGATCTCAGCTGTCATTTGTAGATCTCTGGCAGTCGTTACGTGTAATCAGAAGCCCGTAAGTCTGACAACAAGACTTACAAAGGTATATCTTATTACGTAGTAACTGTGTTGTGACGGTTAGATGGTAGTCGCTCTGTGTAAACTGCTGGTATTAAGCTGCATCCGGTTAGACTGGAATACCTCAAAATACTTGGGAAAAGGCTAGACAGATTATATTCTTTCTTTCTTTTTCTTTTTTTAAAAAACGTTGCCCCCCACTAGGAATTTTTCCTGTATCGTGGGTGCGTTTACAAACATTTAAACTCACATACACAAACAGCCAGACCCAGAACAACTACCTGTAGGCCATACAAATATTTGTTACGTGCGGGGATCGAACCCGCGACACGCAGCGCAGCAGCCAATCGCTCAGCCACTACGCCAACCGTGTCGTCAATCAATATTAAAAGAGTACTATTATGAACCATGTAAAGTGTATTTCTTACAAATAATTATATTTGATTCGAACTTATTTAGTCATGCCGCATTGCCTACTAAGGTATTATACGCTTACATGACAATTAGCCACCTGTGACATTTGCACAAGCATCTCTACGTAGGCAGAGGTAGGTATAGCCAGGACCAGTCATTATCTTTTACAAAATGGTTATCTATACAACATAATAAAATTGAAGTGTCTGTATGTACTCGTAATGTCAAATAACTGTCGCAGCTGTTTACTAAGTGCATATGAAAGTTTATACGGTAGTTATACCAAAAACTGTTTTTTTTTACGTTTTGTCTGTCGGCCTGTCTGTCTATTAGTTTCAGGTAATATCCGAAAAGGCTGGGCAGATAGCTGATGTGCCAAGGATTAACTTATGGTACTTTAATTTTAAGTTTTAGGTTAAAGTGCAAGAAAATAAAATTCCATAAATAAAATAAATTCCATGAAATTCCACGCGATCAAAGTCGCGAGCACAGCTAGTTCTGATATAAATGCCTAAATTGAACTAGTGATTGTACTGCTATTCTAGAGATCAATCCTTGTTTGATTCTTGGATTTCAATATTGGGTTTTCTATCTAAAATTTCTTAGTAACTGCCCGGTGTCTGGATTTGGGCATGGTCAGTGGCAATAGGCTCGCCCCCTATTACATAGGACTTAAACATATAATGCGGAATATCAGTGTACTAGTTACGTCCCTGCATAACCCTTGGAAATGCAGTCGTGATGTTATGCTTATGTAAATGAGTTCATTTAGTCTAGCAGAAAGCAAAGCTCAAGTTGTGTGTAGATCGGTTGTCATGTTATGGGTATGTGATATGGAGGAACAAGGATCATCTTGTGAGGAAAGATTAAGTATGAATGTGGAGGGTGAAAACAGTAGGGGAAGGCCAGAGAAACGATGGATGGATTGTGTCAAAGAATATGTGGCTAGAAAGGTGATTATTGAGATGACGGCAATTATAGAGATGTGTGGTAGAATTTATTTTTTGCTAATGTCTTCTACATGCTGCGTGTACCCGAAATAAATTGGGTAGGTGTGGCTTTAGGTATCATGGAGTACAGAAAGAAGGTAAATGGAAAAACGCTTAATGGTTTACTACTTGAAAAATGTTATTATACTCTAGGTGAATTTCTTAATGACGAATCTCTGTAATTTTATAATATTGACATTTTTACTTATACTTGACATTTTTAATATATTTTTACTTAATTCATTTTTAAATTAATCTTTTGAATTGATTATCAATTTAAATTTTGTCGAAATTTCGCTTGCTTTGTATAATTATATTATGACGAATTTATATTTTAATTTAAGAGTATAATATTATTTTTTTCTTAATAATTTGTATGTCAATTGGCAAAACATTGTACATAATGTCTACATAATTTTTGAACATATTGTATATAATTGTCACCTGTGTTTACGAATAAATGATTCTGATTCTGAAGGTAGTTATGGATTTTTGTATACACAAATATTCAACTTCTTTTTCTTTGTTTTTATGCTTAAGGGACTAACACACACACACTTACACTTATTCAGCTCCATTCAGCTTTCGTCCAAACCAAAAACACCAGTTTACAAAACTGGTGTTTTGTTTGATATGCGTACGCGTCCGTTCAACTGAAAGCATATCGTTGTTTCTAAATCGTGTGCCTAAATGTTACAGGGCCAAAGTAAGAATTTATTCGCACATATCTAGTATCTTCACGAAACTACAACACAGGAAGTCGCCCAGTGAACCGTGATATGATTATGACTTGTCTTAGGGAAATGTAGTTCAAAGAAAGTTTAGAAAACAGAAAATTTATTGCAATTTTGTAAAATAAATACAATTAAAATCCTTAAAATAATTGTACAAAACGAAACAAAATACAACAATTCTTATGACCTAAGCTTCTAATTAATTCAATAAATTATTCGTTATATCCTAAAATACTTTGTACGAATTTTCATAGTTATAAAACAATGCGATGTCGTAAAACTACACTTAAAACTAAAGCTATTTACAATTCTTGTACTAGTCTAATAATCTCACTTTGGTAAACTGTGGTTAATGAGTTTCTTCTCTTACAGTAAAACCTAAATTATTATTTACCTACTTATTCTAAAGAAAAACTGGAAAATCGTGTTTAAATGTACGACGGACACATAAAAATATATTCTTCACTCACAAAGGTTAATCGCAAAAAGAATTCAAAACCGTTGAATCAATTTGGAATTAACAGAATTATTTAGAATTTAAATTACATTTAAACAACGTTTGAAAAATAGATTCTTGAACTTTACACTCGTTACATATCACACGCATACAGTCACACACACACACACACACACATAATATTAAGTATACCTATCAATAACAAGCTAGTGAACACATACAAAAACATGTTTAATTTATTGAGGTGCAATCTATAGTGTATTGATTAAAACAAATGAAGAAAGCAAAACACAGCATACACATTATTACATAATATAAAGGGAGGTTTTTTTTATAAAATGTTTTTTACTTAGTAAACAAAAATTTAAAAGTGGGTTGTATGGTAGGAATAAGACTGGAATGAGTTGAAAAAGTGTATATGAAGTTTAACACGTTGTCGACCTATGAAACAAATACAATCAATGTCATGCATGACTGAGTGGTTACACAGAAAATTATAAACGCAAAGAAATTTAATTGGCAAGTCATACCACGTAAACTCACAATGCCATGTAACACAAATTACTTGCAAGTAACTCAACAAATTCCATCTAAAGAGACGTGTAAACGTTTACACACAAACAAGTGTACATTTCTCGAAGGTAATACCTACGTACAAAGTCAAAATCAACGCCACTTGGTATTCTGCGCATTGCTGTTGCATTATACATAAGGACATGATTCGGGCGACGAGACATTAGTTCAACGTCGTCTGCGAGATGCATACAAAGTGTTCCATGACACTTGTATGAGAAGATATATGACTGTGACGTCGGCACCTTTGGACAACCCGCGCAAAACTGCCTTTAAAGTATCTTCTATGCAAACTGCGCACTTGATGGTCGATATACAGCTGTCGTAGGCGCATCTTATTAAGATTTTATCTTGCACTTGGAAGAATAGTATGGGAAAATTTTCTATGCATGGGATTTTAATACTTATCGGCTTTACTAAAATTGTGTTACACACTTCATCGGCTTACCATACACTGCAAAAAGCTCTTGAGAATGTATCTATATTTATTAGATTTGAATAAACCTTAAAGGCTACATGATAAATACGATTTTAATCACTTTTGTTTATCAAGGGGGTTTTAAGTTCGACTGTCTACAACCACGTGCTCAAGCGAAATATTTGCTTCACTAAAATAATTTAAAAAATATCCCCAAACGATTGCAATTTATCCAAAACCTAATATTTCACAAATTTTCCTTTCAAACCATAAAAAAAACTATTTCATTCACGTTGCTCTGATTTGATCTCGTGTTGCCAGTTCTCCGGGGCCACAGACCGGTTCCCCTCTTCATTACTGACACACGGTACCTACCGAGAAACGGGAGCACCTACAATTCGCACAGTACGCCAGTGCCACTACGTTACAAGGTTCAAGTATAGTCTAGTGCACGTCGTTGGTAACACCGACCTTGAGCTGACCTAGCGATGTACAGGATATACGTGGTTTCAATAGAACACGATTCCTGCTTATACTGATTTTGTTACCGCTCACTTGCGGCCGACTGTACGCTCTTAACATTTTAAATGAGATACCTCGAAAAAAATCAATGGCTTCGTGGTAAGACTGATATCTCAATCTTCGTTTACAATGTGGGAATTGGATGAGGAAAAAATCAGTTGGAATGTGGTTTAATTTTGATAAATTGTGTAAAGTCTTAAGAAGATGTTAGCCAATTTATATCGACCAAATACAAATCGTTTTGTCTAGTTGGCTATTAACCTATTAGGCCCACAACACACTCAATCATTACTGACATTGTTAACGAAACTAAAAAACAGAAGAACACACATTTATCTCTCAAAAGCGACAAATCTTCTATAAAAAATAGAACACTTTTTCAAACGGATGTCAAAGAAAAGAATCAAAAGACGTTTTGAAAAAAGTCTGGCATCCCATGCCGCATATTTGTAAAACGTTAACCAACGCCCTACATCACTGAGAACGATTAGTGCCGTCTACCGGATTTAGCTACGACTATGTCATTAGATCAGCCACTTCCCTAATCCATACAATTTAACATCGCATACCCAGACCAACAACACTCTATCCCTTTTAGATTGTGCGCCAAAGAAAGAGATGCAAGAATTTCTCTTTGACGTAAATATGTGAGGATGATGGTGTTACCGGAACAGTCGTTAGATCAATCGGCGTGGCGCTACATGGGGAACAGACCAGCATTTGTCACCGGACCACCGGCGCCGCCGTATTTATAGCGACGCCTGCGCAACCCGTGGGCGGCGACATATCCACGACACATATTAAAGACAATAGTTAAAATATAACAACAATCTACATAATTACCCTTGATTCCCTCACGATAGCCTTATGTTAACTAATACTGTTTTTACATTATGTACACTACATCGTATTGTACTTCAATTTAACGCCTACTTAGCCGAAATTACTTTTATCTAGAAACACTACATAATTATTTACACCAATAGTCTCTTCTATGGCAGTATCCTTATGATTTAGTTCTTTAATATATACACTTTTAACTATTAGAAGTAATCTTCTATCACGTAACGAAGCTGTAACTGGACACACATATCAACAGTATTATCCCGGATATTTGGACAAAGTTCGCAGCACTAACCGTCGGCACTTCTTCTACGGGGAGATTCTTATTTTTCTCTCCATGTCTATCATGGTTCTTTGTATGATTTTTCATCTTATGATAGCATAGCCTCTCCAGATTGTTTTGCATTCTTGGACAGTCGTAGTCATTGCCGTCGCATTGGCAGGCTGTTAGCGCCGCCGCTTTGTCCTGCTTTCTTAGGATTTCTATAGAGTTGAGGCACTTGTTAGAGCACTTTCGGCCTCTGAACATGGACCGGCAGAGCCTGTGGTAGTAATGTAGGGCGGTGGCACACTGTGCGTCGGCAAGGCAGATTAGTTGTGACAAGCTACACGATGAGGTGGCGTTGGCTGCGCCCTTCAGGACTTGCGGTCGACAGATGTCGATACGTTGTTTTGCCTCCGAACAATACTCGTCTTCACATTCACACTGTAACAAAGGAAAATTAAATTAATATTTAGTGTGAAGAACTAATAGGATGGCTTAAGACATACCGTTAAAACAGGGTGAATAGAAACGCAGAGGTGAATAGAAACAAACTATAAATGGAATTTTCCTGATTCATTATTATTAGTTACTGACTAATTATAGAAATTTTTCATTATAATTCATTGACAAAAATAAAATTCTTGAAGGCAATTCTTGTATTCTTGTACAATGTGTAATTTACGTAAACATCCCCTTCAATCTCTTGTTTCTATTCACGCCTGTGTTTCTTTTGACCCAGTTTTACGGTACATTGGAATTACGAGGGAAATATTACAAATTCGATGGTAAAATACTACTGGTGCCGATTCTGTTGTGCACAATCTAAACTTAATTTAAGCTATTTTTTCGCTCTAACAAACAGAAAGCTATGGACATAATATTAGAGCTGTTAATTTTACTTAAGCCTAAACTTCCATACACATAATTATATCGTTGTACTATAAAGAACTTCATAATTCCATGTATGCGGTTGCCAAATCAGAACACATAGACTAAAAACCATCCAAAAGCATTTTTTTTCAAGTAGGGAGTTTCCAGGCATTGGTAAACTAAATTTACATCTCTCTTACGTAGTTCTCATCTGTCGCCATCTCTTTCTCGAACTGACTGTCAGTAAGCGGTGTCAATTATCTAATTTTAGTTTTGTTATGAACAAGAGAATTGGCGTCATTACCGTAGTTCAGTTATGTGACTTGGAGATTTCCTTTCTCCACTAAGTTATAACTATGATACAGATAGAGAATCTCATAAATACAAAGGAAACATAATATGTATCAGTAGGTGTTTCTATCAAATATTTTAACCTACATACCCAACACTTTCCATTCACAAACTGCATCCGAGATTATAAAAGAAACACGTTATGTGAAAGAAAATCTATTAATAATTCAATGTAATAAAGTTTTAGGAAAACTCGTAAATCCTCGCGGTCCATGGCGCATAATAATAACGTTGTAGAACGTAAAATACATTTTACGACACCAAACATTCCGGAATCTATCCACTATCAAAACATGGCGTGATTTGTGAAATTTATAACTCGACACGGATTAATCGAATACTAAACTCAGCTTACATAGATAGCCCATTAGTTCAGCTTACTGAAATTGATAAAGAGATTATTCCAAGGCTTTTAAAACAAATGACTGTGCATTGAAATGGCCTACAATAACACTACAGTTTAAAAGAACAAACGAAGGATCGCAGAACACATAAGAATGCACTCATGAATACCGTATAAAATCGCAGTCTCGCTCGGGACGAAGAGAAACGACCTCGGAAATTGGCAGTTGCTTCGTTAAGATGCAACAATCGGTTACGCTCTCAAATTTAAGGTCAATTTACCGGATATCTAGCGCAGATTAATGAAGGCACGGCCGCCCGTCTTACGCTTAGTTTTTTTGTGAGAACGCAGCAACACCTGCGCAAGAGTCGACGCTGCGGTAGGTCCCGATCAAGACGTCAAATCTCAAGGCTGTGCGCGGCCGCTCCTTTGCTCTGGCTTTCGATATACATTGCCCAACGTGGAACTCGTAATCACACTCGCAACTACGATATAATTAAAGAGTCGACCGGTTTAAGTTCAAATTGCTGCTTTATCTATGCATAGTACTGACCAAGTAGAGAGTATGTTAACGATAACACTTACAATAAACGCACCTGCTCTATGTAAAGTGTAACAGCAAAGTTAATGGACATTTAATACGATAGTAGAGTCAGATAGTATGAAAGTACTTAGTCTTTAAAATTCGTGTGCAAGATGTAAATAAGTTCGAATATGGTGTAATGTGTTCAGTAATTTAGTGCGAGGAAGCACCTGCGCGTCTGGGAGGTCCGCGAGTGGCAGATAGGGCTTTTTGTTGATACAATTGCGAACGGTGGTACAATTTTATTACTACGTTGACTGAAATATATGACACAATGGGCTGTAGGTACTTGTATTTGTCAAAGGTCAAAATGGAAAAGTAAAAAAAAGTAACGGCGTTATTATTTTGAAACGATTATTGGTTGACTTTTTTCACATGTGTGCTACTGCACTCATCCAGGAAAACAGAAACTTACGCAAGAATGTTAGACATCTTTATGAGACAAGAACATTTCATCTTGCATTTCAAGTAGGTATATTCCTAAAACTAAAGTTACCAGACGCAAATAATTAGCTCTACTGAACAATCTTACGGCAGTTACATAGTGCTAATAATCATTTACAATGTTGTTTTAAACAAAGTGTTCATATTGAAGATTAAACAAAGATGTGGTTGTAATAAAACGATTTACTCTTCGTAAATAATTATATTTAATTATTATACCGTTGGCAGTCTCTTGATTACCTGAAAATTGTTTTACAGCCGTTAAATTATGATAAGATGCAGACGTGTCAATAAAATTATTTAATTAGGTGTAGGACACATTTAAGTGCATATTCAGTGCAAATTGCCTGTGTTACTTCGTGTACCTAATTTATTCAAGTTTTATTTACTAGAAATGATGCTCTTCTATCGTTTTCAGCTTCATAATGTATGTACTTCTGAGCGTGATTGAATCAAGCAGTGTTAATGATATTTTTACTTGAAAATTGTGAGCGAAAATCACCCCGATATTAGATACTCACTGCAACTGCACCTCCAAGTACCTATATTTAGATCACATTTCCAGACAGCATCATGATACACTCTCTCTTTACATCAGTATCTGCTAGCTGTCTCACTGTTGCAGTGCATTAGCACCACTTGAGACCACATGTGGCAGTGACGTGTTAATTGAAAGATCAAAATTGTGCATAAACAGTAGGTAGGTACCAGGTTGCGCTGCCTACTTGTCAAGTACCTACGCAGACATCGATATTGGAGTTGACTTGAACGGGAGCGGGTCTAGAATTATTCGAAGATTTAAAGAAGACGTGTTTATTTCGTACTTCTTTTATTTCTGAGAGGGGAAATTCTGTTGGCTCTGAATCACCACATACGAACGAAAATCGACGGACGTGTGCTAGATCATAATATCAAAGATATCCGCGCGATTAACGTATGGGTCGGGTAGCCCACAACGCCCGTCTAGTCTGAAGATGGTCCATTCAAAAGGTAGAATGAAGCATGAGGTACCTGTTCCTGTTCTCATTCCCTTACATTATTATTTCCTTTTCTGACTAATTATGCTGTTCTCGACTGTTGAATTTTCTATTCCAGGAGAACAATTATCTGCGCAGTCTTTCAAAATTTTGAACTCAGTGAATTACCTTTAAATTTTTAATTCAACCTAGTTAAATGAATGTAAGTAAATAAATAAATCACTTAAATGTATCTATCACAATAATGTGCACCTTCTTCCACAGATGAGGTACAAACAAGAAGGTTACACAGCTGCATCTAACCTGAGCCGTAATTTTCTGCCACCGGCAACCACGAAACGTTTCACACGTCCAGTATACAAACATTCAATAAAGTTTGTGGAAACAATAATAAAGCCAGAAGTACGCCCGCTCTGTTTATCACGTTCACGTGCCCCACCACGTGAATGATTCGCCAGCACTCTTCACACATTTATACCCAGTTTAGAATCATGAAATCTTTATAGCCCACATTAAGAAGGATGCAAAGATGGCGTTAGAATATTCGGTATAAAATAGCGGTTAAGTTTTGTAAATGGTTTTCGGTACATTTATTTAATTCGGTCTTGTGACTGTAGTTTTTGCTTTGGTTTCGTAATTAGCAGTCTATGAATCCCTTCACATAGATATCGGGCACGAGTTGATCAGTATTAGCAAACAACTGAATAGTCGCTGTAATAATATTTTCAGATTGCAATGATTGTTTCCAAAATATTATATTAATAGATTTTCAACACACATATTGTTACACACTTTTTCTTTCATATCCAAGAAAGAGCATGAAATTTAAATGTGCGCATACGATGATACGCGTACACAATCATTTTTGTTTGACAGCAGTCGTTGGCGCACCGAATTGTTACTTGGTTCAGCGAGAGACTAGCTAGGTACCAAGTTAGTTTACGAACGAGGTCGTCAACCGCGACCCTCAACGTTTCTTCGTGTCGGACAAATCTGCCCACAACGTCTAAATTAGATTTTATTGCGGGCGTCTGCTGCGTGCACCTACCAGCACTAAGTAAGCAAGACCTCTTTTCTCCCACGATGGTTAACTAACAACGGCTCATAAGTTACTGGTCGTATCCCCAATTGAGCGAAGCGTAAGCTGTAAACAGCTGTTATGAGGAATTATTGTGACAAGTCTGAACTCTGAATAATCAATCTGAATAGATACACGCTGTAGTTTATAAATAGATGATGATTGCAGTTAAGAATTGGCTGTTTAGATGATAGATTTATTGGACAGCGAGTTCACTTTCAACCCGGAGAATGAAACAATTGAACTTGAAGCATGTAAGTACTTAAATGATTCTATTGAGCCAACAATGCTACTGTCCGGGCCTTCGTATCCACTTTTGAACATCGTCAAGTACATACGCCAGTATATCAAGCTATCCCAAACAGTAAAATTTTCCCAATTAAACATGAACCTTACACTTTTGTAATAAAGTTGAAAAACTATCAAAGAAATTTGACAGATTGGGGTAGCTTGAAGTACTAGCCTCTGTACCTAAACCAAGAAAACGTGATGAAATTATGTTCGAAGTTCGATTCACCCTTATTTTAAAACAGTACTTTGTAATGATAAAATATGTGTGTTGGTTTAACATTATATGCCTATTCTTGCACTAAGGATTATGTCATACAATTATATTACGCGAACTTGCACTTTCTAATACAATTTCAGTGCAAGTAACACGTCAGTGAAGATATTCTTTGAACAATGCTCCATTACTAGACTCAGTGAATGAAGCCATTTAGTGTCGGATACATATTCAAGAATATTATTAGATTGCATATGGCTGAACATACCAACTCGTATTTGCGAGTCTAGATACAGGGTAATAAGATTATTAATGGAGATCCGTTTGATCTATGGTTTCCTTATGGACGTTTTGGTTTGTAGAGTATCATATCGGCTACGGATGAATAAACGGTTATATCTATAAAACGGGATAAGGATAAAGGTCAGAATGTGTGCCTACAGAAAACGAGAGACCATTGATGTTATGTTTTGTTGCACCCAATTTAGATGTAAAAGTTTCCTGACAACATCGCATTAAATATACATCAGTATACGTTTAGGGTATACTAGTACTACAAGTAGTAAGAAATCTCTTTGTATTTAAATTGCAAGATAAACAGTGCCTGAATTGTGCAAGCTGTGTCCATCAGGGTTTTGAACAAAATCCAATTTCCAAGTCAAAACATCATCATGATCATCATCTGCGTAGCCTTTTACCAACTATGCTGGGGTCGGCTTTCAGTGTACCCGGAAGCAGCTGATGAGGACCAGTATTTAACATGAAGCGACTGCCTATCTGACATCCACAACCCAGTTACTGGGCAATACCCTGCGGTAAGACTGGTTGTCAGACTTTCGGGCTCCTGACTACCCGTAACGACTGTCAAAGATCTACAAATGACAGTCAAATCATACAGCAGGACTGATCTGTGTGTCAAAGAGCTATCCAAACAGCCACAGGCTTCATATATAACTTCCTACTCTTCACGTCTATGCTTATAATAATGCGTGTTTACATCCGTTGGACGGCTAACTTGTCACTACATACATAATCGTTAAATCTTTCAATGTTAATGTTGGACATCCGCCAAAGTATCTCGAGCAATCTTGGGTTAATTCACTTTCCACCTTAGATATAAATGTATTTTTATGTTACATACATAAATTATAATGAGGTGTCTAAATATTTGCATAGCTAAAATAAATAAAATTTTACATCCCTGCCGTCTTTTACCATTGGCTTTATCCTTCTTCTATCATGGCTGAGATGATTTATTTAATCAATGAAGCGTTCATTAATTTGGAATCGTAAAGATTCTTCGTATTCTGGGACCTTTAGCGTTTACCTAAACTTAATGTGACATAATTTTTATCTGCCGTAGTGGGTTGAACATTATAATATTAGGCTGCAGTTGAATCTTGAGATATAAGACTTGGAACCACGGAAACTATCCAGTTAGGATTTCCCCTGCCTACAGTAAATACTCAACTTACATTCATAAGCTCCTTCCCCTCTTCCGTAGACGTCAAGGCTATCAGCGCATTCCCACACTCTCTGGGACACATGCTAGACTCCGTGGGTTCAGCCAGCACAGCTTCGCACATCATCATGTAGTTGCCCAGCGCGGCGCCGCAGCCGGTGCGGTAGGCGCAGCGCGTGCGCGCCTCGTTGCACGACATCGCGCCGCCGACCGCTGCGCACGCGGCCAGCAACGCCGCTACCAACCACATCACCTGCAAAAAAGATTGACGTGTTTATTGTCGATTTTAAACATTTTACCATACATTTTTTTGGGCTTGAGGCCAATCAGCGTTCAATTTATCCCAAAAACGCTGTATTGGAACTGTTTTAGGCCTTATCGAATGCAAGGCCCATAAAGATAGCACCGATGAGTTAATTTAGCTATAAAAACCTTCATACCAAGGGCTATCTACCCGTAGAAAGTCTGCTGTAAATCCTTATTAAATGTTTCTATTGGCCCATTATGGAATTACTTTGAAACCCGACGTTCTTCAAACCAAAGAAAGTAACAAATCCAGAGAGATTATTATTTCTTGTAAATTGCTGTTATAAAAGCAGCAGTTTTACAGTCTAAACAAGCTCTATACACAACACGAACAACAAACTAAATTAAGCTTACAACTTAAGTTGCACTTGAAATGCAAATTTCGCTTTACAAAGTATTGTATACAATGTATCAATAATGAAGCCGTATCCGACTTCAAGTTAGTGTTTCTCTGCGTTCCCTCGAGATCTTTCGGTAACTCTCGGGATCTCTCGGGTAATCTCGCGCTTACCCGGGCATGTTCTTGGAAGAGCCAAGCCGCTCAGTAAACAAACAGAATCGCGTCACGTCCACTCGTCACTCGCTACTAACTTACACGTTTACCGTAACATTGAGTTAGGGTTGGCATTTAGTTGGTCTATTATCAGGCCATAAGAGTAAACACCTACGTCTATACTTGGACTTTTAATCGTATTTAATAACTTGGCAGTTACCAGTACCAGATACCAGTTTCTGACAAAAAAGGTAGTGAAAAAAGTATGAGCAAATTTAATTTGATTTAATTTTAATATAATAACTAAAATATTAAAACACACTTTATTATTATAACTAAGTTAAACAAGAAGTAATGACTAATTTATTCTTTTTAAGTAAAAGTTCATAACTAAAGTGTTGTTTTGTTGTACGTATGATTGAAAAGTTTAACAATTATTAGCAAAATATTACTATTTATTATTTCCACAAATTAAAAGAAGTTATTTAGTAGCATGTAGTATGGCGGCATTACTTCGATTTGACCTGTCAAGTTACTAAATATTTTTAAAACTCGATGCTGATTTGAAAAACCCGAGAGAGCAGTGAAAATTATGCGCGATATGAAAACAATATTTCAAACTTTAATGATAAAAAAGTACTCAAGTATCTTTACTCTATCTCGAGATGAAAATTACATTTTTTTCTTAAACTTTTGACACCCCTAATATTCAGAGACAAGAGTATAAGGTCGTCGTCCGCCGAAGAGTTCCCGATGCAAAAAGAAAACAAACTGACAACTTAAGATGTCCACCACTACGGCGCAAGAGCGAGTGTAACATTACAATAGCAATTGTTACCTGCGTTAAAACATCGACCTTATTTACATACAAATAAAGACTACGCCGCAGTAGCTACAGATAAACGGCGTACCCTATACGTGAGCTGTTTACTTTAGTAATTCAATTATATAATAGAATTACAATCAAGCCCAATATTTGAGGAGTACTTAGCGTGTAGTTTTTGAGAGGGGGCACATGCTTAGGTTTAATTTAAATTAAAAAAGGAAGTCATGGGGACTGTTGTCAAGAGTGAAAACTTAAATCTTCTCAGTATAACTTTGTTTTTCGACACATGTCACATTATGCTAATGTTAAAATGTATGATAGGTTCGCGAACCCAAAAATGTTGCCCCTACCAAAAATTGCTAATAGCGGCTTAAGATCTGTGATCCGAATCCCATGCATCACATCCAGACGCCCGCACGAATGCTTGACGTAATCGTAAAGTAAACGAACATAGCATTCACATTTGCGAGAGACAATATAATATGCCAATACATTCAGTAGAAGGCTAATATAAAAATAGAGAAGAAAATATAACCTCTATTAACCTAAGTCCATGGTGGAGGGCGAATATTATCAATCTCCTTTGACTAAGTTATCCTATTTCTGTATAAATGGCTAAAATAAAACCTTTCCCATTTGAGGCGGGATGCTAAATTTAAGGTGTTTGCTACGCTCCTCCTACATTATTATCTTATTTGCATAAGTTGACAAAGTTAGACCTATTGACCTAGGTGTAACCAGTTTTGAATTTGCTTCGCTCTACTTAAGATGTAACCCCCTGAAAAAAAATTGATCGAGTTTACGTTACGTTTACTTTAAGCGTTCATGCTTTACACACTACTGTCCACGTCTTACACTGATCATGTGACACCGTTTCTTTGCGTCGATGTTTATGCAACGCCTCAAACCCGCTCGACCAGAGATACCAGAATGGAACTGTCGTTGCCTTAATAGTATCATTATAGCACACGATTCGTGCAGTTGAAACTGGAAAGCGCATTTCAAAACACAGGACAATTCTAGGTAGGAGATTGTGTACGTGAGATGACAAGAACTAATGGACCGGCCACGTTGAGATAAAATCAAACGTCAATATAACACAAACCGAGTCGTGAAACTTGTAGTCGTGAACTCGTGACGGCTAACCCAACACAATATCTTTGACACCAAACTTGGGCCAACGTGGTAAACATTATCTAAATCGAAATCCGAGAAAGGCATCGCTGCGACATTTCTAGAGTCGTAATCCAAACGGCGAGCGGTTAGCGGGCAAGTGTGAAAAGCGCTTAGTAATTGCTCGCACTCAGTCAACAAACTCGGCTGGCCAGCAACACACGTAAAAATGTTCCTGGATATACTCCAACATGGCGTATGTGGGTGCGTAAATTATGGCGGCTAAATCCTTATCTAAAAGTTGGCATTGACAAGTTTATAGAACATGGAGTTTTTAATGGCTCTATCAAGGTTTTAACCACGCAGTTCAATGTCAAGACTGCCTCGTTGGTCTATAGTCAAATGCGCTACTGATAAGCATGAGGTCAGTAGTCAAAGTGTCAGTAAGATTTTCCTCAATAGTAGAATTTCTCAATAGCAAGAAATTCGAGATGGAAAATATTGATATGTGCCCGGTTGATGGTAAGAGGATCGCCCCGATTACATGGTACTTAAATATAACTGGCGAAATCTGGGTGTACTATCGGTATACCTCTGCCTAACCCTTTGAAGATTACAGGCGTGATGTCCTGTTATGTTCAATATCAAGTAGGTACTTATACGAGATGTATTATTGCTGTAAACATTTTTCAATATCCTATTAAGTCTCAATACAAACATAAATTAGCTAAAAGAATGCACTCGGACGTTTAAGCATAAACGTAGCATAACTAAATAAATTATGATGTAGTGCGGCTGCGGCTGCGCGCGCGCGGCTCTAACCTGAAACACAAACAAGTCGTGTTCCCGCTCAGCTCATTATTACATGTCGTTAGGCGCCAACTACGAGGACAAATAGCTACCGAACATGTTCACAGACCATACTTGCATGCTTTTGGAATATTAGTTTACGAGAAATTCCGTAAAGAGCTAATTTTGTTGGGTCTCCGTTTTTGCCTGGTCTAAATCCTTTTGGCTGGCAATACACATTCCTTCTAGAGGATTAGGGTATCTCTTTTCCAAAGAGGGTAAAACTTATTCCTAAGCTATTATAACTTAGGCGTACGTGTCCGACGAGTATAGTGGCTCTATATGGCCTGTTGTAAGCCTTTTAAGGTCTTGTTTCTATGTATATCTTTTTGCGCACAATGCGCGCAAAAGTAAGAAATACGGTCTAGATTCCAAACTTAGTTAGACCGCTTCAAACCTGCTAGATTACTGGCAAAGCTGACAGCCTTATGCGTGTTCTTAAGACGATTAACAACTTCTACAATCACCAATTTTCCATAAAGTAAAGCGGTAATGATAATGACTCGAATCCACGGTTCTACTCACTCAATTTCAAGTTCAACCGACACCAGATTTAACGGTAGACGGTAAGTACATTATGATTTATCACCTCTGCTTACAAACTAATGGTACTGAGTATATTCCTCTAAACCAATGTCTATAGTGCTGATTTACGATGCTCGTTTTTATGGAGTCGAATATAGGAGTATAGAATCGTCTCACGACACATTATGTTCGTATATAAATGATAGTATTAAACCGCTTTCTAAAACTTGTACACCTGCGTGGATATTGAATGGTACAAGATGTATTTATAAACAGATATTGGCTATAGAAATGGAAATGATATAATTTCAAGTTTGAGTTACTGAGGAAATTGTTTGCATGAGAAAATTGTTACTCTATCTATATTTTGTTTTAAATTCTTGCAACCAAATTCGCGAAGGGAGTTTTATTAGAATTTGAGATTACTGGCTGAGATACCTCATTCTAGAAGAACTAAACAACAACACATAACATCACGCCTGTAATACCCGACGGGTCAGGCAGAGGCGTACCTATTGTACACCCATATCTTGCCAGTTATGTTATGTTGTTTTCCCATGTAATAAATTCCCATTTATCATGCACAAATCCAGACTCCAGACTGCTACTGAGAAATTCCAAACGTTCTAAAAAAACGATGTTTGCATATTAATTGCTTAAGTGATAAAAGACTAATCATTTCTTAGAAAAATACAACGATTTTCCGCAGTACCCGCAATATAATTGGATAAATAACTTATAATGTAGAGAATACGCATGTACTATTATTGAGTAAGTCGCAAAAAGTGTATCTTCTTGTAACATACACCTAAGATAAAGAAACGTAAGACTGAATGCATACAATGTTATCAACTGACGCGCCATGTTATTCCAACAATGTTACAATTTCCATTTTAATAAAAATCTTGCTGGATTAACATGTCCCATTTGTATGAGAAAAGCATCCGATGTCATCTCTCACGACCTGAATTGAGTGGATACTGTATTACTAGATAACCAGTGGCATACAAAGATACTTAAAAAGGTTAAGTAGGTAGGTAGTCTGAATTAATCTTAAAAACTGGACAAGAAGGAATAGGACTCGGATTCCGTGTCCAAGGTTTGCCCGGCTTCCAGCGGCTTCACTCAAGTGACACGGTGGATGAATTTTAAATTCCGGATTGAAGGACAAGGTTAACTTTGCAGTTAATAATAATCTTCTATTGAGTGTAGACCTGACCTATTCGACCGATATAAATCTGTCAGATACTTCAAGAAATGGCCTATAATTTTCTTATTCCGGATTAAGGGACAAACTTTACTGGTTCTACGGTTCTACATCCAAGTCACTGCTCCAACTGCAGACGTAAGTTTTAGCCGCAAAAACTAACATTAGTGAGATGAAAGTACAAAATAATATTCTTTTATACGTACTGTGACACTATCTAGATGAGGACTGCATTACAAATAAAAGTATTATTAGAGGTATATAAATACTTCCTTAACTACAATAACTCCGATAGCAAGTTGTAAATCATGAAATACTTTACGACACTTTCATTCTTGAATCAACAATAACGCAGTTCAGTGCAAAGTCCTTAACAATTAATTTATTAACGTAAACAACCATTCATTCAACACTTCACACTATCATATAACTGCTCCATTAATACTAAATCAAACTAAACACAAGTTACGCAACATAAAACGAAGTAATTACAAGAAAACAAGTGATTTAGATAAGGTTATCTTGTGTTTCCGAATGTCTGCATTGCGTTATCTGAACGACCAATATTGTTAGACCTCTTAATTGACCCGCGCGAAATTATCTTAGAATGAATAATAGGACACTTGAAGTGTCAAATAAGTTTGGTATTGTTTTAAAGAGATTGGAGTTGTTGCAATCATTGCAGATAATGTTTTTTAACTTAACCAATTCTGTTATAACGGTGTCTCGATTCGTTATTTGTTAGTTAAATCTAGGTCGGCTTGCATCATGTTCATGATGATATACAAAAATCAGCAGTCGTAGATACAAAGTTGATTGGATAGAGGAAAATACACATTTAGCTGAACTGCCGTAGACAAAAAAGAATGATACATGAACGAAACTGAGAATGAACTCTGTCGATACTTGGGAAATTCTCTACCGATTTTGAAATTGTAATAATTTGCCCTCCATGCTTTATGCTCCCGAATCTCATGAGTTGTTCTGTTACTAATGGTTTTACTCACATAATTAACTGCTTCCGAGGAATATTTCGGTACGACAAATCTGTAGCGTGAGCTGCTAAGCTAAGGTAGTCGTGAGTATATTATTGTATTTCGCAGAATATAGTGGCCTACATTCAAACAAGGATCTATTTCTATTGAAAGCGTTTCCTTTCATATGCACAGAAATATACTACGCGTGTCTATACTAAATATTCAAACATGTTCTTAGAATATTCTAGAGAAATGTTGGCCTGATCGATCAAGAGTCATAATACTAATGAGGAGGCTCTCGAATGGCAGCTGTATCAATCGCTTGATTCAGAAAGCAATACTTTTAGACACGGCTCGTATAGCTAGGGGGATCTTGTCTCTGCATCCCTGGCAGCTGAGCAGCTTGGACCCCGTATTTTCTTTTTCTTGACCCAATACCAGTGCTCTACTATTTTAAATGTTTTTATATTAAAATATATAATTATAATAATACTTATTTGAAAAATTGCGAATTAAGGAAATATTTATTGGGGTAGGTGACTTCAGACTCATATTAATTAAGTATAAGTCCAAATTTCCTCACGATGTTTTCTTTCACTGTTGTCAGTAATATGATTAACTTAGAAAGTATATTCATGAATTGAAAAAGTCACTTAGGTACTTACATATTAATAAGCATTTCTTCAATAGCTCTTCTTTTCAAAATAGGTCTATCCGAATGTACGTAGGTGTCCTGAAGCGAATTTCGTGTTACTTAGAATTGTGTTATCTCAATGTCATCGTTTTGTAGACTCTTTAGTAACACTTTAATGAGGTTATCACCATTTATGAGTCACCCGATGAACGCCATTGTTGGCCCTTGGGAGATAAAATTTGTGAAGATACCGGCCGTATCTTTTAATTGTACATAGAAGTGATTGCAAAACTTGAAAATGTTATCCCAGATCACAATCATTCACTGTATAATAATTGTATAACGTTGTGTGATTCTATTTAATTTTAACACTAACTAGAATCTTTAGCTACAAGAGAAGATTAAAATATTTGTGAAACTACTTTCTAGAGTCGAGAATAAACGGGTCTTGGCAAACGAGCATCATCGTGATCACGTCACTGCTTACCATCAGATAGTGGTCAAAAGTGAGTCTTTCATCATTAAAAAAGTCTACAAATCTGTCAGGAACAATGATGTAGTAGGTCCAGTCGACAGCAACTCGGTGACAACACTTTAACACTTTAAACGCCAGGTCACCGACAAACAATATATTTTCTATCGTGTCTCGTTGTCTGGCAGTTAAGGTGTTATACTTGAACTGACCTAGCATAGACTGAAGATTTTAGGATACCACACGAGTTTATGTTGGTTTTGTTACCACTTACGTCTGGCTTCAAACTACCTAAATCTCAGTAACATTTCTTAGTAATAGTGATGTTAAGTCCTACGGTGAATGCGGCTAGCCTTGTTTCAGGGAACACAAGGCAACAAGACACCAATTACAGCCGCATACAATGTAAGAACGCAATGCACGCAGGCGCAAACTACAGGAAATATTCCGCTGCACCGTTGATAGCAAGACTTTTATATGTTCATATAACTGGATGCTCAAATATCCTCACTACTAAGATTTGTATCACGAAAAGTAGGAAGGTTCTACTTATGTTTTATTTTGGGAGTCCCTCAAGGCACATGTCTCTCAGGTTACATGAAAATGTGCAGCCTTTGTTTGCTCTTCCAGTACGATTGTACAGTTATCTGCGTGTCGGTAGTAATGCTCTAACCTAGAGGTAGCCTAGCGTAGTATGGAGTTTAATAAAAGAAGAGCCCAGCTTATGGTATTTTATCACTGACATGAGGTCTAACGTACGTTTCCTAAGATACAGTTAAAGTATTGTGTCAGTTTATGTCCCCCTACATAATTATGAGATAGATTATAAACAATGTAACGTAAAAATCACGAAACTAAAGCCGCACTGAGGCCAATATACTAAGAAACTAAATGAGTACTACTCCACTGATGAGTCCAATTCATAATAATTATCACAAGGTAAAGATAATATAATTATATCACAGAATAATCTCTTGGATTCTAATCCCCTTAGAGATCTGTTCGCAGATGAATGGATGAAGATTGTATTGGCATGTCAAAGGCACAGTGAGACGAAATCACGAAAGTGTTCTTAACTTCTTTATGGTTTTTAACCTCAGCGTTACCTACCAGTAGTAACTATGTATTGAAGATATGTACGAGTATAAACTGTATCTAAAATTATTTTAATTGGTTTCCAACTGTTTTATTTGAAGGAAAATAAATTAGTAAATACTTTAATAGTAACTTTATCAAGCAAGAATAGGAATAAATTAAATTTTTAACATTTACACAGTAAAACATGTGTCAGATATTTAAAACAAACTTTTTTAGTATGAGTACGTGGTCTAAGCTCTACGTCGCGTCGATAAAAACAAAAATTACGAAAATAAGACTCTTGGGAACACCCATTTATTCTCATTCTAGCCTACCAAAGTACAGAGCAAGGGGCAGATCATGCGGGCAATACTAAAGATGTTTTGTTTCACACAAATCTCGTGTTACCAGTATAATAAATCATACAAATCAATGGGGCTCTCAACGAGGCGTAATCCTAAGCTGCGTCTGAATATATTCGCAGGATTCAGCTCTTATTACTTCGCGAGGTTGATGACTCAGATGCAGGAGCTAATACAGTATTGGATTTGAAGAGTGAATGCCTTCAAGCAAAAGATTACGAGCCATGTGAATGAAGCAGATAAGTATTTAATTAATGCACTTCGTAATAAGAAGATATCATATGACAAACTGCCGATACTATGTCACTTGGTGTAAGTAATGTTTGATAGTTAAAGTCATGAGAATAATTAGTTAAGACTTTATATTGCTCACACTTCTTCTCAGTTGGAATTAGAAGAATGAATCCATTGTCCCACTTTTAGTAAAAGAAAATCCATTTCAACGTGGCAATGCCGTCAGTCTTTTAGGTTATTTACCAGTCGACAGCGATGAGAATGAGTTTTTTGACGCCTTATTATAATTAACTGTTAAGTTTATTAAGTCAGGATGAATCATTGCTTTTTTTATTATATTTATTCTATATGTGTATATAAGTAGTGAAGATAAGTATTATCCACAAGAAAATATTAATATTAATGCTATCCTTACAGGGATTATCCCACCTCACACTGAATCAGTTAAAAAACATAGTTTGTTCACGAACGGAAGCAAACTGATTGGCTCCAATCCAAAGGACGTCCGGCTCAACACCACTTGAGCTCTTGTTTTTGCAGAACGGTCAAACGAAAAACATATCACTTTACATGAAAGTGTTCTTGTAACAGACATACAAACAAAAGACTCTGATAGCTTCACAAAAACGAAACATGACATTTGGAAATAATACTTAATCTTGGCAAAAAGTCTAAGCCAGCGCCTTACTCAAAAATTGCATAACCATCTATAAAAGAACATCTTAATTCTTATGTCACGCAGGTAACATCGCTTGATCTCTCTCTTCCAAAGGACAAGGTAAAAAGAGAACACAAAAAAATGAACAGTAGCAAGTAAAAAAGGGCAAGTCAAAAGGGCCGCAGGTAGCAACTCTTAACACTTTATTATAATTGTCTAGTTGTGCGTTCAAATAGAATACATTAGCCTTCATTTCGGATTTTAAGAAGATATCAATTTTATTGTTCCCTATACTTCTTAAACTAAGTATCCGAAAGAAATAAAGAAAGGTTTACAATGCCCCAAAACATATTACAAGAGTAAGACTTTAAACTGCAGTTATCTACTGATCATATATATTGAATTGTTGACTGTGTTGAAAAATGGTTGGACTGGCGACTGCCGTCTCATAAAACAGATGTCAATTTCGAGTCTTCTCCGGAATCTACAAATTCATGGGTTCAGATGTAAGGACACGCCATGCTGCTCATAAATCATTAAAAAGGTCGGTTTGGGAGACAAATTAAGACATGTGGCTTGCAGCTGCAAGGGTCCGAATAGTAAATGCGCAGTTCACATTTTTTTGTTTCCAAACATCGAAATAAATATGGCCGTTCTAATTCAAGTATGGAGTGGAGATCATTCGCACGCGTGACCAAAAGGAAAACAACGTTTGAATATAACGCGATCGGTTTTGGTAACGAAGCCGATAAAACGGTCGTAACCGTTCAAACGTGTTACCGTTTCGCAACGAGACACCTCGTAAATGTTTTGTTGGTCCTTTCAATTTTTCACTTAACTTATTTTCTTATACATTTTAATATAAGAACAAAGGCGTCAATAAAAAACTTATTTAGGTTTACATTCAATATAATGAAGTATAAAGTAAACGTTTGATTTGAATCGTATCGCATAATCGCTAACAAAAATGACGAAGAGCATAAAATACTGAAAAAACTACTGTTCACTTCCTTTAGATACGAATGCGTCTCCATTATAGAAGCCCCTGCACAAACAAACGTCCATATTACTTCCATCTAATCACGTGCATTATAAGAGGTGCTTCATGTCATATCATGTCACTATCAAATTATATTTAAACAAACACAAGAAGAGAAGAAAGGTATTGTGTGTATATCGTAGATAACGCACGTCGGTAACATGATATTCTTGAAACCGAGTCATTCACAGTTAATTACGAAGGTAAACATAGATTAGAAACAACTGATGCTGCTGAAGTTATCCAATTTCTCGCTTCGTGAAAAGAAAATAAACATTTGGGAAGAAATCTTTGCCAAAGCTGGATAATTCCCCGTTCATTTGTTTAGTTTGTATACTCAGCCCACAACTCAATTTATTGGAGGATGTAAGTCAAATATTAAAGAATAGTGGTTCTGGAAGTACTTAGATTGAGCCAAAAAAGTTCAGCGTATTATGAAAATAATTATATTGCCTGGAAATTCAATCCAGAACTGGGTGCATCTTTATCACTAGCTGGCTTATAATTTAGACCAATGTATACAAAAGATTTAAGCATTAGCTTCCAATTAAACACGTATAAATCGTGTTTTGAACCATTTGTATTATTTGAAAGTAAAACGTGTCGCCATGAGATCATCAGCATGGTAATTGATTGGATTCTGGTCGAACTCTAAGAAATTGCACATCCGATATTCTCTTCTTGGAAAAGAAAACTATGACGGGATGTAGAACCTTCGTGTAGCATTGATAATTGTGATTAATGCCCTGCTAGATCCAGTAAATTAACTGTTGTTATTCCTTGATCTAATCGCTCTTACAAAACTCGGAGTTCCAGTATAAATGATTTTGCAGTTTAGTCCTTAACTTCAATCTTAAGACTTGTGTTTTTCTATGATGCAGCAGCGGGATCTTTTCAGAGTAACTCGGATAATAGTAGTCTATATATATTAAAGTATTCTAAGTAATACAAACATCTGCCACGTCATTCGTCTATTGTCGGATACCAAAAACGAAATTATCATAATTTTCCGCTCGCCACTCGTTCTGCGAAACTCGCGAGACGTTTCGGTCGTTAAATAAAATACGTTTTTAAAACGTCGACAGTTTACTCAGACATTTGTGTAGGTATTGTATGTAAGTACTTGTATTTTAAAATGGGTCTAAGTTGTTCATTCTTGGTGCATTACGAATTGTGCCTTTTTCGAGTTAATCAAGCACTTGCTGCTTAAAAGACTTTTTTGACTAATTAGGTAACGTCGAATATCATAACATTTTTTTTAATCGCTCAAAAGACTAGGAAACAACCTAAGTCTATTTCTAACCTAAGTCTAACTTCTATTGAACATTTTCTGGACGATCAAATAGCAAGAGGATTGTTGGAATAGTAACAAAAATTAAACTCCCAAAACTTGAGAGTTTAAACCATTAAAACTTACAAATGTCTGCAGTTAAATGTTATCTCAACTTGTTGACTTGCAGTCATTATTTGTGTTTGTTGTTTATTAGTTTGTCCTTACAGGTAAGAAGGGAAGATAAACATTACTATGGACAGCGTACGGCAATAAATCAATCGAGGCGCTGAATACAGCTTTATGTGCGGAACGTGCGTCCGTCTAGATTAGAAAATTGTCATGTAATGACTAATTCATACGTCTTCGACCGTCTGACACCCTCTATCCGTTCTTGAAATCTCAGAAGTAATAAATGTCAGTCTTCTAAAGATGTCTACTACAATAATGTGTTTTGAATATCCGTGCCACGACATTTTTGAACAGAAAAAATGATGTTCGTCGTTTGTGATTCTCATGCCCGATTATTATTCACAGAGCAAAATCCAAAACACATTTAATAGGCCATCTCATTAGTTCAGTACACGTTCGCTACAACTAAGGACACGGGAAAGGCGAGGACAATACTGTTTTGCCTCCAGTACTTACTCGATCAATTGAGTTATTTCTATGCAGTATCACGAATATGCAAATGTGTTTTACTATGCGATGAATTAACTTGCGATCTCTGTTATTGGTGCTACGGACCGCATTCATTGTATAAGTCATGACATGCGTGACCTTAAATCTTACGGTAAATAATCAATTCATTACAGATAGTTATTTTACAATGTATGTACCTAATGACTTCATTCATATCGTGATGTTCTTACGAGCCTTAATTATTATTTATCCTCGTAATTGGTTATATAAGTACCTGGCTCTATCATTTCTACTGTTGCGTTGGTTTCATAATTCACACCAGCTCGTGAATTTTTGTTACTGGCACCTATGGCCTACGGTGCATATACTATGAGTGTATTTAGAAAAGCAGTGAATAGGTAAGATACACTAGATTAAGGACTTACTCGTAGATGGCAACAATAACACAAATTCTTGGAACCAGTGCATCAGCTAGATCTTACTCTTAACGAACTCATAAGTGAACAAGCAGAATTCCTTCGCCCAGTCTATTATTAGAAACGTTACAATAAAGTTAAAATAAGATAAATGCACATACAAATCTTGCTTCGCCGCTCTCGCCGTAGTCACATGGCTCGTGTTCATTGGAAAGTTTAGAACTCCTGTTTTTGTTAAACTTTTACGATCTCCCACAAAAATATCACTGCTTAACAACGTCACATGTAACCATCACTATATTCTTGAATTTCCACGTAAAGTTTTATTTACGAACACCGTTTTTCAGTTTGCATTAGTACGATAACTTATGTTGTATTTGTTTGCGTTTTGTTTATGCTGAACGCAAAGCCGGGTACGTGAGTACGTTCGTACGGGCCGCGCGCGCGCCTCCGATTGAGTTGTGTTTAGAGTCGAGAGCCCCGCCACACCGCCAGATGACAGCTTCATATCTTCTTCCCTTCCCGACCCCACTCCCACCTCTTATGTCTCTTCGGAATAAACGCTCTCTGAACGAAATAGACTTGTTGCATTTTTATTTTATTTTATTATTCTACTAGCAACGACCGGACAAGTCCGAATGAACTGTCTTCGGCTCTGTCGGATCTGTAGGATTAAGATGAATGATTAGAAGCTTTTCTCCAATTCTATTTGTTAAAAGATAATATCTAAGTTATGGGAGGTAGGTATAATGTATCCCCTTAATATATTTGTAAGTAACAACCTTAATAACTAAATGTCATTCATAATTTTTAAGGTGTAATTAAATGTTCACTGCGAATATTTAAAATCCACTACTCAAATATTTTTTACAAAGGTTGATGTCTTATTTAGTATAGATGTTAATCCTGATTTATCTCTCTTATTTTTAACACTTACGGTCGATAATCGCTTGCTTTTACAAACCTGTACATACGACTATCCACTGTCCATGTGTAACAAGTTCTCGAGAAAGTCATTATTAAGACCTTCGCCGGGGAATATTTTTTGTTCAAGGCGGCCAGTGTTTGTACGGCATAAAAAAAGTTTATTTTAAAATTGCGTTGATTGAGTTGTTATGGGCCGGCTTCGAGTATCGGAGTGATTTCATGCTTGCAGCGTCGCTTTATAAACAACTGATTACGTGTTGATGCGGATGAAATAATTGTGGCGGTAATCTGCGTTGGGAATTTCTTTTGGAGAGCTTTTAATGAGCCATTAAGAGCAATTATGATTTTTGTTGTAGTGATTGCAATTTGATTTGGGCGTTTGATTAAGTCATTATGATTGGAACAGTCCGTTAGTCTCGTGATCGGAAGCGCGACTGCTGAGCGTGAGGATCCGGGTTCGATACTCAGGTGGGGCAAAGTATTATTGGGTTAGTCTTCTAGGAATATCCCGGGCGTATCGGATTGCCGTGCCACCGAAGAGTAAGGGAAGCCGAGTGCAACTGTGTTTGCACACACTCTTGTGCACTATGATATGTTCTACGAACCGTATTTGGCTAATACTAGGGTAAAACTAAAAGTTTTACGAATTGGCCAGTTTCCGACCAAAAACATTTAATTTTTTACCAAATTAAAATCTCTTTGGGAAGCTTTAGATGTAGGATGTTGAACTCATATGTCATTTGATTTTACTGATTCAAAATAATTTAAATAGACAAGTGCGTGTTGATATGAATAATTTGCTCAGAGAAAGTTTTCGCTTAATGTCAATGACATATTACGACCTTCGTTGCGGTCTTAATCAACAACAATGCTTCGATTGACATTTCATGACGAAATTCCATCCCGTGCCACTGTTTATTACTGGTTTAATGACTGACGTAGTGGAAGAAATCTCACCAGTGATTTACGCGAAGGACGTCCTTCTGCGGCGACAACTGAAGATAACGTGAGGACTATGCGAAGAATAATAGAAGCTGATGAAAGAGTGATACATCAACAGATTCGGGCAAGTTTAGGCATTTTTAAGACTCTTGGCGCTTGATGATAATTGATATACCTACCTATTTTATGATGAGAATTTGATAGAAGATCAAAAACATTGTAGTTTTTATTGGTGTCGTGAACAGATTGAAATATAAAACGGACGTGACTGTGTTTGACATTGTCACACATCGTCGAAGGTATATTGTTATGCGACAAAAATAGGAACTGCCCAACGAATGTTTCCTTTCGAAGATTTGCCAACAAAAGTAAAACGGACGAACTTTCTTCTTTAGACGGACAGGTCATTTTGCAACAATTTATTGCGCTAAAGGATAAAAGGTCTCTCTCCACCAGATGGACAGTCGAATATTTGTCCATGGAAGGTGTAGAATTAGTGAGTTTGGGTTAGCCCACATCTGTCAGAAAGGAATCGCCTTTTTTCAAGCTTTAATCTTTTCTATGAACCGGATCGTCTTTCCCCTGAAACGTTGCTAGTAGCGCCGGTATCGAAGAAACAATTTGCACCACGGCTAAAATGCGGTCGCCGACTGGAGGCGATGGAGTGCTGAAGCGTGACAGTATAGAGAACTCGATGGCGACGCGCGACGACGCGCGTTCTTACGCTGAAGCAAGCTGTACCGATTACCGTGCTGATAGATGTTGGTCAACCCTTATGCTCCCTGCAGTCCTGACACCCAATCAGGCATTTTACGACTTTAATTTATTCCTCAAAATAATAAATAAACTCAGCAAAGTTCACTTTATGCATTGGTATAGGTGGTGAGGCTGCTTACGAATATAACGTGGAAGACCCCTGAGGCCCTGAATAAAATTGGGCTCTCTTCTTCAGCCATCGATTCCAACACAAATAATCTCAATAATATAGTCAACGCATACCTACTACTTTGAAATACAATTAAAATATTATCAGGTTCCAACATCATTATATGATTTTCTAAAAACTTTCAGTGAGAAATTGGACTTTAGGGATTCATTAATTAATGATCGGAAAGTTCAATTTCACTAGTGAATCAATGAACTTTTTGGTACTTTTTTGGTTTTATTCCAATTTGCAGGTTAATCACGCGTTGATTTCAGTTCTTCTTATGCAAGGTGACTAATATCTCGACAATAACAATTAGTTACCTATCTATTGTTTATCCAAAAGCAATATAAAAATATATCTTTATTGATTACCATAAAATAAATGTTTGGGGAAGCAAGTAAACTATTCTATCTGTTCCCTTTTTTTACGCGTCTCGTGAGGTATTCGCAGTAAATAATAAACCGACTAGGGTTAACTAATTTAATAACACACGGTAAGGTTACAGTTACACTCTAATCTAAAATTAATAGAATATAAAGTGAACTTATTTTAAACCGAACGCGAGTCTTGCAACGGGTGACGACCCAGACGAACCAGGTGTCTGTGGCTTGGAAAGAGTCCCTTCGTAATCCCTTTTTGTGTTGCAACTTGATAGCGCGTCAATGTTAATATATATTTGACGTGACGCCACGTATACTCATGATACGTGACGCCACATACGTATAGGTAAGTACATTGATTTAACCACCTACTTAGTTACATTAAGGATTTCAAATTAGTTTTATACCTTACCTAAACATACTTCAAGAAAACAATAAAACATAGGCACTAACCAACTAAGTGTACGATAAAAGAAACTAAAATAATGGCATCGAGTAATTCCTGTCTAGCAATTTCCCTAAAGGCTAAAAGTCGCCTTCTAGTCTAAACCAATGCAGCTGCATATTTCTCTGCATCACAGCAACATTAGAGATTCAGTACCAGCATCGCACTGAACATCTTCTTAATTACGTATTTAAAGAAACATTTGTAATTTGCTGAAAGATAGAAATATTATGTATATTTCATTATTTATTTAAACAAAACGATACCTTGAGATACACCTCACGGTAGCGTTTTGTTTCTTATAAGAACCGAGCACTAGGTACATTATAGTTCTGGTTTCCTTATTTTTTACTTTTGACTTATTAATAGTAATGGATGAGAAATTAGGAAAATGCAGTGTGTTGCATAGGAGTAAAGATGTCGTAGTATTTTATTGTACAGAAGCCAGCACATTATGCTACCTCAATCTGTGAAAGTTCTTTGAAAGTTTCAACTTTATAACAAAACGATAAGGTTCATTTTCAATTGAGAAAATTTTACGGTCGCCCACACTTACTCGATTCGTAATATTCGTAAGCTTGTAAGTAATAATTTCATTTAATTAAGATTGATTATATAAACGCAGTGTATCAAACCTTGTGTGTTATACAAAATATATTCTCCTCTCACAGTATTGATATATCTAATTTTAATAAATGAATGAGCACTGGTACCCACAGTTCAAAGACCTCTCCCATGTTAATTAGAACTTGAAGTATAAAAAATATTTATTGTAACTAGGACTGGGGTAGTGTAGGGTAATTATTATATTTCGACGACTTTTCTGCTAGCTTTTGATTTTCGTAACAATAACAATCATTTTCTAGGTACTACCATCGTTTGAGTATCTTCGTTAAGAACTGGCAACACTAACGTATCAATGTCAGTCGAACACTAAATACTTTTTGACATGTAAACTTACTTTTTGAAAAGTTGGGAAAGTGTTATTATATTGTTTTCGCCGGCGTTTCAGACGGCTATATCTACAATGGCTTTAAACCCGCGAAAGTATTTAGTAAAAGATTTAGTCAACAAACGGGCGCCGCTAGACGTTTGGTTACAGGGCACGATCGAACAAACAGTCGGCGCGGATATATTAATAATTTCTGATTCAACGGGACGAGCGAAGATTACTAAATGCCAGTCCGCACACGGTGTCATTGATAAAACTTCATTGCGAAAAGGTACGTGTTTTATTCACTTTTTAAATTAGTAATATTATCTATTCTAGTCATGACGTTTCCATAATCACTGCTTTTCTTGCTCGGATTTCTGCTTTTATTTTATATTAAACAGCTCTAGCTTCTTAATTTTTACTTGTCTATTAAAAATTTGCATTGTAAATACCAGAATGCCGACGTGAAAATAACTTCTTGTGTAGGCTCTATTGTAAAGCCACAAAACCTGAAACTTACTAAAAAAATCAAATAGCGAAATCCATGATCATTAATCGTTTGAACGCCAGAGAATAACTCTCAACGCCTTTTTTGATAAAACATTTAATTTCTTTGTTATCATGAATTTATCAATATCCATGGTGTATTTTAATTTGTTTCATGCAATAAATATGCATTGGAGCTTCAACTTTTAAGATATACAAATAACACACTTAAAAGTAATGGTTTATTTCGTGTTATAGTACTTTTGAGTGCACCATAGTTTTTATCCCATATTTGTGACGTTCGCTGATAGGGCATGTATTCACTTTTCATGTATATTATGTGACAATGGCAGTCAAAAGGTTAAGTAAGTCATTGCAACTCATTTCCAACTTTAAACATATATATATATTTACAGGAACATATTGCTGTATAATAGGTACTGCAATAAGAACCAAAGGCCTCCCAGAAGTCCAAGCCAGCAAATTCATTGACCTAACAGCAGAACCCTACATGAAAGTTGCTTGGGAAACCGAAGTAAAAGAAGCAGATTTCTTTATAGAAGGAAAATTAATACCAACTGTTTAAGGAAGTATAGCAGTCAGGAGCCCGTACGTCTGACAACCAGTCTTACCAAGAGGCTTTGTATTGCCCAGTTGGTTGCGGAGGTCAGATAGACAGTAATTGCTCCATATAAAATACTGGTATTCAGCTGCATCTGGGAACACTCTTACGCAAAATTCGCACAGAGACATGGAGTTGCAGATATCGGCCCGTCAAACAAATCAACAAATCTGGTTAGATTGGAAGACGTCTCCAACATAGTCGGGAAAGGCTAGGCTGAAGTGTGTGTGTGTGTGTTTAGGAAGGTAAATAAATATAATATGTTCTTACAAAAGTGGTGTTTATTTCCATCACCATACAAAATAATATACATTCTTCACTTTGTGACAATAAAATGGATGAGCCAGAAATTGCCCTCCACTGGAATTATTCTGTCTTCAACATATCACAGATCATTGATAACAATAGTATTATACAAGTCACTAAAAACATAAATGCAATTTCTGGCTTGAATTAAAAAGTCTGAAACCAGGAAGAAAAATTATATTTGATTATTTGATGATTATTACTTATGATACCTACTTGGCATCTAATTCTTATTGCTGATAATATAATATATTAGAATTCAATTGTGAATAATTATAATTAAAAATATCTATTTCCATGACCAATGCATATAATATTTTTCTAATTTAAATCTTGGCAGGGGACTTCAGCAATGGCCCGAGTTTTTGGGCCAGCATAATGTTGCCAGCAATCTTCAGTTTTCCCTTCATGTAAGCAACTTGTGGGCTGAGTGAGCCTGCAGCGATTGCTACCATGTCAGCGTCAGAGACGGTCAGGGTTGTGTCGGCCTTTCCGCTCTTTGGTACGCCTTCATATACATCGGGGGTTTTGAGGTCCAAAGCTGTAAGCAGAATAAAAGTGTGTAAGAAATATAACAAGGTTGTCCTCAAAGGAGTTACAAATTGTAATTTGTACATCATAGTATTGTGTTAGGCTTTAAAGTTTCGCTTCTATTGTAATAGAGATAAAGTTTACTTTACGAAGAATACACTAAGGGCTAAGGCTATTATAAATTATAACTTGAACTTCCGAAACCTTACCCATTGAAATTAGAAGTAGAATAAAAATCTCATACTCACTCCATGATTTAACAGTCTTTCCATTCTCAGAGATATTATACTGGAACACACCACCAATTTTCTTAGCCAAGTCTTTGTTCTTGCCTACTTCCTCTTGGATCTTAACGAAGAGTGCGTCACTCTTGAAGGAACCACCAGATGGTACCGGCGCGGCCGCGGCAGAGCTTGAGCCAACTTGGCCGGCAACCACGTTCTTTAGATCGACGTAGGCACCTGGAAAGACGGAAGATTCACTATAGAACAGCCCACTTTTGTTTCACCTCTTAACGATCAGATCCAGCCTGTCTTTTTGATGTCCTCTCCCAGCGACGACGCCATAAGCCGAGGCCCGCAACCAGCAGGGGTGAGCTAAGTTGTTAAGTTTTGTGCCTTGGCTGGAGGTCTTAATTTATTAAGTCTTTCACAGGAATGTCCGATTAAACAGTAGATAAACGCAAGGATGAATTGCGAAACGTCAGTTAACACCTTAACTGCCAGACACCGAGACAATAAAAAATGTATTGTTTGTTGGCATTTAAGGTGTTCAATTTTTTTTACAAATTTGTATATTTTCGTTTCTCATATGAAACAGCTCTTCGTGATGTCTGACCCTTGCTCATATACCAGAATAAAATTGCAATTAGCTGTACCTATTTGCAAAAAAAATTGTTGAAGTGAGCACTTGTTCCCTTAATTAATGGTACTCTTAGGCTGCATACAAATGACCATGCACATCTGTGGTCACAGTAAGACCTATCAAATTGAAGCAAATAATACGTACCAGCGATAACAACGTTGCCGGTTTCCTTGACCTTGGTCTGGAAGTGCACGCGCTTGCCTTCGAGCCACATCTCTGTGACGAGGGTCTGTCCAGGAAGAACTGGCTTCACGAAGCGAGCCTTCAGAGCCTTAAAGTTGCTGGAGTCATTGCCTCCATACCTGAGTTTTAGTTAAGTTATAATTTAGGCGCGGGAGATGGAGAATAGATTAGCAATGGATTATTATCAGTCTCCTGTATTGAAAGAGTGATTAAATTAATTATTTGGCAATATTTCAGTGGAGGAAAGTACTAGTGAGTATAAACAACTCATACTATATAGGATAAACTTTGAATAATGACAAAATATAATCTATCAGCTGTCAATTACATTAAAATGTATGTTTGCATAACTTGAATTCTTTACTGTAAAATCGATGCCATGTTTTTTTAGCCGGGCTATTCAATAACAGCTTCGAAGGTACTCACTTAGCCAATACATGTCTGGCAGAGAATCCAAGAGACGCCATTCCGTGGAGGATCGGCCGCGGGTGTCCACTAGCAGTCGCTACGTTAGGGTCGATGTGGAGCGGGTTCACGTCACCAGATAACCTGGAAATTAATGGAGCTATATTTACCAAGTTACATTACATTAAATACAATTTAAATTATTCAGTTGTCTTTGTCATATCTTCCATTGCTCACGATTATGTTCGTTGCTTCGTTTTATTAGTAAGAGTTGCTTAACTGGGTTAATGCTTTATCTTTGTATGTAAATAGTTTTTGCGAATACATACATTAAATGTATAATTCCGAGACATTTTTATTTCTATAAATATTAGTGCAATTAACGCTATGAAAATACAAACATATTTAATCTTCTCAATATGGAAAAATTACCTGTATGAGTAAAATACAGAGGATGTCGCTCTTAAAACCAATTTTATTTTAGGCAGGAAGCACGACTTGCATATTTTGTCAGCCTGAGATGATTGAGGAACAATGTCGAACAGTCACATGTATGCTAAAATTACCTGTAAAGTGCCGCCTGGTCTTCCGCAGTGCGTTGCTCAAGGACGGCATCAGGAGCCCTCTTGGGAGCTGGCTGAACTTCAACCGCCAGCTTGCTGGTGCGGGGGCCATTGAACCCACCCTGGCCCAGCACGAAGATGTGCTGCTGTGTGCGAGCTACCAACTGCTTGTTCTGGTAGATCTCGCCTGAGGATTGAGGGAAGTAGATTAGTATGAAACAGAGACGCTTTTCGTGTCTCAGTGGGCTTAAGGTTAGTTTTTCTAAAATTCAAGGAAATGCCAAAATGTTACACCTATTCATTGTAATTTCCAAAACGGAATCTAATCGTGCCCTCAATATTTTCGTCGAAATATTTGAAATACTCAGTGTATCAATGGTGAAAATAATAATTATTATTCATAAACTATTTTGAACAAACATAACTAGCAGCTTATTATGAGATTATAAACAAATCCATGATAAAAGAATCTAATCGGTTTTTTATCTGGCATAATATTTTATAATTTATTATCATTATCACTACTTACATAATTAGAGACAAGCTCGTATTTGATACGGGGTTATTGTATACATAAAAACAAAGTTCACTTTATGTGGTGCAAGTGACCTTAGCGAAACCAGTATGATGCTAAAAAGGTACCGAAAAGCAACTTCTAAAATATATATTTTACATAAACGTGAATAACATAACATCACGCCAGTAATCCTCGAAGGGTTAGGCAGAAACGTACCTATAGTACACTCACATTTCGCCAGAGGGCGAGCCTATTGCTAGAAATTTCAGAAGGAAGTCCTAATAAAACTTTGCGCGACCCGGGAATCTAACCCAGGACCTCGAGCTCAGCAGTAGCACTTCCGACCACTAGACCAACGAGGTAGCTTATAATAATCTTTATAATAATGGCAGTTCCGATATCAATATTTTAGGTACTCATTGGAAGTCCTGTTCCACTTAGCCACTGCGATATCTTCGAATACATTGGCAACTCATCTAGGTATTTAAGGCGCCCCCTGCTGCTACTAACTCGATATAAGTACTGCACTACTCACTGTTAACAATGGAGATAGCGCTGGATCCCTTGTCCAATGTGTCGACGGCGTAGCTGCGGATTTTGAATTCACCCTCTGTGCCGGGGAAGTCACCCACGAACTCAATGAACTGCTCTCCATGAAGGATCTACAAGACAAGATTTATTTTACCATGCGAGTTACTTTTGACGGAACTGATGTTTCATTAAAATCTGTCAATTCCCTTTGGACTGATAGAAATTAAATCGAAAAGTGCTTTGGTCTCAAAATTAAAAAAAAAAAACGAATAAAGCGCTCCAATATACCTATATACAATTTTAGTGGTGTAAGCTAACTATATTGCTGGTTTGGTTAAGTTGGTACAGTAACATTTCCATGGCTCAGTGCGCGCGTGTGCGTTTGTCCTGCGCCTTCTGATGCACCGCCGTCCCATGGGGCTATGAGACTTAACGAACAAAGAATGCACATGTGTTTGACACACTTGCGAGCTTTAGTATCTCCTGGGTTAATCTCCGTTGAGAATAGCCGTCGCGTCAATTTTGATCGGAAGGTTAATATTGGTATCAATTGGTAAAATAGAACTTACTTTTTGTTCTCATGAACTTAGAAATAATATTTTTTTTAATATTAAATGGGCATCTCGTATTTTATACTTCAGGGATATGTACTGCTTAACCGAACTTTCCTGTGGGGACTTAATTAGAAATTAAGGCCTCCAGCCAGGGCGTAAAAACTTAAAACCTAAGCGACCAATCGCTAAGGGCACCCCCTAAGGGGTACGAGCCTTGGCTTAGGACGTCGCTGGGAGAGGACAGCAAGGGACGGGCTGGATAGAATAGATTAGAAGTAACAAAACGTACACATGATTTATACTCACGTTGGTAAAGTCAGCGTGTTTGCCAGGAGGCATGGAGTTGGCCACAAGAGGTGACTCAATGGCCATACCAGGTAGGATGAAGTATGTGGGCAGAGCCGCGAAGGCTTCGTGAGTCTCATACAAGAACTTGAGGTCCGTTGGGTTTTCTACTGATGCTCCGACTGGGAAAACAAGATTTCGTTTATGATTCTGCAAATTGATGTTTACATCTTCCATCAAGAATAACATATTACACACGCATGGCTACAACGATCTATCTGACGTTTTGCCGAGATTTCTCGATTTGATGACGATTATGACGGAAAACTCAACATTCACGCCCAGCTCAAGAAGGCTCTAAGAAATATGGACGCCATTTAGGAGCTAAACTTAAAATATAGTTGATTTTATGAAATCATAGGCATGAAAGTAAAGTATTGTTGCGAACATTATATTCACTTTACTCCAATCTTTGTAATGGATAATAATGAATGAGAAACAAAAAATTGGATTTGATTATATAGGCCTATTTTTTTTATTTATTGGTAATAATAACCCCTAGTTTTTAGACTATAAATCATGTAGGAACAGATGCAAGCGAAGTAGTAGAGCTTAATCAGTTAATATGTCGCCACAACCAATCTTTCAGACTTGATCTTTTCATCGGTATTTATTTTTCTCAAATTATACTTACTGCCGAGAGCATACAACACGAGGTCCTTGGAGTCGTATTTATACGTTGACCAGTAAGATTCTTTGCCACCGTCCAACTTGCTTCGTTCTTCGAAGTCCTATAACAAGTTATGAGAGTTTAACCTCTAGTTCTAGCACAAACAAAAAAATAATCATATTCGTATGGGTTTAAAGTCCAATGTTGAGTAACATAAATGTCACGAAGTCGTTGGATAGCCTTCAGATCGTATTTGCGGTACTTAAGCTCCACCAAGGTTAACAATATCACGTAAATAAACTAATAAGTTGGGTATTTAGGATGGCAATTTTTGCTTTGTGAAATCAATTTCACAACAATACTTTCGACTACCATTAAATAAATAAATAATGCTGGACAATCCACACAGCATCATCTAGCCCAAAGCTAAGCAGAGCTTGTGTTATGACTGTTGTACTAGATGACTGATATACTTAATACAATACATTAAGGCTCGACCGAGATGGGTTTTTCGTTCTCGGCCGAGACCGAGACCGAGACCGAGAATAAAATAATATCTCGGCCGAGACCGAGAGCCGAGAACGAGAATAGAAAAAGCGTGTTTTTTTTTTTTATACTGTTTGCTTTTTAATACACTACTAATTGTTTAACAAAATTAATTGTTTTAATAATCAAAGTTAAATAACATTATATTACAACATAAAAAAAGCAATTTTTCGGCATTTTCGCCCTTCAAAGAATGTCGTCTCTCGAGATCTCGGTCGAGCCTTACAATACATTACATTGATAGATATTTTTTATTATACATAGTAAATACCCAGAACACCCGAAACAAATATTTGTAGATCGTACAAACATTTGTTCCAGGGCGGGACCTTCGCCCATCGCGCCACATCGGTCGTCAATCATTATTATTATTATTTAACTTTAATGTTTGTAAAATCATAGAGGACATAAAAGCAAAGTAAAATAAAACTTTAATGTCACCAAGTGGAGATATGATAACAAAATTTTATTTATTATGTTAAGATAAAATGTTTTAAAGATAAAAATAACTATAGATAGACTATCTATCTATCCAGCTAGTGTCACCAACCACTATTTATTATCTGATTTGCCGACATCTCATGTTTTGAATTATTTCGCAAAAGGTGAGTTCCATGTTTTCGATACATGTTATTTTAAAAAATTACCAACTTTATACCTACTTGTGCATACTAAGAAAAAGTCATAAGAAAGTGTTGTTAAAATTTTAGCGCGAACTGAACTTTATATGTAAGCGTTAAACTGATTTTTTCCAATTAACTGATTTATTAACATTTTTGGAGGCTTAATTGTAACCACAGGCTGGTAGACTGACATTTTCTTGCTGTACCATGCAAGAGATCGACAAATGCTTCAAACTCATAAATAAAAGTAAAAGAAGATAGGAACTGCTTATCATCATTTTAAAAAGTATAAAGTATCCCCTGGGACTCTTTCCATATTGGAATGCTGTGATATTAGTAGTATTATCTAAGGAGTGTTCGCCAAGTTGTCGAACTTTTTACAAATTTCTTAAATTCGGCCATTTTACCTTTTCGAACTTCTTCTCTAAACTGACTATGCCAAATCTCAACCCGTACGCGCTATATTCTTAAAAAGGAGTACAAAGTTTAAAGTACCTGTATTCTCTCAACAAGGTCCACTGTAACCTCAGCCATCTTATCCAAGTGAATGGCACCATTCATGTTGGTAGCTTCAGGCCAGAACTCCCTCACGGACTCGATGGTCACCGGGTCTGAAGCCTTCTTCCTATGAAACAAGAGGTAAGAAACTATAGATTGAAGACACAAAGCTTAGAATATGACCTTAAAACAGACAATAAATCCTCGTCCCTTTTTGCTTGCTGATAAAATGGCAGCGCGTGCGCAAGTATCTTAACTTGATACTAGCTGAATTTTAATAGATATGTTTTAATTTTTAAGAATAGAGATTTTATTTAAAATCGTCTAGTGTCTGCCCGCGACTTCGTCTACGTGTCTTAACATAAAAAAATATCCTATAACACTCGGCAACAGTACCTATAGCATTATTAGTGAAATACTTTTTGGCATTGCATCAGTTCATCCACAGATTATCTTATACAAACATAAACAAACAATTTTTTCTCTTTATAATATTAATTTACTTATTATAGATCTTTACATCCCATTATATAATTTCCCTAGATATATTCAAACATAAAACAATTCGCTTCATATTATGTCATAACTCTTATTTATCAACAAAGGCATTGTTATTGAGTTGCTCATAGAGCGTTTAAATTACAATTCTTATTCATACTGTTCATTTATCGCTGTATTGTTTACTTTAGTGTTTGATCATAATCATAATTTAAAAAAAAAAAAACTATAATAACAAATAACAAGACATTCTGATAAGCTGGAAATCTGTTTCGATACAATAGGGATGTGTCCTAGGTAAAAATATATTAAGTCCGTCAGTAAGATTACCAAACAATATTGGACACGTATTTTTTGCATACTTACTCAAATCAATAAAAAGTGACGATGATATAGCACTTCAAAGTTCAGGAGAAGGGGCTTGTGACGTCACTGTTACGTTAAAAGTGTAGCATTTCTACGCACTATATTGTCGTCATTTTTGGTATACGTGGCAAAAGAAAAAATACGTGTCCAGTATTTTTGAGTAATTCAACATTCGGACCAATCAGATTTTTTAAGGACACTACCCTATTGTTGATTTTCTTATGTAGGTACTCAGAAACGAGAACAAAGAGCAATAAAATAATATGTTGTTTTAATAATTATATCCAACTGACTAGAATTACTGATAAAAGAAAATGTACACAGTATGATAGTAGTTCACACGGCTACATATCAAGCCATACATTTGCTATATAAGCTGACCTCTCATTGTATAATAACTCCATACAATGAGAGGTCAACTTATATTGCAAATGTATGGCTTGATATGTAGCGGTGTGTACATAATATATAATATCAAAGACTAAGGTCATTTCTATGACCTTTATACAATTTCAATTTACGCATTGTTTTGTAATGATTGCATGTTGATCAGTAATCATCGAATTTAATATGGCTTAGGTACCATTAAGTCAAGTACAAAACAAAGATATAGAATATAGAACATATTCTTCTTCTTTATTATTCACTACTTGGTAGGTAATCAAAAGATAAATGTTTTAATTGATAAAATTGACGGTAATCTTAGTGATAAAACACCACAATTTTATGTGTAATTTAATTGAGGTATAATAAAGTTTTATAATGGGTGGTAACATAGGGTGTCGCCGTGTTATTTCATGGGCCAAAGTGTCAAGGCATCGTCGTATATTAGTGGCGTCATACGATAAGTAGGTATGTAACGCGATATAAACCTGAATTCTTAAATGGCAGCGACGAAACGTGTATATATAGTAAGTGAATGTGCGCTTTGAGTGGCCCTTTCGTATTTGAATCTAGAATAGGTACGAAAGCAAAAAAAAAAACAGCTTAAAAGTATTTAAACAGAAAGAAGTATCTCATCAGTAAGATACTTGACCAAAAATGACCTACTTTTTAATACCGGTTTCGATCGTTGCTTTCTAGTCTTCGGAATATTCGACGAAACACTGTTATTTATACGGCAAAAATGAAACGGCAGAAATGTATGGAAGAAGGGCATAAGGGCAGGAGTGTGATGACTATTAATTATACGTCACAAAATATTACTTACTTAAGCACAGCACCGGGAGCTCTGATGTAATGCATCTTGGTGGCATAACCAAGTGTGGAGTCGATGACCGCGCCGGTGTCAGGGAAAGATTCGTGTACCATGTACGCCTGCAAAGAAGTGCGGTTTAAAGTAGGGCGTTTTACACGTCCTGAAACTACAGGCATGAACTGCGATTTTGAACCATGCAAAGCAGTAAATAGGGCACATCAAGTAATATAAAAAAGTATCGCTTTATAGAGCGTGATCTCTGTGCCTCAACTGTGTCAGTCTCTATCAAAAACCGCTTATGTGACATTTTTACTCATTGCCCCTTTTTTTGGGGCAATGAGTAAAAATGTCACAAGTAATGTTTTTCGAATATGTGTCTATTACTTTTGCGCGCCCTGTAGCCAAGACGACATAATGAACTTAAATAAATCATTTACGAGTATCATGAGTATACATACATACACAGTTTTTGAGACATGGTCATGTATCAGAAAACAATTAACGTAAAACGTTACAAAAAGAATATTTTAACACCTTAACTGCCAGACAATTGGCGTTTAACGTGTTAAGCAGTCTGATGCAGTTGGTGGTAGGTATTTTAAATGAATCTCAGATTTGATCACACAAACTATATGGTTAAAAAATGATCATGTTCTCAATAAAAAAAATGTTAAAAAAAAATGCTTACAACAACAGGTGCAATAAGCTCTGGCTTCATTGCCTCGAACATTTCTGGGGGCAGGATGTCCTCTGTCAGACGAGAAGCGGCCGTGGGCACGATTGTGTTGACCTTAATGTTGTACTTCGAACCTTCGATAGCCAGGGTGTTGGTCAAACCGACCAGACCCATTTTGGCGGCGCTACAGAGAAAAAAAACAGAAGAGCATGAATGGTCAATCTCTTGATAGCGAGGTATGACGATGCCAATATTTTTTCTTGCAGACAAACATTTGACCATTTATTTTCCTTTGGTCGTATTTTATTAATTGAGTATGTGCCTTTATGATTCATTGCTATGCAAACGAATGAGTTGGTATATAAATCATGTCAGTAAGTAAGTATGTGTTGTATTATTCCTTGTTTTAATTGAGCTGTAAATTTGGAAAGCATAAAATGTTCTCAGTAATGGTGATGAATGTCCGTCTGGCGCACATTGGGCAATCATATCAAGCTTGTGTGAAAAAGCGAGCTAATACGGAAGAAAACAAAAGAAGGAGTTATTAAAAAGAAGTTTTCTTTAAATAACTGACCTGTAGTTAGCCTGTCCGAAGTTTCCAAAAATACCCGCGTTACTCGATGTCATGATGACGCGACCATACTTCTGTTTCCTGAATTGTTCCCAAGCGGCCTGAGTGGTTTTGTAAGCACCTTTCAGATGAACCAAGTGGATAAGGTCCCAGTCCTATATTAAAGAACATTACAATTTGAATTCAGGAATCTAACATAGGTACATAGTTTGGTCAGCAACTAAGCGGCCGTGTAATGACAAAATTATGTAAGTAAGGGGTAGTGTATAGGATTTCCATACAATGAGAGGTCAGCTTATACTGGAAATGTATAGCTTATATGTAGCCATGTGTACATGAGTTAGCCGTAACAGGACTTTATCAGATTTACCTAAGACTCATTACTGAAAATCATGGAGATGAGAGTTACATCATTTTGTCATGCCACAGCCGTCAGGATTAGGGACAGCGTCAACAACTATCTTATCCACTTTTTTCAGGTATTTCAATGCGTTATCCATGACAGTGCCTGTGTACCTATCTGGTTTTAAAATTGTATTTTGTGTTTGCTTCAAAAGATGAAGTTTTTAAAAGAAAATGTTGCTTTATAGTTCGTGAAGAAAGTAGGATAGACGAAAAATACTGTTAAATTATATTCTCAAAGACAATCATAAGAATCCTTGAAAGTTAAGTTAGTTATCCTTGCCATAAAAATTGCAGTATGTAGAATAGATTATTTATGGTCAATGACAATAAATAGTAGAATATTGTACTGGAGTGTCATATTGTCTCTTAGATAAAACTACGAAGTAAATATACCGGTATAAGTATTTACTTTTTTAATAAAACTGTATCTTCAAGTATTTATGTATCTTGTCATGCTGTAATCTTTCACACTCCAGTTTTTATTATTGCAGCTAAATACACCTAGTAAACTACTGATAAAGTAATCAATTATATCTACCTGATCGGACATTTTAGCGAAACTCTTGTCGCGAAGAATGCCAGCATTGTTGATAAGGATATCAATCCTGCCAAAGTTATCTATGGCGGTTTTAATAATCTTCTCCCCTTCAACGACATTGTTGTAATCGGCGACAGCGATACCACCTGCGACGAAAGAAAACAATAAACATGAAATTATGTAAGAATTGAAAAGAGGGACAGAGTTATTTTACATCAATGAAAATACTTCGCACCAACGTAGTAGGGTAGATTTTATTCCATGTAATTATATTTGAACCCAATTTACCTAACATTGGGTTCAAATATAATTACATATCTAATGAAGTAACACATTGTGAGGAGTTTCTTGCCTATTCTTCTCCATACGAAACCTTTCAGAGGGGGCAAATAGGCGATCTTTGTACTAACTTTACTTGTAAAGTAGACATTCAAAAGTGACTTTTATTAATAGTCTAATAAGAATAAATGATTAAACTTTGGCTTTGACATTTGTTTGAATGATAAGAATGAAGTTTCGTCCTCATTATTCTCCATACAAAAGTACATTCTGAAAGTAGAAACTGGAATCAATTGTATCTTGTAAATTTTTAAATTTAAATTTTCTACCTTCTAATGTTCTAATTGAAATAAATTATACGACTTTTGACTGGAATGTTAAGGTCAAAAGTTCAAAACTTCCGACATCAATGGCTATGCATAAATTAAGATGCACAATGTGAATGCTTTAAAAAGGGTATTTTTACTTCAGGTATTCTTTAGAAAGAGTAAATGATGATTCTTATCACAATAAAAGGGGTGACTGTTACAAAAACAGGATTATCTAGGGTCATAATATGTAGGTGACCACTGAAAACCAGTGCTGTGCTCTCCTGGATACGACTCAGCATTACTTATGTCAGTCAAAACATGCAACTGCACCCACGACACAGGAGAATTTCCTAGTGTGGGGCACCGTTTTTTTTAAAAGAAGAAAAAAAAAAATAGATCTTGATAATTATGAAACAGATTAATAATAAATTCAGGCCTGAGGTTTGCTTTGATAGAATACAGATAAATGGAATTTTAAAGTTGAGGTATTTTATTTATATTTTAAATACAAAACAATGGCCATATGTCCTTTAAAAATGTGTAACATCAATCTGATAAACATAGAATAAGATGTCCTTCTGACCATATTTAATTAATCGTGAGAATTTGTTGAATTGAAAATTCTTAACACTAATTAAGTTTATACTTTAGATAATAACAGGTTCTCTTAGCAAAGGGTTAAAGTCCCAAATAGATTCCAAAGTTCAATGATCTGAGGAAGCAGCAGAGTACAATACTATAAAAGAGTAAGTACATATTTATAATAAATTAATTCATTAGGTATGCTGAAATCAAAATATTAAGTGGTCTATGTTCAACCCAATACAGTGCAATATCTAATTTAAATGTTACTAACCAGCAAATCACTTAAGTTCAAAGATTTATACATATTATTAAATATTAATTAATTGCATCTGAAACTGCATTTTACCTTTGTCCTTGATTTCCTTGACAACGGCGTCAGCAAAGTTTGACTGTCCTACGCCATCACGAGCACCACCGAGGTCGTTAACTACGACTTTAGCGCCTCTTGAACCCAACAGCAGAGCATAGGCCTTGCCGAGGCCTCCACCCGCGCCGGTAACAACCGCCACACGACCGTCAAAGCGAAGCTGATCCATCCTTCACGACAAACGGAAAGCAAATGAGAAAGAAACCAACCGACGAGTTTTAACCCGGTGTAATTATCAGTCTCAAAGTCCAACTTAACATTCGCTTTCGATAAACAAGTATTTACGTTCCACTTACCTACAAGATAAGTTCGGATTGTTGTTAAAATACATACCTTCAATATCAAATTGCGATGTAATGGTGACGTAAGCAAAATTCAATGAATATTTTTGTGCGGAATGTAGAAATAGTTGAATACAGTGAACAACAAACAAACGAAATTTGTGTTCTGTCTGTCTTACTTCTTTCCCCTCGGAGTTCCGTGCGGATTTCTTAACAGCACTTGACAGTTGACACTTGACAGTGGAAAATAGGTACAGCTGCTGCAGCTGCTGTCTGTTTGACTTTGACATAATGCTACTTCACATGGTTCCAGTTGCATTTATTTACTCACATTCTCGTCTGGTTTGTTGGCATGTCAAAATGTTTCACTTTTCTGTCACTTTTGTTGGCATGTCAAAAAATAACCGTCACCGATTGCTTTGAAAGTCGTATTTACCTCCGAGTTATGTAAAAATATCAACAAAATAGTAAATACAAGATAAATATTATGTCCTTATATCAGCGAGAATCTGCCTGGCAGCGGGAAAATAACTCAACCTCAAGAAATATAGTTACAGGCGACCCATTAGCTGGTAAGATCACTTTGATGTGTTGTTAACGAAGAATTTTTGTTTGTTTCTTAAATTTCGAATTATTTCACAGTTATTTACAATGAAGGGACGTGGCGGCTCAGTAAAGTGTCTCCGTTGTACAATTTACAATATAGTACAGTGAAGCTAAAGCAGTATGCTTCTAAAATTCGACAAGCTCTTGTGAGTGCAGTAACAGCCAATTCATCCTCAAAATATGTCGTGCAAATCGAAGAGCGAGCTAATTTGAAGTATTGTGAGGATGATGCCAGTTCTTTGTTCGTAAGTAAACTTTTCCACGAAGTAACTATAAAACGCATACAAGGCAAAACAGAAAAAAATGAAATAGAACATTGAATGGGATTTTCATGTTCATTCGTTATTATTTGTATGAACGAGGTATTCAAATTAATTAACATGAAGAACTCCCTCGCCCTTTTTAAAGTAAGACTGGTTTATACCTTTTCAAAGTGATGAGTCAGATTCAAATTCACATTCTGCATCTAATCCATTTGGCTCACATTAATTAACTGTTATGTGGAAGCAGCAGCAGCAGGCCAATATCTTACTACACCACTTATTTGTCTGACACTAGAACAATAATCCATTTTTCATTTTTCTGATGGCATAAAAAAAATAACATGAATGACTTTTTTTTCTTCAGATTAATGTATTAACATCTGCCCAAGAGAAGAATGGCAAAAGTAAGATATCATATGCAGCCATACTCCTGTCGTGGGGCCTCAGCATCACTGTAGACAAAGCTACTCACTTGCCATACATGTTGGAGAGAGGTGAACAAAAGATCGCCACCGCTGTGAAAACAACTCTACAGACTATGTTTGACTGTCAAATTAAACAATTTTGTTTTACACAGGTATGTGTAGTATGTTGAGTAATATAGCAGATTGATATAGTAGTTTGCATGCAATGATAGCTTTTGTTGTCAGTAATACTTTAATGTATGTCCACTACCAAGACGTACCAAGAGTGCACATCCAGCACCCCCAAGGTCCCCTGCTACTACCTGGTAATTTGTTCTTTTTTAACTGGTGTGGTTTATATTCTGTCGACCGATGTGGCGCGGTGGGCGAAGGTCCGCCTGCGACGCAGGAGGCTGCGGGTTCGAATCCCGCCTTAAATATGAAAAGATGTCCCCAGCCCTGAGCTTATAAGTTGTCAGTACATTTATCATTTTGCTTGAAATAGTATATAGAAGGTAGAATGTGAAGTAGAACCAAGAAATAAAATTGGAGAAACTTTTATGTAGAATAAATATGACTCGGGCAGAATAAACATTGCGCCATTAATTTAAGTTTCACAGACTCACTTTTATTCAGTTTTATTTTCAAACTCAAACAGAGCTCATAGTTGAGGCACATCCCACATAGAAGGTGCATGTCTAAACAGTACAATTGTACATATAATTTGGTATAATTTTCAGCAACAATTACTGTACTTTGGTTTCAATTTTGTGGAGATTGACTCGTCTCGCAACACGGATCCTTTTACACTCATGTACAGGACACCACAAGTTGATCACAAGGATAAGTTGAACTTATCCTTTGAAGTTGGCGATATGCAGATAATATGGAATGGGTATGTATAATTTAAAATATATAAATGAGGAATTCTGCAATAGACAGCAGTGTAGTTTTTCAACCAGTATTTCCCACTACTGGGCAGGTCTCCTTCACAACCATTATTATACACACACTACTTATCTATTATCTCACATATGGCTTACAACTCATAACTCATATCATTCCATCAGTACTAACTGCCGATATGTAGCCCATCTCTCCTGCTGCATATTTGCTGTTTATTATATATTTTTTGTTAGCAGAATGTATCCTTTTACATACATACAATGGCACAAGTTGATTGTGTTTTGCCTGCACATTATCTTTGAACTGGAAGCAAGCAGTATGGTTGGACCATAGCATAGTGTTGCCATATGTTTTTATGATACAGCGCAATTTCATCTGGAGTTTGTCAAAAATGCCAGTGATCCCACTTCTTTTCAGTTTATTATAAATCTGAAACTGTATGTGTTGTTTTGTTACTTCTTGAAGCCTCTACTGATTGAACTTGTAGTAGTTTTAAGATCTCAAACAGCCTTGGCAATCACATTATTATTTCAATTTCAGAATCAAAGATGACGAAGCCAAGAAATCAGACATGGTGACATTAGCATACCAAATGCTGCAGAATCAAATATTCGACATGATCTTGTTAGATATAACTGTGTTTGATTTGTATGAAGTGACACTGCCCAGAGCAGAAGTAAAGAGCAGTGGTGTGGTGAAAATGAAGACTCCAGAAATTGTCAATTGTGTGTTAACAGTGCTTAATGAAATAAACCATATGTACTCTGATCAGGATTCGAGCAATGCATCAGATACGTAGCATTATTAAATGTTATTTGATAGTGACCAGCACATGTTTTCATTTGCCCAACTTTATAACAAAAAGAACAATAGTTAAATTAAAAAACATCAATATTCTTTTCAACATTTACTCTCATGAATTACACCTTACAAATGTGTCTGCATATTGTAACCTTACAAAATATTATATCATTACAATGTGCTAAACTTAAAAATAACCTATTTTGTAATCATGTCTTTCAGTACCTTGCAAGCAGTCCTCTTTTAAGAATTACAATTTCAACACTTTAAAACCATTCCAAAATTGGTATCTTGTGCATAACTATTTATACTAGGCCACCACCTAAAAGCATACTTGGTATTTTGATCTAAACAGCTGACAAATTGGTCTTCAATCTTCGATGCAAGGTATAGAAGGTACCAGAAATCAATCAGAATTAGATGAATTTAAAACTATACAATGTGTACACCTAGATTCACTTAACAGGATTACATTTTTCCAATTTGTACAGATGAATCTTCATAAATTATAACAATGTTGACATATAAATAATAAAAATATTTTCCATTTCACTAATATTCCAATATATTATATAAACCTAAATATATAATGTATGTACCAGCTAGACATGTAGCTTAGCCTTAGGCTAGAAGTAAATGTTTTGACGCATACTATGATGAACATTCAGTCGCATCCAAATGACGATAAGACGTAATTACACTCCCCAGACAATTTCCTATATTGAAGCAGAATTTCTTCCATTGAGTAGAAACTACATACTCGTCCAATCCATTATAAACCTTTCAAAGTGCGCCAATATAGGTGATTGTGTAAAAGAGACAGCATTTACATAGATGCCCCATCTAAACACCACATTCTGTCAACACGACGATCATGAGAATGAAGATATACAACATATAACACAATAGTTAAATAAATGCCAGATCACGAGATATTTGTGAAACTTTTTTATGACATTATGCAAATTAAATATACACAGAGTTACATACACACAAAATTACATAGAAGCTTAATTAATCGTATGAAGGATCTATTTAATTATTATGTATACATACGACTATTTAATTTCTCACATCTGGTCCATACAGCGTAACCATTGTCTGCCATCTGTACTCGCTCGAATAAAACTTATGTTAACGGTATTAAAGACGCTACTTATATATGAGATTAGATTTTAATTGCCACCAAGTCTAGGGGGCCTAACAGTAATTGCAAAAGGGGATGAGGAATGAATTGAATGCTAAAATTTGATCTGTCTGCAATGTTGTTCATTTACATAAGGATCTGATTTTGTTTTAGTAATGACGGCATTATTTTAAGGTAATCGAATATTTCTACTAAGTATAGATGTGCCATAGCGGCGTAATATATAATAACGTGAGTCAGACGCAAGCTATTCTTTAGCATATATAAAATAATTCTATGAATCCGGCATGCAATAAGTTTCGTACCAATGTTCGTTGCACACATCTGCACCTCCTCCTGGAATAATGAGAAAATATGTTATTACAAATTAATAACACCTGGGACTGTATTATGAAGTGTTAAAATTGATATTGCTCTGTTTCGAAAAAGCTACCCCAATCCGTCAAATTTCTTTGATAGATTTTCAACTTTATCACAAAAGAATAAGGTTCATGTTCAATTGGGAATATTGACAGTTTGGAGTAGCTTGGTGTGCTGGCGTCTGTACTATTCGCTACTTTAATTTTATCTCGCTCTTACTCTGGCACAATGTTGTTATAATACGGGTCCTATTCAATTAGCTGATCCTCTTAAATCATACTCTTGTGTTAAAAAAAAAAGAATAAGTAGTCATATATTTGACACATCTGATTCATATCGAATAATCGAGACCACATTCGATTATGAATCACGTCTATGTCTAGCTAGTTCATAGTCCTATTGCCCTTAGACCGAAAGCCGTGCGCAAGGATTTGGTCCTGCCATCATAACCAATGTAATTAAGTTTGTCTGAAATAAATTAAAACCTTAACTGCCAGAAAACGTTCAACTAAACGAACTAACGAAATAAATACTTACCATTTATCATCGTCGGTTAGAAAATACTAATTTAAATCGGAAATTTTCAAAAACTACTTATCTATAAAACACGAATTCTGCGATGGCGAAAGGACGATCTTACCTCTTCAGCCCGATCAAAACGGCAGCGATCCCTCCTCAGTGTGTGCAGTGCAGAACCTAACAACAGCCTCCCCCCGCAGCGCCGCCCGCGCCCGCGCCCCCCGCGCCGCTCGCGCCCCCCGCCGTTGAGTGCTGGGGGCCGATCTTGATACCGTTCGCCTGTGTGATAAAAATCAAAATATTATATCTGCTCTTGAATTGAAAAGTGCATATTCTCAGAAGTTACTGGCCGAAAACTAATTCGATTAGAAGAAACTATATACAGATCCATTAAAACATTAAACATTTGATTTCACCAAAACAGGCAACGCCCAAGTTCAGGTAACGGAGCTATAGGTTAATTAAAATAAATCTAATAAACTTATACTTATTTTGTTTTTCGATTTATGAACATGTTACTGATACTTCAAGCAAGAAAGATCAATTCGAAGAAGCGAAGGAACCTGAGCAAGATATCGATCTAGGGTTCCTCCGTCGTAGGCGTGAATGTTATGTTGAACTATTTAAAAAAGCTGGGTTAAGTACTGTTGGGGCTTCCAACTTGCACATGATTTATGTGACAACAACATTTATTCATATTAAGCGGCTGACAGGCATTGGGACATGTATTCTAATAGTAACTACATCTAGGAATTAATCCTATCCTATATATTATCTAGGAAAAATAAGAAATAAATAATAGGCATGTGAACCGAAAACTTCGAATCCCTGTTTTTGCGTACACGGAGGAGAGTGGTTTGGTCAGGTTTCGTATAGTGTACAGTTTATATGGAGAGGGAGTGTAGAAAGCTAAAACGGCTACCACTTTAATATAAACACGCTTTTTAGAGCTAATATTACAGTACTATACTTGTTGGTTCTTTGTTATTCGACGAGAGACTCCATATATAAAACCCAATTATGAAATTGGGCGACTCATTGTCAAACTACTTTTTTTAATAACAGCCGGAGCTCGTAAAACTGCGACCATGACCGCTGATCGTAATTATTTCAATATCAGTTAAAATAGAAGCCCAACTAATACTTATTATGCGATAAAAATGTGTTGCTAGGCAGATTAATTGCTGCGTGGCATAGAAAACTGTAAAGGGTATAGTCCTTTTTGGTAGCAATCTTAATGTCTCATGTTAGAAAACTCAAAGTGTAGCTATTTTGATGTATAATTATAATCACTTAAGTCACTGTTTTTAGAAGTTCTAAAAAATCTGCCTTTAAAACAAAAAAATGCCGGCTACCGATATCCATGTAATTCAACGTCAAATTATCACCAACGACTATCGATTAGCAGATAAGCAAGCTCAACTCACCTCGTTGTTGATATCAAATACTCCTTCCTGTATTTTCTCATAGATCTCTTTGGCAGTGTTGATGAACGCCTCTTCGACGTTGGCTGCAGTCTTGGCTGACGTCTCCATGAAGACCAGGCCGTGTTCGCGGGCGAAGGCTTCACCTTCCTCCTTCTTTACCTCACGGCGGGATTCCAAGTCACTGGAATTTTGCAGTAATTTCAGAATTTTATGGTTGTTTAGAATTACACGTGGTGGATTAGGGACTGGCTACACCTATTCAGCTTAATTCAGCTTTTGTCCATAGAAAACAGCAGTTTTGTATGATATGCGTACGCATCCTTTCAGCTGAACGGATGCGTACGCGTCTCCATATAAAATCGTTGTTTTCCATGGACATGAGCTGAATAAGCGTAAGTAGCTTATTGGCTATAACAATTGGGCTATAAGACTGGCTAGACTGTGGTATTGTAACTTCAGATTCAACAGATGTTGGGTTAAAGACCTTTCTGATTGGCAAGCGTTTTGGTTGGTAAATATTTGTTGACTTTTTATTCTTTATCAAACAAACAGCATTTTGCAAAAAGAAACTTAACTATTTAAAGAAACTCTGAAGACTATTACTGCAGACATCACTACACTAAAGCTACGAGTGAAAGTAAATGACTGCCCTTTTCTTTGGACGGAAGTGAAAGCGTAACTACCAAATTAAGGGAGACCGGAAAATAAACGTAACTCCAGATGACAATAAAGTGCGTTTTCCGCTGGAAAAAGTGAATCCGTTCCGCTAACGGTGAACTTACTCATGGTACAGACACATTTAAATTAGCTTAGTCACAAGAGATAACGGGTATAGAAACAATGCACTTTGTTCACAGAGTCATCTTTTGTAAAGATTTAGATTTCAGATGAACTTTAATACTTGTACTTATGTCACGATCTAAACAGGAATACAATATTGTTTCGATGTAAGAAAGAAGAGTTTTTTTTCACAACTTCAAGCTTTTAAAACTCTTGCTGATTGTGTTTGGTAGACCTTTAATGATTGCACAAGTGATACCGAACTAGCGCTATCTGAGTACGCGTAGCGTATATGTTACCTGACGGTTGGAGGCCCCTCACAACATAATCATCTTAAGCAAAGCGCGGATCCACCGTTGTGGGCATGAACACAGCCCTATTTGAGGTTGATAGGATAATGTTATATCCAACGCTTTAGAAAAAACTACTGGTCGCCCCACGACTTAGCCCGCATCAACCTATACAAAGTCTCGGCCAGGGCGCCATACACTTTGTAAACGTCGCCTCTGAAGGAATGCAATGTATCGATCGTTAGCAAAACCGTAGTTTGACTCACACTGGGCAGATTTTTCGGTGTCCGTGACGTCATCCTTTTTTGGGGGCTGGATCTACTGATACCTCAGCCTGCTGTAGAACTACACAATAAAGTAATAGAAGTAAAGACTCACCTCTTATTACCAATCAACATGATGACCATGTTGGAGTTGGAATGCTGACGCGCGTCTTCAAGCCAAGTGGTGAGGTGGTTGAAGGTGTCCCGCCGCGTGATGTCGTACACTAGCAGTGCGCCCGCCGCGCCCCTGTAGTATGATCGCGTGATTGATCTGCAAGGAAAGCATTTTGCTGTATTATGTCTGACGTATCCTTTAAAGCTACGTCTAATAGAGATATATGGAAGAAGAGGTGTTGCGCAAACCCAAATAAAGTATGATAAGGGGGAATTCATTAATAAAATCAAGAGAGCCGTTTCAGGTGGGGAGGTCGAGCCGATCTCATTTAATCTTACTTTTGGGGTGTCGGCGAATATCGCGTATTTTGTCCGTAAGAAACAGAGTAAAATTGCATGAAAATTTGGATCTACATATGTACCAGCCAATTAATGTCCCACTGCAGGGCAAAGGCCTCTTCTCATACAGAGAGACATGAGCATTAATCACCACGCTTGCTCAAGACGGGTTGGCGATTTCAGACTTATATTAATCATATAAGTCCAGGTTTCGTCACGATGTTTTACTTCACCGATGTCAGTGATGTCCAAGATAAACTTAGAAAGTACATATGAATTGAAAAACTCACATTGGTACTTGGCCAGGTTTGAACCCACAACCTCGTGCACAAGAGGCGAGGCCTAAACCACTGGGCCATCATGACATTCTCATCATGGATCTACATATAATATATTTTTTTAATAAATTCAACGCATTTACACTAGAAACACGCTATTTTTAAATCTCACGTGAGATTAGGGGATGCGTGGGGGGTTGAACAAATCTCACGACAAGGGGGAGGGGAAGAAAAACCTCGGCGAATCGCCAACAACGCCATTATGTTATTAATGGACGCCTCCTAATAGTAGGAACAGGATCTCAGACAGTAAGCCATAAGAGCTGCTGCCACGAACTTCACTTGCTAGCTTTTAACATAGTGTTAATCCTCTATAATTACAGCACGTGTCATATTATCGCCAAAAAAGGCAATTAACTTTTCTTTTTATGTAAATACGAATTGACTTATTAATTGTGTTCTGAATATTTATTATTCATTTGTATGTTATATTGATTCTAAATTATTAAGTTGTTAAATAGTTGAGACTTGTACAAAATACGAATACACCATTTAAAATCAAGGCCAAACCATGGATATGTTTGAACAGTAAGTTGGTGGCTGATAATACAACTGATAATGTTTTAGAAGTTAGATTATAGACCAATTCAAATTGAAACAGTGGATTTATTGAAGTAGGTACGAATACGGATTTATTAAACGAGGCAGTTACACGATGTTAACGATATACAATAGTGTATCTCGTTAACATCGTGTAACTGCCTCGTTGGTCTAGTGGTTGCGCGAACGCGACTGCTAAGCATGAGGTCCTGGGTTCGATTCCCGGGTCGAGCAATGTGTTACTGGGATTTTTCATTAGAAATTTCTCAGTAGCAGCCCAGAGTCTGGATGTGTGCCCGCTTGATGGCAAAAGGCTTACCCCCTATTATATGGGACTTAAAACATACCTGGTGAAATGCGGGTGTACTGTAGGTACAACTATACCTGACCTTTCGGGAAATATAGTTGTGATGTTATGTTGAGTGTGTGTACTAATGCATACTAAATTATTTTCATAATAAATTATTAAGCCTGATTAACCCAGTTATATAGTATCCCAGTTATATAGTAACCCAGTTGTGTAGTTTCACATCACATCATCAGGCTATATTAGTCCACTGCTGGACATAGCCCTCTCCTAATGAGCGCCCTGTCATCAGCTTTCTGTATAGTTTGATTGCATGTATTTTCTGAAAAACATTTGTGGTGTCTGTCTGTCAGGTGTCTCCCAATAAGGGTTTGTTAATTAGCCAATTACATTATGGCACATAAATCTTTTTTAATATTAAGTTGCATTTACAAAAGAGGTTTCAGATTTCTTATGCCCAGTTTGTATAAAAAAAACATGAGAAGTTTTTTAAGTCATAGTCATATTCCACGAATTAAACTCTTTATTTAAAATGACATATTTTATAAACATCTTAATAACCCTGTCAGACAAAGGCATAATTTAAAACCAAAACAGTTTATTTTATGCCCAGTTAAGCATGAAATTCGTCATAATTACATTTATAATATTCTTGATTACAAACACTGAAATTTACTAGCATATAATCTAGGTTAACAGTACAATACATTGAAGTTAAGTTATTCTTGTGTTTTTGTTTTAATTGCTCCACAATTTGTTAACTGACTGTTAGTCACGTTTTCTAGAGGTTGCAAGAGCTATGTTTAAGCATGAGTTCCTGTGTTTGATTCCCAGGTTGGGCTAGGTTTTTTTGGGTTTTCCTTCTGTAATTTCTCATTAGCAACTCTAGTCTGGATACATTTGGTACCTACTTATGTCACTTTAGGTGGAATAATGAAATAGGTAAGACATATTTTAAATATGACTGCATAAAAAAGGCAGACCAAGTTTTGTACCATATTGGTCTATCAGAGAATTTTAGATAAAATCTGTGACATAGTATCATTCCTGTATTACCGTAAGGGTTAGGCAGAGCACCTATAGTATACACACGTTTCACCATTTATATTGAAGTCCCATTTTAAATAGAGTGTAAGCTTAAGTCTATCTTCTTTGACGACCGATGTGGCGCGGCGGGCGAAGGTCCGCCTGCGACGCAAGAGGTTGCGGGTTCGATTCCCGCCTTGGGACAAATGTTTTTACGATCTACAAATATTTGTTCCGGGTGTTCTGGGTATTTGCTATATATAATAAAAATATATATCTATGTAATGTATTGTATTAAGTATATCAGTCATCTAGTACCCATTACACAAGCTCTGCTTAACTTGGGGCTAGATGATGCTGTGTGGATTGTCCAGCAATAATTATTTATTTTATTTATTATTATTTATCTACCAGGCACAAATGCTCTACTCAGGCTGAAATCAATTACAAAGGTCCAATAAGATTCTTACCTGAAAGCTTCCTGTCCAGCAGTATCCCATATCTGCAGTTTGATCTGTTTGCCGTCAATGGTGATCATGCGCGCACCAAACTCCACTCCAATTGTGAGATCGTGAACAGGCTGGAACCTTTTGTCGGTGAACTGGAGTAGTAAGCATGACTTGCCTACACCTGCAAACAGATTACAAACCATAGATATCTAGAATTTGGGCCATGAACCATAGATGTTTTGATAACAGCCTCATTTGTGTGGTTCATGGTCAAATAACATTGTTTTCTTATATCACATGTTATATTTATGTTTCTTTTGTTATGTTTTAGCTAAAATATCAAGTGACTGTGATCAAAATTATAAGTCCTGTTTGAAATAAAGTATGTATCTATTACAGAGTCACAATGTGGGTTCATATCATACTAATTATGTTATCAAACAAAGAAAAACAGGTGATGTCTACTAAAACAATAATAAGACCAACAAGAGCTTTGAACTCTTATCACTAACATTAATCACTCAATATTCAGACAACAATGTTCTACAAAATAATAATTTAGTACATATGAAACTAATTTGAATATTTTAGAGAAGATATTATTGCAATAATAACTGGCTAGTGAGAAATATAGAATCCATACTACAAACAAACAAAGAAAGTCCTTGAAATAGCCTCAAACAACAGACACATAAACACATGTTAGTATTATTATATTGATCTCAAATTAGTTATTTATTTACAGTATAACGAACATGAAATGCAAAAATTTCTAATGATATGCGCAATAGAGTCCAAACTTGACGTAGTTTTACGAGACGGCGTAGGCGGAAAAATAGACTATCACAAAATGTTGATTCACAACAATGAGATATCGATTGATCTTGAACTGAGAATGAATACGACTTAGATCACAATATCCTTATGAAAAACACGGTAAAATTACACTACACGTCTAAAAACGTCTAAATAAAATATCAGGAAATAAAATCAATACCTGTGTCGCCGATGATGATGTATTTGAACAAGTAGGCGTATGCCATCTTCTCTGCAGGTTTTTGTAACTTTTGCAAATTACAATCGACAACGATGGTAAGCAAAGGTTTCGGGGTGAGTTTATATTTCTACAAATAAGACGCAATTTTTAGAAAACTCACAGCTGGTTGAATCAATTTGTCATTGTGGAGATGAAAGAAAATTTGACAATCATAGCCTATTTTCTAAAGGATGTTACATACAATGGCAAGTAATCTGTCACTACTTTTATTATTTTATCAAAATAGTATCGATTGTGTTTGAAATAAGTGCATATTTCGTCATAAGTGGTTCAAATTTCACAATACTTAGCATTGTCAACTAATTGAATAACGTTTATTTAAAATAATCCGAAAATATATCGAATACGCATTACGCATGTGTTTATACCTTTATATCCATAAACAATGTCCCTGAAAAGAAAAAACTACCTAGTCTGTGGATAGGATCGTAAACAAACATAGAACTTCCAGTCCTACCATACATAATTAATATAATAGGTTCTTACAAAAACACAACTTTGTTTGATAGTCTTAACTGGTTGGCAATGTTCCATGCGGTCGATTTTACTAAAAATATAAAGTCTTCGCAAAATATTAACAGTTTCAATACAACTAGAGGAATTACAACTAACTATGAAGAGCCAAGCCCCCACGGTTTTTTTGGCGCACTAAAGTATCACATCTGGTATTCTACCTTATATCTTATAACAATACTAATTCTAATGAAACTATTAGATGTTACCAATTTAAGCAACATTTGAACTAATATTTACTTGAAGAATGTTATTATAATTTAACGGAGGTTTTGGAAGATGCACCAATAGTGCAATATTTTTTAGGCATTCATCTAAGCATCGCCTGGTATTATTAAACAGCATGGTGGATATACTTTTTTTTATATACTTTAATACAAATAACATCTCGGCTGTAATACCCCGCAGGTTAGGCAGAGGTGTACCCACATTTCACCATTTATGTTTTTAAGTCCCATGTAATAGGGGGGGGGGGGGCAGGGGTGAGTCTATTGATGGGGTGAGCCATCGATCCTGCCATTGTTCTTTGGGAAGACTAGGAAACAAGAAAAAACATATCTTAAACTGTGGCTGCCCTGCAGAGAATACATTAGACTGACTGCCCTGGGCCCCTGGTGCTGCCCTACTTGTTGGCAACACTTGTCAAATGTCAAATTAGAATTTGCTCTGAATATTGCGAATTGGTTTGTTATTATTTCCTTTTACATATTGTGCCCTGTAAATCCATTGTTTCATGGTTTCCCTTTAGTACTTTTTCAAATAACGATTAATCTTTAGTTAAGTGCCTTCTTTATCGCGTCTATTTGAATCAACAAGCCGTTGGTAACCTTAAAAAATTAGGTGAACAATGCCGACTTCTACGATGTATTTGTAATCATGGATTCTTCTAAAGATTCTTCGTCTATGAAGAAATCTGTAAAACTCGATGGCGAAGGTAAAGAAAATAGAAACTACAAGAGTACTCCTGGTCAATCAGGGCAAAGAGATAACGTTGAAAATCTATTTACATCGACCTCGAATCCTAGCTCGAGCTTTGTTCCCTTGAATGGACCTCGGGCGAATCACATGAATTCTGTACCTACCAACGAACCAGGCCCTCAAACTAACCGATGTAGCGAAACTAATCCTGAAAGTAATAAAAACCTAAATAATTCCACCCAATCACAAAAGTGTAACAACATAGTGACCAATTCTAATGCTGAGCAAGCGGATCCCGCGGTTGCGGGCAGCAGTAGGACTCTACCTACCTTGCTTGACAATGGATCAGAGTCCAATCAGGATAAACAGACATGTCAGAGGCACAAAGTATGCTTGGACAAAGCGGGAAGCCTTCCCTCAACAAGTGGCACTAGCAGAACTAGTGAGAACCCAGACACCAGCTCCTTCAGGGAAAATAGGAAGAGACCATCGAGTCTGAAACTAAACAGGCCTACCTTGGAGGATGACAGTTCCAGTGATACTGGCAATGATGACTATTCTCTGGGCTCAGAAGATGGGTGCATCTACACATACAGGGGGGGCGAACATTTGGCTGACTTGCCCAGCTCATTCTTTAGTCTAGACATGGGTCTACCTTTAGACAAACATCTGCCCATGCCAAACTATGTAGGGCCTCAGCAAGGTTCAGCAGCAGGCAGGGAGCAAGCATCTAGGGCATCCAGTCCTGACATGGATTTTTTGGAAATGGACTTTGATCCTGGACCGTCATGTGAAGTGGATACAGGTGATGAATCCTCTCCTGATGCTAATTTGGAAGCTGCAAATAACATGCCTGAGGAGATTGAGCCTGTTCTGGTGCGGGGTACTACTCCTGAATATGTTCCTCCTCCGGTTCGGTATGTACCAGTGAGTGTACCTGTAGTAGCTGCAGCACCAGCAGCTGTGCCACATGGAGATGTTGATTTGTACTCATACAGTGTGCCATCAACAAGTCGAGGGGTGCCTATGGGTCAAGGAGATGCCGCTGAGGGCACCAGTACTAGTACCCATAACTATGTAGACCAGAACTTTAGTTTTGGTCCATACATCACTCATGTGAACTCAAGGGGGGAGCAGTTGGTTGTCAGGAGAACTATGTCACATGGACCGATCATTTATCCTGGCAGTCTGCATTTCACCAGCGGAGAATTGGTGTCACCAAGTGAGATATTGAGTTGTAAGTATATACTTATATTGTATTGTATGGTTTGACGGGCCGATATCCACAACTTCACACAAATATCCTTATATATTTATGGATATATTTTAGAGATTTCACTGCTTAATGTGTTATCATTATGTTATATCAAAAACATATTTAAAACAATAGTTTCCTGGTTGGTATTTTTTGCCACATAGATTAAAGTAATTGTTTAGTATGAAATATTTACAAAATATAAGTTAAGTGAGTCTGAATTATTGAGTGTGTCCCCAGCATCTTCAGTGAACCTCAAGTTTTATAATGAATAGTGATACTATTATTTAATCAGTTGGTTAGTTCTTGTTATTATATATCTTAACTTTTCTGTTTTTGTGTTTGTTTTTTTTTATGTTTTGATTCTTGATCATCATCCTCATGCCCTTATTCCAATATATTTGGGGTTGGTACAGTATTTTTATTCCATTGTTCTCTGAGTGAGTTCACAAAAAATACATTGTTAGTGATTAGTTTCAAAATTTAATATTGTTATTGTGTAAACTATTGTTTTAGGTAGGTAACCCTGTAAGAATATCATATCACTTAGGCTAGCACTTGGTTATGGTCCGTGTTATTCTATTAAACTGCCCAGTTAAGTGGGAGATGCAAAAATGTCTTCATCTTCCATACATCTCTATTTACTGTAATTTCAATAGGCATCTCCTATCTAGCCATATCATCTGTCACACTATCCATCCATTGTTTCTTTGGTGTTCCCCTATTCTGGAAGCTAACCCTATTTTTTTTATTCTTGTGTGTAGTTCTTTGTCCTAATGACAAAGACTGGATAAAAATAAGTGTTGTGTATAATGCACACACGTAACAACTGAGCTGTATTGCTTGCTTCACATATTTTAGTAATAGTGTTTTTATTTCATTTGCATATATGTTTCTTACTTGATTCCTGGTTAAATAACATAACATAACATCACACTTTTGTTCCGCAAAGGGTTAGGTAGAGGTGCATCTATAGTAACATCTACATTTTATTTATATAACTTATTTAATATAAACATTGTCCCACACTAGGAATCTCTCGTGTGTCGTGTGAATAAAAAATATTAACTGAATAGAAACAATTTTCAAACAGCCAGGCAAATATTGTTTTCCTGAATTTATTAGTGATGGGTGGGGGTAAGCTGTTATAGATTTTGATTACCATGCAATTGGAATTCCTGCATACAAATGTAGTCTCTGGCTAGGTGCAATTAATTTATTTGGGCTTTATTGATTTTGCTAGGTATGTTTTAGTGTCGTTTAATAGGGGACATGCCTGTTGCCAGCAACCGGGCAACACATCCAGATGGGGTGCTACTGAGAAATTTTCGAAAGTAATACTCAATAACACTTCACCTAGATAAACAATTGAACCCGTTACCTCAGCTCGGCCGAGAGCTTTGCTGTTGCGCTTACCGCTAGACCATTGTGACGGTGGTTAACACTTCGCTGCCCAGTTCAAAAATATGATTGTTAAATCATATGTATAAATAAATAAATAAATCATATGTAATTTGCCAAACATTATGAAATGCAAGTTATTGTATGTCATAATGTTTGGCAAATTACATAATGCGTAGGTATATGGTAGGGGGTGTTCACATCTCATCTATAGGTTTTACATGTACGACTCGGGAAGCGAGTTCTGGGTACATTTCTGAGCAAAATATATAATAAATTAGTTTTATTTGCAGATGATGATGATCAAATTGAAGCATTTGCTAATCAAATCAACCAGTCCGCAAATGATACTGCTGTTTTATCAGCAGCCTTGTTTCATGTTACTATGGCTAAGAAAATGATAGCTGACAAGACTAAATTTGATGCTGAGAACCAGACTACCGCTAAGGTATAGTATAATTAAATTGTTTTATAGAAAGACCGACGAAGCCAACTGAAATAAATAATTAAAGTTGAAATATGTAGTTTGACTCAGATTGTGTTCATCATCAGTAAAATAGTTATAAAGAATTAAGTAATTCTAATTTTGAAACTGACACTTAAACTGAAATAATTATTTTCAGCACAGGGCTGTTAATATGGCACATAAAATTTTAAATATTCTACGTAGAGGACGCTCTTCCAAGTCAAACTCTGAGGTACCATCTTATGCAGGTATGAGTGACAGAGACAACGATATTCGTCACTCATTCCTGCTTGACTGTATTTTGATGTGCCATATAAACGCCCATTAGGGGTAACGTGTTACATAACATTAATTTACTCTTACAACATATTATAAATGTAATGAGTACCTATCTCTTCATACACGTAATATTTTAAGAGTGCATTTTACTCATGTAAAAAAAACCTGCTGTTCAATACCTACCTACATGATCAAAGTGTACTGAACAGATATATTTTTTTTGTATATTTCAGGGTTGATCATATATAGCGAAAGTTGTTCGTATTCATGAGTACAATGATCTCTTAAAATATTTAGTACCTTCAATCTATAACATAAATATGTAAATTCTGCACAAATTATAGAGCAGCCGCTGTCTGTCTAGCAGATAATTTGAATATGCTTATAACTTTGCTATTTTTGATGTATTGTTTATACTTTTTACACTTCTTCTTAACGCAATTGTTTTAAAAACAAATCTAAGAATTAAGAAATAAAATTGTCAACATCCCTGTTATTACATAATTTTGTATCTAGGCGAGTGAAGCAGCAGCAAGCACCAGTTCAAGCAGTGCTGCATGCGTTGAACCTCCACGGTGCATGATCTGGTCGGAGTGCGAGGCTTGTGAGCGACAGGTCACGCAGATCAGCACCTCGGCCTGCGGGGTCACAGCTGTTATCAACGTATTTGTTAGTATCTTATGTTTTTTACCTTATTTTTTGTTCAACGTTACGTCGGAGTAATACTAAGGAAAAGAAAAATGAGCGAGCCTAACAGTATTCGCACAAGATGTGTAAGTAACATCTGACATCTCACCTTGGTAATAAAAGCAACATTAAGATTATATCCTGAAAAATTACTCAGGTATTATTTGAAATGATTTTTCGTAACCGCGCGCGCTCATTGGTAGAATCAACTAGCTCACACTTCCCAGGCTTCCTGTTAGGTTAAAGTCAGCGTTCAGCCGAGCGCGTGCAGAATAGGTTTTAGTGGTAAATAGGTAAAATGAATATTAAAGTCCTTACTTGTATTTAACTTCACTATCCAGAGAAAATGTGGTTCACCACTGACTTTAAATTCTCCAGACATGCTCAACCATTGGTTTTGTTTAGTCATATCATTAAATGCAAAGGGTAGCACAATGACGAATGAAGAAAAAGCATCACATTGTTTTTACAATTTCTAAATGTCATGATGGCCCAGTGGTTTAGGCCTCGCTTCTTGTGCATTAGGACATGGGTACAAAGCTGGGCAAGTACCCATGTGACTTTTTCAATTCATATGTGCTTTCTAAGTTTATCTTGGACATCACTGATATCGGTGAAGGGAAACATCGTGAGGAAACCTGGACTTATAATTAATATAAGTCTGAAATCGCCAACCCGTCTTGGGCAAGCGTGGTGATTCATTCTCGTGCTTTCTCTGTATGAGAAGAGGCCTTTGCCCTGCAGTGGGACAGTAATAGTCTGTAATTTTGTATAACAGTGAAAGATGACACAATACAATACTTTGTTATATTGATTACAATATTAATTTAGGTCACAACTAACAGTATTTGTTTTGTGCTTAATTTCAGAATGCATTGGGGGTGCCTGTGAATTGCGATAAGATAAGCTTATCTGTTGGTATACGACATAGAGCTAACAATGCTCCAGTGCCCAGGTAAATATGATTGCTTTCTCATCATTGTCTCAATTGGTTGTCACAATCCCACCTGGTATCCATTTTTGGTCTGGACCTGTAACAACTGGCTGCCAGTTATATTAGAGGCGGCGTTGTTTTATGGCTAACCAGGGGAATTGTAATGTATTGTATTAAATATATCAGTCATCTAGTACCCATAACACAAACTCTGCTTAGCTTGGGGCTAGATGATGCTGTGTGGATTGTCCAGTATTATTATTATTATTTATTATTATTATATCAGTCCTGTTGACTATTATTACAATTCTCCTTCCAGATATTTACTTTCCCGGGCCGTAGCTGGGTGCACGGCTGCCGACCTGGTCTCTGGTATACACCGTGCTTCAGATGGACTGGTCACCGCGCGTTTCTTCCCCACCTTCCCTGAACGAGCTGTGTCGCTGTCACACTGGCTGGCTGATTGGATTACTGTTGGTAAGAAACAAGATACATCAAAGCAACTGCAGTCAGTCCGTGATGGACCTTTCGTGACATATCGAGACTCCTCCGTGCCTCGGAAAGCACGTTAAGTCGTTGGTTGTAGATCTTTGATACTCGTTACGGGTAGTCAGAAACCCGAACGTCTGACAACCAGTCTTACCAAGGGGTACCGTGTTGCCCAGTAACTGGGTTGTGGAAGTCAGATATCCAGTCGCTCCATGTAAAACACTGATATTCAGCTGCATCCTGTTAGACTGGAAGTTGACCCCAACATAGTTGGGAAAAGGCTAGGCAGTTGATGATAAAAACTTTGCAATCCTTATGTTAATCATATTTACCTATCCACCTATCATCATATAATTAGAAGAATAAAATAAACAACAATCAAGGTCATCTTTTTTTGTTTTTAATTTCGAAACTAAAAAGGTATAAAATCTTGCATAGATATTGTTAGCCATTGACACTGGTTAGTCAAAGATAGGTAGGTAGCGGCCGGACTCTGATCCGCTACTACCTCAGCATCGCTTAACCTCAGGCGAGTAGTGGTCAAGTGTAAGCCTATCAAGTATATTTAAAAAAAGAAACCGGCTGTGACTATCAATAATGCATGATTGATTCGCCTATCAATTACTAAGCTGCGTAGTCGCTCAGTGTAAAATGCTGATATGACACTTACAGTCCAAATTAGTGAAGTAATGGCATATTCATAAGTCACTTACCTTAATTATAAACGTAGATTATGTAAGCAATTTTGTTGACATCGGCAAGCCAAGTAATGACTAAGCTATTTACATTCATTATGGAGATATATGCATGCATTAACGTATTACCTTGATGGTCTATGCGTAAGTAATTCCATTATGGCCGTATATGAATATTGTCTAAGTAAGTAATTGGATGAGAGATATGTTTATGTAGTAATGAGTGGTGCTCCCGAGTTAATTGAAAAATGGCGTCGTTTAGGCCATTGCAGTATGAGTTCATCTTGAAACCCCATATCGTGAATCTGCACTGACGGTGATAGTGAAGCTACCTGCCACAAAAAGAGCCAATAAGGCTTAAACGTTTGACAGCTGTTAAAATGAAATATTATGTACTTAAAATAATATTAACAGGCTATCAGAAAAATAAATCTACATAATATATAGTCATTAATCCCTGTTCCATTGGCCACGCCATAACTTAAGACTTTACCGATTTAATTCATCTTTTTTTTTAGTTTTGTGGTACTTTGTTGAAGGTTCTTACGGAAAGAAAAATTAAGACGACTGCGAAGAATATTGGACAATTTCAGAAAACTTAACGAATATTTTAACTTCGTCCAGTTTGATGAATGTAAATTTAACCGCGTGTAATACCGCTTGGTGCAGCTAGTTAAGAATAAAACAAAAACTAGAGAAAAGCTTACAAGTATTTCATTCACAGGTGCAGTACCCATCCTCACTCTAAACTTACAATCGGGCTACGAGCACGACATCCCTGACGCATGGCACCACCAGATGGTCTTCGGAGTATCACCTCGAGGGGTGTACCTATGTAACCCGGTGGAGTGCATGCGAGAAGCGACCTTGTGGCACCATCTCACATCACCGTCTACACTTCTCATCAAAGTCAGGGATGTACTGTCCAGGTTTACTGCGGATACGGATCTCACCCCGCTGATGGTCGTGCCTGATCGACGTTTCCATTCGTTCAATGTGCTTGGTGAGTTTACTTTTATGTTTAGTTAATTGATTAAGTGGGTAGTGTTTGGTGACAAACACTTTACTGACAACCCTATCATTGGACTGATACATGAAAATCTACCTGAACTGGACCATAGGCCACTGCTTAGCTTTTATTTATGATGCAAATACATGATAATTGATCCGAGCATGCTTCATTAACAGACCTTTCCCAGTGTTTCATCACAAATTGGTATTTGTTTGTTTGTGGATTGTTCTGTGGTCAGAACTGAGTCCATTAACCGTTCAAGTGCCGCATACGTCAGGTTGACGTTGACGGTGTCTTACCGGGAAGGCAATGGGCCACAACCGGTAAAATAAGGATTTATTCCCAAGGCTACAGATATTCCACGTCAAAAATCTAACAGTAGTTACATTTCTTACAGGTCAAGTAATAAACGTGATCCGTGAATACCGAGCGATAGGCTGGGGAGAGTATAACACCAGGACCCGTCACATCCTGATCCCGGCGTCTTACCAAGCAGGGATCACCGTAGCTGCTCTCACCGGATCTGAAGCACATCGGCGACTGGTGCTGGCTCCACAACTCCCGATATTAACGCAAACGGACCCCGCATGAAAATGTTTGTCTTACACTTAATCTCACTTTTGAACTCAAATCAACAAATGTTATTGGAATGTTAAATGTTGAATGTTATTGGCTGAGCAGAAACCATTCGATGCCATAATGTAAAAAAAAAACTGTGTACAGTTCGAAGTTTGAAATTATCGATCGGTTGACAGGTAAGCGGCTGAGTATTTCGCCGCGCATTTTTAATGTTCACTTAAGGAAAAGGGTTGTTGATCCGCCTCGTCGGATATGTGATTTTACGGCAAGGAAAGATAAGAAAATTGTTTATTCTAACGGAACAATTGATTCGTGTACGGGTGTTTAATGCAGCCAATTATCATTCATTTGGTGTGTTCTAAAAATTGATGATATGTTAGGCTAAAGTGGCTTTCATTTCGCGCGACGATTTATTCAGCTAAAATCTTGAAAGTTTATCTCCAGAGATCGGCAAAAAACATAATAAGTTTTGTATTGACTGAATTGGTAGAGCTAACCTAAAAGACGTTGTATTTTCTCTCTAACCATTTCATGGTTATGACGATAGAAAATTATATTCCGCTCGCGACTGATGTCTCTGTTTGGTATTTAAAATGCCAATTTGTGCACGCCAAATAGATGTATAGATATTCTAAAATGGATGTAGTAAATAGTAATGCGTAGGTACGTTTTTTAGCAAGGGCAACACTACCGCGGTCTGTGTGAAAGACTGTGATGGCGTTATATAAGAGCTTAACGCGAAAGAGAGAAAAGAACATCACTCAGACATCGACTGTCGTCGCTAAAAAATCTACCTTCGTTTGTTTATTTTACTCTATAGTCGTATACAATGCATAATCGCGTGAGAATAATATTTATAGAATGTTTCAAAACTTGTGTCGAATAAAAAAAAAATCATAATTTAAAATGTTGTTCTGGGGAACAGAAATTGTAGTAACTTATTGTCGTAAGATTCAAAATGCTGTAACACGTCTTTGTGTATATCGGAATGCAGATAACGAGGACCACCGATTTTAAAAAAAATATTAAAAATAACTTGATCTGATCACAATATTAATGTCAGAGTAAGATTTCGCATGTTTATTGGCAAAACTTCACTTGGCATATTTTACCAAATATTTACGTATAAAACATAATTTACATAAAGCCTAATAACATCAGAATAAGGAATATTTTGCAATGGCTAACCTAACGTTAATATTGACAGAAATACGCTAAGTGAAGTGCCAACTAAAGAGCTTACTCAAGTTTTATAACTTGACACTTGCAAGCTTTGTTTTTTAATGTAAATAATTTAACTTCATGTATTATATTCATTTAAAATGATTATTTCCATGTTTATTGTAATGTTTTTTTGCTAGGTGCAAGGGCTCGTTTCATTTATTTGTAATAATTTTTGTATCTGAAACAAAAACGGTGATTAAAAATATGAAAAGTTTGACTCGAACCTATTGATTTCGTCGATCGCATGGATCGAACAAATCTGGATGCATTATTAAAGTATGCCTAAAGAGCAAACACATAATATTGAAAAATATACCTTGTTGTTGTAGAAAGAAGGTAGGGAAACTAATGGCGCCTCTACGAGTACTCATAGAATTAATTATATTCACTATGATTTGTATTATAGTGCTTAAATTCACATAATGACAAATTATGAATAATTTGAATTGGAATCTTATATCAACGACATAAAATTCCGATTCCGCCGTGAAGTTACAATCCGTCACAGTAGAAAATAAGACGGCAAAATGGCGGCGCCGCCATCTTTATCAGTGAGGAGACTTTCCGATTGATACCGGATTTTATTAATAATCGTTTACTGCCTATATGTTTAACCGTACAAACAAACTAACTCACTATAATAACCGTAGTTACGATTATGCACAAAATAACGTATTTTATCTTTATGTTAAAGCTTGTTTACGTTTATAGGGCTACACTTTGATTGTCGCTCAAACTTTAATTTGATAATTTTCACTGTACCTATAATAATAATAGTTATCTATTTAGTAACTGAACGTTTTCGAATGAAGCTGTGTGATTGGCTAAATTTTATTAGCCATATAAGATTGTACATAGATTTTGTAAGGGATAAATATTGTTAGTCAATTGGTGCTTACTAGTCAAAATTATATTAGCACGTACTATAGTTTGCTATTTGAGTGGGAAACACAAAATTTTATTTGATTTCGAATTTGGAATTTTAGGGCCGCTTTACGTGAAAATGCCTCTTTCGTTAATGGAATATAAAAGTGAACGCGCACCCAAATGTCTCTGTCAAATGTTTTTTTTTTAGTCGTGGCCATACTAGTTGTGCCGGTTTGGGTGTGCGTTTGCCTTCAGTGTTGTCACCTCTATGGATATTAATCAGAATAATGCATCAATTGGTCGATATTTACGATAATTCAGATTAAAATCGCGATTATAAACTTAAATAATAATCTGTTATGCACTCGCATTGATTGTTCAATTATTTCTTGCATTACTGGTGGAGATAAGTAGATCTTGCATATAACGTATAAATATTCTATAGGATTTCAATATGAAAAATAAGTTTAGTGTCTTAAAATAGAAGTTAATAGGAAAAATAAGTTTTGTGTTTCATATTTCTATAGCAGACGCAATGTAGTCATTTCACCACAATCAATATCTACTTTTGTAAACGTTATCGCACTCGATGCTAACGCTTAACTCTGTACTCTATATTCGGTATATTTACAGTTAATATGTTGCTAAGTTATTGTACGAGGTGATGTTAAAATCTTTCCGAATAATTACGAATCTATCCATAATCCTACCACAAGAATTCCTAGTCGATCCCATGTAATTCCGTAAATAAATCCGAATTTTTCCCGAATAATTCCCTTATGTCCCCATATAATTCCATTAATGTTTTAAATAGTTATAATGACGTTGGAGTGTTATTTAAAGTTTTAAGTCGTGTAACTAAACGCTGTACCTTATCAACAGTGTATTTATGTTATTTATTATCGAATAGTTTAAAATAATAATATATTAATAGCCTAAGCCTAACAAATGACGTCACGGCCGAGTAGTGAAGGCCTCGCCTTTCATGCAAGAAGGGTTCAAATCCGGGCAAGTGACCAATGCGACTTCTTCAATTCATATGTACATTTTCCCCCTTGATTATAAACGCGAAGTAAAGTTACAACCAGTATAACCATTTACCATTTGTTTTTCTAGTTTAATTTATTATTGGCAATGGCCCATACTAGGAATTTCTCCTATGTCGTGGGTGCGATTACAAACATATAAGTAAGGTCACATACACTAACAGCCAGACCCGGAACAACTAAATACCTGCCATACAAATATTTGTTCTGTGCGGGAATAGAACCCGCGTCAGGTAGCGCAGTAGCCAATAGCTCAGCCACTGCGCCAACCGTGCCGTTAACCAGAACTTATCGCGGATTAACTTCAGCAAACTTTACTCCGCTTTTATTAAGGGGTCTAAGTTTATCTTGGACATCACTGCCACCGGTGAAGGAAACATTGTGAGGTAGCCTGGACTTATGTATAGTTAATATAAGTCTGAAATCGCCAATCGGCCTTAAGCAGCGTGGTGATCAATGATGATGTCTTCTCTGTATGAGAAGAGGCCTTTGCCCTGCAGTGGGACAATAACATGCTGCTACTCTAAAAGCCTAAGATCTCCATTTTAAGTTACATTTTTACTTTAATATACTCAAATCCACCCGCTTTGACTATTCCATTAATAACATAGGGTTCTTGTCTGATGGTATTGGTGGATTTTTTTTATATTGTCCTGTATTTCTCTAGCTTATTTGTTCCTGCTCCTGGGCAAAGACCTCCCTCCATTTTCTTCCATTCCTAACGATTCCAAGCTTTGTCTTTCATGGTTTTAAGGAATCTAACCAATTCTGGTCGCGAGCTCCATCGTGGCTGCGAATATCTGATTGGTTTTCTTTAGGGCACTAGACGAGTCCACATTTATTTTTGGAATGTCATGTGGCAGACATGTCGTGTCCAGTTATATTTCAAAATGAAAGCTTTTTTAATATTCATAAACATTTCAGCACCATCTCGTAACGCTAACGAGCAACTCAAATGATAGTGTATTATAATTATTTTGCAAAAATGGTTAAGTTTAAATTTTGCATTTTACTTTTAAGTACTGCTGTTTATGACGGGTCAGTGACACTACCCCTTATACTCGATTATATAAAGCAATGTCATGTATAACATTATATTTTTGGAATATACTATGATAGAACCTATACTTGAGTTTGATTTTACCATTTGTTTGTCATTATTACTCGACTAGCACTTCGCCCGCGTATATTTTGTACACGATTACCATCCCCTCCATACCCTTTCTACCGTAGATTTGAAAATAATAACAGCCTATAACACTCAGGAATAATGTAGCTTTCTAACAGTGACAAAACTTTTTGAATTAGATCATTAGTTCCGGAGATTACCCCCTACCTACATAAAAACTCACAAACAAATTGTTCCTCTTTATAATGTTACGAAATTGTTATGTCATGTATGGGAAACACAGATGTAATGTTTCACGACTTAATTTCCCGAATAGTTGGGCAGAGTTGCACCTATAGTAATACCCACATTTCTCCCGTTGTGTTTAAGTCCCATGTAATAGGATCCAGACTCCGGGGTGCTCATGAGACAATTCCTATTGAAATAACTCAATAACACTGCCCGATCTGGGAATGGTTTAAATTCGTATCTTACACATTCTGTACCTTCTTTTCAACAGATTAAAAAAAAGCCAAAACACTGTTTTAAAACGTCAAAAACGTCATTCTTAAAACAAAAACGAGTAATAAAATACATTTATTTCGAGCAACCTTAACTCATATGTTATTATATTATATGTTTGGCTTACAAAAAAGGAATAGCATTATAAATTTTGTATTAATTAACATTGATTTACAACGTAACATTATTCATGGAGTGACGAGTAACAGTAGCTTCCTCAACCAAGAATTTTGTAATTCTACATCAAGTTTTTTTTCAAATTAAACCAAATCAGTTCAAATCAAAAAAAATCAATAAATTTCATGTCGACAGGCTTCCAAGACTTCTAAAAAGTATTGCGTCTCTCCTTCAGTTGGCAGCGCACGTATTCGACGTTCTAAACTTTCATAAACAGAATTTTTAAACTTTTTATAAATATTTTCAATTTGCAATTCGTCATAAAGCTGCTTGATTTGCTTCACATGTTCCGGGTCTTTACTGCCGTAGTATTCTTTGAAAATAGAACGCTGAGCTTTATTGCAGCGCTCTAGCGCTGTAACGGATATCCAGGATAATTTGCCTTCTTGAATGTCTGTGGCTGCCTTCCCCATGGCAGCTTCTTCGCAGTAGACGTCTTTGTAGTCGTTCTGATAAAAAATAAAGTTTTAGTTTATAGAAGACGAGGGTCACACTGAAAGATTTTAGAAAATAAAAGACGGAATTATGTAGGAACTTGTTAATAATTTTATTGTTTTTGAAATTGGTGAGTACCTAGTCTACGTTCCTTTCTAAGCCCACTCTTCTTTCAGGATCACTTCCACTGTTTTTTTCACAGCATCTTCAAGAGTAGGTACATAAAGCGAATTCTATGAGTTTATCTTAGTTTGGGGAAAAATAAAGTCGCAAAATGGAGGTCAGGACTGTCAAGGCGGATGACTCACTATTTCCGCACCTTCCATAGACAAGTATTCAATAGTCCGTCTGGCGGAGTGAGCAGGAGCGATATCGTGATGCAGATTGTCATTTGGTTTCGGGCTTATAACAATATAAGTATTATCCAGCTTTCATTACTTTTGACTGTTCTGTCAAATTGGGTATCTTCTAGTGCAAAGCTTTTATACGTCTAAATGTTATTTATTGCCATATTGTATTGTACGTTGTAGATAATGCTGTTAACGTCTCACTAATTTGATTGGCAATACTGGAAAGTTTTTGAGAAATATAAAGGAAGCAAGGATAAAAAATATATTTGTGTTAAGTATAGTTCATACCTGAACCTGTAGAATTTTGCCTAACTCCAAGCAGACGCTGCTTATCTCAGTAGTATCTCTTTCTTTACCATTGTTTACTAAAAGCAAACCCACTAACGTCGGCATTCTGAACGTATAGTATCCCGTCTTCTGTGTGGCTATAGCATTGAATCGTTCCATCGTGAACCCATCAAGATTGTTTTTGTCTTTGGTATATCCTGACGTATAATCAAAATATTGGCCTATCATTGTGTACATTACGGCCTGAAAAGAACAGAAATTTTTTAAGTGCCGCTTGCACAAGTATACTCACTGTTCCTTATTCAAAGACACTGGTCTAGATTAGGTTCAGTGTCCATTAGTTGTTGTCCATTGTCTCAAATTAGGATCCATTGTCCCTTATTGGGACCTACTTTCGCAGTAGTAGGTATTCTTTGTACCACTCAGACGTTCTAGAAAATCCAAATGAATGGCAATACAATTTTGGCAATGGATTCCTCCATCGCAGAAATTTAAAGTACTTATTACATCAATGACTGCTGATTGCATAAGTACCTCATTGATAATTTTCACAAAGTCGGTGTAAAAAGGTTCTGCTCCAAATTTCCTTTCAATGACTTCCATAAAACAATGGTATATGAGAACACAGTCGTTGATTGCAGAGGTGCCTACGTTTGGTTGGAGGTACCAGCACGGTTTGCCGCGGCGAGTGGTTGAAACGTCTATGATATCGTCCATTGCTAGTAAATATCCCTGTAACTGTTCGGAAATTAATAATTAGCATTTGGAATCTTAGCCGTAATCTGGGGTAGCATTACAGACTAATATAAAGTCTATTTTCTCGTCTATTTTGAAGACCAGCCTTTTTCTTTTAACTCTTGACGCAAAAAGTGTGACGTTCTAAATTGTCCATCATCGCATCGTACCTCCCAAATGAACGATTTTTTTTGTTTAAAAGCTGACGTTATCGAGGTGATTCTTAGCTATCATTTATGAAGACCTGCCCAGACGTTTGAAGATTATAAGCTCATTTACGAATTGACAAGAGGATCTTACCAACTGTCGCAGGTCCGATTGATTTCAAATTTGGTATAGGTTTATTTTGGTTCCAAGACATGGTAACCTTGAGCTGATGGTGTAGCATCAAGTAGTCTGCGGGATACCCAACCCCTCCGTAAATTACAGCTGGTATATCGTGTTTGGGATCATTAGATTGTTCTCAATTATTTGGTGTTGCACAGATGATGATCGACACACCCATGGTGGAGAGAAATATATAAAGTTTAAAAAACATAAAATAAAATATTTGACGACCCCAGCACAAAAAAGAAATACGTCTTTATATTTTTAAATTTGTTTTCCTGTCAAGTGCAGCAAAAAAGAAAAAATGTTTAGTGTACTTCACTGTTATGTAGGTACCGATAGGGTAGGTTACTTTTAAAGATTTATCACCTACATTTATTTATATACCTTTAAGTTCTTTTTCTATCATAGGTAGGCTCGCGAGGTATAATGTGATCGACGATGGTGCAGGCTTGCCTAGAAGAAACCTACTTATTAACTTTTTACTTAAACAAGTCCAGGTCCTGACCTATCGGTTGTCCAGGTTGACCTGGGGATGGGGGTCCTGATAGCTATCTATTAAGATAAATATAATATCTTGACTGACTAACTCTCATACACGTATCACTTACCATTTCTAACCCCCATCCTAAGAATCGAGCTTTGTGAAGCTTTTCTTCTGAAAAGTATTTAGGGTCTTCCATTTTTTGATAGGCGAAGGTAACAGCCAATCCTCTGCCTCGCTTCCCTCCCTCTATTGTGTAATTTATCAACTGTAAAACAAATAAATAATATATAAAATAAAATATATAAAAAATAGTTCACCTCAGTGGCGGCCGTCTGGTCAAATTGAAGATCCTCCTCAAAATAGACAATTATTTACTATTTTTTTTCAATCAATATTTAACTTTCTGCGTTCGAGACGAAACGAGACTGATGTCTGAAATATTATAACCCCAAATAAAAATAGAAAACTTCCATTTATATTTTTATTTCTGTTAGTTAAGTTATTTGGACCTCACCCCCACGCTGTGAACTCACCCCAAAGTTTCACTTCGACCGCGCCTGTTTCACATTCAGAGTTTGGGAAGACCTTTTGGCTGTCTATATCATCATCTGCCTAGCTTTTTCCCAACCATGTTGGGGTCGGCTTCCAGCCTGACCGGATGCAGCTGAATACCAGTAAGTATATAACATGGAGCGACTGCCTACTTGACCTCCATAACCCAGTAACTGGGCAACACGGTAACCCTTGGTAAGACTGGTTGTCAGATTTTCGGACTTCTGACTACCCGTAACGACTGTCAATTTACTAATGATACCCGGAGCCAACGACTAAACGTGCTTTCCGAGGCACGGAACTTTTTGAATATCTATATATTATAATTATAAGTAATAGTTAAACTCACCTGTTTTACCCAACTTCCTAGTTCAGGCAATTGTTTAGTGAACTTTGGGCTCTCCATCAAGGAGTCCAATACTTCAGGCAGGACTTCATTGAATTTATCCTTATTTTTGAACATGTTCAAAGTTACCGGTGCACTATATGCAAAGGCACTTCTATGCAATATTCTCAACTGGTTGGATAGTAATGTTTTACGCAGTAATAGCGTTGCCATTTTAAGAGTAATATTGAAAAGTAATACTGTAAATGAAAAAATAAGTAAAAAATATAATGGGTACCTATCATTTATGTTCGATATAAACTTAGAGGCGAAGAATAAAAAATATATGGGCGTCGAACACAGGAGGCTCTGTATTTCTCAATCGTCAATAGAGGCATAGTCATTGCATTTTACATAACATACCTAATTATTATTTACATAAATCATGATTAATTGCCTGCCAAAGCTGTTTCTGTGAACGTAAAAAAAATGACGCTGTGCCTTTTTAAAAATAAATTGCGCGACTTCACACTCACAAACGTGATGAAGGTGCCTACGGTAATAAAATGAAAGGGTCATCGTCATCGTAGTTTAGAACCTTAAGTTCTATGTTTGTTTGCACTTATTACAAACCTCGTTGGTCCAACATTACATTTTTTTAGTTACTTAGCTACTTAATTGACGACACGGTTGGCGCAGTAGTTAAGCGATTGGCTGTTGCGCTGCGTGTCGCGGGTTCAATGCCCGCACGGAACAAATATTTGTATGGCCTACAGGTAGTTGTTCCGGGTCTGGCTGTTTGTGTATGTGAGTTTGAATGTCTGTAAACGCACCCACGATACAGGAGAAATTCCTAGTGTGGGGCAAAGTTTAAAAAAAAAAAAAAAATTAGTTAATAACTGGTTAACTAGTAATTGGTGACTGTATAAGTCAAAGACTGAAAAAAGTGTTTCACACAAAAGCTGTTTGAGATCCTATACAAGGTACAGTTTTGCATCCTCGTCAAATTTCAGGAGGTTGTCACAAAAGACATAAAAAGTCAATCATTTAAATTATGGTACCTGGTCAAAAATTTATAATCCTATATATATTACCCTAATATATTAAATTGTTTAGATTAGACAGTATAGACTGAAATAAAAAATATGTATTTTCCGGGCGACTAACAACTTAAAGGGCGACTAACTATTTGCTACTAAAGAATAACTTGGCAGCGATTAAATATTTTAGCAATAATTTTATTCGTTGGGCTCAAAATGCAAGGAATTATAAAAACTAAATAATGGCTGCTACTTAAGGTGCGAACATATTAAACAGGGCCAATTGTTATCATAAGCGAGGTGACGTAATGACGTGGCGACTTATAACCAACCAAACCTTATTTTGGATGATCGGGTTTTTTTTTTTTTTTTTTTTTTTTTATCCAAAAAATCGATGCCAGTTTAAATGAAAACAAAGCTAATAAGTGATTATTAAGCTGCTACTTTCTATTTAAAATGATCCTTAGCTGCCAACCTACTATTTTTGCTACTAAATTGTCGCTGCGTTAAATACATGCCTTTATTTACCACTTATTTGTTTAATATCTACTAAAATAGTTAACATTTAGTATCATTCACCCTTAACGAACCCAACATGATTCGAAAGCGTATCGGATGGTAGTTTGGGGAAGCAGCTCGGCTATTCGACCTGTCCCCTTTTTGTACCTACGCGTCTCGTGAGGTATTGCGATGGATAAGAACCGATTAGAGTTAAATAGTTTAATGTCACACTAAAAATTAACATTTACACATAGAATATAAGGTGAACTTAATTTAAACTGCCGGGTTTGCGGGATTTCGAAAGAGTTAACGTGACCCCGGAAGTAAAGGGCAAGGACGGAACACGGATGGGTTTTAGTCAGTAAAAGTCTGTTATTCTCCACCCAGAACGGGATAATTCATTTAATAATTTTACATCCTTAAAAAAATACATTTATTTATTTATATTTAAACCTAACGTGTGTCTTGCAACGGGTGAAGAACCAGACTACCCTGCCTTGGGAAGAGTCCCTTCGTAATCCCTCTTTGTGTTGCCACTAGACAGTGAGCTGATATTTATATTACACGTGACGCCACGTATACTTATGATACGTGACGTCACAATAGTTAATAACCAAGCGGCAAAAAGCTTTTTTGTTTTTGCTCCAAAATGAATATTCCAAACTATCTTTCCTGCGTTTCTTTTACTGGCTTGTTTGAATTAATTAAGATTTGTCAGATTTATTTAGAAAATATAATGTGTCACTTGTTTAGTAGAAGGATTCTTGATTGTGAAATAGTGATATAAGGTCCTCTTCTTATTAAACATGTGTTCAATTTCACTATGCAGGCCATGGGGCGATTGGTTCACACTTGTGTAAAACTTGAGTCAGCTCTGTCTTGGAGATGCTGCATGCAGGCGAGATCGCAGCTAAAGACTTTGAGGAGGGTAACGGGGGGGGGGGGGAGATAAAGAAACAAATGGAAGTATTCCATTTTCATAGGCGATTGAGGTGATATTATTTAAGACGCTACTCTCGTTTCGTAAGTTAATAATTTCTCACAAAAATAGTAAACAATTGCCTACTTCTCAAGGGTCACGACCCCAATGACCCCCCCTCCGCATGTTGCATGTCGAAGTTTCAACTTGGATAAGGTTAACCGGCTGGAAGCCAGTGTGCTTTTCCACCTTCCAACAGCTTAGCAGCAATGCAAGGCGCTACAGGCAAGAAGTCGTAAACGAAGTATCGAAATAGACACGAGATACCTTTTTAGAAAGCAAGAAAGTGTAAAGAAAAAAGTGCTTCTTCTTAGCACTTCATCTGCTAGAGTATGTGCTTATTTTAATTAAAAAGACACAAACATACTAAAAAAAAGAAATTTTATTCTATTTCTAATCATCATCCTCCTGCCAATTTATTTGTGGTCGGCACACCATGTCTCCTGCCATACATTAAAACTGATCTCTATTTGCCATCATCGCAAAAGTCAACTCCTTCCTATAGCCATCTCATCTCCACACAATCTACTCGTCGTTTCTTTGGTGTTCCTGTAATTTTATAAAACTCCACATCACGCTCAAAACTTTCCTCACAACATGATCTTATCTTACTTTATAAATATATAAAATACAAAAAAAAAAACAAAATCTTAATATCTTACTTTACTGTAATGTAAAACGCAGTGGTACTTAAAAATATGCATTTAAAATAATAAATAAATAAAAAAATAAATATTGCTGGACAATCCACACAGCATCATCTAGCCCCAAGTTAAGCAGAGCTTGTGTTATGGGTACTAGATGACTGATATACTTAATACAATACATTACATAGATAGATATTTTTTATTATATATAGCAAATACCCAGAACACCCGGAACAAATATTTGTAGATCGTACAAACATTTGTCCCAAGGCGGGAATCGAACCCGCAACCTCTTGCGTCGCAGGCGGACCTTCGCCCGCCGCGCCACATCGGTCGTCAAATTTAGTGCAAAGAAGTGCTTTTCAGATTAATCATTTAGTTGTCAAGGAATAAAAGTTACTAGTTCAGAGTACTGATATCCCAGAAAACCTGTTATTAATTTTATTGAAATAACACCGTTATTCCATGACTTTATTAGTAAGTAGTCATCTATTTCTCTTATCTTATAATACATTTCAAATCTGTAATCTAAAGGGGTGTTTTCATGGGGCTGACATGCCTTAAAAGGATAAAAGTCCCTAAAAACAATAAAGAGAAAAAAAAGGGGTGTTTGCAATAACATGTAATACATGATGATTTAATTTTCACAGTAACCACACTTGGTGGATGCCTACAAGACCTTGACGTCTCGGTTGGCGCAGTGACTGAGCAATCGACTGCTGCGTTGCGTGTCGTGGGTTTCATTCCGGAATACGAAAAAAAAAAACAGTATATCTGGCCTACAGGTCGTTATTCCGGGTCTGGCTGTTTGTGTATGTGAGTTTAAATATTTGTAAGCGCACCAAACAAAACAAAATTAAGCTTTGGGTAGAGAGGTGTTGTATTATCTGTCTGTCTGTTCTGTGTCTCTTTTATGTAGGGAAGTATTTATTTCTCAATATTTATTACCTGCGCATTGTACGTCTTACGCATGTTATCAGAAAGAGTATCTAATACTCAATTCAGGATTTAGGTTAAATATGTCATTAATATCTGAAAATGACGCACATGACTGACGTTTCATGTTAGGTAAGGTCAGTCAACCGCGCGGCCATGGAAACACTTGAATTACGAAAACCGCCTTTACCTACCTACTGCTTCGACCTGAAGTCGCTGTCAATGTCATCATTAATAAATACAAGAATTCTGAATTTAACATCACTGAAGAACGCTGGACCGATTTGGCCGTTTTTTTTTGTTATGTTTGAAATTTATTCTGGTTTGTATAAAAGAAAAAATGATGGCAAATCCACCGGAAAAGTAGAAAATTTGGATGGTACTTTTGTGTAAAAATCTCAATAAAAAAACAGTCAACCCGTGAATAGCCGGGTCTGATGGAAAGAAATAAAAGAAAGAAAAACCTCGCACAGGTACCTAATAAAAAACACCAAAATACTATGACTAAGCAATCCAAAAAATATAAAAACAAAGTAAGTAATAAAAGGCAGGGGTTTTTTATTAGGTACCTGTGCGAGGTTTTTCTTTCTTTGTGAGTCCAAATTTTTAAACCAGGAATAAATACCGAAGCGCGTTTCTTCCGATAGGGCCCGTTTTGATGCCACAGACACACCCACGGACATACATTTCTCAGGTGAATAAAAGACGGAAGGATGGCTAATATTTTAATAAAGCCGTTTATAATACAAATTTTAATGTAATATTTCTGAGCAGATTGTTTTGTTGAGTTCGTAATTTATTGTCAGTACAAGGTTTGTATGAAAGAAAAGTGATGGAAAATATTTGGATAGAATTGCTGTGTGAAAATCTCAATGAAAAAGGTTACGCCCGTGCAAAGCTGGGTCGGGTGGTTACTATTTTAATAGAGCCGTTTATAGTACCACTGTAATATTTCGGAAAAGAACTTTGTTTCCCCTTCAGTTGGTAAGGCGCGTATTCGAGACAGTAAATCTTCATACACAGCACGTTCATACTGCTGGTATATTTCAGACATTTGCAATTCCTCATAAAGCTGCTTAATCCGCTTCACATCCTCAGGGTCTTTGCTGCCATAACATTCTGCGAAGACTGCACGTTGGTTGTCGTTACAGCGCTGCAGCGCAGTTACGGACACCCAGCTGCATTTACCTTCTTGAATGTCCGTCCCCACTTTTCCTATTGTGGATTTGGCGCCAGATACGTCAAGGTAATCATCCTTTAAAAGAACCAACATAGTACATTCATCTGCTATCAGCCTATCCAATCTATAGATATTAATTGTTAGGGATCTGCTAAATCTACGGCAACGAGTATACGGATGGAGAAATAACTGTGTTAGTTTTCTTACCTGGATTTGTAGAAGTCTCCCAAGTTCCAGACAAATATAATCTACTTCTTTAGTAGCTTTTTCCTTTCCATTCTTTACTAAAAGCAGTGCTACAAGTACTGGCAAACTAAACGAGCAGTAGGCTGTCTTGTGAGTAGCAATAGTATTAAAATGTTCTAAGGTAAATATATCCAGATTGTTCTTATGCTTATTGTAACCTGACGTAAGATCAAGGTGTTGTCCCATCGAAGACCTGCATAGTCCCTACAAAATAAAAAATAGGATGATCATTTGCCTTAAATTTTAGTAGTCGCTCGCTTTATATTAAAAAGTAGGATTCTTTATAAGGGTGTCCCACAAGGTAGGTTCCGCAATCCCAAAGTAGGATTCACCGATCGAAAGTAGGTTTATTAGGTATATGTTTTGGACGTATATGTATTATATTGCAAGCTCTCAATTACCCAGTCTTGTGTATCACCCACACTTATGCATACTTAGTTAGCTACTATAAACTAGAAGAGCGAAACCATCTGATTCAAACAAATCTTTGCTTAAAAGATTTTGTTCTTTTTTTAATTAAATATAGGAAATAGTCAATTATAAAAAAGTTGATTTCACTTTTTTTATAGGTAATTAAATAAACATGGCTTGCATACCTACCCACCTCATTAATAAGTTTTATTATGTCAGCATAGAAGGGCGATTTTCCGAAGTATATTTCCAGTACTTGCATTATAGATTGATAAATAAGCACGCAGTCGTTGATCGCATTTAAACCAACATCAGGCTTTTGGTGCCAGCACGGCTTGCCGCGCCGCATTGTTGCACCATCCATCATGTCATCCATTGCTATTAAATATGTCTGTAACTGTTGTAAGCAGGTTTCTATGAGCCTAACAAACTTAACTTCGTAGTTCGAAAATTAAAAACATATGTTTAGTTTACCAATTCTAAACTCCAGCCTAGAATGCGAGCTAAGTGTTGTGTTTCTTCGGAGAAATTGGTCGGGTCTTCAAACATTCTATATCCAATAGAAACTTTCATTCCTCTGTATAATTTCCCTCCACACACGGTGTATTCCAATAGCTTTAACAAAAGTATTATACAATGAAAACAAAATACGAACGACGAAAAATTAAATTCACGTTATATGATGGTATTTTGGAATTCATCTGTCGTCAGTTACATATCTATATGAAAACGTCTTAAAAGTCAGTCAGTTACTAACCTGTTCCAACCAGCTTGACACTTCAGGGACCTTTGAAAAGGTAGGAGAAGTCACTACAGAGTTTATGACTTCAGGCAAGACGTCTAGGAACGCTTTCTTTTCCGTGTTCATATTAAAAGTTGGTACACTAAATACAGCTGCACTTTTATGTAATTCTCTAAACTGGTTGCATAACCATGCACTGCGAGCTCGACGTAATAACGAAACCATTATAACAACCTCTGGCAAAGGAGTACCTTTTTTGAGACTCAATAGAAGAGTCTTATGCTAGTGTTATCTACAAAGCAAATGAGGAATGATAACGTTGGTAGTTAGATGTGTAGGTAGCTCATGTTTTTATTTATTTATTTATTTAAAAGCCTATGTTCACTAAGAACACATAATACAGATAAAAGTCAATTAAGTAATGCAAATTTTGAAATGCTATAAGTCAATATAGATTTACTGTCAGATTATAAGACAGCACTATTGCATTAGGTATGTACCCATTTACAACAAACCTGTAATGATAGTTGTGATACGTTTAAATCAATAAATAAATACAAGCTTTTACAACCAGTCCCTAAAGTCTACTCAACCTGTTACTTTGATTACGTACTTTTATTATATAATTTATTTATTTATCCATTTATTTCAGGCATTAAGGCCCATATAAACATATACAATACTATATTAACAATATAAGACTTAAAAATACTATAAATATATATTACATAATAACTAAAACTAGTGCACACCAAGTGTCGGCGTCGTGTTTCGCTGACTAGTGTCATGTAGGCGGCAACGAAACCGGCGATACACAACACCTTTCGGCCAGAACTCTACCTTGAGGAACTTCTTGAGATGGTGTGTCGGAACTCGCACCACAAACGACTTGAAGTTCGTATTATGACGCAGCTCCAACCTCTCGACCCTCAAAGTCCAGTTGGTCTTGACGCGCACGTACTCCACGATCTCCTCAACCTTCGTAGAGTGGTGCAATCTAGACACGTAGAGCAGCGTTGTCGGTACTGCTGTTTGTAGCAGCATGTTTATAATAATAATAATTACTGCAGTTTGTTATCAGGCAACCAAAGCCCATGGCAAAAGTATATAAGATACAAAAATACACGTGTTAGTATATAAAAACTTAAGCTAGACCACAGCAGCTGCATCCTCGGCGTGTACTTGGTCTACTGACGTATGTACTCCACGATGCTCTCCGCCTAAGTGGTACAACACTTAGGCGGAACATCTTGGGATCACACATAGTGGCATGTACACTACAGTGTAGGCGATCGATGTCCACAGGAGAGTTCGGCTTAGCGGCACGCACAGCCAACCTGGTCTCCACAGGAGCATAGCCACAGTGCCACAGTTGTTCTTATTGGTTCATTGACGGGGCTTCCTCCTTTACACCGTCACAAAACCATCTTCATTGCCCCGCTTCGGTGACTTTTCAAGCTCCGGCTTAGGTGGAGCAGGTTTGCAAAATTTGCTCGTCGCTGAGTTATCGCTGAGGTGGCAGAAATGGGCAGCGGCCCGACGGCCAGGCAGCAGTGGAGGTGGAGGAGGTCCCGTTGCGCATTTTGCCGGCTCAGCAATCGACAGCGGCAGTCATGCGGAAATATGTGTCATTTATACGAGTAGAAGACACATCGACGCATAAACTGATTTTACGAATTCAGTACATGATGCTGGATCCCCCGGCGTTGAAATTTTTCATCGGATTTTTCCTCATTGTTAGTGTGTTTTTTTGTGTTATATAAATTTAACACCTTAACTGCCTGAAAGCCAGACACAATAGAAAATGTATTGTTTGTCGGTCACCTGGTGTTTAAAATAATATCTTCCTGTCTACCTAAGCCATTAAGATTTGAATAAGATTAGAATTAAAAAGTCTGTGTCCAATAAAATGTCAATTGGTTAATCTGTCATCAAACGATCATGAAATCGGCAAAAACGAATAAATCATGATTTTCTAGTTAAAATTAAAAAAAAAACCGACAACATTTGGAAAACTGACGAAAGTTCAACGTCCCCAACGTTTAAATTGTTCCCTTTCTAGAAGAACCACGTACTGAACTTATGATCTCATGTTATGTGTCGATGTCTCCTCCATCCTTTATGTTACTAAACTTATGCAAATAAAAAGTGATATTTCGGTGAATTCTAATACGTAATAGCACTGATTATTGGGTAGAACAAAAATAATTGTCAGTTGTTTGTCCTGCACCCAAAAATAACATTTCAGTAGTCATTCATCGGTCTTCTCTTTATTAGAACACTGCATCATACATGGGAAGTCAAGTTATTATTAAAAAAAAAGTCGACATCTCGGCAAAAACTAAAACATCATGATATAGATCTACCTAATCATGATACAATGTTCTACTATTTCAATTTATTTTATTGAACCATGTTGTGTGGTGGTAATTCGAATAAACTCGTTTATAGTTGGCATCCTATGCCCTTCGTCTGGCAAGACGTGCACTATATCGCTAAAAAAAGGACAATACACTTGAGGAAAGTGTATATCGCAATAGAACTGCTTGATGCGCGTCTCGCGCTCTGGGTCTTCGCTTCCGTAGTATTCGTTGAAAATAGCACGTTGTGCATCTTTGCAGTGCTGTAGCGCTGTCCCGGCTACCCAGAATCATTTGCCTCCTTGGATTTCCTGCCATAGGTAGAGACACGTACATATATGGCTTATAAGTACGTGTCTGTGTCTATACCTAACCTTTTCTTTTTTTCGTGTCCGAGGTGGTAAATTTTCATGGATGTCCTCCGCTCTGGGTTGGGCGGAGGGGTCTGTCAGACTCTTACTGACTAAAAACCACCCCAGTGATCCATCTTACACCTACGCCGGGGGTCACGGGAACGTACAATCCTTTTTTTTTTTTTTTGGTGCGGGTTGGAAAATCCTCATGGATGTCCTTCGCTCTGGGGGAGCGAAGGGGTCTGTCAGACTCTTACTGACTAAAAACCACCCCGTTGTTCCGTCTCACACCTACGCCGGGGGTCGCGGGAACGTACGATCCTTCCGCAACCCCCAGCTAGTGCCGGCCCGCCTATGCAGGCCTCCTCAGGACGAGGGGCGGAGTGAGGTGTCTGACTCCCCCCGCGACGTCTAAGAGGGGCGCGCGTAGAACACGCGCCGCCACCTCGGGTCCTGGTGTTAAGGGGGCGACAGACGTCCCCAAGTCCGTCGCCCCTGGACCCATTTAGGGGGGCTGGAAGAGGGCGTTGTCCGCCCTCCGCCGACGCCCGGTGCGTCTGCTGCGGGCCGGGTTGGAGGAAGATATCTCCCTTTCCCGTTCCGCAGCCTCCTTCCGCGAGATAACCGTCTCGCAGAAGGACACCACCGCGTTCCAGGCCTCCTCGCTGCCAACCATCGATGACACGACGGCCGGCAGCGACAGGTCCCTGCCTACTTCCGCAACGAGGGCACGGCGTGGATCCTCCCAAGCGGGACACTCTGCCAGCGTATGCCACGCCGTGTCCTCCCGGCAGTCGACGCAGTGGTGACACCGGGCGTCCGGCTCCCTGTTTATGCGACACAGGTACTTCCCGAAGCAACCATGCCCCGAGAGCACCTGTGTCACCCGAAACGACAGGGAGCCGTGCCTCCTCCCGAGCCAGTGATCGAGCACCGGCCGGACCGCCTCGATGGTGACGAGGCCGGCGGTAGGGCGTGAAAGCCTTTCCCGCCATTCCGCCACCAGGACCTCGCGAAGCTGGGACCGACGCAGCTCCATGTGTCGCTGCGTCAGTCGCTCGCCTCGCGCCCGCGCTTCCTCGCGCCACCGGTACAGTGACGCGAGTACTTTCGCCTCCAGGTCCCAGGGCAGGGATCCGGCCAGTGCACAAGCCGCCTCGCAGGAGATCGTGCGATATCCCCTGATGACTCTGACGGCCATCGCTCTCTGTGGCTTCCGCAGAACAGAGAGGCTACAGGCCGTCAGGTCAGCCGCCCAGATCGGGGCCCCGTACAGGGCCATCGATCGCACGATCCCTACGTAGAGCCGCCTACAGGCGGCGCTCGGGCCCCCCAGATTGGGAAGCAGCGTTGATAGCGCCCCGGCCGCGCTCAACAACTTGGGCGCCAGCCGCCGGAAGTGGGGTCCAAAATCCCACCGGCTGTCGAGCACCAATCCCAGGTACTTCATGGTGGACTCGACAGCTATTCGGACCCCCCCGGAACGTACAATCCTACCGCAACACCCGGCTAGTGCCAGCCCGCCTCTGCGGGCCTCCTCAGGTCGAGGGGGGAGTGAGGTGATTGACTCTCCCCGTGACGTCGAAGAGAGGCGCGCATGGAACACTACGCGCCGCCACCCCGGGTCCTGATGTATGGGGGGCGATGGTCCAAGTCCGTCACCCCGGACCCATTTAGGGGGGTGGAAGAAGGCGTTGTCTGCCCTCCGCCGACGCCCGGTGCGTCTGTGCGGGCCGGGTGAGAGAAAGAAATCTCTCTTTCCCGTTACGCAGCCTCCATCTGCAAGATAACCGGCTTGTCTAGGTATACCTATCTTACCTTATGTTTATAAACTCATTCAAAGGTTCTTATTCAATTTACATCCTTAACAAAAATAAATCTTTTGTGTTTCTGTTTCTCACTATCTATTACTTATTGTATAACATACGAATGTTATAGGAAAAAATAATGTAATAATTCAGGATTAATGTTATATTTGTCATTTATTACTGACAATGACGCACGTAACTGACGATCCTAACATTAAGTAAGTTCAGTCAACCCCGCGGCCGTGGAAACTCTTGAATTGCGAAAACCGTCTTTGATTTCAATGTCACCATTAAGAAATACATTTTTGAATCTGTTTAGGTATTTAAATAAAAATCAACTGCTGCATGTCGGAATAGTGGAGAGAACGCTGGACCGATTTGGATGATTGTTTTGTTGAGTTCGTAATTTATTGTCAGTACAAGGTTTGTATGAAAGAAAAGTGATGGAAAATCCTGCGGAACAATAGGACATTTGGATAGTATTGTTGTTTGAAAATCTCAATGAAAAAGGTTATGCCCGTGCAAAGCTGGGTCGGGTGGTTAGTATTTTAATAGAGCCGTTTATAGTACCACTGTAATATTTCGGAAAAGAACTTTGTTTCCCCTTCAGTTGGTAAGGCGCGTATTCGAGACAGTAAATCTTCGTACACAGCACGTTCATACTGCTGGTATACTTGAGACATTTGTAATTCCTCATAAAGCTGCTTAATCCGCTTCACATCCTCAGGGTCTTTGCTGCCGTAACATTCTGCGAAGACTGAACGTTGGGTGTCGTTACAGCGCTGCAGCGCAGTTACGGACACCCAGCTGCATTTACCTTCTTGAATGTCCGTCCCCACTTTTCCTATTGTGGATTTGGCGCCAGATACGTCAAGGTAATCATCCTTTAAAAGAACCATCAGGTATATTAATTTCTTATCAACCGATCCAAAATATATTAACTATTAGGGACCTACTCGTCTCGCTTATGAAATGTAGGTCTACGAGTATACGAATAGATTAATAACTGTGTTAGTTTTCTCACCTGGATTTGTAGAAGTCTCCCAAGTTCCAAACAGATATAATCCACTTCTTTAGTAGCTTTTTCCTTTCCATTCTTTACTAAAAGCAGTGCTACATGTATTGGAAATTTAAAAGAGTAGAAGCCTGTCTTGTGAGTAGCAATAGTATTATAATGTTCTAAAGTGAATATTTCAAGATTGTTATTATTCTTATTGTAACCTGATGTAAGATCAAGGTGTTGTCCCATTGACGACCTGCATAGTCCCTACAAAAAAAATACAAAAAAACTAGGATCATGATTTGCCTCAATATATGATATTCGCTCTCTATATCAAAGTAGGATTCATTCTGTCTTAGGGTGTCCCACAAGGTAGGGTTCGCAATCCCAAAGTAGGATTCACTGAACTAAGAAGGTTTATATAGGTTTATTAGATATATGTTTTGTACGTATATCTATGTGTATATAATTGTAATTGAAATGTATAATCTTTGTGATATTATGACGAACTGATCGAAATCGAATGTTTATATATAATGATTAAATAATAATAATAAATAATAATAATAAATAATGCTGGACAATCCACACAGCATCATCTAGCCCCAAGCTAAGCAGAGCTTGTGTTATGGGTACTAGATGACTGATATACTTAATACAATACATTACATAGATAGATATTTTTTATTATACATAGCAAATACGCGGAACACCCGGAACAAATATTTGTAGATCGTAAAAACATTTGTCCCAAGGCGGGAATCGAATCCGCAACCTCCTGCGTCGCAGGCGGACCTTCGCCCGCTGCGCCACATAGGTCGTCAAATTGTGTACCTATGAAATTATTTTGCATGCAATTGATACAATTTGTGTATAGCTAAACATGTGGACATCATATACAAAAACCAGACTGTAACACCTTTATACCTATATGTTTAAAGTAAATAAAGACTTATCTTATCTTATCTTATCTTGAGAGAATGTAATATATTCAAATACGTACAAAACATCTGATACAAACAAATCTTTGCTTAAAAGATTTTGTTTATTTTTAAGTATAGGAAATAGTTGATGAAATCAACAGATTTTATCGGTTAATAAGTAAAACATGCCTAGCATACCTACCTACCTCATTAATAAGTTTTATTATGTCAGCATAGAAGGGCGATTTTCCGAAGTATATTTCCAGTACTATCATTATAGATTGATAAATAAGCGCGCAGTCGTTGATCGCACTAAAGCCAACGTCAGGCTTTTGGTGCCAGCACGGCTTGCCGCGCCGCATTGTTGCACCATCCATCATGTCATCCATTGCGAGGAAATATGTCTGTAACTGTTGTAAGCCGGTTTCTATGAGCCTCACCTTAATAAACAATAAATATTAACAAAAATCTGGTCGGGTGCGAGTCGGACTCGCGTCGTAAGGGTCTCATCTCACATAAAGGTCGCAGCTAAAGTTTTGTACGATTGAACGACACACTTAACTCCGTAGTTCAATAATTGTAAAAAGAAACATGTGTTTAGTTTACCAATTCCACACTCCAGCCTAGAATACGAGCTGAGTGTTGTGTTTCTTCGGAGAAATTGGTCGGGTCTTCAAACATTCTATATCCAATAGAAACTTTCAGTCCTCTGTATAACTTCCCTCCACACACTGTGTATTCCAATAGCTTTAACAAAAGTATTATACATACAATGAAAACACAATATGAACGACGAAAATTTAATTCACGTTATATAATGGTATTTTGAAATTCATATGTCGACAGTTATACATAGTTATCTATATGAAAATGTCTTAAAAGTCAGTTAGTTACTAACCTGTTGTAACCAGCTTGACACTTCAGGGACCTGTGAAAAGGTAGGAGAAGTCACTACAGAGTTTATGACTTCAGGCAAGACGTCTAGGAACGCTTTCTTTTCCGTGTTCATGTTAAAAGTTGGTACACTAAATACAGCTGCACTTTTATGTAATTCTCTAAACTGGTTGCACAACCATGTACTGCCAGCTCGACGAAGTAATGAAACCATTATTATAACCTCTGTCAAAGGAGAACCTTTTTTGAGACTCAGTAGAAGAGTCTAATGCTAGTTTTATCTAAAAAGCAAATGAGGAATTATAACGTTGGGAGTAAGATGTGTAGGTCAGAATGTTTTTTCAAATAATACAAATTTTGAAATGTTATTAGTTAATACATATTTACTGTCAGATTATAAGATCGCACTATCGCATTAGGTATTTATTTTATTATTATTTATTCAATACTATACGAACACAAATGTACAGAGGCGGACTTAATGTTTAATGGTATGTGGTTACAACAAACCTGTAATTATAGTTGTGAGACATTTAAATTAATAAATATATACAAGCTTTTGCCAGTCCCTAAAGTTTACTCAACCTTTAACTACGTACTTTTGTTATATAATAATAATAATTACTGCTTTATTATCAGGCAACCAAAACCAATCACTACGACGTTTGTAATTTGGCTTGTCGTTGAGTTATCGCTGAGGTGGCAGGGACTATACTTATTATTATTATTTTTAAATGATTAACAGTTGCCTGGCCCGCACCAACGTTAAATTTTCAGTTTAGATGCACAGGTCTCCCAGCTGGCAGAAACTGTACCCCAAAATTATTTTTTATCCTTTTAATTACAATGAACAGAAATTTAAATAAATATAGGTAGAGCTCATGATGGCCCAGTGGTTAAGGCCTCGCCTCTGGTGTACGAGGTTGTGGGCTCAAACCTGGGCAAGGACCAATGTGAGTTTTTCAATTCATATGTACTTTCTAAGTTTATCTTGGACATCACTGACATCGGTGAAGGAAAACATCGTGAGGAAACCTGGACTTATATAATTAATATAAGTCTGAAATCGCCAACCCCTCTTGAGCAAGCGTGGTGATTAATGCTCATGTCTTCTCTGTATGAAAAGAAGCCTTTGCCCTGCAGTGGGACAGTAATAGGCTGGTACTTTTATAGGTAGAGCTATAGTTCGAAGAAAATATGGAAAGTTAGGTTATATTGAAAGAAAAGTCGAAGCATAAATATTTTTTATCCAACCAATGTGGTGGCGATTTTAATGAACCCGTTTGTAGTTGGCGTTTAATACTTCCAATAGGACAATCCTATCTCGTTCGCTTGGTAAGACATTTATTTGGCGTACTAAATTGTTATAAATATTACGTTCACACTGTTCATACAATTGAGGTAGGTGTAATTCGTCATAAAGCTGCTTGATGCGCTTCACGTGCTCTGGGTCTTTGCTACCGTAGTATTCTTCGAAGATGGCACGTTGTGCATCGTTGCAGTGCTGCAGCGCTGTCACGGCCACCCAGGAACATTTACCTTCTTGGATATCTCTGCCGTTTTTTCCTGTGACGATTTCGTCGCCATAGGCGTCCATGTAATCATCCTTTAAACAGAAATTAAATATCTTTTATGGCATTCCTATGGGGTTTTGTAATCCTTATTTGAACTCTCTGTAATATCGAGTTACGAGTGTACTATAGATATATCTAGAACAGTTATAAAAGTAACGAAATACATCACGAGCGCCATCTTGAGTCTCGAGCGCGACAAAGAATTCCTGACTTAACTCCCGTGCGGAGTGGGGCAATTTATAGTTGAGTTACAAGCGAAGCCAGGGTAATAATATAATCCATAATGCAGCGAGGGATTCAAGCTAGCCCAAGGACACCGTTATTGCCGAGGAGTATACTGATTATATATATTATTTTTGGGACAAGCCCACTATTCCCAAACCACTAGAACACCTGAAAACCAGAATGAACAGTGGCGACCACCAGAAAAGCGTCGAGACACGTAGGTGAGAGATGGAACACCGGGATGTAGTAAGAGTCTGACAGATCCCTCCACCCACTCCAGATCGGAGGATATCCATGAGGATCTTTCACCTCGGAACAAAAAAAAAACAAAACAAAAAAGGAGTACGCAACGACATGTCAAATTAACACTATCGAACAGGTGGTGTAAAAAATATACTATATTCTTACCTGACATTGCATTAGTCTCCCAAAGTCCATGCAAATATTGTTTAATTCTTCAGTAGCTTTATTTTTTCCATTCTTGACCAAAAACAGAGGTAAAAATATTGGCAATTTGAAAGAATAACAGGCTGTCTTGTTTACAGCAATCGATGCATAGATTCGGTCTGAGTTGAATACATCAATATTGTTCTTTTCTTTGTTGTAGCTTGACCATATATCTAGATGTTCACCCACGATTGCTTTGTACTCAGTCTGTAAAATAATAAAATATTGTAAAGAACGAATTTAGTAGATATAATAGAGTAAGTAGGAAGCTCCTCAAGTATTATTCTCTGTTCTAAAGTAAAACGTACGTAAATAGTAGGTATTCATTACCCCGACGTAAAATTCCTGTCCTCGCACAGTAGGATTTAGGATAAGGTCTTCCGGGTTTTGATAAGTTTTATGTAGTTTATTATAATACTAGCGATCTGCCCTGGCTACGCCTGTGACAAATAATAGACAAAAACCTTTCTCATTTCTCCGTTTCTCAAAATCCGTTTTTGCGATTATCGCGTACAGACGTGGCGGGGGACTTTGTTTTATACATGTAGTGATAATTTTACCTTATTAAACTGTCTTAACAAGTCAGGAAACATGGGGGTTTTTCCGAAATATATATCTAGTACTTCAATCATAGATACGTTCAAAAGTACACTGTCGTTGAAACCGGACAAACCGACGTTGGGTTGAAGGTGCCAGCATGGCTTACCACGCCGAATTTTTCCACCATCCAGTATATCATCCATTATCAGGAATTGTGCCTGTAACTGAAAAATGACTATTCCATCATCTGGTCAATTGCGCAAAAGGCCATTACCTATAAATGCGAACCCCCAAACCCCATCGCTTTCGTTAAGCCTTGTAGCTTAAGGCATTGCATTAGTTGCAATAAGTTTGGTGCCAATAAGCTCGCCCTCTTTTACAGGACTTAAAAATAACTGGTGATACGTGGGTGTGTTACTATAGGTGCACTTCTGCCCAATCTTTTGGGGAATACAGGCGTGATATTATAAATAATAAATAAATAAAATAAATAATGCTGGACAATCCATACAGCATCATCTAGCCCCAAGCTAAGCAGAGCTTGTGTTATGGGTACTAGATGACTGATATACTTAATACAATACTTTACATAGATAGATATTTTTTATTATACATAGTAAATACCCAGAACATTATGTGTGTGCATTGGTTAAATAAGGTACATATAACGAGTTGCCCTTATCAGTGGAAGCCCATCAGCTTTGTCTCATCACACCGATGTTTTCCATGCTTGTCTAACCATAAATTAAGAAAGAATTACCATTTCTAAACACCAGCCTAGAACGCGAGCGGAATGCTGTGCTTCTTCTGAGAAGTTTTCGGGATCTTCGAACATTTTGTATCCAATAGAAACCATTAATCCTCTGCCTAATTTTCCTCCAGTCAGTGTATATTCTAATAGCTGAAACGTAAAAAACACTATGTTTATATTTACAAAACTCCTTACGTACCGCGAGTGAGATTTCGAATATGGAACAGCTGTGGCAACCGTTAGAGGTAAGAAGATTTGATGTTTGAAATCCATGTAAAGTTTTGAATCGCGGCAAAACAGCATGTTACGATTTTTGTAGCCTAAAATTCACTGTAAAATTGAACATCCAGCGCGCGTGGCATGACCACCATAGAAACGGGTTTTGTCAACGGAAGCATAGATAACATGACAAATCGTTGAAAGATTTCTACCGTCCTAAGCATGGCGATGTTAAAACTGAAGAGAAGAAAGTTTTCTATTCTTTACAGTATAGGGGGCGCCCGTGCTCGAGTAAAAGAGATGTCAAGTTGGAAAGAAAGAACGTTGTCTATTCTTGGTAGAATAAATATAGAATTGGTCAGGGCATGCGTGCTGTTAGTTTTAAAGTCATCACCACTGCACAATACACGTTCTGCCCTTTGCCTCTCAGCCTATTTGGGGCCTGAGCAGCATGTCTTCTTCTTCCATACATCTCTAGTTACCGCTATCTCAACAATCATCTCCTTTCTAGCCATATAATGTTTTACACAATCCATCCTCTTATAAAATTCATACTCAAAACTATCCTCAGAACATACTCAATACCCTGTCGGGAACTGCAATATTAATGTTCCTCTTCCGCATCACATGCTACCATAACAACCGATTCTGAAAAACCTTGTCGGTCACCGGCACCACGTTAAGATCAGCCCTTAAAACACGTTTCTTACGGTTCATTATCCATTCGCGTAACACCACATATCCCTCGTAGCATTCTCGTTATACCCTTTTGGGGCCCAAGACTCTGATCCATACTATTAGTTTTAAATTCTTAAAAATTAATTTTCTTACCTTTTTTATCCAGTTTTGAACTTCTGGCATATCTGTTAACATAGGACCAGTTACTACGGAGTTAATGACTTCAGGCAAAACATTTAGGAATGCTTTCTTTTCCGAGACCATGTTGAAAGTTGGTACACTAAGTCTAATCGTACTTCTGTGCAGGTGTCTCATCCGGTTGTAAAACAACACATTTCGACGGCAAAACATAGCCATTGCACAGACTTCACTGGACGAGTAACACGCCACCAATGGTTAAAAATACGAATGCTTTCACTTGATTATATAAGTAGTACCAACTGGACTTTCCGCAAAAAGTTTGGTTAAAGTAAGAGCATAGCTCATATTAAGTACTAGTAATTTGTAAGTATTTCCTAAGTGTAGCCTTTAGTATTTTATTGTATAGTACGATGCCCGTTCTGTGCTAATATAGCCCCTTTGTCCTTTCGGTAGAAGTGAAAATATGCAAATATTGAAAATATGCAAATATGTTAAAAGAATATTTATATTCTCATCCAATTGGAGCGAGCACAACGAGCCCTGCTCAAAATTATGTATTTAAAAAAAGGAGATATTCTACAGAGAACCTCTACAAAATTAGTGATGTACTGTCAGTTAGGAAACTATACATAATTACAAACTATTTTAAAAAAGCACAAAACCTTACCTTATAATCCGGATATACTCTCTACAATGAAAAGACAATGTAGTTCAAATACCTTTAACCAAGACCAAATTCGGATCTACGCAATTTAGTAAACGATCGAAATCAAGAAATTTTCATATATGAAAAATATTATCATTTAAGTAAAGAAATGTTGATTGACTAGATAAAAACACTGACATATGATAATACTGAAGCTCTGCTAGAAAACGTAACTTAACAAGTATACGACCCGCTCATCGTACACATACATTCACACACACATACTCATACAATCACACACCCAAAACACTCTGTACACTCAACAGCACATACACACTCATGCACACGCTCACACAAGTTCACATAATTATAATTTGTCTTTTTACTGTATTTTTTGTTTTTTTTGTAGTTTATTATTGTGTTTTAAGTAAGTACTTACTGTTGTGAAGGAGCGGAGTCCACTAATACAGGCATTGCTTAAATGAAGACTCCAAACCCAAAATTGTTTGTGTATAAATTTTGGACACAATAAACGTTATTATTATTATTCTTCTTTAAACATATTTGCATATTTTCACTTCCTAATCGCTAGAGCAAGTGTGGCCCATACTTGCAAAAACCTTATAGTAGTAGTAGTACCAGCCTATTATTGTCCCACTGCAGGTCTAAGGCCTCTTCTCATACAGAGAAGGCACGAGCATTAATCACCACGCTTGCTCAAGACTGGTTGGCGATTTCAGACTTATATTAATTATATAAGTCCAGGTTTCCTCACGATGTTTTCCTTCACCGATGTCAATGATGTCCAGGATAAACTTAGAAAGTATATATGAATTGAAAAAGTCACATTGATTCTTGCACAGGTTTGAACCCATAACGTCGTGCACAAGAGGCGAGGCCTAAACTACTGGGCCATCATGACCTTAAAACCTTATAACAACAGTTTAATTTAAATGGTCGTAGCAATGGAAGCATGTGGTACATATGTACCTATTTATTGATTTATTATAAATTTAACATACAACATTAGGAATACATTCATGACTAGGTCTGGCCCTTGTTTATTCATCATGGTCATTAAGTAAATGGCTTAAGTTGGTAGCAAAGTAGCCTTTCCACAACTCTGCTGTGGATCGGCTTCCAGTCTAACCTGATGCAGCTGGATACGAGTATTTCACGTGGGCCGACAGCCTATCTGACCTCCACAACTTAGTATTAGGTAACACGATAACCAGGGCCTGATTAGCCATTAAAACAAAAAAAAAATATCTGCTGCCCTTTACAGTGACAGCTTATAACTTATAAGTAAGTTCTTCCAAAGATGGGATGCTACATTTTGTAACCTACTTTAAACAAGAAGGTTGCTGTTATATAATCCTGTTTTATTAAATTCTGTAATCTGTAGAAATTAATCATTTTCAGTAAAAGTATACAACGTTTCATGTGTGTATGTGCGAGTTGTTTGTTTTTCCAAGAACTAATCAGAAACTACTTGGATTGAAATAATTATATTTTATAGATTTCCTAGCTGACCCGGCAAACGTAGTTTTGCCATATTAAGCCAAAAAAGAAACAAAAACACTTTGACAAATAAAATTATCTTATCTTATCTTAAAAAAATAAAAAATGTTTTTGGTGGACCATTATCACCCTCATCACTTAGGGGTATGAAAAACAGATATTGGCCGATTCTCAGACCTACCCGATATGCACACAAAATTTCATACAAATAGGTCCAGCCGTTTCGGAGGAGTTTGGTAACAAACATTACGACACGAGAATTTTATATATTAGATAAATCTTTCGATTAAAATATTTAATATAATAAATATTTAAAATATTTAATCAAAATCGGTTGAAGTTCATGAGATATAGACCAAAATATAATATGAATTCGATTTACATTTATGTAAAGTCAACATGTTAACGACAGAGATGTTTTTCCTGCAGTTTAGATGAATGAATAAAAAACACAAAAAATGTTTTTTTTTTTATTGAATACAAATTTAAAACCACAGTAATTATGTAGATGTACAAAAAGAATTAGTCATTCTCAAACAATAAACATTTGTAATTCATACGCTTTTTTTCTGAATATGTTCACCAATTCCGTAACTAAAATAAAATACTACAAACTTTTTGTTCTACAACTCTTTAATAGTTTCGGATAAAATGTATAGTTAAAAATCGAGCCTGCTACTCCACGGATAGTAAGTCCATGTTTCCTTACGATATTTTCTTTCACCGAAGTCAGTGATGTCTAAGGTTAAGACTAAGGGGGTTAGACGTTGCGTGATGTTCGAAAGAGTTACCGTGACCCCGGAACATAAAGGGCAAGGACGGAACACAGATGGGATTTAGTCAGTAAAAGTCTGTCACGCCCTCCCGTTCCACCCAGAACAGGAGAAGTCATTGGATGATTTACCATCCTTAAAAAAAGGTAATTTTAGAGAGTACATATCTAAGAAGATAATGGCCCGTATTTTAACCCACAACCTAAGCAGTTCGTTCAAATCTGCGAAGCTTCACCTCTTATGGCACTGGGCCATCACGACAAGTGATATTAGCACCAAATCTGACATCTGCTGCTGATTTTAAGACATCTCGAGGAGACAAATTACTATGAAAATCATGTAAAGTACTGATAAAATCTCTGATTGTTTTAATCCATTTATATTCAGATCTGCGAACGGAATCGAAATGAAGAGTTTCGCAAGAGAACCAAAGTATTGCAACAGACTTGTCAAAGAATTGCAGCGTGGGTCCCACCTGGTGAAGATCACAGAAAGCCAGGATGTAAGTAGTGCATGATCAATCGTTGTGGAAATCTTTGGGGATGCCTATATGGTATGACAGACAGATGAAGTTGGTACGACTTCATACATATGAGTTTCTTTTTCTCATTACGGTACGGGACCCTAAAACCTTTAATCACTCAATGGTTGAAACCCACAACCGATACGAAACCGGTTATATCCGTATCGATTTTTTTTTCATCTACTACCGCAAATAAAAACTCATGAAATTTACCGGGTGAAGTCAGGAAGCATTTAGATGCTATATTAAAATACATGAGTTCATTACCATTTTTATTCTAATGATATTGATGAAGCATCTGTCAACTCGCCTTTATGTAGATGCGAATGGTAAACCATTGTTGTCGAGCGTGACGATCTGCGCAAATCTACCAGCGCCATGGCCAAAGGTAGTAGAAGAACACCATGTAGTTTTACACAGTTAGAACCTGCTTCAAGGCAGAGGGCTCCTTCCTTCCTCAGAGGCATCCTTAAGGATTTCCACTCGAAAAAAAGGCAAGGAAGATGCAACCCGTGACGAATGCGTTGAGGAAGTTCTGTGATGGCAGAAAGGAGTATTCTACGTCAGATAATTACTTAATACTTAATGGCTGACTCCCGGCTCTAGTTTGGGCATTAAAGTATTTCAAACCATTATTTCGAGGTTTGAAATACTGGGTTGTGGAGGTCAGATAGGCAGCCGCTACATGTAAGATCAGTATTTATGATAATACCAGTGTATTCAACTGCATCCGGTTAGACTGGAAGCCGATCCCAAAATAGTTGGGAAAAGGCTAGGCAGATGACGACATTGGGGTTTGAAATTTCAGGTCATATGCGATCACTAGACATTATGTTAGTATCAGCTAACATAATGTCTGAAAAAACATAAATAAGAGATTGGCTAGTTGGTTGAGGTGTACGACTTCAAAATCGTTAATTTGCAGGAGGCAGGAATAGGTAATGCATTGTGGACTTTATGAGATGGATTCATTAGGATAAAAAGGTGTTGTTCAGTATTCGCCAAACAAATTGAAGGAAAAAAGGTTAAATACTCGTAACAGAAATGAATAATAAGTACATACCTATAACCAATTATTTATCAGTTTATATTAATTAATTATATATAAATTAAATGCACGAAGTAGTAACGTAGTTAATCGCTTCATGATAAATGATAATAAAACTATATTTATCACTGTGAATTCCTTTTTACAAACACTTTTACACATCATACAAGATTTTTTAGAAGTCGTATCTCAAAAAGAAAAAAACGGAACGCTTAAAGGATCACTTCATTGTTCGTCTGTCTGTTTGTCAGACAGACTGTCTGTCAACAACCTTTACACCTTAACTATCAAACAACAAGACACAATAGAAAATGTATTGTTTGTCGCACATAATTAATCTTTGCATTTCCGATGGTATTTTTCCCTACTAGTCTCAAGAAGGTAGTTATTAAACCCATTTACAAAAATAATGATAAGACTGATCTTAAAAATTACAGGCCTATTGCAAAAATACCAGTTTTTGCAAAAGTTATTGAAAAAATAATATATAATTCCATTTACACGTATTTCGAGAAGTTTCAGTTATTTTGCAATGAACAAAAAGGATTTAGGAAAAATACTAATATTAATATGGCACTATTTGACCTGCTATCAAGTATAATGGCTTCTGTGGATAAAAAAAATCCTGTGTGCTCGATCTTCACGGATATGTCAAAAGCTTTTGACTTCGTAGATCATCAGATCTTGCTGCAAAAGTTACACGGATACGGCATTCGAGGAAACATTCATAAACTCCTAGAATCATACCTAAGTGATAGGACACAGTGTACTGAGATTTCCAGAATTTGTCCTATAAGCAAATTAGAAACTACATATGTCTCTGAAGCGAGATCCGTGAGGTATGGTGTGCCTCAGGGCACTGTACTCGGGCCCCCACTTTTCTTAATATATATTAATGATCTCCCAAGAAATTTGAGAAATAAAATGGTACTTTTTGCAGATGACAGTACGGCTATCATAGAATGCACTGATCCAAACGAATATCGAAATGAGATCAATAACTCGCTAAATAACATTATTAATTGGCTAAATAATAATAATCTTGTGATCAATTAGAATAAAACTAAAATTATACAGTTTCATCAACGACGTGAGAATCCACCCCTTAATAATATTACCTACGATGAGTGTAAAATAGAAGAAGTTACGAGTGCAAAATTCTTAGGCATAACTGTAGACCATAAGTTAACTTGGAAACCTCACCTGGAAGTGGTTTGTAAACGCCTGAGTAAATCTGCGTATCTATTGTTTCAATGAGAGTAAATTCTGAGACACTGTTAACAGCCTATCATGGACTTGTAGTCTCTATTCTCCGTTATGCTGTTGTTTTCTGGGGACAATCAACAAATAGAGAACTGGTATTTAGGATGCAAAGAAGGTGTGTAAGATCCATGTGTAATTTAAAGTCAACAGATAGTTGCGTTCCCTACTTCAAGAAATTAAAAATATTAACGTTACCAGCTATATATATATTAGAAACTGCATTATTTATAAAATCAAATTCACATTTATTTGCAAAATTTTCAACAGTTAAGAAGACCCCCATTCGGAGTCAATATGAAAATCAACTATGTACGTTGAAATGTAATACTGCGTTAATGAAAAAGAGCTTCTTTGGTGTTGCACCAAAGATTTTTAATAAAATACCTGATGCTATAAAATGTATGCCATTAAAGAAATTCAAAAAGTGTCTTCACAAGTTACTAGTTGAGAAATGTTATTATACCTTGAATGACTATTTTAATGATAATACTATTTGATTAAATTATGATATGATGAATTATGACATTATGTAATTTTATAAATCTATATTATTAATGTTGACTATTTTAATTTTGGATGACTATTTGATTAAATTCTGTAATTTTATTAATTCATATTATTAATGTAACGGACGAATAATTTCTCGCATGTTCTTTTGTTATGATCTTCTTGTGTGTTTTTAGTTTTTTTTTTTTTTTTCGTGTAGTGGACATTATTAAATTGATTATGTTAATGTATTTGTATAAAATTGTTAGAAATATTAAGACATGTAACCTAATATATTTGACATTTATTGAAATCGATTATATTCTCTATTTATACTGATTAATCTATTTGACATCTTTATTGAAATTGATATGCATGTACCTATCTATTAATTGATTTTATTACCAATGTGACATAATTTTATATTATTCTACCACTTTATGATAATTATTTTAAAAGTTAAATTGTTGCTAGAAATAAAGACAATGTAATTAAATATATTTGTACGCCTCTGGGCAAAACATAGAGGACCTACCTATCTGTAACACCACTATTATAAGTTGACCTATGTTTACAAATAAAGCATTCTGATTCTGATTCTGATTCTGATTCGGTTATTTGGCGTTCAAAGTGTTAAGAACGCGTGGAGGTATCAAGTTGAAATTAATATCAAACACGTAGATCTGGGGACCCTAAAAAATTTTTTCAAGCATCTAAGTAAATGCAAAAAATACGGTCATTTATGAGACATTTATTGATAAAAAACAAAAATGATCTACACATAAATCCCAATGAAGAAACTTTATGATGAATTCAATAAACTCGTTTATAGTTTATATTTAAGACTTCTAAGAGAAAAATCCTATCCTCTTCATTTGGTAAGACGTGTATTTGGCGCACTACGTCATCATACATAGCGCGTTCATACTGTTCATACAATTCAGGTAGGTGCAATTCGTCATAAAGCTGCTTGATTCGCTTCACGTGCTCTGGGTCTTTGCTACCGTAGTATTCTTTGAAGATAGCTCGTTGTGCGTCGTTGCAGTGCTGCAGCGCTGTCACGGCCACCCAGGAACATTTACCTTCTTGGATATCTCTGCCGGTCTTTCCTGTGACGATTTCGTCACCATAGGCGTCCATGTAATCATCCTTTGAAAAGGAAGAAATAAGTTTCAAGATGAAGCAGCCCAATGGGGTTTTATAATTCTGACTTCTTACCCTAACTAAATAAGATTTGAACGCTGAAATATTTAGTTAGGACAGTACTTCTATATTATTTGTATCTAGAGTTATTAATATAACACAAACTGTATTCTCCGAAGGATTGGGCAGAAGTATACCTATAGTAACATCTAGATTTCGCCAGTTACGTTTAAGTACCAACATGGTACAATATAGGGGGCGAGCCTATTGCCATAAACCTGGCACAAATCCAAACTCCGGGCTGCTAATGAGAAAATTCCTAGTGGAAAAACTCAATAACACTTTGCCCGACCTGGGAATCGAACCCAGGACCTCACACTCCGCAGTCGCACTTGGGACCACTGGACCAACGAGGCAGTCGGTGATTAAAATAATGTAATAAATATTATTACCTGACACTGCATCATTCTTCCAAAGTCCATACAAATATTATTTAATTCTTTAGTAGCTTTCTGTTTTCCATTCTTTACTAAAAGGAGAGGTAAAAATATTGGCAGTTTGCAACAGTAGTAGGCTGTTTTGTTTATAGCAATAGCTGAATAGATTCGGTCCGTGTTCAATACATCAATATTGTTCTTTTCTTTGTTGTAGCTTGACCATATATCTAGATGTTCTCCTATGGTTGCTTTGTATGTTGTCTGTAAAAAGAAAAAAAACATTGATGTACGAATTTATTTAGTAAGGGACCTCTTAAAGTACCTACCATTATCTGTGCTAAAGTAGTCCTCTAGTAGGATTCACTGTCCTGAAGTAGGATTCGATGTTCCAAAGTAGTATTCGTTGTTCGAAAGTAGGATTCGTTGTTCCAAAGTAAGATGCCTGTTTACGCATAGTAGGAAATAATATAATGGCTTCTGGGTTTTTTAACATACTTATATATACTCACGCCCTTTTCTCATGGGGATGGGCAGAAACTACAGAATGCCACCTGCTACGATCCTTACATAATCCGTTTGCTTCGTTTACGTTCATAAATACGGTCATACACGCAGCCGGTTGCGGGTACTACGCAAAAGACTTTATTGAAGATCATCACCAAAAAGGTCAGTGTATGTCTTGGGCGCCCACTTCTGGCGTTTCCGCTTACATCTGCCTTATAAATAACTTTTGTTAGTCGCCTTTCATTCATCCTCTCAACGTGACCAAACCATCTGAGCATACCGATTTTTAAATTACTTTTTTTTAATTTCGGGATTTTAAAATTTGGAATAAAATTGTATAAACCTATTGATAAATCATGGCAACTTACCTCATTTAACTGTCTTAACAAGTCAGGAAATATTGGGAATTTCCCGAAATACATATCAAGTACTTGCATTATAGATTGGTATATAAGTTCCCTGTCGGCTACACCGTTCAGACCAATATTGGGTTGGAGGTGCCAACACGGCTTGCCACGACGTATTTTTGCATCATCCAAAATATCATCGATTATGAGATATTGTGCCTGTAACTGTAAAAAGACTTACATGCATTTCATTAGCGCGACAGGCCATTTCTGTGAATGCAAAAATTTTACAAACCATCGCATTTTTCAAGCTTTGCAGTTAGGTAGGTGCTGTAACGAAGTACACCTTAAAACACTGGGTAGTGAGCTAACAGGTTATAATAAAAGCGCGTCTATAACAAATCTACTGCACATAATAGTAGATTAATTACCTCACAGAAGGTGTGAAAAGTAGAGTATTCTCGATAAAGGTTAATTCAGGAGTAATTCATTACGCTCGAGATGCAATATGGCGCCCGTGACATAAGACTCAGGTTTATCCCCTTTATGCATAACCTACTATTACTTTGAGACGTGTAAAAGTGATTGTAAAAACCTTTTTACAGAAATTAATATCATTTATCAATCAGTCCAATAAAATTACGCGCAAGTATCTTTCTTGCTTGTCTAACCATAGATTAATAAATGATTTACCATTTCTAAACACCAGCCCAGAATGCGAGCTGAATGCTGTTTATCTTCTGAGAAGCTATCTGGGTCTTCAAACATTCTGTACCCAACAGACACCATTAATCCTCTGCCTAATTTTCCTCCCGTCAGTGTATATTCTAATAGCTGAAACAAAAAGTTACATTAAAAATTTTAACGTTTAGACTTTCATTGCTTCTTTCCAGTGCGAGATTTTTAACACGAACAATGACGGCTGCACCACCGTTACATTAAAATCAAAATTCATTTACTCAAATTAGGCTGAGAATCAGCACTTTTTGAACGTCAAAACGTATACAAAAGACCGTCCCCCAAAACGCCCACCCTTCACCACTTCCTAATGTTTTTGCTGGGAAGAAGAAGTGGTGGAACAAACTCCCCAGCAACACGTCTGTCTGATAGTTTGAAGAACTTGAAGCTATACAACATATGTCAAAAATAATGAATATCAGTCATCTTTATACATTATTAAATTAAATAAGTTGCTACATGTTAGCTAGCACACATCAATATGCCAAAATAAATAAATACTTATACCAAAATCGACAATTAACTCAAGCAAAGCCTGCTAAACTGAATGCATAAAAAGCCTCCATTAGAAGAGGAAGATTTGATGATCGAAACCCATGTAAAGTTTTTAAAGCAAAACAAAACAGCATTTTTAAGAACGATGAAAAATATGGGATGTATGGATGAGATCTGCTCCTTAAGATGCATAGCCGAAAAATATCCGGCATAGCCGAAAAGCACAAGAAAGTCTTCTGTGCTTTCGCTGTCTTGAAGAAGGCCTGTGACAGTGTGTGGAGGGAAGAACTGTGTGGCACAATCCATGTGTGTTGTGGACTGCAACTTGGTACGGGCATTGAAATCGCTATAAAGGGATTCCAGTGTTTGTGTAACGTACACGAAGCAAAAATGCTCCATTTTTGCTTGTTCATGACTTAGTACTTGTACTGACTAGTTTCTGCGTAACCCCATGGGAAAAAAGGAGTGAGTTTGTTATGATTAGAAATATGGAACCTCCTGTTCAATTTGAAATAAAAGTAAGGTTTGTTACCTTCTTTAACCAGCTTTGTACTTCTGGCAGTCCTGTTAATAGAGGACCAGTTACTACGGAGTTGATGACTTCAGGCAGAACATTGAGGAATGCTTTTTTTTCCGTGGCCATGCTAAAAGTTGGTACACTAAGTCTAATCGTACTTCTGTGCAAGTGTCTCAACTGGTTGTAAAACAACACATTACGATGAAAAAACATAGCCATTGTTAAGAGTTGACAGGAGTAGTGACATATAACGAATGGTAAAAAATTACTAATGTTTTCAAATAAGTATTAAAGTAGCATTAAACCTTTCGTAACATGTTTAGGTTAAAGATAGAGCATACTTATTATTGATGATTTATGAGTTGACATGTAGCCTTAGGTATTTCTTATTTTTTTATTTAGGCACATCAACAAATTCATTAGAAATTAATAGCAGGTACAACATTTACCAGAACGTACTGTGCAAATAAGACTTACTGGCATGCAGATCATTTATAGAGTAGGGACCAAAAGTAGTGATTTTAAAAACCTAGTACAGGAAAATGATGTAATATAAGTAAGAAGGCTTTCAGCCGTAAATAATGTATATCAATAACTATGTTAAGGTTGTAAACAAATTTGGTGAATATGTCATGAAATGAAATGAAATAACTAAAAAACAAATACCAAAATAAAATACATGAGTTGTTGAGAGTTTGCATTTTCATTCCAATGATAGAAGGCATGTTTCAACCCACCTTTATGTAGTTGCGAAGGGTTGGATAGTAGAACTGGGGATTAATTGAGATAGATTGTAATTCTTGTCGAAGGCTAGAATGTAAAATCATCATCATCATCATCATCATCAGGCTATACTAGTCCACTGTTGGACATAGCCCTCTCCTAATGAGCGCCATAACGCGCTGTCTTCAGCTTGCCGCATCCAGCATCTGCCTGCAGTCTTTCGCAGATCGTCATCCCACCTGGTCAGAGGGCGTCCTACACTACGTTTAATTACACTATTTTACGAATGTAAAATAGTGTTCGGGAATTAGTGGTAGTTTCAAAATGCTTCTTAAAGGAGGGAGTTCCGGAATTACACGAAGATCCAAGGTCTGGAGGTCATAAAGGGCTAATGAAAACGATGACCAAGTTCATATTTATGATGACCAAGTTATAGTTTATATTAATTTGTTTAAGTATTTTTATACATGCAGAGAAAGAGGTGGATAGGTATATGAAAAACTGAGTTGTTCCAGGAGCGAAAAGATTCCAGTCCGGTGGCAGTCGGTAAACCATCTGATGGAGAAGTAGGCATTGTTGTATAAGGGCTCTTCAGAAAGTCGAAGAAGTTAAAAGGTAAAAGGTTTGTTGTTGGATATTTTACTGTGTATATTTTCTGCATGGTGGAACCCTGGGCGACAGCGCAAAGATTTAGGTAATCCTGGATAAAGTTTTTTTTTTCATTAGTTAGGTGTAGTGTCGGACAGGGGTGCTTTTATATGGCCATTGGTCAAAATTATTGATAGGTATTACAAGAACAAATTACAATTTACAATGTTATTTCATCCAGTGCTGTAAGGCGCTTGGTGTTGGCGGTTATGGTGCTTTTCTAACAAATTGAGGAATAAAAAACATACGTGTCGAATTGAGAACGTCCCATTTTTTCTCCATCCATTTTAAAACCAAAAAAAAAAAAAACAAGTTTTTTTTAAAATTAATATTTAAATTAATAAAACTAAAAACAATTTGAGAATACAAAAGGATTTCAAATTAATTGAATTTAGAAAATGAATGCTTCGCTCATGAGATATTTATGTCACATGCTCAATACTCAATACTCAAACTTTATTTGCATTCCACAATGTGTACTTAGGTGGTAAATTAAAAAAATTTAGATCATTATGGACCCTGTCGGGCACAGCAAAAGGCAAAGATATAGGTAGTAGGAGAGAGGAAGCTTTAAAAACACAAAAAACTATATCTAAATAAATCCAATAATACCATAATAGGAATTCTTTACAAATATAGAATTTTTATACATTATTTATATTTTATCATTTAAATATTCATTTATACTGTAATAGCATTTTTCTGTTAAAAATTGTTTTAGTTTTTTTATAAATATGTTAAATTTTTCTTCTTTTTTTATTATGTCAGGTAGTCTGTTATATATTTTTATAGTCATTACATAGGGGCTTGTTGAATGTATTTTTAGTCGAGATTGCGGAATGTTTAATCTTGATTTGTGTCGGAGTGTGTAACGTGATTGTATGTCTTCGCGCTTTGTGTAAAACTCTTGATATTTACGAACAAATTTGCAAGTTTCTAATATGTAAATACTGGGGAGAGTAAAGATGTTATATTTTTGGAAGTGAGGTTTGCAGCTGTCAGTCTGATCTATATTTGCCAGGATTCTAACTAACTTTTTCTGAAGGACAAAGAGTGAGGGTGCATCCGTACTATTTCCCCAAAGGATAACGCCGTAGCTTAGCCATGCATAAGCATATGCATAGTAGGTGGTGAGCGCTGTTTGAAGATTGGTTGTTTTCTTTATTTCACGTAAAGCATATGAAAATCTTGAAAGTTTTGATCTAAGTTTTTGAATGTGGGATTTCCAATTTATATGAGTATCCAAATTGATACCAAGTAGCGTAAACTCTTTGACAATTTCTATTTTTGAGTTATTAAAAGTAAAATCTATATTTAATGGGGTTTTTTGGTGGGGATGAAAGGTAATAAGTTTAGTTTTGGAATAATTTATTTCGAGGTTGTGTGCGTTCATCCAAGTGATGGTTTTAGTGAGTATTGAATTTAGTTCTTCGTTTAGATTTAAATTGTTTTTATATGAGACTAATAGAGATATGTCATCCGCGAATAATACACATGGTCCTTCTATGATTTTGGGTAAGTCGTTAATATAAATTAGAAACAAGAGACTGCAGAGATGCTGCAGAGCATAGATTATCATACTATAATATCTCATGTTAACATAACATCACTCTTGTGTTCTCCAAAAGGTTAGGCAGAGGTGTACTTACCTATAGTAACACCCTCATTTCGCCAGATATGTTTAAGTCCCATGTAGTAGGGGGTGAGCCTATGCGCATCAACCGGGCAAGATCAGAACTCCGGGCTGCTAATGGAAATCTCACTAACAACTGACCCGACCTGGGAATCGTACCCAGGAACTCACGCTTAGCAGTCGCACTTGGGACCACTAGACCAACGAGGCAGTCCACTACAATATCTCTTTAAACCATCTGATGCAGAAAACGAACAAACAAAATGTGAACTCAAAACGATTTTTAGTGAATAAGATTTTCTTTCTTTCTTTTTAAACTACAGCACCATAAATTTATGAGAATCTCGATTTTATCAACAATATACTCGATTGCCTGGCACCTTTCCAAGTTGTCCCATTTTCCACAAGACTAATAATGACATAGATACTTAATCACTTGACATAATCTCTCTAGGTCTCGTCCTGACATTTTTTCCGACTGCTCATCATATCATTTGCTGTCTACTGCTGTTTCTGATCCAGCGTATCTGAAAATTCTTTGCCGATAAATTGCTTCAACTCCTCGCAAGATTTGAGCAGTCTCTCCGGCCTGAGCATCGACATTACCACCATTTTGCTATCATCAGCTGCTGAAGTGGCGCACACATAAAAATACCACCATTACCGCCTAGGTCCTAGATCCCAGTCCTAGGTGACAGTATACTGGTCTGGGCGCTTAATTTCGGTATCAGGTAAACCGCATAGTATCCAAAACCTAGACTAGAAAGACGGCACGGTTGGCTCAGTAGCTGAGCGACTGGCTGCAGCGCTGCGTGTCGCGGGTTCGATTGCAGCACGGAACAAATATTTGTATGGCGTACAGGTAGTTGTTACGGGTCTGGCTGTTTCTTTATGTGAATTTAAGTGTTTGTAAACGATACAGAAGAAATTCCTAGTGTGGGGCAACGTAAGAAAAATAAGAAGAAGAACACTCAAGCGATTCTAGAATCGATTCAAATATAAAAAACATGATTGTTTTAATTAGTTTAGTATGTGGCACGTGAATAAATATGTTTAAATCAACGGTTAAAAGTTCAAGGGTCTGCCTTACAGTACACATAAGTTCAGGATTCGCCAAAACAAGTGAAAAATGAAACAACACACCAAATTAAATAAAACCATTTATTTATACAGTTTGTATTACTTAACTAATATATAAAAAAAGGCACTATATTTGTTTATAGGGTATTTGACGCCTAACAAAAATGTATATGGACAAGTAATGCATTTAAAAAAAAAAATAGAAAATTGTATTAGTTAAAAAAATCGGTGGAAAAATAGAAAAGTTAAACGCTTTTGAAGTTTTTCTTTCATCCATGTCTCCTAGAACGGCCTTTGTACTGAAAGGTTCGAAGTCATTATGGCGTTTCTGTCTAGTGGCTTCAGATGCTAGAAGTGTTGTCTCTTTTGAGCATACATTTTAAAACACTTGCAACTTCGCCATTTTGAAAGATATGTCAAAATTTATTTTCTTTGAGGTTCGGGTAATCTAAAAATCAAGTCAAATACCCTATGCTTCATGGATTTCACGTACTCATTGTTAAAGTACTCTTCTGTGAACCCATTTTTATATAGGGACCCTAAGTTTGAGCATTACATACTCCGCTTACATAGTTAATACCGATGTTCATTGATTCCGTAACATTATTGCTTGCTGCTACTTCTGGGCCCATGCTATGTCACATCTTATTTTACACACTATAAAATGACTAGATTCTTATAATAATCTTTTGGAGAGTGACTTAATGTTCAGACAAAGTAATCCCAAGCATGAAACGTTATGACCATATTAAAGAACCCGTTTATAGACAGCATTTAAAACGTCTGAGAGAAAAATTCTATCTCCTTCGTGAGGTAGCGTGTGTATTTGGCGCATTATATTATCATACATACTGCGTTCACACTTTTCATACAATTCAGGTAGGTGCAATTCGTCATAAAGCTGCTTGATTCGCTTCACGTGCTCTGGGTCTTTGCTACCGTAGTATTCCTTGAAGATGGCACGTTGGGCGTCGTTGCAGTGCTGCAGCGCTGTCACGGCCACCCAGGTACATTTTCCTTCTTGGATATCTCTGCCGTTCTTTCCCGTGATGTTTTCGTTGCCATAAGCGTCCAAGTTATCGTCCTAACAAAAACAGTAGGTATATTTTAAAACCAAATTTATTTCTATCTAATTAACTTACCTGAGCGGATTTACGAATAGGTAGTTCTGAGGGCTGTCAATGTTCATAATCTTACCTGACATTGCATCAATCTTCCAAATTCGTAACAAATATTGCTTAATTCTTCAGTAGCTTTCTCTTTTCCATTCTTTACTAGTAACAGAGGTGCAAATATCGGCAATTTGAAGGTATGGTATCCTGACTTGTTTATAGCGATAGCATTAATTCGATTTATGTTGAATACATCGAGATTGTTTCTTTCTTTGCTGTAGTTTGACCATAAATCCAAATGTTCACCTATTGTCGCTCTGTACACCGACTGAAAAAATAATGATTCATAAATTATTTCATATTTTCGGATTTTCGAGACAGTGTAGTTATGATTATTAGAGTACTATTGAGATAGCCTGCTGGACGAGATGAACACAGGTAGGTACAATATAAGTTAAGTACGATATACGAATGGTTTGTTCGAGCAAAAGTTTTGATCAGAAACCTTTTCTTCTTTTAAATAAAGATTGTTCTCTTTTCTACGTTACGGATTCAAAATAAGAAAACCCACAAGACTATTATTTTTACCAAAGGAGGTATTTATGGGCTATTCGGTCTCTACTTGGGATTTAAAATAAGTGCTTTTCATAGACATATCTAAGGGGTTTTATTTGTACGTGTGCCATACCGAAAAGACTTAGTTGAGCTGTGTTTTTAGGTAATCACTATCGTGATCTGCCTAGCCTTTTCCCAACTTTTTTGAGATCGGCTTCCAGTGTAACCGTTTGCAGCTTAATATCAGTGTTTTAAATGGAGCGACTACTTATCTGACCTCCACTACTCTGCCACTGGATAACACGACACCCCTCGGTTGGACTGGCTGTCAGGCTTTTGAATTACAGAGTACTCGTTTGTCAAAAATCGAAGTATTTATATAATATTTCAATAAACCTTACCTCATTAAAATACCTCAACAATTCAGGGTAAATAGGCGTTTTCCCGAAGTATATATCCAGTACTTTCATCATGCATTGGTACAAAATGAAAGAGTCGTTGAAGCCAGAGAAACCGACATTCGGCTGCAGGTGCCAACACGGTTTACCACGTCGCATCTTTCCACCGTCTACTATGTCATCCAATATCAGAAATGTTGCCTGCATCTGTTGAAATACGGTTTAAACATTAATCTTGATGCAGTTATCAAAATTTCTTCTCGAAGTTTTTTAATCTATTGGTAGACAAGTAAATTGATTAACAAAATGATTTTACCATTTCTGTGCACCAGCCTAAGACGCGAGCAGAATGCTGTGTTTCTTCAGAGTAATTATTGGGTGCTTCAAACATTCTGTAGCCAACGGAAACCATTAATCCTCTGCCTAGTTTCCCTCCGCCCAACATGTATTCTAACAGCTGTAACAGAAATAAGAAATCATTTCAAGAAAGCTGCAGGCTGTTTCACGGTGCAATATTTTCCGCAGGATAATACGAGTAACATCAGACTGGGCTCCCTAGATAACATCAAAAGGAAGATCATCGGCAGAACGTCTGCATGGCATCAATGACACCTTTATGACTTCTCATTCTTCCCTTTTAGCGCAGCCGTAAGGCACATAGTTAATAATATATATAATGTATATATTTTAAATGTTTTTCTTGTTACTTATTCTGTTCCATGCAATATTTTTTCATGTTTTCTATGTTTAGTATTAAGTAGTGTCGTTGTGTGCCTGAACCTGTGCTGAGTAAATGTTTTTTCTTTCTTTTGTTTTTCTTTTCTCGCCGTGCAGACGCTTATACGGTCCTGAATTCTGGAGCGGACACCAATACCATAATTAAAGAGAAATGGAATTGAAAAAAAAACGGGAATTAGAGCTTGCAACCAATTATGCAATCAATTACTTTTAAATTAAAAAAGAAATTGACACATTTACCAACCTTTTTAATCCAGCTTCCCGCCTCAGGCACTTTAGCTAACTTAGGATCAGTAACGACAGAGTTTATAACTTCAGGCAGGACATCTAGAAACGCTTTCTTTTCCGTGTTGAAGCTATAAATTGGTACACTAGATCCATCTGTGCTTCTATGTAACTGCCTTAAATGGTTGAAAAACAATTTATTTCGACGAATTAACGTAGCCATTGGTCCGACTTCCCGGGCTAAGCCACTTGCAAAAAATGAGGATACAATCAATGTTTCGGAAATATATACTGCGAGTTCCCTAAGAGAAATTCGTTAGGTAGGGAGCATCAGCATGCATTATTAATAACACGTAAGGATAACCTATTTCGATCCTAGCTTTGCTCGCTTGGATTGTGCTCGTTACATGTAATCAACACTTATGGGACGCTAGCACTTCACCCGCGACTTTGTTCGCGTAGATCATATTTTCCCGTACAAATTCAACCCTTGAAAAGGTAGGTTTAGAAAATTAAACATTCCTAATAACATAATTATTAAATTATACTACTAATTACGGTCAAGATTTAATTATAAAGATCGAACAAATAAAATTTGTTTTTAAACTGCATCTTTTTGTTTAAGTTCGATTTTTGAAAACAGTTTGGTATGTTTAGCTCCATCAATTGATTAAAAGATTAGTTCTCCCAATTTTTGAGTTAATCAAGCCAGGCACCTAAATAATTAAATTTAGTCACACAATAAAATAGTTCCCTCAAAACTTTATTATTTCTTTTAACCCCATCAGGCCTCGATTTTGGAAAACCCTAGCAACTTGTTGTTACTCTCTTTTTTACTGTGTAGAGTAGGTATACCTACTACGAAGTCTTAAGTCAATCGAAAAGCGCGCTAAGAATCCTTACTAGATTTAACACCGCTTCTGGGGGTAGTTTAACTAATTATGAAAAAAATCCTCATTTACTTTTCGTGCCAATTTTCAAGAACAAAACCCCTTCTAAGTGCTCGCCTACATACTAAGTTGAAGCTCTTTTCATTGAACTCAACTCACAATTTTGGAAGCTTCTCAAAAAGGCTTCCCGAAACATCCCCACTTTCCTCACGAATGTTTATCGATTATTTCGTAGGTTAGGTAGGACGCTGATGGCAGTCGCTTTTTGAATTTCTCACGTGTCTTTTATTTTTTTCTGCACTGGCAGTCGCTTCATGTAAAATATTGGTATTAAGCTGCATCCGGTTAGACGGGAAGCCAACCCCACAAAGTTCACAAAAGGTTAGGCAGATGATGTCTTTAGATTTTTGTAGTTGTCTTTTTCGGTAGCGTATCTTTTTCTGTTTATATATTTTTCCTTCCAAATTTTTCTTAATAGTTCTGCTATTAAAATACTTCTATTGTCTAATCATCACGCAAAGAGACTTAAAATTAGCTCAAACGCAATATTTTTGCTCGTCAAAATGCGTTTTATTTTTAAGAAGTTAAAGAACAATAATTGTAGACGATTGTATAATTTTTTAAACTTTAAACTTAAAAATGGAACGAATTATATTTTGCGTTAGAATTTTGGAATTTTATAATTATTTTATTTGTTGCAATTGAAGTTTGATCACGGAAGAAAAAGTGGAAAACACTTTTGTCATATTTGGTAGTAGATATGACCGCCGCGAGCACTTTTGAGGGCGGACGGTTTCTATTGAAAATTTGCGTGGTGGCCGCGCGTCGGCGTGAAGTGATATAAAAAACCAGCCAAGTGCGTGTTGGACCGCGCACAGTAAAGGGTTCTTTGTCGGGATAAATACTTACGCATGTACAGTATTGATTTTAAGGACTGTAAACATAAGTTTGAATTTCATAGTAACATAAGTTAGTTACAAGACGTTTGATACAAGAAATTACGGTGTTATGCTACGGTTTTATCGCCCAAACTATGATAAAATGTGTGACTGAAGCCATGTCACAGTAGCCGTGCTCGCCCCATAACATAAGCACATATCTTATCAAAGTTATATTCAAACACTTAGAAATATTATATTTTCTTAAAATTATGGGTTCTAACGTTCCCACCCGTTTATCTGCACGCAACCTAGCCAGAAGGCGTCCTACCAACCCCAACGGTCATCGGTTCTACGGCTAATATGACCGGCCCATTCCGCCCTATGCCACTTCAGCTTGCCTGCTGAGAGTTATGTCGAACAGTTTGGTTCTCCGTGAGCTCATATCTAGTTTTCCTTGGTTTATTATTGTGACTAAAGTCACATAGGTACATGTACATTAATAGTTAAATCGGATGCTAGAAAATGCACCACGTATACAGGGTGTTAGGCAGAACGAGGGACATACTTTAAGGGAATCTAGTAGTCATCAAAACGAACCAATTTCACATTTTGTTAAGTTATGCCAACAGAAATGTATGAAGTAGCTAATTATTTTTTCGCGGTTTTAGGGATTGTTTCATTGTCAAAGTTGTTCATTTTCATGAGTACTACACGCCTTTAAAGTATGTCCCTCGTTCTACCTAACACCCTGTATATTTTTTCATGCATTTGTTAGATTAGATTATACTGAAATTTGGCATCCATATGATGATCCTGATTATGCAGCCGGAAAGTCATAGGAACAAAATCTAAAAGTCCCGTCATGTTGGCTTTCCTAACGTATTCTAACACCGAATACACTGAAAAGTGTTTGTTATCTGAATTGTGTTGGTAATCTAAGGGTTCGTTGAAATTTTTAAAAGGACTTTGGGGTCATTCCACCCTTCTTATACTTTTTAGCGGGACTGACTATGTATAGGTACCGAATTTTGCCAAGCAAAATGCCTTTGAGACAAATTTTTGTCGCTTTAGGTTGATGATCTGTTTCTTTTCTTTCTTGCTGTACGTAAGACATACATAAAATGGATAAAGAAGAGATCACTTACTGGTCATGGGAGCATGGGACTGGAGAGTCCCCCTTTATTTGAGGGCAACGCAGTATTATTTTCTTCTTTCACGAACGTACACTATCCGTCATCTCAGTAACCTTGTTTCTACCCATTACATCTTTTACACAACCCATCCATACTCATTTAACTTTTACAACATTTAATTTCCAAAACTTTCCTCATAACAAATATCACTGACAGATACACAGACAGAGATACGTTGTGTTGCATAATGTACGGACTAAGGATAGACACATCTATGCATTTAAATTTTAAATCAGGAGGATTCAAAACAAATATGTTTAATACATGAGTTAAACTTACTGTTTAGAATATCAGTACAGTCTACCGCATGTCCATGGAAACAATTCAACATTGGCAGCGTCTTTATGACGTAGCAGTATGGGCGGTTTTTGCAGTGCAAGTTATACTACTCTTATTTACTACCCGGGTGATAGACAGAAGACCAGAAGTCAATGTGATTTTTGGAGCAATACTTCATTATTATTTTTTTGTATTAATGTTATAATCCCTGGAACTACCAGTCGGATTAAAAAAAATCTTTTTGCACTACATAGCCCATCCCATGCTTATGGAAGGTTGGCTACTCAACGTCACTACGACTCTGAGAAGGGGGCAAAAACACGGGACACAGCTAGTTATTTAATAATAAGATGGGCAACAAGCACATGGAAATAGCCACGAACAAAAGATAGGTAACTCATTGGATCTGATTAGTCGAAGCGTAGTAGCTCCTTTAGGACCGACTTAAACAGTCCGTTTAATAAACTGGTATGACAGTATTGTGAGCTTTATTGTTACATATAATACCTACTTTTTTCAGAGATTGTGGCGTTACTCATTGCTGTTAACCAGCAATAACGCAGGGCCAAGAAAACTTGCATGGTGCACAGGCGTAGGCTGTATTCTATTTTTCATTCTAGTATGCCATATTTCTCTATTTTTCATCATTGAAGTCATCGTTAATCCTGAATCTTGACGGACTGGCCGTGTTTTACAAGGAAATCCATAGAATAATATTTTACAATACAATAGCCCTATAAAAGTATAAGGACAGAAACTGTAACTGTGTATCAAATGCCTAAGGCATGTCTATAAATATACTCAAACACTTTCTTTTGCAATGTAGGCTTTCCTTCCCAGCATTAGCAACTTCAGCTGAGGCGCTTGACTGAATTCAAATTGGTCTCCTACAATTATGTTATTGGTTACTTATCTATTTTAATTGTCGCTTCCTCATGATCTTCTCTCCTCTCCTCTTCCTCAGGATCTTGGATATCGACGGCAATTACATATATAGGCATTTAGTTAGCAAAAGTCTAAACCCACTCTTGGACTACTGACTTGATTAACTTTAAAAAGAATCTACTGCGCATAGTCTGTTCACATACTAAGTATATAAGGACCAAGAAGCAATAACCCTGTAGAGTCACTGCGCCAACCGTGACGGCACGGTTGGCACAGTGGCTGAGCGATCGGCTGCTGCGCCGCGTGTCGGAGGTTCGATTCCTACACGGAAATAATACTTATATGGCCTACAGGAGAAACACCTAGTGTGGGCAACGTTTTAAAAGAAAATAAGTTCTTGGTTTAAACTTCTTTTCGAAGAATAATAACATCAAATCATTTTCCCAACGACGATTTTAATAAACCCGCTTATAGTTGGCGTTTAAAACTTCTAAGAGAAAAATCCTATCTCTTTCATGTGGTAGAGCGTGTATTCGGCACATTAAATCATCATACATAGTACGTTCACGCTGTTCATACAATTGAGGTAGGTGCAATTCGTCATAAAGCCGCTTTATACGCTTCACATGCTCTGGGTCTTTGCTACCGTAGTATTCTTTGAAGATAGCTCGTTGTGCGTCGTTGCAATGCTGCAGCGCTGTCACGGCCACCCAAGTACATTTACCTTCTTGGATATCTCTGCCGGTCTTTCCTGTGACAATTTCGTCGCCATAGGCGTCCATGTAATCGTCCTTTTTTATAGAAACAAAGAAAAAACTGGATATCAGGTGTACGACCGGGAAAAAATAGAAGAGTAGGTAATTGTAACTATACACGTAACTATCACGATTGCGAAGGGGAAATAGCAATCTCAGGGAAAAGCTAAGGTAATTGTTGGCAATACCGATGGAAAGAGAGCACAAAGCCGGTCGCCAAGACGATAGTTTTACCAAGTAAAAGAAGCTACGTCCTCAAGCAAATTTCAGTAGATGGTAACGGCAACTTTGGAGCGGTGTCGTTGGATGCAGATCCTCAGTAATGAGGGACCGATTAAAGATGAGAAGATCTAATATTTTTTCATTTGGAAATACAATTAGTATTATATATTCTTACCTGATATAACATCAGTTTACCGAATCCCATACAAATATCGTGTAATTCCTTGGAGGCTTTTTCTTTTCCATTCTTTACTAAAAGCAGAGATAAAAATATTGGTAATTTGAACGTATAGTAAGCCGCTTTGTTGATAGCAACAGCATTGATTCGGTTCATGTTGAATACGTCAATATTTTTCTTTTCATTGTTGTAACTTGAATGTAAATCTAAATGTTCCCCCATTATTGCTCTGTAGACTGACTGCAATAAAACACATTACATTATTGTTTATGGTTTTGACAGTTTTATTTTGACATTATTAGTAATTATTACCAAAAATTTCCAAATATGATTATGTACTAACACTAGTGTTTAAGATGTGTATGTATTACTAACAAATTTTGACGGCACGGTTGGCGCATTGGCTGAGCGATCGGCTGCCGCACCGCGTGTCGTGGGTTCGATTCCCACACGGAACAAATATTTGTATGGCCTACAGGTAGTTGTTCCGGGTCTGGCTGTTTGTGTATGTGACTTTAAATGTTTGTAAACGCACCCACGACACAGGAGAAATTCCTAGTGTGGGGCAACGTTTTTTTAAAAAAAAGAAGAAAAAGAAGAAAGAAAAAGAAGAAAATTGGATTTTATGATCTGTAAAATAAATTATTATTATTGTTTAGTTTATGAACTAAAATTTCATTTCAAAGAACTCACTACTGGAATTAATTGCAACTTATTTACCTCATTAAAATATCTTAACGAGTCAGCATAAATTGGAGTACACCCGAAGTGCATATCCAATACATCCATCATGGCTTGGTACATTAGGAAAGAGTCGTTAACAGCCCAAAGACCGACATTTTGGTGTAGGTGCCAGCACAATTTTCCACGCCGCATTTTTCCGCCATCTGCTACATCATCCAATATGATAAATTTTGCCTGCAACTGTTGAAATGAGGTTTTAGAAGTCACACAAAACCAAGGTACAAGTTTCATAACATAACGTCACGCCTATATTCCGCAAAAGGCTATACAGAGGTGTAGGTATAGTACACCCACATTTCACCAGTTTTGTTTAAGTCCCATTTGGTAGTGGGCGAGGCTATGAAGCTGCTACTGAGAAATCCAAACAAGAAAATTCCAACAGGAGTCGTGCTCAGTACCTCGTGCTCAGAAACAAAACACAAATTAGCGAATTTGAGTGCTTAGCGAAGTTTCCCTAAAAAAATCTATTCACCATATTTTTAACCAAATAAATCAAATAAAGAAAGTTCTCGAGTGGCGACCGCGCGCCGGAAGACGCAGTGTAGGCAGGCCTCTCACACGGTGGACCGACGACCTGCTGAAAGTCGCGGGAAGGGCATGGATGCGGAAGGCGCAGGACCGGTCATTGTGGAAATCCTTGGGGGAGGCCTTTGTCCAGCAGTGGACGTCTTTCGGCTGAAATGATGATGAAATCAAATAATGAATTACCATTTCTAAACACCAGCCTAGAACACGAGCAGAATGCTGTGCTTCTTCTGAGAAGTTTTCGGGTTCTTCCAACATTTTATATCCAACGGAAACCATCAATCCTCTGCCTAGCTTTCCTTCGCCCAACATGTATTCTAATAGCTGTAACATATTCAGAAAACGATCGAGGAACGGCCGCGGTGTCGTCAGTTATAACAATTAAAATTAGTTGCTATTTCTGTGCGCTAACTATTACTACTAGCTAGATATTCTGATAGTAGATTGTAATTTAGGTGTACAATTTTGCATGCTCATGTGACGGCAAAGTTTGGAGAACATTATCTATATAACAACTATAAATTAATAAATGATGCTGGACAACCCACACAGTATCATATAGCCCCAAGCTAAGCAGAGCTTGTGTTATAGGTACTACTGAGATGACTGATATACTCAATATAATACATAACATAGATATATATTTTTTATTGTACATACATAACAAATACCCGGAACACCCGGAACAAATCTTAGTAGATCATACAAACATATGTCCCCAGGCGGGAATGGAACCCGCAACCTCCTGCGTCGTAGGCGGAACTTCGCGCGCCGCGCCATATCGGTCGTCAATATATAACTATAACCGTACCCGTGTAACGTTGGCAAAGTAATAAATGATTTCATTTTACTAACCTTTTTCATCCAGCTTCCAACTTCAGGAAGTTCAGTTAACTTAGGACCAGTAACTACAGAGTTTAAAACCTCAGGCAGAATATCTAGAAAAGCTTTTCTCTCCCTGTTTATATCAATAGTTGGTGCACTGCAAGGTACTGCACTATTGTGTAGGTGCCTTAACTGGTTGAAAAACAATAAACTACGACGAAACAACATAGTGATTGATCTAACTTGTTGGAACAAGTCAATTCAATTCAATTTTTGTGGTTATAGCTCCACTGATGTATGTTCGATGATTTCGCTAATGTCAGGGTATTATGAATCAATAACCATTGATCGGTGTCTATAGCGATGTAATCCATAAATCAACATGCTAAAAAGGGACAAAACAATCCAGGTCAGTAGGTACCACACCAAGTTCAGTAGAAAATTGATTAAACAATTAAAAAAAAATAAGTTGTCCCGGATACATAAAAATACACCCAAGTATTGAATTTTATCAATATTAATGTGTTTATACCTACTTACAGGATTTTTATTGAGCGGGTGTTCAATATTAATTGGCATTATATATTATTAGCGAGTTATTTGACGAAAACAAGAAAACACCCGGATTTGAGACAAACCAGCCCTCTGGTCACGTGAAGAGTCGACCAAACGCTTCGCGATGTCTCGAATAACTAAATGGGCACAGGGATCCCATGGCCCTTGAGTTTTTATAAACTACTATAATATAATTATTTTCGCTAAAGAGAATGTGAAGACTATGTATGTGGTTTATTACTATTTTTTCAGTTAATTTTAGTGTTTGTCTGGGAGTAGACAAGTGTTTATAGCCTTTACAACTGATATGCAAGTAACAAGGGAGCATGGGATAGCAGCATGTTTTATTGTCCAATAAATATGATTGTTAACAAAATTATTGGCATCATTGCATGACTTAAAAGCCATGGACATGTTTTATAGGACTTGACACTGACACCACCTTTACAACCATGTTTGTTGATAAACTGGACACACTTGAGATTTCAAGCAACTGAACTTGCTGAAGGCTTTTATATTAGGGACAAAAACCGTGAAGGGTGCTCTGTTACTATCATTACAGACAATCTCGGAGTGTTCCATGGCCATTATGAGTATTTTAAGAGCAACAAGAAAACAAACGGAAACATCAACAAAATGAACGGTAAAATAGCTTAAAATACTAACCTTATGGCATGTTTTCTTCACCAGACAAGATGCCAGACTAATTAAAACAGATATTGCGATCAAAATATAATCTGAGGTAATTAAGAATCGCGAGTTAATTTTTGCCCAGACAATAGCAGAAGCCGTGAGAACTAATTACATGCAAAAAACATCTCAACTTCCCTATAAAGAATGAGGAAATATTTGATTGTTTGTTTGTAACGGATAAACTCAATAACTCCTTGACCGATTTAAAAAAATCTATCACTTATAGAAAGCTGTATTATAAACGATATTTTGTTATCAAAACTACACTTTAAGGTGGAGGGGATGATTCGAAGGAAAAGTACGAAATACACGCGTACGAAGTCACGGGCGAATTGCTACTAGTGATATAATCAATGCTTTTACATAATTATATATTGGGTGTTGCAACATACCTTTTGGCCTTGGTTCCGCTTTCAAATTATCGTAAAACGGTGTCATGTTTACAGCAATAATTTGTTAATATGATGGTCTGGTAAATGGACCATTACCTGTACTTTTTTCGTGAAGATATCCTAATGCTCTCTCCGTCTGGGGGGAATGGAGGGTTACGTCGGACTCATAAGGAATAAAACCCCACGGTTCCTACCAGTATCACGAGCCTGGAGACACTCCACTGACGACCTATGTGGCGCAGCGGGCGAAGGTCCGCCTGCGACGCAGGAGGTTGCGGGTTCGATTCCCGCCTTGGGACAAATGTTTGTACGATCTACAAATGTTTGTTCCGGGTGTTCTGGGTATTTGCTATGTATAATAAAAAATATATATCTATGTAATGTATTGTATTAAGTATATCAGTCATCTAGGACCCATAACACAAGCTCTGCTTAGCTTGGGGCTAGATGATGCTGTGTGGATTGTCCAGCAATATTTATTTATTTATTTACTCGTACATACGCGCGCACCCCCGCCAGGTACTGGCATTATTTCAAAACAAACCTTAGCGCCACTATCAGGGCATGCCCAATCTGGGCCACAAGTCGCACTCTTCATTCAGCCACAAGTATTTGCCTGAGATCTGTTCTTAGTGCGTCGAATTTCCGAGGAAACGGCCGCTGAACGCGCGCTTTTGTGTCCAGATTTCAGGGCGTCGGTCCGGCCAGAAGAGTTAACTCGCTGGAGATCATACGGTATTCCTTTATCACCCTTACAGTTTTCGCTGTTTGAGGGTCATGGGCCGCACGATCTCTACGTAGTGACTTCGGCGTTGGGACTCCCCAAATAGGGAATCAGCCGCATCAATAATCTCCAGCAGCGGCCCCATAGGAAAACCCTGTGAAACACCGCACGGCGTCTCTCGCTGACTCGCATCTTTCCCGACCTGGGTAAATTATGGAACTCTCAGTCAACTAATCCCCGATAATACGACGGAGGTACACGATCTGCCTCTTTTGTGGAACTCCTAGGCAAGGTATTAAAGGCGTTATGGATATCCAGGCACCGCCAAAACGGCCTCACCCTAGGTAACTGGTTCTTCTGCTAGAGCTCTTATGAGCATGATGGCATCTACGGTGGTGCACCCGTGCCGAAAACTAATCTGGTTATCCGCCAGATCTGGCCTCACACCGGTCAAGTGCGACGAGGCGAGGACGATCCGGTCAGCAATAACTCTCCAATTTATGTGAAAAAAAAATGCAATTGAAATAGGGAATAAAATATTTTATTAATATACTTTTACAACTTCTATGCAATAAAGAAATGACTACTAGTCGATCAGGTAACACCTTAACTGCTAAACAACGAGAAACAATAGATTTTTTTATTTTGTCATTTGGCGCTTAAGGTGTTAGTAACTTCATGACTCAGACATAGTTGTAAAGATGTGACTTTCAGTGACAATTTTATAACATCCATCATCATCATCTAGCTAGGCTTTTCTTAACTATGTTGGGATTGGATTCCAGTTTGACTGTTTGCAGCGGAATACCTTATTTTACATAATTTTATACCACACCCATGGAATGGAAGTACCAAATTATTTAAGATAAATGCTTTGGCCTTAATAGGGGTGTGTCCTAGGTAAAAATATAATAAGTCTATTTGGTCCGTCAGTTAGATTACCAAAATATATTGGACACGTATTTTTTGCTTCCTCAAATCAATAAAAAGTGACAAAAATATACATCAAAGTTCAGGGGAAGGGGCTAGTGACGTCACTTTTACGTAAAAAGTGTAGCACGGCGTGACATCACGCGAAATTTCAAGGCACTATATCGTCGTCATTTTTAGTTTACGTGACAAAAGAAAAAATACGTGTCCAGTATTTTTGAGTAATCCAACTTTCGGAACAAACAGAATTTATAAGGACACTACCCTATTATAAAGTTTTAAGCCATAAATCTTACTCATACTTTAAGTGCCAGTCAAAATAATAAACCTTGAAAATGGCATTATTGCAAAAAGATGATATACCGTGCATTTGCTTTATTACTTAAATACCGAATAATTTGACACTGGTAAAAAAACATCTGACGTAAATTAGTTGGAGATTGGAATCTACCTGACATGGCAAATAATACATTATTTATGAAGAATAAAGTCGGTAATGAAAAGCTGCCACTTCCAACATAAATAAATTAGGTACTTAGATAAGTTTTTTTAACTTTCACAAAATAAATCATATTTATTTATTACGTCTTAGAAAATTTGTGTTTGTCTTGTAAAATAATTCCAGTTTTATTTTCAAGATGCAATTAGGTAGATATTTTAAGTCATTACCGTAAAATATGGAAAACCGTTCTTCGATATTGATCGAACGGTTTTCGTGTCTTGTGTCTTTAAAAATCGTCCGAAATTCAACTCAAGTTTTTAACACAATTTTTCTAAGACCTTATCTATTTAAACATTTTTATTGCTTACTTTTTATACAACATAAATCAAATTTACAAAGAGTTTGCCTTAGTAAGAGTAGAAATTGAAGAAAATGCCTGTTATTTTCATGTCTTATTTTATACTTGAAATAAATAAAGCTCCCAATATCCCATGAGTAAATGTTTTTATAAATATTGCCAGGTGGGCTCTAAGCACACATAAGTATCAGCAAACAGTTGGTCTATGCTCATGTGCATAGACAAACTGCGTGCAAACCTACTGTTCTATATTTATTCTTAATTCAATATGCACCTCATACACAACATGCGTGCACGCATTAAATTACGCGAACAGCTTGCTTATGTGTGGGCCATGAAAATACCGCTTAGAGCGGTTTATCAAAATCTTTTCAGTTTACGATAATTCCACCTAAGCAAATGTCAATTTTAGCTTCGTGTAGGTACATAAGTTGATTTTGAAGACATATTTTTTTAGCACTCGATGTCAATTTTTGTGACCCTGATGTGTGTTTATTGTAGTTGGCACATTATTGTTTGGTGTAACTACTAGATTAAATAAAATGATTTAATTGAAATATAAATGACATGTAAACTAATTTATTCAAAAGGTTATGCATAATGAAAGACGAAGACTTTTGAGCTCTATGGGTATAACGTCACGCAACTCCATGTTAGGAAGTAAATAATTATTTTTAACTAAACTTAACTTTTCCATTTACCCATTGTTAGTTCATAAATCAACGACAGAGGCATTTGCTTATTATTGGTTTTCTTCGTAAGATAAGTACAAAAGAAACGGTAACATCAATAACTTGGTTCTTATATCAGTCAATAACAAAACATAAACTCATAATTTCCCAACTTAAAATAACTTCCATAAACTAGATACACTTGGTAGATTGGTTGACTAAATATGGACTAATAAAAACTAAGGGTCGGCGAAGACCTGAGGAACCTCTGCCAAATAAATATAAACATTGCGCTTGTAGAAATAAAGTTTCAAATATATTAACTTAACTGCGTGGCTTTGTCTGTATTGATGCTCTCTCGGACTAGAGAGTTAGGAGGTTTTCGAGATTTTCAAATTATGATTCGCCAGGTCTGCGCAAGTTTTGAGGCTAAAAAGGCTTTGTACGCATGACGGTGACGATGTACTAAACCTTAAAAAATACTTTATGAACTAGTACAGCCGACCGCACGTCGGTAATAACACTTGGACCATAAACTGGCCAGGGGTAGTACGGAGTTTTAATAGAATAAGAGGCCAGCTTATACTGGTTTTGTTACCATTGACGTGCGGCCGACTGTACACTAAAAAACAAAAGATTTTGTGACTAAACATATGAAGACTGGCTAAAATAATATAATTGTCATGATATAAACCCGAGGCAGTAATTGTTACAGGTAGTAAATTAATACTCAGATGACCTATCTAACATTAGTTTTCTTCATACAAAAATATAAATTTTAGAGATACCTATATTAATATCGGAATTTTGAAAATATCTTCGAATTTGAACCGTTCTTTTTATGAAAATATTGGACGAAAAGGTACTTACTTCTATCAAGACATTTAGATATCGTTCAATCTTGCTTTGATGAAAATACTGTATTTCGCTCAATCATAAAAACCGTCACAATTAATACTTCCTCTTATAAATCCTATCTATAAGTTTATGGAAGAACGCCGGAGCTCTTTCTGAAGGTAACGCACGCACTTTCAAAATAATATCATCATATACATCAGTCTCTTCTTGCCTATACACTTCTGGTAGACCCAGATCATTGTAAAGCCGCTTTATGATTTCGACGTCCGTTAGTTCCTTACTACCGTAGTGTTGTGTGAAGAGAGCCTTCTGTGATTCGTTGCAGCGCTGTAAAGCGGTGACAGCTAACCAGGAGCACTTACCTTCCTGAATGTCTGTTCCAGCTTTGCCTGTTACTGATTCGTCACCGTAACAGTCTATGTAGTCGTCCTGTAAAACAAAACAAACAAATATATTCTATTTCTATATTTTGCCCGCGATTTCGTAAGAGTGAAATTTAGAATCAAATGTTTATATTTTATTTTAGCAGACAGTTGAGAATAGATTAAATATCCATAAAATAAAGCTTATAGGTACTTTAGGGGTGAACAAGTCGCGGGCGTGGTGGCGGCACTGGTGGGCGTGTCTAAAAAGCACGCTGTCTCACCTGGCTTCGTGTCAGACAGAGATAGTATCGGTGATGAGCAGTTACAAGCTAATCTACACGCACAACGTTTAGTTTGCACGCCCGCAAACCGACCGACCGAACGACCCACCGACCGACGCACCGACCAACCGTCCGAAAGACAGACAAACAATCTAATATCTGCTGTTTTGGCTTCTCTTGCTCTAATAAAGAGCCCTCCATTTAAATGTATATTCAATATCTATAACATTCAGCGGCCAGCACCTCATGCTACCAAAATCTGACAAATTTCTTAGATAGTTTTTCAACTTTATTGCAAAAGAATAATGTTCATGTTCAAGTGGGAAAATTTGACACTTTGGGATCATCGGCCTGTTTCAATTTTATTACATAAATAGATTTTGAAGTTATTATGGTCGCTTCATGCATGGACTTGTTGCAAATGTCATAAATGTATTTTTAGTATTTTTGACTGGCTTACTTTCCATAGTGTCGTTTAAAATAAAGACGTCATGTGCGTATTGCGTAAGTTTTATTTTGTTCATGAGGTTTTAAGGTCATTGCTTTTTTTTTAATTTAAACCTATTTACATACAACCTCGTTTTCTTCATCGACGACCTTTAGAAAATTCTGTTTTCTCAATTTGAACAGCGAACGTGCCTGCCATTACTTGAAATGAGTGATAGGTTTTACGAAACATAATAATAATGCATTAAGTTTATACCTAAGTATAAACTTAATGCATTATTATTAACTGTTCTGAAATAGAAAAAGAGTGATAAGTTGATTACAGTACCTAAGTACTGTAATCAACTTATCACTCTTTTTCTATTTCAGAACAGTTACGATCTAAGAAGACTGATTTCCAAAGAATCACTCTTTGTGCTCAAGATTAATCTTTGGCCTATATATTGTACAGGCATATTGAACAGGACACTTGTCCATAAGTAAATATGGTGAAAGATATCTAACTCGACTGTCTTGTTGGTCTAGTGGTCAGAAGCGCTACGGCAGATTGCGAGGTCCTGGGTTCGATTACCGGGTCGGGCAAAGTGTTATTGGGTTTTCCCATCTGGAATTTTTTAGTAGCAGCCCGGAGTCTGGATTTACGCCCAGTTGATAACAATAGACTCGCCCCCCATTACATGGGACTTAAACATAACGTGCGAAATGCGGGTATAGGTACTTCTCTGCCGAACCCTTCTGGGATGACAGGCGAAATGTTATGTATGTATGATGTGTAAAATCCGAATTAAAAATATCTTACCTGCATTTGAAACAGATGTCCCAACTTCATACAAATAGCATCAACTTGTTCGTTTAAATTTTCGTCCACACCGTTGACCAGACTCAGGCCTAGTAGGACAGGCAGCCGGAACGTGTAGCAACTTGTCTTGTACCGAACAATAGATTCGTACCTCTCTATTGTGAACAGGCTGTAGTCTTTTATTCGCTGTGCCGTGGTAAAGTCTAGGTGCTGGCCTATCGAGGTCAGCAGTAGTGCCTGGTAATCAAATGGCAAATGTAAATAAGTCATTTAATCTAATATTACCTATAATTGAGGCCATGAGCACCAGAGTGGCTTAGCTAACTTTTTTCCTTAAACATAGGTTACTCTGTTATTTTACTAGTAACGCGTAATAGGCCAAAACTTTATTTATAAAAAAAACATGTTAGTTAGACCACTCTGGTTTTCATGACCTCTTATTGTTCGTATGCAGAAAGTAATTTCTGGAAGTACTGATCCGATTACGACACTAGATTTTGTTCTGAACAAATGCACGGTTCCTGTGGTATAAGCCACGGGAGTGTGGGGACAGGAAATGCTAGCTAACCCATTAATCGCCCAAGTCGGATTTATCCAACCAATATGTTCGTGTCCATTCCGCATGAATCGTATTTATACGACAAAACTCTTTTGTTTGTCCAATTTGATTGTTAGTTTCTACTTTATAGTCTACCCATAAAAAGCTAATTTTATGTAAGGCGATAAATGTACTGACGATTTTTAAGATGGACGCTAGGGGCACGGAAACTGATATAAACTCGGGCGGTTAAAAGGTCAGTAAATAAAAATATTATCAGCCCAATACTGGCTGATAATATTTTCCGCTGAAAAGTAAAGGCCTCTTTGCACACAGAGAAGGAACGACCATTAATCACCACGATTGCTCATAGCGTTTTGACTTGGCGGTCACAGACTATTAAATCCACGTTCAGAACCTACCAACTGCCTTAGAATTCTTTATATTCTTACTATCAGTCGGCCATGATATGTAGGTACAAAATATTGGATCTGCCATCATTAAAACATTTGTTGACCATAATATCAGCGTCGAGAACCAATCATTGAGTCCATAATAACAAATAGTACAAAGCGAATACAGGCACAACGGCAGTTAAGTACACACACCTCATTGAAAAGCTTAACTACATCAACATAGTATTGCGTGTTGCCGAAGTACGTTTCCAAGGTTTCCATATTAGCGCAGTGAATGAGTATGGAGTCGTTGATGGCGCCGAGGCCGACATTCGGCATCCGGTACCAACATGGCATGCCGCGACGCGTCGTCGACCCATCGATTATATCGTCCACCACTATGAAGTACGCTTGAAGCTGTGGATAATAATAATGTGGTTTAAAATAGGATCGAAGAATCTCAAATTATTGGCAATGTAGGCTAGCTCATAACATGGGAGAACAAATACAAATGTTGGGTATTAAAGCTTTGGCTACACTGTGGTGAATCCCGCGCGAGATGCGGGTCTTAATTCGGTCGTATTAAAACCGGGCGGCGGGAAAAGACGCGAGACTTCTTAATCATTAAAACAAATGATGCGTCGCGTCCCGCGCGGGATTCACCTCAGGTTAACCATTATCCATTCAATACTTACTTACTAGGCACAATTACACATTTGTAATCACATAAGGCGATCTCAATGTATTGATTATCATAAATTAAGTGCATGTTACTTGAAGCCTGACAGGTTTGAATAAAATATTGGATAAGTAACGCTACTGGCTGCATTATGACAAGACGGAGGGGAAGTCGATTATAATATGGCGCTTTAGAATGAAGCACGCGCTAAACAGACTTCTTTCTAGTTTATTTTATGAATGGCAAGGTTTGTGCAACTCTGGTCGTCAACCGTAGCAAATAGATTAACCTACAAAAATAAAAAGGATGATGTATCAAGATAAATACTTGTTCTACTTTAACAATCGAGAATGATACTCAGTATGCGTTCCATCGCCCTATGCAAATATTTGCAACCGGTAATAATGCATAGAAAACGGCGCATGCTGATGCAATATACATTAGGAAAAATCGTAAGGAAACCGTTTTAGACATTGCTATGCAAGTGTTAAACCACTTGACCGTTATTTGAAGCTTAGGTTTATGAGAAAGGCACTTGTGGTTTCCGTTATTTATACCTCTCTCTTACCTAAATTTGTCAATCTCTCACATCCCCACTTATCTGGCAGGGAGCACTCTAAGCTATGTGCGACAAGCGTCTTTTACATCATTGCTTTGAAATGTATCGCAGGCAGGATTAAAACTTAAGCATCTAATAAGGTAAGCATCAAATAAGGTAAGCAGTTAATTAAGCGTTTTAGTTCAGGTAAAACGCAGCCATTCAACTACCTGATTGTTATTAGAAGCTCATTATTTGAGACTAGTTTTGTGTCGCTAACCAACCTCCACGGATATTTATAAATTAATGGCATATTAAAAAACCATATTCTTTCATATTTTGAATAGATAAAAGATTAGAACACAGATAACTGCTGCGAGACAGGTGGTTTGCATGTCAAAATAAGTAGGTAGTTTAATGTAGAATTAAATCTTATTATTAATATCTAAATACGCATTTCATTAAAAACTCGGTACCGCAGGTAGGTACGTTAGGTTTGTACAGTGCTAACAGATTACTTAGAAATATTTTTGTTCTGTGATTTCAAAAAGTTTTACATCATGTAAGTTGCACAAACATATTTAAATGCATTGTCGTTCACAATTATTTATAAACCTTATTGTCGTTCTTGTTGACAGTCCCATAATGATATTTTCGTTGATGGATTTGTCTTTCGTCTGCCTTTGTACTTTTTTTATTTTATATTATGACATTATATTATATTCGACGACCGCTGTGGCGCGGCGGGCGAAGGTCCGCCTGCGACGCAGGAGGTTGCGGGTTCGATTCCCGCCCTGGGACAAATGTTTGTACGATCTACAAATATTTGTTCCGGGTGTTCTGGGTATTTGCTATGTATAATAAAAAAATATCTATCTATGTAATGTATTGTATTAAATATATCAGTCATCTAGTACCCATAACACAAGCTCTGCTTAGCTTGGGGCTAGATGATGCTGTGTGGATTGTCCAGCATTATAAAAAAAAAAAAAAAAAAAAATAATTATTAGTGGAAATTGATGTGAAAGACACGGTGTCGTGGCAATATCACATGATTAAATACAAATAAATCGTATAATCATAAACTAACTAACCTTCAGAATAATTGTTTGATTAATGCATTACACAATGTTTTATCACCGTGTAATTGTGGTACCTATCCGATCTTACTATATATATGAATAATTCATATTTAAATAGTTAGTTATATACTTAAGTGAAGAAATAAACATTTTTATTTATTTTTAAATACCAAGGCATTTCATTATATTACACAGGTTTAAATTGAGCTGGTACTTATATGCAAAAAGTAATATTTCGCGTGAAGTTTTTTGTTATAACTTTCGAATTGTTTCAAATGGCCTACTGTCGTAGAGCTAAAGCCAGGAATATAATAATGATAATATATGAATGTAAGTACTTCAGACCCGAGATGATGATGATGTATGAGTATACTTGAAAACTATACATTAAGATTGCTTTACAGCATTCATAATGAATAGGTTTTAGTCCAGCTCATTTCCAGAGTAAAACCAAATTAATGTTATACGTGCTGGCAGTCGTTTTTGCTCATTTCTTCCCATTTTAAGTAGCATTTTTATCCTAAAAACGAAACAAACGTAACAAAGAAGAATTTACCAATATTCTTAGCTACAGCTACAAGTATGCCATATCAAAATTTGGTAATGATATTAAATAAATTAAATTATGAGTGGATATTTCGGCTACACAAATGTCTCAAAATCGACAATAAAAAAAAAAGTTAAGTCCTGAATTTTTTGTAATTGTTATCATTTGTGACGTCACTCACTCGCTATTATTATTTTAATTGACTTTAAAAAAAAGGTGAGGTTCTATAGAACCTCCTCTATAAATCCTCTATATATGTATGTTTTTAATAGATTTCATGAAATGATAAATCTGTTTTCGTTCTGGAACCTTACTCTCTCGCACATTTTTATTAAATTATTTACCATAATGCGATAGTCACGTTGGCATGTTTTTCTTTCACCAGGCGAAAAAAATACACGTCTCATTTAATTGAGCTTCGAACAACGATCAAGTGGATTAAAAGCTATGCCCGTTTACACTAACACTAGACGACAACTAAATCAATGGCTACATAAAATCCAACTGTTGGATTTACAACGCTCGGCGCAGCGTCGACGGTTGAAAATTCAACAGTGCTTTAATATTTAGGCATTCAATTCATATTAGTGAAAACAGGCGTTGTTTTTACAGAATGTCTGTTTATTAACTTATAAATAAGTAGCTATAAATAAACGCAATGTTTGTATAAACGTCACTTTTAGTTTTCCTTACGATGTTGTAATGCAAACTCTTGAGATAAATTAGGAAAGAATTTGCTATAACTTTACGTTTAAGTCCCGGGACGATATTGTTATTAGACTAACTGATAATCTATACTAATATTGTAAATGTTAAGAATAACTCTCTGCCTGTCTATTCCATTTTCACGCTAAATCTGATGTTCCGATTTATATAAAATTTGGTAAGGGGTAGGTTTGAGACCTTGGGAAGGATATCGCAGATGCCGACGACGATAGATTATAAACTATCGCGGATTATTAACAATCCTATAGTTTACAATCCCGGACTCCGTCTACATTCACGCGTACAAAGACACGGGTAAAAGCTAGTTAGATATAAAACTATTATTATTATAGTTACCATTTCTACACACCATCCAAGAACCCTGGACAGCTTTTGTTTCTCGTCGGTTATATTTTCAGGGCTCTCAAGCATTTCGTATGACAACATTGTGATTAATCCTCTTGAGTGTTTGCCACCGCTCAAATTATGTTCTAGTACCTGTAAATATAAAAAAAAAACATTATAAAGCTAGCGATACTGTCAAAGTAACGAATTTCGATGCGTTTTATGGAAATTTTCATAACTTATTTATTTTGAGTTTATAAACATCGTAAGTTTATAAAATGTCGCGATGTAGTATTATTTGATTGGATTGACATGTAGGTTCGTAACTTGAAATTAGTTGGCTGTTGTGTCATCTACCGGAAAAGATTTATTTTGTAGTTTGCTTTTCATATTTTATTTGTAGATTTTTGTGATGACAACCAATTTTAATAGTTTGTAAATTAAGCCAGAAAATGTGTCGTCAAATGTAATCATTTCATTGAGTATGTAATATTTTGGTCAAGGGTACCTATATCTATGTGAAATATGTAAATTGAAATTTTAAGACACTGTCAATTTGATATTTTTCACCAAGTGTAGGTACATTCCAGGGTTCTACTGTTATGTTATTCAAGGTCCAAGCTTTGAATATGAAACTATGTGTAAAACAGGGTTTGAATTACAAGACAAAATTTGTCAAGTTATCTACATTATATTAATTTTTTTTTTGACTAGTCGAAAGCCAATGTTTGTGGCGGCCTATCTGGCATAAAAACAAGAACTTTTGGGCCTGGAAAAAAGGCATTATGATGTTTTTTTGCCATAAGAAAATAATGAAAGGTGGATGATATCATGGATTTTTTTTCTGCTTTTGACTGATAAAAAGAGCTGGTTTACAGTTAAAACTAAGTTAAGTACCTTTCTAACCCAGCTCCTCAGTTCAGGGAGTTGAGCTATCTTAGACCGGGACTGCAGGTTGTCTATGATTCCAGGCAGCACATCATGGAACACTTCTTTCTCCTTCGTTATTTGAGATATAGACGCACTGGTTTGCATACATCTCTTGACCGACTGTTGCAGAAAACTGTAAACATAAAAAATAAAAGAAATGATTTAATTTGCGTAAGCGAATGTTATTGTACAATCAAGATTCATAGGGCAAGAATATTATGATAACTTGACTTGGATCAGCTTAGTGATCTTTTAAACTGGTGATACCTATTGGGGTCACTTATCGTGTTTAACATTCTATTGTTATTTAATGTTTGTGTGTATCTAATCTATCTGTACATCTGTCCATGGAAGGGACCATGATTCGGGACACACCAGCGTTGAAAATTTTCACATGGTATCAGTTTGTGCGTCGATGTATGTTCCATCTTGTATAAATTAAATAACAGGGATTTTATGTTTGACTCCCGCAGAGCCTCGACCCCTACGATCTTAGCAATCGAAATCACTTTTTCCAAACAAAATCATATTAATAACTATTTTAAGGATTACATTACATAAGTACAGGATTGTTCTTATGTAATCGTTGGTACCTATAGCTACCATCAGAGTAACGTAATCGAGTTTTCCCATCATTATTTCAACGTTATTAATAAACATGGTGTAAATTCGGAATCGCAATACATTCATTACGCCGTAATTTGTGATTAAAATTTAAATTAAAAGATTTAAATATTAAAAAGAGTGAGCTCGCGAATTAATCAGATGAACTAGCTGCCAATTGATTGTCTATGGCCCTTCTTCACTAATAATCGGGCAAGAACAGTGAACAGAGAACTCCCTGTTTACTCAGGGTTATTAAATATTATTATTTGGTTAATATTGACTAAACCCACGGAATAAAGTAAAATGTTTTACTCCATGTTTATTAATTATCTAGCACTCCGCCCGAAACTTCGTCCGTATGGATTTCGTACTTTTCCATTCGAGCTTCAATATCCTCTCCACCCAAATTGTAAAATGAGTTTTGAATATAATAATAGCATAGCAAGCTACATTATTCATAACTTGTCTTGAGTATAGCACTCAGGACCAGTAAGGAAGTGTAGCTTGCGAACAGTGTTTTTTTTTCTTAGAATTGGATCATTTGTTCCGGAGTTTATCCCCTACATATAAACAAATTATACCTCTGTATAATATATGTATCGATAGTATAGATAAGAGGTCCGAATTTTGGACTATATCTAAAAAATTAGACCGACATCAGAGTTCAGCCTAAATTACTGGTACTATGAACGTGAAAGCAGGCTAGCACTAAGAATTTTGCCCCTAAGCCCTCAGTTGCCAGAAAATAAAGATATTATTATTCTCCTTTATTACTACCTATTTGGGTTAATGCACTCGAACTTGGCAAAGAATGTTAACTAAATAAATAATAAAGTGCATCATTTTCAGTGTTTTCAATATGTATCTGCAAGTTTGACGTCATCCTCCCATGTTTTGGGCGATCCTTCGATTCTTTTTATGGTCTCTTGGCTACAATTCTGGGATTGTCTTGTCCCAATTTTTCGTTTCCATCATCATTTATTTCGACTGTCTCGCATTATAATATGTCCTTCCCATCTCCAGTTATGATGGTCTATTCATCCATCATGTAATTATATCTCTTAAATTTTTTTGGCAAGCTTTTCTCTTTGGTTCTTAGTAAGCGTGCAGGTTTCGAAAACATAAGATAAGGATAGGAGATAAGGATGAAGCATGTGGCAAAAGTTTTCTTTCGTCGAAGATTTTGTAAGTCTATAAAAGTACCTGTGTTCCACTTGGTGGTCACTCAGTTGGTATATGTATTTTATTGGCATTGTAAGTATTTTTATATCTCCCATATAACTATCATGACAGGTTTCATTACCATATCATCTACCGGTAGGTATATAAAACTTATTTGCAATTAGAAAATATCTTGGTTATTTTACTATCATATTTTCTAGTATCACTGAATTAAGTCCAACCAGGACTTAATTGTGTGGAATGTAGAGTTGAGCAGTTGGTCCTGGCAGTCTTTCGTCCATCGTTGACAGTTTTTACAGGAAATTAGAAACCCGAAAGTCAGACAAGCAATCTCAGTAAAGAGAGTTAAGGGTGTCATATGTAGCCCAGCTACTGGGAGTGTAGAGGTCTCAGCAGTCACTCCATGTAAAATACTGGTTTTCAGCTGCCAGTAGTTAGACTGGAAGCTACGCCAACCGCAACACCATGCATACGTAATTCTACCAACTGGGAAATGGAATTTAAAGCCCAAAAAAAGTCTTGTCCTCGTGCAGTATGCATGATCCAAAGCACTGAGAGTTGCAAACCCTATTTTATTAATTTGAAATTATTAACACTTCTCTCCCTATATATTTATGAATTTAACACTATTTCAAAAATAATTATAAACAGTTTGAAACTCTATGCACAACTCGCCATCAAGATGCATTAAAGTCGAAAACTCGTCAAACCGCTCTTTATCAAAAAGATTCTTAGGAATGGAGAATCCATGAAAACCTCAAAAGCCATACTAAATACATAAAAAAAAACTCTTTGTAAATTTCTAATACAGAAAGCATAGGTACTTTATTTTATTTTTTTATTTCTCCATCTTACGACTATCTTAACAGGGTTAACTAATGCGATAGTGTACACAATAACCATATTAACCTAATCACAAGCAATGCATTCTTGTGAACTCACTCAGAGAACAATGGAATAAATCAACGTCTATTAGGTTGAGAGTCAGATAAATTAAATGAGTACCTGGAATATAAATAAAACCCAACCTAATACCTTATTCTCCATTATTTTAAATTATATCCTACTTAATAAGATGTCGTTTAGTTTTTTTAATATTTTATTAATACTCTAAGTATTCTGTAAGTAAAGGCTAAACAATTATGTACCTACATTATACTTAAGTGACACAAATAAAAAAAATTGAAGCTAACCTCAACATTAGTTGGGAAAGGCTTGGCAGATTAATATGTGGAGTTGAAAGAGCGCGGTACCTCGTTACTTATGTGATGTCGAAGCGGTTTTGGGAGAGAAACCTAGAGTGCACAGCGCACCATACGGTTTATATTCTTCTTTTTATAAAACGTTACCTCACACTTGGAATTTCTCCTGTGTCATGGGTGCAATGGGGTTGTTTATATTGAAGTTCAGTGTATTGTGAGATTTTTTTCTCGAGATTTCCTCACATTATTCCTTGTTATTTTGCCTTGCTCCAATCTGGGCATAAATATGATATTGCTCTTCTTTGTTTGTTTTTAGTACAGCTGTGAAACCTGTTGTTTTGGTGTTTCTACGCAAAACAGTCGGAAAGAAAACACCGATATCACGTAGTTTACAGGAATAAATATAATTTATCGTAGACAAAATATTGAAAGCTTGAAGTAAAGTATGGAAGATTTAGCTTGTTTAGTAGGTATGCTTGAATGATTGACCAATGTTTCAGTCAGAAATTTCATGTTGATTCAAAGATTTTTAATCAACTCTTTTGGTCTGTTATCTCGCCAACTTGGTTGTGGTCTGCAGGATTTGAGGATCCTGCAGACCTTCCATTCCTTTCATTCAATTTTCGCATTTGACTTTTTTGTTTTACTTCAATTATAACGGTTTTAAACCCAATTAAAATATTTCGAAACACAGTTTATACATATTATAATAGAACAACAATAGCCTTCAATGTCGTAAATTATTACATCTAGTGCATTTCACCGTTACTGTATTAAAGGTTGCAACGTGTAATACTTTTGTATTTTTGTATGAGGATGCTGGTCTATTACCTGCTGGAAGTAGCCGTACTGGAGGAATATTTAACTGTTGTTTGTTGTGATTGCGCGATTCTTGTTAACTGTTTAGTTTTTGTGGGTTTTTCGGTCAGAGAGAGAGAGAGACAGATAATATTCTCTATCGTTGAAACGCGCCAACATTATTCACTCTGCAGAAAAAACTGATAAGAATCCTAACAAATACCAAAGAAACAGATTCCTGTAAGCCCCATTTTAACACCCCTGCCTTGCCTCTACATATTTGAAATTTGTAAATTTGTACGAAAATATCCCCAATTCTATACCAAAAGAGGAGACATCCAAAATAAAAATTCACTCAGACATGAAAATAGACTTAACATACCCACTTCACGATTAAAAATGCACTCTTCTAGTTCATTTGTCATGTCTATAAAAATATACAACAAGCTACCGGAAGACATAAAACAATAAACTGAGACGATTATTAATCAATGAAAGCTACTACACAATTAATGAATACTTTGATGATAAATTTATATAATAATAATAAAAAAAACTTTCTGACATTATTGTTTTTGACATAATACCGACATTTCACTTTAAATTTGACTTTGAACTAATTAATTTACTAACTTGATAACGCAGAAATACCATAATTTTAAAATATTTATAATAAAACCATACTATTTTATTGAATCCAATTTACTTAACAAACATTCTGTATATATATTAATACATGATAAGCGCTTTCATCCTCTCTCCTATCACCAGCTAACTGAACTTTGCTGTGCCCGACGGGGTCCATAATTGATTCTATCCTTACCATACCAACTGTTTTATATAACATTATGGAATGCAATAAAGTATTGAGTATTGAAATGCTTCCGTTCGTTGCAGTACAGGGTCTGCTTGTAGGGTTTGGTCTGTGTTTTGGAGATTTTACGTCACTGATTCAGATCTCTTCCATTTTTCTACTTGTATAGTTATAAAGTAATAGGAACATACCTCCTAACATCCCATCATACCCGCGTCACAAATTAAATGATATTGATATTGACGGTCATGCGGAATAAGGCACTTTTTCTTAATATCGTCAATTATCAAGCAGTTAAATCAGTCCACCACCACACGCTAGAAATCAGGTGACTATTGTGATGATGTTAATAGAGATGTACCTACGAAGAAGTAAAAATGATGTGCTGACCTCAAATAAATTGATATAAGGGCAGGATGATGATGATGATTGCACTTGTATTAGAGTTAACGTCATATTACTTAAAAATATCTAGGGGTTCATAGTTACATAATTGATACCGTTGCTGTTAATGATGCGAAAAGGTCCAAACTTGTTTAGAAGTGATAAGGATTTGGCGTAATATCCACTACTATACTAACATCAGAAAACTAACTTTGAGATTGCCACGATGGTGTTGACGAATTTCCGTTACATACACAATCGTAATCCAATACAAGCCGTAGGGTAGTATCAGAGCAATCGTGTGTTCTCTTCATGGCAATAAACGTAGAGTAACTTACATACATTACGCCGTGATTTAAGCTATAGCCGTCCTTAGCGAATGAATCAGTTGAACTAAATTCAAATTGATCACTGTGTGGGGCATCGTTTGACCAATCATCGTGTAAGAAAATGTCGCCTTATTATTACGCAAACGACTCGTATGTACATATCTGACAAGTGCCTTTCAACAGACGATGGTTATTCTTCTACACACCTCTCACTCATATAAAAGGTAAACACTGAAACGTGGTAAGGAAGTAGATACCTACGTATATGTTGCCTGCTTGCTGTAACTGAAACTAGATTTACTTGTGATTGAGTACCTATGGAGTAATCCTGTATATTTTCTAAAACATGACAATGATTATTATTGCGCATAAATTATGTAGTATCAACTATTCTATACTAAATCAGTCGTTAAACTATATGGCGCCAACTTTTATTCTGCGAGTAGGTTCGGGTTTAGTCTTGAAGCTCGTGCCGATTTATTTTGTTATTCAAGGTAATTTTACTCTTACTTCGTGATGACGTTTAAAACCATGTTGTTTTAATAATAAAAAAATTGTCTTAATAGACTTTAGACTGCGAGTCTGCGACTGTAAGTCACAGATGGGTTGTCGAATCCGTTGTTTTACATAACAGCTCCGTTATAACGGGAGCAGCTGTATCTTTTTTAATTTATTTATTTTATCTATTTTAAGTTATTGAAATTGAATCAAAACTCGAACTTCATAAACTTAACCTTGATAAATAAATTATGTGTGTCATTAAATTAAGCTTAGTATCACATTTTAACAAGAAGCATTCTTGGAGTTACACTAACGGACTGCGTTAGGAACACAGTGCTGCTCTCTTAAACACAAATCACCGACGTCACCTAGAGGCAGCTAAGCTTAGCGGGACTCGACCAGACACGTGAGCCACATGTCAAACGAGTCATGGATTAAATTTACAACAATATAGGTCCTAGAAAACATCCAGTGCCATCTTGGCAGACACAGGCCTTCACACAGGGTTAGTATACACTAGCTCAAGACAGGATTAGAAAAGAGAAAGGGAGGCCTTTGGCAAGCCGTGAGACCAAACATACATGATGGTAATAGATAAAGGATAGTGAATGATGATGGATGTATGACAGGCGAAGAATAAACGGTATTATGATTGTTGTAGAACCATTTTTGCCCTTTCCACTAGAGTAGTTTTGGTGACATATTAGTTAAAACTTTGATTCAATTAAGTATATTTTTTATTATTATAATAACTTAACATTATCTTTAGTAGTTACGAAGTTTGGCCGTTAAGTTTGTAGTTCTAAAATCGTAATCATTCTTAAGTTCCTAATTAAATACTTGCGTAATTACCTACTGGAAACTAGCAAATCTATCGCTCGCACTCTCCAAACCTCTGCAAACGTCTTGCGACCTTCGTACCGGAAATGGAGAATCAAGATCAAGCCCGATAATAGTCAAGCGGGTCTCTTTTCGAGACCGCGTCGCAGTCCTATGTATTGTAAATCGATCCCTTTGGAGAAGCGAGAAAAATACTAAGGTGTGAACCAACAATACCAACTTTCCATCGGAACGCACATTAAGGTCAGCTAGCTCTCGCGCTTCCTTCGATCTCCACTACATTTTAGCCGTACGCAGCAATTTGTCACTCAAGTGCAATTTTCTCATCAACACCGGGGTCATCCGCCCCATCATGACCTATGCTTGCGTTGTGTTCGTACACGGTAAGATACACCATATGGGCCGATACCAAAATAGTCGTGACGATCGATTCCGTGAATAGGTTTTTTGCTGGCCTTGGCATATATCTGGTTAATAACATCCCGCAGAACTAACACAACGCCCAGTGTACCTCTCCTCACTCGATCTCAATGCTGAACTCTATAGTCCTACTGGAGACAGACGAGTAACAGGTCGATGCTTCCATAAAATGACTCCGTGTAGACAGTGCCTCTGGATGGGATATCTTTCCTAAATTAATAAAAATCACCGTTGACCGCCCATCGCCCATAACACACCTTTGTAATAAAATGGCATCTTCCCTAAGACCCCTAAAAAAGCAATTGCTCATCCGATCTATAAAATAAGTCGGGCAGTGTCAACAATTATAGGCCAATCTCAGTAGTTCCAGTAATTTCAAAAATACTGGAAATAGCACAAGAATCTCCGTTAATTATCTGAAAAAAATACATATCACCTAACCTAACACCAGTACGGCTTCAGAAAAGGTTTATCAACAGAAGATGCCGCCGTACTAGCCCTGCTGGACTGTGTTGTCAGGAGATAACAAATTTAACATGTCGACATATTTTTGTACTTCCTTAAAATCTTTGACACTGTCCCTATTTTCTAGAACTAGAACATATTGGAACAGATGGCACAGCTTTATAATTGCTTAAGGAATTCCCATCGGACCCTGTGCGTTAAAGTAGGCGAGAACATCAGTGATGTATAGCTACTAGATTTCTGTATTCTCCAAGGAAGTCGGCTTAGCCCCCTCTTCGTCCAAATCCTCCTTAACGAACTTTTTTTACTCACTCTTCCCTCTACTCACACTGTACCTTTTTACTGTCCAGAGGACCAGACTGCAAAACGGTAAGGGAGGTCGCAAAAAAGTACTTGAGCCAAGTTATAATCCGGGTAGTAATAGTCTAGCTCTGAATGTCAGCAAAACCAACTTTATTACCTTTAGTTTTAAAACCCTTCCATCAGACCTTTCAACTCGTTTTTTTTTAATATTTATGACGAGCATGTCGCAACAATCTCTGTCCATGTCGGATTTTAACGAGAGCCTCATATGTCAAGTACTTCTACCCACAAAGACGTCGTAAAAATCGTATTCAACACTCTATGCGAATCAATACTTAATTACTGTATTGTTGCGTGGGGTAATGCAGACAAAACAATCCTCGTAAAATCCGAAAGAGACCAACGTGCAGTGGTAAAATTCATTCTAAGAAAACTATTTAGGTATCCACTCAACAAGTATATGCCGACTTTACGTTCTGACATTTCGGCAAATGCGTATGTTTCGTGTGATCACAAAAACAAATAATTACCCATTCACAAAGAAAAAACCCCTCCAAGAAGAAGTCAAGTAACAATTATGCAAGTAACGTAAAATGTATAATTAAAACAAGTTTCAATGCAAATGAAAGTTAAATAATATCTGTTCACCCTGAATTATGGTGACACGGAATAAACTCAAAGAAGGCAGGAACTCACTTACCCATACATACACACTTGATACATAAATGATATCCCCTACACCTTATTTTCAAGTAATTTAACCCTTTTTCCCTTTCCTCTAAATTAATTGTTAAAATCCATTTTACTATAAAATATTAAATGGTCAGATAGACGATCCCTGTGTAATTACTGGCACGGATCTTGAGTAGCAGTAGTCGATTTTAGTAGAAAGTGCGTATGCGCGAACATACCCCCATTACTGGGACCAGCGCTCAAGATCAGTGCCGGTGACTATAACACAGGTTTTTCCTAGCATGGGTGTCATTGATCATTTATTTTGAAGCATACTATGTCACATTTATCTGTTTGCTTCTTGCGAAACAAATATTATTTTCATTTCCTTTATTCATTGAACAGACATTTCAATTACATTCTTAGATATTTTAATGTAAAACATAAACATTAACAAATGTGGTCCACCAATGACAGGAGCAGGGCACGAGCTACCGGTGGTTTAGGGTTTCAGCGACAGGAACCTCCTTTCAATGCGAGCCGTAATGCGAGGAGTAATGCCATCTGTATCAGGCCCTTGTTCCAACCTCGCGCCTCGAGAAATGGTCATGGAGGCTTTCAGCCACCAGGCGATTGGCCTTCACGATTACATTCGATCTCTTTCTTCGTTTTCTTTCTCAGCTTTCACGAGGTTCTCGTCATGCAAGATACTTTGACTTGATTGCGTGGCACATTAGTCGATCTATCTCCACTATAAAAGGCTTATTGGCGACAATAGTCCTATCAGAAATGATAGATCGATCCCAGTATAACGTGACATGGTTATTTTAGAGAATTGTGTCGGGCACATGTTATGCCCGTGCAAGTACTCGCCGATGGACTATGATGTCGACTCGCCGATGACAACGTGTCTTATCAATGTAGTTGTCACTGTCATTTCTTTACATATCTAGTGACCAAGGGGTCCTGGACCTTTGGAAGGCATACCAGGCCCGAACTCATCTCACAGAGGCTCGTTAGACAGTTAAATTATTATCATCAATTATATTAAATACATGGATAAAATGTCAGCGGGTAAATTTCTCATTCAATAATGGGCCCCTGAGAATAGTCAATAGTAATGTGGCAACAAGCGGGCAACATGTCCTGAGGTACTTGCGAAGAGGCATTCCATGGCTATCAGGACCACCTCAACCCCCTAGTTGTGTCAGTGGCCCGCTACACTCATTTGTGCATGAATCAAAATAATCTTGTTTGGATCCAGTATGTCCATTACAGCCCTCTCACCAGCGGCACCCTAAGCCGAGGTCTGTGCCCCACAGGAAGTGTCCTTAGACCATAGTTGCTTAGTTGATAACTTTATGCCATAGGATAGTCTAGTTAAGTAGCCAACAACCTCGTTGGTTGATGCGAGATTCCATTCCCAGAAAAAAAATAAAATATAAAATCTTTCGCATAATAAAGTTCGGATATAGCTTTCGCATAGTAGTTTGGATATAGCTTTCATGTTTTTTTTTGGTTAAAGAAAGCATACAGGTCGGTTCAATAATTCTTAGTGTTAATTACCAGAATTCGCATACTAAAAATCAACTGCAATAATCATGCAGCATAGCTCGATAGCAAGTGCCAAGAGACATATTCAGTACAATTGTGCAGTGACTTTCACAGCACTCCGATCCACAAGCTTACATAGTACCTGGTACCAATAGGTACAGGACGTCAGCAGCTCACCTCGGGCTCCGTAATACTTTCGTACCCGACACGAGACCGCCCGACTGGTACAAAAATAATCTAAAGATTAATATTGAGATAAATTCAAACACTTTTTAAAAATCAACCCCGTTTGGGGTGAAGACGGGGAAAACAGTTTGTGTAAAAAATTATTACTGCGATTTAGAGAAGCTACAAACTTGGCACAAACATATAACATACATTTAGGTAGGCTAGGTAATAATAAAGACTGTAAGGATTTAACTTTCTAAAACAATTGTTTGTTCAAAGTATACGCAAGAAAAGTCAAGTAAGTGCGAGTTGATGATAAAAACCACTAAAAACAGAACAAGTGCCTTGTTTGAACTTGTAGTGACTCAGATAACTGTACATAAACTCTTACCTACTTAAAAATGATAATATGATAAAGAGATGATAGGTTAGCATAAAACTGTATTTTTATTTGTTTGTGGAGTATGTGTGTTAGTGTTAGAGGAAACGTTAGTGAATATTCCAATAGTTTAAAAACTTAATATCAATAAATAATCAAACGAAAAAAGAGTTTGTTTACGATGGATTTTAGTAGGTTAGTTAGTTATTTTTTTATATAAGTATTATCTTGTTATAGTATCATTTGGTCAACTTACCCCGGATGTTTGGCATAGCCGCCGCATAATTTTCGTGTTCTACTTACAAGATGAAGAAATTTTATGTTATTCATCTTTAATTAAATAATAGCTACGTGCCCACTTTCTCTGACCGAATTCCTGGTGATTATACTTTAGTACACTATCTAGGGAGATTTAAATATGTCCACTTAAATTCATAGATACTTGGTGTTGTAATATTCTTTGTTGGTTTATTTACTAGACTAAATCTGAAAATATTTTCACACGATTTATATACTAGAATTGACGGTAACGACGTCCTCCCTCCAACGTCGGCGTCTTGGTGATACTTTGACGGCTTGACGCTGTCAATTTGACTTACTTTTGACAGGGCGGCCTTCACCATCCGGCGTTCGTTCTTGGCACCGAAAGTGTTCGTTCCAATACTCGTTACATCACACAAAATATTGAATTTGTGGAATACATTACTGTTAGATTAATCAAATGTCGTTAAGTAGTCGGGACAAAAAAGCTACCAGTAAACGACCGCCCAAACTACCACACCACTACCACCACTGGTTTTTTAAGTAGGTAATATGTAACTGGTTTAAAAAATATTCTGCAATGGAAAATAAAATGTTTCACTCAATGTGGAATGAATCCTCGGTGAGGAATTCCCGTGTCGTCGGTTTTTTGTTATTAGTTATATTACAAAATATTAAGAATTCAACAATTTGTAATGCGAACGCAGAACGATACATAGACAGAAAACATACTGATATTGCTACATGTTTCACTAGTGCGAATGCACTGTTATAATGCAGCAGGAGTGAGACAATACGATGCAGTACCATAATTATGGGCTTTTTTCAAAATGCGATTTCTTTTACATACTACTAGATTTACAAACAATTAGTTCCTTGACTGTTTGCAAATGTCAACACTATCAAAAAATATTTATTTTAGGATTACAATGACAGCGCCCAAAATTCAAATTTTCTTAGGTTTTTCGCAACTTGCAACCAAGTAGGTATTAGGTTGTACATTTTATTGAAAAAGTTTTCCACAACGGTAACACACATACACTAATTTTCTAGAAATAATTTATTAATCATTGAAATCACCATTACGTGAGATATCATGATTTCATGAAATAATCATTCAACTGCGTAATTTGAACTTAAAAAGTCGTATTAATGATTTTAATTATTAACACTTCTTGAAATACACTTTTGTTACTTTTGCGAATGCCTTCTTTGTAGTTCTTGTGGAATTTGACAGAGTTTTACTACGATTTATTAATAAAGAGAAATAATAAAAAATACTTAATAAAAGAATAATAACTTCGAAACTAAAAAAGGAGCTGAAATTTAGGCTCTATAACTATGTATTTATAGGTAGTATGTGCATTGTTTTAACTACAAATGTAAAGAGATAATACAACTCAGTTTAGGGGTGCTGCTATTAGAGGTGATACTTGTCCGATTTAATTAATCGGACAAGTGTCGCCTCTAATATCATCAGGCAACTGCAGAGTCCAAGAAAGAAGAAGCCTATAAAGTACAATCAGAAAACTGCACTTACAGTATTATCTGTATACCCACTGACAATTAAATTTTATCAACCTAATTCAAACTTCAGCTTGAAAGCTGTCACCATGACAGCAGTGACTGATGGTTAACAATGACACTGATGACATACGTGAGGTCACAATTTTTTTGTTCTTTTTATCAATCATAGAAAGGTCAAATGAAGAAAAAAACAAAGAAAATGAGATGGACTTTTTTCACTGAAAGAAAATATGAATAAAACAGCAACATCTTGTTGGGACAATAATATTTATTTAATTCTTTTAGCCCTCCTATTTATTTCTAGAAAAATACATATTTACTTAATGTATTTTAGGACTTTAAATTAATGTTTTCTGCCATATTGACCATTTAACACTTGTAGGTACAACTCGCGTTCAGCTTTTGAAGATACATCCTGTATTCTCTGAATAATATTGTTGTAAATTTCGTTTTCTTCTTCTTTGTAAAGCTGTGGAATCTTGAGCTGTGCGTAAAGCTGCTTGATGCGTTCTACGTGTGCCGGTTCCTTACTGCCGTAACAAACGGTAAATACAGCGCGGTGGTTGGGTTTGCACTGCTGCAGCGCTTTCACCGCTAACCATGAGCACTTGTCTTCCTGGATATCGGTGCCCATTTTTCCTGTCATATTTTCGTCCCCAAAACAATCGATGTAGTCGTCCTGTTATAAAAAAATAACGAATGATGGGTATATAATTATACTTTGAAATACTCCTACTATTACTTAAATACCTAGTTTCCCTTTAATTACAAGCTCACCTGCATTTGAAACAGTCTACCTAATTGCATAGAAATATCGTCCGCGGTCTTGTGAGTCTCTTCGTTAAATTGGTTAGCCAACATCAATCCAAGAGTTATGGGCAGTTTAAAAGTGTAGTAAGCAGATTTGTGCTTCACAATAGCATCATAGTGTTCCATTGTAAATAAATTATAGTTCTTTTTGTTAAGTCCTGTCATTATATCCAGATATTGTCCAAGGCTTGTGAAGAAGAGTGTCTGTAATGTTACATAAACAAAGCATTACTTAAGTTAGTTTGTGAGAGTTCATACTCGTGTCACGGCAAGTTTAGTTATTAGTTAGATGTGTTCAAAAGTCGTATAGTCCTGAAAGCAGCACCATGTGTAGATTCAACATTCTCGACTCTTCCCTGATGCTGTGACGCTTCTAATAAAGGTGGCTTCTAATAAAGGCTTCTGGTGAAGGGTGGGCGTTTTGGGGGACTGTCTTATGTAAACGTCTTTGACGTTCAAAAAGTGCTGATTCTCAACCTAATTTGAATAAATGAATTTTGATTTTGATTTTGATTTTTGAATAATCTAGATGCGTGATGGCTATACTTAGCGGGTGTAATAATGTGAGTATAAATTATGAGTAGGTAGTCTTAATATTAAGGTCCAATGCGATAGCTTGCTAATTCCACTACCAATACAAAGATATTTTGGAAACTTAGGTACATACCTCGTTAAAGTTATGGAAAATGTTCACATAGTTGGGCGATTTCTCAAAATTCGCTCGTAGTATTTGTAGAATAGAATAGTGGATTAGCGTAGCATCATTGATTGCGTTTGCAATGCCGACGTCCTCTCGCCGGTACCAGCAAGGCATACCTCGTCGAGTGACTGATCCATCTGCTATATCGTCCAGCACTAAGCAGTATGCCTGTAACTGTTGTATAAATAATGTTACTACGGGATCTCTATTACAGACAAGAGCAGTCGAAGCCCAAGATTTTGGAGGATCACCGTGGGCGCCGCCGCCGGCCATATTATGATTACAATGATTGGATGAGAAAGTCGGGTAGAGCGAGATCAAAAATTTCAGTACCCAAACTAGCTTGTTTTATCGCTTTGCAGCTAAGTACATATGTGGAAACGTTTGAGTTTTGGAATCTAGTCCTTTAAAGCAGACTTTGGGATATTCCAAAGTGGGTTCACTGGTCTCTAGACAGTGAAAGTTAAATTTAATAAGGATCGTAGAGTACCGCGCCTTGTTTTATTTTCTAGGATATCTTTAAATCTGCATGCTGTATTAAGGAAGAAGATTATATAAGTACAGACGCCAGCACATCAAGCTACCCCTGTCAGATTTTCCCAATTGAACATGAACCTTATTGTTTCGTCATAAAGTTGAAAACTTATCAAAGAAATTTGACACATTGGGGTAGCTTGATGTGCTGGCCTCTGTACAAAAAATACTCTTACGATTTCGGCGCACCATCCCAAAGTCCTCGCTAGTCGCAACGTTTCTTCCGTGATATTCTCAGGCTTCTCAATCATTTTGTACGTCATTACCGTATTCAGTCCTCGCATGTTCTTACCACCCATTAAATTGCCATTTAAAACCTAGAATTCAAAATCATGAACGCAATAATAAAGGTTATTAACTATTACAACAGTTGCCTAGTTCACAGCAGTCGTGAAGCTTTGCAAATTACCAACAGTATGGACTAACGCCAGTCTAATTAAAAATCCCGGCTGAACGCATCTACATTGCTTATTATACTCCATTTTAGATCGTGGTCTTAGCGTCAAGTAACCATGTGGATTGGTAGCCAGGTGAGCCAAAGTCGTATGTAAGGCGCAGTTCCTTGGGGGCATCTCTTCGGATAACAATAGGTACTATCTACGCGTAATATCACTAGGTACTTTAATTACAAAAACATACTTAGTGACGTAGGTACAATTGGAATATTCCCACATAAAGTGCGCGGGTGTGTCCAATGCTAATTTATCGTGAGCTGAAAATGATACTAATTGCAGAAGTTAGCACATTAGACAAAAGATTTCCAAAGTATTTTTGGTAAGTATATCGTATTTGCTATAGGGGCGTGTACGATATATTTATACTATGTATTAGCACAAGTATTACATAATCAAATATTATCTAAGTCGTAGTATTCCACTGCCGTCGGGTAAATGCGTCTACATCCGTGTCTCTGGGACTAGAGGGCTTGACTTAAACCAGCTAGCTTTAGACTTAAAAAATCATACTCCATTTTATCCCCATACTCACATTTCGCATCCATTTGTCAGCTGCTGGAATTTCTTGAAACTTTTCATGCTTTGCAAGGACATCAATGACACCTGGCAAAGCATTATGGAATTCCTCTCTCTCCTTCTCGAAGTCAAACTTGTTTGCGCTAGTTGAGGTAGAACTGCAAAATCCCTGGACGGTGCTTAAAGTAAGATCAAAATTCATTTATTCAAATTAGGCTGAGAATCAGCACTTTTTGAACGTCAAAACGTTTACAAAAGACAGTCCCCCAATACGCCCACCCTTCACCACTTCCCAGTGTTTTTGCTGGGAAGCTGAAGTGGTGAAACAAACTCCCCAGCAACACGTCTGTCTGATAGTTTTGAAGAACTTGAAGCTATACAATATATGTCAAAAAAATAATAGTTATGTCAATCATCTTTATACATCATTAAGTTAAATAATTTGCTACATGTTAGCTAGCACACACCAATATTCCAAAATAAATAAATAAAAACTAATATATACCAAAATCGTCAATTAACTCAAGCAAAATGGGTAAATGGGTAAATTGTTTAGCGCCTGAGAAAAAGGGAATAGCCACATACACAGTGGCACTTGTTTTAAATAAGGCGTTCGTGGAAATTATAATGATCTGCAACCAGCCTTGACTGACCACAAAATCGTTCAAATAAGTACATTCCATTCCTACCTTTCGAATAACTTCCTTGTAGTTAGAGTCGCTATGGTTTTACTAACCGCTAAACTGTTGGGCACGACCATTCTTCTGCAAATATTCATCACTAAATGGCTTCACAAGCAAACTCAACGAGGATTATCACAGGAATACACGACCTTATCCCAACAATCAGCCATAACGTTTATAATAAACGGATGTACAGACGCCAGCACATCAAGCTACCTCAATGTGTCAAATTTCTTTAGATAGTTTTTCAACTTTATCTTAACAGAAATAAGAAACATATTCAACTGGGAATATTAGACAGTTTGGGGTAGCTTGATGTTTTGGCGTCTGTACCTAGTACTTTATCTGATCGTAACTGCCATTGTTGTCTTGGAGAAAATAGACAACTGCTTTTATTATTGTAATGCAGCTTTGCATGACAAAGTATGTATGTTATTTAGGGATGAAGAACCAACGTCAATCTACTATTGAACAGGCGACATGGTTACAAGTTCAGATGTAGAAGCGGTACCAAGACAATGCATTGATCCTTATACGTGATAAAAGGTCAAAGCAATACAATAGTCTAACTATTGTATTGCTTTGACCTTTTATCGAGGTCTCATGAGTGTAGCAGTCGCAAACGCGAATCTGTGCATAAGGTTCTTGGTTTGATGCTCAGATTAAAAAAATTAAAATAAATAATGCTAGACAATCCACACAGCATCATCTAGCCCCAAGCTAAGCAGAGCTTGTGTTAGGTGTACTAGATGACTGATATACTTAATACAAAACATTACATAGATAGATATTTTTTATTATACATAGCAAATACCCAGAACACCCGGAACAAATCTTTGTAGATCGTACAAACATTTGTCTCAAGGCGGGAATCGAATCCGCAACCTCCTGCGTCGCAGGCGGACCTTCGCCCGCTGCGCCACATAGGTCGTCAATTCAAAAAATTTGGTACAGTACAAACGTCAAAAGATTAGGTAGGGCTTTTCATTATCAGTAGCAGCAGCATAGAGTCTGATTTTGTACCTGGTGGTTAGAAATACGTTTGCCCTTTAGGTAATACCTACCCCACCCCTGGGCTAGTACTTGACCGTACTAACTATACACCTCAACCTGCCCATTGTGAAATATGTGAAGTGGAGTGATATTGTGGTGTGCTTTGAAAGACGTGCTCTTTGTTCTTAAGTTTATATGCTTCTTGGTATAGATATAATTTATTTTATTTTATTTTATTTGGAACAACTAACAATTACATAATAAAAATATACAAACAGTGAGACTTATAAATAATAATTATGTAATCCACTGCGTTATTCACAGGATACTTTTTACCAAGGACGAATTCGTCCATGGTTTATGTAATGTCCATTTTAACTACTGCTACATTTAACCGACGTTAAAAGCCGCATATGCACAATGCTCCGCAAATAGTGGATGTAGATATTATAATTATAGATTATAAGAAATCCCATCAAAATCGGTTCAGCCGCTTCGTAAATTACCTCAAACAGACAGACAGAGATGTCCAGACAAAAAAAAAATAAAGATTATTTTTTTGTATAACTACCGTGTAAACTTTCATATGCATTTAGTAATGGCATGGTCCTATTTAAGGCTATAAATGTTCGACTCAGTAAACGACTTCCTAGTTATTTCAACATCTAGATTTTCTAGTTTCATTACATCAGTCACGTTTTAAAATTCACCATTCATTATCTCATCTCAGCATTTTTATAGAAAATAAATGTTGTATATGTTTGTGTGTTGTCTGTTGTGTAGGCATAGCCTAAAGTATATATATTTTTACTGAGAGGTAAGTTTGTCTTTATTCCCATGGAACTTGGGTAGGCCTCACGTACTACCAATAGGATGCTACGTGTGTCGATATGTTTGTACGATAGGATATCTTCCTGGATCGGCGCGTTGTGCTGGTGCTGACGCTGCGTTTGCCAAGAACCTCAAACGGCCCGAATATCATAACCTTGCCGGTAGTATGTATAAGGAAAATTCTAGACAAACAAAGTGCTTTGTTGTAAGAAACAAGATTTTGTTGGAATAACATCCGTTGGGTCCAGATAGTTTGACATAAAAATTATATTAACAAATCCGCAAAAAATAATATCAATGGATTTGAACCCGGGCAGGGGTCTCTTGTTACAAAAACTTAGAAATAACCTCAGATTCTAAATTCAAATATAGTCTTTATTCCATACATATAAATAAAATTAAACTGTAATTAGGTAGGTAAAACGGAATATTCCAAACAAATTCTATAGAAAATTATTCGGATGAAGTGGTTTTTGTTTAGGTCAATAGTCGGTGAGATATGCGTTCCTTAGTTTATAACTACAGGAATAACTCTGTTCTTCATAGTTTCTTTGAGAAATGGTATCCTGGTACCTCATGGTAAAATAGAAGCTTGTAATGCAATTAATAGAATCAATACTTAGCATTTATTTTATTTTATTTCAGTATTTTGTTTTTTTATCAAGTGTGCATTTAAAATAAGTAAATGCTAAAAAGTTGCCTACATTCTAAATTTGCTGTAATTTCACCTATAAACCAATCATTTATTCGCCTCGCAAGGCAGGCCATGGTGAAACTTTTTTTTATATTCAACAAATAAATAAAGATGGATTTGAAAAAATACCTAACCAACAACATCACTACTCGTGAGTACCTATATCAAGTAGGAATAGTTTATAATGGTCCAAAATAAAAGTCTCATAAAATGCAATCAACATTTTAATATCATCATCGAGAGAAATACATGCTTAATTATAGTTTCAGTTAAAAATCTTATTACGTTGATTCCTTCAGGTAGCCCGTGAAATTCAAAATTCCTGACGTTTTCTGCAAATAGCAACACTGCTTGACGTTGTATGTACGTTGATCAATATTATTAAGTACTGAATTATGGTATTTAAAACATCAATTTATCTCTCATAAGACTGTTTCGTCAAAATACGACTAGTTGCAGCACTTATAATCTTGAGAGCTAAATCGATGTTTGCGCTGCAATTTTGCAAAAGCCGTTAGAAATATTAATTTTTGCAGACTACACTGTCGGAACCACTTAAAAACATAGTATAAATAATAATTAGCTCATTAGGTATGTGTAGAAGAAGGACCTTTATCAAAGTTTTAATTATAGGATCCACAGTCCAAGCGTACTAAGATCGCCTTAGATGGTTGTCCATATAAAAGTCCATAAAGTAAGTATAAGGTACATCTAAGCTATCAAGTTCATCTTGTAAGTTTAGGGTAAATATTCTAATCGATTTCTATCCTCGCGTTCTCCCGATGTTTACCTTCCTACCTCGACTTGACTCTTCAAATATGGGGCCTTTCAGTTCTGACAAGTTTCACAACCCCTCACTTTTATTATAAAGTATTAATTAAAGTGCATTCACACCCAGCGCTCAAACATAAAATTCGACAGCACTTCAGATAACTTTATTCTTCATAATGTGCGCCTATTTTAATGAGGATTTCAGTAGACCTTACACAAATATACATCTACCTACTAGGCTTACACCTTTCTAAGTCACTAACTTAACCAATATTTCAAAATTAATGTTTAAACGCTTCGCCTGAAGATGTTATCTAAGATTTTGAAGAACAGGTCATGGGGTAGTCCCCTGGTGACTTGTTGGATTTGTGTTCTAAGGAGATCATAGGTGGCGTCTTCGAAGACTGAGTAAGTGTGTGGGAGTTGAATTTCTTCATACAAGTGCTTAATTTTGGCGACTGCGTCTGGATCGGAGCTGCCATAGTTTTCTTCCATGAATTGCTTCTGTTTCGGTGATGCCCTCTGCAAGGCAACGACTGCGAGCCAGGTACACTTTCCATCTTGAATGTCGGTTCCATTCTTGCCTGTGACAGCTGGGTCTCCGAAGCAATCTAAGAAGTCATCCTGTAACACAAATATCATTGTTATTTTATCATCCAACCGCGACGTTGTTAATCTTGATGATAGATTTGTTTTCATTAATTGCGAGAGTCAGAGATAAGTGTAAATTGTAACCGTGACGTTTTCAAGGTAATTCTTTTAAAAGTCGTGCGACTTTCTTGTTATTTACTCTTCGGTTAGGTAGTATCTTAGAACCAACTCAAACATTAGTTATTTGTGTAGCAATAAAGGGAAACCCAGTTTGCGATAAAGTCATATTTTTAGACTCGTGAAAGGCGTAATACGTCAATAAAGCAATTAAAGCAAGGCTCTGGAATCTCGTTGGGTAATTACACAATCATACAGTTTCTATTTATATTAAGACTTGGGTAACTATCACTATATACTTTTATGATAACCGTATCTATAGGTATGACGTCAAATGAGTAAGAGAAAACAAATACTGAAACCAAGAAAAATTATAATAATTTTCTCTTTCTTCCCGACCAAATTTCCCGAACAAATTTAAAGGAGATAAATAGCCAAGTACGCAAGAGAAAGTATAGTGCACAATAGTGTGCCCAAACACAGGTACACCTTCGGTTCCCTCACTCTCATGGTCCGATGGTACGACGATCCGACACGTGCTTGCTACCACTAGATTAAAGGCGCAGCTATATACATAAATCAAGAGCATGAATAACTTACTTGAATTTGGAAGAATTCTCCCATCTTGAGCAGGATATTTTTAGCTTGTCTATGGGTTTCAGGGTCCTCAACTCCTGTCATCAGCAGAGCCAGAGTAACTGGCATCTGGAACGTGTGGTATGAGGTCTTGTATTTTGTGATGGTTTCGTACTTCTCCATGGTGAATAGGGTCAGGTCTGGCTTATCCGTTTTAGCCATCTGATTCTCTAGGAAACGGCCGATCGAGCACTTCAACAGCATCTGAAAATACGTTTACTGTTAGTGATAATTGTGCAAATTTTTATATGCCCAAGGGCCCCTGCACTTGGCTTCATCATAACTGCCAGACAACGAGACACAATAGAAAATGTATTGTTTGTCGGTCACCTAGCGTTTAAGGTGTTAAGACAGCCCTGGTTTCTTTATATACCATGAATGTGAAAGTTTAAGGTCTATGTGGAGCCATAATTAGATTGGTACACAAAACCTAACTGTTTATAGAGATACTTTACCACCAGCGTAGTTAGATATGAAGCTTTGCACTCGAAAATAAGATTAGATAATGGGTACTTAGATTGTTTTCATAAACATAACATGGCTGAATTAATGTGATAACAGGTTTGGCAATTAGAGATGTTTGCGTGTGCAATGTGGCCGTGTGAATTGAGATAACGCCACTCATTAGAAATATGGTACATACAGGTAGTTTTGTTTTTCAAAAACCTACCTATTTGTTAATTATACTCTTTCTGGTTTTTATTTCCTGTGCGTAGGCATTCCAAATAAATGCATCTCTTTCTGTCTGAAGACATTCATTCAGCAGACATTCTTCCTTATCGATTGGAACAATACCGATATTACCAGTAACAATTATGAATAGCTACGTATCGTACCCAGTTATTTTGTCATCTGTACTAAAACAATAGTCCGCATATAACGTTATGTGTGTTTGCACAATTGTTTTATAACCATGTCACGTTTAAAACCATGCGTTACATTAATGATGTCATACATTAAGATGTAAGTCTAAACTAGACTTTTCACTAGGCTTAACAAAACCAGTCTAAGCTGGCCTCTAATTCTACCAGTACGATGTATTACGCAGGCCCAGCTCATGGTTTTAGCGTATGACCGAAGTGAGGTCGACAGTACAATTCACGCGGTAAATTATTTTCAATCCATTGATAAATAACTTAGTTGCGAATGATGACACATCGCGCGATTGTTTTTAATTTGTTGCTGTACAGTTATAGTGGAGATAATATTGTTTCGTGCACAATTTGATTACTTGAGCACATGCTAGAGTCGTGTTAAGACTAAAATAGATTTTCTTATCTAATTTAACTAGCTACTTGATTTCAAGTTTGAAGTGCAGCTAGGTTAATGAAAATATGTTTATAAATAGTGCTCGGATAGTTTGTTGTACTAATAAAAACGAAATATCTGTCATATCGTGTTGGGCAGTTGAGAAACATCGGTCTAAGTATGCTAAGCTTAGTCTTCGAAAAATTTTCTGAGTAATCAGGATGAATAAATATAAACCCAGATTGTTTGTAAAAATCTCAGGCTCAAAGCCAAAACCGGAAAACCATAAACAACTTAAAATCAACAAACCTCATTGAACGTCTCAATCACGCTTTTGTAGTACAGTTTGTTGTTGAAGTGACGTTTGAGTGTAGAAAACATGGCTGCCTGTACAAGAGCGGCGTCGTTGATTCCAGTGAGGCCGACTTCGGGATGCTTGTACCAGCAGGGAGCTCCGCGACGCATCTCCGTACCTTCCATTATGTCATTGAGAAGTAATTGGTGGGTGTGGAACTGTGAACAATGATGTTTGATTAAGGACAATTGGTTTGAAGTAGGGTGTATTATTACATATATGTATAAGAGTTGTACGTCTGAGGATAGGTAAATGTGTACTGTGTACCTACATGATTAGTATCGTGTTTTATGCTGGTGTTCAATTAAGAGACGAATCTAAAGTTATAGTTATATTAAGTAGTGAAAATCAACAAACTCAATATTATACATGGGACTTAAAAACATAAATTGTGGACACACCTCTGCCCAACCCCTCGGGAAAATACAGGCGTGATGTTATGTTATATTATGTAGTGATAATCAATTTGATGTAATTGACGACCGATGTGGCGCAGCGGGCGAAGGTCCGCCTGCGACGCAGGATGTTGCGGGTTCGATTCCCGCCTTGGGACAAATGTTTGTACGATCTACAAAGATTTGTTCCAGGTTTTCTGGGTGTTTTGCTATGTATAATAAAATATATCTATCTATGTAATGTATTGTATTAAGTACCTATATCAGTCATCTAGTACCCATAACACAAGCTCTGCTTAGCTTGGGGCTAGATGATGCTGTGTGGATTGTCCAGCAATATTTATTTATTTATTTAATTGCTATGTAATGGAGTTAAGTCATGCTCGATAGGTATTGTATTATTTGGGTAAGGTTCACAACTAGGTACTATCAAGTCTATAGTTCAGTTTGTTTTTGGATAATATGTAAATAAATTATTTAAATAAGCTTGTTAAACTTAACAGAACAAACAAATATATTAAAGACAGTGCTAACTCCAGAATGAAACTCTCACGAATGCGTTCAGGACTGAAGCTTATAGTTTATTGGTAGATAAATCTTATGCTATAATTTAACCGACCTAGGTAAATAAATTGTGCCTAGATAAAATAGATTACACTTCCAAGTACAATTTGCACGGATTTACAGGCGGCAGTCAACAACAGATCATAAACTAGATTCTAGAGCACCTATTTAAATGCTTTATTAGACGTTTCTCGTTATAGTACCTACCTAACCTTCAAACCTTCAAAAGGCGCCTGGACTTTTGGGGAAAAGACCAGGGAGTGTGGGATTCTTACCACACTAAAACTACCCCGGTGCTCAGCATCAGCACATCACATATAAGGGGCCCCGTTACCTCTTAAGAGACCACTTCGTGACCCCCTCTGTGCAACGCCTGTTAGGGCAAATCCCAGAGACGGTACGTAACCTACCTAAGTATATATGTATTAAGGTAGGTAGTTGCAACTTGCAAATGGATACTAACTATTACAGGTTTTCTAAATATAGAACATAGCGCGTAGAATTAAGTTTTTCTGCGAGGTAAGTGGTTAGATGGAATGTTGCTATTTTAATGCGACATACTTTTAGAGGCCATGGTCTTAGTAAATAACAAATGTGACAAAGTTGCATAACATAACATCACGCCTTTATTCTCCGTAGAGTTGTACAGAGTTGCACCTATAGTAACACCCACATTTCGCCAGTTATGTTTAAGTCCCATGTAATATAGGGGGCAAGCCTATTGCTTTCAACCGGGCAAAAATCCAAACTTCGGGCTGTGAATTTGAAAATTCCAACTAGAAAAACTCAATAACACTTTGCCCGACCTAGGAAACAAATATCAGATCTCACGGTCAACAGTCGCGCTAAGGACCACTAGTTCATAGAGGCAGTCGAAGTTAATATTATTAAAAACGAATTCAGAAGCCGTACTATGTATCCAAATATTGTAGTAGATGCGTAGGATGTATCGAAGAGCACACAGAGATAATAAAAATATCCATCTGTTGAATAATATTATCTTTTAGAACTGCTGTGTGTGTGTGATGAATACTAATTAGCGAATGTTGGGACACGTGAATTGACATAATCGACCGTCCATAATAATAATAATATTGAAGTTGTCTGTGGCAACATTGGGCTGGATGTTTTGCTATGATATCAGCATTAGCTGGGGCTCGGCCACTGCTGCGTATGAGTGCTAAAACATAATCTGAAGGCCAGAACCATAGATAAACTTGATAAACTTGTTTTTTTTTTTTTACATATTTATTTATGTAATGCCACCGGACATTCTATGTTATGTACGCCTATTTGTGTATACACTGCACAGTACAAGTAAGTAATACCACGTAATAGCTAAATACTGTTTAAAGTTTAAAGAAATTTGACACATTGGGGTAGCTTGCTGTGCTGGCGTCTGTACATACATGCTGTTGGTGTACAGAGGCCAGCACATCAAGCTACCTAAAATTTGTCAAACTTTGATAGCTTTTCAAATTCATTACAAAAGAATAAGGTGTATGTTATGTTCAAATGGGTAAATTTGACAGTTTGGGATAGCTTCATCTGTACCTAAGTACTTAATAGATAAACATGAACTAAGAATATCTTTTGTAGTTTAAAACACAAAAAATAACTACATATTATTCAGACAGACTTTATCATACTATCGAGATAGAAGTATTAGGTAGGTTTAAAAGTTTAAATGGATTTACTACCTAAGTTCACCGTCACACATTCTTTGGCGATTATTTTTGTGCCTATCACAAATACTGAGAGACAGAGTTTGTTTTAGATAATATGGCCTTAAGTGGAGAGAGAACCGGTCGTCAACATGATGTGGCCTGACCAAGTTAACCCATTATCCGCCCATGTCGGATTTATCCAACCTATACTTTCGTGTCCATTCCGCCTGAGTTGTATTTATACGACAACCATCTTTTTTTTGTCCAATTTGATTGTTAGTTTCTACTTTACAGTCTACCCAAAAATAGGTAATTTTGGGCAAGATGATATATAGACTGACGATTTGTAAGCTGGGCGCTAGGGACGCGGAAATTGATATAAACTCATCATATGCCTAGCCTTTTCCCAACTGTGTTGGGGTCGGCTTCTAGTCTAACCGGATGCATCTGAATACCAGTATTTTATATGGAGCGACTGCCTAACTGAACTCCATAACCCAGTTTACTGGGCAACACGATACCCCTTGGTAAGACTGGTTGTCAGACTTGCAGGCTTCTGACTACCCGTAACGACTGTCAAAGATCTACAGATGACCAACGGCTTAACGTGCTTTCCGAGGCGCGGAGGAGTCTCGATATGTTACAAATGGTCACCCATCCACACCCTGACCTCAGCTAGCGTAGCTTAACCTTCGATCAAACAGTGCGGGTGTTTTTATTTAGCCACGAGCTCCTCAAATTATATAAACTCAGGCGGTTAAAAGGTTAAAGAAGCTATGTCCTCAAGCAGATTTCAGTAAATTGTGATGGCAACTTTGGACCGGAGTCGATGGAGCGGCTTAAAGCGGTTCAGTGACCACGATCGTCAGTAATGAGGGACCGATTGATAAAGAAAGAGAGAGTATAACTAGAGAGAGACGAGAATAACACTATGACACTTTTCTAAACTTACCATTTCAACGCTCCATCCCATCATATTCGCTAGATGAATGTTATCCGGCGTCAAATTCTCTTTCTTCTCCAACATTTTGTATGCCAGCATCGTCGCTAGGCCGCGGTTCTTTTTACCGTTCGGCACATTGTATTGCAACAGCTGCAACAAAACATTACCATTTAAATGACACATAAAACAAAGAAGAAAGCTGCAGTTAAGTGTGTTTTTTTTAAACCTTTGTTTAAATATTGTTTAAACGACATAGGTATAAGAAATATTTTTTTTCGATTATTATTACCTGCCTTGTTTAAAATATCCATGTCGAATTAAGCTAGGTGTTGGTAAGTCAGCCTTGAAAAAAACAGCGCACGCAGTAAACTTGATTTAGATTTTGACGGACAGGGATTAAAAAATATTGAACAATGTCGAAACGGTAGTAGGTACCGTGTACCGTGACTAAATATGTTTGATACTTTTGGTACTGAATTTTTGATTAGGTAATAAGAACGTTCTCTGCTCTGTTTTTGAAATACATGAAAATGAAAATCGTTATTTGAATTTAGAATGGAGGATTATAGCAACATTAACGACAGAAATTTTTAACTATTTTTGCTTTTTCCGAGTAGGTAACCTACATATTGCATTGAAATTGTTTACTTTACGTGCAGATCAAGTGTACCTGTTAAAGTTTGACGTCAAACTCATTAATCTTGTTTACATTGCAAAATAGGACATGACAGTAATTAACTAATCAGCATCCTTGTAATTGCAGTTATTATTTAAATAGGAAGTTTAAATTTAGAAAAACAACAGGCTTAAAATAAAAACACGGACAATGGTAATTCCAGAAAGATGAGGACATATTTAGCTGCTATAAAAACTGCTAGTACGAAGCAAATTACATAGGCATGGTACATTAACTCATTGCAATAAGCACTGCAATTTATGACTAAGTCTAAAGTCCATCCAGACACGGTGGACAGACAAGTTTCTAGTCAGTTTTTATAACAGGTTTCACTTACGACTGACCGCAGCGACATATAACGTACCTTAGCCAGCCATTTGCTGGCTTCTGGCACATCAACGTGCTTGCCAGTCTCAGTGAGGTCCCTCACGATGTCCGGGAAGCAAGCCATGAACTCCCGGGACTGGTCCTTCGACACGGCCAGTCCTCGGGTAGCCATCGGCATTTCCTGGGTAGTCAGGGTCGACAGGTATCTACACATTAGAAAAGATACGGTTGACTAATTTTCGTCGACTGACTTACAATAGAAATTAGAAAATAGAGAAAATTCAATCATGAGTGATTAATTTTATGATTGATTAGTTGTAGTTATCTGTGATGTAATGAATATGCACACAGCTTTGATAATCAATAATTAGGTGAAAAGATAAGCCGTCTTTGTTGCCATAGTATTTGTATGATTTAGATAAACGTGTCAGGTACAAAGAGAACTATAAAGTCCAGCGCACATGTTACAATTTCTTGAAAACACTACGTTCTATTGTTGGTTTCAATTTATAAGTAGGTAGGTGAGTAACTTGAAGCCATATCAGGCTCTTAACGCATGTTAAATATTTATCAACGGATCAAATTCGTTATTTTAATCATTAGAATTTTGTGCACTTGCTTTGTTTCTGTTATTTTTAGCTTGTGTACTCATATTTATGATGTAAACTCAATGTATGATACGGCCTCAGCGGTTACGCAAAGTTTATGTCGTGGAGTTCAACTGAGTTCACTGACCTGTGATATTTCTGCAACTTCAAAAGCTTCTTGGGTAGACCGGCCTCCTCGTTCTGCGGTGACTTGGATGCTGGCTGGTCAAGCCTTGGGACCATGGCATCAGAGTTGGTGACACTGGTCGTCTTGCTGATTTGCCGACGAATCTCCTTCTTGTAAATCTGCAGGATCCTATCCAAACTTTTCTTTGTCGAAAACATCTTGAAATCTTTTGATATTCTCTTCTTTCAAATAATTTTATCTACTTTAAGAACTTTTTGTGGTACTTTGTAAGTGTTTAATTCAATAAAATATTCTTCTTTTTTATTAAAAGTTGTAGCGTCTGTTCGCGTTGGGTTTGTAAAACCGACTGATTCTTTGTTGTGTTTTGCCTCCTTACGAGCTCCAGTGATATGCTAGCGACGTCCGTAATGTTTACAATACTTCTATCGATATCGATATTATTGCCACAACAGCTTTGTGAGCACGTGATGCCGACGTGATCCTTATCTTATTTCGAACGATACTGTATTTTACTATTTTATTTCGCCTATTTATCGGAACAGTAAATAAGGTATTGCCCTTCTAACTTAGCATAGGCGCATTTTACATATATTTACCTGTTTTCAATGTTAAATATCACTTCAATCCAGCAATCGAAAATTTAAAATTATATCAAAATGTTCGACAAAAACAATGTCGGTAAAAAAGACCATAATAAAATCCCATCACTACGATGCGCACGCAACAAAACAAACGGGCCAGCGCCCCTCGCCCCAAGCCTCGCCACGCGGGCCGCGTCACGTAGGCACCCGGCTACCGGAGCGCAGAACCCACCAAATAACAAATACCGAAGGCCTACTTGCATCAACAAGCGATAAGGAGCTCACACATAACTCGATGATAAGATTGAAGAAAAATTCTAACCGTAGCTGGAGGTGGTACTTGCGAAGTATTCTTGTTCAAAAATTTTACTCTCAACTCCGCTAAGGCCAATTGTTCCGTATTACTTTAAGTAAAGCTTCTGAAGCTGGTTCTTTCATGGCTAAGCGCCGCTCCTCACCACCCATCGCACCGCCCGTGACCCAAAATATGCACAACAACTTCTAGAACGGCTTTCAGATCACGTACATTCGAGACACTCGGTGAGAAGGTGATCCGCGTCGAAAACAATTCCGATACATGCACTTTTTCTGTATTGCCATTGGTCGGCCAATGCAACTTTATATGGCAATCAATCAACACTTTGGAAGAATGTAGTCAAGATCTCGGTCAATGGTATAAGGATAATTTTAATGGTGTAGCACCAATACAATAATAATAACAAATTTAATATTTTATTACCTTCAATAATTGTAAAAGAAACACTTATCTAGAGACTATGCAGCGTTAGTACTTGAGAAAAGAGTGTTATCGATGAGCTGTGGCACCCAATGTAAGATTTAACTTGTATATAATGTTAATCAATATGTACGTTTGTATGTTTATGAAAATTATTTCATAAGGGTTAGTTTTGGGTGTATAAGATTCATTCATAAAGAAATTTACATGAACCTAAGTCTGCGTATTCATGTAGGTAAGCAATGCTTCAAATATTAATGAGATGGGTATTGGTCATCAGGGAAATGGATGATTCTATTGTTTCGTTTATTTACCTATATATCACAGTTACTATGCCGATTGAAGACGGTTCTGTTGTATTGAAATTAAAGGCTATTATGGTAGGAAGAACCAGAAATAAGAAGATCTTTTAGTTGTTTGTTAAAAAAAATAAAAAAATTGGCAAGTAAATGTTCTGCAGTGTCTACTGCTACCAATTAAAATATGTATAATGAAACGAAAAAAGTTATCAATCACCTTGATTAGAGAATTGGGACAAGGGTTTATTAAATTTCTTATCGTCATTTTAAAAAGGGAAACTAAAATGAAATTCTTGGTTTCAAAACAAATTGCTTTACAATTATTGACTCGGATGGTGTTGCAACCGGTTTCGGTGGAGTTTTCGCAACTTCTGTGTAACAGAACAGCTTGAATAAGTGAAACACAAACCAATAATTTAGTCAACCAGTTAGTAAATCAGCGTACCTGGAGTCCAAATGTGATGGTGTTCTGGAAACGATGAGACACCTGAAATCATGACTGCGCACTACTACTCTGATATTTTTTTCGGAATATCCGTCACACGGTATGAGTACCTGCGACTACTACAACTCTAGAAATATTAATCTTATATTATAGATCTCAGTGATTTACATAAGTATCCTCTAAAACTCTTGTTGATGGCTACTAGATGTGGGAGCCATCAACAAGGACGTCCAGATAAATCTCATGGTTTCACAGATGAGTCAAAACCATGAGATTTTTTTACTTGACTTAGCTAAAACTATACAGTCTTATTATAATAATGGGCAAAGCATAAAATTGGTTTATTATTTTGGTATTAATCGGTACTCAAATGTCATATTACGCAGTATTATTTCGTCTAGTTACTTAATCTTAAAATGTGATCCAATCCGCAAAAAGCCGTACATAAATATTAGGAATTCATAAAAAGTTCGGACCACGATCAAACAGCATGCAAACATTGTTCAAGGTCAAGTTCACGATTCAAGACCACACTAGGATCAAGATTGCTTATAGATGCTATAATAGGCAGCCTTGCGAATGTGAACTGTAGCGAATACATGTTATACGAAATACATTGCTCTGTTTCTAAGCAATAAACTTTATGGTTTACTGTTTCGAAGTACGATGTATGTACTGTAAACTAATTTATTGAAACCAGGCTCACGAGCGCACGAACGTTGGTTTGTATGTATTTAATTGTTTACCCATTATCTCGTTGGTATGGTTATATCGTGGTTATATAATGATGTGGTTGGTTGTGTTCTGCAATGTTTAAATAATGATTTAAGTGCCATGGTTGATGAGCGAATCTTTTTCAAATATTTACTGTTAATTTATTTACGTTGTTTACATTTCATTTAGCACATACCCACCTTAAGTTCTTATATATATGTTGGCGATTGCTGAGCTCCCTTCACAAAGTTAAGGGTTACATCACCGGAGCGGCATGGTGGCAAACGGCGACACGAAGTTCTGACGCTGCTGTATCCTGCGCTCGGACATAAACATCCTTGATTGGTCAAGATTCAAGATTCAGCATGGGAAAGTAACAAGGATGTATTAGTTAGTCTTTAAAAGACCTTTGTTTGATAGAGTCGTTGTTCTTTTGTTATGTTAATAGTTTAATTAAGTTTAATATTTTATAATTTTACCAAAGAATTGTTACAATTAAAAGACTGTGATCTCTGAGTTTGTTTCGGTGTTTCTTCTCAAAATAGTCATGTATGGAAAGAACGACCCAATCTAAATATAATGTATTCATTCCATTAAATGACGTGTAAGTGTTTTTTTTTAACTCCTTACAGAAATAATTAATTATCGCAACATGAGTATTGTTTGCAGTTGACACTTCACTTTTGTTTAAACTAAAACGTCAGCACTAGTTACGATGTAAATGGCGCCATCTCAAAAGTAGTATTAATTATTACATTAAACAAAAAAACTAAATGTGTTAAGTTTACGTCATCTCACGTTATGCAGGTGACAACTAATGTGTTAGGGCGAAGAATTGAATCCAAAGAAAGTACATCAGTTAGTTGATCTTTTTATGCTTCATCTTCATAAGCTCCTTCCCCTTACAATAATAAACACAACAAGAAAAGAATTAGCAGAATTGCTCTAGCCGTTCTCAAGCTTTGCGCTTAACAACACATTTAGACATTCATTTTTATTTATACAGATACTACAAAAAAAAACGCGATTTTGTTATTCCTACAAAAAGGCTCAAAAAAATAGTTTCTCTCCCATTTGGATAACAATGTACCTGTGTTTTTATAATAAACTTCGTAGCCATATTCAAAATAACTAACTTTACGAACCTTTCTACTTTGCAAAGTATTAGGTTCCTACTTATATTGTTATTACACTTATTACTTTAAATTGTGAATATAATAAGGATTAAGTGCATCTTTTTTTTTATCTGGCAGTTGGAGTACTTTTTACGGCCTACCCAAATGTCCTTGAGCCCTTCAATAACGCGTGACTGGACGGGTCCAAGCAAATCAGTGCGGTTGTTTCCTCAAAAGACCATCTCCGACACTAATCTGCAATGTAGTTATAATGATCTGATCAAGATAATATTTGGACTTTCAGTTGACTGTAACCTCTGAGTTTGTTTCGGTGTTTTAGTACAGACGCCATCACATCAAGCTACTCCAATGTGTCAAATTTCTTTGATAGTTTTTCAACTTAATCGCAAAAGAACCAAGGTTCATGTTTAATTGGGAAAATTGACAGGTTGGCGTAACTTGATGTGCTGGCATCTGTAGGTCTTTTTTACTAGCTTCTGCCCGCGACTTCGCTCGCGTCAGGAAGTGGGAGGTTAGAAAGAGATGAAAAGTAGCCTTAGTCACTCTTCATCCCTTCGACTATCTCCACTTAAAAAATCACGTTAATTCGTCGCTCCGTTTTGCCGTGAAAGACGGACAAACAGACACTCACATATTCCCATTTATAACATTAGTATGGATGTTCTTTTAGAAGTGAACTGCCTTTACGAGTTCCGTACCTGAAGGGTGCCAAGGGGTCGTCTGTTCGTGTGTCCGCTAGCGGATTAAAAATAAAATAAAATAATACGCAACCCTAATTTTGTTGAAAACCGGCCAAGTGCGAGTCGGACTCGCTCTTGGTCGGTTTTGTTTTTTTCAAAGCAAATACACAATACAGAAATATGTAATTTATCATCGTTAACTCATATTGATTTATTTACGAAAGCCATAATAATTTAAATGTCCTTCAAAGCAGACAAATAACTCTGAATCAAATGACTTGGTCATACTTCATACTGCAATAACATTGCAACACCGAGGAGACCGATTTAGTCCAAGAAATTGCAGGTATGTAACCTTAAACTATTTTCGAAGCTTCTAGAGTATCTATTGATCTACCATTCCAAGATAGTTGCAACAGGTAAAAATAGCAAAAAAATATAACAATGGAGCGTAACAAAAAAGTAAAATTCACTGTGTTACAATAGTTTTATGACTAGCTGATAGACAACGCTCACACGATCAATAAGTACTTAGGAAATTTAAAATCCCTTCACAAATTCAAGTGTTACTTGAATTTGTGAAGGGATTTTAAATTTCCTGGAATATGCAAGGCTGATTAATTTCTATACAAGGTATTAAAGGTAATTATAGTAGTAGTGTAGTGTGTAGTAGAAGTATATAGTAGTTGGTAGGTAGGTAGGTAGGTATGTAGGTTTTTATTAGGTAGGTAATTCAAGATAAGTTTATGATGGGGCTGACAGGAACTGAGTTCAAAAGTCCCTTAAAAGTACTCACCCGATTGTATAATTTATTCATGAAATCATGACAATGAAACCAAATTGTAACTTAGAGAGTTGTATTGATTTTTAATCATTAAACTTTGGTAAATAAATATTTCTTACACTCGGGAATACGTTTTATATTAACATTCTGTCTAGTTCTGCGCTGCCTGATTGCAAAATACCTATGACATTTTTTGATTTCCTTGGCGTTTTCCCAATTTGTGTGGTACAATTATAATACGTAGTTCCATTATCCCTGAAGGCATTCCTTGTATTATTCCATTTGTTTTGTATGGTATCAAACAATCAGGAAGGACAAATACAACAACACAATATGTGGCAAAGCCACCGAATTTGGAAACTAAAGTTTATTAGTTCTAGCTCTTTAGTGGGTCGCTTTGTAATATTTATCTACGATAAAATAATGCAAATTTAAGATTTAAATGTTTTTCTCATGAATGGCATTGTTAGAACTGGACCAAATGGGACAAATGGTTGAAATGGGGCCATACGGAAAGCACCAGGTTTCAAATAAAAACAAGAATCATCAAAATCGGTTCACTCAGTCGAAAGTTCTGAGGTAAGAAACATAAAAAGAACAGTCGAATTGAGAACCTAATCCTTTTTTGAAGTCGGTTAAAAAGCTAATGTCGGAACCTCATTACCTCGCTACGGCGAATTGGTTCACCAGGTTCTAAATTCAAATTCAAATTCATTTATTTTGTGTACATGGGTTAGAAGATGTTAAAATATAGATATTACAAAGTCCGTCTATGTCCCGCCGATAGGCATACAAAAATTCACAATTTTCAAATAAAATTAAATCATGTCATTTATGTATTCACAATTAATTAGGTCTACAATTTATAATAATAACATGTCAATTTTCAAATCAAAATCATACAGCAAATTCACAATTAATTAGATAAGTATACAAAAACGACGAAAATCTATTTTTTTTTTGCGTTCCGTGCCAAAATAGTAATCAAGGAACCCTTACTGTGCGACTTCGGTTGTTAATCTGTCACAGCTGCTTATTTCAGGAGCTGCTGATGATGAGACAAACAATCTTTTCCCACTTCATAGCAAATTAAAGTGTCGAATAACATTGTTATTTTCATCGCAATAGGATCCTGTAGAATTACTTCCGACCTCCACGCGGGTAAAGCCGCTGGAAAAAGCTAGTGGGTTATTTTCACACTAAGGTCAACAGATAATTATCATAAATATTATTATAATCGGCTAAGATAGGGTTTCCTTCGTAAACAGTTTACCCGTTCCATTGAAAATAATATTTATTCTTCAGTTTCTAGAGACTTTTTTGCTACCCAGTATCCATTTCGAAGGTTATTTGTCAAGTAATACTTAATTGTGTTAGCCTGTTGGCCATAATTAAAAAAAGAACACAATAAACGATTGCAGTCGTCGAGAAGCGACTTAAAGACATCGAGGAAGTAAAAAAACAATTGAATTGCCGGTCTATTCTGTAAAGATCACCCCGCGAAGAGTTAGGTGTAGCGAGCGTCAACGTTATATGTATCCCTGTGTGTGTGTGTGTGTGTGAGTGTGTCAGCTCCTAGGGATTGACAGTTCACAGCACGCTCACAGCTCACTTCACCTACTGCTGATTCTATTGATATAAATAATAAATAAATAAATATTGCTGGACAATCCACACAGCATCATCTAGCCCCAAGCTAAGCAGAGCTTGTGTTATGCGTACTAGATGACTGATATACTTAATACAATACATTACTTAGATAGATATTTTTATTTTATATAGCAAATACCCAGAACACCCGGAACAAATATTTGTAGATCATACAAACATTTGTCCCAAGGCGGGAGTCGAACCCGCAACCTCTTGCGTCACAGGCGGACCTTCGCCCGCCGCGCCACATCGGTCGTCAAATCTTATTTCTCTATAAATTATTCTTACTTTCTTTCTTTTTTTAATAATAACAAATAATAACATAATTAATAATATGACGGCACGGTTGGCGCACTGGCTAAGCAATGACTACTTCACCGCGTGTCGTGAGTTCGATTCCCGCACGGAACAAATATTTGTATGGACAGATAGTTGTTCCGGGTCTGGCTGTTTGTGAATGAGTTGAATGTTTGTAAACGCACCCACGATACAGGAGAAATTCGAAGTGTGGGGCAAAGTTTAAAAAAATATAATAAATTAACAATATAATTTTAATTCATAATTCAAATTGATTAATTATAAGTAAAACTTTAGGTACATAGCAATAACGACTTTAGTAACAATATTTGTACCACACTTATCACAATAAACGCTTGAAGACATATCTGACGTCAGTATTATGATGATTTAAAACTGTTTTCACCTTTTCCCTTGTTTAAATATACCACGTAAATGTTTAAGTTCTTATCGTGTACGGTACAATAGAATCTGTGACTGCTATATTTTATTAATGCCTATTTTTAACTGCTTTACAATCGTACTATGTTTATTGGTGCATATCCAATTTGTCTCAGTACAAAGCAACGTTATATTTAACGCGGTTTTTATAGTTTTCCGGTACAACAAAATACTTTTTATTCTTCAGTCAAACATTTAATTCAGTGCCTTTATTTAATTTTTTTTGCAGGATAATGTACTTTGAGTTGAAATGGAGATAATGTTTGCTAACGTATCGGCAATTCTTTCAAGTTCTTGCCAAGTACTTATGTAGACAAAAAGTTCTTAAAAGTAGTAGTAGTAGTAAAAAGTCGCTTGTCCATGCTGTACCACGTGGTAACACTGCCCTTGAGCTAGACAAGATTATTACCGAATTTAGATAGAATAAGAGGTCAGCTTATACTGGTATTGTAGCTAATTCACAAAAAAAAAACACTGTAACGCGTTCTTGTACAGATTAACTAAGATAACGTATTCCCAGGATTGGCATTGTTGATAATATTAAAACACGGAGGCGAATCCGCCCACCATTACCGTGGCCATTTTGTAAATCCTTTGAACCATCATGGCGACCGGTAATCACCATTTTGGATCAGCGATGATGAGTGATGACCGTGCGTCCGGTTTCAAGGTCATGGTGCAAAACAATATTGTAATTAATTCGGTTTGACTAGTGAGGGATTAGGGTTTTGTTCGGTTTGGTACGTGTTATAAATAGAGAGGTATTTTTTGCTGAATTCTAGGGTTGTAGGTAATACCTATTTCAATTCTTTTGAAGGATACCTACATATTTAAATAATTTGTTTAAATTGTAATTATTAATTAATTTAAATCGTTTTTATTTAAATTTGCAATTGTGGGTCATTAGTAGGATTAACAATAAAAAGTAGTAGGTAAGATTGCCTACTCCACTCCAAAAAAAAAGTCTCTCTGAAACTAAGGCGTGGTGAAACAAAACCAAATAAAATTTAGTGGAATAAATATGTACTCATTTTGTGTGTTTCATTTACATATATTTTGGCTACCTATACATATATGAAGCCGACCCCAACATGGTTGGGAAAAGACTAGGCAGATGACCTTTACAATGTATATATATCCATATATATATGTATAGTATACATATATATATGGATATATATATAGGAATCCAGCTGTATTTACACATAAAACGGTATCGACAATAACAAACTGGTATCGATAGATTTATCTGAAAGCATTTCGAGATACGGTTATTGACATATGTATATTGTAAAGAAACAGCTAAAAATATTAAACTTACGGATGGTCAAGTCACATAAGTAAGTAGGTAGTATAGAGCCTTTGGACCTCATTGGATCTAATATAAAGGTCTTATAAGTATGCAACATTAGAATAAAAGGAGATGGCACGGACAGCCTTTGACAGGCGGTTTAGTAGTCTTACATATAAAATTCTCGTGTCACAATGTTCGTTCCCATACTCCTCCGAAACGGCTTGACCGATTCTTATGAAATTTTGTGTGCATATCGGGCAGGTCTGAGAATCGGCCAACATCTATTTTACATAATAAAATTTAAAAAAAATAGGCGGTACGAAGTTCGCGGGCACAGCTAGTAATATAATAAAATAATACCAGCCTGTTACAGTCCCACTGCAGGGCAAAGGCCTCTTCTCATACAGAGAAGGCACGAGCATTAATCACCACGCTTGCTCAAGGCGGGTTGGCGATATCAGACTTATATTAATTTATAAGTCCAGGTTTCCTCATGATGTTTCCTTCACCGATGGCAGTGATGTCCGAGATAAATTTAGAAAGTACATATGAATTGAAAAAGTCACATCGGTACTTGCCCAGGTTTGAACCCACAACTTCGTATACAAGAGGCGAGGCCTAAACCACTTTGCCATCATGATATTTTAGTAGTAATATAAAAGCAATTAAATCCTATTATCTGGTCCCCCAGGGAAATTAGTTGTCTATACTTACTACATTGAAAGGGAAAAAAGCAAACTTCAATGTTTATTGTCATCATCCACTCAGCTTTAAAAGCGCTCCCCGAAACTTAAATTTGCGTTCTTGATTGACTATATCTAGCCATTACTCGACACAAACAAATAATTACATATTATCTTCTTTCTATAAATAAGTGGCAGTCATAACAGACGGATATTCCTTGTTTTATTTGTTATAGATAAAATCTACATGGAGGGCATTCGATGGCTGACGTGTAATGGATGGCGGATGGCGCGAACTGTCGCCGCCATGTTGGATGGCGAGCGCCCGCGTCGACGACTCATGCCATTGTACGTGGCTTCCGGAAAAGCGCACTCTTTGGGGTCACTGAATGTATGCTTGTTAAGTTTAATTAGATCTCGTACTATTCCCAAATTGAACAATTGGATGATCTTCTGCAACTGCTACGAAGTGCTACGAGACTACGAGGTCTACGTGTCTACGTAGAGCAAAATCTTCGTGAGCATAAAATATTTCAGTTGAGCAATTTTGGTCGTCTATTCTTCTCAGATATTGGCTACTATGTACCTTGTTATGTTTCTGAAACAGATACTAATGGTATGTCGATGGCTAGACAAGCACACCTTCGTGCATAGTATAAGTTATAATGACCACACAGGTCGCTCGCACTGAATTTGTTAGTTTAACAATGGTCCACGCATGTCCACAAAGTATAACGATTTTTGTGCAGCCACCAGCACCAATAAACACGGATCTTTATGGAAAATTAGCGATGCGTAGCGATGGTGTGATTCGCTCACATCGATGCTCTCCCATTGTCGTCCCCCCCTTAATGTGATTTAACTGAATTATGGAGTAGAAATGGCCACAATTTGGTTTTGGCTGTCCAGTGGTTAGCCCGTGCTGTGATCCTAGTGTGTTGGAGACACTTAGCGACCGTGTGTAGCGTAATTGCTTGGACTTTGTGCGTGAAGACCGAAGTGCTACGACTTGTTGCTACGTCTCGTAGAGGGCGCCTTGACGGAAAAGCTCAAGTAAGTTTCCCAGGTCGGCGTAGCGCGTACTTCGTAGACAGTTTTTTGTCTGTATTATATTTTGTGTTTTAGGAATATTTGATTTAGTACTGTATTCCAACGGATTAAATTGCTGCAGTAGGTGGGTACTATGTGGGCCTATAGAAAGCGAAGCAAAATTTGCATTATTTCAAATTTGTATAACACAAATCTAGTTTACAGAAGGCGTGGGTTATTGTTTTTTAGATTGTTGGTGCTGGTGGTAAATAATACCTCTTAGAAATGTCAGCTTGGTTATGATAGAGTTTAAGATATATGTACTCAACCATTAAAATGTATACTGTAATGTATGGTTTAATGATTCTATACTTATTTGTATCTATTAAAAAATAATTTTCAGCAGTCACTACATAAACCAACCACAACTTCCATTTTCAATATTTATATATTCTGTTTGTCAATATGCTTCAAGCCCTTCAGTGATTACATTTATTAATAAAGAGTTTCAATAAAATTCAATAAAACCCATTGCATCAAATACTTTACGAAACAAATAATAACAAAACATGCACACGTAGGGCGGCGCCGGCGCAGTGTTGTGTGACCGTATTATGCAACACCGAGCGTGTCCCGCACGTGCATTGAAAGGAACAGTCGTTATAAATATTTATTTATTTATCTTTAAACACACAACTTTACTGTATATATTTTTACACAGTCAACTCTTGGGTGATGAAATATAAAAAATATACAGTGCCCTGCGGAATCGTCTCTTTGAGACCTTTATTTTTATATTCTACATGATGTCACAAAAAATGTGACTACAATAATCTAATGGCAGCCGCCGTTAAGTTTAATTTTCAAAATCCATAACAGCCTATGTCACTGGGTATCAAGATGATTGTAAATTGTAATAACATAACATCACGCCTATATTTACCGAAGGGTTGGGCAGAGATGCACTTATTACACACACATTTCGCCAGTAATGTAAAAAGTCCCATGTTATATGGGGTCTATTACCTGTAACCGGGTACAAATCCAGACTTCGTGATACTAATGAGAAAATTCCTGTTGGAAAATCAATCCCACCGCCAGACCGGGTAATCGTAACCAGGACCTCACGATCAGCAGTCACGCTTGGGGCCACTAGACCAATGAGGCAGTCAAAAAATACTAAACAATCATAATAATGATATTACCGAAATATTTTATAATGATTTTTTAATATCCATTAATCCGTTAAAGATAAAGGCTAGGCGTTTCAAAGAAACAGACATTCATACATACATACATACACTCAAAAAATAAAAAAATACATGTGTGCAATTCACACGTGGTAGAAGTGAAACCTTCAAAAACTTTGGCTTCAAGATGATGAGACGAATGTAATATTTTGGGAAGAGGATAATTGTAGGTTTCTTGGGTAGGATCATAGTAATACAAAGTATGATAATTATTTTATAAAATTTCCACGACATAAGAAACACATAAATCTTATGAATTTATGTGTCTGTCTCTTTTTACTGTCGCTCTTTCGTTTCATAAAATGTCAAATCACAACGATGCTAAAGAAGTTTTCACTTCAAAAACATAAGCCGCCTTCTGGTTACCCGCAGTGGAATAGTCAACGTTATAACTAGATTTTATTATTAAAACCTTACGCGCCCGTCAAGTCATGCTAGAATCTAAAGATAAATAATTTCCATTAGACAGTACCTTTGACAATTATATTATTACTATGATATCTTCAGTTGTAAACATTATCGACTGTTATATTGTATCTTATGTTATCTTTACAAAAATACTACAAATAGTTAATGGCTGGTAGTGATACTATGATGATAGCGGTCCGTGATGTGAATGATACACGCGTGATCACAAAAGAAGTGGGCTTAGGATTCTACTTTATCTTGCCACTGTTTTATAGTGACAAGATAATGTAAACTTCAATTCACAAGTCACTTAAGGTAGGTAAGGCTTCCTGTACATGACGCCGGAGCCGCAACGGCGCCGGACCAAAGTTTTGTATAAACTAATGAATGTAGCACATTCGCCGTATCGGAACCGTGTTTACACCGCATCGGTGCCGAGTTAAATAGTAAAGCTAAGAATGCTACGATCACAGTTTAGTAAAGCATTTCCCAAAAACTGTCTTGATTTTAATAACTTATGATGTAGACTAAGAAAAAAAACTAAGTATTACTTACGTACCAACTTATTTTATAAACGTATACTGTTAAAAGATAAACAGGTGATAGATAATAATAATAATATAGTAAATAAATAATGCTGGACAATCCACACAGCCTCATCTAGCCCCAAGCTAAGCAGAGCTTGTGTTATAGATAAACAGTGCTTGCAATGCTTTACTGGACTGTGATCGTAGCTTAACTATTTAACACGGCGCGCGGCGGTCCGGCGCCGGTGTGGCTCCGGCGTCATGTACAGGAAGCCTTAAAACTAATATGTAGGTTGACTGTAGGCAAGCATGCGACATCGTCGTCATACAGACACACAGACGCCACAGCTTAGTGCTCCATTTCAGATGCAGAACCCTTAAAACGATTTACCCTTATCCCTGTTCCTTGAGCACAAGGTTCTGGGTGTTTTGTTACTTTTGTTATAATACCAGCCTTATACTGTCCTGCTGCAGGGCAAAGGCTCCTTCTCACATCTCTGTGCTCATACCTTCTCAGGCATGAGCATAAATAACCACGCTCATGGCGGATAGGCGGTTGCAGACTAATATTAATTTATCAGTGTTTCCTCACGATGTTTTCTTCCATTGATGATAGTGATGCCCAAGATAAAATTAAACGCCAGTTTTTCCATGTATTGTGTGGTGTTAGGGATATAGTAATTACGAAAGAATAGGTAATATTATGTAGTAGTATTCTCACAGTTGCAGTCTTTATTTTACTAGGAATAGCTTTTGAACTCGTGTCTGTACATGTACATTGTAAAAGTCACATTTTTAATGCCCAGATTTGAAGCAAAAACGGGAGGCGTAGAAGACTGGGCCATTACGTGAGATGAATATATTATATTTCTTATTATTCCACCGGGCAACCCCTCAAACCAACCCAATGAATCGATTTTTATGTTACCCCCTTCCAAAACTGCCCAAAGTATCTTGATTAAGGTAAACCTGTAAGTGGGTCACCGAATAACTGGGCTGGGGAAGGATTTTAAATCATGGTTTTATATATTGATCCTCTGAAACAGGAATGGTTAAGTGAAATTTCTTTCTTCACTACGTCACATCACAGGAGCTCGTGGCCAAATAAAAAACAGCTGCACGGGTCGATCAAAAGTTAACCTACGCTTGCCGAGTTCAGTATGTGGATGGGTGACCTTTCATTACATATTGAGACTACTCGCTACGCCGTTGGTCTTGGCTAACATTTGTCAATCTCTGGCAGTCGTTACGAATAATTGGCAGCCTGGTTGTCAGATTTTCTGGTTTCTGGCCTCAAAATCTGACAACCAGTCTGCCAAGGAGTATCTATCGTGTTGCCCAGTAACTGGGTAGAGGAGGTCAGATAGGCAGTCGCTCCATTTGAAATACTTGTATTCAGCTGCATCCGCTTAGACTGGGAGCCGACCCCAATATGGTTGGGAAAAGGCTGGGCAGATTACACTACGTTATGAATCACTACGTGATTCTTTTTTTCAACATCTCAAATACCCTAAGAAACACGTGTAATTAAAAATCTATGTCCTTCCATGTTGAGTGTACGTGTTGGCAACAAATCTTACCTACCAACTTATCTAGTTTTATCTGTTGTAGCAACAGATAAAACTCCATTATTATTAGAAAAATATGAGTCGATATAAGTTACCATGGCATTAATTGCAAGAATAGAATACTAAAGTCTAATAACTTTTAAGAGCGACAGAGTGATACAATCGGCAGCCTTATCGCTCAAAGTGATCTCTTGCAGACAACCATAAGATGGACTTGATAGAGAAGGAGAAAAGGTACAAGTTACAATGTCAAGGCCAAGAATGATTTTTTGTTTCATTGTATACAAAGTAGTCTCTCCATTTAAAATACTGGTATTCAGCTGCATCCATTTAGACTGGAAGCCGACCCCAATATCGTTGCGAAAAGGCTTGTCAGATGAGATGATAATGCAGAAACTAAGCAACTAAGTGTAGAATTGTATGAAAATGTTTACACTCGACCGGCTTGTGTGGAATCTTGTTGGTGTATTACTTAACTGGGGTATTATATTGTAATAAAACTAAGAAGTATAACATTATTAGTATGTGATAAAGAGTTATCCATATTCTTCAGCAATGCAAAATTGAGGTTATGGGAAAAGTAGGTATCTACTTATTTAGACGTTTTACTTAGGTTCTTTTGGAAGTAATTGTCAATTCCTATGTTTAGTACATTGTTAATATTGAAATTAAAGTAATGTTTTTTAATACTGTCTTGTTGGTCTAGTGGTCGTAAGCGCTACTGCTGACCATGAGGTCTTGGTTTCGATTCCTATGTCAGGCGTTATTGGGTTTTTCCATCTGGAATTTCTCATTTCGCAGCCCGTGGTCTAGATTTGTGCCCGATTGATGGCAATTGGCTCGCCCCCTATTACATCGGATTTAAACATAACTGGCGAAATGTGACTGTACTATAGGTAAACCTCTGTCTAACCCTCCGGGGATTACAGGCGTGATGTCATGTTAATGTTTTTTCTTAAATATGTTATGGTTAAGATTTGTTCTATGGAAATTTTGTTGCCATACAAACTAGATGGTCACTACGTCCCATAAAAATACCTTTAACATTATCAACATTGTCCAGTTTTTCCGCTAATTAAATAGATGTGTATGCAGAACATATACCGTTTAGCTTTTAATACCAAGGCGTGGCCGACACACGCTCACACACCTGAGGCAAACATAGCATAAGTGCCTATGTACTTAAGTATAGAGACTGAACATAACAGGCAAGACATCTAAGTCTAGCTAGAGTGTTAGCCAGGTCAACAACTGTGCAAGGACAACTGGCTTTGGCCGATGACGTAATAGAAGCCACTAGATTCATACATTTGTATGTGCTTAAAATGCTAGTTTCTGTCATACTGAGTTTTGAGGGAGGTTTAACATTTATTTTAAAATGTAACCTACGATCTGTATTCATTTTTCTCATTAAAAATATACGCAGCTGTATAGAAGCCGGATGAATCGATGGGTTTAGATCTGGAACTCTGGCAAGATTTAAATCTTTGACATTAGTGTCGACAAACTCGTTTGTTCCAATTGAATAATTTATTTTAATTAGACCATTACAAAGCAAAATATATTCTAAGTGCTCCTATCAAAACGTAGTTTCGTAAGGAGGAGAGTGGTATAGGAACTCCATAGTTATGTACTGTTTAAAGTAAATGTTTCACAATATGTTGTCGTACACTAGTTATTTAATTTAAAAAATAGAGACCATTTATTTAAGCTAAAATCTACTATAAAACTATACAATAGGCACAAAGTATTACATACTAAGCATACATATGTACAAATCAATAATTTAATGCATGTACAGTAAAACTGGATCAATTTACTGGTCGTCATGGACTTAATAAATAGAGTCAGGTATCATAATATTTGTATTTAATTATTATGAGAAAAATAAGGTTCCGTCGCTTTTAGTGAAATGTTAACATACGAGTACGTGGCTGACAAAAGATAGCAGTAATAACAAAGCAAACAAAGTAGTGGTAACTAATCAGAAAATATGAAATAAATAACGAAACATAACATAACGAAACGTTTGGTCAACTCTTCACGCGACCAGAGGGCTGGCCTTTTTTTGGCCAAAGAATCAGCATTGCCATTAAACGTGGCAATGCTGCCAGCCTTCTGGGCACTTTTCCCGTTGACAGTGATGCGGATGAATTTTTCGATGCTCTGTGATTATGTTTTTTTTATTTTATTTTTTAATAGTTGTATCATTGTTAAAGAAATAAAACATATCACAACACTAGCAAAATACTTGAAAATCGCACGACTGAAATACAGGCAGATAGCATACACAGTAATGCGGCAGTAATTTTTTGTTTGTTGACAACGTTTTAATGTCATTCTTTTCAGCCTTGAAAGCAGACAAAGAACGGAATTTTTCCCACGAAAAAAATCTGATAGATTCGGTTGTGCCTGGGTGTTCTCCACTTTACAAGTTTTTATGGATACCGAATAAACTATTCCAAAATTTGGGATATGAAGTACAGGAAGCTTGCTCCATGTTGCAAGCCCTTGCATCACAGATTCCCACGCGCCCATCCTAAATCAGCCTAGCCCATCCCAGGCCCTTCAATGGTAGCTCGAACATTTTTCACACCATTCGATTGCGCATGATTGGTTTCCGTGAAAAGTGTACTATTTGATCAATACATTGTGTGCTTTGAATTTGAGGAATCGTTTACGAACAAAACGTTGGACTTTCACTAAAATAGGTTAATTGTTTTGGTATCTATTATATTGCAATGACCAGTTACTACGTGTTTAGGGTAATAGAATGTAATGGGATACATAACATCACCTATATAATTAACTTAGCAAATCTTGCACTAAGTAAGTGTTAGGCATTCGACACGATTTGTCATCGTAGGTACTCCTAGATAGTCCAGCCCTACCATACACTACAATACGACTACGTACTTTTAAATCATAGGCAGTATCTATACCTACCACTTAAATCACTGCTATGGCGTTACCTTACATCAAGGCTATATACAATATAGTTACATGTCCAGGTCCATTATTATTAAAATAGGGGAGTACCTCAAGGCATAGTTTAAGCTATCACACAATTTAAATCAGTGAAATTCGCAAAAACTAAATTTCGCGAAAATGGTACCTGTTGTTTCAAACTCGTGCTCACATGCTAGTGATTCTATCTAAAAACCAGTGACCTTTGTATGATTCAGAAACATACATGAACCTATCGGTAAAAGTACAAAATTGCGCCCGTGTTATTACACGAACAAAAGGCCAAATCTATTCAAAATCCATCGATCCCATTCTGCAAACAGCCAGACAGTGATTTCACGGTAAAGATAACTGTACCAAAATTTGGATGCTACGTCATTTGGCCAATTGGCCTGGCGAGGACATCGGTCGGAACACAATAAACCGGACGCCAGCATCCGCTTTCCATGCGCACAATTTTTTGGAAACACCGAAATTTTCATAGTCCAAACCTTCAGTCTGGCATTGTCATGTAGATTCGAGGTTCATTATGTAGCTAGTACTAACTGGCAGATGGTACCTACACTACCTACATTTGGTACGGATATGTGCTGAGGGCTTGTACTGCGCAGATGTGTGAGAGAAAGCAGCGTCAAGTCTGATGACCGATAAGCACTTGACGCATCGATTTGTGTTTCGTTATTTTTGCGATCTAACAATTTCCGTATTGTTCTTCCGTTGACCTTAACTCCTCTGATATATTGTGCAGCGCTTTAGGTCCTTACTCCACTGTTTTATGACCGTTCTTCGGCCTGGAGAAACATGGATGTTGATGTAACTACTGCGCATTTTAACATCCTGCTTATCTTGTTTTTGCTCAAAACTAATGTATGTGGTATTGTTAACGTTGTTTTCATTCTCATAACACATGAAATTTGTAGTCGCTCATTAATTAACTCTCGATATAGGAAGGAAAATGTGTAGGGAACTGTTGTAATAGTCGTATACCAATTAAATGGAAGCAAAACAGTAGCAGGTATTGATAATGATGTTGTGTTTGCCATGTCTAGACAATTATGTACTTCATTTGTTTACTTAGCTTGTTGCTATGTCTATTTCATAATATTTCTATTCAAAACTGCAATAATGGGAAATAGTAATGAAATGTATATTAAAAAAGTCACTGTTTCCTTTGTTCCGACTAAATGGAAGTCTTTCTTTTTAGGGATTGCCTTGATATCTGCACTCGTGTTGGCAAGCAATATATATAAATTAGCAATTAATAATTAATCATGGTAAAAAGCAACATTCAAAAACCAGTCAATTGCCACGTACAGGGTTCCGTTCTCGAGACGATTACTAATTAGTATTGATTTATTGACTGTTAAAATAATTTTGTGTTTCATATTGTTTCTCAAAGACACTACGAAAAATGAAGTAATTAGTAATAAAGGGGATTGATAGATCTTGTGACTAAGAAGAAACGCGTAACTGCGCTGATTTGTTTTGAATTTCTATTTTATATTGAAACTATGTAGTAGATATCACTAAAATATATGAGAAAAAGTAAGGACCCAGGATTGATCCCTGAAGAACTCCGCACATTAGATTGGCAAGTACGCTTTCAAATTTACCAAATGACGATCTGTTGCCGATTAATCAGACAAAATCCAATCATTTTGTAGTTTGTAGGCTGTTACCCAGTATCTGGGTAGTAGTGATCAGATAGGCAGTCCCTTCATGTAAATAACTGATATTTCGAAATATCAGTATTTTATAGGTACAGTGTACCGCAGCTTGCAGTGGCAAGCTGCGGTACACTGCAAGCTGTCCCGAACATATTTGGGAATAAGCTGAGCAGATAGTAAATATAGTCTATAATTTTTCCGACACTGATGTTCCCCACCCAACACAACCTGTTTTGTGCCCCTTTTGAGATACCTTTTGTCCTTTACAAAAGCCACCTAAAACAGGTCGAACATAAAATTCCCTGTAACACGTACAATTGAAATATTTCGCAACATTTTATATGAATACAATTAATTGCATCTATTTCACGGGTGTGCGCAAAATAACGGTGTCGATGTCAGTATCCATTTCAATATGGATGCCATCGATAAAGCGAGCAGTACTGTTATAGCACAAAGAGGCAAGAGTAGTGATGCATGGGTTTTGTGTATGACTAGTTATAGCCCCACACTTCGTGCTCCGATAGTTGCGAATGTTATAAATAAGCCTGTATTGTTCGAGAACAGTATTGGGTTTATGGTTGTTAGGGCTGTTGATGACCAATCACACTGGTCATACTGGTCCAACTCAGTCATGTTTCCTTACATGACTGAGTTTTATGAGCTCCCGTTGTTCGCAAATTCAGGTGAAATATATGCGATTTGAAATAGAACAGTATACACATTGAAAATAATGAATTGCGACGCTGTTTTACTGACATACAGTACAGACACAAATCTTCTTTCTTCTTCTGTAAGGAAAAAATGTCATAAAATAATGAATTAGTACTTGATGGATAATATTTTAAATCCAAAAGGAGGAAACGTTGAAAGATTGTTGCCATGGAGCATTGTGTGTGTACTACATCTGTTAGAAATCCGTGTCAGATCAATACAAAGTGTTAAATATGGATGCACGCAGAATCAGCTTAAGGCGGTCATATAAATTGCGGTCAGGATCATGGATGTCGGTTGATTTGATGATAATATAAGTTGAAAACATGTTATGATGAAAACATATTGTTTTAGTTGATATATTGAGCAAATGTTTTGTCTTTGTGTCTGGAAATAGCATCATTATGTTATTCTATACATAGGTACTTTGTCTAGATCTCAAACAGTTAAACAGTCTTTGTTGGTATTTAAATTTTTATTTACGTGAAATGTATACTTAACAACGGTTTTTGGGGTAAATGTACCGTAAGGGGTGACTCGATAAGAACTTTACTAATCTTACTTAAAATAGTACGATAGTAGAAAAAAAAAACCTACGAGATAGTATTTGGTATAGCAACACTACTAAGGACATCTAAATCCGCCTTAATTGTTTTGACAACAACAGACTAGAGTAACAAGACACTTCACAGACTCGTTGATCACTCTAACTCTAATCAACATCCAAATAAAATGGGCGCCAGTCTGCACGATTGTCAATACAAATACGTCCGTATGTACCATATACCTATAACAGTATACACAGAAACACCCTATTTACGGACAGAAACATCATAATTTAGATCTATATACACTGCAATCATCATACGCACGGCCCCATGTAGATGACCACCATAATTTCCTATCTGAAGGCCGTAATTATATGGTAAACGATGAAGCTATTGCTCTCGACATAATATTTGTTCTGTCCAACCTTGCTCCCGATTGTCTCATGTGAAGTAATTATCGGTTTACGATCCGATGATCGTTTTCCGAATGGTCAACTGGACCGTATTCGCGAATTCCTTCGGTTAAAGCAAGAATAAGCAAGAATAAGCAAGAATTAAGCTGTTAATTACACTATTACTTCTTGTGGTTGAACACAAATTGTTTAACGTTCATAATAATGGTAGTAGGTACCTAAGTAGATTATTTAAAATAAAAAGTTAAGTTAACGCTAATGACTCGTTTACAAATCTTTAACAGTATCTTTGTCAGTTTTTTCTTTGACAGTAATGACGGAACGTTACATCATATTCCATTCTTAGGCTTAACTGAGATGGTTGTGAGGAATTTTTACTTATTGCTTTATAATACTGGGATACTTACGGGATACCTATGTTGTTTAGATAGCAAGACGGATTTATCTGCAAACAGCACAATAAAACGACGAGTAAATATGTCTTTCATTGGCAGGTTTCCTAAGAAGATGATAATATTCCTAACCGAATTTGATTAACATCACGCCTGTGTTCCTCGAAGGGTTTGACACAGGTGCACTTATGGTAACACCATAATTTCGCCAGTTGTGTTGAAGTCCCATGTAATACGGGGCAATCCTATTGCCATCAACCGGTCACAAAACTAGACTCTAGGCTGGTAATGAGAAAACATATATTGGAAAAAACTCTATAACACTTTGCGCGACCTGAGAATCGAACCCAGGACCTCACGTTCAGCAGTTGCCCAACGATGGATCGATCCAGTGTTGCCCACATCACTGGACCAACGAGATTAGATTGTGTTCAATAAAGGAGCCTTAATTCCTAATACTCAAATAGTTGTAACACTTTTTTTTCATTGACGCAGGTGACCATATGTGTGGTCGGTGACGAGTTGGGACCACAGCGGTAGAAAATGAAGCCCCGGGGGGCGAGTGTCATGCACGCCTTCACTGCACTGACTATGCTCACCATGGCTAATGGTAAGATGAAAAAAATACACTTATCCATACCTTCCTCTTCCGTATATCGTATTAGTTATCAAACACTTGAAATACTCCTGAACAAAAACAATAAACACGGAAGAGTCAATTGATACTTGGGTCAAGACGAGGAATGAAGTAATAACCTACACACACATATTATTAAAAATATGTAACGATTCTTGGAGTAGTAGGGAATGCAACGACGGACAGAGTGTTCTTAGTTCTATAATTAAACTACCCCCTGACATTCTAAGTAGTTGTCAAAGTAAACTATGTACATAATTATGACACAACACAATGTAAAACAAGTTATGTACACGGCTGTTTGAAGACAGAATTAGATAGCATGAGCTCCTTGTTTAAACTCGAGACTAACGGACACATTTTGTTGATTGAAGCGAGCTCTAAAAATAAACCACACTGTCCTCAGCTCAAACGACATGCAACCAAGGAATGGGACGAGTCATGTATGAGCGACTACCGAACCAGCAGCTACATGGATTTGATGATGACGTTGTAAGTATAAAAACAAAGAAACTGCCAAAAATATGGTAATAGGTTTAGGTTTAGAGAAATTTGTTAAAAAAAAAGACACATAAAAGTCACTTACTTAAGAACAATATTACCTTAGACTAAGTTTACTCGTAATTCATCACTACACCAATAATTATTACAACTTAATTTTAATACCCACATCCATCCAATGCATTCAGTGTTAACAGGATCTTGTATTTTAAATACCATATCTTAAATCCAATATCAAGGCTAGCTATTTTAAATCCAATATCAAGGCGAGGCTAGTCGATCATAAGATCGCAAGTAACACGTGTTTATCAAACAACTTCATAGTTTATGTTGATGTTGACAAACAAATCGTAAGCTACACGAATTGAAACAGGGTAAGCATCATTAAGTTTGCATTATTAATTCCTTATTAACATAGGTACGTGAGACGGCGCCACCTTTCCGTGTCTTGGAGAAATGCCAAGACCTATGCTTGCGCGATCGCTCTGGTAACAGCCTCGTTAGGACTTGCAACTCCATAGACTTCCAACCTGGAGCCCGCATAGCTGCCTTTAGCCCTGAACCGGAATATGAGGAGTCTACTTGTTATCTGACGCGAGAACAGGCCGCTCCGGAAGGCATTGGAACTCTCATGATTGTACCGAACAGCGTCCACTTTAATGAGATCTGTCTTACATGTGAGTATCTTAAGCGTTTATCAATTTTTATTTTAATGTCGTTTTTTGTGTCTATCTACACAGTGGTTATTGTCACTATCATTGTTTTAGCAAATCGTCCGGAGCGTGAGTGCCCATCTCGACGGTATGTTTTCGAACGTCACGCTCGCAAACGACTTAAACTTCCACCCTCGGATCTCAAGGAAATCATGGTTGCTAACCGGACGGAATGCGAAGATAAATGCCTGGGAGAGTTTAGCTTTGTTTGCCGTTCTGCCACATTTGACTCTGCTTTGAGAACTTGTTCTCTGAGCAGATTTACTAGAAGAACGCATCCCGAGTTGTTGGAGGATGACCATAATGCTGATTATTTGGAAAATACTTGTTTGAACGGTACGCATATATGAACAGAGTTTCAACATCTACCTAATCAGAGCAGTCTCTAACAACTCCATAACATTTTTGTAGCTGAACGTCGCTGCGATGGGTTGGCAGTTTTCATCAAAGAAGAAAACAAGCGTCTTGGGGGACCATTCGAAGCTGATGTTTTCTCGAACATGACTCTGGATGAATGCCAGGCGATGTGTGTTCGGGCTGAAAAGTAAGTGATAGTTTTGCTACACTTTCTATTGGAGCAAGTTCGTTTATCTCTCATGCATACGATATTTTTTCTAGATATTTCTGTCGCTCGATCGAGCATGACGCTATGACTCGACAGTGCGTTCTCTCTGAAGAAGACTCGGTTTCACAAAAAGACGACGTGACTGTCAGCGCATCTCCCACCCATCACTTCTACGACCTTGTTTGTCTGGACAATCGTGAGTATTATCGTAATCGTTTGTTTGGCTTTGATAACAGCTGTATGTAGTATCTTTATTTAACACGCTTTTTTTTCAAGCGTTCAATGCTTGGCAATTAACATTCTAAAATTCCTGAATTAACGATGCATGAAACCACATTAAGGTTTTTCTCACGATTATGATCAGTCTCTCATCGGGTGACAGCTCGCGGCACGGAGTACCCGGACAACAGTGTGACATCACACCTGTTCTCGCCCGGACGCCGGCCGGACACGGCCTTCCAGAGGTACCGGAACAGCCGGATCACCGGAGAGTTCCACTCGGAGATCACCGGCCGCTCACTCAGCGAGTGTTTGGATGAGTGTTTGAGGCAGACCAGCTTCCAGTGCAGGTAATGTACCAAATCATGTCACTGAGCCGTTCGACCACGATTTCGAAATGCGCATGTCATCGCTTTTCAATTGGCGCCCATATATTTACATAACTTCTCGACCGTAAAAGGCCATTTTGTAACTCTAAATATTGTCCCAACATTCCAACTGTTGACTGTAAAGATAAAATGAAACAAGTAGCACTTACTATGCCTTTGTTATCTGTTCTAAAAACATCAATAACGACAGCTATATCGCCAATAAGCTCCCACATAGTTAAGATAACCAATCACAACAAACTCTGACCTATAAAAACAAAGACATATCTTTTGGGCTTCGGAAAACGAAAAACAGATATTTCTTTTAGGCTTTATGTGTCACAAGTACATGCTGAGATAAGGTGTGACAAGTTCGTTGTCCGATTGCGTGCGTGTGGGCAATTCAAAAACATTCAGCAACATTGAGCATTGTTGTTTGTTGCAGGTCGGCAGTGTACAGCGACCGGGCCAGGACATGCCGACTGAGCAGATACAATCAGAAGGATGGCATGCGACTGCTTTACGATCCCGATTTCGATTATTATGAAAATTTGATGCGTGAGTATCGTTTGGGTTCGCATTGTTCAATTTACGATGCCGAATGATTTGCGATTATATAGGACCATTCTAATGATATAATTTCAGAAGCAACGATAAAGTTTTTATTTTTTGGGTCATGTACCTTAAGTTTATATTCAGAAATATACCCTGGCGTCAACATTCTTATTTTCATGAAAATGACACAACAAATTATGAAAATAGTCTGTCAACATTTACCAAAAAAAGCACCGCAAAGTGCTTTTAAACTAGCAGTTATCTGCGTGGTGATCGTCGATAATCTAGGCCAGTCACAATTGCACATCACATGAGAATGTTTAGACGACACATGACGTATTGCACTTGTAAAAGATTGGAAGGAAGAAACCAATAAACGTATCAGTACAAATTGGGATTAATAGAACTGAGCACAGCGTAGTATGGTTTATTGTTAAGACCTGTTAGGGTTGCCGAGTAGTATGCGGTCGGAGAGGCCATGTACGTATAACCGTGCTACCTATGTATAAGCTGATAATGAGGAAGATAGTGCCAGTGTCCCAATTTTTTTTGTGAAAATGTTTAGTACCTCAGTCAAATCGTCACAATTAACTTGAGTTATTTATTGTTTCTAAATTATTATGCACCTTGTCAAAGGTAGATGTTTTCAGCTCCACTTGTGCTATAAAGGATAAAGGGAATTTTAAATGCTCATTGTAGAAATTCTTTCATCGTCACAATGTGCATTTTTTTTTTCTTTCATTCATCTCAGGTGACATACTTGACAACCTTTAATAGCCAGTCAATTGCCTCAACAACGCAGTTGAGAATCACCCCACATTGACCCTTCTGTGTCTATAGATAGATTTTCTTTATCTACCATATTAGTGTAGACTTCAGGCCAAAAATAAAGTTTATTTAAATTGTTTACTGCAAGTCTTGAGAATGGCGCCAATGTAAGAAATAATATCAAGGGAAGACCCAATTCAATGACAGTACACCTACCCATCAAAAAAATCCTAAATTATTTTATTACGTAAGTTTAACAACTCCAGAGACAGAACGATGACAATTATGGTTTGGGCATTCAGATCAGCTAGTTGCCGGTGAGACCGAAGCTGGGAGTCCTGGGACTGGTTCTCAGGGCAATTGGGGGGGCCGCCCCGCCACTTCCACAGGTTCGATGCATGATAGACAGGAGCGGGGTTGAGTCTCAGTGATTGATGAAAGTTACAGACGGTTTTGTTGTATGTTTGCCAACACACAACAGTTGCAACTGAAGAATGTATTTGCTGACATGATGTTATTTTTTTGTAAACTCAATTTGGTTAAAAAAATTGTTAGATGTCCAGCTTTTTTACTTCGAGAGGACTCGAATGACACAGTTTAGAAGAAAGATGTCTCTATGGAGTTAACAAGAACAGTTGAACGTTTGCATCGAAAACATTAAAGATAATGTGTGCATAAATGACAAGCTTTATTTATTTCTTTAAAACAATACAACTATTAATACATGAAGAAATAAAATAAAGTAAATAATAACAGGGCATCGATAAATTCATCCGCATCACTGTCAACGGGAAAAGTGACAAGGAGGCTGGCAGCATTGCCATTCAACGTGGCAATGCTGCCAGCCTCCTGGGATTCTCTGGCCAAAAAAAAGGCCAGCCCTCTGGTCACGTGAAGAGTCGACCAAACGCTTCGCGATTTCTCTAAAAACTAAATGGGCACACGGACCTATGGCCCTAGTTTTTAACCCAAACGGCTCAAACATATAACTTCCAATTAGGTTGTTGTATTTTCGCCGTTCTGCATATGCAGCAGCCGCACCTGCACAATCCACATATGTATGATATCTAAATGATAAAAAATCACACGTTTCCCTGTAGATACAGGAGGACATTGTCATCGACTCATGAGCTGTGATTATGATTTTAGAACAAAGAGAGTTCAACGTCGAATTGTTGATTCAAGAATCATCTTACCAAACTTGAGTACTGTTTACAAAATATTTGACTGATAACTTTCAACAATCACTGGGGAAGTCAAATGTAGATTGAAGTATGAACAGGGTAGAGTATTGTGTCGTGGGAACGTAGATATGTAGTTTTTGTAGATTATTTTTGTAGTTTTAGACAAAATTGTATGTGAAGTTGTAAATACGGTTTTTAGAAGTGAAGAATCAATAATTATGTAAATAGGTGAACTGCTATGTAGATGTTGTTTTGTTATATCTAGGATTGATTTATTATCAGCATGCTGAACTTGTAAGGTAATCGTAGTTAGTTTTTTATAAACATTAGTTAGCAAGTAGTTAGTAGTAGTATAGATGTTTTTTTTGCATGTTGTATCTACCTACTTTCATTTCAGAAAACTCGTACTGATCTCAGCTTTTGATTTAAGGTGGTAGTAACGGAGGCGACCGGGACCGATACCCGCCAGGCGTAGACCGCTACCCGGACGACGACCGGTACGGAGACGATGACCGGTACAGCGACCGTCGACCGGACCGGTACCCCGACGACCGGTACCCGGCCGGCTCCGACGACCGCTACCCCGACGACCGATACCCATCCGGCGTCGGATCAGACCGCTACCCGTCTGACAGATACCCCCCCGGTGTTTCAGACCGATACCCCTCTGATAGGTATCCACCCGGAAGTGATCGCTATCCATCTGGTATTGATCGGTACCCATCTGGTCCTGACCGATATCCAGCTGGACCCGATCGCTACCCAGTTGGCGTAGACCGATACCCGGCTGGCGCAGACCGATACCCAGTCGGAGTCGATCGATATCCCGCTGCCGTTGATCGATACCCTCAGGCAATAGACCGGTACCCACCTGGGGTTGGTCCAGGACTTGGTCCTGCAGTTGACAGATACCCCTCAGGCAGTGGAAGATATCCCCTCCCCAGTGGTGATCGCTACCCAGTTGACGGCGGACGATACCCAACCTACGACTATCCTACTACTAACGACATTGGAAGATATCCAGTTGACCGATATCCTGTTAGCCGATACCCCATCGACGTTTACCCAGAAAGATTCCCACAAGATAGATACCCAGAAAGATACCCGGTACGAGGCAGTGGGCGATACCCGTCCAGACCGGGGTGGATCCCTAGCCGCTATCCTGAAAGATTCGATCAGGACCGATACCCAGGACCTAACGATTTGGGTCGGTACCCTTATACTCGGTACCCGGTTGGGGTGAACCGAGACCCAGCACCGCTGGGCGGGGACCGATACCCGGATATGTATAACAAATATCCGCCGACCGGATCGTCATATCCTGGTGAGCACTTAACCATTATTGTTCTTGTGTGTAGTTAGAAATGCTAATGAATATTGTTCGAGATAACATGTGTGCCGGGTTTTTACAGCAGGCTACGGACGTGGTGGCTATTACGGACCAGATTACGCAGGACCTGAACGCTTCCCAGACAGAGGGGTCCGACCTGGTACAGACAGGTAAACAAGGAAAAAACATAGTGTGTGTACGCATTATTATTTATATATATAAATAAACTTTACAATCATTCGAATAGATATCCGGTGGAGCCAAGACCAACCTTTGGTATAAGAAGACCTATTGAGAGACCCAATGGATACCGCGGGACGTATCCTCCACCCGGACCTGTAGAACGACCCATAAGTACGAAAAATTTTAAGAAAAATATAAACTGCTAAAATGTAAAGTTCTTCTTATATGTATATTTTTCAAATAAATTACTCATTTCTCTCTTCAAATCTTGATTAGGTGGACCTGTATATGGCGGCGGTGGGCCCTCTTATGGCGGTGGACCTGTATATGAGCCTGATGGTCCTATAGGACCAGTTGGTCCACCAATTAACGGTCTGGGCGGTCCCATAAATGGTCCTGTTGGCGGTTCTATCGGGGGCCCGATCGGTGGTCCAATTGCCGGCAACGGTATTGGTGGACCTCTCGGCAGACCTACAGTAGGACAAAGACCGTGGCAAGGATCGCGATGTGAAGAGGACAGCTTCAGACAAGTGGGCAGACAACGAATGCAAAGGCGATACGTACGACGATTCACTACCGCTCAATCCTTGGCACATTGCCAACGAGAGTGCATAGAGGCCAGAGACTTTATCTGCCGGTCGTTCAACTATCGGTAACTAAACAAGTCATGATGTAACTATGTTAGATATAGCAGCAGTATTACTGACCTGGTTTTTGTTGCCAGGGGCGTGGATGGAGCGTATGCAGGGGAACCTCGCGATAATTGTGAGTTGAGTGATCGAGACACCCGGGAGTTGGACGCTGCCAATCCAGCGCATTTTGATAATACTGCAAACGAATATGATTTCTATGAGCGAGCTCTTGGAAGGATGGCTGATGATTGTTTGGATGGTAAGTAATTATGTTTAAAAGACTTTTATTATATTAATATAATATTGTTTCATACCATCCTTTACAGAATGATACTAGTCTGGTGTCCTGGATGTATTTATATCACACTACAACCAACGACTTACACGTCTGTCCTAGTTTATGCATTCTGAATACCTATTATATTCTTCCAGTGTCCCAAGTATGCAACGAAGATGGCATGGAGTTCACTCTTCGACTCCCCGAAGGGTTCTACGGTCGGATGTATACTTACGGCTTCTATGATCGTTGCTTCTTCCGCGGAAATGGTGGAGTAGTCAATGCATTGCGTATTACTGGAGCACACGGATATCCCGAATGCGGGACACAGCGGGTTTGTACATTTCTTACTTACGTTACGGAACAGGCTAAGTATGTATATTTATTATTATAGTAGGTATTGATGACTATTACCATATCATAATTGAAAATCCGTATCCGAGTATTTCAGGTATAAATAATTCATAACCGATGCATTTTTCTGTATGAATCCACAACGTACAATTTGGCTTAGCAATGTATAAATATTTTTCTCATGAATTTCTCTCATTATTGCATTGGACACGCTTTTAAAAATGACTCATTCCTTTGTAGATTATGATTTAGGTATGTTTCGGAACTGCATGCAAAATATAACCTTACTCAACACTGAAACATAAATTGAAAATTATTGCTTTTTCAGTATGGAGACACGATGACGAACATCGTAGTGGTTCAATTCAGTGACAACGTGCAAACTTCTCGAGACAAGCGCTTCAACCTGACCTGCCTGTTCAGGGGCCCAGCAGAGGCTGTAGTCACTTCCAATTACATCGGCGCCGGGTGAGAATTGTGTTATCGATAACCAATTTGTGTCTATTTGATAATTAGAGATACTGTTTTACATGCCTATGAAGAAGGCCGTAGAAAAATATTAGCACTATTAGAGCGCTTAAATAACTAAAGTGCCCAAGCTATTTTAGGAAAAATCCGTATCAAATAGACACAAATCTCCTGTATTAACATTATAACAGATTTTGCGTGTTTTCATGAGTTCGCTTCTGAAATTTTCCTTTACATTGGCATCAGTTTACTTGAATGTTTATTTCAGAGTTTTTCCTAAACATTTTAAATCTTTTCGCTGAAACATTTTTGTTTTTAGTGGTGGTGTATTTTGGGAGAGTTGTAGAATCATTAATAGTTCTGGGTTTTCCGAAGCGATGTGTTTTTGTTTTTGCCAGATTTTCCTTTATAAATGTTGCAGTTACTGGAATGTAGACATTAACATTATGGTTTATTTAGTTAGCTGAATGTTGGTTTTGAGTGCTGTTATCACTAACAGCTACTAACGGCCGACTTTGAATGAATCTGTCACTTTATTCCAACTTTAAACTTGCCATGTTTTCCCGATAAATTCATTCAAAGTCAGTAACAACAAACAAGAAAGTTTTTCATCGAATCTAACCGTAGTCTCGGGTATAATTTGGTCGACAGGTCTGGCAGTCCAATACCCATTGAATATCTGCCTGAAGAGAGCTCGTTGAACTCCAAAGTACGCTTGATGATCCTGTACCAAGGTAGACCGACCACTACCATCGCTGTTGGGGATCCACTCACGTTCAGACTGGAGGCGCAAGATGGATACAACTATGCAACAGACATATTTGCCACGAATGTGATCGCTAGAGATCCATACTCAGGACGTTCAGTGCAGCTGATTGATCGAGTTGGGTAAGTAGTGGTTTCATTATTTTTAATATTTTCTCGCCTTTGGTCATGAATTTCCAATGCGATGAAAGAATTCTTCAAACGTTCATTGAGATTTGTGCAATTTTTGGGCATGTGTTATTCTTTGCTTAGAAGTCTCTGATACCAATGACTTAGGTCTTGATTTAATTTACTTACATGTTATTAGCGGATAAATTATCCGATTATTTTCATTAATAGAAGTGATAACTGACTCGATGCCTCGTTGGTAAAGTGTTAATGGGCTCATCATCAGGCTATATTAGTCCACTACTGGACATAGCCCTCTCCTAATGAGCGCCATAGCGCCCTGTCTCCAGCTTGCTGAATCCAGCATCTGCCTGCAGTCTTTCGCAGATCGTCATCCTACCTAGTCAGAGGGCGTCCTACACTACGTTTGCCGAGTCCCGGTCTCCACTCAAGAACACGTTTACCCCAGCGGTTGTCGGTTCTTCGCGAGATTTGGCCAGCCCACTGCCACTGTGAATGGGCTGTTGCTGTTCTATTGGAAATTTTCTCAGTCCGGTTTTGTGCCCGGTTGATGGCAAAAGGGTCGCCCCCTATAACATGAGACTTAAACTTAGCTGACAAGGCGATGGGTTTTACTATACAACTCGACCACTGTCGTGTGGCGGGATTTTATTCAACTCTGTCTAAACCTTCGGGGACTACAGCGTAATGTTGTTATGTTGTGTGTGAATATAATATTTTTCGTATGTTCCAGATGCCCTGTTGATCCGGATGTGTTCCCGGAGTTAGACAAAGGTCGTAACGGTGATTCCTTGGAAGCGCGATTCAACGCATTCAAGATACCGGAATCGAACTTCTTAGTTTTCGAAGCTACTGTTCGTACGTGTCGCGATGGATGCCAGCCGGTTAGTACCTACATTACGCAAACGAAGCATAATATATGTTTACCTATTACCACTATCAAGCGTAAAGGTTTGCCGATGAATTGTGTCAATAGGGCATGGGGCGAAGTAATGACTCTTTATTAGAAGAATTTGTTCCAATAAAGGGCTATTGTAATGTTACTTGTATATGCTTTCATATTACTATAAAACTAAGCAACGAACCTGCCTATTTCTCCAAAAGGAAAAGCTAGTTTTAACGAGTAATACGATAATCTGGCCACCACAACTGTACCTACTGACAGAATCGACAAGGTTATAAAATAACTGCTTTTATAACTGTTTTAATTTCAGTAATATCATTGTCGGTACTCGGTAACAAGCAGTATTCATCGCTTTCCGTTTAAAAAAAACCAGTGACGCCATATTATAACTATTAAAGAGGCATTCGTGAGACGCCCGCGAAATTCAATAATTCTTACTTTATTTATGGGAATTATGGCGGTGTTTAATTAACTACGTGTTATATCGATAATTTTCAATTTGTGGCAATTATGATTCAATAAGTTACCTACTAAGTATTAAACCATACCTAATAATTTAAAACCATCAATATACCTAACTCCCAAAATGACAAGACGGTTTAGTGAAAATATGACTTGCAGCAATTTTTTTTTTTTTCATTTAAATTTTCGGAATCACCTTTATTTTATTATAAACGGTATGTAATTTATAACCTACTGTTCGAAAACAATAATTAAATTATGCAGACATGTTTTGCAATTGTTATCTATGAACCTGTACTAGTCTGAACACACGATTTCAATTACGTCAATGCATATAATAAAAATATACTTTATCAGGCTCCATCCAGTTACCGGGTTATCGCGTCTTAAGATAACTGTATCTTGCGATGGTGGGGTCATGCATAACATAGATGCTGTTTATGCAATTTAGCTGCTTCATCTATACCATCTCCTGACCTTTCTGCTTATCTAGTTGTATCACGTGAATAACAAATGGTTATTATACGCTCGTTTTTCAATAGATAGGGTATAAGTAGCTTATACCCTATCTATTGAAAAACGAACGTACTAGAGGTTACCCTAGTTATGTAATGGTAACTGGGAGATTACCGCGATAGACCGCTTCTCTTGAACCGATAGGATATAGCAGATAGGATCGCGATAGGAGAGCGTGGCAAACCCAATGGAAGGTTTTTGATCATGAAGATGGCAATTCAAATTAAGATGTACCAAATCTAAGAAGTTGCTAGTGATTGGTTACTTAATTAAAAAGACCTAGGTAAAGTTTATCATCAGCTTATCTGTTCAGTAGTGCGGATGTTATGACTTATTCGGGAAACAGATTACTGGGTTAGATAACTCATATTTATTTTAGACTTAAATAAGATTAATGTGCCTATCTACACTACCTACCATGTTTTTTTTTTGATTCGGGGTGGAAAATCCTCATGGATGTCCTCCGCCCTGGGGGAGCGAAGGGGTCTGTCAGACTCATACTGACTAAAAACCACCCCGGTGTTCCGTCTCACACCTACGCCGGGGGTCGCGGGAACGTACGATCGTACCTACTAAAATCGATCAACTCAGTGTAGAGACAACCACCCTGTTTAGCACTCTTCCTGAATTAGTCTAATATTAATAATAAATAAAATAAATAATGCTGGACAATCCCCACAGCATCATCTAGCCCAAGCTAAGCAGAGCTTGTGTTATGGGTACTAAATGACTGATATACTTAATACAATAGTAATAATAACTACTACAATACTAATAATTCCGCTGCGCCACATAGGTCGTTAAATTGATCTTTTAACAGAATTAACTCATCTTTATCACACAACATCCCATTGATGTCAACCAACCAATCAAAACGAACAAAGATAAATAAGTACTAAATCTCTCTATTTCCAGGCATACTGTCCAAGTCACACAGGACGATCAGAACCATCGTTTGGCAGACGTAGAAGGGACGTGAACTCCACAATTGGAGCAGAAGGCAACGACACTGCCGAAGCTAAATCCGATGAAGGCAATGACACCAAGACAGAGAAACCAGACGAGAAGAATGCAGGCAATGTGTATAAAGTGTCGTATGAAGAGGCGAAGGTGGACAAATATCTGAAGGATGAGGTCGAGACCCCTAGTCATGTCCGGAAGATGATTGAGGTAATAAATCTGTTTTGTCACTTTATTACGTGACCTGGCATTGTTATAACATACTATATTAAAATGTAAGTCAATGTGAAATAAAATGGAATCGGTAGGATATTATCGCCTTACATTTATGTTTGAAAAAGAAAACGAGATAAAAGAAATTTGGTATCAGACTCTACTCACAGGTCTTATTTTGGCCCAGCTGCAGTGTTCTAAAAACCGGATTTGATATTTTGCATGTACTATATAGCTATCAATTTGATATTGGATAACTATAACAACGATAATAATGTTATTAAGTTGGATTTGTTTCAACCTAAAAATCAAAAAATAAAAAAAAACTCATATTAGTACCTATTTGAATAGGCGCTATCAGTCTTATCTTTTGTTTGAACAACTAGTTTAATAGTAACGACCTTTTATCTAAACACTGTTGATATACCTACATGTAAGACTCTCTGTGGGGGTTAATCACGGTGGGTTGGTACCTACCTAGATACTTACCTAGGTACCCAACATAGCAATATGGAAATTGCATATTAATCAACCTGTATATATATAGATAGCAACCTGTTGTTTGTACCCAATTTGTAAAATACCTGCAACATAAAACTCGTAGTGGAAAAATATTAAGTACCTATGTAAAACAACAAACCTATGATTTTGTCAGAAATGGAATGCACACGAAAAAACTGAATGCATAAAGCATTATTATACTAATATTAGCGGTCTATAATCGCGCTTGAGGTGATTTTTAGTACACATTATATTCAAATGATCCTTCTATGACTACCTATTCGACAGCATATCGGGAGGAATTGATTGTGATGAACTATGGTACGGATTGCCCCTTCCATAGGGTAAAGGGAGAGGGGGCGACGAACTTTGGGTATTCTAAGTTCCTACTAAGGGACTACTCACGCTTATCCAGTTTATGTCCATAGAAAACAACGATGTTGTATGGAGACGCGTACGCAAACGTTCAGCTGAAAGGACGCGTACAAGCGTGGTTCCTATATACAAAAGCTGAATAGCTAGTCCATAATTTGGAAATCTCCAAGATTTTTATCGTTAATAACAAAGCAATTATTTTCTCCAGGTGTTTGACAATCGCAATGAGTTACTCGAAGAGAACGGCGCGAGTGACTCGTCGCCCGTAGTCGCTGCCGCCGGTATCTGCATACCTCCGTATCACTACAGAGCTTTGCTGGTAGCGCTTTGTGTCCTGCTGTCACTGTTGCTGGCTATGCTGACTGCAGCCTTGTATATCTATAGGTAAGTGTAGCGAATGGGAATGATACCTAAGGTAATTTTTTAATCCACACTGGGCCCTGGTAGATTCAGATCCGAGTTTATACGTTGCAAGGGTAGTCAAATGTACATTTTAGTGCGAGTTTTGGTGATGATGACATCAGATTTGAGAAAAGGTGGGTTTTGGATCTCAGATCTTTGAATATCAGATAGTTTAGAGACTCCAATCTGCTGTAGTTTTTTTTTAGACTAACAGCCGATTGGAGTTTGTTTTAACTTCGCCAACCGTGTCATAAGAATAATAATGCGAATGCAACCTTGAGCCTAATTAATTTGTTCCTAATGAAACAGTTAACCAGTCCAAAATGATAAAGAACTGCATGTACACACTTATCTAATCAAGATAATTAGGAGCATCCATATTATTTACGTTAACATCGATTACCCTGACATTTAACTCACATAATAATGAACTCCTACCGTTTATATAACAAGCTTTTCTCGATTAATAAACCCTACCTAATGAAATGCAATGTGACGCAAACCATAATACCGGGCTCTATTTATAAATGCTTATATTTGACGTTTACATGCAACCCATGCAAGGAACACGTGACATGAGCGTGTGGCTTTATTTTATTATTTATAGAACCAAATGAAGGATCTTACACTTTCTGTTTTGTTGAACGTTTTAAAACAGCGATTACTTATACCTAGGTTTTTTGAAGTACCTACCTAATGTCGATTGACTGATACTGCTCGTCTGATACCTAATTGTAACTTCTCAATAGATTAAGTACCTACCTAATAACATCACTCACCTCTCCATAACACTGACACGTGTGTTATTATTATAATTACCAACCCTATTTTGATAACAATTCCTTGTTATTAAACAATTGATTGACCTATATTAATCTTTTCCTTACACAGGCGTTATTGGCGAGTACTGCGCAAAAACATACAGGCATCGTCGCCTGCGCCGGCTTTGCGGCCAGTGACCCCAGGACCTAGACCTACAAGACCATCGCTCTTCTCCGCCTCACATCTGCACAAACCCTTCTCTTTGAGGTAATGAAAAAAGGAGTATTCAAATACATAGGTCGTTATGTATTGTAAATATATATGTCAATTGTACACCACGTTCTACCTGCCTGTATTTTCTCCTCTATCAAGTACATCCATAGGTTGCCTGTTAGAGATCGCTTTTAGCGATAAGGCCGCCCATTGTAACACCCTACGTAGCGCGATGTTATTATTTGTATGCTTTTATGATGCTCAATAAAGAGTAAGAATTCTATTCTTGTCAAGTCTTGGGTTAACATATTCTTCGGTCGCTAACTTAGATTTGTAATCGAAGGTCGCGAATAACAATTAATATCATACCTATAACCTAATACTGAGCTGCAATTTGCAAAAAACCCAAGTTTCGAATTTCGCCCGTGTTTCACAGATAGTAGTTTTGCAAGAGAGAGATTTTTAGTCACTTGAATATATAAAACTTCTAAGAGGTGACATGAAAGGTGGTTATCGTCTAGCCAAAGGTTGGAAGATAAAAGCAATTGCGTCAATCAAAAATCAACAAAGTTATAAAAAGAGTCAATACGAACCAAGTCCAATGAGTATTTATTCATGTTGACGGAAAAGTCTTCGATCACATGATTAACTAGATTAAAATATTTAATTCCTTGAATATTATTCTACTAATTCTTCTCGTTTTTACTTTCTCTGTTTCAGCGGATTGGGAAGAACGTTTGCCGAAGTAGGTGAAGAAGCAGGTTCCTCAGGACGCCTAGCAAGCGCTTTCGACGACGGTAGCGAGCCAATCTACACGGACCCTTCCCTTTTCGAGCGTTCTCGGTCTCTTCGCTCCCTTCATTCTTTGGACATGAAGCCCGACAGACGTGACCACCGCGCGTAACTTCGACAAGTCAACGCATATTAAAGCATCGTTTTACAAATATCTAACTCGAAAATTAATATTAAACATTTTCTTGTATGTATTTAATTTTGTCACCTGATTATTGCAAACACCGTAAGTTCATATAAGTACAAGTTAATCAATCTCGCATGATTGTAAACTTTCGATAATTTGTGAACAGATTTAATTTCGATGGTTAATAATCTATTCGTGTCTAGCTCATAATTTATACACACTTGAACTGGCGACGAATTAGTGCAGTTTTACAAGTTAACCGATTTTTTTCAAATAAAATGTTCTATTCACATTTCTTTGAGAGTTTTTAATGTCGAGTGATTTATTATAAACTTGCAGTTTTCGCAATTATTCAGGAACATATCTCAACTTGCAACAGTCACACAATGTTTTTTATGTCATAAATGCTCAGTTTTACTTATTCCGTCCAATATATTCTGAAGTCTGTTAACATAATTTGTTTTAACATTTTTTAATGTATTAATTTGAAACTTACTGTAAGTTGCTACTAATAAATATTTTACAGTGATTGTTTGTTTAGTTAACCCTTTACTCAATGAAAGAAAACATTATGCAAGGTAGATTATTAGTGTGATCTATATTAATAATATATAATATTGATAGTATTAAAGTGAATGTTTACATATGATAGGGTGCTGGTGTTGGCACACTCATGAGTGGAGAGTCTAAATATTCCATTTCACTAGTGCTGGGCACTGGCTCTACCTGAGTAGTCATCTTTTGCTGCAAGGTCTCATACAACTTGTGCACAGACTCATTGTGCTGTGTACCAGGCTGAAGAGCTTTCATGAGAGTCTGTATTCTTGTTTCTGGTAGTTTGGGGTGTATATACCACAACAATTTTAGTAAATGTCTTGTGACATTGTCCTTAGACAGTCCAGCAAAAAAGAATTCATCAAACAATACAGTACTAAAGTCTTCTCCTTGGAATTCATCAGGTAGTTGTACTAAAAGGGCCACCAGTGCATGTAAGAAGGGGTCTTCATAAGCCCTTCCATCTTTGCAACTACCAAGGATGCTTAATATACGTAGTAGAGCACCCCTGTCCCGTAGTTTAGCTGCATGTAGTGTGTAGTACATTGCTATAACACCACACACTGTACTTTCTCTCATATAAGCCTCACAAGCATCAGGAGGCGGGCCAGAATGTTCAATAGTCGTAATAGCAGATTCTCTCTCATCAGGAGGCAACTTATTATGCAAAGCTCTGACTTGATCATCGACCATTAGTGACATCAGAGCTGGTAAATATTTAGTAACAACTTGACTGTCAAGCTTAGGCTCTTTAAACTCTTGTGAATCAATCATCACCCAAGCACTCAAGCCTAGTGCTAACATTCTTAATAAGAGTATCAATATTGTGTTATCTCTTGGCAGTGCTTCAGTATTTATTAAATGTTGTAGTATTTTAATAGCAGATGTTGCTAAGAAGTTTATTGCATAAGGGTCACATAGTGTCATTGATAGATCACCGAGGACCTGTTCCTGACCTCTTTTAATACTGTCCAAAAATCCTTGCAGTTCTCTTGACCTCTTTATGTCCACATTTCTCTCTCTAATACATGCATCTAAGCACCATGTGAACTTGTGACAAGGGTCTACTGATATAATATCCTGAATTTCCAAGTCATGCAATGCCATCAACAGTTCAGCTCGTAAAGTACAGTAATGCACGTTTCTTGTTCTTAGGAATAATGTACGGAGAAACTGTAATACCATGTCATACAATTTAACACTATTGCCAATCATGTGTGCAAGTTTCTGTACAACAGCCCCTCGTCTTCTAACCTTAGGGGATGGGAAAAAGAATAAGTTGGTGAGATTCTCGTGGTCAAATAATACATTTTCCTTCTCTCTGATATATTGACTGAGTAGGGGTGACACTTCATCACCAAAAAGAGATTGGTTGTCTTGCCATATTTGCCGTTTAACTTCTGTGTCAGTATCATTATATAACTCCCGATCTCTTACTAATACCCTTAAGAATTTGTCATCAATCTGAGGAGTATTTTTTAGTATACTCATGATAACCGGCCTTAGGGCTTTAACTCTGACTACGGGAAAGCTTTTAGCAAGTAGTTCTTTTAGTTTCTTGTCATGCTCCTTACGATCTTTCGTACCAGCCTCATTGATGTGGGCTATCAGTTTATCTCTCAGTTCTTCTAATACTGAAGTATGGAAATCAAGCCGCCGCACTCCATGAAGGTCGAGCAGAGGTAGCATAGGTCTCAGGGAGGGTAATAATATGCCATTTTCTAGTTGAAACTCTTCAATTGCTTTCAATGGATCCGTGCAACTAGTGAGTGCATCACGAAGAAATGTTTGTCCCGCAACCCCAACTTCTTCCAAGCCCGTGCCGGGTAGTTTACTAGATGAAGCCATTTTCTAAATTCACGTTAGTATGCACAAAAACATTGAAATTCAGAATTTTTCACTAATTTCACATTGTTTGATAAACAGTTAGCGGGAACCCAACAACTATAGACATACAAGATAATGTGACAATCAAACGACTTATTTTATTTTATCTGTGGGATACTTTAAAAGGTTTGGACTCATGTCCTTTTGCTCTTTCATCACAAGTAAAGACTCATGATGGGGAGCCCGGTTTGTAAAACATCGATGGTTAGTGAAAGAATCAAATTCAGTAATTTAGTAAGGTTCAGTTCAGTTTAATTCAGTTTTCTTCAAATAAATTTGATTAGAACATTCATGAAAATTAGTTAACATTCTTCATTATCTAATGGAGATTTAACCGAGACTTTCCTTGATTAATTTAACTTGATTGACAACGATCCTAACGTGCTTTGGCCAAGTCGAAAATCAGAAGTTCGTCTCCCGGCGTACTTTGTAAAGCTTGGTGTTGTATTGATTATTTTTCTCCATTTATCAATATAGATTATATTATAATCTATGAATACAGCAAACATACGCGTTTTGTATGCTGTAATGGAATTAGTTTCGTGTTTTATTTCTTTTAAAGCCTATATTTGTTCTTTCTGTCTCCGTGTGTAAAAAAACCAATAAAATTTCAGAGTACAGCGGAAACATACATATTTAAAAAAAAAATTACGTCTATGTTTTAGATTTTCATTATCGACTTTGTTTGAGGCCAAAAATAGACTAAAGCATCCAAGTGTCATCCAAAATAAGTCGGTCAGCAGTGGTCAGTGTTTATCTGCCATTATCTACTCTCGCCTAGATCTATATAGTTTATATCGACGCCAGTTTTGACAGCAATGAAAAAAAACCTCAAATCCAGCGAATATACGAATTAGTCAATTCAACATGGATAAACAAAAAACGTAAGCCAACCAAGTATTCTTGAGTGTCACCATGCAAAGTCATCATCATCATGTCTTATCGGGTCTCTCCTGATCGGCAAGACATGAGCCTTTCAACTACAATAAAAAGTCAAGCATGAAATAACTATTGGGATACATGAATATTTATATTCTTTACCTTTTTGATTAATTTTGAGCCATATGACCCATGCATTACTTCAACTAGCACCCTAATTCACTTTAATTTCAGGTTATTATGTGGAGATGTGAATGGAAATTTCAGAGCTTTGTTTTCCCGCGTTGAATTAATTGTTAAGAAATCAGGACATTTTGATGTCCTTCTGTGTGCGGGAAACTTCTTTGGAGATGACAATTCAGAGCTGGATGCTTATAAAATGGGAACACGGAGAGGTAGGATACCACAGATCGATTATTTTAATATTTTGATTGAGGAACAAGTTTTAATTGTTTATGTTGTTGCAGTACCAGTGACCACATACGTCTTCGGGCCATCTAAACGTGAACATGTTTCTCTATACTGTGAAGAAGGATCTGAGATTGTTCCAAATGTCATCTATATGGGTAAACCTCTCTACTCGTAATAGATTACTTTGAAGTTATTTAGAACCTTTACAATTTGTGGAACATTTTTTTTCTTTTATGTTTTCTAGGGAAAAGAGGAATATTCACAACTAGTGCTGATGTGAAAATAGCTTACCTGACTGGTCTATCAAGGAGGGAGCTTGGGAAGGAGATTCCTAAGTGTACATTTGAGCCGAGTGACTGCAGTGCGGTGAGGGATGCTTGTTTAAGAGGACAGAGCGAGTACAGAGGAGTAGATCTGTTGATAACGACTCTATGGCCTGCTGGGGTACAGGAAGATGAAATTTCAAAGGTATGTTAACCGTCTCAATTTAAATGTTTATTTCTACAGAAATAGGTGGCAAAACATGGTTCTTTTGCCACCATCTTCTTGGTAACTCTCGTAGTACACACATTCACCTGGATAGACTGGTTTTAGGTTGGACAGATTGGACACGTTCCTGGAATGGGTGAAGCCTTTTCCCAGCAGTGGGTTAGCAAATGCTAAAAAAAAAAAACCAATGAGATTTGTATGTTTGTGTTCTGCGAGAATCTAAAAACTGGAACATTTTAATATTAATTACCAGTTAACATTAGTAACATTTCTACCAGTTATATGTTATGTACTTTCTTTTTCAGATAGATATTGAAAAGGAGTACTTATCAGACTTAATGTCCTGGCTTGCAATACATATAAAACCCAGATATCACGTTGTACCATCCCCTGGAAAACATTATGAGAGGCAACCTTACAGGTAATGTCTTGTTTGATCTGTTATTTGTATTATTGGATGGGTGCCCGCAATGTGTGAGAAAATATTACCATCCAATCCCCCACTATTAAGAAAGGCAAGCAACACCTTTGAGTAGGTGTTTTTTCTTTTTGAAAAATGTTTCCCCACACTAGGAATTTCTCCTGTGTCGAGGGTGCGTTTAAAGTCACATACACAAACAGCCAGACCCGGTCAACTACCTGTAGCCCATATTGTACGTCTCAACGCGAAGCGTTGAGTTGTGCTTTACTCTCACTCTTTCAAGGTCAAGCAATTATCTCGGCTTAAATTGCTTTTATCCGATCCTTTTGGACTTTGAGTATTAAATGAGTTGACAAATATCAACAATAACACTTTTTATGACAGTAGATACTTTTAAAAAACACTATTTTTGCTAGATAGTAAATAAAAAACCGTTTTGAAAAACTATTTCAGTGGACGTCGGGTTGTCTGTATGTTCAGATGATGTATGTGGTCACGATATCGCCCAAAAACTTCACTTTTTGAGTCATTTTTTTTTTCATCCGCTTCAGTATCATTCTGAGTAATAGCCTATTGAAAATTACCGTCTAATTCAATCAAGTCATTTTTGTCATAAAATGAGCGTTGAGACGTGCACTTTTGGATTTTCCAAATTTTTTATATTTATTACGTGCAGGAATTGAACCCACGACACCCGGCACAGCAGTCGTTAGCTCAGCCACTGCGCCAACCTTGTCCTTGTTTGGGTACAGATGGGTTATTGAAGTACTTTGCCCTGATCTATGTCGAAATGGTGTATGTATAATGACCCATGGCCTGTTATAGCGGCTGTATCAGTGTAATCAGTCGGAGAGACTGTTTCATGAAGCGGCTGTCCATTTTGGAAAGCAACTCCTTGTCCACACACACAGTTGGTAAGGGAAGTGGCACAATGATCGAGGTCCCATTGCTACCATGCATGATACACTTCCAGCTTTTCATTGAATCTTTGCCTCCAGTACGACACTGTCCTCTGCGCGACTGAAGCCCGAAAGTCTGGCAACCATTCTCATGCTACCCAGTGTCGGGGTTGTGGAGGCCTTTTAGGCAGTTGTATAAATACTGGCATTGAGCCTTTATTCAACTATGTTGGCTTCTTGTCTACCAGACACGAGAAGCCAACAAAGTTAAAAAAAGACTAGTCAGATGATGTAGTTTAGAGAATCCTTTGTATTACAGGAACCTCTCAATGCATCAAGACTACAGGGAAGGAGCAACCAGGTTCATAGCTTTAGCTCCTGTTGGTAATAAAGCAAAAGAGAAATGGATTTATGCTTGCTCCTTGCAACCAATCTCCAAGATGCGCGTTACGGATCAGTTGCAAGGGACTACAGATGAGACAATGTGTCCGTACGACCCGGAACTACTGAAGCAACACCTACCTGGGAAGGTTGTCAAGGTAAAAAACAAAAACTTTTTTTATTCACTATTTGTGCTTTCAAAAACATACTTATTTGTGGTAAAACCATTAATCAGTTACCAAAAATAAGGTATGACTAATATTGCCTGAAACACTAGCCAGTTGTAGGAAAAGGTATTATTATTATTTCCTTAATTTCTTTTCATACACATCAATTATATTTTTAAATATTTCAATACAAAAATTAAAAAAACAAAACCTTTAAGAATATGAAAAATAGTAGCCCATGGGCATTGAATACAGGGTCCAAGGTACCGGTGGTGGTCAGGGCTCTTGAGAAAGGAACTTCCTAACGATACGCGCCGTGTCCAGGAGTACCGCTCTCTGGATCAAGCCCTTGATCCATTATTATTATTATTTTAAATTAATCTTTCGTTATATTTCAGTTCACTGGCAATGGACAGTTCTTTTTCAACATGGAGCCAGAAGATGATCAAGGCAAGAGGAAAAGAAAAGGCAGAGATGACAACCCTGAGCGGAAAAAGAAAGAATTCGATCCAGGTAGTTTGTATTTAAGATGACAATTAAATAACATAATTATGAAAACTGCACTAACTGCCACACATTGATTTTGGACGTTGAAAATATAAAAGTGCGTGCGAGTGCCCTCAGTACTGGATTGGGATCATTCGTTCGTTTCCGGTTGTACTCTTATGGAGTCAGAAAATACCAGTAATAATTTTATTTCAGAATGAATAGTCATAAAATAAAAATGTTTCTAGTTGCCATTAATATTTAATTACATTATTTCACATAATATATACAATTATACCATAAAACTAACTATATACATATTACCAAGAACCAAAAAAAAAAAAAAAAAAGCCAGTCAAAGTATTCCTCCGCATCGCTGTCTTCTGGAAACGTGCCCAAAAGACTGGCAGCATTGCCACGTTGGATGGCAATACTAATTCTTTGGGCAAAGAATGAGCCAGCCCTCTGGTTACGCGAAGTGTCGATCAGACGTCGAGAAATTTTGTTATAAAGGTGACGTGCACTCGGACTCCATGACCCGAGCGTTTCAACCCCAAACGGCTCAAAACTGTAGTTACCAATAAGGTGACAGTATTTGCGCCGTTTGAGGGTCTCAGCACCCGCCGCGGCAGCGCCAGCACAGCCTGCCGTGCTTGAAACATGAGATGGCGCAAGGGTATCGACACAGGTTGCGTCCCACACCAAAGGCCTACCCATCTTCCAAGGCAACAACGTCATGCCGTCTGGTCTCTTACCATCGTCTCGTATCAAGCCGTTAGGTTCTAATACCGCTGGTACGCCGGCGGTACCAAGAGTTCGACGAATAATGTCATTGATGCTGGCGTGCCGTGCTATGCGTCCTGCGCTCCTGTAACAGGACAGGCCATGGTGCCCGAAGCTGTCGGTCGCTTCACCACAGTGACACCGATGCGGAGCAACACAAGGGGTGCCCCTTGTGTTGCTCCGCATGCATTGCTCAAGCGAAGACAAGTAGCGAAAGTTTCTAGTTGTAGTTGTTGTGCAAATTGAACTTCATTTTTTTCATAAGCCATATTTAAAAAAGGAATAAAAACATAGACACATATTTGGAACGTTATACAACCTAAATCTGTAAGTCACGCTTCTATTTCTTTTTTGATTTCAGAAACTTGCTGGTTCTGCCTGTCTTCGCCAAGTGTGGAGAAGCATCTAGTAATAAGCGTCGGTACCCACTGCTACCTAGCGTTAGCTAAGGGACCATTGACTCCTTACCATGTCCTCATCTTACCTATAGCTCATCACCAAGCTAGCACAAGAGTGAGTTGAATATTTAATTCCTTATTTATATTTTTTTTAAATTTAATTAACTAACATGACTTATTGCAGAAACTTCACTTCTGATAGTTTATTTCTAACGTTGTTTGTTCTTTCGGATACATTAAAGAGTTTTGTTTTTACCTGTCTAAGGCTCAGCGCCAAAGCTCCAGAGCCGAGATTTATGCTGACATTTAATAATATAAACTTTATAATAAATTTTAAAACTAACATTTTAAAGTGCAAACGAGACCATGAGTACTCAAGGATGCCAAAATAACAGTTTGATGTATGCATCAATCAATCATGACATTGCACTTTATAGAACTGAAAATAAAGCTTGGTTTTCAATATCTCCTCTAGGTAGGTAGGTACTAGGTTATCGTTCTGCCCTTTGCTAGCTTCAGATCCACTTTATATTAACCTGTAATCTCTGATTTAGATACCAGAAGAAATAATAGATGAAATAAAGAAATTTAAGGAGGCTTTAAAGAGGTTCTACGCATCAATGGACAAGTACGTTGTGTTCTTTGAGCGCAACTATAAGACATCACACATGCAGATACAGTGTGTACCTGTGCCACGCTCTTGCGAGCCGCAGATATTAGAGGTTTTCCAGGTAAGTCTTGTTTCGCATACAAAAGTGAATATGCAAGTGATTTAAAACTTTAATGTTTGAAGATTATATTCTACAAGAGTTAAGTCAAATTGGTTTCGTTTTTAAGAAAGTGCCCTGTGTTTAAGTAATAAAAAGGTTATTTTTTTAAACTTATAAATTAACGAGATTTTGCTCTAACTGCAATATTTTGAGATGAAATGAATTCAACTACATAATGACATGATATAATGATACAGTGTTCTAGCTTAGATATGCAGTCCGAAACAAATGAAAGAACATGTGAAGTAATTTTCCATGTTATTATGTCGCACTGCTAGATCGAAACTAAGGCAACTCAAAATTCGAGATTTTTTGTTAATGCGCAAAAATAATAAATGATCGATGAAAAGTATTGATTCTTAGCCCAGTGAATACACAGTGACAATGTACAACATGTTTACACATCATTTAAAATTTTATTTTATAAGTTCACAACAAAAAAATGGGGAATACGTTTTTTCTTCAATGCACTGTTTTTTCTGTGTAGGCACAGTTTTGATCTGGGTGTGCGATATTAATTGTCTTTAATTATCTTTCAGGACGAAGCCGGTATTAACAGCATACAGATGGAAGTTCTCCCTCCGTACGCGGACTTGCAACAGGTGGCTCTGCCTGGCGCTCCGTACTTCCACGCAGAACTGCCGTCCGGCGACCAAATATACGCGAAGACAAAGCAACACTTCCCGCTGCATTTTGGAAGGTAAATACAGAAGATTTTTTTTAAATTAGGATCCATACATTAGCACTGTAGAAATAATATCCATCATTGCGATAATAGCTTAATAGTATTTTAGTGAATGTGTTTTTTTTTATTGTATTTCAAGTTAAAAGTTTCCTTTTATAGGAACACTGCATGTCATTCTATTCTATAAGCACTCGACCATGGCTTCGCCCAGTTCGTTGCTGTTTGGAACTTTAAATATTATTGTATGGACTTCTTTTTTAAATCGATTTCTAAGGATCCGTATGTTCCCCAAATGCAAAAAATCAGATTTGAGTGGAGTGGTTGCCATGTTGACTGATGGCTTTAATAATCGAGAATACCTTCAAGTCGACTGACCACCAATTTCCTTTCAGGGACGTATTATCTTGTCCACCGATCCTGAACTGCGAGGACAAAGCCGACTGGCGCCTGTGCCAACTATCGCGCCAAGAAGAAGTAGAGCACGTGAAGAACTTCAGGGACAGGTTCCGACCATTTGACTTTACCGCCGATGCAGATAGTGACAGTGATTGACATAAAATGGGCTTGTTAATCTCTTTCCACTCGCTCCAAGTGCCGGCGCGGTGGCCTACACGCGGCTGCTGGTTACTCGGCAGCAAGTGGAAGGATACATGGCCCCAGTTTATTTAAGTACTTTCATACTGACTCATACATAACATACCAAGTTCAATTCGACTGGTCTGGACCCACCGAAATTGGGCTCTGTTTGCGTCACATAAAAATTGTTTAGTGTTCTAAGCAAAACTATAAGAAATGTCTAAACAAACATGTCTATTGCATAGATATGTTTCTAGACAGTGCGAACGCAAATTCAACAGAACAAGTTGGATGATATGTTTCATGGGACAAGTTTTAAAACATTTGCATGTTTAATGTCTTCTGGTGCAATTGCATAGTCAGACGACTAATTTGTACTTTTTTTATTCAGATGCAAAGATAGTTTTAGCTGTTAGACATTTATTTATCTAGGTGTTGATAATTGTTCCCATACTATAAATATAATATCAAGTAGTAGTTTATCAAATAATTTTAATCTTTTAAGCAATATCTCAAGTCTTAAGTGTTTCTAGAGTGCTTCATTAATTGTGCAATTTAGTGTATAAAACTACAAGCTTCTGAATATTAGGCAGGTAAAATAAACAAATCAATTTCAAGTAAATGAATTTTTATTTTCGTTCACATCATACTGTCCTAATAACTCATTTGTTTGCATTATAAAACATATCTGTAACAACATGATTAACTAACCCTTATAATATACTCGTGTATTCATTTATATTAACAAAATGTTTAAAAATGATATGGTACATTGACTAGAATTCAGAATGATTTAAGAGTAAGGTTATGATAACGATTTTTGCTCCTAAACTTGAGATAAATAAACATGTAAGTAAATATAATTAATTATAAACACAATTTAGGATTTTAATGGGCCTTTTGCATCTAAATCTTCAGTTTTTCTGTTAGAAGTTGACCAAAAGCAACAAAAAGTGTATACATTTTCACAATTATGAAATATTTATATTTAAACTCAAAATCTTGATGCAAAGCAAAGAAGATCATAAATGATTGAAACATTAACATTGTTAAGATCATCAACTTCACGATTACTAAAAAAATCTACATTGTATTATTGACTAGCATTAGGTAATTGTGTCTAGATTATATAAAATAGATCTCAATTAAATATAGGGCAGTCTTCGTTGGAATTACTAAAGAGTGTCAACATAAACAATTGTAAATCATTATAAATCCACACAATTCACTTGAAAACATTGTGTTACTCGAATACGAACGCAGTTTGTGTGTTAACACCCGTTTACTATAGCTACAACATGATACAGTTAATAATGTACATACAAATTGCAACTTTCTGCCGTATTCACCAAACTATAGGTAAGTGTATTGTCATGTGTTACTGTTTACTGAGGATTGTATAATACTAACGTTTCATTAATTTACATCGATTATAACGCACGAACTGATGAGTATCGACCGCATTGAACGCTCACACCTGTTGGGCAAAGCGATTTCAATGCGGTCCTCTCTGTATATTATATTACAACAAGGAGTTTTGTATGGTACTTTCCACATCATTGTCAACAGTAAAAGAAGCAAGTATTCTCTAATTGAAAAGCATAGGGAAACAAAATGTTTTAAAAATGTATCGTTATCCAAGCAGTCTCCCAAAAGTGATAGTTTTATAAGCTAAGTCCAGTTGAATTTGTCAATAATTTTAGTCTTACGGTGTCTGTGTAACATTGGCAAATTTGTGTAAATGGTGTACTGTAAACAGTTAATAGGTATATTCTTGCATTCTTAATAGATTATGCGATGATTCACTGTTGGCACTTCAACAAATGCTTATCGTAATCCTAAGATATAAATATTTACTTGAAAATTCATTTACACACTCCAAAACCTTAATGTTATAGACAATGATAAGATTTGCCATTGAAAACATTATTGTTTTCGTAAACTTTACAACAATCAAACAATTCGTATTTAATTAAATATGCGATATAATTACACAATTACATCCGTAACTAGTTTTAAGACTTTTGGTCAATAAGGCATTAAGTTTAAAATATATATTTTTATTTTAATTATTGTTCTCCTTATTTTTTATATTCGATAGTCATTAATGTGTACTTAGCATTAATTACATTAATATTTACACAACGAACAGTGGTTTTAGAACCTACAACTTTAACTGCATTTAAAACCGTTTGTTTTAAAATACTCAGTGTCGGAGTACAAAAAGGATAAATGAGTTTCACTATAATATGTGGCACTAAAGAATAAATATAATTATATTGGCTAAACCTATCTATCTACACATTATTTACATATCTAGAAATATGGAAGTATATGGAGTTTGGCAACCGTTTTGTAAAAATATTACATGCAAATATCAACTAATAAACAGTCGCAACGTTACAAAATGGAAGATGCGTTGATTTACACGAGGTGTAGACAAGTTAGTATCCGCCACATTACCTCGGGGTTTACAATTGTTTCTTTCTTATTTTTAAGTGGTCTAAACTTAATGCGTCTATTCTATGGCAGTGTTGTATTTGTATAGTACCGTTTTATATTTGAAGTATGTACTACAATTTGTATAAAATCCAGTTATTTCAGATTAATTGTGCAGATTTGTCGAATAAAATAACCCGATTGACCATGCCTTATCACCTACTCTCATAGAGTAACAAAACTTACATCCCAAAAAGTATCTATATAGATACAAGACTTTTTGACTCTGAGAATACGTCTCAAAATCATCCATCTTAGTCTTTTCCGTACATTGGCTGTCACTGATGGCGCCACTAGAGTGCGTCCAGCCTCATTGGTCAAAACGTGTGACAGCTTAATTGCTGTCAATTTAACGCGTTTTGATTGGTCGTAGGTACGGCGGCCATCTTTAATAGTGCCGTTCCGTTTGTTCGTTATTTTCAAACGTTTATCTGGAAGGCTTCCCTGGTGACTTTGGGGTCGTGTGCGGTGTGCGCAGGGTGCGCGGGGTGCGGGTGTGGTGGCCGCTTTCGTCGATGATGTCCCTCGCACTCCGTGTCGTCGGAGAACCGAGACGGTGGATGAATGTGCTCGTTGAAAGACGGGTAGTTTGATATACTGCGAAGGGAGCGGTTATATAGGGCAACACTAGATGAAACAACGAATAATTATATTTATTAAAAGAGTAAAATAACATGACAATCTTTTGGGCAAGCGGCCAGTTCTAAATTATATTTTACCAATATTATTATTACCAATGACTTTATCGCTCCAAATGTACTTTTTGAGTATCTTAGACATAACTGATATCAGTGAGGAAACTTGGGCTTGTAATAGTAATGTAAGTCTTAAGCGTTGTGATCATTGCTTGTTCCCTATCTTTATTTATGTTGTAAATATCGTGTAAGTTTTAATGTAGGTTAATAAATTAAAGCAAAATATAATTGATTTTTTTCACCAATTTTCCATTCGACATTAGTGAACCCAATATCATTTTATTACCAACAAAACTCTTAAAAAAATGGGGGTTATATTAGAAGTTTTCAAGTTCAGTCACCCAAATGATAAAAAATAGGATTTCTCAGATTACGATCCAGTTCTTCAGAATATGAGCCTCACTTTTATGCGTGCAACCAGCCTCTGACCAACAAGACTCTGGGGAACAATTGATTATGAATGAATCATTTCCAATTTAAAAAAAACAGACGTGTAAGTATCTATCCATCTATGATTGAAATAATGCTTTATGAATTTCAGAGAATAGGTAGGTAATGCAAGTGCAGTCAACCAAGATGACTCGACTTAAAAACGTTTATTGAATTTTAGTATCTCTTGGATTTTTAAAAACAGCATCGACTACTTAAACTTGCTTTATATATCTTTCTCTGCTACTAAAACTAAAATATAAAAGTAAGTAAACATCATCTACTGCTCACAGTGTCTACAGGTACCTGAAGGTAGTCTCGTCGTTGTGGCTGCTGTAGCCCGACGAGGAGCGCACGTGGCGTTTGCCCAGCGCGCCCGCCTTGCCCTTCCGCGAAGGGAAGGCCTTGCGGACTACGCCGCCTACTGAGTTCTCAGATGATGATGATGATTCTTCGCGCTCTACGCTTGGATCTAAGAGACAGGGTATGTTATTGAAACATGTTATTAGGGTAATGTATCTTGATTTTAGCTCATGATATATCTAATCATCATAAGTTTAGGTAGATTGAAGACCTGGCTGCTAAGCCCAGGTCTTCTGAGCAGCACTGAGAAAATGTGTTGAGTTTTGAGATTGCCAATATCAGTCCTCAGACACAAATAAAACAACTTGATTTCTAAAACATCTATTCTTCTCTGGTCCGAGCAAAAATAACTCTGATGTGTACTGTAGGCAAATAACCAGTCAGTTAGATTGGGTATGTTTTCTAAAAGTGTGTTAATAGGATTAAAATATAGGTACGAGTAGCATTTGTTCAGGGTTTGTTTCGGTTTTGGTTTGTTGTAAGTACGGTATCTTGCAAGTTCAACCACCTTTCCTGAAGGTTTCTTTATTCTGCGATATAATTTATCCTGGAACACGCAGTAGCACCTCGACAAAAAAGGATCTCGCGACCACTAGATGAGACCTCCAGCAGGAGATACCTCCTGCTGGAGGTCTAGGAGCGCCCTCGACACACAAACTAACATGACGTGGGATGCGCGGGGCGCAGGCGCGGCTGCGGCTCGCTGTCGGAGTGCGGCGCGCTGGCGTCGTCGCTGGCGTCGTCTTCGTACTCTGTAATGGGCAGGTGCAGCGTTAGTATCTTCTTCACCTCCGAGTCCGTGGAGCCCAAGTTGTCCGACTCTGCAATGTTAAGACATCAGTCAGGTGGAGGTAAAGGAATGTGGTAGCAGTGAACACGCCACGTATGGGTGCTACGAAAGTGCGTATGAGAATTTTGAACTTTTGATAAAATGACAAAATAATATTCAGCATGATAAAGTGAAACTTTCGTAGGTACCCTGGTATTGTATTCGAACATTTATAGTTAAATTTATGTTTTAAATTTCGTGGCGTAGTTCACAGCAAAGCACATGACATGATAAAAACGTGATAGGTGTATCGAATGGTTACAAATGGAACTGCGTACGACAAACACTAAGGACGGGTCGCCAACACATAGAAGCGGGAACGTTCACACTACGTCATGACAATGAGTGGACTACACACAAACGGAACCGAAAGGTATGTCACAATACATACTGTGTGCATGCTTACCTTTATAAATTACAACACCATTTACGCTCCCAAAGGTTGCATAAAAGGCGATCATTATGTCAAATTACAATTCAATTACTTAAACTTAAATGGGACAAAGTAAACTTAATTAATAGAAGGTGCAATCTACGTAAAATAAAATGTAGCTAACTACGTCATATAAACTCTGTAAGCGGTTATAGGTACTGTGTATGGGGATCATGGAAGGAGGTTCGTACCTTGGCTCTCTGAGTGCGGGTCTCGGAGTCTGTTGCCTTTTCTTCTTACTTTCGTGTATTCTGGCTCTTTGCCCTGTAGCAGAAAATGTATAGGTTTGAATATTTTGTAACAATATCAGGCAGTTACTAAGAAGTTTGAAAAAAAAGTCATGATGACCCAGTGGTTTAGGCCTCGCCTCTTATGCACGAGGTTGTGGGTTCTAACCTGGGCAAGTGTACTTTCTAAGTTTATCTTGGACATCACTGACATTGGTGAAGGAGAACATCGGGAGGAAACCTGGACTTATATAATTAATATAAGTCTGAAATCGCCAACCCGTCTTGAGCAAGCGTGGTGATTAATGCTCATGCCTTCTCTGTATGAGAAGAGGCCTTTGCCCTGCAGTGGGACAGTAATAGGCTGGTACTTCACTTTTGAAAAAAAAGTGGTCTTTTGAGTCTAATAATTATGGTCCTCACAACATTTATCAATCGCATCCACTTGTTATGTTTTTTTTTGTGTCACTGGCCAGGGAGAGGCTAATGTGTTGTCTGTTTTAGTCTTCAGTTAGTAGAAAATGGAGACTACCTTATACTTGTCATTTTGCTTAAGGTCGTGGTACACGAAGGACCCTCTGACGGAGTGGTAAGGACCACTGTACACGTTGCCACTGTAGCTGCTCTCGCTGTAGGCTGTGGGCTTCGTCAGCTGGAACGTCGCGTACGGACAAATGTCTTCTATGTACTCTGCGGAGAACACACTCGTTCGTAAGCGCTTTAAGAAAAACTGCTTTAATGGAAAATGCCGAAACAATAGATAGATACGTTGACTTGAAAGTAATAACTAATAGGGATTTGTCCAATATTTTGCGCTATGAGAAAATGTTTTAACTGCAGATATAAAATACATAAGATCTTGAAAATATTTACTGACTGACAACGCGCAGTCTAAGGCGTTATCTGCACGACCGAGAAATTTACGGCCGTAGCTAACCGTGTCATCAAATTCAATAGAAACTTTACGAACATAAGTCCACATGGTGAAATCATGACGCCTGCGACGTAAGAACAACTCTGTGCCACCTATTTGGCACAAACATGAGTAGGTGGGGTTTTTATTGTATCGAAACTAGCTTCACGAATTACGACATTAGCAAGTGCCGGTAAAAACTTACGAGTATGCCCATGACCATCTTATGTACTCATGTTTGGGCATGTTCGTTTAAACGGACTTTAAGTAATGGACCTAATTCCTTGGTTCTGGAGGACTCTTCAAGCAGAACCCGTAACAGTTCTGCTGTTTGCAGCGTGTGATAAAGTGGTATTGAAAGGAAAATTCGCTTCATCGTTACCATTGGACGCATGTTTGTAGTGGTGCTGCGGCGGCGGGTGCTGCGCCCGCGCCGCCAGGTACTGCTGGTCGCGGTTCACCTTGTTCTGCAGCTGCGCTACCGACGGAGACTCGCCCACTCCGCCCTCCGTCGCCACTGTCTCCGTGGCACCAGCTTCTATGATCAATTAACGGTGAAGAATATTTTTGTGTTGAATTCTATTGTTACAAAAGTGGGGTTTCCAAAAGTATTTCAAGGTTCTTGTGTAAGGTTGGAATTTCTTTGAAAACACCAAGTAAAGTTTTGATGGGCTCCAAATTGTGAGACCATTTTTTCGCAATCGAGATGCTTAAGTCCATGAAAATTGTGGTAAGTTCATCATCATTCAGCCGTAAGACGACCGATGACGTCCCTTAAAGTCGCCACAAGAAGCTGGCCTGTGCTTTAAGCATCCAGCGGCTTCCCGTGACCTTCATCAGATCATCGGACCACCTTGGGTGCCGTGCACACGCTGCGCTAGTTATGTTTGGAGGAAGGGAATAAGTGAAAATGATCTGTAAGTGCAACTACCAAAGCTAGTGTACTGACTGTTCCGGCGCACGAGCAGCACGATGGCCAGCAGCGCGCCCAGCACCAGCAGCGACAGCGCGGCCGGCAGCAGCACGCGCGCGCCGCCCAGCGCCCGCGCGCCGCCCGGCGCCGCGCCCGGCAGCTCGCCCTCCACCACTACGTGCGGGTGAAGCTCTTCATCATCATCATCTCTTATTGCACAAAACCAACTTACATACATGCATAAATGCACTCCCTTTGCTTCATATCCGTTCGTACTTCAAACGTCAAATTATCTCGTTATTATCTAGTAATACGTTTTACGAACGTAATTTAGAGGTGGTGTTTCAATCTAAGTACAAATTGTTGGCGTTTTCGGTTGGTAAACTAATTGCAAGAAATTTCGTGCTAGGGCACTGGTCCTACACGCAAATCGATTCAAACCAAGTTGCTACTTTGAAATCGTAAAAGCTAATTAGAATACAGTTAGCGCCGCTGCCTTGTGTTAATCACTCATTACTTACTGCCACTCAGTGAATGTGTGGTGAAGTTGTAAAGTGCGACGGCATGTCCAGCGTTGTTGTGCGCGGTGATCCGCAGCTGGTAGTGCGTCGCCGGCGTGAGCCCGGGCACGCTGAACACTCTTTCTGTTGCTTGCACGCTGTTTGATACTAGGCGCCACTGTGGAAGAAAATATCTAGTAGAAAAAGTAGCTTCGGCTAAGGTGTAGACTAGGTTTACGATATTCCTCCACAATTTCAATTTCAAAATCACAATTCATTTATTTAAATTAGGCTGAGAATCAGCACTTTTTGAACGTCAAAACGTTTACAAAAGACAGTCCCCCAAAACGCCCACCCTTCACTACTTCCTAGTGTTTTTGCTGGGAAGAAGTGGCGGAACGAACTCACCAGCACACATTTGCTACATACATCAGGTTTCTGGTTTATATCGGTTTACTAAATGGCCTAACCTAACCTAGTGTAAAATCAGACACGAAGATGGCAGAATTACCTATAATTAACTGACTGAAACCTAGCTAGATTAACTTAGACGAGTTACTTATATTAAAAGAACTAAGGTCATTATGGACTAGGAAGACACATATTTTGTTACCGAGATAAGACTACGTGATTAAGAACAGGTATACCACATAACCTCAAAAGAAATTGTGTGATTTCCATAGTTTTTGTATATACTGTTTTTGTTTCTTTCTCTAAAATATATTGAATGCCGTAATACGTTATAAACATACCCATAGAATAACATTATTATGTCAGCATAATTATTTTTTTCTAATCGAAGCGTGTTAGGACGAGGATTTCGTTTGTTGCTTACCTGCGATTGACTTATTTCCCGATATTCTATGACGAAGTATAGAATCCCGCAGCCGCCGTCGCCCCACGAGTCCAGCCACACCGTCACCGTCGTGGTGTTCAAAGTTATCATCTGGGAATGCTTTGGTTTTACTGGAACTGGAATAAATAACTTATGTTGTTACTTCGGTCATACAAATTCAACCCCTTATGGGGTTGAATTTGTATTTTTGTGGTCTTCAAAAGTAAACTTTTTTTGAAAAGCTTTGCCCCTCACTAGAAATTTCTCCTATGTTGTTGGTATGTTTATTTAAACTCACATACACAAACAGCCAAACTCGGAATACCTGTAGGTCATAGAAATATTTGTTCCTTGCGGGAATCGAACCCGCAACACGCAGCCACTGCGCCAACCATGCTACTGCAATTTCCTGCACTGCTAGTCAAACCACAAATTACATCGACAGATCTTATGGCAAAGGATCGTTTTAATAGCAATTAGTGTTCTTTGTCAATTCTGAAATAGTAAGGACCTGTGGTATTTTGAAATGGTAAGATACTGACCTGTGCCCTTGGTGTACGCGTGTACAATGTCGCAAGGCAGGCCGGTACCGATCCTATTGAAAGCAGTGATGTACAACTGGTAGCGGGTACCGCACCATAGGTTCGGCAGCACATGTTCTGACGTGCCCGCTTCTACTTGCAACTCTTCCCAGTCACCATGCTCTCGCTTGTAGTTGATCACGTATCCTAGAAAAGGATGGAGATTTTTTGTAAATAGGTCATTTTTCGTTCTTACAAGCAGACACAAAAAACGACCCATAACTGTGCCCTACTTCTCTACTCTACAATGAAATGTAACATTAAGAACCACTAAGAACATATACGAAATAATGCTCCCTTAGTACTTCTGGTTTTCTGGTCTTCACTGATGTATTAGCCCCATAAAGGTCACCACGGGTTCCAAGCGCACAATAGTAAAACATGTGCTTGGAACACGTGTTGCCTACCATAGGGCTAACGAGCTCCTTTCTATTGGGATCGGTTCTCGCACCAAGTCCTTGACGTTGACCATTGCGAGCAGCCGACATTCCAACCAACCCACCTCCCTCGAGAAACAAACTTCCCAAACTGCTGATGGCATCCGCAAGGACGTTCGGTGATCCCATGGTCTCCGCGCGTATTTCGGTGAAGCCTGTGCACTCGAGGAGCACGTGCGTTACCGTTTCGAGGCACCTTTTCTGCAACCCTGTTATTATGGTGGTTATAGGATATGTTACCTAATATTGGACTGCCACCATCGCCCTGGTCGCTCCATTGAAGATGCAGAGAATCCGCGTATGAGTCCACGACGGCCAGAACAGGTGGTTGTGGAGGCACTTTCACTTCTACGCTGTAGGTGACCTCGTCTCTTCCGTGGACGTTCTCAACAGAACATGTGTAGTTCCCACTGTCCAGGTACTGCGTCATGCTGTGTCAATGGTGTGAAGGGATATAGTGAAAATCATATACAAAATGAGGTGAGTCTAAACAAAGTTTATAGTGAGATAAGATTAGCAAGGACCGTTAGAAGATCCGGAATAAAAGTAAGATAGGTCATCAAGAACATAAAGGGAATAATACTAAGATAGAATGTGTGACATTTACATCAGCTCTTCACGGAGGTAAAGCCAGCTGAAATAGTTACCTGATGATTAAAGATCCGTCAATAGTAACGTTTTTTCTCAGTGTTGACTCCAAGGTAGCTCCATTCATACTCCACGTAGTAGACGGAGTGGGTACACCGACCTTGTTGCATGGCAATGATATATTCTCCTTCCAAGGAGTTACGATGCTACGGCTGAAAGACGTGATCCGAGCTGGCACTGTCAAGAAACGGGCTTTTTTTGAATAGAAGAAAATGAACACCAGTAACCTAATCTGGCGTAGATAAGACAGCATTTACAGGTTTTATACTTTTCTAGAAAAGGAATCATTTCAGTTGCTCTCTCTTAGTCTTTCAGAGTCTCCAGATTACAAAACGTATGTTTCATTTCACACTAGAATATCAAAATTAAATGTAAGTAAAAAGAGAAAAAAAGATGAAGGAAACATGCAGAAAAAGAAAATGCTTAGGAAGTATGATAGATTATAGACTAACCTGATTCAGAAGGTAAAACTGTGACAACACGAGTCGCTTCTCCTTCTCCGAGCCTCGTTGAAGCTGATACCCAGAACTGGTGAGTGGCCCGAGGTGGTGATCGCGATGTCTCGTGGGATAACGTGCTTGGTGACAGCATGCGTTTGTGGGTGCCCTCCTAAAGAAGCATATAAATGCTAATAAGCAACCAGTAAAATTCCAAAATTCAAATCACCTACATCTATCTAGGATGTTGTAACGGGCTTACGGAAGAAATATTACGAAGGCTGGTGTAGAAAATTGCATCCATATCATACAAAGGATTGAAATAAAAATGCAGGCAATGCGAAATAGTGCGAATTAGAAAATGTGGTATTGTAATATCCGCGGAGTCTGTTTCCGGCTGATGGTTGGATGCAGATGAGTAAGAAAGTTGAACGAAGGACTAAAGGGACGGCGTGGCGCTGCATGCGGATGAGTGAAACCTATGGCAAATAAGTTAATCTCGGATGTCTGTGAGTGAAGTTATGCGTATATCTTGCACGAGGGTGAGCAAAATTTTGTGAGGTGTAACTTTAAAAGCAGATTTTAAAATTGTTTATAAAAGAATGACATTTTATACAGTTGTGACAGAAAAAAGTGTGCTACAATGTTCTGGTCATGTGGAGAGAATAAACAAAGGACTATTACCAAAAAGAACTTTAGGGCAAATACGACTTGATGCCCTAGAAGGGTACACTAACCTTATTGGCGGTGTCCTTAAAAAAGTTCAGATGCGTAGAACTCGCAACCGGTTTGCATGTATGAAAAGATGAATGAATGTGGAAGAAGCAAAAGGGGTCTTAGCATGATGAGTTCTGCTGTATTTTCCTAGCTCCGTGTGAGATTAGCATGTAGTAGAAATGTTAATGTATCAGATCAAAATGATTGAAAGCAGCATAGTTTCATGTACAGAAAACCCTATGAATTAGAATAACAGTGTCCGATATTGACCGCTTTGAACGGCTTTAACTTACTCAAATAGATATGGATTAGTCAGGTGTCCCTTTACCAGTGACTTCGCTGCATATGGGTTCAACGTATGTAGATAAGTTTTGAAGAATTGTCCTACTTGAAATTGAGAAAAAGGAAACTTACCTCTCTTCCGTCTTCTATGACGCTCATATATAGGGTGTATCCCACGAGAACACCGTTAGGTGCGGCGGGTGGTAGCCATGACACTAAAATCTTGTTACGCGAAGATACAACTGCTTTGATGTCAGCGGGCGCAGAAGGCACTGTTAGCAAAGAAGTGATTTGTGAAAAGTTTTTTCTCTAAGAGTTGTTCTCTTTTTCGTTTTGAGGACTGTTTTTATATTTTCCAGACTTTCTTGTACTTGATATCAAGGCCTTTCATACTACAAGTACATAATCAAAAACTCTTGGGAACCAAGTTAACAATGTCATAATTGAGATCATTTTTTCTTACCATCTTCCTCAGTTTGGCAATACACTGGAGCAGCCCTGACCCCATCGCCAGCCGCAGTAAACGCACACACCGTTACCGAATAATTCGTGTATCTTCGAAGTCCCGATAACGTTGTGTGCAGCCCCGATATTTGCTTTGTAACCGCTTCTTCGTTCCCTGAAATCGAAGTTACTTCAGGATTCCGAAGTAAAGAAAACTGAACTGAAGTAGAATGTTTGGAATGAACAAGAAGTGGAAAGAATGTGAGTATAGGTATAGTTTTGCAGAAGAAGTAAGTAAATAGGATGCTTACCATACCAATCCGTGACGGGTGCGTATGTTACCCTGTATCCTTGTAAGACGCCGTTGCGTCCTCTAAGTGGTGGAGGCTCCCACGCTACGCGAACTGATTGAGAACTTAGTGCCGTGCATTGCAGAGTTCCTGGAGGCAGGCTTGGAACTGTAATCAAATAAATAAATATTTAGGATTCGGGACATCTATTTAATTGGCTTTTTCACTGATTTTTCACAAACAAACTATCGCTATCGGTGCTATTAAGCAACAATAGTTTCTGAGCTAGAAAAGATGTGATGACTGAAATGTTGGCTAACAGAAATGTATGGAAGATGAATATTTATGATGTGCAGTCTCTAAATACATTAAGATATGAGCAGGAGGATGAATAAGCGTTGCTAGTTGTTTATTTTGAATCTACTCTTCAATAAGATGCTTGACAACTCACCATCTTCCATGGTCGTAGCAGTGGTCGGAGGCGAGGCAGGGCCCGCACCTCTACTATTGTAGGCCTGCACCACCACAGCATACGCGGCGTGTTTCTGTAAGCCTGAGAGCGTGGTCCTCGCGCGGGCAGTACCGGCTCCTTCAACCGTGCGAACCGTGTAGGAGGCCCCGCCGGGACCGCTAGCGCTTAGAACTGTGCTGTTGCTGTTAAGCTGGAAAAGTTATTTTCGGAAGAAATTGATAGTTTAGCTAAATAAATCAAGGCGGCTTAATAGTTCAAGGTATTGTCTGTTAGTCAACTCTGTAATTCTGTGAAGATAAGACGTGATTGTTAAAGAACTTTAGAGAGAAAGAAATATTTGCGAATAAAATGTCTCGTTTGCCGTCATCAGAGCCCGGCTGAGATTCCAGGAAGAGCAAAATTACGAGGGGAAAGCTCTCTTAGGAATTAAAAGTTATTTCTCTTAAACACATTCTGACAGACGACTGAAGAGTGAAAACTCACCTCTTGAAATCCCACGTAGTAACCCAGTATGTTTCCGTTCCACAAGTCTCTTTGTGGTGGTTCCCAACTAACGATGAGTTCTGTGGAACTTTTGGCTTCTACTCTCACATCCAGCGGTGGGCCGCTAGGCACTATATAAACAAACAAATGATATACTCAGTATCTATAGTACCGTACGTAAATATACCGTCGAGAACTTTAAATATTTTATCAGAACAAGAGTGAACCTAAATATAAAATTGAGAGGTGTCAAGGGACACCCGGATGGAACGAAGTTCCTTTCGATTAATTAGTGAAGTAATTGTATTTTTTTTTTTAAGTTATAATAATGATGTATTTTATTTATTAATAATATATGTTATTATTATAACATTGATATAAAAAAAAGTTTTTTTTTTATTATTTATTATGTACAAAAAACCTGCACACTGTTCAATACGAAATAGAAAGACGAAACGAAAATAACTGGCTTGCTTTCTATGAGAGAGGGAGAGTGAGAGACAGACAGAGAAACACGCCGCACGGCTTACAACTATAGCAAAAAGTGTCGTTACAACTTTTGGTCTTAATTTTTTCCGTCGTTCCAATAATTCTCAGTGTTATAACGTGCCCATGACTTTTTGGACTTGAATGATTTCATACCTTCTTCAGTCGTAGTGACTTGTATTAGTTGACTCGGCTCGCTCTGCCCCAGTCGGTTCTCTGCGATTATTCTGAGATGGTACGACGTCGCTGGTTGAAGGTTCTGGACACTTGCTGAGGTTACACTACCGGGAACTATCACTTTCTGAGGAGTGGTTGGCCATGAATCTGTTCAAAACGAATAATGTTTTTAATGGCTGTAGAAAAGGCTATAATGGAGTAGCATTCACTTTTGTCACGAAACCTTTGGTGCCAGAAACTAAGCTGATATTTTGATGTAAAATAAAGATTTATTAACGCTTTTTTGCTGTCCCTAAATAACAAAAATCGACGACAAAAAGCGACATGAAAGAAGAGACTTCGGTAAATAATACGAAAGAGCAAACACATTCACCTGGAGCTTCCTTATATTGTACGATGTAGTTGATGATCGGACTGTTGCCAGCATACGGTTGTGTCCACGATATTTGTATTGAGCGTGACTGTTGGTCTATTATCCGCATGTTTTTAGGCATTTCTGGTACCTGAAATACAAGATGCGGAATCACCATTTCGCTTTGGTTGAAAAAGTCTGTATGTATTCATTTATTGGATCCAACATTCACACGAACAGCTGTCAACAATTTAATGTAGCTTATTCCTACCGTTTCGTCAAAAAATGAGTCGTTCTTACCTCCTGCACAACAAGGTGTATGAGCATTTCGTCCTGTCCGTAAGCGTTGGACGCTCGACACGTCAAGGCCCCGGTGTCCTGTCGATACGTCTGCAGGATGCTCAACTCAGAAACTAAGCCGTCGTCCAACACTTGTTCTCGAATAGTATATCTGGGAAATACGTCTTAGTTCTTCGTATCACAAGTTTTTGTTAAGCATCCTGTTGATATGACAATTTGTATGGTCTTATTGCACAAGTCAAAGTCTCGGAGTAAAATTGTAAAAACAATTGTACACATTTAAAAAAATATTTTTTGTAAATTTTTGAAAACGTGAGCTTAGATTCGGTTCATTTGGACAACTCATATTTCAAATATCTGCTGCTCATGAGAAAATATAGCAATGATCATTATAACCAGCTAATGGCAATTCAATACGACACACACGATAGACGACCGTTGTGGCGCGGCGGGCGAAGGTCCGCCTGCGACGCAAGAGGTTGCGGGTTCGATTCCCACCTTGGGACAAATGTTTGTACGATCTACAAATATTTGTTCCGGGTGTTCTGGGTATTTCCTATGTATAATAAAAAAATATCTATCTATGTAATGTATTGTATTAAGTATATCAGTCATCTAGTACCCATAACACAAGCTCTGCTTAGCTTGGGGCTAGATGATGCTGTGTGGATTGTCCAGCAATATTTATTTATTTATTTATTATAATACTAAGGCTTAACTTAAGTCTCTCCAATCTTATACCATTTAATTTGGTCTTTGGCTACATCCACCATCCACACACACTCATATAACAAAATATCAGTAATAGTTCTACAACTACAATTCACAAATCTAATCAATACACCAAAGTCCCAATTACTGATGTTACCTCTGATCCAAATGATGAGCTATAGTATGATGGTGAGGACTCCGCCAGCTGACCTCTAAGGGGGCATCTCCTGACGCTGCACACTGCAGGTGAGCGGCTTCCCCTGCCGTTACCTGCACGGTCTTACTTTTCATCGGGAACCTGGCTGGTGCTATGGGGGGAGACAGGGTGTTACATGTGGTACCCACATCCAGATAAGTAACAAATTATGAAGATGAGATTTGCTACTCAATGACATCCAAGCTGTTGGTTGAAATTGTGGTTTTTTAACTCAAGACATTTTGCCTTATAACGACGAATTAGATACGCTCACTTTGCATTAAATTACATAAGGGCGAAGGTCCCTTTCCCTGAAAAGTTCCTTATTTAGTGTGCATCTTCCAAGCACTCATACTGAATATGGAGAACGTTGCATGCATTTTGTAAACTAACTGAGGATAAGTGACTTCAAGCTGAGACCTACTTAATTCACTTTAAAAATAAAAATGTATCAGACTAGATTTTCCCCGTGGCTTCGCTCCAGACTGGAACCGTGCATTTATCCGGGATAAAAGTATCTCTAAAATAATCAGTGATAGTGTAGCTTTCTGCCAGTGTAAGTATCTTGGAATCGAATCATATCAGTATTTTCAGAGATTAACTCCTACAAACCAATTAAAATTTTTAGCCATTTATATCTAATATTAGAAATATATATATAAATGTAGATAATATATAGTATAAGCTGATGTAATTTGGGGTAGCATATTCTAAGCATTTTTAAGGTCAAGATTTAGAAATGTAGCCAGTCCAAATAAATTTAGGATATTAGAAATACCAAGCAGGTACACAATCAACTAACCTAATCGGCCTCGATCGTGCTGTGTTTCGGTAACAACATTTTGGGAAAATAAGAATTTGTGAGATAAATGCCAATAGCCTATCTCTAGGCAATACGTCATAATTGTATATAACTACGACAGTTACTGGCGAATCCATCTTGGTTTTTTTTTGCGGCTGCCAATAAATGTGAAATTTAGTCCACATAAAACAGTAAGTAATCGAAGACATTTCAGTAAAAAAATCATATTCAATAAGTATTATAAAACTGGAGCGTTCTTCACCATTTATTTTTGTTAGAAACATCCATATTGTTCCGTTTTTCATATTGGCAAGAAATCAAGAGTTGTGGCTGAGCACAGAGATTGCCTAACCCCACTCTACTCGATATTCCCTTTGAGTGCGGTAGAAGTGAGGAAAAAATATTCCATAAAGGCAGGCTCGTTATATCGTGCTTGTGTAGGCCCAATGTTATTTATTGGCGAGTACCTTGTTTACCAAACCCTCATATTTTTAAGATTTAGGTACCGCTTATTTTAAATATTACCTACTGTCCCATTTACGACGCAATGCAGAAAATCTGTTCATTTTTTTTCTAAGCACGGACGGGAAACCTATTTGTTTAGGTTCAAGTGAACGACGGCAAACTTTGCTCATGTGTAAATCCTGGTGAACCTTGTGTCAAACCGAAATAAACAAGCGGGAAATACGATTACGGCTAGAAGCGGAACTGTTTACAAACTGTTCGCGGACGTGACGGGTTTAGGAGCCGCCGTCCGCCACAATCGAACAAAGTTTCGCTGGTGTTTGTACAATCTACGATTTGCTAACGGTAACATAAATACCCATCTTCGCAGAGCGAGGGTGCTGTGTTTTCACCTCAAAAGGTTTGATTTAAACAATCATAAATAACGGCGGCTCTGTAGGCTTTACGGAGGACGATATTTCATGATATTTGCTTCTCAACAAAAGCCAATATCGGCGAATACAAACACGTACACCGCGGACTTATTCTAGTGGAAGCCAACTGTCTCGTTTTCCAATAAAGAGGAGACGTATTGCGACATACGGTCATTGAGTTTTCTGCTCAGACGCGCCCGAGTCGCGCTGCCGACGTCCAACAATCGAATAAACTACAAATACATCGTGCCCTTTATTGTGTCTACACAACGGATAAGTGGGCGTTCTTTGATTACCACTTACCGGAGGAAAGAAGTTGGTTTAAAAGAGGCTCTGATTATTGCAACCATTTAAAAAGCGGTCGCTTAATACCTTAATAGCGTGTCTAAACTTATATTTCAATTTAGAGAACTGTACCTAACTACCACAGTTCTTATTGCTAATTGAAAAAGTAGCTTTGCAGCCACTTTAAGTTTTCATAAAAGTTAGCAACAGAATGTAAGTCCAACCACCGAACGATCTAAATTAAGTTTAAAAGTACTGACAGCAATTACATCAGAGACCTAGTTAAGTGGTGGGAAAATGGACTTCCTTTAATTTTATGTATAGAATCTTAGATAGATATTATACTGGCAGCTCAGCAATTTCAGCGAGTTATCGGAGGGTCGCCTCGTGGAATTCTATAGAATTAAATAAAGCGACGAAGTATGGTTGGAAGCGATATTTATTGGAGTGCTCCATATTTGATTGTTTTACTTGCGCTTGGAACCCTTTGATCTACGATAGGTCTGGAACATGTACCTACTTATTAATTTAAAGTAAATCCTTCTCTCGTACCTACTGTAATAGTAGATAGGTTGGATTTACTATACCTACCCTCTTACTAAAATTAACATATTTTTTGCTTTTTCTATGCCATTTCGTTACATCCCATACTGCAAAAGACGTAGAATTTTATAAAAAGAAGTTCCAAACCCATTATTTCCGGTTAGGAGACAATGCGTTCTCAACATTTATTTTACTAAGGACAGCTCCATTTCTCCGCAACAAAACAATAATGACGCGAAAGAATTTTCATTTGAGTACGGCCCGGCTTGTCCCGGCGAAACTCATCGCGACGGATCCTCCATCAAGACATTCCACGACTTTTCACAGACCTTCGACAAAAAAGATGCTTCCTTTCTTTTATGCACTGTACGTATAGCTAGGGATATGATCCTCACGGTAAAAAATCTATTTCCTCCGCCAAATTGACTGAACGAATTTTAAAAAGATTGGAATCGGGGATATCTGTGGATCACTCAATTTATCGGTATGGAAATCTTTAATAAGTAAAAAAACGTCAGAGTATTATTGAAGTCTGATATTAAATTTTCGCGTTGGAGTGACTGACAATGGATTATTTTTATTAATTAGGAACGATATAAAGCTGTTTGGCTTGTATGGGCTGGTGTACATAGCTGGTACTTACCGTTGACTTTTAAGAAGATGAGCTTGCTTAACCCAGCGCCTATGTCATTTCTTGCTTCACAAAGATAATGTCCCTCGCTGTCTTTGGCCACTCGCTCGAATACAAGCGAGCCATTCTCCAGGACCCTTGAGCTCCCTTCAAACATGAAGTCTTTGTATTCGCCAGGAGTGTTACCTGTTTGAAATTTGACCCAGTTGTTATGTCAATGTTTCGTGGATAGCTAAAGTGTAGATTGCAGCACTAAACGTGCTTAGACTGTTTTACAAAATTGCTAAACTAGTTTTGGATTAGTAAAGAAAAACAAAGAATTTTTGGATAAAATCTAACACACAAGAAAAAACTAAACAAGATTACACAGTTTTGAACTTACCCACAGCCTTCTTCCACGTGATCGTTGGTTTTGGGTAACCATCAGCTTGACACTGCAAGGTCACATCCTGGCCTGCTGCTACCGCCACATCGTTGGGTTCCAAACGCCATCGAGGTGGTACTGGAGATTCGTGAGTTATAATTTCATTCGTAGCATTTACAAGAGAATTTAAATAGTAGGAAATGTTTTATTACCATTGACTGTTAGCGGTATGGTGAATCGTTCTGACCCAGCAACATTTGAAGCAATACACGTGTAATTCCCGCTGTGCAGCGATGTAACCTGTTCTATCACCAACGAAGCGCTGTATTCATCCATCCTTCGTGTTATGATACCACTAGGCGCGTAAGGCGATGACGTCACTGGCTGCCCATTCTTCTCCCACCGAAATGCGACCGGCAAATCACCCTCCAAGATCTGGCAAGATATGGCTGCTCTCATACCTTCCCGTAATAAATTTGTTAGCGCCGGTATGGGCAAGATTTTTGGCTGAACTGCAAAAAACAAATAACTTGTTAATTTTTGCGTTTTTACGCAAAAATAAAATTCTGGAAATACAGCTCGTTTTTAGTACTAAAGTTTTTGTTGAAGTCGTGTTGTCATTTTCAGTAGTGTTGGACTCGACGTAGTAAGACTGGTAGGACAATATTCGCAAAACGTAGTGGTCAACAAAAATCAATTTATCACCTGAAACTGGTGAGACAGAAAAAGCTAAAAACCTTTTTCGTTCAATCAGCACATCATGTGCCTACCCTGTGAATTAGGCCCGTCCATTATTCACCCAAAGTTATTAAGGTTTCAATTTTAGCGCTCAATTTGGCCACGTAGACACTTAATTTAGTCATTTATTTTTTACGTAGGTTAACTGTTAATTAAAATGAAAATCTTAAAGCCAAGTTCATGCCTTGATTTCGTGGACCTCATTTTGGAGGGTTGCTTGTGAAGTCTCCTTTCACTTTTTTTAATATTTTTTATTTTATTGCCCTATTAACCAGGGAAAGCTGGAAGTTTACGCCCAGTGGATGCCGCGGTAATGGTAAACGTGCTAACTTTAATGAATTACGGATGAGTAACTCCACCCCTCTTGAATTCGTGATTTTATAGCGCATTAAATCTTAGTGAAGGAAATGAGAAAGTTTATGCTCTGATTTCTATTCTTAGTAGTGTAAATGGAGGAGGAGGGCCTCTTGAGAATCAAGGCTTAAGAACAGCATCCATTTACATACGTAGTTTATACAGAAGCAACTGTTTATTCACAAGTACCGTATACCTCAATCTTGTATGCACCTAAGTGACAAGCTTTCACGAGATTTTTAGTGAATTCTGCATACAAACTTTTCCAGCTACTTGAAATGGCAGCAACACTCAATTACCCAATTTGTATCAACTAGTGCTCGGTATCGACAGTTCCCTAACTTAATATTTGCACTTTGGCTTCTGCCGCGGCTGGTGTCGGTGTTAACTGTGTTGACTATCTGCATCTATGTACTTTGGAGTAAACATTCTGCTACGAGTAGCTGTTCAGTGAGTTTGTGATAAAATGAATTCGGACTAATATAGCGCAAGCATTTCCTTACGACGATTTGTCCTCTATTTATCCTACCTTTGTTGAATGCGCAGTCAGGAAATTTGTGGATATATTCAAATCACAATGTGTATTCTTGTATCAGTCCAAAGAAGCGCCATTAATATAGCACGTAGTCAATACATTTACAGTCTGCTAATCAATACATTTTCCTGACTTAACATTTAATGAGATTAAGAGGTAGGGAAGAGTTGGGGTTTTGGCGGTTGTCTTTTGTATTTTTTGAGGTTCGACAAATGTTGATTCCGTTCCTTTTTTTGAAATTTCCCTTTGCAGCGATTTTTCTTTTACTGTTGCTAATGAGATGCAGTCAGGGTTGATAGTAGTACCAGCCTATTACTGTCCTATTGCAGGGCAAAGGCCTCTTCTCATACAGAGAAAGCACGACCATTAATCACCAAGCTTGCTCAAGACGGGTTGGCAATTTCAGACTTATATTGATTATATAAGTCCAGGTTTCCTCACGATGTTTTCCTTCACCGATGTCAGTGATGTCCAAAATAAACTTAGAAAGTACATATGAATTGCAAAACTCACATTGGTACTTGCCAGGCTTGAACCCACAACCTCGTGCACAAGAGGCGAGGCCTAAGCCACTGGGCCATCGTGACATTTCATTCAAGGTTAAACATCAACAAATGATTAACACTTACCTAGTATTTGTACTTCAACGTCTCGTCTCGCAGCATGTCGTTGCCTATTAGCTGCCTGACAGGTGTAGGTGCCTGCATCCTCGCCTCTTTGAGTCTGTTCCACGATCAGAGTGCCGTTTGGAAACACCTTCTGTCTTCTGTTCAGGGGAAGATTTTGGCCATCTGTTGGGCAAAATTTGTTATTTGCAGAATCGTGTAGGACTAAAATTTCATGTAATTCTTTTTTTTTGTATCTTTTCGTAAGGTATCGTAGCAGGCAACTTAGCGAGAAGGTATAATGTTATCCCTTTAGAACACAGTTCTAGCGAAAATGTGATAGATATTTTTATGTTTTATCTCAACAACAAACAGTGTTGTAAATAGTTGTGCGTTCAGACATTCTGAGCACCAATGTAGATCCTAGCTTACTGAAGAAAAATAGGTATGTGTCGTCTTTCCGAGAACGGATAACACGTGTACACACATAGTGAGAAGCAAGATAGCTTATCAGAACTTATTGTTTGTTTTGCGCACAAACTGAACATGTGATACGCAGCCACAGGCGATGCCAAAGCAATTCGTCCGCCTGCTAGCCTTCTGGATCAACGATATTTACCTTTAACACGTAGTATAGGTAGTACTTTTTTATAAATTCAAAGTAAATGTGTTTGACTGCAATTTCAGAGATTGAAATTGACAAGTTTTGACAACCAACTTCCGTTTACCGTCATTACCGCAAAATTTCTGAATGTAATTTAAATTTATAATACTTATAAGAGTTGAACCAATGAGTTGACCAGTTTCAGGGTAATGTAAAGCCTTTCAGTCGGCACTTAATAAGTTTTTGCTTGGATAATTAGTAATCGATATTTATATGAAAGCTAATAAAGGCTATCGATGGATCCCACTCCATCTTGTTGGCGTTGTTTGTAAGGACTTCAGGATTGCATTTGGCGGATTTTTAGTGGATTATTTTTATTTAATTCAAAGATCGAAGAGTTTGAGATATGTACATATACCTACGTCATCCAATTATAGTCGTTAGCTGCTGGATTTAATAGAGTAATCAAATTAATAGTTGCTTGAGTGAATATCTGGCACTCACATTTGTAGATTTGCATTAGGTATACCAAAATATGTATAATAAATCACCCTTCCTATCGAATGCACTAGGGCACTATGTGACCTACGCCTTACTTAGATTCCATTATTAAGGTATTATATTAGGACGACGGATTGTTTGCACTCAACTCTGTCGCACACTTCTAACAAAATTCAGAGTAACATACTCTAATTTCAATTCGTGAAATTTTCTAATTTAAAATAGTCGTGGCAAAAACTCGTCCGGTTTAGCCAACTCGGCCGAAAGTTCCTCTGTGACGTCACCAAATAAAATTTCAACAGTTGCTGGTGGAGTAGCACAAGTTTAGTGAAATGTGCACCGACTTCGGATATGCCCAATTTTAAATATAAATATCGGAATGGTGAACTGGGTCAACGTTTAGCGTTTCTATTTATAGTGCATGCTTTTGAAATATGTAGTGACTGCAGTCTGAATGGACGTGCTTTATGGAGCTTAGATAATACACGACGGCATTGTACGTAAAAAGATTATGTGCTCATGCAACTTGCAAAACTATTATCCTTCTTTTATATTCCTTTGCGACGTTGATAGCGGATATTGTAAAACTGATGCATAAGTAAGAACCTAGAACGTAAATAATAATTTAATACTATAAGACTTATTTAAGCATCACCTGCCTAGCCTTTTCCCAACCATGTTGGGGTCGGCTTCCAGTCTAACCGGATGCAGCTGAATATCAGTATTTTACATGGCCTCCATAACCCAGTGGTTGGGCAATACAATACCCCTTGGTAAGACTGATTATCAAATTTTCGGGCTTCTGACCACGAGTGTCAAAGATCTACAAATGACAGCCGGGACCGGGCTTAATGTGTTTCTGAGGCACGGAGGAGTCTCGATATGTTACAAACGGTCACCTAATCACAAACTGACCTCGGCAAGCGAAGCTTAACCTTCTATAAACCCGTACGGCTGTTTTTATTTAGCCACCAGCACCTCATAACACTTAATCAAGGAAATTTTCAACAAAAAAAATCTTTCTCGGGACCTTAGATGTGGTGCGAAGGACCAAAAGGCCAATTTGAGGTTTTTAATGAAATCAGATGAGTATACTAACCAATAATTTTCCCTGTAATTATTATCATGCAAGTTGATCCAACCCAATCTATGGATAAAGGAAGAAACGCGTATCAATGCAGGTATCAAAGGTCGCAGGTCAGCTTAATGAGACTGCCCACTCTATGAAAAGATAAGGCTCGTTGTTGACAAGGGTCCGAAAAAGGGAAAATTACGAGGGAGTGACCGAAGAGTCTTAATTTGATCTTTTCTAGTGAAACTGGTAAACGAGAGGCGGGTTTACGGGCTTAACAATTTCATTTCAAGTGAAATTCATTGGGATCCTTGTGAGAACCGTCTACACCTACCAACTAGTACCTTCTCAAATGTGTTAGTCTGAGTACTCCCAATTTATTTGGCGTGTTCGTGTTAGATAGGTGCTCAGACATATTATTATTTCAGTCCTCTACATTTAGGTAAAAAAGAAGCCTTATTTATATCTAAATTAAAGTTTTCACCTAGTTTCAGGCTCGTCTACTGAATAAAAAACTAGCCTAAGCCCTCAATTGTAGGGTAATTCTACGTAGAGAAAATACTTTTGTGTTGTGTAGTAAAGGGTACAGACATTTTATTTGCAAACTTTCCTTTGAGATATTACTGCAAGAAATAAACAATATTATTATATTAATTTCCTTGAATAGGTATTCAATTCAACAAGTTAAATATTGTTTAAACTAGTTTAGTGTTTCGCTATCTGAATACTCTGAGCAAAACCACCGAAAGAAACTCGGAGATCACAGTCTTTTTTAAAGTACAGACATTATCTTGGTCTTTGACGCTTGAGTATCTTGGTCGGCTTTTTATTTTATTTTGTTTTTGTAAATATGTATATACCTAGTTAGTTTTATGTCGTTAGTTTTATATTAATACATAAAATTTTAAAATAAATAATTATCTTGGTTAGATTGTGTCTCGGACACTAATCTGCATGGTCCTCAGATTACTGTCCGAGATGGTATTTTGAGGAAAGAACCACATATGAGTGGACCTGCTCAGTCAGTGCAATTTAAATGCACTTGCACTTGCTATGTAGGTGAACAAGCATTGTTAATAATTAGGTTCTCCAAATTTCAAGACGATAGAATAAGCTTCTGAAATGAGAAGCTGTAGCAGTCAGGCAGACAAAGTCACATCATAAACCCCCATTTTAAGATTCTGGTACGGTACCCTAATAACGCTGTTAAAGATAATATTCCGCGTTTATTATTTTAATTTTACTTTTGCAGCATTCAGAGCCCTTTATATCCCATAGACGGCACTTTAAAGTATGAATGAACCTTTTTATAGCATCCTGGTTGGAACTTGGACGGGAAATTAAAATAAGAAATTAAAAAATCCAGAATGCTTTGTTTACTTTTTTTTTTAATTCGTCTGAAAACGGAAATTGCTATAGAATATTAAAAAAAAACAAATATTAATTAATTATTTTGATTGCATTGAAGCTGTACGAATTACATACCCTCACGCCTATGTTCCCCAAGGGGTAAGACAGATGTGTTCTATAGTACTAATATGCTATAGTACTATAATTAAAGGTAAGCCTATTGCAACCGGTACACGTACAGACTTTGAGTTGCTACTGAGATATTGCAGCTGAAAAACCCAATAACACTGCCTGCTCCAGGAAAAAAACCTAGGTCCTCACGCTCAGCAGTAGTGCTAGCAGTCACTAGACCAACGATTCAGTCAGAGTTATTACATATTCTGCCTAATTTCCACATTTCCACTAGGTTCTTATTTAATTTCGCCATCATCTGCCATGCCTTTTCCCAACGATATTTGTCGGGGTCGGCTTCCAGTCTAACCGGATGACCTTAATACCAGTATTTTACATTGAGAAACTACCCGACTAATACTCACACCCAGTTGAGTAGGAAAAACTAAGACTGGTTGTCAGACTTTCGGGCTTTTAACTACCGACTACGTCTACTACCAATATTTGACGACACGGTTGGCGCAGGGGCTGAGCGATTGGCTGCTGCGTTGCGTGTCGCGGGTTCGATCCCCGCGCGGAATAAATATTTGTATGGCCTACAGGTAGTTGTTCCGGGTCTGGCTGTTTGTGTATGTGAGTTTAAGTGTATGTAAACGCACCCACGATACAGGAGAAATTCCTAATGTGGGGCAACGTATAAAAAAAAGAAAAGAAAGAAAAAAATAATAATGTACAAATGACAGTTAGGAGCAACAGCGTAACATGCTTTCCCAAGTACGGAGGGGTCACGATACGTCATAGAGCGAAATTGCATAGTGTAGGTAATCTACTTTTAAAGTTAACTTTCCAAAATATAACTCAATTATTCATCTTTTAAAATATATGTTTTACGTAACTAGGCTAAGCTATATTCACTATAAGTTAGTAAAGTAACAAATAACTGTACGTAAATGTAACTTGTTTGTAGACGCCTTGGGTTGACCTGGTAAGTCTACAAAATGTTAAAACAAATAGAGGGTCACCGATCTACGGACCGACCTTGGCAAGCGTTTCATAACGTTCAATATCGACCCGTGAGGCTATTATTACTTAGCCACTAGCCTCTTTAATGTATTTAATATCCTGCTCCGACATATTCGAAGTTATTGTTTGCCGTTGCTAAGGAAAAAACAAGAGAAAAATAACTTAGAATTTTGTCCTTAATTGGATGTTGCGAAGGTGTCTAGTCTATTAGATTGTGGGACGCAATTTTCTCTGCGCCCGTGATATAACCAGAGAAGATATAACGAACATATTTCCGAGCCGACGTTTTATACAGAGTTCACAAATAAACAACGAAAATATATGGGAGGCGGCGTATTTTTACATTTTTAGCTGGATGGGTCTGTGACCGTGGTGATGGTGCGTTGAACAAGATATCTAGCCACATACCTTAATATATTGGGATTTATGATGCACAATGTGGATCTTTTGTTGACGTTGTTGTTATGTTTGTGGAGCTAAATAAGAGATATAATGATATGTATTCCTATATCCTGTGATGCGGAGTGTTATTATCATTTATTCAATTACAACTGTTGTATTACTACCAAAAATTATAAAAATAAAAAAAGACAATTAAAGCACATATTCAAATTTACAAAATAAAGTAAGTAAAGTAAAATTTGAAGTGAAAGTATAAGTAAAGGAAAGTTTATAATACTTAAACAAATTCCCCTCTCAGTACTTGTGACATACCAATAAAATCTTCGTTCATCCATCAGCAAACATATCGCTTGTTGGATTAGAATCCAAGAGATCATTAAGCGTGTGCTAATTGATGTTGAATTGGGGTTCGCAGGAGTCCAACTTTTGTCAACTTTTCTAATTTAGGCTTAAACCATACCGTTCTGGCCTCACCACTGTCAATCTTTTAGATCATTTTTTAATAACTACATAATGGAATGTATGACGACCGATGTGGCGCGGCGGGCGATGGTCCGCCTGCGATGCAGGAGGTTGCGGGTTCGATTCCCGCCCTGGGACAAATGTTTGTACGATCTACAAAGATTTGTTCTGGGTGTTCTGGGTATTTGCTATGTATAATAAAAATTATCTATCTGTGTAATGTATTGTATTAAGTATATCAGTCATCTAGTACCCATAACACAAGCTCTGCTTAGCTTGGGGCTAGATGATGCTGTGTGGATTGTCCAGCATTATTTATTTATTTATTATTTATTTATGCGACTGAAATTAAAGATATTTTTTAATTATTTACTTTAGAGGTGAAAACAAACCGTTACAAATTGCTTTGTTGATAGGACAAACGACAAAGAGCGGACTTGCCGACCAAGTCCTGTAGAATCGTTATTGCCATATTATTATTTTAATATTAAGTTTTTGTGATGAGGGATTTTGTGTTGGGTCAAAAAACTGCCCTAGTTCGGCGATAATATTGCTAGTTCTAAGGAGTACACAAGGAGATGTGCCAGATAGTCATACGAAGTTAGACCGTTCGATTTTTTACCGTTCTGGTACGATACTTCCACAATCCAATGAACACAAAACAGTTTTGTATGGGAACAACTACATGACGATTCTTTCAAATCCGATATAACGTTTAAGAATCTCAGAAATACTAGTTATAAATTTACTACAAGTATTGATCTAAGTGTTTTGTTAACTACTTTCAATTTAACCCAGATCGGAAACTAATAAAATAAAGTAGAAGAGCCACATTGCTTCTCACAGTTCTCACGTACTCGCGAAGATAATCTAATACTCATAGTTATTTCGTTTCACCTTCAGCCCGTATCTAAGAACCTGTTGCTAAAAGACGTAGGAACGTAGATAGTAGATACCCCTAGTCTCCCCGGGGCCCTAATTCGATACTGTTTGACTAAAGTGTCGTTCCTTTCGTCGTAAATGTCCTGTTTTATTTAGGAGACATTGAAGACCTATTTTTTGTTCAAAGATCATGTCGATAAATAATGTTCTGAGCTTTGTGTCTGAGTAACATTTATTTGGAATGAATTATTGATCTGATGCGTATGAATTGCTTTGGGTTTTGTGTTGCGTTTGGTTTTTGAATGTTATTGGTTTGTTATTGAGTAATGTGGTGAACTTCGGCAACCAGGTCACGAACAGTGCTAATAGTAATCAGTCAATATAATTATGTTTAAAGAAATGGTATTTTTGATTCCAAATCAATTCTTTGTTGCTTGTTGTGATGTTTTCTTCTTATTTTCTTAACAAGGTGAACGCCAAGTGACCGACAAACAATACATTTTCTATTGTGTCTCGTTGTTTGTCAGTTAAGGTGCTAAACAGGTACGCAAGGTTTGAGCTGAAAAGAGCTTGGCTTCAAGACCCAAGCATAATGCTGACTTAAAAGTGTCCTATGATGTGGAGACACAAAGCACTGAAAGGTTTAGAAATCCCCTAAAGGGTATCGATAGGCAATATTTTAAGCTGATAGATAAATAACATGAGTGAAAACTTCAAGGTAATGATTAATGGATTAGCGTGATTGCGATTGTTAGTACCTAAGTGTAGGTATAAGCTAGAAATTTGATTGAACAATTCTGACTTGCGAACATTTACCTAAAAAAGTTTTGGTTAAAGCCTTGATTCGGTGAAATTGATTTATTAGATTTCATCGCAGCCCTGGTTTTTCTGAAAAGATTTTTGTGTTCAATTTGATTTAAGAAATATTTTGTGGTAATTTGACATTTTGATATGAAATAAGAATATTCTCTAATAAAATTCACGAAGCCTATTTTTTTGGCAAATAATAAATCATTCGACATTCCTACCAAGATTTCTAGAAAGCTACCAGACATTGACGTAGAATGTGAGATATTAATAATGACTAGGTACTAAATGAAAATAAATTGTAACTTATTTCGTAGTGCTATGTTAACGAGATACAATATGGTAAGTACCTAAAGCCTTATGACGGTTGAAAACGACGCCTAACAAATCTAAGAGTGTCTTGTTCTTCTCATCATTGTGATTTTTTTGTACTGGATTTACGGAGATATTGAAGGCCAAAGTTTTATCTTTTTTTTTGGTTTTTTGTTAGCGATTTGTGTCTAAACGGCCCGTTTTCGCTAACATCGGACGACACAGAAATGAATAAATATACAGAATTTGACCTCTTGGAATTCAATAAAAAGTCGATTTCATTTCTTTTGGCGGAACCCTAATTCGTTGTCTAAAATAATAAATAATAAAATAATAAAAATAATATATAGCTTTATAATTATAATTCTTTTACATTGTAGACATTTCAATTTTATTTATTTGTATGTAAATCTATAAAGATTGATTTTGGTGTTTCCCAGTATAAGCCAAAATGGGCATTAGTGTGTTCACATTCTGTAGATGACGACTTCGTTATGGGATTTTTAACATTTTAGAAATAGAACATAAACAAGAAAATGATTGTGTGTTGCCAGTCACTGTTAAACAATCTAAAGTACCTGACATTAGAATATATAGGTGTTCGTAAATAAATACTTACTATTTACTGAGAAAAAATATAAGAGAAAATAAAATCATTTTCACAGAAGTCCCGGGGCGACAATTCAATTTCTGTACGTGAGGCTCCGACAAAAATTATGTCAATTTCTTATCATTAGCGTGGTCAGGGCTGCCACCTTTTTGTAAGTAACAATTTACCCAAGTGCAGATCTTGATGATCAGTATGTGACAAAACTCACAAAACTTCACTCTAATGGCTCAATGGCGGTTTGCATGGTACATGCTAAAATAACTACGCACGACATTTGCAAATCAATTATAATTTTACCAAGATTTATGTTAAGTATAGCAGCTGTGTTTAGTTAAATTTCGTGTGGAACGTGTTTTCACAATTTTATATTCAACTACATATATGGTTTTTACTCCGGCCAGAAGCTAAGCATTGACATTCAATGTGGTAATGCCGTCAGTACCCAGAAGACTGACGGCATTACTGACTGGTAAAGACCAGTCGACAGCGGTAAGGACAAATTTTTCGACGCCTTGGTATAATGTACGGTTAGGTTTATTATGTTAGGATAGTTCGTTGCTTTTTTACATTAAATTTATTTTAAGTGTACATAAAACTACATATTCAACAACACCAAACTTTACTATTTCCTTTCAATCATGAACTATTAGTAGAATTTTGTGTTATTTATGAATTCTGATAAAAGTTTATTCGCTTTCTTCATTTATAAGACTTAAAATAAATTTTAATTTTATATGTACTGGATACATATAAAAAAATCCCATAAAAAATATAAAATAAGTTATAAAACTATTTCAACCGCACAACCCTACCAAATATTGTATCATTAAGACACTGGAAATAAGACTTTTATAAGTTCAATGTCTTTTTATTATTTTCATTTTCCATATTAATGTTCTTGAGGGAAACATTAGCTTCATAAATAATTATTACGTGCTTACTGTAATAGGTAGGTAGGTACTTATTATTCTGAAGCAATTATTTTATTTTCCGTTTTTCTTTTCACTGTAACCTAAGAATTTAACGACCATCAAAGGACCTTTTGTGTAAACCGCACAATATTATACACGTGTGCTTCAAGAGTCGGGTAAATAATAATATTAGGTTCGAAATTGTTGATGAACTCTCTTCAACATTTTTCTGTGTGTCAGCATAGTAAACATCAACGATTGGATAGTAAAGAAGAACGTTCCCTCGTAAAACGCATTGAGATAAACAGCGAACAGTATCAAATAAGGAAATAGCAGCAGTACAGTAAATAAAGCGCATCATCATCAAAATGCGATGTCTCACGAATGAGATCGGGAGTGGTGCCAGAACCCGCGTTAAGCCAGCGACTCTTGGCAAATGTTTGCGGAAAGCATGTTATACTCAGCCTGAATAACCTAATCAATTCCCCTTTCATATCTAATGGGCTAGATTTCCTGCTACATCGTAATAAGGAGTTATGAGGTAATAGGGATGTGTCCTAGGTAAAAATTTATTAAGTCTATTTAGCCCGTAAGTTAGATTGCCAAAAAATATTGGACACATATTTTTTGCTTACTCAAATCGATAAAAAGTGACAATGATATAGCACAAAGTTCAAAGCTTTTTTTCGTTCAAGCTTAAAGTTCAGGAGAAGGGGCTTGTGACGTCACTGTTACGTTAAAAGTGTAGCACAGCGTGATGTCAAGCGCAATTTCAATGCACTATATCGTCGTCATTTTTGGTTTACGTGACAAAAGAAAAAATACGTGTCCAGTATTTTTGAGTAATCCAACTTTCGGACCAATCAGAATTTTTATGGACCTATTGTATTCATATGCCGTAGATTGTCGGTCTATTCTGTTCTGCATCAGTACCTGGATCTCGTAGAAAATATACAAAGCTACAAAGCTCTCTCTTTTTTTTTGTCGCCCGTGACCTTCAAAAACTACCCCCGGTCACTTTTGATCACCTGGATGCTACGCGGATTTTGAAGGATCTTATTATACTTAAACACGAGATCGACACTATTAAGGAAACATATACACAGGTGGACCAGTTCACGAGGCTACAAAATGAAGTTATTAATCTACAGCGAACATCGATAGTTAATAATTTCGATCGGGACAATTTTGTCAACAAAAAACGAGGTACAAATCGCATGTTAGATAGCTCAGAATTTAATTGCGAAAGTGGTCCCTCAGGTATTATTCATATTACACATGAGCCGGTGAGCGATATCAGTCATCCCACCGGTATTGATAAGGAGGTAGATGAAAGTACTCGGGCGCAGCATTCTCTGTCCCTGTCACACGCGCGCACGCTGCCGCTACCTGGTGGCGACGATCTCTCTGTCGCACACAGCTCAGATGTTTCGCGAGCTGCGGTACTCGCCGAAAAACAAATGCTAAGTGCCTCGGCTAGCGCGGTGACTAATACTACTGATACATCGGTATGTACACGCGCAGCAAACAATCAGCTGATTCGAGCGCCCCATTCGCAGAGCGCCTCACTTACGCAGAACGCAGACGATGAGTGGCATGTTGTACAAAGAAAAAGGTACAGGAATCGATTTATAGGTAAAAAAGGAACTTGCACCGAAATGGAAAGTTTTAAGGCTGCAAATATCAGTGTCCCACTATTTATAAATAATGTACATAAGGAAACCTGCGAAAAACATATAGTTGACTACATAAAGAACAAAACGAACGTTGAAATCACACTACAGAGGATCGAACCCAAGCAACAAAAACAATATAACTCATATAAAATGTTCGTTCCAAGGGAGAAACTAAGTTTGTTTTTGGATTGTAGTTTATGGCCTGATGGTATAACCTTCCGCCGTTTCGTAGATTTTTACAGGCGAGATTTAGACAGACGCAAGAAATCTGAAAGTAGTGCAAAAATAAATCTAAATGGGTAGTACAACTAACAATGACAGTTTAAAACTCATCAGCTTCAATTGTAAGTCTTTTAAAAGATCTTCTGAGTGTGTAAGACGGCTTTGCCAATCCGCTGATATTATTGCACTGCAGGAGACTTGGCTCTTGCCACACGAGATACCCGAACTCGGTAAAATAAACAATGACTTTGGATTCTGCGGTAAGTCTGCAGTGGATCTTACAAGCGGCATACTGCGCGGGCGGCCGTACGGCGGCGTAGCGCTTCTATGGAGAAACAGTAAGTGTCATTATGTGTCTGTGATTCCGTGTGAAAGTGACCGAATAAGTGCAATTAAGGTGCGTGTAATGGAACGATTAATACTCGTTTTTTCTATATACATGCCTACTGACTCCTCTGACAATCTTGTGGAATTTGTTCAATGTTTAGGTGAAATAACGTCAATAGTTGAGAGTAACAATATTGAAAATGTATTCATCTTGGGGGATTTTAACGCTCATCCGGGGGAATTGTTTGGCAATGAACTCCAAAATTTTTGTAATGAACAAAACTGGACATGTGTCGACCTAGAGATGTTGGGATCGCGTTCAAATACCTACACTTTTGTGAGTGAAGCGCACGGCTGCCGCAGGTGGTTAGATCACTGTGTGGTTACTGATGCTGCATTAAAATCGGTTTCTTCTGTTAGTATATGTTACGACATTTTCTGGTCTGATCACTACCCAGTAGAAATTCAATGTAATCTTAAATCAGTTTGTAAAACTATTAAGTCACCGTTCATCCAAACAAACAAAGTTCTATGGGGAGACAGAGATTTAAGCCAAATTGAAATGTATACCAAATGTTGTAACGAGAAACTACGGGAATTAGGTTTCCCTCTTGAATTCCAACATTGTGGTGATAGCATGTGTGATCATAGTGGTAAAGACCACTTGTCAGCGATAGACGCGCTTTATGGTGACATTGTACAATCGTTACGTGAGGCAGCTGTTGACAGCTATATAGGTCGTGAGAGTTGCGGACGGCATCGCGGCCGGCATATTGTCGGCTGGAACAAGTATGTTCGTGACGCTCACAGGGATGCTAGGCAGAAGTTCTTAACCTGGGTGAGTTATGGTCGACCTAACAGTGGTAACGTTTATAGTGAAATGTATGAATCTAGAAAAAAATTCAAAAGCAAATTACAATATTGTCAGAATAATCAAGAAGTAATAAAAATGAATATTTTAGCTACAAAACATAAAAATAAAGATTTTAAAGGATTTTGGCAACAAACGAAACAGTTAAACCCAAAACCTAGTATCCCTGTGAGTATCAACGGCATCTGTGAACCAAAGAACATTGCCAATTTATTTAAATGTCACTTTCAAGTGGAGTCTCCGCTAAAAGGTGAGCAGACCAGGGATGTGGGGGTCATCGTGTCAGGGGTACCTGAACGTGTCACAGCAAAGCAAGTTGCTCTAATAATAAAAGGCATGACGCGAGGGAAGTCCCCTGGGCACGACGGCCTGAGCATCGAACATTTTCAGCATGCGGGGCCACACCTCCCGAGGCTCCTGGGACTGCTATTTACTCTTTGTATTAGGCATTCCTACCTGCCCAATGAACTAATGAAGACGGTGGTAGTGCCTATAATTAAAAACAAGACTGGAGATAGTTCCGACAAGTGTAACTACCGCCCGATATCATTGGCTACAACCGCAGCTAAGGTGCTTGATGGTCTGCTTGAGAAACAACTTAAAGAACATCTAAATTTAAATGACGCACAGTTCGGCTTTAGACCTGGACTTTCGACAGAATGTGCTGTTATGTCTCTCAAGCAGACTGTCAAGTATTACACCGACAGGAGCACGCCTGTATATGCAGCCTTCCTTGATCTCTCCAAGGCTTTTGACCTGGTTAGGTATGATATTCTCTGGCATAAATTGAAGAGCACAGGTGTGCCAGGTGAACTCATCAATATTTTTAAATATTGGTACGACCATCAAACTAACCGGGTCAAATGGCTTGGAGAACTTTCTGACGAGTACGGGTTGGAGTGCGGAGTGAGGCAGGGGGGGTTAACATCTCCTTCGCTCTTCAACTTGTACGTGAACGGGCTGATTGGTGAGCTGAGCGACACTGGAGTCGGATGCTCAATTGACGGTCATATCATAAATAGTATTAGTTATGCAGACGATATGGTGTTGCTCAGCCCATCAATGACCGCACTCAGAAAACTGATAGGTGTATGTGAGGAGTATGCGAGGGTACACGGTCTCCTGTACAATGCCCAGAAAAGCGAGCTCCTGGTGTTTCAAGCCAGGGGTCGGAAACTGGGGGATGTGGCACCTGTGCTGCTTAATGCTGTCGCTCTTAGAAGAGTAAAAGAATTTAAATACCTTGGCCATGTGGTGAACGAGGATTTAAAAGATGACGGGGATATTGAAAGGGAAAGGAGGGCGATGGCGGTCCGCTGTAACATGTTGGCACGCAGATTTGCAAGGTGTAGTCTTGAGGTAAAAATCACCTTGTTTAAAGCGTTCTGCCAAACTCTCTACACCTGCAATCTGTGGGTCACCTACACGCAGCGGGCCATCAACGCTCTCCGAGTACAATATAATAATGCGTTCAGGGTGCTGGTGGGGCTCCCGCGTTACTGTAGCGCATCTGCGATGTTTGCGCAAGCGCACACAGACGGCTTTCACACTGTGCTGCGGCGCCGCATCGCATCGTTGATGTTTCGTACGCGTGGGAGCGCCAACACCATCCTGAACGTACTCAGCCACAAGTTGGACAGCCCCCTTCTGCGGCACTGGGTTCAAGCACAAGTGCGTGTGCCTGGGGCCCCAGAGGGCGGCAAATACCTTAATTAATTTTTTAAACAATGTAACTAACATAGTTTTTAAGTTGTATACTAACAATATTATGGGTATATTGCCTGAAATAAATAGATTTTATTTTATTTTATTTTTTTTTTATTTTTTTTTAAAGAAATGTACCTACAAAGTAAATCACGAACCACCTGTTCGTATAATTAGCACAAGAAAATAAGCAACCGGAGGGCAAAACGTCTGTAGCAAAAAACAAAGTAAGGTTCTCAAAGTTAAGCGCTGCACGTACAAACTTACACCATAGACTTGCTCTAGTAAAAAACGGAGAAGTTTGCAAACTTTCAAGCGAAGTTAACAATCTTGCACTCCGGAAAATCGTTTCATAACCCTCACCTTGTTCGGTAAACGAGCAGTGAATAAGTTAGGAAAAGGCTGAGAAGCTTACCTCTTTCCCAGGTGATTGACTCGATGGGGTAGCCCGCGACCGGGCACTTGATATTCAGGTCGCTGCCGGCCACGGCTGTGACTTTAGGCATCTCTCGGATGTACGGAAGCCCATAAACATTGACTCGTGCGGCATGGAGTGCTTTCCCCGCTGTGTTCGAGGCGACGCAAGCGTACTCCCCGCCATCTTGCTCTGTCACGCGGCTGATGTTCAAGTGGCTCACCACGTCGTCTTGTAGGGTCACGTGCTGCCCGACTACGAACCTAAATGCGAGATTATGTTGGTGTCTGAACATAGAAAAAAAAAGAAAATTTGCAACTGCTGTTAAAATTGATGTGTTTCATGGTAATCTCCAGTAAAGTGGGGATCAATATTCGATGAGATTGTGTTAAAACTAGTGACATAAAAAGATCTGCTTTCGTAAAATGTGACCCTCTTAGGTTTACAGCTGTCATTAAACAGTTTGTTTTAGAGATAAACCTTGATAGGTTTATCTCTAAAACAAACTGTTTTAGAGATAAACCTATCAATCGCGATCGATACGCGATCGCAGATTTTCAGTAGGATTGATATCCTACTGAAAATCCGTTCAAAACACGTTAAAAACTTTATGACAGGAGTGTAAACAGCACGTGTGGGTGACAAAAGTTTGCCAGTTAATACAACTTTTATTGCTACATCATGTTTTGATTGCTTTTGATATCTAGGCCAAAATTGGTGAATAAAAGTTTTTCAACTGACTACTAATTTTAAAGCTTTGTTCTTCTACTTCGTCTTCTATACAGGACAATAGACAGTAAACACGATTAAGTAGGTGATTCTTAACTCAGTTACACCAACAAAAACAGTGAGAAACTATATGCCACCTGCATAGTTACACATTATAGTGATTTGTTTATTATTATACCTTGTTGAACTGAGTAGTTCTTAGTTAAATTCTGAACAGTCGCGTACTACACAATAACGGCGCCGGTGTGCGCTTTTCACCACACTGCGAGCTACGGCGTAGCACAGTGCTACGATCGCGTGATCGCTACGCTTTTGCGCTACGAAACATTTTCCTTTGTGTGATGATTTCAAGACCGTTAATTTGATGTGTTACAAATGCTTTCTACTGGAAGTATTTTTATAAATTACAGTAAATAGTACATAACACGTTAAGTGCCTTATTGGTTCTTAACTCGTGTTAACAATAGTTTATCTACTGTGTTTATGGCGCGGGCAGTCTATGCGATAAATGCACATCAAAATAAATCTGACTAACGATTATTTAAAAATACTAGTATATAGTAACAATGATACCAGCCGGATACTATCCCACAGGGCACAGGCATACAGTCTTATTCAGGGAAGGCACGAGCATTCATTACCACGGTTGCTGTATGAAAACGAGGTCCCCTAAATTGGCGACGACAACGTGCCCTCCTTATCCGACGATATCTATTGTGTGTGCGATTTCAGAAGTCTGAAATCGCTAACCGACACAATCGGAAAACAGACCTACCCCTAAATTTCTTACTTAAATTCTGAACAGTCGCGTACTACATACACAATAACGGCGCCGGTATATATATAATATAGTATATTATTAATAAGATCAGGTTTTACCACAACGTTTTTTTTCTTCAACGATGTCAGTGAAAATTATATACAGTATACACCCTACTATTAATTATTAAGGTCCACAAAAGCGGGTAACTTACCTAGAGTTTGTGGGGATAGGGAAACCGTCAAGTAACCATGTGAACTGTGGTGGAGGGTGACCCATAGCCACACACTTCAAGGACACACTCGGTCCTGGCTGTAGCGTCTGCTCCGAGAACCAATACACCAACTCTGGCTTAGATTCTGCAACAAATAAGATAAATATCTATAGAAAACTTTATTCCTGTAAAACTCTAGTTTTACTTTTAACTGAGAAGTTACGAAGGCGGTTGGTAATATTTTCTAGCTCACGATATAATATTTTTACAAGCTTAAAGTTAGGCGAAACAGAATGTGTGATACTTATGTTGCGTTGTTATTATCATCTAGACTACCTAAAAGATGTTTTTGACAAAAAAAAAACAAAATCCTCTTAAGGTATTGTCATCATTATAAACGACTTTTTTCATCAGAATCAACCCCGAAATCGCGAAAATAAAAAGGATTTCAGTTACTTGAATTACACCATGCATAGCTTTTTTGCTTCAGTTAGAGTTAAATTGTTTATTAAAATCCCCTTACCTTTGTCAAAGGGGACTTCATTTAGCATTTGTCGGAAAAAAATCTCTCATACAAACAACCCCATTAACTGGTGAGTATTAAAAACAAAGGCTAAGCTTATTATCTCAGGGAGGAAGGGGAAAGAATAATAACCCCCTCGGTCTCCGTCAGAGTAAACTGTGCATAGTAGGTGCAGTGGGTTCCGTCTGATTAATATTCAGCTCTTTAGACGTTCAGAGAACTCTAGACTTTCCGTTATCTAATGTTTGTATAGAAAATCAAGGTTTTTTTTCTATCCTTTTATCCAATCTATTTTTATGAGCGCTTTGTTCGCTGTACTCCTGAGACATCATTCATTTTCAATAGCAGTAATTAATTTTCCTATACTTGTCAGCGATTTTATTAAAGAATTGCTCGATTGATGACTTCTCAGCTTTTAAGTTCATTTCTTTGATTATATATAACGCAATCAAAACAATCAGAAATTCATTCTTCTGTTCTACATAAAGTAGAAAGCAGCTAGTGTCTATATCAAGTAAGCTGTATAAGTAGTTAAGGTCGGTATTACTGAGACAGACAGACAGGCGGACGGGCAAATCCGTCCGGCCGACTGTGAGGCACGCCCGCTCTGCCTGAGTATAATTTTTCCACCTCGAATGATAAAGCAGGCGCTGCCTCAGTAGCGTTATATAAAACTTGTACGATTGGATTAGAATATACCTACTCAGATTCGTTTGTTAAGCTCAAACTTTGTTTTGGGAAACAGTTTGTTAAACAATATTGGTACCTATTTACATTGTTCTCGGTTTAAAATAATTTGTTTGTTGGTTGCAAAGGGCATTTTTGAAACGGCAAACAATAAAACTGGGAGTGTTATTTTCCTGTTGTTATACTGTGTTATGGGATTACATTCATCAATCAATTAGGAGCCCTTTGTCTGACATGGATCATTGGCAGTAAAAATAACAACAACACCGAAAAAATATATTTTGCGTACCTATTGATCCATTTAGGATGAATGATACGAAAACAACGTTTTCTTTCTAATTAAAATTCAACAAAAAAAAAACAAAGATCGGATCAGTAAAGTTGACGGGGAACAAAAAGGAGAATATCCCAAATGAATTGGACATTTTGTGAGGCGTATCCTCCGGATTAGTCTTTGACCTTTATTTCAAAAATTCACGCTCACAAACACATGTCTCTCGTTAATTCTTTTGATTGTGCTTCATAATTAAAGGCAGAACCGAAATTCTTTAATCCATTAAACCTTTTTGTAAAGAGGCGAGTTTACGCGCAAGCTTGTACCATGTAATCTCACCATTATCATAGTTCTTTTTATTCACGCTTAGATTAAAAAATCTACATAATTTATATGCATAACATTTCTTTGCATAATTCAGAACTGTAGTAAGGAAAGCGGGTCCATTAGTATTCTAATACAGTGCAATAAGTGTCTACTGAGTTCCGGAATTCAAACTGGCTATTCAGTGACTCCAAACTTAATGGTTTTGTATTTTATTCTACTGGTTTTAAAATCAGACTGTGTTTGTTTTTCGTATTCGCTTTTGTAGTTCCATTTGGGACGTGAATCCTTGCCTGTGGTCTTAATGATCTCATTAGTAAGTAAGTAGCTATGTAGTATGTGTACAGACGCCTGCAATTGCAGTCTGGACGTGTATATAAGTAGTTACTATGACTCTGAATGGTTTATGACGTCAACGAATAAATATCAGAGTTACGCTGCAAGGGATTTCTTTAGTAATAAACATCACCTTTGTACGTGTTTTCAGGTCTTTTCTATTTGTAAACTTGTTGGTTTTAGTTCTGTTTTCATTTGTGTTTGCTGTGCACGTTCCAAATAGATGTTTTTTTTTTCTGTATTTTTTCGAATATTCATCATATTTTTAAGGTGTCCATGTTTTCCTTTTGTGGTAAGGTACCTCAAAAGGAAAACATGGAACTTTTATAGGATTACTTTTTTGTACGCCTGTCTGTCTGCTAAGACCCTTTTTCTCAGGAATGAATAGAGGTATTAAGTTGAAATAAATATCAAATACGTAGGACTATGGGTCCTGGTTTTTATATGTATGTGTGTGTGGGTGTTGAAAATATTGTTGGTAGTGAATCCATTCTGAGTTGCGTACACGTTGTTTACTTATGTGAATAACACACGTTATTGAAACTTAGACTTATCCAATCTCGCAGACCGTTGCACAAATGTATAATTAGACAATTATCTAAACTGCTATTATTCTCATACGAACTTACATTGTTTCGGTGTAGTGTACTCATATAAATGGCCCAATAAACTGTGGATTAAAGTTATTGTATAGTTCGCGATACCTCTGGGTTCCGGATAAAATGTAATAATGCAGAAGGGTTCCGTCCCTTCGTTAGCGACCACATTAAATTGCGACATTTATTCGTCTACTGTTAGTTGGCCGTTTTGGGTCCAGCCTTAATGGTTGCTTTTAAAACCACTTGGATTTTGTATAAACTATGTAGAAGTTGTTATTTACGGGGTCTGTTATCTGCTGCTGCAATAGAGTCTTAATTACATATTTTAATATAGAGAACCCGGAAATGAAATGGGCCTATAATTTAAAACCGTCATTAGTTACTTGGGTTGTGTGATCATTGTGAGATATGGGATTATAGGACTGACCGTAATGTTCTAAAACCCGTATTTTTATGGAAGCTAACGACTAAAACTTTTCTACATAAAGCTCTTTAATGGTTATTAAGTTTATCTTATATCTAAGAATTGTAGAAATACTTCCCTTGACAAAGCCATTTTCCCCGTACCATAAAGTAAACAAACCAATTACAGCGAAGTCTCAACAATTCGCATAAATTCTATTAGTCTGTGATGCACAAAGCGCCAGACGCGACACGTAGGCATGATTGTTAGCGCACAATAGTTTACCTGCCGTTAGACGCGTCTGTGAACTTGCCCGACGCTATCAATAGATTCGAGGTACAAGACAGCTTCGTGTCTCGTACCATGAGTGTTAATAGTTAGACTGAGTTTATTATACATTCATGTAGGGGTACGATCAGTAACATTATTCGGATATTAATGTGAGGAGAATATAGTAAGTATTATTAAGGAATTGCAAATAATCTGTTGTTTTTTTATGGGAAATCATCCAATAACTTCTCCCGTTCTGGTTGGAACGGGAGGACGTGTCACACTTTTACGGACTAAAACCCATCCGTGTTCCGTCCTGGTCCTTTACATTCCAGGGTCACGGTAACTCTCTCAAACATCCTGCATCCTTGGCAGATTACCTTAAATGTGTCTTACGATTACACAATTTATAAGCGTAGGTAACAAATTATTTCAGAAATCGTATGTATGCTGGCAGTCACAGTTCTATCTATTTAAATCTATCCACCTAAATATTGTAGTTTAATATTTGTTCGTTTAAGTTTATGTCGTTTATATTATCTGTGCGTGTCTTTTTTTTATAAAAAAACGTTGCCCCGCACTAGGGATTTGTCCTGTATCGTGGGTGCGTTTACAAACATTTAAAGTCACATACACAAACAGCCTGACCGACGCAGACAGGCAGATGTAATTCTTTCTCTTTCTTTCTATCCATCATTCAGTTTTTCCTTTACTCTTCGTCTAAATCTGATCAGTGCGGTATGAACAATTAACAAATACCTATACTACTTTCACATTATCAATATTAATAAAAATGCACACAATAGTTCCCTTGAAATTCGTATTAGATGTTACTATGAATTTGCCGACGTATTTACTAGAAATAGGTAACCTCATATAAGAGGCTCTGAATATTGCTCTGCTATCGACTATTTATAATACTCGGTATCTGATGTTGTGTGGGTACTTCTAGGTAAAAGATAGGCAGGTAGGTACCTTCTGGTTGTACATATCTTTGCGTAGGTTACTCTATGTATGTTTAGTGGCTTTAGCAAAAACAGAATGTAAACTTTCGCAAGAATCCAAACATTGTTGTGAACTTTACCGAGTTTGTTGTTTACACAGGCTCTAAAGAGGCTCAAGGGATGTTAAAACGTTGCCTAGCTATGTGGATAAGACATCTAGGTTCAGCAACGGACTTCAAGTGTAGTTGTAAACTTTTTCTAACTATTAGAATAGACGCTTCGTTTTGCATTGAAGACGCGCTTTTGTAGGATATATTTATATCTGCCTGTTATCATCAGCTGCCTAGCCTTTTCCCAACTATGTTGGGATCGGCTTGCAGTCTTACCGGATGCAGCTGAATACCAGTATTTTACATGGAGCAACTGCCTATCTGACCTCTACAACCCAGTTACTGGGCAACACGATACCCCTTGGTAAGACTGGTTGTCAGACTTTCGGGCTTCTGACTACCCGTAACGACTGTCAAAGATCTAAACAATGACAGCTGAGACCAACAGCTTAACGTGCACGGACGAGTCTCGATAAGTTACGAACAGTTACTCATCCACAGTCTGACCTCGACGACCGTAGCTTTACCTTCGATCAACCCATGCGGCTGTCTTTATTTAGCCATGAGCCTGTCAATTGTTTAAATGATAAATTATCATAATATCATATCATTATTTCTGTTAATTGGTTTTACAAATACTTTTAGATGTAAGACAAGAAAATATGTTTAAAACTAGGTGAAATAGGTGATTCCTATCTATACTAATATTATAAAGAGGTAAAATTTGTTTGTAAGTTTGTATGTAGGGGGTAATCTCCGCAACGAATGAACCAATTCTAAAAATGTTTTCACTGTTTCTACATTATCCCGGAGTGCTATAGGCTATTTTTATTTTCAAAATTACGCTTTAAGGGGGTGTGGAGGGGATTTTCAAGTTCGAAGGGAAACGTACAAAATTTACGCTGACAAAGTCGCGGGTGAAGTGCTAGTCTGACATAAAGTACAAACAAATATGAATAGTTATTTGTTCGGTAAGCAGTAGATATTCCTAAAGGATTAACTGCGAGATGCCCATTCCAAAAAAAAAGAATACTTATTCGTTTGTACTTTATGTCAGACAGATCTTATAAAAGTGTTTTTTTTTCAAAACTTTCCTGAACAATTAGGTGGCAGTAATTCGTATACGAATCTATCGTAGATGCGGATTTTCAATCACAAAAAGGCCAATACACTCGGGTGTTTCGACTTCCAGACCATTCTGAAATGCAGCGGTTTATCAATGGTAGTGGTTTGGAGTCATTCCTCCCTGTCTGGTCGGGTTTACTTCGCTCCGTAACAAATGAGGCTTGTTAACAGAAGGTCACCTACTTGGATAATTTATAGCCACCTACCCAGTCCCACACACTTGTGGGTACGACTTTAAACCGTCTGATTTTTGCTTGAGTTTTCCTTTCTCGATCACTTTGTTCTGTTTCTGAGTTAAGACTTCTAAAATTATTGAGGGCTGTTCGCGTCGTATCAAGTTTTTTGAAGGAAGATTTTTTAAAGTTTGTTCAAGTGGGATCACATAGCTGTTTAGTGAAATGCGACTGTCGTGTGAGTACAGTCATGGAAAACAATTTTGTGTGAGATTTATTTCTACCGTTTGTCCTGGGACGATAGTGGCGACTTTGGTGGTTATTTATACAATGAAAACAATTGTCACAACATATGTTTTTTAAATATGTTTATAGGATGGAGTAGTTCAATCTTTGACTGAATAACGAATTCCTATCTATGATATTTCTAGATATCAAAATAACTTAACCAACAATTTTACATAAAAACATTTTATTTTCCTTACATATGTCTTCACCCACACGTCAATACGTAACTACCTATTACGAACCCACATCATGAACTGTAACCACACGTGTCGGGTTGCCAAATCCATTAAGTTCTCGAAAAAGACATTTTTCCACACACAAGGAAAACAAAATAATGAAAACAAAAATCGCCATAGAAATAAGTGGTCGGGTGTAACGTCACGGCCCTACTTATTCTGAACCCCTGAAGAGCAGCGACACCAAATAGCGGGGAACGAATTAATAATGAAACAAAGCGGCTTATATTTCGCTGTGGGGGTGGGGAAAACCGACCTTATGAGCTGCGAGATACGATCTTAATTGGTAGTACCGCGGTTAGTATTTAGTGCGGCGGTTGGATGCGCCCGCGGCAGCTGCCTGCGTCACTGAAGCTCTTTGTTTGAGCTGAAGAGCTGACTCTAATAGCTTGCACCGGATCCACGCTTAAAAATGGACTTTTAAATATTTTATGAAGAAGTCGGGCGGACGGATAAAAAGTTTAAAATTTACATATCTACCATATGCACTCGTGTATAGAAAGTAATGTGGATGCTCAAAGTAAGTATAGAACCAAGTTTGTGTTTTTATTTAGACGTTCATTCTATGTCGCCGGGATTGCGGCGGGCGGAAACTTCCTTAACTGAAAAAGGTGTCTCCTCATAAAAACTCACGTAAAAAACTTTGGAATTCGTTTGAATTGACTTGAATATCATTGAAATGTATGAAGGTAAACATTTTAGGTATAAATGAGTATCATAACAACCATTTTTCTAAAGGTTGTTCTTTTGGAAATATATTTTTTTAGTTGGGTTTGTTGCCTGGATAGCAACGAATATTGAGTAATAAAATGAGTACGGCATATTTGCAAAAGGAAAATTCTTCTCGTTTTAGATATATCATCGTTAGATAAACATATTACAGGAATCTATGATAAGGTTTATTTATAAAACCGTTAGGACCCGTTCTTCTATAGCCAGACACTTAACTCTTACGGAAAAAATAAAAATGACATATTTCTTATACAAAAGCTCTCAAACCGCCATTTTTATTTCTGAGGTAAATGTTGACGATTGAAAATTCGGCCCTTAGGTATTTGATCACACTGCTACAACTACAAGCAGCCAAGAGACCTGTAAGCGTTATAAAGAAATACTTAGCTATGTTACTAAGTGCTAAACGTATTACGGAGCATAATTCTGGCCCAGTTTCAACTTTTGAATATACTCATTTAACCTGGCCAATTGGGGCTGCCACAAACTTTCGCAGTAAATATTTGTTTTGTTCTCCTTCCAAGATTACAAATGCGTGGCGTCCAAATATTCTGTAAAAACGCGCTTTAGTATCGGGGCCACGTCAAAACTTTCAACTTTGTTACCTTCTGTTTATGATAAAGTTGGAAGCTGACACCGGCAGTAAGTGGAAAAGTTATATAGGACCCTTGTTTATTTCAGATAGTTGTGTTGAGGCACACTAGATAATTTGTTGAGCAAATTACCACCACGTCGGCACGTTGGTTTAATAAAATACGAGTTGTAACTCAGCGAAGTTTTTAAATTAATTGTTGTGGCGCCAAGTGGGAAATATCAGCAACATTTATTATGTAACAACTAAAAATTCAGCATTGTGACGTAACTTTCCTTGAGTTGAATTTATCTTACTACAGCGTTGACTGCTTGGTAGAGAAATCTTAGCCAAGGAAGATCTGGGATCAAATTATTTAGTAACATGAAATGTTTCGGATAGTTTTCATACCTTGCGAGTGGTAAGGGTTTACAAATGGGTCGGATGTTCGCAAGTTGACGTGAAGTTGCAGATTAGACATTCTGTGCTACTAAAAACATTAACTAACTAGTACCTTAGTCCATGATTATGATGAAAATTAATGGCTGTTATTTTACAACGAATGTTGCATACAAAGTTTAACACCGATAGACGCTTTACTTGTATCAATAGCTGATTATATTGTTCACATTCAAGCGACGGTTTTGCCTGTGGTTTGACCTTTTTCCTGTACAATTATTTAGATGAAATCACGTTAAAACTCTAACCCAATATCTTGTTGCTAGGCTGCACCCACTTAACCAAAGGCCTGTAGCTTTAAGGAGCTTAAAAGAACATGACCCTTGTTAGCAGTCAGGTGAAAATATAACTCTAAAATGTTCACATTCGTACCTCTAGTACCAGTGAAGTTCCAGTCGGCATCGTGTGTGTGGGTGCTGCGAGCGTAGGGCGTACGCCGCGAGCGGTTGCCCGGAGATCGCGACCGGCCCTCGGACACTGCAAACATACACCCTTTTTACTCAAGGAAACTTCGCTATTCTTGACACAAAAGTTGCAAAAGTTGGCTCTTTTGAGTTTTGGATATTCGAATGGCGTTTTAGGAAAGTTGGTAAACCAATGATTGTTTACATCGCAAATTTTTGTGTTGTTGACGTTGGTAATCTTGGCCATAGTTATTGCTGTAGATTCTTTAGAGCAATAACTAAAAATGTAAAAAAAAAATACTTAAGAATGAATCACTCGAACAGATAACTTTACAGGTCATATAAATTACCAATGAATGGATAACAGTCCATTAAATGTTTTAACTTCTTCTTTCAAGTTATGTACCCACGCGCCTTTCAGAAACTTTCCTGCTAAAACAATAAAAAAGTTCAAGGTATTTTTACAAGAGGAAAGTTATCCAATCAATTTTAAAATTACAACTCCTTAAAGTAACTGAAACAAGATTATGAAAGTGAGCTGATTTTATCTTATTGTTATTTCATAAAAAAATGGTTACGAGAGAACAAATAAGGTTTGATTAATAAAACAATCTAATTTAATCAAAAATTCTCACTAAGCCTGAAGTTATATTAGCGCAGTTTCTTACCATCTATTAGATATTCAGAAACTCCATAAGCCTGGTCCTTCGTATTACTGACAAAACACTGATAAACTCCCTGGTCGTCCTTCTGAGAATTCTTGATATGTAGTCTTAGGCCGTCTTCAGAAATCTTGAGTCTATCATTTGGTTTGACAACTTTCGCGTCATGCACCCAGTAGACTAGCTCGATTGGATGCCCAGACACTTTACATTCAAATGTGACGTCGGCATTCGTTTTCGTTCGTACGACTTCGGGTTTTATACGGACGGAGATGGGTTCTGTAAAAGATAGAACATGTTACAACCAAGAAAAACGTTACTCTGTGAGTAATACAATTTTACGATTAGTCCAATTAGGACGGTAATACGGAAGGAATCGTGCTCAGGAAAAGGAAACTGTTTACATAAATTAAGGCGATGTGTTTCTCACGTATTCTAGCTGGGGAGTACCTCTGTACACGTTGTTTTTGTTGCGTATTTTTTCCTCCTTTGAAAAAACACGCCAGCTTTTATTTTATTGTTCTCTAATAAAAGCACCGTTGTGATAAATACACAGCGTGCGTACCAATGCAGACAGAGCGTGTATTGAAATTACAGATTTCATAACCAGCTATTGTACGTTTATGACAATGGTTATGAAGGGTTATAGATATTGAAATAGAGGCAATCTCGGGCTCTAAACCGTTGAGTACCGTTCTAGCTGAAATATATGCCAATTGTAGCGTGTAATAATACTAACTGAAAATCCTGAACTGAAATCTTAACATCCACTCATGGATACGAATTTATTTCTATGAAATCTGGAAATGTACATAGGTACAAGATGGTTTTGCACCTTTTGGATTCAGGTGAATTTATTTCTCTTACAAATGCATAGCGACGGTGCTAATTTTAATATTATTTAAAATTGGTATTAAAAGGTGCCTTATGGTGCGAGTTTGTCTGTTTGCCACAGCTGCTTATTTCAGGAATTTAGATTCGTTATTAACAATGCTTGAGCACTAACTTAGCATGTGAAAGAATTGAAAAACAAAGGTAATTTTCATTGCAATAGGAGCTGAAAAGGGGAGTTGAAATTTTAAAGAGAGATAAGTAATCTGACACAAATACCTTTTAAAAACAAACTAGTTCTTAGGCCGCAAAAAAAAACTTTCTGTAAATGTAAATGGAAATAATTGGCTGTTTTAGTAGCAGCCTTATTTCCAATATTAATTTATTTAACCGGTTTTCTTTTTCTCCGGAACTATTAATATTTTTCACTAAAATATCGTTATTTAGTTATCATTTAAAGAGTCGTGAGCTGTATTTTATTTTTTAGATTATTAATTTTACAATTTTCAAAGATAGGCTTTTATTCCAATATTAATCAATTTAACCTCGATTTACGGTGAAACATTCCAATTCCCATGAGGCATCGTTCAAACAGCACAAGACTGGTGGAGGTAGTAATAAAGGTTTCAGTCCACAAGTCGAGATAAACCTGTATTATACGTATGAACAGCTAGAACACTCACCTGTGACAATAAGCGTAAAATGCACGGACTCTCCCCCAACAGTGTTGTTGAGCCAGCAAACAAACCGGCCAGCGTCCTCACGCCGTACCGCTTGGAGGCTCAGCAGACCGCTGCCGAGAAGCCGTGCTCGCGGCCATAGAGATGACTTCTCTATGGGGATTAGCTCCTCGTGGTGCTCGCGAAACCACCTGTGTAATGGACGACAAGAATTAAAAAGAAGGAGTGTATTTTCGGTTTCCACAAGAACATAAGAGAAAGGCCACATAACCCTGTATCTATTGTTTATTTCTTTCTTATACAGACAGTCTTAAAAATGGGACCAACAATAAAACAGCTCATAAAACAAAAGTTCAGTAGAGCTTAGTTACCAAAATAGTCTCTCTAAAAAGTTATATACGTTCCTAAAGGTTACAGATGAGCAATAAACCTTATGTGTGACCACTTCTAAGTGCCTTAATGTCGTAATTTGTCACGGTATCTACATTCAACAAGCTGAAGATGTCGATAGTGTACAAGTTGTGACAAATAGTCATTGTCACGACGAGCATAATGACATGTTGCGCACAGCCTTTCAAAGATATATCGATTCATCGTTACATACAAATTGTTGGTAGAGGTTTTTTTCCATTCGTTCTCACATATTACTAGGAAACTCCAATAAGTATCTATTACAAGTAAGGCGTTATAAAAAACTTGTTATTCGCACAATGGTTGTCGTCCCCGAAATGTTCAAAGGAAAATGTAATGATGTTAACTTTTCTACCTAAAATATGTTTATATAACCTCTTTGATAAATATATATACGTAGAAAATTTAAATACAGAAGGCCCATTCCTCAATAAGCCGTCTGTAATTTTATTTGTTTGTATCACAGTTTAAGTTATTGCGTAAGTAATTAAAGGTATTGGATATTAATCCAAACTACCTAGATTTTGTTTCCGTGCCAAAGTTGCGTACTTATCTCGGTTAACTTTAGAGCTAAAGCATTACAGAACACCCTGTTCTGTAATGATATTAGCTCATAGAAATTAAGGGATACTGCATCGTTTTCATAAATAGCAACACACCCTTGAAGTTCGAGTAGTTTAATGACGTTTATTGGCATGCCTATAGTTAGGTTCGTTATTAAAATAATCGAGTTACAGCATAATCATTTGGACATATATAACATCACGCCTGTAATGCCCGAAGATTATACAGAGACGTAGCCATAGTACACCTACGTTTCGCTAATTATGCGGGCAAGCATCCAGGCTCCGGGCTGCTACCCGGAAAACCCAATAATACTTTGCCGACGTTTTTTTTTTAGTCTGAGTACCTTTTAAAATATATGAATTTTCACCTTATTTTCTAAAACTATAGTATGGTTATCAAATACGACCATTATTATCTGACCGACTCGCCTACCTAAGTAGGTACGAACAAAAGTAATGAAATATTCAATAAAAAGGAATGCGAAGAAGCAATATCTATTAAAGGCCGGAAGTCCTTTCATGAGATGCGCGGACATTTTTATCGGAAGATGTAATGGGAGATATTCGTGATGCTGTTTCAAGTATTTAATAACCCTTGACATAGTTTACGAGGAGGGAAATTTGTTGGAGATTGAATTACAGACTCTGGGCTTAGACGGAGCAACTTATTTCGGATCTGTCCTGGTAATGTTACGCGATACCGTCGCATAGTTTCAGCTTTCAAATCGTTTCAGAAGACTATTACATGACGCCAAAAGCTATGTGCATACGGTCTAATATCCTATGCGCAAATTCACGGAAATGAAATGGCTATGTGGCGTGAAATCTTCAATGTTCTCCAAGTTAGGTTCCCTTTTAGAAATAGTTTTGAAAGGAGTTGAAATGCACCGAGACATTTGCATTCTAAAAGGTTCCACGAACTATGGCTGGATATGAAAGTTTATGGCGTATTCAGCCCGCCACGGTAATTCTTTGAAAACATAAAATGTTATCAGTTCACTGAAGTAGTTTGTGAACTTTTATGTAGTCTATAACTCTAAGACGTTTCGAAATCACCTGAGATTTTATTATGGTATAGTTCTTCATTTTCCTGTTAATTTAATCAAATCAAATCAAATCGTTTATTGCAATCCATAATGTAAAAATGTTAGTTCCTTTTTTATCAGACATCGCAGGATGAGAGCTTTTATAGTAGCTTAATAGTGATCTACATAAATAAGAGCAAACTGTTCGTTTGTGTAGGCACTAGTTGCAACCACGTTTTAAAGACAAATACCAAGTGAAGGAAGTTCTGCCAGCCATCGACCCGTGAGCTCGGTTTGCGCGGTTATTTGACTAACATGACCAAGTTTGGCCGCTGAAACTTGGCAACATTTTCTTGTGTATATTTAATTGTCAGGTAGAGTCCAAGCCGACCTAGGTATATTATAATTTATGTCGTTCTAACATATATTTGGTTTGTCGAGAAATTCTAATTTAAATATGGATTTTATATGGTTAAGATACCGACTCAAAGCTGCTTAATAATCAGTGACCCTCTCTTATTGGCCTCCCACACCCTGAGGTCTAAACGGCAACGTAACAGCGTTCTAAACGATAACATTATGAAAATCTATTTAAATTACACGCCATTCTGCTATCCAGAGACGAGCTAAGTACACGAGGAACATAGACAGAGCTACATTTCTAAGGGTATAATGCAATTTACTGGGGTTTGCGGTCTAAATTGCTCCTTGGCAGTTAAAACGAATCACGTCGCATGGGGATTATAAAATTGCGGTTAAATCTCGACGCGAGATCAAAACGCGTTGACGACGAAATAAAACGGCCAATTTGACCAACGTGTGTATCGGCAGATTTAAGGGATTTCAACTGTGAATTTTAACACGTTGTTTTCCGATCAAATGTTTGTAGTCTACGTGGAACATATCTACAAAATGTCGGCATCATTCAGGGCGACGACAAAAAGCTGTGGGATTTCAGAAATACCGTCAAAATATTACAGAATGCATTTATTGAAATGGTTTTGGCCTCTATATTGATAAAGCGTCCAGCACTTTTCCTGGAAATGGTGGAAATATTAAATTTCATTCGAATATAGCAGCACGAGGTAAATTCTGCAAATACAATTTTATTGAATTGAAAGCCCTCGAATATTAGATAAAACCATGAATTGTATGGGTACTATTTGTTTGAATCAATTTAATGCCACAATGTCTGTCAACAATATTTGAATTTTGCTGAATTTCAAACATTCAAATTAGGAACTAACTACACGTATAGAACAGGTAACACAAAAGATTGTGAACTGCGAAAACAAAAGTGACAAAAGTATGGGCATACAAAATAAATAAACGTATAAACTGTTCCCAGTCTGAAAAGCTTAGGATAATGGTAGAGAACGCTTTATACCTGAAACCTTTTAAACAAATCAGCAGCCGATGGCTATTACGCGCTCACAAGACCTATTTCAGAGGTAAAAACTAGGTCTTTAGCCTCTTTGCGCCGTGATGCCAGTCTCCACGACTCCGTTGTTTGCTTACTGAAGCGATACCTTTTAGCTGGGAGATACAGCCGCTGAAAATGTTGCTGTTTGTTTTTTCTATGTCGTAAAGTATTATACAAGTTGACTTTTTTGTGTGTTGCAAAATGGCGTGAGCTTTTTTCAAGTGGCACGTTGTTGGTTTTTAGAAGTGTCATACAGTAAAAATAAAATAAATAATAATAGAACCTGGTAGTGTCCCACTGAATGGCAAGTGCCTCTTCTCATAAAGAGAAGTCACAAGTATTAATCACCACGCTTGCTTAAGGCGGGATGGCGATTTCAGACTTTTATTTTTTTTCTCTTATTCTTCACGATGTTTTTAATCACCGTTGTCTACGATAAACTTGGAAAGTACTTATATGAACACTTAAACCCACAACCTCTTGCATGAGAAGCTGAAACTCTGAACCATAAATATTTTCAATTGAGATTCAGAACTCACACTTCCGTAAGCGGATAGTTTTGAATAATAATTATTATTTTCAGTAAAAATAACGAGCCCGTGCCAGCAATGTGCAGTCAGAGGTAATTTATTTGTTTTCGAAAAGCACTGTATAATATAAACAAAGGGTGTATTGAAATCATTCCTCGTATTTACATTAGTATTAACTTGAATACTACCGTAAAACTATGAAAAGATTTCATGGAAACAGTCACTGAATATTTTATTTCAGAACAAGCTGAGTATTACGCGCGTGAAGATTTTTTGTTTCCTGTGCGCTATATAAAGGTAAGTATAGGAAAGTATTTTTCAGGAAAAAATAAGTTACAAATATTTTAATATTACAAAATAATTAATGTCAACTGCCTTGTTGTTGTGTGGACTGAAGCTACACCGCTGAGCATGACGTCCTGGTTTTGATTCCCGGGTCGGTCAAAGTTTTATTGGGATTTATGGGGATATTTCTGGAATATTGCAATAGAAGCTCGGAGTCTGATTTGTGCCTGGACGCAATAGGTTAGCATCGCACTCAAACATAACTGGCGAAATGTAGGTGTACCTAGCGTAGTTACATCTCTGCCTATACCTTCGGGGAACACAGGCTTAATGGGATGCATGTACCAATATCATCAACAGGAAAATAATTTTGGAACCAAGTTTTGCCTTACCAGGTGGTTGGTTAAGTTTCTGAAGCTAACCAACTCCTCAATAACTAACAGCAGATGTATCGTTTTCGGGCTCATTAAATTGGTCTCGGCCATTGTGTTGACCAACGGTCGATTCCAATAACATTTCTTTATCCAAATCTATAGTTCCATATTTGTTTGTAACCAATCAATGGCCGAATTTACAATGTCTTGAGAAGGCGAATCAGATGCAGCAGTTTTAGATCGTGTATAGAATTATGGATTGAGATACGTGATAGAAATTGGCCGTTAGAATTTTACATAATCCGATGAAAGAACAGTAACGTGGTCACATGATCGGAGGCTTTTTAAATTTGGAATTTAATAAGTTCTGTCTTTTGTTTCTTCGGTGGTCGTGCTATGAGTGAATGGTGAAGATCTGCACTCACCTGTAGCTAGGCACAGGCCATGCATGCGCGGCACACGGCAGCCGGACGTCCTGTCCGGCCTGTATGCGGCGCGTACGCGGCTCGATAGCCACCCGCGGCCTCACGCCGCCCTTTGGTTCTGTCACTATTATGTGACCTAGTAGAACAAAGATTAAAGAAGGTTGATACACATTTTTGTAACCTGAAATGACTTGGATTATTCCTGAATAAAAATGCTACAACATTTTATCGCTAAATGCCAAAACTCTTCCATAGGACTAATTTATTAGATATGCATTGGGCATCTTATTAGTCATAGGTCATAAATAAAGTACGATTTTAATGTTACAAAAACAACTACAGACTGTTATCTATAGGTGCATAGGCATTACATAAAGGTGTCATCTAGTGTTACACTCTTTAGTTGAAACTTGCTTATTCCTTTTCAGCAACCATAAAAGTGTAAGTAGTTTCAAAGTCATAATACAATCGTCTGTAGTTCAGGAAAACAATGCTTTGGTTTAGTTGGAATTTTCACCAACTCTTAAACTACACACAACTTGGTACTTAATAGCTCTAGTGAAATAAAGCAACTCACCAAAATATTGACTAGTGTACAGGGTCCCGGTGATTCGGTCCCGTACACGGCACCGGAACGCGTTGTGCCGGTCTCGCGGACTCACTCCGCTGATGTATAACGCGCCGTCATCAAGACGTTGGTACTTAGATCCTAAAGAAAACATGATTTTAGTGTTTCTTACGCAACATTACACATTGGTGATGATGCCTTTGTTACACGCTAAATAAAATTTACACAATTTCCATCGATTTCCTCTTATATAAGGAACCCACTAACACAAACACTTTATTAACATAATATATACATGCATGCTTGAGACATTTTAAACTAACCAATCAAAAACACGGCAAAGTTTAATGCGTAAACTAATTTGACATCTGTAACTAAGTTCTTATCAGTCACCATCCTTTTCTCCAGCTGTCAGTAAGATAAGTCAAATTCTCTAAATTTAGTTTAGCTTTTGAACAAGGGAATTGGTGTCGTTAAGTACAAAATAAAATTCGATCGTAGTTGACCACTGAATCTAATACTTTTAAACGAGTAATAATTGTATATACATAATAATATGTATGTTTATATATAATCTGATTCTCGGAAACGGCTCGAACGATTTTTATGAAATTCAGTATGCAGGGGGTTTCGATAAATCGATCTAATTAAATTTCATTTTTAGAAAACGTTTTTTTATCCGAGCAAAGCTTAGTAATCCAGGTACTTCAGAATGGTATGAAACGCAAACTCGTACCGAATAAGTATAGTTAGGTAAGTAGGTACTAATGCTTGTCTTTTGCTTCTGTGTGAGAAGTGTATAGTCTAGACCTGAACTTTGTATGAAATGTTATATAGTCTTTGATATATATGGATATAACAAAGAGCGCATTTTAAATTCTTCCTAGAATTTAAAGAGCAATAATATTACCTATATTATAATTAGTTTGGGGATGGTTGACTGCAATATATATAACCTTATGTCACAACATACCTTAATACCCGTACAGAGGAAAAAAAATACGGCAGGCTCATAAAAGTACTTGCATAGCCCATGCAGTCATTAATTTGGGTTACGTTAAAATATCATACAAATTGAATTCACTGTACTAATTGAAACACAGGTGTGACGGAAATACATTTTCACAGCTTCGCCCAATGTCCACATTAAAATTAATTAAATGTATTATTACTGTGCAACACTCAGATTTATTGTACTCACAGTTACGAAAGGCATATTTCCACATCTGGGGAAATGTTAATTTCGACTGAGCAACAAAACCTCCCACTTAGACCAGTCGATATTTTTTGAAACCAAAAATAATATAGTAGGATGAAACCATAGGAAAAGGAAGAGAATATAACAAAAATTAAATTAAATTTTTCATCTGACTTGTAGTTTTGCCGGAAATCGAGATAAACCGTTTTTTACCCTTAAAACCTCACCCCCTTTTCCATTTTCAAAGGAACCCTGGTCTAACATGGATGTATGTTTTGTGTTGTAGATGAGTGTTTTGTTTTTGTGAGTGTTGTGTAATCTTATCTTTGTATTTTGATATAACTAAATTGAAGAAAGAAAAGAGTTGTTTAACATTTATGTATGTTTTCCACGAAACCATTTTTTTTAATAATCATGTCAACAAGAGTGAAATTTTTATATATGAGACGTTCAACCTCCATTTTAACACCTCAATTTATTTTTCGTAAAAATAAGATTCCGGATGAAAATGTAATTGCGTGTGTCGTCGGCTGACAAGTGTTTTGATGAGAAAAGCAACAATTTCCTTTTGGCGCGAAATTCTTAGATCGTATCAAATATATTTTTTTGGCGCGAAAACCGGAATTGTCCCCCTATCTTGTATAAATAGACCGAATGACTCATAGAGACGTGACTATCACTATATTATTCGTACAATGGACTAATTCGAATAATTTGTCTTATGAATATCACGTCTTAAATGTAAATCATAACTCGATATCTAGAATAATTATGTTATAGCTAGACATGTAAATCAAAATACGACCACTAAAGTACAGTTTATTATGCCCATTTCACTGATTTATGCAGGACCATTGTATATTACACCATTTTCAAATAAGTACGATTGGGTCGGTTATGGTCGAGTTAAATAATGGATGCGATTATTGCATTAGTTTAACTGAATATTCAATAAATAGGAACGTTGCTTAGAAATGTGGTGGGTTTAGAGTGGTGGGGTGAAGAATTTATAACAGTCGTTGTTGGGATGTCATCCCTACAACTGGCTATAATAGTATTAGGTTTTCCCTATTATATTATTACCATGGGAATATGTATATACCTAATCGAACGGTTGTTTGCAGCCAAAGGCCCTTTTAATATAGAAGAGGAAAATGATAACGGTGAAAGGCATTTTGGTTTACCAACTCTAATTTCTTAAAGCATCTTCATGCGCCTGTGACCGGGAAGTTCTGTGGAAATTGGCTGTCATGTGATGCGGAAGAATGAGGATCATGTTGTGAAGAAAGTTTTGAGTATGAATGTGGAGGGTTACGAGTAAAGAGTAGAGGAAAACCAAAGAAACAATGTATGGATTGTGTGAAAGATGACGGCAAATAGAGATGTATGCAAGAAGAAGACGTGCTGCGCCGTCACCAAATATATCAGTATAGGGTGGGTACGGAGGATGATACATTTCTTAACTTATTTATTATTATAAAGTTAATTTACCTAAATGGTGCGGCACATTGATCTGGTCGTCAGTGTACCAGTCGGTGCTGCTGACCCGGTCGGCGCAGTGTGGTGGGACTACGCACCGCAGCACCACCGCGTTCCCTGCCATCACATACTCGTCTGGTACGTGAATCTCCCAGGGTATGTTTAGTGCTGCGGAGAAAAGAAAAGGTTTTAATATTTCCCCAAAAGACTGTCTGGACAAGAAATGTAGTTTTCTAAGAAGTCAATAAGTTTATTTTTCAATATAAAGTAATAAGCCTTTCTGTTTTCGACTGTCAACCACCCTCGACTTCGTCTGCGTAAGTGTCCACCCACAGCCTAAGTGTTATTTTGAAATATTAGCATGTTCATTGTAAAATTACATCAAAATCTTTTCGGTAGTCTTTGCGTGAATGATTACCAAACAACTTCACCCCTAAGACAAACCACTGCCCTAACAAACACTATTACATCCTCACAAACTTCCATATTTTTAGGTAATAGATATATAAGTAGGATTAAATCGTCTTCGTATTTTACATCTTACTTTTTTTTTATAACCTAAACATAAGATTGGATCCCGAAATTTAATAAATTAGCCTAAAATAAATGGACTAAGGCGTATCGGAATTCTGTTTAGCAAAACATTTTCGTTTTCAGAGGTGAAACTACTATTGGCAATTTAGTAGCAAACGTTTAAAGAACAAAAAAAAAGTTAATTAAAGTGTCAGAGTCTCAGATAAATTGACTACTTGGTACCCTCATCTTGTTGAAGAAAAACCTAATCCACTACTCTAGACATCTTGTCAACAGTTTTCTTTAATTTTGTGAAAGTAAGCCAGAATTCCAAGGTATATTCCTAAGGGACGATTCTATGCCCGTTCTCACTAACTCGATACGACACCTACAGTTAATGTTTCAACATTGACAACGACACCTAAATGTAATTATGAATGATAGTGAATGGTAAATTCTAAAACTAAATTCTTACACATTTAGAAAGCTACATTATCAGCGAGTAACAGGCTATATTTTGTTTTCAAAAGTATGCTTTAAAGGAGGTAGGGGGACGTTAAAGTTCCAAGACGAAAGGGGTGTAGCTAAATAGAAGCGAATTGCTTTTGCACTTCGCAACAGATCGAAAATATTGAGACGGTACAAAAAGGTGTCGCCCTGTTAGTGAAGTCGGGCAGTCATCGACCACGAGAACACAAAACAAAAAACCACAGACCACAAAAAAACGAAGATTTCGAAGCTTAAGAGTGCACTGTAAAATAGAAAAGGTTGCTACGGAAATTTCTTACGTTTGGCGTTACCTAACTAAAACGTTGCTTCACTTGACATTAAAATACTTTGCTTCATTAGAGCAATACTTCAATGCTAACGCTTATCATTATGAAAATCAGATTACATAATCATTTCTTTCCGTAATTATTATAGGTCAGTACTCAGAACGAGAGTAGGCCACAATTAAAAGAATGCTGACTACGTTTTATCTCAGTAATCCCTTTTAACACAACCGGCAAATTTCTTCGCGTAGCCCTAATTGCGGATTTCAAATCGCTTTCATCTACGGTTCATTTGGCTTATTTCCCATGAATTGTTACTGGGGACACGGTATATTTTATCCACTATAGGACCCTTTAATTAACATTTCGGGGTACTTTCAAAAACTAGGTCTTACCTTACCTTAGTATCTCATAAAAGAGTACTTAATAATTTTAATTATTTTCGAACAAAATGGAGAGAAATTAATTAGCAGTTAATAACTCATGTAATTAATTTGAACAGCAGTAATATTTAGTTTTCACCTAATAAAAAATTAAACTAACCAATAAAACAAAAGAAACATGTACACATATGCAATCTGAATTCCATTTTCAAATTGCTTCTGAGTGACAGCCATTTTATATTTTTTTAATTTAACCTTTAATTAAATCGAACCTTGTTCAAATACGATTATACCTTAATTGTTTGAAATTAGAATAATAAATCAAGAAACCATTCTTAACTGTCGGAATTACGCATTCTAATTTCTAAATGAATTTTAGTGTTCATAATTAATTATTCGCAGTCTCATTTCTATAGCAAAATTGATACCAGGAATTATACATTACCATGTGAATTAATTAATTAGCACTGGTAACATTGAGTTAATGTAATAATGTTCGCGTATTATATGAGCATACAACGTTGCATTTCCGCAATTAATTAGTCTGTGCTTCAAGATGAGGTTGGAGATGCCTTGCTGAGATTAGGATCTCGACTCGAGTTGTGGTTAACCGAGACGCAAAACAAGTATTTAGCTTTACTCTAGTTTGTTAGACTACGTCGGATTTTACACAGAAAATGGCGAACAGTGCAGTGATGTTATTTGGTGAAGTAAACTTGAGACATATTGAACTGCAGCTTCGTCGAGCCAATTTTCTGGTCAAGTGCAAGACGAACTCGCGAGGAGTGTAATAAGTTCTATATCAATTTATCTCCGTAACATTTCGTTTTACGTGGAATTTGAGATATTATATTTCGGATTTTCGCGTAGCAAAGCACTTAAGACTTTTTTGCTCACTTAGCTGTAATGACGTTTAAAACTGTCATTCACAGCTCTGGGAAAACATACCGTAGCAACAATTTAGGCATGACGTTTAGCCGTCACGTGGGTTAGTGGAAATGGCCACAAGTGTCAAAAATGTAGATTTCGAAGCTAACAAGTTGCCTTCTGACAAACGAATAGTGAAACGAAGTAATAACTTTCTTTTGTAAAATAAATGTTGAATTCTATGAATTGCTTCAAGGCAAGATACTAATAATATATTGTACCTATAGCAAGTAATGATTATCGCTTGTATAAATCCTCGTTTTTCCTAAAAATAATTTATTTTTTATTTTTTATTCACTTACCAGCATGTACATGAATGTTCTTGGAGAGCACTGCAAACCCGCTGCTGAGCCTGAGTCGGCACCTGTACGTGGTGGCATGCACGTCTCTCCTGAAGTGCTCCGGAGGGAAGGGGGGCAGCTCCAGGGAACCGTTGGCCAGCACCCGGCGAAGACCCGTCAGGGAACTGGCCACAGTGTTGTCTGGCAGCAACCAGTCCAGCTGAGAAGAATAAGGGTTTATAAGAATAGAATAATGAGAACAATAAAGAGGTGGTACAATAAAGAGTATTCCTTTCTATTTTATTGTAATAAAGTTTGAGTATTCAGACTAGGGGATACATTGCACCTGGTAGAGAGTAAAATGGACCACCATGTTGTCAAAGCAGACAAATAACTTAGTTGATATCTTTGCTTTGTTGGATGAATTCATACTAAAATCTTTAGACTGGTCGAAAAAGCGTGTTCATACTAAACGTTACCCTGCTTGAAACTCAAGCTAATCTCTAAAAAGTTTGACATTATTTGTGAAATGAAAATAGTTTACTTCAAATATCAATATTGACAAATAAATTCACATCCGATTACCGTGTACCCGCACTCAAAGGGACCACATTATTTGCTACAGTAACGGGGTTATAAATAAACCTATTTGATATAGAACGCAAAGGACTAAATGAAAGCAATAAAAAACATTCGTGCCCTTGGGCAATAATAACAAGCGTGGTTCCTAAGAAGCCATGATATTATATTACCCCTTACATGTAACCGCAGGTGATGTCAAATAAATCGACAAATAAGCCTTACACTCGTTTACATTACCGTAACATGGATTGGGGAGATTCGGAGATTATATGCCTCAAGTCCCCATGTTAAAGGTTAACATGGGGACTCGATATGTTTATCTGAAAAAAGGAATCAAGAAAAAAAGGAACGAAGCAAAAGGAATATGTAAGGATCGTAGCAGGTGGCGTTTTGTAGTTCTCGCCGATCCCTTTGGGAAAATGGCGTGAGTTAATGTATGTATTTTCTATTAACTGTTTATGTTCATACAACAGACAAAGGAATGAAGCATGAAAGAAAGTTGGAGTACAAAATAACTACTTCTTTCTAGAGATATTTCTGCCAGCAGATCTGCAACGATATAGGTTGATGCAGAAATTTTTTAACGTCTTATCAGTAAATTGTGGGATATTAATATTACGTATATACAAGATAAAATAAATATATCTATACCATGTAGGCCATCAGCACAGAGCTGGTTTTCAGCAAGATTCTATTCACACAGAGCAACTATCATACAACCTCTTTACAACGATATATAAAAGAAATTATAAATAACCGTCTCATTGGTTTAGCGGTCACAAGCACTACTGCTGAGCATGAAGTCCTGGGTTCGATTTCCGGATCGGGCAAAGTGTAATTGGATTTTTCATCTGGAATTTCATAGTAGCAGCCCGTAGTCTGGATTTTTGCCCGGTTAATGGCAAGAGCCTTTGGCTACGTAGGACTTAAAACATAACTGGCGAAATGTGGATGTAGGTCTGTCCAACTCTTCAGAGAATCCAGGCGTGATGTGACGTTATAAATAACAGTGAAACGCTATAGAGACCTCCCATTATTTCAAAAGTAGCACACTGTTCTAAAAATTCAAAACTTTTAAGCATAAAAAACAAAAGTTAAGACATAGCGGTTTTCGTGACAGTTAATGCGATACATTGTGATATTTATACCTCTCGAGGGCATGTTCGGGATAGCTATATCCTACGCTACGAATTCACATCCCTCGAGTGTCTTTCTCGTATCACGCAGTTTTTGCATTCCCGACCCGGTTTTTCAAGTAAATATGTATATATGATCCTTTGATGCTCTGTTCTCGTGTTCAAACTGTATGTTTTTCCGAAAATATAGTTTTGACCTCAGAATTTCTTTTATAGAATAAAGTTACAACATTTTGATTTTGCGAAAGTTAACAAACTGAATGTCTAGTTGTCGCAAACGGTTAGATCTGATCTTGCCTGGTCGGTCAAAGTATTATAAGATTTTAATTTCTGAAATTTCTCAGTAGCAGCCTGAAGTTTGAGTAATTTATTATTATTTTAATACTTTAAGCACACAAATGTACGGAGCGGACTTAATGCGATGGGCATTTTCTACCAATCAACCTTTAGAGTTGATACTTGATGGCAATTGGCTCGCCCTGTATTACATTGTACTTAAACATAACTGGCGAAATGCGGATGTACCATTGGTACACTTTTGCCTAACCCTTCGGGGCTTACTGGCGTGATGTTAAATTAAGTTTACGAAACTAAAGCTTGTAGGTAGATAAGTTTCCACTCAAATTCTCATTTTTAGGATTGCTTGCGAGCCAAACATATGGTGGCTTAATGATAAAGCATTTATAAACCTGTAAATGCCGGAAAAATCTAGTTCAGAGGAACAAACCTTAGCCGTATTTTTAAGAACGTTCACATTCAAATCTCAGTCTAAATCAGCCAAAAATACGTCTTATTTACCTACGTTTTTTATATCGTCGATGAGATGTGACTGCAATAAATTAGATTTTGCACGTTTTCAATTACGAGAATTGGCTTTCTAAATTATTAGGATTTGTTCCCAAAATAAAAAGACAAAACTCTTATAAGATCACTTTCATCACTCTTCCGTCTGTCTATATGTTATGACCCTTTGTTTCAGGAACGGCTAGAGATATAAAGTTGAAATTCTTATTTTATACTAAGATCAAGTAATATTTTTTTTCAAGTTGTACAGTTTGAAAAAAAAAAACACTAACGTTATACACTAACTGTCTTAATAGTCAATTACGTCACATATTTGATTATCTGAATTTTCAAAATAAAAGCTTTATTGAACAGTTCCCGTAGGCTTAGCAACGGTCAGTGGGTCATTTTAGGGCTAGAGCATAGAATTTTGGTGAATGTCTCTCAGTACAAGCAAAGTAAAAGAATTTTGAATTTGTACGCCCTGCTTCACAATATAGCCCTGCCTGGGGCCTTAAATTCATTGAAGGTCACCACAGGATAGACCGCTTAAGCAGTCAACAACCGTCTAGTGCAGAACATCGAGTGGCCTTTTATATTGAATTTAAAAAAATAGTTTTTCAGATATGTATATGCTCCAACTTCAAATGCAACTGATTTGCAGTTGGAGATTTGATTGTATTATCAAACATAAGTCATTCATTCAAGTCGGTCCACTCTCCACTCCATAAAGAGTTTTCAACTGCAAAGTTAAATTTATCCTCTAATCCTAAATTGGAAATTCATAGCCAGTGTCAATACAGTAACGCCGCGGGGCACAGGGTTTAGGACGGAACACCGCCTTACTTCCACTTATCCGTTTTATTCATAAACAAGCCAAATCATAAACTTCCCACAGAAACAACAGCCATTTTTCAAAGCACCAAGTCGTTTAAACAATCAGAACGGTCTAATCTACCATCGAGTAAAGGAATAAAATATGTACAGCGATAGTTTGCGGTGCGTTTCAGGCTTTGCATTTTTCCGCGCCATTACACGCGACTCGCCGAACACCCGTTGAACGGCCCGTCGGCAAACATTCGTGGTTTAACTCACTGTAATTCACTGATTTCATGCTACATAAACAGAGATTGTATGAAGGAGCTTTTTCGTTACAGTGAAGGTAGATTCTGTGGCAACGAGCCAACAGCCGGTCTATTCTGGAAAATCTCCCCGCGTAAAGTAAGGCGCGTGAAGTGAACTGTCAATCGCAAAGCTGAAAGCTGCTAGCTGCTGGTGAACTGTCATCTTATACTGATATGTGAGATGAGATGACTGCTCATTTCGCCTTCACTTCACTTTCATTTTCACGGAGAGATTTTACGGAATAGCATTGATGTTCACTGATTTAATTCTCTCGTATTTTTAAAACATAAAGGTTTATGGGAACCTAATCAGTTTATTTTTTTGCCATAAATTTTTTATTCTACAAAGCAATAAAACTATTATGTACATGAAATGAAAAAAAAAACACAGGGATTCGAAAAATTCATCCGCATCACTTTCTTCTTTCTTTCGATTTGTACCTACCGAATAGGTTAAGAAAAATATTAGATTATAAAATAAACTCCGTAGGAAACCCCGTAATCCCCCTGACCCTTTACTCGAGCTAGCTCGCATAGCTGAGCCAGTAGTTGTTCAAATTAGTCCCTAAATAATATATCTATTAGATCCAGCCAGTCCCTTGCTGTCCCCTCCCAGCGTTGTCCTAAGCCGAGGCTCGTACCCCGCAGGGGGTGCCCTTAGCGATTTGTCGCTTAGCTTTTAAGTTTTTTACGCCCTGGCTGGAGGCCTTAATTTCTAATTAAGTCGCCACAGGAAAGTTCGGTTAAGCAGTAGACAACCCTGAAGGATAATCTGCGAGATGCACATTCCAAAAAAAACCCGTAACCCATAACACTTTTCCCGACCCAGAAATCAAAACTGTACTGCAGGTACTACAACCTCTACGGTCTGCCGATTTGAGTAAACAGGCAAAATGTTATGATGTGTAAAAAAAAAACAAAATATAATTTATTCATTTTGAAATATGGTCATATTATAAAGATTAATAACCTTCATAAACCGCTAAAAAATAACGAAATATTCATCAAATATTCTTCTTCAAAACATCTTTAAAAAACCAGTGACCACAAAGATATTACGTTTTGCATTTCAAAATCCACAGGGTTTGTTTTTCACGAAAACGAGCATCACAAAGTTATCTCACCTTCAGAAATCGTTATAGTATAGTCAGGTGTCTCTCTCAATACCTCTAGGCAAAGCCTTTACAAGCACTTCAGTTGCTTCATGTACCTACCGAGGTAATTACCCATTACCTACAGCCTTCTAACCATTGAGAAGATAATAGAAGATGCTTCGGATGTTTTTCTGTCATTTACAGTACGGAAACTTTCCTATCTTCCCTGCGGTAGAAAAGGCTACACTGGAGGAGCGCCGTGCTTTTAAAAATAATGCAGCGCATGTTGTCGGAAAATGGAGGTAAAAACTTTATACGATATGAAGAAAAAAATGGGAGGAAAACATTAAAGATCTCGAGGCTAGATTATAAACGTTATTAATACCATGTACTACGATACTTTTGAGACAAGAAATTAAATTGAAGTTGGTTCTAAAACGGTACTGGCCACCCACCTAATGTTGCGAGTAGGGTTTATAAAAGTATTTATATTAATTACGTTTGTAAGCTAGCCTCGAGATACTAGATACTTTTTATAAAGACAAGAAATTAATTTGAAGTATGTTGAAAAGCGTTATGTTTGAGAAACATACTGGCTACACATCAACTTATTCGTTGCCAATCTATTTATACGGTGCAACCGCACATGGCATAATAACTCTCAAAAAATTTGAATTGTAATAAATTAACACTAATTTTACATCAGTTCAGTTCAAAATCAGACGGAGACATAGCAACACCTTATTTATCATTAGATAACGTCGTGGACTCAATACACGTATCAAGCTAAATACATAGTTTCACTAAATATCATTCAGCATCCTACCAATCAGTAAAAGGCGTGCGGTAACAAACCGTTCACTACTAATATAATAAAACCGAAGAGTTTGTTTTTTTTTTCAACGCGCTAATCTTTGCAAAAACATATTTGGATTTGATAGACCAATTCTTGAGGACCGTTATAGGCTAAGCTACAATCTTTAGGAGCGGGTAAACCCATGGGACACAACTAGTTTGTAACATTGGTATGCCACTTACACCCGGATTCAGGAAATAAATTATGGGCGCGACACAAATTTAACGCAGTTCAAATAATGCAGTTGAAAAGTAATTCAACCAATCAGTTAACGCGCACCTTACAACTTGTCACATTAATAATTTTCGTTCCAGAAACTGAGCCTTACTGTAGCAGAAACATATAAATATATTGATAAGGCGTTTTTAAATTTAGTTAATTTAATCATCATTTACGCTGTTAAAACTGAATAAAAAACCGTTTTACAGTGCAAAAAAATGCTCATTTACAGAACAACAAATCAAAGGGCCGGTAAAGGCTCCACAACGTTAACCTATTTACGCAGAACGTCTGAAAAGAAAGTTTAAACCTCATTTAATTAAAACCAAAGCTTTTATTCAAAGCACGTTTCATTACGTAAAAGACAAATTCTTCTTAATTAATTAAATAATTTCTAGGGCTGGGTTTATTTTTACGTTTTTCTGTCTTAATGATGTTTTGTGTCGTTGGCTAGGTCGCCGCCGACCGGCGAGGCGGGCCCTGAATATTTTAAGAGGCTCAACATTTGCTAACTGACACATGAAAGCCTCGACTATATATTTGGTGCGGTATTCTAGTACTGGATTTAGGTATTTAGTAAGGATTAGTCATGAGATAGGACTGTATAAATCATGATGTAGGGAAACTCTAACCAGAATTAAAGTTTTGGTCTCATCGGTTGCTGTCATCACTGTGGGTAGTGCTCACAGCTGGCCATTTTAATTATATGTGGTTTTAAGGGTTAAGCAAGCGGAGTGAAGGATCTGACTGTCGGAGATAAGTTGAGTCCCTGATGAGCCTTGTCGGCGAAGAGTCCTGTCGGCGAAGATTCCTGCCGAAGTACTACTGGCCTTGTCGGTGTTCAGTCTGTCGGCGTAGTGTCTGCCGGCGTTTAGTCGTACACTCGTGTAAAGTTTCTTATCCCCCATGGAAAAGGGAGGATCCTCGGACCAGACGGGTGTTGGTGGGTTTCTGCCCGACGGTTGTTGTCGGTTCCCTAGGAATAAAAAGTGACCAGAGGACTGGCTCATTCTTTGCCCAAAGAATTAGTATTGCCATCCAACGTGGCAATGCTGCCGGTTTTTTGGGCACGTTTCCAGGTGACCGCGATGCGGAGGAGTACTTTAACGCATAGTGTATATAGTTAATTTTATATATTAATTGTGTAAATGTAAATTTAAAATTCAATAAAATATCTTATATTCTACAAATACAAATCAATTCAATCAATTTTCTTCTATACAAATAAATGAATAAAAGTTTAACAAAAGGTGGCGTTATATAATCGGTGTGAAAATAAATCCATACGCATCGTTTTTTTGTTCATAAGCATTAAAAATTGTCGTGTCAGGTTTATACTGGGCCTCTGACATGTTGACGTCGAAATTTTTATATTTGACAACTTTATTGCGAACGAAGAAACGTACTTTTACGATTCTCCAAACTAATTTTATATTTTTCTGTGTTGTTTTATTTATTTTTATGACAAGCATTAAGTAGATGAAATACTGAGTGTTTCATTTGATTTTATATTTAAATCCAAAATGACAATATTGTTTAGCATTATAATAGTCTTAGGTAGAAAGAAATACATTATTTCATTATTTTCACAGTTACCTTTGAAACTTATAACTCTTTTTCATGAATAATATACGTACCTAAACCAAATAATCTAAAAGTTTTGTACCAACTATGAGGTTGTTTTATGTTAAAGAAAAGGTTGCGTGATAACGACATTAGTTGTAATGCAAAAAGTAATAAATTTTCTTTTAAAACCTGGATGTAAGACCCTTGTATGTATTTTTATTGCAAAAGAGTAACTCATTACTTTCAACTCTCCTCGATTCCAATGATACCTCGATCTTTCTCTCCGCACATCACTTACAGCGAATCCTTTTTCAATTTGTCTAAGAGGCGATACTTTGCTAAGAGTGTCATCACACACGTGTGCTCTGTTCCGCACGAATAATCTAAGCTTACTGAACAAAAGATTTTTAGAGATATAATGTAAGAATTGTGAGAAATTCATCGGAAGGTTACAGAAGTGTGTGATGCGTTTTTGAGCCATCGCCTTTTAATTTAAGAGAAGTGTGTACTCTCTTGGTCACATTCATATTTAGGGTTGAGTGAGATAGGCCTCTCTTCTACAACAACACACTAATAATTATATTGTATGTTTTGAGGGTTCCGTACGTAGGTACGGTATACTAGGCCTCTACAGTCCGGCTAGCCGTCTGTTTGTCAGTGGACTTTAGGTCATGAAAAGTAATCCTTAGTCAGTTGAAATTATCGAAGAGTGTGTTTGCCGCTATAACAACAAATAATAAAATTATAGAGCGAAAATACAAGAAACGTGATTCAGCATGTGCATACTTGACCTTAATAATCGCTTCATCTCTAATCTTGTTCGATGGTACAACACCCTTCTTGTGCGAATCCGTCTCGCACTTGGCGGGTCAATAATCTATTTCTATCGATATGAAGACCAATATAATCTGCAGGCACTTCCCTTTTCAGTGACTGTGCTTTGATCCTATGTGTGTGTATATAGTGCATACCTTTCCCCTTTTGCAAGAAGTGGCTGTAGTAAGCCGTTACTAGTTTTATTATACGTACCGAGTGTCTTTTGTTTGTCGAAATAAAACATAACATCACATCTGTTATCCATGAAGGGTTAGGCAGTGGTGTAGCTATTGTATACCCACATTTCAACAGTTTTGTTAAAAGCCCCATGAAATAGGGGACGAGGCTATTGCCATCAACCTAACACAAATCCAGATTCCAGTAAAAAAAAACGGCTGCTACTGATAAATTCCAGATGGAATAACCCAATAACACTTCCACGCCCGACCCGGAATTTTGAGTATGAATAATCGATGTCGATGTGTAATTAATGGAAGAGGTAGCATCACTGATCATTCATAATTCCATTTTATAAGATTTCTTCAATTTTATTAAAGTTAATAGTATTATAAGAAGAAATCAAGTTTTTTTATAATAGTAATTTTCTACAGCGACTTAAAAAAAATATAATTTTTATTTAAAACAAATAACGTAATATTAATATTAAAATAACCTATCATTCTTCCATTTACTATATTATCAGAAATTTCTTCATAGATTTATAAATATTCAAATAAATATAAAATATCCCTAGACTCTGTTGATGTGTGTACACATAGGCACATTAATTAATATTTCATTTGTTTTTGTACCAATAAAATCAAACAATTCTCGATTTCAAAACGCCAACCACACCGTTGTACGCATGAACGAATTTCGATACTAATTTAAAATTAACCTTTCCACTAGAATCTGTTCAATGCATACTGCAAAAATATCAATAAAACCGAACATAAGTAATACCTGCCTTTTTATAATATGAAAGGACCATTAAATTCGTTTTAATTTTATAAGTAACTAGCTGACCCAGCAAACGTTGTTTTGCCATATAAGCCATTTCATACCCCCACCCCAACGGGTGGGGGTATGAAAATAGATGTTGGCCGATTCTCAGACCTACCCGATATGCACACAAAATTTCATAAGAATCGGTCAAGCCGTTTCGGAGGAGTATGGGAACGAACATTGTGACACGAGAATTTTATATATTAGACTAGCTGACCCAGCAAACGTTGTTTTGCCATATAAAATGTTAGGGGTGGACCACCTTTATCACTTAGGGGTATGAAAAATAGATCTTGGCCGATTCTCAGACCTACCCGATACGCACACAAAATTTCATACAAATCGGTAAAGCCGTTTCGGAGGAGTATGGGAACGAACATTGTGACACGAGAATTTTATATATTAGATATTGCCAAAGTAATAATCTCATCGGTTATCTCTTGAGCAATCAATTTTCTAGTGACTTACATTAAAGCCGTATTCTCATAAATATCTCTGTGTATTCTCGTCGCCCCGGGCCTTGGGTTTGTGTCCAGTTAATGGCAATAGGCACGCCCCCTATTACATCGGACTTGTAAGAAAGCTATCGTAGTGTGGGTGTAGGTACCTCTTACTCATCTCTTACAATTAGGTTTCGTGTTACCCGGTAACTGGGTTGTAGCGGTCAGATAGGCAGTCACTCCATGTTGCATACTGGTATTCATGTGCATCCGTATTCCGGTTAGACTGGAAGTCGAACCGACTATAGTTGGGAAAAGGTTTAGCATATGAAGCAGACATGTCACCAGTGGTTGATATTCGCGTTAAGCAGCTGATAAGAGCCCACTTCTTCAAATAGGCTTGTTTAAACAAATATCCTAATGTATTTAGTTCGTGGCAGCAGAGAAAAAATATACGTCAATCTTGAAAATATTGGCTATTTATATCCTATACGTTTTTGAAAGAAAATGTCAATACCAATAAACGGTAAACTAACCATTGAATCTATTGAACTTCCATCCAGAATATCTGCTTGCTGGTAAAATAAATCACAGTAACGTAAATAATATTTAAATGTTTATACGTTTTTTTTTTCGAAATCACGACAAGTTTTTGAGTAAATGGATAATTGCTTTTCAACATAATATAAGATTATAACGTTCCCACTGTTGGGATGCATGTCTCCTCTCAGTGAGACTGATTGCTTTATATTTTGCAAACAAAATATAAGAGTTGTATCATCACGCATCTTTTTCTTTTCTATGCAATCTGGCAGTGACTGCCTTTTAATATTGTCAACGTCTTAAATCCATTTTCAAGTAACTGGCATAAATAAAAGTGTTGAGTCAAATCTTACAAGCAAAGCAATATAATATTGAACAAAGGGATGTGGTCTGAATGCATTCACTCGAGGTACACCCAGGCGGACAAATTGCATTGAATAATTGGCTCCTTGACTGTACCGGTAAGAGGCGTGCACGAACTTCTTGTGGCGTTCCTCCTCATGTAAGATTACATACTGTTCGAACAGGGTGGGGTCAAGATTGAACTACCTTTACTGTAGTTTGATAATACTTTTTCTTCTGCATATTATGAAATTATATTGAACTAGTATTTTTCAGTAATCGATTTGTCTTTGTGTAGTATATCATCATCATCCTCCTGCCCTTATCCCAATTTATTTGGGGTCGGCGCAGCATGTTTTCTTCTTCCATACATCTCTATTTGCCGTCATCTCAAGGGTCACCTCTTTTCTTGCCATATCATCTTTCACACAATCCATCCATCTTTTCTTTGGTCTTCCTCTACTCATGTAACCCTGCACCTTCATACTCAAAACTTTCCTCACAACATGGTCATATTTCTACAAACAAAGTATAGGTATATGTAAGTACTATTGCCATTCATATTTCTGCAGCCATGTAGCGTTCCTATGTTCCCTGTTTGGGTTCTGACTTAGTGACATAATTAGTGATGATTCGTACACGGTGATGATTCTTACGATATTATACAGTAAATAATAAAATTACAAGTCGGAACCATTTCGACCACGTCTGTGGTCGGAATGGGAGGAAAGGCATCATATACGCTACGACGAGATAACTTATAAAGAGTCAAGAATGTAGTGATAGTGCGTACTCGAAGATGTGCTATGTGCCCTTTAAAATATTCGGATTTGACGTGAGGTCCGTGGCTCCCGTACGGATGAACCGATTTTGATTTTGTTTATTTTTGTTTGAAAGGTGAATTAGTCGATAAAATATAAAAAACTAAAATAAAATTAACTGCTGAAAACGTTGGCGATTCCCCGACGCGGGTACGAGGCTTATTTTTTGATTTTTAGAAGTTTTTGTGCTGGGGGTTTTTTAACTTTTTTAGAGCTATAATTTATTAATTTATTAAATTTGACGGCACGGTTGGCGCAGTGGCTGAGCGATCGGCTGCTGCGCCGCGTGTCGTGGGTTCGATTCCCGCACGGAACAAATATTTGTATGGCCTACAGTTAGTTGTTCCGGGTCTGGCTGTTTGTGTATGTGACTATAAATGTTTGTAAACGCACCCACGACACAGGAGAAATTCCTAGTGTGGGGCAACGTTTTTTTAAATAAACAAAACAAACAAACAAACAAAATCACCTCACAGTCCGGTTAACCAGCTGCCAGCCTTATAGGTTAACTCGCAGTAACCATCCTCAAAAATAAAAGATGATCGTAGACTACGGTGACAGCTTATCTTTGGGTGGGTCACATGTTTGTTTGCTGTAAAAAGAGTGAGTACCTCAGATACAAAAAAAATATGTCTATAATATCTTTCAGAATAGTTTTGCTTCAGTTTTTTTTTATTTTCCTTATGGTTTTTATCATGTTCAGGTTAAGATTGAACTACTTTTATTAACTTTGATTATTATAGTTAAACATAGAAACTGTGTTTTCCATCTTTTCATGATGGAATAACAAGATGAAAGGAGGAAAAACAAAGAGATTGTCTTGGAACGGGACCAAACGGTGGATGATGTAAGATTGGTGACGAGGCGAGGTTTCTTTTGGATTTTATTCATTTACGGTATTGGATTAGGAAGATGTCGTAACGTAAAACTCAGGTATAACCATGCAACTTTTCTAAAATGAATGGTTATTGAGAATAGAGATTTGGATGGACAATACTGATATGTCTTTTTCATGACAATCGGAGTTTTATGAGTTTCGTAGCAAAGGATAGGCTCGTTCCTACGTGGTGACAACCACACGGGTTGATGTTCAAGGTGAAGCAACACTTACCTATCCGTGAATGGGTGTAATCTATTATAATACTAAAACCGTTGGTCTCGGCAGTCAATTGTAGATTTTTGACAGTCGTTATACAGGTAGTCATAAGCCTGACACTCTGACAAAAAGTCTAACTACGGGTTAAATGATGAACCGATTGAATTTATCTTGGTCCTTTAACGTTTTATTTAAGTATTATCGATTAAGTTAACAAATCACGTATAAAGACTTCCTGTAAGTACGCAGTCTACATTCCAGCACATCCCTCGATCAACATTTATCATCGAACAACATGACAGAACAAAGCCGAAATCCCTTTAATAAGATTTGTTTCTTTTAAGGCATCCAACACAATTCATCATGGGTATTCCATTGCCGGGTAACAAAAAGAGAACATAAAAGGATGATCCCTTTGAAACTTACAAGTTTTATATTTTTCTTTGTACTTTCAGCTTTGATGGAAGTTTGGCTTTGTTTGAAAGGACTGGCCGGCCGTAAAGAGTTCAAGGAACCCGCCCTCGGCATTAGCTAGGGGAGGTTTTCTTCCCTTCTATGGATGCAAAATAACAAAACAAGAAATGACTGGCTGAATGAAGTACTGATATCAATGGAGACGGACTTATTACTGGCTAAATATGATGTCTTGTGCATGGGATGAGGAGAAAGGTTTGTGGGGTTTTGTTGTTAGCTGTAAGATTCTTTGGTCACCTTTCAGTTATATGTAACGGTAAAGTAAAATCTGGTTAAATGAATATAATAAAATATTGTACCTATACTATAAATACTTACAAATAATAACTTTAAGAGCTACAAAGGGTGTTAAAATGGCCGCCCATTTTATCAACGGTTAATTTTAGGACTATTTTATGACACGTTAATGTAACTTATTTGATATATTGATGTTTTTATTTTTTTTTGTTAACTAACCCATATGGATGTTGCTTATCCGATTTTTTTTTTAAGGTCACTTTTTCTGAAAAAGGGATGGTGCTATCGGTGCACAGCTCCGTCTCCCTCTGGCACTGGTTCTGATATTTTTTTTTTTTTTTCAAATATCTACATACCAGTCAGTATTATTTATTTTTAGCAATAATTTAATTACATATTTTCGTTTTATTTGTTAAATATAATGGAGCCGATCCCTTTGTTCAGAAACTAAACTAAAATGAGACTATTGACATCTCTTACTGACATACAGCTCTGGAAAAGGACGGAGATTGATGATGACAGATAAGAGATGTCAAATTAGTTTTTGCTTAGAACTTCGCCACGTTTTTGGTCGATGCGTTTGAAATGTCGATTTTGATTGAATGGAAACTTTCGTTCAATCAAAATTAACAGCTGTTCCAAATGGACGTTCCTTTCTTATTTTTTTTTAAAATAGTCCCAACTAAGTTAAACTATTTAACAGTGGAATCGACACCAATGATCTAGTTTATTCAAATGCTGAGCGAAAATATTAGTTAATTATTAGAATATCTAGCAATTATTTTTAACCCTCGAATAAAATAAATAATGACGGCACGGTTGGCGCAGTGGCTGAGCGGTCGGCTGCTGCGCCGCGTGTCGTGGGTTCGATTCCCGCACGGAACAAATATTTGTATGGCCTACAGTTAGTTGTTCCGGGTCTGGCTGTTTGTGTATGTGACTATAAATGTTTGTAATCGCACCCACGACACAGGAGAAATTCCTAGTGTGGGGCACCGTTTTTATAAAAAAAAAAAAAGAAAAAAAAAAAAAAAGAAGAAAGGAGGAGGTTCTCAATTCGACACGATGCATGACCACACATAACTATTTACAGTGTAGTCTGATTTCGAAGATAATAATTGTAGAAAATAAGGGATGTTAGATTTTTACCTACTGGATTTAAGTGAAAGGTGATGAGTGTTGACATAAGGCTATAGTAACTATCATAAATTATAATCTGCCCCACTAAATTAGCGAAAAATGAAAAATAAATCCATGAAAAAATTCAACCGACTTCCACAAAAACACAAGAAGTGTGAAATAACTATACATTTGGAAGTCGGTGGCAAAAGCTGAATCAAATGAAATAAAGCCTTCGAACTAAAGCCTTCGGAAATGGAAGTTATTTTATACATTTTAGTGTTTTATTTGAAGTCGGTTGAAGTTTTAATTATGTTATACAAAGTAATAAACACGAACCTTCTTTGTAGATCGCTTACGAACAGCTCGTGGGCAGGGGGTACTAATAGCATTACTATCACCTTTGACATCAGTGATCGAGTTACTCTCTATGATAGTATAACTGCGACGCATGCTACCCACTTCAAAGAAAACAGAAACTAAATTATTTTTAGTAGGTATACATCCTTTAGTTTCCTATTCGATATCCACGTGTAAGGTGGTTTACACCAAGAAGACCGTTGGTTATGTGGCCTCGCCTCTCATGTTTCATCTGTGTCGGTTTGGGTTTAAATTCGGGCAAGTACCGATGTGACTTTTTCGATTCATATGACTGCTTCGTTGGTCTAGTGGTCGCAAACAAGACTGCTAAGCATCAGGTACTGAGTTCGATTGACGGAACGAGCAATGTATTATTGGGATTTTTCATTAGGAATTTTTCAGTAGCAACCCGGAATCGGAATGTGTGCCCAGTTGATGGCAATAGGCTCAGCCCTTAATACATGGGACTTAAAACGTAACTGGTGTCGGTCTACTGTAGGTACACCTCTGCCCAACTCTTCGTGGAATACAGGCGTGATGTTATGTTACGTACTTTCGAATTTTATCTTAGACATTACTGACATTAGTGATGGAAAATATCGCTAGGAAACCTAGACTTATAATTGATTTGAGTCTTAAATCACCAACCCGCTTTGCCAAGCCTGGTGATTAATGCTCGTGCCTCTCTGTTAGAGAAGAGGCGTTCGCCCTGCAGTGGGATAGTAAGAGGCTGGTATTATATTGCTATTCATAGGTATATTTTTCTGTGGTTTTTTATCGTTGTTTTCAATCTTTCAGTTATCAATCTATTGTGTGTTATCAATCTTTCGTTACGACATGCCTACAAGCATTTGGTTACTACTTATAATGCCACCTCCTACGGTATCTGGGTATATATATATAGGACACTGATGATTCAGAACACATTTTACTTATGACGTGGGATGGTATTAAAACCCACGAATATTATTTACAGAAAATTTGACGAGTATTTTCCCGATATTACTATAAAAACACAAAACCAAATAGCACTTTTGTTCACATCCCAATGTACTCGCCGTATTGGCTAAAAAAACAAGTAAAAACTAAACAAATGAAGCGTGAACAGTAATCAGATATTGATAAACTGCTAAGTTTAGCGGACAAATTCAATTTTTCGCCAGAAGATACGAACATATTTGAGAAGGACCAACCAAAGAAATGGACCTCGTAATATTACGAAGAAATTCTTGGACAATTTGTCGAAGAAAAATTGAAATGAGTCCTCTATTTGCATTAGGGGATTGCGACGGGGACCCTCCGCAAATAGAGAGGTTGAGAAAACTACTCGACCGATGATGTCCTATATAAGCGACCTCTCTTACATCAACCTGTCTATTGCCTGATGGAACGAATATTGCTTCACTACTCAATACTTCAGAATGCTTTTCATGTTTACCTGCCCGTACCTATTTTATACAGATATGAAGCATAAAAGTACCGTTTGAAGATCCTTGGCTTGTTAATCCGGAGCACAAGTAAATGAGGAATAAGGATTCAATGGTTAGTGAATCGGTTTTCTAATACGATTTCTGTTCTTAGTAATACAAGGTCAAAATTTTATCAGCTGAACTTCATAGACGAGAAGGGTGTAGCGGCACCATAATAATATAAAAAACCAATGAATATATTTTGATGGCACGTTTGGCGCAGTGGCTGAGCGATCGGCTGCTGCGTTAAGTGTGGGTTCGATTCCCGGTCGGGAGCTAACAGCTGTCAATAGTAGGACTCCGCTGCTTTTGTAACTAGTCTTTGCCGGCGACTTCTTACACGTGGAATTCAGAATCAAATATCTAAAACTGGAGCCTATATTTTAAATTAGTCCTCTAGCAATAATAACTGCATGCACGCCCTTGGACTGCCTTGGGGGCTTTTTATTTATTCAGTTTATTTATTTATTTATTTATTTATTTATTTATTTATTTATTATAGGCTTCTCAACAATGAGTACACTATACTATATAATTTGTACATTTCAAACTTAATTCTAAGTGCCCCATTACTTATAGAGAAGCACAGCATGCACTATAAGTTTAGCAGGCTTTGCCTGAGTTAATTCTCGATTTTGGTTTATATTACCTTTTTTATTTAATTATTTTGGCATATTGGTGTGTGTTAGCTAACATATGGCGAACTATTTAATTTAATGATTTATTTTTTTGACATATGTTGTATAGATTCAAGTTTTTCAAACCTATCAGACAGACCTGTTACTGGGAAGTTTGTTACGCCACTTCTTCTTCCCAGCAAAAACACTAGTGGTTAAAGGTGGGCGTTTTGGCGGACTGTCTTATGTAAAACGTATTGACGTTCAAGAAGTGCTGATTCTCAGCCTAATTTGAATAAATGAATTTTGATTTGATTTGATTCAATTCCATGCAGTAAGTTTTAATTAAGTAACGCGCGTACAAACATACAGACAGACAAAAATCTAAAAACTGTTGTTTCCGCTTCTGTTGCTCTAATAACATATAGGTATTAGTTTAGCCCCCATATTAGTTTTTCTTCAATATCTATAACGTATACACATCGGCATGTTACAATTTTATGACATGTATGGAATAGCTGTTTATTAATCGTACATCTTCACATGACCGCGTCCAAAACAAATGCTGATCCGCAGTAAACAAAAAACACGTTACATATTTGAAACGATTATAAGAATCGTTTGCGTATTCGAAACCAGTTACAGTTAATGTTCTACCAGCCTGTATGCTTTAAGGCTACCTACTACAGCACATGAACTTAACAATACCAGCTAAAAAAGAGGCCACTGGTAGTGTAGTTCACAATATACAAGAAACTCAAATTAAAGTACCAGTATATTCATTGAGGTGTTTTAAAAATCAAATGTAAATATTTATACAGGTAACGTAGCATTTGTCTCGATTGATTTCAATTCATTACTTACTTGGACACGACGAGAATATTCGTTTCAAAAATCTCTTGAGTAATTTGTTAAAGAAATCAAAAAGCTTTTAGGTAGTTGGAATACAAAGTTTTCGCTTTATTAAAATAAAGTTGCAAGTTTTTTACTTCTGTTCGTATTGTACAACTGAATTAAAAATTAAAACATGAAACGGTATTTAAACTTGGCTTGTTTTTAAAGAAAAGATTGTAATGAAAATGAATGTAACACCCAGTTTCAGGAACGATATTATAGTCGCTTTATAAATTAAACGCAAGTCAAATAATGTGATTGGGTGTTGTTAATCAATGTTACCGATCACAGTAGTTGACAATTTGTAATATTGATTTTGCGATAGTTTTCGTTCCAGAAACTGGGTAAGTCGGTAAGTATAACAAACTATTAAAATAAGCGCTATGTAATCAGATATGCATACTCATTTTTGAAACCGGAGTTAAAGAAAATATATTCTTGAAAAATACTGATGGCAAGGATTGATACTAGAAATGTCTTCGGAATCCAAAAACGGCAACATTATTGATGACAAGAACTCTCAAAAACTCTAAAAGGAATAAGAACATAAAATAAAATGGCGCGCGATTTATTTCAGCGCTCCTTCAGTTTGAGTGCAATGTTGCAGTTTTTAACGCAGTACGGTACAATCGCACGTGACTGCGAACTGTAACGACCTGCTTCGGGAATCGGCTGCAGCTCTATATTTCTCGTAAAACTAAAGTGTTTACGACATAGCCAATTTCGAGAAAAATACTGAACAGTCGGAAGAATTAGACGACCTATGTGGCGCGGCGGGCGAAGGTCCGCCTGCGACGCAGGAGGTTGCGGGTTCGATTCCCGCCTTGGGACAAATGTTTGTACGATCTACAAAGATTTGTTCCGGGTGTTCTGGGTATTTCCTACGTATAATAAAAAAAATATCTATCTATGTAATGTATTGTATTAAGTATATCAGTCATCTAGTACCCATAACACAAGCTCTGCTTAGCCTGGGGCTAGATGATGCTGTGTGGATTATCCAGCATTATTAAAAAAAAAAAAATGTGGAAAAATACCCACCTAAGCGTTCCAAAAAAGACGTTAAGTTATATAGTTGTGCTAGACTAACACGTGAGAAGGCCTATACTAAGCAAAATCAAAATAAAAAAGGTTATTTTTTGAAATTAGGCTGAGAACCAGAACCTTTAGAACGTCAATAATTACATAAGACAGTCCCTCAAAACGCCACTACTTAAAGGGTGAAGAGGGTGGTGAGAAAGTGGGGTGCAACAAAGCTGTCAATAATGACGATGACAGCTGAGTTTATTGCACAATTAAACTATACCATATTCATTCTATCCTACGTCCCTTTGTGCCTATTGGCCTAGCTCTGTTCTGTCTCCTGCTTGATATGGAGGGAAGTGGAAATTATGTATTTTTCTAAATCCTCCGCTGTTCTTTTCTGATTAATTTTGTTGCGGGATCTAAGACAGTTCATTCCTCCGAGACTCGTCGGGTTTCATTGTCTCGACGCTTTTCTGGTGGTCGCTACTGTTGATTCTGGTTTTCAGGAGTTGTAGTGGTTTGGGAACAGGGTGGAGGGAATGTCCCATTAAAAAAAAAAGACTATACTATATATAAAAGACTATATGCAACTTCATTCTTGCCGAACACGTCGTTCACAAATAACTACACGTACTTACACATTCACCGCTACAGACTTTTACTAATCAATTTGTGTGTTTTTTTTTCATTACTATAGTTATAGTATTTCCTCCCGGAAGGGGGCGCTGGCAATTGTAACACAGGTTAAACATCTATCACAAGAGTCAGGACCATTACACAACTTATAACCCTTTCTAATGTAAATAAAAATTATTATTACAGAAATTACTTATTTAATTATTTGTTGTACCATAGCTACCATTACACTTACATAGTTAGTTACAGTGTACATTATTTTTATTCAATATCCAGGAATTACCAAAGAGAATTATTTGCATCACTAAATCTCGTTAGTCTGTTTCTTAGAATCCAACACAGTCCGTAACATAGTAAAACACGTGGGGCACGTGAAGCTCCAGTTACTTGGAAATTGAACGTAATCAGACTTTGGTTCGTATTACACTAGCTCACTCGAGGCTCGAATGACTTTTTTTTTTAAATAAAGAACGTTACCCAACACTAGGAATTTCTCCTGTGTCGTGGGTGTTTTTACAAACATTTAAAGTCACATACACGAACAACCAGACCCGGAACAACTACCTGTAGAGCAACCAAATATTTGTTCCGTGCAGAAATCGAACCCACGACACGCGGCGCAACAGTCGATCGCTCAGCCACTGAGCTAACCGTGCCGTCAAATAAAAAATAAAACTTAAAACTCGTTTAAAGACCATTTGATTAGTCGAAACTAATATTAAGAAATGCTTGAGCGAGATAATACGGACCTTAAAGACTGTTGTAAATTATGTTCAATTTTGTTTGTGAAAGTATATCAAATACTTGCTTCCATTCAACGCCACTTTGATGTCAAATGAACCACTCACAAGTCGCTGAAAAGAGAAACATAATTTAAATTTCTCATATGGTTTTGCCTTCAGCAGAAATTGTACGGAAACAAAATTGATAGGATCAATTTGAGGAGAAAGACGGCGTGCTTCCAAAACTTTTGCAATTACACTCGTCTCGCGATGTTCTAGTTAAACAATAAAGTTAATACAACATTGAGAAGTCTTTATAAACAGTGGGAAGTGTTTCCAAACGTTTTTACAATTACAGTTCCCAATTACTTGGTATGTGTGACTTTAGAAACGTTAATTAATAGCATCTGCTGAGACTAAGAAGTAGATCGCGTAACAACTTGCTAAAGCAAATAAGTAAGTTGTAAGATACGACTTACAGGAAACGTTCGCTGAAAACACTATCTCAAGTGTAAACATAAACTCAAGCAGTGTATTCGTCGAAGTGGGAAATAAGTTGGTAACTAAGATATTGTACGACTGTTTCAAGTTTTATAAGTTAAAGTTTACGGTACTTGAAAAAGTTTAGCTTATTGTTCATAGTACAATATACACTTGTGGAAAGATTCAATACCAACTGTTATTTTTTCGTAAATGTGGTTTTCATATGCCGTTTGTGACTTCTTCTTAAATATATATCTTAAATATAAAAAATAAAATTAAACTGTGGACTGACTCCTATACAAGTAAAGTAACCTTTTCAGTACTATAATATGGCTTTATAATCTAGCCGTTAGTCCTAGCTGTTATTTGTAGATCTTTGACAGTCGTTACGGGTAGTCAGAAGCCCGAAACTCTAACAACCAGTCGTACCAAGGGGTACCGTGTTCCCTAGCTACTGGATTGTGAGGGTCAGGTAGACAGTCGCTCCATGTAAAATACTGGTATTCAGCTGCATCCGATTAGACTGCAAGCTGACCCCAACATCATTGGGAAAAGGCTAGGCAGATAATGATGATGATGTATCCACCTATCAACAAGTTACAAATCTTGATTACAGTTTTATTTTCCATCAACACAAAAGATAACACACAATACATGCACATGCAATGGCATGAACGTGAAACAAGGCTTGTTGAGTGTATTCGTGTAATATTATCTGCATACGTCGTGTTCGTTGAGCATCTCATTTGCGTAATGAACCTAAGGAAATATGAAAAACGTCTGAAGCTTTGTACCAATTTCAATTACAAAGGATTTGCAGAGCAACGTACTGTTATTAGGTACACAGAAGTATTTTTTTATGTTCGGTTTATCATGTCGCTTTTGTTTGTGTAAACTAAGTAAGTAATGTAGGTAATCTACGCAATGTAAAGTGGGTCTATCAAAATGTACGTCAGATGCGCCCGGGGAAATCACACTCGTTACCTCCTTGCTGACTTATAGGTAGGTAACTAAATGCAGAACACACCAAAATGTGGAAATTTACTATTATTTTAATCGGATGTTCGCATGCAAAATGTATGACATTATATCTACGTACGCGTATTGCAATGCGGGGAAGTACCCAATGCATTTGGAGATTACGAATCGATTCCGCCGAACAATAGCTAAAATAGCAAAGGCCTTTGTTTCAAAACAACTGGTATTATCGGAACGCGTTCACTTCGAGTATTTCAATGGTAACGGTTCAATTTCTTAAAAGCTCCATCGTGGTACTTCATTAGTTTTCCTCCGACATCTGCGACCCGCATTCGCGATTGTTTGGCCCGCGACTCATGGCTCTGCATTGCCTGCCACGGTTTTACACCCATTTTATTGAGCTCTTTATATAGCTGTGTATTCAGATTTAACGGCACCGGTTCCGTATATTTATAAAAAATCTCTTTGTTTTTGAATATAAAACTGAAATGAATGTAGCTGAAAGTAAAGAACACTTGGAGATAACGTTGGTCTCTGTTTTTACTTCAGAATTTTATGATGTAAATTTTTAGCTCCATAATCCTAACGTGGAAAAGATTTTATGACACATTATTGAACGCAGTAAAAGTGGCTGCCTGTTTCCAGTTGAGGGCCTTCTTTCAGGGACAGTTAAAAAATTATGAAGGTCAACTAGTTCTAACAAATTTTATTTTGAGTACCTTTAGATAGGTTATACCAAGGTCAGTACATTAGAGTGTTGGACTCATTTTGATACTGTTTTCCGTTCCAGCCTGAGCAAAATGGCCGTCAAATAATATTTACAATGAAAAGTTAGGGAATTAATTGTAGAATTCTGGCAGGCTCCACATTGAACAGGTAGCGAGCATCCCGGGGGAGCGTTCGCAGCCAAATTCCGGCAAACTCCACCAAACTCCGGCTGAATGTGAAAACTTTGCGGGAAATTCTCGCGACCGACGAGTTTTTGCTTTAATTCGTATAACTAAAGACCCGTAAAGATTCTTTGATTAAGAAGAATTGATAACAATTCTCGTAGTTTTAATGAAATTTCTGCAAACTTGACCGAGTATTTCTTAGCTTGGAACTACAAAGCGAAACAGTACTTGTAGGTACTAAGATTACATAGGTATTGGTATAGTAGGCGCTTAGTTGCCATATTTTGTTCCTTTATGGGGCAATCAATGTCAACACCTGATACCGCCTACAGCCACAGTGTCGGGCCATAACAATAGGGTGTTATGTTTAATGCTTGCCATGGGGATAATTGGGGCAAAAACAACAATTACATCGATCTCCGTTGTCTGTGAAAACACACGTGTAGAATGAAAATAACGATGACCTTTAAGGAAAATGTAAGAATTGTGTCACTTATTTTTTATGGGTCTGGCTGTTTGTGTATGTGAGTTTGAATGTTTGTAAGCGCACCCACGACACAGGACAAATTCCTAGTGCGGGGCAAAAAAATAATAATTAAGGATCGTAATAACAATATTTCCTTGGTCGTACATCTGCACACCATCTCAGTGAACTCATTAACGTAATGAGCAAAGATGAGTTAACTTGGCGCACACCAACACAAAACGTTCCCATTACGTATATATTTATTTCCCAGTTGGGTCTGCGACCGTAAACTTCCGAACTCTGTCGAATGGAAAAACTTTATTTATATTTGAGTTAGGGAAGCTGGTTTGTGAATACTAAATCAGATTGGTACAGGATGCGAGGCTGCGCGTTGTATTTCATCCTATGATATGCGATTCTTGGAAATACCTGCGGGAAAACAAAATAGCAGGCATTGGGGATTGCGTATTTGCTTACATATTTGGGGACTGAAATATTGGTTTCTTTTGAAGATTCAAGGGCAGTAGCAGTAGGCTTCATCCAAAACATGGTTAACATTTTATCACTTACTTTGAAAAGGTAAAAAATAAATAAATAATGCTGGACGATCCACACAGCATCATCTAGCACCAAGCGAAGTAAAGCTTGTGTTATGGGTTACTGATATATTTAATTCAATACATTACATAGATAGATATTTTTTTATTATATATAGCAAATACCCAGAACAAATCTTTGTAGATCGTACAAACATTTGTCCCAAGGCGGGAATCGAATCCGCAACCTCCTGCTTCGCAGGCAAACCTTCACCCGCTGCGCCACATAGGTCATCAAAGATGAAATTCAAAATAAATTTAAAAACGATACAGCAATTAAATTAATCTGGATTTTTTACAAGCGTCTCTTGAATATATTGCACTACGCATTTTATTGAGACCATCCATCCCCAAACAAAAGCTATTCTGTCCGAAAACATCGCAGTAAAGCTGCGAGCTAAATTCAATTTATTAAAAGTGGAAAGTTTCGGGATTTTTACTATACAGAAAACAAACATTCAAAAATAGAAGGGAAATATCCACATAAGCCATATATAATAATACATATAAAAGCAAACAATAAGTAAATGGGTCAAGTTGACAGGAATATCTCACGACGCGATAGAATATCCGGCCGAAAGGGATTTTGTTTATTCTTTTGCGAAAGAATTACGAGAGGAGAAACAAATTGGGAAATATTTCGTTTAGTCGCCCACTGTCTCCAATTTGTTATTGCGACTCACTCCATTAGTTACACGCTCGTCGTTTGATTCCTACGGAACCAAGGAAGGGCATTATGTATTACGAACTTATTCCCAATAAAACACATACACATAACATCACGACTGTATACCCCGAAGGGTTAGGCAGGGGTACACCCGTATTTATATAGAGGGTGGATAGAAGGTGGACAGCGATAAAATATTACCCTTAATTTTTTTTTAACTTTTAACTGTACGAAATGAATATTTTTTATCTAACCCAGTGAGATTTTAAATTATAAAAAAACCGTCGAATAATTTCCACTCTTGAGGGTCCAGAATTATGTTCTGATCTCATGGTATCAGGATGTGCGTCAATGCCTTTCACCCTGTGTATAAGGTTTAAGACATTTCGCCAGCTATCCCATCCAAGTCCCATGTAATAGTCTATCAACCGGATACAAATCCAGACATCGGGGAAATTCTAGATGGACAAAACCCAGGAATCAAAGCCAGAACCTCATGCTCAGTAGTAGTGCTTGCGACCACTAGACCAATGAGTAAATGTAAATAAAACGGTAGTCACAATAAAACGTATAAAACCAAACTTCTGATCTTTTTGTTTCATATAGTGATTGTTATTACGATATTTTTTTATGGTAAGTTGGCGAATTCTCCTTTGTTCAACGCGAAACAATTACATGGTCGTTTATCTTTATCGGTAAAAGCTAGGGATGACTAATGGGCATACCTGACGATAAGTGATCACACTCCCGCTGTGGAAACGATAATGTTTTTCTATCTTATCTGTTAAACTTTATGTCATTTTTATTTTTAAATTCCGAACAATGCAATTAGTGTAGTAGGATTAGGTGTGCGGTTTAATGATATTATCTTTGCCCTTTCAAAGAATTGAATAAAATCATTTGAATATTGTTGCTTATACAGGCAATTTGGTTCGTTTTAATTTCATAATGTTATTAAGTTGGAAACAACAACGGGGCGTCCTCTAACGAACTTGGAATACCTGTATTATATCTTGGATTAGTTCTATCAAAGTAAAATAGAAGTATTTGTATTTAGGATTCTGTACTTCCAGAGTTTCACTTTAACTCAATTAAAAATACGTAATTAATGAAATAGAGAGAAAAGAAAGAAAGAAAACACGGTTGGCGCAGTGGTTGAGCCATCGGCTGCTGCGCCGCGTGTTGTGGGTTCGATCCCCGCACGGAACAAATGTTTGTATGACCTACAGGTAGTTGTTCCGGGTCTGGCTGTTTGTGTATGTGAGTTTGAATGTTTGTAAACGCACCCACGATACAGAATAAATTCCTAGTGTGGAAAAAAAGATACCCAGATCATGGATATTTTTATAATATCGTGAGTTTTTGCGAACTGGTATTCAGATTCTTACCTAGACCTACAAATAGCTGGTATTAATAGGAAGGTACGCTCACCTGAAAGTCTCCCCTGGTGGCACAGCTGAGCAGGGCCCCCGTGTCGTTGGTGAAGTCCACGTGGTGTGGCGGCTCCAAGATGCTGGGGGCCCGCCGCGGCTCAGGGGACGCTCGCACTGCTGTAACAATAGAAAAGGTAACGTTAGGAAATGGCAGTGTAGATGAAATAAAATGCAAGATTTACTATAAAAAATTCCCAAGCCACCCAAAAAATACCCATACCAATTTAGGTGGGCCTTTAAAGTTTGAAGGTTTCCCTCGATTTGGTGACAGTGGGACCAAATTGGGAGTGTACCTTACCTTTTTTTTTTAAATCGGTCAACAGTTACCGGAGAAATCGGTGATCAAAAAAAAAATATATAATATACCTACAGTGTAACATAGAACCTCCTCCTTTATTAAATCGTTTAAAAATAAAGGAAAGCCTAAACAAGGCTAAGTGCATTATAACTCAAACGTTAAGATTAATAGTGGCGAGACATTGAAACTATGTATGCCTACATAAAAGAGGTCGGTAGGTACTCACAGTACATTTCGAATTACAGCAAAAACCTTCACAATGCTAACAGAATTCTCCACAATACCCTGCCATTAGTTTCTTTGAACAAACTACCCAAGTTTAACTAACCCAAGCTCGGTTGAGTACATTTGTAAAATGATAAAATCGCCGTAAACGACTCCCGCATTTGATAGCACGAGTCGGCTTGCACTTAACTTATCGATTTTATCTATGCAAACTTAAACTAGTTCCTTGGCTGGGCACAATGGGGGCTCAAGGCGGTTTTGCACGCTGTCACGTAGTGTACGGGAACGTCGTGTCGACCTTAATAGAATAAGGTCCCAAAGTTCGCATTAAAGCGGTGGGTAGTCTTGACGTACTCCGTCCGCTCATTTGGAGATGTGAAAATTGTAATAGATCCCTCGGGCGGGATCTGGGTGAATGTGACGTGCCCGTCCTAACAACTTTTTTTTGTTGTGTAGATTCTGAGGACACGTCCAGTCCAAACATCGTTCGGACGTTTCATTAGGTGCGCGGAATCCTGAATGCTACCACACAAAAGTTTGGACATTTCATTAGAAATAATAACGTACCCAAAATATCATACCATTTTAGCTTACAGTGACTTTATTTACATAGTAATACGAGAGTTATTTCTGACTGAATTCAGTGCAAACATAGCACAGACTCAGCGCTCATTATTCAGTAATTTGACACCGATGTGAAATTATTAACAGGCACTAGAGTCTAGCGTTACTGGATTAATTGGATATTCGGAAACATACCAATTGCAGGCAGGTTAGAGCAATTAATTTGTTCGTTTGTAATTTAGGCAAACATAAACTCGGAATTTCAATTTAAAAGCCACAGTGATAAGCTTTGCATAAACGTTAATTGTATTTTTGTTGACAAATATTTCTGTTAAAAAAAAACTAAAATTGATTCATAGATAGACGACGCACATCCTAGATGGATACGAAGCATGAAACTTTGTTCAAGAGTCCCTTATTTATCGAAGGTGAGCAGTGAGGAAAGATTATTGATAATTTATCCCCTTAAGAGGTTAAACCGGGGATGAAAGGTTGCATAGAAGATCGTCATTTTTGGACGGAATTTCATGGGAGTTTTCTGTAAAGTTCGTAGAGGGAAGGAGAAAAAACAAACCTTTGTTCGTTTTTGGCAGTTTCTTGTAATTCGACTAATCATTTTAAAGTATAATAGTGTGACTTCTATCCAACCATTCACCACTTATTCCTTTATAAAATGAACAAAAAGTTCAAAAAGTTTAATTTATGTATTATTTTTGTCTGATAGCACTCAGCTATAAATAGAGCTATGAAACGTATTACCGGCCAGTCCGACTCATTTGCCGTCAGCACACATTGAAATAAAACCTTTTTACCGATGAACCTCGATACTGCAGACGGGTTGGTACACAATGGTACCTGTTTACGTATAGACCTGTATACAATGGCCCACTCAGAGGCGGTCACAAGCCGCAGCGTTCGATTTCCGTTTAATTTCGCGACAACCGCGACTGCCTGCCTGTCTGTCTTCATATACATCTATAAGCCTCCATTGGCGTCGCAGTTGACTAATCGTGTTATAATAAACGATTTGAAGCGAGTAGAGACGTCAGGGGAGGATTATACGAAAATGTGCGCGGGATTGTTTTGTTTCCTTATGTATGGTGTTAAGATTATTTTGGCTTTTTAATGTTGTATGTCGGATAGAGTAGAGCTGGATGTGCTGATATTCTAGACTTCGTTGGCACAGTCAAAGAATGAAAAGGTTTTGAATTGTGCCAAGTTGTTGCGATGTTTGAAATGTCAATTATGTTTGAAAATTGCTCGACAAATTAATACCATCATTGTACAATAGACTCTCAATAACAAACATAATAAGTAAATAAAGCTGCACAATAAACACATAGGCTGTAATAAACAGACTGTCAACAAACATACTGGTGTTCAAACAGGCTGAACGTTTATAGACGGAAGCTGCACAGACAGCCCGTATCTGCATCCGAAGCTATTTCAACCCCTGCCTTCACACTCCTGCACAATCCTGCACACGCCTGCATAGTACGGCATCCGACTCCACCGACACATTGCAATAAGGATGTTGCGATGCTTCAATCACCTGTAACATTATGGTTGATAGTGGGGAGTGTAGACTTGGCTTAGAATTTCTATTCAATGCAGTAGTAGTAGTATTCACATCTTTATAAGGTGTGCTTTATTTATAGGACCAACCAAGAAATAGCGGATCAAAACTCTGCTACTCCATCAATTTACGTTAGAAATACGTTTCACAAAATGTATGTACCTATTCAATAGCCATCTCTTATTACGTATACCTATTATTACTTGTACTTGTATTTATTCACAGGAAAAAGAATAGTAATTTTTCTAACACTACCTTGATAGGTAAGTAAAGCTTAAATTTCTGTATTATTTCTATTACAGATTTCGTGATTACCATAAGTAATTCTTGCGTGGGAAATTTATCGTTAAATTATAAGTATCTGTGAAATTGATTGTTGGTAGACCTAAAAAAGCAGCTGATTTTTTAAGCAATCTCTAATTTAGTCTTATAGTAAACGTTGTTCATAGTGTTGAGCATAATGAACCCCGGAACATATTTTTTTAATTCATTTAACTTTTGTAAAAAGTTTAGAGTATGAATGTGGAGGGATACGAAAGTAGAGGGAGAACAAAGAAACGATGGACGGATTGCGTGAAAGACGATATGGCTAGGAAGGATATACTCGTAACTTGTGAGATGACGCCAAATAATGTATGGAAGCAGAAGGCATGCTGCGCCGACCCCGAATAAATTGGGATAAGGGCAGGAAGATGATGATTATGATGATGAACAGACAATTCAGGTGTAAAACTTCTTGATAGATATCTATTGAATGAACAGCTAGCATAATCACTAATAAGCCTTATGAAGCGTTATAACAATTATCGTGTCATTTTTCTCATTTCTCCATGATTATTGACTATGTTATACAGGCCAAGATAGGCAGTGGATTTATGTAACAAAATTCAAAATTACAAAAATAAAAAAGCAATGCTCGTAAAGTGAAAATATTGTGTAACCATTAGCCTGGTTTTACAAACCTACTAGAATTAAAATCCAAATTCAAATTCAAATATCTTTATTGCGTACTAAGTGTAGGTATACAAAGTTGGAAGGTGTTAATATTAGGTAGGTTCTTAGAACTTAGTTGCCTGTTTACATACAGTTTTTTTTTAAACAATAGAGATCAAACATTATTACGTTAAAAATCAATTTTCATATAAAAAATCTTGCTTCCTCATAAAATACGCCCACTGAACTCTCTCAGTAGAATAATTGTAAGCGCAATTTGTGTTATATGTCTACTAGTTTTTTTAATGAGCAAAATTAATTGAAAGTGTTTCGTTTCTAATTGTAAAATTCACAGCAAAGATCAGAGGGAAGGGAACAAAACGTATGCTGCAATGTTTCCCTTTACATTTGTTTTGCTTGCTCATAATGTGAGTTTGCTTAATAACAAGGAAACTAGAGCTTAGAGGAAATAACCTGTGTTGTTTTTATGTAAAGCTCGTGCAACTCTTTCTTGTTTCTATTTAACTTTTGTTTTTCAGGAGAGAGAAGGAGACAGGGAGATATAAAAAGACAGGGAGAGGAACCGTAATGTAAACACACACGTATGTTTTTTATGAAACTACAAAATTTATTTGTATAAATTACTCATTTTTATGTGTACAAAATTTTAGTGCATTTTAAAGATAGTATACCTGGATGACCGAGCTTAAATAGCGGATAAAACTACTTTTTCTACAAATGAAACCTAGCTAGATCGATTTATCGCCCCGACAACCCTGCATACTAAATTTCACGAAAATTGTTGGAGCTGTTTCTCGAATTGCTTCAAGAATTACTTGTAAAGGTATGATATAAAATAGAGTATTTTTTATAATTACACTTTCTTAGTTTCTTTGACATTGGATGTTACCAATGAACCCGAAATGTTCCTTAATAAATAACTTTTTTGCATAACTTAAATAGTAGGTACTACGTCAAGATAATATGAAGGATACTGGAACAAAATTCTGCCAAAACCACCATCCACTTTCGTAGATAATTTCGTTCGACAACCACATAAATCACCAATCGGATTTGTAAGAGTTCCACGCTCACCTTTTACAAAGGAACCGAATAATGTAAGCACACTATAAAATGTCATCATAAAATAGATAGGACGTAATTTATTAGGGTTTGAACGAAGATTAAAATTGAGCTGCTATTCATAGCGCTCTATGCATATACTCGTATATTGAATCTTGGTAAAGTAGGAAGGTGCATCTATTAAGTGTGTAAAATTAGTAAGTGAAGTTAAATTACAAAGATCTCTTGCAATTATTAATAATCTGTGTAGGTACTGTCGAAACCCGATGCTTTGTCGCCTAAACCTAAACCTAAACGCCTACCGGGTTTGCAATATAATGCATGTTGTAACAATAATAACAGGATTACTTCCTATTTTAAACTACTTTTTTTTAAACAAACCGCGCCTATCTGATAGCCATTGGCTGTATCTACTCTTTTCCTGTTCTAAATATGAAATAGTGTTTGTTTCAAAATGTACGATTATAAGTATCCATGGAGGTTGGTTTGCTAACGCAAGTAAAACCTCTACATAAAGCAAGCTAAGTTACAGATCTAATGACCATTTTCACTAACACTACGTGACACCTGAATGCAATGCTTAAATATTAAGCAGTTTCTTAGCGCAAAAAACATATTACAACCCACAAGGCGATGTGTATTAAATCATGACACTGATTTGTTGCTGCGTAACATTTAGACAACTCTTACAGATTGTCTAGCAAACTAATTCAAACAAAATTTTCAGACACCATAATTTACACTATTCTGTGGTTTTAGTTGCCTCCCGAGACACGGATGGTGAAATAGGAGCTTGCTGGATGCTTAGAAAACTGATTAAGCTTATCATTATTTAACTAGACGTTGCTTTGGTCGATGTTAGTGATATCAGACATCAGTTGACACCTTTATAAATTTTGTTGGAGGGTTAAAATAGCGGATAGATAGACTTTACTAATCCTATCATATCTGGATATGATAGGATTTGAAAATTTTACGAAATTGGGTAGGTAAGCACTGTTGCTTCCCTACCCAAATTTCTTAGTAGGTAGTGCGAATCCATGGGCAGCCGGATTTTTTTGTTTTGACCGTTGACTTAAAAAAAATCTGTTTGCAATAATGAAGAAATTATGTAGTACCAAAATATTTCTTTGTCTACAAAATCACCTTTTAATATAACTTTCGTTTTAAAGTTTGTTATAATTATGATTCAAATAATAATTGTTCTCAAAGGTCCTTTAAATCTGAAGGTAACTTGGCATCATTATTATTCGTAGGTAATAGTTTAATTGCCCGACAGGTAGATATTGTAAATTTACTCAGAAAGCGTTAAAATGGCTCCAGCAAAATTCACAGTGAAACTTACTTCCATTATCTTTAAGTCCTAATAACTCTTGGAGGTTCAAGTTACGTACCTATTAAAATTAAATTTGGGACGTGAAGCAATTTCTTGTACCATCGTCGTCATATTAAATTAAATATCATTTTTGTCTAGGTAGCAGTGTAATGAGGATTAATTAAAGTGGGATAGTTGTCACGTAATCCAGTAATTGGATTACACGTAATCACTTGTAAACATTCATAAGTAATTGCAATTACATGATTACTTCTGTGAGATTTTATTAAAGTGCGCGAGGCGTGCTTTAATTTTTAGTAGAATAAACAAAACGCAAAAGATCCAGAAGCGATGAAAGTGGGGGATATGAAATTATAAACATATTTTTAAATCTGAATTTTAAAAATAAATACAATACAAACTGATTGTATTTGCAATTTATTGATTTATTTTACTTATCATACATACATATGAGATGTATGGAAGAAGAAAACATGCTGCGCCGACCGACCCCAAATAAATTGGGATAAGGGCAGGAGGATGATGATATCATACATACATAAGAAAAAAAGTGATTGTTGTCAAAATTAGTAATCAATTACATTTTGGGTTAAACACTAAAACTTTATTAAAAAAATAAGGTTCATGTTCAATTGGAAAAATCTGACAATTTGGGGTAGCTTGATGTGCTGGCGTCTGTACGTATCATATTTTAACTACAATAAGCACGTGACACATGACCGGTACATTATCTTTATTCATAAAGCCTGATGTTAATGTAGAGTCACCCATAAATCAGTATAAAATGTTATGATAATTTACAATAATTATCCATTACCCAGAAAACAATAATCGATTATGATAATCGTATGCGTTGAACCGATTTCAGTATAAATCATTAAAACAAATGAACATGGAATTGAAACAAAGGACATACAAATAGTTGATTTAGTAAGCATTATAGTATAGAGGGTATAGAAAATACTTGTTATCGTAACTTCGCTTTATAAAGCGACCGTCGCGTCGTTCAGCAATGAAAGCGCTTTAATGGTGCAGTTACCGCTGAATATCATCATTCGTTGCAGTCCGACGAATAGGGGTAGACCGTCACTTTTCTTGAAACGTCGTAAAATACTAAAATGGAGGCTGTCGTTCGAATTTCGAATATGGCTTACGTTTAGTATTGACGTGACTTTCAGGGAAAAAAGTATGGGTACCTACATGATATTTGTCTAACTAGGAAAATAGAACATACGGATAGGCAAGGAATGTGTTCTGATTCTGAGAGTTACGTTCAGGTAGATATACTGTCGCTGCTGTGTTGGTATCTCTACTATGAAAGGTTAATTTAATATGAAATCAAATAATATTTATTTCAAAACACTTTCCACGTCATAAAATAAATAGATTAGGTCGATGTTTCCAAGCTGACTGTGAACCACTCATATGTGTCTTTTGCCATCCATTTTCAGGTTGCATAGAACGCGTAAGCTGTAAGCTACCAAGGGAAACTTAATTATAACCGAACTTAGTCGTATGTAATTTCAATTGGAATATTGCGATGTGTGTTCGTGTGTAGTATTATTTAAGGCAAATTAATTGCTTCGAATATCCTGAGCACTTTGAATGGGGTTTACTTACTAGTTACTGAATGCAGCGCTGCATAAAGCGGTATGTCCGAATGTAGCGCTTAAGCTATTCACCGAATTATTTGTTTACTTATTATAACATTATTATTCAACGACTCTTGAAAACTTTGGTTTCTGTTTTTTTGGCGATTTTCGAATATAAAAGCCAGCATTACAAGCATTTATTTGCTTTGTTATTATCTTCCACATACACAGTTATTTGGTAGAAGTCATTATTCAAGCAAATAAAGCTAGTGTAAGTAGCTTCTAGAAACTTGAAAAAAAAATCGAGGACTCTTTTGCCACAAAAAAAATATATAAATGCTACTAAAGCGCCCCATTCAAAACACGAAATAGCGCATTGTAAATATGGCGCTGCATAAAGCTACAGGAGTGTTGCATACTTCATCCCTTCAGCGGCAACTGGCAGGGCTGATTGCCTCCATTCAACATTTCAGCTCGTTGTGATTCTCAACATAAGCTCTCATAATCCTAGATTTGACAGTTTCAGTTCAACGTAACATTTTTGGATTTCTGTCTTTTATTTTTGGTTATTTGGTCTATCTTGTGGTGTGGAAAAATAAAAAAGTAAACATTTTTAATTTTTTTATAATTTTTACTGTTTAAATATTGAACATCATTTGAAATGAAATTGTGAAATCAATACAATTATATGGCATCTATACCCCAGAATGTACAAGGTCTATACTCATTTTAAATGACATAACGAAATCATTAAATTTATAATTATCCTATCTAAACCACAGAATATACAATGGTGCAACGTCTACTGAAACTCTAAACTGTCAGCTGCCAAAATATTTTCTTTCCTTGATTGCCAATACTTCACCGCACAAATGGCGGATTCAAATCTTGCATGAGTGTGTGGCAGCACGTCTTACAGAACCAGGGCGAGAGCTATCAGCTGTTAATGTCCTGTTATTTTGAAAGTCTTTACATTAAAAAAACTCAAGCAAATCGGACACAACGTACTAAACAAACGACGTTCTATATTTGAAAAGATTCTTGAATAGCTTGTGTATTCGAATCCAGCCAGGACCAGTATTCTGCCAGCCTAAATGATGTAAGGTTCTTCTAGCAGACAAGCTTTACATCCGCTTCGCCCACCCTTATGAATAAAAGGATCAACGTAGTCTTACCATCAATAAGACTTAAAAACATTATCATTTGAACACCCAGGCTGTCCTTATTAACCTTTTATAGACGCCTTTACCTATTATAGACGTGCTGGCTACCGAGAATTCAGCGAGTATTCGCAATAATTAATTGGATTTGAGTCTTAACGTGATAGTTATTCAGCTCAGTGTTTGTTATAGTGTTTGTTGTTTGTAAGAATTTATAAAAAGAACTGTTCCGTATTATTTCTCTCTAAGCAATACATCGCTTGAATGAAGATAACGCTAAAAAGGAATTACGCTCCTCATAACATATCATATCACGTTTCCGTTTCCTTTTACTAAATTACATTATTTTGTTTATAGATTTATGATATCAATTTGCTGGGAACGCTCTCTTTGATATCTTTTAATGCGAAATGTGGATATTTCGATTTATTTCTCGGGAATCGGTAACTGATTAATGTGTTTTCGTTATCGTTTCAAAGAAAATCGTGGGAAAGTCACACGTGTTTTATATATTATATATACACACGTACATATGTGTTGCTAGGTAAGTATGTACCTGGAAGCGGGTTATGTTATACTGCCGCCGTGTTGCATCGATAATGTGATGTATACCAATAATTTATCTTAGTAATTGATTCTCAATTAGGTTAATACTTACCTCTGTGTTTCCCTATCGTAGGTATTAGCTTGCAGGCTTGCCTTAACTATTCAAGACTTCAACTCTTTATTAACGGCTTTTGTGGAAGAGACTCCACAATTTTACCAATATCACGCCTACGTGATATTGGTAAAATTGTGGAGTCTCTTATAGTACCTATACTATGATAGAGTAACGGGGCCTCTTCCATGTGCTGATGGTGATCACCGGGGTGGTTTTAGTGAGGTAAGAATTCACTTCCACTCAATTTTACACTTCCTGATCTTTTCCCCAAAAGTCCAGGCGCCTTTTGAAGGTTTCACCCAGAATACAAAAAAAGGTACCATGATTGATCAATAAACGCTAGAGATACTATCAGAGAATATTTTTTTAAAGAAAATACAGAGATAAAATAAATATAATTAATGACCTAAAACTAAAAAAAAACTAATTCTGCCAAAAAACATAAAATAATAGTTATAATATATCAGGTTGACAGAACTTTGATTCTCTGTAAAAGAAGTCTAAGACCTTTTTGTCGGTACGGTCAGCATTCGAACCTTCTTGCATATTATTAATTTTATGGTATATTGATGAGATAAACACCAATTCATAGTTAGAAAAGCCTTTAGACAGCTGTTGGCTGACAGGCATTTGGCTGTTATAAACGTACCTAGGAACTAGGAATAAATCTTATGATTAATATAAATACGCCTTTTAGCGCTAATACGGTAACTCAAGAACTAGGTTAGCTCCAATAGGGTTCTTATACTACTTAGTGGAATAGAAATAAGATGAATTTACATCTTCCTGATGTTTATAGCTTTTAAATAACCCGACCACACAACATTGGTATCAATAAAAAGCAGTAGGTTCCCTCAGATAAAAACATCTATTCAAAGTTGTCTATAAGTCTATTGAAAGGGCTGAGTTGCGTGAAGTGAGTCGCGGTGATTGCTCATTAGTGGCACAATAGATCGTGCTACAATACTCCTATAAGTACACTATAAGTATGGCTTATAAACGAACCCTTCCGGACGGCGCCGGGGGACGCTTTCAACCAACAATACGAACGAATTATTAGGAAGACTTACTAAAATCTTACAACAATCAGATGGAAATTAGAACTGGGTTCTCTACTTCATTGTGTAAAGAAATTAGAAATGGAATCCTGGAGTCATCTTTCATCTTTAGAAAGGTTTGTCTTGCAGCTTAGTAAAACCAATGAAGAAGATGAAAGTCATTAATTTAGATAACTACATAGATACTTCATAAACATAACATCATGCTTATAATCACGAAGGGTAAGGCAGAGGTGTACTTATAGTAAACCCAGATTTAAACAGTTATACTCAACTCGGTAGCAGTAACAGCCTAAAACCTAAAATACTTTGCTGGGAATAGAACCCAAGATCTCTCGTTTGAATAGCACATACGACCACTTGAGTAACGAAGCAGTTAAACTTTATACATACAAATAAATTAATCTTTTAAAAGACAACATACAGATCCTGTTAAGTAGAAGTATTTTTGTTAACATCCTTCGATGATAACGCACAAACTATATTATTTCTAATGTGACAATGGATATTAATGAAAGCATGTTCTTCATCCACCATTGAAAAGGGAAGATCCTCCAACCAGATGGGTGTTGTGTCTGGTGGGTTACTGCCCGACGGATGTTGTCGCGTTCTTGTATAAACTATGTTCAATCGCTTGGATAACTTTAGAATCGCGATGTAAATACGTGAATTTTAGTTCGTAAATTGCAATATAGATGTCACTATAAGCATTATGACTCAAAGTGTGGCCTCGACCATGTCATCAAGTAAATTAACGGCTTCACCAGTATGTAATTATTTGGCTTGGTAACATTCAAAGAGGAATATGCGGGGCGGGCAAAGCAAGTGTTAGTAGTGCGGTCCAAGAACTCTGAACATCTAGTTAATTTAGACGACATGGGCAATGTTGTCCGAGGACCAATTAGGTATATGACATGTCACGTGGGAGGACATGAAAAGGCTTGTTCCAATAATACGCAAGGATTCTTAGAACCAGTCTTTTAGAACGAGCACATTTTAGTAGCAGCCAGATAGTTAGTGAAGCAAAGAAAACCAGGTATTAAGTAGGTAGATGAAATGACACGTGGGAAGACTTCAAAAGGCTGTTCCAATAATACGCAAGGATTCTTAGAATTACCCTTTTAGAACGAGCACATTTTAGTAGCAACCAGATAGTGAAGCAAAGAAAACCAGGTATTAAGTAAGTATTATGAAAAGACACGTGGGAAGACTTGAAAAGGCTTGTTCCAATAGTACCCAAGGATTCTTAGAATCACCCTTTTAGAACGAGCACATTTTAGTAGCAGCCAGATAGTTAGTGAAGCAAAGAAAACCAGGTATTAAGTACGTAGATGAAATGACACGTGGGAAGACTTGAAAAGGCTTGTTCCAATAGTACCCAAGGATTCTTAGAATCACCCTTTTAGAACGAGCACATTTTAGTAGCAGTCAGATAGTTGGTGAAGCAAAGAGAACCAGGTATTAAGTACGTAGATGAAATGACACGTGGGAAGACTTGAAAAGGCTTGTTCCAATAATACGCAAAGATTCTTAGAACTAGTCTTTTAGAACGAGCAAATTTTAGTAGCAGGCACATAGTTGGTGAAGCAAAGAGAACAAAAGTGATTTCAGTAGCCAGACTTTTAACGATCCGTTAATCGCAGCCAAAATTGATCTAAAAGACATTCCCGGATCCTCAAGAAATAAGTCAACCCAAAACTATATTATGTAAATACAAAACGGGGAAGGTAATATTGTATTCAGATATAAATAATGCCTTGGACCCAAAGAAATTGCCTGCCACATATCAAACGTGATTATGTCGGATGAGCGGTTTCAGGCCATTTGTGGCAATATTCGGCGTTCGTAATGGAATATGAGTCTTCGAATAATCTTTATCAACTTGTGTTCTGAGTATCTTGCGTACGCAGCTTTGGGCACATTGAATGTTGTTTCTTAGAAAGAAGGCTGGTCTTTTTATGATGTGAGGCGACCGAAAAATGAAGCTTGATATAATTATAGATTAGGGGCAAAAGAAGCTCACTTAACCTTTGCTGAGTCTACCTTTATGTTGGTTAGTTTAGAAAGGTTTTATCCGCAGTATTTGTCAGCTTCGACACTCAGTAAACATATTCTAATAGGTCTTAGTCACACGGAGTTTCTTTTTCGATTAAGATTTTTTATATCCCACATAAATCCTTCAAAAACTAAACTAAACGCAATCCAATTAAGTCAATCATGACTCACTTCCACCTTAAACTAGATGGAGATTATATTCGACTTAAAAATGGCTCTTTGTTAGAAAAATCAGTATTTTTAGAACAAATATCGATTTACGAAAAGAAGTGATAGTGAATACACAATACCTCTATAACTCATGGTATTGTGTTTTATGAATTTCTTGTCACTTAAAACCTACTTAACTTCATAAATCCATAGTTATTACTTGAATTCAGAACAAGCCAAGAACGTAAAAACAGAATATTTTTTCGTAGAATCCTAATGTTCGTATTTTAGCTTGTAATAGCCACCTGTGGCATGGACTTTATGTATGATAAATGATCTTTTAAGGCATCTGCTAGTCGTAACTTAGTCTTGGTTAATAAGTTAAGCGTATTCATGACAAAATATAATATCACACAAAGAGATTCAATGGCAATAACTTCCACTTAGTTTATTGACTATATTAAAGCTTTTAAACTATAGCCGTATTTTAGCTCATCTACGTTATATCGAAGTTAATTTCGGTACAAGCTTTAGGTTTTAAACATTTTTAAGCAAAGGTTGGATTATGGCTTACGACCGGGAGATTATTTTTTTTATTAACTTTCAAACTTTTGTGGAAGTCAACAGACTAGGATGTAGGTATCCTGTATGTGATACTGTTTAGTGATTTAGCTCTGATAAAGGCTTGTTATATTGGTAAAGTTGGTATGAACTAAGTAAATGTTCAAGTTCTGTTCTTCAGAAATCACGTGTAGCCGTTTTGGTCCCGGCTGTCCTGTTTATTTTTTATTTTCCTATTTTATGTAATTTTAAAAATCATAAAAAAAATGCTGGACAATCCACACAGCATCACCTAGCCGCAAGCTAAGCAGAGCTTGAGTTATGGGTACTAGATGACTGATATACTAAAAACAATACATTACATAGTTAGATGTTTTTTTTATTATACATAGCAAATACCCAGAACACCCAGAACAAATCTTTGTAGATCGTACAAACATTTGTCCCAGGGCGGAAATCGAACCCGCAACATTCTGCATGGCAGGCAGACCTTCGCCCGCCGCGCCAAAACGGTTGTCAAGTATGCATTCCATTGCATAGATTCTTTTAACTAACGTATCAAACAGATGTGTTGCTGGAGAGTTTTGCTTGTCACTTCTGTTTTCTAGCCAGAACACTAGAAAGTGGTGAAGGGCGATTTTTTACATTTCAAATACCTACTTACTACCTGGTTTTCTTTGCTTCACCAACTATCTGACTGCTACAAATGTGTACGTTCTGAAAGGCTATTTTTTTTTTTTTTTTTTTTTTTTCTTTTTTTTTTTTTAAAAAACGTTGCCCCACACTAGGAATTTCTCCTGTATCGTGGGTGCGTTCACAAACATTTAAACTCACATACACAAACAGCCAGACCCGGAACAACTACCTGTAGGCCATACAAATATTTGTTCCGTGTGGGGATCGAACCCACAACACGCGGCGCAGCAGCCGATGGCTCAACCACCGCGCCAACCGTGTCGTCAAACAGTTCTAAGAATCTTTGCGTATTATTGAAACAGCCTTTTCAAGTCTTTCCAAGTGACATTTCATATACCTACTGTATGCCTGGTTTTCTTTGCTTCACCAACTATCCGACTGATACCAATGTGCTTGTTCTAAAAGGCTGGTTCTATGAACCCCTACGTATTATTGGAACATGCTATATCAAGCCTTCCCACGTGTCATTTCATCTACGTACTTAATACCTGGTTTTCAAAAGTGCTGATGCTCAGCATTACTTGAGTTAATTATTTTTTATTTAGATCTTGATTCTATTATTCATACCACGCCTTGGCATATCGTGCTAAACTGTAACAAGATTGTGTAGTCACTTAAGTATTTGCTGTATTTACAATACTATTCAGGTGTATCTAGTTAGCTTGGAAGCCGATCTCAACATACTTAGGAAGAGGCCGGGCTGATGAGAATTAATAATGAATAAGCATTCGGACTGTGACGAAATATTATTCCCTAAAGACAAACTAATAAAAAATAATCAAATAAAAAAAGAAAAAATCTTACTTAGCTAAAATATTTTAAAGTTTCTAAAACAAAATTGACAAAGTAGTTCTAAACAGTAGTTCTATGGTCGACGAAGCTATTACTTTGAAGTCTGTACCTACAAACCGATATGACCTGGTGTTGTTTGGAGAATCCGAAGAATCGGTGATAAAGCAAAGAGGTCAACAGCCAGGTGCCTATGGAATGCCATCAGCACGATATTGCGTTGCGTCGACCCCGCCGGCGCGGGCGGTGCGGGCATGCTTGCCCCCATCTCCACATATTTTTGCAATAGGTAATCTATTATTTATATTCTTTATCCACTGTAGAATAACTTATGAAAGTAATGCGTATAAAAACTATATGAAATTCTCATTGAATACCAAATAAAAGAAGCTTTTCATTACAGACTCACCGAGAAACTTCTGTTAAAGCTCATGCCGCTTACATAAATTCTTGAAGTCAAATATAAATTCCTTCAATATTAAGCAATACCATATACCAATAATGTTTATGAAACACTTCTGTCAGTTTCTTGTGAATTATAGGTTTTATTATAGGTACCCACGGTTAAAAGTACCTACGCAAATTACAATCCAAGCTTGAAATAAGTATTCCCTAAGCTATTTTAGTAAAACTAATTTTCCATTTGTAATTCCGTTGACCTAACTCCCATTTACAAATTCCAGATCGTTCCGCGCTTTAATTAATAAATAATTAGCAACAATATATAAACAAACAGCCATTTGCATTTCTAAAAGGGTTCTGGAAACGCAAATAAATTCTCACATAAAAAAACTCGACCTGAATTTGCTTAATTGGCGAAGTTAATTACATCGCGGAGTCGTAGCCAACACTTGCCAAAGTGAAGCATAAAATTGCTCTGGAAGAGAAACAAAGAGACGTCGATAGCTGTAATTACTAAGGATATTTTTGTGAACAGTTTTGTGTAAACGAAATTGACGAACAGATTTTTGTAAATAAAGCGCACTCAATAAACGATTTTTGCACAAACAGTATGAAGTCTTTAATTCAATTGTTTCAAATTTGTTTTATGTTGCTGTAATGGTTATTCATGAACTATAGTTTCAGCGAGCTACTGGTACCACACATTCACCTTAACTCTTGTGCGGTAGTCTGTTTTTCCTTTCAAATAGGGATCTTTCTTTTCTTTTCTTTTTTTAAAACGTTGCCCCACACTAGGAATTTTTCCTGTGTTGTGGGTGCGTTTACAAACATTTAAAGTCACAAACACGAACAGCCAGACCCGGAACAATTACTTGTAGGTCATACAAATATTTTTTCCGTGCGGGAATCGAACCCACGACAGGCGGCGTAACAGTCGATCGCTCAGCCACTGCGCCAACCGTGTCGTCAAATCAAGTAATCGTTACGTATTTAATAATCGCAAATTATTGTCACAACCGTTTAGTTGCTTGTATGTTTGTAAAATGAGCAATTTTCGGTAAAACATAAAATCACGCCTGTATTCCTCGAAGAGTTAGGCAGAAGTGCAACTATACTACACCTATATATCGCCAGTTATGCTGTTATCTCATGTTATAGGGGGCAAACCATATTGCTTTGCACGTTCGGCACGGAATGTACTTTGACCTAGTCTATTTTTGTTTGCTTCGTGCACGATAGAATATGCTTTAACGACTCTGTTATTACAATTTCACGTTGCAGTGCAATGGTACTAGAGGGCTAGTGGACGGAATTGTAAATAAATAAAAAAAAAAGTAAGACCAGATTAGTCTATTGGGATGATAGCAGGAGGATGAGGATTATAATCAAGTAGACATTGGTCTAATATTTATGGTTTGACAATTGATTTTATGTGATTTAATATTGTATTCAATGCAGTATTCTGCTCAGTGTCGTAGCTTCAAAGATTATTATGTGCCCTGACTCGGTAAAGGAAAAAATCCGTAAGGTTCATATTGTGGCTATGGTATAGTGGCGAGTTGCTTAGGCTGCCTGTTTACTTTGTAGGAGCGAGGCAGCGGAGCGGAGAAACGGATAAATATTAACCAATAATCCCTGTCCACTGGAGAGAAGCTGACATTTTATGCAATCCCATTGGTTAAAATTTCTCCGTTTCTCCGCTCCGCAGCCTCGCTCCGCTCCGTTGGAAAGGCCTAAGCAACTGAACTATACCATATCCACAATACGAAACTTTTCGACTCAAAAAGCAGTTGTAAGCCAAACTGTCTGCGTAAATCGATAGGTTTGTGATTTTGAAACGCAAAACCACAAACAAACTTTGGTCTGCTGCTACTAACAGCAGTGTTTTTTTTGTAAAGTTTGGATGTAAACAGATTTGTGTGTATAAAGTGACACAGTCTATCGACTCTGCAACGGTACGGTAGTGATAACGTGTGAGCTGCTATTTCAGGCTTATGACCGCTATTAATTTGTTTTGTGAACCGCTGCTGAACTGTCTGGGCACCCCATATGTATAGCTATATAAACGATAACAGTTTCTATGAACTCACGGTCGCTACATAACATAGACAGTTCTCATTTTGTCCAAGGAAGTTTATAAGTGGTATCAAAATCGATAAAGTCGAAGCGATACTAAACCTATGAATAAGAAATGATGGAACGTAACACAGGTTCAAAAACTAAAACCATTGTATTGCTGTTAACTAAGGACTATCATTTCGTTATTTAATTTTATGATAAAAAAGAAAGAAAAGATAAAAAAAAATATTTATCCACATTTTCAACATTGCATAAAGTAAGACATAAAAAAAAAGAAAAAGGAAAATCTAAAAAAAAAACAAGAGAGGGTTAATAGTAATTAAAATACATTCATTTAACCAAACTAACGCATACTAAAACTAATATATAAACTACCGTATTCACTAAATCACCTTAGAATCACAACAAAAACCTCGACAGGATTGCGTATTAAGACATAAAAAATTCTCACCCTTGCGCAGTCACAATTTGTACGATTAAAATATGCTTGTAGTTCCCGCATTATGCGACGGAAGACAAATGACTTCATCGTCATGTATAATTAACTATACTAACTTTTATTCTTTAAGTGATAAAGTGCTAAATATCCATACTTGTCAAAGTAACTTTTTTGTTACCTTTCAAACGTAATCCGCTGAACCAATACATGAGATTTGGTATATAGATAGATTATATCCTGGGAAGGAACTTAGGATATATTAAATTTGTGACGTTGTCTGCATCCGCGATAACCTATATTCACACAGACGAAACCACGGTCAAAAGCTGTTAAAATATTATAAAGGCACTAAAATTGAAGTTAAATTCGAGATGATTTTCTATTGTTTTTTTTTTATTACTTTATGTTTTTGGTTCTGGGTTGTGGAGGTCAGGTAGGCAATCGCTCCATATAAAATACTGGTATTCAGCTGCATCCGGTGAGACTGGAAGCCGACCCCAACATAGTTGAGAAAAGGCACGGCAGTTTATGATGTTTTTGGCGTATGACGAGTTGACGACCTTCATGAAATTAAAATTATTATTTTATTGTTACATAGTCTTGCCTATTTCATATAAAATCAACAATGATGAAGATTGGTCATGTTGGTCAAGGCTTCAAATGTCAATTGTTCCGGCCATCAGTGATGATGATGCTATCTAGCCGATTTCGGGAACAGCGACTGCATTCGATGGCTTCCTAGGGTTGTTGAGGGCGTTAATATGCTGCTCTTTAATGTGCTTTCATGTGGCTAGCATATACAACTTTAGCCGAAAAAGTCCACACAGAACAAAACACAAAGTTGACATGTCAGAACACCATTGACTATATTGTAAGTTATAATTGTAGGTGGCCTAGCTTTAAGGTCATCACGCTTATCCAGCCATCAGTAACAGTACAACAAAGGCTTAAGATTAAACTCTTTATTCTTAAAAAAAAAAAACAAAAAAAAGCCACTTACATGAGAAAATAGGACAACATCATAATAAACTTATTCAACGGTCACCGATACAAACTAAATAGGTACATAAAACAAACGTTGCCCCACACTAGTAATTTTTCCTGTATTGTGAGTGCGTTTACAAACATTTAAAGTCACATACACGAACAGCCAGACCCGGAAAAAATAAAACTAAACAATAATAAAATGTTACATAATCGACGTTTTAAATAAAAGCAAACAAATACATCACTTTGCCCCGCGGTTTTACCCACTCTAAGGAACCGTTGCGTGATGTTAAATAACCTTCTGATAAGCTCCAACAGAAATCATTAGTAACGAGTATCATTAGTTAGGTAACTCAAGACAGTGCAGTATTGCATAATTATGTAGATGATATGTAATTACATACCAAATCTAAAGCCCATCTGTCTATTATAGATAATTAGTTATTATTAGGTGTGGGCATTCATTACACAAGTATCATGTTTAAAGCCTATATACATATGCCATTAACATGTCATCTACATATGTATGTCGAGTGGAGGTGCAAGCGCAACTTCTGGCCATGGGATCGTTCATCTAGGCGGGCAGTATTTTTGAGTTTTCCATCAGAAATTTCTCAATATTAGCCCGCGGTTTGGATTTGTGGCTGGTTAGTTAGGACTTAACTGAACTTATGTGAAAAATAATAAAAAAAGCAAAATCAAAATTCATTTATTCAAATTAGGCTGAAAATCAGCACTTTTTGAATGTTAAAATTTACATGCGAGAGATACCCAAAACACCCACCCTTCACCACTTTCTAGTGTTTTTGCTGGGAAGAAGAAGTGAAGCAACAAATTCCCCAGCAGAAGGTAACCCTCTACGTTCCGGGGTGGTCTTTTAAGAGGACATGGTGCCTTCTTCTGTGTGCTGCTGGTACAGGTGGTATGAGCGTGATAAGGATGAGTGAGTGGGAGTCTAGAGCGGTGCCCGATTGATGATAATAGGCTCGCCCTCTATAACATGGCACTTGAACATAACGGGCGAAACCTGGGTCTATAGGTACACCTCTGCCTAACCCTTCGGAAATTACAGGTGTGATGTTATGATAACAATCCCACAATCCTCGATCTTATCCCCAAAGCCTTTTGAAGCTTTCTACCAGAAAACGAAAGAAAAAGTACTCCTCCACGTCTGCTTCCCATGCAAGGACTACATGCGTGATGTTGTGTTCTTCATTAGACACATATTATCGCATACGGAACGTGTAACCTCCATATTTGTAGGTACATATATCTATAACCCACTCTGTGCCACTGAACCGCTGTTAAATCACATTGCCAAGTGGTTACTGAGTAATAAATCTAAAAAGAAACGGATTTACTTCCTCGATATATAATGTAAGCTTATTTTCTTCGCGTCCTAAACGTATAATGTAATGAAGTATACTCTTAGATATTTAGTCTGCCAGATGTGTAAATAAATGGCGTTATTTATCAATGCTGTTGTTTTTTTACATATTTCGTAACTGTCACATTTAGTCTAATGGATTTATTTATTAAGGCTAAATCGCAATTTCTTTTCAGACTACTCATGTTAAAAAGGCTGTCAGAAACACAGCATTGTAATATCTTTGACATCTGTCATCTTATTATTCAACAGTGCCGTAAAGCGGCAGTTATTACTGACTATCCGTTGTAAAATAAACAAAGATGAGGTGTAAAAATAATGATTATAATAAAACCTCAAATACTTTATATTTACGCTCTGCCAGATGCAATATCATGGTTAACGCTCTATATCCGAACAAAAATTTTCAAACAAGAATAGAATAGAATAGAATAGAATAGAATAGAATTTTATTTTGCAAATATGGGTAGTACATAGTTCTTAGGATTACATTACAGCTCAGCCACATTTTACCGTTCAGCATGCAAATATTTAAAAATTATTATCTGATTATTATACTTAAATTTTTTCTTCAAATTACTAGATAAATTTACACATTATTATTATTCAATTTTTGTTACTTCATATTGTTACTTACTATATTTAACTTTACTACATATTTTTACATAGATTTTTATATCTCGCACTATTTCAAATGTCATACCATTATCACAAATTTTATAATATATCATTACTATTACAAATATAACATGTTTTTACTATTTAATTTAAAATATCATTATTATTACAATTATCAAAGAATAGATGTCACAAATATAAATAATTATTTAAATAAAAAATAAAAAAATATATATATAACATGTCATTACTATTTAAAATGTCATTATTATTAAAATTGTCAAAGAATAGATAAGAATGTCACAAATATAAATGATTATTAATAAAAACAAAAATATTTAAAATAACATTATTATTATAATTGTCATTGAATAGATTAAAATGTCAAAATGTTATCCATTAACAAATATTTTTCTCCGATATGAACTCAGTTACACTGTAGTATGTTTTGTCTATCAAAAACTTCCGTAATCTACTCTTAAACAGTGCTGTATTCAAAGCTTTCCAACTGCTTGGTAACCTATTGTAAATAATTGGGGCCATGCAAAAAACGCTCTTGCGCATTAAAGCGGTTTGACATGAAACTTGACATAATTTACTGTTGTCACGCCTATTTCTTGGGAATACGTCAGCCAGGCGTTCAAAACGAGATGGATTCTGCCTAACAAACATAGCTACTTCAAAAATATAAATACTAGGAAGTGTCAACATATTGTGTTGCTTAAAATAGGGCGCGCAACTGTCTGTAGATTTAAGTTTAAACAATGATCGAACACATCTTTTTTGGGCCTTAAAAGCTGTATCTCGATCAGTTGAGTTTCCCCAGAAAATGATACCATACCGCAAGTGAGATTCAACTATTCCGTAGTAAGCCGCAAGAAGTGTTTTGACATCTACTATTGAGGATAATTTATATAGTACGTATGCGGATGAACTTAATTTTTTACATAAAATATCTATATGTGCTTTCCAATTTAAATTACAGTCTATTTGTAACCCTAGAAATTTGGTATCATCTGCTTCTTCTATTTTATGATTTTTGTAATTAACGTTAAGATTAGTTGCGTCGAAAGTACGCTGTCTAAAGTACATTATCTTTGTCTTACCTAAATTTATATTTAAATTATTGTCATCTAGCCATTTAATTAGCGAGTCAAGGGAATTATTAATGTCATCTTGGTAATTATTAGAATTTATACAAGGTATTGTTAATGTGCTGTCGTCTGCGAACATAGTTATAGGATGTTCAAGGGACAGAGGCATATCATTAACGTAAGTTATAAATAAAAACGGGCCCAGAACGGTTCCTTGTGGTACACCGTATGAGATTTTACGTTCTCCTGATCTTGTTATCTCTTCATGTTTACTAACTACGTTAATGCGGCTAACCTCGGTTATTTGCGTTCTGTCTTCTAGATAAGATTTTATAAGTTCAAGCACGTTCCCTCTAATGCCATAGACTTCCAATTTACCTAGCAATGTATTATAATGGACATAATCGAAGGCCTGGGTCATATCGCAAAAAATAGCGCATATGGGAGATCGTTTATCCATGTTTCTAATTATCGTATACAAAAAGTCATATATTGCCATATTAATGGTTCTATGCTGTCTAAATCCTTTTTGTTCTTCACAAAGTATATTAAATTTTTCCATGTAATTATATAATGCCCTGCAAATATATTTCTCGAATATCTTTGAAATAACTGGTATCAGTGAAATGGGTCTATAATTTTCCATCAACTCCTTATCTTCTTTTTTAAGTAAGGGTTTTATTATAGATGTTTTTAAGGCATCTGGATATATACCCGCAGAAATAATAAGGTTGAGTATGTGACTTAAATGTTCGCATATCTCAGTCGACACAGACTTCAGTATCTTTGTGGCGATTCCATCAAAACCAACACTGTTAGTGTTTTTTAACGACACTATTATTTTATATAAATCTTGTGGTGTGCTAGGAGCCATAAACATTGAATTATGTTTCATGGATGACATGCATGTTTGCGGCTTACATTCAGCGTCTATTTTTGGGCGTATTTTATCTATGAAATAGTCATTAAAAGAACCAGCAATATCCAAAGGTTTGTATAAAATTTGATTACCAACTTTAAGTTTCTCGATTTGTTGTTTAGGCATATTGTATTTTGTCTGATTAATTACCTGCCATGTGGTCTTTGATTTATTTTTTGATTGCTGTATATTGTGATTATTTTGAGCTTTTTGTGTTAAATTGATTATTTTATTATAAAGTCTAGAATAAGTACTGAATTTCTTTTTGTTTACTTGAGTAGGTTTCAACCTTGATTGCCATAAAAGTTCTCGTTTTTTCCTACTGCATAATTTAACGCCTCGTGAAAGCCATTTTGGTTTATTAATTAAGTTTATTTTTACTTCTTTATACGGAAAACATAAATCATAAAATAATTTAAATGTGTTGATAAATTCATTATAAGCTACGTTGGGATTATCAGTAAAATAGATCTCAGAAAATTTGAGACTACTTATGCTATTTTTAAATTTCACTATATTTTCGTTACTGTAATCTCTTCTAGTTATATACCAGGATTTTATATTGCATACATTGGGAACCGGGCATTGCAGTACTTGTGCTGTATGGTCTGACAATGCAAATTCTAGTACATCCGTCTTACAACTCTTTTTAAAATTATGCGCAAAATTGTCTATGCATGTCCCGCTAGCCAAACGAGTTGGTTGCTTAAGAGCAAGTTTCAAATTGAAACTTAGTAGCAGACGCTCAAGTGTAACTGAGCTGTTACTCGGTTTTAAAACATTAATATTAAAATCACCTGCAATTACAACATTTTTGGAACCCCTGTTAGATATAGATTTGAGTAAAATTTCAAGTTTATCAAAACAGTCATTCAAATTCTTAGCATTTGGTACTCTGTAGATACAGACAACTATTAGTTTATAATTAATAAGCTCGACAGCACAACATTCAAAAACCCCTGGTGATGAAAGTTTTGTTATTTGAGGTATTTCCCTCCATTGGTGACAATTATTAATAATTATACATGCTCCCCCTCTCTTCTTTTCTTGTCTACTGTAACATGCAGCTAAACTGAAATTTGGTATGCATAGTTGCTTCTCGAGACCCTTCATGATGAAATGTTCAGTAATACATATAATATCTACATTTATATTTGCATCAGATAATTCATTCAAGCACACTGTAAGGGCATTTGTTTTATTTAGTAAACCTGCAATATTTTGGTGTAATATGTTGATATATTTACTAGAGAAAAAACTGATCTTTAGGTTCATTTTTTTCGTTGTGAGCATTTTCTTCTAAGATTTCCAACTGAAGGTTTAACAGGTCCTCAAAAATTATTCCCATGGTGCAGTCTTTTAAGGCTCCAGACCTTGTGTACGCCGAATGGTGATAGCTTAGGTTCAAATTAGAGTCTAGAATATAAGAGTATTGATGCGTAATAATGTCCATATACAGCATGTTGTTGAAAATTTCAAGTCTTGAGTTATATAAAAGATTATAGTCATTATTATATTTGTAAGTTGGCAAAGTAATAATTATGTTTGTGTTCTTTATATTCTGCAATGTGTTTCTTATATATGCAATTATATTAAAGTAACACTTAGTAGTTTTAAAGTCTTCCTCGCCGATCATTATTATGCAGAAATCATTCTTTGTGTAGTTTTTCAGTTTTATTTGTATATCCCGTAGAAGGTGCATAATACCCACATTTGGTGTAAGGTAGTGACATATTTGATAATTGTCTATAAAATATTCTTCTGCCAGAGTATATATATTATTATTAGTTTTATTAGTACTTAATATACATAGCTGATTTTTTGATTTATTTTTGTTTACTTGTATGTATTTTTGCATTGTCGCTTGCTCGTTCGTAGCTTGTAGCGCCATCTGTGGACTGGAATGTGTAGTGATGGTTTTTTGTTCGTCGTAGTTTTTGTTTACTTTTTCTTTGTCTACTATTTCAAAATCAGTCTGTGTTTGTTTATGTATACACCCTGCTTTTTTCGAATTTTTCATCCCCCTTTTTTTAGGCGTGATGGAGATTTTTGTAGGAGATTGTATCGGACTTGACACTATTTGTTTATAAAGTGAGTTTTTACGAATCAGATTTTCGTTCTCCTTTTTAAGCCTTTCAATTTCAAGGCTTAGCGAGTCAATTTCTCCATTTGCACTATTGAGTTTAATGGTCAGGTCATCAACATTTTTCTTTAATTGAGTAATTAACTCAATGTCATCATCATCCGATATATCCGGCATACTGCATACAGTGCCATCTAGGGAATTATTGATGAGGCTTTCATCTAGATTGTAGTCCGAATTTGAGTGCGCTCGTGCGCGTCTAACGGTGACGTTATTGATTTCGCTCATAGTTTGTGTATGCAGTAATTCTATTTGTCACTAGATGTCTATTACACCGTATCGATTATTGTGACACTAGATGCCACTTTTGTCGAACTATTGTCGAGACTTTGAATTCAAAATATTGAAAAATAACGACTATTATTTTCACTTCAAGAACAAGAACGGCACCTTCTGTGTCTACGTCTGCAATATACAAAACTGTAGTCTTTCTCTGCTGCATATCCACATTTGAGATAACACACTCGTTCATGTAGGACGAGATAATCACTAGATCCAATATACAGTATGGAATTTCCAATCACAGCGGTAACCGCTTTGGTCACGCGTGGTCACCGCACCGCGCCTTGCCGCGTCAATGGCGGCCGCATCGCGCCGCGCCGAGCAGAGCACTCAACCGGGAACCGGTAGCTTTCACTCGCCAAATTACTGCTGTCGCCGCTTTTTAGCACTGAATTCCATAAAAATGCTTTCATGGCATCATTTTTCTACGTGATAACCCTCATAGATTGACGTCGTTTGTAGAAAAAATGTTATATCTGTTCATTTTACACCCATTCTATGAAATAACATTTTAAAGAAACAAAAATATAAGAGTAATAATTACACTCAACTGAAGTATTACCAAGAAAACTGCAAAACAACAAACAGTAAAATTAACCACTTAAAAGAAAGGACATTCATTTACCGTAACTTTGAAAGTCAGTTTCAGGTGAATTAATGAGTCTTTGTCTCCATAACTTGGCGACAGACAGATTTAGTTAGGTAGGTAGAGCAACTATGTAGATGAGAAAATGACGAATAATGTTCTAGCATAATAATTTCAGTTTCTCAACTTTTTACAACAACTTCTTGAGAAGATGAACAGGCAGTTTTAAGAAGGGGTGGCTAAAACGTCGCTTACACAGCCACTCGTGTCTCAAGCACATTCGATGGGTAATCCTGCTCTTTATGAAAATATATTCAGGTCACAAAGTATAGTGACGCGAATGTAAATTATCATATATTGTAGCCTTGTAGGTGAATCTGCTACGTCGTCGTAGCGTTGCTACGGCGTAGATGAGAGCATCTACGCCGTAGCAACGCTACGACGTTGTTCGTAGACTACGCTACGAGCTACGAGTTGTGACGTTGTTCGTAGAGACGAACAACGTCACAACTTCGTTACACAGATGGTGCAGCTTTTCGTATTAACATTTTCACACTTATTCCGTCTGAAAACTATTTTGAAAATGAACATAGAAAATTAAGTATTGAAGTTACATAAGTACAGGCAATTTTATTTAAAAAGATTGATGAAACCATGCGTCGAGCCCGCATATCATCATTATTATTTCACGAGGCCTCTCTTCCGATTTTCATTTAATAGGGTAGTCCTTAAAAATTCTGATTGGTCCGAAAGTTGGATTACTCAAAAATACAGGATACGATTTTTTTCTTTTGTCACATAAACCAAAAATGACGACGATATAGTGCGTTGAACTTACGCGTGACGTCATGCCGTGCTACACTTTTAATGTAACAGTAAGGTCACAAACCCCTTCTTCTGAACTTTGATGTGTTATATTATTGTCACTTTTTATTGATTTGAGTAAGCAAAAAATACGTGTCCAAAATATTTTGGTAATCTTACTGACGGACCAAATAGACTTAATATATTTTTACCTAGGACACATCCCTATTACAATCACGATACTGCTTCTGTTTTGTCTCTTTCTTGGTTATTTTGAGTCACCTCTAAATAAGCGTAGCACGTCGCCATATCAAAAGCGCCATTTTACTCGACTTGTGCACGAGTCAGGGTCGCGGTTTCAATGTCGGCAATCCAGTGCCTTAACTCACGTACCTTAATCTTTACAACATTCCAGCCAAAATTAATCTGCAGTGCTAAGACTGAAGATTACTTTACTTAGTCTGAAAGAATATAAGGCGGGAACGTGACTACCTGATTGTGTGTCTCTTATCTTTGTGTAAAGTATCCTAGAGTTGAGTTGTGTGATGTTAATTTTGATATTATAAAATCTTCTATGGCAATTTGGGTTTTTAAATTTTACTTGTTTGTTGATTTAGGAGTAAGGTGTTTTATTTCTCGTTTCATAAAATTACAAAAAAAAAATTACATACAAACCTTGTCCTAACACTGTTACAAACATAACAAAATTCAGCCAAATTGGTGGAACCGCTCTCAAGTGGTGATCTTTCATGCATGCGCCAAATGTTTTTTGACGACGGCAGGATAGATTAATAAATAAAAATAACATAATAAATAAATAATGCTGGACAATCCACACAGCATCATTTAGCCCCAAGCTAAGCAGAGCTTGTGTTATGGGTACTAGATGACTGATATAGTTAATACAATATATTACATAGATAGATATTTTTTATCATACATAGCAAATACCCAGAACACCCGGAACAAATATTTGTAGATTGTACAAACATTTGTCCCAGTGCGGGAATCCTCTGATGTCTATAAATTAATCACACCTCAAAGGCTGATTGTATTTGAATGAGATGAGGCCAACGGCTAGAACAAGACCTGGATTAGGTCATAAGATACTTTTCATCCTGGTATTCAGTACGATAGTTTTTGACTTTGTCGGGCGAACCTGCTGGCAAAAGTTAGTGATCCATATTATGCCTACCTGTCCATTCACCTCTAATGTCATACTTATGGTGTAACAATGAGGCACGTGTTTGTTATTTGCTTGTACGCACGGCTACATATCAGCTATAATTTTCCAGTGTATGCTGATCTCTCATTGTACAGGGTTTCTATACAAAGAGAGGTCAGCTTATACTGGAGATGTGAAAATAGCTTGGTATGTACATAGTAGTGTGTACTTGTTATTATGAAAAATGATTGTGTGTCCACACTCTAAAAATATACGATAGTGTAAAGGTATTTATGAAGAACGTGAGTAAAGCCCTTCACAAGGCGTCTTATATTTATTTGGGTGACATGTTTGTATTACTTTGTCCTAAAATAAACTGTGATATATCACTAAAATGACAAGTTTCCTTCGATATTTTATTTTCAATGTCGTATTGTTTAGCTTAGAAATCCGTTTGCCTACATTAGCTTTGTACTTTACGAATAAGTATGGACACCACAGAGGCAATATAAATAACATAATATAGTAAGTACCTCATCATCATCCTCTTGCACTTATCCCAATTTATTTGGGGTCGGCGCAGCATTTATTCTTTTTCTATACATCTCATCTCAAGAGTCACCTCTTTTCTAGCCATATCATCTTTCACACAATCCATCCATCTTTTCTTTAGTCTCCCTCTACTCTTGTAACCCTGCACATTAATACTCAAAACTTTACTCACAACATGGTCCTCATTCCTTCGCATCACATGCCCATACCATGACGATTACCACACAATTCACTGATTCTCGGTCACAGGCGCCACTTTCAGACTTCCTCTTACATAGGTACCTACTGAAATAATAAGATTTTTTAATTTAAAAACAAACTTGTTGATTTCCAAATATTTCAGAATGGTCGAAAATATTACTGAAAGAAGAAATTCTTGTGTAATGGAACTGTTGTAACGTCGGCTAGCAAACGGATGAAAAATCTTTCTTATTATATTTTAATTTGCAATACAGCAATCAAGCTTAATGATAGGTATTTATTTAAATTCCGTAAAATGAATGAGGTTTATTTATTTCGCAGTGTTTATTGTTGGTATTGCCAGAAGAGAAAATAAACATGAATGGTTTAATTTAATTTCACGGGTACAACAACGGAATGTCGGTGTTTTATTATTAATAATATTTGTAAATGCTTTTGTAAATAGATATGTAAATTTGGTATTAGGTCTTTACCTATGAAATTGCCGTTCTGCAGTACTGGCCATTTCAAATCAAAATATTTTTTGTTTGGCTAAGAATTCTAATTTCAAATTAATTTTATTTTAAGAACATGGATTTTTTTTTCCAAAAGTAGTCATTTGTTTATTGATTAGTGTTACATTTTCATCGCATTTAAATCTTTTTCGTCATCATGGATACGTTAAAAATTCGAGTAATTATGGAATATGAGTACCGTCGTGGCAGCAACGCGGCACAAGCGGCACGCAACATCAACGACGTTTACGGAGCTAACACTACAAACCAACGCACTACCTGTTATTGGTTTGCTCGCTTCCGTTCTGGAAATTTCGACCTGAAAAATGAACCTCGCGGTCGTCCGAAGACTTTGGTCGACAATGACGAATTAAAGGCGATTGTGGAAGCTGATGATACACAATCTACGGCTGAATTAGCAGCAGCTTTCGACGTTAGCGTCAAAACAATATTGGTCCATTTGCGTCAAATTGGCAAGGTAAAAAAGCTTGACAAATGGGTGCCCCACGAACTCAATGATCGCCAGCGCGAAGTACGCGTCGAGACGTGCCTTGCACTGCTCAACAGACACACAAATGAAGGAATTTTGAACCGCATTGTTACCTGCGATGAAAAATGGATTCTGTTTGATAACCGCAAGCGCTCAGCAAGTTGGTTGGATCCTGGTTCAGCACCTAAACAATGCCCTAAACGAAAACTTACCCCAAGAAAAGTGATGGTCACTGTTTGGTGGTCTAGCGCCGGTGTGATTCAACACAGCTTCTTACCAAACGGGGTGAGCATTACTGCAGATGTGTACTGTGAAGAATTGAACACAATGATGGAGAAGCTGGCACATCTCCAACCAGCATTGGTCAATCGCTCGTCTCCGCTGCTCCTGCACGACAACGCGCGACCTCATACTGCACAGCAGACGGTCTCCAAGTTGCAAGAACTGGGGTTGGAAGCTCTCCGTCATCCGCCCTACTCACCAGACCTTGCGCCTACAGACTACTACTTTTTCCAGAATTTGGATAACTTCTTGGCGGGAAAAAAATTCAATACCCGAGAGGCAGTACAAAATGCCTTTGAAGAATTTGTTGCCTCCCGTCCAGCTGATTTCTTTAAGAAGGGCATCAATAAACTGCCACTGCGTTGGCAAAGATGCATTGATTGCATGGGTGATTACTTCGATTAATACAAATAAAAAATACATGAAAAAAATTCATTTCAATTTTTTCATACAAAACGGCAATTTCATAGGTAAAGACCTATTATTTCAGACGCCTATATAATATAATTTACTGGGTGTGTACGTGACTTTTGTCACGATGAATGTGAAAAAAAATCATAGGTTTTAATTTATTGTGCGAAAAACTTGTTCTTTTTCTAAAATAAAAGTAACCCAAGTTTCTCCTGAACACATCTGTTATCTGCTTGTGAAAGTCCCGTCAAAATCGATCTAGCTGTTTCGGTGATGATTTCAAACAGAAGGACTGACAGATAAAAATGGAATACAATGATCTTTTATGGTATAAGTACCATAAAATTTCATAATTGTATGCATAATGCATTTAGTAAAAAGCTGTTCTTTTGACATTTCAAACAAACACTACAATTTTATTTATTTGTATGTATATTATAGATAGATATTTTCAAAAGGGTTCAATAAACCAAGGTAAGGTAAGGTACTTTAGGCTACCGAAAGTTAAAGCAGCAATGGGGTATTCTAAAAAGATTTTTATAAAGTCAAAAAAGAGAAAAGGCACGAAAAAAAAAGAAATATCTCACAAAATGGCGAAGTTGTGAGTGTTTTCTAAATCTCTGCTTAAAACAGACTGAACTGCTAGCATCTGACATCACTAGATAGTAACTTGGCACCATTCAGTACAAAGACCGTTCTGTGTAACAAGGATAGAAGAATAATTTCAAAACCGTGTATCTGGCCCATTTTTCCACCGATTTAATGATTTTTTGACACTCTTATTATCTAAAAACCTTTTTATAATAAGTATTTTTTCATGTATCTTTTTGATAGCAGTCAAATATCCTATTGATGCCTATTTATCCATTCAAAAAGATCACTGAGACCACTGAAACCACTCAAATGAATGTTAAAAAAAAGCCAACACGAATCCGTCTGACGACCAAAATGAACATCAGAATTTCCTTTCATCCGAAATCTTATTCAGCATTTAAATGCCAATATGAATTGAAATAAGACCCGCTTTCACCTGACCTCATACGAAAATCCTGTCTTACTAAAGTCAGTTTTAACATGCACTAACGACCTCCGTTGCCAAGCAACGTAAGCCGGTGGCGACCTGTGGCTAGCTACTATGTTGCTCCAGTTCCTGCCATACTGTAGTCATTAAGTGTGGATATATTTTCGTATGGAGCAAGTCTTTTGTTAAGTTTCTCAAAGTCAAAGTAACTACCCACTATACACTATTTAACAATATATGAAGTTTAAATCGATATTACACACAAATAAACAAAAAAAAACTATATTTGGAATCCAATTTTAATGATAAACGTTTAGAATATCATTATTATTAAATTATAATAAATATTCAGGGGACAACAAGGTTTTGAATGTTCAAGCATTAATACATAATTATCATTTAGTTTATTATATTTTGTCAAAAAGAAATTCGCCAAATGTGTGTTTGTATGTTCTTTTTCTATTATCTGAGTAAATATAACTATTTATGTTTGTTGCGCTTTTCAATGAGTATCGTGTCATATAGTCGATATATTTAAATTCATCTGCAATTATTTTTATTATTTATATTTCATATTTTATATTTCATTTGTCATTTGAAAGGACCGATCATTCCTATCTATGGAATAAAAATTACGGCTTTTTTTTACATTTGAAATGAATAAAATCGACTTGAAAATTGATGAAGCGGGCCTTAATCTAAGTCGGTATTTAATAGTGAACTTTAATCATATTTATTTACGAAATTTAAACAAAAAAGAGGGCTCATTGTTAATTTCAATGTTCCGAGGGTTCGAGTCAGCAAAGTTATGAAGTGTTTTTCTTTTAAATTTCCTATTACTTACTTATAATTTCCTGGTCTTGTTTGGTGCTCCGGTAAAATTACTGCCGTAAAATATTTTTTATGACTATTTTTATAGGCCTTAAGTTTTAACTTTTATAACAACGTTAAATTACGCAAGAAAGTAAAATAAGAAGTTATTAATACTGAAAAGTAAATGTCTTTATGCACCATTACAAAATTGTCAATAGATGGATATATTTTTGAACAGGGAACCCTGAAACTTGTTCTTGGGTCACTGTAAAAGAAAACCATATAAGTTAAATAGGAAATTGTGTTGCTATTGATTGCTTGCTCCGCTACCTTTCATGTTCGACGTTTACACTTTATTGTGTAAGGCTTTAGGGTATTGCCTATATCAATCTTTTTCATTGACTGTAAAAGTTCATGTAACGTGTACAATCGTAGAAGTAGACCAAAATAATTTATTTCTATAGGAAATTGGTAAAATATATAGGGCGTGTTTTTTTTGAGACAGACGAATTCGCTTCTTAACAACGCACATGTATTTTCAGCACAACTGCACAACCTAAGATGGACAACAATTATGGTTTGTCGTGATCATAATATGGTGTCAATGGATGCTATATCCTTATTGGCTTAATAACAAGGAAAATTAATAAAGAAAGATTCCACTATCTTCTTATTTCAAAAAAATGCTATGCCTGACAGGGTCCATAATCGTTTTTGTTATTTTTTTATTTACCACCTGTAATAAAAAAAATATGTTACATTTTACATTAAAGATTTTATTAAAAACAAAATAGATTTGGTTTTTGATTCACCTTTGCAATGGAGAATAATAGATTATCAGCACAGACTTTTTTTTAGCTAAAATAATTGTTGTTGAGTGGGCTTAAAACATCGAATATTTTTAACCAATCATTTTCATATCCGCTCTATACGAGTGCATGAAAAATGTTTCACTGTTTTCATATTTTGCCTAATGTAAAATGTTTCAATTTCGGGCTCTGCTCATCTATCAAATTGAGTATTGAATAAATAGTACCTATATAGTATAAATAAAATGTTTACATACCTGCCTAATCGTACAATACGCAATCTATTAATTGTGGAGTAAATACTGATGTGTTTTTGATAACACAAATAAATCGAAACGGACTGTGTTTTTAATTTAGTAATTGATACTACAGTACGCGGTTAAAACCGAAAATACCATTTTTTTCCTTGTTTCACTGTTGTAAACTTAGTCGTATAAAAGCTACATTAGGCTAGGTTTATTTCTTACATTACAACATACATAGGATCACGCGTTTTCATCCTCAAAGGGTTAGGCAGAGCTCGACATCCACATTTCGCCAAATAAAATACTATTACAAGTACTTACCTTTAACAAGGGACTTAAACACGACTGGCGAAATATGGGCGAGCCTATAGCCATCAACCATACACGTATTTCGACTCAGATCTCATAAATTCATGATGGCACAACCCAATAATACTTTGTCTGACCTAGAAATCGAATCCAAGACCTCAAATTCAGCAGCAGCGCTTGCAGCCGACGAGACAGTCTTGTATTGTTTACATGAAAACTGCTTAAAAATAGTGCTCATAACTGCCGGTCTAATTTTAATGCTGCAGAAGCCGACAGTGCGCTGTTTAACGAAACGAAGATCATTAATCATCTTCCAAGGAGGCTTTCAGACATAATAACTTATAATTACACTGGTAGTCAGTTTAAGCCTTCCGAATTTCTCTTCTGTACACATAAATGGATATCATTTGTCTACCGTTTTCAGTATGATCCCAGCTTTAGGACATTGTATCAATTTGCTTGTCATCATTTAATTCTTGGATAACAACGTTTATTTTTTTGCATGTAAGACACAGCCTTCTGAGGTCTAAAGTGGGTGACAAACTATACGTGGTGCAGTTTTAAAATGATCCGTATTAAAATAGGTAAAACACGTACTTAATATTGAAAAATATTTTAAAACTAGACATTTACACACATTAGACTTAGAATCATCATTTTTTAACGTCATAAATTACATAAGATAGTCCTCAAAACCGTCCTTATCACTATTTTTTTGGGGATGGCGCAGCATGTAAATGAATAAAATAAATAAATAATAAATAATGCTGGACAATCCACACAGCATCACCTAGCCCCAAGTTAAGCAGAGCTTGTGTTATGGGTACTAGATGACTGATATACTGAATACAGTACATTACATAGACAGATACTTTTTATTATACATAGCAAATACCCAGAACACCCGTAACAAATCTTTATAGATCGTACAAATATTTGTCTCAGGGAATCGAACCCGCAACCACCCGCGTCGCAAATCGCTGTGGACCTTTGCCCGCCGCGCCACATCGGTCGTCAAAAATGAATGTCTTCTTCTTACATTTGCCGTCATCTCAAAAGTCACCTCCTTTCTAGCCATATCATTTTTCACAAAATCCATCCATCTTTTCTTCGGTCTCCCTCTACTCTTGTAACACTGCACATTCATACTCAAAACTTTCCTCACAACATGGTCCTCATTCCTTCGCATCATATACCCATACCATGACAACCAATTTCCTCATACATACTCGTTTCTTATTCTATCCATTCGCATAACACCACACATCCCCCTTAGCTTTCTCATTTCAGCTGCATGTAACTGCCTTTGATTCATCCCTATGTGGTCCAACATTCTGATCCTTCAAAAGTTATCATACAACAGATAATATAAATAAATACATAAAATACTGTAAAAAAGCTATTTATTTCCTACATACTGTACACTATCCCAATAAATATGGTTAGATAGTTTTAATTCTAGTTTGTTTCTATTTTTTGATGTTACGTAGTTTTAATTAAGTGGTATGTTGTTAGTATTTTATTCTAGTTTTACAACAGACTAGCCACACATAGTTTTGGAGCCGTAGACAACAAAGAGTCATCTGTGTTGACCCTTACGTGAAATAAGTTATGTGTTCTTTCTACCTACTTGGGTTCATTTCTTACAGTATGCTCGTATCATCATCATTTGCCTAGCCTTTCCTTTATGTTGGTGTCGACTTCCAGTCTAACCGGATACAACTGAATACCAGTGTTTAACATGGAGCGACTGCCTATCTGACCTCCAAAACCCAGTTACTGGGAAACATGATACCCCTTGGTAAGATTGGTCGTCGGACTTTCTGGCTTCTGACTACCCGTAAAGACTGTCAAAGATCTACAAATGACAGTCGGGACCAACGGCTTAGCGTGGTTTCTAAATTTCTTACAGTATATAGGTACCTACTCGTATATTATAAGCTATGGTTTATTTTCCTATCGAAAAAAATTAGGATGCGCCCCATGTGTTACGAAGATAAATGACAAAATAGTCTCGTTGTTGTCCGCAGTCACATCTCCACTCCGTCTTCTGACCCACATGTCAGACAAATTGTAACATCACTATTAATCACTAACTACTATTTCAATTATTAAATAACCCGTGACTACGGAAGTGCGCTAGTGTTTTGATAAACAGAAGTTATATACCTATCATGGAAATTATTACTAATGAGTTCCACGAAAGCCTTTCAGTTACGGACTCAGAGATATGCATTTGGAATTCGGCGAAAACCCTAGTTTTCACGAGAAATTAACATTCAAAATGTCGGTCGAAATTCATACACAAATTCATCAAGAAATGTTTGAAGCTGACCTAAAATCAAACCATTTTCCAAGCATTACTGACAGACCTATTTACAAAGGTAGAACATTAAAAAGTTGAAAAGAACGTTTACGAAGACACAGTATCTTTATTTATTTTGCTAAATAAAACAAACAACATTTTATTAGACACACTTTAGCAAAAAGCAAAAAAATATGTGGCCTATGAAACAGATTCGTAAGACAGAACAATCCCATTGACCTGAAAACCTTGAACAAAACATTATTCAATGCAGTAACCCATATTTTTTCGCCTCACCCGATTTCCTGGACTATCTATCATCCTATACCAAAATAAACCGTCATGTGATGCCTTCAAGGGCCTTCATTCTTGACCCACTTAGCTTTGGGATTTCGTGCACTATTGATTAACACGGAAGGGATTTTTCACGTGGCCAAGCCTTTGCTTACAAACAGTTATTTATATAGTTTACTTGGCTGTGATGCAAATGATAAGTACAAGATCATAGACCATACTTTGAGTTTGATTTACTAAGTGAAGTTAGCGTGTCTTACCAAAATGAACCTTTTTGCAGGCGCATTTTATTTTTAATCGTTGCCCCACACTAGGATTTTTTCCTGTATCGTGGGTGCGCTTACAAAAATTTAAAGTCACATACGCAAACAGCCAGACCCGGAACAACTAACTGTTGGCCATACAAATACTTGTTCAGTGCGGGAATCGAACCCACGACACGCGGCGCAGCAGTCGATCGGTCAGCCACTGCGCCAACCGTGCCGTCAAATGCTAATAAACAGCTTTTTGACACACTGAAACTTAAGCCAGAGAAATCTTGACTTCCAAACTAAGTAATACTTCTACTAAGGAAGCCAAGCAGTGCTTTCTCATTGTCATTTTTTTAATAAAGGGGAACCGTGCAATAAAACTGTAAGGTATTAAGTCACGGAACAGGACAAATAAAATAAAATAATAACTAAGCTAAATAAAATTAGTTTTATTAGTTGAACTTCAGGTCGAGGGGGTTATGTAGTATAAGGTGATGTGAATATTGTTTAATCAAATACTGGTAATATGGAATGGAAGTGAAAATTATGTATTTTTCTAACTCCTCCGCTGTTTGTTTCTGATTAATTTCGTTGCGGGATCCAAGACAGTTGAATCGTTTCTCCGGAACTCGTCGGGCTTCATTGCCTCGACGCTTTTCTGGTGGTTGCCACTGTTGATTCTGGTTTTCAGGAGTTGCAGTGGTTTGGGAATAGTGTGGCGAGCTTGTCCACATAAAAAAAAATGGAATGGATGAGAACTGATAATGATATAGAAACATTTCGCTATATCCACTCAAAAGTATAATATTATACGGGAAAAGTTTTGATTGAAGTTTATTTAAAAGCTTTTACGTAACTATTACACCCGGGTGGCAAACTTAAACTCATGTGTGCACCGCAGTCGTATAAACGATACCTCTACAGAAATACGTGGAATCTATTTCACTAATGGATGGTTTTAAGGTACAAGTTTGCAAGTAAACTGTATGGTGTAAACCGTGACTAAGTTGCTTTTAGCGGCTTATTGGCCAAGTTTAAGCTGATTGCACTTTGCAGATTTCCTAAAGGCAGTGTACGCACGAACGTTTTTTCAGCGTCTTCCAACAAAAATATTTGGGGTCGTTATAAACTAAGTCAATACGAAACTCAAAGAGTCAAGAGAGTTCGTCAATCACACCGAACCTTTTTTTAATCTATGTTTTCAAACGATAACGGATGGATTTTGGGAAGTTCCATGGTATTTTAGCTAAGCCTGCTTCAGAACGAACAATAATATTATATGCATGGTAAAAAAAAACAATTGGATGAAGTTATTTTCTATATGGATTAACTAAAATTATTGATATTAGTAAATAAGTAAGTTCCTATCTGTAAAAGTACGAGGGGATTGACATCGCCACTTCGACCAAACTCGTCACACAAACTTTATGCAAGTTAAGTAAGAAAACCGTACAAAAGCGGACTTAATCACTTAGGAATTTGCTACAGGTCTACCTTGGGTAGACAGAACATGATAGGTGCAAAAAATAACTTGAAGATGAATATATTTTGGTGTAGTGCACAAATACTATCCACTGACACAAAAATTGTCCTTGTTTTTTTTTTACATGTACATGTATATAAAAAAAACGAGGACAAGAGAGATGTAATTAGATAATGGTATGGGACTCTGTCCCATTCTTAGAGAGAGTTGGCGCTCCTGCATACGAGTATGTATATAGAAACTAAGAAATTCTTAATTTAAAATAAAACCTCGTCTTGAGTCCCGCGTGCGACAGTCTTTTGTTTTTTATATAGGGTACAGCTTGCTCAGTGACCGCAAGGATTATACAGCCCTTCCTGCTAATTGGAGTTTTTCGTAATTAAAAGTGCCTCTTAATACGACCGCAGCATAAAGTTAAAACATAACGATATTAAAAACGCAAGCGTTATTTTTTATTTTATTTCGTTTACTTAATCTCCACCATAAATACGCACCATTAATTAGTTTAATGAGTTTAACAGTTCATTCTTAAGTGGGAGTTTTTGTGGATAATGTACTTAGTAAATTAACGGTAAGCTGGGTAAGCTGTGGGTCAACTTAGCAACTGAAATACTGTTGTGCTTTGAGATGGCCACTAAGTAGAACACAGAAATAGATAGAAGGGTAAATTGAATACCACTTGTACCTTAGCTCTAAGCCGAAATAAATGGACATAACAAGACCTTTGTGAAGTTTAAGACAGGTTATTTAGTATAAAGACTTTGACTAGCATACATCGCGCTTTAATCCCCGAAAGGTTAGGCAGAGGTGTACCCACAGTACATCTAACTTTCGCCAGTCATGTTTAATTTCCATGTAAGGCGAGCCTATTGCCATCACCTGGGCATGAATCGACCCTCCGGGCTGCTAGTGAGAAGTCCTTAACGGAAAATCTCAATACAACCCCAGGACCTCATGCTGCAATCGAATGCAGGAATCGATCTACTGTTATATAGTGCGGATTATAGTCACATGCAAAAAGATACACGTGCAAGACACAACCAACGACGGAGATAATATAATTATCTTGCAAATGACTGTTCTCTCCATAAAAATCACATTTGGTTGATCAAAACTCATTTAGGTAATAGAGTTCAAAATCGCGAGACAGATCCATCAACAGATAGTTTTTACGACTGTTCGTTCATCGTCACTATGTTCTTTGACGGACACTTAATCCGCAAATCATAGTATTGGTTTATCGAATTTCGATATTGCGCGTCTCTTCTGCCTAGCCTTTTCACAACTTTGTTGGGGTTGGCTTTCAATCTAACTGGATGCAGCTGTATACCAGTTTAGGGGCATTAGGAGGTTGTAAAGTTTCTCATCCTCAATTGAAATGGGAAGATCTTTCGTCCAGACGGGCGTTGTCCGCCTGGCGGTTGTTTTCGAGTTGTTTTTGTTTATACAAGTATGTTCAATCCCACGGATAACTTTAATATCGCGATCTAGCATACGTTACTTTGATTTAGATTACTTTCTTGGAATGCCTTATATTAATTAATCGCTATAATATCTTAGATTTAAAGAAGAACTTGCAAGATCTTTTATACATGTAACTAGAAGACTCATTTCTGTTATCCAAAATTAAATCTATAATTTTAGGTTCAGGTGAGATCAAGGATAAGAACTGCGAAAAAACCAACAACAAACAGAAAAAACCTCATCAAAATCGGTCCATTCATTTGGGAACCGCAGACGGGCACATAGATACTCAGTAACACAGACACACACATTTACATTATCACACCCATTTTTTCTTCAGGGGTTAAAAAGAGTAGCTTTAGATCTTTTCTTTGATATTCATTAGAAGTTAACTGTCAATTAGCTCACATTGGCAATTTATCTATAAAATCCTTGACTTTTGCTTTTACAAACTTACATTTAGTATCCTAACTTTGACCAAGACAAAATTTTATGAATCTTCCGGGCAAAAGATCTTTGCACCTATAAATGAATAAACAAACCTGACAAGACGAGTAACATTCTCGTCACCGTTTTTAAATCAAACAAGTCCCCGAAAACTCACAAAAATCTTATCATTGCAACTATCTTCAAAAAAGAAGTCCACGCTAAACGAAAACAAAGTTGTTTAGTAGTAAATAAGAATGGCGGGCGGGTGGCGTGTAATGGGCCATTCATGTCGAACTGTACTTGTTTACTGCCAGTGTAGACGCAACTTTATTAAAGGTAGCTAGAAGCAGCTGGCTACTGGATAATATGGCCACGGCTTTGTTTGTGATGACCAATTAAGTAATACCGAGATGGTAGATATTAAATGAGAAAGAGATGAAGGACAAAAGAGAGCTCGTGGCTAAATAAAAACATCCGCACGTCTTGATCGAAGGTTAAGCTACGCGTGTCGAGGTCAGTCTGTGGATGAGTGACCGTTCGTAACATATCGAGACTCCTCCGTGCTTCGGGAAGTACGCTAAGCCGTTGGTCCCGGCAGTTATTTGTAGATCTTTAACAGTCGTTACGGGTAGTCAGAAACCCGAAAGTCTGACAACCAGTCTTACCTAGGGGTATCGTATTGCTCAGTAGCTGGGTTGTGGAAGTCAGATAGGCAGTCGCTCCATGTAAAATACTGGTATTTAGCTGCATCTGGTTAGACTGAAAGCCGACCCCAACACAGTTGGGAAAAGGCTAAGCAGATGTTGAGATGAAGGACAAAAGACAGAGTGACGAAAATCATTTGTTAAATTGTTGGCTTGATTCGCAGAAATCTAATGCTCGTAAGATAGATACACCATTTATTGGATATGAAAGTTGTGAAAGATAAGGAAGACAGTTTTGGAAACATTAAAAGTCCCAGTTTTAACAAGATTTTCAAACGGTTATAAACTCCAAACAACTTACCCCAAAACTTTAAGTAAACATTTCTTAAGCTGACATAATAAAGTCATTCCCTCCATCTTCCAATTTCCTTACGAGATAAATGCTTAACCCGCTAAAATAAAGAGCCAATCAAAATTCTAATATCCGCGACTCTCGTCCGTGTCATCCGCATCGCAGCGTATAAAAACTGCTCGACTGCCGCGCTGAAGCGTTGTAGCTCTGTGGCGGTCCAGATTGAAATAACCGAGCCTGGAAATGGGTCAACGATCTCTTAAGTAATTGTTCGATGGAGGCTATTAGTTTGAAGCTTACCGCACTCGAATCTACACACGAACTGCGCTGAACCAGAAATATTATTCCGCTTTCACAACAGCAAAAATATTTTACATTAAAAATACTTAGCACCACCGCGTAGCAAGATTTTCCGTTTCCTTATCCCTCGCTAACTAAAGACTAAAGTTTTACAGCGAACACAAGCTAAGATTTCTTGCTTATTCCACTCTTTGTAAAGCTTTGTCCAAACTTGCAGTTGGCTCAGTTTCCTTCAAAAACCTATACATTTGTCGTAAGCACGTGTTACTCTTGTACATAAGCCGTCGCAAATTGGCGCCATTTCAAAGTTAAGACATGTGAGGACGTAATATATGGACGCGTCCACTTTCAGAGCCGGCTAAGACAATGGCGGAGATTGGAACATTTCCAGCCGATAACTCAAATGAGGTCAAACTCGTCTTAACTTTTACGTTTTTATACATTTCTACTGAGGACGTATTGAATTTTCTATACTTCTTACCATATAATTTTTTGACATTTTCTTATCAAAGTTCAGCTTAGCGGTGGATTGAACTTCTGATTATGTTATCAATGCTTGTCTTGTTTCTTATCTGCATACTTATGAATGCATGAAACCTATTTAACTTATACGTGAACCAGGGAATGGCAAGCAATATTCTTGCAAAGTTACTGAACTGTGCACGGTCGGAATTGCATACTACGTCATCATACAGTTCTCAAAAGTGACGCACCACCGGTTTCGCAATCTTGCATTGTTTTAAGAATCGTATGATGGTGGGAATATGAAATCATTCTTGAAAAGAATGGAACACTCTTCCCTTTTCTTATCTTTTTCTTGTTTTGTGATAACGTAGTGGTTAAGTTAACTTCAGTGTTAAGTTATAAAGTTCTAACACGCACTTTAGGATATACAGCACATTAGTTATAGGATTCTCGAGTTACATTATGTCTTTCAAAAGTTTTTTGTTTTTTATATATATATATACATACACAAACTCACGCTTTTATCCCATGGGGGTAGGCAGAAACTTCAGAACGCCATCTGCTACGATCCTTATATACTCCTTTCGCTTCGTTTAAGTTCATACATTTCGTCATACACGCTTTGCACGTGTGGTTTTACTATAAAATTTTTACAAAAGTATTATCGCTTTATTTTCGTGTATTCGTTTCCTGACTTTTTAAAAGCTTACCTATCCAAATATGCAGAAACAGAATATATATATATCAGGCCAACAGTTCCATTACCCGTGACGTACACATATTCGTTTGACCGCACTAATTTGCGATACAAATGGCATACCTTTGTCACCGCTGCTGACCCTACCAGGCACCTGCGATGAAAGGCCCGAAAAATCCATGTCAAAATGTACCCACTAAAGGTCGCATGTAACAGGCTTTAATAGAATAATGGGCGGGAACCAGCCTGTTTTATTCGGGTACAATTCTGAATTATACTTCGGTCGGCTAAGTTGGGTTTTCGAAAATGTATGGTTAGTGATGGTTTGTTTTGTTAAGCGTGTGGGGTTCTGGAGTTTTGGGTTACATATATTTGCGAACTCGGTTTCAATTAAGATGCATGTCGTGTTCTGAATGTACCAATGTGACAAAACCAAGCGTTTTGATATAAACATTTTGACGCGTGCCGTGAAATTTCGATAAATTATAAACTTTAGAATGCTTATATTTCTAATTGAAATTATTTCCACCTTAACAAATATCGATTTTATAAAATACTAGCTGACCCGGCAAACGTTTTTTAGCCATTTTAAGCCAAAAAAATTAAAAACAATATTTTTAATTTTTTTGGCTTAAAGGGGTGGTCACTCTTATCATTTAGGGGGATGAAAAATAGATGTTGGCCGATTCTAGAACCTACCCGATATGCACACAAAATTTCATACAAATCGGTTAAGCCGTTTTGGAGAAGTATGGTAACTAACATTGTGACACGAGAATTTTATATATAAGAAGATATATATATCATTTTTTTTTTATATAAGCCTGTTGAATTCACATTGGCTAAAAAATTATATGTCATAGAAACTGTTGGGTGAACTTATTGTGTGGGTGTTAGAGTGATATTTCCATAAAAACCTTTAGGTTCACGTTTTTGGAAGCTACTTTACATACTTAGGATAGGTTTGAGTCATCCTCCAGTAATACCATACCAGAAAAGATTGACTATTGAAATTTAGCTCGGAGCGAATGCCATTAGGCTTTCTTTTATGGTTGACCAACTACCGACTAATAATCTAAGACAAGACCATTATTTTGTCAGACTAGATGACTTCTAAATTAACTTAACTATCTACTGTATATGTGTATCTACCTACTGTAGTTTTTAAACCACACCACTATTGTTGATATTAAAGAATCAAGCAGCAGGATGTTTCTCTGTTGCCAACGTGGGTCCATAACTATAATCTGAGGTCTTTGTTTTCCTCCAAACACCCAGCACATTTTAATATTCAACCTTAATACACGTGAACACCCAAAAAAGCAAACTTTGCTATATAATATAGCTACTTTTATATGCCAGGGTTGCGTTTATAAGAAAAGTTTTGCCCCTTGAATATTGTATAGGGCACGCCATTATAAATACAGAGCACAATTTAACTTGGAGCATGAAACCGCCGCTCGATGAGAATAATTGTACGTAATTAGAAACACAGAGTAAATTAGTATAGAGTGTTAAGTCAAAAAAATAAACAAAATTCATTTATTCAAATCAGGCTGGATATCAAGACTCTCAACGTCAAAAATGACATAAGACGACTGTCTTATGTCATAAGACATAAGACGACTGTCTTATGTCATAAGACATAAGACGACTGTCTAATGTTATTTTGAATAAAATACCAAGTCTTAAAAGTTAGGCGTTTTAGGGAGTCCCTTAAAACGCCTAACTTTTACCACTTGGTAGTGTTGCGCCACTTCTTCTTCTCAACAAAAATGCTGGAAGAAGAAGTGGCACCACAAACTCACCAGCAAGACATCTGTCTGATAAGTTCGAAGAATTTTAATCTATACAATATAATTCAAAGTAAATTATATATAAATCAGCTTATAAATCTTCGCAATCAAATAAAATAATTACCACGTGTTAGCTAGCACACTCTTTTATACTTACAAAAAAAAATAAGGGTACACATATACGGCGACATCTTTACTGAAGCATAAAAATAAATAATCAATAAGTTTAGTCTTCATCAAATCTCCATGTGTAATGGCAAATGTTAGGACCTAACCCAGTTCTGCATTGAAAAGTTAAAAGGAAACCGAAAATATCTTAACAGAAAAACCCCCACTAACTAACGCTTGTGAAATTTTGTCCCTTCTAGTCAATCTGTCTGTCCGCCTGTCCGTCAGGATACACAGCACAGCCTAAGTTTACTCGGAGACTCATGGCACTATGTATATCATCATAGCATCTTGCTCCACGTAAAATAATGGTATTCGTTGAATTCGATTGGGCTGGAAGCCGAACCAAACAAACTTGGGAAAAGACTAGGCAGCCTAATATGTTCTTGGCGTATATCAATGAAATTTGGTAAAAATGTATATTCTGTGTACCGCTAATAACGGCATAGTGAAATAACCATTTCTTTTTAAATTAATAATTTAATTAATTGAAGGAATCCCTACACATGTAACTCAGGAATGAAAAACATCCACACGTACACTTACATAAAAGCGTGTTCAGTGTCTGTTGGTCTTTTTTTAGTCTTATACCTAACCACATTCATACTTTTTAGATGAGTATTCTGTATATCTCTACTCTGTGACAAAAAGTAAAAACAAACTCATTGGTAGCTCTAATTAATGTTATTTAACTCTACTTCACATCATTTACTTTGAATCTGTTTGTCAATGTTGTTATTTTACAGACATACCTACGAACCCACATGAGTAGGTCTGTAGTGAATGTTATATGAACAGAATAGAGTGGTAATTAAGGATTGCCGTAGTATTACATATCGCTTTATTAAGGTCGTTAGCAGACCCATTTTCCGTATGTTACAGATATTATAAGCTCGTATATTCTTAATATTAGGTCTTTACCTATGAAATTGCCGTTCTGCAGTACTGGCCATTTCAAATCAAAATATTTTTTGTTTGGCTAAGAATTCTAATTTCAAATTAATTTTATTTTAAAAACATGGATTTTTTTTCCAAAAGTAGTCATTTGTTTATTGATTAGTGTTACATTTTCATCGCATTTAAATCTTTTTCGTCATCATGGATACGTTAAAAATTCGAGTAATTATGGAATATGAGTACCGTCGTGGCAGCAACGCGGCACAAGCGGCACGCAACATCAACGACGTTTACGGAGCTAACACTACAAACCAACGCACTACCTGTTATTGGTTTGCTCGCTTCCGTTCTGGAAATTTCGACCTGAAAAATGAACCTCGCGGTCGTCCGAAGACTTTGGTCGACAATGACGAATTAAAGGCGATTGTGGAAGCTGATGATACACAATCTACGGCTGAATTAGCAGCAGCTTTCGACGTTAGCGTCAAAACAATATTGGTCCATTTGCGTCAAATTGGCAAGGTAAAAAAGCTTGACAAATGGGTGCCCCACGAACTCAATGATCGCCAGCGCGAAGTACGCGTCGAGACGTGCCTTGCACTGCTCAACAGACACACAAATGAAGGAATTTTGAACCGCATTGTTACCTGCGATGAAAAATGGATTCTGTTTGATAACCGCAAGCGCTCAGCAAGTTGGTTGGATCCTGGTTCAGCACCTAAACAATGCCCTAAACGAAAACTTACCCCAAGAAAAGTGATGGTCACTGTTTGGTGGTCTAGCGCCGGTGTGATTCAACACAGCTTCTTACCAAACGGGGTGAGCATTACTGCAGATGTGTACTGTGAAGAATTGAACACAATGATGGAGAAGCTGGCACATCTCCAACCAGCATTGGTCAATCGCTCGTCTCCGCTGCTCCTGCACGACAACGCGCGACCTCATACTGCACAGCAGACGGTCTCCAAGTTGCAAGAACTGGGGTTGGAAGCTCTCCGTCATCCGCCCTACTCACCAGACCTTGCGCCTACAGACTACTACTTTTTCCAGAATTTGGATAACTTCTTGGCGGGAAAAAAATTCAATACCCGAGAGGCAGTACAAAATGCCTTTGAAGAATTTGTTGCCTCCCGTCCAGCTGATTTCTTTAAGAAGGGCATCAATAAACTGCCACTGCGTTGGCAAAGATGCATTGATTGCATGGGTGATTACTTCGATTAATACAAATAAAAAATACATGAAAAAAATTCATTTCAATTTTTTCATACAAAACGGCAATTTCATAGGTAAAGACCTATTATATTAATCTTACAACGGTACTAAAGCCGTACAGATAGGGCATAAAGGACTAGACAGCCTTTTGTGCTTTGTATGTCTGTTTTTATTATTGTCTGTGTGTGTACTACCATCATGGTATGTACACGTAGCTAGTGAAATACTCTTGTTGCGAGTAGCCATTTGTAAGCCGCCTTGTATTTCTTGCACTCTCAGACGATATTTAAATGTCTAAGTGCCTGCAATTTAAGCGACTCTTTGGCCCTTCAAACAGTACACAGCAATCATACTACTTGGTGGCAGGGTTGTAATAGAAAAAAGTATAAACATAAAATCCAAATAACATGAAGTCAATTTAAAATAAGAATGAACCCAACAAAAACAAAACAGACATTGAAACAAAAACAATCGCCGATCATAAAATCTTCAATAAACATCCAAGAGATAAAGGAAATATGTAACATGACGAAAATGCCACCAAAGAGTTCGGGAATAAAGTTGATATAAACGTTACATTTGTTAAAAGAAAGATAAGTAACACGGAAAACAATGTCGGAAGAAAGAATACGACTGTATTATCATTCATCGATATACGAACGAACTACGGGGTAAATTGTGTAGTTCGTCGGAAGATGGGAACATCGGGAATGTTCGCGAATGTTCGGAGATTGCGTGGCTTTGACGCCTGCCCGTATGATAACAGGCTCTCAGATTTATCTCCGGTGTATATTCGTCCTGGTGACATTTTATTGTTTGCTCGTGTTTTTTTTTGTGAAAAGGTGTTGTTGGTAAATATTTGTTTTGTGTCGTGGATAAGATTCGGAGCTTTTAGTATAATACGAATATTTATTTTTCTTTGCGGAATCCTACGGAATGGAAATAGGTTTTTTACGGTGACGGTAACGATACGGTTACTACGATTTTTCGATATTCTAACCTAGATATATTAACACGTAACATCACGCGTGTATTCCAAGAAAAATAGGGCAGAAGTGCACCTATAGTAACACCCACATTTCGTCAATTATGTTTAAGTCCCTTGCATCCCATAAGAGGCGAGCCTATTGTCATCAACTGGGTACCAGACTCACTAATTCAGACTCAGGGCTGCTAATGAAAAAATCCTATTGGAAAAACTCAATAACACTTTGGTCGATCTGGAAAACGAACCTAGGGCCGATTAAGTTTAATCAAAATTGATTCTCAGCTTACTACAAACGTATAACAAACATATTGTCATATTCAAAGTAGGAAATTAAAGAAAAGATTTGCAGTTGAATCGTTAGTACAAATCCTTCGAAGACACAACAATTTTCATAGACAGAACTTCTATTTCAAGTCACACGTCCAGTTTCAATCGAATAGATAGTTGCAAGTCATCCCAAGTCGTAACTTCACCTATGTCAAACGTCTCCAAATGTTCATGTACAGACAAGGACAAAACTGGAGCACAGCATAATTGACAGCACGGTTGGCGCAGTGGTCGAGCAATCGACTGCTGCGCCGCGTGTCGTGGGTTCGATTCCCGCACAGAACAATTATTTGTATGGACTACAGGGTGTTGTTCCGGGTCTGGCTGTTTGAGTATGTGAGTTTAAATGTTTGTAAAAGCACCCACGATACAGAATAAATTCCTAGTGTAGGGCAACGTTTTTTAAAATGAAAAAATATTTATTTTTGCATCAGACAGCGGAAGAGCGAGGCGCGAACATTAAAATTCAGATGTTGGCACCGCGGTTCGTATCTTAATTGAATGCAGACCAGGTAAACACAATAAATTAACTTCAACTCAGCGATGGAAATTTATAGACAGGTCGCCACTCGCCAGACACATTTTCGTACCAATTATACTTTTTTTATTGAACAATTTTTGACTGAAATACGTTTTATTAATTCCCGTTGAGGGTCTTTCCTGGGATAAGCTTAATTAATTTGGACGTTGGATATTAACACCGGAATTTAGGGTGCTTTAAAAATAAGCTCTCTTGTTTTAATATTGGAACGAACGGGACTTAAGTTAAAAATTAGAGTACGGTTAAAGAGGAAAATGGAAGACATAACAAGAGAGCAGCAACAAATGTTTTGTCTCAAGTAAACTTCCTTATAAACTTATCAACCTCTATCTGACTCAACCTTTAGAAAGCTCATCATCATCATCATCAGGCTTTACTAGTCCACTGCTGGACATAGCCATAGCGCCCTGTCTCCAGCTTTAGCTTCCGCATCCAGCATCTGCCTGCAGTCTTTCGCAGATAGTCATCCCACTTGGTCAGAGGGCGTCCTACACTACGTTAGAGAGCTCATGTGACTTAAATGATTAATTAAAACAAACAAAGACCAGAAGTTGAAACAATCAGGACGCAAACAGAAGATAGAGTAGCGCTATCAGTTGTACGGAACAACTTTGAGAAGTTCCCTTTACGAGTCGCCAGCTAAACATTTCCTCTTCTTAATGAATTTAAGAAACTGCTTGTGGAACGGAACGCCTTGTTTATTTCACTGAACATTATAAGTTGGTTCGTACTCCTCTTGTTATGAAATAACTGTTGCAAACAAGATCTTAGTGTCCAATCGTTTGTAAAATATCCAGTCACAAATTTAACTGATTTTTCCATTAAATTTTGATTATTTCTTTCATTTTGTATAGTTGTAAATAACAATTGAAAAACGTCCTTTACTTCGTAAAACACAAACCTCGCCCCCGAACTTAAACCAAATAGAAAAACAAACCTAATGGCAAATTTATTAGGTTCAATTTGGTTTTATTGGCTAATTCATTGGCGGTGGATGGCTGTCCGGGCTCTAAGGGGCTTTGCAAAAATATTTGGCAAATCCCTGATGTACGGGACCACGGGCCCGGTAGTAAGTCTCACTTTGCTGTTCCAACGACGTTTTATTACGTCGAGTTTAACATATAAATAGACTCTTGTGAAGAATTACTCTTTTATTGGTCATAAAATTCGGCGTTATTTGATAAGGTAACTAACTTATCACTTATGTTAATACGGCGCTTGTGTGTGCGCAGTAAATATATCATCCCTACAATAAAACTATAATAATATGGAAACATTGAGTGAAATCAGCACCGCAATAAAACTCCGCTTTTTACGTTTATTTAAATAACTTAAAGGATTTTTCAGTTTATTGTGTCAGGCCTTTTATAGCTGAATTAAGTCGCGTTAAACAATCGTAAACTTTTCAGATGAAAGCAGCCGGTCATTGTTGCTTTAAAATCGTTTTGTATAAACTGGATATAAAATGGATTAACTTAAATCTCTGAGGAAATTGGAGTGTTCATAGCATTGCATTAAAAATAACAACTAAGTACTTACGTTGTGTAGTAACCGTAGTTAAAGTAGTCGTTTATCTCATTTGGAGTAGATTGCCATGGTCAGATAACTTACAATTTAACTACTCACTAGGAATTTCTCCTGTGTCGTGGTACAAACATTTAAAGTCACATACACGAACAGCCAGACCCGGAACAACTACCTGTAGGCCATACAAATATTTGTTCCGTGCAGGAATCGAACCCACGACACGCGGCGCAGCAGTCGATTGCTAAGCCACTGCAACAACCGTGCCGTCATAAAGTTTATATCTAGTACCTATTTTATTTTATTTTTTATTTTTTTTGTTACTAACACTAGTTCTGAGTATAAATTGTAACTAACACGATATGGCAAGTTCCGAAATAAACGTATTATTATTCTCTTTATTTTTTGTATATACATATAAATTACATTTTTAAATATTTCAATATAAAAAATACAAAAACATTTAAAAATATAAAAAATAGGAGTCCACCGATGGCAGGAGCAGGGTCCAAGCTACCGGCGGTTAGGGTTGCAGAGACAGGAACCTCCTCACAATGCGAGCCGTATCGAGGAGTACTGCCTTCTGTATCAGGCCTTTGATCCAACCGTGTAACGAAAGCCTCGACAGATGGTCGTCGAGGCTTTTAGCCAGTAGGCCATTGGCCGTAACGACGATCGGCACAATAACAGCCGAGTCCACATTCCACATGTCGACAACCTCGTGTGCTAAGTCAAGATATTTATTATTATTATTATTATAAATCCGACAGTTTCACATATTTTCTGTACAAAATCTGTCAAACCGCAATATCTCTTTCTAAAAAAGCTCCAGGTGAAGTAATAAGTTTTATAAAAAATATGACAATAAAAATGATATTCACATATTTAAATAAAGATGCAAGATATTCTGGATCTGAAGAGCTCGTGGCTAAATAAAAAAAAGCCGCACGGGTTGATCGAAGGTTAAGCCTAGGTCAATCTGTGGATGGGTGACCGTTTGTAACATATCGAGACTCCTCCGTGCCTTGGAAAGCACGTTAAGCCGTTGGTCCCGGCTGTCATTTGTCAGTCGGAAGTCTGCAAATTTGACAACCAGTCTTACCAAGGGGTATCGTGTTGCCCAGTAAACTGGGTTGTGGAGGTCAGATAGGCAGTCGCTCCATGTAAAATACCGGTATTCAGCTGCATCCAGTTGGACTGGAAGCCGACCCCGACATAGTTGGGAAAAGGCTAGGCAGATGATGAGACTAGGAGGTACCTACACCACAAAATGTGATCCTAAATATTGTAATTGTAATCTAAAGTAGTGTACACACCCAAGCGTGTAGATAGTGTATACACCGTCATATGTAAAATGATTTATTACAAACTCTCCCTAAGTAAATGTACCACGTAAAATCGGGAACGGAAAGACCCCGTAACCTATTCACACCTAAACCCAGAACAATCAAAGTCCCTATAGGCAGATTTACATTTACAAGCTCCGTACACCTTTTCTAATCAAGGTACGGTTTAACAAAGGGTTATAGTAAACCGTAATTCATAGTTCGTGTGGGCCAGCAATCACCGTATTGTTTATACCACCGGACTAATTAGTCCTGCCACGCTTCCATTGTGATCTTGAAATAACAACGCGATCCGAATGGCGGATTTAATGGCTCGTTCGCTCGTTGCTCGTTTGTTAGAGGGGTGGGAGATGCAGGTAGAAAGAGAGAGAGCATGGTTAGTATTTATCTGTGGTTGCGGAATCGAATTATTGTAATCCTGTAGGTGGTGCTGATTCACTTGTTTATAAACTAAATCCAGTTAAGGTTATTTACGTACTTTTCTCTTTTGGAAATAAAAGGACGGAGAATGCTGACAATTTTAGTTGGACTAAAGCTTCTATTATCTTAATTGGCATTTAGAACGCATTGAACAAAAATACGACTAAGATCAAGGCATAAATGGCCATCTGTTACATAGTTATTAACGGTTATCGTCAGTTCAGCGATTGGCACACTGTTCCTCATCAACACAACAACACTGCGCGTGAATGCGTCTTCCGTGTGTTCTACAAGTTTTTGAACAAGGGACCTCGGCACCGCTGTTTGGACATGGCTATATGTAGTTGTAGACAACACGTACTAATTGCAGCGAAGGAAAACGTAATCACAATTTTTCACGCAAATGAAGCAATAAATATTTTGTTTAGAAAACAATAGATTTTTATTTGCAGGTAATTGCAGGTAACTGACATAAAAGATTAGTGTGCAAAATAGTGTTTTTTTATACCTATACAAATGTGAGGATATCAATCCCGTCGTTTTTTTTCCAGATAAAAACCTACTGATATTACCTTCAATGTCACTAATCGTAATTTATCCGTACATAAAAGAACTTAGTGTAACTTAGCGTATTTACTATAAAAATAATATAATAATTATACTTACATGCTTAGCTAAAATACCATAGAATAAACCAACATCCATTTTAGTGACTTGAATTTCTTTTCATTGCATGTCGGAAAAAGTCCACCAACCCATGCTGTACCCCAGCACGCGTAGCATGACCAATTCTATATCTATTCTACCAAGAGTAGAAAACGTTCTTTCTTTTAACTTGACATCTCTTCTACCCGAGCACTGGGCGCCCCGTTGGCTGATATAGAATACAAATCTTTCTTCTCTTGAGTTATAACATTGCCATGCTCAGGACGGTAGGAATCTTCCAACAATCTGTCATGTTGTCTATTCTTCCGTCGACAAAACCAGTTTCTATGGTGGTCATGCTACGCGTCAGGCAAGCAATGGGTATTCATATTGCAAAAAGCTGACAGCAATAGATTATAATCAGAATTAGTTTCGCCGACAAGGTGTGGAATAAATCATGAAAGTTGGAATTGTGATACAAAATTCCATTGAAATCAATTCAGTCCTTTCAGCGTGATTACTGAACTGACATCGCATTTATAATACTACAGAGCACGCTTCGGCCAGCAATATTAATATTCACGTCTCGCTTTGACGATTACTTTACTACGAACTTATAAATAGTTTTCAGAAAAATTTTAATATTCTGTTTCATTTAATGGTACCTAAGTAGATAGGTGCCTGTGCTTCAGTTACATTAAATATTGAATAATTGTAAAATAGTTATCAAAATATATAAAATTCTGTTTTATACTATTTAAAGTTAAAAGTTTTATGTATTTGCATAAAAGGTTGCTGTTTACATGTAACACTGATTCCCACAACAGGATTCCCTGTGTTGCAGGATCGAGCCTCTTTCGACAAGTATGATTACAAACTAGGAATGCAAATACAACGGTTAAAGTATAGGAATTACAATCAAAATTAACAAACATTATTTTTAAGCAAAATAAAGAAAAAGAAAAGAAATATAGAATGAAACATTTATTCAGTACTGGCACACACGATACAATACTGAACATAGAAAACATAAAAGAAAAAACAAAAATACGATATATGAAATTGAGATTTATAGAGTGTGTGTGTAAGGGTGAGCGCGTGAGTGAGTGCATGAGAGGTTGTGTGTGTGTGTGTGTGTGTGTGTATTTATATTTATGAATATTCCAGCCGCGTATACAATTGAATAGTGCCTTTGTAAACAGGTCACATAAAAACTTAAAGTGCAACCAAATACGACTGCTACTGATTAACATTAGTCCCGCAAGCCGCACACATGCGTAACAATACTGAATATTATAAGAAAAGTGGTTTCCGCAAAGGCTCTTCAAATGTGTTTATATTTCACACAGCAACATCACAGCTGTATTACCCGAAAGAAGAAGAAGGCAGAGGTGCACTAAAATTACACCAGTTATATTAAGTCCCATGTAATGGGTGAGTGTAATTTCACTACATTTTTTTTATTAATTTATTTGTTTACGTGCATGTTCGAACTTAATAAGTTTTACTATTGTTGGTTTGAGAAGCCTCCATGGATAGTTTTATAAATTAATGTCACATTATTACACGCCGTATTTAGAAGAAGATATATTAGACAGATTGCCGATGGCGGACAGGAATTTTTCAAGTTAAAATAAGTAAGTTCGTAATAGGAATAAATTATCATTAAAGTCTAAGTTAAATGAAATGCGTTCCTTTCAAACTAGGTAGCTCAGGAGTGACAGGTTTATAATGCATTAACTTTATGTGTGTAACATCATGCCTAACTTTCCCGAAGGGTTAAACAGAGGTGAACACATTGTACACATTTCACCAGTTATGTTTAAGTTCATGTAAAAGGGGGTGAGCCTGTTGTCATTAACTGGGCACGTTTCCATACTTCGTGCTACTACGAAAAATAAAAATTTATAAAAAAGAAAACACGCAACATTGGCGTTCTTCTTCTTTTCAACGTTCTGGATACAATATTAGGTGTTTCTTTAAAAAAATACACAAATCATTAATGTCTGATTTATCTCACAGGAAACCGCTACGAGGCACACACCAGTAATTCAAATGAATAATATTCATACAAATATTGCAGACGTGTACATTTTTACCCTTTTACAAGTTGAATACAGAGTTATTTATTTTCGCGCGAAAAATACGTACTTTTTTAATAAATGCTGACCTCAACCAACACGTATCTAATTTTGGCCGGAATAATGGAGTTCTTTTTACGTGCAAACGCTTTTTATGTACCTACATAGACGTTTTACACTCCCGTTTACCCCGGGCTAGGATGTGCGCTCATCACTTGTTTTAACTTAAAAATCGTACCCCTTTTTATTTATTTATTTCCATGTTTTTTCCATATTTAATTTAGTTTACGTGGGACTCATTTTTTATGATTACTAGTTATGCCCCGCGGTGTTACCCGCGGATAATATGCACATTCATCAAACCCTCTTTTTTTAAATAGTCGTTAAGTTTTTTCAAATTTTCTGCGCAATTGTCTTAACTTTTCATTCCGTACGTTTTAAGTTTTGTTTATATATCTCAGAAATCAGAAAATCAGAAATCATTTATTTATCTGCAAAACATGGGTAAAAAATATACATTGATGTTTTTAATATAAGTAATAACGTTCATAATGGGTATGCAAATAATGAAAAGTAAGTTATGTTAGTATCGATTACAAATCACAAAATAGAATAAAATAAGATAAAATATGTCAGTCAAAATTATGTAATTATTATAACAATATTTATAAAGCACACTAAATTAAAAAGAATAAGAATACTAAAAAAATGAATAACACACAAATATAAATCAAATTCAAAACAATTCAAATACCACTATAGTTCAGTTCAACATAATACATTACATTCATATTTAAAACTAATACAAATACAATGTGCTTCTTAGGAATACTATGGGCAAGCAACGGCTATCGACGGTTTGCCAAATTACATGAAATAAAGTTCACCGCCCTTAGCCGTACTGTCACGTAACGATATACCGACATAACGTCAAGAGGCGGTCTGTCCCGGAAAGTGTTAATTGAGATTTCTAGACACTTGTACAAATAATAAACTAACTAAGGTTATTCTCAAATCAAATAAATCGGATGTAGCAGGCCTATAGCATCTTTCATTTAAATAATCATTAATATTGTAGTAGCATTTCGTAACTAAAACTTCGTGCAGGGTTTTTTTAAATTGATCCATATTACTACTCTTTTTATATGCCAAGGGCCTGTGACATTTCTCTATTTGAAAAAAGAAGAAGATGTATGGTTATGAAATTGGAACACAGACTAATATAATATTTAACCGATACTGACGACCGCTGTGGCGCGGCGGGCGAAGGTCCGCCTGCGACGCAAGAGGTTGCGGGTTCGATTCCCGCCTTGGGACAAATGTTTGTACGATCTACAAATATTTGTTCCGGGTGTTCTGGGTATTTGCTATATAATAGGTCTTTACCTATGAAATTGCCGTTTTGTATGAAAAAATTTAAATGAATTTTTTTCATGTATTTTTTATTTGTATTAATCGAAGTAATCACCCATGCAATCAATGCATCTTTGCCAACGCAGTGGCAGTTTATTGATGCCCTTCTTAAAGAAATCAGCTGGACGGGAGGCAACAAATTCTTCAAAGGCATTTTGTACTGCCTCTCGGGTATTGAATTTTTTTCCCGCCAAGAAGTTATCCAAATTCTGGAAAAAGTAGTAGTCTGTAGGCGCAAGGTCTGGTGAGTAGGGCGGATGACGGAGAGCTTCCAACCCCAGTTCTTGCAACTTGGAGACCGTCTGCTGTGCAGTATGAGGTCGCGCGTTGTCGTGCAGGAGCAGCGGAGACGAGCGATTGACCAATGCTGGTTGGAGATGTGCCAGCTTCTCCATCATTGTGTTCAATTCTTCACAGTACACATCTGCAGTAATGCTCACCCCGTTTGGTAAGAAGCTGTGTTGAATCACACCGGCGCTAGACCACCAAACAGTGACCATCACTTTTCTTGGGGTAAGTTTTCGTTTAGGGCATTGTTTAGGTGCTGAACCAGGATCCAACCAACTTGCTGAGCGCTTGCGGTTATCAAACAGAATCCATTTTTCTTCGCAGGTAACAATGCGGTTCAAAATTCCTTCATTTGTGTGTCTGTTGAGCAGTGCAAGGCACGTCTCGACGCGTACTTCGCGCTGGCGATCATTGAGTTCGTGGGGCACCCATTTGTCAAGCTTTTTTACCTTGCCAATTTGACGCAAATGGACCAATATTGTTTTGACGCTAACGTCGAAAGCTGCTGCTAATTCAGCCGTAGATTGTGTATCATCAGCTTCCACAATCGCCTGTAATTCGTCATTGTCGACCAAAGTCTTCGGACGACCGCGAGGTTCATTTTTCAGGTCGAAATTTCCAGAACGGAAGCGAGCAAACCAATAACAGGTAGTGCGTTGGTTTGTAGTGTTAGCTCCGTAAACGTCGTTGATGTTGCGTGCCGCTTGTGCCGCGTTGCTGCCACGACGGTACTCATATTCCATAATTACTCGAATTTTTAACGTATCCATGATGACGAAAAAGATTTAAATGCGATGAAAATGTAACACTAATCAATAAACAAATGACTACTTTTGGAAAAAAAAATCCATGTTTTTAAAATAAAATTAATTTGAAATTAGAATTCTTAGCCAAACAAAAAATATTTTGATTTGAAATGGCCAGTACTGCAGAACGGCAATTTCATAGGTAAAGACCTAATATAATAAAAATATCTATCTATGTAATGTATTGTATTAAGTATATCAGTCATCTAGTACCCATAACACAAGCTCTGCTTAGCTTGGGGCTAGATGATGCTGTGTGGATTGTCCAGCAAAATATTTATTTATTATTTATTTATTTGTGGTTATACGGGGAGACTTTAAGATTTTTGATTAATTAAAAACAGGAATTTTCAACAGCATAAACAAATTCACCCCAATACGAAAATCAATACCAACTGGTCATTCTTTTTTAATAATATTTTATTCACATTGAGCTTCCGGAAATAACATACATAGGTACATATGCTCTAAATTATGGTGGAAACCGCATCAAAGTCCAGTTTGTAGGACTTAACCGGTCACAAACATACATACGAAAATTGATTTAGTTCTATTCTACGTATGTACATTAATTTATCCCAAACTATCAAATTTTCCCAAAGGAACATGAACCTTATCGTTTTGTGATAAAGTTGAAAATCGATCAAAGAAATTTGACAGATTGGGGTAGGTTGATGTGCTGGCCTATGTACTTCCATTATATTGACAGAAAATAGATAGACACAGAAGCATCAATACTCCTATAAAACTGTATACTTTCCAACTTTTTGGATAACTAATAGTGGTTATAATCTGCTTACCTCCAAGGGAATACGCATAAAAAATAGCAATTGTGAACTTTATTGACCATAGATGCATTTCAGATTAAGAAATTCGATTTTTTTCAAGTTACTACATATTCAGGGTCGGGTGGAACTTCAGTAAGAAATAAAATATTATCTATTCTGCGTTTGTAATTTAAATTCTAGAAAAATTACATGACTTTTTGGAAAAAATCTTATACGCATTGCAATTTAGAGAATTTACCTTTTCAATAGTGAATGTGACTGAACTTAACTACACTTACATAAATTTGATATTAATTTGATGACCTATGTGGCGCAGTGGGCGAAGGCCTGCGACGCAGGAGGTTGCGGGTTCGATTCCCGCCTTGGGACAAATGTTTGTACAAATATTTATTTCGGGTGTTCTGGGTATTTGCTATGTATAATAAAAAATATCTATCTATGTAATGTATTGTATTAAGTATATCAGTCATCTAGTACCCATAACACAAGCTCTGCTTAGCTTGGGACTAGATGATGCTGTGTGGATTGTCCAGCATTATTTATTTATTTATTTTAATTAAGTAGAAATATCAACAATATTGGAAATATGAATTTGAATACGGAACAGGTAAACACTTTCAGGCATTAACGTAAAATCTATGAGAAACCAATTTAGGCACCGCCAACGCCGTGTCTGTCGCTAAACCGGCTTAACCAAAAAATAATTCCTTATAATAGCACAGTAGCCCAAAAACACAGTCTCACCGTCCATTTACCCGGAATTGATTAGACGTATAAAATTACACGATTTTCTTGTTATCATTAGGTAAAACAAAGTTTTAACGATCCGCGTCGAGGCACGTTGAGGTCGGCTCTTTGATAAAAATCCTCGCCATTTTTAATTACGGATCGGCGTCATTGTCGAGTCCCGACGTATTCTCGATGGAGCGTGATCGACGGCAGCCATACTGCAAAATATTACTAGCTACGACACAGACTGATTGATTGCAGTGTCTCGTAATACGGGCTTTTACTCTTTAATGTGCTTCTTTATGAGATGAAGCTTAGTTTAGATTCAGTCTGTGTCTGCTTTTATAACTGGGAAATTTTACACATTACCGCGGGGTAATGTTTAAAATTTATAAAAGCAGCCCAATTATTAAAGCAGGCAATATAGATTATAATACTCTTTACTGTACACCATGAAAACTTACAAATACTTACTTTAAGAGCTACACAGGCTGTTACAATGGGCGGCAGTTAATTTAATATATTATTTAAACACAAAGGGAGAAACGGTATATTTGATTGATGTAAGTAGTTCTGTGTCATAGACAGTGTTAGGTTTGGACAATAGAAAGAAAAAGGTTATGAAATCCCAACATTTTCAGTTTAAATGTAAACAATCACGTCGTTCTAATATCTAAATGATAGCCACATTATCCTAAGTAGAAATGTTTACGTACTCATTAACATTAAGTACAAAGAACTAAACTACCAATAAAAGAAATAAGATACGATTTATGTTGTACTCGTTCGACATGATTATGTATTTACTACCGATTGTAATGTTATACAAGAATATTTGACAGAATACAAAAAAAAACTGTAATAATGGTCTGGTGGTTATTATGATGATTTTTTTCCAAGAAATTCAAATGATTAAAGTACGCAAACACACGTCACAGAGTTATAAACGAGCTGACCAATACATAGAATAGTTGTTTGTTTACTCCCTCATGATGTCATTTGGGATTCTAAATACGCTCTATTATTTTTCGAATCAACCGACCAAAATTTAGCATTTTGTAGTCATTGAGCTAAGATAAGAAAAATGCTTTTTTATCGCACTTTTTTATGAAATCATTTATAAAACAAAATCGTCTAGGATTACATCAGCACGATTCATACATATTTTGAAAACAGTCAAATACTCTAATCAAAACAAATGAACATTGGTAGTCTGTGTAAAACAATACAAGTACTTGGATATACTTTGTATTATACGAAACACGCTCGGAATATATATTAGATGGAAATTATAATGTCGGTGGGTCGGATATGATTGTCGAAATTATTCTAACGAATGGATTCGAGTTATACTGCTTTTCGTATTTTCCTGTTGAGTAAAATGTATGTTAAATACGAATGATACAAATAAATTTAATTTATGAACTCAGCATTAAATTAAAGTGTCCTACGCAATTTAAATTATAATAATTTTGGACGCAAACCTTTTTGCTTAGAATTTACCTGGAACAATTACATTTTTATTAAATTGCCGGTTTTTTACGACAATGTAGGCTAATTTTGAAATATTAGGGTAATCTTCCGGTCTTGTTAGTGAAGGGTTAAACTTAATCCACGCTTTCATTCATTAATACTGGATCAAATAAACGAAAGTCCAAAAATTTCTGTTACATAAATTGGGGCAAAATACCATTTCAGATCCCATACCCTTACGATTCGTTTCTTTTTTAAAGTCTGGGAAAGCTACTGGTTCATAAAGACGCTAATGGCTGTGGCTAATGGCTGCTTCGCCGATCTCCCTGAATCGATATCTCATCGACATGTATAATTCTATTAATCTTCCCATCCTAATCCACGGTGCTCAGACCTGATCGCTCACCAATTCGAAAAAGTTTCGCCTTGAAGTATGCCAAAGAGCGATGGGACGCACCAGACTGGGCGTAAAAAGACAGAAAAGGTTTCGAAACACCACGCCGCGTTCCAATACGAGAATAATGGACGTGGGCAAGAAGACTGTCAGGCTTAAATGGGATTTGGCGGGTCACGTGCGGCAAACGCATGCACTGTTACCGTTTGGGCAAAAGTCTCCACACAACACTTCTTTTTGAATTTCGGTATTAAAGAAGGTTTTATGTAGTTTCCAAATAAACTAACCTTATTCGTAGCTTATGCATATTTACAACGATATTGTTAGGCTATGTGTTTGCCGTGAAAGAGCGTTACGTGTGGTCGGATATAATTTTATTTTCTTCTAACTCAAGAAATGTAGTGTACATTTCAAATGCATCTCTTCTACGTCAACACATTGATATTCAATCACATTAAGCTCCATTCCCTATTCACCCCACGGCGCGCCACACTTGTACATCCTTCCTCATTACCCACACTTTAAATAACAAGGATACTCCAATATACGACTAATAATAGGGATGTAAAAGGAATATAAATGATTCTTAAAGCAGATATTTGCGCGCGATAGGCCGGTCGGCGCCACCAGGCTGGGGACGATAGGGCACGTAGCGCCACTCAACCTACCCACTACTTGAGGTAAGGAGGAACTCGTACACAGGAATAAGTTTTGGATGATTCGCACAAAAGGAGGGGATTTTGCAAGTTCTTGCTGGTTCCACGCAGTTGAAAAGAATACAAGCACTTTCTAGGCGACTGGATAGGTTTGTTAGTGTTGAATCTAGCAATAACTAACACCAAGTAGGTACTGTAGACCGGGTTGTTTCATCTTCGTAAATAATAGGGCTCCGATAATAGGCAATTTGGTCGGTTGATTTGTCCTAGGTAAAATTATATCATGTCTATTTAGTCCGTCAGTAAGATTACCAATCAATATTGGACACGTATTTTTTGCTTACTCAAATCAATAAAAGCTGACAATGATAGTACATCAAAGTTCAGAAGAAGGGGCTTGTGACGTCACTGTTACGTTAAAAAAGTAGCACGGCGTGACGTCTACAGTACTTAGAGGTTCCTATATTTGTCAGCGGTTAATAGTTATGAGAAATATTGTCCAATAGGCTGCCTGTCCACCGGAGCGGAGTGAGGATGCAGAGCGGAGAAACGGAGAAATTTTAACCTGCATTGCATCAAATCTCCGCTTCGTTTAATATTATTTCGAATAACTACTTCTGTCATCATTATTATGTTTTCGATATTCAGTATTGTCATTGTGTGCCTGAATCTGTACTAATAATTTTTTTTCTTTCTTTCTTTATTCGCTCCAGACGGGATGGATTTTCGGTTTATATTTCTCCATTTCTCCGCTCCTCAGCGTCGCTCCGCTCCCGTGGACAGGTAGCCTTAGGATTGTAATTTCAATTAAATGTGAAAGAGCATTTGCGTATTTGCGTTGTTTGAAATATTATGATTACAGACTTACAGCATCCAGTAGGTACCATCTGTAGTACTCTACTTAGCTAAAATAAGGGACTCCTTCTCAGACAATGTTGAGTGCGCTCTGAGGGTAGACCCCAGCTATAACAAAGAAGACCCAATACTTCAACATATAATTGAACAATGCGGTCTTAAGACCTTTTGAAATAATTAGGTACCTAGGTTAGGTATGGATGAATAGAATAGCGCGTAAGTGGATGTTATAAATACGGGTTTAGGTACATAGAATATTAAGATCATTCGACATCCGTATTACGTAATGTTATTTTATTAATTATGGCGGCTTTTTTTAAAGACCTTTTTTTTTTTTTTTAATAAGCAAGGATTTATAACCTCACGTCTGTATTTCACGAAGGAATAGGCAAAGGTACACCCACATTTCGAATGTAATAGGGGGCGCGGCCATTGCCATCAACCGGGCATAAATCTAGTCTCCGGTTTGCTACTGACAAATTATAGATAAAACCCAATAACACTGCTCGACCTGGGAATCAAACCCAAGACCTCATGCTCAGTCATAGCGCTTGCGTCCACTAGACGAATGAGGTAGACTCTCTTCATCTTAAATATGGCTTAAACCATTCGCCCATGTTTACAAATATAGAAAGCAATGACCCTTAAGAGTTTTACGGTAAACAAAAACTAAACTTGTACCTATATATATATATATATATATATAAATAAATATAAATATTGCTGGACAATCCACACAGCGTCATCTAGCCCCAAGCTAAGCAGAGCTTGTGTTATGGGTACTAGATGACTGATATACTTAACAGAATACACTACATAGATGGACTAATGTTGGAAATATTTTGGTACCTTCGCCCGCTGCGCCACATCGGTCGTCGTCATCGGTCGTATATAGCACTTGAACTGACAATTACTATATCGACTATTTATAAAAAGAGACTGAAAACAAAAACATCAACGTTTCAAATGTAACGTGATAGCTAGGTAGTGTACATTTTCACAAAAACTGAACGTGCTTTGGATAAAAAGAGTCGAACAAGTAGTAAAACTTAAACTTTGCCCCTTATTTAACTTGAAAGCACTTTCCGCTAATCACAAACAAGGCATCTCTAAATTACCCGCACATTACAGTTTCTTACCGCCTTTATCTTAGCGTATATTTAGAACAAAAGCCATTATTTAGTTTACGGCAGTCCAGCTTCCTGTAAGCATGGCAACACTGCATATCTTGGCTGTTAATTAACACGGATGTAACAAGCAGCGAAATAAGCAGACTATCGCCACTATAGGTGTCACAAGTATGTAACTAACTCATGTTCTATCTAGGATAATGTACTCACTAAACAATGTTTTATGATAATAAGGATATGTACAGAATGGAAACTCTTTGAATCAGTTTATGGTACATGACATGCATACTAATTTATAATTTAGAATATAACAATATATTATTTTTAAATATTTTTAAAACTTGGTAAAAAAATGGATAAATTACAAAAAAAAAACTTTTGTTTTTTTTTGCCAGTGATAACCTACAAATTTTTCTAAGCATATTTTATTGTTTTGTCAGTGAAGTCTTTGACACTATAAGAACTATGACTACATAACCATTCATGCAGTTCATTTTTGAATTATCTCATAATTAAGGTATTGAGATTATTTGGTATCTACATCATCATCACTACATAGTATAAAAGAAAGTCGCTTTCTCTGTCCCTATATCCCTATGTATGCTTAAATCTTTAAAACTACGAAACGGATTTTGATACGGTTTTTTTTAATAGATAGAGTAATTGAAGAGGAAGGTTTATATGTATTGTATATACATTTTATACACGTGCCAAGCCGGAGCGGGCCACTGGTAATATATATAGAAGATTTTAGACAGCCGTTGGGTGACAGGTGTCAGGTTTGTGTACTTAAAGTAACTAATAAATCCTTTAAATTATATAAATACTCCACTTAAGTACCAGTTACTAGTCCAATGAATAGGTTGTTTGTTTCAAAATGTCAATTTTAAAATAAAATTCTACGAGACGATGCCCTCGGCTTTTTCTCAAACAAAATATAACCCAGTGTTTTTTGTTATTCCACAGCTAAGAAACTTGTTGATGCGAGCCTTTTTTCTATGCCTATTAGATAAGCAAACGCCTAGGTATACTTCTAAATCTCAAATATTTACACACGTACATACGTACAATATTTTGCTGACAGACATGTGTAATAAATTTGTTGTGGATAAATTCAGAGTGTAATTCCATGAAATGAGTTCAGCTTTTTCGTATAATTAATTCCGTAGAACTTTAACGTTTTGCAGCAGCTGCAGCTCATATAAGGCTAATGAGCCAAAACATAGCTAGCATTAGAATCGCGTTCCAAATTGCTACTGCAATGCAAACGGCATAAAAACGGAGATTAAAAGAAGTCGGGTTGACTGCACTTAAAATGTATTTTACGTGGCTAAATAAAAACAGCCGCACGGCTTGATCGAAGGTTAAGCCACGCTTGCCTAGGTCAGCCTTTGGATGGGTGACCGTTCGTAACATATCCGTGCCTCGATACGAGACGCTAAGCCGTTGGTATGGGCTTTCATTTGTAGATCTTTGACCGTCGTTACGGGTAGTCAGAAGCTCGAAAGTCTGACAACCAGAGTTACCAAGGGGTATCGTGTTACCCAGTGACTGGGTTGTGGAGGTCAGATAAGCAGTCGCTCCATGTAAAACACTGGTATTCAGCTGCATCCGGTTAGACTGGAAGCCGACGCTAACAGAGCTGGGAAAAGGCTAGGCAGATGAGGATGATGATACCTCGCGATGATACAAAAAAAACTGATCTCATTTTACTCTCAAAAACATCATTTGTCAAGTGAAGCCCTTCTGTCAATAAAGATTACATTCCAATATTAAATACAGAACAATTCCCAGATCATCCTGTGTTTGTCATCAACTATTAATCATTCCGGACAGCTAACACAACAATTGTTGTAATAATTCGGGTTACAAACGATTAATTGTTGGTATAACAGCTAAATTGAATGTCATTAGTTAGCAACAGTCGTTTGTGGGAAGCCTTAGTCGGAAACACGTGGTATAGGCTTCAACTCAGGTGAGTTCGGTGCCATGTGTCACCTCTAGTTGCGTATTGTGCGACCCAGTTTCGGTTTTGAGATGAATTCGAACTAACACCTTGACTGGGTGAGAGTATTGAACGGGAACTGTGACGGTTTGGGGTCAATCTTGAAAATGTTTTCTTGAATGTCGAATTTGAATAATTGTAGAAAAAAAATCGTATTTCAAATATTCATATTAACGCATAGTTATATTCTTTATTATAAACAGTCTCCTAATATATACATGGTTTCCAATCCATAGATTTATTAAAACATACTGATGGCGTCGTGTTAGAACACAGCCAGTTCCTACCTACCTATTTTGTGAGCACACAGTATTTTCACTCGACCTCTCAATATCGGTTTTCTATCTAAAACCTTTAACCGAAGCGGCGATATTAATACCTCATTCCGACGTGAAGGATTTACTCTTATAGCCCACCAATTTAATACCCATTCGCTGCTAATACCGCCGACATTTCATTAGTTAAGTTCCAACTATCCTTCGTGGGTGAAATTCAACAAGTCGCTATGTTGCCTCGTCGCGTCGACACCACGTCGCTTCGACGCCACGTCGCTCCGCTGCCACGTCGCTGCGACGTCGCTGCGTCCGCGCCACGTCTCCCAGTCGTTTGTTACACAACACTTATTGAATTTCACGCCTCAGTGTACCCGAGGTCCCTCGTGCTCAGAATTAATATTAGGTTTTTAAACGATCATTCCTCAAACATAATTGGCCGTCGAAGGCGGTGCTTGGTATAAGATATTTATTTCAATTTTCCTTACCTTTTTTTTTTTGCTGGTGGAAATTGTAAAATAATAAGAGGTGGGTACTTTTCGTGGTAGGATTCTGTTCGGAGAATGATACCTACACTAGTATGGACTGCACTGGTTTGCGACTCTCAAAGGTATGTTAGTGTGCACAGACGAGTGTGTTTTGTGTCAGCCGTCAGGGACAAAGGCAAAGGCTACATATCGAGACACGGCCCCGAGTATTTCGATCTCTGGCTAGCACTGTCAATGCTTTGAAACCGATTTATATCATGCCGTTTGCAGCCACTAAACCGAATGTTTGATATCATCGCTTTTGAGTGTATAACTATGATAAATCTGTTACTGGTCGTGGCAGTCGGTAAAAAAAGCAATGAAACATCAACAAATGTTTCAGGTAACGTAACAAGCAGATTCCATACATTTCGGGGGAAATTATGGTTCTGGTGCGTCGTAAAAATGTTAAATAAGAAATTAATTTTCCTGAATTCATAAAAAAAGATCTTTAAGAAAACTTTACCATCACCACTCACAAAAACAATACCGTACCATCATCAGTATTATTTGATTGGGATATTTTTCTCGGAATAAAAAGCCACGCATTGAAAAACAAAAAAACATCGGGTCCACGCGAACGAAGTAAAACAAATTATTATTTACAAGCCTCAAGTTATGTTCTGAAAACATTATTAAATTAGCAACAATTAAGGTAACAAAAGGTCGGCCAATCCGTTTTAACTGAATCGTGTTCTATGTTAAATTACTGAAGGATAAAACAAATAGAGAAGTTACTCAGACAAAATATTTGCCCGCCAAAAGTTTCAGAGAATACCGGTAACGGAATAAAATGAAAATTTAAATCTGCCCCTTTAAACTCGGATTTAGTTTGTTAAAACCATTTACAGTCACGGAACTTTTGTTTTGTTTATTTAAATATTTAGTCAACAATGTAAATAACTCGTTAAGTTTACAGTTCGTGGAATCGCCTGGCCGAAATTAACTGTAAATCGTAACCCCACTTCAAGATGATAGGTTTACTTTTGACAATTACAGTAGAAACATTCCTTCTAAATCTGGTGATTATTTGAGCATAGAAATATTGAATTCTGACGCTAGAAGTGTTGCTTCATGCAAATTAACCCCCCCAGCGGAATTTTAGCTAAACCGGAATTTTTAGTATTTGCATTTCATTTTTCGATAACATTTTAGTGATTCTATCCTTTTCATGGAGATTGGTTTCACTTTACTCGTTTATTTTTATATTTGCATGAAATATGGGTATCCGGTAGGTAGAATTTACATTCTGCGCCCATTAAAACCATTAATTACTATGGGCAACGGAGAAAATAAATACCGTATTGTGCGAAAATGAAAAATGCTCTGGACTATATTTTCTGTGGGACTGTCTCTATAAGTAACTTATCACAATAAAATGGCTCACTGCAACGTTATATAACATTGCGGCTATTTTAACTGTGTTCATGTGAATTATGCTCAGATAAACTTTGTAAAAACCATTCCTAAAATACAGAAGAACTGATATGAATCCTCGTCTTTCCACCACATAAATAATTCCTGCTGGAACATTTTTACACGCTGAGATTGCGTGCGGGCCTTAACTCTCTTAAAAACGACTTTTACCTCGTAAAAGGTGAGTAACGACCGACGGGAAAGCTTCCTAAGTATAAAATAAATTATTCCGCCAATAATTTGATTGCACTTTTAAAGCTGACAGCGCAGTTTTACTACAAACCCACTTAGAGATTCATGCTCACCAACCTCTTGGAAATGCTAATTGATTTCCGTCTTAGGCGATATTTTTCGCGTTAAACTTAATTAAAACGTGGTTTCTTGACAGCCTACTTGAGACACCCTAGTGTATCGCAGATATAGTTGAGAAAACATTGCAAGAACCTTCACTACTTATAAGATCCTTAATGTTGATATCTATGTTTAACAAATAAATAATTCTTGATTTCTGATTCTGATTCTGAAATTTTTGCGGATTTTGAATTTAACTTAAAGCCCATTAACAAAGAAACAGGTACAAAACAAATATTCATAATAAACACACATATGTACATGTAGGTACACATTCATATTATTATTAATTTCTGTATATATAAATATTCTATTCGCACAAGGAAGGTCTGCATGACACATGCTAAAATGAGTTTGAACGATGTGGGCAAAATTTGTAACAGAATTCTTAATTGAAACTAAAGCCAATAATGTTGAATTCTGGTAACAGTATTTTCTAATATTGTAAAATCATTTTCCATGATAAGCTACTACACACAGCCATATTGTTTTGATTTCATGACAAAAGGATTTTGCACAAATCATGCAAAATCCTGTCCATGTGTGCAAAGAGTTCCAAGCGAATAGAGTGCAGGTGGTTTATTTCCGTACTCAATTTACATGTCAACAAGATAAACTGTATTGCGGACAAGATTTACGTCACTTGCTTACAAAATCAGTGTAACAAACGCTGATATTTGTCGCATTTCAAGCCCAAACCTCGCAAAAGGACCAGTTAAAGGACACAATAGACCAGCGTCATTCCTAATGTGTTTGTTTTAAAGGGACGTGTGTCAATATGTTCAGCGGCCGGCGTGACGCCAGGGTCAATGACCTGTGACGTAGCCACGTAGCTCTAATGATCAGTTAAACGGATAAAGGGATAAAGGCAAGCCTTTGTCAATAGGCTATCGATATTTTCCAATTACTGCCACTTTTAGTGTGTTAGTTTTAGGGGATTGTGGTGATCAGGACACATGATCCGACTTTTAAACGTGTCCCAGGGATATAATAAAACCTCCCTCTGTAAACGAATGTATCTATTCTGTGTAAATCGAAAAAATACATACCCGACTTTTCTTGCAAACATCAATAACTGGATTGGACTATTTTATTTGGCAAACTGTTTTCTACTTTTTTGTGGGTCGGATCATACATCTATGTTTTACATAGGTACCTAAACGATTCAAATAGTTTGTTACAAAGCCACATTCTTTTGACATCATGGCATTTTTGTGGAAAATACATAATAATACATTTTTTTTGCTAACTGTAGCCCTAGCACGGAATTTTCTTACCGAAAACGTCAACAATTTGTACTAAGATTGAAACAGCGTCTCTACATTACGTACGTGAAACTCATTTAATTTGACTAATAACTAGGTAATATGACGTTTTAGACTGGTAACTTTCTTGCAAAAAAAATCGTGCTAGAGCTAATATCACTACAGCGACGTGTCATAAATTCATCATCATTCAGACACCTGTCATCTACATGTCATTTAACTCTATTAAATCTATATTACTACATAGTATCAAACAAAATCCTCCACCGCGCCTGTATGCGATAAACTCAAAACTGAATGTATTATCATGCGGTTTTGACCAATAGATAGAGTGAGGAACTAAAAAGGTTTTTGTATATAATTTGTCACGAACAAAGCCGGGGAAGATCGCTAGTAAGTAATAAAGCTTGAATAAACTACCCACAAATCACTTGCAAGTTAACGAAACCACTTCCCCACGCACTCAATCTAAAATCTAACGGGTCACAGCATAATAAAGCCATATAACAAAACAGCCAGTGCGTCAGTAAGCGGTGTAAGTGCAAAATATGAAAATATTCTTATTTGCATGGCGGAACGTTTCCGTAGAACCTGTGTGTATCGCAAGTAGTACTGGTAATGTATTCCAACAGTTGCTGCTCTGTGGCGCATAAAATATGTCGCCTTCTATTATCTCGGCCATTTTATATTTTTGCTGGGAATACATTAATGAGGTACGTTTTCCTGTAGATAATTGGGATTTGTTGAGTATTAGCAGCTCGCGGGTTTTATCGTTGTCGTTAATGTTTATTCGATTTGGAGAACATTGGTTTTTAAAGAGCGATTTTTCTATGTAAGCTAATTTTTATACTGTGTATTTTTCGAATTGACACCTTGTACAACAAATCTTATATTATATAATAAAAAACCTGTCTATTAATGACGTAAAAATTTTAACGAAATTAATTTTTTGTTATCCGAACCTGACCTACCTATGATCACAAACACTTATAAAGCACTATGTTACATACGTATGCATACATGAACGCACATCATTTTCCAATGGGGTAGGTAGACACTACAGTGTGCCACCTGCTACGATCCTGACATACAAGGAATATGTGATCATGGTCGTTGGTCCAATCTTTTGTGATGTGTTGACGACATTTTTTTAAACAGTCATAGACACATAGACTCTCGCCTTGTTCCCGTGAGAGTACGCAGAAACTACAGAACTTATCAGTGGGTGCTACGATCTTACATACTCCTTTTGCTTCGTTTACATGTGGTCACACCCACGCCGGTTGCGAGTACTATGTACCTGACCTTACTGAAGAACATCACTAATAAGGTATGTCCTTCTGAAGCGCGTTCCATCCGGCGTTTCCACTTACATCTGCCTTATAAATACCTTTTGTAAGTCACCTTTCATTAATCCTCTCAACGTGACCTAACATTATAAGCAAACTCTTTTCAATTGTTGTCACCACATCTTCTTTGGTTATACTTATATTGTACTTTTAAAGCAATCCATACTCTATATACTCGTATATTAATATTATAAATGGGAAAGTGTGTGTGTCTCTTTGACCGTCTTTCACGGGAAAACGGAGCTACAAATCGACATGATTTTTTAAGTGGAGATAGTTGAAGGGATGGAGAGTGACATAGGTTACTTTTTGTCTCTTTCTAACCCCCTACTGCCTAACGCGAGCGAAACCGCGGGTAAAAGCTAGTATATTACAAAAACATAATTTGCGTTTACAGCTAAATCCCTCCACCACGGGTAACAAGTAGGTGTTATTACTTCATTTCATCTGTTCCTAACTCAATTCTAAGTTTAAGAAAAGAGTAAATTTCAATATTGTTTTATAAAACTTTACAGAAGATTTTTAAAGCTCTAAATGACAATGCTGAAGTTATTTTACTGTTTTTTATTCGTCTAGTAATATTTCAAACCATTTACAGTTCGAAACACTTTGTAAATCTTTACTCAGCAGTATCTGCGACTTCATCCACGTGGAATTTAATAAAAATGTCATGAGGTTTTTTACGCGGTACCCTGAAACGGTTACTAAAATAAAAGTCTAAAGGTACTCCTTAAAAATATTACCTCTGCCTCTGTCAAAATTGGTCCAGCCGTTTCGGAGATTACCTCAAACAAACAGACAGACACGATGCCAAACATTTCAAAAAAATATTTTTCGATAAAACTACCATATGACCTTTTATTTTCATTTAGTATAAAGTTGCTCTTTTTGACATTGCAGATTCTTCAATTTATTGATTTGTACAGAATAGAAGAATAACTGAAGATTTGGTTGGAGAAACATCCTTAGAATACCTATGTACCATCACATGTAGATATCTTATGATAACACATACTTAAGAAATGTCATAGTAAAAGTGGTAGCATACTGTAATCACAGCATCTTCACCCTGACTCCTAAGTATGGCGACTGCAATTTGAAGTACCAACTGGCTGAATGGTAAGGATCCATAATTGTACCAATCAACTCCGGTAACTGGCCCATTGTGTAAATACCCCTAACACTAGGAGAGACTACTCTCCTCTCATTATTTGTAAGAGTGTTCATACTTTCCTTGGAAGGACGTGGTTTAAGTGATCAGCTGATTATGTCCGAGACTGCTTAACATGGTCTTAATATATTTAGTCTTGCATTTTGATTTTAGTAGTTTCAACTTTTTATTTTACTTTTAATTTTTTATGACATTTGTGTTTTAGGAATTTGTGTGAATGTATACTACTAATGATAAATGGAAGTTATTTGTAAAGTAACTAACAATATGGACAATATGGTCAAAAATAAATAAATTGAAGGAAGCGTAACATGCTTGCTTCCCAAGTATTGAGACTACATAATTCGCGATAAACTTGCGAGGTTTAGTTCAGAAAATCATTTTTTAGGTAATAACGTCTTCGTGTCTAAGGGTGCAGCTGAATACTAATATTTACATGGAGCGACTGCTTTTCTGACTTTTGTGAAAGTCAGAAAAGCAGTCGTTCCATGTACGCCAGTTACTTGGTTACACGGTACACCATACCCTTTAGTAAGGCAAAGACTGTCAAAGAACTACGAGTATAACCAGGACGAATGGCTTAACGTGAAAGGTGGTACGTGGTAGATGGACTCCCATCCACGGACGGACATCGACAAGCGTAACTAAACCTAGTCAGGAGCCCTCAGATGATGAACTTCTATCACAAGAAAACGCAAACCAAAATATTACTCGCACATCGGTAAATAAGTTTTTCTACAAGAGTAGCACTACCATTATCGATGTTCTATTTGTAAAAACCGTGCATTCATTTATTTTTCCAATTCCACTCGCCAGCAAAGCTAGTTTTCCAATAATTCTCCAGAGACCGCGTTAGATGATGATATTTTCTCTATTCATGTTTGCTTTATATACTTAATATATTTCCAATATTGCACTGATCAGACATTGTCTATGATTACGATTTATTCTTATTTGTTTTACTTGTACACCAGCCAGACATATTAAATATGAAACATATCTGGATTATAATTTTCGCACGCAATTTAAGCTTGGTAACCCTCTAGGGGATCTAAGCATATTACTGTCGGTTGAACCTTTTGCTTTAGGTATAATAGTTATATTGTGTATGTAGTACTACTAACAACAGCTGTAATATTGGAGAGAATAAACGTTTATTCTATACTTAGTAAAAAAACAATGAGTAAAAAGAGCAATTTTTTGTGCCTAACCTAAATCTAAACCTTAATACTTACGAATAATATTCAACCAAACCTTTTACTTGTCGATTAATAAAACTAGTGCTCAACCAGTGGTCGGAATTCGACTGTTTTAGCTTTCTATACTCCTTCTCCATATAAACTTTATCTATGCCAAATCAATCCTCTGTACCTACGCGCAATATCCTTAAAAGGGAAGATTTCACTTCTATTAAAATTACGTCTTTTGTTTCGGACACGTTAAACCTACTCTTACTTAAAATATCAATTTGGTTGAATCCCCAAAACTTCAATCCATTGGACAACACAATGCCGACAGCTGACGTAAACTTTATACACCACACTAGCAACTGTTAGTACTGGCCCGGGAAGCAGCCCGAATGGAAACAGGCTAATGAAACGTCTGTCAAAACAGTCGAGTTCAAATTTTAATTGAAAATTGCTTTGTGAACCTTTCACACTTTGTGTTGTTTAAGTTAGCCAGCGAGTTTGATCCCGTTTTGCCAATTAATTTAGTACAACACATGGAGTAACTTATTGTATTTATTGATCTCCTTTTGGAACTGACGGAGTAAAAACGTAAATAATATTAGCAGTACGGCTGAGCGATCGACTGCTGCGCCGCGTGTCGTGAGTTGGATTCCCGCACGGGAAAAGTATTTGTATGGCCTACAAGTACTTGTTCCGGGTCTGGCTGTTTGTGTATGTGAGTTAAAATGTTTGTAAACGTACCCACGACACAGGGGAAATTCCTAGTTTGGGGATAGGTTTTTTTTTAAAGGACTACTGTCGCTTATTCAGCTCTATTCCGTGTTTGTCCCAATAAACAACGATTTTGTATGGAAACGCTTACGCATCCGTTCAGCTGAAAGGACGCGTACGCATATCTTACAATTGGTGTTTTCTATGATCAAAAGCTAAATTGAGTTAAATAAGTGTTGTAAGTGTCTAAGGCCTCTTCTCATACAGAGAACGCACGAGCATTAATCACCATGCTTGCCCAATGCGGTTGGCGATTACAAAATTCTTATTATTATAGCTCCAGGTTTCCTCACGATGTTTCCCTTCACCGATATCAGTAATATCTAAGATAAACTTACACAGTATATATTCACTCGGATTTGTACCCACGATATATACATAAAATAAAGGTTTATGATTCCTAAGATAAACATAAAGGCAACAAATGTTAAAATATAGAGTATCTAAAGACCAATAGTTTTGTGAACCTAACTCGATCAGTACCAACCTATCTACATGAAAATGAAATCGATTCCAAATCGTTTTATGCTCGTTTCATATCCCCAATTGAATATTAGGGTCTTTTATTAAAATACTTTGTGAGAACATCGCCTCTAGCATATTGAATCAATAAAATCTTTCTAAATATAGCCGTCTGTGTCGATTATACGATCTAAATGTATGTATAAAACGTACTTAATTCCAAAAATATCGTCTAAACTTAGGAAGAGAATGCCGGTAATGGCCTTCCTGCCTTTAATAAGTTACTGCCATAAGTTATTCCGCCTTTATTAACGATGTAAACAGAACAGCGATACAAACCAAGAATATAGTCAAAGGGCAAAAAGTAAAACCAAGACGCACGAAAAGAATAAACCTTTAAGAAATTTTTCTCTCTGACGAGAATACGGAGCGCAGACAAGGAACCGTGGAAAACCACTAGGAATCCAGCTAATGGAGTTATCTGGCGAGCTCAGGCGTATTAAAGAAAGAGCAAATTAAAGAGGAGGAACCAAATGAATAATTGTCTGCTTTTTTAAATATTTTCCGCCGTTTTCTTTTAACTGATAACGCTTGTTAGGTAGGGCGTTTCAAAGAAGACGTTTTGTATTCAATCCTTGAACACTTTATTTTCTACCAAATAATTTGGGCTCGTATTTTTCTAAATGTCCAAAATAAATAAATCTTTCATGAATCATGAACTGCGGAAATTGGAGAATGCTTTGCACAAACAAAAAACCTTTCTCTAAAAATAAATACGTTGAACGATGAGTGTTATTTCGGGAACGTCGACACTGACAGAGCTGTAGCCTACCTACCGTAGCTATTGTGAGTTGGTTTGTCTACTGGCAACGTGGGAACGTTCAAGTGCCGTGTTCAAACGATGGGTGACGCGTGACTAAGGACCGCTGCTCACCCCACACCGGATCGAGTTACTTACTCTGTTTTTATATTTTTATGTTCGTATAGGACACTTGCAAGCTGTGCCTATAGGAGGGTCTAAAACATTTTTGGTTAAATATTGTGGTGTTGGTTTTCTTTTCGCGGTTCTTGTGAAGCTTTTTTGTTTCGGGCAGATATTTATTTGGTCGACAAACAAACAGGCACGTACTTATCGTGTTTTTCGAAGAGTTTGGTTTGAAACTCATTTCAGAAGAAAATGACCAAAGGGTTACACGATTCTTCGCTACCTACATATTTTGTTAAAAATCTGAGACAGACAATTTCAGCTTAGCTTTATCACTTAAACGTTATATCAGTAAGGGTTCTAAGTCTTACTAGGCGCTACGCCTCGAAATAACATTAAAACTAGCCTATTATTGCCCGACTGCTGGGTACATACTTCTTCTTATTCAGAGAAGGCATGAGCATCAGTCACCACCATTGTTTAAGGCCAAAGTCACATCGTTACTTGCCCGGTTTTGAACCCACAAACCTCATGCTATTGCTAGCTGGATTCGGTTAGACTAGAAGCTGACCCGAAGAGGCTAGGCAGATGATGATGAAGATAAGCCATGGGTCCTTAACCATAGGGCTTTTGCGACATTAAGATATAACATAAAAAGTTTATTTAAGTACATTTAAATCTATGTATTTTGTTCATTAATTAGTATCGTAGTGTCAGTTATTAATCACACTCAAAGTATTTTAATAACAGAACGAGTTGGCGTATCATCCCTATCCGTGGTAGAGCGCTTATGGGGTCGATGCCCTTGCAAAGTTTAAAGTAAATAAGTGGCAACTGCTTGATCTCGACGTTCGTGTTACTGATATTTTATCGCAAAAACTCCATTTTATATATTTTCGCTGCCTTTCTCGGTGAGAGAAAATTTGTATTTCTTTTTTCATCTCATTTAAAGTTATGTACTGTAAGGATTATCTTATTTATTGAGTATCTTATTTATCTCTTATCAAACTTCGTTAACATTGAATCATCTGATTAGACTTTTCCCAACTATGTTGGGGTCGGCTTCCAGTCTAACCGGATGCAGCTGAATACCTGTATTTTACATGGAGCGACTGTCTATCTGACCTCCACAACCCAGTTACTAGGCAACACGATACCCCTTGGTGAGACTGGTTGTCTGACTTTCAGGTTTGGTACCCGTAACGAATGTCAAAGATCTACAAATGACAGCTGGGACCAACGGCTTAACGTGCTTTCCGAGGCACGGAGGAGTCTTGATATGTTACGAAGGGTCACCCATCCAGAGAATGACCTCGGCAAGCGTAGCTTAACCTTCGATCAACCCGTGCTGTTTTTATTTAGCCGCCAGCTCCTCTTACTTCGTTAACATTGAATATGGGAAATATACAATAACTTATCATAAAGATTACTTGTGTTTCATTTCAGTTTAAAATTACATACAAGTTTACACGCCTGTCTTTCCTAATTTAAGTTAAATGTTATTTGTAAGTGTTATTTCCCTTGCGACAGTTCCATTCGTCGTTTACACGTCGCCAGTCACAGCGACTGACGTTGATGAACACCCTGCGGTGTGCCAAAAGGGTCTGATTATAGCCACAACACTATAGATAGAACCGATCTTCCACAACTATTAAAATTACAGCTATTATAATTTATATTTCTATTTAGCGCATTTCAGTAGGAAGAAAGAAACGATACAAAGGAAAGAGGCGAAAGAAAAGAAAGAAGATTCAGAAAAGATTCAAAGAAAAAATGTTTATTTTCCACAGAGGACACGAGTGCATATTGGAAGAATAATAAAACTTGATTCAAGGAATTTCTAAGAATAGTAAAAGAAGCAAAAGCAACATTATTAATAAATACATAAATAATGCTGGACAATACACACAGTAACATCTAGCCCCGAGCTAAGCAGAGCTTGTGTTATGGGTACTAGATTTATATTTTTGAACACATTACAAAGATATATATTTTTACTAGGTATACATAGCAAATATCCAGAACACCCGGAACAAATCTTTGTAGTTCGTACAAACATTTGTCCCAACGAGGGAATCGAACCCGCAAATCAATAAAATAAATAATATATTTTTAATTTAGTAATTGGCAGTAAGCACTCTTCTGCAACCAAAAGTCTTATGAACTAGTTGCCCTACAGGCGCAACTGGAACGGAAACAGAGCATGATGTTAAATAGTCGATAACCTATAAATTGGGGGATCAAATTCAAAAATATGTTTCAAATCTGACCGTAGTTCAGAGATTAGCGTGTTTGAACAAAAAAAAACACTTTAGCATTATTAGTAAGCACTGAGCCACCATTTCTATTTTTGTTTAATACCTACGTACGTCATCTAATCGGAAATGTCGAGAAGTGCACTAGGGTGAGGTCGATACAGAATGTGGCAACATTGGATTGACAGATGTCACTTGTCAGTTCACAAGTTGAAGTTTCTGAACGTACCAACGTTAGAGCTCACTTTGACTTTAAGTCAGAGTACGAGTGCGGGGGTTTGTTCTGCCATCTTGCATCGAATTCACCATATTTCCATTGTGTATACCTATTGAATTTTTTTTAAGTGAAATGTAGTGGATTAATATCCAGTTCCTAGTATTAATAGGTGGTTTGAAATTTGAATAGAAGTCTGTACTGAGTGTTTCAACTCTAATTTCGTATACTCTTTACAAATTGCCTTCGTTATAAAAGGTGAATATGTAATGAAATACTGCTAAACAGGATTCCTAATAGCTGCAATCTATTTTCAACCACTGATTTCGTGCAAGGTCCACTGGTACGCGAAATGGTGTCGTGACAACGACTGACTCTGATGACGGCCTCCTTAGTAAGGAGGCCCAATTACAGACTACATACACACTCCTTTCTATGTAATAAACCAGCCTGGCCCGTAAAAAAATAACTAATAAGGACGCGAACCAAAAACATCTGTCCATTTATATGAGAACACTAGCTACAAATGAAAACTAGGGATGTAGGGAATGTTCTTGTTTAGATGTATATGGTATTTTTAAATATATCGATATCGGTTTCGATTAATTAAAAAAATATCTAAAAAACAAATTTTTTGGCCTAACCGTTGTTTTCAGCGTGTATAGTTCTCGCTCACAGGTGCCACTTTTAGACTTCCTCTTACATACATCATTTCTTTATTCTATCCATTCGCGTAACACCACACATCCCCCTTCAACATTAAAAAAATAGCATTTTTGAAATATTAAACATCACCAATAAATACCGATGCTTACACCGAATGGAAAAGATATCGATGTTTTTTGCGACAAGCCTAATGAAAACCACAATGCTCGAGTTTCAATAGTACCTACGTAGTACACGCAATGGTGCCGTGACAGCGACTGACTTTGATGAACACGTTGCGGCGTGTCAAGGGGGCCTAATTACAGCCGACGCTCCGCGTTACACCCCGCAATATTTTCAAGACCGATGCCACACCGCTCATTTATTTGTACTTCACTTTCATGTTTGTACTCGTAGGTATGTATTGCTTAATTGTGGTAGGGGATGGTAATGATTGTGTTTGTTATGTTTATACATACAGAGGAGCTCGTGGATAAGTAAAAACAGACGCTCGGGTTGATCGAAGGTACGCTACGCTTGCTGATGTCAGCCTGTTGATGGGTGACCGTTCGTAATATATTGAGACTCCTCCGTGCCTCGGAAAGCACGTAAGCCGTTGGTCTCATTATGTAGATCTTTGACAGTCATAGGTATTAGAAGCCTGAAAGTCAGACAACCAGTCTTTCCAAGGGTGATCTTGTTGCCCAGTAACTGAGTTGTGGAGGTCAGATACGCAGTCGCTCCATGTTAAATACTGGTATTCAGCTGCATCCGGTTAGACTGGAAGCCGACCCCAACATAGTTGGGAAAAGGCTCGGAAGATGATGATGAGTGCTGGTTTTATTTTTCATAGATCGAGCACTGGCATTCGACGTGGCAATGTTATCAGTGCTTTTCCCATTGACAGCGGTGCAGAAGAATGCTCCTGCTTGTGCATAGTATTATTATTATCTTATACTTTTAAACGAGAAATTCTTGGATATACGTACATATCTATAATGTGAACCCAGGAAATGGCTCCAACGATTTTCATGAAATTTTGTATGCAGGGGGTATTTATTTCCTATAATATCTATATGTATCACGAACTATAACGATAACGTCAACCTACCTTCCTAATTGTTGCGGATAATTTATACATCCAGTATATTTGGACCAAATGTGATTACATAGGTACATATTTATTAAAATTTCATAGTCATGCCATTAAAAGGTGTCCAATTTACTTTATAATTATTATAATCAAGTTTGCATGAGGGTCTTACGTTTTAATCTCAAGCAATCTCCGAATTTGAGAACGTCTAAGATTACGTAGATTGCACCAAAACATAGACATTCTGGGAAATAATAGAGCAGCAGCGAAATGTACACAGTACATCGCAAACTTGCAGTTTCAACATTTCAATGCATACATAACAAATTTGTTTATCCTTCCACTGTACATAATCACTACATAGTATAAAATAAAGTCGCTTTCTCTGTCCCTATATCCCTATGTATGCTTAAATCTTTAAAACTACGAAACGGATTTTGATGCGATTTTTTTTAATAGATAGAGTGATTGAAGAGGACGGTTTATATGTATAATATATATATTTTATACCCGTGCGAAGCCGGAGCGGGCCGCTAGTAATATATAAAGGATTAAAATTTAAATTCAAATAAAAATGTATCTAATACATCATTATTTAAACTTAAATAAAAAAAAGGCTTTTGCATACTTGGTACTATTATAGGCTTGATTGGTAGCAAAAAAATGCCTAATATATTTGTATATCGCACAGAAGTATGGTGAGAAGCAGCCAGCTTCGTTTGCAAGTCGTGAAGAAAGTTTATAACATCGGGAGATATGATTGAGTGAGTTTTTGGCATTTTTATTTCACAAAGGTTCACATAAGAGGCCGAAATACTCAATTCAATAAAAATGCAAAAATATGACCCTTTGTGAGAGACTGGAGTCCATACTAAGTTACCCTGTGTGGCGGATCACCAGGCTCTCAACCAAAATTTGCATTCATGGCTAATTTTATCTCTGGACAAATTATTTAGAAGGGGACAATGACATCGTCAAAGGAAAACATCTTGACAAGATCTGGAATTATACCTAATATAAGTCCGAAATTGCCAATCCGCCTCGAGCAAGCGTAAATATCAATGCTTATGCTGTCTTTATATAAGAAGAGGCCTACGCAAAGTCCTCCATTGGGATTGATAATAGGCTGATATTGCTATAATTAAGTATAGAAACTGGGTACATACTATAGAGATAGAGAAAAATGGTAGGTGAAAACATTCTGTACCGACCTCATAAGTACGATAATTGTTTGTACATGAGTCTCTGTAAGTCAAAGCATTCATTATGCATACTAGCATAAACAGCTGCCAGAAAGAACAATAACATGGCACTTTGTAACGAAAATTGCACAAAATCTTAACACGAACTTTACTCAGAAATTCATAGTTCACAAGAAAATATTTACGTCAACTACAAACTGCTTTCCGCAACAAACACCGTACCTACAGACTTAAGTTCGCAAGGTGTTTTAAATGCAAAATATCTTCAACATGCGAGCAACAACGTCACAAGTTACATTTAACATTTTGACGGGTCATTTGGCGCCCGTCCGTGTACCAACCGTTTCACAAAATATGACCAACCTTCAGAAAATATTTTCTGCTAGCTTATCTTCAGTGAAAAGTTTTGAAACTTATTTTATATAAACCCTTCTGAAAATGACTTCGATTTCCGTTAGTAAAGTTGATAGTTTTGTACAAAATTATTTAGTGTTAAAAAAGTGCACCGAATATGATAGGATTTGTTGAGTGTTTGAAGACAAAGGGATCCTATAATACCACTAGGGTTGGTAGCCAGTGAACGAGCATTACCAAGGGCGTTAATTATCCTAAAAAATGCATACACACGAAAAACACGGTTAATGATTTTTAAACGAATATGTTAACAAAAAAAACATGGCTACTCAAGTCCACCCTTTTTAAAATCGGAACGTTCGACATCCAATACTCGTTCACCCTTTCTCGGTGATAAATAGGTACCTCATAAATTATATTTATTAAATTCGTAAACGTAATGGCGGTGGTTGTCACCCGTTGATGAATGGGCTCATCAGTCCTAAGGAATACCGTATACCGAGTACTAAATTCGTATCAATCATTCTCACGCATCGCTTCCTATGCAAATACGAGTTTTAGACGGCGACACGACGCATTTCACTCGTAATGTGCGTAAATGTGCTCCTGTGGGGCACAAATGTAAGTGCTGTGTTGTTTGGAACTCGTATGCGCTAATAATACGTTAGAAAATACGTCTTCGCGCGTCAATACTAAATTATGTATGGCCCTTTTTGTAAGGTAAGTGGTCTAAATATATACATCGTCAATATACTGTTGACAGTTACGACTTTTTGATATGTTGGCTGATTTTGTGTTTTCTAGGCAAATTTTTACGATTATCTCGAGCGTAAAAGTAACTTAGCCAAGTCGTTTTTTTATAGATACTTACAAGAGATGTTTTATGGACTAGATGTCTACCACAGACTTAATAGATATTTAAGAATAAATAAAACTATTTATTAATGCAAAATATTTCGAAATAACGTTAATGAATTTTATTAGATTTTAATTTTGGCTAGGCGAACTTATATATCGTACCTAGCACAAGTTTAAATTTTAAAGAAACTAGACCTAACGTTCAAATAAACAATAAGCCAATCGAAAAAAAGATTAAACAAATCTCTGTTACGTTCTTACACATTTACCACAACAATTCCTTCCAGCCAGTCATCTGCAGCTACATTTACTGCCCATTTGCGATCCAAAGAGGTTTTTGTAAAGAGTTCAACCGTAACGGCCAGATAAGAAACTACAAGTTTAATAGTACCTACCTACAGCGTCATTTTAGCTAGAATATCTTGTAAGCTCGGCAAAACGCTTAAGAGGTAAGAAAATGGAAAGATATAACGTATATTAAGATTATAGAACCCATACTAAGATTGTGTGTGGTTTTGTTAATCACAATACCAGGAAACATGGTAACTTTCAAACAAATTCTGTTAGGTCTCAAAGCCTCACGACTTAATTTCATGGGGATAGCAAAGAAAGCACTGTATATTCCTAGTTTTTCGTAATTTCGAGAAATATCTAAAACTTTTAGGTAATCATAAAATTGAAATCGTGTTCTACATACGCAACTTATATAACTTTGTAGACTTACAACGACTTTGGGTGTTCCAATAGGTCCTGAACACACTAAGAAGTTGAAAACAGAAACAAATGATTACCTATACACACAGCAAGGTGTACACACTATTATGTACTTGAATACTAAAACACTAAGATTACATTAATCAGCAATTTGGTGACACATTTAACATAGTCAGTTAAAGATTTAGGAGCAAAAAGAGTGGTAGGTATTGGCACCTATAGAGTAAATTGAAAACTTCGTATTTGTCAGAAGCATCCGGGCATATAAATTACGAACGATGGAAGGATCTTGCCATCCATCCACTTAATATTCCCTTAGTGACCTTTGTACGTACAAGGATACAGAGGAACCCAAAAGGGGAAAATTCAAATAATGTCAATGAAAACATCTTTCTAAAAGCACGTAGATGCAAAGAGAAATTAATTTAAGCAAACCATTGCCAACACAATCCACCTTACCACAACATGTTCTTTAATAAAGCCCTTTATTATAACTTATGCCGGTTAAGTAGATGTCCACGTCTCAGCACCCGGGTCACGTCCTCTCCGTATCTTGCCGAGTATATCCGATGCTAACTGAATATTTGGTACACAGCTTGAAATGTACCACGTTTTATTATATGACCAGACGTGAGCCGCTTTATTTACTTATTATATTATGTCAGTCTTGTTTATGTGGAGTTATATTAGAACCTATTGCGATCCGGGGCGGTTTCAACGACGCTTATCAACTGAGCCATGTAATTTTAACACTATGTGAGCTCATATGAAGTATAGTGTGTATTTTAGTGTTTTATACCGTACATTTTACGTTGAGTTATTAAATTTGGGTTCGAATATTCAAACTGTATATGTTGGAGTTTATAGCTTAGATGTAAACAAAGTTTAAAAAGGGTTTTTGGTAAAATGTATATTTTTCTTGCTTTGATCCTGATGGAAGGAATTTCATGATATTATTAAATCTGTAGACCTCCGGGCTAGTTCACAGAAAGCTTTATACTGTTAACAAGCCGTATACCCGATGGGATTTCATGCTTCTGGACTGAGCGGTTTCGGCTGAAAAAATACACTTCAAAGTCCCTAGAACGTAAAAGTATGTGTGCAGGTTTTTTGTGTTAAGGTCTGAAATAACTTTGAATGTTAAGATTTTACGAAAAATTTATATTTTAATATTATACGTAAAATTTTATCTAAGTAGGTTTCAGAACTTCATCATCAAGATGCCTAGCATTTCCCAACCATATGCGTCTGTTCATATATTTATCCACAAGCCCCCTAGGTAACAGAACTTAGAAATACAATATGGGAACACTATCTTAATCCTTGCGGAGAATATCTTTAGCGAAAAATATCTTTATGTAAAGATAAAGTAAGCAGACAAGTTTTTGTCGAGGTAAGGTTAAAAAAAACATTCATAGAGCAAAGTTAGTGAGCGTTAAACTATGTTATCAAGTTTAAAATCCCTGGGCGTTTACGTTTTAGATTAACCTTGGAGCTTCTGTGGAGTTTAAACTTTAATTTGAGTTACAACAGGTGTGTTATTAAGATTATATTAAAGTAAGGTAAGGTAGGTACTTAGTATAAGTTTTTCATAAGATCGTATAGTGGTGGTGGCCTACTTTCTTACAGTAATACGGACTGAAATGTACATTATTGGCGGAGGAAACTAAGTTTGTAACTAGTTATGAAAAGTTGGGATATAATAAAACATTGTCGAATCTACCAAAATGGAAAATAAACATTTTCTGCGTTTTGAAGATTAGATATTACTTCATGCGAATGATTAACATAGTTTTTTTTGTTTCAAAAATGTTGAAAATATTATGGAATATGCATATATTTATAGATACACTAGCTGTCCCAGCGAACTTCGTCCCGCCTCAAAAGTTGAGTTACACTGCCATCTGTTAGAAATAAATGGAACTTATTAGAGGAAAACGTTTAATTTGTAATTAAAAAAATATTAAGGTCGAAAATGGAAATAAAAACTATCCTATCTCTCAAGTTGGATCGAACTGCACATGGTGTGCGAATTTTATTATAATCGGTTAAGTGGTTTAGGAGTCCATTGAGGACAAACATTGTGACACGAGATTTATATATATTAAGATATATACAATGTGTATATTCCTTTAAGCGTGTTAAGTTGTACTCCTTGGTTTTGAGTTGCTACGATTTCTGATAAATGTTTGCACTGACTTGATTGAACAGGAAAAAGACCATCTCGGACACTATTGTGCAGGGTCCTCACATAATCTAACCAAGATAATGTAAATATTTTGAAAAAGACTGAGTTTCTTTCGGTGTTTCTCTCAGAGTAGTCAGATAGCGAAACACCAACTTAGTTAAAAAAATATTTTATTTACACAAATAAATATCATGTATTATTTATGATTGATGGTTGTTTTCCTAAATAAGCTCACCTATTGCAGATTATGTCCAGAATGCTACTATTCGTTATACAGAAACAAAATGACAGTGACATAACAAAAAGCCATTAGATATCGCATTACAAATCGGACAGTTAACACAAAAAACTGCTTGTCTAGTCTAAAAAAACAAACAAGCCAAACGATCGGAAAATAACATCAAAATTCACAACAATATCCGCGGTACGATATTTTTATTTCTAAAATTTTCAAAATACTATCTGCATACAAATATGATAATAAAAATCCAGTCGTCGATACAGCTGTCATTTTCCCTTTGAATTCGACGAACAGCCCAATTTTGACACAGAAAGGTTTTAAAATAAAATATTTCATGTGAACTGATTTAGAAAAGGCACCTTACCTGTACTTTTTCATTACAACTTCAAAGGGACCGATCCCAAATTCAATGTATATGAAAACGCCCATTTACGCTTGAAAATAAATTCTGTTATATAATAAATGTATTTCGTATTTCAATTTGAAGGTGCTAGGTAATAAATCTTTTATGTACAAATATGAGGTAGATGATTGATGACATAACGATTTTTTGAATATTATGGATTTGTGGTTCAAGTCACAGAAATACTCACATTCGGTATTAGGATCAAATAATTCATAAAAGACTTTTCTCTGATACTTTATAATAAATCTGACTTTGTTTTTTTGGGAGACTTGTCATCCTTCGTCTAGAGTAAATGAAAGGAGTGTTACTTAGGTCTGATTCACTTAAACTAAAACCGTCGGAACTGCGCCCTCTCGCACACCCTCCACACTAGGCCAATATGCTGTTAAGCAGAGGCGTAGCCTTTGTACCCCCACATGTAGCTACTTATGTTTGAGTCCCATGTTATCGGGCTATTGCCATCAATCGGGTATAAATCTATACTACGGGCTGCTACTGAAACATTCCAGATGGAAAAATCCAATAGCATTGTGTCCGACCCGGGAATTGAACACATGACCATGAACAGACCAATAGACCAACGAGGCAGGCCATTAACTCTGTTAGATTGAGTGCAGCGAGACCAGAAGCAAGTTTCTGTACATATCACCCCAGGTCCAAGTTCCGTACCAAACCGTTGCTATAGAAATTAGTAATACTTCGCTAGGGGACTTCGTCCGCGTGGATTTCGTACTGTACCCTTCGAACTTTAACATCCCCCCTACCCCTTTAAAGCATAGTTTAAAAAATAAAGGTTTACAATCAGTTAAATAGTTGTTGTTGGAATTTACATAACACACATAACATCACGCCTGTATTACCTGAAGAGTAAGGCAGAGGTGCATCTATAGTAACACCCACATTTCGCCAGTTATTTTATGTTGTGATGTTTTGTTGTTCGTTGTGTGTTTTTGAAATTATCCATTTCAAACAAACATACAAAAAAAAATCTTTCGTCAGTACCTAGAATATTAGTTTAGACAAAGGCTTTACGTATTTGTTATGTATGTACATTAATCGTCACTATCACCACCCCACGATGATGTAGTGTCTTCATAGCCGAGTCCGAGCACGTCTGTACATTCTTTATCCCTGTCGTTTCCTACGTATCACGGAGGCCAGTCCGTATCCTGCTTAAAATTATAGTTACATTGTAGATATGTACTATAGCTAACTGTAACTAACTGTAGCTTATCCCGCTAGGCAACCTATAAAGGTAAGATTAATATGGTTTGACGTTACCTAGCACGTTCTTTGGATAAGATAAATTTGTTCCTGTCTTGCCTTTCTTGTACTTTGACAGTTATATGACAGTGTTAGAGCAATGTTTATTTGTCTGTGGCTAAAAAAATATGGACTCAGCTCCAAATTTAAATATGATTTCAGTAGCAAATTGTAAGCTGTGGTTACCTGTAATTCAGTGTGTATTACAGGAAACTATATGTATCCTCTATACATTTTTATGTTGTAATATTTAATTGGAATGTATTTTTAGTTATTGATCCTTGAAATAAATAAATATAGTCAAAAACAAAATCATTTATTTCAATTAGACCATTAAAAGGCACTTTTGAACGTCAACTTTAAAATAAAAATAAAATACTAAAATCATTCTAGTCGCCCCTTCCAAAAGGTAGTTTCGTGTGGAGAAAATGGGCAAGAAACTCCACACTTATTCTTTTAAAATAGGTATTACAATATTTTAATTTACAATAATAAGATAATTTTAAATAACCTAAGCCTTTGTTACCCCCGTTGGGGCTTACCTACATACGTGTAGCTTACATAATCATATGTACCTAAATCACAACCCATTATGTATAATGTACTGATTGGATCTAACATTTGATCCTGTGCCCCTAAGGAGCGTTATCGTACAGGTGAGAATATTAATTTGCCATCAGCGTGTATGCTTGCCTACTAATTTTATACAAGTAAACAGGTATGTAGACGTGTATATTAAATTACGACCTACTCAGCTCTTATATCGACAGGAGCTTTAAATGGGGTGCTGTTCCCCTAGTTCAGGGGTGAGCAAACTTTTTTTACGAGGGGTCATGAAGACGTAAAAAAATTTCGATGTGCAAGCGATTAAAAAAAAGTATGTTGTGTTATACAATAAATGTGAAATTTCAAAGGCTAAGATGGTAGTTACACGTTACGACGCAAAACCAATTCTGGGCGCATCAGTGCGGTTTATTTTCTTACAGCATTCGAACGTGGTTGTTTAGTAAATAAAGTTTATGGCCGTGTTCATAGGTACTACTCAGCTTACGGGTCAGCGCAGGTAGCAGTAAGAAGCTCATTTTTTTTTTTTAATAATCGTATAAAAAAACCTTAAAATCAATTTTCTACCCATTTGTGTCCATGATAACGCCGAAGCATATCGCTGAGGGTCATACACTCTTAATGTCAAAATGACATAGGCGGGACGGATTGAAACCCTTCGTGAGCCTAGTTTGCCCATCACGTATCTATTTATTAGATCGTTGATGAAGGTTTATTCTATAGTAAAAGGTTTTATGTAATAGACAACGTATTGAAAAACAATCTCTTTTACTACTCTAGAGTGCCTTAAAAGTGATATTTTAGGTATTTAAAGGGAATAGGCAGCAGCTGTGATAAAAAAAATAGAGCGAAGATATTTTCAATGTTCATATTAATGTTACTACCGTTAACAATGTCGTGCCTTTCGTAGCGCTACGCGTATTATCATGGCGTCTCGTAGCATTCGTAGCGCTACGCGGATGTGACGTAGCTTTCGTAGCGTTATTCTTGAAAATATGACGTAGCAGCGTAGTCAAAACAACCTGTTTATGTTCTAAACATTGTATGCCACCATCATAATAATTTTAATCCTTATCTCCACCCCCTCTTGAAACGTAGCTTTACAGCATTAAGACCTCAGTTGATGCGATAATTAGATATATCAACAATTATAAAAGCAATTGTTGTAATAGAAATCAATTTCATTGAAACTGTAATCTACAAGATTCCTGACAGTCGTCTTTTTAACCGACGAAAAAAAGAGGTTCTCAATTAGACACGAATATCTTTTTTTCTTTTCAAATATAACCACGCTGACCGATTTCAATTAATCTTTTTTAACTGGAGAAAGTGTACATCAAAGTTTTTGAAATTGAAATATTTTAAAAGTCGCTTGAACTTTTTGCGTAAAAGTTTTAATACGATTAAACCATCTTGAACATATTGGCGTACCCCTATTGGTGTATGTAAAGAACTCCAAAAATTTCATCAAGTATGGACGTTACTTGCCTCATTATCATCATCTATTTAGCGAAAAGATATCCACTGCTGGATTTAGGCCTTCCCCAAAAAAATCCACAACGATTGGTCCTAAACTACCCTTATCCATCTATTTCCTGCGATTCGATTCGATTCGATTTCACTGCGTCATACGCAGTATTAGCCATTGTTTAGTTCAAAGTTGTTTAATGAATCTGTTACGGGGGTGACATTATCACTAAGTGATAAAACTCCTTAAAATAAATAAAGAAATAGCTAAAAAATTGCCCAAACAACGAGTGAAATTTACGTATAACTTTCTAAAATATACACAACCTCTATAGCAAAAACTAGTTACCAAGTTTTTTTTCTGTTCAACAGTAAAACTGTTTATTTCTTCTACATTTGAGACAAATAGCAGATGCTTAGCACACAAACAATAAATGACTAACCTAACTGGACCTAACAAGACCCAGAAGTCCTTAAGCCACCCAAACCCAGAGATGACCAAGATAAAATGGTGATTATCGGTCGCTTACGGAATAAAAGAAAAAGGACACGAATAAAATAACCATTACACCTACGTGACACGAGCCAACAACATGGCGTACAGTCAACGATAACGATATATAAGCAATAGAGACTACCACCATAACTAAAATATAACAACAGCACACTTGACATGCGAACAGCCAACTGTCAACGCTGACCTTCTAAGTTACATCATTACATAAAAACTCCATACGTAACACAGGTTGCGTGTAACTGTACGGAATATCTACGCACAGTGGGTGATAAAGGCGGCTATTATGCGTCACAGCATAATTAAGTACAGTAGCTCAGCTCAACACAACAAGCAAAAGCAAAACAACGCACACAGACACGCGTCTACGTAGAGCGACCTCAAGCGCATTTGCGTCTATGTGTGCGTGTCGCTGTTTTCTTAAGTCGGCCTTCTGTACCTATCTATGTTGCGTCACTCCCTAGCTATTCCGCGGAATCCCCCTGCGATTCCGTGGATTCCCCCCGTTCCTCTAATGGCGCACGCTGAATGACGAAAACGCGGCGTTTATGATAATCGCCGTATTTCACGACCGTATAAAACCGAGTGGTGGCGTGGATGGGATTTTCCTAGATTATATCCCCCTTAAAAACGTAGTTAGGCGGTACCACGATACATTGATTTTTAAGGGAGTATGTGGAGTAGATTATTACGTTAGTGCCTATCAACATTCTATTTTCAAATAACAGCCAGACAGAGTGTCAACACCAAACAAAAACCTAATAGTTTAATAAAACCGCTTTTTAACTTTCTGTGATTTATCCTCAACTATTTATTTTAATTAAATAGTAAACCAGACATTATTTTGATTTAGATATAATAGAAATTGAACTTTATTCAATTACTACTGATTTAATTAGAAAGATACGATACTTCTACCACAAACGGATTAGTTCTGAACTGTGGCTGCGTAAAAAGTTAAATAACAAAGACTAAATACGAAACAATATTTTATTAATTAACTGTCTGAGCGTGATTGAAATCCAGTAAGTCTGGTCGTGCCAAAAAACAGACGACAACGATCGTCCACCATCGTTAAAACCCATCGTAAAATCTGACCAAATAACATGAGAATGCAAAATAAAAGCCTGATCCAATATGTTTACCTGTTATTAAGTAACAATATGAACATGATTAACAATCCACATGAACAATTACCAATGAAATATCATAATAGAATACCACCCAAAATGTTCCCACCCATTCAAAATTCCTCACACAAAAATATTTTGCGGTAAACTCCAATCTGTACCATTTACATAACAAAGTCGTAACAGACAGATTATGTGTTATTATTTGTATGTTTATCACAGCAAAGAGAGGAAATTGGAGCAATTTCTACAAATCTCTTTCTTATTTTCTTTGAGAATCAACTGTGGGATTTTCCTTAAGCAATTGGATTACAGCCGTAATCGGCGTCGCAGTCAACTGTTTCTGCTTTATTTTAGTCAAAATCTAGATTTACTTCGCATCTTCTTTAATAAACCTTCTTGGAAGTGGCTTGAAGTTTCCTAATTGGTTCAAGATGGTTTTGGCCCTTTGTTTTTAATACTTATTACTTATCTAAATTGTAGGTTAAGGCAAAATTAACTTATATATGTCTTCAGGTATAAGTCATCTTTATGCTGTAGCTCAATTTATATTTCTGACCTTAATGTAGATATTAAAGTAACTAAAATATCAACTTCCGTCTATACCTCTCCAACTATACCTCTGCACGCGTGGAATGACCACCATAAAAACGGGTGTTGTCGATGGAAGAATAGACAACATGACAGATTGTTGAAAGATTTCTACCGTTCTATGCATGGCGATGTTAAAACTGAAAGGATGAAAGTTTTCTATTCTCTACAGTCTACGAGGCGCCCCGTGCTCGGGTAGACGAGATGTCAAATTGGAAAAAATAAACGTTGTCTATTTTTGGTAGAATAGATATAGGATTAGTCATGCTACGCGTGCAAGATTAAGCACCCGTCGTCACAGGAAGCCCAAACCTTATGAGGTTTTAAACCAGCGTGTCAGGTTAATACACTGCGCTGCAAAACGCAAATGCCTCTAGCTGAGACTTGCGCCAAATTGAAGCGGAACTGGGCGGGTTATATCTGTCGTGAGCCGTATAACCTATGGGCTAACACGGCCACCAAGTGAACAGCGGGGCAGTAAGGCACTAGGACATATTGCGGTTAGTTATATGAACTTGGTTTCTCAACAAAAAAGTTAATTTGCTGAAGCTTGAGTGCAGCCTGCTGGATTACATTCCTAGGGAAACTTAAGAACGTTTTTTCGGAAAAAGAACAGGTAGTACAAGTTTCTATACGTTCCTGCTAAGAGATTGCCTGTTTTACGAGAACCCACGTGGGTTAGTTAAATTCTACTGATTAAGGGATATAGAGGACTGGGTAGGGTAGATTGTGTTGTTGTATGTCGCATGCCCAGAAATCCTGAAAACTAACATGACCACGAAGTGAACTGTGAGGAAATAAGACACTAGAATTTTCATCAAATTATTTTGTGAAATATTTGTTTGTTTTTCTTCTTTTATGCGAGTCTGTAATCTATTCCTTGGAAAACTAATTACAATATCATGGTTTTCGTAAGAATTTTATAAATAACTTTGTCTAGCTAAAAGATGGCCGCCATCCACGAGAGCATGCATGGATTAATTAAATTCTCGGAATTCAATGTTCGCAAAAGTTACATATTCTATGAACCAATGTTACATCAAATAGATTTACCAAGTAATATCTATGGTTCGACATAGCTGACAGTGAACAACTACTAATAAAGGAATAGATATTTTTTTCTAATATTCGAAACTCTGAGAAATATTTTATATATGGAACCTTTTTATTTTTGTTTTAGATAGGGCCACTCGCAGTTCAGCACTAGACGGCTGTTTACTGTTTAACCGGTCTATCCTGTGGTGACGTTAAATATTTTTCAATATTTATAGAATTTGCAGTGAGTTGGTTTACATTTCGTTTCCATTTCCAAGGAACAAAGGGGAAATCGTTTAAACGTGAACTCCTACAAGTGTTGTCACAGGAAATTGCCTTTTGATATACCATTCTTGTTGCTCCGATATTGTACCTTAATCTTCAGGTAAAATATCGTTAGGCCTCGCAATATGCCAATCTTTACGAAAATAAAATACTAGTAACAATGTATGTATGTTTTATTGCATGCTTATGTACAAAATTGCGTCAGAATAGGTTTTTTGGAACGTTTAAAATCTCGGTAAAGAGGGATTATGCATGGTTATGTACAAAATTGCGACAGAATATGTTTTTTGGAACGTTTAAAATCTCGGTAAAGAGGGATTATGCATGGTTATGTACAAAATTGCGACAGAATATGTTTTTTGGAACGTTTAAAATCTCGGTAAAGAGGGATTATGCATGGTTATGTACAAAATTGCGACAGAATATGTTTTTTGGAACGTTTAAAATCTCGGTAAAGAGGGATTATGCATGGTTATGTACAAAATTGCGACAGAATATGTTTTTTGGAACGTTTAAAATCTCGGTAAAGAGGGATTATGCATGGTTATGTACAAAATTGCGACAGAATATGTTTTTTGGAACGTTTAAAATCTCGGTAAAGAGGGATTATGCATGGTTATGTACAAAATTGCGACAGAATATGTTTTTTGGAACGTTTAAAATCTCGGTAAAGAGGGATTATGCATGGTTATGTACAAAATTGAGACAGAATATGTTTTTTGGAACGTTTAAAATCTCGGTAAAGAGGGATTATGCATGGTTATGTACAAAATTGCGACAGAATATGTTTTTTGGAACGTTTAAAATCTCGGTAAAGAGGGATTATGCATGGTTATGTACAAAATTGCGACAGAATATGTTTTTTGGAACGTTTAAAATCTCGGTAAAGAGGGATTATGCATGGTTATGTACAAAATTGCGACAGAATATGTTTTTTGGAACGTTTAAAATCTCGGTAAAGAGGGATTATGCATGGTTATGTACAAAATTGCGACAGAATATGTTTTTTGGAACGTTTAAAATCTCGGTAAAGAGGGATTATGCATGGTTATGTACAAAATTGCGACAGAATATGTTTTTTGGAACGTTTAAAATCTCGGTAAAGAGGGATTATGCATGGTTATGTACAAAATTGCGACAGAATATGTTTTTTGGAACGTTTAAAATCTCGGTAAAGAGGGATTATGCATGGTTATGTACAAAATTGCGACAGAATATGTTTTTTGGAACGTTTAAAATCTCGGTAAAGAGGGATTATGCATGGTTATGTACAAAATTGCGACAGAATATGTTTTTTGGAACGTTTAAAATCTCGGTAAAGAGGGATTATGCATGGTTATGTACAAAATTGCGACAGAATATGTTTTTTGGAACGTTTAAAATCTCGGTAAAGAGGGATTAGGACTTGCCTGCCGAGGGTTCCTTGTTAGCATAAATATTTTTACATTGCCAACGTTTCATTCAATTTTTTGCAACCTCAAAACTAAACAATTTTGTAAAGGGTTTTTGTTGATTAATAAAAGACTGCTAGTTAGTGACAGCGAGTTTTTTTCGTGTATTATTTGAGTCTACTTCCATCAACTAGATTTATATAATATTTTTATAGATATCATAGATAGAGTGCAAGTTTTACAAGTCGATCCCACTCAACCTAAAAATTCCATAAAAGTAAACCAACCTCCACTACAATGCGATCAGTTTTCGCTCATCCTACATAAGTAGTATCACCACTCCAGACCGTAACACGTGCCGAACTCACGAACTCAAACTTAGCGCAATAACGAAAGCATTCAAGCGTGAAGTGTAAACGAAGCCAATTTCCGTAAGCACGATAATTTCAATAGTGGCCGAGCATCCCTCCAAATTTCGGCCGGGCGTAAAATTCACTAACAGACTGTAAACCAAACAAACTTGCGCCGAGTTCACTGCCAGTCTGGCAAACACTCAAGGAAACTTATTTAACTCACAAATGTCCCGTGTACACATAAATCTGTAAAGTCGGACGCGTAGAGCAGGTGTTTCTCACTCTTTCAAAGTTTGTGATTTATTTTGACGACCGATGTGGCGCAGCGGGCGAAGGTCCGCCTGCGACGCAGGAGGTTGCGGGTTCGATTCCCGCCTTGGGACAAATGTTTGTACGATCTACAAAGATTTGTTCCAGGTGTTCTGGGTGTTTGCTATGTATGATAAAAAATATCTATCTATGTAATGTGTTGTATTAAGTATATCAGTCATCTAGTACCCATAACACAAGTTCTGCTTAGCTTGGGGCTAGATGATGCTGTGTGGATTGTCCAGCAATATTTATTTATTTATTATTATTATTTTGCGATGTTATGTGTCAGTGAGGGAATAGGTAGATATAGTGAAGGTGGGACTGTTTATTTGTTTATGTTACACAATGACAAAATTATGTTTTGATATTATTTTCTGGGTTAACGGGGTTTGTTGTTTGGCGACTACATCGCTTACGTAGCCTGTACAGATACTTACAGATATTAATTATAATCTACTGGATTATCAACTCGTATAATTATTTTTCCATATCAGATACTGGAACAGGTAGGATGGTATTACAAATGCCTATGTTATAAAATTTGTACCGTCCAAAAAATATTATCATTTTGGACACACTCCACTAGAATATGATAAACATCGTCAACCACTCCACAGTAACCACAATTTAGATTCAAAAAGTACCTCTTAGATTATACAATTATCTTTAATATGTTTTGTTTCATACAACTAATTATGACTGCATTAAAAACCTTTCAGACTGACTTTGCATCTAATCTAATAATATTTTAGAAATAAATTCTAATTTACCTAATTCACCAACATTGAGCTTAGAATTAGCAAGTTTTTAGGAACATACATAACTACAAGTAGCAAAAATACCAAAATATAATTAGTAGCAAAGTTTATGCAAAAGTTTGAAACACAACAGCATTACTACGCCCGTCTGAATTCAACATGAAGACCACAGTATAGCGAAGTTGGTTCCCCAAGGCACAAAATGCATAACAGACTACAAACAAACTTGTGGCACTGCGGCTGACATGTTCTCCTCCTGTGGCCCGTTATTGGCTTGTTCATACCGAATAATAGTTAATAACGATTATTAGCTCAGCATTTGAACTGTGCATTCGAAATAATGAATGAGTCGATTGTCGCCATTGTTGCAGGGTGCGAATTTACTTTATTGGTTTGGCATGCGAAATCGACGTGTTTCAATATTTCAATTTTAGTTCGTATTGGGCTGGGAGCATGCAAGATAACATGATATAACCTAGCCAATGTACAGAGGCGACCACGTCAAGCTAACCCAATCTGTAAAAAATCCTCGATAGTTTTTCAACTTTATTACAAAAGAATGAGGTTCATCTAAAATTGAGAAAACTTGACAGCTTGATGGTCTGGCGTCTAGACTTTGAAAAGATCGAAAAGTTCTTATGGAATAATTATGTCCGACTTTAATTAATAAGATAAAAGGTAATAAATTAGGTAAATTGCCACAAAACATTTGAATGGGAACTAAGATTTGGGCACCGGTTTAATAACTAACACTAGGCGTCACCAAATTGTAATCTACACTTCCACAGCAATATTATAAAGAAGTAAAATTTACAAGTTTCAATGGCAGAGGTAATCTCCGAAACTAGTCATCATGGAAAGCTACGTCACCGAAGTCTGCTATAAACTATATTTGTATACATATATAAAAATGAATCTCTATTTCCCTTGGTCACGGCATCACGCGGGAACAGCTGGACCAATTTCGGTAATTCTTTTTTTGTTGAGTTTGTGTAAAGAGATGGTTCTTATGAAAGAAAAAACTAAGAAAGTTGCACGGAACATTAGAAAAATTAAAAAAAAAAACAACTTAATAGCTATTTTAACTTCGCGCGTTTGACAGTTCGCGCCATTGACAGGACGACGTCTGTCGGGTCAGCTAGTGATAAATAAATACATACGCAGACAAAGTGGCGGGTTGCTGCTAGTCTCTTATTAAAAAGCGCACTGTTTTTTCACTGCGTGAATCTAAAAACATTTCGAAATTGCATTTAAATGCAGCGTAGTGTTTAAAAGTTGAGGATTCAAATTCTATTTCAGAAGACAAGAAATTTAATTGTAAAGACAAAAGCCAGATGTCAAAGCGAAGTGTTAAATGAAATAAAATGAAAACTGTCTTATCATGAGATTCAAAGATCAAAGTTTAACGGAACTCAACGAATGGAACATTCCTAATTGCTTTGGAAAGTTCCATCGTCGGTGAAATCACGTTCTCAGGAATTCTAGTGCTAAGACTAGTTCGTTAGTAAGTTTAAATGAAAGAATTCAGTGTTAACGAATATATCTGTGGAACAATGATAATATTGTTCTTCTGTTATCTAGAAAATTGTGGAGTAGAAATACGTTTGTCTTACGATAAACCTTTTGAAACTTATATCCTTTTGTACAGAGGCCAGCACATCGAGCTACCGTAATCGGTCAAATTTCTTTGATAATTTTCAACTTTAATACAAAAGAATAAGGTCCATGTTCAATTGCGTTTTTTTTTTATATATTTTGAGCTACTTTAGTTTAGGAAGCAGTAAGGTAAGTTCTTGTTATATCATTTTTACTTCGACGTCTCATTAAGGGCGCATAAAAAGGCGCTGAAGCTTCATCATGGTGCCTCAACTTTCCAGTTTTTCATAAAAGAAAACCGTTAACTACTACTTTGTAACGCGGAGAGTTATAATACAAGGTGTAATAAAAAGAACTGATAACTTCTTAAGGGGTTATTCCTACAAACAACTTTTAATATGGAACCAATCCTGAAATTGCGAAAATATCAGCTTGTACTGAACAGCTTTTTTTAAAGTAAGAGTTTATCTGAGATATTACTGACGTCGAAGAAGGAAAACATGGTGAAAGAAAAGAAACTGGAAATTATTACACAAGTCTGACATCGCTCACCCACCTTCAGCAACAATGGTGATTTAATTGAATGGTGAATTAATGCCTTCTCTATCGGTTTATTAATTACCATGGTTGACCACGATGCAACCGTATACCGTATATTCCGTTGGTTGTTAGCGGTGGTGGTAGATGAGAAGAGACAGTGACAGGCTGGTATTATTGTTGTTATTTGAAGAAGTGATCACTGAGATGATGGCTGATGGAGATACAGAAGAAATCGAGCATAATCGAGATCAGGACAAAAGCGTAACAAAGCCAAAGTTTCAAATTGGAAGATGGTAACAACATCAAAAATTTTGCAATATCTAACATATCTTACTCGACATACCGAATCAAAAACAAAAACTCAACGAGCCAGTGACCGAAGAATTGAACAGAAAAGGCAAACTTAGTTGGCTAGAGAATGTCTGCGTTACAGTAGGACATGTTTGCGCTTGTTCAGTGACCGCACTCGAGGGGGCAGTAAGGACTACCACACAGATAGATTTAATGTGGTAAACCGAACTGCTTTTGTTTAGATCCTGGAGAAAATATAGAAAGAAGATAGGCAATCTAGTTTGTTTCTAATCTTGCAATGCATTGCCTTATTTTAAAGCGGAACCCTCATTTTAAGAAATTTAAGGAACTTTTATTGCTTAATATGAGTCAAATATTAAGCGTATTTGACCTTTTCATTTCGGAGAGAGGTAAAAAGGCGTGGGGCAAGGATAAGGTCAATTAACACCCAGTATACTGTTTAAGTGACCTTCTGAATTCAGAAGCATTTAATGAATTACGAACAAAGGTTTCTCTCATTATTAGACGTAAGGGTTAATTATAGCATGCAACTTAGATAAGTTCAGTAACAAATTACTTAAATTTAAGACCCTCAAGTCTCATCTACACCTATCACCTAACGGCAGAAGTCCCCTTTGCTGCTCCGAAACCCAAATAATACACGTGCACAATACAGCACTAACTTCTCCGCTGATGTTATGAGCGTCTCACGAACTGCACGGTGCACTCGGCTCACTGGAATGACACGTGTATGTGTCACCAACTTACCACTTAATTGTTCAAGAGATTGTGTTCATCTTTACAAATTGTACCTCTGCTTGGAGAGATAGATGAGACAGAGATCAAATGTCGTCTCGGTACAAAATTTAACATAAATGCATAGAACCAACCAATTTTTTTTACCTATTTGATGTCGGTGTTTCCTATCTGAGTCTGAACCTTTTTTTTCATCCAGAAAATCCTCACGGATGTCCTCCAGCTTGGGGGGAAGGACTGTTAAGGACTGTGAAGGACGGACTAAAAATCCACATTCCATGTCATCACACCTTCGTTGGGGGTATCTGAGTCTGACTCTTACCCTGACCCTAAGAAGAAACACCCAAACCAACTCAGAGGTCAGTCTTTCTTCAGTTTAAGTTCAGACATTATCTTGGTCAGATTATGCAGAGACTAAGATGTTTATGGAGGATGAATGACACAGATACGAGTGGATCTGTCCAGTTAGCGCACGCATTTGTCAGTCTGATATAGTGGTGATGGATCGAATGAGAGGCGCGCAACGATTGTTGATGACGGTACCGCATGACGGGAACCTCGTGAAAGCCGAGAAAGATAAACAAATCATGTATATTGACTTCCTCGAATTGAGGTTGTCGAAATGTGGGATGTGGACTCAGTAATCGTCGTGTCAGCCAATGGCTTAATAGCTAAGAGCCTTGACCAACACCTAAGGTGGCTCTCGTTAGGCAGCTGGATCAAGGACTTGATTCAGAAAGCAGTTTTTCTGGTAATGGCGCGTATTGTTAGGCGATTCCTCTCTCTGGAGCCCTGACCGCCGGTAGCTTGGACCCTGTTCCCGATACCAGTGGGCAACAATTTTTTGGTGTAGCTCATGAATGGCACTGACTTTATACCAGTACACGATGAACAGTATACCGCCACCATGCTCGTTGTATACGGTACAATTGTAGTACACCGGAGTAAGTAACGTTAGATAGAAGATAACCATCCAACGCGAAGATAGTCGCCAGTAATAAAATCAAGTTCTAACAAAAATAAATTTACTGTTACCGCAGTAGACATGAACCCGAAATAAACAAGCCCACAATAAAAAGTAATTGTTGGTGAAAAGAGGCTGATTAATAGCCCAGTCTAGACAAAGCAAATTAAAACGGAGGTCAAACACGAGCCTATTTGGCCGTTTCACCAGAAAATTATATTATAATGAACCACAGATGTCCCTGAGAACCTGCCGGGGTTGTGGGATGTTACCCAAAAATTACGGAATACGGATGGGTTTTAGTCAGTAAAAGTCACACACGCGCTCCCGTTCCACTCAGAACGGGAGGTCATTGGATGATTTCCCATTCTTAAAAAAAAAGATGTCCCTAAGAACACAAAAGAACAAACTAGCCACTGTTTTTCCCAAAATATGAACCTGTCCTACCTTAGAACCTGTGGTTTTGCCCAATTTTTCTACGTAGTTGTATGTTTACGAGCCAGGCTTTTAAATTTTAACCGTAACCGAATTACTCCGTGTTTTTTCTAAAGGTCCCTTTATACTTGGTGTTTACATTTATACGGCTGTAGGTACAAAAGGACTCTTAACAAAGAAAGCCATATTTATTAATGAAAAACAAACAAACAAATGAAAGGTGAAAATACTTAAATGGAATTGATAAAAATAGCCCATTTATAGACTGAAGGAGTGTGGTTAACAGAGCATGATAAACGATATTAGACACATTCTTAATAGTTTTTATCTGCTGAGAATGGAAGTACATCTTTCTTATTATGTTATTGTTTTTGATGTAGTCCAATTTTCGTTTATTCCCTGCTATCTGTTAATAGTAACATTGTGTTTCTCACTGTCAAGAATTTCATTAAAAAATCTTTAGTTGGATACCACGAATACCAAATTGAAACGTTTTTTGCGGGCGTTGGCCTGACGACGCAACTGGTGTATTGATCTGTTCAAGGATTAGAATACTAAGTGTTATTTTTAACATTAACATACATTAAATGTCTTAGATAATAATTAACTCTCGTAGAAATAGCTGTTAGATATGATGTCGTTACTAAACGGTATTTAGAAAAGCTAAAAGTATGTAGCATGTCAGTGACGTCGTTCAACTATTGGAAAGTGTGAAGTCTTTGGCGTGGTGGATCCACCGGGGATCCAATGTTCAGCAAACTTGTGCAAACTTGCCCCAACTTTTAGCTAAGTGCCTTAAATTTTAAGTCAATTTCGTGTCCGTCCGGCGGCGGTAGCGTCGCTCTCCAGCGGATCGCGAATATTTAAATACGCTACCACGAATTCACGGGCTACAAGGTAAAATTTTGTAATCAAGAATTACTCAAAAAGTAATTTTTCTTTTCATTTTATTCCACGGATGTCTCACGAGAATAACAACTTTAAATTAAGCGTAGGTCTACGTTTTTCTAGGAATAGTGCTGGGAATTATGTTGAAGTGAGATACCAAAAGCGGCCATTAGGGTTCGCAAAGTGGACTGATAAGTCCAAGAGGCGGGATCCACAGAACACGTTCAGGGATGGCTGTCACAACTTGTTCAAGGTTCGTGTTCTTGTTAAGTAATTACCAAAGCCTCAAGGAAGTTGGGAATTATTTTTTGTTTACACTGAGGGGCTAACAAAGCGTGTTTTTTGTTACGCTAAAAGTTTTGCCTTAAAACCACGTAATCTTGACTCTCTGAGGTAAAAAAATAAATTTTGTTGGCATTAACTTTTGTAAGAAAGGAAATTGGTATGTTGTCTCAAGAGTCAGCCATTCGTTTTGCCAAAGATTATTCTCTGTTTAATAATGTACAGAGGAATGGAGAATTTGTACTAGTTTTGGTAGGTACATGTGGTCCATATGTTGCAATATGTTCGCTGTTCATGTTCAGCATTCAGAGCGCGTCGCGATAGTTCTGGAAACTCGTGCCAAACACTACGTGTGTGCCGCCCCACTATTTGTTAATTACGATATTATATTTAGTACGTTAGGGATTCAATATCAAGGCTAAACAGAGTTGAGCTAAATGTTTTAGTTTGTTTTCATAAATGTTGGCTTGTGTGCTAAAATTTGCTTGCGGTTCAAAGTTTAGGATTAGGATTGTGTTTAACTAAAACTTATATCTTTTCACAGAACAATCTAACAGTATAATGTATGTTTACTTTACTGAAATAGAACTTTAAAGGTAAAGAAAACTTACCTAAAACAGTGGTTCATTCCAGTGTTTAAGTTATTACCCGACTGCAAAACAGCAAAGAGAGGGTTTAAATGTTTTTCAAAGTTGAAGTCATTTATTTACCAGAATTACAGTTTGCAGGATGTTTTACATTTAAAAATATGTAGGTACATCTCTTATATCTGATATCTCTTTTTTCTTAATAAAAAATACCTATGTTTTGTTAGGGCTATCGACGCTCAACATGATACTAAATATAATTTTACTGCAAAAGAAAGTTGTTGATTTGTATCCATCCAAATGATATTTTGATTAAAAAGGAAATAATGATTAACTTCTTTCATTATAATCTCATTTGTTCAGATATAAATTGTACAAAATTATATATTATTACGTTTTTATACAAACTAAATCAGCACTTACAGCACTGATTTAGTTTGTATAATGATTGAATTTATTTTCGCGGCAATTAAGTATCTATTTTGAACTTTGCGGATCACATAAATTAATCCCTCTTAATTGTTCAGCGGTAATGTAAAGATGGAGTGACCCATTAAGGGTTATCATACTGCTCAACTGTGCTTAAGTTAATGCTTAGATACAGCTGTAAATATGTAATTACAATATTCTAATATTTCTCCATGTGTGGTCATATAAAGAAATCTGTTGGCTCATACATAACTAGTACCTGGATGACCGATCTTTGTTCGGATAAAACGACGTTTTCTAAAAATGAAACCTAGCTAGATCGATTTATCGCCCCCGAAACTTTCTGCATAGAAATAAAATCGTTGGAGCCGTTACCGAGATTCAGATAATATATATATATGTACTTTTATACAATAATGGCTCGTTTAAAGGTTTAAGTCAATTTAAAATTAACATGAATAGTAAACTCTGATCCACCAGGAAGGTTGTTTTGGCATCCAAGCGAACCTTTACTGTATATAAACTTGGAAAAATACTGGCTGGCACAGCTTCCATTATCAGATAAAACGAAGTATTTTTTAGAATGAGTCAATAAATTATCAAATTTAAATAAATTTAGCAGAAACCATTACGTCCTGCAAAACCATTTAATTTTTTACCCAATTTAACAGGCAAAAAGGCTCACATCACCGTTTGACGGAGTGCTAAATACACAAGAATATACAAATTACATCGAGCACCTAATCTACATGTTAAGTAATTAACGAATAATGTCCAAAAACCGCGACGTGCTGAGAATGAATGAGGGACAAAATAAATGAGAGCCAACGCCTTTTTGTAATTACTTTTACATCTACCGAGATGGAAAGATAGGTCACTTTACGAGTTGTTTTGGACAAAGTCCGTCATTTCGGTCCGTCTATTAGATTTGTGACTTTCAGGCCAATCCTCGTTATTAAAATTGTTCAAATCTAGTCGCAATCTAACCTCAGCGACAATCAAAACCTTGTCAAAATTTTAGATGTATTTTTGACAAATTGAGATAAGAATGTGAACGTTCTTAAAAATATGGGAATCGCCCCTTAGAAGACAATAAAACTACAACCGTGTTCGAAAAAATCGCAGAACACATAAAAAATACGCAACGGATTTCACGAAAACTGTCATCCTGCTTACGGGTTTAAACCAAAATTACCAATTGCGCATTTACGACAGAATTCATCTTTCGTCGGATGTTGCGGAAATTGCACGCATATTTTTATCTCACAAATCAGGGCGTGAACGGTTGCGAAAAATTTCCAAACGGCAAACATGCATCCTGCGATTTATAGTTACCAATATGAAACTCAGGAAAGAATCTGACATTCTGGACTGAAAACGAATAGTCAAAAATGTCTAGACACAAACAGAGCGATCCATCTCTATATTTCAAAAATGATACAATTCATTTCACAATGTGGCGCAAACCTTACGAAAATATACTATAAGAGCATAAATGAAATATTATCCACACCAATCTTAGTTAACCAGTTTTTCTTGTTGAAAGCCAGCAAGCTAGATCTTAATCTAGAACAAGTTATAACTTTAACCATCTAGTCGGTATATCATTTTTTGAGCACTGATATCAATTTTCATATATCTAGATTTAGTTTGACGTCTAGATTTGATTCTGTCAGCATATTTTATTTTATAGATAACAACAATCAGAACAAGATTTAGGATCAGCGATTTTATTCTTGTGACATAAAAGGAATAGTTAAGTTTCCCTCTATTCATTTGTCTAGTCTTTTGTCTCAAAGTATAATGTTAGTAGGTAATGTTGCCATCGAGATAAATCGTTCAAACATAGTCTCTGCAAACTCTACATATTATAATATTTGTGTCTAGTAATATTGACTCCAAGCCCAATTTGAACAGTAATTTGCACGAGTCCATCCCTTAATTGGTTAAATCTAGTCCGTATATCGGGTACCCGCTCTATCTACCTAGATAATTATAACCACCTATGGAGCGCTAGCGTTCGTCCGGCCTGACTTATTTAAATGTACAATATCGTAAACTGTTTTCTTCTATTATAAGAGTAAGCTTGATTTTGTATATATATCCGCTATATTCAAAATCTATCTGCAACACAGGGTGCAGGTAGATTTTGAATAAACTTTTTAACTAACTTTTTAACAACAAGAGACGATTTATACAGAAATAAATCACCTTACCGGGATCAAAAGTAGCTAATCTAAAGTATGAGCTACCTTCATAACTTTCATCCAAAACAGCTGTTTCAGCATTAAGGAGTAACAAACAAACACACACACACACACACACATACTCCGACAAACTTTCCCATTTCTAATATTAGTATGATAACACACGGTGTTGGCTGCGTCAATTAATACTGTAAATATAGACTTTTAGTTAACAGTATGTTATTTCGACCTTCGATCATAATCTATGGTAGTACAATTAGAAGGACCACGATGTCCCCAAATTAGAATAGTTATGTTTGACATGATACTGTGACGTCGTCTATTTGAATAAACAATTTAATTGGTATTTGATAACCACGAAGAGGGTCTTTGAGTACGTACCTACATATGTTACAATGTTGTTATAGGCCTATGAATACCAATTTGAGCACATTTGTATTGTGAGGTAAGAAGTGAGATCGCTTTATGTGGGTATTGATGATGTACCAGACTATTGTACCACCCGCTCCAAACTGCTTTACACCTTATTTTTATTTCCTTTACGGTTTAATTTCATTTGATAGATTTAAGCCGAGGCTTTAAGGTTTCTTTAACTGTCCTATAGCTGTCTATTGACATTTTTGCTGACAGTTTGTTTCATTTGATCTGAGTCGTTGGTCTAGTGGTCGCAAGCACAACTGCTCAAAATGAAGATCACAAGTTCGATTCTCACCTCGGGCTAAGTGTTATGGGGATTATTTGCTATTAGGATTTTCTCAGTAGGTCCAGATTAGAGACCAGTTAATGGCAAAAGGTTTGCCCCATAATACAAATATTTTGGGTTTGCTGTAGGTACTCCTCTGTCTAACCCTTTGGGGAAAACAGTTGCGATGTTTTGTTATGTTAACTTAGATCTAAGCAGGGAATTTATGAACAGATTCTTTTTTTAATAATATGTCTGCTAAATAGGAACTAACCACAGAAATGGAACTCAAAGACAAATAAAACGTTACCTATAGGCTACACAAATTCTAAATGCTCGTTTCACAGACTATGGCAGCTCATGAAATCAAAGCACTTTGTTGGCTAATAAAAGCATGAAATGGTACGTACAATTTACACAACACACAGAGTACCTGACAGTACCCTGTCAGCCGTTACAAAACTCAGTTACTGTAACCAGATGCGGTTGCAATAAGCTAGAGTAGATTCCAGATTGACATAAAGGGATTGCAGACACAAACAATGAGATAAGACTGCCAGCCTCCTCGGGAACAGGAACCCTTTGGTGCTTCTCTCAAAGTCGGTATAACTGAGTTTCGGCTGCAGTTAGATGCGTTCTTACCTAAACATTCTGAGGTATACAATGTTGCTGTAAAGAATAGAATAGAATAGAAAGTTTTTATTTCAGACCGGAGTCCATAGGGTTAGTAACAATTTTACTTAAGTTCTAGTGTTAGTAGGTTACAGACATGAAAATATACAATTAAAATTTAGCATGGAGCTGATCCACCTCCGCAACATCGTAAAAGTAACTTGTAACTTTTTAAACTAATTTTGGCTGTTTTTAGTTATTACCTATTTGTTATTATTTGGTTTACTGTCATATTGATAAATAAAAATGTAACGATAAAGTCGTATTTTATTTTATTTTTTTACCTAACTCGGTTTTCATTTTTTTAATTCCTTTTTTTGATTTTTCAAATTTCACTTTTTTATTGATAATGCGCAATCCAAATTCATGCACATACAACAATATAAATATCTAGGAATTTAAAAATAGATATCTAACATAATATAAAAGATAAAATATCTATGTGTAACACACCAAAATGTAGTACCTACCTACTACGAAATTAGTTTGACACAGAATAACTTTTTCCAATTACATTCCCATTTGTCCTACTTTCAAAACTAACTTCATTTGTTTATATTACCTACTTTATATTTTCCTGTACTAACTATTTTCCTGCTATTTCCCATAGAGAATGGTAGTTACCAAAGAGGATGGTATAGGCATAGTTTTTAACTGACCACAGTTAAAATCTAGTTGAAGAAATTTTGCTAAGAGGTCAGTAAAAGATATTTTACTAGATAAATAAATAAATAAATAATGCTGGACAATCCACACAGCATCATCTTTACAAGCAAGCAGAGCTTGTGTTATGGGTACTAGATGACTGATATACTTAATACAATACATTACATAGATATAATATATTTTTTATTATACATAGTAAATACCCAGAACACCCGAAACAAATATTTGTTCCAGGGCGGGAATCGAACCCGCAACCTCCTGCGTCGCAGGCGGACCTTCGCCCACCGCGGCACATCGGTCGTCAAGTAACACGAAACTGTGGGGAGGGAGAGACTAATTTATCAGATTATATTTAAAAGCTTCCCTTGATTTGAAAGAGACCTTTAACAAATTAAAAAAAAAAAAACTATAGCAATATTGGGTCCTTAATAAATCAAAAACGAGTCGAAGTGTATGTACGTACGTAAAAGTTACGTACCAATGTCCGTAGATTTAGCGATCTCCAAGGATTACATTCAGTACGTTCCGTTGCTCGCAAAATTCAGTCCGACACTCCGCTCCACAAAAATATGTCGAGAAAATTGAATAATGTATTGAACGGTATAAAGTTATGTGGCATACTTCAGCTTTAAGCTTGATTTACCTTGTAGCCAGCTAGTTTGGCTCGGTTTCATGTTTATTTTATGTTTTAGATTTTAGATTCCGAATGACAAATTGGTAGCCTGGGATATGTTTCCACTTATTGAATTCCAGAAGCTAAATTCTGTAAATGGAATGCGTTCAGTGCCGTTCCGATGGGCATGTTCACATAGCTTCCGCCTGCGGCTTCGCCCGCATAGTTTGATAATAAAAAAAAAGTAGCCCATATCCTTTCCCGGGATGCAATCCATCTCTCTGCCAAATTTTATCGAAATCCGTTCAGTGGAAAGAGGCGTGAAAGACGGAAAAACAGACACACACTTTCCCATTTATAATATAAGGCACAACAGACAAAAACATTGAAAACGCGTCTTTTTCGCCACTGATCAGGATTCTTACTGTGGATCGTGATGCAATGGCAGCAACATCCACTGCAACAGCCAACATTCACAAGCTAACTTCTACGTTTTATGCCATCAATATTTAGATTCTGGCTTATTTTGTTTTATTACAGTCAGTTGTAAATAGTCAACATGTAATTTAAACGTTTAATTAAACCGTTTTCCCAACTTGTTAGGTTTCAGTTTTACATAACGTCAGACTCTTTTATCCGTTTTATATCCGCTTCCCTCTCAGTAACCAGAAAAAGATAAATAAAGATAAACTTACCCAAAAAACTCAACAGCAAATACGTGCAGATCTTCATTTTCCCGGGATTCCTGTAAAAAAAAAGAAACCTTGTTGAAATCTTTTTTCAAACTACATTAAGTGTGCTCGTTTTCAAGAAATGTATTCGGCAAATATTTTGTAAGAGGTGACGCCGTAAATTATTCTGTCAACAGTAAAGATAAGCCGCTATATTTTTTTGTCGTAGAAAGTATTTCGCGACTACCTCAAGTCAACGTAGGGTACTTTCAACACCAATCTTGCTATATACACAGGTATAGAGATATGATGGACTGAAATGATGTTATGATATTTCTTTCTGTAAAAAGGATTAAAGAAACAATTTCACACGTTATAAAATGGAACAAATGTATTTGAATTACATTAGGTCGGTGCTTCCTGACCCGTCTGAGAAGAAACAGCGAAACAAACTCAAAAAGCGCAGTCTCTTTTTAAGTCCAGGCATTATGTTGGTCAGATCATGTGAGGAACATGCTGTGATGCATGTCTGTGATGGTATTTGCATGTGATGGGTAGCATCACCAAAGGTATTTTAATGCGTGTTTGATTATGCTGTGGATACCTAAGTTTTTTGTCAGAAACATATCTTTTGCTTTGCAACTCAGCGCAGATTTTTAAGTTATTATGAAATCTAGCCTAGATTTCATAATAACTTAAAAATCTGCTCTTCTATCTGGCATTTCTTTATCTTCTATTTGGATCCAGCCACTGTCTGTTAACGACATAGGAGCTCGCGGTTTAAAATAAAAACTGCCGCGAAGTTCATAACATATCGAGACTCCTCCGTGCCTCAGAAGCATCGCTAAGCCGTTGGTCCCGGCTGTCATTTGTAGATCCTTTACAGTCATTACGGGTACTCAGAAGTCTGAAAGTCTGACAACCAGTCTTACCAAGAGATATCGTGTTGCGCAATAACCGGGTTGTGGAGGTCAGATAGGCAGTCGCTCCATGTAAAATACTGGTATTCAGCTGCATCTGGTGAGACTGGAAGCCGACCCCAAAATAGTTGGGAAAAGGCAAAGCAAATGCTGAAGTCTGTTTAAGGTACGTGATGCGTTGCTCATTATTGATTACACATGCGCTCTTAAATGCGCCTTTGTGCCCTCCATTGATAAAGTCATTAACACCATCAGAATTTTATGGCAAGAAACAAGATTAGTAGGTATTTACAGGAGCCGATATTTATGTGCTAAGATAAGAGTCGTTATGTACTGGAAAAGGTAAATTAAAGGAGGATGGGTATGCATAGGGAGGGAGGTAAGTAAGTAAAATGACTACAGCTCAGTACGGTACACCTATGAGAAATTGCGATCTCAATATTTTCAAAGGACTATAAGATAATCGCGATGGACAAAAGTACTAATTGCATCATATACTTGCGTTCCTTTTTACTATAGTAGTGTAAATAAGGACCAAATTCCCTCAAAATACTGGCCCACAAATTATCGCTTACAAGACATCGGTCCTTTATCACAGCCCCTTGTTACGAGTGACTATCGAATTGGAAGCCAGTGACCTGACTAAGTGCTAATACGAGATGGGAAAGAGGATTCCAGCGATCCGGTCAAGATCGACCGGTACAACCCCTAACAATTTAGTTATTGAGTTGTAACTTTATCTACTTGACGACGAACATTCTTGGTCCTTGTATTCGCACAAAAATTGGTTCGATATTGGAAAATGTGGTCCTTAGTGGCATAGTTCACGTAACACTTGAAAGCTATAATATTTTGCTTTTCGGTACAAAATATTGTTGATATCGTATACCAAATGGTTTCAAGTATTTATTATATTGAAGTCAATTTTAGGCTTCAGTCAACCATAGTTTCTGAATCAATGATTTCATTACTAACCTATATTTTAGCCAATACCTATTAAGTATCCCAGATCCTAGATTCTAGTCTGGATAAGCATGAATTAGCAATAATACATAATTATTCTTGGTACTGAATTAAGTGAAACGACCTTTAGATTGAGGGACTTAGGGATTTAAATATGCCATTTAGGTATTGTACTATACTTACCAGCTGTCGCCTGTTATGTTAGGATTTCTGATTTTAAAATTCTCAATGTCTACCAACATAATAAAGCGCTTAGAAGTTTCCTGAAGATTCTAGAAAGCAATGACAAACAAAGGACTTGGGTCCATTTTGGTAAGTTGAGTAATTTCTTGACCATTTTTTTATAAAATTAAGGAAAACTATACTTTGGATGTTCTCAATAAAGGAATCGCTTTTAATATGTGTTAAGTTAAGTACAATCAAACTTTGAGCAAGCTATTCCAACATAATTATTATACCCAACATATCTAACATGACTTGTAAGACTATAAATTGAAATAATTCCCCATTAATTTAATCAACCGCCCATTGATTTAATACGTTGCCCAAACAGTACATTTTCGCTAAGCACGTACCGTGCGGTACGTCATTACAGTAATTGATATGAATCGAGGCGCGACCAATGATCCTGGGCCACGTAATTCTATTATGCCTACGTACACGCCATCTGCGTGTACGTCGTATAACGAACCTCATTAATGGAGATAACGATCGTAATGGGTAACAGTTTAAAGACTGACGGTTAATCAATTAGATTCCACGGTGTGAAATGTATTGAATTTGAAAAAATTGAAGGAAAGAAAGCAAAAAACATTAATTCAGCACAGGCTCCGCACACAGTGACAATACATACATACATAGAGAACATTAAAAAAAAGTATAAGTAACAAGAAATACATTAAAATCATATATAAGTATATATTATAATGTATGTGCCTTACGGCTGCGCTAAAAGGGTCCAGTTCAGTAAAAATGCCAGACAACTAAGTGCCTGACGCTGGTTTTCAACTAGACCTGAGATTGTGAGATGTCACGGACGTAAAACAGTTCTATAGTATGGTGTGAGTATGTGAAGTAAATAATGATGTTATTTACATAGGGACAGCGTGATGTCGGTGAATGTTGTTACCTGATTTGATTACCTCAACGAAGACATTAATATTCTTTTTTTTAGATTTGAACTATGCCAAAAAAAGACAAAAGTTTCTAAAAAAAAATTCTTGAGAAAAAAAGAACTAAACCACTTTTAGGGCCAAACAACGAAAAGAACCGTGAAACTATTAAAATAAAGTCTGAAAAGAAAATTTATACCTGCGGCTGCCCACTTTTGTGTGGCTTTTACAAGACACCATTTTTTGTATCCACGTAAGTCTTTTAAGTAAGTTCTTTTAATAACAAAGGCAGCAAACAGCTTAAATGGCCACCTGCTGCTACGAAGATTTACTACCGTAACATTCCGTGCCTTTAGACTCCGTAAGATTTGGTACCGAAAGACTTCGAGACTTTCCTCAAAGCTTCACATGTTTGAGGACAGGCGAGTATTACGTAAGGACCAGAATATATGTAAGATGGATTGAAATATCAAATCGGCACCTGTTACTCTCTATTCGATACTACACAGGTATTGTCATGTGATATATTTGTCGGTGACATTGAGAAAAGGGAAAAGGAATACAATTTGAATGGCTATTTACTTCGATGTGTGGAACTAGGATTCTTAACTTATGTTTGTGAAAATCAGGGTAATAAGGATTCGGTTGATTTCCTTAATCAAGTGTTATTGGGTTTTCCCATTAGGAAGTTCTCAGTGGCAGTCCGGAGTTTGGAAGTTGCGGTGTGGTTTGGAAGCACGTCGAGCTGTTGGCCCATGCTGTTGGAGTTTCAGAGTAGATACGAGAAGAGAGATTGCACCTGTCTTTGCGCACAATCTGGTGCGCTACAGAATCTCAACGGTTGATAAAAATCCGCCGCTGACATTAGCCGCCATGACCAAAACACGGCGAGGAGGACTAAAATAAGCTTGAAATCCCCAAAACACGCTTTTAGCCTTCACCCATAAAGCCCACTCTCTTCCATAAATTGTTTTTCGGCGTAAACAAGTCCCAATTAATGAGCGAAGTAATAACATCAATTGGATCATAAATTTCTACCCATTGTTACCGAAAAGTGCTACCGCCTGTAGAATCGTTGGAAAACGGTACAAAACCCAATAAAAGAACGTAAATTTTGTTCACAACAGGCCAAATATCTCAATTTATTGGTAAAATGTTCTCGAATGGGAGACTTGGGTCCCGTTGCTGGGTTAACACGGGATCAATACTGGCCCGCATTCATTATCATTAGTGTTAAATTAAGCGGAGTTTGGGCGCAAGAATGGAAGGACCACGTGCACTATAAGTAAATAAAGGTCAATGGATAACCTGCTAATAATGAGGCTGTGTTTTAGTACTAAGTAAATTATTCGTTAGCTTCTATTTATGTATGTAATTAACAAATTTGACAGTGTTTTTTTTTTGCTTACCTTTTAAACGCAATATTGCCAAAGGCATTGCAAATATTTTTCATATATATATTAGTTACCTATTCAACAGTTTTTAATAATGAATTAACTACATAATGACTGGTAATTCGACGTACTTATTCCTTACAGGACATGGTAATGTGACTCCTTAGTAACAGAGATCTACGCTTCGATTTTTATTTACTTATTTATTTATTGGACTAAGTAAAAGATTCTATAAAAAATCGATTGTGTTAAGGTACATTTCTATTTATACTGAATAATTATTATTAATAATTTTGACGACACGGTTGGCGCAGTGGTTGAGCCATCGGCTGCTGCGCCGCGTGTTGTGGGTTCGATCCCCGCACGGAACAAATATTTGTATGATCTACAGGTAATTGTTCCGGGTCTGGCTGTTTGTGTATGTGAGTTTAAATGTTTGTAAACGCACCCACGATACAGGAGAAATTCCTAGTGTGGGGCAACGTTTTTTAAAACAAAAAAAAAAAACAAAAAAAAATAAACGCCGTCTGGTGACTATAATGGGAAACGCAATTATTCCATACAAGTTGGCGTAGTAAACTTTGACGCAATCAAGTAGGTTAACAAAACCTCGCACTTTACTATCTAAAGCATCAGGGATTGCTTGGTGGTTAGAAAACAGTAGGATGACATGAAACTAGATTATTCAATTTTATTATTAAATAAATAAATAATGCTGGACAATCCACACAGCATCATCTAGCCCCAAGCTACGCAGAGCTTGTGTTATGGGTACTAGATGACTGATATACTTAGTACAATACATTACATAGATAGATATTTTTATTATACATAGCAAATACCCAGAACACCCGGAACAAATATTTGTAGATCGTACAAACATTTGCCCCAAGGCGGGAATCGAACCCACAACCTCCTGCGTCGCAGGCGGACCTTCGACCGCAACGCCACATCGGTTGTATTATTTCAACTGTTTGAAAATTAAGTATCCTAACACCTGCTTTGTACGCTGTTCCATGGCCACCTCTAACCATATTGTTTATGCTATTGTACCTCTTTGGATAGCTGATTAAATAAAGATGATTTCCCATTATTTGTATGTTTACACTCTTAGTCATATTTTGAGATAAATGACATAGAGAAATACATATGTAAATGATTTCTGAAAATAGTTAATTAAACTCAAAGCTTAATTAACCGATTGTTTGATGTTTTAGAAGACCGGTTCATGTCAAAAGCTTTGTTAAAGTGTTGCTCCTTCATAAAATAACAAAACAATGGAGGCCGTTTAATTTGAGAGTTTAGTTGAAAGTGATATTTAATGATAAATGACAAATGAAAGTTACCTCGATTTTCATGGATTTTTTGCCAAGGCTATATGGGGTGCGAATTTGTTGCAAAGGGGTCACAACTCACACTATCATGTCTTGGAATTCGAATTATTCCATATCGAATAAACACACAACCTGTTTCAACGATGAAAACCTGGTGAGTGGGTAACCTCGTAATTGTAGCAAAAAAATCTTCCGATCTTGTGAAAAGGGCTTTTCAAATTCCAAAAAAATATTAACGTCCATTTTGACGACCGATATAACGCGGCGAGCGGAGGTCCGCCTGCGACGCAGGAGGTTGCGGGTTCGATTCCCACCTTGGGAAAATGTTTGTATGATCTACAAAGATTTCTTCCGGGTGTTCTGGGTATTTGCTATGCATAACACAAATATCTATCTATGTAATATGTTGTATTAAATATATCAGCCATCTAGTACCCATAACACAAGCTCTGCTTAGCTTGGGGCTAGATGACGCTGATTAATTTAAGACTTTATTAACAATCGATAACAACAACACCAACACAAACGTACAGCTTAATTAACAAAACACAATCGCGCCCCAACAAACCCTCCCGCATGATCAGTTTATGAGCGGCTCCCGTACACCAGGTGTGTCCTAACGGTACAACTTTTTATACGGATTCCGTAAATCTACCAGCAGTAAACGATTCGCGCGCAGCACCCATAATGTCTCCTAAAGTAATACAGTAACACCGCGAAAGCCTATTTTTAAACCTTCCATTGGATTACGCTCGGTATTTTCTTTAACCTTCAATTTTCAAAATCCGAGCGGGGTGTAGGAGGTACCTACGCCTACTGTAAAGTGGATTTGTCAGTGGTGAATTTAAAAAAAAACTGGTGGAAACCAGTTTTGTTAAAATTCCATTATTAGCCTTGTACAATCAACTCTGCGATAATTCAAATCGCTAACGAACAGGCTCCACCAGGAAATTCAACCTAAGATACCGCGGTCATCAGTCACGATCACTAGACCAATAAAACAATCACTATACCAACGAAAAATGAACGCAAAATTTAAGTGTTTTAAAAGTAAAACATTATGGTTATTCAGTACAGCGTACATCACCTGTGACCTAAGCCACCTTTAGATTTTAGTGGGAAGAGAAAGTAGGCTGTAGGGAGACTGGTAATATTCAAAGTGCCAACACGTTTAAGGTAGAGAATATATAATAATGGAAAAAAATCAACGGTCTAAAAACTCCGCTCCCACTTCGCTAACGACCTAGGCAGCACCTGATAAGTACATCCTTAAAGGCACAGCTCATTAAACTAAAGGTTTTTAGAAAAAAACTTAAAAGGCGAAACGTGGACATTACGTCATAGCAAAAATCAGATTTTCTCGTTACTTTGTATAAACACTCTTGAAATCTAGACTACAAAGTACAAAGTTCTCTCAGTTCTGAATACAGCTTTTAGAAACAGTTCACGAGAATCCCTACTCAATCACTTTACCGCGTATAAGTGTATTTTTATATTAGTGAAATGGGAAAACTGCACAAAGGATACTGTTCGCGACGAAATCCAATCCATTGTGGCTCAGCGTCGCGGAAATCTACCCATGTGAGTGCTGAATGAAGAATTAACAGTTATTCATTTCTCATTTCAGGCGCGCGCGTGTATATGTATATAAATACCTCATGTGACGGGACGTCTATCTGACTGCCTCGTTGGCCTGATATGAGGTTGCAGATTCGATTCCCAGGTCGAGAAGTGTTAAGTATAATTCCATCTGCAATAAGGTTCTTCCCCTATAACATGGGTCCTCTCCCCACATTTGGCAAGTTATATTTATTGATATAACTAAAACACGGTGACACGTAAATAAATGTTAGACTGTCAGCCGAGAGTTTATCCAACAGTGAAATATTTTTAAATTCTATTTAATAAGCAGCAAGCCTGTTGCTATCAACCGGGCACACATACAGACTCCCAGCTCCTACTGAGAAAATCCTGATGGAAACATCAAATAGAAATTTGCCCTATCTGGGAACCGACCCCAGGGCTTCATGTTCAGCAGCAGCGCTTACGACCACGAGGCAGTGCTACTTAGTTAATGGACAATATCACTCATTACCTACTATGAAATACAAAATTCGGAAAGCAACCGTTAAGGTACCAAAAGCCCTTGCACGAATATTTAACATAAACGTAACGGTAATTCGACCGATTTTAAAATTGGAAATACAACTATCCTGTAACATTTAGATTTAAATTTAAGAGGCAAGCACAATAAATACTGCCCATAGATATATGAATTAAGTCTTAAAAATAAAATAGTATTATATTCGAACCGAGTATTTTCAATTTTAAACTTATCGTATCGGGTAGTGTAAAAAGTGGTTTGGTCCGATAGTTGGATTACTCAAAAATACTGGACACGTATTTTTTCTTTTGTCATGTTAACAAAAAATGACTACGATATTGTGCGTTGAAATTTCGCGTGACCTCACGCCTTGTTACACTTTTTACGTAGAAGTGACGTCACAAGCCCCTTCTATTGAACTTTGATGTGCTATATCTTTGTCACTTTTTATTTGAGTAAGCAAAAAATACGTGTCCAATGTTTTTTGGTAATCTAACCGGACGGACCGAATAGACTTATTATATTTTTACTAAGATACATAAAGCATTCGAGCTAGAGAGTAAAAAGGAGAGAGTGAATGAGTGCACAGATACTCACGAGAAATTATGTGTTAACATGTGAAGTCTTACGGTGACGTCATCTGACACGTGAAGTCTTACGGTGACGTCATCTGACACGTGAAGTCTTACGGTTACTCGTCTGACGCTCGAAGTCTCAGTTAGCCTCTACCGTCTACCGAACTCTACAATGTTTACATATTAAAATGTCGGAATTTAATTAAAATAACGTGATTATTTTCCGTTATACTCTTTATTAGATGTTTTTTAAATTTCTTCGGTTCTTCTCCATATTACTCGAACACTAAACATGCCTTCAGACACACACACACATACACACACACACACTGGTACACGTACAAACATGATAAATTTCTTAAACAAACTAAAGACTCCCAAGTCCAGGTAAAGTTTAATCTAAGGCCTGAGTTTCTTGTTGGATTGTATTCAATGTAATTTCAGGACTTTAAAAAATAACATGACCTTTGTTTAAGAACTAGTCAGCTGGGATATCTAGGTTAAACAATACAAGTTTTGCGAATACTTCAATAAAGGTCTTAATAGCTAGAATACAATTCACTCTCTTATAACAAAATTATTATCGTTTCAAACTTTAGTTATTGTTATAAATACAGATCTTCGTACCTCACGTATTTAGTAATTTCCCTACTCGGATTCCAGGCTAACCAGATGCAGCTGCTACATAGAGCGACTGCTTATCTGACCACCACAATCCAGTCACTAGATAGCACGATACCCCGTAGTAAGACTGGTTGTCAGACTTTCGGGCCTCTGACTACCAATGACGATCTACAAATGATAGCCGGGATCGACTATTCAAAGTGATTTCCCAAGAAGGATCCTTGGTATTTAAAGAGGTATAGAAATCCACGGACCGACTTTTGCGTCTGTTATCGCATGTTGGTATTAATTAAGACAATTAAAAGTAACCATATTCTGGGTCGTTAACAGACACACACCCCCCCTCCCCTTGGTATAATATACGGAGCATAGAAAGAAGAATACCAAAGTCTACAAAGAAGTTTATCCCCAGCATGGAAAACAATAACAGTCAGCTAGGTTACAAAGAAGCAATTAATGTAAAATTTTATAGCGTTTAGGCACTCTATTTTATCTTTTATCTTTGTTGCTAGGTTCCGCAAAAACACTCATATGTAAGTGCTAGATGTGCTAAGCGAAAATTAATAGTGATACATATCTCATTTTGAGCGCAGTTGCTCTTCCGTTAATGAAAAAGACAACTAATGACAAAACGATGGCTTCGTTTGAAACTTACTGGCAGATTATAAATCTTTGTGCGCAGTTATATAGATTTTTAATGTTCCTAAACAATTTATAAGGTGAAGATTTTAAAGAGAGTTTAGTTAGTTTTTTTGAAGTTATACTTCTTTTGGCGCGATGGAGAAAAATGATGAGAGTGAATTTTTACGATGCGCGCGCACACCGACACCTAAATTTAACAGCATGAAGTTAGTTCTAGGTGGTATGAAAATTGATAACTATGTTCAAGTTGTATATTCTAGTATTTTTTGACACTACCGGTAATGTCAAACTATATGTCATGCAAACCTGACCGAAAGAAAGTCATTCCAGCCTTATGGTCTAGCCGGCAATAAAATTACATAATGCCCGCTGGTCGACCATGTTTTTTGAATTTGGAACCTGAACACAAAGTTTGCATAAATCTTTTTAGGTACCGAAGAGAAAAAATTTGAAAATCGAATTGCTTTTTATTATCTTACAACAGAAGGTGTGTACTGTGTAAAGAGTATTCTTGGGAATAAAGGTGTCTTGGGGTATTTTGAATCCTTTGCTGCATTCAGAATTCTAGTCTTAACTCCATCGATGCGCTCGGTAGCTCGGTAGCGGTATGATTCATTAAACCGTACAACAGATTTCAAAATATAAATAATTTTCACTAACTTATACTTTTACATTATATATATATTTTTTTAATAATTGATTTAACGCGTTGAACGCCAAATGACCGACAAACAATACATTTTCTATTGTGTCTCGTTGTTTGGCAGTTAAGGTGTTAATGTAACCACGAGCAAGAATTGCTTGTTGTATTATTTGTTAAGAAGTATAACTTCTAACGCGTGTACATAAGTACACACACTCTTTTTTTCTCTGTGATAGTGTGAATACCTACTGTGAACATGCCTGGGTATTCAATATTTTCTGTCAAAGGTACCTAAATAATTCAATTTTCGAAAACTATATTGTATTCAGAAATTTAAGCAAAAAAGACGGACTATTCAAACACAGCAGGGAGTAAAATATGAAAGCAACATATGCGCATACCTCTAGTTTCGTACGAATTTTAATATTCCTTTTGTTTAAAAGTTTTCGCAATAAACAGCAAACGAACAAGTCATATTTTAAATGAAATTTTACTAACATTATTCGGCAACATTTTACACAGAATGTAGTAGTACAATTTTAGTGAATATTGTTTAAAACTACTAAAAAATTTAAACCATATTGAACCCCAACCCCTAACCGATCTAATGGGACCAAAAAAAGGAATGCAATGCTAAAGCTATGCTAAACCAAAAGCTTTCAGAAATATAAAAAAAAATATTAGCATTCATAACTCTTTCTTTCTTTCTAAAAAAAAAAAATTGCCTCACACTAAGAATTCCTTGTGAAAGTTTCTTGGAACACTAGGTATCGGCAAACCGCGGCATTTAGACCTGCCAACCTCTATTAACTTAGACGATCTCAATCGGCATTTCTCCACCGTGCCTATCATGGATCGACTAAGCAAGCAACAAACTCTGTCTCTAATTTCTGGTCTAATGCGTCCTCACATTAATCCTTTTCATTTTGTACCAGTTGAACCGGGAGAGATCAGAAAGATCATTCTCTCCATCAAATCCAAAGCAGTAGGATGTGATGATATCACCCGTGGAATGATCATTACTATTCTGGATCAGATTCTACCTGCGATCACACACATTGTAAACTTTTCCCTGTACTCTGGAGTATTCCCCTCCTTGTGGCGCAAAGCTTATGTTCGTCCACTACCCAAAATTTCCAATCCCACACTTCCTGCTCACTTCCGGCCAATTTCTATCCTTCCCTTTTTATCCAAAGTGCTCGAGGCCTGTGTTCACAAACAATTCTCCAATTTTGTTCATTGTAACTCTCTTATTACCCCTCTTCAGTCTGGGTTCAGGCCCGGGCACAGCACTGTTTCCGCCCTTCTGAAAGTGACTGGCGACTTAAGGGCTGGACTGGAAGACACCAAACTTACTGTACTGGTGCTAGTCGATTTTTCCAATGCCTTTAATACCGTCAGTCACGATATCCTGTTAGCCATTCTGTCCTATATTATGGTCTCTCCTAAAGCACTGGAATGGTTCTCTACTTATCTTCAAGAACGCCAGCAGTCGGTTCGTTCTGGGGATTTTTCTTCTAGTTGGTGTGGATTGGTAACTGGCGTTCCTCAAGGCGGCATTCTTTCTCCTCTTCTGTTTTCAATTTTTATAAATCTTATTACATCAGAACTGCAGTGTGCGTATCATCTGTATGCAGATGACCTGCAGTTATATTGTCAGGGGAGGGTTGATGAGTTACCTGATGCTATCGGCAAATTAAATAGAGACTTAATTGCCATAAAAGCCTGGTCCGATAGATTTGGCGTAGCGGTTAACCCGAGTAAGTGCCAAGCTATCATTATTGGGAGCCCTCGAAGCATGAGTAGAGTAGATGTTGCAACCTTGACACCAGTTCGGTTCGATAGTACGATCGTCCCAATTAGCAACGACGTTAAGAACTTAGGTTTGCACATCGACAGTACCCTGAACTGGCGCACTCATATTGCTAGTGTCAGCCGGAAGGTTACAGGGACGCTGCGGGCTCTGTATCGTCTGAAGAACGTCCTACCATCCAGTACAAAGAAAATGCTTGTGCAGACCTTAATCTTTCCTATTATCGACTATGGTGATGTGTGCTATTACGACCTGAATGCAGATCTCCTCAACAAACTTGACCGACTTCTTAATAACTGCATTCGATTTGTTTTCAATCTGCGCAAATATGATCATGTGTCCGCACATCGGTTGCTTCTAAAGTGGTTACCCATCCGTCAGCGCCGAGAGCAAAGGGCGCTTACCACCTTGATTTCATTTCTTGTCTCTTCCAATTCCCCTAGTTATCTAGCTCCTTATTTTCAGTACATTTGCACCAACCACGACAGAAATCTGCGTTCCTCCCATAACCGTCTTCTTCAATGCCCGACTCACCGTACTGACTTCATCCACAATTCTTTCTTCGTCCAAGCTATTTCTCTGTGGAATGCGCTCCCGCAGGAAATCAGGATGGCAACCAGCCGATTGGCCTTCAAAGTTAAAGTGCGTGAGCATGTTCGTAAGAAGTTGGCAGTGGTTTCATCACAGCGCTAATGTTTTCTCATTAACTGTTCTTATTGTTCATGTATGTGTTTGTGTATATGTTTATTTGTGTATATGTTCTATGTAGGTATTATATTTATAGTTTATAATAATATATATATTTCTTTTCACTTTTCTTTTAAGAAATTGCACCTGCCACTGTTTGTCTCTGCATCACCCAAAGGTTGACTGGTAGAAAATGCCTATGGCATTAAGTCCGCCTCTGTACATTTGTGTGCTTAAAGTATTAAATAAATAAATAAATAAATTCCTCCTGTATCATATCTGTGTAATTATGTAATAACTGGAAAGCTTGCTTCTCCCTTGCTTGTTTATCTGCGTGTATGTTTTGTACGGTTTTAAAATCGACTTAAATAAGAAATAAAAATAACTCATTTATTAATTTAAAAAAAGAAGTATCTAAGGATCGTAGCAGGTTTCGTTCTGTAGTTTCTACCCCCATGGAAAAACGGCGTGAGTTAATGTATGTGTGTAACTTATACTTATTGTATGGTTTCAAAAAACTTATATACAGGAATTATTTAAGGTCTTTTGTTATTGAAAGCGTGTGTCCACGCTTTACACACAAACAAGTTAGATTTTCTTTTAGTAACATCATGTAGGATCAACATGTTATCACATGTTCCAGTCGATCGCCTGCAAAGTTGCAATGTGGCCACCCTGCACTAGATGACAGTCATAATCCTCAGATTATTACTTGCATTTCTCACGTAACATCGAGCGAACTATCTTCAATCAACGCTAGTGTGATTTATAGGAAACCCAAGGGAATTTCATTTTGCAACGGGGATGTTAGAAAAGAATTGTGAAAATATATTTAAACAGTCTCTGAACAATGGAGGCTGTTATTCCTGTTGCGGAGGTTGTCGGGTTATATAAGCTTGTAGTATGAAAAATAGTCATGTACCAGCGTTTCCCAAGCTCATGTTAGGGCTTTTAAAGATTTTTATGATACCGAGAAAGGTAAAGTTGCTGAAAGCTATGCAATTTAATACTCTGCCATATCTGGTTGTTTCCTGATGTAAACAACCAAAGGAAATGGACGATTGCTGATAATTCTTATAGACATTTAAGACTTATTATAATAACATTATAATCAACCGAAGCAATGAATCTGGATTTTGATTGACAGTATCGAGGGCAAGATAAAAATTACTAAGGAAAAATAATTCGAATCAAAAGAGATACCTAAAGATTTCACTTTTACATTGTGAACAAATTTCATCACAAAATATAGGAACATGGTTGTGTACCTAAGAGTGAGCTTGAAACGTATTCGAGAACTCTGCGTGCTTTTGGATTTTCAATCAAATCAAATCACTTTTATTTGTTAACACAGTTACAGAAATACAGATCTTATATTTGATGAAGAGAGCGCTATGTTATGCCAGGAGGCGTACAAATATGTTGAGCATCCAGCTCAAGATTACAAATTAAAGTTTAAAAAAAAATGTAAACATTTGAGAACTTCAACGTTCAGTTCAACGCTGAGAGCTAGAAATTCAGCAGTGCAATAAAGCTTAGACATTAATGAAGGTCTTGTAACACGATATCAAGCTTAATAGTGACCACAACACTGTGAGAAATACCTTATTCTCTAGCGAAGAGTAATTGGTTCCGTTTTGTCTATAAGTATACATTTTTGCATGCCAAATGGTAGAATGTACCATGGATAATTACTACTACTGTAACGAATATGCATGTACCTAAAGTTTATGCAAATAAATTATTTCTATTCTATAATATCTTTGTTCTACATTTTAAGTACCATCCAGAATGTTTGTAGAATTACTGCAAAATAAACAGACTTTGTACTCAAGTAAGCTCGAAGTAAAACCAAAATAAATATAGAACTCTGTGCAGTTTCCAGGAAGAGAACGCAGCACATCGCTCTATTTAACTTGACATAAAAAGGAGATGAGAGATTCAATCTAAATAATGAGTAATAGAATTGTACAACAGTATTTACCTGTTAACTTATTTACTAAATCATTGATCCTCAATAATATACCTACCTACCTACCAGCCTGTTACTGTCCCAATGCAGGGCAAAGGCCTCTTCTCATACAGAGAAGGCACGAGCATTAATCACCACGCTTGCTCAAGACGGGTTGGCGATTTCAGACTTATATTAATTATATAAGTCCAGGTTTCCTCACGATGTTTTCCTTCACCGGTGTCAGTGATGTCCAAGATAAACTTAGATAGTACATATGAATAGAAAAGTCACATTGGTACTTGCCCAGGTTTGAACCCATAACTTCGTGCACAAGAGGCGAGGCCTAAACCACTGGGCCATCATGACATCTTTGATCCTCAATGATATGGTAACCAAAAACGAGGTCCTTTAACCGAACTAGTAAAATACCTACAGACGTTTAGAAAGTTTAATTACGATGAGTTAAAGCAGTAATTCGTGTTAAATTGCATTGCAAGCTTCTGAACACAATAACGTTACGCTTGTTTCCCCATTCCAACAGCATAAACTCAGAAATTTCATGCAACAGAATCATAATAAGCAGCTACAATAAACATGCTTGCAATATATTCAGCGCAGCTAAGTTGTGCCGACACAATATCCTCGTGACTAACGCAACATGTTTAAAGTTGGCAAGTCCCAAGTGGCCGTGTCGTTTGCACCGTGTGGAGTGCAGTAACGCAGCCTACGTATTACGTACTATGGTATATGTAAATAACTCTGTACCTTCGATGGTTTATAGGTCTAACTAGCTGCAAGCTGGACCAAGGAGAAGTTTGCTGTTCGACCAAACCATCTGGTGGTGGATAGGTTAAGATCCAACGCTTGTGGTCAATTCATTTTTTGTATAAGGTTTCTGTTTGTAATAGGGTAGTGTCCTTAAAAATTCTCATTGGTCCGAAAGTTGAATAACTCAAAAATACTGGACACGTATTTTTTATTTTGTCACGTAAACCAAAAATAACGACGATATAGTGCGTTGAAATTGCGCGTGACGTCACATCGTGCTAGAAGGGACTTGTGACGTCACTGTTACGTTAAAAGGTTCAACGTAACAGTGACGTCACAAGCCCCTTCTCCTGAACTTTGATGTGCTATATCATTGTCACTTTTCATTGATTTGAGTAAGCAAAAATACGTGTCCGATATTTTTGGTAATCTTACTGACGGACTAAATAGACTTAATATATTTATACCTAGGACACATACCTATTGCATATTAGATTATTGAGAACGCTGCCACGACTGTATGTAGGTTGTATGACAAAAGAAACGAAATCATTTACGTCGTGGTCTTCTAAAATGATATGAACTCATAGGCAACGAAAAAAAAATGGTTTTCCTATTTCACGCATGATATTGTGTTTTATATAAAGATTATTAAGGGCTAACTGGTCGTGACGTACTTAGTTTTTGTTTTGGGCTGTTAACATTTTGTCCTTCGGTACGGAACTCGAGTCAAGCGAAGCAGGATTACGATATTGTGTTTTGAAAATTGACAGTTTATGAAGTTTGAAACTGTATATCCGATATGCAAAGAGGGTTTTTTGTGAGTACGTATTATAATAGTTTTTTTGTTAGAATCCCCATCTCTAAAATTAGCAATAAAATCAAATTTACTGTAGGTATTTTGATCTCATTAACTCCTACACGTTCTGAATTAAAGCATAGCGTTTAAAATACTTAGCTCACAAGCAATTTTAGAAGCGAATAATAAAAAGGAATTCACGCTTGGAGCAAGTAAGTTATTTTTTTTGTTAACGTTGCAACGTTGCCCCACACTAGGAATTTCTCCTGTATCGTAGGTGCGTTTACAAACATTTAAAGTCACATACACAAACAGACCCGGAACAACTACCTAGAGGCAATACAAATATGTGTTCCGTACGGGGATCGAACCCGCGACACGCAGCTCAGCAGCCAATCGCTCAGTCACTGCGCCAACCGTGCCTTCAAATTATAAATAATCACACGCTCATAGTTATATGTGTTCTAATAAATTCTCGCATAATTTTTTAAACAGTATCCCCGTGTCGTACTTTTACTTTAGGCCATTTCGCGGTTTAAAAGTTAGGCAACAAATGCGCACTATTTTAAACGTGTCCGGTTATGAATGCTGTTCCAGACTTTAGCAGCCTGTGCGCTGTTAAATAATACCAAATATTTGTACTGCAATGCATAAACGAACATTTAACTTTATTGTCATTTTTTTTTATTACGGCTTTTTTATTTCCCGCGCTTTTCGATCTTCAAATAAACTCACGTACGTCACTTGTTACAAACTAATTCTGTCTATGTCAAAATAAATAACAAAGCGGTCTATAAAATAAGTATATGCCTATATGCCTATGCCTAGTTATATGCCTATGTCTTTTGTAAATCACATACCATAATTTTAAATAGTAATGACATATATAAGACATGATCTCTAAGCTCGAGTAATCGAACCAAGAGTTTAGCGTAAAATAACTGCCATAACGCGATAACATTAGTGATCGCAGTATTATATTATTAGCAACCAGCTGGAAGCTTCCCTTCCTCTTGATGTGATCCATTAGTCACCTTTTACCTTATATGAATTAATACGATTATAATATTCAACATTGGAATGAAAAAATAGCAAGCACTTTTTGAACGTCAAAAATATTGTACAACATAGTCCCTCGCTTCTGAGGAGCTCCCTGAACACGATAAGATCGACAGGGAATAAATCTGCTTATAGATCAGAGATAAGCACTAGAAAAAGGAACTATCATTACAAGATATGGAAAAAAATTACTCAGGCAAATATAAATTATGAAAAAAAAATCTAAGACCTATGCCATTGCTGTAGTCGCAAGCGCGGCTTTATAACGTAAGGCTGCGTCCGATTCGACTAATGTGTGTATTTCGAAATTCAAATAAATTTCTGAACTCACATTCCCAACGCTCCCACATCTCCCCCATTAGGCATAGCGACAAATATTAATCGATTTTTAATCGGGAATCGAGTGAATTCAAACCAAAGCGTTACTAATAATGATCAGGAGGGTACCGTGACTCTAATATAGCCTGTGTACACATATGGCCGGATATTAATGAGGCAATCGGCGCGTCGGACCGACGGAACCCTCTCGCATTAGGAGCCTAAATCGCTCATCCATTATCGAAGCCTTGATGGCAAAGTATTAACTTTTATAGTCTTTTATTATTATAGAATCGATGTAAATCATAGTATCGATAAACTGATCGAGTTCGTACGGCACTAAAACTGATTGATATGTAGTAATTAATATTTGGCTGGTCGTATACGAATGAGGTCAACTTTAATAGTAGTATGTTGTGTGCAAAATGGCCGAAATTAATTTTGAGAGCACCTATGTGGTGTTGTGTTTTCGGTAATACGGCTGTGTAGTGAATATGACATCATCATGTCGCAGAAGCTTATGTTTGGTAGTTAAGATTTATAGAATGAAGCCGGAGTGAGTTTTAACAACAATATTGGAATGCATTACTGCCGCGTTGGTCTAGTGGTTGCAAGCAGTAGTGCTGAGCATGACCTTCTGGGTTCGATCCTGGTAAGGGCAAAATGGTTTTTTTTATTTGGAATTTCTCAGTAGCTGGCCGTGGTCTGGATGGCAACAGACTTGACTTAAACATAATGGGTGAAAACCCACATGGTGTACCTACTAAAGACTGCCTAACCCTTCTACAATACAGGCGTGATACTATGTTATGTTAAAATGCATTGAAATTTTAATGTATTTATTTTAAAGGTGCCCACTATTGCTACTACTAAAGATTTAAGTAAATGCCATCAGCCATTTCAAAGATCCAGAAGATATTATAATATGAATTAAAAATCAAAATATGTATGAATATTTGTTAGTCTGTCACGTAAAAACTGCTGGAAATTACCGCCTATACTTTAGAAAACACACACACAAAGGCTAAACGTACACACAGCCAGACATAGGCTATAATATATAAAGATACATATGTATGAAGAGGAAGGCTGTTAGTTGAAAATAGATACCAATGGGTCAAGTCGACTGTATTATCAGTTTTAAATAGAAAAGCAATAACGCAATGCCATATCACTGCGATCCCGTATACACTGTCAAAACACCTCGTGTTTTCCAATAATATCGTCATTTGTTTCCACTGAGCATCAACAGTGGCGTTATTGAGCAAAAGCACACAGTCATTAGCATAATGCGCTCCCGAATATCAGTTCTCGGCTCAAATCGGTATCGATATGAAACGATTTACCCATCGATATGGAAAGTGGTTAATTCATTGCTCTTTTAGTGGCGATTAAACCAATTTAGTTAAACTGATAGCGGAATGAACGGTGCAAATACACGCGACGCTGAAAATAGTATGTTGGGGTGCAGCCTAAACACTACCTAGCAAAGAATTAATCATCAAATGGAAAATTTATGACTTTTCTCTCTCTCTCTCTCTCTTTCTTATCTTCTTTCTCTTTCGCTCTTATTGTTACTTTTTTTTACTAGCTGATTTATCATGTGAAAGTATTTTAATAAGATAACAGTCTTTATCCTTGATAATATCATTACGACCTAATTATTAGTTTAAATGATGATTGAATCTGATGACGGTTCTTGAGTTTTCTCCCTGTTTTTGGTACGCGTAGGTTTATTTAAACAACCTTTTAATAAGTGAAATGTACTTATTGCTGTATTAACATCAATCAGTCAATCAATATCTTTATTATGGTGGTAGGTACATGGAAGTTCGATTAAATATGTACATTCATCATCTGCCTAGCCTTTTCCCAAGTACATGTTGGGGTCGGTTTCCAGTATAACCGAATGCAGCTTAATACTAGTATTTTACATGGAGCGACTGCCTATTTGACTCCACAACCCAGTTACTAGGCAACACGATACCCCTTGGTAAAACGATATGCTACGAACGGTCACCCAACCACAGACTGACCTCTGCGAACGTAGCTTAACTTTCGATCAACCCGTGCGGCTGTTTTTATTTAGCCAGGAGCTGCTCCACATTATTGAACATTATTACAATTTAACAGAGAACAACATTAAGAGAAAAATAAATAGAGGCACACATTAGTGGGCTACTGAACGCATCATCAACATGGAAGTTTAATATTGACAAATCCTGATAGGAAACTGCACTTAAAATTATTACTCGTAATTTTAATTCAAACCCGTTAAAATAGTTTGTATTCCAACCTATAGTGTTGGCAGTATCAGAATAAATGGTATTCAAACCAGTGCCAGCCAGTATTCTGTAATTAAATGTAATATTCGCCAGTAAAAAGTGTTTCCTGCTACATCTGGTAGTGTTACGAGATCGTCCGCCATTTCTCAGCGGCGAGCGATGCATTGGAGGCGAGAGCGCGCGTGCCTCCGCAAGCGGGCCGCTTATTAAACGAATTCATCATAGTTAGAACACTATATTGCATCTATCGGTCGCGGATATTCTGTGCGGCCAGTGTTTTTGTAATGAAATTTGTGCTATTAATTATAATGAAATTTTATCTATGCTTTCACATTTATATCTTCTTGGTTCTCAGGGTATCGTTACGTATATGTATATTGTATATACGTAACGATACCCTGTTATCGTATACGTCCTGCACCTAAGAATCAAGAAAACTACGATTTTTTAAGTAAGTTTTGGTAAAGTTATCAATTGAAATGACTTTATTTAACATTCTCATTACTTTTAAGCTGGACTGCATCCAATTTATTTAATATTATCGAGTCATCATGTAATGATCGACAATCTCGTAAGGTAGGTTATGAAGTTTACCTTCGAGTAAAAAATAATATTTATTCTCACAATAAGCAGTCACAAGACAAATAAAAGATCTAACAATACAATACAATAAACCGTACAATTATAGCGTGTTGCGTTATTGCACACGACAAATTCTCATTCGCAAGAGATCAAAGCTTTCTTTGTCATTTGATTTATAAAGTACTCGCGGAGCCTTAAGTGGGGCTCTTCAGAAATCCTTTCCTTTTCTCACTGTTTTCTCCTTTTATCTTCACTTACATAGACATGGGTATATTTTGCTGATTCCTGCAAAGGTTGTTGCTGATTTCTTGGGAGTCGAACAAATTACTTGAGTTGCTGGGGGTAATGGACTACCACTTAGCATTTCAAATACTTAGGTTATTTAGTGCTTCTTATGACATTTAGGTACTATGTATACAGGGTATTAAGCAGAACGAGGGACATACTGTAAGGGAGGCTAGTAGTCATCAAAACAAACCAATTTTACTATGGGATCGACACAGAAATCGCGAAAAAAAAATAGCTGTTTCTCATATTTTGTTAAGTCATGCCAACATAAATGTATGGAGTAGCTGATTATTTTATATTTTAGGGATTTTTCCATTGTCGAATTCGTTCATTTTCATGAGTAATATATGCCTTCAAAGTATGTCGCTCGTTCTACCTAACACCCTGTATAAAGCCAGGCAATATTGCCGTAGTCTGTGATTATGTAATCTGTAACAGAGTTGACAAATAAATTTCAAAATACTAGGTTGCTTTTTAATTAACTCACTGATCTATGAGTAACAAACATGGTTAAGTTTAATAATTTGATAATGGTTTGAATACTGCCCAACAAAGTGGCACTAGATCGTCTGCCAATCAATGTAACTATACGGGATTAAAAATCTACGGAAATGTTAATGGATCTATTTTTAACCCCCGACGCAAAAACGACGGGGTTTCATAAGTTTGACGTGTGTCTGTGTGTGTGTGTGTGTGTGTGTGCCTGTGGCATCATAGCTCCTGAATGGATAAACCGATTTTAAATTCGTTTTGTTGTTTGAAAAGTGAATTAGTTGGAAGTGCTCTTAGCCAAGCTTGATGAAAATCGGTTTAGCCGTTCAAAACTTATCCTTATTAAAATACATAAATTTAATCTGCGTTTTTTCGCAAGATAACGTGTCATAATTATTTGCTTTTTAGAGGTTTTCGTGCCGGGGGTTTTTAAGTTTAACTTTTTGTAGACAATCTTGATTAATCCTTAAAATAAATCAAGCATAAACCCATGTGAACAAAATACTTTCTTTACAGTAAAACATTTCTATAAAGTTACAGAAAAACATATTATACCTTTTAACAAATAAAACTCAATATAAGGTCGAGTTTGTAGCATAAAGTTTTACCTGTCAACGTAGAAATGTTCGGACTTTTTATTATTATATTATTCACTTTTAACTTTTTTCCCTTTGGGAATAAAACATGGCAGGCTTTTTCGGATTTCGGTAAAATTGCCTTTAACATACATTAAAGTTCTGTTATTTTATCTCTGTACCTATTTTACCGTTTATTTGAGATAGAAAAACACGTGCGTGTATTCTTAAATACTTCAAAACTTATTCGGCGAAATCGTTTACTTAGCCTTCACGGTGGCAAACATAACACCTATTTCATTTTCAATATTTTCCTTCCTCTACATTATATTAACAAATAACATTCCACAACTTGTTATTGAATAAGTTCCAACTATGTTAGGGTCGGCATCCAGTCTAACTGGATACAGTTGAATACCAGTATTTTACATGGAGCGACTGCCTATCTGACCTCCACAAACCAGTTACTAAGCATCCCGATATCCCTTTTTAAGACTGGTTGTCACACTTTTGGGCTTCTGACTACCCGTAACGACTGTCAAATATCTACAAATGACAGCCGGGACCAACGGCTTAACGTGCTTTCCGAGGCACGGAGGAGTCTCGATATGTTACAAAAGGTCACCCACCCACCGACTGACCTAGGCAAGCGTAGCTTAACCTTCGATCAACCTGTGCGGCCCCTTTTATTTAGCCACGAGCTCCTCTAGAATATATAAAAAAAACAAAATAAAATAAAAAGCCGACTAAGAAAGTCAGGCGTCAAAGCACTCCTCAGCATCGCTGTCATCTGGAAACGTGCCCAAAAGACTGGCAGCATTGCCACGTTGGATGGCAATACTAATTCTTTGGGAAAAGAATGAGCCACCCCTCTGGTCACACAAAGTGTCAATCAGTCGTCGAGATTTTTTTTGAAAGAGTTCCTACATAAATTATAATACATAAATAAGTAGGACGACCTAGATACCTTCTTGAAGGAACTCTTCTTGGTCCTTTGAGACTTTGAGAGAACTATTGGTCCTTCACAGCTCGATGCTTCCGTCATATTAAAAAAAACCTGCTAGAAAGTCTAAGTTCTTTTGAAAACTTCGTCTTAGTTTTTTAAAGTCCACTTAAAAACAAACTTCCAATTACCCGTCCTAATTAAACTTCACAGTCAGTCGTCGACTTCGCTGAAAGCTTTTTGAAGGGAAACTGAATCACGTACGTACCTAAAATGCTTTACTTTATCCATGAATAAACATGTTTAAGTGTTAAATTTTCTAAACTAAGCAATCTTAAATAGTTTGACAGCTTAAAAGGTTTTATAAAAAACTAGCGGACCGAACAGACGTTGTCCTGCCCGTACAGCGCCACCTACTGGGTCCAATTGTAAATCTAAACCATTCTCGAATCTCCACGAACACACACAAAAAAATTCATCAAAATTGGTCCAGTCGTTTAGGAGGAGTTCAGTCACATACACACGCACACAAGAAATATATATATTAAGATTGTACACAATGTAAAAAATATTGACAGTAAGAGAATTTGGGAAGCAGGACTTTCTTAGATGTTCAATTATTATAACGGGTATTCAGAAGACACAGAGCAAAACAGTCTTACCAAAGAGTATTGCGTCACCCAGTAACAGGGTTGTGGCGGTCAGATTGGCAGTCCCTCTATGTAAAATACTGGTACTCAGCTACATACGGTTAGATTTGACACCAACCCCCAGAGAGTGAAGAAGCTAGGTATGCCATACTTGACGGGAACACCTGTTTACAAAAAAAAAACAACGCATACGCAATCTACAACACACTCGGTCATATACTCGTAGGTACAAATTCATACAAAAGAACACACTCGCCCTTTGGTGAGTATATTTTTCTGCACTAAGTACCTACGATTACAACCATAAAATCACGACTGTATTCCCCGATGGGTTGGGCAGAGATGCACCTTTAGTAACACCCACATTTCACCAGTAATATTTAAATACTTTGGACCGGAGTCGATGGAGGCAGAAGAACTGTTTGCCATCAACTGGGCACAAATCCAGACTTCGGGCTGGTAATGAAAAAAATCCTAATGGAAAAACTATACTACAATAACAGTTTTCCCGACCTGGGAATCGAATGCAGCACTTAACGCTCAGCGGTCGCGCTTGGGACCATTAGACCAACGAGGCAGTCAGTACCTACGCCTACTAACTACATATTTAAAAGAAATAACCGATTCAATATCCTAGGACCAAAGTACCACTTAAGATATAGTTTGCGCTTCACTTTATCGTTCTCGGAATTCCAAGTTATTGGTTAGCAATCGAACCCGCCTCACTAGTTTCGGCTTTAATATAAATTATTGGAATATCCCCCGCATTAAAACTTGGATTGCCTCTAGGACCGTCGGTATTTAGTAGATAAACCGAATCAAAAGTTCTTTGTGCCCTCGACAAGCATTCTTGAGCCAATACTTCCTAGTTTAGGCGCGGTTTTGTTTGGTTAATTAGATTGTTGAAAACGCTTCATGGAACGTCAATAACAGAAGCCAAAAAGACTTAGGTTGTGAGTTTCTAGGTTACATTTGGCGTTTTTGTTCCAGAAGAACCAGTAATTGCACAGACGGCTTTTGGACTGGTGCCCAGTGATTAGCAATGGGCGCACCCCTATTGCATGATAGGACTTAATATCGGCGCGTCATCTGGAAAATATCGAACATTCCGACCTTCTTTTTGTGGACACTAGTACGTGGAGGTTTGACATTATCATTATGGATGACACTTTTGGAATTATTAACTACATCGCCATAATCATCATTATTAACAGAATCATTACCTTTGCTTTGCATGAAAATATACATGCCCTATTGTAATTTATCTTATTTACATTTAATGTATTATAATAATGTACATATGCCCTTCATCATCAGAATCAGCCATGTTTAGAACAAAAGCGATTTGTCGAATACGTGGTACACTCGCCGGTGACGTTTTGAAAAAACTCCGTTCAAAATGGCCGCGCTGACTATCCCATCGCCTAGACGCTCCGCTAGACTAACAGCGGTCAAATCTCGATCCAACGTGTCTCTTTAACTGTGCGCCGTCATATATTTATATAGTATAATGTGCACTACCAACATACTCGTATGTTTTCTTCTTCTCTATTAGCGATAAGGCCGCCCATGTAGCTCCTAAAGTCATTATTTATACGTTTTAATGGTGTACACTAAACAATATTTTATTCTATTCTTCATCCTCTATCCAAATCCAAAGCTAAAACAAGAATCAAATTCTCAGCCCAGCATCTTCAAAATTAATCAAGCTAGCGCAACAGAATTTGCTAAACATTTCCCCAGAGCAGGCCCGTGTAGATAGCCCTGAATCATGAACCGATGTGTTTCACGCGAATTGCTTTCAGGCTCCTGGTAAACCTACCTATCTAGTAATGTAGTAGATACATACAGATAAAACTGCAGTAGTGTCTAACAACTGGAAAACACCTCAACAGATGACGGTTTTTTTTCGAGACCAAAGAAACGATGGATCGATTGTGTGAAAGATGAGGAGGTGACTTCTGAGATGACGGCAAATATAAATGTATGGAAAAAGACATGTTGCGCAGACCCCAAATAAATTGGGATAAAAGCCGGAGGTTGATGATGACCTTTTCGAGTATATACACACTTCCAAAATACAGTACATATGAGATTTACTGTCTTAAGGCTCATGGAGTTTACTTGCATCTGAGGTGTGGCTTTGTGATATCTGCACGGAATAGGCACAGATAAGTATGAACCAGGAGAATCTTTCCTTATCACTTAAACAAGACATCTAGTATTAATTGACCGTCACAATACCCTGTTATTCGGAACACAAAATTGTGCCCTTGTTAATATTTTATCGTCGATTTCTGAACGTAATAATTGGAACCTCTAATCAAAAGTCTGGTGTCGGGTCTTAATAACTGATATCAAAGATCGTTCAATTAGTACATATTGGCCAATTAATTAAAATGGCTTACCCGGGACAAGATGTCAAACTGAAATAACATTGAATTCTAATGACTTCTGTTCCTTTTCAGAGAACTCACACTCACCAAAGAGAAAGAGCTGTTTACTGTTTCCACTTTACAGTTAACCAAACAATAACCTGAATAACCTCGATTTTAAAAAGCTGTTGGTATCTAGAAGGTACGCCTGTAGTGTGTGCGAGTTCAATATGCAGTAACTACTGCGTCCGACAGTTTGTTGACTAGAAAACCACCGGTACAGCCGCACGTAACTTTGGTACCCGGGAGTGACCAGCGCCCCCGTAAGCCTTGTGGCGTGCGGTCGGCGCCAGATGCGCACTGCCCAATATTATATGTATCTGTTACTGTATGTACGTAGATGAAGATTTTTAATTAAAATACTTATTGTTCAAATTAATGTCGCAAATTTAGTTAATATTAACTGTCTTGTGTCACATTCAAATTAATTCATAAGCACATGGCACAAATTTACACTATTAAAATTAATTATAAAGTTCCGTTCTTTGTTACGGGCTCACGGGTTAGGTGTCAGCGCTGAAGGACTAATTTTAAGGAAAGATAAATAAACAGCTTGGCCACATAGTAGGTAACTAAAGATTTTTATTTTTTATTTTGGGTAATTGAACACACATTACACGGCCGAAACAGGTCGCGCAGATGTCAAATTACCCTGCTTCAGAAACATCTTTAACGCTTGTTCAAGATGAGCAGTTTTTTTACCGATAAACGAATAAAGAATATTTTTGATTATCTAGGACCCAAGAATTAAACAAGAAATTCCAAACAACATATGCCGTTAGTCAGATCTTCAAAGATAAATAGGTATAAGAGCTGGGATCACAGAGTAAATTAAACTGTCGGAAGCTATTTACACTACATATTACTAAGGTTATATTGTATATAACACCACAAAGTCAAATGTTAGCCGCTGTTGACAGTAGCGAAGACCCTTAAGTTACAGCATGTTAAATTAAGTTTGAGTAATTGGTAACACGGGTCAAAATGTTTGGGCGTATACCCAGTACCAACCTGTTATATATTTAGTGATGTAACGAGGAGCGAAGGTTGCACAAGGAGTAGTGAGCACATGGAAAGCTAACATTGAAACTTTGGTGTTAGATATCTACACGAAACAGCATGGGTAGGTAGTGCACTTTTTTCATTGCATTTCTTTGACGTCCGCAAAATTATATTTTGATTCTGAGATAAAACTCACCTCTGAGTTAGTTTCGTTATTTTTTTTCAGAATAGCCAGAAATAGAAACACCAACCTAATCGAATTGTACTTTATTTATTCCATTTTATGATGTGTAAAAGTGTTTTTTTAAACCTATTTGCAGAAACAAATATCATTTAATTTCTACTTAAATAGATTATATGACAGACACCAAGCGGTTTGTATTGATTCTTTGCTCATACAGTTAGGCAATGCGGATATGTATCGTGGATCTAAAACAAAAGACACTAGTTTATTTTTCTATGTAAGTACTTCACAAATTCTCCGAGCGATTTAAGAAAACCACTCCATGTTTACTTATTCCGTGTCCTCAACCCTTTCGTATTATGTTTCGAGATGTTATTGTGTTCCCTTGATAGACAATAGACGTTGCTAAGGTGACATCAACGCCAGGTGAGAAGTGAATTTTAAGCAATTTTCTGTTATATAATACGACAGGCTTCTGGGTTTTCGTGCAGAGAAACTCCTGAGTATATATTATGTTCATATTTTATAAGTATTTACTGGTGCTGTAGGAACACGAATTTGTCTTGTATGACAAGAACCTAGGTAGTTTCAATGGTATTTAGACGAGTTTTAATGTCTATATAATAAATGACGTTATATCCGCACCAATGCGCAGGCGACTTACAAAAACATTTGACGGAACACGTATAAGTAAAACATTGTTTTTAAGGATGAGAAATCATCCAATTACTTCCCCCGTTCTGAATTTTTAGGCTTACATGATTTTGTCGTGTTCCAAATAGATATTTTTCTTTGTTTATCATTTGATAGCAAAGAAAAAGAAACCATTCGCCTAAAAATATGTGTGTGTAACTTATGGGTGCGGTGGTATATGGCTTCGACGATAAAGAATACTATTGTTCCTTTGTATAACACGCAGGGCGTTTGCTATTTGTTTCTGTATTTTAAAATTCTAAAACTGAAAACGCATCTAAAGCCACAATTTTATACTATAAAACACAATCTGCGAACCAAAAAAGGCATCGTAAAACCTTATAGGAATTTATTTATCGTCCAGAAAATATGGAACAAATATTCTCTCATAAGTGCAAGCCGGCTGTTCGCATGTAGTAGGTAGGAGTGCCACGTAGTTGCGCGGACGTGCTGCCGCATCAACACTTTTATTACTTACATTTTTCACTGCACATACTCTTCACACTACCTAGTGACGTGCTAGAACTTATAATTTTGCCACTTACTTATGCGGTAGGAAATGCAAATACAGATTGAGTGCAACAGCATATTGAGATAAAGCGGTGATAATAAAACATCTTATGAGTGGATAATCTAATGGAACAGGAAATTTATGAATGTGCCAAAAACTTCTTGTATATTATTATCTTTTTTTTTATACATGACCTGCCAGAAATATAATTTGACCGAAACCCGTTACATTTTCAACCATTATGGATCGTTGAGAAATCATTAAGCGTCTCTTTGAATACAGACAACGAAGAGGCTTGATCGAAGGGATAAGCACCAGCACTCATCTGTTTCCATGTTATGAACGCAAACCTGCTGGCCAAGGGAAGTAATAAATCTTTGGCATATTCAGATATGCACATCTAAGCCTTTAGGTATACAAGCCACAGGACTGAAAAATATAAGACTTAGATTCGTACCCGTTTTCACAACATCAAACCCAGTTCTCACTTAATCTTTTGTTCCGCAATAATTCTAGCTAGAAAAAAATTAAAAGACGTCGTCGTTGGAATCTCCATTGAAATTTTATAATGGAATCCCGTCCATCTTGAGTATTTAAAAATTGAATATTCTCGTAATTACGTATTCTTTTCGATACAAACGCGGACATTTCCCTAATGGTGTCCCTTTGTTTTATCCGTCGACATTAACGCCGAAAGGTTATGAGACAAGTCCAAACCCCCCTCCCCATACCCCCCACCGAATGGGCCCCTCCGTGAATAACGTCTTTCACGTCACGTCAAATGTAATATCTATTGTTTAGATACGAATTTTATCTGAGCGCGTCGTGTTCGATAAAATTTAACGTTTATTTGAGCGTTTGTAACTGAAGCGCGCCGGGTGTGGGGCAGCCCGGGGCTGTCAGCTTCGCCCTACAATATTCATTATTGACAATTTGAATGGAAGAGAAAAATGTCAGACCCGTGTTGTAGGTAATGTAAATATTTGATCAAAATAGAGCGCCAACCCTACCCCGCTGCGCAGATGCGAGATATTTGACAGTTTTAAATTTACTATGTGAAATAGGGGCTTTCGGGGGCCGCGTATATTAATATATTATCCCGCAGATAATACGCACATAAACCTGCCAGTGGTTTCAGAAAATAATCTGCGCGGCCAGGCCTTAATTTGCAATTTTTCTGCGGGAGTTTTAAATTTAAATTGACTTTTAAAAATGTGGTCCTTCTCTCCGGAGTTTTGTATAAGCATTATATGGGGATTCATTTTAGTGCCGCACACATCTTTGATTACTAAAATAATGACGAAAAAATATCAAGTAACCACCGAAATTGTTCAGCTAAACACACAACCCTTTCAAAACGGCACGCAATCAGCTGAAACGGTGTTCTTCAAGTAAATAACGTTAGGTAACCGCGCCCTACCGTAAATGTCGCTATAACCAGCACTTGTTGCGGTAGCCTGATTTATGAAGCAATGTTCAGCTTGATGGCAAATTATATTACAAATTAAAATTAATTGAAATCTTAAAATATTAGTAGGCAGTTTAACACACCTGCCCCGGTAGAAGAAATCCCTCTTTGAAATCGTTAAGTTTAATTAACGTCCACTGAAGAATATAAGGAGGCTTCTATATAGATCTACTAATAAACAGCTTGAATTCTTCCTTTCTCTTGGGTTTCTTGCAGATACCTTGACAGATAAAAGATAAGCCAATCCGTGACTTAGTTTACTTGCGAGATTAACTGACCAAGTAACGCTGGACGTACCACCACTTGTGATGAATCTTTTAATGCATTCTTAGGTTTAAATTTCAATTATCAAATAAGCTTGGCAGTCTGATCGCATTGTTCGTGTAGTTCATTCAGAACATATAACCATACTAACATGTAACCAAGGGTTAATAGCTCAATGCACTTGCGGGTGAGGAATCATTGAATACCATAATTCCAAAAAATATATTGTTTCTATGTGACTTTTTATTTGTCTCTAGTTTGTTTAAGTTAGTGAAATATGGGATATTTTCTTTTACAACCGCAAAAATGTCTTTGTTTTTCACTATATTTTAATTCATATGTAATCAATTGATAACATCAATATTATTCATGTGATACACATCCCAAATACGGAACCATTTATATGGTGTGGTGGTTGCCCATCGAGATTTAAACTTTTATCAATATTTTGTTAATTTATGGCTTTTAACTTAAGCTGAATTACATTTTTTTAAATGCATAACCTTTTTAGGGCCCTTGCAACAACAATTATTCCAGGAAGCGCAGATAAAGCACAATTAACGTTTAGCAAATTTCGCCCGAATTTTACCGGGTCAAAATTGTGCTGAAAAATTGATTTAGCAGTTATTTATTTTTTGCTGTTGTTAAGGTAAAAATTAATTCGTCTATTTTCGGCATAAGGCGATTTCATCATCTGCCTAGCCTTATCCCAACTATGTTGAGGTCGCACAATCTAACCTGATGCAGCTGAATTAATACCATTATTACATGGAACGACTCCCGGTCTGACCTCCACAACCCAGTGACTGGGCTACACGATACCCCTTGAGGAAATGTACATATTTCGTCTAATTCGATATGAGTGAAACCAACACTATGGTACTAACACTATTGTATTCCAATAGGAATAGAATAGTTTTAAACTTAACAAATTATGCAAGCCCGCACGTGTTCTAACAACATAGTTACCACACTAATAAGGCTCTTATTAAGGCTACTTTTCAAGCAATAACTTAAAACTAACATAGTTCAAGCTTACCCACTTTCAGTAAATTCTTATTTCTTAGAAAATAGTAACTATATTGCACTAACTCACTATTCCACAGCCGTGCATCGATACTGGAAGCTAAACCTGAATTCACTTACCCTCTAGGTGCTTTAGAAGTTTGGACTTTACCTCCTAAGTTTTATTTATCTTTTCAATGGCATGTCGTGAAAACTTAGCTTTAATGGTTTGAAATTTGGTCCTTGTGTACGCAGAAAAATGCTGGTAACATTGTATTACTCAACTCAACTCTTTTGATTTCTGGTACAAACAACTACACTTCAGGTGAATTGAATACTTATGCTTTGTGATGCAAAGAAGTGGGATAATATCTTTCATGTAGACGTGGCTGACTTACAAAGTCTTATTTTGCTGCTGAATTTAATATTTTCTATTATAAAAGCGTCTAAAAGAATTCTGTCTTTCGTTGTTCTATGTTCAGATTATATAACGCCGAACACAACAAAACATTCTATTTCAGTATTCAATACTATTGACATTTTTCTACATTGAATTTTCATAATAGAAGAGTTTCTAAGTAAGCATTGCATGAATGCACGTTTCTACCCGTTACTCGGCCGTGACATCGAGTTCTTAACATCTATTTACGGGCACGGTTTGGACCGCACAATGTTTGCTGTCTACTTTTGGCCGTTTCCTTTTGAAATGCAATAGAATGCTTGCATTTGAAAATGATCCTTTGTCCTTTGTTTCTGTATGGAAATACAATGGAGTACTTTCGAAAGTCATCTAGTACTTAGGAATACATTTTTATGTTATCACGTTGAGCGCCAAATGACCGACAAACAATACATTTTCTATTGTGTCTCGTTGTTTAGCAGTTAAGGTGTTAAAGAAAATCGACATAACTACTTCTTTAATACTACATGACATAACATTACGCCTGTATTACCCGAAGGGATAGGCGGAGGTGTGTACCTATACATAGTACACCCACATTTCTACTGTAATGTTTAACTCCCATAAAGTAGCCTTTCGCCACCATTCACAAACACACCATTAACCATTCACAAATACAGACTCCGGGCTGTTCCTTAGTAATTTCAGATGAAGAAAGCGTATAACGCTTCGTCCGACTCGGGAATAAAACCCAGAACCTCAAGCATAGCGGCAGCAGTTGCGACGACTAGACCTAAGTCTAAATTAATGCATAAATACAAAAACTGACGACTTTTTCCTATGGGGAATGGCATACTCTACAGAACGCCACTAGCTACCATTCCTACATTCTTTTGCTTCGTTAACGTACATACGTCTTATCACGCACGCTTGGTTGGGAATAAAACGCACCTGGTCTTTCTGAAAAAGAATCTAGAAAATCCATATTTTTTATTTTATATGTAATAAAAATTTGTTCGAAGTTTCCATTTGCTCGTTTCTTACTGTGACATCGGCTTCTTGCTCGTAACATCTACTTACTGGTCACTTTGCACCGCACCCAGCTTCCCGTCTGCTACTGACCGTTCCACTTCAGCTTAATGTCTTTTGAAATACAGAGGACTGGAGCATTACAGGCTTTCCTACGGAATATTTGGTGGCATATTGCTGAATTTCAACTGAAGGAATTTGTTTCGTGATTGGTCTTGGTAGTTTGGTTTTTTGAAAGTTCAACTTATTATGTGTCAGTAAGTTACATTCATGAGACATGAGAAAACTTTGTACTATATTTAAGCATAACTTTTGAGCACACGGAGCAGTCTGACATTTGGCATAGTTAACGTTTAAGTGGAGAAGGAGTGAAAAAAACTAAAACTTTCCAATTTAAATCTGGGCGATCACTAGGAGTTGATTGTTTCATTAATGTTTTTTAAGAACGTTTGGTCTTTGTGTCCGCCATACTGATATTACCAAATATAAAATACATAGTACATACTATATGTGTTCTTTCTACGAGCATTATCGCACAAAAATCAACACATAACAAATAAAAAGCAACATTAAACAAACTTCATGTTAAATTTTAACGACTGTCATAATAATTCACGTTCACACCATTACAAAATGAAAACTAAATTCGTGCAAATATAATGCCGAGTGCTTTTTGTGAGAGAACGTATTACAGCTCTGATACCGTAATTCAGTCCGTCAGGTGCAGATGCTGCCAACGACTCCAAGCGATTAACCCATTTGAGGGCACGAACCACCAACCAGCCAGTTGAGAAAGACCTTTCAATATCCTCACAAGCATCCTTCACCACCCTTACGACGATATGGGTGTGGGAGGCGGGGAAGGTCAACCTAAGATGGTGTTTCATCGCGCAGAAATGGAATGTTTGTGCCCATACTTGAATATTATTGATATTGCACTTAAATATTCGAATGTCAAAATCCCTTGGGTGTTTACTGTGACTCTGTAATAGATTGCAATATTTATACGCAGTGAGCAAAATGCCATTTATTTAAACACTATTGTGTGTATTTGTACGTAATGCAAACACATGAATTCTTATGGGCTTTTCGTTAATCATTTCATTCATACTTCTAGTTAATAAAAAAACTTAAAAAAAAAACAAAAATAATATATATATTATTTAAATGTTTAATAAAACAGGCATGTGAATAAAACTTTTCATTTAAATGTTTGTCACAGATCGCTTGGCAATTCTATTTCTGATATTGTTCCTACCTGGAAATGTTTGCTACCGTTTTACAGAAGTATTATCTTATATTACACTGACTACTCCTTTGATAAGGACCTTATTAGTAAAGACTATTGGGTAATCACGATTAATTAAGAAAAGAAGACCTTTGCCCAACGTAGCGAGCTTTCAACTCTTTTCGAGTTGAAGTCATAATACAAGCAGAATCGAAAAAATGACTACCTATTACTTTTTGAAACAAACAAATAAATTGTATGTTAATATTTGTTAAGAAATCTAGCAACATTTGTTCTACCTGTCACCATGTACGCTAACGTATCACATCGACAATAGTGGAGGGGGTAAATAAGACAGCATTTTATCATTTTATTCGCTTAGTTGGGCGCGTTCGGACGTCTCGACCCGCGTCACGAAGGGTAAGCCAGTTGACAAGCTCTACCAATATGTTGGAAGGATAACGCAGGATCTAATATACACCTAATTTAATTAGATACGTCCTGAGTAATAAAATAGTTTTGGATGTTGATAAATGCGGGTTGGCAGTCCTGAAATCTTTGATATGGGGTTTGTTTGGCAATCAAGTCCCATGGTTAGGTATTGTATTGTTGTATTGTTATACGGGCCGATTTCCGCAACTCCACGACGTAGCGCGTATTTTGCGTAAAGGGTGGGACAGTACCTTATTCGATCCACCCCAGTTCCCCGAGAAAGGCCAGCAGCGCCCTGACGTTACTGGCGATCTCTCGGAGAGTAACCGGGTTACCGAAGTATTTAGCCCTGTATGCAATAACCTCTGGACAGTGGAGAAGCACGTGGTCCGCCGTCTCGTCCACCTCCATGCAAGCTCTGCACAGTGGGCTATCTGTAACTCCTATAGTAAATAGGTGCTTGTTAAATGACCCATGACCTGTGACAGCGGCTGTGACTGTGCGCAGCTGCTGCTTAGTCAGTTGTAGGGCCTGTTTTGTAAAGCGGCCGTCAATTGCAGGGAGTACCTCCCTGGACAGCCTGCAGTCTGTATGGTCTGACCAAATTTTGTTGTGTTGAACCCTAGTGCGTATCCTTACCAGAGTGCGTATATACCTAAAGGGGAGTGGTACAATGGGTTCCGGTCCCATTACTGCCATGCTAGATCCCCTTCTTGCGAGTTCGTCTGCAGCATCATTGCCACGAGAACCGCTGTGTCCTTTGATCCATTGAATGGTTATGTTGTTTAGAATACCCACCTGATTTAAGCGGTGATGACATTCGTATATAAGCCCAGAGTTGGTTGTGTAGCATTTTAGTGCTTGCAGGACCGACATGCTGTCCGATAAAATACGGACAGTGTGGTCCTGAACCTGTCTGGCTGCGATAGCTGAGGCTGCTAGGGATATACCCATACACTCTGCTTGGAACACCGTATTGTGGGCCCCTAGAGGTGTGGCTATATGTATATTGAGGTCCTCCGAAAAGATGCCAGCGCCAGAGCCGGTACCTGTCTTGGATCTGTCTGTGAAAATACGCAACTCTGCTGGACGTTGTCCCTCGTACCGGTGATCCTCATGGAGTTGGATTTTGTATCTTTTATCGAAGATAAATTGCTTGGGAATCCGGTCATTTATGGCTTTAGTCAAGGGGAACTCCTTGTAGAGTCCCTCAAGTAACGCGGAGTGTTGTGTTTCTCTTTTACTCCAGAGATTTAGTGTTTTTAGGCGTACCGCCGCCATCGTCGCTTCCTGTTGTATAAACAGGTGGAGGGGCGGGATTTCCAGCATTGCTTCAAGAGCTGCGGTAGGAGTAGTCCTCATACAGCCCGTGATTGCCATGCAAGCTAGCCTCTGCATGCGTTGAAGTTTGCTTGAGGCTGTAGTTAGTTTGGTGCGGGGCCACCAGACCACGGCACTGTATGCGATCATTGGTCGGATAACAGTGTTGTATAGCCAAAGTATGATTTTGGGTGATAGGCCCCACTTCTTGCCTATCATTTTCCTGCACTGCCAAAAGGTGATACAGGCCCTGTTTAGTTTGTTGTCTAGATGATTACTCCAGTTTAGCTTACTATCAAGGATGACCCCAAGATACTTGACCTCGTTCGCTAGTTGGAGTTCTGTGTTGAATAGTTTTGGTAGGCTAAAGTGGCCTAGTGTTCTTTTCTTGGTGAACATGACTACTTCGGTTTTAGTGGGGTTCACCGAAAGGTCAAATTCCCTACACCATCGTTCAACGATGCGTAGTGCCTGTTGAGTGAGGTTGCAGATCGTCCCTGTCACCTTCCCTGACACAAGGATTGCGAGGTCGTCCGCATAACCTATCGTGTAGTAGTGGTTGTCATTTAGAATTTTGATGAGGTCATTTATTACCAGGTTCCAGAGGAGGGGAGATAAAACGCCTCCTTGGGGGCAACCCCTGGCTATCAAGGCCATGTTCTGGTCCTCTTCCAGACGAACCACTCGTTTGCTTAACATGTTAGTAATCCAATCTGTTAATACCTGATCCACGCCATGTTTGGAGAGGGCGGTACTAATACTGGAGAAGTTTGTTTTATCGAAGGCGCCTTCGATGTCTATAAATGTGCCTAGGCAGGTAGCCTTTTGGTGAATAGCTTCTTCAATCCGGCTGATCACCAGATGAAGAGCTGACTCCGTCGACTTACCTGAGCAGTATGCATGTTGGTTACCATGTAGTGGTATGTTTTTAAGAGCGCCGTCTCTTAGCTCCCTATCGCATAGTCTCTCCAAGGTTTTTTGGAGAAACGATGTCAGGCTGATAGGTCGGTAGGATTTAGCGTTTGTGTAGTCACTCTTGCCTGGCTTAGGAATGAATATAACCTTCACCTCCCTCCAACCTTTCGGGATGTGTCTGTAGGCCAGGCATGCCCGCAACAGAGGCACTAATCTTACGGCAACCGAGGTACCACCCCACTGCAGTAGGGCGGGGAAAACACCATGGTTAGGTAAAGCCTGTTTCCATTTTTGATAGAGCATGGATTATGAGAACTTATATTAAGAAATAAAGAATTCCATAAAATAGAATTCTTTGTTTTAAAATTTGTGTGATGTAAATTATAATTATAAACAAAGAGAGTAATAGGTTTAGAATAGGGCTTTCTATTTCTCCTATATACTTTGTCAAACAAGTAAATATGCTTGTAAATATGGCTTATAAACCACGACTAGTTTATTTTTCCAACGAAAAATAAGTAGGTTGAGCTAAAAGCATGTAATTTAACTTTCCTAGACATTAATTTTGATAAAATGTGTAACATTCGGGAATATTCAGGCGGGAGTTTTGCAGGCGAGTCCCTTGTCAAATCGCACTCGCCGAGCTCAACCGACCGAATTTAATTTAAACGCTACACCCACTACACCATTGCACTGCCTTTACAGGGTAAATACTTACGAAGTTGATTTTATACAGGACTACCCACAGAATTTTTGTGACACTTTTCTGTTTTATAGATTCCTCCGAGAAAGGATAAAGTGTAATGAGGAAAGGAAAGTGTGGTCGATATTGTTTATGTTATATAATGTCATCCTCATCATTATTATTTCAACCAAACGACGTCTAATGGTGGATATAAGCCAACCCAAAAGCTTTTTACTTCATCCACCAGATCTTCCTCCGATCTTCACCAGATCGTCGTCATCTTGTGGGGGGCCAACCCACGCTCAAATCTATGTTATGTAGTGTAGGTCAATTCAATCTTTAACTAATTTAATTCGATCCTTGTTACAGAATACCAAAGAGGTCAAACTTGGGGGAAGTGACCTTCAATTTAAATTCGATACAACCGAGTTCGCTCATTCGATTAACACGAGCAACTTAGTTTTAAACTCAGTTTTAAAGTTCGATAGAAACTGGGGAAACTAGCTATGATTTATTGTGTACAGTTTTCGCAGTAGTTACTCAGATTTATAGTTACAAATTGGTCTATCAAGACGGTTAAGTTACTTCCGCACGCAGGGGCCAATTTTACGGTCCGGGATCCTTCTCCGTAACTTAACTAAGTAAACGTAGTTAAACTAAATATTGTTGATCATAATAGTTTTGATATATTTGAGTTAGCTTGAAGATTTCGATTAATTCTGCGATTGTAATTGCTCGTTAGTTAAGCTTCTGCTTTTGGTCCTATTGTTCGTGTTTCGAAACCTTTCACTTGTTTTGGGGTAAATGCACGATTTTTTTAAGCCGATACTTAAGTGGTGGTAGTTATAAAATTGTAATGATCCAGTGGTAAAGGCATTGCCTTGCCTCGTGAGGTCAATATCGGACAAGTGACCAACGTGACATTTTCCATTCATGATTCTAAATATAACTTAGACATTGGTGAAGGAAAACATCGTAAGGAAATTTGGACTTATAAAAAATTTAAAATCTGAAATAGCCATACGGCCTTGAGCAAGCGTGTTAATTAAAGCTCGTTCCTTCTCTGCATGAGAGGAGGTCCTATAGTGAAAGAGTAAGACACTGGTAATTTTTGTAAGTACATACAAACGAGTAAACGATACAAGGAAAGTCTGATAATAATTGGGTGATTTTCAACCCAGATTTTTTTACATTCATATTGGATAAATAAGTGAAAATAAAATTTGCATCGAAAGTATTTACCTCTTGAGTAACGATTATGAGAACAAAGTTTGGTAATCTCACGGCCGCCAGAGCCGATTTGAAAAATTCTTGACATGATTGATAGCTCTCAAACTTTTGGTACAAATATCCCATCAAAGCCAACCGGATGAGATCGCAGAAACGTGCTCGATAAAGAAATCCACAATAACATTCTTGTAGTTAAAGGAAATTGAGGGAAACTCTTTGTTAGCTTCCAAGGTTTATTTCACAATGTTCTTTTTACACGTGTTTGTCAAGTCTTTGGGCTGAATTCCAGAACGATCCTTAGAGTCGATCTCAAATTTTGAGTTCGGATAGTTTGTTTGAAACCGTAACTAGCACTCCCGTATTTTTGTCGAGATTTCTGCGTGATCGTCATTATAGTAATGATATATATGAAGAGTCTCTCTAATCAATTTCGGATTTGTTCATTAAGTTTTGGATTATATCCCTGATTATAAACCACATTGCAACTCATTAATGATTTCCTTAATAAAATTTAAATTTGCTTAACATTAATCACACGTACATTGAACACTAACTGCGCCCTGCTACCTTGCTTACAAATTTCATACGTTTCAGCGGGAAAGTGTAGCAAACATACACACACCCATACCGACAAACTTTCGCGTTTATACATTTTTGCGATAGTTTAATTAAACCGCGTCAAATCCACAAGCCCGCGTCCCCCCTCAGACATATGTAGTTAACTTATTTATACCGGCACGCAGTAACGTTATCGAATCAACGAGTTAGCAGTTTTGATCCAGGTATAACAATGTTAGTCCCAGGTGCGAGGTAAAATTAAACGCCATCCTAAAAAGGTTTTGTAAGCAAAATAAAATTGGCCGAGGTAAAGGGTCGGGAGGGATGGCCCACAATGATTACTCTAAGGTTACCCGAACGTTACCGCGCCCCCAACCTTGAATACTGATCAGAACTCAGCAATGCTGATTGATTCCAATTTTTTCCGTGTAACAGATTTCGGAAATCTATTTTATGCTTTTGGTGGGATCCCAATTGTGGCAGACGGGAGGTCGATTGAATTTTATATTATTGCCTTGTTAATTCTTTGGTATTCTGTACTCAAGGCGTGGTTTTGTTTGATAAAGACGATGTGTTCCACGAATTGTTTTCGTTTCTTGTTAGTAACCGTTACGTAATTCAATTGTTGGTATATTTACGGAAAATGAAAGAGTATCTCTGTCCTATAAGGTCTCCTATATGTTTTTGGGTCATACCTTATTATATAGGACGTGACGAGAGTTTTAGTAGAAAAGTCACATCTCAAACTAAATTAATGGTAGGTGTATCCGTATTTTTGTGCCAGAACTATGATGTACATTGATGGTAATAGTAGGTTGAGCAATTTTCAAACACTTTCGACTTGCTCATCGCGACAAAATATTAACTTTTAATACAGGTAATCAAAAACCCCGAAAACAAGGTTTTTAAAGTATTAGTGTCCATAAAATCTAAATCAAAATTCATTCATTCAAATTTGGTTGAATTTCAGCATATTTTGAACATCAAAATTACATAATTCAATTTAATCTATTGAAACATATATAGTCTATAGAAACTTTGACGCATTATGTCACTAGCATGATGACTAATGACATAAAGCATTTTTGAGACTTTTTCGTTCGTCTGGCTTTATTTTATAAAACGTCAAAACAACTGTCAATTTATGACGTCCCATTAAATTATCTGTTAGAATACCGTTTAGGTACCCACCTCAATTTTCACATAAACTTTAAAACGTTGAACGCCAAATGAACGACAAACAATACATTTTCTATTGTCTCGATTTTTGGCAGTTAAGTTGTTTAAACATACTATTCAGTCGTATAGATAAAAAAGCGTAGATTGAAAAAAATGCAACCAAGTATAGATCTTAAGGTGCTCGACCTAAACATTCTTTGACTGCACAGCGGTATTCGACGTAAGACGTCAAACTAAATGTTTTCCCAAAGAAAATGAAACTTCCTTTGAGCTCACCACTAACTTAATCAAAAGAATAAAACAGAAGACAGTTCCCAGCCTTTGGCAAAACAATATCGGTTTGCTGCTTATTATTTTTCAGTTGCGTGAAGTTTGGTGATTACATTATTGAGTATTCTTCTCCAAGCTCGGTTTTTCTTCATTCTTCTTGTTTTTTGTTACTTTTAGTTTCTTGTACTTTTATCCGTGTTCAACTTATTTTCCATTTTGTACGCGAATGACGGGCAATAAGAGATTGATAAGCGAGGGAGTCAGAAGAAATACTTATTTTGATATAAATAATAGCGGCAGTGGGTATATACTAGTCTAACCAAGTGTATGATTATTTTAAACTTAGCCAGTTTTCACGGTTTACCCTTCGTTGTGTTGCGTACTGTAATTGCTACAAGTTCTCTCTCTCTCTTTCTTTCTTCTTCTCTCACAGACAACCTATTATAATAATATATTATATTTACCCATATTCTTGCAGCGACAAGTTCAAAGTTTACAATATACGGGTACCACAAGTACCTAGTTATATGCGTCTTAGCCAACTTTGAAACTTGCTCACTATGATAAGCCGTTGCTGCACACTGGATTTATTTACGGGGAACTTGATAAATCTCGAAAATGTGAGCTTCTAAGTGTTTCCCAAGTTCCATTTTCTGCTATGTGGGATATTTTTAGATCAGGTAATTTTAACATTGTTTTTCGTGACTTGAAAACTGGTTTCTAACGTTATCAGGGAACAAAAGTAGCCTCAAATCTAATAGACATCTAACACGGACTGTAGGCATGGACGCGTAGCGCGAAGCCGCGTAACCAATAAGATAGCGTAGGCTATTTGTATCGGCTACGACGTAGCATAAATTCCTTCATTTTCCCCTGAGTACGTCGTAGCAAAGGAATGCTAATGAGTTGACTAAAGGAAACTTCAGATCTTTTCCACTCATAAAACTCCCAAATAATTACAATCATAACGAACTTGTAATACAAAACAATCCTGCAATTAATGTCTAACATAATGAGTTAGATAAGGCGGTGGTACCCCGGGGTATTGTGCACAGTGTATACAATTCATGTTAATGTAATGTTATTGTACTCACACTCGCCTCTGTAATATCAGACGTGTACAGAATATTCAGTGTGTACTCGTTAACGAGCATTAAGGGCATTAAGGAGTTACACTTTTAGTTTTAAGTAGGTCAAGTGTTTGGATGTACTAAGTTAATCTTTTGTGTAAATCTGGTATGACAATTAAGCTTTTGGGTTAAATTTATAAGACATTTTTCTTACACTGCTTAAAATTAACACTACGTACTCGTATGACCTATATGCCACTCTTTAAATTTAATTCCAAGAATGGAAACCATAGTTGAATCACCGCCTCATTGTTCTTGAAACTCGTCTATATTCTGAGGTTATGTGGTTCTGAGTTGCGCTATATAATTACTGATAAATTATGCACAAACTGGACAAGTCCACTCAAATTTGGATGACTAATAGATTCAAATTTGAATGACTCCTACTTCATAATACCATCTCTTACTACACGGTCCTTGTATAATACATCTGACCAAGATTGTATCTGGATTTGAGAAGACCCTGTGACGACGAGGTTGTATCTGTGTAACTCATCTAGTTTTGAAATAGTTTTTTTTTTGCTCGACGTGTAAAATGTTTGTTAAACCTATTTCCAGAAATAAAAACTTGCATTATATTTTTCATTAAAATGCCGTCCCACAAATCCAAACAAATACCCAGATATTTTTTTAAGCAAATGCAAATGAACATCTTCTAGTACATTATTTTTGGAGGAAAAGACTTCAATTTCAATCCATTGTATCAACCTAGAGCTTACAGGCTAAAGCAAAGCCTCTTCGTTTTCCCAAGCCCGCATCTAAACGAATTTTCCTCAACCATTCACGAAGCAAAGGCCGAAGGCTCCCGATTCGTCACGAACTGCTCATTCCCAACAACTTTGTGTGTTATCCTAAAGAAAACATTAGGTTCACGTCTTGTCTTAAGACTTTTTCTACTCTATGGTAATGGTTTTCAACACTCAAAGCTTTGAAAAACATACATAATAGAAGTTTACTTTATTTTATTTATTTATTAATAGCTTTCGTAGTTAACGCTTGATGTGTAAAATAAATATCTTACTCGTAGATTAGGCCGCCCACTGTAACAGCCTATTTAGTTCTCAAAGTTCTTATTTTTAAGGATTGATCGTGCCCAATAAAGATTATTTTATTCCATCTTATTCTTAGTAAAAATACTAGTCATTAAAACGTACGTAAGTAGATACACTTAACCAACAATTAGAATACAAATTACAAATCTTAGGTGTGAAGTGGAACATTCGGAATGTAATTTGTTTCGTGTTACACGAATTAAAAGAAATAAAGAGACCCGGATCCGTGTCTATAAATAAAGCTTTTGAATTGTGTCGTAATTTTCGCTTTAGCTTGGGACCACCCAACCTATATTTGAATTCTTTACTCGCTCCAATTATATTCAACACACCTAGCGGAGTATACTATCCTTAAGTTGAATAATTGTTTGAGTTTCAAACTCGACACAAGTTGTGCAGAAGAGCATATGGGTAGTTCGATGTTTGTTTTTCCTAAACATTTACGCAACATGCTTCAGTAATAAGTTATTATGAAGACGTACACATATTTGAATAACAAAGGCGTCACCAGACATAATTTTGATTTTCGAACACAAACTCCTGTCACGTTTTCCCGCCTAAAGTGGTGGCAACCGCCATCTTGGAACGTGACGTTGACGGTTGACGAGCGCGCGTTGACGCTTCTCTATTTAAATATCGCGCCTCTTTTATTCGCCAGCTATTTTGTTTTAACAAATAGGGGATCTAATTTATCGTGTGGATCCTTTGTTGGCTGGTATAATGTGCCAGCGTTTGCTTTGTTTCAAACTAGGTGGGATATCAGCAGTTAACGCAAGGGTTTAAATGGTTCTCTCGCACGATTTATTTAATTAACCTGGCTGATTTTAATGCGCGGGGCGTAGGTAAGATTTTTTTATTTGATGATTTAACTTGATGTATAGAGCAACACTGAATTCAATTTTGTAGATAGTGTTGAGCATATATTTAAGTATTTAATAATGTTGTTTATTAACTTGACCTGGATTGTTACATAAAATGTAGGTCAAACTTTTTATAAATATCTCATTTAAAATCCAGTCACACAAAGTCACAAACAAGGCAACGATAAATCGAAAAAGCCGTTCTTTATCCGAGCTTTTTGTCTTGTCTACCAGTCAGTTACAATCGAACGCAGGAAAAGTAACCGGATATCCTTTTCAAGTCACGTATGAGCCAGCTACGTAGATAACAGTGAGAGCGATACACCTTGATATAAAACACGAATAATTCTCACTTCATGGTATCAGGTAGCTTATATTAAATTCATCCGACATCTGTTCCTGACACTCTCTCAAACACCGGTCGGGAGGCAACTCGCAGCGCTTGCAAAATTAGTTGCTTTTAGTTCTGAGGTACCTACGTACCTACTACCTTGGTCTCGAGAACCCAAAAACAAAGGATCGTTAACGCAAATTACGCTCAGAAATTTAACGAGGACGTACGTAATTATTCTGATGTAATTCAGAGAACATTCATTAAGTTGTCATAATTACTAAGGTAGTTACTACCCCTTACGTATTCTAAGGAATTAATTATATTTATGTACTTCTCAAGTTTTCGTTTCAATGTTTATGTAGACTATTATGGCCTTATTTCTTATTAAAACATAAAATAATAATGAGAACATTTGAGCTCTTTAGTTGAAATGGAGAAAGAGTTTGGAATAATTAAGAAACTTGGTACAAAAACTGCGGTAAAATATGGCATGTTACCGCGGAGTCCACAGACCTCATTATTCCGCGATTTATACCGAGCCCTCCAGAAAGCGAACTAGGGACCCGCACTTGACCTGTTTTTTTTATAAACAATATACAATACCGTATTCTGTCCTGTAGAAAAGGGTAAAGGATAATAAATTCCTTCTAGCAAAGGCAGTTGATTTACGAGAACTCACAATATTCAGATTATTTGGGTGCTTGTGGCATTATTTATGAGCTAATTTGCATTAAAACAAGTTTTTATTCTGAGATATATTTTGAGGGCACTTTTTGTGCCTTCGCAGCGAATGTTAATGAGTAATTGACAGTGTTACAGTGACAGCCCATCGTTCAAGTTTCCCCCACCAAAAACACTGCTGAAAATTGCTGATAACCATAAAACTGTATCAGCATTTTTAAAACCCATACTATAAGCATTACGTCAGCCAGTGTTTTACATAAAATATTCTATCGTTCAAATACAAAAGTGCTAACATTTCATAAAAAAGAGGAAACACAGCATGCATATTGTATGAAAAAATTGTAAGTACCTACACAAGTATGGGTGCTGTTGCAGTGCTATGTATTCCCCATTGTTCTCGCGTTTGGAAGTGCGACTGCTGAGCGTGGGGTTCTGTGTTCGATTCCCAGGTCGGCCAAAGTTATATTGGCTTTTTCTATTAGGAATTTGTTAGTGATAGCCTGGAGTGATATTGGAGGTGTGAAACCTTCGTGGAAAAAGATATTAAGGCGTTGGTCCTGCGCCTGTTGTCTCTCCAGTCGTGCTGGATTGCCGTCCCATCCGACTTTAGGATAAGGTAAGAGAGAGCACACTTGGATGTCCTCCGCCATGGGGCGGGCAAAGGGGTCTGTCAGACTCTTACTGACTAAAAACCACCCCGGTGTTCCCTTCCTACACATGAACCGGGGATCATGGGAACTGGTGCGACTTCCACGGTCCCCGGCTAGTGCCGACCCGCATTCGCGGGCCACTTCAGATCTGGGGGGGGAGTGAGGTGTCTGACTCCCAACAGACATACTTATGCAATATATTATATCCTGCGGCGTTGACTAGTCCCCACTGAGATTAGCCACAATGAACAAAAATCAGCTAAAACAACTTCATTCACAGGGTGGAACCGATATCGATGCATTATCTGATACCATGAGGTCAGTACTTTATTCTGGATCGTTTTTTTTTTTAATTTCTACATTTTGAATGTTTTCTTTGAATTTAATTTTAGTTCATTTTGTTTAATTTTGACGGCACGGTTGTCGCAGTGGCTGTGCTGCGACTCGTGTCGTGGGTTCGATTCCCGCACGGAACAAATATTTGCATGGCCTACAGGTATTTGTTCCGGGTCTGGCTGTTAGTGTGTGACTTTAAATGTTTGTAAACGCACTCACAACACAGGAGAAATTCCTAGTGTGGGGCAATGTATAAAAAAAACACTAAAATGTCATGATTTCTAGCTAACGTAATGAGAACTTGGTAAGTAAAATTTCATTGGATTAGATAGTCATGAAAATATCCTCGTGATTTTTTACTGTTTTAAGTAAAAAACACATCAGAAAAACTAAACTTAAACTTGAGGAAAAAGCCGACGGAAAATTTCAACACTGCTTGATCCAGATTCGTGTTCTGAACCAATCAGTTACCGCGTACATGTCCCTACCAACCTTTATGTATGCTGACCTACACAACCCAGTTATTGGGCAACACGATACCCCTTAGTTAGATTAGCAGTCAGACTTCCGGGCTTCTGACTTCCCGTTACGACAGAAAACGATTTACAAATTCCAGCCGGGACCCACGGCTTTACATGCTTTCTGAGGCACGGAGGAGTCTTGATATGTTACGAACGATCACCCATCAACAGACTGACCTTTGATCAACCCGTGCGGCTGTTTTGATTGAGCCATAAGCTCTTCTAAAAATATGCTTATTAAAATACAATTCTCTTTTACTATAACCATTCTCCAGCAACCCAAAAGTAACGGAACTCTTAACAAAAAGTGCCTTTAGTAATTAATAACGCGTTCCCTTTTAGTGGGCAATATAACAGGGATTTCCAACCCTTACTTCGATTACAGCCATTCGTCGTAATCGTCGATCGTCACGATAGTTGTATATGTAAAGGACTCGGGAGGATAATTGGTTCGCATTAAGCCATCTTCCCGCCTGTCCCGGACATTGACTTACTGGAGGGCCGTGCCGACTCAGCGTTTTCCGCGCGTACGCTCCGAGTCATCATTTTTTTTTTATAACGACGCCTGTTTTTAACACTACGATCCTTGTTTAATAGCGGCCCTCGTATAAAAAACGGTTTTAGCTGAAAATTATGGGATTATTCGAACGATGTTTTTGGAGAGTTTTGGTCCTGAGATCCGCGTTATTGGTCCTTTGTGGAAGTTAATAGGCAGGAAGTCAAGTAGGCCGGAAATTTCCATTAAAGTATTCATTGTGTGATTTCTGATTTCAAGCACACGTGCCATTGTTCTTTTAGCCTAAAGGGGATGTCAATGAAGATATTCATAGTAACCTGTGATTGAAAGCTAAATAGATTTACTTAAGATTTTAATAATACTTTCATGATTCCATACAACCCTAAATCACTCTAAAACTCATTTTATTTCAAAAATATCTACCGGGCCTATGTATTTTCTGGAATATTACGTGTTTATGTTTATTATAACTTAAGGTTACGGAAGAAACAGCGGGGAATGCTTAGCTAAAATCCAGACGGTTACATTTTACGACCCTGTGTTTTACGAGGCGTATTTTTGGAACCTTTCTATATAACGTCTGTTTGTGAAACATTTCTCATGTTCTGTTAGTATTTCATTTTTTTGTGAGCTTATTTTGGTTTTTAACTCTCATATTGATGGATGGATCTATAAAATGTGTAAAAATAATTAATGTTATAATACTTATAGGGATAACTTTTGATGGAAGTTCGATACAAAGAATTAAATGATATGCTTATGTCAAAAAGTTGAGAATTACATATCATTTACATTTAATATCTTAATTATTTTAACCATAACTGTAGACTTATTTTTTTCTCCATAGGTTTACAAATTATTATTATTGCTAAAATAATTAATTTATAAACAAATTAAATAGAAAATAAATAGTCATGAAAATGAGATTAATCTCCAATCTAATGAGATAAATCCGCTAATGATTCATTAATATAATTGAACCAAGAAGCCTGATTATACAGTATAAAATGCAACAATATATACAATATACCAAATCGTACTTAATCATTTAACACTCGAATACCATCTTGTTTTAATTTATAATAAGTACATACAATATAAATATATAAGTATATATGATATTGTTAGAGTTAATAAAAATAAAGACCTACATTAAAGAGACTTTGAAAGTAATTCAAACTGAATTTAAAGAATAACAAACAGTTTTTTATGGTCATTCAACGTGGAAATATTATTTGACTTTTATAATTAAAATGGTAATTAGTAACATCCGAAGCAGGCAATCACTTAGGCCCAACTCGTCTGTTACGACCTCCTGCCTCCTATGAATGTCATGCCAATCACACTATAATGCAACCATAGTAGTAAAGACATCAACGCCGATTGACGTGCCGAAAGTCCACTCCATTAACTTTTGTGACACATTTCCGCATAATAACCTACGTAACCACACTTAGAAATCCTAATTCAACCATGAAATGCCAAGTAAATGGCAATTTTCCGCGACAACGACATCAAAAACGAAATAAAAACATTGAAAGTAGGGTTATCTTTAGGACCTACTTACTGAAACAAAACTTTTGAAACAAACAACATTATGTACTTACTTGCAAACAGGCGGAGGTAGCGTCAGGCCGCACATTGGAGACACGAAAAAATCGTCAACACCCAAAAACATTTATATACATCATGACACAAACGTAGTAAGTGTAGTAACCGAAGCACATGTAGAGGCGTGCCGTAAGTTCGCCGGTGCACGCGGCCGCACTCAATCAGCTGATCGCGTAGGACAGTTATTCAATCGGCAGTGGGCCAGCGAGGGGTTAAGTCCAAGCACGGTTGCCACACTACCTGAGTGAAGAACCTTTTCTCATTGACACTAGTACTGGAGGGTTGAATACGAGTCGGCGGCGGCATTTTCGAGCTCCAAGCGGGCGGCCCCGCCGCACTCGCCGCCACACTAATCAGTAATCGTTGCTGGAGGGAGGCTGCGTCGCTCTCGCCCTCGTCCCTCCCTCCCTCCACCTCGTACCTCGCCCCGCACTCACAACCCCCGCGCGTAGCCTACTACATCCGACCAGAATCGGAAGACGGGAAATTCGGTAAAATAAGGAAGTATCGGCCTTTTAATTTTTCGTGCTTTTCCTTTGAATATAAATCGGCACTTTTATGTAAATCACGCTTCGTTTAAAATACGTTTCTCAGTTTCCTTATTTTGTCACCTGTTCCGCTCATTAAGGGGAAATGGGATCGAAGTGTCAAGAAAAAATACGTGAAAATCAGTCAATGTTCCTTTCTATATTTTTATCACAGCTTCTGCCTCAATGCGGTACAAATAAATCAACACTGACAAGACTGCACTTTCTGCGCATTTCCCCATAACCGCCTACTCTATGACGACGGAGCCAAATTTTCAGGGGTGACACACTCCCATTAAATATTCATTCGTGGATTGTAAATTAGTGAATTCTCAGAGATAACAGGGCGCCTCGGGAGGCGATAAGGCCCGAATGAGACCGACACTTACCGTGGATTTAACCAGCCCTGGGTAGACCGCGATCACTCACGGTAGGCTGAGCATAGACCGATGCTGTTAATGATGATTAACTGATAAACTTTCACACAGTTTCGAGAGGTGGTTAAGTGGATAGAGATAGTAAACAGTATTTATAGCTTTGCTAAAAAAACGTATTGTTTTTTTTTTTAGAAACAATATTTATTCGATTATCAACTTGCTTAATAATATAATTTTGAAATACAGTTAGTTAGTGATCAAAAACTATATTGTTCATATCGAATTAAAGTTGCTTATAATAGTGTCATTGAAATTAACAAAGTTTAACGAAATATTGTGTTTAAACTGTCTGAGATAATTATCTTAAAACTAACTTTTTACTATGTCAATTTTAAAGTTATAAAGCCTATTTTGAATAAATGGTTTTTGGAACTTAGAAATAAGTCCAGTCTTTTCTCAACTATATTAAGGCAAGCTTCTGTCAGTAAAAGTTATATAAGCAAGACGTCTATCTTAAATAATTCCCCAAAAAACATGGTAAATATGAAAGTGGTCCTTTGAGTCGCGGCCCTGCTAAGTGCGCCTGCGCGATGACTCCACGTCAAGTGGCGATCTTAGCTCGCACATCTTTTAAAATGCACCGACTCGTCCACAGCCGCCGTACTCCTTCAATCTGAACATTCAAATTGAGCTTAACTTGACACCGATCGAAACCCTCAACCGAACGATATTCAACTTTATCACGAGTCATTAAAACCTATATTTACTTCCTTTCAATACGGTATCGGCCGAAGTCTGCGCTAAGTTTGGACGCTGACCCTGCATCGTTTACACGTTGCTTGTATACGGTTATAGTAAAGCACTATATAAGATGGCACTGAAATAGACTACGATTTTGCATCTTAAAATCCCATAATAAAGTCATCCCACCTTGATGGAAATTTAGTTGAAATTTACAGGACTGGCTAGAGGTGTGATTTATGAAAATGTACCTCTTAGTTCAAAGGGCTTACTATAGGACCAATTTACTGCCTGTTTATAGAAGGAAGAGGATAGGAACATTTGATTAATCAATAAATTCCAAGTAAATTAGGTTAGGTGACATTTTCCGGCTGATGCTCCGAGGAGTCTCCTTTAATCTTCGACAATGCCATTTTCTGTGAAAGTTTAGAGGTGTTTATACAGATTGGTCTTTAGTTATTTAGGATTATTTGGGACTTCTAAACACAGCCTTGATTTTTACTCGCTTTATTTTGAACCTTGCCTTAGCGCTTCTCATATAAATCGCAACCGATCGAATCAAACGTTACCTCCCTTTGGCACTATACATTGCCACAATTATACATACAAATAACAGAAAACCATTCATGATTACATTTGTCACAAAGCTCTAAAACCAAAGAGCCCTGCAGAAATTTATCCATTTACTAATGAACCGCTTCCACGCTCTCATAGCGACTGTCTGTCCAAAAATCATACGTAAAAAAACCTTTTGAGTCAGGTCACATCAAAATTTCAAGTCTGAAATTTGCCGGTGACGCGGCGGTGCATGCCGCCAGACGAGAGAGGGGAGCCGAGGTGTGCGGGAGGTCTATTGTTCTGTCACGGATGAGTGCAACCGGGTCGCGGTTGCCGAAGGACCATAGAAGGGTTCGGCTAAAATTACCGATGTGAATAAGTTATTCTGTTAAAATTTTATAGGACTGTTTTAGCTTTCGTGTTGATACGGCAGGTGCGGGTTTAAAAAGTTTTTAGTAAAAGGGTTTGCGTTAATTTTTGAGTTTTTGAATGATTACTAGTGGTATGTGTATTTGGTAGCCCAAATTAATACATGCCTAAGTAACAGCCAAGAAAAACAATTTATCTCCAAAACAACAATATAAAATTCTATACAAATACGCATTGGTACTCGTATATAAGAAAATTGATCGTGAATAACCCTCAACGTTATCACCGATTCATTTGTCTTGCTACACTATTACTTCCAATTAAAACTAGGCACCTATCGATAGCTTGCTCCGAACCTCGGTAAAAACAAAAAACAACGTAGTGTATTCGAGAGTAAAATCAAGATGTACTGTGAATGATTACCGAGTGACCTGAATGAAATCATTAGTAATCGTTAGACGGTAAACTTTGTTCTCCCAACGTCTAACTCGACAAAACTCATCAATCAACGTGCTATGCCGAACGAACTGAAAGTAGGCATCGACGTGGCGGAACCCGCAACTGCTGCTTGTTTTGGGTTATAGTGCTATATTTGAGCAATTCATACAACTCAATTTCATTACTTGACTACTGGAGTTTTTAGGTACTTCGAACGTATAATAAATAATCCCCATTTAGATACGCTACTCGATTTGCTTAGAGCAATAAAAAACGTATTCGAAGCAACAAAAAAAAAATGCCACCCAAAATCAGCCATTTTGGTCTTTGTTGTATGTATAAACTTTGGTTGTGTGTATCCGTACAGCCGTTTTCATACGAGGTTATCAAGAATATCACAAAAACCCCGAAACACGACACAAGTCGGGAAAACAAAGTAAAAAATATGAAAATAATAAGCCAATATGTCTGCCTTAAATCATCAACGTGGTCGCAAGTCAACGTATTAACTATATGTTATATGGCACCAATAATATTATCGTTATAGCCCAGTGGTTAGACCCTCGCTTCTCATGCAAGAGGTTGCGGCTTGATATCTGAGCAATGTGAATTTTTCAATTCATCAAATATTTTTGAACTATACGTCTATGTTTATCTTAGACATCACTGAAGAACAATTGGTGAAGGAAAACCTCTCATTCATTTAATTCATCATTTCTCCTGTATCTCCTGTATGCGTTTCAAACGTGTAGGCCATACAAATATATTTTTCGTGCGGGAATCGAACCAGCGACACGCAGCGCGACATTCAATCGCTCAGCCACTGCGCCAACCGTATCGACGACGATGAATGATTGTGTCTTTTCCCTACTGTGAGACAGTAACAGTCTGCTCTAGACTCTTTTCGTTCCTCTCTGCTATAGAAAAGATAGGTACGATTTGACACCTCTGAAGATTATCGTCCAGAATGGGGTTGCATCTTAAGAGAGCCCCACGTTCTACGGTAAGCACGCCTGGCGCAAGCAAGACATCGCTAGCAAACCTTTTGACTGGCTTATCTTTTTGGCAGAGACGTGACGCCTGTTCTTGTATACTTTATGTCGATATGAAAGAGAAGGTAGGTACTGTACAATAAAGCGCGTTTAGTGATGTTATCAAGCTCCAAAAGCAATGTACCTATAATGATGGCTGTATACCTATCATAAATGTCCTTCGAGGCGCAAAAATAAATGAATCGGTTCAATTAAATAGATTTTTATGTCGATTTCTATTGCTTCTACAGAAGGAGATCGACCCGGAAATTACTCGGATGCAATACTATCGACGTCTTTTTTCTTACAGCTGAATTAACTCCACGGGATACGGCTTCCTATCTAACGTTCTTAGGGTTCCTTAGTGAAACTATGGACATTTATGATTTAGTTGGGTCCGTGCCCCTCTACCCGACGTTGTGTACATGTCTTGCTTGAATTTCGTAACTTTAGTTTTAGTTAGATTAAGAATTTTGATTAAAATTGTTTCTTTGGACGTCGTACCTTACATTAAACTATATTGAGCGGTAATAATACACAAGAACGTCCCCTGAACTCACTATAAATTCTTCTGAAGTTATTTATTCATTTTTTACGTGCAATACTCGCAACTAAAACAAACTGGACAAACGAAAACATTATCAATGTATGCCGATAACTAGTCCTTACATTTGAGCAATTGAGTTTGAGCAAAGGAGAACACAAATTTACTGAACGAGTAACCCTTCTTTGTAAGTTTCAAAGTATATCCTCCGTGCCTCGCAAAGCACGTTAAGCTGTTGGTCCCGGCTGTAGTTGTTTTAATCTTTGGCAGTCGTTACGCGTAGTCAGATACCCGAAAGCCTGACAACCAGTCTTACCAAGAGGTAACTGGGTTGTGGAGGTTCGATAGACAGCCGCTCCATGTAAAATACTGGTACTCAGCTACATCCAGTTAGACTGGAAGCTGACCACAACACAGTTGGGAAAAGGCAGGCAGATAAAATAAATAATGCTGGACAATCCACACAGCATCATCGAGCCCCAAGCTAAGCAGATCTTGTGTATGGGTACTAGATGACTGATATACTTAATACATACATTACATACATACATTACATTATATTTTTTATAACATTTAGCAAATACCCAGAACACCCGGAACAAATTTTTGTAGATCGTACAAACATTTGTCCCAGGGCGGGAATCGAACCCACAACCTCCTGCGTCGCAGGCGGACCTTCGCCCGATGATGATGGAGATGATGATGATGAAGATATATGTAAGTTCAAAGTCACAGTAAATACAAGAAACCTAAATAAATCACGGTGCTTAACTAATTATAATAAATTGTCACCATGCAAGCAGTTTCAGACACTCTAAAGTCTGCTAAACCAGTAAAAACTCACTCCTACTCGGGCAGGCGAACTAGCCACTCACAACGATGGAGTTTTAAGCCCCTCCAATGTTTACTTACGCAGCAACTTTTCTGCGTCCATCTGTTGTACCATTCAACCAAACTGCCTAAAAAACGACCACCATTGCTACCTTACTTCAAAAGTTTGGAAACTATTTCGCACAAAAAGCCACAAAACTCTCACATTATGTGAAAACTTTTGGAACCAAAAAGTTGAATGTGAAATAGTGCTTACACGACGGCTGTTGGAATGCTGGCTGATTATACGCAAAATGTTTTCGTAGTTATGAAACAGAGTTTTAAAATTCTCTGACGTAGTATCATTTAGTTTTTGATGTCCTCATAAGCTTGCACGCAAAAAATATGCGCACCACTTGTCGTGACTTGCGCACAAAGCTCGAAACTGGCTGTGTATAAGTAGCTTGACATCGGTAAAAGAATAATCCCCTTCAATCTATATGTTTCTATGTATATATGTTGGTGACTATAGTATATGTATATTACTTGAGAACTGCTACGACTTCGTCGATTTCATACATCTTCTCTTTTTTTATGTTTTCTAATACTTTGTAGAATATTCTCTTCTAAACTTCGCTTTGACAGGTCACGCCATTGACAGGACAACGTCTGTTAGGTCAGCTTGTTTCTAAATAAAAGCACACTGATTTAGAACTGCGCAACAGCTTAACAATATTTAAGCATTTGCATTATATACAGGTATCGCGTTGTGTTAGTGAAAATGGGCATAACATAAAGAAAACGCACGACATACTTATGCACTCTGTATAACAGTCACGAGAGAAGTAGAATGGGTTAATTTAAGTGTCTGTAATTGTAAAACTGACGTAGGTTGTATACGAATACAGGTCAAAAAGGTATCGTCACCGTATCAACTTAAGCCGTCCAGTGTTCTTTGTATGGAACTCCCTACTGCAACGCACACTAATCGGAAACGTAACGTAAGCGCCTCGGGCCAAGTTATAGGCAAAAGGCGATACGGTGACGATCCCTTCGGAGTTGATACACCTTTGAACATATTACCCGCAGGTTAAGACAGGCGACAAGGCGTCGGTTCCCTATGATAACGTGAGGCTTGAAAGGGGGGGAGGGGGTTTGGCATGTGATTTTGGGTAGGGGGGGGGGGTAGTCGCACGGCAGGGATGGTCCCTTATTACAACTCAATTGATACTGTTTTTCTTTCACTCCTATAGCCATTGAAGTAACAATGAACAGAAAAAAAAACAACAAATAAAATATTTTCTAACAGAAACAGGTCAAATATGCGGCTTCATGGGCTACAAAAAACAGAGCTTTGAACAAGGCACGTGGAAAGTAAAATCAATCGAATATTATTTCTTTATGAACTAGCTGTACCTGCGACTTTGTCCGCGTAGAATTTAATAAAACATGGGATTTCTTTTTTTGCGCGGAACTCTTCACCCTTGATTTTTTGTCAAATTCGTGGGCAGCTAGTAACATTAATAAAAAGGTACACAAAAACACATTTTGGATGTAAAAAAGTAATTATTAATTGAAGAAGAACACTTACCTATGACGAAACGGAGGCACCACTGGAACACTATAAATAATACTTATGTATGCACACACCCAAACACACCCTGTTTGTGGAGTCACAAACACTCGCACACTTGACACTCCACAGACTACCTTATTCTACACAAACTCACACATAACAAAAGATAATGATGTATCTATGTTTTACATTTGCAATTTTAGAGTCACTCATAATTTAATTTAGTATAAGAAACCTTCACTAATCTAGGTAATTTGTAAGCAACACTAATGAAGAGCGGAGTGTAACACAGGCATCGATTGCTTCGGTACGGCCGGTGCTCGACCACTGGCAAACCCATGACGGAAGACATCCATGAGGATTTTCCAACATGGGAACCAAAAAATAATGGCATCAATTGCTTAAAAGGAGACTCCAACTCGCACTTACTTATGTTTGCAGGTACTTCGAAGCAAAATAGGTGAATTATTTTGTATTTGTAAAATAGACTACCCACTTTCTGGCTAATACGTAGTCCCACACAATAAAAACAAAAGAATACTTCTACCTATCAATGTCTAGTAGGTAGAAAGGGCATTGAACCCTCGGGTTGAAAAATCGTAATGGAAAAATCCAATGATAATTTCTAATAGTGGGTATTTTCCATCTGGACTTTTTCAGTATTAAATGCCTACTGTGGACCAACTTTTCTACCTCTCAAGAGAACCACGTTACCATACCGAGAGATACGAATGAAAACAGTGTTCAGGAGCAATGAGATAAAAAACTGAAGCTGCCCTACTGAATATTATGACATTCATTAAAGTCAATGTCTTGTGGTTACAATAACATTAAAGACTGAGATTTTCTATCACATGAGCCTCAATACGATGGATATGAATCAGAATGTTGGGCCGCAAAAGGGATAAATGAAAGGCAGTTACATGCAGCTGAGATGAGAATGCTGAGGGGGATGTGTGGTGTTACGCGAATGGATAGAATAAGAAATGAGTATGTAAGAGGAAGTCTGAAAGTGGCGCCTGTGACCGAGAAATTGTGTGGAAATCGGTTGTCATGGTATGGGCATGGGATGCGAAGGAATGATGACCATGTTGTGAGGAAAGTCTTGAGTATGAATGTGCAGGGTTACAAGAGTAGAGGGAGACCAAAGAAAAGATGGAAGGATTGTGTGAAAGACGATATGGCTAGAAAAGAGGTGACTCTTGAGATGACGGCAAATAGATGTATGGAAGAAGAAAAGTCCGTTTGTCAAAACAGTGGCACTGTTGCTAAGAAAAAAAAAACTGGCATGATAGGTACCTAGAATTAAATTCGTACTAGGTTTGACTACAGAGGGGCAATTCGTATTTCTAAGATCGTTCACATTCTGATCTCAGTGACGATGTGTCAAAAATACCTACGTCTAGTTTACATACATTATTGATATACTTTTTTAATTACGGAAATTCCTATAATTAAAAAAGTTCACAATCTAGTTGCAATCTCATCTCAGCGAACATCAATGTCAAAAACTTGTCAAAATGTATGTAAACATAAATAATTTTTGCCTGAATGAGACATTTTGAAAATACAGGAATTGCCCCTTAGAAATTTTTGTAGCGACTTTCATAGCAAAATATCTAAGAGACCTAAAAAGTTCTTATTTAACAAAATTACTATTACATTTAGGGAGTATAAATGATAGTAGATTATAGCATTAGATCTATTTCAAGCTGGCATTTAAATAAGCTCTCTTATTATTCAACAACACGCTTGAACAAAAATATATATAAGTAGGTATGTTTTTCTTCCATCTTAAAATAAAATGAGAGATATTTCGCCTTGAACTCTCGTACAAAGTAATATCGTTATGAAAAAACTATTGCTCACCTACAAGACTTATAGAAAAGGATTCTATTTTATTTTATAGACTGATATCATGATATATGTATGTACATATATCTTCACATTGACAAAAGATTTTGACTTCTGAGTGTCTTTCGTACAAAGTATTTCTTTGACGGCTAGAACAGTTTATCTACACGTGTTTCAACTTCGCCTCTAAGATCAATTCGAAAATATATTCGAATTTATTAGAATATTCAGAAGGATTCAGTGAAACAGAAAACATACCACAACCAGCTAAATCCTGGATATCAACTACTCAAACATACATTACACATTCATCTATTAAACCACAAAGCTTACTCGTACATTTAATACAGAGGCCTTTTATCTTCATCAAAGTGAACTAAAACAAAATGCGCAACAATATCTGTTGTGTTTCCGCAATGAGTGATGTGAACACTGCACGTCCAGTCATGGAAATAAACAATCCATCAACTGCACATCCCTTCGCGTAGCCCCGATGATTAGCAGAACAAATGAGAGGAACCCATAAGAGAATAATATGTGTTATGAAAAGAGTCTTTGATACCAAGGTCCTGATTCTGGGATTCAATAATTTTCGGCAATAATCGACTTGGAGTCTTCTTATTTTCACTGTGAAAGAAAACAGGTTGCTTGGGTCATAATTTAATGCATTTGCTGGCATCAAGACTCATCCTCATGCAGGATGCCTTTATTCCAATGTATTTGGGGGCGGCGCAGCATGTCTTCTTCTTCCATACATCTCTATTTGCTGTAAACTCGTAGTCACCTCCTTTCTAGCTATAAGATACGATGCATCGTATCTTTGTCGTCGTCCTCTTCTCTCGTAAAGGGTTACGAGAGAAGAGGACGACCAAAGATACGATGATAGAGTATGGGGAGGGCCACATACTCAAACTTTCCTCACAAAATGATCCGAATCCCTCCGCACACATGCCCATACCATGAGGCATCAGCCAGACATCTGTTAACTTATTATTATTGAAAAATAGAACCGTCCAGACGTTATTGAATTTGAAAAACAATGTAATTGGTTCTTTTACGAGACCCTAAACCGGTTAAAGTTCAATTGGTATTTTTTCGGGCGTCTTAGTTACTAATATGAACCTAATATGTAATCCGTACCCAATGCAATACATCAATCACTTACGTACCTACATCTGACCCATAAAGAAGCTATTATCCAATCTGTGTCCATATATAAAACCTCCTTGAACCACCACGTAACTCACATTTCACACAGGCTGTCACGAGACTTCTATTTCAGCGAAGGCTTAACGATCGAGCTCGGTTATGAGCGAACCCGTTTAACCGCCATTTTATTTAAGGCAGCCTGCCAATGAGCGGATGCCGAATAACTGTGGACATTTGAAAACTAGCGCACTGAACCAATTAGAGGGAGTTCGGTTTACACTGGACTGGTTGTACTAAGTGGTATTGGAATAATGTGATGGGAATTTAATAAGGGCGCTGATAAGGAGGATCTTGGTGACGTCAGTTTTCACATGTGGTGATGCGTTTAGATGAGGTGTGCTTCTCATTGCGCAATAATAAAAGTTATTATTTTTTTTCCACTTAAAGGCAGACTGGCAGATCTTATTAAGCTGTATAGTCACCGTATCAACTCGAGACGTTTGTAAGAAACTCCCTACTGCAAGGCACACTAATCAGCAACGTAACGTTATTGCCTCGCCTCGGGAAAAGCTCTAGGTGAAAGGCGATACAGTGGCGATCCCTTTCCGAGTTGATATGTGTGCTACGACCTTAATACAGCTTAATAAGATCTGCCAGTCTATTCTGTAATAATAAAACCGTGAAAAGTTATAACACACACACATACACACACACACACACACACACTCACGCACGCACTCACACACACACTCACATACCTACACACTAAATCTACCTATTTACAATGGCTTTCATTTACCTATATTTTTGCATGCATGTTATTGTTACCAGGATAATTATACCTAATTATAAAATGTACTACGTCATGAGACCCCTATATGTATATTGTTAAACGGGATTAGTCCTGTCTCTCCTAAACACAGGCTACTCAGTAGCCTATATAGGAGTACAGCGCTTCACCCGCTTACCAGACTGTGTATTATTCTCATGTCCCAATGTATCTGTACTATAATCTGGTCCTTGTAAACAATAAATAAATTTTATCTTATCTTTTATCTTTATCTTATAAAGATTGAGCGCAAAGTTAACTGTTAATGACTAGCATTAGAACTTGATGACAGCTGTCTTTGTCTTCACTTCACCTACTTTTCACGGGATTTTTATAGCTTAGCACTGCTGCTGCTAATATACTGACTCCTCTAACACAGGTCTCATCTAGCACAGGAGTCAGAGTTTCAAATGGAAATGGAGGCATATTTTATTTTACATATGAGTAAAGTTTGTAAATCATGGTGTTTAAAGAAACTTCTAGTGTCACCATGCAGTTAATCATCACTACAGTCAAAGGACTATAGTGGTAGTTTCCACCAGAGGTACCAGGGCGCCGTATCCTTCATTATGTTTATGATTCAAAATCAAAATTCAATTATTCAACTATAAACGTTTACAAAAGACAGTCCCCCAAAACGTCCACCCTTCACCACTTCCTAGTATTTTTGCTGGGAAGAAGAAGATTCTCATAACAGCAAGGATATGATATCAAGTAATTCAGGAGAATAACCGCAAGCTACAGTACCGATATTAAACAATTAAGGCTACAGTAATTAATGCCATTAAATTGGCATTAATTACTGTAGCCACAACTTTATTAATAAAACGTTGGTACAACAGTTCAAGATGATGTAATAAACTACAAAACAGCAATTAACCACAAACTTTAATTTAATCATAAATTATCTAGTAGATTAATTATCAAGCAAGAGGTAGAGAGATAGTCTTAATTAGCTAAGTTTATCTAGACATAGTTCACAATATACATAGAAACGTATAATACAAGTGATTCAAATGGTCCGGGTAAGGAATAAATAAGGAACGTTCATTTCAATCTGACACACTCGGAGGAGATTGCGGCAGTTTTTATTTAGTCGCGACTAAATAAAAACTGCTGCACGGGTTGATCTAAGGTTAAGCTACTCTTAGCGAGGTTAGTTTGTGGATGGGTGACCGTTCAATGAACGAAAGAGGCTCGCTATGTAATTACATAGCGAGACTCTTCGTACGTCAAATTTCTTTTATAGTTTTTCAACACTATCGCAAAAGAAATAAGGTTCATGTACAATTGGGATAATTTTACAGTTTGGGGTAGCTTGATGTGATGGCGTCTGTGCCAATCTCAATCACTCAATTCATTTAATCTGGCAATACCTACTTCAAATCCACATCATCAACTACCTGCCTAGCTTTTCCCCAACTATGTTGGATTAGGCTAAATACCAATATTTTCAATAGACCGACTACCGATCTGACCTCTACAACTCAATATACAACAAGATCAACAACAACAATGCGATAGCCCGTGATAAGACTGCTTGACAGACTTTCGGGATCTACGAAGGACAGCCGGGACTAACGGCTTAACGTGCTTTTCGAGGCACGAAGGGAGGCTCAATAGTTCGGTCTGTACATCACATCACGTATTATCCTGTTCATTAATCTCCATCTTTTGTAACTAACAATTTGGATGTTATTTACGTACGAGTACAAGATGAAGATTTTATACCGAAACAAAGTTTAACTATGCGTAGGTATCTACTGAAGCATTTTATTGAGATGTCAATAAATTAATGACCCTTGAAGTACCCGTACGTAATTAGAAGCACTTTACCCGTATTATACCAACCAACGTATTAAATATATACTTATAATTATGTATAACGACAGCCGGTCGAGAACTCGAGATACTTATCGATTTTGCGCGGTATTTTGGACCAGCCTAAATCGGGAGCCTAACAGAGGTGGGTCAAGCGGAGCGGACAGATATTGTAGGACCATTTAAGTATTTATTTAAGCTAGCTGATGGATAGTCTAATTATTGATTAATGGGCAGGTCAACCTGAGTTTTTATGAAACGTCAAATGCAATTACGATTTTCACCAAATGTTGATGAAAAATTTTCTTTGTACATGTTTAAGTAATCTTATACACAAACAAAATGTATTATGTTACATCAAATGTAATCAGGAATTTAATGATAACCGAAATTAAAATCTGACACCATAATTGAAATGCTCGCAGTGTTTCTTTTTTTAAATTCATAGTAGGCTTCTTAGTTTCTTTACTCTTGGACTGTTCCAGCACGAGACGGCATTTCGCCTAACAGTATAGCACAGCTCTTGCTTTGAGGTTATAGGTCACCTATAACCTCAAAGCCAGAGTAAGCAATATCTTCTGGGCTCGCTCGCATTGCCAACCTCATCCATCCCTGATCACCAAGCGATAAATGCCTGCTCATAACATCATCATCATCATCCTCTTGCCCTTATCCCAATTTCATTTGGGGTCGGCGCAGCATGTCTTCTTCTTCCATACATCTCTATTTCCCGTCATCTCAGAAGTCACCTCCTTCTTAGCCAAATCAACTTTCACACGATCCATCCATCGTTTCCTGGGTCTCCCTCTACTCTTGTAACCCTCTACATTCATACTCAAAACTTTCCTCACAATATGATCCTCATTCCTTCGCATCACGAAACCATACCATGATAGTCGATTTCCACACAACTTCTCTGTCACAGGCGCCACTTTCAGACTTCCTCTTATATACTCATTTCTTATTCTATTCATTCGCGTAACACCACACATCCCCCTTAGCATTCTCATCTCATCTGCATGCAACTGCCTTTCATTCATTCCTTTTGTGGCCCAAAAAATGCCTGCTCTTAACAAAGATTCTTAATAATATATTAATATATCTTATTTAAAAATATTTTTATTTAAGTAAGTTCAAATTAGTAAAGTCCCTGGTAACACTCCCTGTAACCAACAATAATAGAGTACGTCACACGGTAATAAACAAGATGTCAAACGTTGTCTGATAATTCCCTTGTGACTTCATTTGAGATTCGGAAACGCTCAATTATCGGTCGAAAAATTTCAATAATAGAACGTTTTGCAGTTATGTGAGCAAAGCTGACAACATTTCTAAGACGTTGCTTCATGATTTTATATTTATAAGAAATATATCAGCACGATCAATATTTGAATACCTTTTTGTATATTTCAGCCAGAACTCGCAAAACCTACATAACTGACAAAATTTCCCCTTTTGTTTTGTTTGTTCTTCAGTGTTGTGTCTATATTATGTCTGTTGTCAGTGCTGTTACTTCATTATGTTTGAGGATATTCTACGAAATTTAATTATTGTCTGGCTTTACCTAAAATACTTATGTGCCTGTTTTCACAAACACTTTCCTACGTAGTGTTATTGAAAGCAAGGATATAATTAATCTATTGTTTGATTTGCAACTCTCAGCGCTGCGCCGAGCGTTCCAAATCCAACAGTGCACTTTTATTTAGGCATACATTTAGTAGTTAGTGGTTAGTTATTTTGTAAATATACATATACCTACATAAAATAAAATATGCTCAAAAAAGCGTAAAGGCTGCCGATTTTAATGCATGTGTAAACTTTTATAACACGACACCGATTACAATGAAAATAACCGTAATAATATTAAAAAGGAATAATTATTTAAATTCAACTGAGCCCAAGCTTCACACCGCATATTATACAATAATACAGAGGCAACCAGGTTAAATTGAACAAAAATACGCTCGAAGCAAATGCGACGAGGAAAAACATACTGAAACCCATATGTTAATAATAAATTCCATAACTCTGGCAGCGCCGACAGATTGCACCACCTGTCAGTGTACCACAAAATGGTGCTGTATTATATTTGTGTTACATATGCTTGTATTAAGAACCATTTGACATTGCAATTTATAGTACAGCATTGTATAAGGTGGGGTTTCTGACAGCCGCGAGGGTTTTGGCTTAGGGTTGCCACCTCTCATCCTCGTGGCTAATCTTAGCTAAGATTTATTGATTAGTGATATTTGTTTCTGTAAATTGTGTCCAACAACCAAAAACTGCTTATAACTAGGTGAGATCAGTGATTCCTATTGACTACACACTGGTAGAAGACTCCCAACTCAGTGGTCACAGCCTAACTTAAAGTCTAAACAATATTACACAGAAGGTTGCGGGATCGATTCCCGCCTTGGGACATATGTTTGTACGGTCTACAAAAAATTGTTCCAGGTGTTCTGGGTATTTGCTATGTATAATAAAAATATCTATATGTGTAATGTGTTGTGTTAAGTATATCAGTCATCTAGTACCCATAACACAAGCTCTGCTTAGCTTTGGGGTAGATGATGCTGTGTGGATTGTCCAGCATCATGTATTAGGGTCAGATCATGTAAAGACCATGCAGGTTAGTGTCTATGAAGGTCTTTTGTGGAAAGAATCTCACAGATATCCGTGGATCTGTCTCAGTAACCGTGTACTATCGTAACTCATGTAGGTACCTACATGTCATTATTCATCATCATTATGTCATTCTTTGACATTAGTATCATACTGAAAAGGTAAAGCAGAAAAACAGATTCTACCATGCATGGAGCAAACAAAAATAGACCTTACGATGATGCACCTATTTTTTAATACGAGTATTACTACATTGAAAAAAATGTTAATGGTTCTTTTATTTTGACAGGTTGAACACTATAATTCTCTACTGAACTTACACGTGTAAAATTATAATTATATTCATACAGTTTCATAAAGGTATGTAGGTTAACGTCTCAGATATGAATAAAGTACCTGAGAGTGTAGTAAGTACATAGAACGAATACATAGGTACCTACTCAAAGGCTGTGTCATAAATCAAAATGAAATTGCATTACACGCAGCAAGGTTATACGTAATATTCCAACATGTTCCAAGATTACTTTCAGCTTTCAGAATATTCTAGCTCCTAATATATAAGGATTCCTCACTCCTACATTTAAATTTTATCTCAAAAATATGTTTCGTCGCGAATAGAGTTACATTAGTATTGAGGTTCTTTCAAGATTTTCATAATTAAATTCCAAGTTGAATTCCAAAGGATTTACTTGAAAGCGTATGTAGTAACATAATGTAAGTATTTGCTAAGTGGTCTGACATTTAATTAGGCATACTACACACTAGATCGGGTGACCGATTAAGCCGACCCGATGCAACAACAATATTTTCGGCTTTCATTCCGCCAATACCTATCGGCCAAGTCCATTCAGCATCTACCCTCGTTGATTCACGTACGAGTCGGCTCGTCCCGATTCCGGCTGAGCCGAGGGACTTTTGCACAAACATATATCTACATAATTAAATTCGGTTTTGCTGCCCATCTGTGCCGAATCATATCGACCCGAACAAGTGTGTAGTACACCTTAAACAGGTGTACATAAATTCTAATTCCTATACATTCTGATAATATTGTCTGCATTTTCTACGTCTCTGAAAGGTTCTTTTGGGAATAAGGTTAAGGGTTAAGTGATTAAAAGCTGGCCTAGACGACTAGCCTGTTTGTTTTTTGGTTCAGTTAGGTACCTAATGCGCACAGCAGAGTCTCAAAGTTAAAACATTTTTCATGCGGTAGATAGAAGAGCTTTGTCTTGTGTCAAAACAGTTATCCGGTAGATTAGTTGCGATTATGCGCACCTATTAAGCTTCTTACCCTAGATCTGCACACAGCCTTAAATAGACCTTTTGGAAACCTATTTAATTCTTATACCTAGTTCATGAAGTCGACATTTTGTTAATTGACCCAGATGAAACATCCGCTGCGGGCTATTCGCCTTGGCCCTTAGTGCCAGACTTCTTGTGTAAATGTCGTAGGTTATTTGGAACTTGGTTCATAATAATTATATTATAACATATACAACATAATAACACACATAGGTACGTACATAAAGTTGATAGCTAGAATAGAACAGAATAGAATAGTTCTTATTTGAACTGAGATGGCAGGTACATAATTCTGATGTTGTTTGCAATGATGATCCATATACATATACCTTACATAAGGCATGCAAAATAGATTTACGTTATCCACAAACATATCAAGATCAAGTTCAGTTAATCAGTTCAAATCAGTCAAATAAAGTTCAAAAAATCATTTATACACAAAACAGTAATGTTAGTTATGAATGTAGCTATGTCATGAAATTAAGTTAGAATCATAATATTACTCGTATCTACCAGGGAAACGTATGTCTTCTGTTTCTGACATAAACGTTTAGCCTTCAGACAACAAGATTACCTACCTACTGTTACCAATCTACTGACATTCACTGTCGAGTGCATTGTAGTGTCAGGCTATTAAATTTTGACAGTAATCAAATCGCATGGTGAGTGATGCGTGATTTTGACAAATCAAACACCTTAAGATTGATCAGGCTTTTGTTTCCCATGATATTCCATCTAGATACTTAGAAAAAAAAGCTACTAGTAAAAGGCATTTATAAGGCAGATGTGAGTAGAAGCTTCGGGAGGAGACGCCCTAGAAGGATGTATCCTGACCTTGTTTGTGATGTTCTTCTGAAAGGTCGGGTGCGTTACTACGTTACGTTACGGTACGTGTATTTGTGGGCCTTGTACGAATATTGAACGAAGTCATTATGTATAAAACGTCAAATTAAAAAAAAACTGCATGGCAGTGTGAGTCTGTTGGCTCGCACTGACATGAAGTGTTCCCCTGTACCCTTTAAAACGATATAAAATAGTATGAGAAATACTGTAGTAATATAAACCATGAATAATAAACCGTATAGTAGTCATTTTAATGGAAAGTAGTATATAACATAATATAGTATCATAGAGTAAGAAGATAAAAGTAAAGAATACCCGCAATGTTTTAAAGCACAAACCTGTAATGCCTGTGTAGATAATATGAGAAAAAAAAACGAACTTACGTAGATCTTAAGTTAGTTAAGTAACGTATAAGGAAAAATGTCCGACGTAGGAGCACTTCACTTACAATAATATATAAACACTATAAGCAAACAATAAAATAAAAAAGGCGCGGATGACCATGTCTGCGGTAAAATACTCATCTAAAAAAAAACGTCAAATTAACTAGGTAGTTATTAGTCATTCGACGTTATCATCTTGCATGAAAAGCAATTCGTGCTAGGACTACTAACAGATGTGTCAACGAAGCAAAAGGATATATTATATCATAAGGATTACAGCAGGTGGTGTTCTGTAGCTTCTGCCTATCCCCATTAGAAAAAGGCGTGAGTTTATATATGTGTGGATAAGCTTTAGGTGAAAACAGCAATCCGAAATACACATGCAGCCGGTAGGAAATATACTAAAAAATATGTAATATATAAGTATGTAAAACCTCGTCTCGCAGAATAATTAAAAACCTCGTGGTGGGAGGTTTCCCAGTGGCGCAGAGGGCATGGGGAAACAATGCTTGCACTCTGCAATTAGCTGTAACCCCTACTTCCCCCATGATATGCAGTGGGCCTACGGTACGGCATAGCAGCGGGAATTTATTTTTTATGGTGGTAATTACTACTACGCATTTGCATATCAAATGATATTTGAACTTTGAGACGCTAATTTGAAATAAATTCTCGATGGAGCAATGTTTTAATTAGGTACAGAAGCTAGCACATCTGGCTATCCCAAACTCTCAAAATTTCCCAGTTGAACGAGAACATTATTCTTTTGCAATAAAGTTAAAAAACCATCAATGAAATTTGGCGGTTTGGGATAGCTTGATGTGCTGGAGTCTGTTCAATAACTTTTCTTGTCGAGTCTTTGTCATCATCTGGCTAGCCTTTTCGTATTGGGTTGGGATCGGTTTCCAGTCTAACCGGATGCAGCTGAATACCAGTATTTTATATAAAGCGACTGCCTAGCTAACGCCCACTACCCAGTCATCGGGTAACATTGGTTTTCAAAGTTTCAGGCTTCTGACTACACGTAACGATGGTCAAAAATCTAAGAATGATAACCAGGACTAACACTTTCATGTGCATTCCGAGGCGTGGAGGGATGTCGATATATAATGGACGTCACCCATCCACAGATAGACTGGACCGCAACGTAGTTCAACTTTTAATCGACTCATGTGGCCAATATGTAGCCAATTCAAAGTAATGAATTAAATTAATGCTGTATTGGCCTTGAGAAAATGGGATGACGAAATTTTCGCAGTACCCCAAGAAAGAGACTATTGGATAATTTTGGATGAGGCCTTCACCTGCGTTGACGGGGTACTTACTAATAATAAAAATAATAAAAAAATTAGCAATAGGCACAGCATTTTTTTAAATTGCCTTGCCATAGTCGTCGCGGTTATTGGCCATCGCCATGTCAATATAATATGAGCAGCCAAGTGTTACTTATGACAGCTATGGGAGTAGAAAGAACCGGCTTATTTTCTATCACTCCAATTGTTTTCACACTTCGCCTGTTTTTGACCCACTTATCATAATATCCAAACCTGCAAGAATACAGCACAGACGCCAGCACATCAAGCTACCCCGATTCGGGGTATTTGACAGTTCGGGGTCCCCGAACTGTCAAATTTTCCAAATCGCTCATAAACCTTATTCTTTTGTAATAAAGTTGGAAATCAAATAAAGTTGACACATTGGGGTAGCTGGATGTGCTGGTCTCTGTACCAAGTCTTAGGTACCTGCTGTTTACTCAAATCCATTTTCTGAATAATATTCTGCTTCAGTATTACAATTTTGCAAGATAGATTTACATTGCCAGCAGATTGTGGTTTATTTATTGGTCAGGAAGCAAACGCCGCAAACGTTGATTGGGTCGGAACTAAATTCGATTCCCAGGCCGGGCAATAACTATAATTGGATTTAGGTACCTGTTGAGAAAATTTGCTGTTATTGGGAGTCCGACTGTTGGGGATAGGCTCGCTATTTCTTGCTCTTAATTCCCCGGGGTCTAGGGCTGTCATCGCGAGTCTGTTCTTATGCAACACCGTAAACGAATCTTGGGCGTCGAAGTAATCACTGGTGTAGCTGTTCAGTTTCCAATGCAGGAGTGAGGAGAGAGACTATAAGTTTATCTTTGGCCCGTGGTTCACTTAAGATATTTTGCGTCACAGTAAGTCAAAGGTAGGTACGAAGTCGCACTACATTTTGAACTTTAGCTTATGACTGGACTTAAGGCTTCTGGTAATATAATAACAGCGGCACGGGTCAATTGAAGGTGAAGCTATACTTCACGTGGTCGGTCCGTGGATGGATGACCATCCTTTACATACTGAGACTCCTCAGTGCCTCGGAAAGCACGTTAAGCCGTGGGTCCTGTTTGTCATTCGTAGATCAGGTGTCAGATGTGCTACTGCCCGGCAGTGGTTTATCGGATTTCGTAATATCGATCGATACGATATCGTAATAAAGGATATGTCAGTGACATGAAAGAAGAATAAATTCAATACAAATGCGTATGTTGCTAAGTATTTATGGTGTAGCAATGTGATAATAGATTGTGGGATGATGTACTAAGATAACGTTGTAATAAATGGTTTGGAAGCCCAAGGTCGAGCCCTAGAAAGACATACACTAACCTTATTGGTGATGTTTTTCAAGACGGTCAGGTGAGTAATACTTGCAGCAGACGTGCATTTATGGACATATATAAGAACGTAAAGGGAACAAAAGAAGTATGTAAGGATCGTACCCGATGGCATACTGTTATTTCAGCCTGCCCCATGCATGGGCAATAAGTCACGCAATGTCGCCACGTACTTACATCTTGGTGATTAAGAGGAAGAATGCAACATGAAATGGAATGTAATAATAATTATAAGGTCTAATGATACTTCGAACAGGAAAGTTGATTTAGTTATATAAATGCTGGAATTTCCTTGTTTCGAAGCCGGGATTGATTGGCCGATAAAAGTCGATAATGGTCTGAATTCCTAATTTCGATGCTAAGTGTAATTCAAGTAGTGAGGTGCCTACTGTAATATCAGGAAACAAGGATATCTACAAATTGTAAAAAATCTCACGTGTATCTAATAAATTTTGGGATTAAATGTTTCGAAAAATCGATTGATAGCAGTATGTAGCCGGTACGTGGTGCATAAACAATATGCTTTGTTTTTCGAGATACCTGCCTATGAGAGTTAGCGTGTGTTATTGTGGCGTTGGTAGCTTATTTGGTTTACCTAACTAAAATACCAGGTGGTTTGCAAGCTCTTCTGCTGAGTATGACGTCCTGCATCGTTGGATTTCGGGGTCAGACAAGGTGTTACTGGGTTTTATCAAATGGAATTTCTCAGTAGCGATTTAGAGTCTAAATTTATGCCCGGTAGATGGCAATAGGCTGACCCCTATTTCATGGAACATACAAATTACTGGCAAAATATTGGTGTACCATAGGTAAAACTCTGTCTAATCCTTCAGGTAATACAGGCGTGATGTTATGCTAACTTAAATATAAGCGATTTTGTTTTGTAAGAAAAAGATGAACACATCTAGTTTCAGTTTAGGCAAAGATTAGATCCATAATTGAAATTATAATGCACCTTTTCATGCGTGGAAAAAACTAGATAGTTATTTCATTTGTTACACAAATCGATTCGTGAGTGGCTGAAATTATGTGGTCATAAGTACGTAGGTACTAATTTTCTTCATTATATACGTATATTACTAGCTGACCCAGCTAACGTCGTTTTGCCATATAACATATTTGGGGTGGACTACCCTTAACATTTAGGGGAATGAAAAATAGATGTTGTCCTTCGCAGACCTAACCGATATGCACACAGAATTTCACGAAAATCGGTCGAGCCATTTCGGAGGAGTTGAATTACAAACACCCTGACACGAGAATTTTATATATAAGAAGATTATTAATCAAACGTACTAGTAAACGGCCTTAGTTATTTGTAAATAAGGAAACTCTAATTGGTAGTCGGCTAGCAATGTGCCCATTATTGAAGTTGATAAACTCGTTTCTAAGCCGGAAACTACACTTGTTCGGAACCTTTGAGGAGTTGGCAAGATTTCCTATTACCCACAGCCTTCCCGGCTTCAACTTTGTGTAGTTCACGGAATCCAACAGTTTTATTTACTTGCCACAACTACTGGCCGACAATCCGACATAGTTTACAAAGGAACTACGGCGGTACAAATTTTATTTCATAGTTGGTTTAAAAAAAAAAGTTGTAGCGAGTTTTAAGTGAGGTTGTAATTTTGGTGAGAGAATTATTTTGCACTAACTGTTGCCTGGGGGGAAGCTTGTGGCTAAATAAAAACAGCCGCACGGGTTGATCAAAGGTTGAGACTGGAAGCTGCCCCGAACACAGTTGGGAAAAGGCATAGGTAGATGATAGCGGTTGCGTGCGGCTGTGGTAATTATCTCACGGGGACATAGGAACTACGGAGATAAAAAGTCCTATATCCTAACTTCATTTTACAATCAAAATGCAAAAGTAGATATTGTGAATGGCCGGGAAAAAGCTGGACTTGATCGGTGGTGATCATCATTTGCCACATCTGTCGAGCCTTTTCCCAACCATGTTGGGGTCGGCTTCCAGTCTAACCGAATGCACCTGAATACCAGTATAAACATAGAGTTACTGGGCAACACGTTACCCCTTGGTAGGACTGGTTGTCAGGGTTTTTGGACTTGGTAAATGGTTCTAAAGGAACGATGAATAAACGATTTGTCTCGTTCATCTAAGCGTCATAAACTGAATCTTTTTCCAGCGCTGCTCTAACATTATTTATCGTCCCACAAATCATCTACGTACGTGAAGTTGGAGTCTGCACAAAATAATTGGCATCTATCTACTAGTCCGTTACTGTCCTACTGCGGGACCAATGTATCTTCTCATACATAGATAGCCGATTGGCGATGTGGGTTAGCAATTTCAGGATTACAAGGTAGAATTGACGACACGGTTGGCGCAGTGAATGAGCGGTTAGGGTGTTACGCTGCGTGTCGCGGGTTCGATTTCCGCACAGAAAAAAAAATGTAAGGCCTAAATGTTTGTAAACTTAACTAACGACAAAATTTCCTATATTTCTTGCTGTATTGATTTATTTAGTATATAACACAATTAAATAAACGTATTTTATAAGTACTAGTTTAACTGTGCTGTTTACAGTACAGTATAACGTGTGGTTTTTGTGGCTTATTTTTCTTTATGTTTAGAACTTCACGATTGCGCCCTTTCTGAAACATAACACCATATACTCGGACAGTTCAGTTTTCTAGCAACCTTCACCGGCCATCTATAAAGCCCACGCCCCAAGTGGGACAAAGGTGTTTTTTTATATAATAAAACCTACTATTGCCTTGACTGCCTCGTTGGTCTACTGGTTACAAGCGCTACTGCCATGCGTGAGCTTTATCCATCTCGAATTTCTCAATAGCACCCACAATCTAGATTTGTACCCGGTTATTGGCCAAAGAGTCGCCCTCTATTACATGGGACATAAACATAACTCATTTTGGGTCACACAACATTCAGGTATACTTTCTGATTAAGGTACCATCCGTAGCGACTTAACTACTGGCATCGGTTTAGAATGAGTAATGATAATCCTCTTGTTTAACTATCTAAATAAGGGTACTAGACATTAGTTCACAGGTGTACCCAGCTACCCATCTTCATGATAACAACCTTTTGTCGCCATTTACGACCCCCATGGGTACTGATAACCCCAGACCCCTTTTAGAAACTACCCATTTTTATGACGGCACTATAGATAGGCAAAACAAACAAGATTATTATTGGTCATTAAACATTATAGATATTATGTAGTTAATGGTAACCAGATTCAGATTACCGGTCCTTGTCGCTTTATTGCCTTGTTGAGTACCCTTTTCGATACTAATTACTTTTATGTGCCTTATTATTAATAACTAGATGTGCACCGCGGTTTTACCTGCTCTTACTGGCCGTGGCGTGTTTTCATTTGGCCTATTACCTTCTTCAAGAATTGGGCATATCAAATGTAAAAATGTAAGTGTTATTCATTGAATGGATACTTCGATATAAGTAACGGGTTTATACCAGGGGTCTTAGAAATACAGGGAGTAATACTAAACTATGTACATTAACTAATTAACACGATCTGCAGCGTGAGAGACATCTTGTAACTCTTAATCTAGATCCGCGCCCGTCTTAAAAAAACCACATTGACAAAGTAGTTAGGTGTGGATGTAGTTTATGTTAAGGTACCTACTTACTTATATTTTTGCAACAAACAAAAGTGCATTAATTCAGTAAAAACGTCAATAAATTTGAGTTATCGAGAGGAAACCTTCTAGAAATAAAGATATAAATATGTTTTGACGACCTATGTGGCGCGGCGGGTGAAAGTTCGCCGACGCAGGAGGTTGCGTGTTCGATTCTCGCCTTGGGACAAATGTTTGTACGATCTACAAAGATTTGTTCCGGGTGTTCTGGGTATTTGCTTTGTATAATAAAAAAAAAACTATCTATGTAATGCATTTTATTAAGTATATCAGTCATCTAGTACCCATAACACAAGCTCTGCTTAGCTTGGGGCTAGATAATGCTGATTCATTTAAGACTTTATTAAAAATCAATAACTTATTACAATAATATACCATCACAGCGCTAATGTTTTCTCATTAACTGTTCTTATTGTTTATGTATGTGTTTGTGTATATGTTTATTTGTGTATATATTCTATGTAGGTATTATATTTATGGTTTATAATAATATATATATATTTCTTTTCACTTTTCTTTTAAGAAATTTCACCTGCCACTGTTTGTCTCTGCATCACCCAAAGGTTGACTGGTAGAAAATGCCTATGGCATTAAGTCCGCCTCTGTACATTTGTGTGCTTAAAGTATTAAATAAATAAATATATAATAGTACAATAATTACTTACTACATATATAATACTTGACGACCTGTGTGGCGCGGCGTGCGAAGGTCCGCCTGCGACGCAGGAGGTTGCGGGTTCGATTCCCGCCTTGGGACAAATGTTTGTACGATCTACAAATATTTGTTCCGGGTGTTCTGGGTATTTGCTATGTATAATAAAAATATCTATCTATGTAATGTATTGTATTAAGTATATCAGTCATCTAGTACCCATAACACAAGCTCTGCTTAGCTTGGGGCTAGATGATGCTGTGTGGATTGTCCAGCAATATTTATTTATTATTATTTAATACTGCAATAATTTATTTATTTTATTTTATTTAAAGAAGAAAGAAAGGTTGTTCATTAACGTGAAACAATAACATGAAACGAAATCCCAGAACAAGAACAAGTTGGTATTAAAGCTAAAAAATAAAAATTAAATGAAATAAATGTTGCCCTAGACGGAAATATGCGGCACTGCCGCGCGAAACAGCTGACGCTCAGCATAATGCATAATAACTCTACACCAGTAGTATACCAGTAGGAACACCAACTACAGTACCTAGGCTATCTTTTGACGACCTATGTGGCTATTTATAAAAAGAAAGACGATCATCTTATTACATATAAAAGTGGCCACCACGCGACACAAATCGACTACTTCCTAGTAAAGAGGAATAGTTTGATTTGTGTCAAAAACTGTAAAGTGCTGCCAGGCGAAGCATTAGTCTCGCAACACAGGTTGGTGATGGTGGAGGCTAAAGTACGTGTCCCCATCAGACATAACAAAGAACGACCCCCACCAAAAACCAAATGGCGTATGATAGAAAATGAGGAGTGCGGCAGATTGTTCAAGAACCAAGTAGTGGACAAAATGATTGAAATGAAAGATATGGAAGGGAAGTCTGTGAACGAATGCTGGAATGAGATGGCAGATTGTATAAGAAGAGTAGCAAAAGATAAATTTGGAGAATCGAAAGGGAAAGGTATAATAGATAAGGATACATGGTGGTGGAATGATGAAGTGCAAAAGTTACTTAAAGAGAAAAAAGTTGCGTTTAAAGAATGGCAGGGTGTGGAAAATGGGAACGATGGTTTGAAAGAAGAAAAGAATACAATTTACAAGGAATGGAAGAGAAAAGCAAAAAAGGCGGTAGCAGTTGCTAGGGCCCAGGCACAGGAGAAGTTGTATGACTCACTGGATAGCCCTAGAGGCCAGAAGGAGCTCTATCGGATTACGAAAGCAAGGGAAAAAAGGACAAGAGATATTACTCATATCAAATGTATGAAAGATGATGTAGGTAAGGTTCTGTGCAATGATGATGAAATAAAAGAGCGATGGAAGGTTTATTTTGATAAGCTTATGAATGAGGAGAATGAATGGAATGGTATGGTACGTGAGGCACCAGTAAATGAGGGTTTGGTAAGACAAGTTAGCATGGATGATGTGAGGCAAGCAGTAAGAAATATGAAAAATGGAAAGGCCATGGGCCCAGATGATATACCAGTAGAAGTATGGAAGGAACTTAAAGAAGATGGATTTACGTGGCTGACTTTATTCTTCAATAAGTTGTTGCATGAGGAAGTGATCCCACAAGAGTGGTGCAATAGTTCACTAGTGCCCATCTTCAAAAATAAAGGGGATGTACAGGACTGCAACAACTATCGAGGGATAAAGCTCCTGTCGCATAGTATGAAAGTATGGGAGAAGGTGATAGAGAAAAGATTACGAGAAGAGAGTGAGATTTCCCAAAATCAGTTTGGGTTTATGCCAGGTAGAGGAACAATGGACGCCACCTTTGCACTCCGCCAGTTGTGCGAGAAGTATAGATGTACACATAAAAACTTGCATATGGTGTTCATTGACCTAGAAAAAGCGTATGATAGGGTGCCTCGGGAAGTGTTGTGGTGGGCCTTGAAGGAGAAAGGTGTGCCTGGGAAGTATGTTGAGTTGATTCGTGCGATGTACAGTCGATCTAGTACCTATGTCCGGTCGTCTGCTGGAAACACTGACAAGTTCAGTGTGGCTGTAGGATTGCACCAAGGGTCGGCCTTAAGCCCTTACCTCTTCCTGTTAATAATGGACGCACTGACGTCGGAAATACAGGAAGAGGCACCCTGGTGCATGCTATTTGCCGACGACATTGTCCTTGTCAGTGAAGATGGACCTGAGATCCAGGGTAGATTGGAGAAATGGCAACAGAAGCTGGAGAGTGTAGGCTTGAAAATCAGCAGAACCAAGACAGAGTATATGTTCTGCGATTTCGGCGGTCTCGCCAGCCCTGAAGCCATTGCGCTTGATGGCGTGCTCCTTCCGATCTGCTCCGACTTTCGGTATCTCGGTTCATTAGTGCAAAGTGACGGAGGAATAGATCGGACTGTCAAGCACAGAATAAACACAGGGTGGATGAAGTGGCGGCAGGTAACGGGAACAACCTGCGATTCCCACGTTCCCCTTAAACTTAAAGGGAAGATCTATAAGACAATGATTAGACCTGCTGTCCTGTATGGATCAGAGTGTTGGGCCACAAAAGGAATGAATGAAAGGCAGTTGCATGCAGCTGAGATGAGAATGCTAAGGGGGATGTGTGGTGTTACGCGAATGGATAGAATAAGAAATGAGTATATAAGAGGAAGTCTGAAAGTGGCGCCTGTGACAGAGAAGTTGTGTGGAAATCGGCTATCATGGTATGGACACGTGATGCGAAGGAATGAGGATCATGTTGTGAGGAAAGTTTTGAGTATGAATGTAGAGGGTTACAAGAGTAGAGGGAGACCCAGGAAACGATGGATGGATTGTGTGAAAGTTGATATGGCTAAGAAGGAGGTGACTTCTGAGATGACGGGAAATAGAGATGTATGGAAGAAGAAGACATGCTGCGCCGACCCCAAATGAAATTGGGATAAGGGCAAGAGGATGATGATGATGATGTGGCGCGGCGGGCGAAGGTCCGCCTGCGACGCAGGAGGTTGCAGGTTCGATTCCCGCCTTGGCGCAAATGTTTGTACGATCTACAAAGATTTGTTCTGGGTGGTCTGGGTATTTTCTATGTATAATAAAAAATATCTATCTATGAAATGTATTGTGTTAAGTATATCAGTCATCTAGTACCCATAACACAAGCTCTGCTTAGCTTGGGGCTAGATGATGCTGTGTGGATTGTCCAGCATTATTTATTTATTTATCTACGTAGCGTAAATCTACGATTACCCTACCCACAAATTGATAACTTGCAGCATCGTGCAAGCAACATTTTGCAACTAAATAAGTACGATATTGCGGTATATAGTGTTCTATCTGGTTCTAAAACTCGAAGAAACTTAAACAATAAAGCCAACCGATGGCCTTTCTTTTTGCTTTGATGTAGAAATTCTCGGAAATTTCAACTGGATTAGCGAAATCTCTTTAGTCGCGGCAGTGCGGAAGCCAAGTACCCACCTTCCTGGTACGTGGAAACTAACTATCTTATTAAGTGAGACAAAACATCGACTGGTCACACAGTCAGTAAAGTCTACCAGAATTATCTTCATGCATCCTGCATGTTCATGCCTCCTGATGATGAATGACTACTTAGGTTTCTATGCTGACTGCAACTAGGTAAGTTTCATACTTAAGTAACGGGTAGGCAGGTAAGTACTTAAGAATATGAAACTTTTATGAAACTATTAATAAATAAATAAATAACTACGTCTACGTCTACTAGATACTTTTTTTTACTATAATCTAGATCATTATCTCATCACCTGCCTTGCCTTTTCCTAACTATGTTGGTGTCGGCTTCCTGTCTAACCGGATGCATCTGAATACCAGTATTTTACAAGAAGCGACAGCCTCTGACTTCCAAACCCCGGTTACTGGGCAACACGATAGCCCTTGGTAAGACTGGTTGACAGACTTCCAGGCTTTTGACTACCCGTAACGACTGTCAAAGATCTACAAATGACAGCCGGTACCAACGACATAACGTGCTTTCCGAGGCGCTTTACTATATCTAGATACAAGTCTCAATACCACTTTTCAAAATTCTCATCTTAAGACAAAGGCTTTAGAGTGCAGTACAAATGACATGTCATAAAACGAGTCCTGGGTACCTATGTAATTGTAAACTTGTAACCAATCTGCACGGGTGTCACCGAGGCATAGAATTGGCAAGGATTCGTTCGGAAATTGGCTCTTTTGTGGCAGCCGTGTAAGCCTCGGCGACGTACGAGTGCGACCGAGTCGACGGCACCAGACTAATTAGTGCGGGTGCTTTGTAAAAACGAGTTGCAACTTGCGTGCCACCTGGTTACCACACGGATGGAGGCTTAGGGTTGGCGAATAAGGTACTTTTTTTCCATAATTAAGGTATTTCTACAAGGTGGAGTAGTGGTAGTGGTGGTAGACGCACCTATGACTTCAACATCCATCACGAGGTACAACCCATGATACCCATGACTTCAGTAGGTACATGATTCTGGACGCTGGGGAGCGTTTAAAGTTTTCGTCGGCTTTTCCAAATTTCCAAGTTTTATATGATGTTTTTTTAGTTTGAACTGTAAGCAATCATGATTTATACTTTTCTGATGAGATTTTAATGAAAGAAGTGTACCTACCTATTATTTACTTTTTGAAAAAGAATTCCATTGGGTTAATTAGAAATGATTATTTTCTCACTGGTTTTTAAACTTTAAGTAAGAAACTTGAATAATTGCGACTCTGACTCGCACGCCGAGGGTTTCGTACATATGTTTAGTAGTTGTTTAGTTACTATCACCAAAATGATCAGTATTCAAAACAAAAATTATGTGATAAAATCTTATATTTACGACTTTCGGACTTTTTTCTTTATTTGTGCTTGTACTCACACGTTGACACCTGGCTTTATACCAAATTTCATGATTCTAGGTCAAAGGGAAGTACCCTATAGGTTTACCTTTTTTTTTAAAGCTCCAGGGTCCTCTGTATTTGATACTAATTTCAACTTGATACCCTGATAACTAGCAGTTTCTGAGAAAGGGGTCTTGATCGTCTTGATTGATGAAAGTGATCCTAAAAGGATTCCGTTTTTTAATTTTTTTGAGGTATCTGCAGAACCCTAGAAAAAAAACCATGGGGGGGCGCCCTGGGTGTATTTGATTTCGGCCATTATTATCGTTTCTTGGTCGGGTGTTTTTGTCGGTAAGTGTTGAATTTTATCATTTATTTATTATTCTTGGGAAGGGTGTCGTAGCCAAATATAACAGTCAGTAAACTCTGTTCAATCAAAAGTTCAGCTACGCTTGCCGATGACAGTCCGTGGATGTGTGATCATTAATTACATACCGAGTTACTCCGTGCCTTGGAAAGCACGTTAAGCTGTTGATCTTTCGTGTCTTTGACATGTCTTTCAGTGTGGTATCGAGTTGCCCAGAACCTGATTTGTAAAGGTTTGACAGGCAGTCGCTCCGTGTAAAATACTGGTATTCAGCAGCATCCATTTAGACTGGCAGCCGACCCCAACAAAGTCGGGAAGGCTATGCAAATGAGATGACGATTAATTATTTTTGGTACCTATTTAAATATCCTTTTTGGTGAAAGGGAACCTACATTACTTTTTAACAATAATTGTAACCGAATACATTTTTAATTTCAACTTACCTAAAAATCGATCGTTTGAGGTTCTTGTGCAACAGAAACATATTATGGTTTCTAGTTATTGCACTTAAGAAATGAGTATATAAGAGGAAGTCTGAAAGTGGCGCCTGTGACAGAGAAGTTGTGTGGAAATCGGCTGTCATGGTATGGACACGTGATGCGAAGGAATGAGGATCATGTTGTGAGGAAAGTTTTGAGTATAAATGTAGAGGACAGTTACAAGAGTAGAGGGAGACCCAGGAAACGATGGATGGATTGTGTGATAGTTGATATGGCTAAGAAGGAGGTGACTTCTGAGATGACGGGAAATAGAGATGTATGGAAGAAGAAGACATGCTGCGCCGACCATAAATGAAATTGGGATAAGGGCAAGAGGATGAGATATTGCACTATTAAACCTTTTGTGTTTAAAAGTGAAATAACTAGTGAACATTTTGATCTTCTTTCATATCTTCAATACCTACTATAAAAAAGTTACATCGTTTTTCCCTTAAGTGCAAGACATTGCCCCCAGTTCCCCTAACTCGTAAGCAAAACATGATGAAATTGTCCTCACAGGTCTCACTAAGGTGTAAGTAGGTAGGTACCCTCTAACTACACCTTAGTAAAACTGAGAGATAATTACTTTCCACGTGTAGGTAGGTCAGGTTATCTACTGTATATATTGTAGGCAGCTAGGTGGTCTGAAAACCATTCTACCTACACCACATTAACACAATAAAATATAAAGGCTTTGCCTATGCTTAAGGAGGTAGATACAATAATTTATGGAAACCTTGTCGACGTCTAATGCCTTGAGAAGGGAAGCGAGCTGTTTTAAACGGGTTAGTAATTACAAGAGTACGTATCCACTTTTATGTATAGACGCCAGCATATCAAGATATCCCAAACTGTCAAATTTTCCCAATTGAACATGAACCTTATACTTTGCTTATACATAGGTACCTACAGTTAAAAAACAATAAAGAAATTGACAGATTAGGTTGGGTTAGTATGCTGGCCTCCGTACCTAAGTTAGGCATTTTTTTGTCGACGGCTTGAAAGACGATTGTGATATTAAGAGCCGAGAAGAAGCGCAGGGTTCTATACCTAAGTGCTCCGGTGCAATATTTTGACCCTTAGATTTTCTCGTGTACGGACCAAGTAAGAACCGCTTTCTTCAAGGCTTACTTCTAGTCTATACATGGTAAGTATAAGGGTCAATGTTCTGCTTGTCCAGTAGGTACAACAATGTTTTCATAGTAGTACCTGCTGCGTTACTACAGTGCATTGTGCATCAAAGATGTTTGCACAAGCTCCTACCGAAATATGTAAAACTTGTTGATTTGCAAAAACAGTCTCATAGCATAATAGCAGCCTTAGAATAGTAGCTGATATCAAGCTTCAGAGTGTCGAGCAATTTGTGCGAAGGGCGACCGGTAGATACAAACACCAGTTACTTAATAGGTTATTTTAATAATTATTATTGCCACTATTGAATAACATTATTATTAGATACTAGCTGCGCCCCGCGGTAAAATTCATATTCTTCAAACGCGCGAACTGTCAAACGTCGTTAACTTTTCTGAAATACCAACCTATTAGGTATCTATATTTTCTGCGCAATTGTCTTAATTTTTCTTTCCGTAAAAACCTTCTACAAAGTAGAGATTTTTATCCAATAAAGCAATAAAACTATAAATACTGACAAAAAGAATCACAGAGCATCGAATGCATCGAAAAAATCAATGCAATCAGCAATGATTTTTTAATTTTTGTTTTTATTGATTTGGGTTGGAAACACAAGGGCCATGAGGTCCGTGTGCCCATTTAGGTTTTTGGGACATCGCGAAGCGTTTGGTCGACTCTTCACGTAACCTGGCCTATTTGTTGGCCAAAAAAAGATGAATGAAATCGGTAAAGTGCCAAGTTATGGCGTGACCAAAGGAAACAGAGATTATTTTTTATATACTTAAATAGATTAGGAACAAGTAGGTACTTACTACAGTTTTTCTTCTTTGTTCCATGATCACTGACAAATTCCTGTAAATAAATAAGTATCTATATAGATAAAGACGAAAGGAATCTCGGGGAAACAAAATTAAAGTTCATTTATTCATATTATGCTGAGAATCAGCACTTTTTGAACGTCAAAACGTTTACAAAAGACAGTCCCCCATAACCCCCACCCTTCACCACTTCCTAGTGTTTTTGCTGGGAAGAAGTTGCGGAACAAACTCCACAGCAACATCAGTTCATCCGATGACAACCCTTCCTGTACTTACGTCGTAACATTATTTGCTTACGAGACAGTTCCTACATTAATTAGCGAGGACTAATGAAAAGAGCAACACAGCAACAGTCGTCATTCATACTCATTCACAAACTATACTAGACGGTGTACTTACACCGTCTAGTGTAGTTAGGCAGGTACTTATCTACCTACCTACTTTCGAGAATTGAGTGAATGGGTCATGGTAAGTAACTAATATGAGTGGGAATTACAAAATAAGAAACTAGCTAAAAACCTTTTCAACATAAATCTTAGGACGCAATCTACTGAAGATCTCTCTTGGATGATATATAGAATATACACTACTAACCTTGTTTGCGTACACAGTTTTATTTTCTTAGGTTACCTAGTTCTCGATTAGTAGGGTAGTTTTAAGTTATGCAAATAATAAATGAATAGATAATTATTGGTGTTGGTGATGTTAGTAGGTAGGTAGGTACAACATCTAGTATAAGGTTTTTACGTCTTCAATCCTCGGTTTCCGGATCGTAGATCAAGGACGTATCAAAATTAAATTGCGTGCTAAGTGTTTAGATTGAATGTATGATTCAATCAACCAATCACACCCGTTGATAAGATGTACAGACGCCAGCATCCCTTACTACCAATTTTACCCTTATTATTTCGTAATAAAGTAAGAAACTATCAAAAAAATTGATCGGGGTAGCTTGATATGCTGGCCTCTGTACGTAGTATGGTATGATTTACTGCCTCTCTAAGGAGACAAAAAGCTCAAATATTAGACATTGATTAGTTTTCGATTATATTACGAAACATCCCGCCTACCAAAATGTGTATGGTATTTAGTGATTAAACCCTTATTTCTCTGTTGATTTTCATTGTAACCCCGTGAAACCTCCCCAGAAACGGTGTAACCCCTTGTCAAACCGACCGGTCCCGCAAATACGTGTTCATCGCGTTATTATGACTAAATACTCATTTCGCGCCCTCTATCAGCGCGATCACGCGTTCGGTCGACGATCACTTGGCTTAAGACACGGTCTAAGAAAAGCATCGCCAATATTGACAATCTCGCGCGAACTCCTTTTTGGGCCATTTATTAGTGCTCAACTACTTATAAAAGTTTCTGTATAGCGCCATCTGTTATGATGGCTACAAACTATACGAGAGACAACTGCGACTGGAATGACTAATCTTGTTGTTTCAAGATAAAATATGGATTATCATACTTATTATTACGAAATGTATAATACTTTTAATTTCAATGAATAGTAGTGTAACTTGTCCACTAGCAGTATTTATTAAGAGTGATAAAAACATGTCCTTTAAGTATTTTGATAGGTACATACATAGCTTGGGGTTAAATAATAAATTAACATTTTATTATCAAGACTCTATATTTGGTAAAAAGCTGGAATGCAATATTAAATGCCTCTTAATAAAAAATCCAGCTAAGAAATTAGATTTAACATGAATTGAATATTTTAATATAATCATAATGTTGGAATTAAATGTTTCTATACAAATATCATGCTCCAATACTTCATGTAGCTACATTTAGTTACACTTATAAAATAGGCATACTTAGTAAGTTTCTTTTAAGTAAAATAAATCTTAAAATTATTAATTCATAATTGCTTAAAAATAGTCAACATCCCTATTGACTGAATACTGGCAATCAATTACAATATATATTTATGTCATGGTGCCAAATACTGGGTTGTGTCTGCAAATGCTGGGCCCATACTCCATGTACGCCTGCTTCGTGTGACACACTTGATAGAACTCAGGTGTTGAGCCCAACATACTACCTCCAAACCAAACAGCATAACGCTGCATGTTGTGTGAAATGACTTGCACATCAACAGGCTTAGGGGTGATACGGCCCTCTGATAGAGTTGTAGAATGCTTCAACCTCGCATCAACTGTCCTCTTGATATCACGCTGCAGTCTCCTGCCAAAGTCACGGAACATTGTTGATCCACCCGACAACACAATGTTCCCATATAAACCTCTCCTCACATCAATCGGGCATGATTGTATGACTTCATCCACCATCTCAGTCAGAGGAACAGTGAAATCAGCATTGGAGAACTCCGGATGGAAAAATATCTCAGGTCCCAAGAATCTCTCATAGCCAACGTCAACAGAGAATGGGTTTTTGGTAATAGCATTGATACCTGTGTAGTTCTTCATCCATTTACCAGGGTCTGCATCATATTTAGCAAACTCCTTTGCTATGTCTGGACAAATGTAACTGTATCTCTCTTTGATAGCCTTTGCAGTCTCCAAACTTTGTTCCGGTGGGATACCTACTTCACGTTCACGAAGTAGAGATTGAATAAATGAGGTAATATTTCTACCAGCAATGGGTATGTGTTTGATGCATGACCCAATGACATATCCTTCAGCTACAGGCACTATGTGGGTGACACCATCCCCACTGTCAACGACAATGCCTGTGAAAGTGCGCTCAGCAGACGCGCGCGACTTCCACGACGCCGCAAGCGCCAACACGGCTTGCACAGCAATATACAAACCAGGTACATTGAATGACTCAAACATAATCTCAGCTAAATACTCCCTATTCTCGGGAGTGTTTAGTGGAGGCTCGGTGAGCAAGAAATGGTGATCTTCCGGCTCTGCTCTCAAGTATTTGAAGATACACTGTTCAATGTAACGTTCCATTAGATCCCAATCTTCGACGAGACCGTGGCGTACTGGATACTTCACTGAATAGCCGGTGGCGTCGAACGCTTCATCGCCGATGAAGAAATCTAGGTCTTCCACGGCTTTAGTCATACGTCGAGTGCTTTGATCGCCAACTTTCGCAGTTTCTTTTATCGCTATGGCTGACGGAATGATAAATTGCGGTTCCTTGTTGCCGGCAAACCCCAGTTTCGTGTAGCCCGTGCCGACATCGATGACACACGCTGGTAAATGATCACCCATGATTCTATCTTTGCTAAATACTTTTCTAATCAGAAATTACAATAAACTTTAAGGAAAACTTGAGTGGGTGCGGTACAATCGCTGTGGATTCACGAATTTGACGTGTGAGAAACGTCAAATCAGCGGAAGATGATTAATTTACGTTCCATTTCACGTAATATAGTTATTTGTAACTTTTGAAGCAAGCAAATAATTATTTAAGCAATAGCTTATATTTTTTTTACAAATTTATTTAATATTTTTACCAAATATGACGACGCGGGCAGGGCACTGAGAGTACTTTTTATTAGTGTTTAATACATATATGACGGTCCTAAAATTTTGGATGTAGATATTTTATTTCATTTATTTTACTTTCTCCTAATCTTCAAACTTTGCTAAGTACATACCGGCGCAGGGGTTGTTGAGAGACTTATTCTGTCACTGCTATAGGTACCGGAATCAGTAAGTAGGTACCAGATGTTCGCACTTCGCACACGAAGTAGGTAACTATTTATAATATAACTTATCTCCCAGGAAGTAATAGGAATTATGAAAAATAACCATACCTACTTAGGTGCAGATTAATGAAAATAAATAGGGAAGTATCTGTCTGGAATATGGTACATTACCAAACATGCACCATATCCCCAACGCAGCTGTCTGGATCCCGGACCAATCAACTTTACAGACAACTAGTAGTAGGATAGGATTAAACGCTTAAACTAACTTGAAAAATGTTTTTATCAGCGAACGCGATTGCTAGTCATCTGCTTATATAGGTACTGATTATATTTGCCAGTTGGTAAAAAAATCCTTTACAGTAGAGAGACTTAATTAGAAATTTTAAGATTTTGAAGCGTCTTTTGACCTTGGCTAACCGGAGATTGTTAGCAAAGGTCAAAAGACGCTTCAAAATCTTAAAAATCGACTCTTAATGAAATGTAGACCTAATGGTAGCGCAGTAAGCGACAAACTAACAAATTGGACGCTTTCATTCCGTTCACGTCTCTTCGGTTGTAACCGGAGAAGAGACGAGGAAACTGTAGTTTAAGAGGAGTTACTCGTCCACTCGTTTTATTCCATTCCTATCATAGATCCTTGAACAACCATTTACTTGGGTTAAAGTACAGTGATAGGTACATAAAAACTAAAATCTACACAATACCTATCTATATAATATATATTATTCTACTGTACGTGTATGTCACTGAACTCCTCCTACACGGTTGGATCGGTTTCAATGATTTTTTTGTATGCGTTTGGGTGGCGCCCTGGATGGTTTAGATTCACTATTGGACCTGGTAGGTGGCGCTGTACGGGCAGGACGACGTCTGTTCGGTCCGCTAGTTTATTATAAATAGGTATTGTGTAGATCGGATGACAATGTGTTTACCTAAACTGGAGACTTAATATTAATTAAGGATCCAGGTTAGGTAAACACATTGTTTCGTTAATCACTCTTAAGGGACATTTTGATTAAGGTTAGATTTTAGATTCAAAAAAAGGTTGGGAGCCACCAGCCCTAGCGATTAAAAAGCCTTGCCAAGCTACCATCATGGGCAATAACTGGATTTAAATGGGGAAAACATATACAAATTAAACACCAATATATTATAAAGCAGCTGATATTTATTGTGACCTGATACTAACGCTATATTTACACAATTTACATTACAGGAATGTAATCGTAACATTTTTATATTTTTGTTGAAGACATTCCATGTTACAAAATGTAAATTTTTGTCGAATTTCATAAGTTATAGGGTATTTGACTAAAATTACCTCAACCAATTAATTGTTCAAACATTTTTGTTGCACCAAAAGGTTCCTGTATTTATCTGAATATTATGGACTCAGAGTGGAATGGTTTTTGGATGTTCTATACATTACGCGTTATTACATCAAACAGCAATGACTAAGTTAGCAGCAACACGCAGTGCATTGCGTAACATTTTTTTACTCAGCCTTTGAATCAAGCAGCACAACAAATACACGTTTCGCTCGAATAATAAGTTTACCGCACTACATTATATTTTTTTGCATCTTTACAATGTGTTGGTACACACGGCTACATATCAAGCTATACATTTCCAGTATGACCTGACGTCTCATTGTATAGGATTTCTATGCAATTAGAGGAAAAATGTATCGCTTAATATGTAACCGTGTGTACGTAGACAATAAATAAAGAACATGTTTACTAACCCAATCAAAGGCACAACATTAATGACTCATTTTTGTAATTAGGTAAAGCTATGAACACGGATCTTGAGCGCTTACCATGAGTTGAGCAGTGGTCGATTTCAGTAGAATAGAATAACATTTAAATTCAGTATAAAGTGCGTATGTGCAAAATTACCCCCACAACTGCATCTAGAGGTCAAGATCCGTGCTGGTTCTTATACGGAGGCTTAAATCTGCTTAGTTGTTTTAAGATAGCAACCTAATATCGTTATCTATTAATAAATCTCAAGTACATCCCTTGAATAAAAACATAGTAAGGCCTATCCTTCACCTTGCTAAGTTTTGATTTAAAGTATGCAAACATCCCAGACCCAGATAACGTACGTACGTGTTTTCAACTAATTACAATGCAAACACTATAGATCGACACTTAAAATTTTGAAGTACCAAATACTACATTGAGAGCCTCCTTCCTTAGCCATAGGCATTGACTGACTGATAACTCTAAAAATAATGGTAGGTATGCATAGCCAGCAAGCCTTATTTATGAAATTTTAATATTCATAATACAAGCTCATAAAAGTTTATAATATTGTTGAAAGTTGTTCTGAACTTCAGATGATGATAAAAAAATATCTTCAATTATATCTTACACTAAAATTTCTCTTAATCCAAGTTTTAATAGTAACAAATAGAAGATTGTTTGTTAAATACGTGAGTAACATACGTTTATATTATAAAAAAATCACATAAATTATGTTGATTTATAAGGAATAATAAAAGTATAATATCAGTACTCGAATCTAGATGATAGTTCGTAACTGCAAAGAAATTATTTCAAATCCGATATTGTTAAGTTACAAAATATTAGAATTAAATAATGTGTTAAAAGCTGCGTTACATAATAAATCAATCAATATCACATGGGCATGTGTACTGTATTCACAAACAGAAACAAATAGCAAATAAATATTTCACATACAGGCATATTTCATTAACAAACATTGCAGATACGAGTTATCACAATAAAACAATTTAAATGACAATTTTAAATATTTCTATGAGAACATTTATACTACTCCAAATACTGGACAATATAATAACAGATGTTCCTTAACGTTATTATTCATAATTTAAAAAGATAAAAATGTTGTTAACATCATTTTCATAGACCACCTTCAATGTTACACTATCAGTATCATTATCAGACTTAATCATAAACAAAACCACAACATTGTCTTACGATACAATATATTTGCCTAAGATCGTCCATTCATGTTGTAACAACATTTAGATTTCTCACCACATCGTGTAGTCGGAGTCGTCCATGTCAAAGATGGTGAAGAAGCCAAGGATAGTCAGGTATACTATGACGTTACCGGCCAGTGTCAAATAACAAGCGCCCCACATAATCTGAAAATGATACAAAACATATTTCAAAAACAAATGCATGAGGATTTATTTGGTTTTGATAAAAAAAATTGACACAGGTCTTGGTGTCGATCTCACCTTAAAAAAGCGATGAATGAGTTCTACGATGAAAGAATAGTACACAGAGTGCTTGTTAACTTTTGCTTTGAAAAGCTGACGAGTAATAAGTTGTAGGTACTTAGGGAACTCCACACTATAGCTGTGTGCAAAATAAATATGTTGGAGAAGCACCAAGTACCACTTCTTGAGTTATCAGCCAAGTGCGGATGGTACCCTGCAGACTGCAGTGCATCTGGTAGTCTATAAAGCGATATAGTCCAAGATCCCAGGGCCACCAGACGTCACTTATTTTCTGAATAACGAAATGTGTACGATTGGGTAGTGTTAGTATGTAGGTACCTACTATGATAGCATGCCAATCTGCTGAGCTTGGTCAGACGGCCATTTTCTAGGTATCAGGTAATCAAGGTACGTAAAAACATTAATTATCTCACGTGAATTATGCCGGCTGATTTTTACGTATGTTAGACAAAAATATCGTTGAAAATAAGTCATCAATACTCTATATTATCTGTAATAGAGCAACAGGCAAGCAAAGTTTCCTCGTCGCCCATGAGCCAAAGCCTCTCTGGTGTTCTGTTGAGCCATCCCATAAGCGGTTGGGATAACTACATGCAGGAACGAACCTGTTCTTTGTACAAATTAAGAAGCTATCTAGGTGTGAAGTAGTAGAAGTATAACCTCATGCTATTTAAAATTGCCAGCTTTTAAGATGTAATCTAAGTTTATGACTCGATGATTGTCCAAAATCAGTCAAAAGCAGTTCGTAACTGGTACAGATGTACCTAAGAAAGGAGTGGTCAATTGCGACTGGCAGTAAAAAAGGCAAGCCTGCGTTTTAGAGCATTCAATTTGATCAGATTATTATCACCTCATTGGGAAACGACCTTTAAAGTCAAAATCTGCTCCCTGCAAGACCTTGCACTAGATAGGTAGTTTTCCAAGACTACTATCATCCGCGTAGCCCACAGCCTCTAACTGAAGCAGGTCGTTGTAGGCAGAAGGGAGAGATTTCCAGAAAGTACAGATCCCGGAGGAATACACAGAGTAGAAGAATAACTAGCCATAGGATCCAAAGAGCAGATATCTCTGACCACTCTGATCGATAGTTCACTCAAGAACTTGAAGACTCAAGAAGCAGCAGGGATGATGAGCACATTAGCAGGTCAAAAAACTTAAGATATCAGCGAGACTCAGCAAGGGTTTCGCTGCGTGACATCATAATATGTCATTGCGGACGTAGACACGGACCCAACCCTGCTTACTTAAGCTCAAGTGAGTCTCCTGGGTATTTGAGGACCGCCAGGATTGCTATCTTCATCTCCATCAAAAAGAACAAGTGCGGCTTCTTGGTCTCAACGTGATGATGGACCAGATCAATATTTGAGTGTATTCCCCTAATGTTAAGGAATAGTACTTTAAGAGGGAGGACGATCCGCCAATGTTTTAACTTATTCTTCTTAGTCTTCTGGTTTTCGGGGTAGTAAGAGTTAAGCGGGAACTTTAAGAGAAAGCTAGGATAGGCACAATTTACCAAAGTACTGCCACGAGCGTAATTTAGTAAAAGGAAAAACACCCAGAGCCTGAAAACGCTCGTACCCTCCGATGCCCACCAGTGACAGCAGACGTTCACTCGTGGCTGGCGTACTGCATGAACCCCCAGCATTCCGCGATGGCCAACGGCAAGACCGTGCTTCGGGTCGCGCTAACGATCTAGCCTAGGACTAGTTGCTATTGGCAGTTGCCAGTAGTCTAATGCCTAAAGGCACTGGAAATCTCACGCGTCGAGGAGACAGGGGTGCCCAAGCTCTGACTACCACCGTGAAGGATGATTTGGGCAGTCAAGTAAGGTCTGTGGGTATGACTACCTGATTCACCGGGCACTCGTTTCGGTAGTGTTTTGTGTCTTGTGTGTAAGTATTAGACGCTAACAAAAGTAACTAAGATTAATATAGTTACAAAATATTATAACAATTCTTAAATACACACCACTGCAGCACGAGCTAGAACGATGGGAAGCGCGAATGAGCTGACAAGGAATCCCATTGTGATGAAGATGGCCGTCTCCATGCAGGTAGAGTTGCCGCTAGTGCTGTCAGTGTGGCGGCGCGCAATCATAGTCGGGATCGGGCACAGGATGTAGAACAGGACCACGAAGAAAGGCCACCATAGTCTGTAAACAAGAGGAGGGCCAAATAAGAGGAAAATATTTAAACATCAAGTAGTGGCTAGTATAATAAAATCTCTAACGACGAAGTAGGAAAAGAAAGGAAAATGGCAGCCTACTATTCGTTTTTCTACTGTTCATTGGTAGAAAATAAGTATTTAGGTAGTAATGGGTCTGACTACAATATATGTCGACTGTGATATATCATAACGACTGTGATTATTACGAATTGCAGGATATGCCTGTTTCAAAACTTGAGCGAATCCTGCGCGGGATTTGGGACAAGACTGTTACGTGCCTATTATGACAACTAACTTGCATGCACGCAATTCAGACTTTAAACTGGGGCAAATGGTCGCGTGACTTCCCAATCATTAGTAGTCGAAGCGCGCAGTCGCGTCCCGCATCCCGCGCAAGATTCGCCCCAGTTTGAACAGTTCTGTAATCAAACAGCTCATCATGATTGAGTTCCCTAACACCTTAATAATGATCAAGCAAGGGACTGTTGTTAGGTTAAGATGTCCGAAAAACGGTCAGAATAGGGAAAATGTACACATAACATTCATGCGAAAATAAAATTTATGAGAAAAGCCCTCAGAGTCGACAAAGGAATCTTAAATGAGGAACAATGAAATAATAAAGTTTTTTGTTCCATTGTAGATAGACAGTGTGAATGACATTGATTATGTTTACTGATAAGATACCTAGACTTGCAGAATATCATACTGAATTGCTTTTACTAAATGCAACCTAGAGCATTTATTTTCGTCATTTTATTTCATTCCTGCAATTTAATCATGGTTTTCAGCATTTCAGTAACTATTTATGAAGGAAGGGAGGAATTCTTATGTGAACTTAGTTATGTAACTGCTCCCTTGTTCTCGTGGTTGCGAGCGCGACTGCTGAGCGTGGGCCTCTAGGTTCGACTCCCAGGTCGGGCGGGAACTGTAATACTGAGTTTTCCATTAAGGACATCTCAGTAGTGACCCAGTGTTTGGAAGTCAGAAAAGCAAGTAATGCCGTTGGTCTTGCGCCTGACCTTTCCCTGGTCGTGTCGGATTGCCGTCTCATAGGACTATGAGGGTAAATGTGTGCGCCAACGCAGGTGCACTCTCTGTTAGTGCATCTGCGATGGCGCACATTGTGCACTTTATCTCCTGCGTACTTGGCTAATCTCAGTTACGATACGGCCGTGGTAGAAATTCGGTCAGGAGGATTTTATTATAATGTGTATTGATAAACATAAGTATTGTTATTACCTATCTGTTTTGAAACACAAGTTTATTGATGTCATAGACATGGTACTACTTCCTTCCTTTTAGCTATGCTTTTAAGTCAGATACTTACATGAGTAAATTAAATGAGTACCGATTTTCTATGTTATTTATAGTGATGCAAACAATTAAACTTTAAAATATAATTGTAGTTGCTGAATTGAAAAGAAGGAGCTTAATATTTTCTTGAAAAATTATTTCACCTACAGTTGAATTTATGTAAACATGGTTTATGTTTACAAAATATCCGACTTTAAAATAAGATAGAGATAAAATCAAGATTGTTTATTTAGAATGTGTTGATAAAGAACAAATAAAATGAAATCAGTAAACAATATGGCTACTTACTTATATTGGGGTAAGGCACAGGCGAGAATAACAAAGGTCATTCCAATGGATCCAGCAAATGCCAGGGACACCAGACTGAAAATTAAAACATCGATTTTCATATTTGTTTATACATTAAAGATAGAATTTTAACAAAAAGATTTCAGCTAATTTTCGATACATTTCGAAAATTTTGAGAGAATGATATTAAAATAAAGTGAATGTTATAAATAATCAAGTTGGCCTCAAAAGTCAACTCTTACCCCAGTTTCTTATGTGTTAGATTAATAATCAAATATTTTGTAATGCAAGTAAATCAATCCTTTAAGAGAACAAAACCATAGTTTATTAGCTTATCACATGTGTTTATTCATTAACTTTGAAATATATCATCAAAATCACCATTACAACACTGTCAACTCAACTAATTGGAATTGTGCTCACATGTCATGATTTTAGATTTAGTTTTTTAATCAGACGGAGTGTCGCTGGGGAGTTTGTTCCGCCACTTCTTCTTCCCAGCAAAAACACTAGGAAGTAGTGAAGGGTGGGCGTCTTGGGGGACTGTCTTTGTAAAAGTTTTGATGTTCAAAAAGTGCTGGTTCTCAGCCTAATTTGAATAAATAAATTTTGATTTTATAAAATAGTAATGAAATTGCACAATGTCAACTTGAAAAGTTGTCTATATTCTAATTACTAATACTTTGTAAAGTACACAATTGTTTTTAAAATTTTTGTAACTTTTTAAATAACATACAACCTAATACTGAGATGCAAATTGCAAAAAGTATATGAAAATTTGAATTTACCAGGCTACTACTACACATACACCTTAAATCACATAAAATAATAAATAAATATAATGCTGGATGCTGCAATCCACACAGCATCATCTAGCCCCAAGCTAAGCAGAGCTTGTGTTATGGGTACTAGATGACTGATACATTTAATACTATTGTATTAAATGTATCAGTCATCTAGTCTAAAAAATATCAATCATCTAGTAAAAATATAAATCTATGTAATGTATTCATTACATAGATTGATATTTTTATTATACATAGCAAATACCCAGAACACCCGGAATGAATCTTTGTAGATTGTTCAAACATTTGTCCCAGGGCGGGAATCGAACCCGCAACCTCCTGCATAATTCTTCATAATTTCACCAACCATACTGTATTTTGGGTGATCTGAATCAGGGGAATGTTTTAAACCCATTGGGACAACATAGATGCACCATACTTTCATAATTATCAAAAATCTATTTAAGTTATGTATCTAATCTCTAGTTGTACAGAGGCCAGCACATCAAGCTAACCCAATGTGCCCGATTTCTTTGATAGTTTTTCAACTTTATCCTATAGAAATTTTAATAAGGTTCATGTTCTATCTATGGAAAATCTGACACATTGGGGTAGCTTGATGTGCTGGCCCCTGTACTTAAACTTGGTAAATAAAACATGAAAAGTAATATTAGGTAACATCAGGGCTGTATTATGGGGTGTAAGATTTTTTATATTTTAATTATAAGATGCTTTAAGCTAGAAAATATAACATCTATCCTATTTGTGGCATAAGAACTCAATTATTAACCATGTTTTCTGCATGAAAAATGCCTCTGATAACGGTTTCCCAAGTTCGTGAGAATTGTCTAATACTTAACATCTTCCAAAAGAGATCATCAGAATATGAACAGTATTTCATTAAACATAATATGACATTAACAGATGAGTGCTCCTTTGTTAGACTGTGTACTATCACTGCACACAATTAACTTTTACACCAAAAAGTGATAATCTTTTGCATTAAAAACAGGTCAGCAGCAGTAGGTAGTACACACAAATAGCAATAAATTGTTTATAGAATACACTGGTTGCTATGATGAAGTATTAGACACATAAGCTAGAACGAAAACTTACCCTGATCCATAGAAGTGTTGAAAAGTACATGAAAAAGAATAATACTGTAATTAGACAACCGTAATAATAACATAATTATGAAAAATATTAGTAAATAACATGACTCATTCTAACTACAATGGTGACACTGTTTTCTCTACGAGATATTCCAATTTAGCAAAGAGCATACTGTCAGCCTTTATTAAGATAACATACCCTTTATTCCAGCCATTTTCTTTATTTTGTATTGTCAGGATTTTATTAAGATGTAAAGGCTGAATCCACTGCAAAATCTCAACGTAGAGTTACTTCAGTCAGTGAAATTATTAGTGAAAATTACTCCACAGATACTACATTAATTACCAAGTCATAGACACATTAGTCGAAAATATAAGAAAATACTTTGTATTAAGTTTCCTTAGCCGGCAAAGAATAATTAAATGCATGAAGCATTTAATTATTCTTTCCATTGTTTACTATTAAACATAATATTTAATACTTGTTAATAAGCTATTAAGGTTAAAGTTGCGACAGTCACGCATTCAGTGATACGGAAAAAGTCATCAAATATAAATAAATATGACTATAATTTCAATTTCAAAAATCTAAGTTAGAATATTTCCCAGCGGCGTGTATTTTTTGTTCGTCAAATATTTATTACCAATAATAATTTATTCGTTTTTACGCAAGAATGACATAAGTCGATTAAACTGTAAGGTGTCAAAAATTTGACGATTCCGTACATTCACTCATAGACAACTGACTGAGTGAATATTAGATAGTGTCATCCATCACTAGAAAAGACACTTGCACAAGTTGTTTTATGTTTATTGTTGATCAGCAAACTTTTTTTTATTGAATATTCTGTATTCAAAGTAAAATACTTCAATAAGCTATCACATATTTAACTAAGGACCATGGATGACGATGCAGAAGCTTATAAACTTTGGCGTATACGTAAAACAGTAATGCAGGTAAGTGAGGTTAAGTTGTGTGAAGAATGTTGTGAAACTTGCGAATAACTTATAACCAACGCTAAGAAAGCATGGAAATCTCTTAAACATACTATGAGTGCTAGCCCACATAGTCCAGAAGAGATACAAGCGTGAGAATAAGTTTATTTTTCAATTATTTATTAGAATGAAAAGGTGGATTTGCACTCGAAATCTGTAAAGCTATTTTTTTTTAATTTGTGTTACAGTTATGCCATGACCGTGGATATTTAGTGACGCAGGAAGAATTGGACCAGACGTTAGACCAGTTCAAAGAGCAATTCGGTGATAAACCTAGGTACAAATTTCATATTTTAAATGGTGTTTCAAAGTTGTTAAGCAAGGTACCAAAGCTCACGGATAATTTATTTGTATAGTGCTTGGGAAACGAGCTAGACAAGCTTACCAATGTGTATTTTGGTTGTCTCTGACACTGTCTGATCCACTAAAGTTTTCTTTATTTTCTGATCTAGAATCTCCATAATTCTTGTAAATTTTTCATTTTCTTAATAAAGCAGTTTGTCTTTGTAGGAAAATGCGTACAAAAAATAGTTTCTAGCATTAAATTTTGCCATTTGTAAAATAAGATTTCAAATCAGGTGTTATTGACATTATTTTTTTTAAACCACAGATTGATATTGTTTGATAGATAGATATCTATGGTTGGATAAATCTGTAAGTCATATGTAGGTGAATATAGGTTTTATGTGTGGCCCTGCCATAAATGTGTACAATAAGTATTAAATAATATTTATCAGAGTTATTGTCAGCAGGTATTCAATGTTTTTAAAACTTTAAGTTTTGAGCCTAATGACTTATTTTCATCAATTAAACCTATAATATTATTCTGTTTCAGTGAGAAGCGACCAGCCAGAAGTGACTTGATTGTATTAGTTGCTCATAATGATGACCCCACAGATCAGATGTTTGTTTTCTTCCCTGATGAACCCAAAATTGGAATCAAAACTATCAAAACATATTGTACTAGGATGCAAGAGGAAAATATTCACAGAGCTTGTGTTGTTGTACAAGCAGGTAATCATTTATTTTGGTGTAAAGTACATTGCCAAAATTATGGATCTTGAATAAACAATTTCTCTGAGTCCGGAAATCTATAGACATTATAATAATAAATATCTTGTTGTGTAGGCTGATTTTCCAATAGTCAGATAACTTTAAAGATAACTAAAAGTTTAAAATAGCAGCTTGACATAATATATGTTTTATACAAAAGCTGTCAAACCACTACTTGGCATATTCCCCAGATAAAAAATAAGAGTATTTTATCTAAATTAACAGCAGCATAAACTCATTGATCTTGTCCATAAATTCCTACTTATTCTTACAGGCATGACACCATCAGCCAAGCAGTCGTTGGTAGACATGGCTCCTAAGTACATTCTAGAACAGTTCCTGGAGTCGGAACTGCTGATAAACATTACAGAGCATGAGCTGGTGCCGGAACACATAGTCTTGACACCTGATGAGAAGGCTGAACTTTTGACTAGATAGTATCCTTTTCACAAATAATGCTTCTGGTTCTATGATAGATTATTAATGATGATTATACAGAACTTGTTGTAATTATCTACAGTAGGCTTACATATGTTTTACCTTTATTAAATCAGACTACATAATACTTATTGTAGCTATGTCACTCAACTGAGCAGTCTTACTGCATAGATAACTATATTTAATAACTTAAAAAAAAATGTTAAAATAAAATAAGTGTTTCAGCAATGTCTATTTGACATCAAACTAAAACCTTTTTCATGGGCTGGCTATTTAATGAAATATAAATCCATATATTATGTTTTTCTTAAAAATAAAAATAGTTAAATTAGGAACTATCACAGCTACAAGCACAACTTGTGACTCCCACATCCCCCTTAAACTTAATGGGAAGATTTATTAACAATGGTAAGACCTGCTTGCTGTCTTGTATGGATCAGAATGTTAGGCCACAAAAGGTATGAATGAAAGACAGTTGCATGCAGCTGAAATGAGAATGCTGAGGGGGCTGTGTGGTGTTATGTGAATGGATAGAATAACAAATGAGTATGTAAGGGGAAGTCTGATAGTGGTGCCTGTGACGGAGAAGTTGTGTGGAAATCTGTTGTCATAGTATGGGCATGTGATGCAAAGGAATGAGGAACATATTGTGAGGAATGTTTTGAATATGAATGTGGAGGGTAAAAAGATTAGAGGGAGACCAAAGAAAAGATGGATGGATTGTGTGAAAGATAATATGGCTAGAAAAGAGGTGAATTTTGAGATGCAAGGCAAATAGAGATGTATGGAAGTAGAAGACATGCTGCGCCAACCACAAAATACATTGGGATAAGGGCAGGAGGATAAGTTAAATTAGGAACTAAGTGTCATGCACCTTAAGTTCCAAACCTATTTTTACTATTACCAAACATAATTGACTTGCAATCTAATTATGTAGCCTGTATTTAGGGTACAATGGTCTAATTAAAATAGCGCTGCACACCAAAAGTTATGTACTATATTGGGGTCCTATAAAACTTCTATTAATTAACATTCAGACTTCTCGTTCGTAACTATATTTCCTTAGCAACTGAATCAGTAAATTGAAGGAGAACATGTTGATGAGAATACAGGCTGGTGACCCGGTAGCAAGATATTTTGGTCTCAAAAGAGGACAGGTGAGTAGAAATAATCTATTGTATATTAAAATAATCCAATGAGAGCCTTGCTAGTGTAATAGTCGCAAGCACTATTGGGCAGTAATATTGGGTTATTGTATCAAGAATTTCTCAGTATAGAGTCTAGATTTGTACCCAGATGATGGTAATAAGCGACTGGAAAATGTGGGTGTACTATGGTTATATCATGATACACGTATCAATGAGATGGGACATACAAGTTATTTCATACTGATAATCATAAGCTAATTGTGTTAAATGTTCAACAATCGTCATGTATGCAAACTGATAATAATCACGCTAATTATATTTTATTGATATCACTTATATGTATACACAGAGTGTTATTAATTCACAAGAAGTTTGCATATCTGTAATTTGAATAAGCTACGCTTTCGCATATGTGTGTCAGTTTGTATTTGCATGTTAGAAGCACCACAGAGTAATTGACATATAGATCACTCATATTTTAAATAACGATAACACCGCAGAGGGTAATCCGTGAACTTCAAGCATATTTCAACCCATCAGCTCCAGTACTCCACTAAAAATTAGGAGAAAGACTTATCCTACTGCCCGTCTGGCTACTTCTCCGGTTGGTTAAGTAAAAGGCAGATCGGGGCAAAACGCAATCGATTAAAAAATGACAAATCTAACCGTATTCGTTTTTTAAATAGTAAAGCACGCTTTAGCCCGAACCTTTTAGTAGCGTACAAGCCGGACCGGCAGAAGGAAAAGTAACTTTTAGTAACCAAAAGGTTACTAGTAATAAACGCACCAAAACTCCTCAAGCAGAACTAAAATTTACTGTGTAAATGACTCCCAGTCTATTATATGAATATCCACTTTGCTGTAACCAGAATTAACAGCAAAAAAACCACCCTCTTTGACACTCCATTTACTACCTACTCTGTGGTTAGCTGTAGATAATTTTACATGCCAATGAAGATGTTACGTATCAAGACATGTTATGGGCATATATTGATGTGTTACGCCGATTGCCATGCAGAAAACTAGAAATTGTCCAGTAGGCTGGCACCAGTCGATCGTCGATAAAAAAACATTACGTATACAAGGTGTTGTTAAAATATCTGAAAACCTCTCTCACTCAACTTACCATTTGTTGTTATTCTTTACAGTTTGTTAGTTATTCGAAAATGTATGAAAAAACGAGTAAATTTCAGTGATTTATTTAGAATACGCACTTGAACAATAAAATAATTATGTCAACATTATTTACGTTATAAAAGAACATATGTTTCCTAAGATAGACCTGTATTTTCTGTAGATTCTGATTTCCACATTGTATGCCACGACACTATAGCTTTTCATGTGTTTTCAGGTGGTGAAGATCATCCGATCATCAGAAACGGCCGGGCGATATATATCTTATAGATTAGTTTGTTAGAATATGATTATTACTTATTACCAATAAATATCATATATACATTTACTTAAAACTTTTTTTCTCATACATCTACGCACATTGATCCATCTCCAAAAATAGTTTGTAAAGGTATAGATTGGGATTATTTTCTAAGTTCAGTACTGAGACCCAAGGTGCATTCTTTGGAACTTATAAAATATAAATTTAAAATATGAATGCGTACGTCGTAGCGCCTCTCTTGATCATAACCACGCATCCAGAAAAAAAATAAAAAATATTGTTAAGTAATTCAAATATCTCAATACAGGTTAGTTGTAGTTAATGGGATAGTGTGGTCTTATATGTCTTTATATCCCTATTAACTTTTAAAGAAATTATAGTTCCATAATTATATATGCAATATAGTACCTAAATAACATGAATCAAGAAAAGTTGATGGAACTAGTTAGGAGCCCTTTTTTTTTTACGGGGGGAATCCTTCAAAAGGCGGCTGGACTTTTGGGGTGAAGACCAGGTAGTGTGGGATTCTTACCTCACTAAAACCACCCGGGTGATCACCATCAGCACATGGAAGGGGCCCCTTTACCTCTTAAGAGAGCACTCCGGGACCCATAGTGTGCAACGCCTGATAGGGCACATCCTAGTTAGGAGCCCTAAACAATAAAGTTAATTATCTCATCATTGTCATCAAGCTTAATAATGCTCAACTGCATTTCAGTTATTATTGCTGTTCACGAGATAAATATTGGATTAAGTAAGACAAATTTGTCAAATGTTGATGTTTACGAGCGTGACGATAAGTGTATGAAGTCTTCTTTAGTAGCTGATAATAAACGCATGAAGCATCGACTCGAAGAAGTGCTTGAATTAGGTCGTTTAAGCGTTGTTTATTGTTAATCAATTAACATTGCATGCAAACGTTAACTAAAGCCTTAACTAATTGTAATTGCAACTACCACGGTTACGCTTAACCAAAAACTGGCGTAAACATACAAATTAAAACATTACAGACTTCCATTTGTTTGATATTTTGTTATGAACTTTCATAAAATACCATGATCTGTATATAATGGAATCACGCAATGCTTATTGTACCCACTAGGTAATGTGGGCACGCGATGCGCAAACGCTTCACACGGCGCCGGCGCAGCATGAGTTGCGCACGTCGCAAAATCCACGCAATTACAGTACTTACTCGCAAACCGACGGACGATCTTGCGATCTTTCTGTTTATTACGAAACGATAACATTAAAATAATGTTTTGATTTTAAATAAGACATTTCGATACGAAACGAGTGACTGAAAATTTTCTTTGATGACTTATCTACGAGCTTTTCTATCCTGACATAATGCTTACGGAAATATAGAGGAAATTTAGTTTTTCTTTTCTTTATAAATAAAGTTTCCTGTTGTGTTTTGGTGTTAGTGAAAATCACAGAAATATTGACGTAATCTGTGGTGAAAAGATTTTGACCGTTTTCAATGTTTATGAAATTCACTGGATAATTTCTCGGTAAGTACTTACCAATCAATCTTTCAAGTGCCGCACGTTCTGTTTACATCATTGCTAAGTTAACGAGAAGAGAAAATCCCGTAATAGACTATAACTACTCAGGAAGTGTGAGTCGGTTGAGTTTTTCAGTTTCATAAACCGGTTTTTTACGTCTTTGTCATGACATGCTCTTTCTTTTATTACGCTTTGTAGATGGCATCGTATAGTCAGCTTAGTTAACTTATCCATTAGTTTTTAACGATTATTTGATATACCTTCTTTAGAGTTTAGTAGCTAAAGCCCAGAAGCTGAAGAGTTTTCAGAGACAAATAATATTCCGGACCCGTTCGGGGCTCAAATAAAAAGTGTTAGTAACAACCAATCAACAAAAATAAATGAATAATTTTATCGTTTATCATTGACCTTTCATAAAAAGAAGCAGCTGCGCACATCGTGGTAGGTAGGTTGTGTGATGTGCATACCTACCACGATGTACAGAAGACAACACATCAAGCTACCCCAAAGTCAAATTTCTTTGATAGTTTTACAACTTTATCGCAAAAGAAAAAAGGTTCATGTTCAATTGGGAAAATTTGAGTTTGGGGTAGCTTGATTTACTTGTGTCTTTTTTCGATATCTAGTAACGAATTGTTTTAAGCTCATCGAAGTAGGTAGGTACTAGGTACAGAATCCCTTTACAAAATGGCCAATGCAATCAAATCACCTAGATTGCGCTTGTACCTAAATCCTTCGTAACTACCAATGAAATAGATACACTTCATTCTTGATCACGATATCGTGATAATTCAACATCGTCCTATAAATTGCTACAAGCAAGTACTACGTCGTTAACGAGATTTTGGACTATAGGCTCCTATTGGTATTCAATTCGAGCATGATCACTCACGAATTCACGAAATGCATGTTTATAGATGAGAACGATCTAATTCGTGTCACGGACTGTTTATAAACATGGAAATATTATCTTTTCTGAATGTTCTTGACACCGCTATTGTATTTCCCCGATCGGTTGGGCAGAGGACTCAAAATCAAGTCATTTATTCAAATTGCGTTGTAAATCTTCTATGTAGGTACATTTAACATTTCACCACTTCCTAGTGTTAGGTATCGGAAGCTGGGAAGAAGTAGCGCAACAAACTCTCCAGTAACAAAATCAAAATTCATTTATTCAAATTAGGCTGAGAATCAGCACTTTTTGAACGTCAAAGACGTTTACATAAGACAGTCCCCCAAAACGCCCACCCTTCACCCAAATCCACACCACCACCCAATCACACATCCATCCAAAAAGGTCTTGAATGACAAAATCCAATCTAAGTACCTAATTACCACTAGCCTTTTCCCAACTACGTTGTGGCCGGCTTCCAATCTAACCAGATGTAGCTGCCTATCCAACCTCTACATCACATACTGAGCAATAGGATACCTATTGGCTCTGAAGACTGGTTGTCAGACTTTCTGGGTTGTGAGTTCCCGTAATGACTGTCAAAGATCTACTAATGACAGCAACCAAAGGGTAACGTGCTTTCCCAGCCACGGAGGGGTTTCGATATGTAATAAATGGTCACCCATCTACTACCCACTTACCTATATACTTTAAAAAATCTGTTGTTTTTTTATATCGAACCAACGACACTCGGCCCAAAAGTCGATCGCTCAACCACTGCGCCAACCATGCCGTGATTTACAAATCGCATGGCGACACAAAATAGGTACCTGCTGAATTTTAAACAATGACCACAGCTATGCAAAAAATAAACAATCTCCACACAACAATTAAGTAATACCTACAATGTCTTCGGTTCGCTCAACCCTACCCAGGTCAGAAGTTGGTAACAGTTGAACTAGGTACCTACACAAAATTGCTCTTAAGGACATACTATAAGATCCTTACGTTCCTGATGTTCCGGGATTGCAGTAGGTAATGTTCTTCTAACTGATCAGACATTTGTAGCTGGGTTTGTTACGCCATTTCTTCTTCCGAGCATAAACACTAGGAAGCGGTAAAGGGCGGGCGTTTTGGGGGACAGTCTAACTGTCAATTTTAACGTTCACAAAGTGCTGAGTCTAAGCCTTATTAAAATAAAACTATTGATTTTTACGAAAACGCCCATTTAGATACCTATTACTTAATGTTGCTGCATCGTCTGCGTGGTGGTCGGAAAGTATCCCACGTATTCCTGTAATAAAGAGTATTTGTTCAGCCGTTAAATCCATAACGTTGAAATAGGTAACAAACTGACAGACAGACTTTTCAGTATTTATATTCAATAAATTTTATATAAAATTCGTCCGCCTGAGTTTGTCTTTTTTGTTCTCATTCTAAATATGAATCAGTGTTTATTCATCTTGTAACGTGCCATAAACACTTATTACATACAAAATATACAAAAAAAATCGTGTCGCAATGTTTCTTACCTAACTCCTCCGAAACGGCTGGAACGATTTGTATGAAATTTTGGGTGCATATCGGGTAGGTCTGAGAATCGGCCAACATCTATTTTTATACCACTAAATGATTAGGTTCCACCCCAAACATTTAACATGGCAAAACAACGTTTGCTGGGTCAGCTAGATAGCTTTGCCAAAACCCCCAGGTTGTTGTACAGCAAATAATAAAATAACAGACTCACGGATCTTTGTATAGGTCTAGCTCAATACCATCCGACGGATCCCGGACGGTCGGTCACGAGAATCAAATTAGAAAGTGAAAAGAAGAGTATACCTACCACTTTATTAATAATTATTGCGCGAATTCTAATCAAACCGGTATTTCACAATTCGCAAAAATGTTTACAAATATTTAGGAATGTTTTTTGCGTAGCGTTAAGGATAAAGTCTAATTTCTAATTTATACACTGGGCCTGTTATCTCCAGTCGTTTAATTCATATAAAACAACTAAATACCAATAAGTTGTTTATTTTATCTTTACCGATACCTAAACACACAAAACAAAGAAATAATACAATAAAAATGTCAATAACAAACACCCAGTTTCTGAAAACCGATCGTATCTTTTGGGATCCTTGGGGATCATAAGTCTTTTCATGCATTTTTGTCATTCGTCGAAGTATCTGTAACACCCGGTTATTGAAATGAAATAATCGACGAGTCCAAAAATAAACACATTATTTTTATTTTATTAGTAAAATAAAAATAATTTGTGTTTATTTTTGCAAAAATGCATGAAAAGACTTACCTATGAGTGTGTCACGATTCTCTGTAGTTCATTTGTCCGAAGCTCAAAAGAAACATGACTATCTTATTTATTTTATTTCAAAGAAAGCTTACAGACTAAAAACAGCAATAAAAAAAATACGTGAATAGGGATCTTTGCTAATTACAAGCTTCCACATTTGTTTCCCAAAAAGTTCCAAGCTCTTACGTAAGGAGCGCAGAACTTTTTGGTTTAAATGTGGTCTAATTTTCCAGCCAGTCTAATTTTCGGTAAACGATCGCACGGGCAAACGTACTACAAAACCATTTCAACAACTCTAATGTCTTGTTGAAATGGTTTAGTAGTAGAAAATCTTATTTTTAAATTAATTTAAATTCAGTTTGTTTTGATCACGAAACATACATTGCTCATCAAATTATGGCAATATAGTTGAGAAAAACCTCAAACGTAATTTGACACATAAAGTGGTGGTTTAAATTATGTTTCTCAAGAGTTTCTCTCAAGATGCACACATTTGAGGAAACACTGTGAAATACTTAAATCTCTCACTTCAGATTAGTATAGCTCTTTTCAATGGTCCAACAAAAACATTAGATATTTAATAAGTGATAGAAAATGTTAAACGTAAAAGCATTAAATAGGAAACAGTATAAGCGTAGTATAAGGTCTCGCATTCTGTTGAAACAACCCACTGCGCTAGGACAGCCCAAGCGGCTTACTGTACATTATTTTCTATAATAACATTGTAACAACTATTGACCCACTCAATTTTTGCCAATCACGGTTTCAAGTAGACCTTTAGCTTATGTGCTTCGCGTTTTAGTATTATCGATAATAAACCCTGATGTTTTTGTAGCTATAATTAAATGAAAAATAATGTATGAAAATATATTTCATGGAATAGGTTTTAGATACTCTTTTAGACGGCATAACACCAACAAATAAACTAGTGGTCGCAATTCGACCGTTTTAGGCGATTGGCACACTAAACCACATCACGCAGCAGGGTGCGCGGCGACGAACGACGATCACTGCGCGTGAATGCGTTTTCTGTGTGTTGTACTACGCGTGTTTTCTATACAAACACAGATACTTGCAAACAACGTAAGAACACGCAGTCCCGCGCTACGCTGCGTGATGCGATGCAGTGTGTCAATCGCCTTAGCTATCTGCTCATCTTCTTCATTCACTAAGATTACCCACTGATCAAAATATATCTGTGCCAAATGACACAGTCCTCTGTGCACGCAATTTTCTTGAAAAGGGATCCGGAGTTTCCGCTTCTGACTACACTGAGAATAAACATCGAAACATACTCAGAGGTCAGAGTCACTTTTTAAGTCAGACATTATCTTGGTCAGATCAATCATATGCAATATGATACCATAAGCCATTAATATTACGCTGTGTTTCAAGATCAAAGACACGAATAAAAAGTTGAGGTCGCAAAAATAATCTTGGTGTTTATTCAACGAAGTAAGAAAAATTACCTTTACTGAAAGGCATCCTAATTAAGTGTTTGAAATTACTGAGACAGTGCTAAAAAACTATGATTAATATTACCTACGTTGAGAATAGATGCATGCAAAAAGCTCTAAATGATTGGCGTATCTAATCACAAGTGTATTTCGTTGGTGCAACTTTCATACAAAATTCCAGCGCCCGTTCGATGTCCACCTCATACCACCACGATTTTTGGTTAGGTAAGGTTTGCGTCACCTATACGACATAGTGACGTGTACAAGTAAGTATTCTACAGTTTTAAGTTTTCACTTCTGTCGGCAATTCATGATATTATGTTGATGTTTTTTAAAGTGGAAATAACATCGAAACCTAAGGATTTAAGTAAGGGATACTCTTATTTGGTAGAGTTTAGGACCAGTCCCTACCATAACAGTCTAGTTGTAGGTAGTCATTTAACATTTTGTATGAATTTTGCGTTTATTATACCTGGTAGTAAACGCGACTGCCAATTATGAAGTCCTGGATTCGATTCCCCCTTAGAGCAATGTGTTATTAGGATTTTTTCATTAGGAATTTCTCAATAGAAGCCCGGAGTCTGGACGTGCGCCCGGTTGTTACCAATAGGCTCACCCCCTATTACATGGAACTTTAATAGTATAACTGGTGAAATGTGGGTGTTCTCAGGTACACCTCTGCCCAACCCTCCGAGAAAAAAAGGCGCGATGTTACGTTATTATTAATACTGCATTTATTACTCTGACCGTAACATTATTATGTAGGTGTCTACTGACTGATCACGCTGCCCACGCCAAAAAAGCGCTCAAAAATTCTAAAACATTCTGATTTGAGTGTAATCGACGCGTTAGTTACAGTCATTGAAAGTGCTCAGTGATTAATGACGAATTGGCAACACAAACAGTTTAATATTCCACATTTTTCAACGATTTACATAAAGAAAGTACATTTTGATGATATACAGCGCGGAAATTGATTGAACGTGGCATCGTAAATCGACTGTTCGCAAATATTTGATGAATTCGTGGGAATTGGCACTTTTTGTCCAATACCGAGAGACATAAAGTGCTTCCTTGGTCTAGCGGTTGTGTCCTGGGTTAGATTCCCAGTTTGGACAAAGTGTTATTGGATTTTTTCATCTGGAATTTCTCAGTAACAGTATGGAGTCTTGTTTTGTGCCCGGTAGATGGCTATAGGCTTGCCCCATATGACATGGGGCTAAAATATAACGTACAAAAGGTGGGTGAACTGTAGTTAATAATAAATAAATATTGCTGGACAATCCACACAGCATCATCTAGCCCCAAGCTAAGCAGAGCTTGTGTTATGGGTACTAGATGACTGATATACTTAATACAATACATTACATAGATATATATTTTTATTATATATAGCAAATACCCAGAACACCCGGAACAAATATTTGTAGATCGTACAAACATTTGTCCCAAGGCGGGAATCGAACCCGCAACCTCTTGCGTCGCAGGCGGACCTTCGCCTGCCGCGCCACATCGGTCGTCAAACGTTACACATCTGCTTCATCCTTAGGGGATATACAGGCGTAATGTTATGTTGTATTGTAAGCGATAAAATAATGGTAACATTATTTTTTTTGATGAATCAATATGTCGTGTTCGATATTCAAATCAGGCAGACAAAAGCTGTTTAAAAACAACAAGTCAAAAATAAATAAACAAATAAAACACTTCAATAGCATCTGTAAAAGCGAAGATAAAATAAAAACAGCAGAAACTAAAGAGTGAAAAGAATTCGCAAGATTCGTTGAATGTGTTGATCAGGTGAAAATGCCTGAGATGCCTCACTGTAATGATTGCCGACGTATTAACTCGTGCGCAGCGTGGAACAGTGGCGAACATCCGATGTGCGTGCGTACGCGCGGTGTACACAACAGTACATTCAAACGTACGTCGCCCATGATTACATTTAGACATTAAGCAACTTTTGTGTTTAAGCAAATAAACATGGTTATGGTTCACTGGTAGAAAATGCCTATGGCATTAAGTCCGCCTATGTACATTTATGTGCTTAAAGTATTAAATAAATAAATATTATGTTAGGAACACATGTGTGCTCTAGGCTAGTTTTAAGCTACATTAACGGCCAGGCCAAATCAATACAGCATCTGGTGTATAAAATTTAAGATGTACTGTGGATGTTATGAGAAGAAATTTTATTTTCCTCGATTAGCAAGAATTTTTGCACTATTCTGCAGGTTTTTAAGATTGCAGCTTTTTTGAGTGATATGTAAATTGAGTCTGTCAAGTTAGCTTGAGTCTAAAGTGGAGATGATTTATTATTATTATTATTGACAGTGTCCTTATTTCATGAGAGTGAGGACCGTGCTTGAATGCTTTTCAAAAAGATTCGAACAATTTTAAAATTGAAAAAAAAAATCGACTCTAAAAATAACTAAAAGGTGTAAAATAACTATAGTTTCGGAAGTCAGTGGCTGCGGTTGTTACGTTAAATTAATTTTAAGTTGTATCACTGCCATGTGGTTGCCTGTACCATAGGACTTATTGTATTAGACCGGTCTGATCACTACACACATCATACACTGTGGAAATTGATGCTATTGAATAGCAAATAACTATCCACATTAATGTTACGCTTAAGGTAAAATGCGGAAACACGTGTCGTAAGCAGGTACGGAAAATGTTTTATACTTGGTGGATGAGACCGACGCACAACCTGATACCACGAGTTTAGCACATGATTCTTGATCCTTCAGCGTGAAATTCATGTCGCCTGATTCCTATTTATTACATTTTTTTCTTTAAACTTTAAAAAGTAAGGATGTGCGTCGATGTATTCCAACCTGCAGAATAAGCAAAATAAACGACACGGTTGGCGCAGTGGTTGAGCCATCGGCTGCTGCGCCGCGTGTTGTGGGTTCTATCCCCGCACGGAACAAACATTTGTAGGACCTACAGGTAGTTGTTCCGGGTCTGGCTGTTTGTGTATGTGAGTTTAAATGTTTGTAAACGCACCCACGATACAGGATAAATTCCTAGTGTGGGGCAGTTACTTCAATTCTGTGTTCAATGAAAGGTCGCATTATCACTCAAACAGGGAATAGTTCCACGATTCATCGTCTAATTTTGTTAATATGTAGAATATAATAGTTCTTTATTTACACCGAGAGGTACATAATACAGATGTTGTGTGGTAATGATCCTTATATAATCTACCTTAAGTTATGCAAGAAAAAACAACAATGTTTCAGTTATCTAAAACATGTCTAGATTTAGTTTAATAAATCAATTCAAATCAGTCAAATTAAGTTATGAAAATCAGTTGAACACAAAGTCCTAAATAAGTTATATGCAAGTTAAAAAATGTATGTAAAAAAAGATACATAAATGGGAACATTAATGGTATTAGAGTTTTATTTTTTTTCAGAGATTAATATAATTTTATAATTTATTTTCATCAATTAATTAAAAAAAAACAGAACAATAATTTTAACAAAGTAGGTTTGGCAGTAGTACAGTAGTAATAATAAAGTAAGAATAAATGTAAAAAAGAATCAAAAGGATTAAAAAATGTATCTAAATCGCTGTCAACTTGAAAAGTGCCCAAAAGACTGGCAGCATTGAATCGTTTGTCTACTTGATTGCCAGTACTGATTCTTTGGCCAAAGAAAAAAAAACCAGCCCTCTATACATGTAAAGAGTTGACCAACCACTTGGCGAATGTCCCAAAAAATCCTAGATGAAAGTTTTGCATAGATTGCATTTTTGAAAGGCTATTTGTGCTGACAGTCAATCACGTCAAAGGTATGTTAATGAAACCTTTGAAACTTAATAATAGTTAATATAATTTCCACGATAACGATAAGCACTTCTTAATTCCAGACGTGATAAATGTTTTCAAGCCTTATCTCGAATGATCTGGCTTCATTACCGAATACATAATGTAATATTTATGTAAAATCAAACGTTTCTCTTTACTCGCCAATAAATAATTGGACAGCCTATCAATAAAATTTGATGTTATCTTTGTGGTCACCTTCGTAAATAAAGTCAGACTATTTTAATAGCATTTATGAGGGACATTAATTTTGTATGCACGCGAAGGGTAGACGCGAAGTTAAATGCAAATAAATGGGTCATATGTCAGCAGTTGACTTTCTTGATGGTTTAAAATGAGTTAGACAAGAAACTTATTCCAATTCATACAAACTTCTAAACGATTGCCGTGTCGATACTTTAATAGGTAATTAGTATCTTGAAAAACAGATGCTGAAAAAGAGAATGATATAATATTTTTTACTAACACAATTTTATAGCTCATACTGAAACAAAAGAAGTTTTGTTTTTACGGAAAATTAATAAGAAATCCCATTCGCTATCTTATATAAAATTCTCGTGTCACAGTGTTTGTAAAATTAAACTCTTCCGAAATGGCTCGAACGATTTTCGTGAAATAATATTTCGTGTCGCAATGTTTGTTACCAACTCTTCCGAAACGGCTGGACCGATTTGTATTAAATTTTGTGTGCATATCGGGTAGGTCTGAGAATCGGCCAACATCTATTTTTCATACCCCTAAGTGATAAGGGTCGTCCACCGCGAACATTTTTTTTTATTTTTTGTTTATTTTGGCTTTAAAATGGCAAAACTACGTTTGCGGGGTCAGCTAGTTTCTTTCTAGATATCCATTCCAAGATCAGGCGTCATTGTACTTACGTTCGTCGGTTATATCACTAGGGCAATGAGACTACAGCGCACGCGACATTTTTTCAAAGTATTTTTCTCGTTGCCTCAAGAATTCAATCAACGAAGATTACTTCCCGAGTTGATTGGTTGGGAAAATTGCGCAAGAGAAATGTCGATACCATTGCTAATGGACGCGTCTGATTGGCGGATAATCTGTACCTACACGGTACGTAACGTAGACATTTATAAAACTATATGTTTAACGCAATGTTTGAGTTATGTGCGATTACTGAAAATTTGAAGTCAGGATATCGTTAATGCCTATATAATTATCTTTGAACGTTATTGATATTTTCCGACGCTTACGAGTTTTTGCAAAGATTTCTTACTTTGAACAACAAGATGTTTCCTGTTAATTAATTAACTTAGTTCACTTGTACCGGATGGTAATAAAGAAGTCTGATATAAACCGAACTAATCTTATTGATTTAAATCTAATCTACATCATAATGTAATGTGTGGGAAACTACAGCTAAACTTGTGATTTTCAGAGCCCACTAAGTTATAATGACTGTCTCGAAAAGCCTACAGATAACAATTGACAGAGGACAATTTAATGATCCGACAATTTTGACAGATTTTTTATACATTTTTTTGTTTTATAAACATCACGAGTCGCGAAAATGTGACAATTATGTAATTTTTTGACAAATAATTTATTATTCATGATCATCTGTCCAGCCTTTTCGCGACTATATTGGGGTCGGGTTCCAGTTTAGCCGAATGCAGCTGAATACCAGCATTTTACATAGAGAGACTGCCTATCGTGACCATGGGTACCGTGTTACCCATTAACTGAGTTGTGAAGGTCGCATTGTCAAGGCCTTGTCAGGCAAACAGGATGACTCGTTGCTAATCTTCCAGACAAAATCCGTTACTTGAGTCTTTTATGACACGCTTAGCTTACACTTTGGTTGGCACTTGAAATAATTATTATGGATTATCTTAACCGTATATCAGTCCAGATGCAAAGGTGCCATATGATCGGCCGGCCATGTGATAACAAAATGAGGTAAGTCTAATCTCCATGATTTTTAGTCTCACCTATAGTTACATCATTTGGTCATGACACGGCCGCAGTATGTAATTTGCTTATTACTATGATGTACATTTCATTAGCTATACATACGAGTACATATGAAAAAACAAAATAATATCAGGTTTGAAGATTTATTAAAAAATAAAATTACATTCAAAGATTTTAAAAGTTTTCATTTATTGCGGAGAAAATAGGTATTTTTTTTATCCAAATTGAATAGCGCATAGACTACTAAGATATCTGTGAAAGTAACATAGTGGGCTACGAGTAATATTCAATCAGTAGTAGTTTAATATATATATATAAACGATTTTTTTTTGACATTCCAACTTCTAACTTAACATTTGCCTAATTTCTTCCAAACTAAAAACAGCTATTACGTTTCTTTCCTCGTGGACAGCCACGTTATGAGACCCTGTTAATTCTACAGCATATAGATAGTATCTGTTTACAAATGAATACTTAACTGTAATGAAAACGGAATATAATATACAAGTGACACAGAGGTAACAAGAACATTTTCGATTTATCTCCGCCGTATGTCTTGTGCAGTTAATAGAAATGGTCATTACTGTTGGATCTATGTAGAATGTCATGTTTGCAACCTAGACATGATGTAACGGGTGACCTTCTTAAATATCGAAGATGGAGGTATCGTTTTCCAAAAGAGGGCGTCTTTTTTTTAGTATTTATAAAAAGGAGGAAGTTCTCAATACGTGTGATTCTTTTTTTCGATATGTTGTTCGGTCATTACTTCTTTGTTTATGAACTAGCATTATTTATTAGTACCCGGATGACCGAGTTTCGCTCGACTATTACGTTTTATAAAAATGAAACCTAGCTAAATCGATTTACCGCCCCCTAAACTCCCTGCATACTAAATTTCATGAAAATCGTTGGAGCCGTACATATATTTATACAAGAATTGCTCGTTTAAAGGTATTAGATTAAATGGAATAATAATTTTAGTAAAGTCAGTATTATGTACATGTGAAAAAGAAAAAAATGAATCACGGGGCATCAATAAATAATCCGCTTCGCTGTCATCGGGAAAAATGCACTAAAGGCAAAGGCAAATATTGTTTTTTTTTTATATATTTGGAAGATTTCGATAAGTAATCAAATCAAATAAAAAATAACGAAAACAACAGTATCTCCAAAGGTACCCACCTTTCTAAACTAAGTCTAAGTTCATGGAGGTCAAAAGACTGGCAGCATTGTCATGTGGAATGGCAATGCATCAGCATTGCCATTCCAATTTAATTAATAAATAATTATTAAAATCACATCAAAAGAATCATCTTTTGATGTGATTTTAATAATTATTTATTAATTATAAATCATAATATTATGGGGTTGAAACACTAGGGCCATGGGGTCCGTGTGTCCATTTGGTATATCGGGACATCGCGCAGTGTTTGGTCGACTCTTCTCGTGACCAGAGGGCTGGCCTTTGTTTTTGGCCAAAGAATCAGCTTTGCCGTCCAACGTGGCAATGCTGCCAGCCTTCAAGGCACTTTTCTCGTTGACGGGTGTACATATTTTTTTCTTTCTACGTTTTTACAGTTTAACTAGTTTATTAAATAAAAGGCTTCATTATTTTTTCTAAAACATTAATCAATGATGATTTACAGCCTACGCAGGATTAATACTCTCCGGAATTTCAAACATAAAACGGAAGTTAAAACATAAAGGAAAGCATATACTTAATAAGATGGGTAAAAGTTGTAAGTCAGCTAAATCAACCATAACTCAATACAATCTGCGTAACTCAATTAATTTGCATGAAGAGGTCAGTTGCGTTGATACATTACTAATTAATAAATATTGCATGTATTATTATGCAATCTTATCTGTAATATATTAACTTGTATTTTAATAGTTCCGTATTACGGCGAGTTTCGTTGAGATTTATTATTGTTCTGTTAGGCGTACTATAATCCAGATTATGTATTTGTCTGTCTGTCTGTCCAGTGTACGTACTCCTTATACCTATACGCTTATGTACAGCATAGGTTCATCATATATCTTTAGGATAACACCCTTACAGCATAATCTTAGTACCTTTTTAGTTCGATGTTAATAAGTAATTCGTCCCCGCGACTTCATCCGAGTGAAATTTTATTGAAATGAATAATAACATACAGCCGATAATCTGGCTTTCTATTACAGTAAAAGATTTTTTGAAATCGTATGAGAAGTTTTAAAGATAATTTCCTGCATCCAAACTTACAAACTTTACCTGTTTATAATTTTATTATTGGATATTAACATACATTCACACATACTTAAACGCTTTCCCATGGGGGTAGGCCGAAACTACAGAACGCCACCTGCTACGATCCTTACATACTTCTGCTTCGTTAGTACATCTGGTCATACACGCACGCCGGTTGCGAGTACTACGCACTATATTGTTCTGGAAAACATTACCAATAAGGTCAGTGTATGTCCTTCCAGGGGTTCCCTCCTGGCCTGTCCATCTTTTTTTAGTCACGTTTCATTCATCCTCTCAAGGTGACCAAACCAAATAAGCATACTCTTTTAATGATTTGTACCTACATGCTCTTTTAAACCACAACGTTGATTACGTCAATGATGGCACTATCATTGTTTGTACACTGTATAAAAAACAGCCCGTCACTACTGTTTTAGTCAGTACTGTAAATCTTGACTGAATTCCACAAGACAAAAATTATTATCTGTCTTTGATACACAAAGTACGTGCACTGTATAGAAATCAGCAATAAAGGTTTCCGGAGTGACCAGCTTCTACAGGAAAACTGAGATCATCACGATGATGTTTGAATTCTTTTAGCTCATAATCCCGCTACACGGAAAAAAAATACGGTCAGTGTGTTAAATCTATGGTGTGCGATTTTTAAGTTTTAGTATGTATATACTTTTATGAGAGACAGCTTGTCTGTCAGTATAGCGCCAATCACATTAGATATGGTTTTGTTTTCATTAAAAAATCTATTTTTAGGCATTTTTGGCCTTCATTGTGGTTTACCTATATTTTTCCTAGGGGTAAACTTATGGGACCGCATCACCGACATGCTTATGTGACGTGTTTTTCCAGACTGACAGTTATTTCAAAGTTTTAAGTTTTCACTTTTTTCGGCAGTCTCCCATGACTGAATAGTTTATTTTTTACTTGTTGTGTTGTTGTATCTAGGACATGTATACCGTATCATTGTGGAGGGATACGAAGAATGTATATAGATTACTAAATAAAAACTACCGCACGGGTCGATCGAAGGTCCAGCTATGCTTGCCGAGGTCAGTCCGTGGATGGGTGATCTTCTATTAAATATCGAGAACTATCCTTGTCTCGGAGAGCATGTGAGTACGCAGTTGGCTCTTTCATTCCAAGATATTTGGGAGTCGTTACGGGTAGTCAGAAGCCTGAAACCAGCCTTACCAATAGGTAGGTAATACAATACCCCTTGGTATTGTATTACCCAGTGATAGGGTTATGGAGTTCAGATAAGCAGTCACTATATGTAAAGTACTGGTTTCAGCTGCATCCGATTAGACTGGAAGCCGACCCCAACTATTGTTGTGTTCGTAATTGTCTGGAGAAGGCAATACTTACGGAAGGCAATATACGGGTTATGATAGTTTTTTTTTTATAAATCCACGAGGCAATCCAGAAATTTGGATGATACTCGTACATTGATATGTATAAAAATCCCAATACAAAACAATTGCACCAGTACGAAACCGGGTCGCTACTTTTTCATAAAAACGATTCTGTCACGTAATAAAACGCGTTGATGTCTTTTGTACTAGCAACTCGACGTTACGTAGTAATCCATTCACTTGAAATAATAATGGTTATGTTCATACAAGAACAAGCAGGAAACCTAGTCGTTGATGAAATGATTGATAACGGCACATTAAGGTGCAGGTTCACCGATAGTCAACTGCTCACAATGATTAATTGAATATTAATGTAATTGATCCGACCATCATGCAATAAAAAGCGTTATGCCCTTCATAATAAGTTGTAAATTTACTTGTAGTTTGCAATGACAAGTACTATTTCAATGCTAATAATTAAAAACGTATTTATTATACTAAAAGTGAGTCGTATTTTTTTATAATATTCAGACGAGCGGGAAAAGTATGCGATGAATGAAACTGAAGTCGATTTCAGAATTACAAGATAATTTTACGATAACTATTTTATACACATGCTAGAGGACTTATTCTTTTTCTTTTTTTTTCTAACTCCTCCGCTGTTCTTTTCTGATTAATTTCGTTGTGGCATCCAAGACAGTTGAATCGTTTTTACGGGACTCGTCAGGCTTCATTATCTCGACGCTTTTCTGGTGGTTGCCACTGTTGATTCTGAATTTCAGGAGTTGCAGTGGTTTGAGTAGAGTAGTGGGGCGGGCTTGTCCCATTAAAAAAAATATTTTGAATATGTTTATTTATCCGATACGATTGAAATTATGAGATGCTAAATGCGTATATGGCATCTCATAACCACGCAGACGCAGACAAAAAGTACAATAATGTTTTATGAGCAATCATAAAACATTATTTTACTTTTTGGATTTAGGATGAGCATTAAGGAAGATGCTAATCCTCTTATCTTCCTATAGTCAGCTTGACGCATAATCGCCCTTTTAATTCATAAACCACCCTAAGGTTGACTTGTACGTCATAAAACTACTAGGTCTGATTTACTTTAAAAATTAAAAAAAGGCATAAAAACTATCTTATAATGTAATTTATTTTAAAAGCATTTTTGTTTATTTTACATATAAGAGTCTTAAAAGTTTGGAATTTAAATATTCGTTGATACCGTATAAACATTCGTTTATATTAATAAACAAATGTTACAATAATCCTTATCTCCACATATTTTTCTGTTGCTGTCCCTGATTGTTTATTTTACTAATTTTTTACCGCTTAAGCCTACATTGTAGAATGCAATAAATAATTGAAAGGAATTAAAAGCACTAAATAAGTGCTTTTAATTCCTTTTCTTCTTTCTTATTCTTTATTTGTACCAATTTACATATACGTCATATGCATCAGTATATTTCTAAGATACCATGATGATAGAAATGCAAATAACAAAATGATCGCATGTAGTGTGAAATGTAGCGCACGTCACTTAGATGATTAACCGATTTGATTGGCTTTCGTCAGAGCGGTGCGGGCGCAGAAAAAAATAGATTTATGTGTACTGCAATAGTGAATTTGCAATTCTTTTTCATTTGTTTCAGCACTGTAGTGTAAGCGTTGTAATTAGTAGGTATTTTGTTTCAATTTTAAGGCTGAAAAAATGTGTGTTAGCTCATTAGAATGATTATTGTAATTTTAGTTGAAGTTGGTTAATTAGGAATGTTCTTGCAAGTCGAACCTTATTTGTAATTCTATTGTTTAGAGAGGCTATATACGAAAAAGGCGGCTTTTAAAAGCTCGCAATCAGTGAACATTGAATAAAAGGTTTCATTGATTAGACTTTTATAGTTCTTCTTTGTAAAACGGCAATTAAGAACAGTTATCCTTTAATAGATCAATTAAGACCCGTTTTGAGCTTCTGTAAGCTCAATCAAAACCGAAGCATCACTTAAAACTAGTTTCAACCAATAAAATGGGTCTAAACGAGTTATGAGTAACGCTTGAGGCTTAAGTGAGGTTCTTCAATACGTGTATGTGCCTTGTGGTATTGACTGGTCCCAAGCGTGACTGCTGAGAGTGAGGTCCTGTGTTCGATTCCCAGGTCGGACACAGTGTCATTGAGTTTTTCCAATAGAAATTTTCTCAATAGTAGCCCGGAGTCTGGATTTGTTCCCGGTTGATGGCAATAGGCTCGCCCTCTATTACATGGGACTTAAACATAACTGGCGAAATGTGGGTGTATTATAGTTCGCCTCTGCTTAACCCGTCGGGGATTACAGGCGTGATGTTATGTTATGCTTTTAAGTGTTTTTGCGCCAATAAAAAGGACAATTTAACAACGAAACCTTCCCCCAAAAACTTTTCATACCATAACTACTCTTCACAGTTTTTCAACTGTTTATTGAAAACAACGCTTTTGTACATACATACGTCTTCATTATTGTCAGCCTCTTTTCCCCCACTACTAAGTATAGGGCTCCCCCTAATGTCCCTGCCTTGGTTTGTATGAGACTCGATAAAGACATACACAGTAAACATATATGTATATATAGGCTCCAACATTCAAAAGGCCCACAGGTATCAGGAAATAAATGTAAATTTTTTAGTCACGTCGTTTATATTACGAATATTGCCGATGCGGTTTCAATATCTCAAATATGAACGACGAAGACAAATATAAACACATCGTAACATAACGCTGCTCCATCAACCGCAAACCGCAGTATTCGGTAAATAACCATAATGACGATCTAAATCCGAAGTCTTCCGAAGATTTCCGAACGTCCCGCATAGTTATCAGAGCATCCACGGCTAATGGCGGCGACGTGACCACGCCTAGACGTCGCGGTTTTAAATAATACACCAGATGAAACCGATACTTTCTACGAGACGATTATTGGATAAAAGTGAGCTTGAGAAACTGTTGTACTTGTAAAATTATTTTCCTTAGAAGACACAATGGATTCCGTGCCCTAACATTACGCTTGCTCCTAGGGTCAACACTAACGGGTGAATGGGATTCAATAGTATATTGTATGCAGTGTTTACCTCTAGGTATTGTACACTTAGACCCCACAATACATTGTTAAATCCATAAATGAAATTAATGTGAACTGACCTCGTAAGTAGTATACAAATCTACAGAATTTTTCAGAGTATCGGTCCTTTGCATATTTCGATTACGTATGCAAATTCTTAAAGTTAATTGCAGTAATCAGATAAAACCTTAAACTTCATAACCCTCAAAGAGGGTCGTCCGAATGATCTTACAGTCAAGAACTCTCGTAAGATACGCATTTGGTGTATGGAAAAGTGATCATAAGCTTTGAGCCTTATTCTAAATTAAGGTTTTAGGCTATTTAACATCACGCTAAGGCCCTTAGGAGCGGTTGTGATCACGGTACCTACTAATTAATCAAATAAATAATATTATATTTAACTTTCTAGTAGTTGTAAGTGCTACTGGTGACATGAGGTCCCGGTTTCCATTCCCAGACTAAAAATTATATTGATTACACCATCAGGAATCTGTCGTTAACAGCCTGTTCTCTGGATTTGTGTTCGTTGATGGCAGTAAGCTCGCGTGGGATATAAACATAACTGACAAGATGTGGATGTACGTACATCTCTGCCTAAAGGGAAAGCCTTCGCCTTTGAAAGGGAATACAGGCGCGATTATATGTTATAGTATTAAAAAAAACGTTTATTGCAGAAATTTGTACAACTTTCAACAGTAAATCTTACATAGGGACCTCCTTTTAAGTAAAAGATATACCTGTGTTAGGAGGTATAGTATTTAGTAAGAATGGTTATCATTTCAAATGGCTAAGAACCATGAGATTAATGGTCGCATCTTCACTAGTTATCTCCTACGGTGTTCTGACCATCAGCTAACAAACTGCACTTTAATATGCTCTGATTATCTGATACACAGGCTTATTGTTATTTATAATGATAGATCCATAGATCTAGATGATAGATGATAGGTGTATAGATTATCAGCAAAACACTAATGAGCAGGATCAATTAATTGAAGAAAGATAGAAGAAAGAAATTAGGTTTATTTGCCACAGGCGACGTGCGTATTATATTGCATAGTAAAACAAATTAGGAAGTTGTAATGGTATAGGTAAAATACTATATTCGAATACAATAGAAAACTATTTATAGTCTTTTCTTTTTTTTGTGTACTTTTTATTTTTTTGATTCTAAGGATTTTTCATATCAAAGATCTTAGTTCAAACCTAGGCTATGAAAAACATAGTTATATTCAAAAGCTAGATTATAAATAAATATCGTGTTAAAAACTAGTGATGCTAATTTCATGAATTTACATCGTAACGATAAATTTGAAGTTAAATTAATGTCGTCTGTTATTTTTACTTTGTCCAAGGCTAATTTTATGATTTGCTACCAAATATTGCTGGAGGCGTCACATTATCGATCTTTGTAGAGCTGAGCGACCAATTTCTCTATGACCACCAACAACGTTAGGAATATGATCATTAAAATGCTAATAATAATAATACATCTTTATTTCGAGCCAAACTCATATGAGGGTTAACATACAAATTTATTTCACTATTGTTCATTTTTTTATTCTCAATATTAGCCTCTTCCTTAGCCAAACAATCTTCATTTAGTAACCTAGCCTCTTTTTTTATCTTCTATTTGTTTTTGGCAACAAAGACTGAATGAATGATAGTCTTTAAGGTGCCTAACCATGGTTGTTACTACGATTGTACTTCTAGTGGAAATACAATATTCTGATGTACGCATCGAATATCAAGATACACATTTCCATTATAAGCTGATCTGTCATTTGCACACACGACGACAAATGGATGTCTTCATGTAAGCAAAACTGCAAAATAATTTTCATTTTATTTTATTCTATTAATTTTAAGAAAAATTACAGCTAGTAAGTGCATTTGAACAAGCAATACAATATGTTTGTAGAACATAGCCAATTACATGTTTCTATTTATGAATATAACTAAGACAAAATTAAATGTCGATTTTATTATTACTGCTTGTCTTGCGAATTTCCTGACAGAAACGTTGAGAAAGGTTATTAATAAAGTTTCCATTTTTAGTTTCAAAACATGTTAGATAGACACATTAACATATCATATTATTGAAGATGGTTTCATCGTCGCATGAAAATGCGACACAATTTTGCAATATACATCACATAGCATCACGCCTGAATTCCCCAAAGGGTTGAGCAAAGTTGCATCTATAGTAACACCCAAAGCAAGCCTATTGTCATCAATCGAGCACAAGTCTAGACTCCGGGCTGGCAATGAGAAAATTCCTACTGGTAAAGGTATCACTAGACCAAAGATGCAGTCAATTTCTGCGATATATATTACCGAAAAAAAATGTCTACGAAAAGCGCGCGATGTCGCTTAGAGCCTGTACCCGGGATCTGAAATAACACAATCTTATGAAAACACTTTCATGTGGTGAAATGAACATTATTTTGCAACATCCGCTACAATCACCGTGATCTTCATTCCATACATAATCTGACTGGAGAGTGCGAACATAATGCTTAAAACACTGACGCTTTTTCTAGTCAAGCCCAAAATTGCCTGCAATTTAGCTTTTCACATCAACAACGACACGATGTCTCGTATAAATTATATTTGTGATAGGTATGTTCTGTGTCACACACGTGCCGTACCCAATCCCTCAGAATTGAACATGATTAAGCAGTTTAAAGGGCAAATGAGTTCTACATTTACTACTAATGAGATACGCAAGGTTTAACGGGATAACATTTTTCAAAACTCATGGTGGTAATGAATATACAAAAACGATTTAAATTAAGAACGAACGGCATGAGTCTACTGTTTGTAATTACTGTTTCTAGACATTCGAAATTGGAATAGTTACGATTTTTAACAGATACCCTAAATCTAAGTATTTTATTAAAGTGCATTTGAATTCGTCAGAATCACCAGACCAATATTGGAAATAAATAGAGCTTCCAATCAAGAAGGTGTCTCACGAAACATATACATAATTTTCAAATCATTGGGTACTCGGTGTATTACGTACCAGCCAACTATAATGAAATCGATGCAGATCAATTAATTAAATGACGAATAACCACTTGTAAAAGCTACTTAACGTGGTAATAAAGAGAATGTATAATAAGAACCTGATTAATCGTAAAATTAATTGATTAGCTTAACCGAAGATGCAAGCGATGCGGGGAAATAAATCAACAAAACGGGTTGAGAGATACTAAATATAAAATTCTTTCACGAATCACGAACCGTACCTTTCTAAGGTAAAGGTTATAAATTACGATTGGAATGTAAAGCAAATAGGTTTAGGGCTCCCTCGGATAAAGTGTGTACCCTGCAGCTGCAATTTGGACTGTGTCGCGAGGCGTCTATCTGTGTTATCTATTTTCGAGAAAACTGTTGTTCGGAGACTCGTAATGCCTGTAATAGAGGTTTGTTCGCCGCGATAGATCGTCTGCTGTTATTTCCTTGAATAAAGACATTCCAGATTCGCATCTCAGTCAACTTTGATACGATGTGAAATTGTTATTCGTGGCGTTGGATTATACAGAGTGTTCAGTTGTCGACTGGTCAAAAATGCTTTTCAGGACACTACTACAAACTATAAACAACTTTCACTCTGAGAACAACATTGAAATATCTATAAAAATCTGCTGTTCCATACAAAAGTGCCATATCTACTAACACGATCAAATGTCATCATCATCTGCCTAGACTATTCCCAATTATGTTTTGGTCGGCTTCTAATCTAACTGGATGCAGCTAAATATAAAATTTACATTTTCTTACTGGGCATCACGAATCCATCTAAGTAAGACATGTTGTCAGACTTTCGGACTTCTGGCTACTAACAACTCAACTGTCAGGACTACAAATGACAGCCAAGACCAACTACTTGACGTGTTTTCCGATGCATGGAAGAGTCTCGACATGTAATAAGCGATCACCCATCCACAGACTGACTTCGGCAAACTTTGATTGATCCCTGCGGCTGTTTTTATTCAGCCACGGGCTCATGTATAGACATACACTGGTTTACTGGTAGATAATAACGTCTATGGCATTAAGTCTGCCTCTGTATATTTGTGTGCTTAAAATATTCAATAAATATATACCTACCGAGTATATTATTTTATATTTCACTGTTTTTCTTTCTGTTTCGTAAACTAAATAGCCGGAAACTCTGTAAAGTATGCTGTCGCCTTCATTTTTAAAATAATTAGGAACCAGAGAACATTTTTACAGAATGTATTCTACTAGTCCTAAATAATTTCAAACATACTTCTGATCTCAAGAAAATGAATTCGAACAAAGAAAGTGAATCTAATGATAACTAAGAGCAATTTTAAAATTAATTTAAAAGTACCTAATAAAGTTATGATCACGATGTTATAGAAGGTTATAATTTCGAAAGCAAAAAGTAATTTATTGACATGAGTCGTAATAGCAATAAATGATTGAAAGATTTATTACAAAAAGATATTTCGCATATTACATCATTGGTATCTTCAAGACTTTCCTTTAATTAAGACATCAAAAGGGACTGTAATTAAGACTAACATAAGATATTACATAAATCTAAATGTGGAATTGAATTAGTACGATGCGAGTATCACGGCGAAAAACATAAATGTTATTATAAAGTGATTTTGTAGCGATCACGAGGTAATTTGTGTGTGTTGGCCCATTCAGACGGTAAATCATCACTTTCTCCATTTGTTTCATAACTAAGATGAAGATAACCTCGATGTAATTGCTACTGTGAGATGTGGGGTCAGCAAAAAAGCTAGTGTTAGGCTTATATTGGCAAATGTCATGTCCTCCTTTTTGATATTCACACGGCGGCGTTGCGGATGTGACAACATTGCGAGATACTAAATAATCCTAATATCTAAATGTCAATCTAATAATTTAGTTTATAGCTTTAAAGATTTATATAAAAGTTTGGAGTGCAAAAGAGCTACATTTACTCAACTTAACTTTTGGTAAAAATAACTAAAGCTGTGTATACTATGAAAACACAAGTTTCACTTTGTAGCTAGATAAATCTTCTTTTAGTGACTGATGCCATTTATCTACAGAATTAAAAAAAATCTAGAAAGGGACAGGCAATGTCAAAATGGCTGCATTCTTATACAGAGTGACTTTGAAAAGAGGATCTTATTTCATCTCAATCGCGCTTGGATTACAACTTACCCAAACCCTAACCTAAAAAAATCACAAAAGGACATTTGGCTAAGCCACCCCGTTTACAGACACTGGCGTAAGCCCAAAGAGCGAGGAATCGTCAAATAATCAGGACACGAATAGTTTGATCCTTTTACGATTAAACTGGTAATTTTCGTCAAACCTAAACACAACAACATCTGACGAACTAGATTTGGAAACACAAGACACGAACATTGTGCCTTGCACGGCTGCTTGAAGTAAACGTACCGTCAATTTGATTGATTTTAAAATTGTAAATCCTATAGCTTTTAGGCTTAAATTTATGCGGCAAGCACAATTAGCCCATATTAAAAAAAATCCAAGCAGGTATTTTAATATCATCCGAATTGACATAACGTTTACGCCAAGCATTCGTGTTAGGCATACTGGACACTCTTTCTTCCCTATCTTACTGCTATTTTAACTTCGCGCGTTTGACAGTTCGCGCCATTGACAGGACGACGTCTGTCAGGTCAGCTAGTATATATGGATATATATATATAAATGAATCTATATTTCCTTTGGCCACGGCATCACGTGTGAACAGCTGGACTGATTTCGCTAATTATTTTTTATTGTGTTTGTTATTGTAAGGAGAAGGTTGTTATGAAAGAAAAAACTAAGAAAGTTGCGCCGAACATTAGAAAATTTAAGAAAACTCAAAGTACTATTTTAACATCGCGCGTTTGACAGTTCGTGCTATTGACAAAATGTCTGTCAGATAGCTAGTTTATTATAAATGTCCTTATCTTGCGTCTAACATTTCTCCTATATATTCGTCTTAGTATCCATTCTGTCATCTTGCTCCATCAGCTGGACCACCCTTATTGAGATCTAAAGTCATCTTCAGAGATAACATTCCCATCTTGCAATCTAATGCTATTTGAATGATGTTCATACAATAGCGAGTAATTGCTTATCGTCCTGCCTTTGAAATTATTCACCTGTCATCCTTTACTTCGAATACTCATTTGTGTTGGCACATTCTGTAAAACATACCTTCTTAATAATTGATACGGATCTTTTAAATACTGGACTGCTTCATGATCATGATTATAATTAAAATAATTATTGAGACTAGCTTAGTTATGTATGGATACCTAGTGGGAGGTCCTAGGTTAGGTGCGTAGGCAAGCAAAGTTCTAGTGACTTTTTTTTTAAACTGAAAATTTCTTGAGCCTTGTTGAGTGATTTTTGGTAAGGGAAATACTTAAGTGCTCGCATTGCATGAATGTCACTTTTATCGGCAGCCCCATGACTGCCTCTTTTATACATTGTCCGTAATCATGGAGTATCGTATTTTGCTGTCTGGCTATCGTATAGCTAAATATACGATTAATTTTTAATAATTTCTGACGACCATTGTGGCGCGGCGGGCGAAGGTCCGCCCGCGACGCAAGAGGTTGCGGGTTCGATTCCCGCCTTGGGACAAATGTTTGTACGATCTACAAATATTTTTTCCGGGTGTTCTGGGTATTTCCTATTTCCTATAAAAATATCTATCTATGTAATGTATTGTATTAAGTATATCAGTCATCTAGTACCCATAACACAAGCTCTGCTTACCTTGGGGCTAGATGATGCTGTGTGGATTGTCCAGCATTATTTATTTATTTATTTAATTATAATATAATACTAATATTATATTTTATTAATTACAAAGTGTAACGAATTCACCATCTGCTAACGGAATCCAGCTTCTTGATTATGGACGGTAAATTATTTATTTTGTAACACAGTTGGATTCCTCTAATTAACCAATTATAATCAACATAGTCAATATTATACGAAGCACTAATTGCCGTGTCTCGATACCCAAAATGACCTGAATTTCCACCAGGTTACATGTAAAACGGAAACAAAATCCGGCTGCTACTTAGTTAACGAAACTGTTTTAAATACTCACCAGATAACCTACATAGATGCTGTTTTCGGCAATTAACACTCAAAAAAACACTATAGTGTTTCCGAATATTTGGCTATTTGCATAGAAATAGTCGATAAAAAATATACATTAGAAAGGCGCTTATCTAGACGATTTATTATTTTATTTAAATAAATCTAGGTTTTGGCTAGAAAATATCCTGTCTTTGTTGCATATAAATGATTCGCTTGTTTGTCTGAGTTATAAGTGATTGCTGAAGGAAATATGATATTAATTATGTGGAGAGCAGAATATGCACTTAGGTAAATTGATGCGACCAAATTGATAGCAATATATTATTTTATGCTTTCTATTATCTTCTTAGAAATTATATTAAGACAATGACAAACTTGTTCGTATATTCTATTCTATTCTAACAGCACTTTATACAGGCAGCTTATGTTTTTTAAATGTGTGGGTAGTATAGTGTTATTTTTAAACGAGTCAAAAATATATAATTTATTAATATCCTTAACTTTGACCTTTGACCACGCACACTACCTCTAAAAACGACAGTGGCTGAGCGATCGATGTGGCTTCTATTCCCGCACGGAACAAATATTTGTATGCCCGGTAGTTGTTTTGGGTCTGGCTGATGTTTGTAAACGCACCCACGATACAGGAGAAATTCCTAGTTTATAAAAAAAAGAGTATAGGTATATGGTAACACCTTGTATCTTCATATTGCTTCATTACCGGTTGTCGAAAGGATTTCAGGCAAATGTTACCACATTTCATCAGGCGGGTCGTTGTCCTGTATGCAAGCCAAACTGCAATGTAAATCACAATCCACTTACATCACCAAAAAGTCCTTTAAAACGTTGACAAAACCATTGAAATAAATCAATACAAAAAGGTGTGACTATAAAATCAAAAATGATTCTCTCAGATTGTCTAAACAAAAAAAGATACAATCCCAAGTCAAACCAAACGACAAAATGGCTAACTGGATGCATAAAATATAACTTTTATGAGGTACCTAACTGTTATTTTTTGCATAGTCAATGTGTGCCTCAAGTATCTATTTAGTTTTAGGCAAGGCTTTCGAGACGGGTTCGTAAAACTTTAACCGCTTTATCGTTACAAAAACGAGATGTGGAAGATTTATATTACACTAGCGACCCGCCCTGGCTTCGCACGGTAGCATTTTTTTTTTAATTTCTCGCCTACCCATTATTACCTTACCACAAAATGTGAATATCCAAAAAACCTGAAATGCTTAAAAGTTCCCCCTCTTTCCTTCCCCCTTAAAGTTCAAATTTCAAAACATCCTTTCTTAGTGTATGAAATCAAAATCAATATTAATTTATTCAAATAATGCAAATCAGCACTTTTTGAACGTCAAAACGTTTACAAAAGACAGTCCCCCAAAACGCCCACCCTCCAACTTATGCTTACGTTAATTCGAAATTTCAGCCTTCGGTACTTAGTAATTTTGGCTGTGCGTTGATAGTCAGTCAGGACAAACGATTTTATAAGTATGGACCAATCAAACGAGATGATGGCATTAGGATACTACAGTTTGTTTTTAATAATTTATTGACTTGTTTACCATATCTTAACAAGTTCAAATAAAATTACCTAAAGGAAATTTAAACCAACTCTGTAAATTTGATTTTTATTATGCATGGATCATAACAGTCAATGTCAGATATTTCAGTCTAAAAATACTTTTGTTATTTTGGGTGTCCATTACGTCAATAGTTTTTTATTAGTAATCGACTAACAATTAATTATTTTAGACAAATTAGTAATAGTTTAAGGGTATCATTTAAGCTATAGCCAGTTTATTTAGTTTTGTGTTTCTTAAATAATAGGATTTGCCCGCAAAATAGTGGATTTGTCACCAAAATGTAGTCACCAAACAATATAAAATCAATTAGACCGCTGCCGCGTGCGGCTGTTATGCCAACATTTCGAATCCACCATAAACCAAGAAAATATTTCGTGGCGATAGATCCATTTATTAAGTGATGACCAGAGGTCGGAATTATTTATGTACTTACACTGATTTCATACAGCTAAAGAATAAAGTTGATATACCTCAAATCTCGGGATTAATTATAAAGACCAGAAAAATCCCGTGATTTATTAAATAAAAAAGTTATTTACTTTTAACCAATTTAAACCATCCGACATCGGATGTCCGAATGTCTTATCTATCTCTGAGGTGTTTATTATTATTTTTTTGTAATATTGTTGATTTGTATTATAAATCCCGGGAAATCCCGGACAGATCCATATTAATATCAACATTTCGATGCAAGTACATAAATAACTCTACCTAATTCCGACCTCTGGTGATGAAAAATATATATTTTGGTGACAAGAAATATAGTCCCCATAGTTTAATAATTTAATCCAATAAGATTGACATATTTTGACATTCTTATTTTAAAAATAATTTAAAACAAATTCAAGCTGTGAGAACAATATGCAGAACTTCAAATACGATAAGAATCTCAAATGTTTACATGAATATGGTAAGGTCACTTTACAAATTTATAAAATAACGCTGCTTTCACCCGATTGGTAGCTTGAGTCGTGGGACAAGGCTGCTTAAAAAATAATGTTGTAACCATTAAAGAGGAGTTATTTCCCTTTTTAACTAAAGACCCAATGCACATCGCGCACTTAGCCGCTACAGCGAATTCTGCTGTTCTATACTAAGTTTAGCCTGATATGTGTGGCCAGTGGCCTCAGACGTGACCGCCTAGTGTGCAAGGTCCCTTAAATTGTATACTATCCATCATCCAGACGGCCGACCGAGAAAACCTAGGGGTGGTTCTTTTTTGTCCAATATTTTTACAGATATAAATTATTATGAAAAAGAACGGCTCTTTTCCGATAATTGCTTAACAATGGCCTTATAAAATGCACTAACGGTATCACATTTTTTACTAAAGCAATGTACATATTGTATGTACTAAGTGTTTTGCGACAGTAATTTTTAAAACATGAAGTTTCTCGTTTCAAGTCAAAGTAATAATTGACGGTAACAATGTAATGTAAAAGTGACTGTTACATAGTAGACAATGTATGGCAAAGTTCAACTGACACGCGAACGGATCCCACACGACTTTGTTTTGTTTCTACCTTTAATTTTAAGGAGAATGTAAGTCTTAGGCCGTTGGTGCACAAATGGTATTTAACGGTCCGTCACTGTTCGATTTTCCAGCTAATATCTTTTGTCATCCGGCAAATGTAGGTAGGTATAGAGATTTCACATCCGGACGGTAAAATTCCATGTAGAGCAAAGCATTCTTAGGTTATACGCAGACCAGAGTCAGGACTGTAGACTTTAAACAAATCACTCTATGACTTAAAAAAAAAAATAGATAAGAGACAAACTATACTGTCTTAAGTAGACAAAACTTAGGAGCAACTACCGTACTTTGAAGTATACGTTTTTTAACTATTATTAACTATTACTGATAAATCAAAATTAAAATTCATTTATTCAAATTAGGCTGAGAATCAGCACTTTTTGAACGTCTAAACGATTCCAAAAGACAGTCCCTCAAAACGCCCACCCTTCACCACTTTCTATTGTTTTTGCTGGTAAGAAGAAGTGGCGGAACTAACTCCCCAGCAATACGTCTGTCTGATAGGTTTGAAGAACTCTATACAACATACATAATTATGTCAAAGATACATCTAATTCCAGCGTAATGAGATTGTGACTAGTTATTGATGATTCTTAATTACGGGAAAGGGCCTCCTGCTATGTTTTAGGTGCTCAATGTTGACTGTGGGCAAACCTGAGTCAAGACTATCTTTGTCTTCACAAGTCACAACTATTCTGTGTCAAACAAAAAAAAAGCATTGATTCAGTGCGCGCAGTCTTAAGAGGCTCATTGTGAGATAAACTGAGTCATTTCTCAGCTCATTTACATGTGACCTCCTTGATTGTGTACTACATACTACATAGCTAGTTTTCAGATTTAGTGCTTAGAGGTTAGATTGAATTGTTGTTTTACTTTCATTGATAATTACTGTTATTACTTGAATCATCATAAGATTGAGTTATGATGGTTTATAAATGTATAATTTCACAGTTATTAGTTAGATATTTAACGTTGTATGTTAAAGTTCCACCTACCTACCTAGAGAATGGTTCAATAATTTAACGGAAACCATTTTGAAATGCAAATACGGCTCACAGGAGCCGCGAATAGACAACGGTACTTTTGTAAAGGAATTTAAGTAGGTGTTTTTTCTTTACTAGAATAGTTAAAAAAAATAAAAACTTAAATAAGACAGTTGAAAAAGATGTATTTTTTTTAATTTTTCGTTGCCATACGTCAGATCCATGGTTTGTTTCGCATCGACGTCCATAAAAATAGAGTTACCACACCATGAAATAAATTACTGGTTGTTGCTCTAAGCATCATCACCCATTTCTAGTTCCTCACTACAAAGATTACCGAAATAATCGTTTAATCACGAGTGTGTGAATTCAGTTAAGACGAGTCGAATAGCGGCCAGGAGTTTAAATCTAAACAAAGGGTCAATTAAACCAGTAGGTCAATTGTTTGTCGCAAATAACTATCGTAAATAGTTAAAACAATTTGATGATTGTTATTCTTCTCACGGTAGATGGATATGTAACACATTATTTTGGTACCTTTTTGGTGTAAGTGGGCCACAGCCTGGCTTGCTTTTAATGGGATGAAAGTAATTTGGATGATGTTAATCTTGATTGTGTCGCTTCGTTGTGTTTACTGGATCTTCTTGTACCACTAAAAGTTCAAAATTAACTTTGATTTCGGAAGTCAGTGTTTTTGTCAGTAGCTTTTTTTTAATTATTTTGCCACTGACTACCGAAAATAAAGTTATTTTCAATCTGTAGTTGTTTACTAAAGTCATTTTTTTGTAAAATGTATTTTTCCATTTTATTTTGTAGGTTAATACAAACAAATTCGTGTAATACAACGTCCGCTACTTAGTTACTATGTCACAGTACCTATAACATGATCAACATAGATGAATTGAATTTAAAACCTATAAAAAAAGCCCTCAAAAACTTCTATAGAACAGTCATTCTTTCTAAGGAAAAACATAGCAGGCATTAAACAAATGTAAAAGAAAACTCGTAAATAGGTGTATAGGTACAAACATGAAAAAAAAGAAAGAAGAAAGCAGAAAGCATGACCTTTATTTGAAAATAGAACCATACTGAGATGTAGGTACCTTGTTTAAACCAAACACAAAGTTACTTAAGTGTAGTTTCGCCTAATTTGACAGTTCTAATTAAGTTTTATGTCATTATTGTACATTGCTTATAATAAACTCATCTCTTGACTCTACGGCATCGGGTTCAAAAGTTCGAATCGATATGCACGAAGACACGAAGTTGTGTTTGAGAATGTCTAAAAAGTTAACTAAATCCAATGTATTTATGCTTTTATGTCTTATCAAAACATACCTTATTATACCGATAAACATACAATACAAAAATGTTAAATTAGTTTAGGGGCTCGTGACTAATTAGTAATAGCCACATGGATCTATCTTCACGGTTAAGCGTCTAGGTCGGTCCATGGATGGGTAGCCATCCCTTAAATACCGAGATTCCTCCGTGCTTCAGAAAGCACGTCTTTGGTCTCTGCTATCATTTCTAGATCTTTGATAGTCTTTACGGGTAATGTAATCAGTGCACTATCTTTTAACTGAATACTAATAATAACCCTCGGTGGGCGAGTTCGACACGTTGCTTACCGGTTTTTTTACACAAAGAATACTTACATTATTGTTTCGTTTAGAAGAAAGAGCCTGAGGAAGCTATAGAATCTTTTAATATTATCTTTGTTAACAAACCACTATCTTTGTTAATAGGTTGATTACATGAAAAAAAATGGCGTTAATTGTAAAAACGCGCCAATTGTTTTTATACACTTATAATTTTTATTTTAAATTGTGCACTATTTCAACATTGTTGGGAAAAGGCTCAGCTGATGATGACGTTGAAGTGTCTACAGATTTATTCGCAAAATCACACAAAATCTTAATAATCGTCAATATATCCAGCGACAAGAAGTGAAGTTAAAATTGAGAAAATCTTTAGGTACCTTTATAAGTCCTTGTAGCTGAATAATTAAGTAATTGCTAGGGTTCACATATATTCCAACGTTCAAAACAAGGCACATAACAACTGGAATAAAAATCCAGAAATGCTGTGTAATTAAAAAAAAACCTTCTATTTCCTTTCAAAGGTTTTTTCTGTTAGAGCATCTGTTGAAATACTTGCACATTATAAGAACAAGTCATGCAGAAAAGAGCGAGGAACATAGAGACGCTTCAATGGCTATGACAAAAAACTCCCTTGTAAATTTATATGTCGGGAAACAAGTAGTATGGTTTACAAGTCACTTGTCCTTCAGATCAGAAGAGCCTTTATTCAAGTGATCTGAAATAGGCTGTGAACGTATAGGTATAAAGTATTGAAGTCAATTTAATGTTAATTGGTCTTATTGTATCTGATAGTCAGTGCTTTCCCCTATCTGTCTTACCACAAAATACACGACTAAATTTATAGCATTTTAATACAGTCCTTTAGATAAGGACATTGACAAATCTAATTTTTAAACATACCAAAAATATCTACTAAGTGATTTAAATGTCATTGCCTCCAAAGCCATGTAAGTGGGTGGATATAACTTTGTTCTTAACGTTCAACTTAATAAAATAATATTAATGAGTACTAACCATTCCGGCCTTCAATATACAAAAAAAAACTTGTCAAAATAATGTTATCTAGAATATATTTAAAACGTCTACCTACATATTTGCGAAAGTAGTTCCGATTTTAAACATTTTATATACAAATTCGAAATTTAATCCGTTACCGACAGAGTTTAACATACGAAACGAATAATGATTATCGGATTTTGGTGGATTTACTTATGTATGTATGTTAATTAATTGGGTAAACGTAAAGATTTATCATTTTATTGGTGACTTCGTTAAGTTAGAGTTGCCTCACGTATTCACTGGTTCAGCCATTTTTATTTTGCTTCACTCATACGAGTTTGACAAAAGAGGGAAAGTTAAAAGAGGATATATTGTTGGATATTGTTTAAAAAGCTCTTTGAAGGAACGTCATTTCTTTTATTGCATTAATTGTTTAGTCTGTCTGGATATCATTTGTTACTTTGAATTAATAGAAAGTTGATAATTACAAGTGGGTTTTTATTGAAAAATATATCTAGTGTTTAGCTTCAGATGTCGAGACTATCTTCAATCTATCAATATTTTGGCCCGACATATTATAGAGTTTATAGTAGGTATTCCTAAGAACTTTGAATACATTGATTGATGATTAGTGTTAATGATAGTGGTATTTCTACACCTAGAACTATGATTTTAGTTTTGAATCTCGAGTTGAATCAGACTTAACATTTACATATCTTAACTCGTATTCAGTTTAGAACCGAGATATATGACCATGCATTGGGTTTGAATGTTCTATGGCTCTGTTTGCTTATAAGTTTTTATTTTATGTTTTGTGTCAGCAAGTTCCAGAACATTTTATTCTCAACTTTTGTCATACTTCTTTGTAAATCTTTGACAGTCGTTCCGGGTCGGAAGCCCGAAAATCTTTGAACCAGTCTTACCAAGGTCTATCGTGTTCCCCAGTAACTGGGTCGTGAATATAAAATACTATGTATCCAGCTGCACCCGGTTAGACTAGCAGCCAACCCCAACATATTTGGGAAAATCCTAGGCAGATGATGATTTATCACACTTCTTAATAATTGTATCAAATAAATCCGATACAATATACCGATCAGTAAAAGCAAATCAAAATGGTGTCCAATTTACAAGCGACAGGTGCCACGTATTTTCCCATAGTTAGTAAGACAGTTTACCCGTCGTTCAGCAAAGAATGCTGTTTTGGTATCAACTTCCCTTGCATTGTGTGAATGTGAATATTTCCATCAATTATTTCGTACTATTGTACGATGTTACGATTGTTAAATTGTAGGGTTTTGTAGTTCTTTCAAGTTTTTAAGTCACGATATGTGTCAACAGTCATGATAGTGGTTTTTTAAACAGATTATATGAACCGCTTTCTTTGGGAATTAAGTCGTTCAAGCGGTAACCCTTTCCTTTGGTTAACCTAATCGAACGTGTAGCTTGTAAAGGTTAACCCTTTTAAATCCAATAAAAGCGGTCAACTAATTACGACGATAACTCATTGAATGGATCAGCCATATTATTCTACTAACCGATTGAAAATCCTTAAAAACGCTTTCGCGGGAACCCCTACCCAATGAACATATTACCCCTTTATTTCATAAACATTTTACTAAACCGATGGCATGGTTGGCGCAGTGACTGAGCGATTGACTTGCGCGTGTTGTGGGTTCGATCCCCACACGGAACAAATATTTGTTTGACCCACAGGTAGTTGTTCCGGGTCTGGCTGTTTGTGTGTGACTATGAATGTTTGAAAACGCACCCACGATACAGGAGAACTTCCTAGATCGTAACGTTTCTTTAAAAATAAAACCATTTCAATTTAAAGCTTTTCTTTATTGGGGTTACTATTAACAAGGGTTACCCTCATATTACCCTCATGCTATAGCTGTTCCTTTAGAAGTGTTACTGACCATTTCACGATGTATGATACCGTTGAATGGATAGGTAATCAGTTCATATACGAAAAACGGTTTACAGTGTAACACATACCGGATTTTAAGCTCTTTGCAGAAACTCTATACAAAACCCTTTAAATGGGTGATCGCATTGGTGCCTGACTGAATGTCCCTAAAGACACAAGAGCTTGGCTGAAGCTGAAGTTGCAGGTTATATTGTACCTTGAGCTGACCTAGCAAGGAAAATTAGAATAAAAGAATTTTAATACAATGCGAGGCCAGATTATACTGGTTTACTTAACACTGACGTGCGGCCTACTGTACCTACCTACATTTAAGTATAAATAAATTTTAATGCTTAATATAACTCTATATAAATAGGTGTGTGAATGAAGTTTATGTACCTAAATCAATAATTTAATTGAATAAAACACGTAATTAGCGATTTCCATTTAAATCTTTGCATATTTAACAAGGCCATAAAAAGTAAGATTGCGATATTATTAAATGCAAATGGTGTGTTATTAAACATAATCTGATGTGTGTTTGTGTAAATATATTCGAGCTTTTAACAAGTTGTTATTATAAGCAGGCCTATTATATGGTCTGATTCTGCTGATAGATTCCTGATAATGTGTATGAAAAATCTTTATCATGTAAGTCGTCTTTGCTAAGAATGGGCTCACACACTCTCCAGCTCCAGTGGAAGGTGTTGTAAATGCTAACTATGGGAAATGGGCGGGAGGTACAGCGCTCTCCAGTCTGTTAATAACTTAAACGTAAATTCTGAATAATTGGCTGGTGCAGTAATTACAAAAACACTTATTCTTATACATAACCGATCAACTCCGAGATTGTATGTAGCTTTTTTTAGTAAGGTTTGAAATGGTCAATCGGATTTCTTTTATTTTTGTCCTATCCAGTGCTAGTATGTCCGTCTGTCAGTATATCCGTCCCTTCGTCCCTCCCTATTCCCCATGCATGTAACTGAGGGTTAAGAAAATGATAACCTATACTTAACAGGTGCGTCAGATACTTCCAGTACCTATTTAATTTGGGTACTTCCAGTTAAGTCGCAAGGGAGCGGCTGCCTTTCTGACCTACACAACCCAGTTACTGGGCAACACGAGACTACTTGGTAAGACTGGTTGTCAGATTTTCGTGCTTCCGTAACCCGTAACGACTGTCAAAGATCTCTTAATGACAGCCGGGACAAAGGCTTAAGGTGCTTTCCGAGGCACGAAGGAGCAGCGTTGCAGCTACTATATTATATTTATTTCACAAATCGAGGGTGCTTTGTTTTCCTCTTATTATCGTTTTTCCGATATTAACTCTCAATTTCAAGAGCACTCACTACATTTCCTACAGTTGCACTACAAGTTATGCATAACCCATTCTTTGGTAATGACCAGCAACGTGAATAAATTTGCAAAACATTGTTATTATTTATAAGGGCCCCAAGTTTATAGAAAGACCCAGATATTCTTGATAACTACTTACGTGCAAGGGTCTCGTCTACAAACCATTATTCCACAGTTAATGTTGCCTAGACATCGGACTTAGCAAATTGATATAAACTTGTTGTTCCTGATAGAGGCCCTTAGGGGATCGCTGGCTAATCACCGTGGTTGCAGCAAACTATGCGGATATCTTGGCTTCGTAAAGTATTTTATCTATTCCTTTTGTATGTAAGTACCTACTAAAGTTTCCTCTCGCCCCTTCTATTTAGTGATTATTATATTTCACACGTAACACTTGTAATAAGACCTTGTAAAAGCTAAGAATTATGTGTTTGCGATTTAGATTAAAAGAATAATAATCAAATATGTTTATTTGTATAAATAACTTTTAAACTGACACAAAGTTCAATTTGCACTATCACTTCAAATTGTTTAACGACTTCATCAATAGTGATTGTCATTGTAAAGTCCAACTTAATTTTAAAGTATTAAAGTTGATATTTGTTTAAGTGAAATAAAATTAATCAGAAATTATGATATTTAATCGGTCTGCCTACTAAAAAATGTGCAGTTTTGATTAGATTTTATTACAATAAATTAATTCATTGAATAAACAGCGATCACAACACTCGCTTACGAAACTTCGTACCGTATCTAGATTACCTCACGATCAGAGACTTAATTCTCGCTCTTGCAATATTTGATATCCATAACTTCATTCAAACTCGGTGGGTATCGTCCATTAATAACGTGAGGCTCGAAAGGGTTCAGAAAAAATCAGGAAATATCACGTGTATTTATAAAACAGGGGAGAAATAGCGCGTTCAACGTTAAAACGCGTTGAAAGCGCGATTTCTCCCCTGTTTTTAAAATTACTAAAACACATTCCGTGATTATTGGATGTGCCAGTTTAGTTCATATGTGGCGCTATGGATACAAAGTTTACAAAAGAGAACAAAGGTTTTGCTTCACGAATTAAATATATATAGACGAGATTGCCTCATATAGAAATTCATGACAAAGCCGACGCTTTACATACTCAATTATTTTCAAAACTTGATGTTTAATTTTATATTCATTATAGGATACTGTAATAAATCATCATTTACCTAGTCTTTTTCCCAACTATGTTGAGGTCGGCTTCCAGTCTAACCAGATGCAGCTGCATACACGTGTTTTACATGGAGCGACTGCCTATCTGACCTACACAACCCAGTTACTGGGCAACAAGAAACCCCTTGGTAAGACTGGTGACTGTAATAAATGATCAATTAAATTAATAAATGGACTAAGGAGATTGTAAAGACATAAATCATGGCTTGGATAAACGATGCTTAACTTTCGTTGACATTTCGGCCATGTTTTATGCTCATTGACCAATAGTGAATGGTATTGATTGAACTCAGCCTTGATATATAAATTCCTTACAAGCTGTATAAGGTGCAATTGTTTCAATAAACTATACGTTGTGTATACTTGGAGATAATGAGTTCAATGACCTGTTACGGAGCATTAATTAAAGAGCGCGTGAGATCATTGCGGTCGTTTTTTGGAAGGGTTCTTAAAAAGCTACATGTCTAGTCTATATCTAGATTTTTGTTATTCGTAGATATCTAAAACTGCTTCTTCAGTCGCTACCCCATAAAAACAGTTCGTATTTTTTTAAGTTACATCTTTTGCAAGTCATAACAGTCTCGTTGGTTTTGTAACTACCGCATTGGTTTGGTGGCTGCAAGCACTACTATTGAGCATGAGGTCCTAAATTCGATTCCCGGGTAGAGTCCTAGAGTCTGGATTTGTGCCCGGTTGACGGCAATAATTAAAGGCCGAAAGACTTAAGCATATCGAAATGTTGTGTACTATGGTTACACTTCTGCCTAATCTTCTGGAGAATACAGGCGTGATGTTATATTATGTCATGTATATGAAATGTTTTATTGACAATAAACACGTCAGTCCACAAGAGCAATGACACCAAATGTGTGTCTCGCTCTTACGAAATGTCAAACTTATTATCCGTTAATTAATTGTATAACCAAAGGATATTTATTACTCTGCGTAGTAACGTGATAAACATATCACTTTATTTCTCCATCTTTTGCTGGATAACAGGTCTTCTCACTCTCCGTGAATCTTAAATCGGACATCGGATCTTTATCAAAACAGATTTCTATCTGTGGATTGCAATGATTAATCTTACTATTCCGCGCCTTCGAGGTCAACTATATTGAAAATTAGCTATGTTCTTTGTAACAGTTTTTAAGGGGAAGGCAGAGGCCAGCAGATCTCGTTTAAACGTAGGTAACTTATCCTTAAATCTATTTAAACAGTTCTGTGGTTATTAAAGAAAAAGACATGTAAAAATAATGCTTCTAGAAGAGTATGCTGCCTCCGTGTTTTTGTAGTTGCAACCACTACTGCTGAGCATGAAGTCCTGGTTACGATTCCCGAGATGAGTAAAGTAATATTGGGTTTTTACATCTGGATATTCTAATAAGCAGCCCGGTGTTTGGATATGTGCCCGGATGATGGCAATAGGATAATGGGACTTAAACTTTAATAGCGAAATGTGGGTGTAATCTACTATGGACATCTTTGCCTAACCCCTCCGGGAATAGGAATGATGATGATCTAATACAATGTTCAATAGAATTGTTTATTTATTAGTAAAATGTCTTCGGCTTCAAAAGGTCAGATCTCAAGTTCAGTCACTTGTTTGTCTATGTGAAAGGGAAGCCTAAAGGAAACGTGATTCATAGACCCTTCGCCACTGGTAGCTTCACTAATAGAGCTATTTAGAATAACAACATTCACTTACTTGAAACAAGGTCTTAGTTAATTATTAAGTTATTCACCACTTTATGTAAATACTTCATTGCAATGTCAAGACACAGAAAACTAAGTTTCTCAATGGAAAACTATAACATTACGCTTTTATTCTCTGAAGGATTAGGCAGAGGTGTACCTATATTTTTTTATTGGGACCAGCCCGTCAAACTATTCCCAAACCACTGCAACTCCTGAAAACCAGAATCAACAGTGGCGACCACCAGAAAAGCGTCGAGACAATTAAGCCCGACGAGTCCTGGAGAAACGATTCAACTGTCTTGGATCCCGCAACGAAATTAATAAGAACAGAACAGCGGAGGAGTAAGAAAAATACATAATTTCCACTTCCCTCCATATCAAGCAGGAGACAGAACAGGGCTAGGCCAATAGGGCACAAAGGGACGTTTACAACTGGGTTAGGCTCAGTTGCAGGTGTACCTATATTCCACCTATGTTTCCCTAGTTATGTTTAAGTCTCATGTATGAGGGAGTCAACCTCTTACCATGAATCGGGCACAAATCCAGACTCCGGGCTGCTATTGATCAAAATCAAAATCAAAATTCATTTATTCAAATTAGGCTGAGAATCAGCACTTTTTGAACGTCAAAAACGTTTACATAAGACAGTCCCCCAAAACGCCCACCCTTCATCCTTCATTGAGAAATTCTAGATGGAATAACCCAGTATCACTTTGCCAGAACCCAGAATGAAACCCAGGACCTCACGCTCAACACCAGCGCTTGCAACCACTAGACCAAAAAGGCAGCCAATAAAACAATTTTGCTAAGAAATAGAAAACTAAGTGTCGGAATATAAAACAAATGAGGAATTATCGTTACAAAGTCTACGGATCATTTGTTTTCCGAATGTTATTTATTTTTACTTTTTATGAATATTTTAATAATTACTATTTATGGTTTAGCATAAGCCTTTAATTCTCGGTGTTTGATAGAGTCAGATCATGACTGTAATCTGTAAATCTGCTGTTAACACTTATAATAAATGTGGCTGTGGTAACCTATTGACCTAAATAACACACTAACACCCAGTTTATGGAACAAAATTATCGATGCGTCACAAATTAAACACAACTCAAGTTATGCGATAGGCTGTGGATAACAATTAATTCAGCCAATCACAGCAGTTAACACGCGCTTTACAAATTAAATGTTGTGATAATTTCCGTTCCAGAAATTGGCTGTTATTCACTCAATTTGATCAATTGCGATGAGAAACTATCCGATTTCTGAAAGTCAATGAAATAAGATTCTAAATAAGCTTTCAGGTAGATAGGAAATAAATGCTGATAAACTAAAATTGAAATTGGTATTGGTAAATTAATCTTGCTGAAGTACCAAGATATTGTTTTCGGTTTTAATTATTCTGGTATAAATTCTATGAAACGTGTTAATAAATCAACAATCTAACCACTGCATAATGAGTTAATCAATCTAGAATTGTATCTAAACAGAAGTAGGTTATGTATTACGTAAAAAGTTTTAATCATTTAAACCTCGTTTTTATTCCGGTGTCAAACGTAACGATGACAGCGATGCAGGAAGAACAATATTCTCTTTGGTTATATAAATATTGTTCTAGCTTGCTACTGGTTACCTAACCCATCACACACTGGCTGATTTTAATTCGAGTAAACAAAACGCAAAGAATAAAAATTCAAATCCTTGGAGAGAGATCAAACGAGTTTTTTTCACATGATTTTGAAAGTATAAATGTTCTTTTTACATATCATTAGAAATAGTCGTTGGCATATATTTAATTTAAAGCCTACACTACAGTCTTTTTATGAGTTAAGGCTAGGCTAGGTGATATTTAAATCTAGATGTTTACAATGTAATAGACATTTGCATGATTAATGAATTATTAATAAATGAGTGCGTTGGTCTAATCGCTACTGCGCCCATCATTAGCGACTGAAGACGAGTGAATGAAGACCTGGGTCGAGTCCCTGGTTGGGCGAAGTGTTTTTTGGGTTTTTCCATCTGGAATTGCTCAACAGCCCGGAGTATGGATGTGTGCCCGGTTGGTAACAATAGGCTCGTCTTTTATAACATAACTGGTTAAAAGCGGATATAATATAGATACACCTCTCCCTAAACCTTTCGGGGCAATACAGGCGTAATGTTATATTTTATTTTTATTAATAAATTAGCTCCATACATTTTGTTGCCTTATAACGTGGGTAAATAGGCGTGAAAAAAAAACCATTAATAAAAATATCTGGGTTGCCAATATTATTAAACCAATAAATAAAGATAAGCAAATTCGCAGATTCACAACTTTCCTAAAAGATTGTATAACAATAATTTATATTAATTATACTTTGGCAAACATCAGAATAAAATCAAGACCCGATTCGGTAAAGGTTAATGATAACTACGCTCTCTGATTTATAGTTATTCTAAATAACGTCGATTTGAGGCGAAGGCGGCATTTAATAATTGTTACCTTTGCCTTAAACTTTCCAACTATTAATGAAAGTAAAAAACAAAAATAATGTATCATGTTGTGTATTTCTTAGATTCAAGTGGTAAGTGATTTAAAAAAAAGTTTAAATCCGCCATTTTCCGTGCTGGGTCGAAAAGATGTAATTTTTAATGTGAAATATTTTCTCCAAAGCGATTGCTTTTGTTTTTTTTTTTTAAACAAGTATCTAATCGGAATAAGGCTTTTGCGTTCAATAGGGTTGACGTGCAAGCTAGATTACAGTTATTTTTTAAATAAAATATCATTAATTGTGTTGTGGTTGTGTGTTGTGGTCAGAGTGCCAAGAAAATTTCCAAAAAATTGAATGTAAGCTCAGTCATCTACCTAACTAATAATGGTCCTATGGAATAATTGTAATAAAGGTAGGATTAAAAGTAATTAAGATAACTGAATCTCTTTTATATAGGAACCGGTGCATTCTGATAGCTCGTATTGACGGCGTTTAGTCTTGATTATTTGATTCCGTAGAAATTTTAAATCAGTTGATCCTAATAAGATTCTATAGTTTCACGCATACATTAATTCTAGGTTTTATTTGGTAAGACCTATTTCAGACTAAGCGTTAGCGCACAGTCAGAAATATGCAATGTCAACATTTTGGTCTGGAAGCATGAACTTGTATTCAGCTGCATCTTTAGACTGGAAGTCGCACAACTAGTTAGGAAAAGGCTAGGCAGATGATGAAGCAGGAAAGCAGCTAATCTATCTGAATTGACAAGTGCAAAGGGCAATTAGAAGACAGTTCAGTTTGATGTCGGACTAAGTTATTTTAATATACCTACTTCAAAACTTAATTAAGTAACTCAATCCGACAGAGATAGATAATCTGTCACTTATATCTATGTATCATAGATAGTTGAAATAAATGAAAGATAAATTTATCTGTTAGATAATAAATTTTTTATTAGATTTAATCTTTAAGTAAGTTTAGTGTGCATCTCGCATTAAATTGAACAACTATGGGGGCAAAGCTAATCTGAAGTAATTTTTCTACTACATTTCATATTCTACTTGACGAGACGAGAGAGAGAGAGGAGAGGAGTGAAGAGGGAAGAGTCCTCCTCACTCCTCTTCTCTCTCTCTTTATTCTACTATTCTTATCTCTCTCTCTTCTCTTCTCTCACTTCTTCATATTCTAATACTGATATTCAGCTGCATCCGGTTAGACTGGAAGCCGACCCCAACTTAGTTGGGAGAAGGCCAGGCAGATAATGATGATTACATATTCTAGTGTTCGTCAACCGTCAAATTTTTATCTAATTCTAATGACAGCGGGGCTCACCGGTGCCCAAGACGTTTGTGTTTATCGGTTTTATCTAAACTGTGATAAATGTGTGACTCAAGCCATGTCACAGTAACCGTGTTTGCCCCAGTGATGTGCAATGGTCGGTACCGATGCTTCTCAATGCGGGCATTCCCTTACAAACTTATTCGCAAACATTTGTTTTGTTTTCATTTTCGCGAGATTTTGTTTCGCAACGAACATTGATTTTCGAATTGAACAGTTTGTTGAGGGTATTTTTTATTATTATTATTTTTTATTTTATTATCATTTTTTTTATTATCATATTGCTATACTCGCAAATGACTGTTGTTTTTTCAAATGAATGTCCGCCGCGTAACAAAAGCTCGCTGGATGAATGTTATATAGCAAAATATGTAATAATAATTTGCAGGGACAACGAGCCCTGACCCTCCAAAAATCGTCTGGACGCGATCTTACTTCTAAAAATAAAATTTTAACATAACATAGGCCATATTAGTATTACGTGTGTATATTTTTAGCTCTCAAATTTTGTTTTTTTTTTCTATTATTGAACTTAAATGTTGCTTAATTAATAATATACAACTATGCGGAACTGATATCGTCTAGCTAGAGCAATAAACTTAAGTAGGTATTGAGTTAGTGCGAATTAATAATTTGCTGCACCTATCGTAAAAGGAGACCAGTACTTGTAAAGTTGTCTTACATTATAATACTAGAATCACATAAGTAAGGTATTGGATGTATTGACTTACTTGGTGTAAAAATGATTAGACTATGTGATATAACTGCCTTTATTTATTACTTCCGTTGACTTAAGGTCAGTTCAGGCTAGGCTTTACTTTTCGTTATATTGTATAGCATATTGCGTCATTTCTTTTTTATTCAATACTTTACTATAATTAAACATAATTACAAATTATTATATTTATGTTACTAATTAAGCACAGCTTTGTGTGAAGCTGTCCATATAAAATGTACGACTACATAAGCTGAGCGATATAGTTGTGCTATATAATTTTACTATATGCTATATGTTATTGTGAATTGTGAACTGGCCATTAAAACTTGAATTTCTAACTAGCTCTAGGGATCTCAATAATTTTAGTATCTGATGAGTATTCTTTGGAACTTGCTACCACAACCTGTACATAAGAAAAAGGTTCTTGACAAGAAGAACAGCAAAGTACTCCTGTAAAGGTTCCATTTTTACCTTACAAGTTACGGAACCCACCTAAGAATCAAATCCATCACAATATATTATACGAGTAATAAACGAAATAAAATAAATCCAAACAATTTCTTTACTGACATAAAATGCAAGACAAGATTCTAAATATTTTATGAAGTTGCTAATTGAATCAGGTTTGATATCTATCATTGATACTCTTATTAGCAAACGTGTTGGTGAATAAAAAACAGAGTATGTATTATCTGCTAACGATTAAGCATACATTGGTTATTTATTGATCAATAAATAAATAGATCCTGTATATTTTGGCACTGTTTTTATAGCCATAAATTATTACAGTTAGATTGTGAAGGTGTAATGATCTTTTAAAAATCGATGGATAAATTGTTGTTTGTTTTTCATGGAGAATAATAAAAGGATCTTATTATTATTATCCTATGATGAGAATGTTTGCGGTTCTGTGTGTAGAGTGATTGATAGGATCATTTAGTGATAGGTTTTGACTAAATTTGGTTTTAATGGCTGTACTAAAGCTATTTAAAAAAATAAAAAAGCTAAAGCGTGGGCACGGTTGGCGCAGTGGCTGAGCGATTGACTGCTGCGCCGCGTGTCGTGGGTTCGATTCCCGCACGGAACAAATATTTGTATGGCCTACAGGTAGTTGTTCCGGGTCTGGTCGTTTGTGTATGATGTGAGTTTTTAATGTTTGTAAACGCACTCACGATACAGGAGAAATTCCTAGTTTATAAAAAAAAGAGTATAGGTATAGGGTAACACCTTGTACCGTCATATTGCTATATTACCGGGTGTCGAAAGAATTTCAGGCTTATGTGACCACATTTCGTTGTCCTGTATGCAAGCCAAACTGCAATGTAAATCACAATAATTTTATTAAAAAAAAAAGCTATTATATTTTTTTAAGTTTTGCCGATGGTGAGGACTTCAAATGAATTTTGTAGGTAACGTTTCATAAATTCAGACAGCACGGTTGGCGCAGTGTATGGGCATGTGATGCGAAGGAATAAGGATGTGAGGAAAGTTTTGAGTATGAATGTGCAGGGTTACAAGAGTAGAGAGAGATCAAAGAAAATATGGATAGATTGTGTAAAAGATGGCATGGCTAGAAAAGAGGTAACCGTTGAGATGACAGCAAATAGAGATGTATAGTAGAAGAAGACATGTTGCTCCAACCTCACATAACTTGGGATAAGCGCAGGAAGATGATGGTGGCGTGGAGGGTAAGAATTCCTCGAAGGACTGAGGAGAGGCGTATGACAAGCTGTGGGACGGTAGAAGCAAAGCAAAAAAAGAAATAAAAAGAGAATTTTTTCACGAAAAAGGGGTCAATGACTGGTATTTCCAGGATGACCTTCTGGCATGACTCGGGAAAACCGCAACTAAATTAATGACGTTGATTTCTAAATCTAAACTAATACAACTAAAAGGACAGATTTGATTGGTTGTTTGTATTTTGTGATGGTTAAACTCAAAAACTAAAATGGTTTAATCTATAGAAACTTACATTATCACCGAGTAGCGAGTATGGGCTTTACTTAATTGTCAAAATTATGCTTTGAAGGGAGAAGTACGAAGTCCACGCAGACAAAGTCGCGGGCGCGTTGCTAGTGGTAAATATTTCCGCAGTACTGAACAGCAAGCATTACAAGAACTACTATTAGTTTTCACTTGTTATTCATTAAAATACAACTTATAATAATTACAAAAGGTCAATTTGAAAAGTGTTTACGAGTGAAATTCTTTATGCAAATTAAATTAATTATCTATCAGCTACTTGATAATTAAACATACATGTTATTGAGCTATCGATAAAATAGTCTTGCCTGTTTTCATTAACAGTAGGCGACACTTAAGTTAATACCTGAATAAAGTCGCACTGATGGATTTTTAATGTTCGGCTCCGCGACGAGAGATGAAAATCAAACATACATATTTGTAACTAGTTGAGCCCTTGACTTTGTCCGTGTGGAATTTAACAAAATATGGATTTTATTCTGTTGCGCGGAACCCCATTTTTTTTTAGAATGGGCTTCTCGCATATTATCCTTCCCTTCCAGGGATATGTACGGCTGAACCGAACTTTTCTGTGGGGAGTTAGAAATAAAGCCAGCCGTAAAAAACTTAAAAGCTAAGCGATCAATCGCTAAGGGGTACGAGCCTCGGCTTAGGAAGTCGGCTGGGAGTGGACAGGAAGGGTCGGGCTGGATCTAATAGGTATATTATTTAGGGACTAATTTAAACAACTACTCGCTTCATATACGCGGGCTGGCTCAAGCAAAGGCTCGGGGATAGGAACCCTATTTCTTCTTCTAAAATAAAAGTACCCTAAGTTTCTCCTTATACCAGCCGCTATGGAGATTACCTAAAACAAACAGACAAAGAGACATATAAAAATACTTTGTGGTATACTAACGTAGAAACTTTCATATGCATTTAGCAAAAAACTGTTATTTTGGCATTGCAAACATACATTTCATTTTTTTTTATACGGATATGTTTAGGCATTCATGTAAGTGTCGCTTATTGTTAGTGAACACGCGCATTACTGTGATGGACAAATGAGATAAGTAACTAACTTACCTAGTTGCGTAAAATCTGTCGAGGATCAAGATTTTCTTTGAACTTCTGTGGTAGGTAGGTACAGCTAATTATACACATGTCATAGTGTTCGTTAAAGAAAACAGTTATTTATTTAAAGGCTTAATTTGTGTTTTCCCTCTTCGCTGACATTTCTATTGAACTTCGCGTCTTAAATGTGGGAATGTTTTGTAATAGCGCAAAAAATAAATTATAAGTTATTAGATATTACACTTTGGACTGCTCCGTTGGTCTAGTGGTCCAAAGCGTGACTGTTGAGCGTGAGGTCTTAGGTTCAATTCCCAAGTCGGGCAAAGTATTATTAAGTTGTCCAATAGGATTTTTCTCATTAGTTGTCCTGGAGTCTGGATTCGTTCCTGGTTGATGGCCATGGGATTTTATCTTAAATAACTGGCGAAATGGGGGTGTCACTATAGGTGCACCTCTGCCCATCCCTCCGGGGAACACAGGCGTGATGTTTATGTTATATACTTTGTGAATCCATCCAAATGTAGGATTTAACAGTTATTCCTGATTTCACTAAAACTACTTAACTAAACTATACTTAAGTAAAATTAATCCATACTAATATTATAAATGGAAAAGTTTGTGTGTCTGTTTGTCCGTCTTTCACGGCAAAACGGAGCGACGAATTGTCATGATTTTTAAGTGGAGATAGTTGAAGGGAAGGATAGTGACAGTTTCTACCCCCCCCCCCCCCCTTCCTAACGCGAGCGAAGTCGCGGGCATAGCTAGTGCCTAAATAAATGTTCACTGTTGTGCAGTGAAACAGCAGAGGGTTATTATTTAGACGCTAGCTGTGACCCGCGACTTTGTCGGCGTGGAATTTTGTAAAATTCCCTGAATTAATTGGATTTTTTTTTGCGCGTACCTGTCTCTAATTTTATTCTAAAAAATAAAAGTAGCCTTAGCTATTCCTAATAACATCATCTGCTAGTGAAACTCCCGTCTAAATTAGTTCGGCCGTTTTGGAGGTTAGCGGGAACAAGTAGACATATAGGCAAAAAAAATAAAAAAATGTTTTTTGGTAAAACTACCGCATAAACTTTCATATTATTATGCATTTAGTACAAAGATTTTATTTTTATATTACAAACAGAAACTTCTCTTTTATGTATTTTTATGTATTAAGTGTCGTGAAAACTGGTAGGCAGAGTGCATACTAACACATATTTGAGCTACCAATCAAGCAATCACAAAAATCTCTGTACCAAAACGGTACCTATACCCACGTTATTGAGAGGATCAACCAAGGCATAAGTTCAAAAGTCTATGTACGAGTATGTTGCACAAACAAGATTTTTATCATTTAAAAAAAACGTATACCTACCTTAACACTCAAAAACTCTTTCCTTCGTATTTCACGCATCACACACCATGGGGTAAATAGCAACCTACCTATTTTTTATTTTAAATAGCATATTATTTTTGAAAGTTCCATAATACTAAAAACTTTTATTTCCCTAAACATGGTCGATCTCACGACGAAACAAGCATAAAAGTCCAAATAAAATACAAATGACAATATTATGATGAAATAAACTATTAGATATACGGCCTGTTTAGATTTAATTATTAAAATATGAAATGTTTTTAATGGCGATGTCTTTATAGGTTGAAAATAATAATGTATTCATGGCGATAACTTTTAACCTTATTTTACATTTTTGCTAATTACCAAACAACTAAATTAAAACGAAAAAACTTGAGTAGAAGCTGCAAGAAACTTCTTTTAGCCAACTGCTTTCTAGGCTGACGTTTTTTTACTATAATTATTATTTGTTTGTTTGGATTTGGGACCGGTTGATGGGAATAGGCTCGACCCTATTATTTGGGACTTCAACATAACTGGCTAAATGTGGGTGTAGCATAGGTAGACCTCTGCCTAACCCTTCGAGGAATACAGGCTTCATGTAATGAGGTTTTTTTATGGTTAAATTAGAAATAAAGAAGAGCTCGTGGCTAAATAAAAACAGCCGCACAGGATGATTGAAGGTTAAGCTACGCTTGCCGAGGTCAGTCTGTGAATGAACGGTCACCCCGTTCGTAACATATCAATACTCCTCTGGTGCCTCGGAAAGCAAGTTAAGCCGTTGGTCACGACTGTGATATGTAGAACTTTGACAGTAGTTACGGGTAATTAGATGCCCGAAAGTTTTTCAACCAGCCTTAACAAGGGTATCGTGTTGCCCAATAACTGGGTTGTGTATATAAAATATACAGTCATCATCAGGCTATACTAGTCCACTGCTGGACATAGCCCTCTCCTAATGAGCGCCATAGCGCCCTGTCTTCAGCTTGCCGCATCCAGCATCTGCCTGCAGTCTTTCGCAGATCGTCATCCCACCTGGTCACAGGGCGTCCTACACTACGTTTGCCGAGTCGCGGTCTCCACTCAAGAACACGTTTACCCCAGCGGTTGTCGGTTCTTCGCGAGATATGGCCAGCCCACTGCCACTTCAACTTGCTAATTCTTTGAGCTATGTCGGTGACTTTGGTTCTCTGTCGGATGTATTCGTTTCGAATCCTATCCTTCAGAGAAACTCCGAGCATAGCTCTCTCCATAGCTCGCTGAGCGACTTTGAATTGGTGGACCAACCTTACCGTGAGTGTCCATGTCTCGGCTCCGTAGGTCATGACGGGTAGGAGGCAATAGACAGTCGCTCCACGTAAACTACTGATATTCAGCTGCATCCGGTTAGACTGGAAGCCAACCCCAACAAAGTCGGGAAAAGGTTAAGCAGAAGATGATGATGATGGTTTAGTTCAAAATAAATCAACACTGTGATGTTATTTTACGTATTTGATTATACGTATACTTACATAAATTCACACCCATTACAGTATGTAATTAGCAACAAAATACAGTTTTGCATTTCCGAAAACGTTTATCTATGATTACAATAAGTACTTCGTGCTTCCATAGACACGATTTGAATGTCGCTACTTTTTATACATTAGCTATTAACATTTGAGGAAATGCTTGTGTTGTGAGAAAAACGCGCGTTTATCCGGGAAGTGAATAGCGTAGTATGAAGGCGAGTCAATCAATGTAACTACTGCATTGTTCTACAGGCAAACTCGTTTAAACTTCGACGAAACGACGTAAATTATCAACATTTCCTCGGTGTCAGGGTGTAGTGATTTAGATGCGTATGCAAACATGGCGTGTTCAAGTTTAAAGTTTGTTTTGTATACAGTCTGGTGTAGTGCATGTTGGAAAACAAAGTAAGTACTGAAAAGTGATGTGTGGTTCGCCGGCAAACAGACAAACGAAACGAACCTCGTTATTCTGCGTTTGAAATTTAGCTTCGAGAAATGAAAAGAAATAGTATAGTAAAAACTTAAACTCCCACATATAAAGACCAGTCAGCCCTACTTCTTCATCAATTTACATAACTCTTGAAATAATACTACATCAAAATCATTGTCATATCTAGTTTATTTACACTAGTACAAAGCCGATATTTGTTAAAGTGGAAAAAAATGGATTAACGTCCACTGATATAAATTTAAATATGGAACAGATAAATTTAAAGAAGAATTTTCAGCATTGGACGGTTCACAAGGACACAAAAATACCCAAGGTCCAAATTTTTTGCGTTTGTCAACATTTTATTTGATGTTAAAATGAGCTTGCGTGAACCGTTCTCAAAATTGAAGTCAGGTCATTGCTTGAATAGTCAACAGCATAAAGGTTGCCGCCAGATGTGACACAGAAAGTAGTATTCACGATTAGTAGGGCTATCTCTCTCTTGTACGCTTTCATATCCACATTAAACCATGATCAGAAGCTAATCCTAATATGGTTGATAATAGACAAGCAAGATCATGATGATTCGGTAGTAGTTGACTACTTGCTTATTAAAATAGCTACAGTGCGCATTAATTTGACCTCTTTGGTCAAGTAGGCCTTTAATTTGACTATAGTTATCCACTGACCATATCTTTGGGTTATTTTGTATGTAAGAATAATGCGAAAACAACCAAGCAAGCGTTTATTAGCTCATGACAAGATATTGTAATCATAGAAACTGATTACAATATAATTATGTGGCCAGTGTCCGTGATGGGAAGAAACGTTTTCCATTCATGCGTGTCTACTGTCTATGGAGGTTTACTTCTTTGAAAAGGTGTTCTTTTTTTGAACTTGTTGTTTTAAATGGAAGAGAAGTTCCAAGTTTGAATACTCATTTAATGCTTAATTATATATGAAAGTTCTTGTTGAACAGCATAGACAAAGATTGTAAAAAAGATGAGATACACGACTAACGGTTGACTGAATGTCACTATGAATAGGACCCTGGTATTGCTGCAAATGTGCCTAAAATGCCTCGGGGGCCTGAAGTCCTGGGATATATTCTTGGATCAGGCAATGTGTTATTGGATTTATCGGTCTGGAATTTCTTAGTAACAGTTCGGACTCTGGATTTATGCCCTGTCGCCCTTTATTACATAGCATTTAAACATGAAATGTGGGTGTATATACACACTATACACTTATTCCCAAGCTTCCTTAGCGTACCAAACCATCATAGCATGTCAATCGCTAAGCAGAACAATCCATTTTTATACATTTACGAACTGGGCATTAGCACTTATTAACCTTGGAATGTGAAATCAATCAAAACCATCATAAAACCTCCAAGCACGAGCGACATAAAAATATCTCCAACGCGTTTTGTTTTTATTGAAACACTACCGTTTTACTGTCAGCCATAACAGTAAAGGGAGCGAAAGAAACCTATCAAATATTTAATTACCAGTAGCCGACTATTTGCATTTAAATCTGTGATAAACGAGAAGGGCATTAATACCCTGGCACATGTCTTCAGATGCTTTCATGACATGTTCCATACAAAGTAATGTGTTCGTCTAAAATTTTGCGAAGATCGTACATTTTTGAAATTGGAAGTTAATAATTTTAATCGACTTCAAAAAGGAGAGAAGTTCAATAAGTAAGAAAATGAAGTAAGGTAATATGTAAGTAAGTTATAAAACGAAATAGAGGAGCGTTTATTTTTGAATTTGGAACAAATATTAAAAGTTGAAAATTTAAATCGACTTCAAAAAGGGGAGAAGGTAAATAAGTAAGGAAATGAGATAAGGTAATAAGTAAGTTATAAGTTGTTAATTATTTATTTATGGTATGTAAAAGAACTGTAGCTGTCCGTATAAGGAATAGAAAAAACAGTAGACAGTGTCCACCCATTTTGTTGATTATGATTATTAACATAAAAGCTAACTGTATTTTCTTGTACGTCAGTCAAAGACAATTTCCCTTTTGTTCATTCTTTGTAACTGTCTTTTGGGGGGCGTCTATGGGCGTTTACGTTAGTGACGTGGTATTATCATTTACACTAAAAATTGTGCAGCAGAGTAGTCCTGCTAAATAAACAAATAAATAGAAATAACTTGAATTGTATTTTAGTGAATCTCAACTAAAATGGTTCTCACAGATTTGACTACATAATGTAATGAGTTTAAGAAAATACATACGACTTTAAAAATACTAAAATAATTTTATCATTACAATCAGTTCACAATTTGACGGTGACATCACGTTAAATACATACACAAAAAAAGTCGAATTGAGAACCTGCTTCTTTATTTGGAGTCGGTTAAAAGTGTAAAGATATCGTTCAAAATATTTTGTATGGAGTTGCATCTAGCTACGTCATCTCAAGGCACGGATGATGCAGTTTTTTGCTCTACGTCATTTGCCTATGGTGCCGAGCTAATGCCTTCATTCCAATCATAGCGACTGGGATTGACATTTTTGTACCACACTTACGTTATGAGAAGCTTCTGAAGGGAAATGCTTTAAAGGTCAGTTGTTATATCTTTGAGCTCTAATGGCATGTTTGCCTTGAACAGTTATAATACCTTTAGTTGTAAGCAGAACTAAAACTGGAAACTAAGACTAGAATACTTACGCTACAAATATTATTTGACAACCGATGTGGCGCGGCGGACACTACCGCAAACTCCTGGTTGCGGCTTCAATTCCCGCCTTGGAAATGTTTGTACGATCTACAAATATTTTTTCCGGGTGTTCTGGGTATTTTCTATGTATGATAAAAATATCTATCTATGTAATGTATTGTATTAAGTATATATATAGTATATTAGTATATAGTAGACATCTAGTACCCATAACACAAGCTCTGCTTAGCTTGGAGCTAGATGATGCTGTGTGGATTGTCCAGCATTATTTATTTATTTACAAGTGACTAGGTAATCGTATAATGAGTGATAGGTACGGATGAATCCGTAAAGGCAGCTTTCAACCGCTATGTTCCAAGCAATCACACAGGTGATCCTGTCAACTGTGTGATTTCAGGCGAAAGTAATCGATCGTTATCACTACGCATTTCCAGTATGGAGATGGTCATTGAAGACACACACGATATTTTTATGCTGAGACAGAAGACATCAGAGTCTGGACAGGTGCCCGGTGATGGCCTTAGAATCGCCACCTCTTTATACATTCGCCTTAAACATACGAGTAACCAGCAAAACTGGGTTTAGCCTAGGTACATGCCTTACCCTACGATGAATACGAAGTGATGCTATGTCATTTTAATACAGAAATAAAAGTGCACCAAAATACTACGTTGTAGGCGAATTACCAAAATATTCTATCTAAAATATTGCAACTTCACAGGAGACAATAAAAACGTTTCATTTTTTCAGGAGCTTTTGCTAGTATGCGCGAAATAACATTTTACGTCGATTAGCATTAAAAAAATCAAAAATAAGGTACTTAAGAGACATTGGTACAGACGCCAGCACATAAAGCTACCCCAATCTGGAAAACTTCTTCGATTTTCGACTTTATTACAAAAGATTGAGGTTCATGTTCAATTGGGAAAATCTGACAGTTTCGGGTAAGTTGATGTGCTGGCCTCTGTACTTTATTGTCGACATGACAGTTGACTAGCAGTTTTAATATCGATAGTCTGCATAGGCCTTAAATCTCCTTAACTAGAACGATTCTCAAGCAAGAATCCCGACTCCAAAGTGACAGATTTCATAAATACTAATCCCCACTTAGTCGAGCTAAGTCACAACTAAAGCAGATATTTGAAAGCAGTACTGTACATGATTATTAAAATGCGTGAATTTAAATGACTCGATACTAAAGATTATCCTTACTGCGTGCAAACGCTTCATGGTTTCTATTTTATAGTAAAAACACTTTCTTTGACCCTTTAATGAGTAATAGTGACCTTGTCATGGACTTAGGCTGTATTTTGATCATAAAATTTCTCATCGTTTGATACTCATCTTACGGTTTGTGAGTGCAAACTGCTATAACATTTTAGATGGATTTCCTTTATCGCTGGCTTACATATCGCACTGCTAGATTAAAACTGAGACAACTCAAAATACGAGATTGTTTAGTTACAACTCCAAAATACTAATTTATCAATAGAAAGTACTGATTCCTAGCCCCATTTAATATGCAGTGACATTCTACAACATGTTAATGACTTACTATAAAATTACGTTTCAACTTGTCTTACAAAATCTAGAAAAATGGGTATTTTTCATCTGAGTACTGAAAAAAACAGTTTTTGGAGTTGTGTCAGTTTTGATCTAGGTGTGCGATATAATAATAGACATACTTTGAATGTTCTAAATGGTTTCTGCATTCGATTAGGCTCAATAGTGGGTAAACAAATAGAAAAATGGCATTGTAAAGAAGACCTCATTAGGGATTCATCAAGCCACAGTGCGATGTTGGCAAAAGACCCTACGGCTAAAAATGAGTGTGAAATAATGGGTTTTTTCGTCTGTATATCACGTTTTTTTTCTATTTAGATCTTTAAATAATATTGTTCATAGTTATTAGAGATAACTCCACAACGATTGGTCTATAACTGGCTAGTTTTACTTAAAAAATAAAAGACAACTCTTTAATGCAGTGATAAATATTATGTTTTCATTAATGTTAAAGGTCTCTATCTGTCATATTTTGACTGTTACAGTTAACTTCAATTAACAATGGTCCTTAAATCCTTAACTATTCTATCGATCTTAATATTTATCAATCAATGAATAGATCTAATAATTCATTTAGTTCTCAGCCGATCCCTTGTCGTGACCGGTCAATGCTAACAGCTTTAATTCCCGAGTGCCAACTGCCAAGTGGGCGATATCCTTAGAAACTTATATACAAAACTAAGTTGTCTAACAGCAATATACTGTCTCAAACTCATTTATATTAATACACCGTTCCATTCATTCATACCAGCAGGCAGCTAGATTTGATCTTAACACGAATCTTGGAAATGAAACGTAACAGGTATAGATGCACTCATGTCAAACAAGCATGTATACAAATGATCCTGTAAATAATTATTAACATCTAGGATTTTATTGATATTTAAATTGATAGTTAAGTACTATCACTTTCGATGTCGCTGTTAATAAAAAGAGAGACAGACCTGAATGAATGAATACGTGAATGAGGTAAGGAATTAATGAATTTTGTGGTTTTTTTCATAGAGGTAAACAAACACGGTGTTCAAAAACATCGTAGCGGTAATCGTCGCCTTCATTGTTCTTTCTGATCTATCTGATCATAAACAGGCACTATCAAAAGTTAAATCAGTAAAAAAATTAAAAGAATGTGACGCAGAAACTGCAAAAGAAGTCCCACGAAATATCAAAAAATACAAACACAACAAATCGATTTGTATAAAATAATATATTTAATCGATGTCGACTAATCTCTGGTCAAAAATGTCAAATGGACCTATAAGTTGGATTAGGTAAACGCAGTACCCGTACTCGATGCGATATCCCAGTGGAAAAAGGTTCATGCTATATCTTGAAGTCATTAAATTGGGTACATCATGCGTGATCATAAGGGGAGTTATGGCCTCCTAGTCCTACATTAACAATAGCTAAAGATGATGAGTAATTGAAGAGAATGAATTGCTCCAGTCATTTGTTTTCTAATTTGTTCTGTCTTTTTGTTTGTTTGATTATATGATGTACTTGAATTATGTGAAACATCCATACTAATATTATAAATCTAAAGAGTTTCTATGTTTGTGTGTGATATGTTTGAACGCGCTAACCTCTCAGTCGAATTAAAAAAAACTATTTGAATTTGATAGCCCCATCCATGAAGAAGGCTACTTATTTATATACATCATGCTACGACCCATAAGAGTAGGTGAAACCGTGTGGAACAGCTAGTTGTGTAATAAAGCATTACAAAAGGCTGCATTAATGACAGCTAGATATATATGCGTAACGCCTTGCTCAATGCCCCTTTCTTCAATAAGACAGATTGTTACAAAATGAAATTCAATATATGAGAGTGTACCTGTAGCATGAAATGTAAACGGACGATTAAAAAGCAATGAAATCACTACTTACACGTATGATACAAATAAACTTAAATTTATGACTTGTATTATTTACATAATTCCACTTTTCCTTAGCGTCGTTTGTAATAAAATTCATGTAAATGAGCTTTTCATTTTATGATTGCATCCTAGAGAAGCATAAGTTTATCGTTTGGCAAAGTGTTTTTCAATCGGCATATGAATCGGTCAATAATTTCTTTTTACCTATTAGCTCAATAGAATACTCAAGAAGTCAACAGTCAGAATTTATGAAAACCTAAAGGGGAATGTGCAAACACGACCAAAAAAATGGCAAAGAGTAAGTCAGGCTCGCTCACCAAAAAGCTCTACGCGTTGGTAAGAAAAATATTATTTCCATTTTCGAAAGCATTAAAAAAATCGATTGTGAAGATTTCTTGCTGATTACCTACAAAAGAACTGTGACAGTCATCTTTTTTTTTCCTTTAATATTTTCATAAATCTACATCAACTAGATTTATTCCAGATGTTTCGCTTAGCAAACAGTCTTATTCTTTCACTTGCTGTGTAAGTGGACTGCAGCATCAGGCACTAGTTGTCTGGCATTTTTTGCTGAACTGGACCCTTTTAGCGCAGCTGAAGGCACATACTTAATAATATATACTTATATATGTTTTTAATGTATTTCTTGTAACTCGTTTTTCTATGTTTAGTATTGTTGTTGTGTGCCTGAACCTGTGCTGAATAAATGTTTTTTCTTTCTTCTTTCTTTCTTTAAAATTTCCAGTCAATAGCAAGCTTTACATAATTTCTGAAATTTTACTTTATGATAAGTAATTTTTCAAACAAGGCCAAAATGCGGGCATTGCAACTGCGACATATAACTGTGATGTAAACTTTTATTCTTAAAAGTGTATCAACAAGATTATTGCAATGAACTCGTAAAAACTGTACCATAATTTATATGACCGGCTGTGACCGTAGTGATGCATTACTTTATATGCATGACTTACTGTACATGTCACCGTTTTCAACTAAATGGGGCAGAATATTAAGAGTAAACGTTATGTATATTTCATATTTGTATCTTATTTCAAATCTAACCACCCAATGGGACCAGAAGGATGCCTGTGATATTTAACTCCTAGAATATCTTACTTAGGCAATTTGGTAAAAGATAATTACATACATACATAATAAATAATAAATATTGCTGGACAATCCACACAGAATCATCTAGCCCCAAGCTAAGCAGAGCTTGTGTTATGGGTACTAGATGACTGATATACTTAATACAGTACATTACATAGATAGATATTTTTATTATATATATATAGAAAATACCCAGAACACCTGGAACAAATATTTGTAGATCGTACAAACATTTGTCCCAAGGCGGGAATCGAACCCGCAACCTCTTGCGTCGCAGGCGGACCTTCGCCCGCCGCGCCACATCGGTCGTCAAAGATACATAAACAAACTCACATAACTAGACATACATAAACTCACGCGTTTTTTCTATTGGGGAAAGCAGAAACTACAGAACGCTACCTGCTACGATCCTTACATACTCCTTTTGCTTCGTTTACGTTCATTTATCTGGTAATACACGCACATCGATTTCGAGTATACGCACCAGACCTTTTTGAAGAACATCACCAATAAGGTCAGTGTAAGTCCTTCTAGGGCGTCTTCCCCGGGCGTTTCGGCTTACATCTTCGTTAAAAGATAATTCTTTTTCGTTTTTTATTCGTGCTGTAGAGACCAATCTCCTTCGTCCAACAAAATAACTAGATAGTAGGTAGATACATATATAGCTTCTTTATAGATCGGTTGGTAAGATTTTTATATCGACAATGATACAGTGTTTCTCATATAACAATATTTGACTGTACAAGTACATGATATTAAATAAAAAGTGTCTAGAGTAATGTGTGTAGTGCGGATGTGTGATCAAGGAAAGATCAAACATAGAAACCATAGCGAGGGTAAGAGTATTCATCTCCTGTCGTTCCTAATTCCTTAGTATCGGTAGACCAACCAAAGAAAAAAAAAGGCGAAAGTTAACATGACGCTAGGAGAAGGTGACGTGAGGTGTATGTCATGATGGCCCAGTGGTTTAGGCCTCGCCTCTAGTGCACGAGGTTATGGCTTCAAATCTGGGCAAGTACCAATGTGACTTTTTCAATTCATATGTACTTTCTAAGTTTATCTTGGACATCACTGACATCGGTGAAGGAAAACATCGTGAGGAAACCTGGACTAATAATTAATATAAGTCTAAAATCACCAACCCGTCTTGAGCAAGCGTGGTGATTAATGCTCGTGCCTTCTCTGTATGAGAAGAGGCCTTTGCCCTGCAGTGGGACAGTAACAGGCTGGTATAGTAGGAAAAGGTATCTCTAAGACTGTCAAATTGCCCTTAATCATTTTATAACACAGCATTATCAACCTTTAAACAGGCAACAGGTACAATAGGTAAGGTAAAAGCTAGGATGATGATCAGAAATGCTGATGTTTAAACATAGTGATCGACGTGCCTTACTCATCAATTTCCCAACAACAAAGGCCATATCAAATTGGTCATACAACTCAAAAAAGCTTTACCAACACAGCCACACTACCCACTTACGTCACAATCATGATAGGCAGATATTTAAACTTAATGAAGAATCCTATGAATGAGAGAATGAGTACCTATCAGTTAAAGAAAAGAAATAGCAAGACTGTCTGTCACCTTGACCTAGCCACGAACAAACATGGCGTTTTAATGTTACGCGCATTGTGTTCCCAAATACTCGTACATATGTATTACTAAGCAAAAAAATACAATAAGACGAAACTCGACACAGAAACACGGTTACCTGCGATCTTAGAATGACTTTATAACAACAAGTATTCGGTACTGTCAGCAAGAGAGATAGGTATACAGGCTACTAACTACACTTCTCATTTTGAATTTAGAAGCAGCTACATGTTGACAACTTGGCCAAAGACTTTTTTGTCATGCTTTTATAAAACAAATGCAGTCGTCATTTGTAACGCTTACGTTCTTCAATGAGGTGATAATACGTACATTTTTGCATTCTTAACCTAAGTACTATAACTCAGTATAACCTGTTTGATCCTATGTATTGTACATCTATAGTATGTATCTGTCGTATATATGCAGAGATAAGCAATTAACACGATATTATAGTGCATAAGTGTGTGCCCGAACTAAGATCCACTCCCACTTCCTTCACTCCCATAGTCCAAGGAGATGGCAATCGGACACTAGATCTTACCGAAGACTTTACCGGACTTGTGTATTGAACCAAACTCCTGAAAGAATAGACTTTCAGACAGTCGCAAAACCATGTTTAATATTTCAACAGTAAATTGTTAAGGATGTTCACCAGCATACTTAATCACATTGCCTAGATTACAATTTAAAATGTAGGTGCACTGTATAATCATATCCTCTAAGAAGAGTAAGTAGAGAGCACCTTCGAGTCCGGATTTTGAGTTATAATCCTGAACTTTCATATAAATCTTGTCAGGTGTCATATTTACACGCTAAGATCATTGAATCAAGACAACTTACATGATACCGTGGGCAGTGATATATTACCTTTCGTTTATTTATTGTGTTGTAAAGTACATCAACAAAGCGGTAATTTACAATCAAGAATAATCCCTGTTGTAACCATGGTAAGGTGTTATATAGCATGAGATATATCTGTTAAAGGGCCTAGGAAGGTTCCATAATTCAACATTAAAATTCAATTTTGAGCGTCTCCAACTATTTCTCTAATTTTAATTATTAATATGCTTTCGTGGAACTGGTAGCTTAAATTATAAGGTGATTAGTTCGTAGAAGCAAGAATGTTTAGGTATGGTATTTATGAGTTTACTTTTTTGTAAAAAAGAAATGTTATAATGTAAGACTTTAAATCGTGGTGGGGATCAGCTCAACAGTTCTAGGAATGGGGTATGTAGGTCGCTTGCTCTATGTTTTTACTAGTGGAGGTGTAATGAAAGATGTATTTAATTTTAATTATGAGTACTATTAATGTTTGTTTGCATTTAAACATGTTTTTATGATGATAATACTAACTTTTAGGTACATGTAAATAATAAAAGAAAAGGATTATAAAGCTGCATTGCCACGTTAAATGGCGATGCTGATTCTTTGGCCAATAAAAAGTCCAGCGTTCTTGTTCAATGAAGAGTTGACCAAGTCGTCCAAGCAATATTCCGAGAAACTATTTGGTACACGGCCCGAGTGTTACAAAACAAACAATAACAAATTATGATTAAATCCAATTTAAATGGTTTTGATTCACCCCTGCGTTTTTATTCACCCCGTGTGAACCGGTATTATTTAAACTACTGTATTGATAGATAAAATAGTAACCTACTTGATGTTGTACAATCAGTTATCTTATCGCTAGACAACCTTAAGTAGGAGATTCTTGGCAGCTGTGTATAATAAAAAAGATTGCCAACGCTTTTAAAATAGTAGTAAGTAGTAGTACTAGCCTGTTACTATCCCACTGCAGGGCAAAGGACTCTTTTCATACACAGAAGGCGTACGTACACAAATTAGTGAAAAAAAAAACTAAAATATTTATTTAAGACATAAAATGAGTTTTTAAGTTAATTAAGTAAGTTATAAAAAAAAATTAAAAAAATAGTTAATTAAGTTTTATTTACTGTGCTCGACGGGGTCCACGATTGTTACAACAATGGAATGGAATGCAATATATGATTGAGTGTTAAGTATTAATCACTACGCTTGATCAAGACAGGTTGACGATTTCAGACTTATATTAAGTCCAGATTGGTATTAAGGTCCAGTAATGTCTAACATAAACTTAGAATTGAATTAAAAGAGTCACATTTAAATAAAATATGTATTAATCCTTGTATGGACATAAAGTGGGAGAGTTCAGTCTCAAAATGCTAATGTCATGAGGTCATAGGTGGTCAACTAGTCACAATCATACATATTCGTGGCGTTTGAATTAATTATCTCGATTCGTGAAAGTCTAGTCAGTATATTGTTATGGTCGATCTGAGATTTGAAAATGTTTTTAAATATTTTAGAGCGAAAAACACAATCTGGTTTTTGTTTCTTGGTATCTGCATATACTTACGTATGTGTATACGGCGGATGTAGAAAGATGCTAAACGCTGTGAGCTGGTTGACTTCCTGTCATTGTGATCATTTCTCGAACTAGACCCTAGGTATGGTACGATCTGGTATGGGAGATGTTGTAGGTCAAATTTGTTCAATATTGTTAGAACATAACATTACGTGTACTCCCTGAGGATTGGGCAGACGCGACCTACAATACACCCACACTTCACTAGATCTGTTTAAGGCTCATGTAATAGGGGATGAGCCAATCGCCATCAATCGGGCATACATCCAGACTCCGGGCCGCTAAGAAGAAATTCCTAATGAGAAATCCTAATAACACACTGCTCGATCGGGACTCGAGAATCAAACCCAGGACTTCTGAAATTCTATCTTTTCATTGGCAAAAGTTCAAAAAACAATCCAGGAACATTCTTTGCATCAAATAACGAATTTAACTTTCATGCCGTTTCTGGGTTTGCCGCTCTTGTTTAACATGAGTTCTTGATAAAAACTTATTCGGTAATTTAAATTACCTACTAACTTGCATCTCAAATAAAAAAAAAGTACCAGCCTATTACTGTCCCACTGCAAGGCAAAGGCCTCTTTTCAAACAGAGAAGGCATGAGCATTAATCACCACGCTTGCTCAAGACGGGTTGGCGATTTCAGACTTATATTAATTATATAAGTCCAGGTTTCCTCACGATGTTTTCCTTCACCGATGTTAGTGATGTCCAAGATAAACTTAGAAAGTACATATGAATTGTAAAACTCACATTGGTACTGGCCCAGGTTTGAACCCACAACCTCGTGCACAAGAGGCGTGGCCTAAACCACTGGGCCATCATGACTCACTTTTACTTTTTACTACTCCATCTTTTTAGGATCTTCAATTCATTTTTGATGAAGGTAAAGTAGCAACGAAGAACTCGACACTGTGTTATTTAGAAATAACTTGATTTAAATTTAACAATTTTATTACATTCATATACCTAACGGTAAAACTGTGTTATAGCTAGAGAGGTAATGTACTTAAACCGTCTAAAATCTGGTGTTAAGTATCCATAAAGTCTAATGAATATTTTTATAACCCCTGATTTTATGTGTTTCCCAAGAGACATTGTTGTAAGCTAACTGTAACATGCTTAGAAACTAGAAGATCGCCTACTAACCGATCCTTTTCGTGGTCAGCCAGTATTTATCCATTTTTAACCCCCGACCCAAAAACGATAGGGTGTTATAAGTTTGACGTGTCTGTGTGTGTGTGTGTGGATCGTATCTTCCGAACGAATGAATGATCTCGAACGAATCGATGAACCGATTTCGAATTTGGTTTTTTTGTTTGTTTGAAAAGTGAATTAGTCGGGAGTGTTCTTAGTCATGTTTGATAAAATTCGTATATTACTGTTTGAGTCTGGGTTTTGTCGCAAGATAATATGTCATAATTGAGTATGAGCCTCATCTAAGTCTATCTCTCTCTATCTTAATAAGTAAAAAAAAAAGATTAAACTATGTGTGAAAAAACTGTTTAACCCATGGAAATACACTGATAAAACGAAACTGCCACGTACTGCAGCCGTGTTAGAACCAACGGCCAAAGAGGCGGAAACAGAACGATACCATCTTAGAATTATCAATAATTCACGTTGATGTAAATGTTTTAAATAACGATAATTACATAGGTGGCTGAGAGTATTGATTGTAATTAAAGCCAGTGATGAACTTGTGTGAAGGTACTTTTTAGTTTACAACGTGTGTATTTAATTATGAGTGAAAGTCTGTGATATACCCGCGGTGTTTCTTGTAGGCCGCTTCTGTCTTAATAACATACAAGTTTGTTGAACATCATTACGGAATAACTATGATTATAAAATAAACGACGAACAGTTCTAAGAGTGACGACCACGTATATTAGGAAACAAGCATGTCAATTTTCAAAAAAAGAACGTAAAACCATGCATTACAAAGAGCTAGCAAAAAATAAAAACAAGGAAATAAGCTCTATTTTCCAATATTTGTAACCAAATTGAAGTTCAATCAGACATAAAATGTTTGATGAAAACTTACACAATTAAAATTTGTCACCGGAACAGTCTACATTCGGAAGCAAGGACGTCTCCAAAATATTTAAATTACCGAAAACATGCAAAATCAGTAATTTATACCCATAAAATCGAGCGAGCAAAATCTAATTAACCCGATTAGTCCCACCAGTCACAACTATCACAAATTTTCATATTTTATCGATAGAGCCCACTGACCGTGTTTTGATTAACGTTCAATCGATCCGGAATCGAGCGATATGCTGAGGGCGGGTCGGGTCGAATCGATCTGTGCAGAATAAGCAATAGCACCACTTGTACGCTGACCGCTCGAGCCGACGCGACGCGTCAGAAACCGCGGGAATATTGACATCTCCGTCCTTGGGATGTTTGAAAAAAGAATGTGATTGTTTATTTTTTTATTAGTGCATGACTGTCAAATATTATTGTGGATTGTTATCAACCTCCTTGGAAGTTTCATTGGATAGTGATGTTTACCTGAATCCCAATTGGTGAGTTTATTAGGAAATATTTTAGTACTTTTTACGTATGCAATATACCTATTTCTGGAAGATTAATTACTTCCATCCTTAAGTTCACTATCAACGATAACATACTACATATCTACAGGAACTCTTATTTATATGAGTGAACTTCTGTGAGAAACATAAATAAAGTGAATGGTGAAAATATTGTCAAGGGGCTGTCGTTTAGATGAAATAAACTTTTAACTTAAAAGATAAGGTACAGTTAATTTACATAAGAAAACAATAACTTTACACAAACGTTGCTGTTGAACCTATAGATCAAGTTTTAAACTTTTTATGCTAAAATATTATGTTTATGGCATCAATTTAGTGATAGAAAAGCTAACTTGTGAATTTACAAGCTGGTAGAGCTACTAAATAACCAAAAGGTTGAAAGGACTTTTAGCCCATGAATTAAACATAAGTTAGTAATGGCCTATGATTATGTGTTCTATCTTTTATTAGAATAAAACTAATATTATCTTTGCTAAAAGCTTAATAATGATAGGTCTGTTCGAACTTTAACGGTAAAACTACCAATACAGTCCATGACATTATCGAGTTTTATTAAATCGTGTAAGTCGTAAATTTTGTTGCTAATTAATTAAATATTTACTTTTAAAAACATAGAATAAAACCAAATAAAAACTAGAAATAAAATAGTCCTAAACTCCTTATAAGGCCTTGGAGGTAGATATGTCTTAGTACTATCAGCCAAAATACCAAGTAGTCTAAGATAATATCTGGAATAAAAAAGACTGTGGCCTCTGAGTAAAATATTTTTGCTTCTTTTATTTGTGTTTGTTAAAAACGATTTACTAAAATAAATATTATTTATCGTTCACCAAGTCTATTATTTTAGTGAACATTTTTTTTCAGCATTATTATTTCGAAAATATTTTGCTAAAATGTTACATTAATTTTTGGATAAAGACGAAACAATAAAATAAATCGGGATATAATAGGTTTCAAAAGTTTAAAAAAATACTTTTTAACTTGAAAATTCTGATAAAAGCACGTTTTCCTCACACACTATATATACCTACAATACTCTGTAAAATTAAATTAAGTTCATGAATATTTTAGTACAACCACCAATATTCTTATTTAATTATATTAGAGGTATACCTAAGTTGTACAACAATTTATTAATATTTTAAGATTTTGAAACCTATCCTTGAATCTGCTACCCAGTATAACTTCAGAAATCATTACAATATTCACTTTCTAAGCTTGCCTACATTAGAATTAATGAGTAAGTTATTATGTAAATATTCCTTTCAAAAACTTGTGCCGACTGTCATTTTGATTGACAAGATGCTAAGGGTAGCCATTTGACCTCTACAGACTATAATTATGCGATGTTAATAATATATCATTACGTACAACTTAGATACCTGCGCACCATTAATATCCTGTGTATAGAATTTTCTCTGTGGAGAAATATACATATTTAATAAACCTTTGGAATACATTTGATAGCATCTGAGATACGTAATATTCGAACATGATGGACGTCTTATGTTCGTTTTTAGTGAGATACTCGTGTGTAGACTAGCCTTAGTAATAATTAAATTATTTTATTAAAAATAGCTACAAAAAACCAGTCCTGTCTGAACGCTATGGAAGACGGCCCGTCTCTTGTAACCATTGCGCTCAGTTATAAGTCTGTCCAGATGCGTTTAGTTTTTGTAAAAAAGTCACCATTTTTTATCGACACGACAAAATGTCGCTGAAGTGGAATGGAAGTTCTGTTTTACCCTATTTAGTGGACAAGTAACTAAGTTATATTCGTACAGATTATCATAGCCATGATTAAATTTATTTTCACACATTCCAATAAGCTATAAATACCTTTAATTACGCTTCGAATAAATCACTTTTTTACTACCAATACTGGCAACCATAACTCTATAATTAGAAACACACTGAGTAACAAAGTATAACTTTACTTGCCATACTGATTAATTTTATTAATATTAATTACTGATTGAATTAAACGTGCGTAACCACAGTAATTATGATTTCCATTAAGAGTTTACGCTTGTAAATATGCTATCAACCTCCTTTAATTCATATTTTACCCGACAGCGCTAGAGAACATGTTGCGTCATATGTAATGTGTTTTTCGGTGAACAGTAAGTAACAGTAGAAAATAAACGAAACGTTAAATAAAAGTTGGCTGAGCACGTATACGGAATTGTCATCGGGTTCCGTACGGTAAAAATGATGAATAAAATTTTAATTACGTAGTCAAACACGGATTAATAGTAATATTGACCGTGAGTCCCGCAATGTTTCTGAATTAAGCTGGTAGCGTTAGTCAAAATACTAATTTTACGAAGACACTTTCTCGTAAAGTTAGTCTTTTGTCCATCGTTACAAGATGAATTTTTGACGGACACGGAACGCTAGGCCTGCTTTTTCACTTTCGATAGACTGTGACCGCAAATAGTTGTACAACTTACCTGTAAATCAATAAATGCAAGAAAGTAAAGTATTGGTGGTCATACTAAAATATTTATGATCTAAATAAAATTCCACAGTGCGTTGGAAAACGTGTTTGTATCTGCATTTATTTTAAAAAGAAATACTTTTTCTTGGCGTCAATGGAGGTTGCGGGTTCGATTCCCGTCTTGGGACAAATGTTTTTACGATCTACAAAGATTTGTTCCGGTTGTTCTATGTAGTGTATATCGTACTAAGTATGCCAGTCATCTAGTACCTATAATACAAGGTCTGCTTAGCTTGGGGCTAGATGATTCTGTGTGGATTGTCCAGCATTATTTATTTATTATTTATTTCTACACTCGCGATAACTACAAACGTATAGCACCGTTTGAGTTCCACTATCGTGATAACTAATATTTGTTGAGTTCTTACCATGTAGCATTAGTTCACGGGACCCTAAAATTACCAACTTACTGTATAGGTACTTAGCCCTGCAGAAGTTACTATAAATAACTCAAACGCATAACAATGTTTGAGTTCCACAATCATGATAACTAACATTTGTTGAGTTCTTACCATGTAGCATTAGTTCTCGGGACTCTAAAATTACCAACTTACTGTATAGGTACTTAGCCCTGCAGAAGTTACTATAAATATCTCAAACGCATAGCAATGTTTGAGTTCCACAATCGTGATAACTAACATTTGTTAAGTTCTTACCATGCAGCATTAGTTCACGGGACCCTAAAATTACCTACTTACTGTATAGGTACGTAGCCCTGCAGAAGTCGCTAGAAATAACTCAAACGCATAGCAACGTTCGAGCTCCAAACTCATTACAAAGAACATTTGTTTAGTTACTATGTAGCATCGGTTCACGGGACCCTAAAATTACCAACTTACTGTATAGGTACGTAGCCCTGCAGCAGTTGCTATAAATAACTCAAGCACGCCCGACCTAAAGAAGTCACTGGGTGTCCAACTCATGAATAATTTATAAAATTATTTTTAGAAACAAACTCTACATGATCAACGGTATCTTGCTGTGATTTAATATTCACATTTCATATTTTTCTAATTTTCTCACACGATCAATACCGCGAAAGAATTTGATGAAATATAATTTCCATACCGGTCGGAGCGTTGGATTTTTCTTCTTAGTATCCCGTAATCGTTTAGGGCTGTTGGACTAGTATACACTACAAAGTGTAGGTTTGATAGAGAGGTCGTGAGAGAATCTTAGTAGCTGTAATCACTAAGTTTATCAAACAGGTTGGCGATAGCATCATTTAAGTGTTATTTACATGTAATGGAGGATGTAAGTGCTACATATTGCGCTATTATAAAATCACAGGGTTTCTATAATCATATCAAAACTATGCTAATGTGATTTTTTTACGTTTTTTTTAATTCGTAGCTTAGTATTACATTGTATGATTATTAAAAGAATATTCGCGAATATGACAAACATCTTTTTTAACGAAGTATACTCATTTATATCATACCTTGGATTTGTCCTCAAATCTCACGATTTAATGAAATAGTCATTACATCTGGTAATTTTAAATAAGAGAGTTTCAATTTTGATTTTAATGATTATTTTTTGGTAAATAAAGATTTCTTATAGTCGCGAATACTCGTATATGTTTTCAAATATTTTCTTTAGTGCCTTGACTGTCAATTAGTACAAGAGTAACTGAATATTAGTACAAGAGCTTTGACAACAGAATTACACGACGCCAATATATATACAGTGTTTATATTGAATCATCATCATTACCATAAGTCAATTAGAAGTGTACTTTTTTAATAATCTCACACTCTTTCTTTCTTTCGTTCCCATAGTTTGCTTAGTACTAAAGCCTGTACATCAATCTAACGTTACCTAACCAAGCCTACCTATACCATGTTATCGCACAGTATACAGGGTGACATTTAATTTATTTCAGTAACTAGAAGTACTTATGAATATAAATGATATTGACGTGTGAGCCATAACTGACATGTAAATGTGGATACCGCAAATAGTTATGCACAAATCGGGTTATCAGGTCGCTTAAGGTGGCTCCCCAATCCAAATTTCTGTATTGAGACGCCATCTTAGAACTCGAAAGTAGATGGATAATTTGAAAATATGATTTAGAAGTTTATGTATAATCTGTACAAGAAATTGGGTTTCGTACTGCTGAATTTGGGATAGCTGCAATGATTTGATTTATAATAAGAATTGGGCCAGTCACAGAATTGGGCCTGCAAAATCCACAAAATTTTAGTAGTACTCGCTTTTAAATATCACAATAAGCTCCTCATTCCATAGCCTTGAAATAACGAAAGCGATATCGGCTCATGCCTAAATTTTGTCCGGTTATGAGAAGGTACTTAAATGTAGGTACTGAACAGGATTTTTCGTTGTCATATATCAGAGTTCAAGAGATCATGAGTACTTTTTCCAACTGAAACATTATTATTGTCATTAATTGCCTAGATTTTCCCACTGCAGGGTAAAGGAAAGCCTTTACCCTGGAGTGGAAAAATCCAGTAAGTATTCAGTAAGTAATCCAGGAAGTAGAAAGAGAGCAAAGACTCTCTTTCTACTTCCAATTACCCAGAGCTATTTGAGACCAGTCTTTATCGAAGCTCATCTCACCATCTCCGCCAGGGCTTAGCGCGTAATCGCTTGCCACACTTACAGACACTCAATGAATTAAAACCCAGCCTGTATATTATGATTATGAGTGATTGGCTCAGCATCAATTAGAGGCAGCTATGAGAAAGAGGATAGTCGTTTTTGCGATTAAACGATGTCTCAATCGCGGCTATAAAGTTTTTAGTGCCTTTATTGTTGTACTAATTGGTCGTGTGTGTTCCAATGATATCTTTGGAATATAAACCTACAGGACATAATAATTTAAAGCTGTTTTGCTATAATAGTACAAGTGCACTCATACGTATCATTGCCATTTCGTTTTGATTTCTGCCACACGGTGATTATTGAAAAAAAAAAACAATAGGAACAAACTATCTATTTCTTAACACATGCTTACAAGTTGGCATGGTAAACTATTTTGGAGACCACTTTATATTTTTAATTGTTCCCGTGTAAAGTATACTATGTTATGTCGTTCACAATTAATTTTTAATACATACATTCCTTAATCATTAAGATTTATTTAGAATTCATCAATAAAAAACAGACTTCAACAAGAACATTTGAGTTATTAATTCTGGGTTCAATCTTCCCAGACAAAGTGACGCGTGCGCAAGGTCAGTGAACACAAACGAAGCGATATAATGATGAACATTAAAGAAATACACAAAAACGTCACTAATTGTTGGCGTGGGCGGGATGACCCTTTTCTCAGCATGGGGCTCTATTATCAGTTAACGCGCTAATAGTGTTTAAAAAAAAAGTAGTGATCTATTATTTAAAGATAAATGCTGACGTCCTTTTAAGGTATTCGATAAATAAGCTGTCTTGTTAAGGAATTAATTATAAAGTTATTGATTCCTTTTAAACGGAGGTGCTTACTTAAAATAAAACCACATAGGAATTTCTCTGTCAGAATCATTATTAATTAGTTATGAAATCATTTTTAAGTTAAATATTTACGTTTTATTGTCTTCTAAATGAAAAAATAAGGAACTTCGTTCCAATAATAAACCAAGCTAAAAATCGACAACTAAACGACCAATCGTAAATGCAATACTTACTGTACCCACCATCTATCATAATTGATAACTAGCTACATGCCGCGGTATTACCCATCGTTAAAATTTACATTATTCGCGAACTGTCTATCGCGAGAAGTTAAAATAGTCGTTGGATTTTCTGAAATTTTCGAATTTGAAAATAAAAAGAAAATAGCGCAGTCTTTCAATTCTGCGCTATTTTCTTAATTAAAGCTTAAAAGAAAAGCTAAATGAAATCGGAAAGGTCGTTTTCAAGTTATGGCGTGACCAAGGGAAACAGGGATTACTTTTTATTTATAGGTATGAAACATCTTTACAAAATTAATAATTTCATCATGAGTGAATGTTCGTATGTTGACTGTGCCTAATATATCTTGTATGTTAGGAAATAAAAGTGTGTACAACATTAAATACGTTTAAAAATAATTGTTCTACCAAACGTTGGCGTCGTAGGAATCAAGAGACTTCCCACTTCCCATGGGAAATACCAGTTACATATGAAACACTCACGAACTCAATTAAATAATACATGCACGTCTAACTATCCTCACTGCACGCGACTTGCCAATTTTTATGTCACAGATGCGAAATTTAATCAACTGTAATTTAAATATTACTTTTTTTATACTCTTGCTTTGAAAATGTCATGCGGGGATACCGCATGTGTGTTATAAACAACTTCCTCATCATCTGCCGAGCCTTTTCTCAACTATGTTGGGGTCGGCTTCCAGTTTAACCGGATGCAGGTAAATACCAGTATTTACATGCAGCAACTGCCTATCTGACCTCCACAACCCAGTCACCGGGGCAACACGATACCCCTTGGTAAGACTTTCGGGTTACTGTCTACCCGTAACGACTGTCAAAGATCTACAAATGACAGCCGGGACCAACAGTTTAACGTGCTTTCTGAGGCATGGAGGAGTTTGGATATGTATTAAACGGTCACCGATTCACAGACTGACCTCGGCAAGCGTTTTTAATTAGCCACGAGCTCCTCCTTATAAACCACTGCCTCTCTTGTCTATATACTTATACTTACTTTTATAATAAAGCAGAAGAGTTTGTTTGAACGTGTCTCTGGAGCGGATCGGATATTACAACTATTTTTTTGCATTTATTAGCCCAATCCTTGAAGGGGAATTATAGGCTATTAACACCTTAAACGCCAGGTAAAAGACAAACAATACATTGTCTCGTTGTCTGGCAGTTAAGGTGTTAAACATCACTCTACGACATTTAGGTGTGGGTTAAACCACGGAGCACAGCTAGATTCAAAATAAAAGGCGAATAGAGGCACGAAGAATACCGTCAAAATAAAGGAGCATCATTCTTCTGTTTGCTAAATAACAACATATCTGTTCACCAATCTGGGGGATTTTGTATCACCATAATCACCTACAAACGACGATTAACAGCCAGTTTGTAGCCCGCCTAAATAATTAAGTATAACGAGCGGAATATAAAAGTGAAGATGATACGTTCTACCTCATTTTTTGCGCATAATCATAGAAAGTGTAATCAAGTATCTATCGAGAAATGTTATACGGATATCATAGCGATATTTAACTAACCATTTACTTGTCCTTCTAGACATTATGATTGATTCTATGAAAGTAATTAATGAGTCATAGGAATATGACGCATATAGGAACACGTTGAACCATGTGACCCGTTCTCGGCGGATTAGGAAAGGTGACATCTGTCAAATTATGAGGCAGACCTATCATACTGACGGGCTGCTCATAAGCAGCCCGTCAGTATGATTAGTACCTTTAGGTGCTGATTGCCCAGTGTACTACCTACTCCATTAATATATATTATTTTTTTAATGATTTTTATGTTAAATATCTATTTTTAAATATAGCAAACTTAACAGCCGATGTTGACCATTCTGCCGATGTGTAAACTTTTTGTACGTGAATTGGTAAAGGAAGTGTGTATATAAAAATAAGAAAAAAACACACTTGTAGACTAGACATAGAGTTTGGGATTGATACAGTTCAGTAAAACAATGCAGATCTTGTTGGGTTAGTGTGGGATTAAAAGAAACAAACAATAAAAGTACATTAATATAATTAAAGTTAAAAAATGACCACATGAAACAAAACGATAGTTTGGAATAAAATCTCATCTATATATACAAAAATTCACCTAAAAATTCAACCTTGGTCACGCCATAACTTGAGAAAAACTTTAATGAAATCTCTCTAATGAATCTTTTTTTTAAGTTCTCTCATACTTTGTGGTAGGTTCCTACGGAAAGTAAAAAAAAGGCATTTGGGCAGAAAAACGGAAAATTTCAGAACACTGAACGACTTTATTTTCCGACATTAACGCGAAAGAAGTCGCGGGCACTGGCAGTAGTTTTATATAATTGTGGCAGATGCAAATTAATAGCGCTACAATCACTTCTGCAGAGGTTGTTTATTAAGAACTCATTGTCATAACAAAAGCAATCAAACGGAACTGGTGTCCTATTATCACCAAAACAATCATGGCCATAGGAAAATGCTACGCTACAACATCGAAAAATCAAACAAAACGAAACTGTAAACAAACCGCGTTTCAGCTGTCAGAAACGGCGTATTGAATGTAAACAGTAGACTTTGCCCGACAGTATTTTGCATACCTACATCCCTATTTCATAATATTATGTAAACATAGTTTCAAACTTTATTTACTTTCGTTTATTCTAGATACCAGTTTAATAATACCAGCCTGTTACTGTCCCAATGCAGGTCAGAGGCCTCTTCTCATACAGAGAAGGCACGAGCATTAATCACCACGCTTGCTCAAGACGGGTTCGCGATTTCAGACTTATATTAATTTATAAATCCAGGTTTCCTCACGAAGTTTCCTTCACCGTTGTCAGTGACGTCCAATATAAATTTAGAAAGTACATATGAATTGAAAAAGTTACTTTGCCCAAGTTTGAATCCACAACCTCGTGCACAAGAGGCGAGGCCTAAACCGATTGTCCATCCTAACATTTTTAGATACCAGTTTAACTACGCTTCAAAAATTTTGCATTCTCTACGGTAAAGGAACGTATTTATTAAATGTAAGCGTAAGTGGTACTTAAAACAATTGATAAAAAAAAATACATGTACTGTATAACAACTTTTAGTGTAATAAAAGTTGCTATGCTATCAAATGGTTTAGTCTATTAGCCGCCTAATAAGCTCATCTTATTTTAAAATCAAGTCCGTACGAAGCAATCAACGAATATTTTTTTATAACTATCGTAAATGTGTATTATAAATTCATCATATTTAATTTTTTATATCTTATTAGGCAACAAATTAGTGGTGGATGTAAATTTTAGCATAGTTTTGTTGGAGATTGTATACTTTGTGGCTTGTTAGTTTCATTCGACATAGATCACGAGACTCACGGATGTTTACGATACGTCTGTGATCGAAATAAAAATTATTCATACTATGTCGTTGATAAGCGCATCACTGACCCGATTTTCTTGAATACTTAATAACCTCTAGATTTTCGAAAGTATTTAATTTTAGCTACCAATATTACTTTTCATATTTTTATTGCCCGCTTTCCCCTATTAGATGTAGTGTTTAGAAAAGCGATTGATCAATTTGAGATTTCATTGGAGTTAATCGGAATCCTTTTCGTGAATCTTGATGGGAGAGAGAATTTTAGTCTTCATCTCCCATGTCGATTTGAATACGTTGCAAATTATATTTCAAATCATCATCTGCCAAGCTTTTTCGTTAGCTTTTAACCGAATGCAGTATTTTATGAGTAATTTACATGGAGTGACTGCCTGACCTTCACAACTCATTAACTGGGTATCATGACAGCCCTTGGCTAAGGTTGTCTTCTGTTTGTTAGACTTTCGGCCTCCTAACTACGTGCCAGGACTGTCAAATATCTACGCATAACAGTCGGGACCAACGGCTTAAGGTGTTGCAAGTTAAGCAGTTGGTTTCTCGATATCTAGTGGATGTTCTCCCCTTCACAGTCTGACTTCGAGACAGGCGTCGCATTATCCCAAAAATCAACCTGTGTCGGTGTTATTTCTAAGCTACATTAATAATTAAGGTTCATAATAATTTTGTCATGCTATAAATATTCGAGTGTTAGATATATTTGGTTGAATTGTGAAGGATTTTTTTTTTTGGAAATCTATAATCATTTAATTCTTTAAAATTCGTCACTTCTGACGCAAGATTTTTAGAACCTATTTTTTGTCGCTTTATGCGCATAATGCTTATTAAAATACTTTTATGAAAATGCAAGCTCGCATTCAACAGCCCTACCGTGACCTTCACGCGATCATCGTTCTTCAAAACGGGACTTATCTGGTTTCTACCCATTTAAAACATAAAATACCATTATACGACACTTCGTCTCATAGCACAGGCTAATTTTCTTTTACAACTGCGCTTGGTGCAACAAATTTCCCGCTAGAGTTGCTACAATAAAAGCAAGTAGTGATGATAACAGTTCTTTTGAGTAACTACAAAAAAATACAGTTGCAGTAAAGATGCAATCTGGAAACTTGTCCAGCGAGTGTAGTGACGCTCCAAAAGTTATATTATGGTTATAATACTAGCAACTGGTAGTGCCTAAGGCTTACAGGCTACATATTGCCCAACAAGTGCTGGGAACATGTGTAAGTCCACATGTAGGTGTCCCTTTTGGCTAGTATAGAGTCATGCATATACCTATAATTTGCTATTAATAAGCTATGTATACTAAAAAGGTCAACCTCGTGACGTGTTAAGGTACCATTGAAATATAAAAAACTATTTTTTAGGCATCAATAATAGATTATAGAGATATTTCGGAAGATTAGTAAGTATTATTGTTTAGTTTCTATAAATTAATAAAATGAAGCGATAATGTTATATCTTATACATAGAATGACTATTGCTAAAATAACAGATTTGATGGAACATTTCTGGCTTTCCATTATTTTTCCCAACAGAGCTTTCTCCTATAGTTTTCTTCTTCCTATTAACAATGAATATATTTGCAATAAATGGATCCCAGCATTTATCCTATGAGTTGGATTAAACAATATTTAATAAATGTTTACTTAAAATGAATAGATAATGACAGGTAGCAGTATAATACACGGACTAGTGACAGTAGCGACATCTGAAGTGAGCAAGTAGCAGTTTGTATTAGTGCTTGTAGACAAGGCTTGACAGTTTCGTAAAGTATTGTGCAATACAAACATTGATTTGCCACATTGAACATAATGTGAATTGCAATATTGTGTTGTTAATGAAGGTGCATTTGTGGAACGCGTGTTGTTTATTAATTGCTTTATTATTGTTTGATTTGCGTGTGTAGTTTACTGGCTGTAAACATGAAATTTATTGGTACCTACTTAATTCGATGTTGTGTTTAGTATGACATGCGTTTTTGAGTTGTCTAATTTAGTTTACAAACATGCCTAGACGCTACGCTTTCATTGGAGGTCCTGAAACGTTTTTAAATTCGATTATATATATTGTTTTATTAAAAAATAGACCTTGTACATAAAAGTAATCGATGAGTATGAGCTCACTTGGCTATGTCTTATTCCTAATAAATAATAAACGAAAGAAACAGACATAAAAAGAAAATAAATAAAATGGGTACTATTGAATTTATTATGTACATATTAAATTATTTTAGAATTCGAAATATAAAATGAAACTACTTTTTTATCAAACTTTTATGACTTAATGTAAATGAGCATCCAAAAACGGAAACTAATAAAAAAAACTCCGAATATCTTTGTCTAATCTAGGCAATCATATTCGTAGATAAAATACAGCCTATGTTGGCTAGTTGGCTATTATAGGCTGTAAAAAATACAGCCTTTGAGTAATTATTTATAGTCTGTATTTTTTAGGAAACGGGTTCTAGTCTTCAACTTTTTATTTTCTTGTTTATAGAACATGCAATTTAGTAAGTATACATAATAGGTCTTTACCTATGAAATTGCCGTTTTGTATGAAAAAATTTAAATGATTTTTTTTCATGTATTTTTTATTTGTATTAATCGAAGTAATCACCCATGCAATCAATGCATCTTTGCCAACGCAGTGGCAGTTTATTGATGCCCTTCTTAAAGAAATCAGCTGGACGGGAGGCAACAAATTCTTCAAAGGCATTTTGTACTGCCTCTCGGGTATTGAATTTTTTTCCCGCCAAGAAGTTATCCAAATTCTGGAAAAAGTAGTAGTCTGTAGGCGCAAGGTCTGGTGAGTAGGGCGGATGACGGAGAGCTTCCAACCCCCGTTCTTGCAACTTGGAGACCGTCTGCTGTGCAGTATGAGGTCGCGCGTTGTCGTGCAGGAGCAGCGGAGACGAGCGATTGACCAATGCTGGTTGGAGATGTGCCAGCTTCTCCATCATTGTGTTCAATTCTTCACAGTACACATCTGCAGTAATGCTCACCCCGTTTGGTAAGAAGCTGTGTTGAATCACACCGGCGCTAGACCACCAAACAGTGACCATCACTTTTCTTGGGGTAAGTTTTCGTTTAGGGCATTGTTTAGGTGCTGAACCAGGATCCAACCAACTTGCTGAGCGCTTGCGGTTATCAAACAGAATCCATTTTTCATCGCAGGTAACAATGCGGTTCAAAATTCCTTCATTTGTGTGTCTGTTGAGCAGTGCAAGGCACGTCTCGACGCGTACTTCGCGCTGGCGATCATTGAGTTCGTGGGGCACCCATTTGTCAAGCTTTTTTACCTTGCCAATTTGACGCAAATGGACCAATATTGTTTTGACGCTAACGTCGAAAGCTGCTGCTAATTCAGCCGTAGATTGTGTATCATCAGCTTCCACAATCGCCTTTAATTCGTCATTGTCGACCAAAGTCTTCGGACGACCGCGAGGTTCATTTTTCAGGTCGAAATTTCCAGAACGGAAGCGAGCAAACCAATAACAGGTAGTGCGTTGGTTTGTAGTGTTAGCTCCGTAAACGTCGTTGATGTTGCGTGCCGCTTGTGCCGCGTTGCTGCCACGACGGTACTCATATTCCATAATTACTCGAATTTTTAACGTATCCATGATTACGAAAAAGATTTAAATGCGATGAAAATGTAACACTAATCAATAAACAAATGACTACTTTTGGAAAAAAAAATCCATGTTTTTAAAATAAAATTAATTTGAAATTAGAATTCTTAGCCAAACAAAAAATATTTTGATTTGAAATGGCCAGTACTGCAGAACGGCAATTTCATAGGTAAAGACCTAATATTTAAATTCCCATTCGTGTTTATCAAGTATTATCTAAATTATAGAGAGTAGGTAGACATGTAAGAGACAAACTGATTAATAACGACGGTCTTGCAAAGACATTAATGGACTGATAAAAATAAAAACCAAAAAAATATAAAGCACTAAAACATGCGTGGGACCAGTTTCCAAATCTAGTTAATAAGATAGCACATTAGAATAAATTCTATTTGGAAAGTTAAAAATGCTTTCGGTTGTTAAATTTTATGTATGTATTTTTTTTTTGAGAATTTACAGTTGGTTTTTGAGCGGAAAGGATTCTTTAATGTTGTCGTTAAATGATAATGTTGTCAATCTCAATAAAAAATATAAAAATAAAAACGAGTTGACAACGAAAAAATGTTAGTCGAATCAGAGGCTAGCGATCAGTAGGTTCAATTTAAAAACAGCCATAGATTAATACCTCGCTTCATTTTGACTGTATTTAACGATCGAATTATCTTATCTATTGTTAAGCATCTAATAGCGTGTGTAAGAAATCATTTATATACATTTTGAGACATGTGTATAAAACAGTTATTCAACAATTGTCAAACGGGCAAATAATAAAAAAAAAATTACAGTAGGCTCACTTCAATTAAATGAGACTTAAATATAACTGGTGTTATGTGGGTGTGGTCTAGATACACCTACCCTAGGTACCCTGTTTAATCTATGGGGAAAACAGGCGTTTATTTATTTATTGGCGACTGAAAATTGCGTAAATATTCAAGCGCGTACTTGCCTCAGCGCTGCGTCTGCGTCGCCTGCGCCTACGACGCTTGTCAACCAGCGTTTACGATAGAATCTTTTACAAACAAACGCTAAAGAAAAGTTTAAATAAAACAGTAGGCTTCAAGCGAATCGGTTTCACAGTACAATATGTTAATTGCTAATTAGCATTTTACCTTTTAGGCTTTTACTAACAAAGATCAGCAGGAAGGCCATGTGTCACATAAAAAAGTGTTTACCTGACACAACCACTTTTTATTACACTGATGTTATCACACTAATGAATCCCATACATCTTGTATATATAAAATACAGCATCCGTATGCTTCTGTCCGCATAAGTCGAAGTAGTTGATGGATTAACTTGACATTTTGACAGGTCGTTACATTTTTACCTAAAAGTATTTATACATACTTTGTATCGTGAAATTCTCACGGGAATGGAAAATTTCAAGCGTTTACAAGTTTTAGATTAAAAAAACAAAAGACTGAGTCAGACTGATTTAATTACCTATATAAAACTAGTAACAGACATCGTTTTATTTTTCCTGTAGTATTTATAATATAAACGTCCACTAAATACAAGTTTTACTTTCTAACCTTCGAAGGTGGTAAGCCCCCTTCTTATCTACTCTGGGCAGTATTTTTCATCATAAATCAAAAACTATACGACTTAATAAAAAAAAAATACTAAGATGATTTATTATGTGCAAATTAAGTCCTTTCATATATCCCCAGTCACCCAGTTTATAATTTCAACCCTTGTTTTGTCTCATATTGCAATTAAAAAAACATTCACTTGCTAAATAAGTAGACATGGATCGTTTGTAATTCCGATTTTCAAGGCGTTACATAGAATTAGTAGTTCCTGAAATAAGCAGCTGTGATAGCCAGATATATAGATAGATACAGACCAAAAAGAGCCTTATAAGGGTTCTTTTTTATCACTAAATCCTAAACTCCGTTACTCTCAATTACTTTACCTGTGTTTGACACATGGAAGTTGACACCCTGATATAAATAGACTACCTGCAGTCGTAAAGTAGAGATTATACTTAACTTGTCACTTCGGCTATCGGGGCTTCTTAACAGCTTATGTTTTATTCATACACTACAGTTTGTAGTTTAAGGGCCCTTACACACAGTTCGATGAATCCGCAGGGCAACGCAATGTCGCTCTCGATGTCCCGTCGCCGTAACGCACGGATACCGAGTTACGTTAGATAGCCGTAGCTATTTTGACCGACTTAAAAAAAAGAAAAAAAATGCGCGTTGAATACTTACATAACCTATCTATGTATTCGAAACACATTGGATTTTGGTAGGTTATTTTGACTGACAACAAATAATGTTAAAGTTATCAATAAGCTATCTTCCTTTCATGTTGTTGAGCACTACAAAAAGAAACAAACCAACTTAATTTTTAATCTTCTCGCTTTTCAGTGGGTCAGTTTGTAATTGATCGTTACAATAGCCTACTGTCAACCTTTACCTAAATTCAGTAGGTGTGGTAGTTTTATTATCCTATAATAAAGAAAAATCTAAATCGGACTATACTGTAAAAAGAAAATAACAAAATGTACGTATCGAATTGAGGACCTCCATCTTTTTTTTCGCCAATTAAAAATTGACCACGACGATAGACTCTCTTTTTTACGCAAGCGTTGCTGGCTGTGCAGCACTAGGGTATGTGTCTGAGGGCTCTTATAGAGGCACCTATGGACACTTATCAACGTCTAGCAGCCAAACTGTGATTCTGTCATGTCGCATCCGTTTGATTTGACTTTTATCTTGTTTTACTTGGATGGTTAACGATAGTTTTTGTCATTTCTTTTAGTTAAGTTCCAATGGAGTTCAAGTTCAAGTTATTTATTTCAGAACAAAAATACATTTGTGTTGAAATATTTGCACAGTAGGTACATAAAAATATATATAGTAGTATAAGTATATATAGTAGGTACATAAAAAGAAGCAACATAGACAATTATTACATTTACAAGTGATGGATTGGTTCTGGCTGATAACATACGAGTGTCTTACCCAGTTTGTTTGCCGAAATAATTAAGTGGCGATTGATTTAAATTATATTTTCAAGAAATACGAGTAGAAGATGATGAGAAGTTGCCCTCTACAATATCATTATTGTAGAGGACAACTTCTTAATAAAAAAAAAATATAAACCTAGATGGTTCCTCACTAGATGGGTACGCTACTATTTCTTTAACACGTATTAATCAATTATTACTTCACAAAAAAACCTTTCATTAAAACGCTTTAGGTAGGACCGCGATGAATTGATTAATTACGCACAAAAGTTTTAGAGATTAAAATGGCGAATATTGAAAGCCTAAGGCGATTTCACATGTTGTTAGAGTTTTTATTAAATTACTTATATTAATGGAGAAGCTCAAAAAAATAATTTACTTTTAAAATATCTAGCGTCGCCTTGACGAGTTCTTCAATATAATTTAATTAAGTACTTAACATTTTTAAACGCCAAGATGAAAAAATACTTATTTAATATAAACACACACAGAAGTTTTAGAGATTAAAATGGCGAATATTGAAAGCCTAAGGCGATTTCACATGTTAGACTTTTTATTAAATTACTTAATAGAGAAGCTCAAAAAATAATTTACTTTTAAAATATCTAGCGTCGCCTTGACGAGATCTTCAATATAATTTAATTAAGTACTTAACTTTTATAAACGCCAAGAAGAAAAAGTCTCAATATTTTGATGTACCGAAGCTTGCCACACCCTGTTAATAGCTTACCAGTGCCGATCAATGATTTATTAATCCACTATCATTTATTATTAATAATTATACTTACGCGGTGATTTAATTATACATGTTGGTAGGTTTATATAGAATCTGTTTTTAGTCATTAATAATTCGGTGATCACTAGGCCGTTATTGATTTGGGGAGCTTGGAATCTAATACTTTCAAAGTGTTTTTAGGAAAGAATGTTGAATGAAGCATGTTTAATAGTTTTTTTTTATTGTAATTTTATAACAATAAAATGCCCACGCGTGATATAAGATATTCTTGATGATTTTGCTTACTTCTTTTTTAATTGATGCTTAGTTGAAACTAAAGAGGGCGTTGAGATAAATTTTTATAAAGATTATATTGATTAATGTACATTTTAGGCCCCCAGCTGTGCCTGATACGTCATGCTATGGTTTTAGATAAATTGAAACACGCGATTAGTGATGTAAGGGCCCCCTAATATGTTAACAAGTAAATAAACATTAAAAAATAGCTTCATGTTTCTTTTAAATTAACTTGTTATATGCTAATCTCTCAGTTGATTTATTGAGGAGAGATGCTGTTTCTATGGTTAAACCTTTTTTGGATTTCCAAAATAACTCTCTGTCATAGGTATTTGTTATCTTCTCATTCTCTATAATTACATATAGTTTCAGAATGTCAACGTTATCGATGTCATTTTTTTTAATTACATTACATAAAGCTTTGGCAGACAGATGCGACGCGATATTACGACAAACAGTGTCGCGCTTTTTTTGTAGAAAATTAGAAATCATTTATCTAAGGATATACTTAGGTATATATCTCAAAATCTTGTCGCATAAACCTGTCTGCGTTAGCGACTAACTATATAGGACTATGGATTTTCCAAATTTATTACTTAATTACAGCAAAAAAAAATTGGGTACTAATAATTACAACAAATTGCAACCTTATTTGACTCACCAACATTGGTACAATGTCCACCTACTGATCCCATTCGCAGTAATAAATAAATAATGGCTGCACTACTTTCTTCATTATTATGTCACAGTTATACCATATCTGACTTAACTCGATCAAGTTCTTTCACTAAACTGGTTCAACCTGAACGTGTTCACAAGTTTATGTGAGCTTGTAAATTAAAGAAATAATACGTACGTAATATGAACGTAATTATTGCCTTGATAAGCAATTTGTAAGTATTAAGCGTTGTAGTAAAATTTAATGGTTTGTTGATTTCAATATCGTCGATATAACGTTAAGTAATGGTTGTATGTACTCGTAGATAGGTTCTTTGTAAGTATGAGCCAATAAGTAACGATTGTATTTTCGATACACAGGGTTGGGGGGGGGGGGGGGGGGGTGATATATATTTCAGAAAGTCCAGGTGCGTATATGATGATGTACTTATAAATACCCCCAAGGATAAAACGGCTTGAGTTGATGTATGTATGTATATTTTCTTGTTCTAGTAGTTATTGAAAGCCTGAAGACGTTTCCAAACGCTTTGTTACGGTACTGATGACAACGTTCAGAAAAAAAAGTTATTTTTAAAATCGGAGTCGAGTTGTGCATTCCCAATAAAAATTCAAGCCCTGAATTAAAAACCTGAAACAGGAATATTGCAGCGGTAGTCCCACTCTAGTGACTGGAGATTCTTCTTGCAAATAAAAGAATACTTATAGCCACATCCCCAATCATCCAGAGATCCAATTTTGTGCATGTATACACAGTCCTGTTTCCCACCACTGTCGTTCGACCTGGCAGCCAGTTGGCGAACACATCAAAAACCGACGTTCCTAGAAAAAATGAAAATGGCTATCATTTATCTACAACAGCCTAAGATTATCTTTTCCTTTGTGAGATTGTGTGCTTTATTTCGGTTGCATGTACAAGATGCCATAATCATAAAACATCACAATAATGCTAGCTACTAGAAATATGAAGATTGTTACGAAACATGTCCTACCCAATTTGACACCGATAACACTTACATGTTTAATATATGATATAATGATTATATCTAGTTAATTGTAGGTACTTAACATAATAGTAAAAATGCTGGACAATCAACACAGCATCATCTAGCCCCAAGCTAAGCAGAGCTTGTGTTATGGGTACTAGATGACTGAAATACAATACTTTATTATACATAGGAAATACCCAGAACACCCGGAACAAATATTTGTAGATCGTAAACATTTGTTCAAAGGCGGGAATTGAACACGCAACCTCCTAAGTCGCAGGCGGACCTTAGCCCGCCGCGCCACATACGAGTAGGTCGTCGATCATCAAACATACAAACCAAAAAAATAAAATTGCAACACCTCAACGTTGCGTAAGGCAGCAATATTTTCTTGAACTCTAATACGGAAGATATGAAGATGTACCAACATTAATATTCATGTTAAATGTTTGATAATCATAATCGTTACTAAGCGAATTGAGATTTGATTATATTAGAAACTACGTAATTACGTGTAATGCCAGTGATGATGAAGAGGATGGTTTAAGTGTGGAAACGGTTTCTCTAGTATAGCGCGTGAAACCAAAATCCCAAGTCTTCAGAAAAGACTTGTCTGTGTGATGTCAGACATTTTAGTTCTTAGTGTGCCTAATAGGCTAATATTCCTTAAAGGAAAGATTATTAAACTAGATTTTCCAGCACAATATTCCATAATAAATAAGTAGGTACTTACTTCTTCTGCCTAGCCTTTTCCCAACTATGTTGGGGTCGGCTTCCAGTATAACCGGATAAAGCTGAATATCAGTATTTGACATGGAGCGACTGCCCTTCTGACCTCCACAACCCAGTGACTGGATCACACAATACGCCTTGGTAAGACTGGTTGTCAAACTTTCGGGCTTCTGACTGCCCGTAAAGACTGTCAAAGATTTACAAATGACAGCCGGGACCAACGGCTTAACGTAGGCACGAAGAAGTCTGTATATTAATAATGGTCACCTATCCACATACTAACCTCGGCAAGCGTAGCTTAAAAAATAAATTGAATCAGCCATTGAATTCTGACATGTGAAAATCATTCACTCAGATATATTTCGCATATTTTATTACTGTGATTTAAGGTGTGAAGTTGTATTTTATATCCTAACCAAACCGTGAGAAAATGATCAAGGTTAGATATTACATGTTATGAGACTGCACGATATCGCGAAATAATTGTTCATTATTACAAAAAGTTTACAACTAATTAACATAAAGGAAATGAAATTGAGAAAGACGAAACAAAAAACGCAAAAAATATATTTTAATTAATTACTGTCGTAGTAGCTTGCTCCCAAATTCTTATCTTTTACACAATCGACCCTGGAAAGTGAAAGAAGGTTCATCTGATCGAAGGTGAACTATTTACAAATATGAAAGTATACCGCGAAATTGAAATTGTCAAAACCATTACATACTTGTATTAAAATCAAGCTGAATTTCTTAAGAATGTTGAAATCTTTCCTCTTACACATTCTTATCCTTATGTGCTTTGCCATGTTGCTTTAACGCAACAAAAAAGGTTTTACATGCTTCATTTATTTCGTAGTTTATTGTGATTTCTGATTCTGCTTTATCCTGTATTGGTGAGCCATCAATGTTCAGCATTATAAGGACCAGTGCCACTACGAAGCTTTAATCTTTATTTTCCTAAACAAAATGCTCAATGTTTGCTGATTGGTCATTTCTAATATCACCATTTCTTGAATTGCATCTATCATTGTCTGAAAAATATGCCACTGTAATGATTACGTTGCTTGTATATAATAAACAATCATTCATAAAATTGTCATTGTTTCATCCTTTTAATTGTTACATCATTGTTTGTATCATTAGTGTCTTCTGTTACAATTCGCACTGTCGATGTGTCACCAAGAGAAAGTGTGACTAAAGATTAGGTGACGTGATCATTTCGGATTTTGGGCCCGATCTTTACTTTGTTTCAAATTTGTTTTAATAGATCTCTGTAACTGTTAATTGGATATCGGTGACATTTTTGGATTATATCGTTAACTAATATAATGCTTAAATCTAGTTCTGTAACAACCTACGCAATGACTGCATCAAAGGCCGTCTGATATGGTCATTACTGCTTATGCACGCAATTCTGATCACCACGATGGAAATGAAGTTCAATGGCATCTGGCAACAAGCAAAATAACCAAATTTGAGTTTATTCGTATCATGAAAAATACAAAATGGAATTTAGTAAACGCAGACTTCATAATTGTTAACTTTCATTCACACACAATAGCAACAAAACTTTCCGAGTAGACAACAATCAGGAACAATTAAACAACAAACAGAATGTCAGTCAGATAGACATTTTTAATGGAACTTGAATATCGTGAATTAACTTCGACTCTAGCAAAAAAAGTAATCAATCGCTTTACCAATTTCTTAACGGTTTCTATGAACATGAGCATGCCTTCGGAACCACCAGTGGTGTTAAGTAGGTAATTATTTTTATTATTTCGTATGGCTTTAGCTTCGACCTTTGAAAACCTGCCGTTACTCGTTCCGTTTCGTTTATGGCAATAGCTCTTCTTAATCGCACTACAGGTGTTTTGGAAACGTATATTAATAGATTAAAGCATTTCTCCATTATTTGATTGGGATAAAAATATCTTGTGTTATATTGTGATGGCAGCCATTCCTCCAAGATATGAGAGATTACAGCCATTATTCTTTATAGCTGCCCATTTGCTGTTCATAAAACGACGGATGAATATTGATGGTATCCAAAATATCGGTAGCATCGTACTTTTGGATAATAAAGTGTTTGATTATAGAGGCCGTTACGTTTATTGAAATATTGTTATTTAGCTTGTTGATGGTTGAATTGTGGGACAGTGTTCGGTTATTACTAGATTACAATTTATAGAGAGGTCACTACCGCACGTATCTAAATTGCGGAAGACGGAATTGTGAATTCAACATGAGAAAATGGTCATAATTTACTCGGCTCAGAAGCATCCTTTAGTTACGAATCTAGGAAAAGTAATTCAATATATCAAAAGTAAAGGAAAAGTAGTTCAATATATCAAAACAACAACTAAACCGTACAAGAGTACCATTGACGGACACATGTCCCGTTCCCATGCAGCCCATTGCTCTTGAATTACATTAAATAATACCTAAAGGCAAATACCTGTCTAGTTAGAAGTAAAGGGCGTAAACACTAAGGTACAAGAGTAACTAGCATCTTGGCTATCAAGGGCATGTAGGCTTGGTAAGGTGGGATCATGTTGCTTTCAACGACGTTGTGTTCCAGCCCTATATGCCTGGGGCCAAGCAAACTTAGCTTAAGAGATAAGTAACTTGTATTAAATTTGACTGAAAGTAAATCAGTATTGGAATTTGCTGATACCAAAGCATCTAATTGATGCGCTATAAGATATATTGGATTATCTTAATCTCGCCCAAAGAATAACCCTTATTGCACCGTTATATGTTCCTTTTCCAAATTCCCACCTAATGACAGATAATTCATCCATCTTCGTGCATTCAAATTAATTTTGAAGTAGGCGTAACAGTTCCCTAGGCTTCCGATACAGTTGATGAATTATCGAATTTAATAAAAGCCATACTTGTGTGTGAACTTAAATGGAAATTCGAGCTATCTATAACAGTTTTACATATCGACACGTCGTTAAAGTTGCAAGTTATATATTGGAATGGTTTACGTGCATTATCGATTCCGGTGCCGGCTCGCGCCACATACAAATATTTTTCCAAGTTCTCTAAATCATATAAAACCGGTATACTCGCGTTTTTTATTGCGTGAAACGTATCCGTAGTGTCGAGATGTAGGTAAGGAGACGAACTTGCTCATTGATTGTACCGGGTCTGTGGCCAGATGGAATATTTTTTATAATAATATAATCTTTCTAATGACCTCTCACCGGAGTGTGCAGTCGGCTCTTTTATAAACAAATTAATACTTCACCAGCAAGAAAGTGGTAATTAGTGGAAGTAATATTCGTGGCACTGATTATCGGCTCAACGTGATTGATTGGATATTGATTCAAAGTTGCCGACAACGCTTTGTCAACTTGGATTAGGGAAGACACTCGTTGAGTTTATCTCATTATTTTATACGAATTATCAGGTTAAGTTGGTTTTTAATCTAGCTTAGCGTACATAAGCAAACTCATTAATTTGGAGAGGCAATATTTCTATTAACGACAAGTGATACATCTATTTGAATGGATAGACGAGGAACACTCAAGAAGAAAAGTTTCTTAAAGTAATGTGGGCAAAATTAAAATAACAAAAACAATCTGAATATGTTTCTCAAGATATAGACTGGAGCCACAATTAACAATAGCAATATTCCATTTCAGTGCAGGACAAACAAACAATGTAACAGGTAGCGCTCACAGTAGCACAAGATCGTAGATAACGTCTTAACAAATCAATCATGCTTAACACAACGACGTGTCTAATGTCCCTAAACTCCATTGTATAAATCAAGCGTCTCTCAGATATGTAAATGTTCGGAAGTTGACTCCCATCATCGGAACAATAAAACTAATAACAGGCAATCAGTCAAATCCTACCGACAATCAGCTACTTTGTCAAAGGCCCAAAGGCCCGAAACATAAGACAACGCCCTGGGCCACAACACAATGAGAACTATTATATCTTGAGACATTTGAGTGGCACTGCTTGGTAAGACGAAAGTTGTCGCCCTAACAAACTCGGAACTTTGAATATTAGTTCCATATTTTGCCGTGGTTCAAACTAAAGTGGTCACATAATACATTAGAACGTCGGCTAACCCATGACCTCCCATACATTTGGTAGCGAAGACAATTCACACCTACGCGACGATAATGCGCGAACAACTCTATTGATTATAGTCGTTATCGCGTGAGTGATGAGGTGTGGATGCTGGAATATGGTAAAAGCTGACCCTTTACGCTACGCTGTCAAATTTGAAGCGGTGATAACTTTTGAACTTACTGCTTTGATCGTTGCGCTGCGAGTTGAAGGTTTTATTTAAATTCGATATATTTAAGTAGGTAAATACAAATACATATATAAATAAAAAAGTAAATAATGCTGGACAATCCACACAGCATCATCTAGTCCCAAGCTAAGCAGAGCTTGTGTTATGGGTACTAGATGACTGAAATACTTAATACAATACATTACATGTATAGATATTTTTTACTACACATAGCAAATACCTAGAACACCCAGAACAAACTTTTGTAGATCGTACAAACATTTGTCCCAAGGCGGGAATCAACCCCGCAACCTCTTGGGTTGCAGGCGGACATTCGCCCGCTGCGCCACATAGGTCGTCAAATAGTGATAGATAGTTTCCAATAGTGTTTTTAACTTGTATAAGTCTATCTACTATGTTTTTTTTATGTCTACTCTTTTTGATGTTTGACTATATTATTAGCCAGTGCATACAAATAAATCTTTCTCATTTTTTTTCTTTCTCTCTTCAGCCAGACGTTGTCGCTCATAGTCAGATATCATCCCTCACACAATACAAACCTTCATACTTCTTTTCCTTGAACTTTCTCATCTTCTCAATTCAAACCTCCATGTCTCGTTAAAGTTCTCCTCATATCCATATTCAACTTTTCTGTTTTATCTCTGTCACTTTCTGATCATCGTTTGACTACCATGAGTCATTAATAAAAAATGGAGTCAGTTGCCTAAAAGCTGTGAATAAGTTCACCATTGTCTTTGTAGTTTACTATGACCTGATGATTTCTCTACGAGAGAGTCAATCTGTTCTGGGTATTTGCTATATATGATGAAAAATATCTATCTGTGTAATGTATTGTATTAAGTATATTAGTCATCTAGTACCCATAAAACAAGCTCTGCTTGGCTTGAGGGTAGATGATGCTGTGTGGATTGTCCAGCATTATTTATCTATCATAAAAGTACATACAGAAAAAAACCTTCTGTAAAAAAGGTAGAAACCATCGTTTATGTAGGGAGGTATAATGACCGGTAATTTGTCTGTCTGTCAATAAATTACTCATAAACGATAAAAACACATTTGGAAAAAACGCTAGTTCCGATAAACGGTCCTCTATCATTTTAATGATCTTCAAATACTTAACATTTTGTTTGGTCAGGCCCCAAAGTTATAGTGAAACTTGTTAAGAGAATTATGTACATATGAATATACACAATTTTCTGCGGTGGGAGTTGTACCATTTCCAAATTAAAGGATCCAGCTGTGCTGGGTTCGTGTCGAATCGAAAGTTGTTGCATATGCAGATAGTTTAAAAGTTTCAATATATTCTAAGCTAGAGGTAGGTAAAAGTGGATTTTAGCGAAAACTGTAATTTCGGTGTCGTGTAACTGGTTTTATTTAATTTCCGAGTTCATATGAATAATTAATATTTCGATAGTAGTTACGATTTCGAAAGCGTTTAAAATATACGGTCGTGATATTTTCTCTCTCGCGTTCATTTATTTTTCTAACATTAATCATGAATAATTTTATTTTTAAATTAATTTTAGCATAATGTTTTGGTTTTTTAACATATTTTTTAAGGTCACAATATCAAGTTAAGTTTTTAACATTTATCTTTGATTTTTTACAGATGATGAGGAAAACAGATGTTCAAGGAATGGGCGAAAACAACCAATCTCTTCAAAGCAATACCATCTGGCGGACAACAACAAAATGACAAACAAAGCTTATCTTAGAATTGGTTCATTACTCGAGCGCAAGATGGCGCGAGTGTTGATTCTGATCATGGCGGCCAGCGCGGCGGGAGCTTCCAGCGCCGGTGAAGAGGTGGCGCTGGCGAACATCACCAGGTCCGCCACTGGAGATTATTTCTCTCTCAAGGGTAAGATTTACATTTCTGGAAAACCTAGTAAAGTACTTTAAACATTTATCAGAGAAAAATAATAATAATAATAGTGCTGAACAATCTACATAGTATCATCTAGCCTTAAGCTAAGCAGAGCTTGTGTTATGGGTACTAGATGACTGATATACTTCGTACAATACATAACATAGATAGATATTTTTATCATACATAGCAAATACCCAGAACAACCGGAACAAATATTTATAGATCGTACAAACATTTGTCCCAAGGCGGGAATCGAAATGAATAGTAAAAAAGTTTAGTGGTGTGTAATTGCTCAGTATTCAAACTTATATATCGATAAAAAATACGAATCAACTACCATTTTTCCAGGGTCAGACTGTGGCCCCACCCGCTGCATGGAGGTGTCCCACGGGACGGCTCTAGCGGCCATCGGCGCTGACGACAGCGGCTGCCGGTGCCAGTGTCGTCGTGATACTCATGCATTTCGCGAGGATCAGCACATCTGTGTCAATCATATTGATGGTAAGTGTACAGTGTGATAGTAGTATCACAAATCATCCCTTTGTGCCTATTGGCCTAGCTCTGTTCTGTCTCCTGCTTGATATGGAGGGATATGGAAATTATGTATAATTAATTACGTAGGTATCTAACTCCTCCCCTGTTTTTTTCTGATTAATTTCATTGCGGGATCCAAGATAGTTGAATCGTTTCTCCAGGACTCGTCGGGCTTCATTGTCTCGACGCTTTTCTGGTGTCCGCCACTGTTGATAATAGTGTGGCGGGTTAGTCCCAATTAAAGAAAAAAAAATATTATCACAAAATCGTTACTTGACAATGTTTTTACACCTTTCATGCTTGACTTGGGCTTACCTATTGTGTGGTGAGAACTGGCTAGTAACTGTGTACCTTTTTTATGTTACTAATGAAAATGTTAGTTAAATTACCTGAATCGTTATTGTACCTTGGTACTCCCTGCATACTACAACTTGGTTTAACACGTAGATGCATGTACTGAGTTTAATATAAATAAGCCATTTCGATCTGTACAGAGGGGATATCCCGTATTTTAAAGAACGATTCTCTCTCAGTGTCAATCTGTCAATAAAACGCCTAATGTACCTTCGTAGATAAATTAGGCGTTTTATTGACAAATGTAAATTAGTTAAAAATGTATATTTTTTTCAAATTTCTGACATTGATTGCCGCTGAGATGAGATTGCGACTAGATGTTGAACGTTTTTAATTACGGGAATATATCCCTCCCGTAAATCCGGACTCACTATATTTAGCGGTAAGCCTGGTGGGAGGTCTAGGTATTGTCAAGTAAGCCGAACTGTATCAACGTCTATCTACATGAGTTTTGGGATAGTCAGAAACTACAGAACCGCACCATTCACTACCTTTACAAACTCCTTTTGCTTCGTTTCGTTCATAAAGAATATCAAACTAAATAGGATTATGGAATAGGTAGGTACCTCTTCCACAATCCTATGGTCTATGTAGGTACATAGATTCATGAATAAAGATGCAACTCGTCACAATGGTACTAATGACTTAATAAGACATACGACCTTTTCTGGGTTCAAGGTTAAGTTAAGCTGAGAGGAAATTACAGGAACAACCTCATAACGTGGTTTGCATTGACAATGAGAAAGGGTCAGAGAAAGGCTCAAAGTATGAACTTTACAATCATGATCTGTCATTGTTGAGAACAATGACAGATCATGAAACCTTCGCGGTTAACACCTACGGTAACACAGAAACTAAATTAGTTCTATACTTAATATTACAGAGCATTTACCTTAGACTTTTATAAAAGTACTGAATTATTAAGTATTCATCATTCATCATTGTGTGAGTTCATTTTTATTTCTTTTCTTTCCAGAATGTCTGATGGCCAGCTTTGGTCGCGGGGCGACAATACCTCAAATCCCCTTTGTTTTCTTACCTCTCAAAGGACAAATCATTTACCCCTCAAAAGAAATCATTTTTACTGGTAAGTACAAAGATCGACCTGACAAAAATTGTAGAAGTCCAAAAAGAATATTCCGATACCGGGAATCGAACCCGAGCCTCCTGGGTGAGAGCCAGGTATCCTAGCCACTAGACCATATCGGATATGAATGGGAAGCTTAAATAACACAGTATGTTCCACAACCTAATCTTCAAATAATATTGTTTATCTTTTTTTATAGTTTTATTTTATTATTCCGTTATAAATTAACATTCTCATGATAATGTTGATCTTTTTAAAACTGGAATATATTGATATCTATAAATCAGCAAGACCTTCAAATACCTACTTCAAGGTCGTCTTATCTAAAATATTAAGAATTTAAAACTTATTAGCACTAAAGTCAATTATTATTGAACTCGAATAGGGGACCACGGACATTTAGTAACTTTAAAGATAAAAAAATGTCCCATGGTTATTGCGACTTATCTTTTTTATTTTATTTAAAACGTTACCCCACACTAGGAATTTCTCCTGTATCGTGGGTGTGTTTACAAACATTTAAACTCACATACACAATCAGCCTGACCCGGAACGACTACATGTAGGCCTTACAAATATTTATTTCGTGCGGGAATCGAACCCACGACAGCCGATCGCTCAACCGCTGCGCCAACCTTACCGTCATGTAAAAAAATTATAATATTATGTGTTATGTTTAGATGTCGAAGATGCGGTATGCGCCGTGACCAGCGCGCAATATCTGTCCCCTTCCGGATGGGTTAACCTCCGCGATCTCGTCGACAATGACGTGCCCTTCGGACTTTATCGTGACGAGGGGAGCACCTTCTTGCAGGTAACCTCTTTTTTTATAGTGTCTCTATTTATGACTGGCCAGTTATAATCGTACCCCGCGCAAAAGGCATCCCCTTTTCGCGGGGTACTATTGCAATATTCTATCGCTAGATCAGGGATTTCGGAAGTGTAAAATGTATCGATATATTTTTTTAATGTCACTTTCGATTTAGGACTGAATCGAAAGTGACATTAACATATTTTTTTCATTTAGCCTCGAGGGTGCAGCATTTTTTTCACGGATCCGAACTTTAAAGCTAGGTGATTTTTATTCGATAGGTGTAAAAATATCGATATTGCTACGATTTGATATCGGTACATAAAAATATATACTCCCTTAAATGAATGTGATAAATTCTGGTACACAAGCACACTTTTGCCAGAAGATAGAGTGATTATCTCACAATCTATCGTTAAAAAGCCTCGATTTATCGAATGAAAAATATAACACAACTTTTTTGGATCTGTCTTTGTAAGATGCAGATGATTTATAAGAAGATTGTTGATGGCAATAAATCACACATTGACCCCGACAGAGTATAAGTACCACAACAATAATGCCATAATGCCCGCAATCTTTTCACTACTCGATAATTATTAATAATTTGAAAACCAATAACAAAATCAACTTTGATAAAAAAATAAAATAAAGGTTAGGCTCCAACGCACGGCATCTAGTAGACCAACCTAGAAAAGTCAAAGAATATGAAAAACATAACATGCTCGATAAGTTTGTCAGCTAGAATTATCAACAAAGGCATTAAACCAAATATGGGCAACGTAACATCGATAAAAAAATTAAGAATTAAAATGTCGCATTAGCTCGTTCGACTCCAAACGTAGTCCGCGGTCAGTACCACCCAAGTAGAAAACAACAATATCTGCGCACACACCAAACACAGTAAAAAGTTCATAAAACTTATCAAATAAGGCAATTCTTTTCACATATTTATTGGAAATTTTATAAAGACGAAATTAAACGTGTACCTTCTAAGCGGGAAATAATTAAATTTTGGTAAAATTATAAAACCTTATGCAATCGCTGCGTTTACTGAGATCCTTATCGTAAACAAGAACAATATGATGGGGAGCAGTTTGTTGTGTTTGCCACGGATATCGAGATTCAATTGCAAGATATCCCAAAATATATAACTGACTAGCATTTGACTGCGGCTTCGCTCGCGTTAGGAAGTGGGGGGTTAAAAAGAGATAAAAAGAAGCCTATGTCACTCTCCATCCCTTCAACTCCACTCCACTCGCTCCGTTTTGCCGTGAAAGACGGACAAACAGACACACACTTTCCCATTTTTAATTTTAGTATGGATTTTCATTCACATATACAGAAATTAAACTTACTTCTGACGTGTACGTGAACTGTTTCCTAGCCAATGTGGGTGAGTTTGTATCTACAAGACAGAGAAATACGCAGAAACGAACCGTAACCACAATTGTAAAGAAAAAAAGCGTCAATCATATGTATTTAGTGTAAGTTAAAATTGTTTTTTTTTTTTAATATTCTGCTGCCTCTACATTGCATAACAAACTAAATTATGTAACATTATGTGAGATGTCTAACGTTGATAGAAATTAACTTAAATAGAATATATATAATAAAAACTGTTCGATGTGGCCACCATTTTGTATTGAGCACGGCTAAAATATTTTTACCTACAAAATAAAAAGTGTTACTTTTATTTTCAAAATATTTTTTTTAATAATGAGGCTCTTTAATTTTTGATTAATTTGGCCTATGGTTCCGAAGCTATGCACGCAGGTTGACTTAGTTTATTCCTACTGTTCAAAATCTATTCACACTGGTTTAAAGAACACTTTCACCTTATTCGCGGATTTAAAAATATGCCAAAGTATATTTTCAAGTTGAGTATAAAGCTCTCAGTTTTGCATAGAGTTACATTTTTGAAGACATTTCTAAACAAAGATTTTAATCAACGGAATCTAGGACCAAGTTACGTTTTAGTTCTTTCACACCAAACTTGGTAAAAGGGAGCACATACATTTAATGAAGCTATCGTTCTGTCCATCTGTCACACGTTTTATTTTGACATTGACGTGGAAAGTTGACTAGTTACCTACAAGATTTGTGTTGATTGTCTCTTCTCGCTGGACATATTCCTTCGTTTTGAGTTCTCACGAGTATGTTAGCTAGCTTTTTAAAAAAAATGGGCACCTGGGTATGATTATTAATAGTTGCTCGAGATAAATAAATAAGGGAAATAATGATCCACCTATAAATTGATATGCTTCCAGTCGACTAAAATTTATGCCAATTTGTGTTCAATTTGATTTGTATCAGATTTGTACGGACAACAGGCACGACTGTTAGATTTCATGGAGAAACTTTTATTAAAGGTTCCGATTCCTACCACCGGTCAAGCAAAGCACAGTGGGTGTGCTATACCTTTTACACGTGTCCCTGATTTACACTCTATTCGTATTTATTTCACGGTTTACTATAGTTTGTGAGATTATTTTTGAGACAGTGACATAGTTCCTTATGTAATTAAACATATTAATTCTATTAGTCATGTAATTTTTTGGTTTCTTTCACTATCATAGTTTTGGCTGATTAATAATGCGATTAATCAGCCAAAACTATGATAATGAAAGACTGTGTGAGTATCAGAAGAAGATTGGATCCCTAAGCGCGACTTGCTTTTGGTCGGATTTTTTTTTTGTTTTATTGAGGACTCGGAAGTTCTAACACCTTAATATTTCTTCCTGAACTGTACTTACTTTTTTTCGGTTAAAAAATGTGCCACATCTTGCATTCAAAGTGCATTCGATAGCATCTGGGGGCAGCTATACTAAATCCATAACGCGGTTATGCACACGCGTCGAGCTCATAAATGTTTATCTTTTACCGGACCGAAGACCGGTCCGTTTGATAGCCAAGGACGACTTCACTTTAAGCACTAATATTACTGGAAGAGATAAGATTCACATTCGCACCTTCGCTGTTGATAAAAATAAAATAGTGTTGACCGATGAAACGAGAAACGTAATTTGAAATAATATTTTCTAATACCATCTTTTCTTTCTTCATCTTTGGTCAGGGACACGAAATGATGTATTTGGATGAACGATTAGTAATAAATAGGTACTCCATATTAAGCGGTACTAAGTTTGTAGTTCCTATAAATGCTTCGATCATTATGATTACACAATACACATACAGAACTTACCTTTAAAAGGAAATTGTTATCAAGACCTTAATCGATCATTACAGTAGAAAGGATATTGGCGCCCACTTTCTAAAGTAACTTTCATACAAAAATGTTCTACTACTACAATTAAGTTTTCTGATCATGTTCTTATAAATAATCAGTTCCATTCTTCATTAGTCTTACGTTGAACCAAATGAATTTGTTATGGCGAGATCTTTGTGTGGTCCTTTTAATTGGTGCGAACGGACAAAGTAGCAGTTATGTAATTAATTTGGGGCTCACAATTTTATTAAGATCAAAAGATAAGATATGGAATCAGAATCTGAATCAATAAGCTTTAAAATTAAAATCAATATCGTTCATGTCTGTTTTACCTTTCAATTAAGTATAATTTGTACAACTTGTAAGTGCTGTTAATCATCATCTGCCTAGCCTTTTCCCAACTATCTGACCGACTGAGCGACTGCCTATCTGACCTCCACAACCCAGTTACTGGGCAAAACGATACCCTTGTTAAGACTGGTTGTCAGACTTTCGATTTTCTGACTACCCGTAACGACTGTTAAAGATCTACAAATGACAGCCAAGACCAACGGCTTAGCGTGCTTTCCGAGGCACGGAGGAGTCTCAAAATGTTACGAACGGTCACCCATCCTCAGAAAGACCTCGGCAAGTGTAGCTTAACTTTCGATATACCCGTGCGGCTTTTTTATTTAACCACGAGCTCCTCTGTAATTACTGCAAATAAAAGATTTAATTTAACATTCTATAAATCTTAGAAGACTCCATGTGTGTGGTTTCCCAACATTAAAACATTTATACTACTGAAACACTACCTACGTCTACTTGACTACGATAAAACGGCATCCCGAGACATCTGGTGTCGCTCCGTAGTTCAGATTGTATCTTTAATGTTGAAGAACTGACCATGTACTGAGAATTGACAGATATGTATTGCCAGCTTTTTCCTAGTACTAGGTTCTATTAGAAGCGGTAAATATAGTTATGACCTGGATGATGTTAGACATTCGGAGAAGTGCGTGGTTTTATTTTAAAAGTAGATTTTTCAGGTGAAGTAATTGGAGTTTTCTGAGGCATCTTTAAAATCTTAATCATGATCGTATATCAAAATCGATACGACCCTAAATAATGAGCAATATACTAATGTAATATAATACCAGCCTGTTACTGTCCCACTGCAGGGCAAAGGCCTCTTCTCATTCAGAGAAGGTACGAGCATTAAATCACCTTGCTTTGATTGGCGATATCAGACTTATATTAATTATAAGTCCAGGTTTCCTTACGATGCAATGTTTGAAAAAGTCACATTGGTACTTGTCCAGATTTGAACCCACAACCTCGTGCACAAGAGACGAGGCCTTAACCACATATAACAAAGCAAGGCATAAGGCAAGGCACATAAAACATGTCCGATGTGTAGGATGACAACACACGAGCTAATTCTGATAATAAAATACATACTTCGAACGTCCATACCGCGTAAAGGATTGACATGATTTTATAGGAGTAAATGACATAGAAATAATCCAGTTCAATCGCCCAATCTTTATAGTTTTGATGTCGATATCGAGATTAGAACTAAAATTAAATATTTTGAAGAACAGATGTTTTGACACAGTAGACGTAGTGATCCAAGTGTCTCCATAAACAATTTTTAATTTCGTCATTAAACGAAGAAGATAATCGCGTTAACGACAATAAGTTGCAACGTAATAAACTATCATATAAAATAATAATCTCTTGATATAAATCGGGTCGGCAACGGGATATATCGTCATGGAGATTATTATCATGTGCTCACAATTTTACTTATTTTTGGGCGGTCGCGACAAAACGCTACAGTTTGTTGGTTCCATCAATCCAGCAAGTGTCACCGCCAGACGGGCGCGTGTTGAAATGCTACACGGACCCGATGAAGTCGCAGATAAAAACGAAGGCGTCAAAGGAGCGATTTGTATAATATGTCCAAATACTTCGCATTTAGATCTGTTCACGGTGATAAAGTTATAAGATGGATTTGCATTTCCATTTCGCTCTCTGCAGGTAAACTTCGAGTAGGCTCGACATTATGTTAACAAATGTACACAAACGTTTTTGGGAGATTCATACTTTTTATTTCTTTAAGCTTTATATTTATCAAGTGATTTGTAACCAAACTCACGTCTGCTTAGTGACAAATGCTGCAACGAATTGCACCTGATAACTGTTGATTTAATCTGCTTAAAGTTGCGGCCCGAGAAAATAAAGGTGCAAAGCTTAACGCAATTTTTTACATCTTTAGACCGCATTACAAATTTTGGTACAAATATCTGAAATTATGTGGAAAATCTTTTCAATTTATTTGACAGTGGCGTGGGTCAGCGACTCTACACGCTCGGCTGGAGGGTCGCCTTGTGGCTGCACATGTTCTATGCTCCTCGTCTACTCCCTCGCACCTTGCTGCCAGCTGTGCAGCGTTCCGCATCGCAGGCGCAACCCATAACGCTTTGCTTGGTGAGTCACATTCACACATACCATTATGATTGGAACGATTATGTGTAAAATTAATGTAACTAATTGCCTAATACTTACATGAATACCAATGTATGACTCATCCACAGATGTACGTTCAATACCCTTCCACGCTGGTGAACTAGTAACGACAGAATCAGCATCGCAGAATCAGGGGCTCAGTGTTCTGGAGTCACTGGCGATCGGTGTTTGCGTACTTTTACTGATCTTTGTGTATGCAGCTGGAATTATTTTCTATGTCCATTACAAGCAAAGACAGAAACGAAAAGAAAAGGACCCGGAACAAAATCATTCAAATACTATGTCTAGCGATAACGGGTCTCTTGAGTCACGAATCGATATGAGTAATGTGGTAAGACAATTCCCTTGAAATAGAATGAAATAAAAAAATGGTCCTTGTACTCTTTAATAATGTTACGGATATTCCAGATGTTGAAAACCAATCCGTTATTAAAACTAAACGGTATGGGCGGTGACTTTTTACACGACGGAGGCTTTTCTGATGGTAGTGAACGTACCGAAGACACTCTTGATTCATCATCCAATAATACACATACTCATAATTCTATGCATAAGGTTGGTATTGCGAGTAAACAATATTGATTGGAACATCCATAGTAAAAAACTAACATCATATGTAAATTTGTCTGCGATTTTCAGTTTCAGAAATTAAACGCCAATTCAGTGATATCAGCAATGGTACACTCTCGTAGAAAAAAGACTCTCAGGCCATCCATAAGGAACTCGAATATACCGGAACGAATAAATGAACGTTTCCAAAGACGTTCTGCATCTCCTGATACTCTGGAACGAGCACCACATTCAGAATTATCCATTGTAGATTGTACGGTGGAAAATTATTATAACTCAAACCGACAACTGCCATCTTCAAGTGGAGACTCTTCGTATAGAAAGAAATTATATTTCAATCCAGTCTTTTTTGAAACGGAACTTCTAAAAGTAAGATTTATCAATATTAAATGTATGACCAAAATTAAATATTTTTCAAACATTAATTTATAATATCATCTTTATCATTCCAGAATCCACCCCCCGCGGCTATTGAATTTTTAATTAAAATTCGGGAAGTAATGTCCGTAGCTAAAGAGAAGATGACTTCAAAACGATTCATACCAATATTATCAGATATTCCCGAAGAAGATAAGTACCACGCTATAGATCTAGGATGGGACATCCCTTGCGCAAGACGCGGCCGCAGATTTAGTGCAATAAGTCTCAAACAAGAGAACAGTCGAAAAACAGCTGTTTGTGGAGGATGCCCAGGATGTGATAATAACGCGCCACCACACAAAGTAACACTCACTAGATCTAACTCTTGTAAGTCATGTGTTAGTGAAGACTATAAACAAAGAATTGTGAGAAAATGGTTAGATGAAGTACCTTTACCAACCAACAACTCTAAACCAGTGAAGTCTGTAGCAAAGGTTAGTGGAACTCCAAGGGTTATTGAGCAGAAAAAGAAAGAGGAGGTGCGCCCTAAATCAGCTGAGTTAATTAGAAATGAAACGCCAAAACCTAAAATCACTGAATCGAAACCTAAAGTGATAGAAAAGAAATCGAAAGTCACAGAAACGAAACCTAAAGTAACAGAAACTAAGCCGAAACTTACTGAAATAATTACTAAAGAAAACATTCGTGAAATAGAATCTAAGGAAAACTTTACTAAAGAACTGTGTCTTCAAGAAATGAAAATCATTAGTAAACCGATAAATCCGAAAGAAATTGAAATTATAAGAGTAACTACAGTTCCAGACCTCAATGGATTAAACAATATAGTGAACATCAACGAAGCAGACAAAATATTAAAAACTGTTGTACCAACACCACCCCAAGAGAAGAAGAGTCCATCTAGCCACACATCCAGACGAATCAGGAAGAAACTTCCTCCACCACCTCCTCCCCCCATAAATCCACCAGAGCCTCCAAAAGCAGATGAAGAAGAGGCACCAATACCACCAGAAGTTAAAGTGAAGATGGAAGCAGTCATACGTGAACTGAACACTTGCAGACGTGTAGAGCCAATAGAATTAGAAGAAATTAAAATGGAAACAATTGCTCCAATAGCACCCAAGATAGTTATACCCGTAATCGCGGCAGACAACCATTACTACAGTGATGATAATACGCTCTCTAATAGAAAGAAAAAGCAAATATATGGTAGTCAAGATAATTTCATGGAATTTGACAGTTTGGAGCGCAATATGATGAAGAGAAGAAGGTTCTCGGTCGCCTGTGGACCTGAATTATTCCATAATGATCGATTTGAACACAGTCAGAATTTACTTGAAACTAGGGAACGGCTAACAAGTAGCTGGCTTGACGTGAAAAAGGCTGTCGAAGATCCCCAAGAATTTAATAAGAGTGAAGTGTTTGTTGGAAATATGGAACCTATGTACAACAATCTTGACGACCTTTCAAAGCCTGGTCCGCTTACCATACAAGTTCGCGGCTCTCCAATAGAAAGCAGGCGTAATATCAGCAAAGATGATTTTGATCCTGATACTCTCGATAGACGTGATACAAAGAAACGCGTTGAGAAAATACTACTAAAATCAGCTGGTAGCTTCAAGTACAAGTCAACATCTTCAGAAAGTGAATCATGTAAGAAATCTCCAATAGCTATTACGACACGTAAGATTGGCAATCTAAGACAAATATACGAAGCTAAAGCTAAGGCTCAAGAGGAAGAGATAAAATTCTATAACAGACGTGGAAGCATTTCATACGGTCAGGATCTACAAGCATTCATGAGATCTGGTAAAGCACCAGATTTGATCAGACACATCGAGGGCCAAAAAGATCCTAAGCCACCTATACCACCTAAACAACGCCGAGGATCTGATTTGTCTCCTAAATTCTATAGTTCCACTCGCGAAAGTCCGCCTGGTGATAGACGCAGGATGTTGGAAGACAGAGATAAATTCACCGGGTATACAAGACTTGACAACTTGAACGCTCGCCGTTCCGGACGTCGATCAGCCAGGACCAGATCTCGACGAACTGACATAAGAAAACTATACAGAACCGAAGACTCCGGATACATGAGCACAGACTCAAATGAATCGAAATGTCGAGCGAGGTATTTGATGCAGTTAAGACCAGTAAAGACCTCGATACCCGAACCTGCTCCAATACCAGCTGTTAGAGCTGCTGTTGTTAAAACAGCTGTGTTACCGATCGAATCCGATACAGACGATTTAGAATCATTGTGCGATGGAAGAAGCGAATCTGGCGGAGAGAGTGTCGAGACAGATTCAGTGTTCTTTGGTAACTTTGACGACTCAAAGGAAATATTCGCTGAGTTAGGACTAAGTGCTTTTGAGCCTCAAAATAAGATGATGCAAAGTCATGAGCAAATTGATTCTGGGTTCATGGGAGAGACCAATATAATTTTAAGCGGCGACAGTGACTCGGAGCATAGAAGTGTCATATCAATAATGACTGGGCATGATGGAAGATCTTCGGCTGCATCGAAAAGTAAATTAGACGACGCTCCTTATTTACATACCATAGAGTGCTGAGTAAATGTATAAAATATTTAAATGTAGACAAGTTTGTACATAACGATTGTTAATAAATACGACAATATTGAATTAAAATGAGTAGGATTAATTCACTCTTGTTATAAGGTTTGTTATTAAATAAATAATTAAATATGAATAAATTAGATACTAAAATAAAATAGCATTAAAAAGTAGTAATTTTTTTTAGAAATGAATTAATTTCTTTTAAATTATCTGAAATAATTTAATGTGGATTTTGGAAGAGTGTGTTATGTCTGTATATTTAAAGTAAGTCGATAGTCACCGAATTTTACCTCAGAACTTTTGCGGTGTTACCGTTCGATTGTTAACTGTTTAAATTTGCTATTTACTGTACTATATCGTATCTTATGGGAGTAATTTATTGAGATGTTCGTTAGATGAACAGCCCACCATTAATGTTCGTGCCTAAATATTTAACTTATCTCTTTATTCATTAATTTTATAATATCATTTCGTTTTAATTAATTGTTATCCTTGTATGCCATGTTATGCTCAATTTATGTTTAATCATCTGTTTTTAGTTGTAATGTATATAAATAGAGATAAAATCGTATAATAATTATGTCTTACGAGTTTGTAAATTTTTATAGCCGGCCGGTTGTGCAATGAAATTTTTATTAGTTTTTTGAGAAATAAATGGATTGGAGTAATTTTTATGGTGTATGGTATACGTAAGAGGCTCAATTATTTATTTAAAATTTATTTGTAAGTCGAGTAATGAAATATTATTAAGTATAACAAAGTAATTTGCAATATAAATGTAATCATTAATTTAGTCAGTACTGTGTTCGGGACTGTGTTGTGTAAAGATAATATTTTCAGACTTTGTAAACAAAGTAATGTTAGAAAATATTTTTGTATGGTTAAAATATATGTTGTGTTATAAATTCTGTTGTTTTTCTATAAATCCTAAATACTTAAACATTATGAAGACACCTAAGTTCTTGTTATTGACCTTTTTATGTACATATAAATATTGATTGCAATGCATTCACTATTATAAGGTAAATCATGGAGAGTAAGTTTCCATTACAAGTACTTATCCATGTTTCCAACTCAAGCTATCATCGTTCAAACAAATATCAGCTGTTTCCTCGTGTAAATTAAGTACATTTCAGAATTACTAGTACTAAAGAAATGTCCTAAAAATGTATGAAGTTTTACCGCAAAATAGACTTAATGTTGAAGCTATCTTTCCAAACACACAAACATACTTGTATACATTTTTGGAAGCTAAATTGCAACGCGTGGCAGGTACCTATTATATACCAATTGGTAAGCTGGTGGCTTAACTACTAGATGAAGGAGAAAACTTTACAACTGAAACTCTTTTAGGGACTAGTCATACTTGTTCAGCTCTATTTAGCTTATATATAGAAAACAACGATTTTGTATGGACACGCGTACGCATCCGTTCAGCTGAAAGAACGCGTACGCACAACACACACTGATATTTTCTATGGACAAAAGCTGAATTTTATTTAGTCCCTTATTGACTAGGTATTTATAGCACTTACTCTCTTTTACGACGTTCTGAAGAAAATAACTCTTTTAACATAATAAACATAAAATCTACTTTTGTAATCAAATACTTAGTTCCAATTTTAAAGTAAACTTTTTTTTACAGTACTAAATTTAAATTTGACGCGCCAAACGGCCAGTACTTTAAATTTATCACCGCCATCTGTTAACAGTCAAGGCAGGCGTCGATTTTATTTCATTCAAATGAAAAGTACATTTTTAAATCCTACGCATCTTATATCACAATCTATCGAAGTCAAACGATATCTTTGATCGCACCGAATTAATTTATGTATTCCAATTTGCATTCAACTGCCTTTGGATGCAGGTATTCCATCAAAATAAATAATTTAAACTCGATGATGACAGAATCGCACAATTTAATTAATTTAACTTCTCACTGGTATTATAAATGTCAAAGATTCGATGTATGCTCGCTGCTTGTGTAATCGATTAACAAACATATTATAGGTATTATAGTATCTGCCTGGTGATTGCATATTGTAGGGGTCATTTGTACCTACATAATAGTACATGTTAAGAAAACATAATTATTTGCGTTCAGTAAAAATGTACGAAAATGTGAACAGCTTAGGTTAATGGAAATAAATTTGTAAAACCGGAAAAATAATGCGCTTGAAGTGAATATTGCAGATAATAAAATAAACAAAAAAAGCAAAAAAGAACAAAAAATGATTTAAATCACATAGACACTGAGAAACAGCACAATATTATGGGACACAACGATTCCCATTATTTCCTAATTGTATGTTTCGTGGTTTAACTACACCATTGTTTAGGGGTGCATAGAGTACATCTTTATTCCCAACGCTGTGTAACATCCCGACGTACAAACGGAGGGAGCGTAAATAAAAGGGTTCCGGTTTCGCCGGTTTCGTCATTTGGATACGGAACCCCAAAATACAAGTTCAATCAGTAAGTAGCGGATTAAATGGGATCAAATAAATATAATTTAATCTGTGACATTTAGTTATAAACAACTTGATATATTGTGGGTAGGTATCATCAATTGATAAAACATAGTGTTATCTCGCTACAGTTGGACTATTTCAGTAGTGTGTACATCGGCCCATTAGCTCAGTTGGTTAGAGCGTCGTGCTAATAACGCGAAGGTCGCGGGTTCGATCCCCTCATGGGCCACATTTCTTTTATTGATGCTGATTGCACTTTTCATTTGTATCAGGTGATAAACAACTCTAACTAAATGCTTTGTCGGGGAAATGTCAAAATTAAATGTAATGTAAACTTCTTGGATCATTTCGTTTCGATTGTTTTTGGCAATTCTGAAAGTTGATAGTTCTTTTAATACTTACATCATCTGCCTAGCCTTTTCCCAACTATGTTGGGGTCGGCTTGCAGTCTAGCCGGATGCAACTGAATACCAGTATTTGACATGGAGAGACTACCTATCTGATCTCCATAAACTAGTTACTGGGCAAGAAGATATCCCTTGGTAAGACTGGTTGTCTGATTTTCGGGCTCTGACTACCCGTAACGACTTTCAAAGATCTACAAATGACAACCGGGACCAAATGCTTAACGTGCTTGCCGAGGCACGGAGAAGTCTCGATATGTTACGAACGGTCACCCATCCACAGACTGACCTCGGCAAGCGTAGCTTAACCTTCGATCAACCCGTGCACTTTTTATTTAGTTGTTTTTATTTAAGTGTTAATAAAATATTTTCATTAAATAAATAAAAGGGACCCCGATAAAACCACCGTGATTTTTTCGGCGTGTTTTGCTCGACATGGTACGGGACCCCACGTGTGAGAGTCTGACTCGTTATATTTATATTGTGAATGAATTTAATGTGTTTTTGTGATCACTTCTTAAGCAATTCTTATGTTCAGTTTGAGATTGGGCCCTAATTAAAACAGTTCATTACCTGTCGTAAATTAGTTGTCATGTGACTTTAAATATAGATAGCAGTGACTTTATAGGAAATTTTGGAACCATTGAGATATGCCGACGGGGCACCTTCAACAATCCAGTAGGTACTGTAAAATCTGGACTTCTACGTATCCGGGTTCTATCGCTTTTATTAAGAGTACTTCACAATCAAGAATACTTCTACTAGACAAGTAACCCTTTCTATCTTCTAAACAATTCTGATCTAATTATCTTTTTATTTTAACCAGCCTGTATAAAATATGGTAACCAGAACAAGAGATTTGAAGTCCTTAAATAAAAGCAAATTATATAATGAACCTAGCAAAAAGAGAGCAGTGGCCTATGGGGGATCGAACCAGCGACGTTAGCGTTACTAGCATAACACAACGTTGTAACCGATATGAACTAGATAAGGTATCAAAAAAATTGAAATCTAAGCAATACGACATACACTTACTCATACCAGTTTATATTTTATTTGTTTAATGCATTAATAATTTCCTTTAAGAATAAGATAGTCTGGAACAAATTATTCTGCATTGTTGACGTTGATAACTGCACCACAGTATTATACTTTTGTAACTGTCGTCGTTTATTTCGTACATTTTAAATTGTTGCACGGTAAACGTGTTATTATTATTTATTATTATTAATGATAAATATGGTAGACCGAGCTATTTTACTATAGCAAGATAATAGGGCTTCGCTGATTTAATTGTATTTATTAACTTTATCCTATCATTTTACAATTAGGAATCTTCTCCTATACGGGCGACGTATTTCATCTTCTAAACTATTCAAATCTTTCTTGAGTGGTTGCAACCATAGAGAACCAAGGTCCTTCCAGCCTGTATACAATAAGGTCTGTTATTGCATTAAACCTTTACAATATTATACTCGGCTACCTTTGCAATACATTCTCGGAAGATCCACAGACAAGAGCTTTCTGATGAATTTATTGCGTCCAGAATTTGCAACATGCATTTAACTAATTTACAACCACCCTTTCCCCAGTTTTATTGGAAACCAGTGTTGACAAGTGATTCAATAAACTGCAAAACCCAAAAATTAATTTAATTACGCAGTTTTTACAGCCGACATGTTAATTTATAAACACAAATATCGAGATCACATTACAACAGGCGGGCAAGGCATTTTCCTCATTTCAAAAATATTAAATGCGGGGAAATAAACGGAATGACCATTGATTTCAATCCTTGTTAATATATGTAAACTGTAACAGTTACTGTACGGTTGTTTGTTTTTAGGGTTCCGTAACAAATTGGTGAAAAGGGATCTCTTATGGTGCGACTACTTCTGTGTTTCGGTCTGTTCGTCTGTCCGGCCATCTGACTGCCTTAGCAGTTTATTTCTGAAACTACTAAAAATTATTGACTTGATAAATAAATAAATGAATAATTAATACTTTATAGAAGTATTGGAATAGGAAATAAGCCTGAATATCCATGGGAACCGAAAGTCAAATGTAAATGAATCTGAAATATGCTCTACAAGAGATGATTGATTGTACTTCTCAAGTGAGCTATAAAGAGTATACTTGCAAAGAGTATCACAGCATCAATGTTTAGAACAACAGTCGAATGGAAATTATGCCAGGCTTATCGCAATATTACAAATAGCGAGTGTAGATATCGATACTTTTATACCCATCGAAAAAAGTCAACCAGTTCAAAAGACTACAACAGTTTAGATCTGTAGAAAACAGCAAGCGTTAGGTTCGTCCAAAACTTATCGATGTTTCGATAAATCGGTCGTTTTACTAATGTGTCGAGAGCGATATCTCTACTTTCTACAAATATTGATACAATATTATTATGGCTGTAAACTTCTAACACTTCCGACATCCGTTACATCGTTATAAATACATATGAAATTCACTGGGAAATACTTATGATAATTATTACAATTGTTTTGAGGAGCTCGTGGCTAAATAAAAACAGCCCCACGGGGTGATCGAAGGTTAAGCTACGCTTGCCGAGGTCAGTCTGAGGATGGGTGACCGTTGATTACATATCGAGACTACTCCGTGCCTCGGAAATCACTTTCAGCCGTTGGTACCGGCTGTCATTTGTAGATCATTGACAGTCGTTACGGGTAGTTAGAAGCCCTAAAGTCTAGCAACCAGTCTTACCAAGGGGTATCGTGTTCATCAGTAACTTGGTTTTGCAGGTCAGATAGGCAAGCGATCCATGTAAAATACTGGTATTCAGCTGCCAGCCCAAAACATGTATTGGGAAAAGGCTAGGCAGATAGTGAGACGTTATGATCGCTTACAGTAAATAGTCGTATAAGCTGTTTGCTGGAACTAGACTAAATTTTATCCACTCTCATATTTCAGGGTACAGTTGTCATCGGCCCATTAGCTCAGTTGGTTAGAGCGTCGTGCTAATAACGCGAAGGTCGCGGGTTCGATCCCCTCATGGGCCAACTATCTTTTTGAATTTTCCTAAAGTGATGTTTCGATGTACCGACATTTTTTCGAGTTATATTGAAAGCGATATCAATAAGCAGGTACATTTTAATTAAATCGATACAATATAATATTATATTTTTTATACTTCCGACACCCCTACGTCTTCTTCTTATTAAAATTCAATGTGCTCTGGAAGAGATGATGGATATTTGATACATCTCTATTGTGCTATGATAAGTGTGGGAACCATTGCGGCCGCGATCTACATAGGTACGCGTCCATATTTACAACGTCATGTAACATTCCTGATCATATTCTAAATTTAAATTCAAACGCCATTAAGTTTTCTGTATTTAAGATATAGCTGTCATGTTATCTAGAACTATTTTTGGTTATGACTAGGCTAGGTAATTGTTGAATAGTTTTCTTTCTTATTTTGTGTACATTTAAATTCTTAAATAAAACTTATCAGACAGACGTTGCTGGGGAGTTTTCTACGCCACTTCTTCTTCCCAGCAAAAAAACTAGGAAGTGGTGAAAAGTGCGCATTTAAGGGGACTGTCTTATGTAAATTTTGACGTTCAAAAAGTGCTGATTCCCAGGCTAAATTGAATAAATGAATTTTTATTTTGAAATACTCGCCCATTGCAAAATAGTCGACAGACAGGAATTGCAACTGCTGGCGCAGTGCAAGCCGAGTAGGTAATCATTGTAAAGAGCGCTAACGAGCAGGGCGTTGGAAGAAGTCTCGTTAAATATCAGATTGGAAAGACACAGTTAAGTTCTGGGTTGAGTTACACGATTACTGACAAATGCGTGTACTGACTGGACAGACCTGTTCTGTCAGTACACTCATAACTGTATGGTTCATTCTTTCTTTTGGGCACTAACCTGCCACTCACTGCTGGTGGTCACATACTCTGACCAAGAAAATGTCCCAAGTTTTTTACAGATTAGTCAGATAGGAAGCATCAATCTCGTAGTTTTAAAAGTGTGTTTAAATGTACAAGTGTGTAATAAAACCTATTTACAGAAATCTTACATGTAACCTCAATAATCTACTCATTCATCACGTGGTCTAAGGGCTGGTTGCTTCTTTGGCCAGGAGCTAAGTATTATCACATAAAGTGACAATATTGCCGGCCTTTCGGATCTTTACCAGTCGACAGTGATGCAGAGGAATAGTTTCTTGATAGGTTTAGTTAGTTAAGATATTGTGTTGTTTTTTCCGTATACGTAAACAGGGGATTGAGTTTCAAGGGGCTTGCTACTCATGATTATAAGCAATGTTTTACTATGATCAGCTGTTTCCCATATAATGGACATTTTGTATTTTGTATGAATCAGCTGAGATTGAAAAAAAAACAGCTTATTAATTAAATCCTAGGTTGTTGGTAGCTCACGAATAAGGCCGTATAGTTAGCACCTTTCACGAAAAATCATAATTTGATTCGTCCATACCGTACCTACGCTATTCTGCTACAGCATGGTGTGAGATCATCCTTAAAGAGTGAGTTATTGCGTGTAATGTAAAAATAATAATTATAATTACAAAGTAGAGCGGAGCATCTGATCTGTTATGATTTAATTCGGAGTTAACCCCAAAATCACAGGTGTGGTAATCTTATGCTTAACCCTACAATTACGGTGATTAACCGGTGATTTTCGGTGATCGTTGGAAGGTAGCATGAGGCGCTACTTGAGCATCGAGATTAATTTTCGATTACTGTTATTATTAAGATGTGAAGATGTTTTGCTTACATTCGTCTTTTTTGTGAAGGACTCAATATCGTTGTAAAAAATTATATGAGATACTACCCGTAGGTATCTCATATTATTTCTGTACTAGATGTGCCCCGCGGTTTTACCCGCCTCTAGGGGTCGTAGCGTAATTTTAAATAATCTAAAACCTTCCTCAAGAATTGGGCTATCGAATAGCAAAATATTTTTACGAAATCGTTTGGTAGTTCCTGAGACTAAACGAAAAATCAAACAAACTCTTTAGCTTTATTCTATTAGTATGTGAGTATACATAGACGAGTGATACTGCAGACAACGCATTTCTTGAACACTATCAATGAGAAGTAAATTTCGTTAGCATTCTGATCCATCCGCATATTTCAGCATACAGTTGTCATCGGCCCATTAGCTCAGTTGGTTAGAGCGTCGTGCTAATAACGCGAAGGTCGCGGGTTCGATCCCCTCATGGGCCACAACTATCTTTTTGAATGTATTTCGTTGAGGTTTTTGCAGAAAGATGGTATTATACTAACAGAGCTCTGTGAGAATGTCGTAATGTTTTGATATTGGTTAGCTAATCTGACTCCTATAATTAATAGGGATGCGGCCAAAAAAGTAGTTTTTAGATTTTGTAGATTATTTAAAAACATTGGACACGTATTTTTTCTTTCTTTACGTAATCAAAAGATTACGTCAATACTTTGAGTTAAAATGTAGCGTGACGTCACACGTAAATAGATTTTATACCCACATGTGACGTAGTGAGCCCTCACTCCCCATCTTTAATGCGTTTTTTATAATTCTTTTTTTATTCAAGTGATAACGCAAAAAAATCGTGTCCAATATTTTTTTATTATCTTACTGACGGACTAAATATAAATTTTTCTTTTTTACACAGGTTTCAGCCCTATTGTAGTGTGTACAGTACATTTTGAGTACAGCTTGTTTGTCTCTGCAAACGTAGTGTAGCCCTCTGACCAGGTGGGATGACGATCTGCGAAAGACTGCAGGCAGATGCTGGATGCGGCAAGCTGAAGACAGGGCGCTATGGCGCTCATTAGGAGAGGGCTATGTCCAGCAGTGGACTAGTATAGCCTGATGATGATGATGTTTGTCTGTTACCAGTGCACCGATATGCCAGTCTTACTTCACTTATTTTCGGAGCACCGACACAACCAACCATGTAATTGCTAATATGTCAGAACTTGCATCGAATGCCATACACATAAATGACTGTTCCTAAACTTCCTTAGGTAGATAAAATGTTAGTTTTTTTAACAAATAAGCACCATAACATCTCGCTTTTATTACCCGAAGGGTTGAGCAGAGCTGCACCTATGGTAACACTCACATTACGCCAGGTATGTTTTAAGGGGCGAGCCTATTGCCATCAACCGAGACACCGCGCTGCTAATAAGAAAATTTAAAATGAAAAAATTCAATAAACACTTTGCGCGACCTGGTACTCGTACCCAGGACCTCACGCTTTTAATGTAACTTAAAACGAGTGTTAGGGTAGGCTTCCCTAATTTCATTATTCAGCGATGTCCAATATATGAGATCGTCTTATTATTTTCACGATATCAGCCCAAAAACGTTTATCGATTAACGTATACTTCGAAGGAGATTTCATTGTCATAATCACAATGGTGAATATTTGTTTCCCTTGCGAGTCTTCATGATGACATCCCTTAGTTCGCCTTCTCAAAACATTTATAGTTCCAGTCATTTTGTATACGACATTTACAAAATGTGGCCAATGGCGAGTGTTTGTACATTTGAGTTTATCATGTAATAAACTTTATTATAGTAATAATCAGATAAACAGCCTACCTTTCATTTTGTTCTTTAATCGTTGGCAGTCCCTTGAGCCACTTTTATTTTTCACACGATATTCTCATCGGCCCATTAGCTCAGTTGGTTAGAGCGTCGTGCTAATAACGCGAAGGTCGCGGGTTCGATCCCCTCATGGGCCACAACTATCTTTTTGTATGATCTCAATACCTTTTATTTAAAATATGTTGGCGGACGTAACTATTGTACCTTTCCAAGTATTGCGCTTGTGTATGTTCTGACTGTCCATATAATATAAGTATTCCATATTTGCAGATACCTACTACTAATACGGTTGGCTTTAACTTTGCGCTTCACATAAAAGCACACACTCAAAAATTAAATGTTCAATATTTGAAAATCCGACTAAACAGGTTTAAAAGCTCGCACACACACACACATACACATAGCACGTCAATTCGAACGATTTTAAAATTGAATATTTATTTCGAATACAATACTAGACTAATCTATTTTAAAGACTTTATACATACTCGTATCAATGGCTCGTGTTCCCCGCAAAAATTGACGCTACAGGATAGTTCTATTTTCAATAAAATTTAAATTTATTCGAATTGTTAAGCATTCGTAGGTAAGCGTCGTTGTATTAATTCGTTCCTACTACGCACACAGTTGAAGCCAGGAGTTTTCTTAGCTTCTAAAATAGTATTTACTATTATTTAAATAAATGCGAGGCAGAGTTTACTCTCTGTATGTACAGACTTCACGGTCTGACACTGATTCGCGAAATAGTTGCTTAAATAAATACATAATTTTAGCCGAAGTGTCGCTCTCGCTTCACGCACCAATACTTTTTCCAGTACCTATTTATTTTCACATGATATTTTCAATTTGTTAAGCTTGTCATGGTATAGGCATGTAATGCGGAGAAATGTGGAACATGGCGACAGGAAAGTATTCTAGTAAGTAGTGTTGCAGAGTAGAGGAAGACCAAAGAAACGGTGGATGGACTGTGTGAAAGATTATATGGGTAGAAAAGAGGGGACTGTTGAGCAAATAGAGAATGGAATACAATAGAATACTCTTTAAACCATAAAAACTTAAAAATAATAACTTTAAGAGCCTTGAGGGTTGTTGCAATGGGCGACCTTATCGGTGTAAGCGATCCCTTCCAGCCAATATTTTTTTAAGGGCGAACGATAATGATTTTTTATTTATAAACAATAAAAAATCATTATCGTTCGCCCTTAAAAAAATATTGGCCGGAAGGGATCGCTCGTAACTTCAATGACTAAGAAATCTCTTTTATACGTTTAGTTCCTATATTGGTTCTACATTTGAAATTACAGTTATTACATCGCCATCAACAAAGGGTTGTTTCTGCGCGTAATATGAATTGTTCTTAAATTAAAATGCCCTACCGTAAACACGGCAAGAAAACGTCTTACTTTCGAGACTATAAATAAGGCTTAAATATTAAGTGAAAGAATTATGTCGTTAGAAAAATGGTAGATGAAATGATGATATTTATAGTTACAAATTAGAAAATGATAATCAATTAGATGATTACATGACAGAGGGCCATGATTGTGCATTTTAAGATTTTTTTTCTATTTACAAAAAATTACTTCAGCAATAACTCAGTACTTACCTATTCCGTCGCAAGCTTTTTTGTTTTTGATTTTACAAATCGGGCCGTGCGGTTGAATTTTTTTTCTGTGTACACACTCATTTTTGATGGCACGCAGATCCAAATGTTGTATGTCCATGTAAGTTAGGGAACAAGTACGAACAGTTTCAGTGAAACCGGAACAGTGACAATATTTGTACGGACAGCGAGCTTTCTACTGTTCCACAGAACTTGAGGTAATAAACACCTCGTGATTTTATCTTACAATTTAGTGGTACCTGTTACATAGGGCATGTGTTACGAGCATGTACCCGTGACGTCACCACGGGTGGTGTTTGACATTGGATTATGTCTGTGATGAGGGCTAGGTGATACGTAGCTGAGGTTGGAAAAAAAATCAGGAAGCAAATCGATTCTTTTTTTGAAAATAAATTGAATCGTTATCATAATATGTGAGACGCGATAGAAATGTTAAGAAATGTGTCAGTGAGAGGAAAATTGATATGATAAATGGATTGTATTAAAGATGATTTAGGTATAATGGAGGTGGCTTATCTCAGGAAGAGAAGGATTGGGTGCACCGACCTCAAATAAATGGGATAGGGGCAGGAGGATGATGCTTAAGCTCAGTTTCACTCAGCAAGGTAGTAGACAACTATCTTACGTATGTACTATGTAATAGAGCTCCGCCGATTGAATTGCGTTACTTAAGAATAGAACCTTACATCATTATTTTACAATCAAGAAACCTCCTACTTGACAAGAGACCCCTTTTATCTCCCAAACAAATCTATATTTCTTGAGTGATTGAAACCAGAGAGAACTAATGTTCTACCACATTATTCGCCGTCATCTCAGAAGTCACCTCCTTTCTGGCCATCATCTTTCACACAATCCATCCGTCTTTTCTTTGGTCAACTTCTACTCTTGTAATCCTCCACATTCATAATCAAAACTTTGCTCACAATATGGTCCTCATTCTTTCGTATCATAAAATTGCAATCAAAGCTATTTCCTAGATACATCAGATCTTAACAACTACAACTTACAATACGATTCCTGCATACCTACTCGATAATCAATTGCCCATCGATAAGTACCAGTTCATAATCGAGATGGAACTCATAACAGATGCTCTCGACCTTATTCTTACGCAAATAAAGATTCTTAGCGCTGATTTGTAGGGGAGATTATGCAAATTGTAACCAATATTCGTATCTTTGAAACACTGGTCAAGTAACGGACACGGTGAGGGTTGCCAGGGTATATGGCGTTTCTTGTATTTCGAATCCAAAGGAAATTGATGTTATTAAAATCGATATATTAAACATAAGATGGATAAGAAAGTGACTTATGCTGCAAAATTTAGGGATTATGTCGTGGTTCGTCTATAATTTTATTGCGACTGTCTTCAGTTCTCGGTAGGCGGTTTTTGATAGTTAAGCCTGGCAACTCAGGCACTGTAACAGTACACTGTGATGTCACAAAGTGACACCTACGCATTTTACAGCTTTCCATAGAAAATGATGTAGAAACCTATTTTACAAACTCATAACGTATTGCATCACTTCGAAGAAATTCATTCTGTTTTAGTGAAATGTTGTCTGCGAAGTTTGAAGCAGCATTTTTTCTAGGTATTCACTTTGAAGAAATTCATAGATTTAAATATATATATAAATCGAAATATACGTACTGGAACAAGCAGCGTGGGTAGTCCCCACAATGTGAAAGATCTAGTGAAGATGGCAAAACGCTTGTGTGTGAATCGTGAAAAAAAACGGTGAATCGTTTACTCAGCAGTACTGCTGTTGCTGCAGCTGTTCGTTGGAAAAGGCTGAAACGCTTTGCCAAAAACAATTGAAAAAAGTAAGTTCGTAACGAGATTCTTGTATAAATCAAAATTAGCAGAGAATATCGTTCGTCAGGTCAGCTAGTATAATCATAAAAATATCAGAACTCTTTTTGTATGTGCAGTCAAGATTTTTAATGCATGATCTCGTGCACGTACCTCTTACTTAACACAGTGCCTATCGAGCAGTAACTCTAATACCTCATCATTGTCCAAATAAAATTAGTCCGATCTTGTTTATTTAAGCAATCAGTTTGTATTATTTCCTTTCGTTGTCTATTATTAACTGAGCGACATGTTGTGAGCACTAAGGGGACGAATCAGTAGTCGTCAGCGAAAAGGGGTCAGATAAAAATAGAACGAGATAAAAATATACAGGGAATCTGTTCGTAAAATTGGAGCGTTTCCTCATGTGGTAGCGTGGCCGAGCGGTCTAAGGCGCTGGTTTAAGGCACCAGTCTCTTCGGAGGCGTGGGTTCGAATCCCACCGCTGCCAAGACTTTTTGTTCAGTATTCCACTACTAAAGTTTTGTGTCAGCTAAACGAAACACACAAATGTGACAGCAAAATGATTTGATCGTTGTTATTTGACACCCAGAATATGTTAAACAGAATTTCACATACTCGTACTTAATGATTTATTTATTCAAAAATCACATTACATTAATGTTTAAAATGTATCTGTTTAAAATAAAATTCCTAGTCTACTCGTCAATGCATATTTGAATTTACAATGAACCTTAATTCATAGGTACTAAACATTATTGTTATATCTTTTGAACCATCCATCATTTCGGACATGTCTTACAAATCAATCGACTTTAGTTATCCCTTCATCATTACTAAATTATAATAGCTTATGTGTAGTGATGCGAATCGCTGCTGAACATTTTCATTTCATTGCATGTTTTAAATTATGAGAATTTTTTCGTACGAAGACCATTGTCATACCTACCATCTACAAGTAAAATATATTATTTTTTACCTCACCTATTTATTGAATCAATAATATACACACAAATTTGGACAAAAAGGCACAAAAAATTAGCATAAATGAGGCTTATTTCAATTGAGATCTTTTTCAGAATATCTTACGAAAAGAGATTTGATTTATATTCTTTCTTATTTTTTAAAGGTGTGTATGTACAGAAAATTTTAAAACACTCGTGCGCAATTATTATATATAACGGCTAAACAGCACAATGCCCGTTTTAAATAGTCCAGAAGTCCCACAAGAGTTGATATCAAGTCTTTTACCTTTCTTTTTTATTAATAGATCACTTTCTTATCAAACAGTCACAAGTGAATCGTTTGATTGTTTGTAAACGCACACACGATGCAGAAAGAATTCCTAGTGTGGGGCAACGTTTTTTTTTTGTAATAAAAAAAGAAGTAGAGTCACTTAGGTTCTTCTCTAGATCTATAATATAATATAATAATGCCGGATAATCCACACAGCATCATCTAAGCCCAAGCTAAGCAGAGCTGGTGTTATGGGTACTAGATGACTGATATTCTTAATACAATGCATTACATAGATAGCTATTGTTTATTATACATACCAAATACCCAGAACACCCGGAACAAATCTTTATAGATCGTACAAACATGAAACTTAGGAATTATTATTTAAATTTCAGCATAAAATTAGGTATTGGTCTCTAGGTATTGTCATATAATGTCTTGAAAGAACGTTCCTTGAGGATTCTTGATTACCTACTATATGATTATATTCTAAATTCTACATATATTATTAGTTAGGTTAAACATATAGCTCGTGGCTAAATAGAAACAGCCTCACGGGTTGATCGAAGGTTAAGTTACGCTTGCCGAGGTCTGGTGGCGGAATGGCGGGAAAGGCTTTCACGCCCTACCTCGTCACCATCGAGGCGGTCCGGCCGGTGCTCGATCACTGGCTCGGGAGGAGACACGGCTCCCTGTCGTTTCGGGTGACGCAGGTGCTCTCGGGGCATGGTCTCTCAGGGGTCTCGTGTTGCCTAGTAACTGTGTTGTGGTGGTCAGATAGGCCGTCGCTCCATGTAAAATAGTGGTATTCAGCTGCATCCGGTTAGACTGGAAGCCGACCCCAACACAGTTGGGAAAAGGCTAGGCAGATGATGATGTTATGTCACGATGGATAGCTTAGGAGTTAACACACGTTAATTAATAACGCCTATTACTGGAAATACTGTACAACAAACTTGGGTCCGACTGCTTATTATTCATAGTTTGGTATGAAACCCTGACGACTCGCTCTTGGTCGTTTTTTTAACTATGAGAATATCATTCGGTCATTTTGTTAAAGTTCTTTCTTGTCTCAGCAAGCATTGTATGTTCTCAGGTTATTTGATCTTGAGATTTTTATTAATATGACTGCCCCTATTTACCTAACTGTATCTTGTAAGTTATTGGTTTCTCCAAAACTAAAATAACTTATTACTAGTAACCAAAAGTACTTACTTACTCTAACCTCACAAAACTCGATACTCGAAGTATGATCATTCGCATCACTATTCTGTTTGACGCTCACCTCTACTCAGTAGTTTACTACACAAAGCAGTCATAACTCATATTGAAAGTTGTCAGTTCCAACAAGTAGGTACGTTATAATCCCACCACAATGCCACTACATACTGGTAAATCGGTTAATTGATACTATGAGCATCAATCTTAATCAATTGCGTTTTTAATTTCGAATTTAGAACAATTTTGAACATACGCATTTAAAAAAAATATGGTAAAATCGAACTGACATCATCTGTCAGTTTCATTTGCAGTTAAAGTATTTATGTTATCATCGACATCACTTTGGAGTGATTCAGTGTTTCTTGCAGCAGTTTTTCCTTAAGAAAATAGATTTAGATAGCTATTTCTATAATCAATATTAGGCGTGTAAAAGATTTATTATGATTTAATAGGCGTTTTACAAGTTACTTTTCAATTAATGTTGCGTTGGACCCCCAGGTAGTGTAGATACTACCAATGTAAGTGTAAAAGCTATCAATTAATTTAAATATTGACCGTAAAGTTAAGTACACGCATTAGGTACACGACTAATAATCTCAGAACATAAAAGCTAGGATTTTATGTACCAAGATTAATAGACGTATTGTCTATGATAGGATTTATCCTAAGTGACAGTCTCCCCTCGCCCCTTGTCCCTTGGTCGCCTGAACATTGACGCCATATTAATTTGTTGTAAGTCTACGTAGTCTATGGTAAAGGCAGCCGCCATAGTTATCTACTTCGACGTGATTATTTACAATTTATCTGGGTTAATTTATCCGTTAATAGTATAACAGTATTCACATCTTGCACTATGTTGCTCTAGTGTGGTAGTTGAGGTAGCGTCCCGAGAGTGAGATGGGACTTGAAAAGTAGTGGACAGCAGTAAAACTAGGACATGAGACTAAATGCTCTTCGCAAGCATGATTGTGTGGTCTTCTGTGTTCAGTGAAGCCTCGTCTTCGTTGACAAAATCAGGTGTGGCAGTCCTCCAACTACGAATACTGACCACACAAGTAAGAGCCTCAACACCACGATATCTATTTTAGAAATTACCTACATGCTACACAAAGACACACTTAGACATTAATGTGCATCGTGCAACTTTACTATCTTTAGTATCTACTATTTATTTAAAAAAACCACAGCCACACCAAATGCATTTCGTTTATAATCATGTAAACTATTTATTTTTACAGGTACTGGTGCTACATCCTCTTGTTTTGATGATTCAAACCTTGTGGATAACACTCATAGATAACTGTGATTATACCACAAGTCATTTGATAGTTTTTCAACTGTATTACAAAAGATTAAGGTTCATGTTCAATTGCATATACATGAGAGTTTCGGATTGCTTGATGTTCTGGCGTCAGTACCAAAGAGTCACAGTTAGCTAAAACAATGAAGAGGCTTAAAAGCCTACTTTTCAAACTATTGTGGGCTCAACAAACGTTGGCTTAAAGACCCGGTTTCATAGCACAACACATAACAAAAAAAAAACTAACGGCATTACAAATTAACCCTATTCCCGAACTGATTATTCCTCGATGGGAGATTACCGTATCATAACTTCATTACTTAGTCTATGATTATTTATAAGTGATTTTAATCACAATAAATAGACTGGAAGCCTGTTAGAAGAGGAATTACTATCACAACCAAAATGTATGGAAATCGACCTAAACCTATTCTTAAAAATAAAATATTAGCATGACGTACGCTAACATTGCGTTTGATATTGTGCTGGCCTAGCATAAAACGGAGTTATAATAGAATAAGAGGCCAAGTTAAACTGGTTTTGTAATTATTGACGGCGGCCTACCCAACAAATCTGATAATTCAATTCACCTCATGATTAAAAATTTTATTAACGATTGGAGTTAACTAGGTACCAAACTGCTCGAAAAGTTCATAACTGTTTCTATCTATAACATAGAACTAGCGTTTGTGACATCTTGTATAGTGGGTAATTATGTAATTTAGTCATTTCTTAATTTGTAAAAGAAAATCGGACGCGCTATGTTGGGATCACGCTTTCTTGTCACGTATTCCAACATCATGTAATCGTATGCCAACAGTATTTATATATTTTAATAAAAATAAAAAAAACATGGAAAAAGACACATAATATTGACCAATTATTATGGTACTTAACACTCGAAAAATTAAAAAAATAACGGCATAAAAATGCACAAAATACAAAAATATACAAAGATGAGGCGAAATCGCAATCTATTTGCACTCTCAACGGCGCGAGATCCGTACCAAAAGAAATAGTAAAACAATTTTACCGTGTGTTACAACTCCGGTGCAATACCATATGTCCGCAGATGAGTCGCACAGGTGCTCTCTGCATCCACTCGCCATTTATCCGACACTCGCGGTACCGGCGAGTCACCTCGCGTGCGGACTCCCCGGGAACACACGTGTTTGCGAAATAATCGAGCTAAAATAAATCGAATAAAAGTCCTCCCAAACAGTTTAATGGAACATCCTTACTTTTGACAATCGCGCTACTTTTTCGAAATTTAAAATTAAATAAAAGATTAGGTACAAAAGTGGCCTATGGAAAAAAAAATAAACAGTGGACTTTATCAATGTGAACAGATTTTAATTTGATTTACTATCATAAGTAAACATCGCTATGTTTCATTGTTCCTGCATTTGAGTGTTCGCACGGTCTTCAGAAGAACGAAACGTTAGGTAAGCCACTGCTTTTAAATTATACCTAAACAGACGCGGTTAATTGAATTGATCTGGTATCTTAAATTAATGTTGAATTAATTACGTCATCCAATTAGCTTACTTATCATAAGTATAGCATTATTTCATTTATTTACATAAATATTACAGATGAAAGTGTTTATTTTAATATTTTTCATGTGAACGTTGAGATTTGCATTTGCGAAAGTAGCTCCATTGAAAATTACACTTCGGGTTGGTACTGTTCGTTTTACCGAGCGCATTGAAAAAATACATTTTACACGCCTCCGATTGGCAGAATAGAAAGTTTTTAACGACCACTTTTTGATGTTTTCCTCTTCTTACATAAACGCAACAATACCTAGTTAAATTATAACAGGGAAAGGACGCCAAAGAAAGTGTTAAGAACCTTTAAATTATATTCAATGTTCACAAGATCGTGAACGTATGTGCATATTTAATTACTAACACATACAGATGCATGTATAACACGGTGTGCCCGCTTCCGATAATATTGTTCCGGTGGGTTCCCACAAGACGCCTCAGTAAAAAAAACAGCGCTCTCGATAATTAACCGTAGTTAATTGACGCACACACTGTACAATACATTTTTGATGCGGTATTTCACGTTGCTTTGATTATAATTAGCTATTCTACTATTCTTATAAACTTTCTAAAGAACGCTTATCGACAGGTTAAATAGAGTGCTTTAAGTAGCCACCTACGCTAATATTGCACGAGTGGAGAATCATAGTTCTGTTTTTTTTTTTAATTTGGAATACAGGCTAAATATGGTTAAAATCTTAATTAGAATTACGATAACGATAAAGTTTAACAACATAAATAACATCACGCCTGTAATCTTCTAAGGGTTAGGCTGAGGCGCACCTATTGTACACCCACATTTCGCCTTTTATGTTTTAGTCACATGTAAAAGGGGTAAAAAATGAGGGCGATAAAGTTTAAATTTATGTTTTTTGTTGGACGAATGTTTTCTTGCCCTACTCTTCTCATTTTTATATGTACATACTCGTATTACTATTATATATGAAGCACATTATACACTGTGTAAGTAAACAATATTATTATATTATTATCCCTGTCCCAATGTTAATATTTCTAAGTTCGAGCTACTCCTGGACAACAAAAATATACAAATCAAGTAATATTTAGAATTTATTTCCGCGGAAGTGATTTGTGATCAAAAGTGATCTTTAAAAATAAATAAATTCTTACCGTAGTAATCCATTATGAGTTCAGAATTAGAAGGTTAAACAGACATATTTAACACGATGGAGATAAGATACTAAATTATTTAATAAAAATGCCGATAACCTACTCATAGGTACTTAACCCGTAATCCTTGTAAATTTACCGAGATTATGATTATGAATAATGACAACTTTGTAATATTTTGACCACTGCCAAAAAGCAATAGAAAATATATTGTTTGTCAGTCACCTGGCATATAAGGTGTTAAGAAGATAGGTACCAGCAGTACCTACGGCAGCAATATCTATCTGGTGGTGGACAAACAAATAAAAGTGTAAAAATATCGTAATGGGTTAAAGCCATTTGTACATTATAACTCGTGTATGAAATGTAAAAATAAATATGAATAAAAGGCAGTTACATGCAGCTGAGATAAGAATGCTGAGGGGGATGTGTGGCGTTACGCGAATGGATAGAATAAAAATGACTATGTAAGAGGAAGTCTGAAAGTGGCGCCTGTGACTGAGAAGTTGTGTGGAAATCGGTTATCATGGTATGGGCAGATGTGATGCGAAAGAATGAGGACCATGTTGCGAGGAAAGTTTTGAGTATGAATGTGTACGGTTACATGAGTAGAGGGGACCAAAGAAAAGATGGATGGATTGTGTGAAAGATGATATGGCTAGAAAAGTGGTGACTCTTGGGATGACGGCAAATAGAGATGGATGGAAGAAGAAAACATGCTGCGCCGACCCCAACTAAATTGGGATAAGGGCAGGAGGATGATGATGACTCGTGAATAAAATTGCATTATGATTTCTAGTGTATGAACCACTCCTTAACCCGTGTGAGACCATCCCTGCAGTTTTTAAATACATAAACGAAATACTTATTTTTCTGGCTCCTAATAATATCTATCATTGCCACCACCTTGCATTTTTTTTACATAATATTTCCTAACAACTTAGGGAAACGATAAATAGGTATCCAATCTAAAATCTAATTAAGTGATCTAGAAATGAAACATCTATCTTAATCTACGGTAAGGTCAAGGTACATCTTGATTAATGTCGCAATTTTATCGATATACCAATCTGTTTCGTCAAAAGATTAATTTACTAATATTAAGTTTATTAAAAACATCCGTTATAAATCTATTTGCACTTTTAACGTTTTGATACGTCAAAGTCTTTAGTGATGGACAAATATTATTTATTGTCTAGTATTTTTTGCTGATTAGTCGATTAATTAACATCTATGCTAACTGTTATCGGCATTGATAATCTTTTTATAACAAACATAATTCACGGAATTATTATGTAGTTATTTGTTATTCGAATGAATATTGCTTGACCGTATTATTTTAATGATTTGCTCGTACTCGAACGCCATAGGTAATTTAATTTATTTTATTTGAATATCATCACCAATAATCAGTTACCGGTAATGACGATGATCATTCAGTCGATATGCATTCATGGAGTTCATTGACCCAGTTAACGAACCTAACAAAACCTACTTACACTTATTTGACTAGGCCTGCCCTCCTCATATAGTTATAATGAGACAGCTCTAATAACAGACTCGGAACGTCTAAATAATATATCGGTGTTTTATCGATATCTTTATACCGATTTCGCCTCGTTACGATGTCGATCGGTATAATTTGATTTATGAAAAGTTTTGATAACAAGATAGGTTGATGAAATAGGCGTTAATATGTAACGGTATTCTTTTGTACGAAGTGCTCGGTGATAAACAAAAATAACTTTCTTTAAAAAAACATTGTACCACCTGGCTTGTTATGTTTAGCAAGTTGCAATTGACGGACTATTAATGTAGGTTCTGATTTGCATTTGATTTGCTTGAAATTAAGCGATTTTTGTATTGGAATATACGATAGAGCAGGTTATATATTCATATCTCCATTCATTAATTATTTTATCAACAAAGTGACCAATTTAAGAATAATGTTGCAAAATGGGTTTAGCTTAGAAATGCGTGTCCGAAATGTGAAAGCTTCTAATGGACAAACTACGAAAAACGTGTCGTTCGAACTCCGGAATGACTAACTTAATAATCTCTTGGTTAAATCAAAAGATCCCACAATGGCTATAGTCCATAATAGACATGTCATTCGCCTACTTGCAGCAATATATGCAGTTCCAGTCGATCGCACAAACTCAGACACCGTAACTATCTATTATGAACAAACTATGGTAGTCTTTGCATTTTTATGTAATTTAAAATTAATTACTGCAGTGATTATACTCTGTATGCGCATATTATTATCGTGTTCTACAATCATCTCGGTGTTGGCGTAAAATATTATATGCTCTTCTATTTCTGTTCATTACCCGGCAAATAGCATGTTTGTTCGAATTTTAAGATGAGTTTTAAATGCTTAATTTTCGTCTTCCTTATTTTTAAGATCTTTTATCTTCTTTTATTGGGGTCTCTGTATCTAGTACTACATTTTAATACTATCGTAAGTAGTCAGAGTTATTTTGAGTAGAACGCTATTTTCTACAAAAGATTTAAGTTTATAAGAACACTGCCTTATTCCTTCATTAACAACTTATTTCTGCACGAATTTTCATTTGTATTCATCGCACGATTTTATTGCCTTTGCTTCATCAAATCTAACGTATCTTCAGCAGGAGGTTTGTGTGTTCCTTGATGCTGTAGTACCTATCTGCATATACCTAGGAACAAAATTCTTCAAAGTATGTTAACAACATAATTCCGCCATACCAATAAGACGTAACATTAATATTAATATTTATTATCTTAATCTTTACGCAACTTAGTAGTCAGGTTGCATATAAATTGTCGTATTAGGATAGTCTTTTGATGAAATCTCCGTTTTAGACCTAGTCTTGAAAGTCTGTTGCTCACTGCCAAGGTCGGTAGTAGGTAATCTACCAGTCTAGATTTTATTACTACATTAGTAAGGGTGTCGTAAGAAGCGACTAAGAAATTATGGTGAAGATAGTGAGCACTTAGAACTCTTAGCGAGTTGGTCGATAATTTTATATGAGTAGGTATTATGATGTTCCGCCTACTGGTTTACAGGAAATTATCTAGAACTTTAGACTATGGTAGAAGTCTATGAGCATTTAAAGTATGTTAATATGTAACCAAAACTGTGTTAACTATAAAAAGCTTCGTAACGTTATTTCCGGAACGTGTGTTGTAGTATTGTAATAACAGAAGCCCGAATAAGTAAAATAAATAAATAATAATGCTGGACAATCCACACATCTAGCCCCAAGCTTAGTAGAGCTTGTGCTATGGGTACTAGATGACTGATATACTTAATACAATACATTACATAGGTAGATATTTTTTATTATACATAGCAAATACCCAGAACACCCGGAACAAATCTTTGTAGATCGTACAAACATTTGTCCGATGGCGGGAATGGAACCCGCAACCTCTTGCGTAGCAGGCGGTGGCGCTGAGGGGCAGGTCGTTTTCGCTGAATTATTAAGCATGCATGATTCCAAACTAGTGCCGAAGTATTTGTTACTACTTTTTTCTAAGACATACTTTCGAAGCAAAAAAACTAGACGTTCTGACAATGCACGCGTCCGTGTAAATGAACGAAACCATTGACTCTAACTTCGACTAATAGAATAGATTTTTTACAATCAATTGAATGCTGGTAGTACTCAGTATTAATTGAATACTACCCAGTAAGGCCGTCTCAGTCAAATGGTTTCTTGAGCTTTTTATGATTTGTGAGCATTGTATAATGGTAATAGTATGGTACATTGAAGTTGATAGAAACAACTTTCTATCGAACAATAATTACGTACAATACACTTGCAGTTTACGTTTATTGCAAGCTTGATTTAGAAGTATTCATAAAACGCAAGCTTTTCTTAAACCCGTAAAGTCCTTTGACACTGATAGGCGTAAGTATAAAACCTTTAGCAAGTAACGAAACATCAGGGAAGCTAATCGCTGACCGGCTTCAAACCTTATTAAGGTTAATGTCGACACAAAAACTGATGAAAACCCCCATACATAATGTACTTAACTGTAAATATATAGTATAGTTTACGTACCGCCTCTGTGAAGTACAGAAGGCGTTACCACTTTGCTGCAGCCAATGTGGCCGTCATAACGGTCCACACGAGGTGTTCCGATCCCCACCTCGACTGGACCACCGCTACTGGACGATAAACTGTACTTAGGTACGTACATGCCTAAATATTTCGCGAGTTATGGCCTCTTTGACATAGTTGGCAAGCTGAACTGTTTTTAACAGTTGTAACTGCTCATTCGTCTTTCAGGTTATAACATTGGACGTTTGTTTAAATGGCATGTAGTACATAAAACGGATGCCCTTAAGACAATACGAATCCGGGAAGCAACGGAGAATTACCGGTTAGTTTGCAAGCTTACATTTCAAATTTCTATCGCCAAAGGTGTGTTTGAGGTTAGTTGTTTTCTCGGTGATGTTACGGAAACAGATGTTGCGTCAAGAATGTTAGTCTACAGAACGTAATTAATCAAAATTCTCTGTTTTCAAATCTTACAGGATGACGGTCGATTATTTATGCTTGTGTGTGACAAATTAATTAAGAGAGATCGATGCGCACACGCAGTGGCGGACCTATTATGGTCAATTCGGTAACGGCACCATGTAACGGACGATATTTTATTATGGCACGCGATATTCTGTAACCACTCAAAATGTAGATCGAGTGATTTGCTTTATACTGCCATCCAAACGGTTTTGTGAAGTCATCCGATAGTTGGATGTGTGTGTATGACAATGATTTAGTAGGATTTGGATAAGCTTTTGCGGTTTTGAAGTGGTCATGCATAGTACATTTCAAATTGAAGGCACCCGTCAAGTATTTGACATAAACTTGTGATACTTTAAATATTAGAAAAGAACTAACAACAATGTGCTCTATGGCCTCTATGTAATTTAAAAAAAGAATGATCACAAAGCGCTTCAACTTTTTTCTTTATTTACTTTCGAGTTTGCATGAGTGGTGTTTAAATTTTAGATACGGTGACTGAAATACATACAATACCATAGAGTTTAGACAGCTTTTTCAAGCGTTACGTAAGTAGCGTACTTACCTAGTAGTTATGAAATTGTGAAATATTTATTTAGTTAACAACTTTTTATAAAGATGCTGTCGTCACGACCTACACTCATCCTTGACTGTCGGAGAGTACAGCAGATAGAGATGAACGACAGAGCAAGGGGGGACTTTTGCCCAGCAGTATGACAATATAGCTTAAAGAAAAAAAAACATCACCATCATCTGCCAAGCCTTTTCCCAACTATGTTGGGGTCGGCTTCCAGTCTAACCGGATGCTGCTGAATACCAGTATTTTACATGGAGCGATTGCCTATTCAGATAGGCAATCGCCTCCACAACCCAATTTACTGGGCAACCCGATACCCCTTGGTAAGACTGGTTGTCAGACTTGCAGGCTTCGGACTACCCGTAACGACTGCCAAAGATGTTAATCTTTGGCAGTCGCTTATGACAGCCGGGACCAACGGCTTAACGTCCTATCCGAGGCACGATATGTTACAAATGGTCACCCATCCACAGACTGACTTCGTCTAGCGTAGCTTAACCTTCGATCAACCCGTGCGGCTGTTTTTATATAGCCACGAGCGAGAAAAAAAAAGAAACTACCAGGTGAAGGCAACAGCTTCCACTATATATTGGAGTTACCTATGATAACAATTTTAATTTGGACTGCCCATTTGGAAGTGCCTACATACTTACATATGTACATCTACTTCTTAGGACGCAATACTTAATATTTATTTATTTAACACATAAAGCACACATAATGTACAAAGGCGGACTTAATACAGTTAGGCCTTAGGCAGTTTCTACCAGTCAACCTTTTATGTCGTAGGTAGGTACTCACGCCTTCAAAAGTAATAAAATCTAAGCGGGCTTGGATTTACTTTGGAACACAATATATTACAGCAAAAGTTCTTAACTTCAGAATTCTTAAAAATTAGTGCAATTGTTCATATTCTGAATTAAATAAATTCGTAATCACGTAACAGATATAAAATTTCTGTATCTTTGTAAGTGTCGGACAATGATCACTTGGGTACCTCTTCTTAAAAGGAACATCTATAAACACCTCTGTATAATAATGAGACAATAAAAACATTGTAACGGTTCTCAGTATTCGCCGAGGAAGACACTAAACGGCCAAGTAAGGTATATTTTCTTTCATGAAAATGATGCTAAAAGTACATAAGTATGCGTTTTGACATTTTATGGGGTACCAACGGTTATAGATTGATGAATCTTGAGGTGTTAATTGTGGATTCTTTGTGAAGGAACGTTGACAAAAGGTTCCTGTCCTTTTCAACACTTAAAACCACCGACGAAGCCGTGTGTGGATGTTGATGGTTGTATTTAGGCACGTGAGATTTTTTTTTACAAACTATATATATATTTATCTTTAAACTTTATGCACACCTTCGTTTGTATACCGCAAGGCTCTTTTCTATTACTAATCAAAGACCCCTTTCCTAAGTAAAGAATATACTTACAAGAGTCACCAACTGCTGCATCATACTTGCAACATACCAATTGAAGATGGGCGTATTGATTATTGTATTACAATATATTGATCAATGTTATGAATATATCACTCGTCATCATCATGTACTCAGCTATCGTACTTCACTGCTAAATATAGTAAACTCATATTCCCATTGATTTAATGCATAATATACGAAGATGTTCTAAGAGTACTCAGAGCTACGTGCAATATGGACCCTGTAAGGGTACAACAATATTACAATAACATTAGAGACTTAACAATATCGGCATTTCCCAAGTAACTCCTCAAGACTCGGTCCTCAATATGCAATATACAAAACAACGTAAATCTTAAAACACCAGCCACCACAAAACATTCCAAAGTTAAACTACCTATGTATTCTGTGTCAGCCACTTAGAAGCTGGAAAAAAAAAACAGAAATAAAAGTAAAACCATTTAATAAACATTAAATGCCACCAGTAAGTTGAAACACAAACTGCTTACAATTTATCATAACTGGGCACTGAAGAAATATAGTTTCGCATATTTATTTAACTGGCAACACTAATGTGCGATCACGTTTACGATTATGCTCGCAACACTAGCGGAAAGTCGTACATGTGATCGGCGCACGCGCCTTGCATAATTTCCCTTACTCGGAAACAGTCGAGCCCTCTTCTCACATCGTGGCCATTCATACTGCCAATTATATATTTTATAGTCATTTAAATGTTAAAGACATAATAATTACCGAACCTGTTTTAGTAGAGGTAACTAATTTCTATTTGAATTGTAGTTTATTGCATGTTTAGTTTTCTGTTCTTTTACGTGTGGCGAGATGTGGGTGTACTATAGGCACACCTCTGCCTAACTCTTCGGGGTATAATATAGGCGTTATGTTATGTATATTTTATAGATAACTAAAAGCATAACTATACCTTGATCTATACTTTAAATTCTATTGCAAAGCTTAAATTGAAAGAATTAAAAGACCTATAAAAGCTAGACGTCAAGAGAAGTTGTTGATCTAAACACAGAGCATTTGTGTGTTAAACTTAAGAGCGTTTGTCATTCCTGACAAATCAGACGCATGTCTTCACTAAAGGAACTAACCATGCGCATCATTAACAAGCGCAGGACCAGTTCCATTACAGGACAACAGTATCATGGCAATAGACCGGGAAAGCGCTCACACGAAGAAAATCAAACATGACCGCTAGCCTTCGCTCGGCCTTTAAGACATCAACACTCCTTAATCTAGTTATGCTTATGGAAGTAAAGCTACGTACTCATTATAAAATTCCGTTTGTGCCGTAGAAATGGAAATGAGGTGAAATAGGAACGTAGCTAGACAAATCACGGTCTAGTTGTTACAAGACAAAGTAAAAGTCGGGTCGGTAGACATCACGACTTTGTCACTGCGCAGTTCGCATACTAAATGCGATAATAATTGTTTCTGTCTGTCCCCCGCCTTAATTTTTAGAAGTGGACTTTATAGTTTTAACTGAGTTCAATTAGATAGTTTTGATTACGTAATTATCATCATAATTTGGACAATTTAAAAGTTTTTTTTTAACTGTGTACACAAATAAATAAATAAGCTATTCTATTTTATTTTAACAGGTATGCGTTAGCCAAGTGTTTAAATTGTCTTTAAAGTTTGACGGCACGGTTGGCACAGTGGCTGAGCGATTGACTGCTGCGCTGCGTGTCGTGGGTTCGATTCCCGCACGGAACAAATATGTGTATGGCCTACAAGTAATTGTTCCGGGTCTGGCTGTTTGTGTGTGTGAGGTTCAATGTTTTAAACGCACCCACGATACAGGAGAAATTCCTAGTGTGGGGCAACGTTTAAAAGAAGAATAGAAACAAATGATAAATAATAAGCATCTAGTCTTCGAAACATATACAAATACATACACAGACGCCTTTTTCCCATGGGCAGAAACTAGAGAACACCACCTGACATACTCCTTTACACTACGATCCTCACATACTCCTTTTGCTTCGTTTACTTCCATACATATATCTAGTCTAGTTTCTTATTACAACACCTTAACTGCCAGAAAACAAAACACAATAGAAAATGTATTGTTTGTCGGTCATGCGGCGTATAAGGTGTTAATACACATTAATAAATAAAGCGGCTCGTCGATGGAAGACTAATTTCACGCGACTTATTAGAGTCATCAATCTCGTAAGAAGCAATGAGATCACTTTTAAATTGCTAGATAAATTTTCTAGTTTCTCTATCTAGCTCTATCGTAGACAAGCTTAAAAACCTTAATAGTTTCTAATAATTATAACGAAGGTGCAGTGATTTTTGATGATTCAGGGGTAGTAAAATAATAAATAAAAATTTGTACGGAATTTCGTCATTTTTGACGATGGAAAATACCATCAGGCACACGGCTTGTACCTAGTATAAATATTTTCTAAAATACGCCTCCATCTTTTATTTACTTTATAAAAACCTTCCATTTGATTGCGACACCGTCTCGCAATTTTGCATGCGATCATTGATTTGCAAATAGCCAAATATTTTAGCACGCATGTCTGAGGTTCGGAAAGTACTCGAGAATTAGATTCAGATCACGATGTGTCGTGATTTGAATGATAAACCCATAACTATAGGTGATTAGACGAGAAATACACGAGGACGGAGTGTACGTAAGTATGGAAAAGTAGTTACGTACCTGCAAAGGTATACAAGAATTTTTAGGAATCAAAAGAATAATCACATCCGAAAATAAATTTACCTTCAGTTTCACAGCTAAATTATAAAAATGGAATGGCACCTACCAGTCCGGGTGTTAGACATCCATTTTACTTGCACTATTGTCACTATATAGACGAAATTGATAAACACAATTAGAGGTGCCGTATATTATTAAATTTATTCTAAAAAAGACGATATGTCTGAGTGAGTTTTATGTATACCTCAAAAATTTGTGCGATATTAAAACACAAAATACAAACGAATCGATAAAATCAATACTGTGCCTGCGTACACATTCATTCTGGATACAGAACCCTTTATTGTGCGTCCAACTTGTCCATAGCTGGTTATTTATACGTACGTAGATATACTATGTTATAAATAGTTCTTTTTAAACTTTGCCCACACTAGGAATTTTTCCTGTATCGTGGGTGCGTTGACAAACATTCAAACTCACAAACACAAACAGCCAGACCCGGAACAACTACCTGTAGGCCATACAAATATTTGTTCCGTGCGGGAATCAAACCCACGACACGCGGTGTAGCAGTCAATCACTCAGTCACTGCGCCAACCATGCTGTCATACTATACACATATTGATGTAAAAACCTTTGTAAGCATATATAGTATACCTCCCAAAAGCCATAAAATTAGATTCAATGGCATTTAAACAACAAGCATAACAACAGCTTCGTTATGTTATATCTAGGCGTAGGATACAGTTATTGCTTCTCAACGAAATTAACACGGAAAGAAAACTTTGATTCAATTATTATTAGTATTTATCTTAAATGCAACACCGAAAGAATTTGTATGAGAACCAGAATTGAAAGGGCGAACTGTTTACTGCGCTTTCCGCCCTCTTCATTACCCTTCCACGTACAATATTTTGTGGGTGTTATTAATTCTTATTATTTAATTGTATACTTATATACTTAACTAGCGGATCGAACAGACGTCGTCCTGCCCGTACAGCGCCACCTACCGGGTCCTATTGTAAATCTAAACGCAAACGCATACAAAAAAAAACATTCAATTCGGTCCAGCCGTTTAGGAGGAGTTCAGTGACATACACAAGTACAGTAGAATTACGAGTATATATAATACTTAATTTTATTAGTACTTAATTAATAATGTAAAGTAAAATAATTAATAATGTAAAACAGATAAATGTTATCCAAACTGACATATTTGCTTCAAGGTTAGATATCAGCATATCCCTGATCTTAAAAAATAATACTAAATCATTTTGATTTTGTAGGTTGGTAGCGAATTGGTATTTTCTAACATGGTGGATGCTTATGCGTGGTTCCGCGACGGTGACACGGGCTCTTGACCGAAGGTTGGATACACAGTCAACAACAAATGCAGAAATATAAGTTTGGAAACTTTCGACAATATTAGCATTCTGGTATATTTATTTTGAAGTCATTTAACTATCGAAATGTTTGTTTGTGAACTATAGCTACACCTTTACTAAACCCTTGGGTGAATACAGGCGTGATGATATCAATAATAATATAAATAATATAACAATGATATATATATATATATATACTAGCGGACCGAACAGACGTCGTCCTGCCCGTACAGCGCCACCTACCGGGTCCAATTGTGAATCTAAACCATTCTCGAATCTCCACGAACACACACAAAAAATTTCATCAAAATTGGTCCAGTCGTTTAGGAGGAGTTCAGTCACATACACACGCACACAAGAAATATATATATTAAGATAGAGGAGCTCGTGGCTAAATAAAAACAGCCGCACGGGTTGAGCGAAGGTTAAGCTACGCTTGCCGAGGCCAGTCTGTGGATGGGTGACCATTCGTAACATATCGAGATTCCTCCGTGCCTCGGAAAGCACGTTAAGCCGTTGGTCCCAGCTTTCATTTGTAGACCTTTGACAGTCGTTACGGGTAGTCAGGAGCCCGAAAGTCTGACAACCAGTCTTACCAAGGGGTATCGTGTTGCCCAGTAACTGGGTTGTGGAGGTCAGATAGGCAGTCGCTCCATGTAAAATACTGGTATTCAGCTGCATCCCGTTAGACTGGAAGCCGACCCCAACGTAGTTGGGAAAAGGCTAGGCAGATGATGATGATGAATGATATATATTATGTATATGTGATCTTTTTTAATCTTTGGAAAATTTATGACATAATAAATAGTAAAATAACAAAAACCCATACACAATATACAAAATATCACAGAAACAAAAACACAGAAGTCATCAGACTTTGTTACATGAATGCTATTACCGGAAACTTTTATGGGAGGCACCGCTCTCGGGCATCCCACAAAAGCTTCTGCGAGCTTTTCACGTTTACCGAGCTTGTAGAGTTGCCGCGCACCCTGCGCACTGGGACGCGCAGTCTGCGCATTAGGAGGGGTTGACGGGAGATATATTAGATATGGATGAAGCAATGGCAAAATCCCCGACCCTTTGCCAGAGCCAGCCCGCGAAGCTGAGCCGGTAAATGTTTAAAAAAATGTCCCTAAATAATATATCTATTTGATCCAGCCCGTTCTTTGCTGTCCTCTCTCAGCGACGTCCTAAGCCGAGGCTCGTACCCCGTAGGGGGTGCCCTTAGCGATTGGTCGCTTAGTTTTTAAGTTTTTACGCCTGGCTGGAGGCCTTAATTTCTAATTAAGCCCCCCACAGTAAAGTTTGGTTAGGCAGTAGACATCCCTAAAGGTAAAACTGCGAGATGCCCATTCCAAAAAAAAAATGGCAAAATATTCTGCCGTCAAACCGGCGTTGAACCCCTTTTGGAGGTCAGTTACAAATTTAAAGGGCCAAAACGTGTCTATGTTCACAAAACCTTAAACAATAAAAACCTACTAAACATTCAGTTAACATATTTCATAATCTCTGTTGACGCATAAATTGGCGCCTCGCTCGATTAAAACCATAGATTAAAAGGCGGGAAACCTGACCATCTATTATCAGAGTCCGCATCGCATATAAACTGGAACATTATTTAAAAAAAAAGGAATAGGAAGCTGTACTTCTGCTCTATGCCTGTGTAGACTGTCAAGCATACACCCTCATTACTACGCGGTGAGCATGCTTATTACAGAATATTAGCTGCGATACGTTGCCCTTTGCATTACACTGTGGTTTTTTGAATTTACTCAACTGTGGGAACTTGGAAGTTGTTTAGTGTTCGCGTAAGCAGATTGGCTAAGTGCGGACTTTTGTGAGGACATGTCTAATGTTGGGACTGTCTCATTTCGCTTTGATTTGCATTTTTAATTTGTGCCTGGTCAGCTCAGACTACAATAATGTTAAGCACAATATCGCTCAGCGTACATACGCTCTAAAGTATTGAATAATAAAGAAATGACGCAAATTGCTATAATACAATCGGCAAATAGTATCATGAGGACCTCGTGGCTAAATAAAAACAGCCGGGCGTCAGTCTGTAGATGGGTGACCGTTCTTAACATAGCGAGACTCCTCCGTGGTTCGGAAAGCACGTTAAGCCGTTGGTAGTTGGTAGTCAGAAGCCTTACCAAGGGGTATCGTGTTACCCAGTAACTGAGTTGTGGAGGTCAGATAGGCACTCGCTCCATGTAAAATACTGGTATTCAACTGCATCCGGTTAGACTGGAAGCCGACCCCTACATAGTTGGGACTGCTCTCTAAAAAATACGTGACGGAGTTTTATTTGATGCTAATATGAACTTCCTTTAGTGTGTTTTTTCCCTAATTTATTCACTTAAGACCATAACCTGCAAACGCTAAAAAACAACATAATACCACCTAACTAATAAATATTCCACAAAGACTTAATAATATTAAGAATTATTTCTATCAGTCAGCCATTTCCTGAGTAAAAAACCAGGAAGAGTAGAGTAGCGTAGCTCTGGGCAGTTACTCGCACGCTCCAGTGACTGCAACTCATCGTACCATATCGCACCCGTCATAACCACGTAGGTTTTAGCGAAAATCATCTCTAAATACCCGCGCTCAAGTACACTGGCTTACCAGAATCATTGGCCGCGCCAGTAATTGCTTCTAAGTGAATGAACGGGCAATGCGTATCGCTTATTGTTTGTAGAGTATAAATAAGGCAAGGTAGATACTTGTGGTCTAAAGTGTATAATTTTATGTAAGATGTTCGCTTGCATAATAGGCTTAGCTCAAGGCAAGACGTAACAATTACAATAAACTTGTATTGCACAGAAATAGGTACAGGTATCTTAAAGTTGGCATAACAATGGGATTAGAAGATGTCTATAACTTTTGATGTGTCCATTTTGGAGTCAGGAGCTATTTTTATTGTCCTTTAAAGGCCTTTAAAACTAAAAACTAATATGATTCGCACTGGAAGGATTGGTTATCAAGGTGAAATACAAACGAAGATATCAGCCTTAGTATAAAGTGCTCCAGTCGGAGTGTGTTAGTTTTATCGATCAGATTGACCCTGTTCGTTTGCTGTCCTCTCCCAGCGACGCCCTAAGCCATGGCCCGTACCCCACAGGAAGTACCCTTAGCGTGTTGTCGCTTAACTTGTACGTTTACCCTGGCTGGAGGCCCTAATTTTTATTAAGTCCTCACAGGAAAGGTCGGTTGAGCAGTGAATTGGTTGGGTGCAAGATGCCAATTACGATGTATTACGGTGTTTTACGGTGTTTATGCCATATTTTCAACAACTTTGTCTAACATCTATACTCTGAGGCAAATTACTTCTATTACGATCATAAACGCAAACTTAATACACGTCATTAATATAGCGGTAACGTTACGTCTCAGTGAAGAAGCAGAACTTCGACACGAGAGCGCTATTACGTTAGTTTACAAGGTTTCGGCGCATTACTTACAGTTGTAGGTAAGCTAAACAAATAAATAAACATGTATGTTTAGTGAATGGCCGTATGTTGTGAGACCACCCCGAGACTAAGGCGTGAGAATATGTCCGATTTTCCTCCGCCCGTTTAAGTACTTTCAGTGGAACAACGGAGGAGTTCAGTAGAATTTAGTTGCTTTGTGGAATGGGCTAAGAACACACTGAAAATGAAGTTAAACACACAGTACTAATTTTATATTGTTTTTGAGGAGTTCTACAGTCCACCGCTTGGCGCACCCAGGTGTGGAGTTTTGTTGTTACTTTGGCAGCATTACATAATAATAATATGGATAATGAATGAACAAAATACCAGTTCCACGTATTTGTTTAGTCAAATTTTAATCTTGGAAGTCTCTTTGTCGATAAAAGTAAGATTTCTCATTGACATATACGTCTTGTGTGTACCTGTGTCAATCTTGAGCAGGGGTACCCAATCTTTTTTGACATGGACCTCTTTAATTTATTTTACTAGCAGGGAGAATAATTTTCATAGTTTATTTTTCTTGAAGCTTCTGGTAGGTTCAAGAAAAATAATGTCAATATTTCTTTTCTTTTATTTTTAATGTTGCCCCACAATAGGAATTTCTCCAGTATCGTGGGTGCGTTTACAAACATTCAAACTCACAAACACAAACAGAATAAAAAAGTTAACTTTTATCAAAACTTTAAGCGTTTTGGTTACACTCAAAAGTTACGCATGAACGGTAACTATTGTAATAAAAAACATAACATTTTTAATAGAAAATTTAATTTGGTTTTCGTAAACATGATTTTTGAGTTGAAAAATTTGGCAGCTTGCGTACCACTGCTTTATTGGGATTGAATGATCTAGCTAGAGTACATTGATGTGGAACAGCTGTAGTTTCTTAATCACATAAATCTACCTGGCGCTGACCACAGTAGAAACGTTTGTATAACAGTATAAAATGGAGATGAATGCCCATTGAATGGGCGGAGTTGTAAGACATTAGCACGCCTTCTGTTGACACGAGCAGGTGTTTTTTGTACTAGGTACTTATTTATAGAAGCTGACAATAAAGAGCTGTTTTTGTCACAAAAGTTAAAAAAAAAATTGCGTCAGCTTGAGGGCTCACTGGCGTATAAAGGTTAATGCGTAGTGGCAGTCCGCGATATCTAAGTTTTGTATGCCTTAATTTTAATTAAGCCCCCCACAGGAAAGTTCGGTTGAGCAGTAAATATCCCTGAAGGATAAACTGCGAGAAGACCATTCCAAAAAAAAAAAAAAGCAGTCCGCTATATTCAATTGTTTTTAGATTTTTGCAATGTGTACGTCTGTATTAGGTGGTGTTATTGAAAAAGTTATTTATTTATTTATTATTTAGATATCTTATTTCTGTCTCAAAGCAATTTCAAGAAAAATGATATTGATAGTTTGTGCGATGGTCACAAACAAAATTCAGTGTGATTAGTAACGAAGCTAAAAGGTTTAACATACCAACTTAGTATTTAATTGTAATTTGCACGTACCTATCTATTTAATAATGTACGCAAGTAATCTGTGGAAACGTTGTTGATTGTACATTTACTCTTTTTTTTTCTTTTTTTTATAACATACTGTACAATTGTTTGTCTTTCCAAGTAAATAAATACATATTTATTATAAAACGTATTTATTAAAAAATATTATAAATACGTATTTCACCTCTATTTATATAAGTATTGTACCGATTATTATCCAATTCTAATTCCCCAATTTTCTATTTCAGTGTGAACGCCTTCCCCTACAAGATGAATGAATAAGGTAAGAGTCTGCTTATCTTTATCGAACTATCGGGAACATGCACATAACAAGAACTTATACAACCGATTCATCTTAATAATATAAATGTGGCAAACGTGACAGTTACTAGTGTCATCCTGTCTGTTTGTTTGTAACCTCAAGACTAAATAAAATAAACCGGAAGGAATTAAATTTGACAAAGAGTTGGCCTGAGAGCAGAGGGCTCTTAGGCAGAATGAAATAGGCTACTATTCATGCTAGATATTTGTATCAAAATATTAAACCTGTTATCCCGGAAGGGTTAGATAGAAGTATCCTTATAGTACACCCACATTTCGTGTTTAACTGTAATAAGGGGCGAGCCTATTGCCATCACCTGCGCACAAATTCTGAATCCAGGCTCATACTTAGAAATTTCAGATTAGCATTTGGAAACACTATACCAACGACGCAGTGAAAAAACCAAATTAAATACAAAATACACGCAGACGAAGTCAGGGGCAACAGATAGTCTTAGATAAATATTATACATCGCATCACATTACCAATGCTTCTGATTGTAATAATATTGAGTTGGACGGCACCGCTGCGTCGTTTATCACGTCGATGATAGTAAAGTAAGATAAGATAAACTCATGTTTCTCGAAGAGACACTGTTCTTGTCTTCATTTAATTATTATCTCATAACTTTTGTTTGATAACTCACTCAATACTCAATATATTTATTGCTTCCACAAGTACACTTAGATGGTAGGTTTTACAAAGATATTGATCATTGTGGACCCTGTCGGGCACTGCAAATGGTAGGAGAGAGGAAGAGGGCTTTTATTTGTCTAAATATATATTTCTAAATGTATCTATAATGAATTGCAATTATTTATTTAAGCATGTACATACCTTATTTAATTTAGGATTTATCATCAAAGTATTCGTTGATTTTATAATAGCATTTAAGTAATAGAAATTGTTTTAATTTATTTATGTATATGTTATTTTTTTGTTGTTCTTTAATTGTATCGGGAAATTTATTGACATGGCTAGAGTACTTGTTGATATTTTGTTGAAAGGAGCATGTTTCTTCTATATTGCTATAGGAAGTTTTGGGGTTTTTCTCCAAAAAAGGGGGATAAGCGGTTAAAGCAGACATATTTTGAGACCAAATGCATCTAAGGACCAACCTGCTGACCCTAAAGCTTTGGTCACACGAAAGTTAATACCGCGCAGGACGTGAGACGTGGAATTGTCCCAATATTAGAAGTTACAAAATTGTATTAACGACTTTTACATAATATTATAATTTATGAGTACCTACTTAAAGTAACACGACTTACAGACAGAGTTTTTAAAATTGGCTAAATACTTCGTTTTTTAAACTATCTAATATAAAACAATCTAATATTTCGTCTTCATGATATTTGTTTATAATTTTAGATCATCCTACTCGTATCTTTGTACGAACTCTTAAGCCTTTTACTTCTATTTGTGAAAATTCAGTGTTTATGCTTATCTCTGTATTCAGAGACATGCGGAAGTTTTTATCCATTGCTAAGGAAATAGCCTACCTACATACCTATACGTAGTCTCTTGTTATGACGTTGCTCAATCCCTAATCGAATTGCATCTAAGGCTTCTTCGTGAAGGCCAGATTTACAATAAACTCCTTTAAGTTTCGCTGAAATAGTCTTTGGATGTGACAATACATCATATAGAACTGCGCGCCGCGGTGTTACCCGCGGTTAGAAAGTCAACATGAGACGCGGTTGCGACCCCACGGTAAAACTTCACTTCTTCGGTATAAAAACTATCATATCTGTTAATCCAGGGTAGGAGCTAACTGCATAATAAAAATGAGTAACAAACATACCCACATACCGACAATTTTTTCACTTATAATATTAGTATGATATCTGTACTTTACTTATGTGCAATAGGAGACAAATAATGTAAAGCTAACTGCCTCTTTCTAGACTCGAATGCTGCCAAAAAAAGTTAATTTAGTTACTCTGCCAAAAAATAACTTAAAAACTATTTCGCCGACCTACATATTACTTAACCTCGACATTTTAATATTATAGTGTGAGACTTTTAGTCACCTTGCATTTTATAATTCCAATTTAAACTATATTTTGCACTGTCACTTTTAGTAATTGTATCTTACCGTTGAATTAAGTAATATTGCATTCGGATATGTATTTGCGATGTTGTGACACAATTATGTGAAGTGACTTTATGTGATTACTATTCCGTAGTACGAGTTATCTTTCTAAGTCCCCACTGGAACACTCGTTTGATCAGTTAATAACCCTAAAGGTTAAACTGCGAGATGCTTATGTTATCTTTCTTGCAGAAAACAACACACTTTCATTTTTTTCTTCAACTTTTAGGCAATGGCCTCCCTCATTTCATAAATTGGACTCTATGGTGCGTTATTTGTTCTTAAAAAAAACATTTTATAAAAACATCTACTAGGTAAATACCACATTTAAAAATGCAATAATGATGGGTATAATCCATAAAAGTCACATTACAAATGTCTTACATTACAACTAGCGACCAGTTTCCATATAATACGTTATGACAGAACGGAAAATGACAAGAAGCGATCTAACCGATAGCAAAATACCGGAGTATGCGAGGAATTTAAATGGGACGCGATTCTATCTCGTGAATGATGTGAAGTGAGAAACGTATGACAGGCATGCCAATACTGATCAGTCATTAAAAATGGGTAACATTGAAGGCATCTGTCGGCTTCTAGTGTTTCTAGAATATCTGAATATAGAGATCTGTGTGCCTGACACGAATTCTGAATCTAATCTAACGTCATTTCGAACGATTTTAAAATTGGAAATACGGTACGAATATTTGTATTTCTTTTTTATAATAAAGACTTTATTCATATCTATGGGTGATACTGATTGTGAGTGAAAAGTTGAGCTAAAAGGTTATAGAACAGTCGTATTTTTGATTCTTAAAACATACCATTTGACGTTACGTTTACGTTAGTCATCAAGCATTCGTGCTAGATACCTTAACACGAACGTGTGTTAGTGAACGTAACGTTAACTCGAATGATTTTATAATCTTGAATACCACTTTTCAATGGAATTTTAGTTTAAATAAGTTGATACTAATTTATGGGTGATGATGCATACAAATGAAAAAAGACTTCTAACTTAATAAATATAGAGAAATTTATTTACTAGATTTTATTTTTGAATTGTAAAATACTTTGAATTTAAAATATGTTTACGCCTACTGAAACTAACTAGGTACCTAGGTAAGTACAGATAAAACTATTCTGAAAGTTTGTCGTACAAGCGATAGAGAAGGCCCCGGGTAAGATAGAGAGATCAATTAACACGTCACTAACATAACGTACCCTCAAGAAATCGCGATCCATCTGAAGATTTTCCTCTAAAAATTTCTAGTATTTATAAATTTCTAACAGCTTAGCTTGTGGTTTCCGACAATGTACTCCATCAATGCGCTCTTAGTGCCATAATTATGTAGTGAACAATTATCCACCCCGTGCTTGACCAACGAAACATTACAAAAATTCGAATACTCTTTACAACCATTTAGCTAACCGCAAGCGCCCTCATCAGGATTCAAATTATCTTATGCATTATTTATATTGCAAAATATTTTATGATTATATGCACTATCCGGTTCTGCTTGGCCTGATGACCGATTGCTGTGCAATATAAACCTGTCTCTTCTATAGTGACCAGCCGTCGATTTAACCATCGAAGTGTGCAATCGTTTTAACCAACAAATTGGTAATGTAAATTATTGTGATATTAAACTTTATCGTTATGTCACTTTCATACTATTTCGACGAAATTATCATCGATCATAGATATCGCTGCTTGCTAATACTAAGACATTTAACAAATTTGTGATCTTGGAATTGTACGATACCACTATATACTCGTCAAAATGAATATTCTTATTGGGCACCATTTATGAATGAAAAGCTGCTAAAATTAAAAGCCAGTTCAATTTGCTAATGTAGACCTGGAGAATGACGATAGCTGGTGAAATAGTACGACCAACCATTTGAATTTTAAAATGGATAAGGATTTGGGGGTATGAGGAACAGGGTGTAAAGTTCCTTATCTACCATTGAAAAGGGAGGACTCGCCTACGAGACGAGTGTAGTGTCTGGTGGGCTACTGCACGACGGTTGTTCTAGAATTTATGTTCATTCGCTCGGATAACTTTAATATCAAGATGTAGGGTACGTCAGATTTAGTTTGTCTGTGTTTGTATTTCCACACTTTGTGTCAGTACTTATTTACGAAAATAAATAACTTTGACTATGGGGGGCAAAACCAAAAAAAAACAGCGAAATAAAAATCAGATACTTCATATATTTATCTACCCATCAACCTGTATACATTTTGGCAACGACTAGTGGCTGGCGGCTGGACAGCTGCGATGACAATCAACTATCACGTGGAAATAGAAAATCTGATCCCAGAACGCTCACCCACAATCTTCTCACAGCCTATTTCAAATCTAGATAGCAACTAATAAATAGCTAAATAATTAACTAAAAGCTTCTAGCTACAAAGCGAGGTCTATACCTACCCACGTAAAGCTTTACATTCAGACTGACAGGCACTTATATAATTATTACCACCGTGTAATCGCAGCCTTATTGTTCAGGAGTGTGTACTGATAGGTCAATGGAGACGAGAATATGAATGGATGCAAGTCACTTTGTACTAAGAAATTAAACTAGTTGAATATGTCATAGAGAAGGGATATATTTTAGTTCCTAGTATAGTTGAGCTCTTTGTACAGAAATAGTTTGCGGATAAATGTGTGATACTGCACGGTTGGCGCAGTGGCTGAGCGATTGACTGCTGCGCCGCGTGTCGTGGGTTCAATTTCCGTACGGAGCAAATATTTGTATGGCCTACAGGTAGTTGTACCGGGTCTGGCTGTTTGTGTATGTGAATTCGAATGTTTGTAAACGCACCCACGATACAGGAGTAATCGTATTATGAAGCAACGTTTTTTTTAAAAAGAAAGAAAAGGATGCCATAGGCACCTAACGTTCCTGAAATACCAGGATTTATTGATATAAAAAGGAACCTAAAAACATAATATCCCGCTTGTATTCACCGAAGGTTTAGACAAAGTTGTACCTATAATACACCCACCACAGAACCAAACGAATCCGAAAAACGGATCCGATTTTCGCTTCCGTAGGAATATAAATATGAATGCTCACCAGCTGGCAGGCAACGGCTGTTGATATAATATTTCTATTCTAAATATGAATGAGTGTATTTTTTTTAACATGCCATTAACTTATTAAATATCCAATGAGGCCGTAAACCTCTACAATACCATTCGTATTCCCGGCACAGATTTAAGATTTTTATCTTATTTGAATATTTTATAAGTAAATAATACGTATTTGTTCAATCCTGGAATGCCGGACCTAACATTTCTAATTAGTTGTATTAATATTCATAGTACAAGATCAATATACACAGAAGTGTGATGAATGTATAACAAGTTGGAATTATGCTTGAAGTAATAATTTTAATGATTATACGTAGGTACAGTAAGTCGCTCGTCGGTGGCAACATTTTGACCTTAAGCTGGCCTAGCATAGTACGAAGATTAAATAGAATGCGAGACCAGCTTACACTGGCTATTTAACATTGACAAACGGCTATCTGTACCTGTATTACCAACTTGACATATTGTCCTGAGTATGAATAATGAACAGACTATGGGTCGTGTTTTACAACGATACTAATCTAGTATGTATCTGGATTCTCAACTAGATTGACGTGATAACGCTTAGAACGGCTATGATATCTGACGGATTTTAATCAAGATCCATAATATATTTTTAGACGACCCAATAAGTTTGAGAATTTTAAAAGTACCAGCCTATTACAGTCCCACTGCAGGGCAAAGGCCTCTTCTCATATAGAGAAGGCATGAGCATAAATCACCACGCTTGCTTCAAACGGGTTGGCGATTTCAGACTTATATTAATTATATAAGTCCAAGTTTCCTCACGGTGTTTTTCCTTCACCGATCTCAGTGATTTCCAAGATAAACATGAATTGAAAAACTCGCATTGGTACTTGCCCAGGTTTGAACCCACAACCTCGTGCACAAGAGGCGAGGCCTAAACCACTGGGCCATCATAACATTTAGATTTTGAGAGGTGTATTTTGTAGGAAATATCAGGCCACACCTTGGAAGCTACTAGCGAAACATGATTGGAACCTATAAAACAAAAGTAACTGAACTTGAAATTAAAAATGATGCGAAGAGTCTGTTTAAGTTTATGGCCCAGATATTATGACCAACGTGTATTTAGGGTACTGATGAGACTGGCATACGCATTGCAAATAAATGTCCCTAAAAAAAAAAAAAAAAGCATTTGAAAAAAATTGGCACGAAGGTAAAAATCTATCTAAAAGATATTATAGCTAAAAAAGAGACGAGAGAGTTAACGGCGAATAGATTTATATAGAAGAAGAACTTATTTCGACTCTTCATGTGACCAAAGGGTTGGCCTGTTTTTGGCCAAAGAATCAGCATTCCCATTCAACGTGACAATGCTGCCAGCCTTCTGGGCACTTTTCCCGTTGACAGCGATGCGGATGAATTTTTTAATGCCCTGTGATTATTTATTTTATTTTATTTTTTCATATATTAATAGTTGTATTGTTTTAAAGAAATGATAATCGATAATTTACAATTAGAAGAACTTATGCGGAAGGCGCAGGACCGGTCATAGTGGAAATCCTTGGGGGAGGCCTTTGTCCAGCAGTGGATGTCTTTCGGCTGAAATGATGATGCTGTGATGACAACATATAAATTAGGATAAAGTTTTCGTTAATTCCTAACCAAAACGACCTATCATTCTGGGGTACCCACTCTTTAATCAGCCAATATGTTCGCGATAGATTTGTTACCAACATCCTATTACCTTAGGAACGAGTTTTAGAACTTGACCGTCTAACAAGAAATAATGTAAAGGAAACACCTAATGACGCTGCGGAGATAGCACGTTGTACTGGAGTATTATTTTAATAAGTAACCGACATGCACGCCATGTGGTGTGTAATTAGTTACTAAGCAGTAGCTGGTAACCAATTATGTCATAACATTGAAGTGGGAATGGCTAAGGGATACCTAGTGAAGATTCGTATTCCTTGTGATGATCACATACTGGTGTGATCATCTCAATCGATCTGAATTGATAAATAAATAAATAAAAAATAAATTATGCTGGACAATCCACACAGTATCATCTAGCCCCAAACTAAGCAGAGCTTGTGTTATGGGTACTAGATGACTGATATACTTAATACAATACATTACATAGATAGATATATTTTTTATTATACATAGCAAATACCCAGAACACCCGGAACAAATCTTTGTAGATCGTACAAACATTTGTCCCAGGGCGGGAATCGAACCCGCAACCTCCTGCGTCGCAGGCGGACCTTCGCCCTCCGCGCCACATCGGTCGTCAAAATATTGATTGATATTTAATTGCTTCTTAATGTTAGCTGACCTCTCACTGTATGGAAATCCTATATAATTTTATATGTTGCCGTGTGTACAAAATAACAGGCTGTTATTCAAGAAATCTTTAACGTATCCAAAATTAGTTTACCTATTGTTGTCATGCAGATTGTTTTAATTAATATCATTTACCTCTTCTAATTTTATTTAGGCAATTTTGGCATTTAAGGCTTACTACCCCATTGTAAACTAACTTAAGTTACGTTACGTTTACTAAACATTAATATAAATAACTTTCGTGCAAACATTATCATAATGTTTTTAGCATTAAAGTATTTTTTTTAAACATACTGCTGTTTTCTACATACGATAAAAAATAAGTATACATAAGTATTTAAACCTCAATTGAACCTCTTTTAATAAAGACAGTACCATGAAATATTTGGGCACCAATCTCGACTAACGTGAAACCATAGATAATAAAAGCATTCAGAGATGATCACTGATTTTTTTTTGGTTGCTTTAGGTATAGTTGCCAGTAAACCGAGCTATCCCAAACTGTCATTTTTTTCCAATTGAACATGAACCATATTCTTTTGTAATACAGTTGAAAAACTAACAAAGAAAGTCGAGAGCTTGTGGTAGCTTCATGAGCTGGCTTCTGTATTGAAATTGCTATAGATAAAACAATACAGAATTTAAGTTTTAAAATGTTCAGTAAGTAACGGATAAGACGACTTAATTTACGAGTCACTTTTTTGATGATGTTTAACTGTGTATTTTAGGGATATTAAATACGAAGTGCCTCTCTTTTGACCGTAGCTTGACCGCGTTAGTGAGAGTAAGAAGTAAACATAATCTGAAGTAAAAACAGTAACAGCGTGTGTCTGTTATTTTACTGTTAAGGTTCCTACTCTTACTAGTATGGCCTCCATTTAAGTATGTTATTCACAGTAATAGATATTTTATATTGGAGGGTACAATTGTTATTAGATATCGTTTAATATCTGTTATTTCTATCTGTTACGATAACTACGCGTTACCCCTAATTGCTTTAACAATATGGCTTCTGTTCATCTTCTTGATATTAAGTTTTGGACCACGTTTGGACCTACGAGTATATATATTACGGCTAATCTCTCAATATATTTCCAATGACTAAAACTAGCTTAACACCTATTGTCACCGGCACAATAGATTTGTGACAGTCTTGTAGTTTGAGCTGTTCCCAAACTGCATCATACCAAATCGTTGCTGGACTGTTTTATTCACTGCCGTATTTAATACAAAGATACCCAAACAGACAATCGGAAGCTCATAATAATCGTAATTACAGTAGACCTGCAATTTATAACGAGCAATAAATGTATCAGACCATAGCTTACGGCTACCATCGCCAGTTCATCGCTTTATGGCACCCATAAACCATAAATACCATAATGGCCACTAAAAATTGTAAAACCATATAGGGAGATACTTGACATTGTTGCTAAGCAGTTTATAATACTCTTCAGGTATAGAGTAATGCAATTTAAAAAACATTAATTACCAGTACCGACTGTGAAAAATTCAACAAAAACGATCTTAATTAAAACTCAGTGGAGTTTGCATATATCAATGAACTATGTTTACTAACTAAAACTTAATTAAAAGAGCAATTTAGAAGGCGTCGAAAAACTCATCCGTATCGCAGTATTCGCAGTCACCTGGGAAAGTTCCCAAGAGGCTGGTGACGTGGTGAATGGCAATGGTAAGCCTCTGGCCAAAATAGTGACCAGCCTTTTGATCACGGGAAGCGTCAACCAATTGTTTTATGTTCTTTTTTTTAATAAATTGAGGACGCGGACCCCATGGCCCGAGAATTCTAACCCCGAACAGCTCGAAAGTAGAATGAATTAATGATTAAATACATCATCCTCCTGCCCTTATCCCAATTTATTTGGGGTCGGCGCAGCATGTTTTCTTCTTCCATACTCGCCGTCATCTCAATAGCCACCTCTTTTCTAGCCATATCATCTTTCACACATTCGAACCATCTTTTCTTTGGTCTCACTCTACTCTTGTAATCCTGCACATTCATACTCAAAACTTTCCTCACAACATGGTCCTCATTCCTTCTCATACCAATTATTAAATATAATTAATGTTATATCATTATTGTATTGTATTATCACGAGCATAAAAACCTAACCATAAATAACGCAAAATTCAAAAGCAATTTTCTCGATTGCAACTTTGACAATATGCCTTGTTTCATAATTAATAGATAGTATGGTTTCTAAAATACATTGATATTATATTACAATGCTAAAATACTATAAATTTACACAGCACCTCACATATTCTATTAATACTCTAGGCGAAGACTTAAGTTGCTTAACTGTAAGGTAACTAAGCTCATGTCTGTACCGATACATGTTAACTATAAAATAATTATTTTATAGTTAAAATAATTATTTTATAGTTTACACGATAATAATAGTTTCGTCGTCGCCTGTTTGCAAACGCTCGCATTCACAAAACAGTGAGCGTTTGCAAATAGACGACGCCGTTTGTAGAATGACGAATCTTACAATCTGCCGACGGAGGAAGTCAAGCATAACTGCATAAACATTTTAAGTGTGTAATATTATTTAACGATACCATCAACGTGCTATTAACTTACGCACCAAAGATAGTTGGTACCTACCTATCTAAAAACTTACTTAGCACAACGATGTTTTGAAATTTAATGCATCATATCGCCTAAATATATAAATGCTGTACGGATCTATTTTATATATTAATTTTAACGCACATTCTTATAAGCATCTTAAAAGTCAGTTCAGTTTTTTTATCGATATGATACAAAGAGCAGAGACTCTTTGATCAGAAACAATTGAATACGTAAGTATCTAGTGGGCTCCGGGCGGTAAAAAAAAATAAAAGAAAAAAAACAAACTATTTATCGATAGGCTCTATGTGACGATAAATACTCGATCTAATACTTCAAGTGAAGATTCAGTGGATTTTGCGTTGTCAATATTAGCTCAGTCATTCGATATCTCCGCTCGATAGATTCATAATAAATCAGTATATTTACTTTAAACAACATGAGTGCCACTTAATATTCTAATACTATTTCCGACTAGTCAGTAAAGGGTTTCGCCTTAAAGCCTATCTTAGAAAAATAAACGACTCAATATCAAGCTGTATAAAAAACCGTATTTTCAGGTGCCATTTTACTTTCTTCGTAACACTCAGCATTCCTTCGAGCACTTTTTTCAGTAAACAGAGCGTTGCGAATCGTTTAAGGCGCTCGTACATCCTCCATTAAGTACAGTGCTGACCATTACGCCACAAAGGTAGTGCGGGATGTAAGTCTGCAACCAACCGCAAATGGCCGGCATTATCCCCGCACGGGCTGCGCACGCGATCAATGTCATACACATCTGTCATGGCGACGATGTCTAACAATCAGCCGCGACCCAGCCAATAGAATGTACAAGAAAATGTTATGAAGAAATGTTTACATCAGCATGTTTTATTTTATTTATTGCCATTGGTAATCGAGAATAAAACAACTTAAAGAGACATTACAAAACTTGAGAGAATTTTAAATTAATTTTATTGCAGCTATGAAATTCACATCTATCAGCATTTCTCTGTAACACTAGACAATTATATCGTAATCGCAAGTTACAATAAAGCAGAAATTCCAATAAAAAATTGCTCGTTTTTGCAGCTAATGCGCGTTTGATGCGGACCGCGGATCGCGCGCGGATGACGCACGCGCCGTGTGCCCGACGACTCTGCGGTATGCGGTTTTTCACATCACCTATCTGCCGCAGACAATAATTGAGTAACATGCAACCCTGCCACAGTATACGAGGCGGGAAAGGAAATGGCTGCTAGAGATACATCGTCCGCATATGTAGGACTGTTATTATATGTTTGTCTCACATTTCCTTAGTAATCAGCAGCTTGTCGATGAAGGGGCAGTTTTCTGGTTAATTTTAGGTCTCTCCTAGCATAAAACTTCTAATACTAGCGAGGCAAAACTGGATCATGTCATTCTTAAAGTAAACACTTAATCTAGTTTCTCGAAAACAGTTTTAACTTTAAACTATAACTATTCATAGTCACTGTGAAGATGAATGCGCCAAAATGGAAATCAATGACTTCGTAAAAACTTACTGAAAATCACTTTGCGCTTTACAAATGGCGATTCCGCTACTCATGAATCTTAAGCTCTCATGCACTCCACCTGTATAATCAAAACGAATTTGTAACGTGACAAATAAAACGTAATGTTACTGCGTTAAAAGACTGTCACCACCTGTCATTTTGTCAGATTACACGACACAAGTCACAATCGCCTAAAACTTTTTATCAGCCGACAATGAGTCAGCATTTCAGTAAGTCTCAAGATTGTAACGGCCTGTCTGGGGTAGGTCAATAGTAATGGAGGTCAGATGTCATTTCATAAGGTACCCACTGCGACCAACTTTCCTGCTATAATTGTTCTCTAATAATGAAATCACAGTAATGGATCTTTGATAGCCGTTTGATTAACGAGAATGATAAATCGAAGTATTGCCAGTACTTGTGAAGTTTAACAATATTTAGTAAGGTTTTCGCTGTTAAGATCAAAGAATCGACTGTGGACTTGGGCTAAATTATAACAGTCCATCCATCAGTCAGACCATCTATTACATATCGCGTCCCCTCAGTGCGTCGGAAAATACGTTCGTCCGTTGATTGGCTGTTACTAGTAGATCTTTGATAGTCGTTCCGGGTGAGAAGTCACTCTGAAAATCTGATAATCAGATTTTCAAAGACGTAACATAAAACACAGTCTCTGGGCAGTGGAAGTCAGATAGTCGCTTCATGTAAATTACTGGTATTCAGCTGCATCCAGTAAGACTGGAAGCCGACCCCTACATAGTTGTGAAAAGCCTGGGCATATGATGATTAAAGATTCATATTATGCAGATTTCCTCGTAGTTCTTTGATTAATGACACTTTCTCATACGTATAAGGTGCGCTCGCGACATTGTTAGATGCTCTTCCTGTGAACACGTTACCCTGAATGACAAACGAACAATCATTCATGGATTCTACGGTTTTTCTAGGCGCAGAATATACATTTTTTATACGGTATCTTGGTAACAATTTCTTAAATGTAATTAAACTTTTGTTCGTCGAAGCCGTTGTGTTCGTGGTTGAAAACAATATACTTAGGTTCATACACGCTTTCTGTAATGTATGATAATTCAAAACAGTCATGCTTTAACTTATAAATAGGTACTACTAGTACCTAATAAGTTTCCCATCTTGTGATGAACATTGTTAAATCTTTAATCAAAGTTTCTTAATAGATTCAATGAATTTACTGCTACTACTGTTTTTTTTTTAATAAAAAACTTAGCCCCACCCTAGGAATGTGTCGTGGGTGCGTTTATAAACATTCAAACACACATTCACAAACAGCCAGACCCGGAACAACTACCTGTAGGCCATACAAATATTTGTTCCGTGCGGGAATCGAACCCACGACACGCTTTGCAGCAGTCAATCGCTTAGCCACTGCGCCAACCGTGCCGTTTTCATTTTGTTGTTATGTTACTAGCCAGAATTTTTGCCACTCCAGGCATAGGCCTCTATTTACACTTCTCTCTGAGTAGGGTTTTTTAGGACCAGACTTTATCGGAGGCTCATCAAGCCATCCAATTTAATTTTACAAACAATTTATTGTAATTTTCTAGCCATTGTTGTAATAAAGCCGATCGATTGTCAACCAGCCATAGCGGCGTGCTGTGATTACTCTAAGAGACGGTCCTAGCGCCTTGTCAAGCGCAATTACGGTCCGATCAAGTGCGCAGTGACAGACGAGGGAATTGCAGCAAATTGCAAATAAAAGCGCCGTTTGCGCACACACGAATGCCTGGACACCATATGCCGTCTACATTACCTATGATTGTGGCATTTGTGCCAATATGAAACTATTGCAGCTTTCACCATCGCGCTAACGTACGACGAAGGTGACGTCTAAAGACTTCTGTAATGGAAACGAGAATACTTTCTCACTCGTACGTGTTTGCATTGCTCGCCTTTTTACGGTCTGTCTCAAGAGTGCATGAGAATGTATTTATATCGTGTTTTATAGCACTGCTTCATATGAGTTCACACGTGGCCCGAACAATACGCGTCTAGTCGACTGGAGATTAAGGAATATAAGACGAAATTGCGAAGTTTGCAATAAAAATACTAACTTGTATTATACACCGCCATATGAAGAATCATAGTCGGTGTTTATTGCCCGTTCTATTTTTTCCACTTTGCTGTTATTGATAAAAGAAATAAAACATCTTTGTGCTGGCTTGATATTGTTGCTACTTGTAAGTAAAAACCTACCATAGTACTACTCGTATTTATTAGTAAAAACGTTGATTCCATTTTGTCTTTATTCGTGGCCTAAGACGATTTTTTACACATACTCTTACTCATCAAAATATTACAACCGAACGGATTCCAATAAGCATTGTAACTGTTTTTTTTTCTTTTGTTAAATCGACATTATGGTTTCCTACGTCGTGAATAAAGCAACCGCCTCAAAGCTGTTTCGTCTAAGTCAGTGCAACGAAAAAACATGCTCCTGACAAATCGTTACCGATAAACCTAAATGAGGTTTTAAATCTTCTTCAAAAAAAAGAAATTCGCAATGACTAATAGTTAATTTCGTAGTATCCCATAACCATTCGTAGTTTTCAAGGTACCAAACCGTCATTCTCCTTACAGGGCCGTCAGTGAAGACAATCATAGTCTTTTATAATTTCTTACGCTATCATCCGAACATGTTTCTGCATTGTTACTCTATCGCTTTCTTAACAAGGTTTGACAATATTGTTCACAGCACAATAGCGGGGCGATGGCGACCCACGATACCGACAAAGACTAGCGCTGATTGTGATGGTGAAACCACTGAGGTCAAGGTCAAAACCTTTCAAGCTTTACGATATTTTTATTTAGCACAGTTTTTGCACGATCAACGCGATAAACATGAAATTTTATAGTCACACTTTGCGGAGAACGCTAAAGTAGACAATGTCCAGGTTTCTATCTTTTGTCAATTTGTCTGTTGTTAATTCCCCGGATAAGTCTTCACTTGCCATATACGGTCTTTATAAATTATTTACTATTTTATATTACTGTGGTCATCCACGAGAAGAGCATGCCGATACATAAATACGAAGCACTTTTATTATACAATTCGATTCCGAAATGAAAGTGTATAATATCATAGACGTTGACATACACAGTAACTTTGAATAGAATTTACTCCCGACAGCTTTCCTCCAAACAAGCCTATTATGCTGCTTGCATCCTTACAAGGAAACCGCATGTGGAAACTGTGCCTACGAATGAAGAACTTGTATCGCAATACGTCAACGTACATATTAGCATTTGTAACCGGGCAAATGAAAGTTTTCCATAACAAGATTTATTCAAGAATCTCGATGGGGGTTATATTTGTATGTGCATGATTTTGTGATTCTGGAAATGCGTAAACAATGTAAATTGTTAACTTTCATATTCTGGTTTAATGTCAAGTACGTATTAGGTAAGTTCAGAGAGTTCATGCGCATGATGCTAATGCGCTTGTCTCAACAAGCACGCATTGTAAATGCTGACACCGTATGGACAGATTGACCGCAAAACGTGAAAATACCAAGAAGATCCTGATGATGAAGATTTACTTAACATACGAATTCGAGAAACCCACCAACATAACCTTTTTCTCTTAAGATAACATGAAGAATATTAACCAGTGTTAAAGTTAACCGAGAAACGACTTTTGCAGAAAATTCTAGGGCTTATAGAAATACTGACAGAAAAAGTCAAGAATTCTTAAATGACAAATCGCTCTAAGTTTATAATTATTGAATGTATTCATTTTATTTTATTTTTAAATGTTATGACTTTTTACCAATTTTTTAATTAATTGTTTAATGTTGTTAATTCGTCCCTATTTATTGTTTTTATTAATAGTTTGATTTGTTTGAACTCTATTTTTTTGTTTTTGTCTTTCGATCTAATTTGTACACCAGCCATGGTCAAATGGTTGTTATCTACACATGTTTTTACAAATTATTAATCTTTATCTTTATCTTAATATCCTTCTATAAACCAAAGAGTAGTCGCGGTAAGCGATGGTTAACCACCACACGGATACGATTACGCCTCTAGCTTCTATCATACCTAACACTGCATTTTTTGCTACTCTATAATAGCGGTGATAGTCATAACAGACGATATTTCCGCACGTCAGCTGTCTCATTAATATATCTGCAAATGAACGCTCTTTCTTTTATGTTTTTCAAAACAATAGATTTATCTTTGTAGACTCTGGTCTTTACGTCTACGTTATTGAACTCATTAAAATTTTGTACCACCATAACAAGTTTTATCTAACTTCAAACTTTTTATGTCCAGCAAGACAAGCTGGACATAAAAAGTTTGAAGTTAGATAGATCTTGGGATTAAAGACTGATTTATGGAGCAAATTTCTTGCACTAAAATTGCACGATTAAAAGAAAAATGCTATCAAACGCTGATGAGATTAGCTTTATAAAATCAATCATGACCATATTGGACTGAACATAAAAACTTACAAGATGGGGATCTAATTTGTGGCACGAGGCCTGAATCCCAAGATCCAGAAATTCTTATACCCCATTACCGTTCCTTAAAACGCAACTGAAACAATTTTCCAATACGTGCAGTTTCTATCTACTTTAAAATACGGTTCTAGAGAAGAAACTCTCCTTGAGTCCGTCGAAGACTGTAAAAAATTGACGTCGAAATTGTCTGTACCTGAAGCTAAAATCGGGTAACAGTCTGTCTAGTGAGGCGACAAAACGTTTTTACCGGTCGGAACACAGTAAGCGCTTCGGTCTTCGACTAACACAATAATGAATGCGCTATTGTCTCTGCCATTCAATCTGCGCATGCTTGTTTACCGTTGCGGCTTTAAATTAATATATTTCGGTATATATTTTGTGGGATTGACAGGACCTTAATTGGCGATTGTTTCCAATTGAAATGCCTGGAGACAAGTGTATCTATAATGAATTCATTTAATCTGATGCTAAGGAGTACTGACAGTAAAGTAAATAGCTGGAAGATAGACTACAGCAACAGCTTGAGATGTTGATTGACCAATTAATCAAAGCAAACAGTAAAACAAATGTGTTAATTAACCGTATAATACTAACTTATCTAAGTAGTTTGTATATCGGCGCATCATTAATTACATCGGTATCTAAGAGATGTGTGATAAATGCGACCAATGAACATAAACAAGATGATGTGTCTCGAAGCCCACGGCTAGGTAGTTCATCAATCAGGCGTAATGGGCAAGATACTGTAATGACGTTACCTGCCTACCTCCCGTTTGCATAGGATCGAGGCGAGGATTGTAATGAGGTAAATAATAACATTGTTGCCATCTTTTTGCGGATGTTGTGGTGATTATAAGACCCGATTATCTATTAATTTAATAATAAATTTATTGTTTATACAACCTTGTTTTTTGTTTACTAGGAACCTCCTATGAAGTTATTGTGCTCATTATTAAGATCAACTGTTTAGTGAAGCCAACTCTAAATCGCTACAAAAAAATCATCAGCGATCAGTCGATCTAAGCAACAGGAAATGTACAAACTGAACCCCTGTTTTTTTTAGGAATTTTGGGTTAGGCTCTTTGTAAAAGATATTCATAATGTTGAGTACAATGACCCTTGAGAGGTTTAGAGCAAAACAACTAATCATGTAAAATAACAAATACAGACGAGATCACCATTAAATCTGTGGCTGGGAAAGATTCTGAAAACTTCTGTCAGCTTTGGTAAAATCTTTAGTGCCCAGAAGCACCCAACACAAAAACCTATTACTCTTTTTACTACTCATAAACCACAAGCAAAAATAATAAATCAACAACAGAATAACTTTATTAATACCTCAGCAAATTACACCTGTACGGCTGTACCTACAACTGTCACAATCAATGTGGGAAATTTGATGGCGTCTCAATGGCGGCTGATTGACGTTCCGAGCTGTCAGTGTCATAATGTACCACGGTGAGCTATCGATTCTTTTTTTAATTGTGTATCTGTTGGAATTTTTAATTGCTTAACGTGCTTTTTTTAGAGAGGTGCTGTTGATTGATTTTATTTTTTAATAAACCTTGTAAACGTTTTTATTGATTAGTATTTATTTTTTCAATTTCATTAACTGGTAGTAAGCCGGTGATTGACACTTTAATAATTTTTAGTTCTGCGTATGTGTAGTGCACGGGAAAAATTGAAAATAACTTTTTTAGGGTTCCGTCCTTAAAAGGAAAACGCAACCGTTACATAATCACATTTTGGATGTCTGCGACAAAGGGGTTTTGCAAATTTTGTAACGCATAAAAATTGTTAAGTGTTTAGTCCCGGAAAATCAATGTTATTCAATAAGTTACATTGATTTGAGCGTTATTAATATAATAGGAAATATCAATAAATAGCAACGTACTTCTAAACGTATTTTGTTGTGATCGACCGAAGTATTTTCGTTTTAAGCCATTTGCTGACTAAAATTCATGATTGCCGAAGCTTCTGCAGAGCCGAAAATGGAAGTTCGAGAATTGTCGTGACTTTTTTGACCTGCTTCATTAAGCTCGGTATTGTATTCAGAAAAAAAACAAACAAGATTTCAGTGTACCTACAGCGGAAATATGAATATTTTTCTAAGTGTACATAATTTTAATTTTCAGCCAAAAATAAGCTTTAGTCGGACAATAATAATTTCTTACTAGGATAGACATAAATTACTCAAGCCGGTGTCCCGGTAATAAAGCGAATGCAAATTATCTCACTCGATACAATCTTAAGACAGGTAGGTCGGTGATTTAGATATAGTCATTAGTGGGTTTAATTGAGATTCAGTGGCAACACGCCGCCGCTGGAGGCGTGTACCAACTGATACGTCCGAACTAATTTTATTAGTAGAAATACGTAGGTACTTGGTAAATCTATTTAGTTTTTGTAGAATTAAGATAAGCAGCGTAATTAACTGAGTTGTTGTGATTTGTTTCTTGAAGAGTAAGAAAGCGCTGCGATGGAAACGCTTGAGAGGTTGTGTGTAGCTTATGGATAATATAGTGATATTTGACATTCATCACGCCTCGTAATCCCCGGAAAGTTAGGCACAGTTGCAACAATAGTATATTCACATTTCGACTGATATGTTTAAATCCCCTGTGATTAGGGGCGAGCCTATTGCCATCGATCGGGCACAAATCCAGCGTCCGGGCTGCTACCAAGAAACCGATCCAGGAATCGAAACCAGGACCTTATGCTCAGAAGTAGCTCTTGCGACTACTAGACCATCGGGATAGGCTATTATTTTGTCCAAGTATTTTGATATTAGGTCTTTACCTATGAAATTGCCGTTCTGCAGTACTGGCCATTTCAAATCAAAATATTTTTTGTTTGGCTAAGAGTTCTAATTTCAAATTAATTTTATTTTAAAAACATGGATTTTTTTTTCCAAAAGTAGTCATTTGTTTATTGATTAGTGTTACATTTTCATCGCATTTAAATCTTTTTCGTCATCATGGATACGTTAAAAATTCGAGTAATTATGGAATATGAGTACCGTCGTGGCAGCAACGCGGCACAAGCGGCACGCAACATCAACGACGTTTACGGAGCTAACACTACAAACCAACGCACTACCTGTTATTGGTTTGCTCGCTTCCGTTCTGGAAATTTCGACCTGAAAAATGAACCTCGCGGTCGTCCGAAGACTTTGGTCGACAATGACGAATTAAAGGCGATTGTGGAAGCTGATGATACACAATCTACGGCCGAATTAGCAGCAGCTTTCGACGTTAGCGTCAAAACAATATTGGTCCATTTGCGTCAAATTGGCAAGGTAAAAAAGCTTGACAAATGGGTGCCCCACGAACTCAATGATCGCCAGCGCGAAGTACGCGTCGAGACGTGCCTTGCACTGCTCAACAGACACACAAATGAAGGAATTTTGAACCGCATTGTTACCTGCGATGAAAAATGGATTCTGTTTGATAACCGCAAGCGCTCAGCAAGTTGGTTGGATCCTGGTTCAGCACCTAAACAATGCCCTAAACGAAAACTTACACCAAGAAAAGTGATGGTCACTGTTTGGTGGTCTAGCGCCGGTGTGATTCAACACAGCTTCTTACCAAACGGGGTGAGCATTACTGCAGATGTGTACTGTGAAGAATTGAACACAATGATGGAGAAGCTGGCACATCTCCAACCAGCATTGGTCAATCGCTCGTCTCCGCTGCTCCTGCACGACAACGCGCGACCTCATACTGCACAGCAGACGGTCTCCAAGTTGCAAGAACTGGGGTTGGAAGCTCTCCGTCATCCGCCCTACTCACCAGACCTTGCGCCTACAGACTACTACTTTTTCCAGAATTTGGATAACTTCTTGGCGGGAAAAAAATTCAATACCCGAGAGGCAGTACAAAATGCCTTTGAAGAATTTGTTGCCTCCCGTCCAGCTGATTTCTTTAAGAAGGGCATCAATAAACTGCCACTGCGTTGGCAAAGATGCATTGATTGCATGGGTGATTACTTCGATTAAGACAAATAAAAAATACATGAAAAAAATTCATTTAAATTTTTTCATACAAAACGGCAATTTCATAGGTAAAGACCTATTATTTAAGGACTAATAAACCTATTTGAAGAGTGAGATTTTCATCTTACTGAAACCAAAAAAGCTACTGAACTCGTGGTATCTAAGGTTATGCATCAATGTCTATTCCACCCTGTATTTGAAACATAATTATTTCGACGACACGGTTGGCGCAGTGGTTGAGCCATCGGCTGCTGCGCCGCGTGTTGTGGGTTCGATCCCCGCACTGAACAAATATTTGTATGATCTACAGGTAGTTGTTCCGGGTCTGGCTGTTTGTGTATGTGAGTTTAAATGTTTGTAAACGCACCCACGATACAGGAGAAATTCCTAGTGTGGGGCAACGTTTTAAAATAAAATATATATATCTGAAAGAAAGAAAGAATTATTTATTCAGCACTGGCTCAGGGCACACAACGACACAATACTAAACATAGAAAACATGAAAATAATAATATTATATGAAACAGAATAAGTAATAAGAAAGAAAAAATAAGTATGTGCCTTACGGCTGCGCTAAAAGGGTCCAGTTCAGCAAAAATGCCAGACAACTAGTGCCTGACGCTGGTTTTCAACTGGACCTGTATCTCTTTCATCTAAAAAGCATTGACTAAAATGAAAAGATGTTTAAAATTAATTTTATTAGTGCTAAAAGCATTTAGTAACTAGTTGTACTGGCGGGCCTAAGAACATGATCGATTGCTACTTAATTAATTGTCTGTTGTTTCATGACAAGGTCCTGTACTTATTGTTAAAGTGGTGTCGTTTTCACTAATACTAAGCGACACCTTAATTTTAATGCACCGTTAGATTTTTTAACTTTTGACGCTGAACCCAGCGTTGATAATTCAAGAACGCGTTTTATCTAGGCATTAATTTAGGTCCCGTGTGGTTGTATTCTTCATCCTATACAGTTTCCTCGATTTATTATCAAGTCCCGTTATGCTGAAAGGATAATAAATTAATATTTAATCGTTCACTCTTGGTCATAAAATGCTTGGGTTGTTACAAGATAACAACTTTGTATACCTTGCCTCATTAGTAGGTACAATCCCTGTCGAATAGATACATAGCTCTTCTATGTTAAAACACCTATTGCCACAAAAACAAATATCAACTTAAAGTATAGTAAATTAAATTAATTTCATAGTGACTGGTAAGTACTATTCAAAAGGGCATATAAGTTGTTGAAGTTATAACTCAAACTGAACTCTATGTGTAGATGTTAAAGTTCAAACTCAATTCCAGAAATTATCTTGGTTAGTTTTATCAAATGAGGGCCATGCAGATTAGTTTCAGATATGGTGTTTTTAAGGAAAGAACCATACAAATTTGATGGGTCCGTGGACAAATTCATGCACCAACTGGACCATTGGTCAGTACACGTATTTGTCAATAAGAAATCGTGTAGCTCATCTATGAACTATATGAGGTGACAACGAAGAGTGATTCAATGAGAATCGGCAGACTCAACTCCCAACATCCAACCGCTTTATTCGTTTCGAATGCGAATTGGAACCGTTACAATCTTGCATAGGCATATTTAAAAAGCCCACTCACGGCTCTATCAAATATTTATATCGGTATCATTGGCTATCAATAACTTCAGTTTGATTTTTCATCTGTATGCAACAGCACGGTCGGCGTGATCATCTGAACTAGATGAAGTAGCATTAAATATGGCTTGAATGAACAAGCAGCAACATATTCTGGTGAGCAACTTTATGATGCTTTTTGCAAAGGGCAGAGGTGTTAAGGCCCATATAATGGGATAAGATATTGCCATCCTCAGCAGTCGCGCTGGTTAACACTACAGAGAAATCAAATGTCATGTAAACTCATGTCATTACCTTCCTCCTTCCTGCCCTTATCCCAATTGAATTCTCGCCTACATCCCTATTAGCCTTTAGTCGTCATCGAACTACCAACACATCGTTTCTCCTTGTCTATCAAGTATATCCAAAGGTTTCGCTTGCGGCGCTTGTAGAGATCGCTTTTAGCGATCAAGCCCCTTTGTGACAACCTATGTAGCTCTTAAAGTCATTATTTGTTAGTTTCATGGTGTGCAATAAAGAGTATTCTATTCTTAGTGGTCACTCTTTTGTTTTATCTATAAGCTTATTCTACTTTTAACTTGAATTTCGAACTCGTCAAATGTCAACTTTAGAACAACTTGCTATAACATACAAACAGGTGAACAAGTCAAGCATGTTCCAATTAAGTGCTGACCGGAGGCCATAAGTCGAGGCACGTCGACGCCTCGCCAACGCCTTACGCCTCGTTTGTGTGTGCCTCGTTTGTTGAGCTACCGAATGTCGGCCTACTTTGTTTATGTGACGGCCCGTCGTGTCACTCTCCGCCATTTTGATACGTTTGACGCGATTACTGTGAGTAAAGAAGACGTCGTTTCATATTTATAAGGTGCTCCAACATTGGGTATTGTATCATTGGATTTAGACATTAACACCTTTTTTGGATATACTTGTTGTGTCGTAGTCAGGGACCGTACGTACAACCCTGCTTGGAAGTCAATCAAATGGTAACTCATTTATTGAGTTGCCCTTATTGAACAGTATTGTATTGTATTTTAACCTAATGAAATGGTGACCCAATTCTAATGGTGACTAAGAATGGGTTAGCATTATCACTATGCCGCTTGAATGTCTAACCTATTTAACCCAAAACTTTTTCAAAGGATATCAACACTATATCAAACTCCTATTAAATGATAGGGTTGTGGTTGTGCGTTTTCTCCCACTCATAGGGGTCAAATTATAGAATTTTCATCTCGAGAAAAGGACGGTGACGAATAAAAACTAAGCTGGATATGCCAAATTAGTTTATGCCTTGAACTTTACCGTGTTTTGGTGGATGCATTCTAGAAACGCTTCAAGGAATCCTTTGTTCAACTGATATGGACGGCTCTTATAAATAATATGTCTATCTCCCTTTTGTCTTTTAAAACAGAAAAAGATAGCACAAAATAAGTTTAGCTTGTGTAAAACAGAATTTTAATTTTAACTTAGTGAATCGATCATGACATTATTGGCAGCCCAGTAATCGGATGAATTAAAACGTACGCCAGCGATCAATCCGTCGATATCTTAATAACTCGTCAATGCTGTCAATGTTGCTGTTATTCAGTAAATCAAGTTAAAATTCAAAATATACTAGTAACATTAACTTTTGGCAGAGTTTAGTGTGACGTGTAACAAAAACGTATGGGATAATAATTAACGTTGAAAGGAAAATACAGCTGCAGCCGTATTGCTTTTTGAAGTGCCAATGTTTAATTCTGTAAAACTCGTTAGTTTAGTTTAAAATTCACACTGAAAATTGTGGTAAAAATGTTACAATCCAATCGCAAATTCCAATAAATCAAAATGACGCGCTCAGGTATACTTAGACGCAATACAATATGGTAACAGAGAAGTTCACTTGAAAAGTTTCATAACAGTAGTTAAAAGGCGATAGGCACTGATAGAAAAATAACAAAATAATTGATTCAACAGCAGAGGAAACATTACTCTAACAACGACATTATTCTAACAACGAAAAAATAAACACTATTTTTAAAAATTTCGTCTCCTCACCACTTTTTGTGGGATTTTTTTTCAAACATTTATTTCTCATCCGTAAATCGAACAAACGGTTTTTATGGGAGAAACTAATACCGGTCGCTTGGATATCTCTCAATGTAGATATCGCAAATCAGAGACTTTTATTAAATAATAATATACTGTTTAACTGTCCTATTTATTTAAATTAACCCTTTACTTGTTTTGGACTATGCATCATCTGCATTTAGAGGTTACTGTGCAAGTGCAACAATAGAGAATAACAAGAATTTATGTCTACAAGTACATAAATAATGTTATTCTCTTCTTCATTTGTTTGTTGTCAATGCCCACCGTTTAACATTCCATCTCTAATAGATGCAAACGATGCATTCTACACTTTAATGATTGTGTAAATAAATTTACCAAATCATTTCTAATAGGAGGCGTTACACTATGCTTGGCTTACGTGTTAACCTTTAATTTACTCTCGGTCAAAGTAAACCGCAGATTAAGTGCTGGTTAGTGTCTCATTAAAGACAGTTTAAAGTCAATTTGTAACGCGTTTACATAATTTGGAAGGTGTGACGAAATTTTGTTTTGTGATCGAAGTATTAAAATGTAATATGTCAGATAAAATGGACAAGTCAATACGAGGTTTTTGATTTATCGGCTTAAAGTATTAACAAAAGGTCCCCGAAATGGTTAGTAATCGATTTATCAGTATTGAGCTGTGTACATCGACCGCAATTACTTTAACTAAAGATATTCATTAGAAAAGAGGCTTCTAGTAAGGTGGTAATAATAATAATAAATAATGCTGGACAATCCACACAGCATCATCTAACCCCAAGCTAAGCACAGCGTGTGTTATGGGTACTAGATAACTGATACACTTAATACAATACATTACATAGTTATATATTTTTTATTATACATAGAAAATACCCAGAACACCCGGAACAAACCTTTGTAGATCGTACAAACATTTGTACCAAGGCGGGAATCGAACACGCAACCTCCTGCGTCGCAGACCTTCGCCCGCCGCGACACATAGGTCGTCGTGGTAATGGATACACTGTCAAATAACCTAGGATACCCTGTTTTCAGTTGTACTGTAACTGTATTTTTCATTTCAACTCGTCCATTTCAACGCAAAACGGCTTTTGGATACGTAAGCATTTTATTTAATAACAAATTATTCGTCAATGCCCGTCGATAGTAAATTATAGCCTATAGGCTATAGCATATTTATAGTAGATGCTGACCAATTCAAATTCAAGAGGCAAAGTTTCCTAAGTCCCCATTGCACTAAACTGATACATCATAAAATGAGCATTTGATTCATTATTTGAATCTTTTCAGGTTTTAAAATGCAGAAGAAATTTAAATCAATTATATGTAAGATTGATATCTTTTCTCCGGTTAGCTTTACAGTTTATTTATGTGGAACCATCACATAAATAAATGAGATTATTTGATGGTTTATGACTCGGTTGCATTGGGTAAGTTTTGTGCGGTAGCGCTTCGAATATATTATTGAAAGGCGATAAATTCCCTATTCAACGCATTCATACACGTCACTGGGAACACTTTGGCCTAGGAATAGAATACAATGCCAGCTTGTACTAGTTTTGTTACAGTTGAAAGGCGGCTTACAGTATCAATAGACTTACCACGTATTAAATAGTCTCTGGTGAAAGGAGGTTTTTCAGCTCTACCAACTTCTTTGGCGCTTAAGGCTATTATTGTATCTACTCTGTATTCTACAATTTCCGTATTATTTTATTGTACATAATTTTGTTTTGTTACATAAAGGCTCCGGCTCCGCCCGCAGCGAGGTGGTAAGACCCAAGCTAACGGTGGCTAGGGATCCAGAGTGAGGAATCTCATCACAATTACAATATTATTATCAAGCGGAAAGCCAACTATCTCAGTGTTTGTACAGTTCCCAGTTTGTGCCCTTGGGGTTAGGTAAATGAATCCATGGCTAGTATTATAGCTGTACCGTGTGCCATTATCTTAAGCGCACACGCAGTGGCAAGTCATTAGTCGGCTGCCTCTGTCCTGATCCTTCATTACACGTCAAGCCGTTAGCCGATGCATTGGATTATCTTAAGTTGATCTTTGAATAATGTAGTGTTATGTAGTGTTACAAGCAGATCCTCTGATAGATGGTACCTTTTCTTTTTTTTTGTTAACGGGTGGAAACCTTCTTAAGGCGCCTGGACTTTTGGGGAAAAGACCAGGGAGTGTGGGATTCTTACCTCACTAAAACTACCCCGGTGATCACCATCAGTACTTAGAAGGGGCCTCGTTACCTCTTAAAAGACCACACCTGGACCCCCTCTGTGCAACGCCTGTTAGGGCACATTCCTGAGGAGACTGATAGATGGTACCTAGGAACATATTGCGTTTTTATTGAAGCTTGAATTTTTCACTCGTCTAAGGGATGGCATACTTTAGTAATTCATAGTAATCCCCCCCCCCCCCCCTCTTCGAGAGGAAAAAGGTTTTGACCTATGAAAAAGGGTTTTGACCGATGAAAAAGGGTTTTGATACCTTTATTGTTTTTTAGGTATCGAATGTTATGGAACTCTGAAAACCGTTTTATGCCTAACAAAGTCAGTTTTTAATAGTTTGATGGCGTTATTTTTTTGGCTATAAAACTGAGAAGAGATGCAGAAACAAACACACAGGTCAAGGTTGTTCAAATCGAGAACTTCTAAAATATTTTCAAATCCGGATTGAAGCACAGATTATTCTTAAGTTATTTCTTTATAATTCCTGTTCAAGGTACGCATTTATATAAAGATACCTATTTTAATGCGAAACGTAAATTGATATAATATTAATCTTCTTTTGTAATAGATATATAATTCCTTGATTACATCATGGTAAAATAAAAACCAATCGGCTCAAAATTTATGGAAGTTGAACTCTTTCTTTCAACATATTTGCATGCCTTAAGTCCATCCATACAGAAACTGCTAACAGAATTCAATTCACATCAACCGTCTTTCTAATTTCACATTGATATCTGAACGGGGATAAGCATTTATCTGTATAAGAGCGGACATCTGCGCTCGCGCAGGCCGATGTCGCGTCACGTCGGGATTCGGTGCGTGTGTAATCTAGACACAGTCGATTATGCTCGTCGGGGATCGAAGTGGCACACTCACGCGCATCCACCCGTTACGTGAAGACGATAGACACACGAATAAGTGCAGAAGGTTCACTGAAATACTGGACTACTTCAGAAGCTAGATGATATAAGAGAGAGATGATGAGATAAGAGGGAGATTCGCAGATTGCAGAACGTTGATCTTCCAAAAATAACCGCGTAAGAGGGCTATGCTTAGTTTGACGTCATTTGAAGGGTGTCGTTTTCTCCCGTGTTTTGTTTATTTTATCTGGGAGGAAGAGATATCATCAAGTATCTCAAGCCGCCACCCAAAACGGCTGCTTCTGATTCGCCATCTCAACGTTACAGATTGTAAACACGACTATTGATTGGTTACATAAAAGATCGATCCCTAAATTTGGATCGAGATACGTTATTGAAATTGACAGTTGTAAAACAGAATCAGGGGTTTGTGAGAGATGTGTCATAACTAGAGCGCTAGATGTGATCGTTGCCAAGTAATGTGCTGGGTCACTAAAATATGTTTTAGTACTTATGCTTAGCTACTTTTTTGTAGTGAAACTTCTACAACTTCCCTATCCATTTCCCAGCAAGAATATGAACAGTATGAACACTACTAATAACGACACGTAACTAAATTCAAGAGCGCAGCGAATCGTTTCATTTTATACGCACACTATTCGGATTACAAATTAATAGAATAAAACGTTGGAATGAAACGTCTGTCGAACGGGTTACGCCACGTGCTGTCTTTATCGAATTCAAAGTTATTTAAGATTCACAACTGTTATTGTACATAATCGGCCAGTAATATTTTCGATTGGGTGATTGTGGCCTTTCAAGTTTTTTTTTGCGAAAAGCTTTACTTGCTTTATTCAATGAATGCGATTTATTCATTTTAGAGATTGACAATTTTCAATTATTTTTTAAATGGATGATTATGAAAATAGGCTCTCCAGTAAACTTATAGGTTATAATTGTAACGGAGTGACCGTACAATTTTTTTTTTTTTAAAACGTTGCCCCACACTAGGAATTTCTCCTGTGTCGTGGGTGCGTTTACATACATTCAAAGTCACATACACAAACAGCCAGACCCGGAACAACTACCTGTCGGCCAAACAAATATTTGTTCCGTGCGGGAATCGAACCCACGACACGCAGCGCAGCAGTCAATCGCTCAGCCACTGCGCCAACCGTGCCGTCAAATTATACAATTATAACCTACAAGTTTGTTTAAAATTAACAAAGAAGCAGGTGAAACTTTCTCGAAGTTATGGGTTCAAACCTGGGCAAGTACCAATGTGGCTTTTCAAATCATATGTACTTTCTAAGTTTATCTTGGACATCACTGACACCGTTGAAGGAAAACATCGTGAGGAAACCTGGAGTTATAATTCATATAAGTCTGAAATCACCAACCCGTCTTGAGCAAGCGTGGTGATTAATGTTCGAGCCTTCTCTGTATGAGAAGATGCCTTTGCTCTGCAGTGGGAGTAACAGGCTGGTAGGTAGGTGCAACTTGGTATTTTCTTTAGAACTCATTTCCAAAAGACATCAAAGTTATCTACCGTAATATTTCTTGTAAAACTGCTTACTGCCTTGTCATTCCTACAAAGAAACCATAAATCGTCAAACGTTGCCATGATGTGAGGTTTCAGTGTCTAGACTCTAGCCGGTTACTTTTATGTGATAGATATAAATCAGCACTTAGCTACAACTGGTCAGTTGTCTTATTGTCAAGGAAACTATTTGCTACTGAACTGCTGTGCCGTAAAGATTAAGAGGACCGCAAGAAAATAGTGGACAGAACAACGATTGTGGGAGAGCAGAGTAAGTGCTGTCCTTAAAAAGGAAACCTATTTTTTTTAATTTGTGCATCTAAATTTATTTACACTGTTGGGTTAGAAGAAAATGGATGAGATCCAGACTAGTCCTTTCCCCAACTGGGCCAGGGTCGGCTTCTATTCGGACCAGATGTCGTGAGTACCAGAATGTTACTCGTACTTGGAGCGACTGCTTATCTGAACTCCACAAGTAGGTTACTGCTTCTTGAGAAAGTCCAAAAAATATTTCATAGATTTCAATTTCGGAAATTGTTCAGATACCACCCATTCCTGTATCCCAACAAATTTCTGCTAGGAATGTTGAAATTCAACTCACTCAAAGTTAGGCGTAATTACTTTTTACGCAGGTTTGCGTATGCCGTCCTTCGTGCTGGAGTCTGATTGCCCGGAACTAGAAGCTATCATCATCCTGTGAGACTTTTTGTTCCTCACATGCCCAAATACCAACTGACTGCGAACTCTCAGTTTGTTCCTTAAGCACGCACATTTTAGCATTACAACTCGCCTTTGGTTCGCGCGCTTGCAATACTGAATGCGTTACTGACATTGACGACCGATGTGGCGCGGCGGGCGAAGGTCCGCCTGCGACGCAGGAGGTTGCGGGCTCGATTCCCTCCTTGGGCCAAATGTTTGTACGATCTACAAATATTTGTTCCGGGTGTTCTGGGTATTTGCTTTGTATAATAAAAAATATCTATCTATGTAATGTATTGTATTAAGTATATCTGTCATCTAGTAGCCATAACACAAGCTCTGCTTAGTTTGGGGCTAGATGATGCTGTGTGGATTGTCCAGCATTATTTGTTTTATTTATTTTATCGACACCGGAGTGTGATATGTTCACCGCGAAATGGATAAACGTAGGTTTTGAATGCTTGAGATTGTGTTAAATGATGGAATAAAGATAAAGATGAGTTTTTTGTAACAATATTAAATCTTACAAATAGCAAGATTTAATAGTATACTACCTATTATTAGTTAGCAGAGTGTTGTTTGTAATACATATAGTATTCTTTATTTTCATTGCGTTTTTATTCAATTAACATCTGTTCTGCATAAAATGTTGGTACGACTAGTTGTCAGACTTTCGGGATTCTGACTACCCGTAACGACTGCCAAAGATCTACAAACGACATCTAGAGTCTAGACTGTCGTTTGTAGATCTTTGAAAGTCAGTCTAGACTATAGGCCACCGTTACCTTAAGGATGGTCATTGGTCACCCAATTTTCGACAAGCATCAAACAAACATCGATCGGTATTATTTAGCCACAAGCACCCCCGATCCAATCGTATGCAAGCTTAAAACTAATATCTAATACGGTCCATATTTTCCCCACTGGGACAGGTTAGGCAGACGATGATGACATATTTTCCCCACTCTCCAACACTGTGTAAAAAATACCAAAACGAAAAGAATTCCAAGTATAGTTCGCGGGTCAACGGGCCACATGTCCGAAGTTCGAGGTTAAGTCTAACGATGGTCATTGTCCACTGCAGACTTGACAAACACGCTCGACACGTGTTACTGACGTTACCTGCGTATACTCGTAGTTACAGGTTTACTGACTGACCGGCTGACATTAAACACACTATACTCCGTTTGTGAATTAGCTTCCAAAAATGTACATAAGAAGATAAATCATGTATTATTATAGGATTAAAAGTAACTAACTATATATTTAATCATAATCTTGGTATATATAAAATTATGATATATAACTAACTATATACATATATACAAAAACAAAATAAAATGAAAAGCCGACCAAGACACTCAGGCGTCAAAGTACTCCATCGCTGTCATCTGGAAATGAGCCCAAAAGTCTGGCATCTAATTCTTTAGGCAAAGAATCAGCTGCCAGCAGCCCTCTGGTCAAGCGAAGTTTCGATCAGTCGCCGAGAAATTTCCTTGTAAAGGAGACGTGCACTCGGGCCCCATGATCTGAACGTTTCAACCCCAAACGGCCCAAAACTGTAGTTACCAACAAGGTAACCACCAGTATTTGCGCCGTTGGAGAGTACAGCATCCGCCGCGGCAGCGACAGCACAGCCAGCCGTGCTTGAAACATGAGGTGTCGCAAGGGTTGCGTCCCACACCAAAGGCCTACCCATCTGTCATGCTTGAACTCTTCATCATCATCATCATCAGGCTATACTAGTCCACTGCTGGACATAGCCCTCTCCTAATGAGCGCCATAGCGCCCTGTCTTCAGCTTGCCGCATCTTGCAGCATCTGCCTGCAGTCTTTCGCAGATCGTCATCCCACCTGGTCAGAGGGCCTTGAACTCTTACCATCTTATTAATATGTATGTAATATGTATGTAATCCAACATGTGTACCCTTTAAAATCACAAAGTTCAGTTTCAGCGACAACTTACAACATTAGTACCACTTTTTCAATCATTATAACCGTTGTGAAATAAACTTAATTTGCATTACGCCATGGTCGATAATCGTGTAAGTGGAAATAACATCAATTGGAAACAAGGACTTGAATAGACTATAAGTATGTGGTTAACAAAACTTTCGGGTCCCGCGATTAGTTTTTTTACAATTGACAGCTGAAATGTAGCCATCCAATAATGATTAGTAGGTAGTCAATCTGTGGGTGGTAAGTGTTACTCAATAATGTAATCAAGTTTCAATGTCAATCATTTTTTATCTGCGCTAGGTAGTGTTGTGGGTTTTGATTGGCTAAAGATATTTTCATATAGGTACAATAATTCTAAAGATAGCTACGAATGACATTACAATGAACATAACATACCATCACGCCTGTTTACCTGAATGGTTCGGCACCGATTATAGTAACACCCATATTTCGCCGGTTATGTTTAAGCCCCATTTAATATTGGGCGAGCCTATTGCCAACAACAACAAGCTATGCTTGCCAAGGTCGGTTCGTGGATGGGGGACCATTCATTATACATATATCAAGAACCCTCCTTGCCTCGTAAAGCACGTTAAGCCGTTGTTCCCGGGTGTCGTTTGTAGGTCTTTGACACTCGTTACGGGTAGTCAGAAGCTCGAAAGTCTGACAACCAGTCTTACCAAAGGGTATCGTGTTACCTAGTTACTGGTTTGTGAAGTTCAGACAGGCAGTCGCTCCATGTAAAGTACTGGTATTCAGCTGCATCCGGATAGACTGGAAGCCGACTCCACAAAGTTGGGACAAGGCTAGGTAGATGATGATACCCAATGAGATTTTTATTTATCTACGCTGTGGGATCCAGAGTCATGTAGATACTGAGCTCACAATATCAGATTGTGCCCCAATGTCCCTTGCCTCCCTATATACACTCCCTTGAAGAATGCCCATCGTTCTACCTTTTGTACCCATCGTTAAACTTAAATACTTACTTTAAAAAAACGTTCATGTAGGTACAGTAAAACGGGGTGAATCGAAAGGCCGGGGTGAATCGAAACAAAACTTTAAATGAGATTTAATCGTTGATTCAACATTATTAATTACTGACAACGTGTTAGAATTAATCATTTTAATTCCTTAAAAAAAATAAGAGTCCTTGTAGTAACAAACAATGTTAAACTAACGCGAAAATGCTCTTCAAGGTTTTGTTTCTACTCAACCCCTGCATTTCTATTCACCCCGTTTTACAGAACCTGGCGACAAGCAATACCTTGAATGAAAGCTTAGTTTGCACAATTTAAGATGTCTTAAATACAGTAAATATTATAGCATCGTTAAGAGTTTAACTGGTTATAAATCTGTACGGAGTAATATTCAAAGTTCTTAGAGTTAAACGGTAGTTCGTGGTCGTTAATACGTAAAGTCTTTGTAAAACGATATGTGAAATATTAGGTTATATTTCACTTATAAACATATATGTATATATATATCACGGTAATATTAAGTTAGGTTGAGGCAAAATATCCTTGTCAACCGTGTCTTGTTGTAAAAAGTCTCTTAAAAAGAAAAATACGAGTAATCATGAAGTTTTAAGTTAAACGCTGAAGTAGATATACTTACTTACCAAATAACAATTCGATAAAATAAAAATAATACTCGAGGGCCCAAGGCTCTTCTCATACAGAAGAGACACGACGAGCATTAATCACCACGCTTGTTCAAGGTAAGTTGGCGATTTCTGACTTATTCTGGTAACGGTAGAGGTTTCATCACGATGTTTTACTGCACCGATATCAGTGATTTTCAAGATAACTATGAAAGTACATATGGATTGAAAAAGTCGCATTGGTACTTGCCTGGATTTAAATCCATAACCTCGTGTATGGGAGGCAAGGCCTTAACCGCTGGGCCAGCAGCAAGTCGACATTTAGTTTCATTAGACCGACATTTATACTATATTAGCTTTAACTAACTTCATTACTACGATCACCAGTGTTTTATATTGTATTCTATCAAGTATGGAATAGAATAGAATACTCTTCGTTGTACACAGTCCATACTTACAGTAAATAACTTTTAAGTATCACCAACGAGAAATGCATTATATGTTAAAACTTAAAACTTACACAAACACTATCCTGTACCTAATATGAAAGGAAGTGGTGATGGTGGGCGTTTTGGTGGACTGTCCTTAAAAAGTGCTGATCCTCAGCCAAATTTGAATAAATGTTTTTGATTTGATTGATTTTGAATAATAATAATTATAAATTAACGAATACAATACAATAAAAACAAATATTAACTTACTTCTACACAAGGCGTACATGTTGCCTTTATATCGCTAAAATTGATCTCTTACAGACAACTTTTGGATGGGCTTGATAGAGAAGGTGTAATGCGTATTTCATGAGTTGAATGAATATAAATAACCTGCTAATTGGATCAGTTATTTATCGTTTATTGTAAGGTGCAGCAATCATAAATGTCACCAAGTTCTCGCCGGGCTTCATCGAGTAACCAAAATTGACGACCAATAAAATGAGTCTGCTGTCGCTCGCAAAGCAACACAAATAACATTTATCTCAAGTTTATTTCACGTTTACGTATACGACTCATCGAACCTGATGATGTAAATTATCTGCTACTGATAAGAGTGATAAAATACGATATGAGTACACTTTTATAACTGGCAGTTACAAACTTGATTGGATCGGGGGACGAAACCCAAGTGTTCCGTTCCAATCAAAAAACGTAAGAATTTGTGCATCTTATGAAATAAAATTAAGAAATTATATTTGTTTCTGTAAGTAGGTGTCATAAAAACACTTTTACACGTCCTGGCGTCCTGAAATACATACCCTAGAGCTTAGTTTAGGCACCAGTCTCCCACAATATTTAAGTTGTCTTACTCTATTACCCTGTATTATATTGTAATATTGTGGTGAGAAAATAAAATATTTCTTATTTATTTATTATATATAAACTAATTAGATTTAAATAAGGTTAGTGTTTCCCTACATGACTATTCTGACATTATAATATGTCATCTATTTATTAATGGGTGAAGGAAAAATTATGAGTGTGAGATTTGGAATCGTTATAGTTTAGTTGGAGAAGCGCGGAAGCCTAAATCGGTCTAATGTCAAGCTCTTGGACCACTGTATCAATAGTCTTCTGCGTTTTGGAGATGGTCTCATGTAATTTTTAAGTTCAAAAAGTGCAGATCAAGAGCTCAATTTGTATCAAAAAAGAAGAAAACATAGTAGTATACTACTACATAGTATTCAGAAATCGAGTCTAGTCACTTATTTCTTCTCAATTATAAAATCTTTTGGCCTTTCCAGCTGTTCAAGACTAGAGATTTTTTGGAAGAAATTTATTTAATAATCAGTTTTCAACCTTTTAGGTCTTAAAAATACTGTTTGTAATTTTTTGTGGTGTACAATAAGGAGTTTTCTATTCTATTCTGCTTTACAGACAGATATTCTTTCCTATCCATCTGTGCCGTCTCTTTTGCAGAGTTTGTCTTGAAAAAAGCCAAAGTTATCAGGTTAACCACACCGATCACAATTTTAAATCCTTCTTACAGTTTAATTGTGATTAGAGCACTTACACGAATTTATCACGTATAATTTTCTTTCCGGAAAAAGCTAGTTAGTCGCTACATGATATAATTGCGAAAAAATGTAGAATGTATCGGCACGGCAATAGAAAGAGTCGCAAATTCACGTGCATACGCGAAATCTCGGCTCCGCCATGAGAACCTCGTCGCTGGTGTACACCCAACACAATAACAAGCGATCGACAATTGTTCTGACGTCACTCGTCACGATCAGAACAACGCGCAACGTTCACACGGTAACGTCTTCACATACTTTGACAGAAATAATAACCAGACGAACTGACAGCTAGCAATGATTGTTTGTAGCTAATTAAAGTTTTTATATGGAAATAGCTGTACTGAGGACTGGAGACGTTTCCTGTGAATTGTTTCCAAAAGGTCTCTTAAAGTATGCTAGTTGATGATGGGCTACAAAACACTGTGATTTAGAAGTCAGGTCCGAGACGTTAGGCTTGAAACTGAACTTTAATTATTACGACGCACACGCATGTGACTAGTTTAGCACTTTAACTTGCTTCGCTCGTCCAACTTCAGCTGATTTCTAGCCATAAAACACTTTGTTTGTTGAGTTACAAAGATTTATGGACTTTGGATGATCAGTTTCTCTTATCATCATAACCATATCAAGTAGAAACATAAATAACGATTGAAGAACAACTTGCCAATGAAAGACAGCTATGTTACTTTAATTAGACGTTGAGTTGATTGATTGCGATTGCTTCTACTGCACTGTTTCTAACGCTGCGCGCACGCATCTATAATAGTGATTGATTTATTTTAAATAAGTACGTAATATTTAGCTCGATCACTTAATTTTTTAGTAACGAAAATTAATGACGATACCGTTATGGTTTATCAGTTCGCTGAATTATTAATATCTGCTTAGATTTAGACCTGGCAGGTACCCTAATGATTTTCTGAAACTATTTTGAAGATGATTACGTACTAAATAATGACTACGAAACTTTTAGAATGGCATCTAGCAGGCCAACCAAGGAGGTTGTTGGCTCCTTAACCGAACTATATGACCTGTAGTATGCGTTAATATATTTAAGCTTCCAGACATATTATAATGATGGTATTGGTCTTAAGCGTGGTCTGTATTATTTTAGCTTCCATCTGCCATTTTGATAACCCGAAGCTTTTAACATTGAGCCAATCATGGAGCTCATGCTCAGAGTTGGGCATTAAATTGTCGATAAATTTTACGACCAGACGCCAAATAACATATAACAGAGTGCTGTAATTAGCTGTCGAACATCAAATAAGGATATCGGACGTGTATGAGAATGGAGCCAACGGCGAGGAACCGTTGACATTCGTTATTGAATTCCCTTACATTATGGCGTACGAAATTGTTAATAAAATTACCGTAAAACTCATACTGAGAAACACCCAGAGATACTAATTTACATTACAAGTTCGTAATACGACTAAAACCCAACCGAAAAAGTTCTTCTTCTTCTTCATCTTTACATGTACAAAATATACATATGTATATTACATATGTATTTATATCCTTACTTATATTATGAATGTGAATCTGTTTGTCCGTCTTTTACGCCTAAACCACTGAACGGTTTTCGATAAAATTTGGCAGAGAGATAGAATGCACCCCGGAAAAGGACATAGGCTTTTTTATCAACAAACCACGCGGGCGAAGCCGCAGACGGAAGCTAGTATGTACATACATATGTATATTGTAAGATATGCAAGAACATGTGTTATAAAATGTAGCAAGCAGCAATGAGTGTATGAACATCTACTAAACTTACGTAGTAATAAGTGGTACCCAAGTATAGTTGCTCGACAACTTCTACAAAAGCGCATAGGCAGGGTTAACAAACATTTCACCGAAAACTTTACCCGGATAGTCCATACATGTCTAATGGTGCATGGCAATCTTTGGCGAGCAAACACCACTATTTGACGATCTATGTTTGATAAACATAACATGGCCGCAGCTTACTAGACCAAACGTCTAGTATAATGGAAATTAAGAGGAATAAAAATAGTGCCCAAGTACCTGGCACGTGACCTTATTTACCTAGCTACGGGGTTTGTGAACCTTTTGGTATATTTGTTCGCTTCTGTGTTCTGCTGGTTTGTATTACCATTGATGAGCGTTATACCGTTTTAAATTATGATGCGCATAATCAATTGTCTGTAAAAGTTAGTGATTTGAGGAATAATGGAGAAATTTGTTTGACAAGCATAAATATGTAAGCCTTTCGTACGGATACGAGGCGAGAATGGAAGTCGCTGTCAGTCTTCAATCAGTGCCTGTACAACTTTTGAGCAAGAACTGAACATGGATTTAAATAAATAAATAATACTGGACAATCCACACAGCATCATCCAGCCCCAAGCTAAGCAGAGCTTGTGTTATGGGTACTAGATGACTGTTATACTTAATACAATACATTACATAGATAGATATTTTTTATTATCCATAGCAAATTCCCAGAACACCCGCAACAAATATTTGTAGATCGTACAAACATTTGTCCCAGGGCGGGAATCGATGCCGCAACCTCCTGCGTCGCAGGCGGACCTTCGCCCGCCGCGCCACTTACCAATGTCCGTCAAAATAGGAAAGAAATAACTCTCCCGACCCAGTTACTTATTACAACCTAAGAGATATATTCCCATATACAGAAGAAACAAATGAAATAGAAAGTTCATAACACAAAGAAAGATAATGAAACTAAGTATGTCAGATGACAGTGCGTTTAGGTCTACAAAGACTTTAATTGTCATATAGGATCTAATCAATAACATCGAAATATCACATTCCAAATAACAGTACCTACTTCTGAATCTATTCAGTGCTAGTCAAAATTAATTAAACTAAACACAATCTTCGGTAACAATAATACGCATCCATTCACTGGGTAATATATTCATGTTCATGCTTTTGAATAGATTGCGCATTAGAAGCTTCCAGAAGAATATAAAACTTATGTGTAAAATTTGACATATCTAGAGTGTGATGGCATCCCAAGTAGACCACCTGACAGAATCACATTCCCATAACCATTTGCCTGAATGCTAAAGAATCTAGCTATATACTAGAGCCGCCAATTCTCAAAACAGAATCTTCAGAAGCCTGTCTCAGTGGGGTGGCAAATATTTGCGTACTTACCTATGAGCTGGGGACCGTAAACCCGACCTAACTGTCTCAAGTGTCCTCTTTTCTCAAGGATCTCATTAGCTACGGCTGGCAAAACTCTGTTTGCAAGTTCCCAGTGAAGTGTTTGGATATGCGTGACTTAGATCGAAATGGATTTTACTTTGTTATGCCTTATTGTTCTGTTTGACAAATAAGCTTTTGTACCTGTGGTCTGAACATGTTATGGTTTTGCATTTTTACTTTTGAGTTTAAGATATTTTTGTCTACGTTCTTATTCTTGTAGAAATCGCTTCGTAAATATCTAACAGTCAAGCGCTAAAGTGCGTCAGAAAACGACGATCGGTTTTTTCCATGTAAACATAACTCTTTGACGGGTGGCAAACACTTCAAGTGCACTACGTACAGTCCGAAATGCGCAAGTTTTAACAGCTTTCATACTCACTTGAACTACATCGGCACTTGCAGCATTAAGAGCAAAATCAAGATGTTAAAACAAGTATTACCCTGTACCGCTATTGGAAATGGTAAAAAGCATTGATTTTACAGCACAACAAACTACAATGTCATTAATAGAATAGCCATTGGACGTTATGATAAGGCAATTTACGATATAAATGTATCCGGTCTAGTAACTCCTGACCTGATCGGTATAGTACGGTACAAGACTGTAATAAATGGTGTTCAGAACCAATCAGATTATAATTATGTGGTACATCGTCACCTTGTGTGGGCACCAACCAACTTCTCAGTGATAAATTGCTTGTAACATGATAATGACATTGATGTTAATTTATCAAAGCATTAGGGGACTCGGCAAAAAGTAGCGTAGATGATGTTCTTGTAAGCTTGGATACTTATTATGTATACAACGCGATTCTTTGGCGGTACTGATGTATAATAGAATACGGATTAAATCGTACCTATATAGGTGGTACAATTAGGTAATAGTCAAGCGGCTGTGACTTGTTATTTTGCAAGTTATGTTAAGCTCGTAAGTTTTTATGCTTTAGTAGCTCTTTGTCCGCTACTACGTTCGCGTACAATTTTGTATTTGCAACACTTGTCCAAACTTACGCATATCGAGATCCGTAATTTAGTATTTTTTTTACGAGACTTCGTTACTACCGTGTAACTAAAAGTACTTAGCTTTAGATCTAGTGCAAAGCTACCAATCATAGCTATGTTCTTACCTATTAGTAGTATTTTTATTTGAAATCCAAAGTACCTTTTCTAAGACTGGTAGAACCTAGGTGCCTATAATATTTTTTCTTGGTCTAAGAGTTTTTAATATCGCACATCTAAGAATGTTGTTCTGCCCCCATTAATAATTAATTAAGGTAATGGTAACTTACAAGCGAGGTTCGTATAAGGAATAGTGCAGATTAGCACTGTTTAATGAGTGCGCGGTGTATCCAAGGGCCTCCCAACGTGATTCGCATATTATTTACCAACGTTATACTAACCAGCATTCCATTACCATTTCAGGAAGCTGAAATACCATCTGCCTCGGTGAAATTAGCCTTAATACGTACTTTCTAAACGTCCCTTCGAGGTAGAAGGACTGCGTATGAATTAGAAGTCTTTTAACCTTATAATCAATCTTCATGAATACCGAGCTGCTACTAGGAGTAAATAATGTCTGGCAATTAACCAGTTCGACCGGCGGCAGTCCCCGGCGCCTACGGCTTTGAACGAACCTCTGCAATTTTTGCGATCCTGGTACACATGACACGCACAACTAAATTCCTGTTGCATTTACTGACACCCTTATCACGATAACTGTAGACCTAAATCTCTTTGCATTTACGTGGTACGGTTGACCAATATAATTAGAGCTGTAATGTGTACCTTAGTTTATATGTGTGTATTTAGACAAACATGTGGCAGTCTCGGTAATGGCTGCAGATCAATCGTTATCTGTGTATAGTGTGCATGCGAAATCAATAGATGCATCTACACAGGACTTCATTGGCCGACTTCCGGTGGGCGAGGTTGCTCGTCATGTTACTTTGTAAAGGTCTTACATAATGTAAGTCCATTTTACAACTCGGGTGTAACATAATTCGCCAGTACCTCCTTTTTTTTCTTTTCCATTACAGGTCGGTAACATTTCTGTTGGTAATTTAACATTGACAACGCCTTGGGAATCAGTAGGTATTCAGGATAACTAATATTTTGATTTCTACCAGAGAACTGAGAATTTCCTCACGAAAAACCAGACTTGAAAATCATGATATTTGAATGAATAAAATTGTACAATACCGTAGTTGGCAACAAAAGTAATTGCAAGTCAAATAGCCTATTTTCTTTAAAATTAATATGTGTACCTACAACTTATTAGTCGCAAGCGCACGCTAAAAACACCAATCATCTGCGCACTGCCATAGATGATCAAGTACTACGATGCATCTACATGTTCTTTCAAATGTCAGACGTTGATGATAATCTCATGCACGACATTATCAATCAGGGTCTAGATTGGCCATATTACAGCAATCATATCTACTTGTACATCAATAAATCTACGTACAAGCAATAATCAGGAATATTAAGTGGCATTCGGCGAGTGAGATTAGCTGCAGTGATGATAAGTCAGACGTGAGTCGCCTGTTTATAATTATTGGATGCTGTGTTTACTCAAATGTGAGGTTTTATTCTTGAACATGAGGTTCTGTGTAGATGCATCAAGCGAATGCAATTTTATAAAGTTAGCTTTGCTCTACGCAGGTATTTATTTAAAATAGGAATAATACAAGAAAAAAGAAAAATAGAAGATAGAAGAAAAGAAAAATAGTTTATCACGTTTGTGTTACTTACATTTTTACAGCACATAGTAATACGACTGGTTTCTTTTTTAATTAGCACCATGTAGGTACCTACAAACACGTCAAAATCTATGTGTCACAAATAAATAAAAGTGAATTTATTTGCCACAAAAGATATATATTTTTTGTATGTGTAATGTTATGGATATTCCCACTGTAATTTAGTTGTCCATTCGCAAATATACTAACAGGAGAATCGGTTACAAGAAAAATAACTATATACCTAAGTCAACATACACACGAGTAGAAGAGTTTCTTCGTTATTAATTCTTTGTCTCCACGAGTTTTCATTGCAGGTAAACAACGTATTTCGTGCAATGGAAACTCCCCTCAAACCATTCATCCTCAGCCACAAACCGCCACTTCTTTACTAAAACGATGACGAACAGTACAATATAAATGAAACCCGCGCCATTTTGTTTCGAGCCAAATATCCTTTACTCTATTACAATAGACTATTTACTCAGCAGAAGTAAAACGTTCTCAGCAATTGAATATTGGTTTTACATTTTACTTCGGTAGTTTAAAGTTTACTAACCTAAGCTCAATAGGGCCCAAGGCTCATACAAACTATATATCCGTCGTAGAACTATAGATTATGTAAAATCACCCCGCTCAATCATAGGTACTTAAGTCTTTGTAGACAATCTTAACGAAGAGGCTAAGAATTAAAATCCGCACGGTTTATATTAAAGGTAAAACAACTATTACTGAGGTTAGTACTTGGATGGGTGAATATCCATTACATTACAAGACCTATCTGTGCCTCGGAGAGCACTTGAAGCCGTTGGTCCAGGATATTCATGACACCTGTCATCTTTGACAGGTGTCACGGATAACCCGAAAGTCTGACAAAACGTATTACCAACCAATAGGGTTGTGAAAATCAGATAGGTAGTTGCTTAATGTAAAATACTGGTATTCAGCTGCATTCGAAGAGACTCACACTCTTCCCACTGGGAGCCGACTACCAACATAATTGGGAAAAAGCTTGGCAAATGATGATGAGACAATCTTACCAAACCAAACGTACAAATGCACCCTCAAATGAATCATGAAATAGTAGTCTAATTCCTGTGGAAAATACTTAAGTACCAGACAACCCTTCGCACTGCATCGTGCTGGTTTTAGATAATTATTTTTTTATAATTATCTTAAATCAGCACAGTAAAGCTAACACAAGGAAGTACTCAATTTATGCCAAAATATTATTACAATGTTGGATTTTCAACTCTCGGCGCTGAGTCAAGCGTTGAAAATCTAACAGTGCGCTTTTATTTAGACTTAATTTAGGTATAGCTTAGTAGATACCTATTGGTGGAAACAGGCACAAAGGTTCGCAGCGATTAAGAAAACCTATTAGCGCGCAGGGATAACAATAAATCGACAGCTGTCTAACGGACATACGAGCGTCCATATTTCAACCCAATGTTAATATGTTACGAACTGATATTTTGAGAAATGATTGACTGTGAAGTCGGAAACCAGCTTAAATCGACAAAGTGGTTGTCTACGTGCGGACCCACCGCTGAGCGAGTTTGTCAGTGTCATTAAATCCTAACATTTTCACTTCAATAATACATTTTAATACCGTTTTTTGAGTTTCAAGTGCGATTTTGTTCGACAGTTAAGCAAACACCTACCAATATTGGTCGCGCGGAAACACACGGAATTACGAAAAGTCAATAGTATTGACGTGTGTGACACGCGCGGATGAAAAGTAAAGCAAATATGTACAGCATCGAGTTTTTATGGATTGCTACAGTTGTGTAGTGACTTAACAGAGACACTTTACACACGTAAGCAAACTGAAGACTTACAACAGCTATAAAATGACGCATCTATCTCTAATGTTTGTTAAATTCACAGTTAATTGACACCGGGTTGCGACATGGGTTTAGGATTTAGGTAGATGTTTTCAGTTGTTTGATCCGAAAGTGTCCAGCACAAACACACAGCACGCGGTGCAGCCGCACGGGTTGATCGAAAGTTAAGCTACGCTTGCCGAGGTCGGTCTGTGGATTGGTGAGCGTTCCTAACATAATATCGAGACTCCTCCGTGCCTCGGACAGCACATTAAGCTGTTGGTCCCGGCTGTCATAATGTAAATCTTTGATAGTTGTTACTGCTACTCAGAAGCCCAATAGTCTGACAACCAGTTCTACGAAAAAGTATCGCTTTGCCCAGTAACTGGGTTGTGGAGGTCAGATAGGCAGTCGCTCCATATAAAATACTGGTATTCAGCTGCACCCGGTTAGACTGGAAGCCGACCCACAAAGTTGGGAAAAGGTTAGGCAGATGATCCGAAAGTGTTCAGCCAGTCTATTCAGTAAAAATTACCCGCGCATAGTGAAGAAATGGTAAATTGAACTGTCAATATGGGATGACAGCTCACGTCGCCGTTTACAATGTGAGGGTTTCACAGAACAGCACTGCTAATGGTCGCTGTGCCATCAGGACAGTTGCGAATCATATAACTTTAACCATTGGGTTTAAGGCTCACCTCTCATGCACGAGGTTGTGGGTTCCAATCCGCGCATCGAACATGAAAATATCAATACTTCATATACCTACTATTAATATTATAAAGAGGTTACATTTGTTTGTAAGTTTGTAGGGGTAATCTCCGGAACAAATAATCCAATTCTAAAAATGTTTTCACTGTTAAAAAGTAACATTATTCCTGAGTGATATAGGTTATTATTTTCAAAACTACGTTTAAAACGCGGGAATTTTAAAGTTCTTAGGAAATGTACGAAATCCACGTGGACGAAGTCGCGAGTGAAGTGCTAGTAATTGATATAAGTCTGCAATCGCCGACGAGCCTTGAGCCAGCGTGGTGATTAATGCTTATGGCTTCTCTGTATGAGAAGAAGACCTTGCCCTATAATGGGACAGTGACCGTTTGATCACTGCCCCTAAGCTGTCGGTGTACAGTTTTTGTTTTAAATAAAAAAAAATAATCTATGTCTTATAGTCTCTATAAAAGTGTAGCCGCCATAAATAAACCGACACAATGCAGGAAATCATGTGAACCGAGTCAAATTGAACATTGAACAATGCGCTTGAATTTTTGCACCGAATGCGTTAGCTTTCTCCACTCATATTTCATTTCGTTTCGATACACTATTTTCACTAAATTGCTTTCATTTGTACAGTCGAACACAGTGGTAACAAAACCACTACAAGCTGACCTCGTATTCCATCAAAATTTCGAACAACGATAGGCCAGCGCAGGATCAAAGTGTTACGACTTAGGTACGTGCTATCGACTGTCCCTATATACCTACGTCATGTAACAGTGATTGAAATACAAGTTCTTTATACAAAACTGACAACGTAGTCCAGTACTAAGTTGTCTGTTTTGTATTACGAACTTTACCTTGGTCGGAATAAAGATCGAAGTACAATAAATCCATTGAAGTTCGCGCTAAGGGTAAATCTCGTTTTCATAAGACGGCTAATTTGCTTTTGCTCCTTATAAATAAATGCGGAGTAAAATGACAACCAGTATAACCTATAGATATACATACATTTTTAGAGGTTAGGTTTGGCATAAATTATCTAAGTATGCGCTTATTAATACGAGTATACCTAGGGGATTAAGTTTTACAACGGAAACATAGGGCCTGTTTATTATGTGTGTGGTCTCGTGGAAAGACTTGAAAGTCTTACTGTTTCGGTCTGATCTAAAGATATTGGCTCCTGCGCCGAGTCTTGTGCATGCAGATCCCTTAGGATACAGAGACGAAACTTAGTGCATACCTCCGCTTCGATCTGTCAATTTTTTTTTAAACGTTGCTCTACACTAGGAATATCTCCTGTATCGTGGGTGCGTTTACATACAGTCAAATTCACATACACAAACAACCCGACCCGGAACAACTACCTGTAAGCAATACAAATATTTGTTCCGTGCGGGAATCAAACCAACGACACGCGGCGCAGCAGTCAATCGCTCAGCCACTGCGCCAACATGAACTGATTTTTTGTATCTTACCCTGTACCTACATTTATCTATGCTCTGGTTTCCTCCACCAGATGTTATTCTCCAAAGACTAAAAGTATTTGTAATCTCCACCAGGTGGTGCTAGCGATGCGGGTGGCGGGAAGGCGCGCGGATGGCGGCGGCGGGGGTTAGCATGGCCGCCACGCTGCTGCTCGTGCTGGCCACGACTGCGGCCGGCGCGCGCCTTGGAGAACTGGCGCGGCGGGACACTGGAGACATCTTTACCATTACCGGTCAGTTGCTCTATGGTGTCGAGTAAGAGAATAAAATAATAAATAATGCTGGAGAATCCACACAGCATCATCTAGCCCCAAGCTAAGCATAGCTTGTGTTATGGGTACTAGGTGACTGACATACTTAATACAATACATACATAGATAGATATTATTATTATACATAGCAAATACCCAGAACAACCGGAACAAATATTTGTCCCAAGGCGGGAATCGAACCCGCAACCTCCTGCGTCGCAGGCGGACCTTCGCCCGCCACATCGGTCGTCAAAATAATAATGATTGATTTTTAACAGGGTAAACATTTTAGCGTTTTCTCTACCAACTTCAGTACTAAGAGAACTACCCACACTAGCTAAGTAAAAACGTACCTACACCCTGTATCGATTATCCAAACAGCCGAAGAGCTTTAAAATTATGTTGGCTTCTAGTAAGACGCTCTTTTATTGAAAACGCTTCTAAAGCCAGTTGCCATAATACATGGTTTTACGAGAACTAGCTATTGCCTCGTAAATACAAGACTTAGTTGCGAAGTACCAACATGCCTGTTATCCATGTGGACTTAAATAATCAGCTATTTACCCTCACCTGTTGACGATAGATTTACTTATGTACTTAGGTAAATAATGGTTTGTGTTACATAAAAAAGTGTTCTGGGAAGTCGCCGTCTCTTCACCACCGGTCGATTAGCAGGTCGAGTAGCATTGGGATTTTCATCAACACCCTACTGCTCTTTTACTAATCTATGTCTTGCGGCACAGCATCGCTTCATCTTCAATAACTCTATTAGCAGTCATCTTAGAAGACACTCCCTATTTAGCTACTTTCGATGCCATAAAACATCAATTATATAAACATTGAATAATTTCAGGAGATGAATGCAGCGCGGCTCAGTGCGCGGAGCACGGCGCCGGCGCACGCGCACCGGAACCGAGTGACGAGTGCGCGTGCGCATGCCCGCAGCGCGCGCCTCTCTTTAGAGAGGACCGAGAGTTGTGCGTCGATGATCTGCCAGGTAATTACGAGCACATACCTACTATATTACGGATGGAGGACGTTCTCTACAGTATGTCATCTTTCATATTTTAAGAGTTACTCTGCTGTCAGTCTGTATAGAATAGAATAGAATATATTTATTGTAAAACATGAGTATACATCAAACAATATGTGCAAGGTCTTAAAAATAAGTATACACAATACATTTTTTTCATCTTAGGTACGTATATGGTTAGAAATTACGTCTGTACGTAATGTTGACTACACGTCAGTAGTAACAATACCCGTATTAGCTGGCCTCATATATTGAATCTCCTTATCTGCTACGTCCACTTAAATGTCAAAGTGTTACCACGTAAGTGCGGCCTACTGTACTAAGGTACGTAGGTAGGTGTTAACATAATATTTTTTTAACTCACGACTTATCGATTCCTACTCGTAAGAGCTATACCATATTGCTTATAGTTTTATGGGATCTAGAAAACTATGAGAAAGCGCGTTAACTTTTCACCGCCTTACTTAGCGAGTGAAATTTCTTTCTCATTTTTGTGATTACCTATTCAATAAGAACTTCCTTTTACACCAAGGTACTTGTTTGAAAAATCTGTGTACCACCTAGGTGATATTTAACGCAGTACTAAGTGTGAGCTAAAATTGATGACAGTAATGTAAAAACGTGCATTAGTACCCAGAAACGTTGTAGAAATGTACCTAAGTGTCGAACCAGATTGCAGTTTACCGTCATGAAACACGGTAAACTGATTACTAGAACAGAGCATTGACCAACACTTTGGGAACTTTTCCGTGATAAGTGATTTAAGGGCCTAAAAAGCATTGATATTGACTCGTCACGAGAAGGTGGCAAATCATGCCTCGAATCAATTTCCGTTACTAATCACTTTTTGGATAAAGGTTGATTTTGTATGATGAAAGCATGTCAAAGCAAATGAGGCCTTAGTATAGTGGGCCACGTGTACGTGGTGACACTTTATATGTCAGTTGGCCGAGCGTAGCACGGAGTTTTAAGAGATCACGAGGTCAGCTTATATTGGTTTTGTTACTACCAACGACGTCCGGTACTTTTGTGGAGGTTTGGTGGACTAATGAATGAATGAAAGGAAAAAGAAATCCCTCGTATATTAATTACAAGCTGTGCCCCGCGCTTTCACTTCTAAGGGCTGCAACGTTATGTTAAAAAGGCAATGGATATCAAATATCAAATAATTTATCAAAACCGACTGGTAATACCAGAGACTTGCGCGATAGATTAAACAAACGAACAAACAAACTAGTCCGCTTTATTATATTAGTGTAGAATATACCTGTAATTATGTATACAATATAATACTAGATGCATAAAGCATTAGATGCATTCTTTTCTTAACAAAAGATTTCTTGTAATTGCACAGTTATCGAACGTGTACCTACCTACTTCATACTGAGATTACTATACCGTTCAATGTTACATTTTCGAAATCTCGCACATCGCTTTCTTAACGATGATTCAGGAGGTTTTCGCTTTTGCAATTAGCAATATTGGTCCGAACTCCCCACTACAAATTATTTCATAAATATGTATTTGATGCACATTCCTCGTTTATTACCACGTTTACCTTGGAAGAAAATATTAACAAATTTACAAATCTATATCGATTCGACTCAAATGCATTTTAATTAATTCCATTATTTATGAGATTGCTTTGAAATCCGTTTTTATCTCATAAGCGATTCACTGATCATCCCATATGATAATGAATCGACACCACAAAAATGAATAAAAATCAGGAATTATAACATGGATGTTCTGTCTAAATAAGTAGATAGTTTTTGTTACTGAGAACCAAACTCAATGGGGAAGATAGGTATCACTGTTTTTATAGGAATCGATATAATAGGTCAATTGTAAGTACCAACACAAGAAAGAGAAAAACTATAAAAGACTGTGAGAGAAAATGCAACAAAGTGGCGTGCTTTTCAATGGCAAAGTTACGTCGTTACCTCCTGTGGGAAATTACTCCATAAAAACAATCAAATAGCTTTCCATTTTCCTTGCTTTTAATTACATATATAGCTATCTCACATTTGAATAGCCATCTCAATTTTCCGATAATATCTTTTCATTTTACCCGTATGAGTTGCTTTCATTTGATTATTGTTCAATTCGTTACCATGGCAAATAAAGTTGCCATATAATTTCCATTTAGCACACTCACAGTATTGTGATTTCAACTTGGGAAAACATCTTCGAATCCTTATCAAAGCGTCAAAAGATTAAAGAGTATGCAAGAGGACGTCTGAAAGTGACCAAGAAGTTGTGTGGAAATCGATTGTCATGGTATGGGTATGTGATGCGGAGGAATGATGTCGTGAGGCAAGTTTTCAGTATGATTGTGGAGGGTTACAAGAGTAGAGGAAGACCACCGAAACGATAGATGGATTATGTACAAGATAATATGGCTAGTAAGGACGTGATGATTGAGATGAAGGCAAATAAAGACGGATGGAAGAAGACATGCTGTACTAACCCCAAATAAATTATAAATAAATAAATAAATAATGCTGGACAAACCACACAGCATCATCTAACCCCAAGCTAAGCAGAGCTTGTGTTATGGGTACTAGATGACTGATATACTTAATACAATACATTACATAGATAGATTATTTTTTTTACTATACATAGGGAAATACCCAGAACACCCAGAACAAATATTTGTAGATCGTACAAACATTTGTCCCAGGGCGGGAATCGAACCCGCAACCTATTGCGTCGCAGGCGGACCTTCGCCCGCCGCGCCACATAGGTCGTCAAAATTGGAATAAGGGCAGGAAGATAATAATGTCGCGATTGCAAAATACGATAATTGGAAGCATGTGTTTCATTTCATAAAATGCCAAATCCCTCGAAAAGATTTTTACCCTCGGTATTATTTTACTTATGAAACAAATCGGTGGCAGTAATTACACTTTAGGTTCGAAGGCTAAAATAACTTAGGACCCGTCGCCGCGTCGCGTGATAACTACCGCATTTAGCGACACTTACGATGTAAATGCAAGGGATTCAAATAAAATCTTAGAATAACATCGTATTTTCAAAAGAAGCTTACTTTTAACGGTCTTGATTCCTTTGCAAATGAGACGTCTAATAAAACGATATGAATGATAGACCCTGAACACATTAGTCAAGTCATAAATTTTGACAAATATTTGTATTGATGACTTTTAACAATTACGTTTTTTAGTGAATTATTGTAGATCTTCACATTTTTTTTGGTGACTGCAAATATTTTGTTTTCCAGAATGTTCGTTAGCTACATTTGGGACCGGTAGCGCTGTGCAACGAATACCGTTTGTTTATTTACCGCTGAAAGGCCAGATTATACACCCGTCAAGGGAGATTACTTTCCAAAGTGAGTGTTTATATTTTTACTTTTACTCTCGATTATAATAATTTCTATGGCCGTTTTTTCCTTCCATTTACTCAAATTAATACTTATCCATAGAAATACTCTTATTTCTACAGATGTTAAAACACCAATATGTGCGGTGTCAGGCGCTCAATTTCTTACAAGGAAAGGCTTCCTCGATCTTCGGAACACTTTGGATGCTGATGTCCCTTTCAATCTATTTCGTGACGAAGGTAGAACATTTCTGCAGGTAATCAATTTTCTCACATACTAGTTTCTGTGTATTAAGCGTTTGATTATCAATTTTCCAATACTAATCATGTGATATTCGCAGTGGAGCGGGGAGAACGATGTGCGTGCAAGAATGACTGGACGAGTAATGGTAGTTCGATTGCTGTGTCGCGATGTCGCCGCCACTCCCACGTCGCCACTTGATTTGCGAGGAGTGTTCACACCATGTGTTGCGTTTAGGGTGCAAGGAACTCCACCGAAACCGTATTCTAGTATGTGTTACACTTCACATGCATGCCATTTGAATTTAAAATTGTTAGATCTTTGTTAACGATGTCTCATTTTTAGATATAACAGAAGTCCAGTTTGCACCAAACGCACAAACATCAGGATCGACTAGCACTTCAGGTCTCACAGTATCCGAGTACGTAGCTATCGGCATGAGCTCTCTACTTCTCGGTCTCATCTACGTTGCATCTGTTTTCCTATTCCTGCACATTCGGAAACGTCGAAAGGCAATGTCTGATGAAGACGGCAATAGAAGACCAACGGGACTCAAAAAGAAAGATGGGTCTGCGATTACTGAACGAGATATCGTTCGAGTAAATAACGAACGGATTCAAACCCTCCCTAATGCGATGGGCCAAGATGATGGAGTTATTAAAAAGAATCCATTGTTGAATATTAATAGGCAGCTACACGAAACTAAAATATTTCCCAGCGATTCAGGCAGCAATATATCCGATTCAGATGATTTTTGTGATAGTGTACGAAGTGATGATAATTTATACACTGTAAGTAGAAACAACTGAATAATTCATAGTTTACGTCTAAATGATAAGAAAATAATATTATTTAGATATCTGAAAATATATTTACAGAATCAAACAACTTCGGCAGTGATACATCAGCATTATGGTGATTTCAAAGCCAATAAAAATGATCATCCAGAAGTAAGTCACCGAGATGAGTCGGGCATTGAGAGGCTTCCAGACGAACATGTGTCGATTGTAGAAACACAAGATGACAGGGAAATAGCACGACCAGTCGGCACAACTCGCAGGAAATTGTACTTCAACCCAGCTTATTTTGAACCTCAGTTAATGGCGGTAAGTGAGCCATATTGTTTAATTTGTTAATAATTGTATAAGTGAAATTGCAATTGAACTATAAAACTGTCTTTTGCAGGAACCTCCAGCTGCAGCACTAGAATTTTTGGTCAAAATTAGAGAAGTGATCGCAATTGCAAAGCACAAAATGGCAGCAAAACGTTTCCAACCAATTCTCAATCAAATACCCGAAGAAGAAACTTTCCCCTCTAACGGAAATAGTTTAGACATCTATCAAGGTATGGGAAGCCAAAGAAGTGGTAGTGTTGTTAGTTTAAAAAGGGAAAATAGTAGGAAGAAGAACTGCATAGGCTGCCCGGGCTGTAAGATAGACGGTGACAACGATATCCAACAAATTGCGAAGTACAACATCCCAGCCTGTGTTAACTGTCTTGGCAACAAAGGGGATAAGCAAAGTAGTATACGAAAGTGGTTGGAAAATATTCCCACGGTTAAACAACAGTCGTACAACGAGTTTTTACCAGCAAATCAAAACAGTTTAGCAGAATCACTTTTAGCGCTTCCTCCCAATGAAAGTCGGCGAAAAGTGAGAAAGCAAAACAGTTTTTCAAGCTCTAACTCTATGTATTTGACAGAAAATTTTTCGGTACCCAAAAAGTATTCTACTTTATCTGTTCGATCGGAACCTATGATGAGAAACTACAATTTACCATTGCCCGAGTTTGAAAACCAAGATTGCGAACGCATTGACTTCAATTTGTATTGTCAAACTGTGGCACGTGTAGATGACATCAGACCTATTGGCCTAAACGATTATCATTCTGTAAGCCTTCGGAATGCCGCACAAAATCCAAGGATATCCAAATCTTTCACTAATAAAAATGCTCTACCTGATATGGTTAATGAAGCCATAGCTCTCGATCACTGTACAAAATCTTACAACCAGAGCAGTTCCGACGACGAAAGAATCAGTAATAAAAACTCCACTATACCCATTCCAAGCCCCTATACAAGAAACACTTCGGAGAGCCCTTCTGGACACGATTACGAAACTGACAGCTTAGAACGGAGTACCAACAAAAAGGGCTTATCAACACCAACAGACTATCCCGATATACCGTCATCGCAGGCTAGTCCAAGTTTGAGTAGTGCGTTACCATTAGAAGAAGAACTTACAATGAGGAATGCTGTATACAAAATCAATTCAAGCAGCAACAGCAACACTCCGTCACCACATCGAGAAGTTTGTATAGATCAGAATCATTATGAAATAATAGAGAAAAATCAACCTCCTCCATTCGAAACACCAAAAGCGAGTTTGGTCAGTGAAGTTTATGTGAACAATACCTACAACTTCGGAAGTACCCCGACATCACCTAGTGGGTCAGATTGTTCCATGGGTAGTCGAAAATTAGTGACGACTATCAACGACACCGAATTAAAGCCCGGTTGCTTAACCATTGAAGTGAAAGATCCCCCTGAGAATTATATAAAAATTCATGAGTCAGATGGTTTCGAACCAGATACTTTAGACAGAAAGCATCCTAAGCATAAGGAAGCTACCGATACACAGTTCAGTAGAAAAGACCTCATTAAAAATATTGACAAAGAAGATAGTCCACCTAGCCAACAACGTATTCAACTCAGAAGTAGTGGTACTTTCCAGAAAGCGAATGATAAAGTGGTATGTGCGGCGAAATTTAACAGTCTCAGGCATGAATATGAACAGCGGAAAAACGGTTACGAGCGGCCAAAGTTGTGTACAGGTATTTATAGCGGTTCAAAAAGTCTCGAAGACACAACTGACGATACTTGGCAAGAAGCCGAAGAGTGGACGACAGAAGAAGGTAGAATACTGACGCTAGAGTTGAGGCACTCTAAAAGACAACGGCAAAGTACACCTCCCACGATAAAGCAATTGAAAAATCTAGCGCGACCCGATGTATTGCCACCTTTGCCACCTACAGAGGAAGATCCTATATATGAGCAGCCCATCTTTCCCCCCAGAAAAGTTGAGACGGATAGAGAAACGATCAATGAAATTCATCCAAAAAATGTGACTGGCAGAAGCCTCAGCCCGAGGGTATTTACGAAGAATATGACTATTGACTCCACACAAGATAGTTCTATAACTCCTGAATCACACTATGGACCTTCTTGCAGTCCAATGAGAGCTTCTGTCCAATCACAATCCTCGGAATATGAAAATATGGAGTCCGTGAGCGGTACAGTTCGAAAAGCTGGCGACATGAGCAGGAATTTGATGAGGAAACGCTCAGGCAAAAGTGGTAATATAAACACTGATACTTTTGTTAAAGGACCAAAGCTAGACGGTCATACAAAGGCTCGTTTTCGAAGAAAGAAAGGTTTCAATATACAAGACTCAGGGTATTTGAGCAGTGATTCTACATCTTCAAGACAGGTGCCCAGAAAATTGGTTATTGCTAAAATAGTGAGTTGTAGTGAAAGTGACGATACGGAGAACGAAGCTCGAAGTGAATCCGGTGCCGAAAGTATAGAGACACATTCAGTTTACTTCGATAGCTTTCCGAAAATGCAAACAGAAGTAGAGGACGATTTGAGTTATAGCAGTAAAAGTTTTAGTGACGTTCATGGAAACTTCAAACATTCTGATGACTGTACATAACGCATTCCTATTAATTTAAGTTATGGTGCAATAATGTAAACTTAGTTAGAAAATGGAAAGTGTGCAATATCATTTGAAGTGGTTTTAGTTTTAATTCGATAAAATAATGGATGTATGAATTAACGATTGATGAACGATGATGTATTATTGATTAAGGAATATTACTCCATGTAGGGAATTTTTATGTTTCGTTATTATTGTACATTTTCTTGTTATGTTATTCTTTAAAATAATGTTTACAATGTTCTAGAATCAATTTATAATTAAAATAAGTTTTTAAAACGTGTATAACACGATAGAAAATGCAATAAAAATACTTAGTATGTAATCTAAATATTAAAAGTACCTCTTACAAGTATCGATTTTAATCATTTTAAGTAAATAGAATAGTTAGTCAAATAGAGAGGCCGGACGTGCAATGCAAGAATAGAATAAGTAGTTAAATTATAATTTAAAATGATAATCATTCATTTGTTAAACAATGTACAGTGTATCAATATGTTATTCTTAAGTAAATATATTGTTTTAGTTATATTTTCTGTTATAGGCGAAGAGTCAGGCAGCAATGTTAAGCTTCCTAGTACCTGACAGTATACAGTGCTCCAGAGGGGATAAGCAATAAATAAATGCATCCTCTCCGTTCAATTTCAAGAGCACGAATATTATGGTTGTGGTATTTGACGTTAGTTGGGAACAAATAATCTTTACGCATAATAAGTTAACTTCTCGGATCGGAAAGAACGAAAAAAATATTAAATGCTTTTTATCCTTGAATGGGAATAGCCACTGCTGCGCCTATAAGACGCTTGGGAGCACTGCCTCACAGTACCGTATTGAGAGCTTATCAATGATGGTTCCGCTGATAACTGTAGATTTATACGGCTTCATTACATTAGGGCGTCCTAAAAAACTCTGCTACGTCCTAAACAAATTCCACGTTCTATATTTAAAACGATTCTAAAATCGAATGAGAGCTCGAATCAAACCTGAACTATTGTACTTCCAGCCAGTATGCCATGAGGTTTTATTTAAAATACAAACGTTACAGTACCTATCTATGGTCTAAACTTCAACTTTTGATTTCATTAATTTTACTTAGCACTGGCGCCAAATTCGTTCCGCTAAAATTAGGGTGCAATCTATGACGCAGGATAACAAATAAGTAACACTGTTACCAAGTTTCCATTTTATAATAACACCTATTAATCAAATACAACACTGTACAGATAACAGAACAAGAGTATTTTAGGAATACGAAAAGTTCTGTTCTGTTATTATTTTATTCGATTCTCCTGCCCTTTTCCAATTTAATTAGGGTCGACGCAGCATGTCCTCTTCTTCCTTCATCATCATCTGCCTAGCCTTTTCCCAACTTGGATGGAGACAGCTTCCAATCTAACAGGATGCAGTTGAATTCCTGTGTTTAACATGGAGCAACTGCCCGTCTGACCTCCGCAGTCACTTGCTGGGTAACGCGAAACCCCTTGGTTAGACTCAAACTTCCATATGTTCTTCTTCCATGCATCTCTATGGACCATCTTCTCGATAGTCACCTCTTTTTTAGCCATATCCTCTTTCACACACGTCATGTTTTTGCCAATACGGATATTGCTTGGTAGCCACATCAATAACACAGCCAAACCCAACTAGGTTTATAGATATGGGCGTTTCATACACCCGAAGGTCTACCAGGCAGTTTCTTTGGGCACATGATGCCACATACTTCGGTTTTTGTCATTTTAAATATCGTAGCATTATGCTGAGATAGGAGCCATTTTAGCCTCGTACAGATTCTTATTTTATTTCTACTTTTATGCTTGTTGGTTTCCGTTTTTGTCGTTTATTTTTGCTGAGCGTGTCTCAAGTAAATGTTTTTCTTTTTCTTTTTTTCTTTCTATATTTATTCGCCCAATTGGGCCAGATTGTTTGTTACCAACAGTCGGGGTTTTCAGGTTGTGGGTATTGTATGAACTAATATTTGAATTTGTTTAACTAGATTATGTGTTTTGTAAACTTAAAAAGTAGCTGATATAATGGTGCTAAGGAAACGCAAAAAGGGGGAAACCGGGTACTCATAGATTTAAGTAAATGTTGCATTCTTTAAGAATGGTAACATTTAAGATTTCACCGTGCTTTTTGGTTGGTTTGAAAAACATTCAAGCTAGAAAATACTTTGTGTTTTGTAAAACTTGAAATCATTATGTTTTACTGATATAAAACGACTCAATAAGTTATCTAAAGTAGCTTGAAAGTTTTCAAAGCTGAAAAATCATGGCAATTGTGTATGGATGCTTGCATTAATTATTTTTCTTAGATAATTAAATAGTTGAAAACCTTACTAATATTAATGCAAGCATTTGTGCATTGGTACCTACGCCAGTTTCTGTTTTAGTTAAGTCAATTATTAAAAAAACAATGTTCTTAGCAACAGTAAAATGCTCAAAAAGAAAATATTATGTTAATTATATTTTAGTTTTTATTATGGAAAAGCTCTCTTTACAGCCAGTATTTAATAGTGGCAATTGTTTGTACATTTTATTTTTATTAATTTTAAGTTGTTTTAGTGTATGCTTAATTTATTTTTATTTTCACCAGTAAGTTAATATAAGATATTGCCAAAACTAAAAGTTGGTATTTTGTAACAATTTATTAAATGTACTGTTATTATTAAAGAATGAGACACAGGATTGACTTATGATTTGTTGTATTCCCATTAATCAAAAACACCTTAAATTATTCTTAAGCGCATATGGTGCTATACTTTATCACAGATATAAAAATCTAGAAGTAGTTTATCAAGAATATCGAATACTTCTGTACCTAGAACTAACATTACATTTTACTAAACACGTTTTTCTAGATTATGAGAAACAATCTATATACTTTCATGTTTTTACAGCTGAACTGATCATGACAGTTTCAGTAGATTTATAGTACTTTACTGCCAATCTTGCAATTTCCTAGTCAAATCAAATAGGGCCTTATTCACTAGGCAGTAGATACATTTTTCTCAAAACATTTAAAAAACTTGCAACTACCAATCAGTCTACACACATAACATCATTGTCAGGCGCACCTTGATCTCCATTCAATGACTTAACGCCCATGGAAGCTTCTTCCCTCATTTTACTTTTAAAATCCAAGTACCTTTCTTCACCACCAGCAAAAAGGTCAATTTCTGTACCAATCTTATTTTGGACAACAGAACTCTTTGACTCTCCCATCTTCACCATAGACTGGTCTAGATATTTGAGCGCCAAGCTACAACGATTCAAGATAGATGTTGCGTAGTTTTGATAATTGTATAACAATTGAGTGTTGTCTATGATTTCTTCGTTATGTTTCGATAGCTCGTCATCTTTTGCCGTTATTTTAATGTTAGGAGTTGTGATAATTAGTTTTAGAGGCACAGCATCGTGTATATAATGGATTAGAGCCAGAACTTGGGATGAGGTCCTGAAATTATAATACAGAAAGTTTGTTGAGGTCAAATTGATTTTCATGAATAATACTAAAGCACAATGGGCTGTTTTTGTCTCAATAGGAGGTCAGCACTGTTAATGCATATTCGTATTTACTCAATAATGGGTGCTACTTTAAAAAGAAATGATAATCATTTTTTTTTACTGCAGATTCAATGAAGAAAACTCATGTAATTAATACATACCTTGAGTATACAGAAACAGTCAAAGTATCATTTTTATTTGTTGTTTCACTGTGCATTACCACCATGACGCCATTCAGGACGTGGTATGGAGACTTTCTATGTATAGCAACATTGTCACAATGGGGCACTTGTTCCATCACCAAGAAATTGCAGAACACATCCAGGGTCAAAGCTTGATCATTATGCCTCTTAATATGCCTAAATATGAGGTCAGTTTTCTCTGTAGTGGCTAGTATCGCGAGCATTATGTTGGAGTCTGAAATAGAAGATTTTAATAGAGTTAAGGTAAAAGGTCTTTCTGTGATCTTATCTCGACTGTAAGAAGTACAAAACATTGGTGTATTAGTAAACAGGATGACGTTAGGAGGTATTTTTTCTCCTTTTCTTATATAAAAATGTTTTATTTGGTACCATACACCGGATAGTCAGATGAACTTACTTTTTCACCACAGTGCCAAGTTCCTAACCTTTTGAAACGAGCAATCTGATTGCTGAAGAGATTGCTGAGTCAAAGAATCAGGAGCTTTTAAATAACTCAAGCACAATTTAAAAAGTATATACATACCCATAGGATCACTAGAAATGACATCAAAATCAGGTCCCATGGTATCCAAAGAAGACAATTTCACATCTTCAATAGGTAGAAGAAGTTCCTTTTGATTCTTTTTATAAAATATTATACCATTAAATTCAATCTTGCTCACAACATTGCTTTTTATTTCTTCCAGATCAATAACAACTACTATAGCAGAGGTGGTGTTGTATTTAAGGATCTGTGATCCTGTTTCCTCCCAGAACGGAGACTTGTCAGTCTTCTCAAATATCTTTGTTGTGTATTCAATTGATTGTCCAGTTGTCCCATGTATTAGTATGTGGACATCTTCTAGGGCTCTGTAATTAAAATAAGATTTGTATATTTTACTTTTTCGTTTTCTTATGTATTGCTATAATTTAAAGTGTCTTGTAGGCCCAGTGTTTCGGAAGTAACATCAGGTGCACAATGTTTTAAGTTAAAATCCAGACAAGTACCAATGTGACCACAATTCTTATGTACTTTTTAAATATGTCTTGGACATCATAGACAAAAGTGGAGGAAAACATTGCAAGGCCTTATATAATTTAATATAAGTCTGAAATTGCCAACCTGCTTTGAGCAAGTGTGGTGATTACTGCTCTCGCTATCTATATAAGAGGAAAGCCACTTCTTGTATATAAAAATTGCTAAAGTACCCTGCAATGGGATAGTAACAGGCTAGTATTCTTATAAATATTTTTTTTTTTTTTTTTTTTTTTTTTTTTTTTTTTTTTTTTTTTTACCTAATCATATTCAGCACCATACAATTTCATTTGTTTTAATTATTTAAAGATATTAGACATAATCACCCACATACTTACTCATTGTTTAGATTGCATACATTTAGAACAATAACTATTTTCTTATTGCAAGTTTTGATCCATGGAGTTTGTGTCTTAATTTTCAGGGCATTACCAATCTGTAAGTGAAAACATCTACATGTTACTTAAATTTGAATTTTCATGGATGAACTTAATCACTTATAAAGACTAGAATTCTTTGGCAAAGGTTCTGAGCTCTATTTCATCTACTGCAGACTCTAGTTCGAAAACTAATCAATAAAATATAGATAAATAAAAAAGATAAGGTAGGTTAAGGTTTAATAAGGCTTTAGTAAGTTAAACAAAAAGACTACCTCCTTAGCACCATCCTTGAACACGGAATCATCTAAATTGGGGTGAATCTTCTTATAAGTTGAAAATGCAACAGTTTTATGAAGATCTAATAAGTCTTTGCAGGTTTTCTCGTTACATTTCACACTGTACTTAGCTTCTGTTAATTTCCTCATCAAATGGGTCATTATTGGTAATGTCTCATCATTCTGTGGTTCAGTGAATGACATTGAAATGTCTGGGCGTTTGAAGTTATCGAAATTGTCATCGAATATGAGAGGAACTGCGTCTGCTTTGCAAAACACTCTCAGATTAGCTTGGCCACTGCAAGAAGCGTCAGTGATATCATACCTCTCGACACCAGGAACTGTTTGGTGTATCTCAAGGCTATCTTTTCTAGACAGAATAGTTATTTCTTCTTTCGACAATACTAAGTAAAAAAGATCACAGTTTACGTTCCTCAATATTTTTATTTCTGACGGTTTAACGATGCCGTGGAGTTTTACACAGGACACCAAATCCCTTTGATAATATTCTTTTACTTCCCCGTTTGTTGTGCATATTGTAATATCAATATTATTATCATCGCTCGGGTGTTTGTCGTAGAATACGAAACATCGGATGTCGTTTATAACAGATGCTGGAACTAACTTTACAATTACTTGCCGCACATTTTCAGAAAATTCTGATATATGTGACATAATATTTAATGATAAATGACTCGGTTAATAGAATAATTGCAAATAAAAATAAACAATGTTTATTTTGATATCCTGGCTTCCCGCTCCCCCGCGATGATGCCAATGTCAATGTCATAAAGGCCATGTCATTGTCAAACTCAGTGCTGCCAGTAGCAGATAGTCAAGTATAACATGATAAACCCCTGAAAGTAACATTTTATCTTATTTTATATTAAACTAGCGGACCGAACAGACGTCGTCCTGCCCGTACAGCGCCACCTACCGGGTCCAATTGTAAATCTAAACTATTCTCGAATCTCCACGAACACACACAAAAAATTTCATCAAAATTGGTCCAGTCGTTTAGGAGGAGTTCAGTCACATACACACGCACACAAGAAATATATATATTAAGATACATAGCCAAAATAAATTTAAGTCATTTAATAAACAGAAAGTCTGCTAAAAAGGTTTCTTTAAAGTTAAAGATTACTTGGATGATATAAAGATTAAGCTGCTTCAATGTATGTACCCGAAGCAACAAATTAGTTTTAAAATAGTTGATTTTGAACTTAAACTGCCAAAAGTTTTATTTCGTGATATTTTCTGAATATACGACATGAATATTTTTTTTATATTTACTGAAGCAAAGTATTTTTTAATGTTGTGAATGTAAAGACTATTCATATCTTTTTTCTTTGATGCTGTTCGTCGAGACGTTGGGCTCCTTAGTTCTGAGTTGAGCACTACAATTGATAGACAGTTCCACTAATACCTGTGTGGTTATTTCTTCAAAAGACTATCTCAGACACTAATCTGCATTTGCACTGCAAATTGCACTGGTTGTAAAATAGGTAGTCCTACCAGTTGGTAGATGTGACAATTCTGTAGTTGCCGGCACAGATTATCAATGAACGTTTAACATTTTGGAGGTATGAGGAACAGGGTGTAAAGTTCCTCATCCACCATAGAAAAGGGAGGATCCTCCGACCAGACGGGTGTCGTGTCTGGTGGGCAACTGCCCGACGATTGTTGTCGGGCTTGTTTATATTTACTCAGTCGCGTGGATAACTCTAATATCGCGATGTAGGAAACGTCGATTTAGTTCGTATGTGGCGAGATAGATGTCGCTACAACATGATGTGATTCTATTTACTTACTAAATGGTCTGTGGTAGTTTAATTTGGATATTCTCGTCGTGTAAACGATGAATATTCGCGCGGTGGGCGAAGGTCCGCCTGCGACGCAAGAGGTTGCGGGTTCGATTCCCGCCTTGGGACAAATGTTTGTACGATCTACAAAATATTTGTTCCTGGTGTTCTGGGTATTTCCTATGTATAATAAACATAACTATCTATATAATGTATTGTATTAAGTATATCAGTCATCTAGCACCCATAACACAAGCTCTGCTTAGCTTGGGGCTGATGAGGATGATGCTATATTATTTATTATATTATGAATCGAAAAGGTAGGTTTTATTGAGGAGAGTTTTAACAAACTTTTTTAAAAGGATGGCAGTCGTCCGACACCCCATAGTGAGATTGTTTCAGTGTGTGAATCAAAATATGTCTGCTCTTCTGTTCCGACGTGAGTTTGCTGAGTTTACTCATTTAAATCCTGCAGCTCTTATTCGGTTTTTTAACGGTAAAAGTACTTAAGTATTAGACACATGTAGCCGGCATTCTTTAACATGATACATTTATCTCTATCAGTATCTAATGCTAACTCCCAAGTCCCAAACTAGGCCTGGGCCTATACTTTGCAGGCTAGTGTTCGGTCAGAATTTGTGAGAAACATTGACTAATATATTAAGGACCAGGCCAACCACGCAACGAAATGGCACCGGCGCGCTGGCTAACTGACTAAAATTTCAGTTCAGGGTAAACGTGACTGACTGTCGATTGCGATACGTTGCGGCGATGGTCTACTAGGCACTTTTATGACAAGCAAGTAGGTATACTTGCTTGTCATAAAATGCCTAGTTGCGTAGCTGCAGGCTGCACAAATTATTACACAAAAGTTTAAAAGGAACATGGGATATCGTATCATCGTTAAGTAACCTTGCCTTTGTTGCAATTAAAAATTAAATAAACATTTTTGGAATAACTACATTATTTTGATATCTAATATTTTACATACAACGATTTTAGTATCTAATATGTTAATTGTATATAAAAATATACAATAAGCGATCCGCCCCGATTTCGCCCGTGATCAATTATACACAAAAACCATTCTTGTGTCTCATTCTTTCTATTTGTGAAAACCGCATGAAGTTTTTAACTTGATCGCGTACAGGCGCGACGGGGATCTTTGTTTTATACAATGTAGTGAAGTGATATAAGGATGGAACAAAAATGTTACAATAAATAAGATAAATTTTCGAAGCAATAATTAAAACGAAAATCGGATTTACAAAATATTACTCTGACTACCCGTAACGACTGTCAAAGATCTACAAATAACAGCCAGGTACCAACGGCTTAGCGTGCTTTCCGAGCCACGGAGGAGTCTCGATTTTTTTATTATTTTTTTAAAGAAACCCGTGCGGTTGTTTTATATTTTTATAATTAACTGCCTACGAGAGCTATTCAAACTCGGCATGCCAGTTAGCTCATGCATAACTTGACAAGCATGTGAACGTTAGTACTTGATTGATTAACTGTACACAGGACAGTTTTCATGAGCGCTAGGTTGGCCAGTTTGACTAGACATCCATGGTGGCGCTTCTAGCAAAGGAAAACGTCATACGCAGTACAAACCCACGGGTCCATTAGGTTATACTGGCTTTATCTGTTTAGAGCAACGATCCGTAGCTTTTCAATATCGGAGTACAAAAGATCGTTTCCCATCTCACGGAGACCTGTTATTACGGTGACAGGCAAACTGCATACAATGCGCGTGATTTGACTAACATGCATAATGCATCACCTGCTCGTATGAATGTAGGTTTAATTTTTTACTTGAGTTGGGTTGGAATAGATATTAAGTCAGTGTCTAGACGGTTTATGTCTAGACTTAGAGCTTTTTGGTAGCATCGATTACTGGTTTGGTAGCTTTTGGAACTGTGTACAGAGCCCGGCACATCAAGCTACCTCAATGTGTCAAGTTTCTTTGATAGTTTTTCAACTTTATCGCAAAAGAAATAAGGTTCATGTTCAATTGGTAAAATTTGTCAGTTTGGGGTAGCTTGATGTGCTGGCGTCTGTACATAGACCCAACTACTCTGTAGCACGTGTAATAACTGTAATGGTGGTATGCAAAATGGAGCCTTATGGTATACAGGCATATTATTAGTTCTAGCTGAATTCAAACACTCAACCGATTTTAGAATGGTTTAAAATATAAAAAGGAATTGTCATTGTAAAGCTATAACAAAGTAAGCATGTTGTAATGTAAGGCTTATACTTATACTTACATGTGGCTTATTTGAATAAGTTAAGTTTAACTGAAATATTATAATATATAACAGCGTCTAGCACAGAGTTATGCAAAACATGAAACTAGTTTGATGGTAAACCCCTGACTTTGACTACCGACAAAGTTCTTAACTTTCTGACCACATTCATAAACTTATCTAAGAGGGTAACGTTGAGGTCTTACTTGTTTTGGGTCCATAACCAACCTCCAGGGATATTTATAATTTATTGACACATTATGAGCCGGCGGCGGCGTGAGTGTTGAACGTAAACGAAGAAGAAGGGGCATGTAAGGATCGAGGCAGGTGGCGTTATGTAAGTTCTGCCAACCCCTACGGAAGTGGGGTGTGAGTTTATGTATAAAACAAACACTACTCCATTTTTAAAATGGGAAAACAATAGACTGTTGGCCCTGCTGCTTGACATAGGTGTGTTTCAACAAGAGAGTAAAAATTGATTAAAAAAATTATATGCTTATGAATTTTTTGATGCCCTGTGATTATTTATTTTAATAGTTTTATCGTTGTTAAAGAAAAAAAATAATAATTATATATTTATCTATAGCTTCCACTTTTCCCGCGACTTAATCCACGCGATTTTATACTTTTCCCTTCGAACTTTAACAACCCCTCAACCCCTTTAAGGCGTAGTCTTGTAAATACAATATAGCCTGTTCTACTCATGGATAATGTAGCATACTAATGGTGAAAGATTGTTTAAAGCCGTACCATTCGTTTTTGAGTTTATTCGTTATAAACATACAAAAAAAATCTTTCCTCTTTATAATACTAGTAACTATAGATAACACTTTTCCGGAGAGTACCTAGACTACCTAGGAAGCCATCTATTATATAGGAGGACCAAACCTCCGTGAGTCAATTAAGTTTTAGACAGTCAAGTAGGTAGGTAGGCACCGGTGAGAATGATGTACCTACACAATTTTAGCTATGTAATCGCATGACACCGGAACCATCCAATATTATCAATTACCCACCCACTGTAGAAAAACATAGAATTAGTATTCACTGAAGTAAAAGATGACGATCTGCAAAAGACTGCAGGCAGTTGCGGCAAGATGCGGATGCGGCAAGCTGAAAACAGGGCGCTATGGCGCTCATTAGGAGAGGGCTATGTCCAGCAGTGGACTAATATAGCCTGATGATGATGATGATGAAGTAAAAGACGAATAAAAGATAGGAACTTTGTATAATTTAACATCTACGGAATGACATTGTCAGCACACACAAAATGAAACGCGTTATGACGAACTAATAACTAAGCCGCTAGGCGTTAGGACAAGGTCCCGAATCGCGATGCTGCGCTCACCGCATTGCACCATCTGTGTCTATCGTTACACAAACCTCTTACTTATAATACTAGTTACATAATAGATAAAGAACTAACATAACATAACGCCTGTATTACCGGAAATGTTGGGCACAGGTGTTTTTAAGTCCCATGTAAAAGGGGGCGAGCCTATTACCACCAGGCACACTTCCAGACTTCGGGCAGCTCAGAAATTCCTTATGAAATATCCCAATAAATTGGCCGACCCTGGAATCGAACCCAGGATCATGCTAAGCAGTCGCGTTTGCGACCACTAGAACAACGAGGCAGATAGAGAACTACTTAGATGATATGGGTACCCATTTCAGATCTCTCTTTACTTCAGATTTACTGATTGCTTTTCGAAAACGATATTTCAGATTAACTGATTGCTTTTCGAGGTTGTGGGTTCAAACCTGGGCAAGTACCAATGTGAGTTTTTCAATTCATATGTACTTTCTAAGTTTATCTTGGACATTACTGACATCGGTGAAGGAAAACATCGTGAGGAAACCTGGACTTATATAATTAATATAAGTCTGAAATCGCCAACCCGTCTTGAGCAAGCGTGGTGATTAATGCTCGTGCCTTCTCTGTATGAGAAGAGGCCTTGGCCATGCAGTGGGACAGTAATAGGCTGGTACTACTTTCGAAAACGACCAATGGAATTAGGTATTTCTGAAGTAAATAGGAACCTACAGGGGCTTATGTATACACGAGCGGCACTTTGCCAACGGCACAGGCCACTGCAGGCGTCGTTGTTAAGCAAAGGTCAGATCAGATCAAGCAATCCCTCAGGGCCTCAGTATAAATGGTTAATTGAACATAATCCGCACAACGTTCAACTGCAAAGCGCGACCTCGCATACGATGGTAGATAAAGGTTAAGATGCGCTGTTTTCTACGAACAGGATACAAAGTCATAAACTCGTAGCACAGGAAGCGCACCGGTTCGTTCCACCGGAGATCCCGGAGGCCTCCTTCTTAGGTAAGTGCTAAGGAAGTCCATCTAGTTTTAATTTATGGGGGTCGGGCATAACTTGCCTTAGATACTTCTACTTATAACGTGTACTAAGGGAAGCAGAAATCTTTGTGGATCTACTCACGCAACTGTAACAAAATGTGATAGTTTGTATGATCAATTTGTGTGTTTCACAGCACGGTTGGCGTAGCTGTTGAGCGATTGGCTGCTGCGCTGCGTGTCGCGGGTTCGATCCCCGCACGGAACAAATATTTCTATGACATACAAGTAGTTGTTTCGGGTCTGGCTTTTTGTGTATGTCAGTTCAAATGTTCGTAAACGCACCCACGATACTGGAGAAATTCTCAGTGTGGGGCAACGTTTTATTAAAAACAGAATCTTCACTTTTTCCTTGTTGCAGGCAGGTCAAAGTCAAATAGCTTTCCCTTTTAAGAAATAATTTCCATATTTATAAACTGATTAAACTGCCTCCATGGACTCTGATGAGCGTGAGGTCCTGGGTTTGATTTCCGTGTCGGGCTAAGTGATAAACGATTTTTCAATCTGGCACATCTCAGTAGCAGCCCAGAGTCTATATGTGTGCTCGGTTAGTGGCAATAGGTTGGCACCCATGTACATGGAACTTAAACATAACGTGGGTGTAGGTACTGTATGTACACCTCTGCCTTATCTTTCGTGAAATGGCGGGATGACGATGTTTACGAATAGAAGTTGAAATTTTTGTGCTTCTGTAGGTGGGTGGGTACGTAAATAGATGACTCATGCCATTGTTACCCACTCAACATGGAATATACATATATTATTTATGTACACGTGCTGATTGACACCATTTTCCCTACCTCTGTGCCTATTAATAACCTCTCGTATTTTAAGGTTGGAGATAAACACTGACAGAATTCAAAAATCAAAATCAAAATCAAAATTAATTTATTCAAATTAGGCTGAGAATCAGCACTTTTTGAACGTCAAAAACGTTTACATAAGACAGTCCCCCAAAACGCCCACCCTTCACCACTTCCTAGTGTTTTTGCTGGGAAGAAGAAGTGGAGGAACAAACTCCCCAGCAACACGTCTGTCTGATAGGTTTGGAGAACTTGAAGTTATACAACATATAATGTCAAAAAATAATAATTATGTCAATCATCTTAATACATCGTTCAATTAAATAATTTGCTACATGTTAGCTAGCACACACCAATATGCCAAAATAAATAAATAACATGTTATATATACCAAAATCGACAATTAACTCAAGCAAAGCCTGCTAAACTGAATACATAAAAAACCTCCAAGGCAGTCCAAGGGCGTGCCCACTGACATGTGCAATGCTGAATTATATCAATAAAACTCATTCATACAATGTAATGAGAGGATCATGACAATAACATAAAAATAAGGATAGTAGAAGAAACATACACAAAAATAAAGAACTATTAAACAGTAAAAGAATATAGTAACATTGTCCTGCGTTCAACAAAGCGACCAACTATTCTTGTCTTCTAAATAGTCGTTGATCGAATAATATGCTTTAGAACAAAGGTTTGATTTAACTTTAGCTTTAAACGCGTTAAAAGGTAAATCCAGCAAAGAATGAGGTAGCATGTTATAAAAGCGTATACCGAGCCCCACAAATGAGCTCTGGACCTTATGAAGCCGGTGGAAAGGAGCGTATAGTTTGTGCTTATTTCTGGTATTAAAATTGTGGATGTATTTGAATTAAAAATCAAGTTATTCTAAACAGTCAAATTTTCCCAATAGAACATGGACCTTATGCTTTTGTTATTAAGTTGATAAATATCAAATAAATTGGACAGTTTGGGGTAGCTTGATGAGCTGGCCTCTGTGCTCTAATGCTAGAAGTTATTTTTATAACGATTTCTTAATAATTACCTAAGTAAGCACGAAATAATATTCAGATTTTTATATAAAAATAATGAATAAAAGCATATTTTTCCTTTGGTCTTGTGACTGCAAAACGGTCTATTATTGGACGAATGATACTACTCATAATAGAGTGTCTTTCAAATGTCAAATGACGTCACACGAGAGTAAACAAAGTAAACAACGATTCAATCTGGGTGACAGCTTCTTTGTTAACCCCACGTGATACAAAGTGACTTTTTTTTCGTGGTCCCCAGTGGCGGTCCGATGAATGGGGGGGAAGGGGGGATCGCAGGGATCGTCCCCAAAATCATCAAGTAATTCGAAAAACCTCCCATATTCTTTTTTTTTAATTTTTCCTGTATCGTGGATGCATTTAAAAACAAATAAGCTCACATAAACAAACAGCCAGACCCGGAACAACTACCCGCAGGTCATACAAATATTAGTTCCGTGCCGGGAACGAACCCGCAACATGCAGCGCAGCAGTCAATCGCTCAGCCACTGACGCCTCAAATATGATGACCCCATTCGCCAATGCCAATACTTATAGAATACTTCCATTTGTTGTAATTGCTGTTGTCAACTTATTCTGACCTCCCATCGTTGTCTCCCTCTGTGACCCTCCCTGGTGGTGGGTAAGACCTACAATCGTATACTACGTATTTAAATCCCGAGAGATCGATCTTTGTTACAAACAAATGCCAATCAATGCCCGAGATATGTAACCTTGAGCTTGCCAATCGGGAGCAGCAGTTGAAGATAGCGGATTGAGTTTGTGATTGAGAAAGGTTATTAAAAACGGCTGTAATAGATTAGAATTGAGCCGATTTTAAACTGATGTGACAACTGCTTGTACGTTTACGTTGGTGAATCACCTCATCTCGTCCCACGGAGGTCGTAACACTAAGGCAATTGGCACACTGCACCGCATCACGCAACGTAGCGAGGGAGTGCGTGTTCTTACGTTGTTTGCAAGTATCTGTGTTTGTATAGAACACGTTCGATGCCAGGCACCCCGCTGCGTGATGCGGTGCAGTGTGCCAAACGCCTATCTCATAATGAACAGTTAATTAAAAGTATGATGGTATTTTCGGGAAACCAAATATTTGTATGACCGCCAGGTACTTGTTCCGGGTCTGGCTGTTTGTGTCTGTGAGTTTGAATGTTTGTAAACGCACCCACGATATAGGAGAAATTCCTAGTGTAGGCAAAATACTAAAAAAAAAATCTTCATAAAGAGAATTTGACCAAAAGTAAACATGTGCCTTTACTGGCTAAAGACGAACAAGTTAGTAAGGAAAAAAAACGAGGACAATCGCTACATTTTTCACTGATTTTCTTCACCTCCACTCACTAATTACCTAATCACTATAAGAATACACATACAAGCAAATTGTTAACACCCACAACGAGTGACAAATTCGCCAGTTTCTTACGTAACGCAGTTCGAAGACTCATCGTATTTCGTGTTTATGAAGCGTATCAGCCTCATTGAAAACTGGAATGGAATCGGTATAGAGTTGAACAACTTCTTTGTACCTAAAGAAAACTCTTCCAATTATACACAGATACAATAAATTAATTACAGGGTACAGATATAATTAATTAAACTTTATGTACTTTAATTCTGAGTAAAATACGATCGCTTTTTCTCAGTTGAGTTTTGTCTCTTTCTGTTCGTTCTGTTTCTAAACTCACCAATCCTACCTAAACCTTGCTGCAGATAGTTCAGAAGCAAATGCGCTTCGGTAGTTATTACATAACGACGATGAAGTATCAATTCTCCTAAGTACCTTTTTACGATTGTTAGTTTTGAATGCCAATCGACGTAAAATGCTATTTCGCATATTCTGGCAAAACGTCCTGCCACGATATTTAACTAGTTATACGGTACGGTATACTTCCAACTGCTAAAAGAAAAAATGACACGTCTGTTTATGTCTTCGTCGTCGATAAGCTAAGACAATAATATCTCGTTCCTTTAAGGGAAACATCATAGGAATATTCCAGACCGGCAAGAAGTATAGTTAGATTATTCTAATATTAGCCCGTCAGGACCTCCGGACTCCTGCCACCTACGAGCGTGGCCGTGAGCCGACGTCGACGGTTTAAAATAGTTACTATAAATGGCTACTTCCTTCGACAATTGTCATAGAAAACACTAGAGATATGCAGTGAGTTATAAGCAAAGAGGATGGCGAATGCATTGGTTTGAAGGATTTGTGGTTACACAGTGTGGAAGACATGCATCTATCTTACCATCAGAGAACAGTTTTTGTTATCTTATGGGAAGATAGGCAGTTAGTGGCATTGTTGAATTTCTAATTTATCAAATTCAATTTAAAGCCTGACACAACAGTGACTTAGTCTCTGGAAATCTCTATTCTATATCTTAAGTGTCATGAGAATTCCACTAACAATCCCATTAAATGGTCGGATTCCATTGTCAATTGCCAACGAAGTGATTCACCCATTACATCAGCGTTGGGGTAAGACATGCAGCCAAAGGCCTCACCGCTAAATCTACTTATAAGGATATTAAATTGACGCTAGTAACTACTTAGTTACATAAAAAAAAAAAAATCTATCAAATAAGTTACTTAACTTATTTGATAGATTTTTGATATTATAATTAAACACTACGGTTTTTATTGTCATCCTATATCCTATCTATTACGACTTAGTCCGCCTCAGTATTATATTTCTCAGTTTTGAACAAATATTGTCCTAAATATTTATGTCGACGATCCTTCTTACGTTTTCTTGCGCTTTTAAATCTTTGCTCTATTTCGTCAGGGACCTACTGCTCTTCCTTCTGATAAATATCCATCGACTGTTTGTATGACATAAGTGAGTATAATCACCAAATTTTATTAAGTATAAATTGCTCGACTTAATTTAAAGAATATGATATATTGATTTAAACCCCACTATATCCATTTCAAAGGTATGTAGCTATACATATAGGTATTGTGTGTGTGTAATAGTTATGGTTCCAAAAATAAATGGAATGTAACTAATGCTCTACTGCGAACTGTTACTCACACGCACGAATTCAGGTAGATCTATTGTTAGAGCTTACAATATTTGAAGAGCGAATGAAGAACCTTCTTTACTATTGTTTGATTTTAACCATTCTTGTTGATCATCAGATACGCAACAAACGACTACTCTACTAATATTGTTTTAAATAATCTCTTTCATGTGTCTTTTGGGTTTTTAGGGGAGATTAATGGCAGAAACGGAACCCTTACCCTACGGCCTACGTCTCCTTACTCTCGGCAGTCGTCACAGACTGTGTGCGTCTCTCCGTCCGGATGTTATACTTGGAGACTATTGATGCTTTATTGATAAAATCCGGAATAAGGTGTAATCTATGTACCGCTAAATTGATATAATTAGTTACAAACTAGGAGTTTAGGTCTGGAAAGTGGGATCGTAAGAAGACGAAGGAAACGGTGGATGGATTGTGTGAAAGATTACATGGCTGGAAAGGTGACCCCAAATAAATTGGGATAAAGGAAGGAGGATGATGCTGAACATGTTGATAAAAGTGGAAAGCGCGGCAAAGGTTTTCAGACTCGCGCGGTGACGAGAGAAGAGTCGTTCGAGTTCGTCTGGAGAAGAGGGCTGGTGGAAAAACGATTATGTGGATTTTATCATTACCAAGCATCATCCAGAAGAAAGATGGGACCAAAAAAACCCTGGACCTATCTTGCATCTGTGGAAGTACAGGTGATGTAACGAATTGTGATATTTTTTGTTGCCTACTGATTGTGTTACAAGCCTGTTTTTAATTCCATCCATTCGTGGATCCATATGAGTTTGTTACCCATTTGATTGTTATGTCCGATTGAATCTTTTACTTGGCAATTCACATGAAAAGCGCCATATTGTTTATCTGACTATTGATAAGCGCTATCTAGGTTTTTGATTAATATTAGGTTTTTTTGTCGTCTTATTGACATAACGATGGCTTATCCAAATGTTGTCGACCGGTGGTGTAACGACTGTCAAAGATTTACAAATGACAGCGGCTTAACGTACTTTCCAAGGCACAGACGTCTCAATACATAACGAACTGTCACCCATCCACGGTAGACCTCAGCAAGAGTAGGTTAAATTGTTCTATTTTAGTCATGATCTGGGCATTATAAGACAAGACAATATCAGGTCAGCGACAGAAATCTTGCAAATAAAATATTTTGACAGCATAAAATGTTTTTCTCGGCCGTAAAAAAAAAACACCACCCTGGTCAGGACCTAAATCAAGGATCATCAGATTAGAACACATTTGGTTAGCTTGATAAAGATTATGTTTACAAAATAAATAGTCCTTAAACAAAATCATTTGCAATCGGAAACGTTGGGGTTGTGGAAGGCACGCCAGTTCCCATGGTTTTATCAAATTCTCAAAAACGACTTCTTAATAGTTCTTGGAGAACTGTCGGATGTAACGAAAGGAAGTGCACAGGTAAAGCCCTCTCCCTTAAAAGGAAAAGCGACTTAATTTATTATTACACTCATGAACCTCGTTGCTATCATTCTTGGGATTTGTGCCTTCAACACTCAACTCGATTTTCATTTTAGTTGTAGTAGACGTGTTTCATATTCTGCAGTGTATGTTTTTTTCCAAAAGAATGATTAAATTCATTTGATCTACCAAGATATTCTGTTAAAATCTACACGTAAAAAGTTACGTAAAATGAGCGTGAAGTATCAATCCCTTGTATGGGCCGTTAAGACGTTGGTCCCGGCTGTCTTTGAACTGTCAAAGACTTTCGGGCTTCTGGCTATCAGTAACACAGTAGTACCCGAAAGTCTGACAAGCAATCTTACCAAGGGGTATCATGTTGCCCAATTACAAGGTTGTGGAGGTCAGATAGGCCGTCGCTCCATGTAAAATATTGATATTTATCTGTAATGGTTGCCTTGGAAGCTGATCCCAATTATATTGGGATAAGGAGGCAGGTGATGTATGAGATGACAGCTCACTTCGCGTTCACTTTACCTACATTCCACGTGAAGTGTTTTACAGAATAGAACTGCTAAACCAGAAAATTCCTCATTAAAATAAACTATATAAACAACCGATTCAAATCAATAACCTATTGACCAGTAAGTATTTATCCATTATAACGATTCATTCATCGATAACAGGAAGCATTTCATATCGACGGCCATAAGCAAAGGAATGGTATTGTGCCTCGTTCACATTGACAGTTCGATCACGTAGTAACCGACACTCTGCACTGTTAGCTAGTTAGAATTGACTTTGATTTTCATTGCTTATTTGCTATTAACATTCCTGTTTGTCCTAAGCTAATGTTAGCAATGTATTTGCACTTTGTTGTAGGGCGTATGCAATTAATGAATGGCTACTAAAGTTCCCTAATTGGACAATGATGATGCGGTATCATGGATGTTTGTGTGTCATACATCATTCTGTGGAACACGTTTTTGGAAGGGGGTCTTTTAAAATGGCATTGGCTTGATAACTATTGTACCTGCCTGCGTCATCACATTTAGAAGTGGTAAATTTTCCGGATTCACTTACGAAGTCGTCTTATTATATTCATATCTTTAGAAAACATGCTTCTGGATAATAATATTGTCACTTTACATTTTCTAATGACTGTAATTATGAATAATATTTATTTCTGTAAAAGCAATGTGACTTTTGCAATAATTCATATTGTGTACTTTTTAAGTTTATCTAGGACACCACTGACATCGTGGAAGGAAAACATCGTGAGGAAACCTAGACTTTAAATTACTATAGGTCTGAAATCGCCCGTACGCTTTGAGCAAGCGTGGTGATCAAGGCTCATGCCTTCTCTGTATGACAGGCCCTTGTTTTTTTTTTGGCCTTTGCCCTACAATGGGACAGCAAAGTGGTATTAAAATTTACTAGCTTTGCCTGCGACTTCGTCCACGTGAGGGTCGAAGTAGCTGATTAAAAACTATTCTATGGTTTCAAACTATCTCCCTACCAAATTTCATGTAAATCGGTTCTGCAGATTAAGCACAAAAAAGTAACAAACAGAGTTACTTTCACAATTATAACATTACTAAGGTTTATTGAAGTCGAAATTGAAGAAAAGAAAAATTTATAAGTTGCCCTTGACTATTCACATTATTGGATTTAGCACTTTTTTGGCTTTACGGTCACTTAGTTATACGTACCTACACACCTTGCCTATGATTACCCCTCATAGAAGTAAATGCTGGAGCTATAAGCCCAATTTTCAATTTTCCCGTTCATTGACGACCGATGTGGCGCGGCGGGCGAAGGTCCGCCTGCGACGCAAGAGGTTGCGGGTTCGATTCCCGCCTTGGGACAAATGTTTGTACGATCTACAAATATTTGTTCCGGGTGTTCTGGGTATTTGCTATATATAATAAAAATATATCTATCTATGTAATGTATTGTATTAAGTATATCAGTCATCTAGTACCCATAACACAAGCTCTGCTTAGCTTGGGGCTAGATGATGCTGTGTGGATTGTCCAGCAATATTTATTTATTTTATTTATTTATTGGAGATTTATAAATGAAAAGTTATTAAATAAATTCTGTTTTAAACAGCAAGAATATCTCGAATTACAATAATTGCCGCATAGGGATTGTCACGGAGACCATTGCAGTAATTAAGTACTTAATGTTGGATCCCTGGTTATTATTATGAGTAATAAGCACTATCTCTGCGTTCGTCAGTTAACTTTATGTCTTTAATCCGTACCTTCGCTCGTGGGATCATTGCGACCTAACACGACAACCTTGAACGGTTCCGACTCATTATATCTTCAAGATTAAACTCGCAAAGGTCAACAATTCGCAGCATTGTTCTTACCGGAGACAAGCTTACGCAGATAGAGGCATGGATTGACATCTACAAAAAAAGTAAACAATTTGCTGTTCAATCCAAGAGACAACAAATAAAAAACTGGACCAAAATGTGAGAACAAGGTCATTTAATCAGCTGAACAAGCATGGTACACGGTAGACAAGACAGAAGCCCTCTGAGTCACACGCATGCGTAGACAAAACGTCTCTCAGAATTTATAACAAAATATTATAGAGAAATGTAAAAGCGGGTGATGAATGTAACCGCAGAATTCTACAGCGCGGTCTCCGGAACAGGGTCAGTGGCTCGGAATTTCGCATGTCACGGACGGCGTTGTTGGCGCAATTTTGCAAAGAAAATTTTATGTTTTCGTTGCTGAGTATCGGGGAGGTTGCCAGAAATAAAGCTGCAGTGCAGTAGTGAGCTTGCAGGCGGCAGACTGCGGTGCTGGCTCACACTCACCATTCATTGTGATGGCAGGAGGTCGATACGTCGTCAGTGTCGCCGCGCCTTCTGTGCTGCGCGGTCGTAGTTTGCCAGCCCGCCGGTACGCGCCGCTCGTCTGACATTTGTGAGCACTGCGCAACCGACTGATATCGACAGTGAAGCCTTTATTTATAAACAAATTGTAATTACTTGTGCTTTTAATATTTTTTTTAACGCCAGTTTCATTCATGATCAAACGTTTCGATGTCAACTAAGTAAGAGTTATAGTGAAATAGAAGAAGATCTTTACTTATTTATTTAATATTTTACGTGAAAGCGCACGTGACGACAGGCTGTATTACATAAATATTAAATAATATGGACACAAAATTATTTTGCGACTGTATTGATCAGTAAGTACACGTGGTTATTGTATGCACATGGTACACGATTGTGATTCACTTTACATAATAATTTATTACCTTGAATGCTTTGAAAAGCAGTCGACCAATTAGTAAACAATCGTTCTCTTGTCATAAAGATAAGGAGTCTCGTAAAAATGATTAATTAAATAAGTTAACTTAAAAATCACAGATGATATTTTTTTAGAGACGTAGTAAGACGAATTACAATTTAGGATTAATTCCTGATGACAGCAGATGTGTAGAACCACGCATTCAGTCGCCCACGGATCCACTGCCGCAGTTCAAACATGTTGAAACACTCGTAAATCAAATTAAGAAGCCAGTGAAGCCACATAACAACGATGAAGAAATAAAACTGTACAAGACAATAGTTACATTTCAGTTTTACGAGCAGATATCGCAGCAATTAAAAAATAATATTACGATAACTTATGTTTTCGGTGATAACAGGTTCCACAATTGGGTACAAGTAAACCATACAAAGTAGGCAATTTATAAATCCTGTTTAGATGTTACAACAGTCGCATTAATGAAGCGATTCAAACCGTAATCCAATTTCATGTAACCGGCGGAAAATTCGGTGATCCAATCGCAACAATCAATTAAAAGTATCGAAATATTGAAACAGATTCTTAAATAAATAATCCAATTTATCTTAGACATCACTGACATGGTTGAAATAAAACTTTGTGAGGAACTAAAAACTTATACTTAGTCAATATATGTAAGTCTGAAATCGCCAATAAATCCTTAAGAAATCGTGATGATTCGTGCCTCCTTTGAATGAAAAGAGGCCTTTACCCTTTGGTGGGACCATACTAATTTGGTACGATAATTATATTCGAACTTCCCTTATATAGATAGGATCTACAAACTTTTAAACACTCTCCGAATACAATACATGAGCGGCGTGTATTGTAATGTGTAGTAAACTATCTATGAACGATCACGTCGCGTGACCAGCTTTTGTGTAAACAGCTATCAGTGCTTATTTACTACATTAAACCCTGTATTGTACTGACTGAAATAATTTACTGTGGGAAATTCACGATGTAGAAATCGATCCTTATTCCTATTGTCACAAAGTCAAATGGACTTTTTGGTCCGTAATAAAGAAGTTCATTCAAGACTCAAGCATTACTTAAAACTAATTTCAACCAATCAAATAGCTTTCAACGAGTTTAAAGTAATGCTTGTGTCTTGAGTGAGCTTTCATTCACCTCTTATTGAGCATTCATTTTAAGCATTGACGCTATGGTATCATGGTTTAAGATTCTCTTTCAATTTACAATATAAACAAAATTTTAAAATAAGCAAACCACGTGATAGATTGGTCCATTATTTTTGCCCATCCGTTCAATCAACAAAGCTTTGGGTAAAATATTGATTTTTTTGTTTCAGAATTCTTTTTATCTTTGGCAAGAATAATATCTATTCTCTTAACATTACTGATGTTACCAGAAGATGAAAAGATGTTGATTTAAAAGGTGTCTGTTGATTTAATAAATTCCGCCTCTGGCGAATTCACTTTTGCTAGTAGGTATTTGAATAATTTTGAATGAATATATGACACACATTATTTGGGCGAGGTCAACTTGTATCTTCAAGTACTAGGTAGGCATTAAGTTGCTCACCTTTCAGAATGTGCTGGAACACCTGTGCGACGCCAAGAGAAGTCACGTTTATCGTTTTTGTAGTCAAAACAAATAATTAGTCAATAGGATGTAAAAAGTAAAACTTTTTACATGCTGTAGAGACAGAAAAAACAGGTCAAGGTTTCAGATCATCAGATACTTTAGATAGTTGCCTATTTGATCTTCATTTTAACCGACTTTAAAAAGGAGGAGGTTCTCAATTTAACTGAACGTTTGTGTGATACTCGATATCTTCGCCAATTGAGAACCGATTTTACTAATTATTTTCTTATTGGAAATAATGTTGTGCAAGTTAAGTCCCAAAGAACATTTGGTTCTGTTAAGTTGGGAGAAGTAGATGATGTATCCTCAAGAGTACATATTTTATCTGCTTTGTGTATGTTGATGATCTTACTCACTTACTGCGTGAAAAAATAATTATCTTGGAATTGTGTGAGATACTTACGAAACGTTTTATAGTAGTAGTTTAGTATTAAAGGACATTTTTTTTTTTTTTGGAATGGGCATCTCGCAGTTTATCCTTTAGGGATATTTACTGCTCAACCGAACTTTCCTGTGGGGGGCTTAATTAAAATTAAGGCCTCCAGCCAGGCATAATTATTAAAGGACAGAACAAATATGGAATTTATATACTAGGTACAAAAGACGGTCTATCGATTCAAATATACTATTATGTAAGATGATCATTATAACATTGAGTTTTAGAATAAAATTCCTATTACCGTTACGTAAGAGCTGTTTGGCTCAGAATTTCGGAATAAATTATCGGAACCGGTATCTTTTGTCAAGTTATTTTCGTGACCCTCCTCATTATGAATGCGTATGGCAATTCCTGTGAAGCTTCGGATAAAATAACAACTACGTCCCTCAGTACTTCAATTATAGATACTATGTATTACCCATTGTAATTGAAAGAATTCAAAATTTGTTTTTGTTGACGATTTTAATGAGTATAGGGACTCCAAAACATACAGATTTGTTACAGGTGTAATTAACTTTATTAATAGCATACAATAATACTTAGTAACTAATTGCGAATAAACGTATGAAGAAATATAAATTTGGGCCACCCTGAATTGATTACCTATACGAAACCTTGCGTTCTAAAGTAGTCTCTTACGTCTATGCCCAAACATCTTTGATAGATCTATGGAAAATTTTGGTACTTACCTAATAAATTATGTTGCAAGCTTGCATTTCATAAAATCTGAAATTTTATACATTAATTTAATATCAAACAACACACAGCCTAACCCCTTGGGTCTAGACATGAAATATTGGCACAAGGGTTTCTTGTTTAATGAAGCTGAGCATTAAGGAAGGATTTTCTAAAGTTCACCCTTTAAAGAGGTATGGAAATTAATATAGAAGTTCGTAATTTTTGCCCATGGAAAATCCCATTCAGACTGCTCGTATATTATTATACAACAAATAAAATTGAAGTGTCTGGTAGTAAGTTCTAAATAACAGCTTTTTACTAAATGCATATGAATGTACACAATTGTTATACCAAAAAAAGTTTTCTTTTTACTGTCTATCTATTTGTTTTAGTTAATCTTCTAAACGGCTGGATCGATTTTGACGGAGATTTCAGTGGCAGATAGCTGATGTTCTAAGGAGTAACTTATGCTACTTTTATTATAGAAAACGTTTGAGGGTACCGCACTAAACGGTTACCCATGAAATTTTGTTATTCCACGCGGATGAAGTCGCGGGCACCGATATTATGAAAATAAAAAGCGTGTTTTTCTGGTACAGAGCATATTTGGTGTTTAATTTACCTAATAACTTTCTGACTTCTAATCCTTATGCAATACACTAATCTAAGTGGTCAGCAATGAATGTTGTGTTTTTCAAAACGTGTTTTAGCGAAATTTATATTAAGTGGTAAAATACTGCAACGTTATTATAATAAATCGTCAATAATTTATTCTACTTTGTCAGCATCGTCATTTTTTGCACGTTTAGTTGTCAAAAGATGCTGAGTTTTTTGCTTTTATATTTATTGCGGAAGTCTTGCATCCTCGATATTATTTGAGCCTTTATCTTCCTTCTAATTCATCTTTCTTGATAAAAATATATCCTTAGATTTTGTGGATCGTTTATTTCTTCATTAATTATCTTGTGTAATAGTCATAATCAGTGGCATATTTGGCATTTTGATTACCACTTTTAGGTAATTATTTTATATTCTTTTTTTAAATGCTTATTAAAATACGTTAACATCAGTGTATACGAGTACCATTATTAGTACGAGTAGGTTGTACGATAACATTATCAAATACTAACCGCTTATTAGTAAAAAACTACGATTCAGCTTTTTTTCTAAATTAATCATTATATGAATATACTGTTATCGTCTCGTCGGCGTTAGCACCATTATAATGAGAGACTCCCGCAGACACGTGTGACGCGACAATGCGACAGGATTTTGCAAAACCATGTAATATACTAGCTTTTTCCCGCGACGTCGTACGGGTTAATTTCGGTTATCACGGATGCAGACGATATCGCCGATATAACTATCCTTTACCCAGGGCCAGGGTCCGAAACTATCTCAATTATTCTCAATTTCTTTTTTCATTTATTCTCAATTATTCTCAAAAAACGAAATTTCATCAAAATCGGTGGAGTAGTTTAGCTGTCAAATCGTAAAAGACATAAATCCTGAGTTACTTTCACGTATATAATATTAGTAAGGATGGATTAGTATGGATGTATATTTTTTAATAATAAATAATAATAATAATAAGACCTTTCTCCAGCAGTGGGTAAGTAACTCAAATAATATGTAGGTAAAGGTACCTTAATAGTTCTAGTAGTAATCTATTCCGCCATCATACTAAGCAATTAACAATAAAAAGAATCGAAACAAAGAACTCCCGTTTTACTTTTGTGACTCACAACAATATACGAGTAGTAGTAGTACTGTGAACGATGTTTTGCGAACTGTGTTACATTAGATTAATACTTAATAACTATAGCTTCACGTTCCCTACAAACAGACATTTAAATTTAAATTAAGAAAACAAAATCAGACAGTGTGACAAAAAAAGTACTAATAACGGCACTTAAGTATTAAAAAAAAACTAAAAAAGTTCTCAATTCGACACGTATTACATTTTATTTTTTTTACATATATGACCACACATAACATTTTACAGTGTAGTCTGATTTCGATAATTCTTTTTTTATTGGATAGGGTTTACTTCAAAGGTCCCGTTTAAAAATCGAAAATGAAAAATCACCCCTGTGTGTACAAAATAGGAAATTATTGTTTTTTCACCTACTGAATTTTGTATAAGGTAGAAATAAAAACTTTTTACAAAAATATCCACCGATTTAAAAAAAAAGACGGTTCAACGAATATTTACTATTCGTTAGCTTCAAAATCTTATCGTAAATAATGACAACTGTCATGTGGTTTGATTATGTGTCACTCGTGTCATTATAATGTTAAATGAAAGTAATATCTTAAAATAACATAAACAGTGTGACGTCACGGCTAGCGCGGCGAGATCGTTTAACAAAATATTGTACAAATAGTTGTTTATCGATTTATGTCGGTAAATGTGAAGAGGTAAATGAAAACAATCTGTGGATTTGGTCAATAAAAGAGAACTGTCGAAATTATTATGGCAGCTCATTATAATTATTATTTTTTTAGATCTTGATAGTTGACTTCGATCGTGATATAATATACTTAGGTAATTAATGTTAAGACTTAAGTATCTATCAGATATTGCGAGTTTATGACAGTTACAGGTTTATGTTCGTAGTTTATTTCTTACCAAGAAAATATGTACAGAGACTAGCACATCAAGCTACCCAATCTGACAAATTTCTTTTATTATTAGATATTCACTTTTATTACCAAAGAATAAGGTCCATTTCAATTAGAAAAAGTTGACAGTTTGGGATAGTTTGATGTGCTGGAGTATGTACCTACAGTTTTAACTTGTAGGTCAATTATTTTTAATACTTACACTACATACCTACATGTCTAATATTTTAATTTTTATGATGTTTCTAAAACCTCTAACAATTTTGTAGACCATAAAAAAAACATTGTGAGTTACTTAAAAACTTATTGCGCAAATTGTGTTTAATTTCGAATTAAGAACAAATTTTGAACGCCTTTTTCTCGACAGTTTGCTTTTTGACTTAAGTCACTATTTGATTGAACGTCCGACTTCTTCCTTATCTTATCTAATATGAGTAATTTATCAGTGTTAACGAGAGGAACGAACTTTTACGAACATTACAGATAGGCAATCTCTACCATCTCGAATACCTAATCTCCATCAATTGTCCGATACAGATTGAGTGATCGATTATCGGCCTATGTATCATACTGGCTGGTTTATATTTTAACAGTTAATATAATTTGAACTAAGTAGTTCGCATGGAGGTATTTGATAGATATTAATATTTATGGTGTGTCAAAAATAACATACCCTGTTACATAGGCCTTAAACATTACTGGCAAAATTTAGGTGTACTATCGACACACCTCTGCCCAACCCTTCGAAGTATTCATACGTTATGTTTATGTGTTTTAAAAATATCAGCCGTATACCGTTAGGAGTAAAAAAACGAGATTTTTTTCTTGAAACGATATAATTCTCCAATCTTTCTAACCATGGTAGGGTTTGTATTAGAATAATCAAAGATCGTCGTATCGTGTGTTACTGTGACGACCGATGTGGCGCGGCGGGCAATGGCCCGCCTGAGACGCAGGTCTCAGGGTTGCGGGTTCGTTTCCCGCCCTTGGACAAATGTTTGTACGATCTACAAAAAATTGTTCTGGGTGTTCTGGGTATTTTCTATGTATAATAAAAAATATATATCTATGTAATGTATTGTATTAAGTATATCAGTCATCTAGTACCCATAACACAAGCTCTGCTTAGCTTGGGGCTAGATGATGATGTGTGGATTGTCCAGCATATTTATTTATTTATTTATGTCTGACTCTCTTTGACTGTCAAAATTATGAATCGTTCGTGAAACCCAGTGAATGGGTTGTGGAACCCATATAGGTATAGCTCAATACAGGTATAGATTCAGCAGCTTACTATTAAACTGGAAGCCGTAGTTGTAGCAGTTAGGAAAACGCTAGGCGGATGATGATGATGAATTATGATTATGAACCATTGTTCATTTCAAATATATCGTCATTGACAACAATATCATGTACCTATGCTTAGTAATTCCTGATAAATAACGTCAAGTTACATCCAATATAATTCAGCAGTTATATTAATAAATAATAATATACCAGCCTGTTATTGTCCCACTGCAGGGCAAAGGCCTCTTCTCATACAGAAAAGGCACGAGTATTAATCACCACGCTTGCTCAAGACGGGTTGGCGATTTCAGACTTGTTTTACTTCAGCAGTTATCCAGGTCAAATAACAAAACTTAATCGGTTTCTGTATACTCGAAAATTGTCCTCTTCATTACTCTACAATAGAATACCTTCACCCGGGTTCAGTATCCACTCTGTTGGAATAATTTGATATTTTTCATTGTTATACGATAACTGTGCAATCTGGATCAAATTGTTACATTAAATCGTCTGTTATCGTACTTACAAAATGTAAACTCATTAACGCTATGAGAGATTAATTCGTATTTTTGTAGAGCTCATTAGTTTCATTAGCAGTTTCGTCGTATATTCCGCATTCGTTATTAGAAAATGAGTAGGTAGGTACCTAATGGTAACTAGCACTTGTCCGCCTTGATTTCGTACTTTTCCCTTCCAACTTTTACAATCCCCTCGAACCCCTTCAGAGCATGTTTTTGTAAAAAAAAATATAGCTTATTTTACTCACTAATAATGCAGCTTTCTCTAGCTGAAAGAATTTTTTAATAAAACACACGAATATGACAAATGTACGAACAATCAAATCTTTCTTCTTTATAATTTTGGTTCAGATATAATTTATTTAATGCTCATTATAATCAGTGTTATGATATTTTTGTCTACTTAGTACTTAGATCGGTGCCTGGTACATGAGTGTCGTTTCTCTTTACCATAGATTATGTTTTCTTTGAGTGGCGTAGGCAAAGTTGATATGACTGTATCATAGAATTTAGCTGTGAGAATTTAGTTACTACACTACAGTCAAGGTTATTTTGAAAAACAAATCCAATGAGGAATATGACAATATTCATGAGAACTGAGGTTTGAACGATTATGTTTACACAACAGACAGAAGACATTAGGTCGTGGGAAACAATTGCTCTAGAATTCATAGTTTACGGAATGGATGACGAAAATCATAATAATTTACCTACTTAAGATTGCGAAATTCAACAATAAGATAAAGATACACGCGCTTATCTAAGATATCTTTGCAAGATAAACATTCGTGGGAATATCATATGCATCTAGTAAGTGTTTATTGGACATATCCAATCAGTGACTACTAGCTACACAATACACAATAGGCTTAACCACGACCACACCACCACATATTATCACCAGGAAAATGTAAAAAGAAACGTTACTCTATTTTCGCTCATAAATCTGGTGACGGATACAACATAAAACAAAACAAATAAATTAGTAAATATAAGGACATGCTCCTTTTCTCTCCCAAACAACTGCATTTAATAATTATGTGCGATAAGAACGTGTTTTGAAATGAGTCGTGGAACTCGTGGAGCGTTCGAATACAGTGATAAGCCCCAAATATTTGTATGGTTCACAAATATATCTATTCCTGGTATTAGTTTGTGACGGCATAATGGTAGCTTTCACAGAAGGAAGGAATAAAAAACATTAGTTTAGTACAAGTCCTGAGCCCTGAGGACACAATGTTAAATAAATAATAACAAAACATATATATATTTTTGAAATGCTAATAGAGCGTACGGTACGGACAATAATAATTATCTAACTTGCGGCTGCGCCAAATAAGTCCAGTTCAGAAAATATTACAACTTGAGCTTGACTCTGGTTTTCTAATGGACGTGAGGTTGAGGATACCTCACGTGTCTCGGACGTAAATAGGAAGACCACTTCCCTTAATTCAAATGTTCCAAATCTAGTCGCAATCTCATCTCACCTACGATCAACGTCAACAACTTCTCTTAATGTTGGTAAATTAGACTTATTTCTGACAGATTGAAACTGAGATTACAATACGAACGATATTTAAAATACGGGAATTGCCAGGCTAGCAAGATATAACTATATATTTGTATATAGCTTTATATATAACTAAGGAGTTGTAAAGTGTAATAAGATTAATAGGACTAATAGATGTATGTGTATAAAATTACAGAGGAATTTATTAGTAATGTCAGGTAAAATCTTGCATCCTCTTTTACCAATCCAGCAAGTATGGTTAAACGGGCCGTCATGGAACCCAAACAATATTTATTAGAGTCACAGTCTGTGACATACGACAAATTTAATCACATAAGTAGTTACAGTTGAGTTCAAAGATCACATTCTGAGACAAGCTGTAACATGTTGTTGCTCAACATTCAATTACTATGAACAATGAGCACCTCAGGCCCGCTAGCCTTAGGTGATCATTGTGCAATTTGGACCTTTTAGACAAGGCGCACACCATAATCATAATTAGTCTGCTGTAGACGGAACAGTTTTCTCTTGAGTCAAAACCGATCCAAAAGCTTGTCAACATTGCAAAGCAACATTATGTGTTTACTTTTACTTAGCATTATCACTTAGTCTACCGTCTTTTCCTTTACTGAATCACGATTGAGATGAGTTGGAGCAGCATCAACGATCAAGAAGACAATCTGCATCAGTCAATCAGCATCTTAACTTACGGTAGAACACACATCATTTTTACTCTATTAAAACTCTATACTGAGATAGGCCAGCTCAAGAAGGTCATAGTGTTAGTGTTCTTCGAAATGTTATTGTCTTTTAGATTCCAGATTAATTTAACCCTTCAAAAAGTTGCTTAAAAGAAGAAATCTATTATAGAATAACAGATGTTTTCAACTAGTAGTAAAATACTGCGAAAGAGATCACTGTTTCCAATTAATACAAGGTTAAGTCAATGACTGCTTCTTACTAATCTTAGAACATGAATACCGTGTAGGTTTGTTTAAAACAGTACACCTATATCAAATGTCATAAATAACCTCACTTAACCGTAATATGACCAGCAAAATTGCGCGGAGAAGCCATGATTCAGATTCCATTATGTCCAAAGTAATTTAAACTCACTCAAGGAAACTACTAAGTAGGTATTTAAATGGCCCTGTAATTTACGATCGGCCTGCAATTTGTAATTCTTGGAATACAACTGAATACTAAAGATTCGTTGTACTTAGTTGTCTGTCTGTAGGACTTAATAAGAGTTGTTATTTTAATATTTAGAGCTTTATGTGGTGGTTGTCCACGTGGATATGTATATTACTTATCCCTTCGATCTTTAACAACCTCTCCACCCCCTTTGAAGCGTAGTTTTCTAAATTATAATAACCTATAGCAATCAGGAATAATGTAGCTTTGTAACAGTGAAACAGTTTTTAGAATTGGATCTTTAGTTCAAGAGATTACACCCTCCATACAAACTTAAAAAACAAATTTTACCTCTTTATTAGTATAGATTGACTTCAAGGGCCGTATTATAGATTAGTTATTCTTATAACCAATCAAGTGCTATATAAATCAGTGCTATTCCGTAAAAATGTCCCCGTGAAAATGTAGGTAAAGTGAATGCAAAGTGAGTTATTATCCCATAATAATGCTAGTGATTGACGGTTGATTTTATAGACAGCGTTAATGGAGTGTTAATTCCAATTACCCAATTTTCACGTAGAGATTTTTACAGAATCGACCGGCTGTTCCTTAATTTATAAATTCACTCATGCGAGAAAATAGTGAATCGCCGTCGCCGTGCCGCACTGTTTATTTCCTCAGTTAAACACAAACTCACGTGACGATACAATACATAATATAGACAGTAAACGCATATGTTACTACACTAACCACAATGTGCGGTAACAAGAATGACCGAATTGCGGTAAGAGACTGAGATGACACCAAATTGGTAATCTTAGCTCATCGTCTTACTATGTGAAACTTTGTAAGTAATAAATTCGGTTTTGTACCGGTCCCTTTAGAAAGTGGATTCCAGACTTAGTCGTCATCATCTGCCTAGCCTTTTCCCAACTATGTTGGGGTCGGCTTCCAGTGTAACCGGATGCAGCTCAATACCAGTATTATACATGGTGCGACCGCCTATCTGACCTCCACAACCCAGTAACTGGGCAACACGATACCCCTTGGTAAGGCTGGTTGTCAGAGTTTCGGGCTTCTGACTATCCGTAACGATTGTCAAAGATCTACAAATGACAGCCGGGACCAACGGCTTAACGAGCTTTCCGAGGCACGGAGAAGTCTCGATATGTTACAAATCTATCCACAGACTGACCTCGGCAAGCGGAGCTTAACCTTCGATTATTAGAGTCTAAACTTAATGTAAATTGTATTTATTTCACCTAACAAAAAAAAACACTTTTACACTTCATAGAATGAAGTAAATACTTAAGAATTAAGTCAGGTCGATGTTTCCTAGCTGACTACTCTGAGAGGAAACATGGAAACAAACTAAGAGGTCACAGGTCTTTCTTAAAGTCCAGACATTATAAATAATAAATAAATATTGCTGGACAATCCACACATCATCATCTAGCTAAGCCCCAAGCTAAGCAGAGCTTGTGTTATGGGTACTAGATGACTGATATACTTAATACAATACACTACATATATAGATATTTTTTATCATACATAGGAAATACCCAGAACACCCGGAACAAATATTTGTAGATTGTACAAACATTTCTCCCAAGGCGGGAATCGAACCCGCAACCTCCTGCGTCGCAGGCGGACCTTCCCCCACCGCGCCACATCGGTCGTCAAATGAGTTCAATGAATTCAAATCGTCGTTATCTATCATATGAGGACCATGCAGAATACGCACGGAGCGGGAAAGCCCTATCGTTAGTTGTGTGTGTCGAATATAAATATCTGATCCTCTTGGAAGGCTGGCACATAGATACGCTTTATTGTTTAAGTATTTTATCATGTCGCTATATTGGTACTTACGTATTCTTCCGAAGATCCCGTATGTTGCCTCTGAGATGTCCTTATGGAAGACGCAGCTACATTGTCAAGTCGTGTTACAGATTTTGTTGGATTTGTGCGTCGACATATGTAATTCGTGACATTTCTACATACTTACTTAACGTTGTCATTCGTGTTTGCACTAGGTCACCTGTGTATAGTTGAGTCCAATTCTAAAAGTATTAACAATTACGTACTACATGACACACGTTAATTTATGTTGTTAGTTCCAGGCAATATCGTTTTGAATCGTCACTATTAACTCCACATAATTCGAATAGTCCCATAGGATCAGTCTGGAAACATTAAAAATGATTCGTCCATTTCAGTGGAAACCGTACATCCTTCTAGAAGTCAATGTAAAGCATCACCTTGGTATCTGAACTCTTAACGCCGTCAAATTCTCTTATACCTATATTCCTCAGCACGCTTTGAAATCGATAAGATATCTAAAAGACTGAGAAACGCTTACCGGGGATGGTCCGTGGATGGGTGACCATCCACTGCATTCCCCGATACCACTACATAAGACCCCTCCGTTCCTTGCACTTTTGAAAGCACCCAATTACTTGTACCAAGAGATATCATATTGCCTAGACACTGGGTTGATAGACAGTCGCTTCGCTAAAATACTGGTATTTAGCTGCAGACGGTTAGGCTAGAAGCCGACACACAAATAGTTAGGAAAAGGCTCAGCAGATGATGATTTATGCCATGCTCTCGACAAACCTTACCTTATCCTACCCATAACATAGTGTGATAGGGGCAAGGATGACTTAATTTGGTGCAGCTGCTGCAGGTGAAAATAGCTTCAAACGGCACAAATATAACAACCCCATTGGGTGCAACATATTGAAACCGTTTGGGGTTGAAACACTAGGGTCATGGAGTCCGTTTGCCCATCAAGTTTTTCGGTATAACACGAAGCGGTTGGTAGCCTCTTCACGTGACCAGAGGGCTGGCCTTTTTTTGGCCATAGAATCAGCATAGTCATTCAACGTGTCTATACTGTCAGCCTTTTGGGCACTGCCGTTGACAGTGATGAGGATGATTTTTTAGATGCCTTTTATTATGACCCTGTTCTTTTCTTTATTTACCTACAGTTACGTAATACAAACTTTATTACAATTATTGTTCTTTATTACCAATTCACAATAGAGCCATTTTCAATTAATGTAAACGTTTTAATGATATATTACACATACATAAGTATTAACTATCACGTGGAGTCCCTAGAGGCAGAAACCTTGGACTCTTGCCAAACTATGTCCCCTAGTTACAATCGTCAGTGTCATTGACAATTTAATAATTATAGTTTTAGTTTTCCACGCACCAGTATAACATAATTTATGATTTACGTTCTGTTCCACAGCTTCGCTAATCGCTATCGCTTAATTTTTATCTAAAGTAATTAGCTTTTGCTTTAATGTTTTGTTTGGCGTGATTATAAAACCTATGTTTTCTTTTTATTTTATTTTTTCGTTTTTTATTTCAAGTAAATGCTAGCTATAAGACCGACTTACACATATTTAAAAAGTATTTTTTAAGGTGGCCCTGTGATAGACCACCTAAAAACAAAAAAACGAAAATCTTGGAAGTAATAATTTGTATTGGCCTTTCCAAGCCTTTTCCCATCTATATTGCAATCGGCTTCCAATGTAACCGGATGCAGCTGAATACCAGTATTTTACATGGAGAGACTGCCTATCTGACCTCACAACCCAGCTACTGGGCAACACGATGCGTCTTGGTAAAATTGGTTGACACACTACCCGTAACCGTAACGACTGTCAAAGATCTACAAATGACAACTGGGACCAACATATGTTACGATCACCCATCCACAGACTGACCTCGGCAAGCGCAGTTTAACCTTCGATCAACCCGTGCGGCTGTTTTTCTATTTAGCCACTAGCAATTAACGAACAATTAACTATTCTAAATAAATAACCCAAACAGTTTTTTTTTTTTTTAAAACGTTGCCCCACACTAGGAATTTCTCCTGTATCGTGGGTGCGTTGACAAACATTTAAACTCACATACACAAACAGCCAGACCCGGAACAATTACCTGTAGGTCATACAAATATTTGTTCCGTGCGGGGATCGAACCCACAACACGCGGCGCAGCAGCCGATGGCTAGACCACTGCGCCAACCGTGTCGTCAGTAAATTATAACAAGGCGAAAAATTAATCCTCGTCGCTGTCGTTGAGTTTATATTATACACGTCGTTTTCGTAAAAGTAGGAAAATGTGTAAAACCCTCTGATCTTGCCCACATCTTTTTTTTATCTATTATTATCATTTTTTCATATCCTTGCTAGTACAGTAGGCCGCACGTCAGTGGGATCGCTTTGACCTTGAGCTGCCCTAGCGTACCTACTACAAAGTCTCAATAGAATATGAGGCCAGCTAATACTGTTTAGTTGCCAATGTCATGTGGCGTACCGTACCTCAATTCTAATGTATTTAGTTCCATATTTTTTCTATAAACCTTGATAGGTTGATGACCTAGTCCACAGTTATTTTTGCCTTCATATTTTTTTGCTTCTAATCGCGTCACGGTATTTTTGACCAACTCCAAAAAGGAGGCGGTTCACAGTTTGTCGGAATCTTTTATTTTTTTAAACCAAACTTATCAAGACGACGATTTTATCTGATATCTCAGTAAAACGTGGGATTAGTGTCGACACTGGTTATTTGGAATTTCCCTGTACCTTACGTCAATTAGCGTATTTATTTGAACACGAAGAGTGTTGAAACAATTTAATTATTTAAATGTCATCAAATATTTATCAAACCAATAGGATTTATATTTGACAGTCACGGTGAAAAGTTTTAGTTTTTTTTTGTTATTTCACTAGTGAAAACTTTACACAAGTGAGTGATGACTCCATGTGTGATCAGATGAGTATTAAGCCAGTAAATCCTTGTACCGCGAGCACTAACTCACTCTGAGTTTGGAAAGAATAGCAATCTTATCAGTTCCATCCAACATCTCCAGAGGAGATAAAAACAGCTGTTACAACTAAATCTTCAAATGCCGTTTGTTGATATAGAAACTTTCTGCTATAATAATATCGTAAAACTGAATTGTGCACTTCTTATGTGTACTGTACAATAAAAATGTTCATAGTCACCCTCATATTATTTTATTATCGGTATAATATACTCCTAAGGCCTGCGGCTTTATTACGTTGTTCAGCTAATTTACCATCATAATGTAATGATCAGTATCTGGTAGACCGAGCGACGAACCAATTCGATTAGGTCCAACTAGTTTTACAAAGTTAACTAGTACCTAATTGAATCGATTTGTTCGATGGAAAGTTAATAACTATCCTGCGTTTGTTATTGAGCTTCCAAAACTGTAAACAAACATAATACCCACACAAAAAGTTCAGTTTGTGCTTCAACTTTAAATAAGCCGGCCAATTAGGAGTCGGACTCGCAATCGAAATTTATCGTACCACGTTGTGCATAAAAATCGCCGAAAAAAACACGTTAGAAAAAAAAACAATTTTACACCTTCCAACTTTGTATACCTACACTTAGTTCGCAATAAAGATATTTGAATTTGAATGATTTATCTTTATAATTTGTTGTAGCGACAGTAAAAAAATACACTGTGAAAATATCGATTGTTGACCTATTATATAATAATGAAATTTATTCGTACATTTGAAAAACATACATAAGTACACAGGATTAAAAATATATAGTACAATATAGACACATTAAAGGGCGAACTGATGCCTCCTAAACTAGGCCAAAGGCCTGTGTTTTAGGAGCAAAGGTTCCTCCAGGTATGACATACAACTGGTATTAAGTGTCATGCAAGTACTTAAGTAACACAACATAAATTAAACAAACAAAGCCTTAATTGAAATACAGTATTAGTTCATTTAAGAGACAATTGTAATAAGATTCTCGGTTTTGTCATACGTTAACTTCTGCAACCAATCTATAAGTTTGATTTTGACTTCGTGTTTAGTTAGGGAGTATATGGGTATAAGTTTATGTATTCTATTATACAGTCGAGAGCTAGTTGCCGCGTACTGTCGGCTGGCAAACTTGGAACGGCATTGGACTATATCGCACACGGGAGTGCCTTTGCGTTTTTTTAGCTTAGCAAGATCTAGATGTAGCGCAGAGTGTTTTCGCAGCATAGCGCGGAGCACAAAAAGCTGTCTCACAGTCAATACTTTGGCTTCTGAATAAAGTTGAATGGTTGAAAAGTCCCGGCGCTTAAAGTGCATGACTTTCAAGATCGCCCTTTGAGCTCTTTCAACTTTGAGTAAGGAGGTTTTGTAGGTTCCGCCCCAGACCGGGATGCAATATGAAATAATGGACTGGCAAAGACTCTGGTAAACCATCAAAGCTACATCGGGATCAGTAGAGTGCCTAAGTTCCTTAAATATATAAATTAATTTTCTGATCCTTGTACATAAGGCTTCGATATGGGGTTGCCAGCTAAGTTTGTAGTCGATGTGGACTCCTAAATATTTAATTTCTGAGACCAAGGACAGAGATGGGCAGTTGCAATTGGGTGCCTCACCTGAGCAAATATGGGCTTTAATTTGACCTGATTCCAGTGGAGGAATCGAAGTGTTGGGTAGTGAAAATCTAATGACCTTTGTCTTTGTTACGTTAAGGGTAAGTAAATTCTCAGCGAGCCACTCCATTACAAACCGAAGCGACTGTTCCGCTCTTTTGCAAGCTCTGTCCCAGTCAGTATCATAAACTATCAATGCTGTGTCATCAGCGTACGTAAATATGTCGCAATTTGGAATATGTGCATGACACAGGTCATTGATGTAGAGTAAAAAAAGGGAGGGTCCGAGAATGCTACCTTGCGGTACCCCGAAGCTGATAAACCTATCATCACTCCCAGTAGAGTCGATTTTAACCCGTTGAGTACGACTGGAGAGATAATCTTTAAACATGTCCAATGCGAGGCCACGAATCCCAACAGTTTCCATTTTCGAGATTAAGGTGGGAGCAGAGACCGTGTCGAATGCCTTGGATAAGTCAAGGAAGATACCGTAGCATTTCATGCCTTTGTCCAGGTTGTTAACTAATGTTTTAGTAAGGTCAGCAACAGCATCCTCCGTTGAGATTCCAGGTCTAAATCCGTACTGATTGTTTGCAATAATATTGTGTTTAGAGAGATACGCAACGAGACAATTGTTAAGTATCCTTTCAAGGATCTTAGATAAAGAGCTTAGTACGGAGATGGGACGGTAGTTTGTTACATTGGCTCTGTCTCCACTCTTGAAAATTGGGTGCACGACTGCTTTTTTGAGTACGTGGGGAAAAATTCCACTATCAATAGCACGATTGAAGATATGGGTGATGGGTGGTGATAGAACGGAACTAGAGTGTTTCAGTACTTTAGCTGATATGTTATCATAGCCAGTGGCACAATCAGAACGCAATGTGCTGATCAGCCTTTCCACTTTTGTTACGTCCACTGGCAGTATGACGAGAGACTGGCAAGGAGGAGGAAGTGGACGGGTTCTAACATCAAGGTTAGATCTTGGGAGAGGAGTTACTTGAGAGGCTAGTTTACGACCAATATCAGTGAAAAAGCAATTGACACGGTTTGCTGAAGTTTTAGGATCATCAGTGAGTTGAAGAAGCTCTATGGGAGATTGCGGTTGACGAGTTGAGTTGGTAATAGCTTTAATTGCCCTCCAAGTAGCTTTAGGGTTGTTTCTGGCCTTCTGCAATTCATTTCTATCATGAGCTCGCTTTAGTTTTTTTAATAAGGTGTTAAGGTAATTACGATATCTTCTATAAGTGATTTGAAGGACCATATTTTCAGGATCTTTTTTTAATCTGTAATGCATCCTGTCACGGTTACGTATACATCTAACCAAGCCCTGAGTCATCCATGGCTTTATAACACGAATCCTATTTTGGATGCGTATGCATAGGGTATGTGAAGCTATAACCTCTTGAAGTATTGTTACAAATAATTCCGCGGCCAAGTTGGGGTTGATCTCATTCAACACTGGACTGAAATCAGTACTTTCAAGGTCTTGTTGAATTGCTAGGAAATTGTAACGGAAAGATGTATTTGAGCTATTCTTGAATATAGAACCCTTGATTCTTAGGGCCAGGATGATTGGCAGGTGGTCGGTGATTAATGTCTGCAGTACCAAAACACATGCAGTATTTTTAGTTTTTAACAGAACATGATCTAAGCAGCTCCCTGATCTGGTAGGGCGGAGGTGCGCTGGGAGCAACCCAAGAGTGGCAGTGAGTGTAAGATAATGATCTGAGTTCCGGTCATGGTTATTAGGTTTAATGTCTACGTTCAGGTCTCCAATAAGAACTACATTTTGGTAGTGATTCATAGTACACGCTAAACTGTTTAGGCTATTATAAAAGAGATCTAAATTATAAAATGAGGGGGAACGATACAAACAGATGATGACAGTATTATCTGTGGTGCAGACAAGGCAGTTAGCTCCGTGAAAAATTGGTTCGTGCACTGTACATCGTAGGGACGTTTTGGTGAATACTACGACTCCGTCGTTTTGAGACCCATTATTTGTAGTGGCGTGACAGGTATATCCCTGCATAAAAGGATTAGGTCCAGATGCTTTAAGCCAGCACTCAGTGAGTACAATGACGTCGAAAACTATTTTAGTGGTGGACAACATAGTGATGAATTGTGGAAATATTACTTATGGTTCATGAGAAATAGGCCGCTAACAGACAGGCGGATGAATAGAGGACAAGTAATACTGTCAGGGTAAGGAACCATAAAAATACGTATTCAATTATTAGTACACTTGTTAAAACGGAAATAACGTCAATTGTAAATATAGATTTAAATATGGAATACAATGGCGGCTTCCGAAAGCATTCGTAGTTTATAAACATGGTACTATTTTCAGAATTTAACGTTATAAATAAAACGGTAATGATTCACGAAATTCGGGAATTCGGGTAATTTTATATACCACGGTTAGTTTAGTGACTTTAACTGTAGCTGGCTACATTAATAACACATATATATATATCGTATGCAAAGCTTAAGAATGTACAAGTTACGGCTATAGTACAAATACTTTGATATAATTAGGCAAAAAAATATTTAGAGGTACTATTTAGTTTTCACTGCGAGTGTACGCGCACGATTGTACTCGCAAATAGACCAAAGAGCCACAAACAGTTGGAGGCGGTACTCTCAGTATTTTTCAGAGACAATATCATTCAATCCTCTTTTATGAAATGGTGTGATGATTGTGTTGTATGTCTACCTCTATGTAACTAGAACGTGTCTCGACAGTGAGATTATTTTAATTGCGATGCTGATGTGCCCTAAAGCGCTTTATGTCAGAATGCTAATCATAAGGATGTTGTGAGGTGTGATAATTAAGTTGTATTGTAGTCACCTGACTGGTCTCACACGTGTATTTTAATGGATATGATCTTTGGCAATTATTCTGCTTCAGGCCAAGAAAGTTTGCACCCGGAGACTGCCGCGGAACGTGCTGCTTTTGAACTGATATACTCATATTAATGAGGGGTAATTTAGATTTTTTTACCGGAAGTTTCCGTTATAAGGGTTCCGTAACTAAATGGTGCCAACGGATCCCTATTGCTAATATCCGTCTGTCCATCCATCCGTTGGACTATCAGCGGACTGTATCTCATGATCCGTAATAGGTAGACAGTTGATATTTTCACCGAGTTTGTATTTTTACTGCCGCTAACAACTAATAATCAAAATATAGAGGGAAGTGGAAATTATGTATTTTTCTAACTCCCCGCTGTTCATTTCTGATTAATTTCGTTGCGGGATCCAAGACAGTTGAATCGTTTCTCCGGGACTTGTCGGGCTTCATTGTCTCAACCCTTTTTTGCTGGTTGCCACTGTTGACTCTGGTTTTCAGGAGTTGCAGTGGTTTGAGAATAGTGTGGCGGGCTTGTACCAAAAAAAAAAAAAAATGATCAAAATATAATATGTTTATATATGAAAACTAAAAGTGGCCCCCATAAGCCAGGCTTACTCGATGGGTTCCGTAACCATCCGGATTCCGGAACCCATCGACTAAGCCTCGCAGTTGGCCGGTTTTTATACTATTGTTATCAGATAACAATATCATTTCGATTAGAGTAATCTAAGTCATCTAAAATTAAATGTGTAGCAAGATGCAGCAACACAAACTACTATGATAGCATCGAACTGCAATCGCTAGCCGCTCAGCAAGGAGATTATGGCATTGACGACCGATGTGGCGCGGCGGGCGAAGGTCCGCCTGCGACGCAAGAGGTTGCGGGTTCGATTCCCGCCTTGGGACAAATGTTTGTACGATCTACAAATATTTGTTCCGGGTGTTCTGGGTATTTGCTATGTATAATAAAAATATCTATCTATGTAATGTATTGTATTAAGTATATCAGTCACCTAGTACCCATAACACAAGCTCTGCTTAGCTTGGGGCTAGATGATGCTGTGTGGATTGTCCAGCAATATTTATTTATTTATTTTATTGACCTTCCGTGACAGTGTTCGCCGGAAGCCTATGTTTAGACACGGACATTCACGACATTAACAAGGTTCAAAGTAATATAGTATTACGCGAATCTCCGTAGGATCTTCTAAATTCTGCGGTATGTCCGGGTTTAGTAGATACGGAGTAGGTACCTACTTAGATAAGATACGGTTCCGTCAGAGTTCAAACTGACAGATACTGGTGTCGTTTCGCTTGTTCACAATCTAAACTTAATTTCGAGTATTTCCATATTTTTCTCTCTTATAAAGTTAGAACGGGACAGTCATTTGAAACAGCTGTCCATTTTAGTTGAACTAATCCTTCCATACAAACACAGTTGATATTTCAAATGCATCGCATACTCATTCAGCTAATTTGACAGTTCTAAATTAGCACTCACCGTCCATTTCTAGAGTTTGAAATATGTAAAATGAATTTTCTGGTAATAGTTTATTTTTTGAACAAGGAAAAACTGCCTGACCATATTCGGGATTTGCAAAAAGCATACGAATTTGTCGAATAAATAATAATATTACCCACGATAATCATAACACGATGTATCAGCACATAGAAGATGTAGTATGATGGTAGGTAACTGAATACAAATCCTTTCCCTCCAATTCACATTAGCAAGTTAGAAAGCATTGCCTCGCCTTTTGAAAACTGGACAAGTATCCGATTAGGTTCTGTAGATCAATTGCATGTTTTCTATATACTGCGTGTGTCCTAACATTTGAGGTGCGAAAAGGTTAGTCAGCCTAAACAATTCAAGTTATCTCAAATCCCAAGCAGATGATGACGCTGAAACTTTAAACTGTCAGGCCATTTCCCGGGTAACAGAGACACACATATCCTGCGAACCCGTGCAATTTACCCGACCTGAATATTGTACGAGGTACTACGAGGGGGCAGAACGAATTATATTATGTAAACGATCTGCCATTCGTCCCATGTTTCCAATTGTTACAATAATAACACAGCCAATCCTTGCGTTGTTTCATTCCCGTAATAAAACCTAACCTACTTAGTCACGTCAAGATGTCACGACTACCTGGGCCCAGTTAGCGATGTAGATTGTATCGACAATAATCACGCAATGAACTCGTCAATGTAATTTGTAACACTTTGGGTTCGGAGTAAAGATTAACAATAAATTACCGTGAAATGCTCGTCGAGTCTTTTTATAAAAGAAGAGGCATTTGCCTCGAGTGGGACATTAACAGGCTGGTATTATTTACTAACGTGAAAAGTGAATTAAAAATTAATAGTAGGTATACAGGGGACTGCTTCAGTATTTTATTATCAAGAATAATACCTAAGAAATCTATTTTGGTGTCAAAACAAACCTTATTTTCCTTAAAGCAATGACTCCACGAGCGTCCATGACTAAGTATATAAAAATGTTCAGGAATCTTTTAAATTTTTCCTCTTCGCCAAATATAATATTCAACAGTAAACCTACATATATTAGGTACTGTTACGTAATATCGAGTTGCAATCTCAGAGCTATTTTCTAGAGAATGCGGAGGTCATACAATACTAGGGGTTCGGCAAAATGGATCCGCGGCAAAACCAATTTTCCTCGGCCCGTACGGAAGGTGGATAATCCCTTAAAAATTAAATTGCTTATTTCACAGCCGCTTTGGGTTTTTTTGCAATGTTGGCAGGCATTTCTGGGTTGTAAACATTTACTGTTTTCCTTTCTTATTCCATTTTACTGTAATTGGACGCACTCGAGTTTTGTTATTGGGAATTTGTAACTTGGCTTAGTCCTGAATAATTTGAAAAAGATTAAATAGTTCCTTGTTTTTTTATTACTGGTCTTTCTAATACGATAGATTGATGAATTCTGTGAAAGTTGATATGATTGAAAAGATGGGTAAGTCAAATAAAGATTAATAAAAGAAGAAGGCATGCTACATCGACCCTAAATAAATTGGGATGGGCAGGAGGATGATGACGATGGCGATGAGCTGTTTAAAAACATTAGGTAGTCTGAATTAAAGAAATATTCGAAGTTTACAATTTGGTAGCAATTGTTGCTTCCTTAGGAGGTTTAAGCTAAGTTCAGACTAGACTAGTCTATTTCCAAAAATAGTATATCTTATTGGGTACTTCCTTATTATTCAATAATTAGGTTTAGCATAGCATTGTGTGAATGTGTCCATACAAAATGTATGCCGAGCGATATTGTTGTACTAAATAAAATATTTTCTAAATTCGATATATTATACCGTAATATGAACTGACCTTCACTAGCTTAGGTAGTAAGATAAAACATCTTGAGTTTGTTTAAGATTCTGAATTAATTAATAACATCTTTTTAATCACAATCAAAGGTTAAGTTTTAGTACAAGTTTTCAACAACAGTTCTTTATCAATTTTCTGACCGGCATAACGTGTTGCTGATCAAACCGGTACCTATGTGTATCAATTTATAAAACGGGATGCCTTTGATTGAGACTACTGTTACTGTTTACTGGGAAGTACTTAAATAAGTTAACTGTACTTCAGTATTGGTTGTATGAACACTATTAATATTATAGCGTGAACTCAGTCAAAATCCAACTTGCAATTGGCCATTTTCTACATATTGTATCGCTTATTCAAATGTACAGACGCCAGCACATCAAGCTGACCCAAACTGTCAGATTTTCCCACTTAAACATGAACTTTACTCTTTCGTAATAAAGTTGAAAACCTATCAAAGAAATTTGACACATTGGGGTAGGTTGATGTGCTGGCCTCTGTCGTAGCTGTCTTAAAATTAATCAAACAAAAAAAAAACTTTGCATATGAAAAGAGATGCTGTAGATTCCGTAATATAATATCACGTCTGTATTCCATTAAGGGTTAGCCAGAGGCGTTACTATAGTACACACACATATTTATTTATTTAATACTTTAAGCACAGAAATGTACAGAGGCGGACTTAATGCCATAAGCATCTTCTACCAGTCAAACTTTGGGTGATGCAGAGACAAACAGTGGTAGGTGCAATTTCTTAAAAAGAAAATGGAAAGGAAATATATATATATACATATCGGGTGGGTGACACTGCTAGCTCACTTCATTAAGTTTTCACGGCACTTTAGCACTGGCTTTTAATAAAAATACATAAAATAAAAATAACGACAAAAACTGAGAGAACCTCATTAACTTTGATGTCATAAATCATGGCGATCCTGTTATGCTTTTAAGAGCCTTTTTTGTGTTTTTTGTTCGGTACAGAGTCACATTATAACGCGATGATTTGCGAGACATTAGCAGACTCTGTCGATGAACAAAGGTATTGTTTAGTCATACTACATAATGGGAAAATAGACGAAGTTGGTATAGCCTCGAAATTTCGGAGGTTAACTTGCTTAGATATTCCAAATTCAAATCCTTCTTTCCGATTGGTGATATTTTCACTAAAACAAATATCAACTTTACAGGTGTGTAACTTAAGTTGACTTCAGAATAACAAGTACTATTAAGGAAGTCATAAAAATGCAGAAGAATTCAGACTAAGCTTCATGGTTTTTTCAAAAAACATTGTTTATTTATATTTTCAGAACCTTACAGAATTGACGTACCTACCTATTATTGAAACTTTGTGTGAGTGAAAAGTCAATCTGTATGTTCCCTTGTAAGGACGTTTCCTTACGAGGGAATATACAGGGTGACTTTAATTCACTGGCAATCCGGTGACAACTTTTACTATGGGATCAATTCTGAAATTTTAAAACAGCTGTTCAAATCATTTGTGTTCGCATTACTTGTCAAAATGTAGGGAACAGCTGATTTGCTTTTCGCGTTTTGAGGGTTTACTCCCCCTGTAATAGTTTCAAATTCATGATACTTTCACCCTCTCCCTACAAGTACACATAAAAGAAAATATTTTCAGATATTTCTTTTGGTTTTTATCCAAGGCAGTTTCCCTTTAAAACGGATTCTTTTTACAAAACTGACATAACTTTGACATTTGACCGGATTGACAAGTGACAATCGTTTAAAAAGAATATTGTATCACTCTTAATACATGATTAACTTCCAATGAACATAACTATATGTGTATCTATCATTCCATTTACATGGAAGTCATTACACTCACAGCATTACCACCATCATTATCGACAATGACTGTAACCATTTGCGGTAATAGCATGTTATTCTGTCAAATTGGACAAATCGGTTTAAATGATAAAAGTATTATCTAAGTATAGCCTCGTTACTCTAGCGGTCGGAAACGCTACTGCTGAACACGCGGTCTTGGGTTCTATTCCCGGGCGAGGCAATGTTTTATTAGGTTACTCGATCTGGAATCGCCCAGCCTGGATTTGTGCTCGGTTGATGTCAATAGGCTCGCCCTCTACATGGGAATTAAACATAATTGGCCAAATATGGGTGTACTATAGGTCTCTGCCTTCTACCACGTCTACGGCGTGATGTTATATATTATTATTTATAAGTACTAATGGTCGCTGAGTGGTGGAAATTCAACTGTTTATTATTTCTGCGCATCTCCTCCATATAAACATCAATAAACTATGCCAAATCTAACAGTCCTCCGTGCCCGCAATATCCCTAAAAAGGCATCGAAGTTTTTGCTTGACGTATTAATATATACCTAAATAGATATAACCTTATTTTTTGTTGACACTATACCTATTTAGGGTTAATTAAACAGACGCCAGCACATCAAGCTACCCCAGACTGACAGATTTTTCCAATTGAACATGAACTCTTACGTAATAAAGTTGAAAACCTATCAAAGGAATTTGACACATTGGGGTAACTTGATGTGCTGGTGGAGGGACTCACGCTTAATTCAGTAAAAAACAAATAGGTGTGTACATTTTTTAGTGGATCGACAATTTTTTTTTTTTTTTAAAGCGTTGCCCCACACTAGGAATTTCTCCTGTATCGTGGGTGCGTTTACAAACATTTAAACTCACATACACAAACAGCCAGACCCAGAACAACTACCTGTAGGCCATACAAATATTTGTTCCGTGCGGGGATCGAACCCACAACACGCGGCGCAGCAGCCGATGGCTCGACCACTGCGCCAACCGTGTCGTCAAAATGTATGGATTTGCAGTTTTTTTTGGCGATGTCATGTTTGGACTCATATTAAAAGTTAATCGTTATAATGAGCACAATGACCCCTTAATATTTTTAGAGTCAACAAAATATAAGGTTGTATAACACCGGAACAGACGCAAATTGTTGTAAAGTAAATGTTTTTGTAAATTGCTGGTTTTTAATTTAATTTTGTTGACACAATTTCGAAGCGAAATTAACGTCGCATTTCATGCAATGGTTGTTGTTTTGATTGTATGTGATTAAGTAGTTTAGGATGATTTAACTAGCATTCGACTAGTATTTTAAGCAGCATTCAACTAGATTTCGTATTTTCTAAATTTCAACAAGGGTGTTGAAATTTATAGGAGAAAATATGTAATCTAGTTTCAAAAAATGTTATGGAGAGGGCTCCGCAATGTTTTTTTAAGGCTACTGCGGAACGGCCACACGCGAAATTCAAATTCTTATTAATTATTTGGTTTTTGGTTTGTAGCTCAGTATAAGTTGTTAGTTTGTTATTTAAAAACTTATTCGCGACCATAACAAATGTGTATTTCCTTGAAGTATTCATTAATAATTAAAATCATAAATATGGCCTGTTAAGTTAAAATTGTGCGATTCAATGACTATTTCATGGAATCATGACATTTTATCACAGTTGTTATTTAAAGATTTGTAATTTAAATTTATTTCGAGAAATGTATGTTTGTCACGGTCGCGAAAACCTTATTTAATAACACACAACCTAATGAGCTGCAAATTGCAAAAAACATATGAGACTTTGAATTTCGCGGTCTGCCGCTACGCATTCACCTTAAGATCCTAATTATTTAGGCGGATGTCACACTGGAACGCATTCCACTCCGGTCCGCGTTCGACTCCACACGGGTCACGTCGTCCTCGCCAGTGTGTTACTTACATAATGAGTGTTTTGGTACAAACTTTGGTACCTACAAGCAACGCTAAAACCGCAGCCCCGGTGTGCGTCATAGTGTGATATCCGCCTTAGCTTAGGTAAGTATTTGTGCACAGTTTCGAGTTTATTAAACCCAGGGAATAACAAAAAACAATAAAAAAAACATACGGGCCCTTAAAATGGACATACTAGTAAATTCAAGTGTCCTAATAAAAATTGATGTGCCGCTTCATTATATTTTTGTTTCGCTGAATTTTCACGTGCACCGTTCTCTTTTGTCACGCCATTAAACGTGACATTTGGTACCATAACCATTGTTAGAACCATAATGGCGGCTGGGTCCATAATGAAAAGTGCCGTACTTATTCAATGATGAACATCCGTGGTGATTATCTAAATTTAGAACTGTAACAGTTTAATTTGGCGCACTCGACTCTCTGCTGTCAATGAATCTGTTGAGTACACACACCTAGTCACCTATTTTGTGAGGTATAAACATGACCTGCTCTTTTCATAATGATGGGCCGTGACTCTTTGGAGTACCTTAGTATGTGTTCAATTTACAGGATGGTAGGTTCGAAAGAGTTACCGTGACCCTGAAACGTAAAGGGCAAGGACGGAACACGGATGGGTTTTAGTCATTTAAAGTCCGACACACCCTCCTATTCAATTCAGAATGGGAGAAGTCATTGGATGATTTCCCATCATTAAAAAAAAGGGTGGTAGGTAGAAAGATGGACCATTTTTTACGGGAGTGGACTATCGCGATAATAAAATCTGCACGTAACGAAATGTAGGGAACAGCTGTTTTGATTTTTGCGATTTCAGGATTGGTCCTTTGAAAAGTTGCCAATTTCATGGATACAACATCTGTTCAAATATACTCATCTTTCTACGTATAATCCTGTATAAACCTTATGCAAACCTTGGATTGTTGATAGATTTTCCACAATAAGTATCTATGATTACATACAAAATTGGTTGTGTAGGTAAACACTCCTTGACGTGGTTATCTTTGTAAGTAATCCAAACATCCATGAATACGTGTTAATCTGTCAGTTTAAATTGACAAACATGGCTTAAGTACGTTAATGTTTTTGAAGTCAAGAACATCCATAAACTCGATAATAACGAACCTACGGAATACAACTTCTTTGAGCATTAATAAACCAACATTCTTCAAAGGTAAACGTGTGTTAGGAAATGTTTAACAGACTGATGATGTAAGCCATACAAGTTTTATGACCATAACTACGTAGAGACGATGAAAAATACCTTCCGTAGCATGTTTACCGTCTACATCTACCTTACCTACACCCCATTCTAAATTATGTGTGCTCGATATAACGTCACTTTTGACATTTCTCGAGACATCGATCGATTATTATCGATAAATAATCGAGTGTGTGTAAACGAACGAACCACGTCGCGTGCGCTTTCAGTTTTTTTGTTGGTTGATTTACTTTTCACATTTACCGACATGTGTAGGTATTCGTGACCGCCAATGCTTAGTTGTGAAGAAAACAGTCAATAAAACCGGAAAATATACTGCGAAATCGATGAATGTGACTCAATCTAAGTGTGCTTCGTGGGCACTTGTAGATTGACTCCGTTTGTTTGAGATGATGATACTATAATTTCCCGAATAAAATGTGTAAGATAACTCGTTTGGTACATAGGATAATTACTATGTACCAAACGAGTTATCTGTCAAATTAACAAATAAACTTAACAAATAGATTCAATATGCCTGCAGACAGAATAACAGTTCCATATTCTTTTCTTTGCAGGTGATGCTCTAAGTCGAAGTTTACAAACAAATGAAGTGCGTGAAGACAATCGGAAGTGCGCTCAGGGTTGTCACGTAGTGTCACGATGGTGGTAGGTCGAAGGAACCTCAGCATGATGCGATTAGGGCGTTGCGTTGCCTTCCTCGCCGCTGCGGCTTTCCTACTTCCCTTCACTATTCTACTGATGGTGGCAGACCAGCAGTACAACCTCACCTACAGTTCCAAAAGGGTATTCTATCAAGAGGTCAGTACTTTTGCTTATTACGCTTAATGTGTTTTTGACAATCCTAGATCACGTTAATTTCTGTTAAAGTTGAAATCAATTTGAGGTTTTGGGAACATTAACGTTTTCTAGGGAATGGGTGTAAATTGGTCTGCACAGTGCCTAACGAAATTAACCCCTCATGACACACTTTTTGACTGAAAAACACGACTTTTTGCATGAACGCGTTTAACACGTTTTCCAAGAAAAATCTAACTTTTATATTAATCAACGAACAATTGAATGTCTCGAACTCCTCCGTCTACTTAAAATATCATGACAATAGAAATTGAATTCATCACAAAACACAATTAATATCAATCAATCAAACGCAAAAGTTTTGAGTGAGTTTAAAGCTTCGTTATAGTCGAACTTAGACATTTGAGAGTTGAGATTTTATAAAATAATGAAGTAAATTCTTACTTTATGAATTGTATACTGTTGCTGTCGGTTTAAAGATAATATTGTGTCAAGAGTTCAAGACCGAATTGATAAACAAAAAATTAAACGACATTTGATTATAATCATACCTATTACAACGACAAAAGTTTCTATGAGTCCAAAGCACTCAAAATTGACCCGAAATAAACGAATATGAATTCAGGTCAAATTTCTTCTTTTGCAGAGCGACTTCTATAAAATTAATGGAACATATTACGCGCCTATTTCCGCGATAACTTCACCTACTATTTCCAGGACAAAGGTAAACAAAGTTGTCGCATACACCGAGCCGAGCCAACGGCGAAGGCACACAGCGGGTTCCTTGTACGTTTTCAGGACGTAACAGTGACGAATTCTTGGTCTCACTAATTAAGTTACAGTATAAATCTTTTAATAACAACGATCAGCCAACCGTGACGAATCGTGTGACGGTTCCGTGTGATTTGAACACTCTCTCGCCAAGAACGCGCCACTGACGCGTCCCGTCAACGTCACTTTCGATGCCGCTGTATGCCCAAGCCAACACCGCACCCCACGCTTTACTTACAGAATTATAAAAAAAAAACATGCAAAGGTCTGAAGACGGCTGTGCACGACTAACAAACAAATTACTCATCCCTGTCGATGGGAGAGCCACTGAGCACCTGTGCCTTCTGTGTACGTTAAGGTGCGAATTAGATTGCGGTCGATCGAAATCGACGGGTCCATATTAGTTACACAATCCCTTAGCGATTGTACATAAATGTACAACGATGAACGGTTGTTTAACGATCGTCAAAATTTGTTCATATTTTGAAACAGACAGGTGTTTTATGTGATATTACTTCTATCAACTCATTGAATTAAAAGTCTAAGTGTAGATGGATGTGTCGATGTCATATTTTGGCGTCGATCGGCCGCAATCTAGTTGCACCTTTATGTAGTGAGCGAGTTACGTTACTACTGCGATATTTCCGCAAGGGCAATCATAGCGTTAACTCGATAACTACACTACATACACTTGAGGTGCCGTAGACGTGTTTGTGACTGTTACAGTTACTGTTGTTGGGTATCTTTGGGATTGTTTATTAATGTTTACTAACAAATGCAGCTAATTTAGTTTTAAGGTGCCATCTGTGTGTTAGTATTAATTGCATGGGGATGGGTTTTGTTATGTAATGTATAGATTTTAAGTTTAAGAACGAGATGCTCTTTGAAAAAAAATCCAGATCGACGTTATAATATACCGGATCGACTGTTTAATATTAATAATAAACTTGATATTTTTTATCATATTTTGTAGGCCACATGTCTATTTTACCCAGTAACATAGTAAAAGAAGATTGGCCACGCTTGTTCACGACACGCGAGCTTTATTATCTGATGCTGTTTCCCACACAATCCATCTACAATCGATGGTCGTCATTGTTATAACTGTTTAACTTTTTATCAACTTTGTATCGGTATCGGGGATATCGATTTTATTTTGGAAATGTTGTTTAGCTTGCTGATGTCTCGGTAAGTTAATATTGTGTGTGTCAAATATAGCATTATTTCAATCTATTCGTGGATCAAAAAAATACGAAGGAGCTACAATGTTATTCGTTTTTAATTTAATCTGTTTGGCTATCAAAAAATACGAAGGCGCTACAATGTTATGCAAGTAATTTTATACCAAATCAGTTAGGATCATTTACCAACTATGCTTTTATTGGTCATTTTACGTACACCACATGTAACACCATTGTGTCTTCAAGTCATGTAATAATTAGATTAACCGTATTCCGACGGGCCAAGCAACCACGCGACTATCATTATACTGACACACTCTGATACTAACAAAACTGTCAAAATTATCGGACCGACGGTCATTATATTACCTTTTTTATTATTATTACAGCCAATTACTGCGATTGGTACATAATTCGTGATGTAGTGGAAAAAACCGTAACGGAAATAATTTCCACGAAAATTGAATTTGTTAAGCAAAAAGTTCGAAGCGAATGACATGTTTATAGTTTTATGAGGCGTAAAATCAAATAACTTTTAACTGTATCATGTTATGAAGCATACATTAAGTCTTAATGGGCCAGTAGTTAAGGCTTGTAGTTACAGTATGGCTTTTTCCATTCATAATATATGTACAGACGCCAGCACATCAAGCTATCCCAAACTGTCTTTCCGATGTTCCCTTATTGAACATGAACCTTATTCTTTCTTAATAGAGTTGATAAACTATCAAAGAAATTTGACAGATTAGGGAGCTTGATGTGCTGGCCTCTGTACTATTTAGATCTTATCATAGACATCACTGACATCGATGAAGGTAAACATCGTGAGAAAACCTGGACTTATAATTATTAGATATCTGAAATCGCCAATACGCGAGGAAGCGTGGTGATCGATGCTCGCGCCTTCTCTGTATGAGAAGAGGTCTTTACCCAGCAGTGGGACAGTTACTGGCGGGTATTATGATTGTTATAATACGTAGGTATCTCTTTGCGTTCGTTCTCTGAGCTGTAAGTAAAGCTTTCCTTGCAAATTGTAATTATATCAATTAAAGCAGGCAGATAGTGCTGGCAACTAATTGGTTTGGGTGGTAAACGTTTGCAATGTAACGTTTAAAAGAATACTAAGTATACCGATAGTTAGATGATAGTGAAGTGGAATCGAGTTGGTTTCTTGATAAATGTATCTATAGGTTAGGTACTTAAGTACTCGTAAATCCTGTAATAACATCTTTTAGGTTCAATATTCTTGCCAGATTAACTCGTTGGTTTAGTGAACGGTAGCGCACACAACCTCACGCACAACAGTAGTGTCAGTAATGTGCTGTCTATGAGGTCCTGGGTTCGAATTCCGGGTCGGGCCAATTGTGATTGGGTTTTTCCTTCTTGAATATCGCAGTGGCAACCTGGATTCATGCCCGGTTGATGGCAATAGTGTCGCCCCCTATAACATAGGACTTAAACATAACTGGCATAATGTGGGTGTACTGTAGTGATACATCTGCCTAACCATTTGGAAATACTGGCGTGATGATGTTATTTTGGATAGATTGACGATAAATATTGATCATGCGATAAGTACACCTCCATCTGATGCGTGATTTAAACCTTTGCCGTGTGCCTCAATCAGTATAAAACCCAACAGCAAAAAACAACTCTTGTACTTACAAGAAACCGTGCTAAGTAACTGTTACCAATTTATTCCTTAACATTTCTATATGGCATCACTACATTGGATGTCAAATAAAACAGCTTATCTGTATGCCAGTGACAACCTCTGGTGCGTGCCATAACGGTTCATTGCCAAAGACAATGATGCGGGCTGGCCGGACGGTGACTGCACTCCAAGGAAAAGGAAAAAATGACATTGTTCTACATTTTGTTAAGGAAACATAGACAATGATAAATTATTGTTCATTACTTTTTTGTACCTGTGCTGTTGGGATTAGACCGCAAAAAGCAACTTTGATAAGTCTGTGACATAAAAACATATTGTTCTATCAATATGCTCGTGGCTAATCATTAACAGTCTCATGGGTCAATATTGAAGATGTTATGCTACGCTTGGCGAGGTCGGTACGAGGATGGGTGGAAGCCGCTGCCTTCACATATTGCTTTCGCTGATTTTTTACTGTCGTTATAGGTCGTCGTTGGTAGTAGTCAGAACCCCGAAAATCTGAATACCAGTCATAACAAAACGTGTTGCCCAGTAACTGGCTTGTGGTGGTCAGATTAGGCTCTATATAAAATACTGGCACTTAGCTTCATCGAGTTAAACTTTAGAAAAAGCCGGCGCCAACATGGTTGTGCAAAGGCTAACAGGTGATTATTCAATGAATATTGATCAGAGGCTTCTTTTGAATTCAAAGATCCTTCTTGGTCGTGATCTGTGGTCACATCATTATGATCTATGGTCGTGACGATGCCATGACAGTTTTTCAAAAGTATGTCTAAAGATTCCCGACGGCGAACGCGACTTCGTTGCTGACAGCACGATCACTTTGATTGAGGTTTTGGCGTTTATTTGGTAAAAGCAGATTTGAATAGATACGCTAAGTATTTACTTAAGTAAATGGCCTTTTGTTTTGTTCATAGTAACAAACCATTTTGTTTTGCCTTTCCACGCAGTCAATCCACATATTGCACTTTCATCATTAACTATGATGGCTGCAAACAATTACTTAACAGCATGGCCATTGTGTGAAGGGGCCGACACATGTGTAAACACAAGTATCACCACTATGGCGCTTGAGAGTGTGCCACCGTATCGCTTAACACTAGAACTTAAGTGCTGACAAGTTGATAGTTCGTCACTCTTACCCATGTGTGCAATATGCAATTTATTTTACTTTTGAACCTCATCTATCTACATCTTGTTCTTACTCTTTTGTGCGTGGAGATCGGATATATGGCTAAGATAGCCCCCTTATCAAGGCCATGATATATCCGCGTTCCAAATTTAATCCAAATCCTTTTTATCGTTAAGGCGTTAAAAGGTAACAGAGAGACCGTTCCATCACTAGCTTTTGACGGCGACTTCGTCCGCGCAAATGTCGGATATCGCGGATTGAGACGAAGTTGCAAATTGAAAACTATCTTATGTCCTTTCCCAGGATACAATCTACCTCCTTGCCGAATTTCACTACTATCCGATCAGTCGTTTAGTCTTGAAAAGGGTGCAAACAAACAGAGTGACTTTCGTATACTTATATACTGTACTATATACTGTGTTATACTGATCAGTATATTATAGCATAGAGTATAGGTAGTAGGATTATCAATGAGAGTGATCATTACTTTATATTATACTTCAGTCATTCTACTGTCATTTTAAATGTAAATGAACGATGTTAGGAAGCCTTGTCTAAAACGTTAACTTTGGCCGTCATGAACATATTTGTGCGTTAGTTATTTCGCGCCTCACTAAAAAGGCATAGGTAACCTCATACCAATGGTGTTAATAATTTGATCAACTCTAGACAAGGATAGCTAACTCACCTAACTGTAGGTAATACAAACATCGCCAAACTCAATAACCTAAAACAGGCTTTTAGATTAAAAAAAAAACAAATGAAAATCGTGTCAAGAGAATATATTGGAGAAAGGCAACTTAAAGGTAAATTCCTTAAGAAGATATCAACAAAAAGTATATCCACACGTCTGGAAAAAGTTATGACGATAAAGATACATACTTCCATACTTACCAATATTATAAATGCGAAAGTAACTCTGTTTCATTGTTGGTTTTTTACCTTTTCATGACTACACGGCTGATCGGATAGTAATGAAATTCGTCAAGGAGGTCGATTTAATTTCGTGAAAGGACATAGGATCGTTTTTAATTCGCGACTTCGTCTGCATCCACAAAAACCAGCATTCACGTGGACCAAATCGCGGGCAGAAGGTAGTTATATTATATTTTGAACAAAAAGTTTCCCTCCCATTCTGCCATTGCCCCTGGCACTGTCTGACGCGCTAATATAATAAGCAGTTACAGTTTAAACTCACGATTTATAAACACTTTTTAGGTTTGCACTTTTTTTATGTCTTCCAAGAAAAAAAACGTTCTGTATGATTCATCCTGACTGATGCCTGTCAAACATTTGAACTTGTTTTCCATTGTAGACGTTTAATTTGATTATAAGGTATAGTCACCGACAAATAAGATGGCAAGATTTTGGCGTAGTGGGGGTAAGTTCGCGCATCGTACAGTTAGTGGCACAAAAAAGTGATAACTTTTATTGATCGTCATTATTCTATTGTTATTGCCATCATTTATATTTAATCATGTCTGTATAGAACAAAGTAAAAGAAGGGAGAGGAATTCAAGTTTATTAGGGGTTATAAATAACGTGCATTTAAAATTCAAAAAAGTTTATATAAATAAAAAAAAAAATAACTAGTCGTCGTCACTATCCGTTAATAAAACTACCCTTGGCATCATATTGAAAGTCGCAATCGCAGAACACTATGGTTGTGTTCTGCAAGTGTTTGGTCAATGCTGTATGTTTTAAATTGTTCTTTTTCCAATTTTATTAATTTGTATAACTCTGGTTTGAGCATACTTTCCTCGTATGCTATGCCTTTTCAGGAACTCTATCCTAAATTTAAAAACAATAACAACACTTAAGTTTAACACAACAAAAACAAAGGGTTCAATTTTCGTGCACTGAAATGTAATCGGGAGCGAACGGGACGAAGGCGCGGTGCGGGAGGCAAGGGTCGACTGATGCACCAATCGCGCGCTCGGATCAACGCTACCTCATACCCCGCGTCCCGCTTGACCACCAAAGAGACCTAAAAAACGACTTGTGCGCATCTAACGACTTTTGCCATCTTATTTGCCGGTGATTATACGTCAGTCAATATTTTTTAGAACCATTGTAAAAGATATTTTGGTCGAAGATTATTATTATTTGTGTCATGGAAACGATTTGATATTGTATCCGTAAATATACTCGCCTGTGTGGTAGGCTAGTATAGTACACCGATAGTACCTATAGTTATGTTAAAGTTCTTAGTTATAAGGAGAGAGCCTATTGCCACCAATAGGGCAAAAATCCAGACAGAAAAAGCTACTGAGACCCTCCAGCTTGAAAATCCACTGCCCGACCCAGAAGTCGAACCCAAGACCTCATGCTCAGCAGTAGTGCTTGTGACCTCTTGACTAAAGGCAGTCCAGCAGGCATCCCGGTATTCGAATATAGGTAATCTGAAATATCGTAGTTAACATTCCATTTAATTATAAAATGGAGGACCCTACAATTGACTAGTAGCATTGGTAGTAATCATTATGAATTAATAATGAACACTTTATTGATTCCAGTTCTAATAATTTTGTTGATTTGACGACCGATGTGGCGTGGCGGGTTATCCACCTGCGACACAGGAGGTTGCGGGCTCGATTCCCGCCCTGGGACAAATGTTTGAAGAATCTACAAAGATTTGTTCCGGGTGTTCTGAGTATTTGCTATGTATAATAAAAAATATCTATCTATGTAATGTATTGTATTAATGTAGTGTATCAGTCATCTAGTACCCATAACACAAGCTCTGCTTAGCTTGGGGCTAGATGATGCTGTGTGGATTGTCCAGCATTATCTTTTTACTATTTATTGATTTAATACCCAAGGAGTCGGAAACGTTCTGAATTTTTGATATCACATCAATAGTATCATAATTATCATCGTCCCGTCATTTAGTAAACTGCAAAACTAATGTATTTTTCCTTGAAGAGCTTGGTTGGATTCCCGCAATCTCACATGAATCATTAATCGCCGTCCGGTCATCAGCCGTGAAGCAAATCTACAAAAGCGAAACGAAATATGTTTCAAGAAATAGTTTAACTGAAAAAAGTTTTATCTTAAAATTAAGCACTTATTTGTCGTCAATCGGAAATGGCATTTTTGCGTATTAGGTAAGTATTTAGGGCATTTAGTGTTAATTAAGTCTTTCTCATTCTTTCGGTACCGTGAGGTATTAATACTGTACGTATTATTATCACCAGAGATCGGAATAGGTTTTTCTAATTTCTTCCTTGAAGTTTAGGTACATGCACTTTGCATGTACCTAAACTTCAAGGAAGAAATTAGCACCGAGTGGAATCCACTCTGAATCCTCGAAATAATAATCGTGACGTTTTTATCCCAGGATTTAAGTATCGATATTTTTTATTGGTATGCATTGGTAATAAATTATTGTTTCGAAGTACTTATCTTAAGTTTTTTTTAGGGGTTCGTACAAATTCGGTACTTATGTCAAATAAAATGTTACACGCAGTTAACAGAAAAATTAGATTTTAGACTAATGAAAGAAGCCGTAAGTCGGCTTGTTTTTGTGTTTATTTGTTTTAGTTATCTATTCGGTAATCTAAAACAATAATTTGTAACCTTAAAAACGAGTTTGAAAACATCACGATAAGGTAATGTTCTGCGATTTTAGAGGAAGTGGTATTCACTCAATGTTACTTATTTCCTCGTTGTTTAGGTTAATATAGGACATACATGCATAAACTCACGCCTTCTCATAGTAGGGTAGGCATAAACTACAGAACGACGCCTGCTACGATCCTTACATTCTCCTTTTGTTTCATTTACGTTCATACATTTAGTAAACACGCACGCCGGTTGCGAGTACGTACCATTTACCACCTACCTATGGCGATTCCCGGTTATCACTGATGTGCAGCATATAACTCCGTACTGCAGTTATACTAGACAGAACAACTTTTCTGTAGCGTAAAACGTCAGACGCTAACGTCAAAATGTATGGCAAATATGGAAACGAGTAACTAATGTCAACTCCATACAATTTGATATTTCCATTAGCGTTAACCTTAAAGAAAAGGGATTTTGTCTAAGACTCCTGCACTAGCTAGACGTGTGGCCAACTGTACTCAATTTATCTTAAACTCCTCGTCAGCACTTCTCCCCATGCTCCTTGTGGTTGGGGTATCACTATACTCCAGGTCCCCAACATACATTCTCACGTACTTGCTGTACGTGCAACATGGCTCAACTATCTCAAACGACGCTCTTGCACTTTATCCGCAATGTCACGTACGCCGTGCTTACCGGCGGCGGTTTTTTGAAGTTCCTACATAGTTTATTTATCAGAGTAGTTGTGTACCTACTTACGGCTTAGAAGCTTTGCTGATAGCTTTAACTTTGGCTGCCAGCATTTTCCGTACTCCGTGTTCGGAAAATGCTGGCACAAAATAAAAACCTAACCTATATTTTTTCTGTAATATATTTTTTTACTTTTTATTTTACTTATTTTATAAGTGTTTGTGAATTGGGATGTCTTGCTAATGAATCACAACTCAACGAGAGAAAGTATTTGGATGACACTTGACACGCGGGTAGACATGACCTGGGCCTGTTTAACAAAACTGACAAGTGACAGTTGGCAGATGATAGGTGATATTTCGTCAATTTTGTATTTAGTAAATCAGAATTCCCAAAATCTTAGACATATTATGTCGACTTGTCGTGAAGGGTTGACATTTTTGTGTTTAATCAAAAAAATCTACAACTAATAGATACTAGATGCTGTTTTTTTTTAACAGAACCATTCGCTAAAATGTTACAATTATGTAATTTTTTGATAAACATGTCGATTTTCATACTTATTTATTAAACAAGGTCTTGGATTAGGACATAGAATACTTTACATTCTGACGGTACGTTCCCGTGGGCTTATATTCAACATTAATCCGGGCGAAGCTGCAAGAAAAGCCAGTATTAAACAAAAGGACAAATCATAATTCATTTTAATTTTATAGTGGTCAATACTAACAACAAGATATTGCTTACGACTTAAATAACAAATCCTCCGCGGATATCCATGCTAAACGAGTTTGTATCTTTACTTCCAAAGTTTTAAAATCTACCAGGGTATGTAGGTACTTATACAAATATTTGATTGTGAAAAATCTTTATTGCTAATTAGGTATCTAGGTACCAATTTTCTTTTAAAAATAACATATCTACTCGTTATAGTATTCACAATTGTGAAATTTAATTCTAGACACGCGTCTATGTTTTCCATGGTCAATTTTCATCAGTAGGTAAATTGACCATGGAAAATATAGACGCGTGCATTTTTATTTATTGCTATTTGAAAATCTAACAGGATGGTATTTTTTATTTCATAGATCTATTCAATAGGGAAAATCGTTCTGTTTCGGGAAAATAACCATTACAATAGGGTAGTCCTTAAAAATTCTGTTTAGTCCGATAGTTGGTTTACTCAAAAATACTGGACACATATTTATTCTTTAGTCACGTAAACCAAAAATGATGACGATATAGCGCGTTGAAAGTTCGCGTGACGTCACGCCGTGTTACACTTTGTCACAAACCCCTTTTCCTGAACTTCGATGTGCTATATCTTTGTCATTTTTTATTGTTTCGAATAAGCAAAAAATACGTGTCCAATATTTTTTGGTAATCGAACTGACGGACCAAATAGACTTATTACATTTTTACCTAGGACACATCCCTATTCACGCTGTATAATGGAAGTTTAAGGGTGAAACAAAACTGTAACATAAACCTAACCAATCAAAGAACAATCGTGCAAATGCTTGCACCTAGATTACCAACACGGCACTACCGTAGTATGCAAGGCATTAAGTACAAATTAAACACTAAAACGTGACGCTCGTGCCTTGCGTGACACTGTGGAACACATTTGTCTCGCAAATAGAACAGTTCTGCTATAAGTTCCGATACTTCCCACGTTCAATAAGTTTTTCTGCACCACGGAACGCTGAGCGCAAAAGGGAAAGGCTTAAGACAATATGCACTGCAAATAAAATAAAATTATTCGCTGATCTTTATTTACAAAAGACGTCAGTTGAACTGTCGTTGCTCACGCTAAGCTTGGGCTGAGGAAAACGAAGCTCGCGTTCTTGAATGTGATCTTTTATATAGAAACTCTCAAATACATCAATAGTATTGGCCCCGATTCAGTTCTTCACAATAGTTTTGGCTCTTAGTCTAGGGTTGCCATACATCTCGGTAAACCTGGACATGATCTTTATTTAAAAATGACGTCAGTTAAAATCTCGTTGCTCACGCTAAGCTTGGACTGCTGAACATGAAGCTTGCAACCATGCACGTGATCTTTCATACAGAAAGTCTGAAATACATCAATATAACAATATTTTGGACTCCTAGTCTAAGGGTTGCCGCGCATTTCAGTACTCCTGGACATTGAAGCATTGTGTCCCGGTTAATAGGGACTTTGTCCGGGTAGCTTGAAGCTTTTATTTGAGCACGAATACCTACCAAACTACAGAACCCGGTTGAAGCGCGGAATCCTCTCGGCAACTTCGCTTGCATCAGCGACATTGGATAGCATCCCATAAGAGGAATAGGTGTTAAAATTATCGAGCTCGCTTCACTGACTCTTGCAGTGGCGAAGTGTCTATACATCTCGCTTCCATAAATCCGCCTTCCCTTCGAAGGTATCTTCGCCATTGAAAATAGCATAGTCAGTGTCCACTATAGCTAAATAATATTATACGTAGTTGAACTATAATTAAACCATATCCCTAATATTTAAATAAATAAAAAAAAATAAGATTACTAATAAGACCCTGATTTTTCCTTTGGCTTCCCTCTTACGTAAATTGACGCCTTTCCAATGGTAGGGTGTCTTGATTGTCAAGATATTTTGTCTGTACAATTAACCCAAGTAGCTTCTACTTCTGTAAGTCGAAAGAAAATCTAGTCTATCCAAGGCGGGATGCTAAAATTTTCCTTTGATTCGTTGCAAAAATGTGATGAAAATAAATATCTACTTATTTCTAATATTTATAATTATGGTGATAAACAATGATTGCCAAACCTTTAGAAATAGATTAGTTATCAACGACGGTAGCGGATTGTAATCCAAAAATGGCACGGTAATGTTAGCGCTTGATTCTTATGTCAACTCCGTACTTGACATTTAAAGGGTAGCTGTCTAAATACTCGTATATTAACTAGCTGGTCCCGCGATTTCCTCAACGTGGAATTTGACAAAACTTCATGTGAAACCCTAAATCTTAATCTTAAATAAAATAAGCGCAATTTACTCCTTTACACGTCAACTACACGTCAGTGAAGTCCTGTCAAAATCGGTTTAGCAGTTTCGGAGATTAGGTACCACATAATATGAACAGACAAATACTTATTTAAAAATTGTTTTTTGTTATACCTACCGTTTTTATGCTTTTAGTAAAATACTGTTCTTTTGACATTACAAACAGTCACTTCCATTTTATTTATTTGATTTAAATAGATATAGCCCAAACCGTTTATAAATAAAATTCTCTATTCAATTCCATTGTTTGTATACGACTTTATTGGAACAGAAACCTCAATTTGTGACTATAATCGTTTGATTCGAAGAAAGTATTGTAGTCACGCGAGTTTACGGAACTGAATGGTTTGATCCCCATCATTTGTCTGACTTAATGGCATCAACTGCTTTTTTTCCTTTAAATTGTATGCTCTTTTGTTTTTGAAGTGGAATAACTTCTCATAGGTACTTAGGTACCTATTTATTTTACCATTATTATTGTTATTTTAATTCATATATGTAGTTTTAGGTAGGCTTGTCTAAAATCGTTGATTAAGGCACAGAATAAATAATAATACCAACCAAAACTCGTTTTATATGAATTATTCTGAAAGTGTAAGTACCTACCATTACCATATCACTACACGTCAGGTCACTACCGGTGTTGGTAATTACTAAAATCAAGCTCGAAAACCTCAAGAACTCAGACATATTATTAGCTCTACTCTAAATAAGCTATTCCCATGTGTGGAGTAGGTACAAAAGCCTTTATAAAGTACATAAAAGGACGGCGGACATTATTTTGGAGGCTGGAGGGCAATATTTTGCCGTTTTCGGTGGAGGATATCGAACCCTGTCAGTTGGCGGGCGTCCTGCCGCAATGCGTCACCGGGTTTACTGCATCGTCAAGAATTCAAGATATAGGCCGTATGATGTACACCGACGGGAACGTTGTTTATTTGGTACAGCCATTTATAATAAATAACACCATATCACGCTGGTAATTCCCGGAGGATTAGGCAGAGGAATACCTATATTGCAGAAACATTTCGCATTCATTTCGTTATAGGGGGCGAGAGTATTGCCCTCAATCGGGCACAAATCCAGAATCCGCTTATGCTACAATATAAAATATAGATGGAAAAATCCAATAACACTAGGCCCGACTTTTGAATCGAACCCAGGACCTTATGCTCAGCAGTAGCGCTTGCAGCCACAAGTCCAAAGAGGTATTAAATATTAAAGTAAGTGTTATTTCGTATTACTAACATCCAGTAAAAAACAAACGTAAGTCAAGTCGATTCTGCAAATCCGATTTTTAGAATCGACTCCAGACTCGGTTTTTGAGTCAGGAATTTGGAGTTATGAACTCATCGAACTCTAACTAAAAGTAAAACTTCATAGATGTAAATTGCAGCGCCGTTTTATTTTCTTTGTTTAACAAAATTGTTATAGGCGGGGATTGTGATAAAATATTAACTGTTACACTAAATTATGCTGAGATAGGAGCCTCTTTGGCCTGGCACAGTCCGTTTATTTTATATTTTATTTTATTTTTCATTTTTTTGTTTGTTAAGTTTATTTTTTATTTTGTATTTTTATTACCTGTCCGTATCCCAAATAAATGTATTTTCTTTCTTTCTAAATAAATTAAGAAATTTGAATTGCGTGGGCTGCATTGAATGAACCAGCAGAGTTTAACAAGCTAAAATCTACAGATTCAAGTTCTCAGTTCAGGCACCGGGTATTGAGTGACAGTCATAGAATTCTTCGAAAAAATATTGAATCAGCTAAAAGTAATTAGGGCCAATTACTTAAGAAAGATTATCAGGGATTTAAGGAAATATAAATTGATATCCTCTTCCTATCTTTTCTCCAATTTAATTTATCATTGCTAAACATCTTTTAATACTTTAAGCTTTTCCCTTCCTATTTCAATTTAAAGCCTTCTGAACCGAATTGGGGACGCCCAAACAAAGAGGTTGGCGACTGTTAATTTTATTCATAGCTTCAATTTGATATAAAGACTCAAATTAGCAATATCCTCTTTGGGTAAATAACGGTAAATTAAATACCTCCAAAATTGGTATCCCCAAATTATGTTAGTGTATTAATTTATTTGCAACGGTTTTGAACAATTAATAGAAGAGTCAATGAAACATATCATGCGCAATCAATTAACATATATATATACCCGCTAACTAAGTCTCATCGGACCAAATATAGAATCTAAACCCAGGAGATATATTTGTTTTATTTAGCTGATTCTCTTGTGTCATGATGACCCAGTGGTTTAGGCCGAGATTATGTGCACGTGCGCGAGATTATGGCCTCAAACCTGGGCAAGTACCAATGTGACTTTTTCAATTCATATGTACTTTCTAAGTTTATTTTGGACATCACTGACATTGGTGAAGGACATTGGCGAACATCGTGAGGAAACCTGGACTTATAATTAATATGAGTCTGAAATCGCCAACCTGTCGTGAGTTAACGTGGTGATTAATGTTCGTGCCTTCTGTGTATGAGAAGCCAGTCTTTGCCTAGCAATGGGACGGTAACAAGCTGGTATAAAAAAGGTTGATTCAAACACAGTTCTATTATTACGCGCAATACTTTAAAATTCACGCCTCGCGCCATTATCGCTTCAAACAATCATTTTTTTGGTAACTATAAAACGCTCGGTCATTGAGATAAATGATACTTAGGTACCTAATAAACATAAAATACCATCACGCCTGTATTTTCCGTAGGGAAAGGCAGTAGTGTACGTATAATAGACTCACTTTCCGCCAGTTCTGTTTGAGTCCATTGTAATTTGGGCGGGCTTAATAGCCTCCAACCAGGCACAAATCCAGACTCTGCTACTGAGAAATTTTAGATGGAAGAGCCCAATAACACTGTCCTATTTGATTGTACGGGAATTGAACCCAAGACCACATGGTCAGCATTGGCCCTTACGAGGACGAGGCGGTTGCCCCAATATTCTAACGACGCCAGATTTATTTCAATTACATTTTACGCATTTCATCTGTCATAAATAAAACCTATTGGACTAGTGTCTAGATTATCCTAAGAGCTTACATCCTAAGTCCTATTTAATTAAGGTCCTAAATTCGTATATATTTAAAACCTGATGGTCTTGAACGACCATCACGTTCTGAAGCCTCAAAATGATGGTGGTAGTGATGGAATCTAAATCCTCAAAAGTAGGGCAAACATTGTTGACGTGAGAGCATTGAGTACACTTTACCGTTTCCATTTCAAATTCAATCAAATCAGTTGATTAACTACGAATGGGCAATCTGATGACACGTCGTATTACAACCGAATAATCTCACAAAAAGTTTATTTATTTAATACTTACAGAGGCCAGCACATCGAGCTACCCCAATCTGTAAAATTTCTTTGATAGTTTTTCAACTTAAAAACAAAGGAATAAGGTTCATTTTCAACTGGGATATTTTGATAGTTTGGGATAGCTTGATGTACTGGCCTCTGTGCCAAGTTTTATTACATATTATGTAAAAAAATAAGAGCTCTTTTTCCATCCGTGTGCGTTGAACTCATTGTAAGTGAAAGTACGATATAATAAAAACAAATATTACAGTCTCTCTTATTCCGTATTTATAATACAAACATTTAATTCTCTTTGCGTTAAACCTTCTCTTTAAATAATATCGTCATCATTGGTTTCATGAAGCCATGCCCGATTTCACTAGTATAATACTAAATAGAAAGAAAAAAAGAAATAAAAAACATTAATTTAGCACAAGCTCAGGCATACAACGAAACAATACTAAACAGAAAAAAAAACAAGAAAAGAAAAATTTGATTGAAACAGAAATAATAAGTTTTTTTTTTTTTTCAAAGCGCGTTTTCGGATTTAAAACATCGACAGTATAAAACCCAATATCACATTTAGGCATTAATTTAGGTGTCGACTAGTAACCGGATAACCGTCTGTTTGAATTATAACTACTTATGTAGATAGAAAATATATTTTTCTTCAGATTACGTCGGAACAAATTTTTTCAACTTTTCTTAAAACATTTCCAAAAAAATAACGAAGTCGATAGCTTTTAACCCAATTTCAATACTAATAAACCCCAAGCTTTTATGCTTTTTTAGCTTTTTGTGGTATGTGGTACCATCTATCTGTGCTTCTTCTCAGAGTAGTCAGATAGAGAAACACTGACCTGATTTATGAATTGATTTATATTACTTCATGACATGTTATAGTGATTTTAGAACATATTTACAGAAATAAATATCATTGTAAGACATTTAATTACTTCCATGAAACTGAACACCATAGTTTAATTTATCAAACATCGTACGTATGTGCTAAAGTCTACATAGAATACAAAAGTTCAAGCTGAACTTATGTTAATAATTTAAAAAGTTAAACTTTTGTATCTCATCATCATCCTCCTGCCGTTATCCTAATTTATTAGGGGTCGGCGCAGCAAGTTTTCTTCTTCCATACATCTCTATTTGCCGTAATCTCAAGAGTCACCTCTTTTCTAGCCATATGATCTTTCACACAATCCATCCATCTTTTCTTTGATCTCCCTCTACTCTTTTTGTATCTAATTTTCTTACATGTTGGTATACTGGTATGCATTTACAGTTGTACACTCTCTGACTTTTAGCCACATGTCATCATTTCAATATCATTTTATTTCATATATCACATGACATCGCAAATATCAGTAAATTCCCTTAACCCTATCTCTGCGAACCTCAAACTGTCAATTTGCTAACGAGTCCCTCAGACGCGTGTTTCCTCACCACAAACGAGAGTCGAGTCTCATGTTACATGCGACGATAGGATGACGCCAGTTGACGGTCCCTCATGGATTATCATATTTATATATGTACTAGCCTGCGACTTTGTCCGCGTGGAATTTAACAATACATGGGTTTTTATTTTATGCACGGAAACCTAATCCTTTTTCTAAAATGAAAGTATCCTTAGTTACTCCTTATCACAGCAGCTATCTGCGTTTGAAAGTCCCGTCAAAATCAGTCCAGCCGTTTCGGAGGTTACCTCAAACAAACAGACACACAGACAAAACATTTAAAAATCGTCTACTAACGTATAAACTTTTCTATGAATTTAGTAAAAGGCTGTTATTTTGATATAACAAACACTTCAATTTAATTTGTTTTTATAGATAACAATTAGGGACAGTAGGTACTGTTGAGCCTTCGAACCTGCATGGATATAAAGTTTATGGTTGGTTGGTTTATGGTTATTTATGAGATAAACATAAATTCATATTTAGAAGAGATTAGACAGCCGTTGGCTGACAGGCGTAGGCGGTTGGTATGTACTCGTACCTATTACAAAAAGGTAGCTACATCTAAGAATAAATCCAAGAATCGAAAACATCGGATCCCTATTTAAGAATATTGCGCGCACTTTGGAGAGTGAGATTTGGCACAGGTAGTTAAAGATTATATGGAGGAGGAGAGCAGAAAACGGTTGAATTTCGAACACTGAGCGACTTTTAACGACGTACCTCACACCCACTTTGTAGAAATATTTCGGTTACGTAGAGCGATTTCTCTGTTATTCATACCTGTCTGTTATTCTGTTCCTGTGTAATTCACCTTGGCCCATTGTAGTACGGAGTTCCAACAAAATGAGAGGCCAGCTAATATTGGTTATGTTACCTTTTATCCTGACGCGTCCGATCGTACCAAACGGATATTAAACGTATCTATATCCATACGTTAACTAATAAAATGTTTCTTTTTTTGTTTGTATGCGTTTATCTCCGAAACTACCAGTCGGATTTAAAAAAAATCCTTTTGCATTTGATAGCAAAATTCTTAAGGAAGGCAACAACATCTCAACAACATCTTGCATCTCGCTAAGGCCCTTCTGCGCGGGTTAAACCGCAGGGCACAGCGAGTTCACTAAATTATGAACAGATACAACAACGGGTAGAGCTTTGTCTCTGTTATTCATTACCTGTGTATTATTTTTCTTCTGAAGCACGGCGTGTCATATTAACGACGGGCAGGCGTAATGATCTAATTACGACTTCTAAGTATTTCCTATAATAGCCGTGGGAAACCGGCAAATTAAGTTTATTACGAGGTTTATAGCCTTATAATGAGCAGTTTATCGTTCTAGCTATTTTTCAATGCCGTTTAATAGTTTCCATTGGACACGGAAAATAGCTTGTAAACCTAGTAAAGCAGTCGTATTTTATCCTCAAGTTAATTATCTTTTAATTTGAATTAAAGGTGTTTTAACAAAAATAAAATAAAATATTTTTTATTTATTATAAACGGGGAATAAAATGACAACGAGGTTTAAGTTTGGCACAAATTTGGGGGAAAAAAACAGAAATTTGGGATAGAAAGGGGAGCTAGATTGATTATTTTAAACATTGCCCCAGACTAGGAATTTCTTGGGTGTCGTGGGTGCGTTTACAAACATTTGAACTCATATACACTAACAGCCAGACCCAGAAAAACTTGTATGCCATACTTCCCGTGCGGGAATCGAACCCGCGACATGCAGCGCATAAGGCAATCGCTCAGCCACTTCGCCAAACATGCCGTTTTTTAAATTAGTAGGTAAAATATATTCTGTTAAATGCGACATTTCATTATCAGAAACACAGCAAGGAAGTTTAGGTTGTTAAGCTTGTAGTGTTTCAATCGCGCCCCTCTTAGACGTCATGGAGGGTGTCAAACACCTCACCCCCCCTTGACTAGCCATGGGTTGCGGAAGGATCGTACGTTCCCCCGACCCCCAGTGTAGGTGTGAGCTGGAACACCGGGGTGGTTTTAGTCATTAAGAGCTTGAGCAAGAGCTTCGAGACACCTCAGAACAAAAAAAAAAGGTTAGGTTGTTATTTTATTTATTTAATACTTTAAGCACACAAATGTACAGAGGCGGACTTAATGCCATTGTTAAGCTTGTATGTTACGCGTGGACATTTTATGAAAGCAGGTAAAAGCCATATACATTTTATAACAAAGCCACGCATAATGGCTAATGTCATGACGATAGAAATCTCTTCTACAGAAACAGCAGAAAGCATTATCCTCCTTTTAGATAGCTAAGTGGGGTAACAACGAGATTGACACTCATACGCTTAATTGCGAACATAACCCAGTTTTGTTTTTCAAATAAATTGGTTAAATTCAAACGAAATTTTATGAACGGTGATTGATATATTTACTGTTATAGGTACTTATAAGTTAACTACTTTCGTCTTCAGAAATCTTATTGGATTACCTAGTAATCCTGATGTTTTATAGAGGAAAATTAAAAAAAAACATCCGAAAAATACGAACACTGAGGAAAAATTTCCACTCTGGGGGGTCCAGACTCATGTTTTGAACTCATTGTATCAGTTTTTCTTTTAAAAACCGTTGCCTCACACTAGGAATTTCTTCTATATCGCGGGTGCATTTACAAACATTCAAACTCACATTCACAAACAGCCAGATCTGGAACAACTACCTGCAGTAAGCCATACAAATATTTCTTCGTGCGAGAATCGACCTCGCGACACGTAGCGCAGCAGCCAATCGCTCAGACACTGCGCCAACCGTGTCGTCAGTTTGACCGTTGATGACCCTTCAACTGATTTTGTTAACACCATCGTGCAGCCTACTGTACCAAACGATTATTCTATTCACAACATTCACTTGGCAGTTACTGATAACCATCAGTATAACAGCCCTGTGTTAACAAATTACTGCGTTAACTGCTCGACCAGCTATTACGATAAGTTTATGGCTTTACTAGTCAGGATAATTAAATTTTAACACCCGTTTTTACTAACACTAGAAAACACCTGATTGCCCAAATATTTTTAGGAAAGTTGTAATTCGCAGTGCTTAAACAGTGAGCTTTTATAAGGACACTAGTTGTGCTTGCATTTTTTTTAGAAAACTTTGCCCTACACTAGTTATGTCTCTAGGGGTTTACAAACATATAAACCCACATACACAAATACCCGTAGGCCATACAAATAATTGTGCCGCAGCACAACAGCCGAACACTCAGCCACTGCGCCAACCCTGCCGTCAGTTTGCCGCTCCTCGGAGTCGTAGAGTGATGATAAATACCCTATAATCTTAAACAAGAATTTGGTTATCAATTGCAAGTATCAAATCCGTCTATTAGATCTCGAGATTAGTTTAAACGAACAAACATTAACTAAACTTTATTCGGTATTGATTATATTTGAGGAGCTCCTGGCTAAGCCCAAAAATTTGAGAACCAGTCTTACCAAGGGGTATCGTGTTGCCCAGTAACTGGGTTGTGGGAGCGAATCTTTAGTTCAATGTGGCTTGCTTAACTTTGACATGCGTGCTGATATGTCATGTGGTTTAATGACATTAACAAAAATTGTCCAGTACATTTAAAAAATAACCAGTACATTTAAAAAATGACCAGTACATTAAAAAATGTCCAGGACATTTAAAAAATTCAATACATTAAAAAAAAATATCCAGTACATATTAAACAATCAGTACATTTAAAAAAAATCCAGTAGGTACATTAAAAAAAATGTCCAGTACATTTAAAAAAATCAGTACATTTAAATAAAATCTTGATACACGTTACACGTGGAAAGGAAAATAGAAACCATGGCTTCGGGTTGCTACGTGCAGCTTACATATATCATACCCAGGTATGTCTCAAGTATTACTGCATGCCAATTGACACACTAAACTCCGTTGAAAATAGAGCCGGGAGCATTGTGTAGGTAGCTTACCTACTGTTACATGTTTACGAGTTGTCATCATTTCTAATCTGAACACTAACGGGTTAATCATGACGTTGAATCGTAATATGCAATATTTTGTTTCATTCGATGACAAGGGTATGCCGACCTGTTCCAAATAAAGAAACCATTTATTTGTTTTTCCTGACAGAAATAATGTATCAGTAGCATTAAACTATACAAGAAACCCAGTGTTACGTAACCTTTTTTATGTTTCCGAGGTGGAAAATCCTCATGGATGTGCTCCGGTATGTCAGACGCTTACTGACTAAAAACCACCCCGGTGTTCTATCTCACACCTACGCCGGGGGTCGCAGGAAGGTACAGAGGTCAGCACATCAGGCTACCCCAATGTCCGCAACCCCCGGCTAGAGTGTTACGTAACCTAACCCAACCGATGAATATTTGCTCTTGTTGACACACACTGCAACGAGAAATATCCAAAGTACCTATTATGTTACTTACTTTTGCTTTAAGAAGCTTTAAGTACTCGAAAGCTAAAAAAAATCAAACAATTCTCAAATTATCGAGCCATTAATCGCATGAAAACCATCAAGAACAGCTGAACAATGATCAAGCATTTTATGTCTATTCCATACTCAAATCTATATTTCCAATTAATGTTATTTTCATTTAAACAAAATAATGACAACTTTACTGTCGTGTAAATTTGGTTGATTTCACAATGTCTAGTAGGTACTATTGCACAAATCATTCAAATGTTTTAAGTTGTAGTTCAAACTAAACTTTATGGGTAGGTGATAAAGTTATTTTTCTAAAACTTGTTTACATTTTTGGAAGGCAAGTTACAAATGCCGGATACATCTCTACATCTTTAAGACCTTGGAAGTTCTACGCCGCAGTCTTGTCACCAGCCTGTTAAAACTAAAAAACAAACAAAGGCTATTAGGTGCAAGCGACCGGACGATCAAGTTTATTTTGAGTCGACTTTTTAGTGTAAGTCTTGCGAATTTGATGCCAAGATTATGTTAGTAAAAAAATCCTAATGTTAAAAATTCTTTGACTGCGTGAGTAATATCTAATGTTCATTAAAAAGGCTGTTAAATCTGCTGACTCTAATCATCCAATTAATCATCCAGTCCAATCTAAATTCAATGCAATTAAGTGATATTGAAATGACGAAATGATATTTATTTCTGTAATGGTCATGGGGCCCGAGTGCATGTCTTCTTTACAAGGAAATTTCTCGACGACTGATGGACACTTCGCGTGACCGAGGCCTGGATCATTCTTTGCCCAAAGGGTTAGTATTGCCATCCAACATGATGACAAACGCTGCCAGTCTTTTGGGCATGTTTCCAGATGACAGCGATTCGGAGGAGTGCCTACTTTGAGGCTATAATCTCTTGGTCGGCTTTTTATTTTATATTGTAAGAGGTTTCAAAAAACACTCTTTTTACACGTTATAAAATAGAATCAGTAAATAAACTAGAATTAATGTGTTTTCTGTGACAATAGAAATATGCTAAACATTTTGATTAATTTTTATTTTATTTTTCTTGATCTTTCCGGGCCCTGTCAACAACAAAAAAATAAAAGTGGCCCCTGGTCTAAAAAAGGTTAAGAACCACTGCCCTAAACGACTGAAATCATCAAAATTACTGTGAATACAATCATAATATAATGTATTCACAGTCATTTCATCAAATTGATAAACTTCTTTACAGTTTTAATAACACGCTATCACTGGCCTTAAATTTTGACACTCCAACAACATTAATCGCTTTATTTATGATGCCGAACACACGATTTTTTCAAAAAAAGAATCTCCTTAAGAAGCCTTGGGTTCTGATAGAAAGTGTGAAACGCAATTGAGGTGCTGCTGAGGTCCAAAACGTAATCGAAAAGACAACAGTAGGTACGCTGAGTGCTTACTTAACTTTGTTGATATTAGAAAAGACTTAACGATGACAAATGTAGCTATTGTATTGTCACAAAGCATACAGAAACATAACGACTTTTGTGAGGGTAATTTGGGCATGTTATTTACATGTCCAAATTACCTCCGGTATAGTAATTTAGGTAGTTTGAGCATAATATATCTCCATCAATCAGGTAAAGACGATAACATCCATAAATTATGGGGCAGCAGTAATTCTTTATCCATTAAATATACCTTTTAATGTGTCAATGCGACACTTGGGTACTTATTACAGTATAGTAGGGCGCATGTTACAAAACCAGTATAAGTCGGCCTCGTAATCTATTGACACTCCGTATGAGGCCAGCTCAAGTATTACAATTGACGTTTGTTCTACTGTACCAATCGAATGTATAGTATACTACATATAGCTAAGTAGAGTTTAACAAGTCACGGTCACGGTCAAGTTTAAGGCGTTAAGTTACTGCTTAATGACGCGTCATTATGATAGTTACCTAACTTACAGATCACATTACATTAACAAATGACAACCGCGACCAACGGCTTAACGTGCTCTGATACCAGCCGTGCTCAGTCTTATTTACGCCCTGCAATCTTTTTATAAATTATATTTATTTCTGTACATGGGTTTTTACAAACAATTTTACATGTCAATATGTAAAATAACTTTTAGACTAAGTGGGTTTACCTATCGGAATACTCTGAGACAAAACAACGAAAGAAACTCAGAGGTAAAAGTCTCTTTTAAAGTCCAGACATTAAAAAGGTAGAATAAGAGTAGATACCTAAACAGAAATCACATTGAAATAGGTACCTATCATTATTTTAAGTATTTATAGGACATACTAAAATAAACCCCGTCAATCATAACCTTTTTAACCACAAGTTCGTCAATCAAAACCGAAGAAAAATATAAAATAACAATTACTCTTGACCTTTGCGTCACCAAATAGATGACGTCACGATCCACAAATAGACACAGACCACAGAGTACAATAGAACAAGCCTGCAGGCCCGGCTCGCGAGCTCTTTGTTGCACATCCCGTGACCCACTTGCAGTGGCTCTTACACCTGTTATGTAACAGTTATGTTATGCACGTGTTTTTTTCTTTTGTTTTGCGGTTTTATATTTTTGTAGTGAATTTTTTATTAGCCACGTTGAGTGGTTTTTGGTAGGAGCGTGGTAAAGCGTGTGGGTTCGCGATACTGACATCCTTATCCCTATCGCTACCCAGTTCAAAAATACGATTTTGTATGCCATAATGTTTGGCAAATTACATAATGCGTAGGTACATGGTAGGGTGATGGGCATGTTCACATCTCATGTATAGCTTTTTACATGTACGACTCGGGAAGCGAGTTCTGTGTACATGAACAACTCTTTTTCGACCCGGTAGCCGGGTGCTGGGCACTAAAAGTATTAAGTGACGTATGGCGCCAAAAGAAAACCAAAACTCTAAAGATTTAAGTTTTCACTTCTGTAGGCAGTGTGTTCTTTTTTTTTATTTATTTGACGGAGATTTTGAAGCGTTACTTGATGATTTTTGAACTTTTTCTTACTTTGCTTGGTCTACCGAGTGAAGTAAGGAAAATTATACATTTCAATATTGTATGTAATTAAGAGAAAGAGATGTGGTGTATCGTCATCGACGATTTGCATGTAGGTCAACAATTGCAATAAGTAAAATAAATAACTATTCATTTTCACTTACGTACTAGCACTCGCCGAAATCAGTTGTTTTATTTACATAACTCACAACACCCAATAAACACGTACGCAGTAGGTAGACTTACAGAGATGTCGATAAAAAATTTGCATAAACTTCACAATAATGCAATACGATGAACACAAATCAACGATGAAGTACCAATCCCTGCTAAGTACCTTTTTTTCGATTTTTAGTTTTAATGCCAATCGACATAAAATGATATTTCGCGCATACTAGCAAACCTCCTTTTTCTGTTAACGGGCGGAAACCTTCAAAAGGCGCCTGGACTTTTGGGGAAAAGATCAGGGAGGGTGGGATTCTTACCTCACTAAAACCGCCTCGGTGATCACCATCAGCACATGGATGGGCCCCGTTACCTCTTAAGAGACCACTCCGTGATCCCCTGCTAGCAAACCTCCTAACACGTTATTTAACTATTTATCCCATTAAACATTAATACCGTACGGTATCCTTCCAATTGCCAAATAAAAAAATGGAACGTTTTTCTCGTCTCCTATAAAGTTGCAATTTTTTAGATAGCAGGTATTGGTAATTCGTCGTCGAAATATAAATTGACCCTTTTAACGTCGTCATTTCAAACTGCAGATATGATATCACCTTAAACTCATTAAAATACATAGCAACGCTGCACCGGTAAAGGATGCGCAGACGCATGTCAACGGAAGTCTCCGTATTTGACGCTTATTCTCGTACTAATTAGCATATCCATGCTGTCGGACCCTGGTTGTTTCGCGTTAGCTCATTTCATTGTTATCCTAAAACAGACAATGTATGGGAGGTTATGTACAGGTTGTAAATATTATTTTATGACATTTTGAATACCATGATTGTGTAATATATACTTAAATTAAATGTTCTACAAGATGATTTTGATTTGAATGTAGTCAATGAATAAGTTGTAGTGACTCTATTTCTTTAAACAAATATCAAAGGAAAATTACTGGTTAATTTATGCAAGAATAAAGAATGCAAAAATAAGATTGAAGTATTTTATAAAGTAAGGTTAGGTCATACTATAGGTATCTACTCAGATACCTCCATAGGTATCTGAGTAGATACCTATAGTATGATGAATGGATGACCTAACCTTACTTTCCCACTACAAGTAACTAGTTATGGTACATACACTTACACACCTTTGTAATAAAGGCGTAGGTACACAGCGCCGTGTTACCCGCGCTTAAAATTCACATTTATCAAACGCGTGAATTAACAAACGCGAGAAGTTAAAATAGACGTTAAGTTTTCTGAAATTTAAAATTTTCTACGCAACTGTCTAAATTTTCCTTTTTGTAAGCACCTTCTACTAAGTTTTAGAAAACTTAAGAAAAAAAATAGTCGGTGAAGTGTTTCTCGAATTATGGCATGGGCAAGTAAAACAGGGATTCATATTTATATATATTGATATACTATTAATAAAATTATAAAAATAATTAATCATTTAATTACTTTCTAAGTTCACCTTAGACGTTACTGGCATCGGTGAACGAAAACATTATGAGGAAACCTGGTCTTAACCCTTCTTTGCATGATTTTTTCTATTTTTGTGAAATAAATCAGGGTGATGTAATTCATGCTCTAGATTAAAGGAAAAATAATTTAAAAAATCCAAATATAAATAAATAATATGAAATGTTATGATTGAAATTTCCTTCACCATGCAAAGAAGGGTTAAATCCTCAACCGCTTTGCGTGCTAATTATTAATGCTAGTGCCTTCTCTGAATGAGAAGAGGTATTTGCCCTGCAGTGGGACAGTCAGCAACAGCCTGGTATCATTATTTTTATATTTAATAACATACTTCCTAATGAAACGTTGCTTCATGATTGGAGCTCATTAAGGACAGGGATAATAAAATAGAATTTATAGATGGATGTAAAATGAACAGTTAAAATATCTGATAGTAAAACGATCACAAGTAAGCCGATAGACCGGCTTGTCCATTAGCGATATTTACTTATATGCATATGTATTCAGTTTTATACGTAGCTACCTACAGTATGCACACTATTACGGTGTTAGTTGACATAGGAGAAATTAATTAACTTGGCCTACTGTTACCGTTGTATGTTGATCGAATTTAACCCGCGGTAATTATGATAAAATTCCTATTAAATTATAACTATTTAAAACATCAATATAACTGTATACATTTTATAACTTCAAATTGTTGTATTTTTTCCGAAATGATTTATTTGCAGGAAATATAATTTCCGAAGTTGGTACTTAATTTTCGAATATTATCAATTACATACATTCATAACATGCCTAGCCTGCATTCCCCGAAGGGTTAGGCAGAGATGCATCTATAGTAACACGGTAAAACCCACATTTTGCCAGTTATGTTTAAGTGTTTTGTGTTGTGTTATCCATTGTATCTTTACCAATAAATGTCTTTTTGATCCCTAATGTTGGTAAAGGAGTAAAGGAAACAGTCGTACTTTGTCGGCAGTTTATGCATTAAATAATTTTTAAAAGAACGAAGGGGTAAGGGGGTTTCATAAAAGTTTATTGAGTACATTGACCAAGAATCAACACCAAAGTATTTCGGATCGGCACCAAAACTCCGTTTTCACAAAAGTGCTTAAATTAAGCTTTTCAACGAGCAAATTTTAGCTAAACCCTTCCCAAAACAATGACGGATGAAACACAAAATATGTACTTATAAATTGTAACTGCAGGAGTTCAGCCGAATCCACGTGTTTCGCTGTTTATCCCAAAAACTAAGTTTTATGCCGAGCTAAGTTTTACACTTTCAAAAATGGTGATAGGTTTTGTGTGAAAAGTCTAACTTTAGAATATCTTCCTTGGATATTAAGATGTTTTTGTCTAACTTGAATCCTATACTTATTGGAAGATTATAGTTCCCGTCTGTTATTTTTTATTGTTGTTTCGCTAGTAGGTACAATAATAATTAGAGTTAGTATTCAAAAAGCATTTGTTCGTTTCCTGTAATACTTATGTCGGTACCTACTACATCCTCTTTGCGAAAAAAAATATCTATACTTTATTTATACATTTACATTCATCCACTTAGAACTAAATAAAATTGAAGGGTTTGTAATGCCAAAAACCGGTTTTTTTATAAATGCATATGAAAGTTTATACGGTAGCTGTTTTTTTTCTTTGTTTGAGGGAATCTCCGCAACGGCTGGACCGATTTTGATGGGAATTTGGCAGAAATCTATTGTTATAAGGAGTAACTTAGACTTCATATTAGAAAAAGCTTAATGAGATGAAGTCGCGGGCAACAGCTAGAGGTCTATATGAATAACTGAAGTTCTTTTTAAAAGCTCAGCGCCCATTGTATAGGCGTACGGTCTTAGTACGCATATAGTTGTGTTATACATAGATATGTATAGTATATCAAGTTAATATATGCTCATAGTGTGCAGTTATACAACGCTACGCCAGACTTCGCCTAACCCAAATCCGTTTCTCATAACTTAGCATAATAACCCACGTAATTATAGGCTTGCTTCACAACATCCACCACAACAACAATGTCATGGTGGCACCGTTTGCTGTTGAATCATTCCTTATCGTGTACCTATGCAAAGTTACCAAAGTTATACTTAAGCAAATGGGTCTTAATTTTATTTTCTTTTTATTCTTGCTCAGCGTTCCTCTGATTCTCATTGAACACAGGGAATAGAATATTACTTTGGTTCAATTATTATTTGTCAATTGATATCCTACTTATATCATCCATCACTTTACGCAAAATACGCGCTACGTCGTGGAGTTGCGGAAATCGGCCCGTCTAACAATACAAAACAACAATCATCCATCACTTACCATATACACGTGTTTTGTTATCTATTTTAACATAACTGTAAGTTATTGTGTCCTTTTTATTCCATCGTTAAAGTGGATTATTCTTTCATTCTGCAAGGCAGGCTATAAAATGAAAAATCTAAAGAATGATTTTTCATTTTATAGCCTGCCTTGCCTTGTACCTGAGGCTTTCTCATACCTATCCACGATTAGTAAATACTTCAGATATGCAAAATACCATAACATTTTATGGGCCAAGACAAAACTAATATCTATTTTATTCTATGTTATACGTATTATACACTTTGCTCAAACAGTGGCTCTTATTGCACCGCTCTTAGGTACACAGTATAGTGTATTTAACATCCGTGCTTTTTCTTATACTTACGAGTTGAATACTAATCAATCTAGTAGTAAAAAAAACTAAAGACACATCACACTCAAGCAGTTTTATACAAAATATTTATGATAAATAAACATTATAATATTATTTTTTGCCAACAATTTAACATTCGTCAGTGGTCTATCAATAAAATACTTCTTCAGTAATATTTTGAATACCATATTTCACTTATATGTATTTGTTTTTTTTAGCAAGTGTTTTCGAAGACGTAGTTTGAAACGCGTGATTATTTGTCGTTTCACTCTCGGCTCCATTATCTACCTATGTCCTTGACTTCGGTGTGGACTGCAAATTCACCTCGAGTGCAATGACAAACTTTGCACACTCGCATTAAAATGTAGGCAATCCCTAGCACTAGTATGGAAAACAGGTCACTCCACCAAAATTTTCACGGGGAGATATTTACTGAATAGCATTATTGCAGGTCAGCCATCTTGGTAACCGGCTAATTTTTTCCACGGTATCTACGACCTAGCTATTCTCCGAACTCCAGAACATACCAGCAGATCTAACTGCCCAGGATGCTCAACTTGCGGCAGCTTATATATATATATATTTTTAACGTTGCCCCACTCTAGGAATATCTCCTGTATCGTGGGTGCGTTTACAAACCTTTAAACTCACAAAAACAAACACTCAGACCTGGTACAACTACTTGTAGACCATGCAAGTATTTGTTCCATGCGGAAAACGAACCCGCGACACGCAGCGCAGCAGCCAATCGCTCAGCCACTGCGCCAACGACGGTGCCCTCAGTAGCACCAATGCAATGCACCATCTACCTTGTCACTTCAGTATTAGATTGTCTATTTTTCCAAGTCGACCTTTGCATTGTGTCTTCATTGCCATGACAGACACAAAACATAACGCCTTTGCTTGAGCGCTAATTATATTATATGTTTGTGCATTTAAGTTAAACAAATATTTTTACACACAGTCATATAAGATTGAACTTATGACCGTGAGCTCAAAACCCAGCCCATTCGTTTGTCAAGACACGTTAGATAACTTCTTTACATAATACCTACTTTACGACCTGTACTTAAATAATGTCTATGTAAATGAGGAGGCAATATTGAGAAAAAAACATAAAAATGTTTGTGGAGTGGAGACGTCAAAAATCTTTTGCGGAGGGAAAAAGAGGTTTGAAGAGTAAATAAACGCAGAGTGAATTTACAACTAGTATGACCTCCAGATTTACCATATAAATATAATATAAATAATGCTAGACAATCCACACAGCATCATCTAGCCCCAAGCTAAGCAGAGCTTGTGTTATGGGTAGGTACTAGATGACTACATTACATCATCATCCTCTTGCCCTTATCCCAATTTCATTTGGGGTCGGCGCAGCATGTCTTCTTCTTCCATACATCTCTATTTCCCGTCATCTCAGCAGTCACCTCCTTCTTAGCCATATCAACTTTCACACAATCCATCCATCGTTTCCTGGGTATCCCTCTACTCTTGTAACCCTCTACATTCATACTCAAAACTTTCCTCACAACATGATCCTCATTCCTTTGCATCACGTGTCCATACCATGAGAGCCGATTTCCACACAACTTCTCTGTCATAGAGATAGATAGAATAAGAAATGAGTATATACTCATTTCTTATTCTATCTATAGATGACTACATTACATAGATAGATATTTTTTTCTAGTAACATATGATAGGAACATTTTTCAAGAATGACAATGACGATACTGACGATAGTGAAATAATAAAACGCGAAGCAAAGTGACAACAGTATAATCTCTAGATTTACAATATCTACATGTTTTGAGGTTTAAACTTGGCTTAACTTTAATATGGTATATATTTTTTAAAGTGGGGAGGTAGGACATACATACTTTATGATCACACAAACGTATATTTTTTTAAACACCGTGGATCCACCACACATACTAGGAATATACTCGTGCCTATTCGACGATGTCACTCAACCAGTCTTACGCCAACACCGTCAACATAATTGTTTAATGTAACAACACCACATTTTTTACAATTAAACGCTTGTTTAAATTACTGGCCATGTGGCCTGTACTCTGTGGCTTTGTTTAGACAGCTCTGTTACAGGAAGCTGTTAACTGACTTAAAAAAGATTAATTAAAAGTTTGAAGAGTAATGCAGAGACTGGCTAAATAACAAAAGGTTCACGGGTCGATCTTCAAGGTGACACAACGTTTGCCGAGTTCGGTTCGTCGATGGGTAACCGCACACCGAGACCGTTCTGTGCATAGGTAATCACGATGAACCGGGCTGTATTTTGATGATTGCACTACCGGCGTTACGGGTAGTCAGAAGTCCGAAAGGCTGACAGTAACTGGGTCGCGTCAGACAGTCCGTCGCTCCATGTAATATACTATGGTTATCAGCTGCATCCGGTTAGACAAAAAGGCGGGACAGATGATGATGACACTTAATACCGCTTCACCACACGGTTAAGCAATTCATGGAATGAATAAGCATAAACTCTTCAATTATGTCATTTAAGTCGACAATGCATCAGGGGATGATAAGACAAATGTCATACTGGAACGCATTTCGCTCCGGGCTGCGGCTGACTCTGTACTGACTCCTTGCGGGGATACGTTGTTAGAGTGTTTCATAATGCATGTTTGCATACAAAGAAACGACCACCCTGCAATGCCCTTCATCACGCTCTGGTGTGCGTTCCAGGTACATCGTATCCACCTATGCGGTACTAACAATTTACCATCGATTGAGCCAAACCCATTAGAGAAGTGAACACTGTTTCAATTCTGCCATTCCTTAATTAGATTGCACGTCCTGAAAGAAAGTCATGGTCTATCGATCATTAGAGACAAAACTGTTAAAAGCAAGAAGTAATCTTCATAAATCATTTATGACTTATGAATGGACCCCGGGCAGATTGAAAACTATATAGGGTGACTTTTTATTAATTGGCAATCTTTTAGGGCGTGAATATTAACTACTTTTACTATGGGATTAACTCTGAAATACGAAAATAGGAATCAGCTGTTCAATACCTTTATGTTCACATAAGTCAGTAAAATGTAAGGATCAGAAGACCAATTCCCGTACTTAAAAAGTTAGAAATCTAGTCGCGTAATCACATTTCAGCGACATTTAATGTCAAAAGCTTATGAAAATCGAAGGCAAATTTGACGGATTTTCTCACCCCTTAAACATTCCCAATGATAGGTAATAAATCACTCTGTATAGTGTACTTGTTGCGGAAACTCAATTAACGTGTAAACAGGTTCTAATAGCGAGCAAACCAGTTACTCATTACTCCATATTGGATGCGAGATAAGCGGCATCGTTGACATTGATTGCACTCACTAACTTGCTTCTACACTTTCTACTTGGGAGCTTGTACTAAAGGCGAGTAAGCGACGAGCGATCTCGATTCATTTCACCAACTTCACCAATAGCAGAGACCATTAGCTTTTCCCTTAAATCCTTCACAATTTTAATAATTGTCATCATCAGTGAAAGAAAACGTTTAGATGACCTTCCCAGGTATTGCCTCTTCGTCACAACGATCGGGCTTATGTCTGCAGCGGATTTCCGCCGCCATCTCTACCTACCAGATCTCGGTATACCTTGTAGGGGCCTACGCTGCGTCTTCCGTATTCCATAATAACCGAGGCCAGAAAATTTTACATCTAATTTTGCACCTCAGGAGTGTTCCTGACTATCGCTGACTTGCTAGTCTGTAGTATTACAGACTAGCAAGTTGGTGCTGTTTGCGTTACTTGACTCGCTCCTTAGTACCTTACTCCTCATCAGTATGTAGATAATTATTGGAAAGAGTAGAAACGAGAAAACGATAACTGGACCAAACTCAATATTAATCCACAAGTTTCATGGTACGATACACGACGATACCGACCGCTCGATTCTTACAAACACTTAATTTTATCTGATGATACTTTACGAGAGAGGCTGGCGGTAACTGCCCGTCGAAACATGTTATTGGGTTATTTATTAAGTCCCTTTATGGTCTCTTTTACTTTGTCTGGGAATTATTGGATAGGTACTTACTGTACCCAACAATGGGTTCACCAGATGGGAATTCTTTTTTAGTTTTTACGTACCTGTTCTTTTTGTCGGGGGTAAACCTTCAAAAGGCGCTCGGCCTTTGGAGACAAGACCGGGGAGTGTGGGATTCATACCTTACTAAAACCAACCCTTTGGCACCACCATCACGCGGATAGAGGCACCAAATCCTCTTATATGACCACCCCGGTGCCCCTTCTGTGCAACGCCTGTCAGGGCACATCCCTGAGGAGACCGTAGAGGGGTCTCCCCTAAGCTTCACTATTTATGGCAGGCAGCACGTGACCACTGTGCCACGGTCTTCCTGAGGTCAATAGGAAGGTGGACAGAGTCCCCACTATGAGCACCCGCAACCTCAAAGTCCTACCTGCCTTAATTACCGCAGGCGGGGTTTTGACGTATTAGGCGTCGAGGCGGTGCTTGCTCGGCGCCCTGAAGGAAGCCAAGTAGATTTTACGTACCAACCTAACGAATTCCAACTGTACTATCTTGGCGATGCCGATGTTTGTAGCGGGCAGTAGTAAAGCCAGTCACTCGATCGATCAATCGATAAAAGTTATTGGTTAAGTAGGTACCGTAGTTACCATTTATTAATTATTATGCAAAGCAACAAACATGGTTTTATGACATTTGCTTAGAGTTTCCAATTATTGACCGATAAGAATTTACATAGTTGCCAAGTCAGGACCACAATATTAACATCATTTGACGGTCTAATACTTGTACAGTATAAGTCAACAGCATGTTTACATAGATATTTGGTACACTTTAATCTATACACACAAGATATCACGATATCTAAGTCTCCTTCCAAATGACTGTCGTCATCATCCTCTTTGAGTGAGGATGCTCTCACGACGCGCCCGATAACAGATCGTGTAAACATAAGATTGTATCGTCACGCTTGTTAACAGGGTAACACTTTTACGATAAGTGTCGAAGCTCTTACCTACACAAACCTTTAAAGAAATGTAGGTTACACACGAGAGCACCTCTACCAATTAGGGTCCTTGTGTCTTTTCCAGGCTTTTTATTTGTGCTTTTATAAATAAAAACAAATTATACAAAAGATACGAAATAAAAAAAACAAAACGTTTTTACGGTTTGTCTGTGGGGACAAAACAAGGTCTTAAAAAAAAGGTTCGTTACTTGGTTAGTGCGGACACTAAATTCGAAAAATAAACAAATAAAACTACTCATTCGTTTTCACTCATCCATCTGTAAACCACTTTCATAAGCATCGTTTACAAAATTTTGAAAAAGAACCGCTTAAGTAATTTGGCAAATTTACCTTTTACTTCCTGACTTCTTATATCAGTAGGTAAATGGTTGAGTAGGTATGGTACTTATCAAGAATTGGGTCACCAAAATAGTTCCCTATTCTAAGTACATAAACCTGGACCAGAGTAAAACTGATACAGACTTCTTTCGACTCGTTCATTGTAAAGGAATCGGTATTAATTTAAATCCATTGTGAACATGCTCAGAGTTGAGTCTTTCAACTTGCCGACATTGTTCCCTAATGAGACCTGGGATAATTAATTTCTTCAAATATCCTATTTTCTAGTTCCAGGGTAATTTAGGTTGTGTAGTCCGTCAGTCAGGTCTTTTAAAACTGTGTCTATGCTATCTCTCTGTTTCTCTACCTACGATCTCTGAATAATATATTTTCCAGAGATGGAACTGTCTTGTAAGAATTCTCGCCATGTTTTGCGCTCATCTCGTTCGAAAACTAGCGTCAGACTGCACCTGTCTGGCACTATCGCAGAAATCGACCTTTTTAACGCAGCCCTGAGACATGCTATTTCATATTTTAATAAATATCTATCTCGCGTGTTTCAACTTGTTGCCAATAAATGTTTTTCATTATTTTCTTTCCCTTGATTTTTTTAGACTTTGCGTTGGCTCTCTGTCACGGAACTCATGGAATAGATCAAAGCACCTATTTGTATAACACGGTGACATAGAAACACCTAGATTTGTATGTCACGGTTGATTTAACACATTGTCGCTTCACCAACGAGTGCAGTGGTCTCAATAGGCCCTCCCCCGATACTGGCCTACAAATCATAAATAAAATGCTCGGCTTGGCCTTCGGGCAATCTATTCAATGGCCCGTGCATCATGTTTTATTGTAATACTATCGGCCAACAGATGCATATAAATTACCGATACAATATGCTATTCAAAAACACATTAGCGCATATTGATACAGCTTTTAGGTATCTGCTTCATGATTGAAGCAGCTACCAAAAAAGGTTCGTGGCTAAATAAAAACAGCCGCACGGGTCGATCAAAGGTCAAGCTACGCTTTTCGAGGTCAGTCTGTGGATGGATGTCCGTTAATTTCATATCGAGATTCCTCTGTGCCTCGGAAAGCACGTTAAGCCGATGGTCCCGGCTGTCATTTGTAGATCTTCGACAGTCATTACGGATAGTCGTAAACCCGAAAATCTGACAATCAGTCTTACCAAGGGGCATCGTGTTACCCAGAAACTGGGTTGTGGAGGTCAGATAGGCAGTCGCTACAGCTGACCATTGCGTTCACTGACTGGACAGGTCCACTCATATCTATGTGAAAATCACACAGATATCCTCTAAAAACCAACTCGGACACAATCTTCATGGTTCTTACGTGATCTAACCAAGTTAATGTTTGGACTTTAAACGACTTTAACCCCTGAGTTTGTTTCGGTGTTTCTTCTCAGAGTTGTCAGATAAGAAGCACCAAGTTTGGTGTTTCCTAGTTACAAAACTGTTTGCTTTGCGTGCAAAATGTTAAAACCAATTTTCATAAATAAATATAATTTACTAAGCATACGCATAACCCATTGATAGTTCGGCAAATGCAAAAAATACTTATGTGCGCTTCACCATTCAATATTTGCCCTTGTATTTTCCAGAAAAAAGTATCCCATATTTGCCAAAAGCAACAGCCAACACTTTGCCAAACATTTATTACCCAGTCAACGCGTCCAATTATAAATTGGGATCTTTGGCCAAATGTATCTGAATGATAATGATCGTCGTTGGAAGCTTTCCACGTGGACCTTGTAATGGCACAAATAACAACAGCTGCATCGCATCCAGCATTTGTCAAAGAATCAGAGCAAACTGGAAATGTTACTGTAGGGCTTACGTGCCAGTGGGTGGGATAATCCATACGAAGAACATTCTTGATTTATGTAGTTGTGGAGCAAGACCTCCAATCACATGGACGACTCCGTAGGTCCCAAAGGTCATGAGGGAGATGGGACTTACGGAGGATGACGCACGAGACAAAAATAAATGGCGTCGCATGTTTGGTAAAGCCCCCGCGTAACGGAAAAACGCAAGGCCAAAGACGAAGATTCTTGAGATATGTAGCTCAAACAACAGATTTAATGTTATAAAATCAATTAATGTAGGTACTTGATTGCGTTGTCCAATTAATTTGTTGTTAAGTGATTTCCAACACACATGTCTATGAGCAACGACAACTGTTTGGTGATTAGCTGCCAAGCCAACACTAATCTATAAATAAATCTAGTCAAGATCGAAATTATTCCAGATTTGATCGAGAGTTTCACAGCATGAGTACCTAATGGTACTTGTTTGAGATATCCTTTAACTTAAACGCCGTATAAATTGTCTATTTTACGGTTGTAAGAACCTTAAAAAAAACCTTTTCGGGAGTAGGCATATCAAAGAGACAACTAAAATAGAACATCTGTCTAAAGGCTGGTTTGTCTTGAGACTCCATTTCCTCACCGAAAATATATGAATAAGCATGATCTTCCTTTTGCTATTGTCCCAATTTATAGGAGTCAAAGCACCATGTCTTCTTCTTTCTTACTTCTCTTCTTTGTTAGAAAGGAAGATAGACAAAATTGATTCAAACATTCTGATGTTTTTAAGATTTTCGCATTGCATGCGGGCCCAGCGCTCCTCTATGGAAATATGTTTGATGGTAGATCTCTAGGTACAGATACAGCCATATTGTTGCGTGTGTAGGCAGAATCATACGTCGCAAGTATTTCATAGAACCTTGAAGTTAAACATATGCAATCAACTACAAATAATGACAACGTTGTCTCCTTACTGAAACCTTGTGCCCAAGATGGAAGACGTAATCGGTAACTACCTCATTTATCAAATTAAGTAAGGTATAGACCTATCACTATTGTTCTTTAAAGCAAAAAAAATAAGGAACTAAATTTGACTAAAAGTAATGAGGCTTGGGTCCTCAGGTGTACCTAGAAAGTATAAGAGAGAAGAAGAAGAACTTGTCCCAGAGGGACTTGTAGCTTAATAATCGAAGGTTAAGCTACGCTTACAGAAGTTGGTCCGTAGATGGGTGATCGTCCATTACATACCGCAATTCGCGTATTTTGCACCTTCCGTATTCCACGATCTCCGTGCCTCGGAAAGCACGTTAAGCAGAGCCGGGTAGTTGGCGTACAAATGATGATGAATGAAGGCTAGTCATTAGCTTAAAGCCTGTTTTTTTTTTTTTTTGTTAATATACGTTGCCCCACACTAGGAATTTCTCCTGTATCGTGGGTGAGTTTACAAACATTTAAACTCACATACACAAACAGCCAGACCCGGAACAACTACCTGTAGGTCATACAAATATTTGTTCCGTGCGGGGATCGAACCCACAACACGCGGCGCAGCAGCCGATGGCTCAACCACTGCGCCAACCGTGTCGTCATTTCAATCAATTTCGTCAATTGATGATATCATACTTACTACAAAGTTACAACTGCCTCGTTGGTCTATTGGTCCCAAGAGCCACTGCTGAGCGTGAGGGTTCGATTCCTAGGTCGGGCAGTGTTATTGAGTTTTTCCAATAGGAATTTTCTCATTAGCAGCCCGGGGTCTGGATGTGAGCTCGATTGATGGCAATAGAAATGGCGAAATGTGGGTGCTACTATAGGTATCAACACCACTGCCCAACCCTTCGTTCGGGGAATACGGGCATGATAATGTTATGTACAAAGTTACACAATTCTGCGTAGCTGTCAACATGGCCGCACAAACATCTCAATAAGTAGGTAGCGAAATTGCAGACGGAACACTTTCTAGACGCATCTCAGTACTTACGTAGGTCTTCGCGGGTACCTACGTTACTTTCACTTAAGTTGGACTTTCCAAAGCACGGACTCTCCCTGTCCTCATTCAGATACAGGTTCCTTAATACTTTCAAACGAAGCTGGAGCATATCCTGCGTTTGCAATGTAGCTTCCAAAAATGTAAACATTAGTGTTATTGGAAAAGTAACTTTAACACCCACGCATAAAGTTCAGTTTTCGTTGCAACTTTAATTTTTTTAATTACTTTTTCAATAGTAATGACTAGCATTTTTTAAATCGACGTAATTTATAATAGCGAAAAGTTGTTTTTTTTTTAAGCGGAGATAACATCAATTATAAATATTAATTTGAATATGGAATAGGTACAGACGCTAGCACATCAAGCCATCCCAAACTGTCAAATTATCCCAATTGAACATAAACCTTATTCTTTTGTAATAAAGTTGAAAAATGTCAAAGGAATATAAATGATTGGGGTAGCTTGATGTGCTGATATCTGTACATGTGTATTATCATGATTGAAAATATTTCAGCGATGGCAGGATCAAATCAGCATTGTTGCTATAGGTATATAAAAGAGATTGTCCAGCATTATTTATTTATTTATTATTTATAAACACGACTGCCATGAGAAGTGAACCATACCTTTTGTTTAACCACTGAGAAACATACGCAACATAACAACGCCTGTAATCCCCGAAGCGATGGGCAGATGTGCATCTATAGTGACACCCGCATTTTATCAGTTATGTTTAAGTCCCGTATAACAGGGGGCGAGCCCATTGCCCATTGTCAACCGGGCACAAATCTAGGCTCCGGGCTGCTAAAGAGAAAAATTCCAATTGGAAAAACTCAAACTAACACTGCTCGCTCTGAGAATCGAACCGAGGACCTCAAGCTCAGCAAACCACTGAGCTTTTCTTTTTAGTGAGTATATTTGGAGTATGATCAACTATTTTTATCCCATTCATACTGCCAGAGTCGTACGCACGAAAATAGTTTCAATAAAAGTATTAATAGAATGTTTATTTATTCGCTTTTTATGTTACTACGTTGGTCTTCTTGAGGCGAAGCGTGAATAAAACTAGATTGTGACATGTTATCGTTGCATGTATGTAAATTATATTCATGTTAAATATTTTTGCTGGCAGATGATTGAAATAAAACGGTGTAAAATTGCAATTATAAAAAAAAATACGGCACGGTTGGCGCAGTGGCTGAGCGATTAACTGCTGCGCTGCGTGTCATGGGCTCGATTCCCGCATGAAACAAATATTTATATGGGTTACAGGTTGTTCCGGGTTGTGTTTGTGATAAAATGACTAATAGATTACCATTGAAATATTTAGTATGCTTACCATCATCATCATCATCATCCTCTTGCCCTTATCCCAATTATTCATTTGGGGTCGGCGCAGCATGTCTTCTTCTTCCATACATCTCTATTTCCCGTCATCTCAGAAGTCACCTCCTTCTTAGCCATATCATCTTTCACACAATCCATCCATCGTTTCCTGGGTCTCCCTCTACTCTTGTAACCCTCTACATTCATACTCAAAACTTTCATCACAACATGATCCTCATTCCTTCGCATCACGTGTGTATTAGTATGCTTACCGTAAAATTAATTTAAGAGAGTATTACAGAGAGGCCTAAATCAAAATTGCAATATGAAATTTGAATTTCGCGGGCTGCCGGCAAATATTCACCGTAAGAAGGTTCAATAACCATATCATAAGAAAGTCTTTGGCGAACAAACCCGTTATGTGTGTTCCGAAATCCCTAAAAACTCTTAAATTTCTTGATGTTACCTACATACGCAATTACAGATAAAAAACGCATTAAAAACTTCTTTGATAGTATCGTACGGATAATAATGTTGACGACAATAAGGACTTAAGTGAAAGTCGTAAAAAATTGTGCCAACTCGTTACGTATTCGGATAAGGATACCGGTAACACGGTAGGTAATCTCACACAACAAAATCGGTTCAAAGATTATTAAAAAATGTTTATAGAAACAAAACACGACCTACCAAACTTTTAAAAGCACTTTGTCGACTTATGCTGTGCTCTCAGTTGTCAAAGGGTCAACTGAGACGTTGCCGTACCCGTTGTGTGGCTTAACCCAGTTGTAAACGTCACTTTGTGCCTATTGGCCCAGCTGAGTTCTGTTTCCTGCTAGGTACGGAGGGTAAAGGAAATTATGTATTTTTCTGACTCTTCCGCTGTTCCTTTCTGATTAATTTCATTGCGAGATCCAAGACAGTTGAATCGTTTCTCCGAGACTCGTCCATCTGCATTGACTTGACGTTTTTTCTTTTTCGGTCACCACTGATTCTAGCTTTCAGGATTTGCAAAGTATCAGGATCTATAGTGACTATTCTACCAAAGTACATAATTCAAACATATTGTTACAATTTGTCGACGCATGTCGCCAAGAAATATAGGCGTGCCTCTACGTAATTCCGATTTAAATGCATAAGAATATTGCAAATTGGTTATTGTGGAGTACTGCAGGTTGACACGCACCACCTCTTTCTACCCAATATATTACAGCCACAAAGCTGGAACACGATAAAAAATTAGGCAGGATGCGATAATATGTTATCGGTATTTACCAAACAAACAGATCGCTTCATTGATTGTACACGTAGCAAGCTATTTCGTACTTTTCTCTTCGTAGTTTTACATCTCCTCCACCTTAGTTTTGGAAATAACAATAGCCTATAGCTCTCAGGAATAATGTAGCTTTCTAATGTTGAAAAAGAATTTTGAATGAGATAATAAGTTCCGGAGATTCTCCTACATACAAAGTTACAAATAAATTTTAACTCTTGATAATATTACTATAGACCATTCCTGTGTTCTCCGAAGCGTCAGGCCGTGTACCCGTTGTAGTACACCCAGCAGTAGCGCAACACCAACGAAAGCGTATGTCATTAAGGACCTTTTAATAAATGTACCACTCAACGCAAGAGTGACGCGGCGAGGGAGTCCCGGTCCATCCCCGGTGGCGACTGGACGTCACCCTTGGGTTGTTGTGTACTTACTGATAATTTGGTTGTTTAACTATAAACCTCAAGTCTTAACTAGTGATTCCTAGTGAACACCACATGGTACTCTTTTTTTATGATAATAAAAAGGTCCTTAATGACTGTCCTAAATGCGACTCCAAAGTACCAAGTTCCTTCTTACTGCGCTGGCAACTGTAACTGAAAACAAGCGCTTAACAACAATATGAGATGTAAGCATAATGCTGACGCTTGAACCTTTTGCTTTCGGTTTTATAGTTCTGTGAATGTAGAGTTGCCATCCGTCGGGGTTTCCCCGTTTCTGTCCTAGTTTAGAGAAAGTACGGAGAGCGTCCGGGCGGTGTTTCATTTATCGTTCGGGTTTGATTTTGTATTTTTTTTATTTAAATAAAATAAAATTGTTAGTAATAGTTGTAATAAAAGTCGTAATAAAAAGTTGATTTAAGTAGGTTATGCATAACATTTGCAACATTTTTTTCGTTTATCGAGTAACTTAAAAAAAAACTCGTGTTGACATATCTGGGTTTAAGTTCCCAAATCCGGGGTTAAACGCTTCTTGTCCTAGTTAGCGGATTTCAAAGATGTCAACTGTATGTGAGTGTACTATTACAGAATACCTGCATTGCTGGAGACATTTATTCTATTCTATTAAAGTGTGAGCCAAACGGAACTCCACTTCCACTTATATACCTACCTAAGTAGTTATTATACGTACTTCAGTACTGTCGTTTTCATCGTCAGCTCGCGTGCCTCCAAGCTATAATACGGCGAATCCAATAACTTAAAGCGCCGATAAAACGAACGGCCCATTCATGGAAAGCAATTCAGTCTGATGCATTCACTTGCACGAAGGGGATGTGCCCCGATTGTGTGGTTTCTTTTCTTGGAGCTTGTTTATTTAAGTACCATAGTGACAGATACTTCATAGCTTTTGAAAACTGAATAACCTAAGTGCGTTGAAGACATTTCATTTCATTTTTTTCTTTTTTTTAAACTTCCGTGTCTTGGTTTATTTTCCATATGGTTTTGTTTTATTGTACTGTTTTTAAGAAATTAAATTATCTATGTGCATTGCGCTCTTTGGCTTCCATATTACAAATAGTATCTATTACTTACTTAGTTCAGAAGTCAACAGTTAGCATTTCAACATTTCTTTTTAGTTTGTTTTATGAAGTACACAGGAGTTTAATTACATTCCTTATTTATTTTTAATTCGTTTCCCAACACTAGGAATTTCTTCTGTGTCGTGGATGCGTTAGCAAACATTTAAAGTCCCATATACGTACAGCCAGACCCGGAACAACTACCTAGAGGCCATACAAATATTTTTTCCGTGCGGGAATCATCCATCGGGCTCAGCACGGTTGGCGCCAACAGTGCCGTCAAACTTCATGTTCAGCAGTGAGCAGGCAGTCAATTACTACATTTCTATTATCATAAGCGACCTTTGACATGTAGTTATTGAACTAAGTGAAATTACGTGTAATTGGTCCATTACAGGGCTCGGACACACGCTAGTAAGTAAGTACACGCGTCAATTGGAGTCTGGCCCTAATTCGACACCCATTCACTAATACAATGACGATTTATTTCACCCAGGGAATGGGCCTAATTTCCTATCGATTTTAAATCAAGCAATGATTTTTTGTTCAATTATTTAAAAAAAAATGGTAAGCCACCAACCAAGCACCAATCATCACGCTGGCCTACAGTATGTATATTAGAAATTATTGTTAAACAGGAAACAACTGTCTATCCTTCTCTTTGGCTCTCATGTAAAAGAAATATGGGTTTAAGAATCCAATTATAGATTAGGAAATATTAGTTTTATTGGAACGGTCCTCCTTCTGCTTCATTTATAGTGAATGTGAATGAAAGTTGAATTTTAATGGTTTCCTCAGCTTTGATAAAGCAGGACGGCAATACGAATGAAATATTGGTCTAAGTTCCGTTACAGAATAAAATTTCTTGGAATAAAATTTGACTTGAATTAAATTTAGTAGATATGGTTAGTTATTTTAATTTTTGTCCTTATTGGGATTTCTGTTAGACTATTTAAACGAATTCGAAAACGGCACGTTAAGAATAACTCGAAATTGCGTTAAAATCAGATAAGTAGGTAGTTATTTTTTACTTTTTCGTAATGATATCACATATAATACCATTTACATAGCAGTATAACGGCCAATTTTAATTACGTATCCCATTCCGCGATCTTAAACTGCTGCGTCTGATTCGCCCTCTCAGGGTAACAAATAAATAAATATATAATAATCTCCAATTTCTTTTCGTGACGATCTAAGATTTCCTCGTTGGAGTGACATCGCATGACACTTGATATGCGATGTCACTCACACATCGCATGTCACATTGGTAGGGGTCCGTATTTCGACCACTGGACCATCACGACAGTCAATCATCTTAAGTTTGACGGCACGGTTGTCGCAGTGGCTGAGTGTTCGGCTGCTGCGCTGCGTGTCATGGGTTCGATTCCCGCACGGAACAAATATTTGTATGGCCTACAGGTATTGTTCTGGATCTGGATATTTGTGTATGTGACTTTAAATGTTTGCAAACGCACCTACGATACAGGCAAACATCTACGGGCTACGTTTTAAATTAAAAAAAAAAGTGAAAAGATTATAATTAATTTCTGAATTAAGAAGAGGTTCTCAGATTTCTTCTACCTACTTAGTTTAGTTATGAATTTTTCAAAAGCTTTGAAGTATCATATATAATATAACACTATGGTATTTAAATAAACAAGCTCCAAGTAAAGAAACCACACAATCGATCTCAAGATTGGGATTGAGATACGTTATTGAAATCGGCCATAAATCAAACATTTCCTAATCTATAATTTCTTATCGTGACGATCTAAGATTTCCTCGTTGAACTGACATCGCATGTCAATAGACATTGCATGTATACATTATTGTCGTGTATTTCAGACTGCAAATAAACACGTATCATAAAAATAACTTGTGTTATTTACTGGCGAGGTAAATCATTAGCATGCACGTATACCCATTGCATGCATACAAAATGTAATTGTATCAACTGAAATATGTAGATAGGTATCTAGATAATTGTTAGTTGGCACTGTACCTAGTAGGTCAAAACAATTAAATAGGTACGTTTGCTAGTGAAGTGAAAAGTTGGAATTGGTACAAAATGTTTGTTATTTCAGAGTACACTATGTGTATAGGTCTATGTAATATGAGAATTCGAACCTTTTTGGATGTTTAAAAGTCTATGGTATATGAGGCAAACACTAATTTATGATTTATAGAATATTGGCAGGAAGGCGTTTAACAAGTAAAAAAAACAGTTCTCCCTTTAATTTTTGTCTGTTTGTGTGGGCTAATCTCTGAAACAGATATTGACGGGAATTTCACTAGCAGATAGTTAATGTTACAAGGAGTAACTTAGGCTACTTGTATTTCAGGAAAAGAATTAGGGTTCCGCGCAAATTATAAATGCCAAAACTACGCTTTGAAGTGCTAGCGTATTACCATAAGTAACCAGAAAAAAAAAAATGAAAATAAAATGGCGTAACATCGTGTAGGGTACCTCTCATTAAGATGGCGTTTATATGTCGTTTCCCATGTTGCTATGCAGCTCTTGTATCTGTTTATCCGTCTAGCCAGCTTGTATCTGTTTATATTCAGTAGCATCTGCTACTAAATATAAACAGTTTTCAACAAGTGACTACCACATTATGACCACACACAAAACGATGACTAAGCAATACTGCATAATACCTACTTATCGTAAGCGAACTAATTTTGGACCTAGCTGCCCCAATTCCCTTAACAATCCGAACTAAAATAATACAAATTATCAACGAATTCTATAAAAATAAGCAATTAGTGGTCGATCATAAAAACGGGTGTGTATGTAGGGTACCCACCCATTCAAACAAAATTGTAATATAGCAACACCGGAAAACATAATAGTGTCTACCTTTAATTAAAAGTTGTCTCAAAGGAATTATGGAACCAAACATTGCGTATGAACAAAAAAAAATCTATTAAGTAATTAATTTATTTACAAAAACACATGTCATAATGGATATTAAATTCATCAACCATCATGAATGCCACACCATACAATGACGATGTAAATAATTAATAAGTGAAAGTTAACTAGGTACCAGTGACATTTAATTAGTTCCACAATACTATAAGTAGGTACCTACTTGACAAGCTAGGTAGCTTGGTGTGATGGGTGACCGTTCGTAACAAGTCGAGAATCCTCCGTGCCTCGGAAAGCATGCTAAGCCGTTGGTCCCAGCTGTCATTTGTAGATCTTTGATAGACGTTACGGGTAGTCATAAGCCCGAAAGTGACCACCAGTATTAGCAAAGGGTGTTGCCCAGTAACTGGCATGTGGAGGTCAGATAGGCATTCGCTCCATGTAAAATACTGGTATTCAGCTGCATACGGTTAGACTGGAAGCCGACATAGTTGGGAAAAGGCTAGACAGATGATGATGATGATGACTTGATAAGCAGCACATCATAGGCATTTAAAAATAAACCGTTAAAGAGTCGAGTTGGACTTTTCCACTGAGAGATCCGTATCTTGGTAGTAAACATATTTTTCACTTTGAAGTTTTGTTTTACAACCACAATACTAAGTTTGTCTGTGAGATTTTTGCTGATTACTAGATAAACCTTGCCAGTTAGAGACATACGTTTTATTTTCCTGTAAGTTACATTGACAACTAGACTCGTTTAAGATTTTTCGCATTACAAACTTCTGAGATAATAGGAATATTTTTAGGGATGTATTTCATCATAAGTCAAAAACTGTGCGACATAAATAACAATATGATTTATAATTTGCAAATGTGGCTCTTATATATGATACCCTAGTTGTCCAAGTAACTCTACTTAAAAATTCAACCTCCATTTCGACTCCTAGGTATCTATTATAAACTCAAATCGATCGATAGCTTCAATATTCTGAAATAAGCAGCTGTGACAGAAATACAGACATATGAAGTCGCACTAAAAGGGTTCCATTTTACCATTTTGGTACGAAACCCTAAAAAGAAGTACCTAAACTTAGTTAAAGTATGTTACCATTAACCTATTTCTTATGGATGAATACAAAACGGCTAAATTAAACAACAATCCCTGGCTTTCCGTTGCCCTATTGAGCTAAGCCCACTCCAAGCACAATCATAATATTGAGCCTATAAGCTGAGAAAGCATAGATAATTGTAAAGCGCATGGTCTACATGGGTGTTCCGTTACGATACTAACGTAACTTCACGTTAAGAGCACAAAGATTTGAACGTAATCCATAATTAGATACGCCAGGACTTAACGGGTATGTTGTATGTTTCTTGTACGTAAGTACTACAACCATTTTTGCATTGTAATAACGAACCGATATCTACTTTGTTTTTATAATGTTCTTAATTGAAAACAGTTTTCTAACTCCTCCGCTGTTCTTTTCTGATTAATTTCGTTGCGGGATTTAAGACAGTTGAATCATTTCTCCGAGATTTGTTGGGTTTAAGTGTGTCGACGCTTTTGTGCTGCTGTGCTTAGTGTGGCGGGCTTGTCGCATCAAGAAGGTATTGATAACAGTGGCGGAGAGTTCATACTTTCCTATTCAGAGCCATTTTTAACAAAATTAAGAACTAGAATGGTTTCTGACTATTCTATTTTATCTTTGTTGCTGTACTTATTACACTAAAACTATTTTTACTAACAAATTCGATTAGATTGTCTGATAGAAGTAAATTAATTACGATTAATAATTATTTAAACCCACATTTTTCTGGCTGAATATATTGACTAATGTCGTACGTATAAAATCAGATTGATTATATCGTGTATATTCCGTAAAAATAACCACATAAAAAGTCTTGACAGATAGAAAAGGACTGAGAATTGCGATGCAGCAAAGCGTCCATAGTTGGCGAATGGCACTGAAAATAATGTTTTTTGGACCGTTGCCAAGAGGAACTGAATATCTGAAAATGACTTGGCACCCGTGTTTGAAGCAAGCCGTTGTTTATTGAACTAGGGTAGACAAGTACATCCTGAAAGTCTTACAACCAGTCTTACCAAAGAGTATCGGCGTATTACCCAGTAACAGCCACTCGATGTAAAATACTGGTACTCAGCTGAATCTGATTAGACTGGAACTCAACCCCAACATAGTCAGGAAAAGACTTGGCAGATGTTGGTAGACCAGTACATTACTTATTTTTATTGCAGAGAAAAACAGCCTTTTCCAACCAAATTGGTTTGGAAAACTTACAGCCCCGTAGTGTCATCTGTCACTACAAGTCAATAAAACTGTCTCAAAAGCCATTAAAAGCTTGTAAGACATAAAACATATAAAGGGAAGGAGCCTCAACGTTCAAGTACAGAGATCTCCCCACAATAGTGAACGAGTGTCTATTCAAACAGTTTTACGAGCACCGTTTTCTTCTACAAATGGGCTATTAGGTAGGTATAATATAACTAAAGCTTCTTAGGTTTGATAGATAGTATAATCAGTAGATAGTTAGGTAGGTGCTGTTCACAGCAAGACCTCCTTCTAGTATCCTGTGGAATGCGATTGGTAATGGAGTGATGAATATAAATGATGGAAGGGAGAGGAATGATATGTAAGATAAGGGAGTCAATGATAACGTGCCGGTAGACAGGGGTGAATGGAAGAAGGAAATATTTCATTCTGGGAGTGTTTCGACTTCAAAGCAAACATTCTGTTAATGTATTTTGGACATTATTATGCTAAATGTCAATCATCACCCGTCGTAAAAGATTACCAGAATTCAAATCAGTACAGTTTTTTTTTTAAATTCCGTTTGACATCACCGATTAATCTACCTAAATTGACTAGAAGAAAAGACTAATGCAAACAAAATCAAAATTAGAACCAGAATATTTATTTGTGGAACTTAGGTATTTACATTAATCATTAATGTCGATAGTATATAAGTTACAATAAACACAAATACAACAAGAGGAAAAATCAGTCAAATGGGGATAAATATTTGTCATATCCGCACAAAATGGCCATGTTTAGCATAATGCTGCGAGGCTGCACATGCGCAAGATAGATGACTGTTGGCTGTTCAAAGTTTGAGTCTAATCAGCTTCTATTCAAGCGTCATCATTTTTATTCTGCTAGATTCCTAAGGTGCAACCCATTTCTACTAAAAGCATCCTAGTTTCCGACTCTTCCGGTGGATTTTCAAAAACAAATTTCAAACAAACCCTGTCTTTCATCTTGTTTCATACAAGTCCTGACTATAGTCACGGAATGTCTTCGCTCACGCGATTTAATTAATCCTGAATATTCGTTTAATAAATCTTGCACTCAGTCAGCATCGCGTTCGGACTGAGCGGAGCTTAAAATAATAACTTGCAGGATAAGCTTTCACTGGGGTATCAACGAGATTTATTGAGTTTGTGTGGTTCTTTCATTATAGCCTGGATTTAAATTAAAAGACGGAACCAGATAACACTCTTTATTCAGAGCTTAAGACGTCACTAAATTTCTGTTTGGCGGACTGATTGACTATTATAAATTATAATCTAAGTGATTGTGAATGGTCTCACTTATTGCTTCAACATTTTGGACTCCAAACTAAGGTATAGCCAGCCCGAATACATAGCCTTTCCTGAGTTTCACTTTTTAGTGGTACTGTAGAGCCTTAATATGGACCTCCATGGACATTTATAATAAATTAATGTCATTTTATGACATAAACACTAATTTATAATTGGAATAAGAAGAGATATGACAGACATCCAATGGCTGACAGGTTCGGTTGAATAAAGAAACTAATTTTGTTTAGGAATTAACCCTATTAAGTATAAAAATTATCATATAATTGCAAAACCGGATAGCTTAGAAAAGTAATGTTTTATCAATGTCAATCCAGGCATACATAGTACTTATTTACAATTAATAAAATATTGTAAATTCGACACATATAAAACCTATCATATTTTTAAAGCTTCAAAGGCTCTCGCTTGCTTTGTCGCTCTATCCTGCTATTTGCAAACATTTTATTTTCTTATCGTAGTGAGGGAAACCTGTAAAATGAATATGTAAACACAAATGACTAATATGGCAAGGGTTCACAGTTATAATTGCAACATGTTTTTCTAGATTACCCAGAGCTCCTGGCCTGGTTTCTATTGCCTTCCACAAACCGCTATGTGACACGGAATAGGCTAAGAAATCCTGGATCATTATTAGAATAGGTATACTATATACCTACCTAGGACTTATTATAACTTCTTAGAATTGTCACCTTCCGCAAAATTAAAATTACAATACACATCTCAGTGCTATTACAAATGTAACTCAAATCAAAACAAGTGACATTAATTTTCAGTAATTTTCTAAAGTACTTTTCAGGTTCATCAAGCAACGTCCATAAAAATCCATTGCAAAGTATTTTTGCTATGTTCACTAAAAATGCACTCCATAAACCATTCTAGTTTACCCATAGACTAATTTCAACTTTTTGTTTTAGTACATCTTCGAGAACGGTTCCCGCGATGACGGTCTACTGACCAGAGACAAATTCATGGAAGTGAATGCAAGAATGGAAGCTCGACGAGACTACATGAGGGCCGAATGCACGAGGCTCAGCCTTGACACATCCAGTCACAAATCTAACGCCTGGGAATATCTCATTAACAGGCAGTATCATGTCATATGGTGAGGTTTAGTCCTATCATGATGGGTTATTGACTTCAGGGTATATTATATAGGTTTACAAGAGCTTAGATTAAGATCCAAAATATTTACTAGACTTATAAGTTTATCTGTTATTTTAGTAACTCGCAGAAAAGTAGCATAGAGGTAGTCTGCATTCTGTGCAGAAATATCCTAAGAAGCAACAAACTTATCACCCAATCAGTTGATGTCGCTTTTTCAATCAGCCTACAGATGTCAATACCTGTTAGAAATCTAGAACACCTCTTTATGACTGAGGTCCGGAGTTTTATGCCTCTTTGACCAAGTGCTTTACTGTGGAGTGCAGTACTTTCCATTTGACTAACAGGTTTTTAGAATTACCCCTTTGCGTGTTAGCATTGGTAATGAGTTTTTCACCCACCCATAATAATTACTATGGACGGAAAATGTTAAATCTAAATCCTATAGAAAGTCAACAATTTGTATTCATTTCAGGTGCAACATATTCAAAGCCGCGTCTACATCGTGGATGTACAATTTCAACTTGATGGCAAACTACACGGCAGCATTCTTAGACAAAACAAAAGAAGTGCCGCTGGAATTAGCAAGGAGGAAATACGCGAGACCCACTACAGAAATGATTAAGAAGGCCCAAGGAGACTCTATCACGTTTCTCATCGTTAGACATCCTTTGGAGAGATTGGCGTCCGCTTACAATGACAAAATTGTGCACGCGTGGCCTAAATCATTCCACGACAAGATGGGACATAGAATCATAAAGAAATATAGAAAGGTAAAATTCACACCTCTTTCTGACAGACAACGCAAAATGATGGTGAGAGATAGGAACTAAGTTAGAGATGCCTAATTAGTTTATGGTTTGAACTTGAAACCATGTTTTTGGTCGATGCGTTGTGAAAATGTCAACTATGTTTGAATGGAAGCTGTAGTTTAACCAAAATTGACAGCTCTTATATATTATGTTCGTCCTTATCTTGTTTTATAAGAGAGCAAAGGATGGCCTAAATGTACTCGTACTTATTCTTGTCAACAAAGGAATCGTTACCCATCTCCCATAACTAAAATCACCTTTTTCGTTTTGTGTTAACTTAAATTTTAACAATCTTTTCTTTCTAGCCATTGGACAAGTCGCGCACAGAAAAGTACCCAGTATTTGAGGAGTTCGTGTCGTACGTGTTAGACGAAGCGAAAGCAAAACGGTCTCTAGACATGCACTGGACACCCTACACCACTTTCTGCACGCCGTGCAAATTCAATTTCGACGTTATTCTCAAGTTTGAGACATTGGATGTAAGTAAAAAAGTAACTTAATCTTGGCTAGACTAGACTGAATGCCAGAGCAACACATTTGGAGAGAATATGTGAAAGGTTTACCCATTTTTATTAGACAATTGGCATGAAGCCTGCATTTTTAAGTAGTCCATATCTATATGGAAAGTGTACGTGCAGATTTTTTTCTGGCACAGTGAATACTCTTGTCTCTTGCAGTCGTGTTCAATGTGTCCCACAATTCAAAGTTTTTAAGTGAGCATGAAATGGGTAACTGGACAGCGGTCAGTGGCGCGTAGTGATAAATAATGACTGGATCCCGACCGCACGCTGCTATTGCCAATGCGGTTTAACATCCGTTCGGCGTCGCATTTTCAATTCTATTTTGATAGCGGACTCTAGCATTGAAACCCGCACAATCACCCGAGACTTTTAAATATTCGCTCAAAAGGACCATTTTTCTGTGTCGTTTTTGTAAGCTGATTTATTGTATCTGTTTGTGATAGGAGGACCAAAAGTTCCTGATCCAGTTGGCTCACCTCCAAGAGGTCGTGAAGCCTGAGTGGCGGAACAGCGGGAAGGGCACCAACACGCTGCATATCATCAGTCATCTGTACTCGCGACTCAAAAGACGCCAGCTTGACGGCCTTTATGACTTGTATAAGTACGTATTTTTTTTTTAATTCATGTCCGATTTTTTAAATATAATTTTTTTTTTTAATATTGTCCTATTTTATCGACCTTGCACTTTTGGGAGTCTGTGCACGAACCGAGAACGGATGACTTTACTGAACTGTATCTAATTAGTGCCCGATTAAAAATATTTAAACAACGAATAACAATATGACAAACAATATTTGCTGGGAACTTTGGTGCGGTCTTCTTCTTCTCCGCAAAAACACTAGGAAGTGGTGGAAGTAGACGGACGTTTTTAAGGGACTGTCTCATAATATTTTTTGACGTTAGAAAAGTGCACATTCTCAGTCTAATTTAATTAATTATTTTTGATTGAATATTGACGACATCACTGTTTCTTTTTCAGGAACGACTTCCGGCTATTCAACTATACTATAGACAACTATTACGAGATGATTGATAAAGAAAAAATGAGCAACCACGGATGAACCTCTCAATCAGTCCATTTGAACGCTTCAAGATAATGTATCATTAACGCAGCAAAGCATCGACGGTTGATGAAAGAAGAATGAATTATTCATCAATGGCAGGAAAGACTGATCGTAACACAGAAATGATTGATGGACATTTTATTGATCCACCGGCCGAGTGAAAACTTGCCCTTTGCGTCAATTTTTAAATTTGTTATCGCTGCAAATATATATTTTGTGATACGGCGTTTCGAGGTTTCGGTTCTGCACTATAGAATAGTCATAGACTTAGAAAAAGTTTTTTTTATGAGATGTCAAAAGTGCAGTTCTATTTTTAAACACCGCTACGTCACCTGTGAGTGAGTGGGAAAATAAGTTAAGTGTTATACATACATAGATGGTTAAAGATAACATACTTGAACAACAATGAACGGGTTCAGTATCAATTTGTACTGGTTTATCGTACGGCGCCTCATCAATCACCTTGATAGTTTTAGTGTTAGAATTAAGATAACGAAAATTACGAACTGTTGAGCTAATCAAAGTTATACGTAGAATTAATAGCTGAATTTAGTTGTTATTGACGCATAAGACAAATTAATGTAAATAATGTTTTAGTTTTATAACGCAAACAAAATTCCTTAGTGCTTCCATTATAGAAATATGGAAATAATGTATTGTACGTATGTATAAGAGAAACGAAGTCACTAAGTAGGTATAGTTATGGCATTTAAGTTTAAAGGTAGGCGAGCTTGTTTCGTTTGCACCTTCTTTTTAAATTAAGAGGCAAAGAGCCAAGTTTGCCTTTTTAGAATTAGGAATTAAATCATTGTTACCGTTGCATTTTATAAGTACGATTTATATGAGAATGTGATAATTTGAATCAAAGAGTTTCAAAAACGTTTAATTTTGTTGTTGAGATCATTAATTTGTTGTTGTAATTGAATCAAACACATAGAACGTAATCAAGAGAGTTAGAGAAATATTTGTATTTTTTTATAATAATCAAGATTTTAGCTATTATAAAAATTGTAATAAATGTCAAGTTGTTTTCAGTGTATTTAATTTATTCGTTGTTAACATTTAACGTTGCGTTAAACTGTTATAAATTCAGATAGTTTAACAATGTGTACGTAGCCTTAACGCCATTGGCATAGTCTAGTAACCTAGTTATAACTGGTTAATGAGGTTTTTCCCTGGCTGTATTGTGTTATTTTACACAAAATGAATCCAAAATGAGCATAACATTCCTATTTGAAAACTAACAGTTATTAGCTAATAGTAATTTTGTTTATGGTTGACCCATAGACAATGTGACAATTACACAAATAAAAAGTTTCGATTAATAAAAAGTTCCGATTTACCTGTAAATAATTATAGTGGATAATATTGATTATGCATTAAGTACAAATATTGTATTTCTATTATAGATATATAAACTACAAGAATTGTTTCGTTTCACTTTAAAAAAATAGAAATTGTTGTATAATTGTAATGTCTCGACCTATTATATAGTTTTATATAGTTCATTATTGTAGTTTTCCACATTTGATTCCCCAGTTACCATAGCTATGAATTTTAATATATTTATAAATCGGTCACGGTCGTTTAAGTAGACTATATAATTAATTACATAGGTACCTGGTTTTATGAATATATTCATGACCGCGACATTGTAACATCGAAATTATGCCTTTTATCCATATAATACAAATTGTTCGCTAAAAAGATTTAATATTAAAATTTGTAATGTGTATCAAGGAGTCTGCCAAAGTGCCAATTTTAAATTGAAGTAAAATTTCAATTTCGAAACATTAAAAAAATACAAAAGTAAGATGGCCGCTTGGCCCATACATGTATATGTATTAGTCTATGCATAGTATTTGCTTGGCCGGCCGGCTCCTTCCTGCACGAAATATTTTGATAGTTTTCTAAAGGACTCGTTAGCGTTTAAAAGACTTTAGAAGTGAAAATGTAGTTATGGCTACAAGTCACCAAATTTTCCCGGTAAAGAACATTTCCTTTAGCTTCTCGTAGAAGAACTAAATTCACTAGTCGTAGCTAACAGCTTAAGACAATTTGATCAGCGTTAAATACGCTATTTATATAAAACTTTTCCACATAGTAATCCTACAAATAATTTGCTCCTAGTGAGGTTTACTTAGATACATAAATAGTTAATACGGAATGAATTAGACCAAAAAGTTATGGCCTATGAAAGTAACTGTTATGGTGCTATAGTCCTATAGTTATGATCTCATATCTGAATGTGAGACTCTGAATGCATGCACAATCGTTGCTAATAATTACGTAATGCGTTATAGATTCCAACGGTAACTGAGTCGGTTGTGTTTATAATAATGTTGAAAGAATTATTCTTAGTACTTATAGACAAATAAAATTGACTATTTAATATTTTGTTGTTTTATTGAACTGGCCCCTTACTTGTCGTACTCCTAATCGTGCTTCTGCCGCATACTCCTGCTGCAAAAACGCCGGCGCTTAAGCCATGGACAGTATGTATTGTAAAGGTCATGACCAACCAAACAAACTATTTAACAAATTGTCTACTCATTTTATGTTGCAATTACGTGAATTCGGTCGCATAATCCGGTTTGACAACTACACCGAATAAGCCTACGACTAAGAATGTTGCAACTGATCTTGAACTTACTGGCTGGATTAGGGCTTTCACACACGAGCAAATAGTAAAGGATAATTATGAAGTAAGTCGTTAAGCTCTAGCCAAACCGAGGTGAATCTGGCGCAGGATGCGGGACGAACATGGCTTGCACTGATTGTGTCAACTATTTTGTATGAATGAAGGTGTTCGATCTGGCACAAATAGACAAGCGTCCTCCGACCCTCGTGGGATTCGCCTCAATGTGACCAGAGCCTTAGTAACCGATGCTTTAGTATGCCAGTTCTTTTGACTTAAAAAAACATAGGTAAATTAAATTATTTATTTTTAATAATAATAACAATACTGACATAGACTAGCCGGTTTTTGTGTTCTGGACTAGATGCATTGGGAACTGAGGTAGATATTCTCGTTTTTCTGGCACTTTGGTTTTGTTCCTGAAACAAAAAGTTTATAAATAACCGAGACTAATTTATTATTAACTACACAATAGGTTTTTTGTTTCATTCAGTAAAGTGATACTTTATTAAGTATGGCTTTTATTATATTTAGAGCTATACTTAACTAAAAACACGTTCAGAAGACTAAATGCAATTAAAAAGCATTAATTATATTTTGTGGAAAACCCCTCCAGGTGGCGAGGAGCTGGAGAGAGTGACTGTCAGTCAGTTTCATCTCGAAACTATATTTCACTTCAGTAGAAAAGTAATATTATCTTTAGTAAAGACAGTACTTACTCTGGCTTCCTCTTTCTTTTGGGAGTATCCAGTATATCAATAGGGTCAGTAGTGATGATCACAGGTCGCACAGACCCAAAGAAGTCTGTGATGGGCACCATATCAGGGTCGCGTTTGAACAAGTCGCTACGGACTCCCACAGTTGATAGACATGCGCTTTTAGGGCACACGGCCAGCTGAAAGTAACATTCAAATTAGGTTTTAAGATTTAAATTTCGAATACAAAATTGGCGGCATAGGTAGAGTAGGGTTGAAATGCAATATTGTGTACGCTATAAAATATTCGTACGCCGTACAGTTCTATCAGGTGGGTAGGTGTTTCTGTATGTAAGTGTACACACATTAGGGGGTATGAGGAACACAGTGTTAAGCACCTCATCCTCCATAAAAAAGGGAGCATCCTCCGACCAGACGAGTGTTGTAACTGTAGGGCTACTGCCCCTCGGTTTTATTTTCGGGTTCTTGTATATATGTTCGATTGCGCGGATAATTTTAATATCGCGATGTAGGATACGTCGTACGTAGATTTAGTTCGTATGAGGCGAGATAGGTGTCACTACACACACATCACTGTGAGTTCCTATGGTAAAGTAAAACTCATAAGAAAGGGGTGTAGAACAGTGGTTTTTGTATGAATTTTATGTCTTCTGTAACGTGTTGACATAAACTGTAATGTGTACTGAAACTGAAGAAGCGCCGTCTGGTGACAGTAATGGGAAACACAATTATTCCATGTAAATTGGCGTAAGTGAACTCTAACCCTAACGCGATCGAAGAAGTTTGAAAATTCGTACTAGGCCCTCTGTAGACACTTATACTAAAAATAAAACACCAGTTTAGAATAAAAAAAAGTCTATAAGACTTTTTTTTATTCTAAACTGGTGTTGAAAATCCCTAATAAAATCTTTTATAATTGCAAGCTTACTAACTTAAACAACACTAATACAGTGTCGATATTTTTTACAGGGACATAAATTATATATTTAAGAATACTCACAAATTCTGACATACTCCTTTTACTGTTAGGGTGAACATTTTCCAAGAACTCCAGCACATAGTAAGTGTATCTGTCTATGATATACACACCGATAGCTGAGTCTACATGGTGCTGCAAGAAATAATGAACTTATCAAGATTTAGACTTAGTTACATTACCAGTACATTGTACCATTAACCATTGTACCCAGTACATTGGGAATATGTGAATAAGATAGTATTTTCAATAAACAAGACATAATATAATAAAATATAAGTACAAAAATAATTGTTTGTGACAATTGAAACTGGACCTTAGGCTGTTACGTTAAAGTTTTATATTCTGGAGTAAGAAAATTATGTCAATTTGTTAGCCATACTTTAAACAGAAATATGAGGTCCCCTTAAGGAACAAGCAAAGGGAAAGGTTATAAATACTTACAGAAAGTGAGTCTTCTCCCACTAAACTTGATGCAGTGGCTAATATGTTTGGCGAATAGAATTTCTCATACATTGATGAAGCTTGGCATGTGTCTATTATAAAAAATATCTCATTGTACCTGAAAATTAAATGATTATGTGAATAGGTGTACAATAACAAGATTAGGGATGTAATTCAAGCACTTCTCATTCGTGTTCGCGTATTTTTCTTATTCGCTCAAATACGACCATGTTAAGTGCTCTACTTGTCTATATTTGCCTATTCCCATGAGCAAGACGAATACACAAACACCCGTATCCGCCTGCTTGGCATTTTTTGCAATATATTAAAGGATTGCGAATATGCCGAATATGTTTGTTTGCCGTCGTTTGCCGTCCACACATGGAAATATCATCATGACTTCCATTTCATAGTCGTAATCAACTCATGACACCAAGTACAAAATGGTTTCTCTAATCTTTTCCTGACCTTGTTTTAAAATTATAGATATTTTAACTATTACAATCTTTACCTTTTCTTCTCCCACATTTGTTCAAGAGCATCAGCCAACTCTTGGCTGGTAATTTCTTCAGAGTCCTGGAACTTAAGGAAGCCATCACCACCGTGTCCTGTGAGGTAGATCAATATGTTGCTGCCCTCATCTGTAAGCAGCCTCTTGGAGCGAGGAGTGTCGGGAGGAACCCTACCAGTCAGTAGGCGTACAAAGTTTTCTACTGACACCTGTAATCATAAGCAAAAGAAACTTTTATTAACACTTAGAAGTTTTATTTACTTACTTCATTTATTATACACATTACATCACACCAGAAGTACACCTATAGGACACCCACATTCCCTAAGTTATGTTAAAATCCTATATAACAAGGGGTGAGCCTATTTCTCTTAGGGGTCCTTGTCTTCCTAGTGGTTTCTTATTTATTTTTATTAAAGCTAGACTCTAGGCTGTTACTGCTGGACCACAAGACCAATTCTACCTAATTAGAACAAATATACCACAGTACACTTTTACATCACACATAACATCATATATGTATTTCCCAAATGGTTAGGCAGAGGTGTACCTATAGTACACCCACATTTTGCCAGTTCACATGAAAACACTGCGTGTGACCCTTTTACATTCCATACATGAGTTATAATTTGACTGCAGGAAAGAGTACCTAACCAAACATTTTCCTTCTTGGATATGATAAGTCTACATAATCATATTTCATTTATATAGAATGGGCCATAGCAGCCTTCATTTATGGATCAATCTTAAAAAAACTAAAGCTGTATGAAGTTTTGTTAAAATTGAAAAAATCAAATAACAATAATAACTAAGTTTAATACAGATAAAGATTCTAACCTCATAGCCCCTGTAATCAACTTCAACATCATCACCATACACATTAATTTGTTCATGAGCGTTGTTAAATATCGTGGCAGGACGCGGATTCCGAGGGTTACAAGCCATATCATCGGATATCATCAGGATAATCTGGCTGTCCGGTATACCAAGCCGCTTCACACTCCGATAGATTGATAGCACATTCGCTACATGGCGATAGTTGAACCAAAACCGAGATGTGTCCACTAGTACTGCCCAGTTGTTCGTGTGATTGGATTTCTGAAAATTTTCTGGTATCTGGAAATATTGATAATGATAAAATTCGTGATTTTGTAGCAATTTGAATTCTCTTGTGATAATTTGTGGGTTTGCGTACCTCAATGCCGTAAGTAAATGATGAGCTCGCAGCTATAAAAAGTAGTACACAACAAAATATGTTTGTTGGATACATTTTTATCTCATTATTGTTACAATATCGTTTATTAGATTGAGATCAAAAAATATATTAACTCAATATTTTTATTTTTCAGCTGTCACCTAAAATGTCAAAGTCAAACCCCAATGAAGTAGGTAAATTAAATAAACCTAACTCCCGAACGCAGACTAAACTCTTAGCGGGTCTCTCACAACCACAGACTATATAGTACTCAGGTTCCAAACCATTACGATTATCGAGTTTTAAGCTGGCCCTGTGATAGGCCACCAAAAAACGTTGAAATAATAATTTGCTCTGTTGACAGTCCTTTCCAAGCCTATTCCCAACTATGTTGGGGTCGACTTTCACTCTAAACGGATGCAGCTGAATACCAGCATTTTAAACACGATACCCCTTGGTGACTTGTTGTTAGAATTTCGGTTCTTTCGGATCAAAGATCTCTGAGACAAATGACAGTCAGGACCAACCGTTTAACGTGCTTTTCGAGGCACGGGAGGACTCTCGATAAGTTACGAACCGTCATCCATCCACAGACCGACCTTGGCAAGCCTTTTTTTTTTTATTCGCTTGACCGTCGACCGTCGTTCAACCCTTGCGGCTGTTTATACTTAGCCACGAGCTCCTCATATTCTCGACAGTGTTCATTCGAATTATTTACTGGACTCAAAAACTAAGAGGTCGAAACCACGAAAGAAGAAATTAAAAAAAAACTATATCAAAATAGAAAATGGCTGTCAGTCAAATTGTCAATTTAAAAGTCAAGTAAACAAGGTAAACATAAAGCTTTATTGAGCATTTAATTTAATTTAAATCATGAGCAGCCGCAATCCTAATACTCTAATGAGTGTGCCGGACGAGCAATTTGACTATTTATTCAAAATAGTACTCATTGGTGACTGCGGAACCGGAAAAACATGCATTGTGCAACGTTTGAAATCTGGTAATTTCATAGAAAGGCACGGAAATACAATAGGCGTAGACTTTTCAATGAAAACATTGATAGTGGATGGGAAGAAAGTCAAGGTTAGTCTAATTATGTAATCTAATAATGTAAATACGTCGTAACACAACGATAAAAAACAATAAACAAGTCGTATTTCAGCTTCAGATATGGGATACTGCAGGCCAAGAGCGCTTCAGAACCATCACTCAGAGTTACTATCGCTCGGCGAATGGTGTAATTATTGGTACGTATGCGATGTACGCCCACACGATATTATCCTGGTTAAATCACTGTATTGGTATTATGACTCATGTATGACAGTTGAATGAGTGCATAAATATGGAATAATAAACTTTATTCTAATATTACACATAGCTACGAAATAATCGATAATTTCATGGTTACGATTTTACTTGTAACATGATAGAGCCATAATTGTGTGATATTGATTTGTCTATGTTATGCACCAGTCACACAAAAGTTTGATTTATAATAAAGTTCATCTTACTGTTGTTTATAGTAAATAATTAAGTTAAAATGGTATACTTAAATCTAATCAAATACTTGCCCAATATTTTACAAGTTTTTTTCATATACACACCCAAATATTACACACCATAATAGACTAATTGCTATATCCTTTTGATAATATTTAAACATTGAATCTTTTGAATATTACAGTATATGACATAACAAAGAGGTCAACATTTTTGTCTCTACAAAAATGGATTGAAGAAGTACGAAGGTACACCTCGTCTAATGTGATAGTATCACTCATCGGTAACAAGTGTGACCTGATGGACCAAAGGGAGGTGGAGCCTGATGAGCCGCAGTCATTTTGCCGTTATGTACCGGAGATCATGTTTGTGATGGAGACCTCTGCAAAGGACAACACTAATGTCGAAGACACATTCCGCAGTTTGGCTACAGAATTAAAGGTAATATTTAGTATGAATATATCAACCGTTTATTTACATTTTATTTTAATAACCATGAGGATGTTATGAAAGTTTAATATTAAAATGTAGGCAGTTTACTAAGCAAAATAGCTCAAGTTAAAAATCATATTATTTTATTCAAAAAATGTAAGATTCTGTTTTGAATTGTCTTTCAATTAAGACTGGTTTTCTTTGATAACTAAAATTGTCCAAAATAGCCCTAAACTTATACTTATACTTTCTTATTAAAATTATATATTCTGATTTAATCTCACAAGATTAAGCTGTCTATGATTATGTCTGTCTGTCCATGGTTACTATTAGTTTATTACCACAGTTACTTGAAGTAGTTTAAGTTGTTTCCTAGCAGTCAAGGATGGTTACCAACATTAGGAAACACCTTCATGTCTCAATAGAGTTTCATGTTTTTGTTACTGAAACTTCTATTGTTATGTTTCATGCTTGACTTGCACAGACTACATTGTGTCTAATGGATTTGCTAAACAAACATTTCAGGGTATTAAATATTAAGCTATCGTAACTTAGGAGTATAGTAAGACATACTTAAAACTTAGCATAGAGAATGACTCAGCAAAATTTACAATGCCAGTAGTAAGTAGATAGATATTGATTTTTATACTAGAAGTATGTGTAGGTATACAGTACAAAGGGAAATATAATAGAATACTCTTTTGACTATATTGTACACCATATAAAAATACAAATGCTAACTTTTAAAATCTACATTTAGTGTTATAATGAGAGGCCTTATATGTTAAGTATGCCATATGTAGATAACGGTGTATTGGCCTTCGTATTTGTCGTCAATGGTCCCTAAGGACATTGACTAGGGACAGTTGTTTCGCATGTCGCACGCTCGCGATACCTTGCAGTCACGCACGACTGTAAGAATGAACAGTACTATGGACAAAGGTGTTCATATTTATATTCATTTATTCCATTCCATAGTATTTATAAGATTTTATAAAAGGGCTTATAGCTACATTGCAATATGGCCCCCTTTAAAGGTACAACAATAGTTATCATTATACATATAACAATAAAATATATCCTTATATGTCCATTTAACCATACCTTCAGGGATATACCCAATATTATTTTCATGTAATTTAGCATTAATTTAATAATTGCCATCAGAATAATTCAATGTGGCAATGCTGCCTTTTGGGCACCTTTTCCGATGACAGTGATGTAGATGACTTTTGATGCCCTATGATTCCTTTTTTAATCTTTCATGTACAGAATATTTTTTTTAAATACGTTATGTGTTAATAAAAACAATAGAATTTCAAAAGCATGTGGCAGGTTAATTTGTTAGAATTCATTTTATTAATGAATGGTGATATTTAAAATTGCAGAGACAACACGACAACAGTGAAGGCCCGCCTGCGGAGAATGATTCAGTAGTCCTCGGCGAGAGTCACTCGGTAACTAGGTGTCAACCATGCCGGTCCTCCTAGATCTAATAGACAATCCAGACCTCCGACCAAATCTTATACACTGTGTCCCTTGCAAGGTGCTTTGTACCACCAAAGCTATTGATGGTAAGGTGACTAATATTTTCTTTTTGCCATGTGATGTTAGCTATGCTTCTTGACTATGTTTTCTTGTCACAAACTTAGTTTTTATTTTTATAGCATGTTACTGAGGTCGACTGGCCAATGTCAAATTAAAAATATGGATATAGCATCAATATTCATTCAAGACGTGTGCTGAATAGTTTAAAATGATAATTACAGTATGTAAATGTGTTAAGCAACGTTCACACGTAGACCATTAGGTTGGATGTTTTCACGTATACCATTTTCTCGAATACGAAACAGCTGTTCACACGGCGACCACTCGGTATGATATTTTCACGTACCTGCTTAAGCAAAGGCAGCCAGTCATTTGTCCTACCCTTGTGTACGAAACAAAAGAAATATAAGTGCCACTGCGTGACCAGGACTGACTTTAGGACCTGCCTGCCTGGATCACCAGTGGTATAGTCACCGGCACGTAAGTTGGCAAGGTTTTGGCGTAGTGGGGGTACGTTCGCGCATCGTGCACTTAGTGGAACAAAAAAGTGGTGACTTTTATTGATCGTCATTATTTTATGGTTATTGCCATCATTTATATTTAATAATATCTGATTAGAAGAAAGTTGAAGAAGGGAGTGGAATTCGTAAAGTTTATTGGGAGTTATAAATAATATGCATACGAGGAAAGTATGCTCAAAAAGTATGCGAAAAAAGGCATACCTTTTTCGCCTTATTTTTTTAATTTAAAACAACAATAATAATATCAACTCGTAACAAAAACTAAATTTAAAAACAATAACAATAACTCTTTAACATAAACACAACAAAACAAAGGGTACATCTTTCGTGCACGCAAGTGTAATCGGGAGTTCGGGAGGCAACAGTCGACTGTTGCACTAATCGCGCGCTCGGATTGACGCTACCTCATACCCCGCGTCCCGCTTGACTACCAAAGAGACCTAAAAAACGACTTGTGCGCATCTAACGACTCTTGCCAAGTTACGTGTCGGGGACTATACTAGGATTAACATTTGTTTTTTTTTCTCAAATAAAGATACCATCGTAATTATCATAATGACACTGTACGATAAAGTATTGTATCGGATACACGTGGAAAACATCGCCATGTGTACGTAGCCTTAGCCTTCATGAGAGGACTACATTATGTTCCTACATGCATTATTGTTTATAATTATTTGCTGTTCTTTCGTAATTTTTCTTCACCTCAACATGCTGTAATTCAAATGTTAATGTTTTATTTTTATTGGTAATTTAATGGCCTACAAGAACAATAAAATCATGGCCTTACAACTGGCACAATAACATACGCTGTTTAAACTAAATTATCTGTAATTATTGCCAGGTTTTCACGTATTTGAGACTCTCCGACTTTTGCTGTTTTTGCTTCTCTTTACACTTTGTGAACAAGCAGCGTGTTCGAAGATTTATGAATCTGCAACGTGTTATTTTTTTAATTATTATTTTTAGGTTCAAATTCGAGATTAGACGATGTTCGAAATTATTTCAACAATGAATTCTTTATTTTTCGTAAAATTTACCTACATAATACAAGTTTATGTAAAATATAATCTCAGGAATAGATATATTATGAATGTGGCTTTAAGTTATAATTTTAAGATGTAATGTAAGTGAATATGTAATTGGTTTCTTTTATAGTGTTATAAATTTATGAAAATCAGTTTCGATAATGTAAATAACTATTAACTGTAGATAATTATTATAATATCAAACCACCTGCTCGAGACTGATTTGAGCCATACCCTTAGTATTCAATGTTGTAACCAGACCATAGATTTTTATCTATAAATGTTGTATGTTATTAAATTTCGAATATACAGGGTGTAACTTACGCAATCAGTTTAAAAAAAATCGCAGCAATAAACATTCGCGTTGCTTTCTGTGAGACAGTCAGTAAATAATTTTACAAGATTAGATAATTTTGTAAAAATGATACATTCATATTATTCAAATATTACACCTTGTATATTTTTTTATTAGCACTTATCCTTTATCATTGTTCATAACTTTGTATGAATATAATGGAATTGTAGATGTGACGTCCAATGATAAATATGCAATTTAATAATACTCAATGGTGTTCATTAAAAATTTCTATGACTTTGTCACTATGTACAGTCAGCATCAAAAGTAGCTAAGCAATTTAGGTGTCCACATAGTGCTACACATTCGATTCGATTACCATAAGCCTCTATGCAACAAAAGTTTTTAGATTGTTGACCACACCGTGTTTCAGACAAACTAAGCACCACCCACCACATAATGTTATACACAATATTGAAAGTTGGTATACAATATGTAACAAAGTAATCGTGATACCTCTTAAGTCATTGTACTCGTCATAATCAACATTTTTTACTATGGGACCAACCGTGAAAAAAAATCAGATGTTCAGTACATTTTTCCCAGTTGTGCGCACATAAATGCATGGAAGTATGGAAGTCGTTTGCCTTTCGCGATTTCAGTGTTGGCCCTATAGTACAAGTATTTCATAGTGATGAGTACAATTACTCTTAAAGAGGTATTATACAAACTTATTTGAAAGAATAGCGTGCTCTTATGTATGCTGTTGACTGTACTGACTCAACTTTTAACATTTAGCGGCCTGATTTTATATCAGTCGCCGTGCCCCCAGCTCCCAGCTTATAAATCATGACTACATTTAATTTTATCATATTGCCTGAAATTAGCTATTATTTTTAATTATAAATCAAATTGAACAATCCAAGGTTGTTTGTCATATATACGACTCAGGCGGAATGGCCGCGAAAATATTTGTCGGATAAATCCTACTTGCTTCGGTAAATGGGTTATTATTTACATAAGTATTTCAATGTATGTACGTCACGCAATTTTTAATCAACACCGTAATTATAAATTAATCAATATAAATATTCTAATGAAATAACAGTCCCTAATGTATTACAGAAAGGTCTAAGTTTGACTTGAGAGTTGACTTTTCTGTTTTGTTAATCTTAAATATTAATTTAAGTAAACATAGAGAAAAAAAACTGTTACAGTAACTATACTTAGTTACATAATAAATTAATAATCTCGTTTACCACTTTAATTTATTGTGGTTTGTATTTAGTAAGTTAGAAAAATTATATTTTCGTTAAATTATTAGTCTTCTCATAAGAATCTCTGTAAATTAATTTTGTATCCTATTTTTTTATTAAAATTAACAGAAGCTAAAAAAATTCAAGTGAAACAATAGATTAAATTAGAATAATTTTATTAATATAGGTACTTATCTCAGTGCTATAATTATCACAACCATGTTTTAATTTACTTTACATTGTGACATAACGTTCGATATTGAAATAAATTGTTATAATTTTAATAAATCTGTTAAAAAAAGTTGACGCTGTGGTTTTTAGTATCACTTATGACGATGTCTAGTTGTTTGGTGACGTGGATGCCTGAGATCCAGCCAAACTTTCCTGGTTGGCTGCCTAGACCTCCAAAGACCCTGATCAGTTGTCCAGTTTGTTTGAAAACTTGGACCCTGCAATTTCCCGAGTCCCCAACAAGGATATATCCCATGGGGTCTACTGCTAACACTTCTGGATGTCTGAACTGTCCTTTCCGTTGTCCCATAGATCCAAACTCTATAATTTTACTTTTATCTTGTTTGTTGTACACTTTGATCCGTCCGTTTCCGCTGTCAAGGATGATTACACGGTCGCTAGTGACTGCTACGCTTGTGGGTGCGTTTAGTTCAGTGCATAAGACCTCTTTGGTGTCCCAAACGGAAGCCGCGACCGAAGCCTGGTTTTTCACCGCCACTCCGATTTGATCGACGTATTTGCCATCCGGTTGGATTATCTGGAATTATAATTAAACTTGAATCAGCGAGATAAGGGCTATTTTTATAAGAAGCAGGAAAAATGTAATCGCTGTTTTATTAGCGGGTTTTGCTGATTGATGTATGAGTCAGTCGTTTATAGAGATTGGGTAGTATTTAAATGCATTCTGCTAAAAAAACCTTATTTTCTCGGAATGATAAGATATTTTTTATGATGTAGGTATCTTATAAAGCGAATACTTTCGAACAGTAAATATGCAGTCTTAGTAACACGGATTGTTGAGTTCGTATTTACTTAACAGGAAAATAAAATAGAAACGTATCATCCTCAGACACATCATAATAATTATAAGCTAATTCTGCGTAGTTCAAGTGCAAGGTAGCGATACATAAAATAATATCTATTGCGTAATAGTAGGTTATCATAATTCAAATATCTTTGGCTTATTAAGCCGGATTATCGGATTAACTGAAGGATGTGTTATAAATACCACAGATTATTTACATTATAAGATTGTAAATATTTGTTTCTCTTTCCATTTTATGTCACCTAGAAGTTGGGAGAATGAGGCTTTAAAATCACTGAAATCCAATAGCATCAGATAGGGCTTGAATACTCACTCCTAGAGTTGTACAGTAAACGACATTAACATAAGTCCCATGTGATCAATGGTCGGCACATTTCCAGTTTCTGGAATGCTAAAGAACCCAATAACACTACCTGACCTGGGTATCATGCCTAGGTCCTCACTATCTACATATGTATATACCTACCTTACCTTTAATAGTTCAGTAACTTGGCAATTCAAAGCAAAATATTGTTGCCTACCATACTTCAACTAATGGTTGAATTTCGTTTAATAAATTGGTATAATTGTTTGGACTGTTGTAATATTGAAAATATTGATAGATAATTTTGCATGTCTCCTAACCCTGTATTATGAATAAGTAACGCATACCTACGCATTTTACTTCAAGAGTCGTTTGGCGGTCAAGAGTAAAATTACTTTTAGTTCATTGACTGGTATCCCTCGCAACTGTCAAGTTGCTGTGTAGGATTAACCTTTTAACCGCCAGATTTTATATCAGTTACCATACACCCGGGCAGCGCCCAGCTTTTAACCCGTCAGTACTTTTAGCATCTTGCTCGAAATGAGCTATTTTTGGGTAGAATATAAAGAAAAACCATTAAATTAAATTGGCCAAACCAAAGTCGTACTTATCCGACCAATTAAAGGTCGGATAAGTACGACTCGGGCGTAGTCGACACGAAAATATTTGTCGGATAAATCCGACTTAGGCGGTTAAAGGATTAATTGCTCTCCAAGTATAGAGCAAGAAGGCAGTTTATTCAAATTTATATTCGCTTTCGTCCATTTACCTGCACTCTATCGTTGCCCGTATCAACAACATAGATGAGTTGATTCGCGTTGTCTGTGGCGATGCCCTCCGGTGACCTGAACATGCCAACTCTGCTGCCCTTCTGTCCTATACCGCGAAGATATTCACCATCTTTAGAAAATACGTGAATGCAATGCTTCCATTTGTCTGAAACAAGATTTTCTTAATTTACAACAGTAGTCAAGAAATAAATTCTCTTGTTTTGTCAAGAACTGAGAACAGGTGGATGAGTGGTGGAAACGATTGTCGCTGATTAACTACGTAGATAGGAGACAATCCGACAATTTTGTAAGGTTTTTAAAATATTTTCAGTACACAGAACCTGTCAGTAAAATGTCAGTTAGGGTAAGTTTTTGACAAACAGTTATGTCGAATTCTCAGTTATATTAAACAGGTAAAGGCTTCGTGAAACTACCACCTCAACTCTACTTTCATAAGAGCATCCCTATGAAAGTCATGAAGAACGTAGGTACTAAGAACCTACCTATTAGGTTCTAAAGTTTTTCATCTTGGCTCTATTAGTCATATCTAGCGCAACAAATCATATTCACGTTTCAATCATTACGTGCACGGAGCAAAGGTGACGCTTTGACGAGTACGACCCGGAGGTTTATTCTACTACGTATGTATGTAGGTATAAATACGTCATCAGAAGCTATTGCTACTGGAGACCTATGTGACATTTCCGCATGTAGGTATCTACTAAGGACAGCCAGTGGAAATTGTGTGTTTTTCTAACGCGTCCGCTGTTTATTTCTGATTAATTTCGTTGCGGGATCCAAGACAGTTGTATCCTTTCTCCGCGGCTCGTCGGGCTTCATTGTCTCGACGCTTTTCTGGTGATCGCCACTGTTCATTCTGGTTTTCAGCAGTTGCAATGGTCTAGGAATAGTGTAGCGGGCTTGTCCCAGTGCCAGTTTTAGTTGTAAAACCTTGGTCTAGAAGCATGAAGAATTGCTCATGCTAAAACAAATGGGTTTTCTTTTTAACTATTTTACCTGTAATATAAATCTCTCCCAAACTCTTCATGAACGCTATCTGCACGGGACATAGCATCTCCTCACAGGACAGCCTGGTGATGATCTTGGCCTGGCCGCGCTCCAGCACGAGTACACTGTGGCTGTCCATTCCGCACACATAGAGGTTGTTGCTCCACGGACTGACGCCCACGCCGCATGGACGAGAAGATTTGCGCCATACAAAGTGGGGGATGAAGTTGCGAGATCTGGGGGTGGGTAAGTACGACTTTTTTAGCTAAGGAACAAGAATATTTCTCCCTGTACGTCATTTTCATGTAAAGAGACATACCAAGAGAACATAACATCACACCTGTATTCTCCGATAGGCTGGGCAGAGGTGCTACTATAGTAACACCAGCATTTCGCCAGTTATGTTTAAGTCCCATGTAATAGGGGGCGAGCCTATTGCCAAGAGACTACTGAAAGAAAACCTTGTTTAAGTAGTCTCTTGTTAAATGTGGCTGCCTGTTGCAAATCTTTAAGAACTGTAACAGTTTCTCAGCCTATAAATATTAGTTCCGTGCGGAAATTGAACCCGCGATACATAGCGGGTAATCAATTACTCACTGCACCTGCAATCGTACCGTCTAAATAAGTATCGGTAGCAATTTTTTTTTTCAGGGTACTTTCAATAGATCCCGAAGATTAGAGGATTTTTTCAAAAACAAATTAATAAAGTTATTTACATAACAACGAACTGTGGAACATATCTTCGGTATCTTTCCAGGCAATCTGCAAAAAGTAGGTAACGCCAAGACAAATAGATAAATCTCGTCAATAATTTGTAACGTAATTTTTGTGGAATTTTCGCTTAATTAATTTTCATAAATAAACACAGTAGAGTGAGTCGACAGCATCGTTGCTTGCACGCGAATCTTGTGGATATGAATGCATGCACATATTTTCGTATTAGGAGATTTTCATCGGTCGTGGTAAGTACCTAAGTCTTAGTTTACGTGAAACTGTATTACTTGCTTGACACCATGGTTTAAGAAGTCTATATACTTACTCCTATGTATATAAATTAATTTCCGTACGTTAGTCAGGCTAAAACTCAAAAATGGCTCAACCAATTTGAATGTAATTTTTGTGTGTGTTTGAGTCGGTCGCTGGATGACTTAGGTTCACAATTGGACCCTGCAGGTGGGCAGGACAACGTCTGTTGGGTCCGCTAGTGTTTATAGTCAAGGACCTTGCCACCGGCTTTTGTTTAGCGTACCTATTTGTTTTCTGTTAGCATGAGACAGCACAATGCGTCATGCTCTTGCGCACTTAAAATTCTTATTGCTTTGCGTTGTTACTTCGATCATTATAAACAGCTGATATATATTTGTTTGCCTTCGTGTCTTGGAAAACATGGTAAGTCATTGGTCCCAGCTGTTATTTGTAGATTTTTGTCAGTCGTTACGGGTAGACAGGAGCCCGAAAGTCTGACAGCCGGTCTTACCGCGGGTTATTACGTAACCTAGTGACCTGGTTGACGAGGTCATAGAGGCAGGCGCACAAAATAAAATGCAGATATTCAGCTACATAAGGTAAAACTGGAAACCGATCTCAACAAAGTCGGGGGAAGGCTGGGCAGACGGTGAATCTGATACAGGAAATTCGATTTATGCGAGGATTTGCATGCTCTTATCTTTCATCAAGCATTAGAATAAGAATTGGCCTTTATCTTTTTTAATCACTGTCCCAAATTTATTTTGCATTGAGTTGATTTGCAATATTGTCGTCAGGGCCGTCCTCAGCGGTAAGGGCTGCGCTTCTCGTTTCGCGCACGTGTTTGGGTTCAAATCCGGGAACGTAAAAATTTTACTTTTATAAATTCTCATGTCCTTTCTAAGTTTATCTTAGATATCACTGACATCGGTGAAGGTAAACATCGGGAGGAATCCTGGACTGATAATTACTATAAGTCTGAAACTGCTAACCCTGCTTGAGAAACCGTGGTGATGAGGCCTGTGCCCTATGACAGTAACAGGCTGGTATAATATACTTTTGTTAAATCAAAGTACAAGGTTTGTTAATACAAGATGTAACAGAAAAATATAAAATCAGCTGTTCAGTAAATTTTGTAAGTAAATTATGCGCACATAAATGTATGGGGAAGTCGATTTTTTTCGCGATTTCTTTGTTGGTCCCATAGTAAAAGTACTTCATAGTGATCAGTACAATGAAGAGGTCTTGCGTTTATTCTGTTAAACCTTGTGTAGGCTGCAGACCTACTTTTACGTTCCAAATGCAAAATAAAAACGAGTCCGCTACAATCTATGACCAATAAATAAATCAGTCAATCGGATATAGATGCTTATCGGAGATAAGAATTTAACAAAAACACGGTAACATTAAAACAAGTAAAATTATCACATCGATGAATTTGATTGATAAAAAAAAAAAAAAAAAAAACATGAATGCAATATGTAGGTACGTACCCACCAGTCAGAGGCCGCAGGTGGTAGCGTCGGTAATGGGTCGACAGTCTAACTAAGATGAAGCTGGACGTAACTTTCAGTGTTGCCACTAATCATCATTTGCCTAGCCTTTTCCTACTATGTTGATATCAGCTGTGGGTCTAACCGGATGCAGTCATATAACAGTTGTTGACATGGTGCGGTCGAGCTACCTATCTGACGTTCACAATGTTACTGGATAACACGACACACTTTGGTGAAACTGATGATTTTCTGACTACCCGTAACAGCTGTCAAAGATCGGAATGACAGCCGGAACCAGCTTCTTAACGAGCTTTCCGAGGCACGCAGAAGGCTCGTAATGTGGTTTGGCAGCACGATTAGCGCAGTGGCTAAGCGCTTGGCTGTTGTTCTGCGTGTCGCGGGTTGGATTCCCGCTAGGAACAAATATTTGTATAGCCTACATTCTATAGGTAGATGTTCCGGGTCTGTCTGTTTATGTATGTGAATTTAAATGTTTGTAAGCGTCACCCACGATACAGGAATATTCTATTCTTCATGTGGGGGAACTTTTTAATGGATGGTCACCTATGCAAGAAGCTACTTTGGCAATCGTAACTTAACCGTCGATCGAACCATGGATCTGTTTGTATTCAGCCACAAGTCGCCTAGGTTATTTTAATGCACCCCATTAAGACTTTGATTAAGACCACCCATCATTCCATCGGTATGGCAAAGGCAACTACATCTGTTTTATTCATACAAGGAACTGCTAACCGAACAGTATTGAAGGCATCCAAACACACCTGGACTAACAATCAGCTGCTCAGTGGTTTCGTTTTCATCAAGTCGCATCGGAAGCTCTTGTCGGAAGGTCTGAGTGCAGCGGACATGTTTGAACTTATTAAAACGGTTTGTAATGAATGCAGGACCTAGTTTTTCCTGTTCAAGTAGACAGGTAAGTCCTTTTCCTGTAGCGATCAGACTCGAGTTTTTATAGAGATTTATAACGGTATTATTTGAGCAATTGCCCGTTGATTCGTTGTCCGGAAGACTTCATCTACCTAAGAGCACTCTTCGTCTTAATCAAGATTCATCAAACTCTGCGTGAAGAACTTCCAACCGTTAAAATTTACCAATAAGTAGATACAGACAATCTTCCGCTTCGCTCTTCAGACTACGAGATAAAGGCGTTATTGATCTGACACATGATTACAACTGATGTGCTTACTCACCTATAATGCAAGACGAGACTTTCCTCACTCTCTAACGGGTCATTCTGTTTAGCATTCTCTATGACTGGATCATCAGACTCCGATTCTAAAGGTGTTGCCGAGTCCATCTCTAACGTAAAGTTCTCCTTGTCAAAGATAAAACGTTCAGTATCCCATTTTGAGACCTCTGATAGTAAGGATACTGCGTTTTGATGGAGATTTATAAATGTCGCCACCTGCGGATACAAATAGAAGGATTTATAGATTGGTTATTTCACTTTCTTGTACCTGAGTACTGAGTACTGAGTTGGCAGTCCATCAGTCGGATGTGTGGGAGATCACGGGGAAGAGCTGGATGAGACTCACACGGACCAGGAGGGCAAAGCCTAGAAGGGAGGCCTCTATTCAGCTGTGGTTAGAACGTGGCTGCCAATGATGATATTGAACCTAAATCTGAACACTGCTGAGCGTTGCATGTCATCGGCTACTGTCGTCCTTGCGAACATCGTCGCTGTGCCTACCTAGCCCAAGGGCGTCCTACCCTACTTTGGCCGATTCGCGACTAAAGACTACATCTACATGACATCGACATCATACTAGCGGCTGCCTGACCTGCTTTATTCTGAATGATCGTGACGATTCACAAAAACGGCTTCAAAAACATTCTAGCATGACATTCATTAAACTGTTATCAGTGAATATTTATATACAATCGAGCGTTGTTTTCGTAAAAGTTCCTCCCTGAAACGCAATACCTCTAAAATATCAACAGTTTTGTAACAATTTGATACTGCTTTATCGCTCATTTTTTGGTATTTAATTTACATTTTAATCAATCAAATGAAGTCATTAATGTCGTGATTTAATTAGTAAGATAATATATTTCAAATAACAGGGACGACTTTAATTCATTAAGTAGGTTTTTTTATTAAGTAAAGTCAGATAATAACTTTGAATTAGACTAATTAAGTACCATTTTAGAATGTCAAAATTTACAAGAAAAGATTTGATAAGCTCATCTAAAATGTCGTATGAAGAAAAATGTGCAAGAAACTTGTTGAAAAACGGTTTGGAGTTTCTTGTATATTCTTCTCCATACGAAACTTTAGAAATATAATGAAGACAATAATACATTATAAGAAGTAACTTAGTACTTGCATTGTAAGATTCTTTTCTATTCTATTCCACAATTTCCTTGTCGTCGTCTTCATTGACTAAAGACGTCCAATGCTTAACATAGACGTCCACTGTCCACAGCTGGACATAGTTCCTGACTCATGCACGTTCATATCCACATAACACTATTTCTTTATCTACCTTGGTAGAATATATGCCGTGACTGAATGGCCAGAAATCTTAATAAATCGTCCGAGTACCGTTCATTGCATAAAACCTTAACGTTATGGCTGTTCATTAAAGGTCCTATTCCTTTTGATTAGGCCAAAGTAATAAACATAAACAAGTCCTATACGAATGTGAATATAATTTGCGATAAACATTTGGAATCAATATGTTCACACGATATATAGGTAAGAATCTCGACTTTTATTCTCCTTTTAGACAAAAAATCCTTTGCACAGTGGCGTGCGGTTACACGTCAGTGAGAGTAACAAAAACAGTATAAGCTGGCCTCATGTTGTATTGAAACTTCATACTGCGCTAGGCCAGCTCAACATCAAATTGTTACCACCGACGACGTGTGGTCGACTGTACCCTCCATTTAGCGGTTCTTTCGTCAATTCTTATTAAAGATATCAAAATCCACCTAAAGAATAATCAGAAGATCATTGTTGTCATTATCTTTATTACAAATTAAACTCACCCTGTCGTTTTCATTAACACTATTTGATTCCATAGCTCTGTTCGCTACAGACTTGGCTTCGTCCAACGAATTCTGCAGCGCCAATGCAGACATTTCTGATGACTTCTGTAAATTAGCTGCTTCCATCAGCATTTTGTCCTTGGCTTGGAAGATCTCTGCTATTTTCTTGTCTCCTGCTATTTTTATTTGTTCCGCTATGTGGTCACAACGGTCCTGGAAGGAGGAGCAACGGACAAAAATCATTAGACATTGGGAAGACAATCTATATGTTGGGGAATCAAAACCAGGGCATCAACATGACTTGTTGTAGCATTCGTAACGCATGAGTAGGTAAATATGAAATGTGGAAAGAAGTACCAGATGGACATCTAAGAAGGGCTCTAAGATGGCTTAAACTGGGCAGTTAAACCAACGATAATAATTACAAAAATCAATGTGGCAAATTGTCAAACGCGTGTCAATTGCTGTGATTGGTTGAATGATTTTTCAACAGCCAATCGCATCACGTCGCTTGTGTTTAATTTGTGACGCGTGCTTCATATACTTCCGGAAACCAGGTGTAACTAATGCAATTTCAATCATGGATCTCCGACAAAGCATATTTTTTACTAGCTATGCCCGCGACTTTGTTTGCGTGGAATTTGACAAAACATTGGTTTAATTTTATTTATTTGTTTAGATTAACTTCGGTAATACGTTGGAATTAGAGAAGTCAAGATTGACGTGAATGGTTTTGGCTTCAAACAGACAGAAGAGTTTTTCATCATATTATCCTCATTTCGCGAAATCTCGACAAAGGATGTTTGTCCAACAAAACATTCCGGTCACGTACCTTAAAATGTTCAATTTTGTGTTCAAGATGACTGGAGGCCGTGTCCAGTTGTTTCACAATAGATTTAAGTTGGATCCGCATATCTTCCAAATGCTGTGACCAACATAAGCGGCAGAATTTCTAAAAACATGTTCTACGTTAGTAAATCATCATCCTCTTGCCCTTATCCCAATTTCATTTGGGGTCGGCGCAGCATGTCTTCTTCTTCCATACATCTCTATTTCCCGTCATCTCAGAAGTCACCTCCTTCTTAGCCATATCAACTTTCACACAATCCATCCATCGTTTCCTGGGTCTCCCTCTACTCTTGTAACCCTCTACATTCATACTCAAAACTTTCCTCACAACATGATCCTCATTCCTTCGCATCACGTGTCCATACCATGATAGCCGATTTCCACACAACTTCTCTGTCACAGGCGCCACTTTCAGACTTCCTCTTATATACTCATTTCTTATTCTGTCCATTCGCGTAACACCACACATCCCCCTTAGCATTCTCATCTCCGCTGCATGCAACTGCCTTTCATTCATTCCTTTTGTGGCCCAACACTCTGATCCATAAAGCCGAACAAAAAGAAATAGTGAAGTTTTTGTTTACCAATTTGCAATGATCGCATTGTGTGATATCAAAATTATCACTAATGCTCTTACAGTGAGCGCATCTCGTTCCGGCTGCGAACAACTCAACGTTCTGCGCCGAATTTGTGCCTGGCGGGGTAATAGGTGGCGTCCCTGGATTCTTTGATACTAGCCCATTCCCATTTTGTATGCCTACCAACTGTAGCAATGAATCTATGTACAAATTAGACGGCAGATTCTCCACAAAGTTGGGGCCAAGCACTTGAACCCTCGTCCTACATATTGGGCATTCGATTATGATTAAATCTGAAAACGGAAACAATTATCACCTGTCATATTGATTGTAAGACATGTTTATTTCCAATAAGGTGTGTGATTACTGTAATTAGTTACAAACCTGCGATGTAGACAGACAGGCAGGCCGTACAGAAAGTGTGTTGACACGGTAACATCTTTGGATTGTGCAGCACTTCGAGACACAGCGAGCATTGTATCAGTTCTTTGATGCCGCCAGCTGATAACCTGTTTGTAGTGATTGGATTGCATTATTTTTGCACGATAAACGAACATACAAGGGCAAATGAAACGATTGAACTTAATAATTTTTATTGACTCGTTTTATTGACTTTCAACTTAATAAAACAGTCTATATTGGTGGACTTGGCAATTTTGAACGTCGTTTTTCACTGTGGTTGGTGCTAGTTAACCTACAGTTTCTGGCATTAAGCTACCTACTTATCGGCGTACGACAACGACATAACACATAGCTAAACTGTCTACGAGAACAAGACGTAGTAAGATCGATGAATATAATTAATGTCTACGATATAACTAGTACTCACTTTCTAGACTTTGAATCTAGATTGAAATTGGCTGCCCTCGATATGACTGGTGGAGTATGTGACCTGAACTGGTAAGGGTTCTCCTGGGGATTTGTGGTTGGCGTCACCGGCGTGGGGGTGGACGAAGACTTCCTGCCACTATTCTCCTTCGTACTCTGCCAACGTTTCAGGGTAAAAAATGGCGGCCTTTTAACTTTTTCTGCCATTATACACTTTATTACACTTCAACATTCAATTATACACTGAGAAATGAACTCCGATAATTTTATCAATCACTATCAGATAAGTACTTACCTGAGTAATTAAACCGTTATCTCCACTATAAGATTTAAACCCGATTAAGACAGATATACCGACTCATTTGATAAGATAACACTGATTATTTCTGAAAACGTATTGATGTTTCCCCATGTCGGGCTTAAAAATAAAAACAGCAATTTGTGGCTGGGAGCGGAACCTTTACCGGTATAAGACGTAAGGTTTCGTTTCGTCTCGTAATAAAACGGAACATAAATTCCATTGATCCTCTTCAACGACATTGTACTTTACGTATAGCAATTTTGAGAAAGTTATCAATATAAATGTAGGCTTTTAGGTTGCCATATATTTTAGGGGGAGGCCGTTGCATTATAACGGTGAAAACAGGTGAAGTAAATGCTGGCCCGAGGCTCCTTGCCGAATTTGGTCACATCTTCAAACCAGTCTGGTATTCTTTATTCGCGTACGCAAAGTTTTTCTATTTTATTATTGTGTTAATCTGCTGTCGTTATTCTAAGTAATCCCGCTTGCGACCGGTTGATACACTTTTTGTAAACGTTAACGAGTCGCACTACCACTACTTGGCTAATTATACAGTTTTATGTAAAAGCACTGTGTTTCTGTCAGGACTAAGGATTATGCAAATTTGCACATTCTTAATACAAAAATCTTCAGCATTGGAAGTGTTAAATTTTGAAGCCTAGACAGGTTAATATTACCACTAGTTAAGCCCCGCGGTCCCACACGCTCTGAAGGGCCGTAGCGTTATGTCAAATAATATTTCTCAAGAATAAGAGCTATCAGATGCTAAAAGAATTCTTCAAATCCGATTAGTAGTAGTTCATGAGATTAGAGCGTTCAAACAAACAAGGTCTTCAGCCTTAGCTACTATATAAAAGTAAAGAATATATGTATATGAGAATTGCCAAAGCCTATCAGCATCAACATCACGAGTCCATAGCAGGTTATCTACTTCTGGTCATAGGCATCTCCAATCACATGGCATTTGCATAATAAATTAATAAACAGTAGGTAAATATTAGGGATGTATATCTAAGCTGACCGTGTTTTGCAAAGCCTATCCGACAGATCAGGGTGAGCGGCTTTGCGTCTGCGCAGCCATTCTGCCAATTATAAGATCGTTTCTACACAGCGATAATACGCGGCGTGAAGACGTTTTATTGCTAGTTTTGAACCATAACATTACTTATAATATATATAGCGTAGGGTTAAAAGTCAAATGATTTCAAAATAAATATCTACCAAATTATCCTCGCTACTTTACACAGATTTGAATCACAACTCGTTTGGTTTGTGGTTTTAGGTAGTTCCAGCTCCGACACGATCAAATCAAAAGTACCTATAGTAGGATGAGCTTCACTTAGATAAAACGACGTTTTCTAACAATCAAACCTAGGTATATCGATTGACCGCTTCCGAAACCCCTTGCATACAAATTTTCATGAAAATCGTTGGAGCCGTTTCCGAGATTCAGATGATATATGTTTGTTTATGTATATTTACAAGAATTGCTCATTTAAAGGTATTAGATAATGTGTTGTAGGTGTGTTCTTTAATTTCAATTCATTTTATATCTTGTAAGTAAATTCAATATAATTTTAGAATCGCTTTTTAAGTTGCAATTGTACACAGTATGGGTCATGACCGGAAAATAAAGATCTATTATTATTATTAATCCGTTTTATCGCTGTTACTATCCAACAAAACAATATTTTAAAAACCTAGGTAGAGTTATAAATAAATCGTAGATTAAAACAGACTGAATTTTATTTTCCTTGGTAATATTTCCGAGGGTGAAACAGCAATTTATTTTAACGAAATCACGAGTTGGGTCCGTAACAATAATTTACATGAATATCTACTATTTATGTTTTGAATCGAGTTCAAAAAGAGTCCACCTAATGAACTTGATTTACTTAACTTTATTTATGAATTCTGCAATTTTTACTTTTATGTCTGTCGGTTGTTTATGTATGAACTCTAACATACACACTCTGTGTATGAATGAGCCGGGTTTTGAATTAACTCCTGACAAATTCTTATCGCAAGTTAATAAGACTCTTTACTAAACCCGCCATGTACCATATAGATTTTTGATTAATGTGAGTATTGAATAGCTCGCAGTAATTCTATGAGAGATCCTATAAGTTATAAAGCGTTAAATAAATCATTTTTACAAATCAGTGTCTTGCAATAGTTACCTAAAACCATCGAAGAGCAGAAAAGTTGCACATTTTTCATCTCTGCGCAGTGTAAATAAAGCTCGCTATTATAATAACTGCTTAAAGTATCCCTACGAATGAAATAGGTCCTTGCACAGACAGCGCCCATTAAATGTCTTGCTAATGAATAACATAAAAGTTGATAATGTAACATATAAGTACCTAAATGGAACAACACCATAAGCGCGAAAAATAAACAGCAGATCATTATTTTTGATTCGGAAAACTGGTCAATTTGCACTAACAGCTGAAACTTATGTCGTCATTTCAGGCTAAGGCAGGACTTGTGGCTAAACAATGTGGCTAAACAGCCGCAAAGATCGTTCGCAGGTTAAGCTACGCTTGCCTAACCAACCGATGGGTGGCCTCCGTGTGGTGGCCTCCGTGTCTCGGAAAGCACGTTAAGTCGTTGGCCCCGGCCGTCATTTTATTTTGTAGATCTTTGACAGTCCTTAAGAGAAACTTTTCTGGTGGTCGCCAGTGTTCATTCTGGTTTTCAGGAGTTGCAGTAGTTTGGGAATAGTGTAGCGGGCTCGTACGATAAAAAAACTCCTTACGAGAAGTCAGAAACCCGAAAGTCTACCAACAAAAACTGGTATTTAGTTGGATCCGGTTAGACTGGAAGGCGACCTCAACATTGTTGGGAAAAGGCTCGGCAGATGGCTCCATACTAAAAGTAGTTCATTATGATGAGTAAGTTCTGAAGGTGTTATACCTCTTAAGGCTTAAGAGCTAATCGGTTATTTTATATAGGTTCCTACACCTTTTATGGGGCAACCACATAAGCATAAGGAAAATTGCAGAAATTAGTCGGTTGCTATAATGTTTTGTCACTATTTTGTTCATATCAAATTCATTGCTAAAAATATAAGTGGTAAGTATGGACCTTCTCGAGAATTATCTGCTTTTCCAGTTTCAATTTCCTTAAGCTATAGTATAAGGCATTTTGAACAAGTGCTTCACATTGTATCCAATATTTTTCTACCAAGTCCTTTCCGAGGAAAGTTATCATTAAAATAAAAATACCGGAGAAGCTCACGAAGATGTTTACAAGTAGCACTTAAGTGCACCGTAAGGCAACATTAATTTTTAAGTAGGTATATCTAGAAAGTCCTTGTGTGACTACATCTGAACAGGAAATAAGTAGGCAGGTATTTTCATACTCCTCTACTTACTACATAGTACAGTCACAGCAAAAATAGGTTCGTCACCTTTAGGTTTAATTTTGTGTTCATACAAAATGCCTTTAGCAAGCGGCATCTAGAGACATTTCAATGTTTTATTTTTAATTTTTAATTCGACGTTTAAAAAGCTTTTTTAATGGTCAAATTGAAAGAAGAGATTTGAATTTAACTGTCGACTTTGGTGGTTGTTGCATGCATAATAGAATCTGTTTTACTGATTAACCGATTCAGTGTTGTCATAATTGACATTATAGTCATTAAATCTACACTGCAATAAAAAATGCCACATTGAAAATGTGGCATTGATCAAAGAAAATAGTTTTGATTTTTATTTCGTTATTTTGATGTCAGCTACACATTGGGTTATATGAATATGCTATTTTGTACTTTATTTTGAATTTATTAAATACAGGGTGTAAAAATAACCGTCAAAAAGCAGCTTCCTGCGCATTCTGTACATCAAATTAAGTACCTACCGTTGAACAAATTTTATTATTTTTAATGTAAGAAATTGTTATTTACGGCAACGCAAAACACGAAAAACATTGTGCATATGTTAATTTATAACATTCAAAACTTGTTTTTGTTAAAAAAATATTCAAAAATGTGGAACTTGAATTTAACCAGAAAGTTGCGATTTAGGTACGGTCTGGTAAAAATAAATTATCACAATGACGGGGAGAACCCCCGACTGTTTACTATCGTTACAGCTTTATGCAGTAGCCTGCTCAGTGCCATACTTTAAAAAAATGTGACGCGTCCTGACTCTATAACTGAACAAATTTGAAAACTGACGAAGGTATCAACGACTCAACTGTACATCAATGATGTATTTTCTTCAAATTGGCGGTCCACCAAATCTCTTGGTTTCATCTGCCCAGATGCTTGGACATACGTGATATGACTGTATTAGAATATTTTGTAATAGACAAAAATATATAATATAGTAGAGTTCTTAGAAAATATGCGCGTTTTCCTTATTCAAATGTCCTGTCCAAGACAGTTTTGCTTGACAAAGTTTCGTTAACATAACAATCCTGCAAGTATGCTTGTTTCTACTAGGCTGCTTTTTCGATTTCAAGAGTTTCAGAATGACTTTCTTTATTACGATCATCAGCATTCAGCCGACGTCCACTGCTGGTCATATTTATACCTAAAAAGAACTCTTAGTTACCGAGTGGCCGAAATTCGACCACTTAAGCTTTCTGAACTCCTTCATAAAAAAAGAAAAACTGTAATTTGTATGGCACCTGTCATTTTCAATGAAATACTAAATACCGGGGGTTTGCCCCCGGTAATTCGGCCCCTGTTTAATCCGGCGCCCCCTGTAATCCGTCATGCCTATCACTGTTGATACACAAATATTATTTTGGCAAGTAATGTAGGTAATACATGCTTATCATTTTGGTCTGTAATTCGCCGGATAAGAAGGATCTCTTTAAAAAAAAAACTTACTATAGGGGTCTTAAGCAGTACTCTACAATCAGACAAATTCGATAGTCCAACAATGCCCTGCAAAAAGTTAGTCGGATTATTGGGTGTCCACTGTAATATTATAAAAGATCAACCATTGAGAATATTTAAAAAACACAACGCAGTGTTACCAACTTCTAGAAATATGTTACTATCTAGTCCAAGATTGTTTAGCTGATAAGTTGTAGAAGTTTGTATTATGAACCATGCTTATAATGAAGCAGAATGTCAACGAGATGTATCACTTGATTTTTGTACCTACATTAATTGCATCTATTCTATTCTATTCTGTTCTTCATACAAACTTTAGCTATCACAATCCTCCTTGTGCAAAATGCTTAAAAGGGGTAAGAACTTTTCTCTTCACGTATCAATCATAACATCACGCATCCTCGAAGGGTTCGGCAGCGGTGTACCAATACTACACCCACATTTCGCTAGTTAAGTTCAAGTCCCATACATATAATAGATGGCGACTATTAGCGACGGGACACAAATCCAGACTCCAGGCTGTTACTGGCAAATCCTAGATGAAAAACTCAATAATACTTTGCCGACCCGGGAATCGAACCCAGGTGCTCATGCTCAGAGACAAACATTCGTACAAGATATATCCAGCCTTAAATATTCAATTTCTTAAACTAGCTATATTTAGCGACATAAATCATTCATGTTTAGGTAATCGTTTATGCTAAGCATTTCCAGCCTTCCGCTTTACAATTCCTGCGCCGGCGCCTTGTCATTGCTGAGTATCGTTTAAAAAAACATTGTGATCAGTCTCTTTTCCCTTTAGCCATGAGCTGAATTTGAAACAAAGCTTATTTGCTACCAGCATGTTGATTATCTTGACTGCTGTGACTTATTGACTTGACTTCGTGAGGAAAACGATAAACTTCAAAGTTCAGGCGCAAGCGCACTACGCAATGCCGTTTCTATTCAGTTATAAGTTGTATGGAAACACGTTGTTGTATGTTGTTGTTTAACTATGGGAGATTGGTAAAAGCAAAAAAAAATAATTGGTAAATATCATTACCAATGCTGTCGATACTTTTACATAGGTACTATAATGCATAACTAGCATTACGTAACTGGCGAAATATGGATGCACTATAGGTACACCTCTGTCCAACCCTTCCGGTAATACAGGCGTGTTGTTATGTTACTACGTCGCATAAAAAAAGGATCGGTATAGGTACGCTCACCAATAACTTATTAAAAAGTCAAATTAAAACTGAAGATACGCATGCGCGAATAGTATGAATGACAGTGAGAACCAAGCTTTAACTGTCAAAAACTTAAAAAAGTTGTGAACTGTCAAAGCTCTATTTGACATTTCTCTGTAAGTTCAACCGTTTTCTAACTAAATTAAGCTAAGGAAACAGTGAAACTGCCTTTCTTTAAGGTTTCTTCTATATCCAAACAATACACGAAATAGAGGAGAAACGGTTATTTCGTACCAGTTTTTACTTAGACAAGGATATTTTAATATTGCACGGACTTATAAATAAGATGGAATATGTAAGTATATCAAAGTTTAGTAACTTGGCTATCATAAAAAAAAATCTGTGTGTTAGGATTTAATTAAAATAGCTAAATGACAATTTCCCCGAAAGCCAAAAAACTAGTTTAATTTTGTATCTAAAAATGGATTGTGTATTTTTAACTCGGCGAGTTATGTCCTTACAAGGGACTCAAAGATCGACTCCTACTAAAAACATATTTATTTTGTTTATTTTATTATTATAACACTATTACAAATAATACAAATTACTGGTCAGTTCGAGACGACATTACAACATATTATAGTGTTGTCAACTGGCCAGTGTCAAAAAACTAGAGGTGTTTGGAATCTAGAAGTGGTATAGTTACAATAAGTACCTAACTCTCCCCTTCGCATTAGCACCGATTGACTGACAAGACAATGTAAGTAACGCATACAATATTGAGTTATTTCTACGGGATCTTCACCTCGTTGTTATTAAAATGCTCGTATTTCATGAAAGATACTTCCTGGGAAATCTAGGTCATGAACACCGTGCCCCGGTCTTGTGCATACAAATTCAGCTTTCCGAGTTTCACCCCGGACCAGAATGCGGGCCAAATTAATTACCATGACAATGAAGCTGTAAAATGCATTATTTATATACAGGGGTGCGAGAACTTGAGTTTCTACTTACATTTGTGTACATTAACGACATGTACCTACCTAAATCTAGTAACAATGCGTGATACATGGTGTGCTTTATGGTAAGTACAAACTTTTAAATGATTCAAAAAAGGAAGGAAATTTCTCATTTCGACTGTTTTTTTGTGTGTCTGTTACTTACGTGATATATTCGCAAATTGTAAACCGATTTTAATTTTTCTTTCTTTCTTTTCTTTTTTTAAAAAAAAAACGTTGCCCCACACTAGGAATTTTTCCTGTATCGTGGGTGCGTTTACAAACATACTAACTCATATACACAAACAGCCAGACCCGGAACAACTACCTGTAGGCCATACCAATATTTGTTCCGTGCGGGAATCGAACCCACGACACGCGGCGTAGCAGTCAATCGCTCAGCCACTGCGCCAACCGTGCCGTCAAATTATTTCTCTTCATATTGGAAATCATTTTGGTCACGTTTGTTGATGATGTTAAACTTATTAGGTACTTACCTGAAAAAAACACTGTTCAAGAATTTGTGATACGTAGTGTGGTATGTCATAAATCCTTGAAATGTATTTTCGAAAATAAAGTTTACTTTAGATAAGTCATTATTTTTTTTTAGATATAACGACCGAATTAAAAAAATAAACCCTAACGGTAAAGTAGCTAGTTTAGGAAGTCGGTGGTAAAAAATGAATCAAACAAAGCAACCAAAGCCAGAGGCTTCCGAAATTTTACATAGTTATTTTACACCTTTTAGTGTTTTTTTAAGTCTGTTGCAATTTTTTTTGGAAAGAGTTTTTAGACTAATCTAATATAAACTTGACCATGGCATTGGACAATGACATTGCATCAAAAGTAAAAAAAAAATGATGTACTTATCAATTTGGAGGATTATACTTTTATCTAATACAATGACTTTTGATAACTGCTGTGACGAACACATTCGCTGTTAATACGTATCATAATGACAAACAAAGAACCGGCAAAGCGCGTATCAGACTACATAGTGAAGGGTTCTGTAGCCGAGATGAATATTTATGCATGCACATTGTTGATATTAATTTGGTAGAAATAAATTTGTATTTTGAAGTATTTCTCTGAAGAGTAAAGTTCTTTTGCGGTCGTAACCAAAAATTTGTAATTTTTTCTCAACAACTATTTTTGTAAACTCGCGTAAAAAGCCTCATATGAACCGCATTTTTTTATTTCTTATTTACATGGGCAACTGTTTAGTGGCTAAATATTTTTTTCTTTTTTAAACGTTGCCCCATACCAGGCATTTCTGCTGTATCGTGGGTGCGTTTACAAACATTCAAACTCACATACACAAATAACCATTACCGGAACAACTACCTGTAAGCCATACAAATATTTGTTCCGTGCGGGAATCGAACCCACGACACGCGGCGCAGCAGCCAATCGCTCAGTCACAACCAGAACAGCAAAAAAATAATGCCAGCTTCTTTTTTTTAATAAAGCAGAAGTGCATGCGCAAACGCAGGTGCACTTTGTTTCTTTAGCTTCATAGTCTGATAGGTGATCATCCGACACGTTTGCGACCGGAAAGAGATCAGGGGCAGAACCTAACGGTATTAAGTGCTCTCCGAGCGTGGGGGTGTTATCCCACCTACTTCCAACCTCTGGACGTCTAATGAGATATTCCTAAAGGAAAACTCAAAAACACTTTGCCCGACCTATGTTCCTATACTAAGTAGATATTTGTAAACAAAAATGTTGGATAATTTTTGATAAGAAAAGTATGTCCAGAACTTTTCTATAAGATCATCAAACGTAAACGTACATCTTAAAGACGCTTACTACTACGCTCTTACAAAGCAACAACATACTCCATCCCAGAAATACACCGTTTTTTCCGAATTTCAGCGATATAGTGACAATAGTGTCCGAGTAAAACGGCTGAATAACATACGGACGGACAGACAAACAGAAGCCCAAGCCGAAATTATAACGTTTCTGCTTTTGCCAACATTAACCGAGTTTACTTTAAAAAAGTGGTCTAATTGAAATTCGCCATTAGGCTACGGTGCCCTAAAAAAGATCCGATAGAGTTATTTAATCGGATTTTAAATAGCTACGTCAAAATTGTGCAATACGTATGCTTTACTTGACGCAACTACAAAACAGTAAAGGCAATTTGCCTACACATTGCCCGTAAACGACGACGTGGTTGTACGACTCCCAAGACAAACAACAATAGTTTAAATAAATTTCATCATCTCAAATCGTTTGTCGAAGAACATTTCGTACCATTGTTCTTAACTGTAGTTAGAGGTTCTGATAAATGAGGTGTGACTCTCTTAAATAATCGCGGCCTAAAATCATAATTATCCAAGTTTATGCAATTTGCATAATTGGACCTCTGCACGATATGTTCCGGACCGATTCTGTAGTACAATATTATGTCGACAACGCTTTGATTATGTAGAATAATTATCTTGTACCGGAAGATTATTTTCTTTGTTTTTTACTTTCATTGTTGTTTTTTCTCTTTATGTAGGTATGTGTAATCGGAAACTTTGGATATACCAGTAGCAGTGTTGGTAAGATTTGTCTTTTGAACACGATCTTAGTGTTTCGTATCTTCCTACCTAGTTGGCAGAAGTGGTAACAAATATTGAAATTTCTTTTTGACAAGCTTCGAGACTTCTTGTCATTTTTTTATTTTTGCTTCCTAAATGCCGATAGCTCCAGTTTTACCAGCCATTTTTTTCACTCTACTGTTGACTGGCTACAAGGATGTATTTTAATATTAAAAATAATTGTGAATTCATTCGTGTCACCATGTCATATGTCCTTTACCCCGTTATCCGGGTCAGTTACTGTGACCTCTGCAGCCCTTGGGAAATCAGATGTTTGTTGTCCAAACACATCGTAGGTATTTTCATGATTACTAACAAGGAGACGCGACTACGCGAGGGACAATATAGAAGATGAATGAAAAACAGTAGCAGGTAAAATATGGGCGAGGAAAGCCTGAGATAGACAGAAATGAAAGAAGATGGAAGAGGCCTTTGTCGATAGACAACAGATAAATAGTTGTCGATATCTTAGATTCAGTTTTGTGTATTAGTATGTAATTTATGTGAAAAAAGGCTATATTATTTATTGTCATGATTATAGTATATTATGTTGGCGATATGATGATGTTGGCGACTCCATCGTTTTCAAAGTAGGGCCTACTTTTAAAACGATGGACTCGTAAGCCGAATTAGATCTTGGCTTCACTTATGAGTGTAGTAGTAGAGCATAGGTTTGTGTAAAAGATGAAGATGTGAAAAAGAGCGATGTTAAAGTGGGATTTAGTATTTTCATTAAATGGGCAAGGACAGTATAAACAATTTAAATTCTATGAGTAGGTACGTTGTATCGAGACTCCGTTAGCACGTTAAGCCGTTGGTACCGGCTGTCATTTATAGATCTTTAACAGTCGTTACGGGTAGTCAGAACCCCGAAAGTCTGACAACCAGTCTTACCAAGGGGTATCGTGTTGATCAGTAACTGAGTTGTGGAGGTCAGGTAGGCAGTAGCTCTTTGTAAAATACTGGTATTCGGCTGCATCCGGTTAGACTGGAAGCCGTCCCCAAGATAGTTGGGAAAAGGGTATGCAGATGATAATGATGAGTAAATACGTTCTACATTATACTTTCAAGAGTCTATAAAAAGTTCAAAATATAAAATGATAATAAAATTTCTAACTATAGAAAATCATCATAAAGCAACGTCTAATAGTCTAATTTTCATAGTCATGTAGTTAATGTTAATAATCTAATGTTTTTCCTTCTTCTGGAGACAATCCTGGGTGTGGAATCTAGACACGCTTACCATAAAAATCAAAATAGTTAAGAACTGAATCATCGTGTAAAATTTCAACTCCGTAGGGTTAGAGGAAGTGGGTTAAATTTAACTTGCTAGATATGGTTACAGATAGACACCGGAACAGATAAAGCTAAATAAAAGCTTGTAAAATTATATCATTTCTGTATGTTTACATGAAAAAATGAACAAACATTTTTTTTAGGAAATACTTTCTACATTAATTTATATTTATTACGATAAGTTCTTAACATCATTTAAGCAAAATTTGTTTACAAGCGCTATCTTTAGCAGTAACTTCTTTTTAAGATTATTCTGGTCGTAATGTGCCTGTTCTCTGTGGCTGGTAAACATTTTTTCTTTCTTTCTTTTATTCTTTCTTATTTCGAGGAAGAAGTTTAGTCATCTTCTGGTATCTAACAAACGGGAGGTCTACAAGGATGTGCGGGTGAGATTTTTCTCTGCCTGAATTCGCACGAGCGAAGAATGATAAGACAATAGGGTATAATATAGGGTATTATAGGGTCCTTAAACAATCTGTTTTGTCCGATAGTTGGATTACTCAAAAATACTGGACATGCATTTTTTCTTTTGTCACGTAAACTAAAAAGAAAAGAATATAGTGCGTTGCAATTTCGTGTATCTTATTCTATATCTTTGTCACTTTTTATTGATTTTAGTAAGCAAAAAATACGTGTCCAATTTTTCTTGGTAATCTAACTGATGGACCAGATACTACTTATTATATTTTTACCTAGGACACATCCCTATTATTATTTCTATAATTTCAGCCCAAAACCATCACCAACTACTAGGAACTCTTTCACTTTTTGCCAATTCCTAGTTCCTTGGCGTCTCACGTGCTAATGTTTCCTGCGACATTAATGATATCGACAGCCTAATATACTATCGCACTTTTGGCAATGGTCATCGGTAAATGCATATGCATTTACATAATTATAATGTAGCAAGACTAGGTAGAAGTAGTTCAAATAAACATGACCTTTTGATATTTATATTGTAACTAACACTTTGCCCGCGACTTTCTTCGTGTGGATTGAGTTCTTGAACATCCCCTCCTATCCCCTTAAGCGTAGGTTTGAAAATAAAATACACTTAATAAAAGTGGAAGAATTTTGAAAATCGGCTCAGTTTTTTTATGATTATGTCCATTACAAACAAACATATACACAATCAAATATCCTATTCATTATAATATTAGTTTAAATAGATAACAGACTAGTCAAAGATATTTAATTACACCAAAAATGTATTACGAAATGGTTTACCTGATTACGTAACAATTTGAACAAAGAAAGAGAAAGATTTTTTCATTGTGTTTTCTAATACTGATAATGTGGATAGATTTTGATAATTTATATTAATCATAGTTGATAATAATATAAAGAACAAGGTGCAGTATTGATGAAACTAGGTGATAGGTAAGAATTAATCTTCGGGAATCCCAGTTGGAAGATCCGCTTGTCTTTCGAAGAAGATTACTTAGACCATTATTCCGAGATAGTAAAAAGCAGACCTGAAATATTATTTAACGTAGATATTATTTAGGTTATGATGATAATCTGATTGTAAAGGTATACCAAAAATAATAATGTATAAATATAGCTGTCTGTACAGTTTCTCTATCTGATATTTTGGTTCTAAATATAAATTGGCGAGCGTGGCCTTCAGACGCGTACGAAGGGCTGGTTCGCATCAGATTCACTTACAATGTGTGCTACCCATTAAGAAACGAAGCAGGAAAAAGGAACACCGCTAACCCAGTGGCCAACTGGCGAGGCGATGTCGAACGATTACACCCGCCCGAGCCTCCATTCCGTACCGGTATCGCCGCGCCAGCGCTCGCAACCAGATACTTAACTGACTCTCATTACTAAACACATCGCCACTAAACAACCGACCTTATGACGGGCCAGCCATAAGCGATGAGGACCCACCTGTCACCCCGGGGTGCACCGCTCCATTGTTTGACAATGCGGAAAGCGGGGGACGCGCCGCGCATCACAATTAGCGAAGAGAGTTTCGGCGGCATGTGAATACAAAGTCGTCGTCGATATTGTGGCACTCGAAGAAATTACAGACGTCCCAGGACTCGAGGACGAACGTGACGCACCGACATCACTTCAGCTGTCGATGCCAAAAAGAAATTCGTCGCGGATTATATCGAAGGAGGACACATTTTCGTGGAACAGTGTTTGTTATGCGCAACCGTGCCCGAAAGTTAGCGAAATTTTGGCAACGACACAGCAAGATCGTCGCCTGCGCAGCTGACCCGCTATCAGCCGATACATCCTGCGATGATCGCAGGAAAAGGACATTTATTTGTAAAGTGTGATTGATAGTGAACGATAGTTCTGCAAGGACAACAAATACCTCGTGTGGTGCGTCGATGAACATTTGTCTTAATAAAGGTTGTGATATAGAGGTGAGTTAAATTTAAATACTTTTTTTTTCAAATATCATGAAGGCTTGTACATGAGTTTTATCGTAATTATATTAGTGATTAAAATGCGGCCTCAATTAATTCCTGTTTCAAGTGACACGCCGAGTGCGCTCTAAGAATCGTCCTGGTTTATAGATTTAATCTATCACTGCTCAGACTCATTCATCAATTCAGTACCCACTGATTCATTGACACATCACTTTATAGTGAGTGTTTCATCGCACGTACCACGAATTAATGAATATTAACGATTTATAACTGTATCAAAAGACTATTTTTTTATCTATATTAGCCGTACGCAGTGTATATAACAGGCTACTCTAAACATGAATTATTTATATGCCTCAAAATTTAAGATATAATTAGGTGTGCAAAATGGACCTAGTTAAGATTTTTTTACTGCAGCTTTTTTATAATCTAATTTGAAAATGACGTGTGCCTAGACGGCGTGTTACTAGAAATAATAACAGTTCATTCAACTTAACTACATAGACAGTAAAGAATTAAGTTTGTTAACCTGAAGCACTTATATACGAGTATCTAAAAGACGTAAATGTTTTTAACGATGCAGTTTCAATTGAACTTAATTGGAGATCTGAGAAATTTCATTAAAATTCAGGTAATGAGATAAAACACTTGATAGATCGCGAAGCGGATACTGAAAAGCGAAGTATCGAATGTGATTGAGCAAGGCTACAAAGGTGCAACAACTTCTATGTAGAAGGTTGTAAACAAACATTTCATTGTGATATTCCCATCGAATCTTCATAACTAAAGTGGGCCATCAGTTCATAATAATATGTAGTGTTGCCAAACCACAGCGGCACTAAATAAGGTCGGGCCATATGTTATAAGAGACATGCCGGTGCTATAAAACGGTTCACGAGTTAAAACAATAACACATTTGCCGGAGATGAAATGTGGTGATTTGGACCACAACGAGCTTGACTCTGCGAAGCTTTGAAGTGCTACTGTCGAACAAGATATTCTTTAGGTCACCCTAACCTAGATGCTACAGATGAGGAAAATACTGCACCTGTCTTTGTGTGGTCTGTTAATATTTCTTAAGTAAATATTAAGAAAGTATGTATTCAGAAAATAATAAGTTGGTACTTCAACCGCAATGCACCAGCCAAATAAGATGATTAGGATTATAAAAGATATTTCGATCCAAGGTAGAGCATTGTCAAGATAAAAAAATAATCCAATGAAGACCGATTCGGACTCGCCCACCGAGGGTTCCATATTATGGCTGGAATAAAAAAATGTCGATGTTTACACAGTCAAATTGAAATTTTTAATTTAAATTATAATTTGACTGCGTAAAACTAATATTGTATACTAACGGAGTTTGCTGATTACTAAAAAATATGCAAGTCAGAGACAACGTTCGAAAACTTTCGAGATAAGGGATGATTTTTACTGACGTTTTTCATCATAAATAAAAACTATGCAGCATAAATTAAAATAATAAAATCTAATATTATGTTCAAAAGAATTCCTATTGTATGATACGTAAGTAACCATGTTATCCTAAAATCTACTTTAAAATTTTAACCTACCCTTTTGCATCCTCTTACACTGAATATTACAATATTTAATTAATTCTTTCACTTGCTATATAAGTAAACAAGTATTGTTTTGGCTAATCTAAATTGCAAGTCAATAGAATTATTTGGAACTGCTAATGTAGTACCGGAACAATGTAGCTGTGACAGACTGACAGTCGAAAAGCACCATAAGGGTTCCATTGTTACCATTGTGTACGGAACCCCAATACACCTCTATTGGAACTGAGAATCGGGTTGATAAAAAGTGATTTCGATTACTTGACTTCGCTATCGATTTGTTTAATAAATCGATTGCGAAGTTTAAAAAATAATGAATTAATTGCTAATTCCGGATTTAAAATTGTCAACAAACACATCTTATTCCTTTTTGAATCAATCAATGATGGATAGCGAATTGAAAAACAATGATACATAATCTAACTAAAGAAATAAAATGAAAAACATGAGTAAATAATTAGAAACATCAGTGGTCAGATGCACTTGAGCATTATGAAGAAAAAAAGAGCATATCATCAGAGCATTATGAAGGAAAAAAAGAGGAGATTCTCAATTGTATATCTATTCTAAATGTATATGACCACACATAACCATTTACAGTGTAGTCTAATTTCTATTTTTTTTTTACTGGATGGAGATGAAATTCTGAAAAGGAAATCCACTCCTATGTTTAGAATTTGGGGGTCGATTGATTATCACCTGCTGAATTTTGTAAAAGGTGATGAGCAGTAGATGATAGGCTATTGTAACGTAAAATAAAGCATTAACTGACCCAATTCTAACCCAGAGAGATCTTTTTCGCGAAAAAGTTTCTATAGCAAATAGTTCACATTCCTCAGCCAATTATGATATAATCTAACGTAACATTACAGTAAGCTTGCACACATTCATCAAGTTATTACGGATGGTGTAATCTCAATAGCGGTGTCTTGATCTAAGATACTTTGCCATTATCGCAGAGATATTGACAACGGACACAATATAATAACGAGTTCGAATCGGACTCGTTCACAAAGGGTTCCGTGACATATCGAGCTAAAAACAACGAAAAATCACGTTTCTTATACGATCTCCCTTTTAATTGTATTTTCAATATATAGTTTTATTATTTGTAAGCATAGCGGCAGTAGAAATACACACTTTGTGAAAATGTCAACTGTCTACCTATTACGGTTCATGAGATACATTCCGCTGACATACAGTCAGACGGACGGAAAGCAGAGTCAAGTATGGGTTCCCGTTGGCATTCTTTGGGTAAGGAAGCCTAAAAAGCAACACATATTGATTCATCAGAATCGCATATACTGATAATAAAACCATGGCTGAAAAGTCACAAAAAAAATAACAGCAGCAACATTTTTACTGCAGCTTTTTTATAATCTAATTTGAAAATGACGTGTGCCTAGACGGCGTGTTACTAGAAATAATAACAGTTCATTCAACTTAACTACATAGACAGTAAAGAATTAAGTTTGTTAACCTGAAGCACTTATATACGAGTATCTAAAAGACGTAAATGTTTTTAACGATGCAGTTTCAATTGAACTTAATTGGAGATCTGAGAAATTTCATTAAAATTCAGGTAATGAGATAAAACACTTGATAGATCGCGAAGCGGATACTGAAAAGCGAAGTATCGAATGTGATTGAGCAAGGCTACAAAGGTGCAACAACTTCTATGTAGAAGGTTGTAAACAAACATTTCATTGTGATATTCCCATCGAATCTTCATAACTAAAGTGGGCCATCAGTTCATAATAATATGTAGTGTTGCCAAACCACAGCGGCACTAAATAAGGTCGGGCCATATGTTATAAGAGACATGCCGGTGCTATAAAACGGTTCACGAGTTAAAACAATAACACATTTGCCGGAGATGAAATGTGGTGATTTGGACCACAACGAGCTTGACTCTGCGAAGCTTTGAAGTGCTACTGTCGAACAAGATATTCTTTAGGTCACCCTAACCTAGATGCTACAGATGAGGAAAATACTGCACCTGTCTTTGTGTGGTCTGTTAATATTTCTTAAGTAAATATTAAGAAAGTATGTATTCAGAAAATAATAAGTTGGTACTTCAACCGCAATGCACCAGCCAAATAAGATGATTAGGATTATAAAAGATATTTCGATCCAAGGTAGAGCATTGTCAAGATAAAAAAATAATCCAATGAAGACCGATTCGGACTCGCCCACCGAGGGTTCCATATTATGGCTGGAATAAAAAAATGTCGATGTTTACACAGTCAAATTGAAATTTTTAATTTAAATTATAATTTGACTGCGTAAAACTAATATTGTATACTAACGGAGTTTGCTGATTACTAAAAAATATGCAAGTCAGAGACAACGTTCGAAAACTTTCGAGATAAGGGATGATTTTTACTGACGTTTTTCATCATAAATAAAAACTATGCAGCATAAATTAAAATAATAAAATCTAATATTATGTTCAAAAGAATTCCTATTGTATGATACGTAAGTAACCATGTTATCCTAAAATCTACTTTAAAATTTTAACCTACCCTTTTGCATCCTCTTACACTGAATATTACAATATTTAATTAATTCTTTCACTTGCTATATAAGTAAACAAGTATTGTTTTGGCTAATCTAAATTGCAAGTCAATAGAATTATTTGGAACTGCTAATGTAGTACCGGAACAATGTAGCTGTGACAGACTGACAGTCGAAAAGCACCATAAGGGTTCCATTGTTACCATTGTGTACGGAACCCCAATACACCTCTATTGGAACTGAGAATCGGGTTGATAAAAAGTGATTTCGATTACTTGACTTCGCTATCGATTTGTTTAATAAATCGATTGCGAAGTTTAAAAAATAATGAATTAATTGCTAATTCCGGATTTAAAATTGTCAACAAACACATCTTATTCCTTTTTGAATCAATCAATGATGGATAGCGAATTGAAAAACAATGATACATAATCTAACTAAAGAAATAAAATGAAAAACATGAGTAAATAATTAGAAACATCAGTGGTCAGATGCACTTGAGCATTATGAAGAAAAAAAGAGCATATCATCAGAGCATTATGAAGGAAAAAAAGAGGAGATTCTCAATTGTATATCTATTCTAAATGTATATGACCACACATAACCATTTACAGTGTAGTCTAATTTCTATTTTTTTTTTACTGGATGGAGATGAAATTCTGAAAAGGAAATCCACTCCTATGTTTAGAATTTGGGGGTCGATTGATTATCACCTGCTGAATTTTGTAAAAGGTGATGAGCAGTAGATGATAGGCTATTGTAACGTAAAATAAAGCATTAACTGACCCAATTCTAACCCAGAGAGATCTTTTTCGCGAAAAAGTTTCTATAGCAAATAGTTCACATTCCTCAGCCAATTATGATATAATCTAACGTAACATTACAGTAAGCTTGCACACATTCATCAAGTTATTACGGATGGTGTAATCTCAATAGCGGTGTCTTGATCTAAGATACTTTGCCATTATCGCAGAGATATTGACAACGGACACAATATAATAACGAGTTCGAATCGGACTCGTTCACAAAGGGTTCCGTGACATATCGAGCTAAAAACAACGAAAAATCACGTTTCTTATACGATCTCCCTTTTAATTGTATTTTCAATATATAGTTTTATTATTTGTAAGCATAGCGGCAGTAGAAATACACACTTTGTGAAAATGTCAACTGTCTACCTATTACGGTTCATGAGATACATTCCGCTGACATACAGTCAGACGGACGGAAAGCAGAGTCAAGTATGGGTTCCCGTTGGCATTCTTTGGGTAAGGAAGCCTAAAAAGCAACACATATTGATTCATCAGAATCGCATATACTGATAATAAAACCATGGCTGAAAAGTCACAAAAAAAATAACAGAACTGATAAATTAAAATCACGATCTATAAAATGAGTAATAGATAAAAGATATCAATAACAACTTAAAGGAAACCAAATATAAGAGACAGTTTGTCTCATCATCTTACTGGAATACCTACTTCCTTCCTCCGAGCACATTTGCTTGCTCTTGCGGATCCCCACTCAGGCCGGCCAACTAAGACTAGCAAACGGGGCTGGGAGCTCAAGGTTTCAGACCAAAATCCCTTTTATGTAAGCGTTAACACCAACGGAGGAGGTTGTAGCTAAATAAAACAGCGAAACTGGTCAGATCGAAGGTTAAGCTACGCATGCCGAGGTCAGTCTGTGGATGGGTCCGTTCGTAACATATCGAGACTCCTCCGTGCCTCGGAAAGCATGTTAAGCCGTTGGTACCAGCTGTCATTTGTAGATCTTTGTCAGTTGTTACGGGTACCACGAAGCCCGAAAGTCTGACAACCAGTCTTAGCAATGGGTATCGTGTTGCCCAGTAACTGGGTTGTGGAGATCAGATAGGCAGTCGCTCCGTGTAAAATACTGGTATACAGCTGCATCCGGTTAGACTGGAAGCCGACGCCAACATATTTGGATAAGGCTAGGCAGATAATGATGTTAACACCAACGGAAAGATCAAATTGTATGTAGTTGACAGTTATCACGTGACTCATCTCTACTTCACATCTCACGTGAATTCTCCCTGGAAATTGGGTCCATGGGGTCGCTACTGCCCAACAAACTGCCCTGCGGGTAGTAACAACTTAAACCAAATATAAGAGACGGTTTCAAATAAAATAATAAAACTAGTGAGTCAGCTTACAAAACTAGAAGACAATGCAAGATATTGATCACTATAATTAGTGTTTAGTTTAGTTACAACTGTAAGTAAAAATAACAGATAAATAAATGCCAAACGGACGATTACGATGCTAAAAAAACCAGCAAAGAGCGACTCGAGAGTTCCGTACCTTTTAAAGAAAATATTTCTCCATTTTTATTGTATTTTATTGCAAAACTACGCTTGTTGCATTACTCAAAACTGTGGTAGTCAGATACATAGTTTTCTTTTTCTTTTTTAAACCGTTACCCCACACTAGGAATTTCTCCTGTATCGTGGATGCGTTGACAAATATTCAAAATCTCATACACAAACAGCCGGACCGGAACAACTACCTGTAGGCCATACAAATATTGGTTCCGTGCGGGAATCGAACCCACGACACGCGGCGCAGCAGTCGATCACTCAGCCACTGCGCCAACCGAGTCGTCAAGTCAGTTTTATTTTTCCTGTAGGTAATATTTACTTAAACCTCCATCAACTAGATTTCTTTTAGATTCATCTCTTTGATAATTACCGAATTTGGGGCCAGGGGGATATTTACAAAATAAGAGATTGATCAGATTGACATTAAAATCTAACAGTTAGGACAGAAACTTAAATAAACAAAACTGTGTTGACTGACACAACATTTATTTTGCACCTTCAAGATCAGATTAGGAACTGATTTTTAACGTGAAAGTGTCGAAAGAATGCTTAATGAATTCCTGATGACAATTCGATGCATTATAGATTCGATTGAACGTAGGACACGGTGGTACTCGACCGTTCTGAATCGACACACGTGACATGAATTGGAAAAGCGTTAACCATATCGACATCAACATAAAAGGTGATCGATTAGAAAATTTTGTAGATAGTGCTGATAGCCTCAGTTCAAATGAAGTAGCAACAGGAAATGAGCAATATAATCTTGCAGCTGCTAAACATAGACCTAAGTATTTGCTAAAGGTTCAACACTTAATAGATGTTTGTGTTGAAAGATGTTGCTAATCAAGGTTCTTGTTCCTCTGAGAGCTCTAGAGACAGGAAAATAAGCAAAATGCAACAGCTATACATACCTTTTTACTTATATGAATGTTTAGAATGTATTAAATAGTCCACACCACTTTACACAGAGCTTTAAAGCTTCAAAGGTAAAGCATTTATGGAAATATTTATGCGGATGGGTAATGGTAGTTACAGATTCATGATTTAATATGAAGTTTACGATCACTGACAGGTAGAGTGAGATCGAATCATAATAAAGGTGTTATAGCACAATCGTATCCATCAAAGTTGTCGTAGATTTATAATCGATTGTCACATAGAACCGGTCGTCCGACCTGTAGATCAGGTCTGGGATATTATGCGGGTTCAGGCAATCAACTCACTTGACCTGTATTACATACAACTAGTTGGTTGGACGCGTTAACAGGTTTGATCCTTGTCGAACATTACTCAGTGTCCCCGGGATTGTTACTAGTTTTGTAGACTAGTTCTACAAACAGTCCAAGTAACTTCATGAAAATAGAGGAAGTATAAGAACAAAGTAAGTAGGTTAAAATAAGTATATTATCATGATTTTCTTTGTCGTTGTTTATGTGCGAAACAGGATTTTTGGACCATTTCTCATTCACAATAACATTACAAATCAACAAAACGAAACTACGAAAGAAATAATACTTATTCTTTTAAACTAAACGATTCTTCTTGATTAAAGTATTTTTCATTGTAAACCCTTTTAAATTCTACTGCGCACGGTGCGATCACTTCGTAAAAGAATGGTGGCACATTTTCAAAAACAGTTTTATAGCCGAAGACGAGAATTTTGAATGTAAAATGTACTAAATCTTCGAATGGTTTATCCGTCAGAAAGTCTCTTGAACAGAACTTTACTGTAAAATGCACACTTGTTGATGGAGGCACTGTGGTCTCTATAGGGGTCACGTTAAACATTTTTTTCATTTTTGTCGTCAATTTAATTTTGATCGCGGCAAGATATAGCTTGTGAGAGTTAGTAACAACGAAACGATCTTCAATAAAACCATGTGAAATTGGTGATTCAGACATATCTAATATGTTAGGATGTATTTCTATTGGATGCGGAAGCACCTCTGCAAAGACTTTTACGGTTTTCGTCATAATCAACTCTTCAGTTTCTGGATCCAGGAATTCTAATTCATAGTAACTATTGTGATAGCCAATGTGTTCATTTTTAGTGAAATATACTGGAATTTTTACTTTTTCGTACGGTTTCAAATACAAATAAGTAGACTCGAATATAAACGTGTCTAAAGCGAGCTCAACAATTGTTTTGACGATAAAATCCATTGATTCGATAATATTTATTGTATCTGCTACGATTTCGCTCTGTGGCAAAGTTATTATTGTTTTAGCAGTCTCATCGAAGCCTGATTCTCTTTCTTCCTCACTCACAGTATTCAGCACAGTTGCTTGTAAAGAGAGACTAATATCTGATTCTTTAGCTAAATCAATCAGTCGTTTATAAATATGCAAGTGATAAGTATATGGATCGTTAACAGATATTTTTACAGTTCCCGTTGAATACTTACCATTCCTTTTTATATGCCAAGGGTAAACCGGTGGCATAGTTATCGTTTCCGATACTATCACAGAATGTATTTTTGAAAATGCACAGTTGATTGGGATACTAAATGAGTCTGGCGGAGCATCGTCAAATCCGTCACGTCGAAGTTTAAAATATAGCTTTGAATTGAATTCTTCCTGATTTTTTAACGTAAATATTAATTTGAATACAACAGGTATACCAGGAACTAGTCGTTTTGGAATACCAGGCATTATAATTGCCTTCAAAAATTCGGAATGTTCCGTAATGATTTTAAATCTGATGTGCATGCATTCGACTGTGCAGTTTTGCATTGTGAATTGAACAAATTGTTGGTCTAAACTGTTGTTGGTCAGAATAATTGGCATCGGAACGCATACCACTGGTGATGTGGATTTCAAACATTGCCAGTCTTCTTCAAAATTTTCGAACTCTGCCTCCATGTCAGAAAATATGGATTTAAAACTCATTCTACAGGATTGCGACCCGCAAGGAGAAAGTAACTTATGAGGATTTGTAAAGATAAGTGCAGGTAAATGTGACTCTGGTAGCAATTCCACTTGCATCTCCTCGTCCACTCTCGAACGCTTGGGTTCTACTAACACAAGCGAAGGTGGAACGGAAACGCTGGAATTCGGATGAGGGGTTACTGTCTGTTCTTCTTCTAATCTCATTGATACATCAGCTTCAGAAACGAGCTCCGGCGTCACAGGAGTTATTCGTTTCTTTCGGTCACTTTCCATTTTACGCCACTTGCTAGCTGTCCTACATAACCCTGAGGTTAATTCAAAGGGTGATGGTCTGGTGGATTGCATATACAACTTGTCGATTATCATTTTCTTTCGAAGACGTGCAGCTTGAAGTTTTCGCTTGCAGTCGGTGGTTGCTACATGTAAGCGTTGCACTAATTCTTCCCATCTTGGCAAGCATCGAAAATCTACCTTGTGTTCGGCTTCTAGTGATTTTATTATATTCTCCACGTCCGTGTTATAATTATTATGATCCCTGATACGTATATGAGTGCATTTTTTTGGTAGCATCGTAAAAATCAAAAGATTTATTTTTGTTGTAGCACCGGAGATAACTGTTTTGCGTTTTGACGTTTGAATGTCACTGTCTAATTTGATAACTTGCTTTTTTTTGTTATGTGTATTTTGGGAAATCTAATAGCCAGAACAAATCTGAATCCCTAATTTACGACTATAAACGGAAAAAATGGCGAGGTAATGTTGTAAAAGCCCTAAATCTAAGTAATGAAAATAAATGGTTTCCACAGGTAGGCGATGGATGCATCCGTTCCCCGCGTACTACTAAGCATAGCATTAGCTGCTTTGCTGCCGATGGCTTCTCTCAACAGCCATGATGGCGTAGCTAAAGAGGACATACCGCACTCGCGGCAGAAGAGGATACTCTGGATCACGAACGATGGCCGCTTGGCGTTGCCTCCCGGTACTACCATGACTATCACACCGTCACTGTCAATGCCATTTGTAAGGCATCCACCGAAAGGATTTTTGTCTAATATGACAGTCAGTTTCCCTTTTACAAGTAAGTACCGGTTTCCAAAACGTTTTCATCCCTCAATGTTTCTATAAGTACATGATTTTACATCTGTAAGCAGTCTATTTTATTTACAGTTTTTTTTTCAATAAATTGCAGGTAACCTAAGATACAGTTTGGACTTAAAGAGTCAGTACTTCCAGGTCTACTTTGTAGAATTTGATTTAGATCAGTCGGAGTAGTTGAAATTAATATAATATAACACAGTATGCAGTAGATATATATTTGGTATTTGAAAACTTTAACATTTATTTAATTAGCTTAGATCATTTAGATCACAGTTATAATGTTAACTATTACTGTAATTAATAGTACCTAAGTTAGATAGTATGCAGATGTTTGATAATAATTTTGAACATAGCGTTACCGTATTGAAAAAATAAACTAAATTGATATTCATATATAGTTGTAGTAAGTGACGTTTTACTTAGAATTAATTGTAGTGTTAGAGAAACCGTTACATTAATTATGATGAACTAAACGTACCTATATACATCTTAGAATGGTGTTTTAACTAAATCCCGCCATTTATTCATTGAATACTGATATCTCTCAAAGAGCTTTTCTTTTTACCAGTTCATTTATTTTCAATAGACGACAAGTCAGTAATGGATTTCTTAAAGGATCATATCAAACACGATCATTTCTAGCATTGACAACTGAACTTAAAGAGTCACAAAAGCATATACACTGGTACCAAATTACCGGTTCCCAATCAATGCTAAAAGTATGGGGTCTGCTATGTCCCTAGTATTTGACGAATGAGTGGGTGGGTGAATTTTCGAACATGTTTTAAGTCTTTTCTATAAATTTCAGTCGACTTCGACAAACTCGGTTTAACGGACAATGAAAATCCTTACGGAGCATTTCCGCCCATCTTAGCCCGATCTATGGGAAGAGCGGCAGTTTCTATGATGGCGGACTATGTAGGACAGTACTTAGACCGGAGACGAGGCAAGCGGTCCACCGGAGACAATGTCACTCCTGATGTTGAAAAGGCAATACTTGATAGATTACATGGAGGAGAGAGGTAAAGTATGATGCATATTACTTACTTACAGCGATCAATGACGTTGTCTTTTGTTTTTTCAAATAAATGACAGTCTCGCTTTGTTATGCAAATCTTGGAAGATTGAAAAATGAGTCGGTTACTACTGACCAATAGGTAAGAAAGGGACAAAGTAACAAAAGGTACGGAAGGGACCACACACAAAAGCCGTTCGCACGTATTTCTGTGGGTCTGACCACGTGGAGGCTAGCAACAGTAGCGGTTAAGTTATTGGTCGTCACTTTCACCTTCACGTCGATGAATTAATCAGGAATTCTACTCACGCAGGATAGTTGGCGACAAACGCAGGAAGTTACTACGAAAGGGTGTTTGAAATTCTTTATGTGATTCGAAACCGGCGCCAATTACGTAAGGAATCAAAGAATTAGAGTAAACAATAAATTTTGTTAGACTTTTTTTCGGAATTCGTTACGTCTACTCCAAAAAGTAGGTTTGGTTCATCGTTCTTGTTCTCAAAGCTCAAAATGACGGAGTACTTTAGACGTACTCAATATGTAAAAAAATCGACACACTTAAGATTTCTTTGTTTTGTAGGAATTCTTAGTTATTTTGTAAATTATACACATCAGGCACGCAATTACGTCTTGAATAGAATTTTGTCCAATAAACTGTTTCGACGACTACGATACCTAGTAAGTACGTTGAACTTATTATCCTTCATATTTTTCAGAGCAATATTGTACGGAATAGCGGAGGATATGTTCGCAAACTTTGGGCTGGATGGAAAAGAGTGTCTTCTAAGAGCTATTTGCGAGATCCAATCGCACCCACTCAAGAACTTTGGTCTTCTCGGAGAAATCATGAAGCTGTTCTTTACGTACGTAATTTTATAAATATCTTTCATCATCTGCCTAGCCTTTTTCCCCAGCTATGTTGGCGTCGGCATCTAGACTAACCGGATTCAGCTGAGTACCAGTATTTTACATGGAGAAACTGTCTATCTGACCTCCACAACCATGTTACTGGGGAATACGATACCTTTCTGACTACCCGTAACGACTGTCAAAGATATACAAATGACAACCGGGACCAACTGCTTAACGTGCTTTCCGAGGCACTGAGGAGTCTCGATATGTAACGAACGGTCACCCATCCACAGACTGACCTCGACTAGCGTAGCTTAACCTTCGATCAATCCGTGCAGCTGTTTTTGTTTACCCACGAGCTCCTCCTTTTTTATATTTTTTTAAATATCTTTATACCTACTTAAGAAACCGTGTAAAATATATTCTCCAGTTTATTTCTACGACGTGTGTGTAGATAAATTGGTCACATTATCGGCATGTGCCTAAGATAAGGTCAGTTCAGCGAGTTCCAGTGTAACCGGATGCGGCTATATCGGTATTAGACACAGACTGACATCTCTGTCCAGTTGTAGATAGACTCGTATCTAGCCGGCATTCTTACATTCACGGGGCTTTAAGAACCTACTAATGACGAATGTCAATTATCGGTTCGCAAGCAAGCATGAACGTTAAAATGTAATTTTGCGAGATTTCGTTTATTACCAAACACATTTATTTGCTTTTTATTACATGTATAGTTGGATATAAAAGTTATTTCTGTTTCCAGGCCCAGCAAGTCCCCGTACGCGAGTCTCCTAGACGAATACGTAGAGGCACAGAAGGCAGGGCAAGCGGGCGGCGAGTGTTGGCCTTATTACAGGCTGTGTCCCAAGAGTATCTTCCAATCATCGAACAAATACTCGTGAGTTACACACATTAATATTTTCATGAGCTGTATTAGGTTGGCCTTTATTTCATTATTGATCTTGGCCAAGCTTGGCCCGTTCGAGCTTGCTGTTTCAAACAGCAAGATAGTTTCCAGAGAGATGATTTTCTTGGCTTTGAAACAAGAAATTGTAACAAAATCATGACTTGAAAAGAGTGGCCATGGAGTTTCTTGCCCGTTCTTCTCCGTAGGTACCTACGCTTTGGAATGGGCGACTAGCTTCATTTTTTCGATTCTTTGATAGTTCAAAAGTACCTGTTTATTTGAAATAAATGCTTTGACTTTGAAAAAAGAATCGGATCAAACATTTTTCAAATAACATCTAATAATGGTATTCAATTCACAGGAAGGATGCAGAAGATTTGCACAGGCGGCACGAACACGAAGACGTCGAGGAAAACAAAATAGAAGATATACAGGCAATGTAGGACAATTTAGTGATGTCACTGGAAGCTCGGCTCACAGGGCCGGCGACTGAATCCCAAATGTAGTGGTAGTTCCGACCAAAGCTCTTTGTAATTAGACTTGTACTAAAATTTATTTATTTTTACATCTAAGTGCCATTCTGTTAGGGCACGGGAAGACACACAACGACTAAACGGGTTTTATCCAATGGGCACTGCGCTAGACGAGTACCTCTCAGTGAAATGATTCAAAAATGGAACGTCGATCGTTGTCTGTCAGCTTGTGCTTTTAACTTGTTTAGTTGAGTTTTCTTTTGAATTTCTTTAGATTGTAATTTATCCTAATTGTTTGATTAATTCTATTTTACGTTATAATGTTATTTTGCTCGTCTTTGTTGTCACTATTGTTTATGAAGTTAAGAAACACGTGAGTCTAAAGTAGCTAGTGATTTTGTAAATTTAAATGTATTTATAGTTGTTAAGTAATATAACTTATTATTCTAAAATATTGCATTTTTATATTTATAACCAACGATGTTAGTTATCAAGTATATTTAAAGGATAATATAAATAGTTGTTATTCGTAAACGTTTCCCTACTCCTCCGCTTAACTGCTTAGCTAACATGTTTTCCTAACAATACTTTTCGGATTGGATAAGATATTATTTCAAAACTTTTGCAAATGAAGCCTAAACCAAAGTGCCAAAATAAATAACGATTGACCTCATATAGAACAATTAAAAAACGACACAACCATTATTTTATCGAGCCAAAACGAACCCAACCACATCGACATAGAAGAGATAATCAATAAAAAGTAGACATTATCTGGGCCGCGACTACACGAATAATAAATGCCGATAAGGCACGTGGATAGTCGCGCAACCCTAGTCGGAAATCTGAAAGCTCCGTCAGGGGCGTAACATGAAAGGCAACGCCGCCAAATAATTTTCTATTTTTGGACCAAAACCCTGCTATGATTAAGGTAAGATCAACCGAAGGATGAGCACCAGGTATATGTGTGTCAGGGATCGTGTTTGTGTGTACAGTGACCGTGTATTCAACGTTTCAGGCGCAATATGTAATGTTCGTGCTAATACTTATATTGAGTGCAATGCTTCAAACTGCATCGGTACATAAACGAAGCTATTCGGACCAGTCTGTGAGAGAATACATCACCGAGGTATTGTGCAGCCCCCGTTCTAAATTACGTAATATTTCCTGTCGTGTGTGTGAAGATTTAATCGATAAACTTTTGTAGAGGACATGCTGGTGGAACGAAGTGTGCAAGGAAGAGTTCCAAACATTGTTCCGATGTAAGTGCCCATCGTGGTCTTACTGCCGCAGTCCAGGTCGTTATTACAACGCCATATGCTCCATGACAGAGACTGGCTACATCTGGGACCAGCCTCATTCGGAATGGCGCCCGCAGTAGTAGCGCACACAAAAATAAAATACCCAAAACAAATATTTCAAACATGTCCCCAAATATGATAGTAACACTTGAACGTTCTAGCTTATCACCATAGTTGTAAGTCTCCACGAAATTTCGAAATCTTCAAGTGTGCCAAATTCTAACAACGATTCTAATTTGAGACTGATTCAGTATATAATGAAATGAAATTTCACCTTCTATTTTCATAAATTAGCCTAAGATATGCACACCATTTCTTTTTCTTTCACCACAATGAATGATAACACAATAATTATTGCAAATGTGACGCGCGTATCTTGACCTGATTTGTTAAATACACTTCTTCGAGTTATGTGAGAAATAAATCCATGTTTATTCGATATTTATGATTTTCATTTCTCGTTTCCCCAATTTTGACCTTGAGAATGTATAAGAGAAGCCATTGCTGGAACGCGCATGCGTATCGTTCGTTGTCTAAGAGAGAATAATCAATAGCTGAAGCAGTCAGCAATCGGACCCTAACAATACGTATACCATAACAAATAGCAGGACGTTTATCAAAATGCTGTCAGTAATAGTGTTTCTTCTATCCCTAAGTGGAATCTACTGTGAACCAGAAACAGTGAGGGAGAATTTCGACTATTTCAGTTACGGATCCAATGACGATCTTCTGAAAAACTTAGATCTCCATTTGGTAAGTGATTTTCATTTGCAGAAAAATCCCTAAATCACGAAGTGAACTATTTCTAAAATGTAGACTGTAAGTAAAAGTTGAGGTTTAATATTTGTATAAATTATGTGAAAATAATAATTCTGTATTTTCATCCAGCCGAAAGATGAAATAGTTCTGAGACCCCAAGAAGTTAAGGACTGGCCGCAAACATCGTTGAACGTGGGACAGATAACCTCTGTATCCATCAACTCTTTGGGACAACCAGTGATATTTCACAGGGCCGAGCGAGTATGGGACGAAAGGCGAGTATTCCTACGAATTTTATTAGAACCTCATATACTTAACTCCATTTATTTTGGGTCGGCGCAGCATGGCTTCGTCACATTTTTCTATCACACAGCATGTTAGTCTTCACACAAATCATCCATATTCTCAGATATTCACATCATTACTTCTAACCTTCCTCTCGACATGAGAGACACTCAATCCTGTTACGACCTTTAGGTGATAATTAAAATAATGTTGTGAACATGTAACATTTTGCAGTACTTTCAACGAATCCAACGCATATCAGAACTTGGACAAGGGCCCAATCATAGAAGATACCATCCTAGTCTTGGATCCTCACACGGGATCCGTGCTGCACAGTTGGGGAGCCTATGCGTTCTACATGCCACATGGGCTGACTGTGGACCACCATGACAATGTCTGGGTTACTGATGTCGCCAAGCATCAGGTTTTCAAGGTAAGTGATATTTTGATATCAAGTTGAACGATCAATCTATAGGTAATAGAAGTAACTTCAAGGTCGTACGTCTGGCAAGGCGGAAGGTGGCGGAAGCCAAGTTGTATTATGCATTAGTGAGGCTTCCACCCAATATTATATTACGCAAGTATTGTTATAGCAAGTTCAGTGGTCATTCTTCGTCAATTAACAACATGATAAACCAAGGTATATCTATACTGTCGTTAATTGCGTCAGTATTTTGGGAAGACGCGTCTTTGCTATAAACTAAATGTGTAAATATAGTACTTATATGACTGTAACTCTTTTTTTTTTTTCAGTACATTCCCAACAACCACAAATACCCGACCTTGACCATCGGCGAGGCGTTCACAGCTGGCTACCCCTACAGACGCCGCGTATTACTATGCATGCCCACCTCAGTCGCCGTGGCCACTACCGGAGAGATATTCGTCGCCGACGGCTATTGCAACAACCAGATACTCAAGTTCAACGCAGCTGGAAAACTGTTATTGGCCATACCTTCCTATTCTGACACAATGACCTTGAATTTACCGCACAGTGTGACTTTGTTGGAACATCTGGACATTGTCTGTGTTGCTGACAGGGAGAACATGAGGATAGTCTGCCCCAAGGCTGGATTGAAGAGCTATGTGAAGATGTTTGAGCCGGCGACTGTTATTGAAGATCCTACTCTAGGCAGGGTGTTTGCTGTTGCGTCCCATGGAGATACGATCTATGCCGTAAATGGGCCGACGTCCCAGAATATTGCCGTCCGAGGATTTACTGTGAACGCGCTTTATGGAAACATTTTGGACACTTGGGAACCGACCACCGTAAGTTGTGCATTTTGTATGATTCTTTTGGAGACCATCAATTTAATTGGCCTCCTGTTTCAGAACCGGAGTGAGAATTGGAGGTGAAGTAAGGTGTCTTGTATTACTACGAATTGACAGTTCACTTCATGCTCATTTCATCTAACTTTTCACTGGAAGAATTTTACAGAATACCATTGCTGTGCTAATAGAATGCTGTACTAATATGATGTTTAATATTTATTTGAATCGTTCTTGAATCCATAAACGGGCACCTTATGTATGAACCTACTTATCACTTTTTCTATATATTTTTCAACGCCACCTGCTACGATCCATACATATTCCTTTTCCTTCGTTTACGTTCATACATCTGATCATACATAAACATTTTCTTAAAGTTTAAATCGGCCATTTTTTTCTGGTCAACCTATCTGACTAGATGCTGAATGTGGTCTTTAAGCAATGTGCGTAATGTAATGTACAAATCTATCTCTTTTTCAGGGCTTCACAAATCCCCATTCGCTGGCTGTGACAAGAAACGGATCCCACCTCTACGTCACAGAAATTGGGCCCAACAAGATCTGGAAGTTTGAACTGACGGATGTTTATGATAAAAAGTAAACAGTCTATTAGGACAAAGAGCTATGTTTCTTAACTTCAGAGTATATAGATACATTGCTTGACGGTGAATAAAATTCACCAAAATATTGGGAACTGGTAAAAAGCGATATGTTATATTAGGCATAGGAATTTAAAAGCTCATGTTTATAATAGTACTACATATATAACCGACAAATCTGGTAGTTTTAATGAATATAATAAAATGTTATTTCAATGCTTCGATAGCTGACTTAAAACATGTCTAACCATAAAGAGAGATTAAACTTGCTTCTTCATAATGCAACATAATAACCTGTAAACTACTTAAAACTATTATATTTAAAGGTTCCTGCCATTTTGGCTTATGTATCGAGAAATAAAATGTATGATAGTTGTAAAGAGAATTGTTTAATATTGTAATTAAAGGGCCAATGTAAAAAAAAACACGCACATAACAATATAATTAATTGAACCCTAACTTGACTGCTATGGGCGATTGCACCTACTTCAGGCAAAACAATGTCTTCCATAATGTAAAAGAGACTTTCCATAGACGTAAATATTCACGCTTATAATTAATCTGTGGTAAAAGTGTGCATTTTTTTAGCTTGAATATTGCTTACAACTATTACCATGTAGGTACAAACGCCGATGGTAGGTATTTATGGTAGTAGTGATGCAAATGAAATATATTTTCATATATAGTAGTGAAAATCTTGGCTTACTAAATTTCCAGAGTGCTATCTCTGAATATTGTAGTTCTTACTTCAAATTATAGTATTAAATAATATGGACCAAATTGGCATGTTCATACGAAAATTATTCAGAGTATAAATTCGGTAGAAAGTGAAATAAAGTTTATAGAATCGATTTATTAACATTTAATAGTGATGTTTCATTTAACGCAATAAAAATAAATAAAATATTTACATATATTTTCTTATAGTAGAATAGATAAATAACAGACATGCCCTAGAATAAAAAAATGAAGACAAGCGTCGGCCACCAATCCTTACTACTTGCTCTTGCTCCCTTCTTTTTTTCCGCTTCTTTTTTGTCTTTGAATTTATTTATTTTCTCCTTTATTCAATATACATTCCATATTTAAAAATTATGGGAAAAATTACAAAAATATAAAAAATAGTGGACCACCGATGGCAGGAGCAGGGTCCAAGCTACCGGTGGTTAGGGTTGCAGAGACAGCAATTTCCTCACATTGCGAGCCGTATCGAGGACTTCTGTATCAGGCCTTTAATCCAACCGTGTACAGAAGCTTTTAACCAGCAGGCCATTGGCCGTAACGACGATCTTCACAATGACAGCTGAGTTCCACCTAGTGTGCTAAGTCCATTTATTTGATTTTTTACTTTCTAGGCTTCTATTTTTAAACTTATTTCCTTTATTCATTTTTTTTCCATAATAGATACATTTTTAAATATTTTAATATAAAAAGAATCATAAAAATAGTAGCCCACCGGTATCGGGAACAGGGTCGCCGAACAATACGAGCCGTGTCCAGAAGTACTACTTTCTGAATCAACCCCTTGATCTAGCTGTCTAATGAGAGCCTCCTCAGGTGTTGGTTGAAGCTCTTTTATTTATTTTATTATTATTGAAGTGAAAACTCCTTAAGCCGGGTTGGTCAAGGTCAGCAGTACCCATGAATGACTGTCTATTTTTTCGCCCTTGTTGGCTCCCTAGGTATGTCCGTGAAATCACAGCGGACCTTAAATCGCTGCGGTATTATATATTTTTAAATATCGTAGCATTATGCTAAGATAGGAGCCTTTTTACCCTCGCACAAATTCCTTTTTTTTTTCATTTATATAGGTTTTACTTTTTTCCGTTCTTATTTCGTGTTCGAATCCCCAATAAATATATTTTTTTCTTTTATTTATTCTTACTTTCTTTCACTCCCTGACATGGAGAATGCCTGAGTCCCAGAAGTGGGTATGTGTGTGTTATATGTACATACATAAACGAAATATTACGACAAATTGTTTTATTTTATATCCACATTTATAATCAGATATTCTACAAAATCCATAAGTTAATACAATAAATATACTATAGTAATTAAATCTTATTGTGTATTTACAAGTATATACTTAAAAAAGGAATGCAACTAGATACGTTATGACCTTGTCACCTTCAGCTCACCACTTTGAATACAATACATACCTTCAAGTTATAACTCTTTTTTTCATAACCTTCATGAAGAGCACCATATCTGTGGAAAAGAAAACAATACTTTAAAAAGAAATGTTTTTTATAACAGCGAGAGTAAAGTTTAAAGCTCGCCGTCCGATATCCGTCCGATAGGAGGCGTGTCAACAGAATTGGCGGGGCCCACGAGGGGGCCGAAGCCTGCCGGGGTTGCGGGATACTCAAAAGAGTTACCGTGACCCAGGAACGTAAGGGACAAGGACGGAGCACGTAAAAAAAAGGGAGAGCACAGTGTCTGTCTGTGTGAGTTTTGTGTCTGTCTGTGTGACTTTGTAAACTGAGTTGTTCCGTCAAATCTCGACGTTTTGTGAAACCGTAAAAACCATGGGAAGCAAAAGCTAGTCAGTAATTCTTATTATTAATTAATAATAATAAATTGTATGGACTAACAGCAATCAACTAGCCCGAAATTTAGTATATCTTGTACTATGAGACTAGTTAACGGATATACATACTTATATATACAGGGTGTTAGGTAGAACGAGGGACATACTTTAAAGGCGTGTAGTACTCATGAAAATGAAAAACTTTGACAATGAAACAATCCCTAAAATCGCGAAAAAATAATCAGCTACTTCATAGATTTAACAAAATGTGAGAAACAGCTATTTTTTTTTTCACGATCAGTGTCGATCCTTTAGTGAAATTTGAACGTTTTGATGACTACTAGCTTCCCTTAAAGTATGTCCCTCGTTCTGCCTAACACCCTGTATATATCCATGGCTCGGGATCAAATGATGGTGCTCATCACACAAACATTTGCCGGGTTTCGAAACCGCGACCGCTGGCTTCTTAGTGTGGAGTGGAGCTCGAACCAATCGACCAGATTATATTATAGATATTCAATCAGACTTACTTATAAATATAGCCATGACGATAGCCAGCATGATCCACAACCAACATTTCCACGCACTGCGACTGTGCTCCTGCAATCGGTCTGACTCCATTTTCAAAGACGACAAATTACGGTCCGTGAGGTCGGAGGACTTCTTCAAAGCCTAGAAATAAGTAAATATGCAATTATTAATAAGATCTCTTAGCCTTAGGCTGTCTTGGACTATCATAGTGATCTATAGGTACTCATGCCTTTATCAGCGGGACATTAATAGGCTGATAATATAATTGTAGCTGGCCAGGAATAAATTGGCTACCACAAATATATGGTGTACATTTATTTTTTCATATCTGAACTAACTGTCGAAGTATCAACTTTATAGCATTTTTTTTAAAAAACGTTGCTAGGAAACAAGGATGTCTCCGGTGTCGTGGGTGCATTTAAAAATATTCAAAGTCACATATACAAACAGCCAGACCCGTTACAAGTACCTGTAGGCCACAAATATTTGTTCCGTGCGGGAATGGAACCCACGACACACGGCGCATCAGTCGAACGCTCAGCCACTACGCCAACCGCGCCGTCAAATAAAGATAACAAAGCTCTTTGGACAGGTTTACAATTTTGTTTATAATCCCACCCATTAAATACTCTGAACATGGTATACTTTGTATACTCTGGCTAAGGTACTGACAGACTAGTCCAATTTCCATATCATATTTATTGTAGTTTCTAATGGTTTATCACTAGTGAACCCGGACGTCTATCCGGGTTCACGGCTATGGTGACTATGTGGCTATGCGGGCAGTACTTCTGTACCTACCGGGTCTAATTGTGAACCTAACCCTGGGTGGACCAAACACACACAAAAAAAACAGTCAAATTGGTCCAGCCATATCCGAGTTTTTGTGAGACTGAGAGTGAGACTAACAAACAGCAATTGATTTATATTATAGAAGAAAAAGAAGAAGATTATAATGGAGTCTCACCTCAGTATCGCCTTTTATAATAGTGCTGGCTATCTGTGACTGTTCCTTCAAGCTCTTGGTGAGCATCACCATGTTCTCCGCTACCTTCTCCTGCATATTCTGATGGTACTTCAGTAGAGAGTCAATGTCCTCCTGGCTGCTACTGTTACTTGTGAAGTTGGGAGCTTTGATGATGTTCCTTTTTCGGAGTGCATCGTCACTGTCTGCTGGAACAATTGCATGAGTGAGTAAGGGTTTTAATAAGGAAAAACTCTTTTGTCTTAAATGTCAAAACAGGCTTTTGAAGTCATTTTGACATTTTCATATTTTTTTTGTTTCATAAATGGTTTTTGGAAGCTTGTAACTGTTTATTAATCAAAAATAGAACAGCATACCACCTGACATGAGATTCAATATGAATGTTTATTCAGAAAACATTGGTTTTAAGAATAAATGGCAAACTGATCATACCCAGACCAAATAGTTCAGATCTGAGCTCCACTCCGTACTTCACTCTAGTTTTCTGATGTATCTCTTGAGCTGATGCATCCGCAGACATGGTAGCTGCTCCATGTGACAGTAGCTGAACTGCCTCTAGCTGTAAATAAAGTTAGAAATTAAGACTGGCATTTTTAGACATAGTATCACTATCACCATCATATCATCACATCTGTATACCCCGAAGGATTAGAGAGTGAACATATAGTCCACCTACGTTTCACCAGAAAAGTCTCATGTTATAGGAGGCAAGCCTATTGCCAACAACCAGACTTTGGGCAGTTACGGAGAAATTAAAAAAGTCTTGCTCAATAGTAGTGCTTGAATGAATTTGCTAACAAGAATAAGACTGTTTATTAGACATGATATGCATGATAGAAGTCTTACTATGGTGGTGCTATGTCCCTTCCATGCAAATTCTTGTACCTTGTTTAAAACCATCTCTTATAATAATAAATTATGAATAAACTTAAGTGTACCCAATAATATTCTTTGGCAATCACGCCAAAGAATAATTACTTACCATAATTTCAAATAAAAAGTACAAGACATTCTGTAGTTATACGAAGCTTTTGAATTGCTTTCTATTTGTAAATTATGGTAACAAAATTTATATCAAATTTGTAATTGATATTAATTAATTGAAATACGAGTACAAACCTTCTCACTAGGTGTGTTCAGATAAGCTGTCTGGACCACACCTTTCAGGAAGGCAGCCCTTTTAGTGTATTCGGTTAATGCATCCTTAGTTGGCTTTCTGAAAATAATTTAAAGTTAGGGTCAGAAATATCTGGAGAGAGTTAGACTCTTAAGTCCTAGTCAATTGATCCTTTACATTAGCTTGTCTCAATTTATTGGGTAGCAACACAATAGCTGTTACGATACTATCCATTATGTATTCTCAAGTCAGGGCTGTTGGCAGTCCGAAAGTCAGAAAACTAAGGAGTATTGTGTAAACCCATTATTGTATACTGGGTTGTGGAGTTCAGATAGGCAGTCGCTCTATGTATGCACTGGTATTTAGCTGCATTCAGTTAGATTGGTAGTCAACTCCAACATAGTTGGACATAGTTGGGAAAAGGCTAGGCAGATGATGATGTTTATGGCCTTAGGTTTTACATTATCACACATACTCAGGTCCAGATCCAGTCTTAAGTTCTGTTATCATCTCGCTCAGGGATTCCACGTACTGCTTCAGTCTATAATTGTTGTCAATAGGCTCCTGTTTGGCAATGAGTTCACATTTATTTAACAGCTGTCTCACATTCATTTCTAGTCTAGATTTCGTCGGTAAACCCATTTGAGGTTTAGGCCTTTCCACAGCCATTTTGCCAAGTTAATATAATTCACAACTTTGTTAGTAAAAGATAAAACTGTTAATAAGAAAAAGATGTTTCTTTTTTGTTTGAAATCATCGCGTATTGATTTCGCATCGAGGATTGACGTTGACACTGACAGTAAGGTGACAACTCACTGACAATTAGTGACATCTTATTGTAGCTAGCATTATGTATAGTTACCTTTTTTTATTTTCTTTCCTCTGGAAGCACTTTACAGTTTTAGTAATATTCTAGATATTTTCTCTCTTTATTTAAAAAAAACAGTTTGATGGTTTATCATATTACCTACATGATATTGGCAAAATTGTGCTATCTCTTCCTCAAAAGCCATTGATGAAGGGGTAAAGATGAAGTTGATATGTTTTTTTTTTTTTTTTCTCTTTATTGTTTTTAGGGACTTTTATCCTTTTAAGGCATGTCAGCCCCATCATAACCTGACCTAAATTTAAACAACATTACATATTACCTACATGCTAGATTTAACATAAAACAAAAAGTGGAGTCAACGACATAATGCCATCTCATAAATTATTTTCGCGGCGTCACTTTCTGGACTTGCGAGTATTTCAAGAAATGTACCCATATCAAATTTATTAAATTTGCGTAATGTTATCAATGACTCCCTTAATGCCTGGTTTTTGACACATTCCACCAGAAGATGCTGGACATCATCAATAAAGTTGATATGTTGCCTTTGCAATAGTAGTCCGCGGCTGGACATTAGGCTTTTTCAATCAGAGGAATCTAACGAAATAAAAGGTTCTTCAAAAGAATATGAAACAAAACAAGGTGTATCTCGCTGGGTTTATTCTAGGAGTAAAAAGTGGCTAAAACGCCAACCATATTAAATGACCGACGCGTGAACTGGACTAGTTACGTTAAAGTTGTTTAATCCAGAACATATTTTATCCAGGAAACCAACACACACACATACCACACAAGAGCATGCTTGCTTTCAACTTAATTTTAAGTAATTTATGATTGTTTTATTTTTTATTTTTTTTTCTTGTATTTTTCTCTCTCTTTATTACATGAACTGTTAATTCCAAAACGGGAGAAGACACTGACTTCTGTAACACAGGTCTCACCTAGCTCAGGAGTCAGAGCTTATGAAATTGTAAAACCTATTTATGTCAATAAAAAATTATTATTGTTATTAATATAAATAGGTATGTTTTTACACCGATTAAAAGCTACTGTAGTATTCTTTACCTACTCCTAATTTAAGAGCATAATATCCTAACGCGGGGAAAATGAAGAAATGAATGGATATACTTTACCGGCTTCATGTTTGAGAGCAGGATATACTCGGTATGCCCATGCCTGTATTGTGTAAGTGGACTACACAACATAAGCGATGCTTCATTCAATGCATGCTTGCACTGTGTTTCATAAATGTTATGGATTCTAAAGAGCATTCAATTGCTTTTGTCTTTTGGCCAACAGTACCATTTCATAATAAAGACTCATGAATATATCCATGCACACATGGCAGTACTTTTTCAACTGGACGCCATCGGCATCTGAAACGCGTCCGCCCGTCCAGCTAAAATAGGTATGGTGACTTTCCAGTTGCTACCGTTGGCTTCAAGTATGCCTCAATCAAGCCGGTGAGGTGCCGGCCAGTGTGAATCACCCATTTTCGAATCTCCTCCGATTGGTCTATTCTTATCATCCTCCTGACATTATCCCAAGTCAGAATAAGAATATTTTTTCAGAATCGGAATCCATTAATCTTGTCTTTGGTTGGTCTCTCTTTATTACTTACTAACAACAGTATTTGTCATATGAAACATTGTTTCAATGAAAACTTACTTCTCTATTATTAAAAAAGTTGCAGAGCCCTGGGATAGGTTTATGCTATATCAAGCGATTTACAAGATGTTTAATAGGAAAACCAGAAATTTACTGTAAAATATTTAATGTACCAATATGAGAACACTTATTCCAAACAGGAGTAAAAAGATTACGACTTGGGGGGCTGCTTCTTGGCGGCTTCAGCATCGGCCTCACTCTTCTCAAAGTCGCTAATCAGCTTCTCTACTTCAGAGCTAGTTAGAACTCGGATGATAGTCTTGTTGTCTTTGCGAGTTAAAGACGCCATTTCAACTGAAAATTAAAAGATAACATTTGATTGATAAAACGTAATAGTTCATTATTACTGGGGCATGTTTAGCATAACAAGTTAACATAACATTTTTGTCTGTAGCACCTCATGGAATGCTGGATAATTACACAACAGCTGCTGGGGATGAAGATTACTGCATAGCAATCCTAAACCTTGCCTAAAGTACTTGGTGGAACACCTTGTGCATTTAGTCTTTACTGACTAAAAGCACATGGTGTTCCACCACCAAAATCTAATTGTATATATAATACAGGGATATATGTATTACGATTCTTTTTACCTACCTTAGGGCGGAGGGCATCCACAATGATTTTGACATAAAAAGCTGTATATCAAGAAAATATGAATGTTTATTGTATAAAGTTTAACACCCCAGGTGAACAGACAACCAATACATTTTCTATTGTGTCACGTTTTCTCGCAGTTAAAGTGTTACAATTTACCTTTCTCTGGGGTCAGCTTAGTCATGTCCAAAGTCTTGCTGAGCACCTTGATGGCCAAAGTCTGGGCTTCAGCAAGGGTGGTCTCATTTTCCTTGTATTCCTGTTTCAGACTTGATACTGCAGCCTAAAATAAAAGTATTTATACATTTAATATAGATTCCAACCTTAACAGACATAAGTTTGAGCACTTATTTGTTGATCGTCAAACATGTTTTTTTACTTGTGAGTTCAGTGTGTTTCTAAATATCATCTGCATCTGCCTAGCCTTTTCCCAACTATGTTGGGGTCAGCTTCCAGTCTGACCGGATGTAGCTGAATACCAGAATTTTACATAGACACACTGCCTATCTGACCTCCACAACCCAGTTACTGGGCAACAACAATATCCCTTGGCAAGACTACTTGTCAGACTTTTGGGCTTGACCGTCAAAGAACTACAAATGACAGTCAGGACCAACAGCATACCATGCTTTCCAGGTAATGGAGGAGTTTCGAAAAATTAATAAACTTTAAATTAATAAACTTGAACGGTCCAATTTAATGACCACTTCAAAAAGCCACAATTCTGAACACTTGCAGAATGTTGAGAAAGTTCATGCAAATAGTTAAAACTGTAATTCCCTTAACAACATTCCTTTCCATAAAAAAATTACCACACAATATCAATGTAGTGTGTGGTAAATTTTTTGGTTTTTAAGTTTTTGATCCATTATTGTTGCAATTAGTCAAAAAACTGAGGAACGGTACATGTTTTTTCATAATAATACTAGCCTGTTACTGTCGCACTGCAGGGCAAAGGCCTTTTCTCATACTGCAGGGCAAAGATGTTTGATTCCTTTGTGAAGGCACTCACGAAAGTACTCATGAAAAATCTTTTTGATGGATAATTAATTACTTACAGCACTGTTGTTTCCAATGCAAGTGGCCTTCCAACCACCGTAGTTACCGCTGGGGTCTGACTGGTATAGTTGGTACCCATAGTGCTTATCCCAGCCCATGTACAGGATAGACACACCAAATGGTCTCTTACCTGAAGTGAAAAAATAACTCATAAGAACCATGCAATGCTAAAAGATAAGCCACTATCACAGATGTATTTAGTAAATTGAAAGTATTTGCATCAAGCAGTAAATACAAGAAAAAATTCTTTAGAGTATGGAAAATATAAGCATGAACAGATTAGATATCATCATTCTTAGTTACCTCCGTACTGTGTGTAGGCTTGCTTGACGTCACACAACCAAGACACGAGCTGCTCACAAGGAATAGATTCGCCATACTGCAAGAGGTATCTCTGAGCAATGAGCCTGAGTTCGTTCGTCAGAACGTTGGCATCCGATGTGATGCCGGCCACTGAACACACCATATCATCATTGAGCTTGTAGATCTTCTCAGAAAAGAATACTTCGTCAAGAAGTTTGTTTGTGTTCCTGCGCTCAGCAGCTAGCAAGATACCATCTGTAGCCAGGATACCGAGACATGTCCCGGCATGGCTGATTGCTTCCATAGCATACTCGACTTGGTACAGACGACCTGAAAGACACATTTTAATGTAAAGATCATACGTTTTTCAGTAAATGCATTATAGAAATAAGGAATAATATTTACCTTCCGGCGAGAAAATGGTTGTACGTGTATCATAACGCCGAGCCTGTAGAAAATAATGTTATGAGTCTGTATGATTGAATGACCAAGCAAGATTGCTAACCTATGTAAAGTTCGGCTTTACATTACAATCAGGATAAAATATGAAAATAACTTACCATGATTGTTAAGTTTAAATACTATTTCTTGTATTATTCACCTAATAACTATTATATTTAAATATTTTCTAATGTTTTATGAAATGCTACTTTGCCGGACGATTCAATTCAAAGATGACATTGACAATTTTAATTTGACATTACGATGCGACTGTGTTACAGTTCGTCGCAGTCATTTATTTTCATAGCATTAAACAGTACCCTGACTTTCTTGATATGAGTAACAGAAACAGCGCTAGAATTAAATGCTAAAGATACTACGAGGATCGAAATTACAGGGATGACAACAAACTTTTGATCGTGAAGCGTCCAAAATGTATAAGTAAGAAACTTGTCAGATGTAAAAAAAAAGAATCGTTTATGATTTTCGCATGCTATTTTTAAATGGATATGAAAAATTCTCGCAAATGTTTCCACCTAAACTTAACTTAAGATTAATGCATTTTGGCAGTCCATGAAATTAGAATTTTCATAGGTTGTTTGTAATTTGTAGCTTAGTATCAATTTATATTTTATCTAAAAAGTTATTTAAAAAAATGGTAGCGGGGATACACGAAATATTCATAATTTAAACAATGTTACCATTTCATGGTTAATATTTTGGATTTAATGACTATTTTATTAAATCATGATATTTGTGCCGAATATTGTCAATATTCTGTTCTGATAAAAGCGTTCTGCTTTGTGTGTAACTACATTTGAGAAACGGAAAAAAGTGTGTTAACATGAAATTAATATGATGGATTTTGGTCATTGGGTCATCTTAGGTTTTGTGACGATAAAGTTTATTCATTTGGATATTGCTAAAAGATATGCACAGGTTGAAAAAACAAACAAAAAATGACAAAAAGAAATATTAAAAGAAACATTTGGCAGGAATAAAACATTTTTTACTGAATAATTTATTCATTTTTTATTCAATGCTTAGGAATGGCTATGACGTGGGCTATATCAGTACTGATTGTATTGTATTGTATATTGGGCCAACATCCGCAACTTCATGACTCAGAGCGTATTTTGCGTACGGTTGGGACATTTCCGTAATCGATCCACCCCAACTCCTCGAGAAGCTCAGCAGCGATTGACTGTTGCTGTTACGGTTGGGTTCCCGAAGTATTTTGCTCTGTATGCTGCGACCTATAATATGGGCTGCTGTCTTTTCCACCTTCACACAAGCTCTGCATAGTGGGCTGTCTGTAACTCCTATGACAAAAAGGGGTTCGTTAAATGACCCAGGCATTATTGCCTCGAGAAGTGCTGTGTCCTTTAATCCATTAAATGTTGATTTATGTTATAACTTTATTATGTTGATTATGGTGGTGAAGGGTGGGCGTTTTGGGGGAATGTGTTATGTAAATTATGTAAATTTTGAAGATCAAAAATTGCCGATTCCCAGCCTAATTTGAACGGATGAATTTTGTTTTTGATTTTTGAAAATTTATTATTCACGTCTGATCGAATTCTGATTGGGAATTTACCTGAAAATCACAAATGGATAGTTTTTGCTTACCAGATCACTCCTGAGTAATTTCGGTTTATGATCCCCGTATGGGTTGTGATTATGTGTGGAAATATACGCCTTCATTTGCTTGCCGAATTTACCTGAAAATAACAAATGGATAGTTTTCTGCTTACCAGATCACTCCTGAGTAATTTCGGTTTATGATCCCCGTATGGGTTGTGATTATGTGTGGCCTTGGATATTTCCTGACCTTAGAACCCAACCCTGGCCCATAAGTTACCTATGTAAGTACAATTACGACGAATAACGAATATTCTAATGTTTGAAGAATAAAATAAACAACAAGATCAATATAAACATTTATTTATTTAATAACACTCATACATGCATGTATTAGGTTACACTTACTATTATTATAAGAAAATAACAATATAAGCACCTAAATTAATTAATTACAAGAATAAACTTAAGCCTAGAGGTAGGTAGGTACTTCTAATTAAAATAAAATCTTAAATAAATACAAGTAAGCTATTTATAAAAATAATTAATTACCGTAATACCTATAATTTAGCTATTAATTACACGGGAATGTAAAAATCATGTCATCAAAATATTAGTCAAAAGTCAATCGGGGATTTTCTATGCGTAACATCGAAATTACGCATAAAAATCTGCTTTTGCAAGCACGCATTTCCTCTCATACAGATAATATATTTTTATTAATAAATGAAAAGGTTGATGATTTAATGTTTTTCATAGTGCAGCATTTATAAAAAGATTGATTGTGATTGTGATTTATGGTTCTAGGGATAGGTACCTAAGTCTTAAAAATAGTGCTACGCATTACTATCGTCGTCAGGAGGGCCCGTCACTTCTATTAGTCACATCGAGTCTCTTGTAGTCGATATTAGGTCGTAAATAGGTTGAACAAGGACGTACAATAGAATCATCATGGTAAAAACTATGAGTGCGGTCGACAGGCCTCCTTGTTCAGCAGCAAAGTGGTCCATATGGAATCCCATGACCATTGTTATAAGCCCCATGGAAACAGCGAAGAGTCCTAATGCTAAATGTAGAATCTTGACGGGTCCGCTTTTGACCATCAGCCTCACTTTTGCAGAAAATAGTGCGACGATGCCAGTAATGAAACTGCACAGTGTAAATGCCAAAGCGATAACACCTGCAACAAGGGAAAGGTTGGGAACACATAAGAACACTTGTACTACGAAAATTGACCATACTGATGCAGCATAAAGACGCTGTCAATATCAAATTGTTACTACTGATGTTCGGTGATATATACGAACCCGTCCCGGGCTCTCGACTCATGGTAGTGGTAGGAACCGTAGGGTATAGTTGGGGTTAGTAGAGAAGAGTCTGACGCAACACTCCGTTCTCCCCAAATAAAGGGAATCCAATAGGATTTTCCCACGGAAAACACTTACTTTCGAAGACACTTATCTCACTTTATCGTAACAGTTTTACCCGAATTATGTACAATAGGATGTACCTATCTACCAGCTCTGTCCCACATGGCATAGCCAAGGGCTCTTCCTATATAGAAAAGGCACAACTACCTATTTATTATAGACAGCGCTTAATCAATGCATGTTAATTGATGACTTCTGAGACTTCTTATATTTTTTGGAAATTCTGCTCGTCTTGAGATCATTATTTAGGTAAGTATCTGTCTGTCAAGTACGTTAATTAAGTCAAAGAAAGGCTGAGCTTACATTGAATTTGAAAAGTCACATTGGGAACACTGTCTGAGGACTGTCCATTCAATATTAGTACATTTGATATTGCTTATTTGGTATCATTTGTAGATCTTAGACAGTCGTTACTGGAGAACAGAAACCCCAAAAACGCTTTCCGGATTCTGTACTGGGTTCTGGAGATCATATAGGCAGTCGCGTCATTTAGAATGCTGATATTAAGCTGCATCCGCTTAGACTGGAAGCTAACTCCAACATACTCGGGAAAAGGCTACGCAGATAATGATGCGATGATAATTCCTCCATTGCCCCTTTTGGCAGTTGCAGGAAGAGAAGGGACTTAGGTGTTAAGTTGGTTCGTATTATATTTTTGTTGACAAGGTTACAGTTAACTCTCCACGAGCGTAACTATTGATGTTGTTGCATTATGAAGATATGTCAAGATATCAATTTATTATCAATAAAATGATGACACTCGAATTTTTTTAGCAATTGAGAAATTGCTGACGTATTTAACCTACATGGTTATAAGTATATTCTTTTAATATTTACAAGCAAACTATTGTTTGCTTCGGAAATAGTATTGTAGGGAATTAAACTACCTAGAGTAAAAAAAAACCTATTTTATCAACATCAATATTACCAATATTTAAAAATACCTAGTGCCTTCTTCATCAATATCAGATCAGCTTCTGAAACACTATTTCTACATCTGTGGATATGGAATTAACAGTCAGAGCTATGACACAGTCCGAATCGGTTTTCCCAAGATGATAACAGAAAGATAGGTCCCGAAGTGGTTAAGTGAGATACAAATGTAGGTAGTTGGAAGTTACTAAATGCAACATTGATACATTCACTACTAAAAAGTTTAAAGAACGTGTTCGAGACAGTCGCTTACTAAAAAGAGTGAAATGCAAAATATTTGATCTTCATAGCACCCAAAGCTACTTACGCCATGTTCATAGAGACCTATGTTGGGCTGTATTTCACGCATTTGGTTTTGACAGATCTCCATTAACATCAGCACTACTTCTTGATAGATAGAGCGAGAGCTGTTTTCATCGACAGCATATGATAAGACATTTCAGCATTGTCTTTCAACAGTGGACAAGCTTATTTACCTTACTAACATAAAGAAGAAAATCTTACCGCAGATGCCGTGTGCAGACGATATAACCATGTCGACTCTAGCCAATCCCAGGAAGGTGCCAGCGATCACAAACAGTGAACCGATGAGCTGCAGACATCCGTGCACGATTCGTTTACCATCTTTGGACATTTGAATCGACCAGGAGTTGTGCCTGTGCAGCGTCAATATTGCTTCCACCAGAAAGAGTTGATACTGAAAAGAATAGTGATATGTAATGTAATAACACAGAATTAATAATAGTACCAATGGTAATAGTTCATTCGTGGGTATTTGCATTAAAACTAAACAGCACGGAGGATAAGCAGATATTATGACACAATGACACGTGGATACTAAATGCGTCTAAGCATTTTTGATTACGGAAAATGGTTCTGGTTTTGCTTTCGCAGTAGAAAACCGGCCTGTCTTGAAGATTTGCTCGCTAAATTGATTTACGATTTTTCTGCTTATTTCCTGCATAAAGCCTCTGTCATACAAAAATAGCATGTTATTGGGCCACTCCAAGCGAACATGCTTGCAGCGTTTGAAGTCCCAGTGAGTATTCACCTCGTGTGCTCGAAGCTTATCCTACGATATTTCCCAGGGTAGATTCTAGTTAGATACTTGTAAGCTACGAGAATCTACTTTCTCTCATACATAATTAGACAAAAAAGAGTTCCCAGAATAGAGCAGAGATAGAATAGTTTTATATGATAAATGCCTAGCGACTAGACAGCCTTAAAGAAAATCGCCCTACTAATACCACGTACCTCAGAAATGTTCGAAATAATTGTTGAGTTTGATGGCACAGACTCAAGGCCGGTAAGTATATGATATAGGTATCAACCTATACTTACAGTATGTACTACCTACAGTAACCACACTATCTTTTGAATACTTTTACGTCTATAATTTTATATTGTTACTATGAATATTATTTCACACACGTAGTCGACGATGATGTCTGAATCACTCCATGTCAAGCAAAATTATTTCACTTCAAATTTATTATACTCTCATTCCGCACAGGCATTCTTCAACTTGTTGGTCAAAAATAAAGAGAGACCTTTTCAAAACCCTATTGCCTGACCCATCCAAGACCGAAAAGTAAGGAGCCCCGATCCCAAATAAGGGGTAAAAATAAAGTCAGAGATGACAATACGTACGCCTGTTCCCGCGAAAATGATATGCAGCTCCAGATTAGTGATTGTTCCGTTAGGCGCCGAGGTCAGTGCGAAGCGCCACAAACAAAACACTACTATCGCGATCTGCATGTGGTGAAGCAGGTTGAAAAGCTGGCAAATGGCTCGAAACGCTGCCAACCACGAGGAGTCGTATATATCCCCGCTTTCTTGATCATAGGCAGCGGGGGCACGTGTCAGCTCCGCCTGGTAAGGCACGTGCTCCCGAACCTCAAACATCTCCACCTTCTCAATGGATTGACGGCTGGTACTAGGTCTTGGATCCATTTTCTCTCAAAAGACACTAAGAAGTTAAAAAACTTCAACTATCCACCAACGCGCGGTCACATGCGAGTCCCGTCGACTAAGGAACTAAATTGCAAAAGTATTTTTCGAAGATAAGAGATACTCTTGTTTACGATAACGGAAGAAAATTCGGCTGATAGGTCACTTATCGAAAAGAATTGACGGTTTTGAGATAATCATCTTGCGTAACGTAAGATAATGCGAGATGATTTTAAACTTATTCCCTAGATTATGTTTTTATCTCGTTCATTGGAATGTCGAAATTTCTGTAGTAAGTCGAGGGAGTGGTGATACAATAAGTAATAGAGTATCTGGCTGTCGTGACCTAGTTTTTTAGTGTTCAGGTGACTAATTCTTATGCTATTCGTAAGGAGAACGTTAAGGCTGTGCTACCAAAATTTGGGGCCCCAGTATTCTCAGCCAAGGTCCAACAAGTTGAGGCATCTACTGGTTGTTTTGTTGAAAAGTCAAAGTGGTCTATTTTTTTAGTTACATTTTCACACTGCCCCAAGGTACCTGGCTGCCTGACCATTAATTCAGATTTCACGAATGTGTTCACTGATCAGAATTGGAGATCTAACTGGCACAACCTTCATTGCTGTTTTAAAATTCAAATTTCGACGTCGTCTAATTTTGTAACAATTCTGTACAAAACTGTTGTGCCTATTTAATCTGTATAACGCTGTTTTCCATAAATGTGACTAGACATATACCTTCCGTATTTAGGCACGTATTCGACAATCAACTTTAAGACAAGGTAGGTACCTATTTCGGTTCTGACTCATCAGTTCCCTTTAACTTAATATTGTGTTTAAGTACCCCAAGCCGTTGGTACTGGCTGTCATTTATACATCTTTGACAGTCCTTACGGGTAGTCAGAAGCCCGAAAGTCTGACAACCAGTCTTACCAAGGGGTATCTTGTTGCCCAATAACTGGGTTGTGGAGGTCAGATAGGCAGTCGCTCCATGTAAAATATTGGAATTCAGCTGCATCCGGTTAGACAGGAAGCCGACCACAACATAGTTGGGAAAAGGCTAGGCAGATGAGGCAGATGATGATCTCATGAATTCCAAGTAATAGATTTGCTATATATTACTATAGTGATGGCAAGTGCCAGGCAGGGCCAGTAAGGCTAGATTAACCTTTTGAATAAACTCAAAAGTCAATCCTATGATGCAAAGGTAAAGCAAGCCAGGTTGATTTCTGTGTCTACTTACCTCCTAACGTATAATAGTAAAATCAAGTATTAGTAATCTATTATTCTGACCACAAACTTTTAAGAAACTTGGTTTGCGATGTTAGAAAATAGTGTCGCTACTGAGCGTCAGATGGCGATGTAAACTAGTTTTAATGAATATGGCATAGATGGCGCTAGTAGTGTCGCGACTTAACACGAAGCTGCCTTACCAACCTGCGGTTCATTTATATGAGATTCGAAATGGAACATAGTTACATACTATTTATTAAATATTTAGTATATACTATTTCACGTTTTAAGATTCTCAAGTCATCATCATCATCTGCCTAGCCTATTTCACAACTATGTTGGAGTCGGCTTCCAGTCTAGCCAGATGCAGGACCAGTATTTTACATGGAGCGAATATTTTTTTGCTTAGACGGAATGGTATTCGTCTTGACACATTTCGTTAGAAAATTTATTTATTTATTTATTTATTGTCGTTGAAATAGATACCTATTTTACCAGTTATAGATATATCTAGATGATTGATGTCTCTACTAATAGGTATTTGGTGCACCATTCCAAGTTGGGCGTAGTTCTGCGAAAATGTACCAACTCACGTCATCATATTTTCTAGAAAATGGCGTTATGAAAAAATGTGACTGTATTATTTCTACTAACCAAATGTTATATGTATATCTATGAATGCTAGTTTATAAACCTTGGTTTTTTTCTTCTAAGCTTATACATAACATCACGCTTGTATTCCCCGAGAAGTAAGGTAGACGTGTACCTTTAGTATACCCACATTTCGCCGGTTACGTAATATAGGGCAAGCCTATTCCCAATGACCGGGCACAAATGCAAACATTTTTGAGAAATTCCAGACGGTAAAACCCAGTAACACTTTACTTGACCCGGAAATCGAATCCAGGACCTCATGCTAAGGTAAGGTAGGGGGAAGGTTATATTGCATACTAATAAAATCATAACCATGTTCGACAATAAAAGTCCTTGCACATGTGAGGGTGGATCGAAGTGTATTTTTCCTGTACGTATTGGTTAAATTAAGTTTATTTTCGGGAAAATAGTCGGTATTAATAAAAAATAATTTACTGTATTACGATCAGTTTGATGTAATATAACAAATTTTGTCATTTTATGGATACATTATGGCAGAACTACGTCTAATTGCCTTCTCTCATACTTAACAAAAAAAAATATGGCTTAAGGAATTTACCTACTCAAATTATTCCTCTGGTGGTCTGTTTTTTTTAAAATTCGTCACATCAGCCTCGTTAATTTTACCAACAACTCCTGTTCTCCTTTAGTCAAAAACCAAGGCCATTTGGCCTCACAAAAGACCTCACGCATGACATCGATGAATTATAGTTATGTCATAATAAACTTACAAAAGGCACCACATAATTATCAAACCTACGAAAACATTAAGAAATAACTGTTTTATTGGGCTCTCGCTCTAGGCTACACCATAAAGTCCCATAATACCGTTACAGAAAAAAAAACATCCATAGACAACAATCGACAACAAAATGAAAAGGACAATTCGAAACTAGAAGAAATAGGTGTTCAAAGATGCCGTGGGTTATTAAGGAGGGTAGAGTCCGCCTTTCAATTAATTAAGGTGCTAATGAATTCCTACCTGAGGGTTTATATCAGCCAGCGAGGCGTAACCCATTTGTCAATGGAACACGTGATAACGAGGGGTCAGACTGGCTTTTGTAGATCGAGAGCCGCTGGGAGCAGTGACCTGTCATTAATAGTGTCGCCTATCCCTGTAAAATGATATGAAGGTATGTTTTGCGATGGTGGATTTTCTGCCTTGAAGAGTTAATTGTAATAAAGGTCCATTTCCCATTGTTTATAGAACTAATATCAATCAGTAATGACATGAGTTTTTGAACGAGAGTATAAATTCGCTGAACACCAGCAGTTAGATCATAATTCATCCAAACTCTAACCATTGAGGATTGCTTTGAGGATCGCTTCATAACGTCATGTGTACTATGATCAAAGTGCAGATTTCTTGCATTTACGACGTTTCTTTGTAATCAACTATGATTCGACACTATCATTCGACGTTAAATAGTTGTAACATGAAGAAGATGCGATGGGATGTGATTAGAAGATTGTCAAAGCTACGAAGTTCAATGACAATACAGAACATGATGATAAGGTTGATGTTACTAATAAGCTAGATGTTAAGCTTCCTACTTCTATCATAACTAGAGAAGAAAAGGAAGGAAATAGAAAAACTAATCCATTAAACAATAATACGCAACAAGTACGTAAACATTACGTCACTAAACAGATCAGCGAGCTAGCGGACGCTGCAACTAGTAAGAGTAAGCTCGGTCATTACTCCAATGTGGCGCGCGATCATAAACCAATCGATCGCGATTGAGATGTTACATTAGGGTAAAACCGGGATAGATGCCGCGCTGGGATAGATGCCTCGTTTCTAAAAACTCAACTACCAGAGAACGAAACAGCAAATTCGTTGTTTACATACGCGCCACATGCACCCCCCACCTCAGTGACGCGCGAGTTGTTGTGCTAGACGGACGTTTCTCGCTTGTGTGTCGAATTACATTCGCAGCGGACGCGACGAACGCTTCAAAATTTCAAACGTAAGTATTCACTATTCCATATCTTTATAAACAGTTAAATGATTACATTTTATTTGAATGGTTTTAATACATTGGTTCTTTAAGAATACATTTAAGAGTCAATCACTGATGTTTGCATTTATTTTATATAAAAAATAATGAGAGGCATCTATCCCTAGTGAAAAGGATAGTTGGCCCGAGTTTACAAGGGATAGTTGACTTTAGGGGCATCTATCCCTCTATACTGCAAGAGCCTTATCAAAGTATTTAAAAGTCATAGTCGTGAATATTTTGGTATTTCCTAATAGTAGAATATTAAAAAAACACCAAAAAAAATGTATCCAACTTTAATTTCATAATTCGAATGTAAAGAAATGAGTGTAGATACTGTGTTTTATTTATACTTACTTTGCTTATTGTAGGTGAGCCATGCCAAGGAAATACAAAAGAAAGGAGGGCGTACGAGCTCGAGTAGTTTCTTGGACAACAGAGCAGTTACAGTCAGCTTTTCATGAATTGGATAAAAAAGAATTGGGATCAATGAAATATCCAGACAATTTGGGATTCCATCCAGAACATTGCGAAGGCGTTACGCTATTAAAAACCAAACTAAGTTGACTTTAAATAATTTTATGTTTAAATAATTACTAAGGTTAAACGAAATTATTAATTTTTATTTTGTTAGAGATTCATATGAATGTTGATTTTTTTTTAATGTTAAATAATTATTTCTACGTTAAAACGGGAATGTTTCGTTTGAGATGATTCTATATGATAGTTTTAATATGTTATCGCTTAAACAGTTTTTTTGTATTTTTTGTTAAAGACATGCATAAATATAATTATGGTTAAGCATTTTATATTACCTACACATGAAGATAATAAATAAATATTACATTGTGATTACGTATTCTTGTTGATTATTTAAAAAGGCATCTATCCCGCATCACAGGCATCTATCCTCCTAAGTGATTTCATAGTGGGGCATCTATCCATATAGGTAGGCACCTATCCCCAAAAAATGTGTTTCGCAAGAATTACATTTTTGCAAAACCAGTAATGGTTAGGTAAATAAATACAGTTTCTAAAGCTTTATGAATGATTAAACTAACTATATTACAGGGTCAATCTAAGCAAATATGTTTGGTATTCAAATAATGAAACAGTTTCGAAAAGTGGGGCATCTATCCCGGTTTTACCCTATGGACTACTCATTATTGATTCAGATGCCGATGAGTTCTTTGGTCTTCTTTTTCTTCGGACGGCTTTGATTTTGATGTGACAAAATGTGTCTTTTATATCTGCACTTTTTTTGGGACAAGCCCGCCACACTATTCCCAAACCACTGCTGAAAACCAGAATAAACAGTGGTGACCACCAGAAAAGCGTCAAGACAATGAAGACCGACGAGCCCTGGAGAAACGATTCAACTGACTTGAATCCTGCAGCAAAATTATTCAGAAAAGAACAGCGGAGGAGTTACAAAACCCGGCCGATGAATTCGTTGCAGATTTACAGGAATGACCTTCTTTACGTCATAGTGAGCTGTTTTTGGGAATCGATCAGATACCCACATGATCTTAAGGAATACATTGAGAACTGGCTGCTTTTCTACTAATTGCAATTGAAATAATCTATACGATTTTGTAAGCTCATTCGAATGCGTATTATATTTCTTGAACTTTCTTGTATTGATAGCTTTTATATAGTTTATCGCTTAGCGTAATCGATTTATAATCTGTACAATAGATATCACTAATAAGTATTTCATCTAAAAGTTACATGTTACTCCAGCGTATCAACTAGCCCAAGAGTTCACCCTCAAATATTTAATACTCCATAAATCTCTTGTATTTTCTACGGTAAACGCGTGTATTGCACGCCTCACGTCATTCCCATGATTGTTAATTATTATAAATCGATGGAGGCTGTGCAGCGGGCTCGTCGACTGCATTCGATTATTATCATTAGATTTATCGCTAGTAACAGGCGCAAGCGCATCCCGCCGGGCGACTCGGACGCGACGAAAGATCACGCTTGGATCCCATGATCAAAACTCGTACTGACAAACTTTTACCCGCTATGCCCATGCATAGCGGGTAAAAGTTTGTCAGTACGAGTTTTGTAGAAAAAGTTGGGCCATTGGCATACCGTATACATCTATTGAATCACAATACCGATTTTTGACACAGAATTTTTATAGCACTGCAATACCGGTCCCTGGAGTATGGAGGCGTGTGCTAATTTGGAAGATATTTTACTGATTTATAGATTTATGTATTTAAGATGTAACCGTCTCTATTAGTAGTAGTAGTATTGAGCAAATCTATTGGACGCTGATTCGGTTTGACTATTCGTTGGGCGACAATATGATTATAACCAAGCCAAAACATCGATTAGTCCAGTCTTACACTAATTCGTTGAAGAATGCGGCGGTATACCACGCGTTTCGTCATCGCTAGATAATCATGAATTTATTGAATCCACATGAATAATATGGTGAAGTTACCAAAGTGGATCGAAAGTGCATCATATCGGGAATCCATTACCATTGCGTACAGATTTTTAATTTATTGTCATTTTGTCGTTGACATCCACAGAATTTATTTCAATTTTCTAAATGGCCCCAGCGATATTACTGGAATTAATAACACTTTTTAATGGGCAATTCAATCCAGTATCTCAAATGGACGTTGGATAGAAAACTATTCCGTGAATGAATTGAGAAGATACAAGCCATAAAATAAATATGGTAGGTACTTCACCTCGTGTAGTCCTTGTAAATGAACCAGAAGGTACATTGAATTGGAATCATAATTATAAAGCAAGTAACGTGGAGTCGATTGGTCGGCAAGGCTCCGCCATCAATATAACGTTTGCGAGCGGTAGTTAATATCTTAATAAGAAAGCAATAGAGATTATAGAACCGTGGCAGTACGGGGGTGGGCTGGGTAATAGTCGGGCCAGTATGTGTGGTCCCGTCCAGCCAGGCATTGCGGATGTATCGATAAATCCGAGACTGAGTACTCCCGTAGTTAGTGCAGAATAATACATAAATAATCGCCTCACAAAGACTTTATAAGTGATGTAATTGAATACTACATGAATTCTACAATTTTGTAATGGATGTCTGGAGTTGTGGATGTGAATGGGGTGATTAATTGGTTATTATATTAAGGTATTTTATGATTATCTTGCTGCCATGCAACTTTGCATCTAACGAATAATTATTATTTTATTTCAAGAAAATTTAAATACGTGACACACATGCTGCAAAATGTAACCAACTAGGTACCTTTTAAATTATAATAAATTATTTTATACAAATTAGTAAAAATACAATAGAAAAAACCACCTAATAAAATATAGTGTCGAAATATTTATTTATTTCACATTACCTATAAATTGTGCTCAAAAGACTGGCTGTATTGCCACGTCGAGTGGCTAAGATAAACAATACTTAAATTTTCATTAAAATTAGTTATTTCCGAGCTGTTTATACCTACCACCAACTAGAAATTAGACTTAATAATCTGGCGTAACAAGAACAGATTTTGATAAAAACATTATGCGATTACAGTCTCTTGCCATAAAATTAGGTACTTAATCGAGTCCACTTTTACCAATTCTATCGATAACAAACATCACTAAGGTAGAGTAAAATAGTTTGTTAGTCGATTATCTTCTTCCAGTGAGGTCTACAAAGCTAGAGGATACTAAATAATTGTTTTTCGTGACCCACATGTTATGTTAGCCGGTAATTTGTACCCGTTGCGTGCGAAGTTTTTTTTTATTGTTTATATTGTAATGGTAATAGTAGAAGAAAACATAAGTGTTACTAACAAACATAATGTTTGCTTTATAAATAAATAGTGTAGGTATGTGGGAATTTATTTAGTTTATTTGAATTCCTGATGTTAGTTTTTTTAAGTCATTATTTGTAGATTTTATGGTGTACAATAAAGAAAATTTCATTCGATTCCATTATATTTTGTTTGTGTATCAAAATCATAACAGCCACCGGCCATGACGTATCATCTAATCGTTATAAATATGATACAAGAAACATCAAAGAAAACCTTTTTTCTTAAGTTTTATGAAACTATCAAACGCTAATCATAATAATTATTCGTTCGTACTGTGTGCAATTTTATATATATAGTTCCATGGATAGTTTAGTACAAGTAATGTATGATAGTCCCTATCCAGGATGTGCCGTGGCGAATGAGTAAATGCCAGCGGTCGGACCCAAGGGAACATCAAGCGATTTTTGACGAGAAACCCCTCCTACTTTTTAAATTGCTCGTAATAAATCACTTCAGATTGCTTAGAAATAACGATTCGCTATTACGATGTTATTGAATTAAGTTTTATTCGTATTTTCTTTCGTGATCAACGCTCGTGCCTTCTCTTTATGAGAAGAGGCCTTTGCTTTGCAGTGGATCTTGTAATGGGCTGGAAATTCATCATTCTTGTTGAAATTCTCACGGAATCTAAGTTTCCTCATGATCATAGATTAAATTTTGCAGTGCATGATTACTCACACGTATCTTTTGGTAGTAATACCTAGATATATGTCTCTATTATTGTCGTCTATCTACTGAACCGATACTAATCAAATTTGGCAAAAGATATTTTGGAAAACATGATATTTTATGGGCACCCTGAATAAAAAAACCCCAAGTTAACCCTTGGATGACTGCACGAGCCCACCTAGTGTTAATAATTTAATTTGCAATGGTGTGGATAATGGCGTACGTAAACGTTATTTTTAAAACCTTTGCCTCGCCGAAAATATCGGTTATTAAGAATAGATTCCTATCAATTTTATTTATACTAACACTAACACTAGCAGTCTACGAGCGAACAGCTAGGTTGGTGCAGCATTTTCTTAGATTTACAAGTCTATAAAAATCCCATTCCCTTAATTATAAATTTAAGTTTCATTGAACTTGTGCAAGTGTGCGAACAGACTTTTTTTGTGTTTTGAATCTTTAAATATACCAACATTCATATTTAAAGCGATATTTACTTAAATGGTAGGTACGAGTATTTCTATGTAGCCACGAGTCAAATCGAAAATCCGCCTCAAGCAACCGTGGTGATCTATTCTCATACCTTCTCTGAATGAAAAGAGGCAGTTACAATGAAGTGAGACAACGATAGGCTGAAATTATTTAAGTGTAAGCTTAGCAAATCTATCCCACGTCTACTACACACATAACATCTTATAGCCAACATTGAAACTCACTTCTACGTAGTCTGTACCATTATAAGTTTATATTTCTGTAGTACGACATTATCGCCAGCTAGTGCAGTTTTACACTGTCATGTAATTACTGTAACTTTTACTCGCAACATTTTTACTTTCCACTCGAGTAAAGTAATAAGTGTGTTCTTGTGGAGCCCTTTTTCAAACAGTCGAAAGCCGGTGCCGGTGTCAGTAGGAACGACGCAAGCGCAGCCGCTGCGTCATAAAGAAAAACTTGTAATTAAGAAAACTTTTTGTTAAAACATTAATGGTAGCGCGAAAGTTTTAATTTAAAACTTTAACTTTACGTATATGTTCGTTGATAACTTGGTTAAGTAAGATATTAAATGCAGTGTTTTTATTGTGAGTTTTTAACTTTAATTGCAGAAGGTGATATAAACAAGGTAAGTACCAATTTTATCCTTGTATTACTAGTTAACAGTTGTTCGGAGATTTTGCAGTCATTCAGTAATTTATCGAGCGGTATAAGACATTTACGGTACTTTGCAAATGTGAATATAACTACCCTTCATTGCGATTCATCGTTAGTTCCTATCAATCCGCCTGTCGTTACTGGACTCTTTGAAAGTAGTAAGAGTTTTTCCAGAAAGTTTAACCCAACCCTTGTCTTGTTTCGGGTACCACAAATGTGACTTAGAAATTAGGAATTTGTCGAAAGGATTCGCAGGAGTGCTTTGTTTTAAACCGTGGTGATTCCACGAAAACAACCATATGTGGAAATCTTAATATATACCTAGATAGTGATTGATGGTCCAATTTTCTAAATGCATTTTGTAATCCTTTTAGAAACATTATCCAGTTTGTTTGCTAACATGTTTCCTTCATCATTCAGCTTCGATAGGTTCCTGATAGATTGCTTGTGTATGTTTTTCTTTTAATACCCTTGTCTGTCACTATTCATGTTGATTTATTACTTCCATTCCATTCTTACATCACAATAATGTTTTTGTTACGAAAATTGGGTTTTTCTATTATGTGTTACAGAGTTTTCTGTGTGTGATTTATTCGTCACAGTGTGTCCGAGGCTTGCGACCATAAATGGTTAGTAAGTGTGTCGCCGCCTTTATTAATGTAACGTATTCTCAGCTGTCAATATCAATCATGTATTACTGTCGGTTTCAAACATTCCTATATTGACTCGTTCACTGTTAGACATGTGTAATTAACTTGATTGTCTCGCCGGCGGACAAAGGAGTTCACATGTCATCACCTTTATATCGGAAGCGTGAATTTGCACAAGTCTCACTGTTACGTTAACCTGTCGTGTTCTCGTGCAAGTACGTAGCCGGATGGTCGACAGGGAAGGCGGCAGGTGGAGGGTTATCATATTTTAGTGTGTCTCTTGAAAACCCATTTATGAATATATTTGATAGGGTCGTGTTCACGGATACTTCCTTAATTTTTTATATTACTATCATCATCTGCCTTTTCGTAGCTATGATGGGGTCGGCTTCCAGTCTAATCGGATGCAGCCGTGTTAGGTTAGGTGGGTAACACGATGCCGCTTGGTAAGACTGTAATTAGTAATGAAACTCAAATCAAAAATAAAGTGTGTGTGTATTACGTATTAAGTGGAACTTGGTCATGATATATTATTTATTTTATTATATTATTTAACATTAATTGGTCAAGTAAGGTTTACGTAAATAACACCAAGATCGTAATCAGGTGATGCGTTTTCAAAACGACAAAAATTATTTTCTCGCTCCATTTATTATATCACTTGTAATTATTTCCTTTATTTTTCTATATACATATAAATTATATTTTTAAATATTTCAGTATAAAAAAATAAAAAACATTTAAAAATATAAAAAATAGTAGCCCACTGGCATTGGGAGCAGGGTCCAAGCTACCGGTGGTCAGGGCTCTTGAGAAAGGAACCTCCTAACGATACGTGCCGTTTCCAGGAGTACCGCTTTCTGGATCAAGCCCTTGATCCAGCTGCCTAACGAGAGCCTCCTTAGGTGTTGGTCGAGGCTCTTGGCTATTATACCATTGGCCGTCACAACTATCGGCACAATGACTGCTGTATTCACGTCCCACATGTCGACAACCTCGCGAGCCAGATCAAGATACTTCATCTGTTTCTCTTTCTCAGCCTTCACGAGGTTCTCGTCATGTGGAACCGTAATATCAACAATCATTGTGCGACGCTCTGATCGATCTATCACCACTATGCCAGGCTTATTGGCAACAATAGTCCTGTCAGTGATGATAGATCGATCCCAATATAATGTGATATTGCCATTTTCAAGAACTGGGTCGGGCACATACTTATAGTACGGTACTTCTAATTCCACAAGGTTATACTTGAGAGCAAGTTGCTGGTGGATTATCCTGGCAACAAGGTTGTGTCTATGCAAATATTCTCCGTTAGCAAGACGAGAACAGCCAGAAATAATGTGTCGGATTGATTCACTTGCAATTATTATTAACATATTTTTTTTTATAAGTCACTCCTGACGCCGTGACGGTCCAAAGTGACAGAAAATGTGGCGATTTTTTTCAAGATGTCGTCGGAAAGGGTGACGATTTAAAAAAAAAATTGTAGATATAGAAGTTTCACTAATCACCAGTACATAGCGTCGCCTGAAAAGGGAACCAAACAATCTATTATGCTTGAAAACACCACGGAGCATGGATTCTGCAACAATACGTATAATTTCCCACATCGTAGGTACGTAGCCGCCAATAGGTTTGTGTACATTTAAAACACATAAGAATCACAATAATTTCTCTCTATTCGCAACAATGGCCTTACTAAACACCAGATGCTTGAAATCTAGTCAGTAGGAACCCTTAGCATGTGTCGTGTCCGCACCGGGTCGGCCGCCGGCATGCGGCACCGGCGCGGCGCTCTGTTTGCACTGTGATGCGCACCACGTGCACGATAACAGGTTATTCAGCCTAAGAATCATTACACACTGACAAGCGAAGCGATTTAACCGCTGATATTTAAAAACGGCGATTTAACAAAAACGGCGATTTTACAAAAACGGCTATTTAACAACGAAGATTTAACAACGGCTATTTAACAACGGCGATTTAATTTTAAGTCTGCCTTATTCAACCATGATGCTCGTTTTCTCAGAGTTTACGTAAGTAGGTCTTAATGTACAGTTACAACTAAATAGTGGGCGCAGGACAAATTGCACAGATTATCTCAATCGCTGAGATACGCCTAATTGCTTAAATGTCCGGCTGGCAAATATCTTAACTAGAGATATTAAACTTAAATTATTTAGTTGCGGTAACGAATTAGCATTGCGCAATATCAATGAGGAAGAAATCAAAAGTATATATGAAGCAGGCCTTTTAATATTACAGTATAACAACAAGAAACTCCTACACATCGCAATAAAGATTATAATCAGACTGCAGAGGGAATGAACCAATACGGTGGCCGGGATTATTTGCATAGCCAGCAGCCAGATCGCGGACTTGTGAACTACCCGAGGAGATGAATCCAGCGATACGGCTGCACAGTTACACCGTGCTCTATGTATATGAATGAACATGGACGATGGGAGTACCTGGTAGGGCTTGAACTAACTAGATTGTACTTGCAACGGTCGGGGATTTCATTTATTTGAAAACTGATTTTGTTTTATCTAACTACGTCTTTGGGTCTAGTGGTAGATGGGTGGATTGTGTGAAAGATGATATGGCAAGAAAAGAGGCGACCCTTGAGATGACGGCAAATAGAGATGTATGAAAGAAGAAAACATGCTGCGCCACCCCAAATAAATTGGGATAAGGGCAGGAGGATGATGATGTCTTTGGTCTAGTGGTCGGACGCGATTCTGCTGAGCATGACGGCCTAGGTTTGATTTCTTGATCGGGTGAAGTGGTATTTGGTTGTTTTGTTTGGTTTTTCTCAGTATAGATTTGTGCTCGGTTGATAGCAGTAGGCTCGCTCTCTTTTACAAGCGACTTTAATATAACTAAAATGTAGTTGTACATGTCTGCCCAACTCTTCAGGTACTACAAGCGTGATGTTATGTTACGTGCATACTATTTTGTTTTGGTTGTTGTAGTCAGCGATCGCTTGTATATCCTATGTTTGAGTAAAGCTGTCTGTCTGTCTTTTGGCCCTTGTATACGTTCTGAATCTGACCAATTGATGGATTGCTGGCAGCTGTGATAGACTCTTGTTTTCGGATACAGTGAGAGATGTGAGACCGTTACCAGTACTATCATTTTTATTTCAAAACACTTAAATATATTATCACTGTTTCAATTCATATGTACTAACTGAGTCTATCTTAGACATCACTGACATCGGTGAAGGAAAAGATAGTGAGAAAACCAGGACTTAATATTAGTCTGAAATCTCCAAAACGCCATAAGCATTCGTAATGATGAATACTCGTGTTTTCTCTGTATGAGAAGAGCCTTTGTCTTGTAGTGAGATAGTAATAGGCTAGTTTTATTATTATTATTTATTTTTACATACAATAAGTGCGGTTTATTCTTGAATAATTGTTGTTTAGGTGGTTGAAATCATTTAGCAAATAATTTGCTACATAATAATATACATTAGTTTATATCTTCACCTTTAGAATATAACATTTCTAAAGCGTTTGTTTGCTCAGCATAAGAAAAATAACTCGTAGTGTTTTAAGGCATACGGAAATACCAAATAGTTGTTTCGTAATGCGTGAAATAACGAAGCACATTACAAACAGCTATTGAAATAACGATGGCGTTATCACGATACTTTAATGTTATAATGAAAGAAGTCATAGAAGCTTATTAATTTCGTTTAAATCACTAAGGCATGGGCCTGTTCGATTCAGTTTGCCCCACCTGTAATTGATGTTAGATAATCTGCCGGCGGCTATGACGTGCCTCTTAATACATTAACGTTACATCCTCTAGACATGTTACTTTGGTGTTCGCCGATTTTATCTGTCATTGGTTAAACAAGGTTTTCGTTGCGGAGCGCGGCAATACTCAGATTTTAATCTACTCCGATATTGAGACCGAGTCGTACTCGAGCAACCGGTATTGAATAATTGTTGTTAGTAAAAACAAATGATTAGAGTTAGTAGTGTGTAAATGAGTTAGAAAAAATAAGAGATGATTATCTGCCACCCATGGTGATCTTTGATAGGTTTTTAGAGTTCCGTAGCCACGTTCTCTGTCGGGTTGTCCGTCTGTGTGTTTGTTCGTCTAACCATTTATCTGCCCGGATGTTACTAAGTCAGATCACTCGGAGACTATTGGCACTATATCGATAAAATTTTGAAAAACGGTGTATTCTACGAGTATGTAGCGCTAAACAATAGTGTAGTAAAAATAACGAGAAAAATTATAAGTCACACACAACAAGAAGATACTTGTAACTGAGGGGCAAAAATAATATTTCAATGCAAGTAAGCGTGTGGGGTATCGTTAATCCCAGAGAAGAGTAAAAAACTTCTGTAATTTAAATAAATGTGACGTTTATTATGAATGTCTTTACGTCAATAGTTAAAACTAAAGTAACAACTGTAACAACTTTGGTTTTCATAGAGACATTGATAAATATTATGAAAAGCAAACGCTAGGCAATGGTTACCCATTGCCTAGCGTTGGTTTCTAAAATAAAATATCTAGTAGAAATGCTAATCAATAAAATGCATGCGTTAATATTCATCGCGACTACCGTTACGGAACCCTTACTATGTGTGGTCCAATACGCACCTAGCCGATTTGTTCGTCAGGATTTTACCTGAAATTCTTATTTATTCTTAAAATACCCAAATCGCTATGGATGTCTTTATGTATTTTTATAGTAACTCATGCATTTATTCTCGGAAAGTACCATTCAGTGAAGTTGAACTGATGATGAAGACCAGAGATGGCGACCGGTACTTATCAATAATACGATTTTCACGGGTTCACTTCATGCATATGGTGAAGTACCAGGAGAAGTCCTCAACAACTTATTCAAGTCCGGGCACCGGGATAAGCAACATTTTGTGAAAACTGATGAGCAGTTGACATAAGGCTATTGGTATCTTATAAAAACCGACTTAATGTGGTATAAAACTTATTTACAAAAAATCCAACCGACGCCAAACTCCAAAAGAAACATTAAAAAGTGTAAAATCACTGTAGTTTCAGAAGGCGGTGGCATTAAACGAAACAAACGAAACAACCACAGCACGGCGGCGCAGTGGCTGGGAGATCGACTGCTGCGCCGCGTGTCGTTGGTTCGATTCCCGCACGTAAGAAATATTTGTATGTCCTACAGGTAGTTGTTCCGGGTCTGGCTGTTCCTGTATGTGACTTTAAACGTTTGTATACGCACCAACGACACATGAGAAAATCCTAGTGTGGGGCAACGTTTTTTTTTTAAGAAAGGAAGAAGAAGGAACCAACTCCACCGAGTTCCGAAACTATAGATGGGTTATTTTACACCTTTTAGTGTTTTTTTTGTAGTCGATTTTTATTTAGAAATTATTTAATACCACTTCTATCCACTTACTTTGTTAACCACCTTGATCGTGAACAAACTAGTTCAGATGTACTTGTGATGGTGTGAAGGGAACATGAGATTTTCTACAGCCATTATAAAAAAATAATAAGTCGCCCATCCGGCTTGAAATGGCACACAGGTCTTAATACGACATCCTGCGTTCTGTAGGATAGCACTTTTGTTTAATTAAATTCATTACATGATTATACATATTGCTTGGAGTCATGTAACATTATATGACGTAGTTTGCGTAATTAATTAAGAGTATAATTATATAATTATTAATGTAATTATTATTTATGAAGATCAGTATAAACTGGCCTTAAAGTACCTAATACGTTTATCCTATAACCGTCAACAACTTATGAAAATTATCTGTTCAGTTATGACACGTATACTTTTTCTTTCTGACAGTGCGCAAAACGTAGATGGTCAAAATAATTTGGTCTTGTCAGTCAGTTGTTTTCAGTGTTGTTAGAAACCTTGAATTATGCAGGTAGAAAAGGATTAGATTATCACTTATAACCAAAGTTAGTCGATTTATCACATTTATTATCTAATTACATAGTTACATGAACATTAACAAAATACATTAAAAATATTTGATGCCACTTTACCGCCAAAAATATTCTCTGGCAGCGTTTCCAATGACGTTCTTATATTGAAATTCAAACTGGCTAGGACTCATCATTATGCATAGCGTAAAAAAATAAAATTTTTGGAGAGACGATGCGCGATGTAAAGCTTTTTCATAAAGCATAGTTTACATAAGTTTTACTTTGATTACTTAGGTTGCTGACAGTAGGTATATTTCGACCATTTTTTCTTTGAAACTCTTTTACGTAGGTATAGCAATATTTTGTGTGAAAACCATCTTGACTCAGATCTGCACACTGCCTTATTTACCTTGACTTAACCAAAATACATAAAATCTTTGTTTACTGACACAATTCAAGGTTACAATCACACTGAGGTTGAAATGTCCAAACAGTTTACGCGGGTTCGCATCGAAAATAGATTTGGCGGCAGTTTATGGCTTTACCAAACGACAAAACTTTTATATCCGTTTGAAAATATTATCATGAGCCTGAATAAATACTCCGTAACGATCACGTTCACGAGAAGTAGGGGCTCTCATGATATTAAAAATGCGGTTGGCAATTCCGCTTTAAAAAATGTTTGCATTGCCAGAACAGCTTGGCTCTCAGCAAGTCTACAGCACTACTTGCCTTATAGGTAAACTTACTAGCTGTTACCTCCAGCTTTGTTCACATAGTGGAATTTCTTCATGTAATCTACAAAATTAAACGTAACCCATGTGCTAATTCAGGATTTTTTCTAGCTTGTTTTAACTACTTTGATATTTTGACAAACCAATCTACATTTTCAAATAAAAAAATGTTTCCAATAAATTATGCTCTTTCTTTTCTTTTCATTATCTATATTATGTGTGCCTAATTTAGGGACGTTTAAGTGTGATGGAGTGACTAATCTCACTCAGTAAGTTAGGCAGAAAGTTCAATGGTTCCCACGGATTATTACAATAATACCACAGAATTATTAGAAAGGATTTTTTTTCTACATAGCTAGATCTAGGTATGTGCGGTGTTGTAGACGATCGGCGCGGGCGCACGCGGACGGTGCGGGCAGGAAGAAAACCCGACACCGCTCTGCTAATGGCATGCTATGAACTTGTGACGTCGACCAGCTCGCTACGTCGCGAAGGATTGAGTTACTGCCCCCTAGACAATGTTATATTATTAAGATTTCATATTCTATGTCTGGGATGGATTGTGTTGTTGCTTTGTAAGAGGCGTCTTTAAGATGTACCGACGTTTGATCATCTTATAGAAAAGTTCTGGACATACAGTTATTCTTATCAAAAATTATCTAACATTTTTGTTTACAAATATCTACTTAGTATAGGAACATAGGTCGGGCAAAGTGTTTTTGAGTTTTCCTTTAGGAATATCTCATTAGACGTCCAGAGGTTGGAAGTAGGTGGGATAACACCCCCACGCTCGGAGAGCACTTAATACCGTTAGGTTCTGCCCCTGATCTCTTTCCGGTCGCAAACGTGTCGGATGATCACCTATCAGACTATGAAGCTAAAGAAACAAAGTGTACCTGCGTTTGCGCATGCACTTCTGCTTTATTAAAAAAAGAAGCTGGCATTATTTTTTTGCTGTTCTGGTCGTGACTGAGCAATCGACTGCCGCGTCGCGTGCCGTGGGTTCGATTCCCGCACGGTACAAATATTTGTATGGCCTACAGGTAGTTGTTCCGGGTCTGGCTGCATGTATATGTGAGTTGAAATGTTTGTAATCACACCCACGATACAGGAGAAATTCCTAGTGTGGGGCAACGAAAAGAAAAAAGAAAGATGTGACTGGAAAAGAAAAAAATCTGAAGTCTTTTTGCACTATTACGAAGAGGAATTAAATCTCGCAATGAACTTAGTAAATGAAAACTTGATATTGAAGGTCACCGTTGCAAAACAAACAGCACAGTTAAGTAACTCATCATCATCTGCATAGGCTTTTCCCAACTATGTTGGATTCGGCTTCCAGTCTAACCAGATGCAGCTGAATACCAGTATTTTACATGGAGCGACTGCCTATCTGACCTCCACAATCCAATTACAAGACAACACGATACCCTTTGGTAATACTGGGTTTCTGACTACCCGTAACCACTGTCAAAGATCTATCAATGAAAGCCGGGACCAACGGCTTAACGTGCTTTCCGAGACTCGGAGGAGTCTTGATATGTTACAATGAACGGTCACCCATCCACAGACTGATCTCGGCAAGCTTAGCGTTACCTTCAATCAACCCGTGCGACTGTTTTTATTTAGCCACGAGCTCCTCCACAGTTGGGTAACTCACGCTAACCAAATCGTGCGTCGCCTCTCGGGAACTGACTTGTAACGACGTCATTCACCGTGCCAGCCACTCAATATTTTGATGACGTTCATATTAACTCACTGCATATTTATGCAGAGTTGTTAATACCACTCTGAGCAGCCAGAGTAAGTTTTGTTCGGTGGTCTTTCCATTTCCATTGTATTGCTTATTATGCACTTATAGAGCGCCTTAATTTATTTAATCACGTTATTTGGCTGGGTGTTTTTTAGTCTCGCCTTCCGATCTACCGTTCGGAATTTGAGTGAGATACAACCTTCTCGAAACGAAGCGGTCGTTATGCACTGCACCATAGGTACCAGCCACCATCCATACCAGCTTTGCTCAATATTTTGATGCCGTGCATTATAATATCTGTGCGATTATCAAGAGCTGTTAATACCACAAAGAGTAAACTTCCTGCAGAAAGAAAGGTGAAAGAAAAAAAAAACTTTTGTATACACAAAATATATAAAAACGAACCACACTACAACATTACGGTAAATAGCATACATACCATCACGCCTGTATTCCCCCAAGGACTGTGCAGAAGTGCACCTATAGTAACACACACATTTCGCTCCATCCTCCTTACTCCTTGAGCTCCTTGGTTGCTAGCACAGACTGAACTGGTCGACTCATATCTGTGTGGTTCTTTCCTCAAAAGACCATCTCGGACACTTATATGCATGGTCCTCACATGATCTAACCAAAATAATGTCTGGAATATAAAAGAGACTGTGATCTCTGAGTTTCTTTCCACGCTTCTTCTCAGAGTAGTCAGATAGCGAAACACCTAAGCTAGTTTAAAAAAAAAAAATTTACTCGACATGTTTGTAAAAATCTATTTACAAAAATAAATATCGTTTATCATTTGTTACAATACACTGGACTTCAATGAAAGCTAGTTGGCTGAACATAATAGGGTTTACATAACATTAATTTAAAATTAGAATCAGTTAGGGACTGCCCTGACTCTAATTTCAAATTAATTCTTTAATTCTAATTAATTATTTGACATATTTGAGTCAAAGATAAACGAACATTTAAAGTAATGTCTCCCAATATAATCCTACAATAAAAAGCTTGTCGAACCTAACAGCTCTGTATAGATACAAACTCGATGTCCGTAACCCTGTCAGCCGATTAACTGGGGACGCACTGTAAAATTAAATTTATTTACGTACCGATACGATAGTTGAGTGATTCCGAGCTCCGACATTAGCCCACAGTACTCGGAACATTCCACATCATGGATCCGTTCAATAATTTAATTATTTACTTGATAACTCGCCGTTCATTACGTAATATTGATTAAAGAAATATAAAAGTATTAAGAGGGAAATTATCTGGTATATTTTACGATCATTCTGGTATTTTAGTAACAAAAAATATATGGATGCCGTTTTCTTTTTTTTTTCTCAGGGTTATTAAGCAACTAATAGTTTATAACAATGTGTTTTGTTATCTTGACAATTTAGGATCGTTTAGATTGTGATATTAGAGATGTCCAGCCGTTACGATAAAAGAAAATATCGATAGACATAACACTGTCAGTAAACACGGGATTACTGTCTTTATTAAACGTGTATCCAGCTAAACTTAATGGTCCGAGTGACTTTAATCCGGCGTGTCAACATTTCTGTTATACTGGTTCAAAATAACAAACATTCTCTAGAGTGGATGTTACTACTCACATCGATATGTTTTTGTTATTGAGGAAGTAATTTGAACATCACAAAAGACACCATTTTATATACTATAAAGTACATTTTATTGTCACGGTAAAATTAAAATGTATTTTAAAACTTAATTGGATTGTTCAATGGGGCTTACGGATTTTTAAACAGGTATCATAAACACAATGGACCGCCACAGTAATTTGCTTAAAGGGAGCGAATCGAGCGAATACAGTATTTTTATTGCCGTGTTCAATTTCCATATTAAATTAGGGTGTTGTTAGTCTGACAGAACATTGTTAGTGCGGTCACGATGTGACCCAATCTCGTCATAACAACGGTGGGACACCTACTATGTTTTTTTACGGCGCTTGTGATATTGGAGATTTTTAATTGTCACTTTACATTCTAGGACACAGGAGAAATTCCTAGTGTGGGGCAACGCTTTTTTTATAAAAAAAAAGAAAAATAAAAGAAAGATGATTTTGAATGACTGGCATTAATAACAACAGCAGTGCCAATTTGCTCAAAATATCCCCGTGAAAATGTAGGTTAAGTGAAGGCGAGGTGAGCTGTCATCCCAGACCAATGCTAGAAATCGGCAGTTCACTTCACAAGTTTTAACGTTTTTATTATATTTTAATTATTGTGAATTTAATTTTAATTTTAATATATTTGGAAAACTTACAGCTAATCAGACTACTTACTAGGTAAGTTACAGACAGTCAATAACAGGTTACAGAATGTGAGGACTATCAGGATATTTATATTTTTTTATTTGTTTGTGGTTCTATTCTGAATTGCTGTACCTAATGCGGCCTATCCAAATGATTTGTCGTTGGTATTGTTCGTTGACCCGGTGAGCTCCTTGGTGGTGAGTTGAGCTTGAGGTTGAGAAAAATACAGCCAAATTGGCCAGGCTGTTCTTAAGTGATGATCGGATTCTTAAGTGATGCGGCAATATAAGTATATTTATTCACACTAGTAGCAGTCGTTAAGTGGTTGAGAATCGACCGTTAAAGTTTTCTGCACTCTCTCTCTAAGTTAACAGTACCAACAAAAATGAATGAATAATGAAAACTGATGAAGAATGGAATGTTTGGTTGGTGGTTGTGGTGGAATGGTTTGGTTTTTTTAAAAAGGTACTATTAACTAAAGTTTTTGCTTCATTTATTTATATGTATAGATAGATTCTCCATTCTTCTAGTAATACAAAATACACCATCTGCTTAATCATTCAAAGGAAATGACGTCATACAAACTTTAATTTCTCTTGTAACAAGCGTGAATGAATAATTATGTTGAAGCTGAAATTATTATGTGGCAGTAAAATATTTCGTAAACAATTAATTTTAATAATGTTTCTTAGTTCTCCAACATTTAAAATAAAATAATAATTTCAGGGTATAATGAAATAGTTTTCGGCTTAGAGAGATGTGAATAACAGTTGTGATAGACTTGTTGCACATAACGGATTCTAGGACGGTGGTCCAAAATTACCTCAGCTTACGTATAACCTTCAAAAACGTGAATTCGAGTCTTTTCATGATCAAGAATAATAGCAGCCAAATGCGTGTTCGACCACAAACATTGAAGAGTTCAACAAACTCATTCTTGCCGTTGAAAGCGAAAATTTCCCATATGTAAAATACTATGGCTTGAATAATAAAAACATATACTTAAGTTACATGTATAAGAAAAGTACCACCTGTATCTTTTTTAATTATTTCACAAAAAAAAGAAAAAAAAAGTACTTAAGTACTTAATTGTTTAGCGGTTAATAAAATACATCTGCTTCCAAACGATATTTTAGCAATACTTAGACAGACACACAGACGGACATACAGACAGAACAAAATCAAAAGGGTTTCGTTTTCGCCATTTGGCTACGGAACCCTGAAAAGAACAGAATTGAAATTAACTTTTTTCGTATTGTGTAGCTGTATGATAAAAAAAAAACTTGCGTTTAAAGACGTTCAAGCCAAATAATAGGTGTAAAAATATAAACCATTTCTAATTGAATCGTGAGATCCGGAAGTTTATAAGCTAGCAATTAGTATAACGGATCTATAAAAACACTTTCACTGGGCCATTCTATGTTTAATTGGCAGTAATATTCTACTTACAATTAATAAAACACATCGAAAGCGAATTATATTGTAAAAAGAAATATAAAAAAATTAAATAAACACGAATAAACTGTAAGCTGTTTTTCCTTTCAATCTGTCAAAATAAACAACATTCTGAAACTTAAATATATTGTTGGAGCTGGGAGAAGTAACTATTGCATGAAAAACTAGAGTCAAATTAATTATTTAACTACGTAAGATAATAATATTACTAGCACGAACACTTTTTCAGTGTAAAAAGTAACTGTTCAGATATAATATTTAACGGCTGTAACAACAATATGGCGTGTATTTACAACGTGTAGACATGTTGTTAAAAATCCTAATTTATTTTATTGACTGCAAAAGCTTTATCGTCCTTATTACATGAACGATTAAATGTGTGCCTAGAACGAATGTTTGACGTAAACTTTATGTCAAATGGAACGATTCAAAAATCGAATATGCAACCATTCCATAGGTTTATTATGAGGCAAACAAATAACTATCACTCATAGAGAAGAAAAAAAATCGAATCGAGTATTTCCAATTTTGAAAATCGTTCGAAAAGACGTTACGATTACGACAAGTATTCGTGGCAGGCAAACTGGTTTAAACTTGCAGCCGGGCTTGCCAAATACTGGAAGCACACTGGAGATCTGTGTTCTAAATGAGTGGAACATCCAGTAGAGCTCAAATGGCACGGCTATGTGTGTGGGGTGTCATTGACCCGCTGAAATCACGGGTGTTCAGCAGTTATATCATTATGTCCAATAGTTGCCGATCGTTGTCGCCTGTTGACCCTCGACTCTATCAAGTAGCTTGTGTCTATCTATTTATCGGCCACTTCAATTATTTCCTTTTGTTTTTGTCCTTGAGCCTGGTGCGGGTGTCGTAAAAATTCATGAACTATTTATTGGTTGGCGTCACGTGGTGTTAAATTAAAAATTAAATGGTGGTTACGGAATTCGGAATTGGGCAATGTATATAAATACCAAATAAATAACAATTAGCATCAATAAGGTGGTTTAAAAATCCTAAGTAAAGAGTCTGGTCACGTATACCAAAAATGTCTGGCGTCTGACTTTAGGGATACGTACGAATGTCCTAGATTTTTTTCAATAGGTATTATAAGCTGCAATATATTAGGTCTTTACCTATGAAATTGCCGTTCTGCAGTACTGGCCATTTCAAATCAAAATATTTTTTGTTTGGCTAAGAATTCTAATTTCAAATTAATTTTATTTTAAAAACATGGATTTTTTTTTTCCAAAAGTAGTAATTTGTTTATTGATTAGTGTTACATTTTCATCGCATTTAAATCTTTTTCGTCATCATGGATACGTTAAAAATTCGAGTAATTATGGAATATGAGTACCGTCGTGGCAGCAACGCGGCACAAGCGGCACGCAACATCAACGACGTTTACGGAGCTAACACTACAAACTAACGCACTACCTGTTATCGGTTTGCTCGCTTCCGTTCTGGAAATTTCGACCTGAAAAATGAACCTCGCGGTCGTCCGAAGACCTTGGTCGACAATGACGAATTAAAGGCGATTGTGGAAGCTGATGATACACAATCTACGGCTGAATTAGCAACAGCTTTCGACGTTAGCGTCAAAACAATATTAGTCCATTTGCGTCAAATTGGCAAGGTAAAAAAGCTTGACAAATGGGTGCCCCACGAACTCAATGATCGCCAGCGCGAAGTACGCGTCGAGACGTGCCTTGCACTGCTCAACAGACACACAAATGAAGGAATTTTGAACCGCATTGTTACCTGCGATGAAAAATGGATTCTGTTTGATAACCGCAAGCGCTCAGCAAGTTGGTTGGATCCTGGTTCAGCACCTAAACAATGCCCTAAACGAAAACTTACCCCAAGAAAATTGATGGCCACTGTTTGGTGGTCTAGCGCCGGTGTGATTCAACACAGCTTCTTACCAAACGGGGTGAGCATTACTGCAGATGTGTACTGTGAAGAATTGAACACAATGATGGAGAAGCTGGCACATCTCCAACCAGCATTGGTCAATCGCTCGTCTCCGCTGCTCCTGCACGACAACGCGCGACCTCATACTGCACAGCAGACGGTCTCCAAGTTGCAAGAACTGGGGTTGGAAGCTCTCCGTCATCCGCCCTACTCACCAGACCTTTCATAGGTAAAGACCTATTATAATAAATTGTACAGCTATGCCTTTTCTAACTGTCTTTATTTTATAACTTCACTTTAAACATAGTGTTATTTTAAATATATATGTACTTCATGATAAAGTAGCTTACTCATGAAAATTCATATCATAAACTATCAGGCCAAATCCAAAATAGCGAAACAAAAATCTGTTACATGAAGTAACAGAATTTTGTTCCATCCATATTTTAGTCTTCATACATAGTTTAGCTGCTTATTTTAGCCCTAGTAAAAGTTTCTAATTTTCATTTCCATGGTTGTTCTTCATCATCATCTGCCTAGCCTTTTCCCAACTATGTTGGGGTCGGCTTCCAGTCTAACCGGATGCAGCTGAATACCAGTATTTTACATGGAGCGACTGCCTATCTGACCTCCACAACCCAAACTGGGTAACACGACCCCTTGGTGAGACTTTCGGGCATAGTCAGATGCCCGAAAGTCTCACCAAGGGGTATCGTGTCGTGTGTAAAATAAACCCGTAACGACCGTCAAAGATCTACAATTGACAGCCGGGATTGGTCCCGGCTGTTGCTGTTGGCAGCTTAACGTGCTTTCCAAGGCACGGAGGGGTCTCGATATCATCGTCATTGGCTGCTACGCCTGCTACTGCTTACGAAAGGTCACCCATCCACAGACTGACATCGGCAAGCGTAGCTTAACCTTCGCTCAACCCGTGCGGCTGTTTTTATTTAGCCACGAGCGCTTCTAAGGAATCATATCATCTTCACATTAAATAAAATATGAGAAAGTATGTATATTTCTCATAGTAACCGGGGTATCTTCCTGTTTACTTTCCTCATAAGCCTTCAAGCTATTTAGATATGGTCCAGCCGGTGTTAGATGGGCACTAGTATATATAAAAAGTTAGTATTTGCTCAACGTTGCTACAGGTTATTTTAAGTAAACAGTGGTGGACGGAATACATTCCCGATTAATGGCGATAGATTGGGTCGGACTAGAGTGCTGCTTTTTGTATGGCTCACTCGTACTTACCGGGTTAAGGATTATTTCATAATGGTAGATAAAATAAACTTTCAGGGAAATTTGTTCCATTTGTGAAGTAAGTTTGTAACTGAACAAGAAGCCTCTGCTGAAGTCGGTTTGCGTACTTATAATTAACACGATTTTTTGACTGTCAATAGCCTTATTAGGACTCGTGTACACTGTGACTATTACTAGGATCTTTTACGGTTAACAGTTGGGACGAAACATCAACGATAGTCTTATTTAATTTTTTGTATTTTTTGGCATATTATGTAAATATTTGGAAGCGATACGGATGAATTCCTTCGACTTCTTGTTTCTGTATTTTCTTCGACGCCTTGTAATTTACTGTAATATGTATTTTAGTTAGGATATTTAATTGTTACTATTTATGTTTATTTATTGAATAATAAATTACTGTAAATGATATTTATTTCTGTAAATGCACTCTTTCAATGCATTCAAAACTCAACTAAATCAGTATATTATGGCAGATCGAGCACTTCTAGAGAAATGAAGGCATTGAATTCGTGCAGTCTAGTTGTAACGGATGGCGACGAACTTTATGTAATTATCTAAATTCTAGTATTGTTCTCAAGTGAGTGACATTTGTCTTTATTGAGAATAAAGTTTCTTTAAACCTAAATGAGTCTTACAAACACTTTTACACTTCAATTAGTAAAACATTATTTTAGACTACGTCGGTGTTTTCCTATCTGACTACTCTGAGATAAAATACCGAAATAAACTCAGAGGTCAGAGTCTCTTTTAAAGTCCAGACATTATCTTGGACTCTAGGACCATGCAGATTATTGACTGAGATGGTTATTTGAGGAAAGAACCACACAGATATGACTGAACCTGTTCAATAGTACAAAGCATTTGTCAGAAATTGTAGAGCTCAACTCAGAACAGAAGGACCACAACGGGTTCAATATGCGTATACAAGCCCATTTCAAAACAAGAAACGTCACCTCCACCAAAACCTAGGAAATACTAAAGTACAAAGCTTACGACACACTTGCGGTTAAACTTTTACCGAACCACTAGGAGAGTGAGCGGTGTGTCAGTAGCTTTACCCACTTGTGTCTGATATGCGGTTTCTGTACTAACGTGAGCTTGCAGATCACTCGAGAAGCCACTTCGTACACGTCGATATTGTGAAGTATGAGAAAAACTTGCTTTGTTTACGTGTCTAAGTAAAGATGTTCATGTCACGGATACATAACATCACGCTATTAATCACTGAAGGGTTAGGCAGAGGTGTATATATAGTACCTACATCCATATTTCGCCATTGATGTTTAATATATTGCCACAATTCAAGACTCCGGGCTGCTACGCCTGCTACTGAGCAATTAAAGGTGGAAAAATTTAAGATCACTTTGCCCGACCCGGGGTTTCAACCCAGCACCTCAAGCTGTATATAAATAAACTTGAATAAAGCAATATAGTAGTATATTGCAACGAATGTCGGTTGTTTTATCAAATCCTACTTACATTATAAAATTGGCTCTTTCCAATTTGAAGTTCATCGTCGTGATTTCATAAAATAATCGCACAAATTGAACTTAAAAAGTTGTATAATTGTTTCTATAATTAATATTAAGTCGCAAATTACTTTCTCAATATCATACAACCTAATAATACGGAGCAGGAAATTGCACATAACCTAAAAAAAGGATTTTCGCGGGCTGCAACAACTCATTAGCCTTGAAGTAGGCTACGTTCCAAATGTCAAATAAAAGAACACAGAAATACTGACGAAGAACCAATAAATATAACAATAAACGCAACATACATAGCACTAAGGAGGTCAGTGTATCAAGACCCTGTATGAGGTCAAAGGTTACCGAAGGTTACCCAAACTTGCTAACATGTGATAATTGAACCCTAATTTGCCCTCATGCATTCACGTCTGCCCATGATTCGAGTTTTATTTGCTTATACAGTTATAAGTTATCAACTATAATCTAAGATGTCGCGGTAGGCTGCATTCATGAATGAAGATGCATTTTGAATTTGAAATGCGACATGAGTTTACTCTTTGAGTTGCAGGAAAAGCCTTTACCAATGTGAATATCTAATTTGTCAAGATTACATCATAACATGTCATGATGGCCCATTGGTTTAGGCCTCGCCTCTTGTGCACGAGGTTGTGGGTTCAAACCTGGGAAAGTACCAATGTGAGTTTTTCAATTCATATATACTTTCTAAGTTTATCTTGGACATCACTGACATCGGTGAAGGAAAACATCGTGAGGAAACCTGGACTTATATAATTAATATAAGTCTGAAATCGCCAACCCGTCTTGAGCAAGCGTGGTGATTAATGCTCGTAACTTCTCTGTATGAGAAGAGGCCTTTGCCCTGCAGTGGGACAGTAATAGGCTGGTACTAATACATCATAACATCACGCCTGTATTCTTCGAAGGGTAAGGCAGAGGTGTATCTGTGAATAACCCTTCGGGGACAACACATCATATGTTGAATAACACGATATCATATTATCACGCACGACTCCCGCACGGAAAAAATATTTGTATGACCTACAGGTAGTTGTTCCGGGTTTGTCTGTTTGTGTATGTGAGTTTGAATGTTTGTAATTGCACCCACGATGCAAGAGAAATTACTAGGACCACGGTTAAAAAAATAACGCCTTCATACCCGAAGAGTTAGGTAGAGGGTATGTTACCTATACCTATAGTACACCCAAATTTCGCCAGTTTTGTTTTTAAGTTCCATGTAATAGGTGGCAAGCCTATTGCCATCAACCGGGCACAAATCCATACTACAGGCTGATACTGAGAAATTCCAAATGAAACAAAACCCAATATCACTACGCCCGACCCGAGGATCGAATTCAGGACCTCATGTTCAGCAGGAGCATCTGCGACCACTAGACCAACTAAGCAATCTATTCAAAAGTTTATTTATCAAGTGTTTTTCTGTGTAATAATTATGATTACAAAGTTGTTTTACATATAAACAAGTTGGTTAATTAATAATTACCTGGACAGCACTCGAAATATTTTGACGGTCAAATCTTGAATCAAGCGTACTTGAAATATAATTAATTACAATACAATTAATCTTAGACGAGCATGAACTTTGTTTGTTAAGGGTCGCTTTCTAAAATTATAACATCATGCCTGTATACTCTGAAGGGCTACGCAGAGGTGTACCTATAAGACATCCAGATTTTGCCAGTCAAGTTTAAGTCCCATTTACATAAGCCGATGAGATGATGAGATGAGACTATTGCTCTCAACCGGGCATAAAATCAGACTCCAGGTTTCTACTAATCTAGATGAAAAAAACCACTACCACTTTCCCTGGACCTCATTACTAGACTAACAATGCTGTCTAGCTTTCCTCGATCGGTTTCTCTTGTAAATGATTTTATCAATTAAAGAAAACAAAAAAAAAACAAAAAAATACATTATGTCAGGTATGTCTTTGCGGAATGTTCGAAAGAGTTACCGTGACCCCGGAACGTAAAGGGCAAGGACGGAACACGGATGGGTTTTAGTCAGTAAAGGTCTGACACGCCCTCCCGTCCCACCCAGAACGGGAGAAGTCATTGGATGATTTCCGATACTGTAAAAAAAAGGTAAAGTTTCTAATAGCAATTTTCTTATACTTACATATAAACATACAATTACATATAAATGTCACTTCCTTTCTTAATAGTTTTGTATTTGAGGTTAATAACATTTCAGTATTTGCCGCGTCCGTGTATGACTGTAACGTAAACGAAGCAAAAGGAGTTGAAAGGATAGTATATAATAGTATATAATAGACGTAGCAGATAGTTTTATGAAGTTACATCTGCCCTCATAGAAAAAAAGGTGTGAGTTTATGGACGTACCATTTAAGACCGGGCCTTCACAACCGTTAATGTAGAGCACTTTTTTTCTTGTAAAAAAATGCAAAATCTCATGATGAACGGTTAAGTAGTTGGTCCCGGCTGTCATTTGTAGATCTTTGGCAGTAGTTACGGGTAGTCAGAAGCTCGAAAGTCTGATAACCAGTCTTACCAAGGGGTATTGTGTTGCCCAGCAACTGGGTTGTGGAGGTCATATAGGCAGTCGCTCCATGTAAAATACTGGTATTCAGCTGCATCCGGTTCGACTGGAAGCCGACCCAAACATAGTTGGGAAAAGGCTAGGCAGATGATGATGTTCGGTTGAGTAGTTAAGGAGTGACAACGTTACACACAAACATACAAACTTAAAGGATTACGATTTAGGTATGTAACATTTCAGATCAACACTTATCGTGGACTTACAAAATATATCCATTACAAAGTACTGTTGACATTAACTGTGAGTGTTTTGTTGACAACTATTTATTTTCTATTAATGGAACAAAGTGGTATGAAAGGACAATAAAAGTTATCAGAGATGCGTTAACGTTCACATTGTGTGGTAATGAAACGTATGGGTGTCAGCAGACCACCTAGCTAGCGTCGTTGAAGCTCGGCCATCTCTTGTTAACGAAAGCATTGCCGCGATTCAGAAATTTTATTGCGTTTTCAACTATTTGGTTTGGTATCAATGGAATTTGTAAAGGGGGCAACCTTAGAATTAACACCCACAGTCACTCTTAATGTATTTTGAGAGAATTTCGTAGCACCTATTTGGTGATTAGAAATAATCGGTAAGCGAAGAAAACAAAATTGTATGAAAGTGTATGAACACTTGCTAGTAGTACAATGACAAATACTAGTACAAACATGAAAAATACGTAACTTTTTGACATTGACTTATCCTTAAACGTCAGAACCCAGTTGATGAACTTAATGCAGGTGGATGCGATAGAGTCGGCGCAGGCGCATTAACTAGGTAAACGGATTTAGTTATATTTTGTTGAATAACGTTTATAAAATCAGTCTATTATCATTCAATAATATTAATTATTTACTTAACCATTTAACACATCTATTCATCTATTTCAGAAAGAAATAAATAATTGCTTTAAATCACTCATGAGGTGAACTATATTTGTAAACTATATTATCTCATGAGTTAGTAGAATTTATCTGTATTCTAAAGAAGTAAAGCCGCGGTTACATCATTCACAAAAAAATCTACGGGTGTAACAGTCCTACACAATAAGCATTATATTGGCTCAGTTAGTAACCGCAAAAATTTGCCCCGGCCTAGCCATGTAATACACAAAACAACAATACTCGATTGATACCGACATTAATGCTCGTTTAACAATTGAATGATAAACGACATTATTGCAATGCGAATAACCACGGATTGATTCTCGATTCGGTTCACGAACTCGATTTTTATTACCAATCAAAATTTTGTCTATTATTCCAGAACAAATATGCGTCACCTACCTCTTTATGGGGCTATTTAAAATAATAAAAGTAAAATTTGGGCGGTACATTAGCATATTATTCGCATCTCGTACGGAGACATTCCGATGTGATCATAAAAATAGGTTCTTCTTGATCATTGCGTAAATTAATTCCAGCTTGTTAATAAATAATGAGGCGTTGGCAAGGGCCAGGAATGATTTCCTTGTATCATAACGAAGTACTCTCCATCCATACCACTTTGGTAGTAACAGATGCGTTCAATGTCCAGTCTGCTAAAAGCAACTCACCCGCGCGTACATCGGGCGACGCATGCTCGCTGCGGGATACCACCCGCCCTTAAGTACGCGGCTAACTTTGACAGCTGTTATAATCATACATACGTTAATCACATAAAAATCATAATTAAAATTTAATTACAGCGGTGAAATATTTTTAATAAAGTGGACTCTTTTATCTTCATAGTTGATAGTAGGCGTTATATTGACAATCTTTGTTAGCATAGGTAAGTTTACTTATTAATATTTTATTACTTTTTTATTACTGTTTAGTATACAATTTACTCATAAAAGGATTGTGCCTTTATTTAAATAACGACTGTCTTAATAATTAACCGTGTAATAAAATTAATATTATGGAGGAATCTCAATGTGTAAAATTCACCATAAGTACCGGTAACACGAAAATGGTTTTAAAAAAAATACTTAAAAAACAATTATAGTGAAACGTACAAATATGTTTTGTGTGTCAAAATTGGTTGCGTTATGTTATGACCCAATTTGCTTTCGTTATTTACCTTAGCATCGTAGCGCCACGCGGCGGCGCAAGCGCAATGTATTGTAAAGTTACCTTAATTCGATCCACGTGTGAGCTTTCGTGAAAACTACAATGTTAGTGCGTTGAACGAGATCTACAGTTCAACTGAGCGTTTGTGTTTATGTTAACTAATAGTGTGAAAATAGTGATTCAAACAGTTTTTAGCAGTCTAGAATTCTAAATACAGGGCAATGATCGCCTAGGAATTTTCTAAGCATGAAGCAGAATCTATAGTGATAATTTATACACCCAATAAACAAATGTGTGATTTTTTCCCTGCAATTAAGCATGTATGGTTGTACATTTTCGTTCATTATAAGCTTGTTGTTTAGAACCTAAAATTGAAGATTTGATTTCATAAATGATGTGATAGTGATTTTTCATTGTTTTACGTGTTTATACGTGACCCTGGCGCGGCTGGTCTTTTTTATGGCCAAAGAATTTAACGTTGCAATGCTGCCAGCCTTCTAGGCACTTTTCCCGTAGACATTGATGTGGATGAATTTTTTGATGCCCTGTGATTCTTTATTTTCCTTTTTCCTTATCATGTACTAATAGCTTTATCATTGTTAAAGAAATTCTGTTTTTTTTTTCATAACTAATAATTTTAATGACTTAAGTTAATATATCCCAACACTTAAGTTAGCAACTGAGCGGTACTCTAGCATCCCTGTTGTCAATGTTATGTTTAGCGTAATTGGCTGTAAATATATTGCAATATTACCTTGTGATTTATTATTTGTAGGTGCATGTATATTCTGTGGGTGAACGTAAATGAATAGTGTCACAGATGCTTTACGTGGTAAAGAAAATTATGGGAAACCCATCCAATAATTTTCTTCACCACGTAAAGCATCTCTCTTCACTACCTACACGTGTTATTGATAACAGGTTGTACGGTAACACAGTGACACAGTGCAGCTATGTCGTAATAGTTTGGTAACACGCAGTATCACAATATTTGCCTCCATTATTGACTCTGTACTCAAGGAGATAACGTGGTCTCGAGCGGCTGGAGAAATGTGCGATATTTGAACTACTTAAATTTCTAGGCTGTGGACAAGCTTATTTGAAAATATATACTTTATCCCAGCTGGTAAGAATTTGCGAACTATGAAATGGCATATTGAAATCATAATGTCACTTGTGATGGAACTAATTTACTGTGTAGTTTCCACATTCCGATCTCATAGCTCCAATCACCTTCGAATTGTTTTAATTTGGGAATATGAGCTGAGTCTGGAAGGCAGACATATTTTACGCGCTATAAATTAAGCCTACTGGTTTTTCAGGCGTCTAATATGTCATGAACGCTTTACGTCACGCCTCCGCAAATGTGTTGACGTCATTATATAAAGTTTGAATATTTTTATATTCCGTCGAAATAAACAATGGATACTGAACAGTGTCTTCGATAGGTTTATTATGTAATGTAGGAGTTCATAACTAATTTTAGGCGTAAAAACTTCTTGCGAATTATTTCGTTTGAAGATACTGGCTTTCTTAAGAATAGAATTTTAAATGTTCTTATGTGGCTGTGATTTGTTCAGTGGAAAAAATTGTGCGCTGAAAGTCATAGGTCAGATAAACATTTTTTTTTCTGGTTGCTTAATTTGAAAAGAACCTACAAGAACTTATGAACATGATTGAATGGGTACAGAGCTGCATTGGCCTCATTCTCCTAACCCAGTCTTATATTCTTAGTGAGTCAGTGTTCCTCTCAGTGATGTGTTGTTTGCTTCTTATCTTAGTGGGTAGGTAGGTACTTGCTTCCGTTTCAAGCCTTCCCGGCTCGCAGACGACATAGGATCTTTAACAATAACAAATGGTTTTCATAGAAACTATTTCACGGATAGCAAAATCGTGGCCTCTTAAGTCGTCGTGAAAATCAGGTATTAATATGGATGTGTCCTGCCCTAATTATGGCTTTGGAGTGGATAATTCTGTCTAATTAACGACTGTCTAATTAATTAAGTGACTGATGCTTTTTTGGTCTGTGAGGAGGCTCCGAAGAGGGCTTAGGGTCCTCTGCGGAGTGGACTATAGTTTTCTATTAAGTAGTCTCAGACTAGTATAAAGATATGACAACTGGTTGATTCTGTAAAAATCACGCCGTGAAAATGTAGGCGAAGTGAGCAGTTACTAGGGATTGACAGTTCACTTCCCGCTCACTCTAACCGTAACTTTTTGCTGAGAGATTTTTACGGAAAGAAACGTCTGGTCTCACCTAAATACCATTTAGACGGCGCAATTTTTATTGTTATTTAAATTTTCTTAACTGTATTCTGTAGATCAGTCATCAAATATTTAAAAAACCCTTTTTATTGTTCCAGAAATCAAGCAAGTAAACATGAAATCGGACTATATTTCAACATGGTGTCCAACAATCGTGGAGTGACGTGACAAACGAACGCTTTCGGTGTTAAATGTTCAGATTCTGAGAGACCATAAATCTATCGTATTTAGAGATAATCATTAAGTTGTCGTTACTCAATAAAATGAACACGGACAAATTTAACTTTATAAGCAATAAAAATCTACAGTGAAGTCGTAAAATGGAGAAGAAAAGATATTTTCTTAGTAAAAAGTTATTATGGTAAGTGTTTTTTGTTATGTCTACATACATTAGTTTTAGATGGTAATTAGCTAATAATATAGAGTAATGTATAGAAATTGAAGATGTGTTATCTAGCTACATAGATAATATGTAAACGATGGAAGGGTCATCGACGCACAACCTTTAATCATGCGTTCAGTATACGATTCCGGACCCACAGTCGTCCTAATTTCTAGACATTTTCAATTGTATTTCTTTGGAAAAAAACTAAGAAATATTTCAATGCTACCCAGTACAGAACCGACCAAGAAAGGTTGTTGTTCGATGGACGTTCCAAAATCTAAAATCATGCCTAAGTTTAAATGTGTTCTGACACACGTGATGTAGATTAAAAAGATAAATAGATTCGTAGAGGAAGCTGAGATACACTGAGAAACAACTGACGGAACCTTAAAATGATCACGTATAAGAGGCATTGGGGAGATGTACACCTCTATACACATTTCACATAAATCCTATGGAATTGGCATCAAGTGGTCACATACAGATTCCGGACTAAAACTGATAATTAATAATAATAAATAAATAATAGACAATCCACTTAGCATCATCTAGCCCCAAGCTAAGCAGAGCTTGGGTTATGGGTACTAGATGACTGATAAAATTAATACAATACATTACATAGATTGATATTTTTTTTTATTATAGGTTCATAGCAAATACCCAGAACAGCCTGGAAACAAACATTTGTCCCAAATCGGTAGTCAATTTAAAAAAAAAAAACAGGTGGAAAAATCTGTCACACCCGAGAATGGAACCGGGGACCTTGTGTTTAGCAGCAGTGATTTCAATCACTAAACCTACGAGGCAGTAATTGTAGGATATTTACGTGTAATGTTATAAAAATGTTTCGCTGACCTGAAACGCTGAAACCATAGAACAAACTCAATACCTAATAAATCTCTTTGAACGGTACATTTACGAGCGAAGCAAACGTGTGTGGACCGCTGCCACCACACTATCTCATTTCGTTTTAGGGATGCACCATTTTTAGATAAGAATCGATTCTTTTGGATCACTTTGGATGAAGTTCTCATATCGTAAAGTATGTTATTGAATCGATCTTACGAAATCAATACAACAATAAGACATGAAGGTAATTTACAATATTAAATGCAAAGATTTTTTTTATGACGACACAGCTATGATTTGTTTTATTAATACATAATAATAATGAATAGAGTCACAGAAATTTAACTTCTGCCTTTCCTGCGTACGTTTGAAATAAGAATTCACTTCAATTGTTTCTTTATTTATCGGTATTTTTTTAAATTGAACGGTTTTGTGCATCCCTATTAGTTTGACGGTTAACAGTAGACGGCCAAGTCTCGTTAGTATACATTGAATTTTTCAAGGTACCGATTTCCGAGATATATTAAATAATTTAATAATAAAGTTTATGATCTGTGAATTTGTTAGTTATGCGGATGTTATGAGGAATAGTGCGTATACCCGGCTTATACAGGGTCAAACCATTCATTCAACCAACAAACAACCAACCAACCAATCATTTTGTTCAATATTAACCACGTCTGTGAAGTTTCGCCATTTAATTTACTTTAACCTGTTTACAATAGTAATTCAGGTTTTACTAAATAACATGGGTGAAATGCTCATGGAAACAAAACGAAACTTCCGTAATGACATCTTTGTTTAATGTTTCAATTTAGGTATTAAGCAAAATACATAAACGACTACGTTTAGTTCTTTACAAGAAGATTCATGTTCGGGCCCAATGTCATATACATATAATCACATTGTTCCCTAGAATGATTGATTCTTAGTGCCGAATCGAAAATTTAACAAAATCTTAATCTTCCTGTTAGAAAAATTCCCTGCCTTCCCAACATTCTCGTGAACGCCACATCACTAGGATAACTATTGTAAGCATACGGTTCAACTGTGATCTTCCGCGTCACGGCAGGCGTGCTGATTATACCAGCCCACCTCCCAGCTAGTGACCTATAATGCGACATTAATGGGCCTTACAACAACGCCGACGCTGCGCAGCCTATGTGTGAAAAGTAGAAAACTAGTCACCTACATGACGCATCAACTCTTGCCGGTAGAAAAGGCGCGCAAGACAAACAAAAGTACAGTTCCACTGTTTATTTATCCACTTAATTTAAAGTTAAAGCCTCCAGATTAAGGACTCTCCTGTCACTCGTTAAACCGTGTGAACTGTACCCCACAATGTACCAACAAAATACATGCACAATGACCGCTGTGGAAACATTTGTCCACAGTAAATATTTTTCTACGTGTTCAAACGGTAAACTTTTTATGATCACTACTTGAGAGTCCTTTGAGAGTAAAAGTAAATAGAAATTATACGGGCCATTCACTGCGAGGCGCACGCGCTGCGTCAGGAGAGAAAAAAAAGGTCAAGAGCGAAGTCCGGTGATCTTAAAATTGTCCTTTACTTGTTGGGTCCTGGCGTTCGAAAACTGGTTCTGAATGGGTGCCGTCTTAGGGACGTGTAGGGCTATCTCAAATTTCGTCGCCTTGGTGAATAAATTACGGTACAGGTTAATTCTAAGTGTTGTGGACAGTATGTCGACACTGTTTGACTGTTTGAGTCAAACATTTTAACAGAATTCTAAAAAAGGTAGCTAACTACCGAATTGTTTATTTAATGACTTGTGTGTGGACTGTTGACAATGTAATTTATGTTGACAAGAAGCTTTATCACGACTTTATAACTTCACATAAAAACGACATAGTAGAGCGACAAGTTATTTCACTGCCGACAGTTTAGCCATGACGGCCAATATCCCAAGGTGGAACCACACTGCATGTAACTGTTTAGAGCAGTGTTGAATAGTGTCCATTTGTAACCCGTGTAGATGCAATTATTCTTAGATAACAGTTTGTTCTTGAACAAACTTCGTAAAGTAAAGCGCTCGGTTTTATAGCCTGAGTTATTACAGACGCAGCAAGGATAGTGACCTGGAGCTATTTTTGTCTTTATACATTGAGTTGTGGCAATGACATAACAATTAGACATAAATCAATCTGAAGACGCTCCTAAAATTGTCTGCGGCGTGCGTCTCTGTTTATTTCTGTAAAGTAATATTACACCATGCTATTGAGCGTTTAATGTTATTACAGAACATTCTCGCATGTGGACTGAGCTTGTTTGTTTACAAAAATAAAAATAAAAATAAATAATGCTGGACAATCCACAGAACATCATCTAGCCCCAAGCTAAGCAGTGCTTGTGTTATATGTACTAGATGACTGATATACTTAATAAAATACATATATAGATATTTTTTATTATACATAGCAAATACTCAGAACACCCGGAACAAATCTTTGTAGATCGTATAAAAAATTGTTCCAAGGCGGGAATCGAACCCGCAACCTCCTGCGTTGCACGCGGACCTTCACCCGCCGCGCCACATCGGTCGTCAAATACAAATAATTCCTATCTAATTTAAATACAGTTAACCTAAGCTTTAGTTCCTCAAAATGCTTGGGAAGCCATATAAACATTGTCTCGACGGGATCGTGTAGACGTCCCTAACGACCTCATAACTCCTTGTAGGTTCACTTGTTTATTTTCGAATGTGTTCATCACCTTATAAAGCGTTATTCTTTGCGTGTGTTTCCGCGCTCAATTACTGGCTGCGAGCTGCCGGCCGCCGCTAGCAGGCAGGCGTAAATCTAATTAGTACTATTGACATGTTTATATTTATTCTACTAGAAAGCCATTAGTTAATGTTAATTATCATTGTTAATTTTTCGTATCATTGTTTGAGTTGGGGAGACTTGCTCATTTAATTGGTTGTACTACGCGTGTGCCAAGTGGGCGTGTATCAATCAAGAGAACTAATAACTCGCTACATTTGTTTCAAATTATTCAAATTGTTGATTAGCGAATGTACAACGTTTTGCTTTAAGGCAGGCCTTAGCAATAAATCAATTAAAACTGAGAGCCATAAATTGTAGTGAAATAAAATTGTAATGTTTGTTATTTATGACCATAAACTTGCAAATAGTTTTAAGTCATTAAAATTTCGACACACAGAGACACTTCTGAAACGAAATTATTTCTCATGTGGTAGTGGTAGACGAAGTGATTTTAACATAAAAATAACGGCGATCGGCACTTAATAAACCACTTAAGATGTTCATTAGGGCGTTTTACAGAGTCGTTTGATCGTTTTAATGTGGAGTGCGTTGCGGGTGCATTCGGGCAGTGCGTCTCGCTCGAGCCTCGAACTTCTAATGGAGTTGTCAGATTGCGCAACGCGGTGAGAACTGCGTGGGCGCACACCGTACAGGGCTGTCCGCGTTCATTTATGACCTGATGACTTACATTATTGGATCTTTTGTCACCTTAAAATTAAACATTAACAGAAGCATCAACTGTGAATTCGTTACAATTTCAATAATCTTTATCTTGAAAATGGATCAAAATATTGATTAAAGTTAATATATTAAATACATTTTGATTATGCACATCAGTGTATTTAAAAGAAACTTTAATGTTGATGCGGTACGGAAACGTTTTCGTGCCAACCCTACAAGTAACAACCCAAATCAGGAAAGTAGTGATAAACAGTGTTTCCATGTCACTAACATCACCCACCAATTTACCCGTGTATGTTCATACTTGTTAAACTTTAGACAATCATGTACACAAGTGAATGTTGGCTCTTGTTACCAGCTTATCCGTGAGAGCGGTAAATTGTGTGAAGTATGGTTAGACTGACAAATTGTTCGAGGATGGAGATGATTGTTGTTGCTTATGTTAGATCAGATATTTTTCACTGCTCGTGAAATTGCCGTAACATCACTAGCGGATAATTTACGAGATGTTGCTCTAAGTTTTCGTTTTCCATTTTGTTTAGTCCAGAATTTTAAGTTCATAAATATGTATTGTCCAATTTCTTTTTCAGGGCATTCGTGATAGTTCAAATTGCAATGTTATCTTCAGCGACGAATTTGACGACAACAGAATCGTCGCAGGTAATTTTTCACAGTTTCTTTTATAGTTTAAGTTATTGGTTTTAGACCATGTAACCACACTGGATTACAGCTTATATTTACATTTGTCGTAATAATAATGTCATAATAAATAATAATGACTTAATTTTTAGATACAGGACTTTTTGATGGTAAAAGCATTACCAAATGAGACGAAAAAAACAAAAGAACCCCTTTGATTCAAAAAACAAATATCGTTAACTAAAATTTTGTAATATTAATAAACGTGTAGTTGCTAGGCTGAATGATGAGGTTTGTCGCAAAAATGCAGATACCCAATATAATAGTACCTAATACCTACGAAAGTATTTATGAAAATATTGTATCCATTTCCAGGAGCCAGAGGTGGAAATAGAACAGGACGTGGATTTGGAAGGCGAGGCGTACGCCTGGAGTGCTTGGGGCAGCTGGAGCGCGTGTTCCAGGAGTTGTGGCGGAGGCGTCTCCGTACAGGAGAGGCAGTGCTTACCCAGGTAAAGACTGAAGTTGAACGCGACGTGGAGCTTATGACAAAGGTTTTTCTAACCCAGATGGAAGTTAAGATGAAAAAGCATATTTAATTTAGAATGGATCTTTTTCGGAAGTTGACCTCATTGCGCTTGTCAACATAACCTCTTGATGATTTCACGACTGACAATGTTCATGTCATACTACTTGTCAGATTAAATAGTAACGTAAATATCAAACATTCAATGTGTGAGCGAATAATATTTACGCTGACGAATCATTTTGAAGAGGGACTGTCCCTGGGGAGCCATATCTTTCATAAGATATATATACGATTAGGAGTAGGACGTACCTGTCTAAGGCTATTGACATCCTCATACAGAAAGTCGCTTTTTTAATGAGCTTACATTTATTACTCGTATAGTATTGTTGGTTAAATTGGGCTGTTGGATCATACATTTCGATGTTTTACCATACAGAACATTAATTTTAGCTAAGCTCCAACTATTAAGTGTAAGAAAATCTATTACTTAGCTTTATAAATAGTTGCGATATTTATGTTCGTATAAACAATTTTCTGATTTTACCGATCGCGTGATTTCTCTTTAACGAATCGTTGTAAGATAACAAATTGCCGAACAAGATGGTGCCGACAGCGCTTGCGCGAACGTTAATATCTCATATATAAAAGCAAAAATTGTAAACACTAACATTTTACACGACGATTAAAGTAATTCGCTTAAGCCCCATTTACACCGTCAGATGTATCGGATCGGTCGCTATAATACAAACCTGTTTAGAGTAAGTAAGCACGTTTTCTGGACTACCAGAATGTCAGCATTCATATAACCAATTGCCATACTATCAAATAGGCGTATGATTTACTAGTCAACCGTTACAAAAAATTCAAATCAACTAGAAAATATTCGACTGTTTAATTAAGATTGTTCCGAGCACGACTTCGGTGGCATTCGGCTGTCGTCGGTGATTAGATCTGGCTCATTTGCGTTTATCAAACCGTTGACATATGCAATTTAGTAATCTGACGGCGTTTGAACCTCAATCAGTTCGGTGCCCGCAATTATTTTATTAGCTTTGATGTTGGTGGTCTTTTTTTGACGGGATAATCCATGCTTCTTGAGGTTTGGTGTATCAACCATGGAGCACGGATGGAATTTGGTACAGTTAGTGCCAAATTCCACCAATACATCTTTACTGAATGTTCTAATAGAGAACGGTGCTGATATAAAGTTATGTAAGAATGCAGATAAAGTCGACAGTAAAGCTAGTTTTAAATAAAATTGAGCTAATTCGCTGTGACAGTATCCGGACAGGATTAAATTCGCAATCATTCTTATGTTACTGTTATTCTATCCACGAGCATACTGCAACTGTTATTTACAGATCACTGAGTGGTTTAATTGCATTCATACTTCCCTTCTCTTTGGTGTCCTCATCCTCACTCAAATTAAAAATTAAATTGTCATTCCATTATTCGAAAGCACGCTCTCAACTACTCTGAAGTTGAGAGCAGCATTAAATATTCGCCAAGTGTAAAAGCTTCTAACGTGTGCGCAGGTTAAAGGTTAAACATGGCCTCGCGACCCGGCTCGTACGGTTTTTATCGACTAAATTAAGGTAATGGAAACCCCGTAGCGTGGCTTGTAACAAGCTGTTATTGTAGTGGGAGCATTGATTGCTTGCACTCGGCCGCTTGATTGACACGCATCAGCTCCGATATAACCGGTAATGAGCTCGCGATTACCGTCCATCTTATAAAGAAGACAAACTTCATTTTTGTCTACATATTTGTAGTTGCAGCACTAATGAGGGATTGCTTTTTTAACATGTGGTAATTGACGTCAGGGAGTCTGTTGAATGTAGTGTTTGGCACGGGGGCCGCTTCCCATGGTTGTGTGCATGACTTGAGTGGTGGTCATGGGTCAGTGTGACGGCCTGACGGGGCCAGAATGTGTCTGTGTGAGATTTATGTACAGACGTCCGTGGTCTGCACCTAAATGGCCCTCAAATTGAATATCAGAGGCTCTGCTAAATAACAATTAAAAGCTCTTCTCAAATACCAACGTTCCAGCCATCCAGTTCAATGATAATTAATAATCCAAACAGATTATTAGAACCGTTACTGGTAATCAGGTCAGGTTATTTACGTACAAATGAATGCTTGAACCGAGATAATTGTAACGAGTCGAGGATCCAGGATTAATACGGCCAGATACGTAGTCCTGTTAGATAGATAAGTAGGTAATCAAAATACCGTCACTCTTAATTAGTGGGTGCCGCCAGCGGCGCCGAGCTTTAGCGGTCTCGAACGAGAACTAGATTAAATACATTACTATGTATGTATAATTATACACTAATACCTATGCGATAGTAAAACATATGAGGAGAAAAACTAATTATACTAGTACTCATTGGAATATACAATGTAGAATAACCAGGGAAAAGCAATTTGTCACAACATAAGCCTTGGGGAAATAATTAAGTGATCGCCCGAATCACTAATGACTCTTTTCTTTGGTTGTGGTCAAGTGGTCATAGACAAAAGTATGAGTCATTGAGTCTCAAACCATGATCCAGATTCCAGTTCTGGTAAGCGAGTTACTGTATATAGTTAGGAACTTATATCTCTAATAAATGTAGACGGAGCCCTAGATAGTGTTCAAGATTATCTGGATCACGAAACAGACTTCTAGCAATATCAAACTAAAATGTATAAAGGCCTTTAATTATACAATTAATCAATTTAATTTCTCAATATTCCGTAAATACAGATAGCTGTTAGAATAAGATATAAATTCCTTCGTTATAGACACGGACGCACAGACCGACGGTCGATAGTATCCTGCTGATAGAGCGTGGTAGAACATGCTCGACAAATTAGGATGGACGTCGTTTGTCATGGGACTCTTGCGCACCGCCGCGTACGCATTTCATTTGGGCGGCAATAAGGCGGCGCATGAAATATGGCCCCCTATCTGTTGCGTTAGATAATTTAAGTTAGTTTATATATCAAGACGTCTCTTACTTATAACCAAATATTTTCAAACGTGGTCTATTTAATAGGGCAGTGTCCTTAAAAATTCTGATTGGTCCGAAATTTGGATTACTCAAAAATACTGGACACGAAGATGTCATGATGGCCCAGTGGTTTAGGCCTCGCCTCTTGTGCACGAGGTTGTGGGTTCAAACCTGGGCAAGTACCAATGTGAGTTTTTCAAATCATATGTACTTTATAAGTTTATCTTGGACATCACTGACATCGGTGAAGGAAAAAATCGTGAGGAAACCTTACATAATTAATATAAGTCTGAAATCGCCAACGCGTCTTGAGCAAGCGTGGTGATTTATGCTAATGCCTTCTCTGTATGGGAAGAGGCCTTTGCCCTGCAGTGGGAAAGTAATAGGCTGGTACTGGACACGTATTTTTTGGAAATCTAACTGACGGACCAAATATGTAGACTTAATATATTTTTACCTAGGTCACATCACAGTTTTTGAAATATAAAGAAATTGAAATTACTACTGCTATTGATTTTCCTGCTATAATTTGCTCCCGGCCTACCATACTAGATGATAAAATGTAATCACTTAATTTGTAACATAAAGTTGCAGTTTAAGAACGTTAACGGTCGCTTTTCATATACATCTTCCACAAAGTAATCTTCAGGTGTCATCTTTTTAATGGCGCCAAGGAACCTAGTGATGTCGTACTTATCTTTTTAAAGACCTTTAGATAAATGTAAGTACGAGCGGAACTAATCTTTCTCTTCGTGAACATGAATATTCAAATTCGTTGTTGAGTTTACATTAAATTAATGCTCTAGTCCTTTTAGAAGGCGAAGAGCATTTGTAAAGTCTTGACTACTAATATGTGGAACGATTTGGTCGGCGATATATCACAACTTTTTATTTTACTACCACTAAATTAGATTAACGTGTTTAAAGCTATTTGTTAGCGGCTCCGTTGATTTCATTAAAGGAGCTTTTGTGTTGACGCCGACCGAATGTTTTGTTCTATTTGCTGTATAAAATATTAACGTAATTATAACTTTAGATTTATCACTTTTAATTAATATTGACGTATTTATTTATGGAGGTCAAAAATTGAGCGACAGAGAAATACGTGGCTATTTATAATAATTGCCAATAGAAATAGTAAAGAATGCTTTTTACTGTACCAGTACCAGCCTATTACTGTCCCAATGCAGGGCAAAGGCCTCTTCTCATACAGAGAAGGCACGAGCATTAATCACCACGCTTGCTCAAGACGGGTTGGCGATTTCAGACTTATATTAATTATATAAAGTCCAGGTTTCCTCACGATGTTTTCCTTCACCGATGTCAATGATGTCCAAGATAAACTTAGAAAGTACATATGAATTGAAAAACTCACATTGGTACTTGCCCAGGTTTGAACCCACAACCTCGTGCACTAGAGGCGAGGCCTAAACCACTGGGCCTTCTTGATGACATCTTTTTACTGTACACCATGAAAACTTACAAATAATAATTTTAAATTTGGTGTTGCAATGGGCGGCCTTTTCTTTAAAAGAGTTCTCTTATAGGCAACCTTAGGATGGACATGATAGAGAGGAGAAAATATATGTTGGTAGTTCGTTGTGTACCACTGAATCTTTTGAATTAATATGTTCTTTTTAATGTTGTCTAAGACATCACTAACATTAGTAAAGGAAAACATCTTGAGAGAACCTGAACCAACTATAAAAACAAGTCTGAAAAGGCGTATCTGATGAATGTATGAGCATGCCTTCTCTGTATGATTAGCCTTTGATTTGCAGTTGAATAGGATTGTATTATTATAACTTATGTATTTTAATTATGTTTGATGATTTTTTACTTAATTTTGCTTTACTTAAACTTTTATTATCCAAATTGTTGGAAAATGATAGTTTTAATATTCCCAAATTTACAGCTTAACGTGATGATATCGCAATGAAATCGTGCTACTGAAAACCCTCATATGTAACATGGTTATCTACTACAACTAGTAGCCAACCTTTTTATCCCAAGACTAGCTATGCCCCGCGTATTCACCCACTTTTAAGCATCGTAGCGTGATGTTAAGTGGCCTAACTACCTTTCTTAAAATTAGGCTGTCAAATCGAAATATATTTTTTATTTACCAGATATTCACACGCATTCAAACAAAAATACAAGCATACTCTTCAACTTTATTACATTAGTATCTATATTGATTTTACGCGTCCTTGTTACAGAAACATTCCACCATTGGACAACAGCAGCATCCCTCCTCCGGTGATCACAGTTCGAGTGACAAGACAGACGCATGAGCCGAACTGCCAGGGAGTTGACAAGAGATACCACGAGTGCAATGATGTTGTAAGATTCACTTCTTATATATCCCAAACGGCAGGAATAAATAAAACTTAGAATTTAGAACTTAGAGTAAGTTCTACATCCATGCCATGCATGGATGTAGAACTTACTCTCATTTGTCGAGTTCCTGCAAGTAATACGAAGTGCTTGGGAATAGCATGTGATGCGGCGGAATGAAAGTAATTATGTGAGAAAAGTTGTCGTAAAAAAATGTTTTTTGACGGCACGGTTGGCGCAGTGGCTGATCGAATGGCTGTTCGCTGCGTGTCGTGGATTTGATTCCCGTACGGAACAAATATTTTTATACCGACACTTGTTCCGCGGACGGCTGTTTGTGTTTGGGTTTGAATGTTTTTAAACGCACCTACGATACATGAGAAATTCCTAGTGTAGTAACGTATTTATAAAAAAAAGAAAAGAAAAGCTGCAACTCGCAGGTGTAGTCATGATATATTTCTAGTAACACTACACACAACACAACTACACTTACAATTTTACAAGGAACGACTGTCTACCTGTCTATCTTGCGTTGTCTTCGACGACCTATGTTGTCCACCTGCGACGCAGGAGGTTGCGGGTTCGATTCCCGCCTTGATTTCTACAATCTACAAAGATTTGTTCCGGGTGTTCTATACATAATAAAAAATATCTATCTATGTAATGTATATTAAGTATATCAGTCATCTAGTACCCATAACACAAGCTCTGCTTAGCTTGGAACTAGATGATGCTGTGTGGATTGTCCAGCATTATTTATTATTTTATTTATATTTATTTATCTGACCATAACAATGTAACGTACTGGTGAACTGAATAATAAAATTATAATGTTAAACGTGTTGCTCTGGTTACTGCATTCCTGATCTATCGAACCAGTTGTCAAATATCGTGTCACGTGATCTGGTTGGCAGGTGTCGTATTCATCAGCTAATCACAATAGCTTGTATGACATTTGACAGGAGATTTAGGTACCAGTACTTGACTTACCACGTTTCAGACTCCAAAGATGCATTTTGAAGTACCGTTTATGCCTGCTTTAGAACCATTTCATTTCAAATCTCTAACACTTGGTCTATAGTAATAAATGATCGAATCGTCAGAAGTTAAATCCAATTCAAGTGATGCGATTGGCTGTTGTAAATTAATTCAACCAATCACAGCAGTTTGCCAAATGATTCAATCATAAAATAAAAATAAATAAAACAGAACTAGATTAGGTAGATGGTTACTTGCTGAATACTTCAGAGGTCAAACTCACAGTCTCTATTACAATCCAGACATTATCGTGGTCATATGAGGACCATGCAGATTCGTATCTGAGATGGTCTTTTGAGGACAGAACCACACAGATTTGAGGGACATGTCCGGTCAATGCATGCATTTGTTAGTAATCACGTAGCTCCACTCAGAGTTTAAGAAGCTAAACGAATTAGACACGTCACTGTCATCCACCTCTTGTTTCCCAAGGGCTGGCTTCTACTTTGGCCAGAGGCTAAGCATTGCCATTCAACGTGGCAATGCCGTCATACTTTAAGGGTACTTTACCAGTCGACAGCGATGAGGATGAATCTTTCGACGCCTTATTATAATTTACTGTAAGGTTTTTGAGGTTACGATGGTTCATGTTTTTTGTAATTTTATCTATTCAATATGTGTATATAGTTAGCATTTACTTGAAATAAACATTCCCGTTTCTGAAGTTAGGCCTAAGTCTCTTCTAAGTAATAATTGTTTTACCAGCAATTATTTTTTTAAAAAACGTTGCCCTCACACTAGGAACTTCTCCTGTATCGTGGGTGCATTTACAAACATTCAAACTGAAATACACAAACAGCCAGACCCGGAACAACTACCTGTAGACCATACAAATATTTTTTCCGTGTGGGAATCGAACCCACGACACGCAGCGGAGCAGTCAATGGCTCAGCCACTGCGCTAGCTGTGCCTTCAAAATAAAGACAGCAATAATTTTCTTCTATCGAACTTGAAACCCAACCGGATCACAAGAATTGTATCCAACAATGAGTTTTAATTGATTCGCCTCTAATCAACATGTTCCCTTCAAAGAAATATTTCCTAATCACATTTCTCACGCGTACGTCAATAAAATATGAGTAATGACCGGCAATCATTTGTTCGACTGCTTTGGACTAATAAAGGCTTTTAGTACTAAAGCACATTAAAACTGAATACTGATTTACGAGCAAATGCCTCGTAAACATTTCCTTGATTAGCATTGTTCTTTAAGTTTTATTCAATTTGTTTTGTCAGGGACGGCATAAATGTTGATTTTACAGCGTTTGCTTATATTGATGTCTTGACACCGGCCAAGTTGTTTGTCAAAGATCGTGGGGCAAAGGTGACTTTGAAGTATGATGATTTGATAGCTTGGTTAGGGAATGAGTCATGTCGATGTTTGTGGTAGTTGTAGGAGTATAGTAATACAATTATACCAGCCTGTTGCTGTCCCAATGCAGGGCAAAGGAATGTTCTCACACAGCATAGGATTTAATTACTACGCTGGCTCAAGGCAAATTGGCGTATTCAGAATGATATTGGCTACCTATCCATACAACTCGATTCCTACCGGCTTTCTCACATCTATATAGCCATTTTTTTTTTTTTTTTTTTTTAAGAAAAACGTTGCCCCACACTAGGAATTTCTCCTGTATCGTGGGTGCGTTTACAAACATTTAAACTCACATACACAAACAGCCAGACCCGCAACAACTACCTGTAGGTCATACAAATATTTGTTCCGTGCGGGGATCGAACCCACAACACGCGGCGCAGCAGCCGATGGCTCAACCACTGCGTCAACCGTGTGCATTGAAAATGCCACAGTCAGTAGTATCTAATAATGCCAAATAATATACGGTAGATGCTAACACTAAATGTGTATACTTAATACACCATAACATTTAAAAAACATAAGCTGATAAGATTACTAATATGCAGGTATCTTTTACCGTCGACTTCTCCCTAACAGAATTGATCTCTCGCCACTTTTAACGACTAGCTATACTCCGCGGTTTCACGCGGTCTTAAGGGTCGTAGCGTTATAGTAATAGTACCTTCCTCAGGAATATTTTTTCAGTTTTCAAAACCGACTGGTAGATCCAGCAATTACCGTTTTCAAATAAAAATACAAACTAACGCTTTAGTTTTATTATATTAATATAGACAAGTCTAGGTTTCCTCACATCAGGTCTATTATATACTTAGAAGGAACATAATGAATTGAAAAAGTCACACTGGTATTTGCCTGTATTTGAACCCACAACCTCGTGCATTAGAGATGAATCCTTAACCACGGGGCCATCACGATGTAGCTTAACGCATAACAGTAACTGTTAGTACTTACACTGTAGGTTCAGGGTTTCAGTAGCCTTATTTACAGAATAGGTACACAGGGATCCGTGAGATCTGTTCGTGACTTAAATTATGATAAGGACCTCGTTATCATTTGTCTCTCCTACTTTTTATTTTCTTTGTGTGGCTTTAACTTTTTCGGGGTACTGGAATAAGGTTCTGTGCTGGGGACTCAGTATTGTTGTTTATTTTACGACAGCTGTATTTCTAGTTAATGGAGTATAAAATAGGGTGCTGTGAATGACACAAAGTCACGTTGGCGAAAAGAAATTTTATTTTAGATTCACCCTAAGGATGTCACCCACAAGACTAGGGAGGTTTTGAGGGTAGGAATAACATGTAACTGGCAATAGTTTGCTTTTTTTTAACAAATACAGTATTTTCTTCAACTTTTTTGAACACGGAAAGTAATGAAATGATATAATCTTAACACAAACCTTCCATCGTCTCTTTAGTATTTGTCTACTCTTAAATTTTCGTCTTAGATTTTTGTACTATTTCATTTGCTGACATCATTTTGATTTTGTACTTTTATAATTATTTTAATTTTGATAATATTGACATGAGTGACAATAGTTTGTATGCCTTTTGGCAGAACATAGGATGGACCAAACATTTTATGAAACGTCATTGTACCTTGTTCATAAAATTAAATTTGAATTTGAAATTTATAAGCATCAACACCTTCCTCATTCCTTCGCATCACATACCCATATCACGACGACAATTATTTGGACATACTCTACTGTATAGGGCGTTCATACTTTTGATGACCTTGATATACGAGTATGTTGCATTTTGTTACAGCCCTGTCCCGGTGGAGCAAGGAGTAGTCGGGCTGCTCAGTGTGCGGCGTTTGACAGAAGACCCTTCCGAGGAAGATTTTACACTTGGGTACCTTACATCGATGGTGAGTAGATCTGTGAATGTGTTATTATGCAAGTGTTATGAGGAAAAGTGCGGAAAAATAGGTCATACGAAGTTAAATTAAATTGACGTGACGCGTTTCCATATTCATATATACTTAGTACCAGCCTATGACTGTCCCACTGCAGGGCAAAGGCCTCTTCTCATACAGAGAAGGCACGAGCATTAATCACCACGCTTGTTCAAGACGGGTTGGCGATTTCAGACTTATTTTAATTATATAAGTCCAGGTTTCCTTACGATGTTTTCCTTCACCGATGTCAGTAATGTCCAAGATAAACTTAGAAAGTACATATGAATTAAAAAACTCACATTGGTACTTGCCCAGGTTTGAGCCCACAACCTCGATATAATAGGTCTTTACCTATGAAATTGCCGTTTTGTATGAAAAAAATTAAATGAATTTTTTTCATGTATTTTTTATTTGTATTAATCGAAGTAATCACCCATGCAATCAATGCATCTTTGCCAACGCAGTGGCAGTTTATTGATGCCCTTCTTAAAGAAATCAGCTGGACGGGAGGCAACAAATTCTTCAAAGGCATTTTGTACTGCCTCTCGGGTATTGAATTTTTTTCCCGCCAAGAAGTTATCCAAATTCTGGAAAAAGTAGTAGTCTGTAGGCGCAAGGTCTGGTGAGTAGGGCGGATGACGGAGAGCTTCCAACCCCAGTTCTTGCAACTTGGAGACCGTCTGCTGTGCAGTATGAGGTCGCGCGTTGTCGTGCAGGAGCAGCGGAGACGAGCGATTGACCAATGCTGGTTGGAGATGTGCCAGCTTCTCCATCATTGTGTTCAATTCTTCACAGTACACATCTGCAGTAATGCTCACCCCGTTTGGTAAGAAGCTGTGTTGAATCACACCGGCGCTAGACCACCAAACAGTGACCATCACTTTTCTTGGGGTAAGTTTTCGTTTAGGGCATTGTTTAGGTGCTTAACCAGGATCCAACCAACTTGCTGAGCGCTTGCGGTTATCAAACAGAATCCATTTTTCATCGCAGGTAACAATGCGGTTCAAAATTCCTTCATTTGTGTGTCTGTTGAGCAGTGCAAGGCACGTCTCGACGCGTACTTCGCGCTGGCGATCATTGAGTTCGTGGGGCACCCATTTGTCAAGCTTTTTTACCTTGCCAATTTGACGCAAATGGACCAATATTGTTTTGACGCTAACGTCGAAAGCTGCTGCTAATTCAGCCGTAGATTGTGTATCATCAGCTTCCACAATCGCCTTTAATTCGTCATTGTCGACCAAAGTCTTCGGACGACCGCGAGGTTCATTTTTCTGGTCGAAATTTCCAGAACGGAAGCGAGCAAACCAATAACAGGTAGTGCGTTGGTTTGTAGTGTTAGCTCCGTAAACGTCGTTGATGTTGCGTGCCGCTTGTGCCGCGTTGCTGCCACGACGGTACTCATATTCCATAATTACTCGAATTTTTAACGTATCCATGATGACGAAAAATATTTAAATGTGATGAAAATGTAACACTAATCAATAAACAAATGACTACTTTTGGAAAAAAAAACCATGTTTTTAAAATAAAATTAATTTGAAATTAGAATTCTTAGCCAAACAAAAAATATTTTGATTTGAAATGGCCAGTACTGCAGAACGGCAATTTCATAGGTAAAGACCTAATATATACTTAATGACGATAAAATTAGGATCAAGGGCCGCTGGTAGTGTAGTTACTTGAAATTATTAATTTTGAGTATGGTTTTGTTTTGTTTTTATCATCGTCATCGTCCAATCGTGATATGTTATTAATAAATCATAATATTAAATCAAATGTTTACTGACGGAGCGGTGACCGGTACAATAGGTACGCCAATGAATGTTGTTTTGTGCATTATCCTGATATTACGACTTGATGTTCAAAACCATTCACAATAGCGAATGACGTAATAAACTATACCGTTCACAACTCATGAATGTAAACACATAACAGCTGAAATATACACAAGGATTTAGGAATACCTACACAAATTTGGCAAATGGGACGCTTATTCACCCAAAAAGTTTATGTACCAATCTAATTTCTAATAACCTCAGCAGCTAGATCTGGCGAATTATTGAGATGAATACTAATTCCGAGGTATATACATATATATAGGAAGGTATATGGCTGACGAAAAGCCAAATTCTATGTAAAACATGGACATCCTAGAGTTCGGGTTTGATATCTACCTTTTTACACCCAAACCTGTTCATCATCACATCAGCATTTACGGCTCCTCCCTTTTATGCCCTTACTAGTTTCTTTTTACGTCCTTTTAAAAGCAAGCCGCACTCAATTTAGGACAACGTCGTCTTATCTATGGGAAGGAGATGGAAGATGGAAGGAGATATCCTGTATTCCAGTTACTTACACTTATACCTTACCAGCTGCGCCCCACTTTCAACAAACGCAGCTAAAAAAAGCGTTAAGTTTTCTTATATTTTCTGATGTCCCGAGCAACTTTCTTAGTTTTTTCTTTCATGAGAAGCTTCTCCTTACAATAGCAAAAACAACAAAAAATAATTGCGACATTGGTCCACCCGTTCACGCGTGTTGGCGTGACCTAGGGAAATAGGGATTCATTTATAAACAGGGTTATAGGTTAAGTCGACCTAGGTCCTTTAAGAGGTTTTAGTTTTCATAATTCCCAGATGATTTGACTATGAAACACCCCACCCCAAACCTAACCCATATTGAGATATCTAGGTCGACTTAACCTAAATCCCTGTATATATAAAATATAGAAGAAGACTTCACGCCAATCTGCAAACATCGAACACCTGGCGGCATGGTATCAGCACCACAGCCTATTCGATTACTCGGTCATTCTATGCCCTATGGTCCCTATTCACTTGTGCCGCTAGACAAAGTCAAAAAGAGTGAAGAAACACTCATTGTGTCTTCATTGCAACCTATTAAATCAGCATATGTTGAAACTACAACAAACAACTTTGACGACACGGTTGGCGCAGTGGTTGAGCCATCGGCTGATGCGCCGCGTGTTGGCGGTTCGATCCCCGCACGGAACAAATATTTGTATGGCTTACAGGTAATTGTTCCGGGTCTGGCTGTTTGTGTATGTGAGTTTAAATGTTTGTAAACACACCCACTATACAGGAAAAAATCGTAGTGTAGGGCAACTTTTTTTTTTAAAGTAAAAAAAAAGGGTTACGGACTTACCACGCCAGTGTTCAAACATCGAACACCTGGCGGCATGGAGCCAACACCACAGGCTATTCGATTACTCGGTCAATCCAAGCTTCACCGTATTCACTAAAAGCACTCGTGCCGCTAGACAAAGTCGAAAATAGGGAAGACCCACTGATTGTGTCTTGAATGCAAGCCAACTGCTAAGGAGCTGTTAAAATTCAATACTCAATATCTTTATTGCGTTCCAAAATGTACATTTGTAAGTTTACATTAGCTGGTAGGTTGTAATAATGACACAATTTTGGACCCTGTCGGGCACAGCATAGAATAATTATGGGAGAGAGGAGGAAGAGCACTGAGTGTTTACTTCTAATATTAAAAAATATATATATTGCACATTACGTTATTATTTCTTATTAGATAATGCGGGGTTTAATTGTAAGTATTGTATATAATGTCAATATTTTATTAATTAGGTTAGTATTATATTATATTTTTGTTTTATGGTAAATTTTTTTTTTTTTGTATTTATAATTTGTCATTTAAGTATTCATTTACACTATAATAGGTTTTAATTATTAGAAATGTTTTTAATTTATTTATGAAAATGTTATATTTATCTATGAGATACATGACATCATACTCATCTGAATATCGATACAACAAATATGAAGTCCCCCAGGGAAGCATATTAGGACCAATCTTATTCCTATTATACATGAATGACATAACCGAAATAACAAATCATAAATGTATTTTATTTGCTGATGACATTTCTATAATTGTTACATCTGACAAAAAAACTGACGGAATAATTAATCACGAAAATGACATTAATAATACGATTGACATATTAATAAAATGGCTTAATAATAATAATTTAAAAATTAATCTAAATACGTACAATTTAATCAATCTCCAAATAGTAAATATAAATTTAAACTTAACATATTGAAAATCAGCGAAGTTGAACAAACAAAATTTTTAGGACTTATTATAGACCATAACCTCAACTGGAAAGCACATGTAGAAAATATATGTAACAGGTTAAATAGGTTTGTATATGCCCTAAGACAAGTAAAAAATAAAACTGATATAAAAACAGCAATAACATGCTACAATGGGCATGTGGAATCTATTCTAAGATACGGTCTTATAATATGGAGAAATAGTACAGATAGAAACAGAGCATTTGTTGCACAAAAAAAATGCATCAGAGCAATTTATGGGCTAGCGCCTGATGAGTCCTGCGAACCAATATTTAAAAATATTGTTCTATTACCGCTGCCATGTCTTTATATCTTTGAAGTATGCATGTTTGTTTGGAAACAAAAAGATAATTTTGTAAAAGTGTCTGATTTAAGCTCTAGGAACCGGAGAGATCAAAATAGAATAGTTTTTTATGACACTCCCAGATTGTCCAAATACGGCAAAAGTTGTCTGACTGTGTGTGTAAGAATTTATAATAAAATCCCTACAGAGCTTAAACAACTAAATAGTAGATTGTTTAAAAGTAAATTGTTTGAATGGCTGAATGCCCATAATTTCTGCTCCCTCAAAACATTCCTTGAAAATAAATTATAATTTAATGAATTTATGTAACAACAAAATTTTGCATGCTATAGTTTTAATAGCTAAACATGTCGAACTCCTGTTTTAATTTTAAGACCTTTAAATACCATGTTTTGAAGCAAATAAAGATATTGAATATATTTTTAATGGATTCTGGCAGCTTATTGTACAATTTAATGGACATAACGTAGGCACTGTCTGAGTGCATTTTTAGTCGTGACTTTGGTAGATTGACCCTATTTTTGTGCCTAAGTGTTATTTTTGTTTGTATATCTTCCCTTTTGGTGTTTCTACACCAAAAGGGAAGATATACAAACAAAAATTCGTCTGGGTATTTACGTACTTCAGTTAGCATGAAGTTGGATTTGTTACTAAGTTAATGTACTCGCTTGATAGAATCGCCGTCTGATAACTTAACTATGGTTCCCACTCAGAATGTTCGAAAACTAAATGTAATTTAGTTTGTTTCCATCTTTTTCTTGCTCAAAAAACAAGAATATGACAGGCAATATCAAAGTTTATTTTATTTTATAAAGTTTAATTATATTTATTCTTTTTTTAATAACATACAACATATTACTGAGTTGCAAATTGCAAAAAACTGTATGCATTTAGCTTAAGGTTTTTTTTTACATTTTAAATCTCTAGTAGGAACTCAAAGCGAACGATGGATTCAGCAATTCAAGCTTTTCGCTGCCACATTGAAAAGTGTTTTTACTCTTAATCCCTTGCAAAAATAAATTCAAGTCTCTTCAATCTATTGATCAATATATATCTCATCTCGCCATACTTCTAAGCTCATGCTATACAAACAGGAAAGAACCATGCGCGCGAGCATAACAGACGTGACGAAAAAGAGAACATACTAATTGTGTGCGGACAGCTAATCTAAGTTATTACATCGCTTGTCTGCGCATTTGATACGCTTGTTCTGTCAATTTGCGCGCCAATAATCTGTCAGAATTGCTTCACATATTTTTATAGCTATGTATCGGCGACGAAATTGAATTGTCGACGACTCTCAATAAATTCCAATGTCTTCTAATGGAGGTCTTGTAAATTTTGACGGTGAGCACTTAAGTGCATCATTTGTTTTCTAACACTGCAATTATCGTATCCTATATTGTAAATGATACGTCGTTTGTTTCTAACGAGGGGTCTCAATATCTCTATATTTTGTGAGAAGGGGTGGCGGTAATTGTAGCTATAACCTTTTGGTGGCAGAGTTCGTGGTGGTGTTGTGATAGGTACGCAGTTCCGACAGTTGTATTCATTAGTCTATGGTTTGGTTCTCATTCTCATCTCATCATACTTAGCACGGGCATTTTACTCAGTGCCCTTTATACTTTTTTCATATACTAACTAAATATAGTATAAAACAAAGTTTCCCGCCGCGTCTGTACGCGATGAAATCAAAAACGAAAGGTTTCACCAATAGAAAAAGTGAGAAAAGAGAAAGTTTTTGTATATAAATTGTCACGGACGAAGTCGGGCGGATCGCTAGTATTACATAAAACTGAAAACCAACAATCCTTGTAATTTATCAATGAGATTTTTTTTTTAATTTCACCTATTTTATTTATGATTATTGTTTGATTATATTTACTATCATTACATTGAGTAAGTGTGTAGTTGTTGCAGTTATTTTTCTAGTACCAATGCAGGTGTTAAGTTCATTCCCATTTTATTTATAATCAAGCGACAGAACGACATAAATAAATTAATGTTTGTTGTCCAGGTAATGCACCATGCACGTTGAACTGCCGGCCCTTGGGGCAGCAGTTCTACGCATCCTTATCGTTGGTCGCGGATGGGACTTCCTGCACCCGACAAGGATTCCGTGCGATATGTGTACAGGGGACCTGCAAGGTGAGTTTTCTTATGACCTTTCTTCCCTACAAAGAAACTATTAGTGGGCCCTGCACTAAAATTTCCCAAAAACTATCATACATTAACATAAACTCAAGCCCTTTTCCCATGGGGTTAAACAGAAACTACAGAATCCGCTACGGTCCTTACATACTCCTTTTGCTTCGTTTACATTCCTACTTTAGATGTACGAGTATGACCAAATACATGCACCCCGCCTGTTGCCATCACCAATAATTACAGTATATATGTCCTTCTAGGGCTTCCCACTTAGATCTGCCATCCCAAAGTACCATCATCATCCTCCTGCCCTTATCCCAATTTATTTGGGGTCGGCCCAGCATGTTTTCTTCTTCCATACATCTCTATTTGCCGTCATCTCATGGGTCACCTCTTTTCTTGCCATATCATCTTTCACAAAATCCATCCATCATCCCTCAGTTTTCTTGAAATCAACATAATCGCGATATTTCGTTTAAAAACTGTGTGCACATATCTTGCTTTAAGTCACACACCAAATTTACAATGTTAGCCAATATCTGCTGATCAAGTTATACATACTTTTCATAATTCAAGGGAAACTTTTTATTTTCTAACTATATGCTTAGTCCTTATAAGACTTATAGTTGTCAAATTAATGCAAATTGTCGGACCAATTTATAATATTTGTAGGCAGACCACGTTTTAGCACTGTCTAGTTAAATCGGCGGGGACATGAGTATAAAGCTTGCAATTACCTGATTTCGTCACAGTTTGGCTTTAGAAGACCTTTCAAACTCCTATAGATATATGACAGGAGGTTCTATAACCTAGCCTTTTTACCTATGTAAAAAGGCTAGCAGATCATTCCATCCCCCTCACTCCCGATATCCTCACATAACGCGATTTACGCGCAGAATTTTGTATGGGTAGAACTTCAAAAATATTCGCGCCAATTTCCGATGGTCGCGTAAACTTCCTGGATTACCAAGATCACAAATACTTTTGCTAAGAATCTTAATACAACATAATATCAAGCCTGTAATCTCCGAAGGGTTAGATAGAGGTGTACTTAGAGTACACCCACATTCCACCAGTTCTGTTAAGGTCCCATGTAAAATATAATAAGAGTCTGCCATCGAATGGGCACAAATCTAGGATCCTGACTGCTACTCTGAAATTCCAGATGGAAAAACCAAATAACACTTCATCTAACCTGGGAATCGAACCCAGACCCTCATGCTCAGCAGAACCGCTTGCGACCACTAGACCAACGAGGCAGAATTTTAATATTACTTTGCCGTCTATCCATGCTTAATCAGTATTGCAGTGGTCTATTGGAAACGTCTGTTTAGGGAGGCATACTTAATTCAAGAGTCTGTTGAACCATAAAATCTTTAACTACCCAAATGGCTGAACCTTTGTTAGCATTCCTTTGGTTTAACTATTCCTAAAAGTTTTACATCGGTCTACGGTCACGGGCACACCATGATTAGTTCCTATATTTAGTATTTGACATCATACAGAACAGTATATAGCTTGTTTTGTTCCGCTCAGTTTGTCAATCTCATTCGGATATGAACATGGCATTGTAAGGTGCATTCAAAGCTGTGACGTAAGCCCTAGGAATATATAGAAACGCCAATTTCGCAGACTATGTAGCATTGAAGCAACATTTGTGTCCGACACACATGCGTGGCATTATTTGCGCGGGCAATAAAGCTAGATGAATTGTCTATTGAGTATTGAGCGAGCTGGTGCCGTCTGCTCCACTGCTCTATAAACTATTCAATCGTTGCAACACTGTGCTACAAGGACGCCCCGTAATCGTAAATTATTTAGTGTATTGTTTATTACGTGGTAATGATTCGTGCGGCGCTTGTTCGTTGTGGCCGTTTACGTAGGGTACTTAGCTCTCTTGTAGTTGTCAAGCTGAAATATTGATAGTCTAAACAAGAGACGAATAGACCGCAACGTCACAAATTGTTTAAAATTGGAAAGTCATCATCAACATGATTATTATTACCATGTACTTAGAGAAGCTCGTGGATAAATAAAAACAGCCGCATGGGTCGATCGAAGGTTAAGCTACAATTGCTGTGGATGGGTGACCGTTCATACCATATCAAGACTTCTCCGTGCCTCGGAAAACACGTTTAGCCGTTGGTCCCGGCTGTCATTTGTAGATCTTTCGCAGTCGTTACAGGTAGTCAGAAGCCCGAAAGTCTGACAACCAGTCTTACCGAGGGATATCGTGTTGCCCAGTAACTGGGTTGTGGAAGTCAGATAGGCAGTTGCTCCATGTAAAGTACTAGTATTCAGTAGTAGTTGTATTCAGTTGCATCCGGTCATACTGGAGGCCGACTCCAATATAGCTGGGAAAATAGGCCTGGAAGATGATGATGATGACTTAACCTGTGAGACGTCCTTTACCGGGCATAACTAAGCCTCTATTAACTTAAACCCGATTCTTTACTAAGACAACGTCTGTCGGATCCACGGCGGCCGTGGAAAACGAAATGGTGGAGGAGAGGAAAATAAAAAATGGCATATGTTGATGGGTATAACTTACGCCTGCCCGTACATTATGCCGATCTATGAAACAAGAAATGTACTGAACATCTGTTTTTTTATTCGGAATTCAGCATTAGTCACTTAGTATAGGTTGTTCAGGATTATGATGGTTTGAAAGGTTCGGGTAAAGAAAATATAATTTTGTAGTGGTTAAGGCCTCTGTAAAATGGTGGCTATGTATAGATAGTCATTGATAAAGTATGTAATAAGCACCCACTAAAAAGACGTTTATGAAAACAGTTAATTCGACTCCAAATGTCCAGTTATTTCGATTACACCTTGTAGAAAGGTGATAAAATATAAAGAGAGGTTCATAATAAATGCTATTAACACCTCAGACGGTATGATCAACATGTTTTAAGTACTTATTATAAATAAATGGTAAGTTTTCTCTACAGCAGTGGTGTTCTGTATATCTCCGTGAAAAAATTGATGGAGTGAGTTAGTTTTCCACGTTAGAAAGTCAGAGAACAGCACTCACACTCAATTTACCTAAGTTTTCACAAATAGACGTTTGTAGAATACGACTGTCGAACTCGAGAACATTATTTGTACTTAAATATATGTCCGTTGTGCCTAGCAGGAATGGCGTAGGGGTACAATAATGTCAAATCGAACAATTTTGAAATTTTAAATACTGATTTCGAATTATTTTGATTATTTTTTTTATTTTTTAAAACTTTATGAATGTTTATCGGTGATAGACATGAATAAAGAAATAAAAAGGATTTTGGTTGCGCAATAAATATAGCAGTGAGCCGGGCACATTACTCGCAGAAACCGGCCGTTGGGGCGAAAAGGTTCTAGTGTGGCCCCCTACAAGGTGGACCGATGATCTGGTTGATCGCAGGAAGCCGACGGATGAGAGCCGCGTAGGACCGATCGTTGTGGAAATCTTTGGGGGTGGTCTAGGTCCAGCAGTGGACGTCTTTTGTCTGAAGTGATGATGATGAATACATTTAAACCAAAATGCTATACAATAGTATTTTCGATTCAAAAATTGATCGAATTGCCGTTACGTTTACATAAAGCATTCGTGGTAAGCACACATAATTTGCAGTAATTTAACGAACCAAATTGCAATTAATCGGCTTTATGAGTTCACTTATATTTTATAACATTATAAACAGTTACTGTAATGGTGAAATGATTGTTGATTGAGATTTGTTGAATTGCGTACCTACAGAATTTATTTTACTGTTCTTAATCGATCGATTCTAATTAGTGGGCGGTGTTAATTATTAGCAATGGTTCTACGTATAGAATTAGGCTTTTGCGTCGGATTATATTTAATGACTAAATTCGTTTTAAATATTTTCATTTGTTGTATTATTAAAAAATTAGTAGGTAGCTTTGCATACTTAAATAGCTTAAAGTAAACCTTGAACTTAGAAGTTATATAGCTCGTAAAAGTTGACTGCGTGTTAAATAACAATAACATCACAATAAAATATTTTAGTGGTTCTGTTCGTAATTTCGATAAAATATGCATATACCTATTAAAAATAGACTGTTTGACCCAGCATAAGTAGTATTGCCTAGTCACTTGAATACTATCTTTCTAAGAAAGAAAAAATAGTTTACAGCAGTTTATTTTATTTACCTAACAATTCCTTATTACGTATTTCGCACGCTTCAATCGATAATCGATCGAAACACGTAATTTTGACACGTTATCTTGCGAAAAAATCCAGATTCTAAGAGCAATATACGGATAACTTTTGAACGAATAAACCGATTTTCATCAAACATAGCTATGAACACTTCCGACTAATTCACCAAACAAAATTAAAATCGGTTGATCCGTTTGGGAGACACGATGCCATAGACAGACACACACACAGACACGTCAAACTTATAACACCCCGTCGTTTTTGCTTCAGAGCTTAAAAATAATACTAGGTAATCTCTATTCCCGTTTATGATTGCAATAATTTAATTTTGAACTGATCCTGATTCAGATTCTGTTCTGATTTGTAAGTGCTTCGTTGGTCTAGTGGTCGTGGTAAAATTTACTATTTGGGGATTAACGGCTTTCTAGTTAAAGGACGGCAGAGTAGGCTCACCGCCTTACATGGGACTTAAAAACATAACTGGTGAAATTTATTTGTACTGTAGGTACACCACTGCGTCCACTGCCTAACCCTTCGGGGAATATAGACGTGATATTATGTAATCTTAATAATTCTTTGTCAATCCCTACCATCGGGTTAGTGTCACTGACAGGTCATTTCCCTCAAATTTTCATAGGGAAATTTTTATAGCACCGGCCGGGTGTTTAGTACCTACGATTTTCTGACGTTTTTAGGACGTCTTTGACGTCTTTGATGATCTCAGTTTTGAATTATGTTATGTTACGTAATAAACGCAATGAACTGCAAGCCAAGGTTGTAAATTAGTATACAAACAATAGACTTCTAACTCACAGGTCCTTGTTTGTCACGGGCCATGATTTGTGAGCTTTATGAGGATTTAATATTCCCATATTCATAGACAAAAGGTCATATTGAGTTCTATGTATTTTCCTGGAAAATATGCAAAGAGTATCTAGTTTCTCTTTAGTTTTTTGCCTGAATATTATAGTTAAGGCATTTAACATAACATAATAACACGCCAGTGTTCTCCAAAGAGTTAGGCATGGGTGTACCTATTGTACATCCATATTTCATCAGCTCTATGTAATAAGGGGCCAGCCTGTCAGTCTATTGCCATCAACCATGCACAAATCCAGGGTTCGAGCTTATATTGAGAAATTCCAGTTTGTAACAATAACATTTTTCCCGAGTAGGGAATCGAACACAGGTCCTCGTGCATAGCACTCACGCTTGACTGTCGAGACATCCATGAAAAGGAAAAAACTAAAATCTAAATCGAAATTTATTTATTTAAATGAGGCTGAGAATCAGCACTTTTCGAACGTCAAAAGGTTTACATAAGCCAAGCCCCAAAACGCCCAGCCTTCACAAAATGACTTCAAAATAAGCCTTACGATAAAATGTTTTGCTAGCCGGTCAGCTGACTAGTGAGCTAGTGAAGCTGTAGGTCGAGTGACGGAAGCCGGCGGCGCCAGTCGGTATGCGAGAGATCAGCGATTATCGCCACCCACCGCCCCGGGCCACGAGACAGTTTCGTATTCCGTCCGACACGCTTTTATACATAAATGTGTTGTTTACCAATATGCAAATTAAGATAATTAAATAATTATCTTATCACCAAAATGGATAGAGTATCATAAAATAAATGAAGGTTTTTAGAGGTGGTATAAGATGGATGGTGGTCTTGTGACACGGTCGTGGTCCAGTTTAGACCAAGGAGGAAAAAGGTGACATCGCCATTAAAACGGAAGATCAAAAATATTTGTGGTTATCTTAAACTACAGTTTGACAGCTGTCAAACCGCCATTTTTATTCCTTAGATAAAAGTTATCTGACGATGGAATGTTATTTTAACACGTCGGAAGAAGTAGAAAGTTGCAGGTAGAGTATACTAAGAGGAAATTTATAAAAATATAAAAATGAGTTCCTGTTTCCCTTGGTCACGCCAGAACTTGAGAGCGACTTTACCGATGTTTTATTCATCTGTTTTGTTTAAGATTTTAATTACTTTGCAAAAGGCCACTGCGCAGAAAATTGGAAAATTTCAGAAAACTTAACGACTATTTTAACTGCGCGCGTTTCACAGTTCTCGTTTTTGATGAATGCGAATTTTAATTGTGGTAATACCGCGGGGTGCAGCTAGTTTCATTTAGAAAAAGAGAATTTGGTTTATGCGCTATATCTAAATATATCTGTATACTAACTCCGTCATAGATATTTTAATTAAATCATATTGCTCCTTATACCGTCGCCATCATTATATAAACATAATATACCAACTAAAGTAATATTCGCACAACAATAGGCCTCCGGAAGGTTGCGTCCTAAGCTTCTTAAAATTAATAATGTCTGCGATAATGCTTCTATTTATAGTAATGTAGATAAAAGCTTTACAAAGTGCGCAATACATTGCCGCTTTTACTTTGGATATAACGAAGCATTGAGACACCTACACGCAAACAATGAGGTTAACAGGACTTTATATAGAATAGGTGCAACGCAAGCGCAGGGATTTCCATGCATTCCATCCCCTTTTACGTATCAAGCCTTGGGCTGAGGTCTGAGACAGTGCGACATGATCGGAATACCCAAGAGGTACAGCTACGGGTTAATTAGTACCACGAGGCATTACTTCGACACTTTGCAAATGGTCCAGCTCAACATTTGTACATATATTCGCGTTAATTGCCGGTTGGTAGCCGTCAATCATTCGGGCTTATAGCCTCAAGATAACACTTATAATAGATATATAATTGCAGTACCACTGACAGTTATTCCTAGAAACGTGGTATTTAAGTTATCCAAATGAGTAAAACTTGTAATCTCTTGTTTATTAGCGGTAATGTAAATATTATGAGCTGTTTATGATATCTGCGCTATATTTAATACTATGATGCAAAATATTTTGTGTGTAAATCTTTAGTAAAACATGCATTACTGGAAGTTTGCTGACTCAATAAAGTATTTAATATTTTGTTCATTGACATATAGTCTACAATATATACATAGATGATTGAGTGATCAATAATCTTGCTGCAGCTTGGGATGGGAGTCTGGGATGCTTTTGAAATCCTCTGTGATTTAGGTTCTCTACGGACTCAGCGTATCGCGGCCTACTGCTGGTCACCTATCCCAAGCTGCACCAAAACATCCAGTCTTCTGCTTTGCGTATCCAGTCTGTTCCAGCTCCCTTATTAAGATCGTTGGTACATCTAGCTAGGGGGCGAACCACGCAACCCTTGCCGGTACGTGGTCTCCACTCTTAAATTTTTCTGCTTCGTCAGCTATCGGCCCTATGACAAATATGACCGGCGCGCTGCTTACCTGCGAGATATATCGTTGACTCTGTTTCGCGAAGTAGTTCAGTATGCTTCTTATATTGAGAGGAAAATTGCTAAGTAAATATATTAATCATATAATCGATATTTTCATCCTGGTCCAAAAAGGCACTCCAGAAATTGAATTACAGTAATGGCGCATTATGAACTACTGCAAACGCAGGAGGTCGTAAACGGTAAGCAATCTGTTCACGACTTAAACGATAAAATCAGAGTTCATGGACTCCATTTGTATAATATGTATACGCATATAAATAAACTACTATTAAATATGCTATACCATTCCACGAAACCAGAATCTATGTCAATGACTGAATTAGCCATTTTATGATCCACTATAAATAAGAATATAATGTAGTATCCCGTTAGTAGTATGGTTCCCTTTACCTATTATTGCCAACTTATCATTTTCTTTAAAATTTAAAAAGCTTTTTTAAAGAAGAGGTTGTGATTCTCTTTTGATGTCGTAGGTATTTGGTAAACAAGCATTGTGTTCTGAGGTTTCTAGTTTGAAAAAAAAACATTCAATAAAAAGTAAGATGTAATATCATGACAATAGGTACTAAGATGCATGCGTGCATACCTCACTCAAAGGCGTGCTTACCTAACTTAAAGGACGTGCATACCTAACATAAATAAATTGTGTGATTGATGTAAAAATTCGCGATTTCGTGCCGGGTTTGTTTACTAAAAAAGAAAAAATATCCACACTATATAAACTACACAAGTAAATAAATTTGAAGTGTCTGTTTGTGATGTCAAACATCAATAACACCTTGTATCTTTATGCATATGATAGTATATACAGTAGTCATGTCAAATAACTAAACTTTTTTCCGTACGGCGATCCTTCTGGCAGCTGGAACGATTTTGACGGGCCTTGCACTGACAGATAGCAGGCTGAATAATTTGTAAAAGAATCAAAGTAAACCCATGAAATGCAGGTAACAGTTAGTTTAAACATATTTATGTACGTGTCTAAGTAAAACCATGTTAATTCCATCCCTTTGTTGTTCTAATAGGATTTTCACATAAATAACACATGGTATAATAATTTAACATAATTGGTGTCAAATCATACATGGCCATGTACATGATGTCCGCAAGGTTTATGTGACAACAGACGAGGGTATAAAATATATTAGCGGTTTGTGCAAATTAATATTAATTTATGTTTATGAGGGCGCCACACTGATCCCTTAATAGTTACACGTAAAATAATTCTTAGATGACATGGCATTAGATTGAACAATATACGTTCTCAATAAACATGTTCGAACAACGTAATGGGCGGTCTATTTGATAATGTTTTGCGCACTCAGTTTTGCGATGGACTCTTTTGTATTGGACGTATTATTATGAATGCGAACATATCGTTTTATCATTATTTCATTTACGTTCCACAATGTAAAACCAAGATGTTAACAAAATGCTTAAAGCTAAGAGCCGTTGTAGACCCTGTCAGGGCATAGCAAAAAGTTAAAAATCAAAATAAAAGCAAAAAATTGAAAACAAAATTACTATATATTTTCAAAGCTATACCTATGGATGGAACTGTGGATGATGAGGCTGGCAAATTGGGAGAGGAGTATGTCCAGCAGTTGATTGATTAGTTCACGCTGATATTTGATCGAAACCTTGTACATTTTTCGTAGTAGAACAATAAACCAGAAAGTTAAACGTATAGAATACACTTTTTTAAAAGAGGAAAGTCTTTTTTATTTATTGAGATACGTGCCAGGTTCACATGGTGTTGATCAATAGAATAAAATATAACTTTAGACGTAAACTTTACGAAATTGAATCTTAGAAGCGGTTACAGCGCTTAGAGTAGAGTTCGTGCTGCAGCCAGATTCAAAAATAAAAGTTGTGGAAGATTTGCTACAATAACTGCAGGGGTGACTTAAGCAATCTACCCCTAAATTGTTTAAGTCGCACAACAATGAAGCCTAACCCAAAGGCACTCAACAATTACGGCCCCCTTTAGAAAGCAAAAATATTGCCAACAATAAAAAAATTAATCCCCGTGTTGCCGGGAACCTTACTGAACCGTGCCCCGTGTGATCTTATGACAAAAAAAGTAAATACAGAACTAAATATACAGTTTTCTAGTAAAAAGAAACAAGCAAAAACACTAGGAAGTGGTGAAGGGTGGGCGTTTTGGGGGACTGTCTTATGTAAACGTCTTTGACGTTCAAAAAGTGCTGATTCTCAGCCTAATTTGAATAAATGAATTTTGATTTTTGAGTAACCTGCGGTATTTAAAAAGACTTACCTATGTGGGAAATTAAAGAATGTATTTTACCTTTGTGTCGGCTAGATAATAGAAATAAGTGCGAATATAACAACACTATATTACTATTAGCTACAAATTATTACAATCTACAGTGTCACTACTGTTTGTTTTAATTGTTACATTGCAATAGCAATAATTCCCAGATGATCTGCCCGTTGTATATAATTGAATAGCATTGTTCATCAACCTTTTATTTTCAATACAAAACACAGATCATCTCAGTTGTATAGTGTTTGTATAGTTTGTGCGTGATTTGTCTCGTGAGACACATGCTGGGATGTGTGTGTGTGTGTGACGGGAACGTCCACTCTGTCAGCTCGTCGGTTTTCCACATATGAATGCGCGGGCGACGCGTGCTTTACGCGCCAGTAGTGCACGACGACGCGGCTTGCGCGCGACTTACAGCAGCGCATACGCATATCTGCCGGGAAAACTCGTACATGTTACGGTCGATTTTTATAAATTAAAAGTTTGACTAAATAAATAACTGAAGTGTTGTTGTTAATTAGGAATTCGAAGTGTGTTTTTGGATAGGCTTATGTTTGGTAACGGTATTTGTGCAACAAAATGCATTTTATTTCACTGACATATTGGTTGGTTTTATACGTTTTAAATAATGATCAAATTTGGAACTAAGAATTAAAAATATATCCACAATGGCTTAATGTTTATTCAATTCAACATGTTTATTTAGTGGCGCCACGAAAGCTTTCACAAAATCATCCATCCGCATTAGTGTTTGCTTTGAAGCGAATAATTTAATATCCGTTAATATCTCTTATCGTCTGCAATAATAATTATATTCTCCGTTAAGTGATGTAACCAACGTGCATCGGTCAATGACAATCCCATGTTAATTTGATAGCTGTCAAAGTTAGTTGTTGAGTGGACTACAACTGGAAAGTCCCGTACACCGCGGATGTGTACACGAATCTTATCAGTAACTCTCGTAACAGACGAATATCAAAGGACAAGATAAAATTAACATTAAGTGTGCTGTAAAATTAGTTCTTAAGAAACCGTTAGGTGTGGTGGCGACCGATTGTAGCTAATTTTCGTCGATCGTACGGTTTGTTGTTTGTAACATGAAACTGCACTAAATGCAATGTTTCTTTTAATTTAGTTGCTGTTTATTTACGTCTTCCTGTTTTCACATTTTTTTACTTTCGTGTGAAGTTTTAAATGCAATTTGTGTTAGGCAAATTTTTTTTTTTTTTTTTTTTTTTTTTTCTTAAAAAAAAAACGTTGCCCCACACTAGGAATTTCTCCTGTATCGTGGGTGCGTTTACAAACATTTAAACTCACATACACAAACAGCCAGACCCGGAACAACTACCTGTAGGCCATACAAATATTTGTTCCGTGTGGGGATCGAACCCACAAGACGCGGCGCAGCAGCCGATGGCTCAACCACCGCGCCAACCGTGTCGTCAAAATTAAACAACCGCTATGTAGAAGTTTGGGTGTGGGACAAAATATGTTCTATGCTGAGATGGGATCGGACGGGTAAATATCAAAGACAAATAACGTTTGAAGCAAACAAAAATCTTTATCAAAGTATGACATATGAAACCAATTTATTTAGCCCATTAATCATAAATACGTTACGTTCGTTAAGTTACTCAGCACCAATGGTCATTACCATGTCATGATGGCCCAATAGTTTAGGTCTCGCCTCTTGTTCACGAGGTTGTGGGTTCAAACCTGGGCAAGTACCAATATGACTTTTTCAATTCATATAATAATATACTTTCTGTGTTTATCTTGGACATCACTGACATCGGTGAAGGAAAACATCGTGAGGAAACCTGGACTTATAATTAATATAAGTTTTAAATCGCCAACCCGTCTTGAGCAAGCGTGGTGAATAATGCTCTTGCCTTCTCTGTATGAGAAGCGGCCTTTGCCCTGCAGTGGGACAGTAACAGGCTGGTATTATTAATGTTTATTATTAGAATGACCATTAGTACTGATTAACGTAACAAATGTATTAGTGCAACAAATAGTACGCAAATTATGATTAAGTATCTTTTTCACAATATTCCACCACACCTACTTATCCAATTAATTAAAAAATGGAACGGAATATGTATGAAATTATCTGCCAAGTAAGTTAACGGAAACTTTATCGTGGGTGAAACGGGTCTTAAGGGTTACGCCAAACGTGTTATGGGATTTGCATACGTTTTGTATTTATATGTCTCTATACAATGTAGTCTTATCCTCCTCCGTGCCTCAGAAAGCATGTTAAGCCGTTGGTCCCGGCTGTCATTTGTAGATCTTTGACAGTCGTTACGGGTACCTAGAAGCCTGAAAGTCTGACGAGTCTTACCAAGGGGTATCGTATTGCCTAGATACTGGGACGTGGAAGTCAGATAGGCCGTCGCTCTATATAAATTACTGGCATTCAGCTGCATCCGGTTAGACTGGAAGCCGTCCCCAACACAGTTGGGAAAAAGCTAGGCAAATGACAATTCTTATCCTTCAAATAAAATCCACGCATAGATCACACATACCGCGCTGAGCGACTTTGAAATCTTGGTCAACTCTTCTATCAGTGTCCACGTTTTGGCAGCGTGATTCATAACGCGCAGGACGCACTGGTTGAAGACCTTAGTCTTCAAACATTGCGGTATAGAGGATAAGAAAACATAACACATTTTTTCAAATGCTGCCCAAACCAACTGTTCGTATGACCGGTTCTTTCTGGAAGGTGTGTCTATCTAGCCGAATAACTTGCCCTTTGTTAGAATTCCGTAAGCGTAGTGAAGGACAGCCCACGGCTAGATAGACGACCTTAAAAAGGTGGCTGGAAGTAAATTATGTCTAGCAGTAAACCGAGATAGGCTGAGTTGATAGATTTATTGAAACGTTATGTAGTAGTAGTCACTAAAAGAAAAGCGGGCAAAAGAGTTTCTAATCAATCCCAATCTCTTTAAAAAATTCAACAACAGGACTTGCTGTACCCTTAAGTAGAACTCATTCTTTCCAAAATATTAATCATGATCTGCCTAGCCTTTTCCCATCTAGGTGGTAGGAAGGTCTTGGTAAGACTGGTTGTCAGACTACCAGGCTTCTGACTACCCGTAACGAATGTCAAAGATCTACAAATGACTGCCGGGACCAACGGCTTAACATGCTTTCCGAGGCACAGGGGAGTCTCGATATGTTACGAACAGTCTCCCATCCACAAACTGACCTCGGCGTAAAGCGCAACCTTCGATCAATCCGTGTGGCTGTGTTTATTTAGCTCTAATAATCAAAATGTTAATCCACACTGTAAATCCAAAGGTATCCCGTCAATTCCGGCGCAAAATTAACAATGAGCACATTAATTAAAGTCGGCGACAGTCCGTTGATCTTGCTGTCTGATCGACAACAATTTTTGGCCGCGTCATCCGCGACACTGCTTGTGTTAATTTTTCATTAAGAAATTATTAAAAGACCGCTATAAAAGCTTCATCAGTGATCAACGAATTGGGGTTACTAGAAGGTCGATTAACATCTGCTTTAGGGCTGGCAAATTATTAATTACAGTGGCGTGTATTAGGTCTTTACCTATGAAATTGCCGTTCTGCAGTACTGGCCATTTCAAATCAAAATATTTTTTGTTTGGCTAAGAATTCTAATTTCAAATTAATTTTATTTTAAAAACATGGATTTTTTTTTCCAAAAGTAGTCATTTGTTTATTGATTAGTGTTACATTTTCATCGCATTTAAATCTTTTTCGTCATCATGGATACGTTAAAAATTCGAGTAATTATGGAATATGAGTACCGTCGTGGCAGCAACGCGGCACAAGCGGCACGCAACATCAACGACGTTTACGGAGCTAACACTACAAACTAACGCACTACCTGTTATCGGTTTGCTCGCTTCCGTTCTGGAAATTTCGACCTGAAAAATGAACCTCGCGGTCGTCCGAAGACCTTGGTCGACAATGACGAATTAAAGGCGATTGTGGAAGCTGATGATACACAATCTACGGCTGAATTAGCAACAGCTTTCGACGTTAGCGTCAAAACAATATTAGTCCATTTGCGTCAAATTGGCAAGGTAAAAAAGCTTGACAAATGGGTGCCCCACGAACTCAATGATCGCCAGCGCGAAGTACGCGTCGAGACGTGCCTTGCACTGCTCAACAGACACACAAATGAAGGAATTTTGAACCGCATTGTTACCTGCGATGAAAAATGGATTCTGTTTGATAACCGCAAGCGCTCAGCAAGTTGGTTGGATCCTGGTTCAGCACCTAAACAATGCCCTTCGTTTAGGGAAAACTTACCCCAAGAAAAGTGATGGTCACTGTTTGGTGGTCTAGCGCCGCCGCCGGTGTGATTCAACACAGCTTCTTACCAAACGGGGTGAGCATTACTGCAGATGTGTACTGTGAAGAATTGAACACAATGATGGAGAAGCTGGCACATCTCCAACCAGCATTGGTCAATCGCTCGTCTCCGCTGCTCCTGCACGACAACGCGCGACCTCATACTGCACAGCAGACAGTCTCCAAGTTGCAAGAACTGGGGTTGGAAGCTCTCCGTCATCCGCCCTACTCACCAGACCTTGCGCCTACAGACTACTACTTTTTCCAGAATTTGGATAACTTCTTGGCGGGAAAAAAATTCAATACCCGAGAGGCAGTACAAAATGCCTTTGAAGAATTTGTTGCCTCCCGTCCAGCTGATTTCTTTAAGAAGGGCATCAATAAACTGCCACTGCGTTGGCAAAGATGCATTGATTGCATGGGTGATTACTTCGATTAATACAAATAAAAAATACATGAAAAAAATTCATTTAAATTTTTTCATACAAAACGGCAATTTCATAGGTAAAGACCTATTATTTTGCTGAAGTGATGTGGTTGTAAACAGTTTTAGTCACAATAAACGCATCTATACGTGCGTTTAGTGGCACAGTTCCTGGAGAATATAAGATAAAATATCTATTAGCGTTAATCATGGCTTAATTTTCGCGTTTTCTGAGCAAAATTTACATGTTTTTTCATGTGATGATTCCTGGCAACCCTGAGTGTTGATGACATTCTACCTCCTCATAGACAGAGGACATCTTTATTTCGGACATAAATTGCCATTCATCATCATTGTTATTCTCTGAAATTTGTAATGGTGTCACTATTAACATGTCAATAGTACTTTGCTTTATGTTCTGTGACCACAGTTTATTGTGGTCATGAACACTTATATGGCTCCCATCATGGAAAGCTGTATATTTTTAGAATTTTATTAAAATTTTACTTATTGCAATTGATTTCATAAGTAAAAATCAAAATCAAAAGTTGAAATTTGTTGAAAAGAATTCGCACTTTTTGAACGTCAAAACGTTTAGAAAAGACAGCCCCCAAAACGCCCACCCTTCACCATTTCCTAGTGTATTTGCTGGAAAGAAGAAGTGGCGGAAAAACTCCCCAGGAATCCCAGAAAAGTAGGTACATCCATAATCTGCCTAGCCTTTTCCCAACCATGTTGGGGTCGGCTCCCAGTCTAACCGAATGCAGCTGAATCCCATAACCCAGGTACTAGGCAACACTCTTGGTAAGACTGGCTGTTAGACTTTCGACACCAATTATTTCAGTCATTTTCTGATGTCTGCAAAAGTACATAAATCGTAAAATATGTTGTATTTTCTTAATATTTTTCTGTCAGTGGAAAATGTGGGAATACTTAATGGAAAAAAAAACAGGATATTAATTGATATTTAAAAGTATCTTAAAAGTTTAGGTTGAGAGTTTAATTAAATTATTTTTACTTTAATATTCATTGAACTTTTCACTAAGAATGTAAGACATAACTAGCCTCCCAGTGTTCTTATTGATACCGAGTTCTACGTGGAACCAGGGTCGTTTTGTTTCTTGTAAATAATCCATGTGATTACAGGACTGCCGGAAACCATAAATCTAGAATTACAGTAATCCAGGAGATCCAGCAACTAGTTCAGCTATTGCTGAAATTCGACTAATCTAATTCGTAGAAGCAAGTCTTGTTCAAAGATCATCCTAGTATATGAATTTGTAAATCTGTCACGCTGACATATTATTTATAACAAACTAAACGGTTTATGCATAGCCAATGACAGTATTTACTTTAGTTCCCTGTTCTTTTTGCAAACGTCAAAAGTTAAATGCATGTAAATACAAAATACAGGGTGTTTTAATGTATATATTTTTTTAGTTCAATTTTTGAGCAAAATATTGTTTCTAATTTAATTTTGCTCAAATGAATATGAAATGTAGATAATTGAGCCACCAAAATATATATAGGTACGTACCGAAAAAATAAAAACGAATTTCTTTTTGCTCATTTCGTTTCGTTACCGGCCAATGCGTATCAATAGGAGATATAAATGTTTTAAACAAAATGTACGCAACGCAACCTGTATACTGTCATCTGATGGCGATACTCGTCGAAGCTGACGATGCATCCATTATATGTTGTGTTTAGTGGCTGGACCGTCGCCAATGTTGACATGGCGTTAATCCCGATTGTTTATACACTGTTAACGTAAATTACACGCATACATGTGTTAGGTTGTAAACTGCAGCGGCTTTCACGCCAGTCTTATTGTGGCCGTCATATGTCACAATACATATGTCACTTTGTTATTGGGAATTATACGCCCCATTGTTGGCAGTGATGTGGGAATAAGACGTTGTTACGCCCAATTTGTGGTGTTATATCTTTCAAGTGCAAATGTTTAAAAGCCCATTAATTTCAAATAAATAGGCGTGGTCCTATCCTTCATTTTAGCGAATTGAGTCAGTCCAAAATTTGGCGACGAGTTTTGCGTTTTTGGTAGCATCCATCAGCTCCTGTGATGTGCGGTCCTGTTAAATAGTTTCTAGTTCTAACAGTGATCATGATTTGCCTAGCCTTTTCTCAATTATGTCGGGGTTGGCTTCCGGTCTTACCTGACGACTGCCAACCCGACTTCCACAATCCAGTTACTGGGTAACACGATACCCCTTCGTAAGTCTTTTCCAGACTTTCGGGCTACTGAATACCCGTAACGACTGTCAACGATCTACAAATAACAATCAGGAACAACGGCGTAATGTGCGAGGCATGAAAGGGCCTCGAAATGTTTTAAATGGTCTCCCATCCACGATATAGCCTCGGCAAGTTGAGCTTAACCTTCGGTCGAACGTCTAAGCTAGTTCTGAAACTTAAACTTAATATATTACACATTATTGATAAGTAATAAATCGTCCGTATAATTTAATTTATTGGTTAAAATATACATCGTTTATCTATGAAGAAGGTTCATAGTTGTTCGATCGTAAAAATATGATAAATGGACGGTGTTACCTCGACAGATTTAATATCCTTGTCATTCCTCAATGATTTTATATGAAACCTCTTCTATATTTGAGGGCATACAGATTAGTTTAATTCAAAAGTTTAAATGGTTAAAAAGCAAACAGATAAAAAAACGCCCATTTATCTTAACTATCTAAGGTTCTAAAATTGTATGGTGGCCGCGTCAGCTCGACAAATATCATTATAACAATAATTGAAATATTTAGTGGCGACACGCGACCAAATCGGGGTTAAATAGGACACTGTCCCATTAGATTTATGGCCTTAAAACATGTCACAGATAATAAAAACTAAACGACTTAAAAAAATATCTATGGTCAGAGCGGCGCGGCGTGGCGTTTCCTGATCAATACAGAACTTAGTTAAATGTATCAATTATTTATTTCATTTTAGCCCGGGTAGATTAAAAACTGTCGTCTGAAAAAGTACTGAAGTAGTGACATCCTAAAATATCGTATATTCTGAGCAATATCTTAATTAACTTCTCGACGATTAGAGTTTTTATATCACGTACTTAATAATGATGTTGTTTTTGGTTTCATGGTGCAGTTATTTTGTACGCACAAAGGCTAGAACATCAAGCTACCCCAATCTGTCGTATTTCTTTGATAGTTTTTCAACTTTATTACCAAAGAGTTTGGGACAGTTTGGAATAGCTTGATATACTGGTGTCTGTATCTACATACAATTTGACGGTAGAGTAGATGGGGAACACCTACGCCATCCAATTGGAAATGTCCTGTAACTCTGACATCAGAGCCATCTTAACGTTATCCTATTACACGGATGATTCAGATTAATAAAGAATATTTTCTGCAACGATGAACTCACGTCTTGCTCATAGATAAAATTGGCATCATACGTTCAGCAGCAAAATCCTATCAATTCTTAATTCAGGGTCAGTCGAGTGCATTCTTCATTTTGTATTCTGACGCAAGACCGCACTTGTTGCAGATAAAACCTGGAAACATGATTGATTCTAGGAAATCTTAATGTTGTATTAGCGAGTTAAGTGCCTGAATACTATTAGTTTTAATAAATCGTCAATAATTTGAAACAGCTGGGGCGTTTCAGTCTCTAAACATATTTTGTCGGTAATGTCATATGATTCCAACATAATCTAATATCATAAACAAAGAGTAATGTGACTCAAAAAAAAAATTGCTAGAAGACGTAATTAACCTTTTTTATGAGTGTATTGTTAAGACTCTAAGAAAGTCTAGTTTTCCCAAATATAGTAAATCTAGGCTACCTCGACCATGCGCTATTTAGGTGGACTAACATGTGTTGGATTCGTTTGTTACACGAGATCATTAAAGTGATATTCACTCACAACCCTTTCATAGAGTGGTCTATAAAAAGTTTATGTGTAGTGCAGAATACGTTGCGCAATATGTTTCTTGGAAAATATATCAGGTACTAACTGGTATTAGTTAGTACGATTATTTCTCACTGAACTTTTGAATTTTGGATGGGCTCGTGGCCAAATAAAAACAGCTGCATGACTACGCTTGCCGAGGTCGGTCCGTGGATGGTTAACCATCCACTACCTACCGAGACCTTTCCGTGGTTCTTATACCACGTTGAGCTGGTAGTCTCGGCTGTCAATTGTAGATCTTTTTACAGTCATTATCGGTCTGACAACCAGTCTTACCAAGGGGTATGGTATTACCCGGTAACAGGGTTGTGGAGGTCAGATAAGCAGTCGCGTTGTAGGAGACGGATATTATATAGACTAGAAAAGGCTAATCAGATATTGACTATTTGGATTATCTACCACTTTTTACTAGAACTAAATACCGTAACGAGTCTAATCTAACTAACATTGTGGTATAGATCAGACAGCATTAGGATTTACACCTTAGAAGCTGAATGAATTCTCTACTTTGTATTTCCTATTCACAATCGTTCGTAGAAAGTAACCTAGTCTAGAAAGACCAGTCGCAACAATGCGAGCAGTGATACATTAGATTTGATGGATAGTGTTGTTGAGCCAGTGGCCGTATTGTTATAACGTTTAGTATAAAATGCACGTTGTTCGCAGTTACCTTCATGAAAGGCGGCGCGAAAGCTTGGCGCCACGCCACCGGCTTCTTTACGATCCCTTGCGATACAGGTTTAATACGTACCGTGCTCCATATGCATGGGAAGCTGATAAAACTCGACTACTTATACTACGCACATAAAGGACGCAATATAACGAGCTCGTGGGTAAATAAAATCAGCCGCACGGGCTGATTGAAGGTTTGGCTACGCTTGTCGGGGTCGTATGTGGATGGGTGACCGTTCGTAACGTATAGAGACACCTCCGGGGCTTGGAAAGCACGCTAAGCCGTTGGTTCCGGCTGTCATTTGTAGATCTTTGACAGTCGTTACGGATAGTCAGAAGTCCGAAAGTCTGACAACCAGTCTTATCAAGGGGTATCGTGTTGCCCGGTCACTGTGTTGTGGAGGTCAGATAGGCAGTCACTGTAATCCCCGAAGGGTAAGACCGTTATGTTTAAAAACCCAATGACACTTTGCCCGACCCGGAAATAAAACCCAAGACCTCGTGCTCAGCAGTAGCGCTTCCGACCAATATACCAACGAGCCAAAATATTTTACAAAAAACATTAATAGGTGTAGGCTTAAGACGTTGCTTCGCTATCTTGAAATCCATGTAAAACGATCAGTGTATTCTATAAGATAAGACGCAAAAGTAATCCACTCATCTCTAGCGGATAGCAATAAGTACGAGGCAAAAGCAATAATACTATTTCTAGATTTTCTAGTTCCCTCTGCCTCAGTTGCTTACCTGTAATCGTATTAAGATTGTATCTGCTAATAATCTCCTCTTCTAAATACAATCTATGCTAAAGATCACAACTGTCGTGCAATGTTCTTAGGATAAATATAAATGTGTATAAAATTCATGAATGTAAATGTTGCCATGAATATAATGGTATTATCTTGAAATACAGGAAAATGCACAAACCGACTTATGCAAATTTAAAATGCAGAGTTATGACGAATGCAAATAAGTAATAACGTTGAAGCGAATGCGGGGCGTTGCTGTGTGGCGGATTTTACTCAGAGCCATCGTATAAAGATATCAACGTGGATTTGGTTAATACTCGTTTAAAATTCAATTCAAGTCACTAGGTGAGATCAAAGCAGCCGCAACTCTTGGCAGCGCGCATGTACAGCTAACAATAAAGTAATCATTACCAGTACCACCGATAGTAATTACTTTATTTGAGTGTCTGTGCGACTTTTGGCTCGACTCCCCGCTAACCTTCATGGATATAATTTTAATTTATGATCCGAATTGTTACGTTCCATTTATTTACATGTTTTGGTTTACTGAATATTTTGAAGTAATGGTTTATTTAAATGTGGACCTTTTACACCCCGTCACAAGCGAGATAATCCAGTCTTAAAGCAAAATTAAAGTGTAACATTGAGCACTTTGTTTGCGGAGCTTTATTATCAAAATAATTATGCTATTACATCTGATTCATATGACTTGATGTTTTATGGCTGTAGGTATAACATACCGTTGACATACATCAGTAATTTTACTAGTCGTAAATTTGTACAGCCGGCTAATTTTAATTATCCAATAATTTAAATGTTACACTTCTTACCGACCATATGGCATCTGAAAATTATGCATCGAACCGTTTGTTAAGCAGCAAATTGATGTAGTTTTAAATTACAACATGTGTCTTTGAAAATGATAGACAGCCATTAAAGTGTGTTAGAAAGATCATCCGCGTGTGAATATCAGCGCTATCTAACTTATCTTGCACACGTCGAAGACAACACACAGCATGCTGTCCACTTCCGGCCTAGTTTTCGTTCTCTTTGCCCTCGTAAGTATACTGTATAACACTTATTATTTTGTTTGCTAACCTAGTACTAACATCCAGTGACGCAAAATTAATAGATTAGCAGTAAACCTCTTACCTAGAGCCATATATCATGATGGATTACCTTAATTAACGATAACAAACAGCACACTAGACGCGGCCATTCTGATGTTTATTACATTTGTGAGTTAACTTTATAAATGATACTTATAGTTCAATGCGCAAGTCGAGAAGTCAAGATATAATCTGTGCAGCCCAAGAAAGGAGGTTGTGTGTATTAATTGATTTATAAGAACACATTACGGCCAATTAAAGTTTTCTGACCAATTACAAGGACAGTTTATGGTCTCGAAGCTTTTATTATGTAAAGTTGTGAACTGACGTTATTAGACTTGTCGCATTCTGTGGCACTGCGCATTTGTTTTGTGAGAGAAGTCAAGATCATTACGCCCACGCTTCATTAGTCAGACTACTGTGAATCCTCTACCATTTACACTTCATTCGTGTGTAATTAATCCCACTTTTTACGTGGGTAATTAATCCCACTTTTTACCAAAGACAATTACTGAATTGTGTTAAATGTTTTTTTTATAACTTTTTAAACAAACAGGCGTATTGGGTGTGCAGATGTTGGGTGCACGGGTCAATTGTTTGTCGTTGTGTAGCAACTTGTTCAGTAATCAGTTGCGTATAAAACACAGTTCAAAGCCGACCGTTACCGCTCACTGACAGGTGATTCGTTAACTCGCGCTTAATCCTAATTAATAGACTATTAGTCGACGTTTTCAATTACCACTTGGAATGATTTATAATAACCATACACTAAGTATTCGCTGATAAATGTCCGTGGCATTATTGTGATCACATTCATAAACAGGATTAATGTTTTGAAAACCTATTAATTATTTTAATCAATGTTTCTGGGAATTAAAATAAACATGAGATGTCAAAATACTGTGGAAGTAGGTGTCTGTTTAAATAACAATTTATGTAAAAATTTATTTTTATCTTTACATTAGTAAGCATCGAGAGCGGCCATTAATTATTTGTTATTTTACGATTCTCCGCACATTATTAGTAAATTGGCGCCGCTCTGACATAAATGGGTATTTTTAACGTCGACTTAGTTTCTTATAAAAGCATTAACGGCAAATAAAAAACACAAACGGAGCTTCGAAGGACATATTGAGTATGACATTATGGAAAGTGACATTATTTTGACGACCTATGTGGCGCGGCGGGCGAAGGTCCGCCTGCGACGCAGGAGGTTGCGGGTTCGATTCCCGCCTTGGGACAAATGTTTGTACGATCTACAAAGATTTGTTCTGGGTGTTCTATGTATAATAGAAATGATCTATCTATGTAATGTATTGTATTAAGTATATCAGTTATATAGTATCCATAACACAAGCTCTGCTTAGCTTGGGGCTAGATGATGCTGTGTGGATTGTCCAGCATTACTTACTTACTTATTATTACTTACTTATTAACCAAGGTATCTTTTAACAAAGACTTAAAAGATTATAAGGAAACAAATGTCATTAGTGTTGGACCTTTCATGCATCAACATAAATTAGTTGAGTGCTCAATTACCTTGCATTGGTCGTGTTTGGGTGCAAGCCAACGTATAAGATCGAAACGTAGGCGAATACAGATACCCCTGAATTTATTTGTTGTCCATCGAGTTATTTAGAATCCTCTAAAAGAGACACATTGTTAGGAATACAGCTCATATTTGCAGAATGACTCATTCCCTCGTATCGAAGGAAACATAATTAAACTGTAAAAACGTGTGTTAAGCTACAAATAGAGGACATCGATTCTTATATGATCCTTTTACACGATAACATGTTAATAAAGACATTTTATCCGTAAGTGGTTCAGTACATTTAGGGGTATTATGGATCTGGCGCTAAAACGGGCACTTTGTGTGAATACTTCGTTAAGTATGTGCTTCAATAAGTAGATAACACAACTTGAAGTAAGGAATTTATGTATGTTATTTTCATATTGAAATGGATAATATTATACAAGAGTACAGTCAGCGAAAATAAAATGTTCGTTTGCAAGTTCTCGTTACATTATGTTTTATGAGAAAATGTGCTGATTTTTTCTTGATGGAACGAACTAAGCAAACTTAGTCTGACTACCGTTCTCTCTCATTATATTTTATGCTTCTAATCAAACCATGATTTAAAATTATACTCTGTGCTGTATTCCTTAAACAAGCCGTGCTATCGAATCGGTTTTCAAATCAAATCAAATTGATTAATAAACACCAATCAGTGTAAGTATTTTGGTATGAACAACATTCAATTGACCAATAGAAACGTGTTTCCCTTGTGATAAGATAGTATACGTTAGTACAATATTTTCATCCGACTCAGACTTTCCAATCGGCTCGTTAGAATTCCTAATCAACATCGTAAATCGTACTTTGTTAGCCTGCAATGTGTGTACAGTCCACAAAGCAGATGGGTATACAAGCTAACTATACCTAACCTCCCTTTTGATCCACCACGTGCATGTGCTCAATAGTCAAGTTGACAAAGTTCGAGTAACACGCTGTCCTGAATACACAAATATGCTGTCAAACTCACCTTAACCACTGTGAGATGCTGACCATCATAAAATTATAACAACAGCTGATCAAATCACTAAACAGGAGATATAACAAAAGATTGAATTCAGTGAGGCTATCTGAAGAGCTGGAGTGAGAACTTATTTTATTTAGAAACGAAAATATATCTAAATATACATACATATATATACGTACATTTCTTTTTCATTTAATAAAATAAATGTTTTGTCTCTGTATCACCCAAAGGTTGACTGGTAGAAAATGCCCATGGCATTAAGTCCGCCTCTACACATTTGTGTGCTTAAAGTAATAAATAAATTATATTTATTAACAATATCGTGTTGTAAAGATGTTATTTTTAGTCTGAGTACCAATCTCCTTTGTTGGCTGTACAAGAAGAAATTGAGTGTTGTGGACATCGGGGAACAATGCGTCGTAGAGCGAGCCATTACGATCATGAACCATTGTATTATGATCGTCCTCACTGAGTAACTCGGTCTAAAACTACAAGTAAATTACTTTGTTCCTACTTGTCTTACCATCGAGAGAGATTAGATGGTCGTCTACTTTAAATAGCTGTAGTGTCTATTGTGGTTTTACTTCGAATTATGTAAATCCTATGCTCAAAAAATTCCAGTCCCTCGAAATGTTTCCAACAACACTTTTTCTATGTTTTAAGTAAAGTCTTTATGCGTTAGGAAGTGGGGGGTTAGAAACAGACAAAAATAAACCTACGTCACTCTCCATCCCTTCAACTATCTCCACTTAAAAAATCACGTTAATTCGTCGCTCCGTTTTGCCGTAAAAGACGGACAAACAGACACACACACTTTAACATTCCATTCATCATCTAGTCCATTCATTTTTGTTTTCCATTTAATTTTATATTGGCATGAATTCAAAGTGTGATGATGACAATATTCAGTGTTACACTTCAGTCTCCATTAAATTCTGTATTTCACTAAGCACGATGAACTCTGTCCTTCATCGAAAAGGTTCTGACCATACACAGTGAATTTGTAAATCCTATGTTACCTTGATCACGTAATCCTGGCTTATGATGGACGTCAATGTCATCGGCATAAGCACGGGTCTGATGTCTGCGATTACATCACCAGTTCCCTTAAACAGTGCGCCTAGCACATGCCTGCCTTTCTTGGAGGAATTGCTCAGGATTGAATTAGGTCTGCCATTGTTTACTTGCCCTTCCACCAATAAAATCACCAGGATAATATGCCAGCCACAAACGTTTCTTTCCAAAATACTTGTTACTTTTCACAAATACTGATATGGTTTCTATATTTTCATGATTCGTTTACTAAGAATCTTTCAGTTTGTAGAAGACCAGTAAACAGACTATTATTGATATTCCTCTGATTCAATGCATTTTGTCTGTAGGCGGTGGGTCGTGAGGGCGTGCTGTCATCAGCAGCGTCGCGCGAGCTGCGCTGCGGCCGCCGCCTGGTGTCGGGGCTGTTCTCCCGGCCGCGCCTGCCGCTCGGCTACTCCTACGTCACCACCGTGCCACGCGGCGCCTGCAGGCTCAACATCTCCGAGATTATGCCCAGCGAGAACTATATAGGTTTGTACAGATAGCATACATAGACGGGACCAGACAAATGCAAAAAGAAGAATGCTATGTTCAAGAGAGAATACCGAGAAGGATAGAGCGTGAACATGAAGATGCTAATGATGTGGGTAAGTTAGCTCCGCGACTGCATGGAATAGGTGTTACTGTTAGCGATAATGATCATACTCCGCTTATATAGGAAACATTGTTAGTTTTAGACCAGTTGACCCTAACATTAATCACAAACTTGTTGAAAAATGTATACAATTGATGAATGGAGGTTAGCTGTTTCCTAGACATTTTATTTACCATTCCACAAAGCGAATAGTCCTTTGATAAAGGCTAATGGGCCGTGAGGTTGGTCACTTATCAATCAGCATTGTAGACGGAGAGCTCTGTAAATCATTTTAGATCATCTGCTTTGGGTACCAACGCCTATTTTCTTTTGTGCTAACTTGACATGAATACGACTTCGCCCCGGCTTCTAATGTGATGCAAAATCAATTTCCAACTTCTCTGACAGATAGTTTACAACATGTCCATCGCAGTAATTAATGTATATGCAGTACTGAGTTTGTTGTTAAACATCTGTGGGAAAGCAATGTAAATAGAGGCGTGGGTTGTAAATCGATTGTCGATCAAATCAAAGGTAATGCTGCAAGCATAGTCTTTGATATGTCGGGTGCACTTACAGCTCTGAAGATCTCCAATGGCTCGTATATAATGAACGGCGAGTTCGCGGTGTCGGCGGCGGGCACGTACGAGGCGGCTGGCGCGCGCTTCGTGTACTCGCGCCAGGGCTCGCTCGACAATGTGGTCGCACACGGGCCCATACACCACCCCATCGACATAATGGTAAATATGTCTTCAAAAAACCTTAACTCACATAACAGCAACTAGAAAACAGATCTTGAATCGTAGCAATACCAATTTATTGCTACTATAAATTGTTCAATAATCTATTACGAGCAAATCGAAAAGAAATAAATCTATATCTTTTATTTCCAGATACTTTATACGCAACCAAATCCAAGTATAAAATATGAGTATTTCACGGAATCACTACCAGGTGAAGTGGAAAGTGAAGCTGTGACGAAAATAGATTTTCCTGAAGTCACACCGAAGTCTACTTCGAAGCACCTTCGAAGACATCATAGTTACGAAATTTTCTCGAGGGCAAACGCCCCTGTGGCTAGGGAACCAGAAATGAATAGTAGTGCTGAAGATGATATAGATACAGATGTTGTGGTCCTGACTAGAAAGTTTATGTGGAAGATAATGTCTTACTCTCAGTGCAGTAGGACCTGTGGTGGGGGCGTTCAAGTAAGTTTAACTTTACTGTTCTTTTTCCGAAAGTATCCTCGTGATCTGTAGAGCAATATTGGCTTGGTCATCAAATACACTAGACACAGTAACTTTGGCCTATATGCTGCCAATCGGACAATGAGGCGTCTAGTCAGTCTGACCGATAAATACCTAATTGAAATCAATCTGTAGCAATGCTTTATGACTGGAACAGTTAGATAGCGGAACGGTTTCTGGCCAATTGATAATGCGATGTTCTTTTTTTTCCACGAATCTTTATACTTGTGTTTATTCTTGAGTTTTTTTTTAAATAAAGGTATAAAAATTTGATATATCAGCCTTTCTTAAAGTGACTAGCATTCTAGTCACCTTCTACGAGTACTTCGGCAGAATAATGGCTATTATGTTAACAATGTAGTCGGGCAAAGTGTTCTTGGGTTTTTCCATCTGGAATCCTTATGTAACGGCTCGGAGTCTGGTCTCAGCTCTGCCTACCTCTTCAAGGAATACAGGCGTGATGGTATGTTATGTTATTAAACTTCTCTTAACATAGATGTACAGATTAGGGAATCAGCGATCGTTGGTTTATGGCATTTCTAAAGCCAACTTAATCTTCTTTGAGAAATTTTGGGCTGACGGCAAAATCATTTTCAGTTGGGCAAGTACCGTTGCGTGGAAGCAACGCCTGGTAACCGTGAAGTGTCTGCAGTGCACTGTGCGGGTGCTGCTCCTGCCCCGCGCCGCCGCAGGTGTGCTGGTATACCTTGTCCACCACGCTGGAGAGCTGCTGCCTGGTCCATGTGCCCCAGGTGTGGACCTGCTTCTAGGACCAGGATTGTTGGATGTGTGCAGGATCATTCCAGAGGGATCACGAAGGTACTGTTCAATAAAAATTGATGGTAAAATTTAGTTTTAGTTTAAAACTTTCACAAAAAAAATAGAACTAGCTTCATTATTCCAAAAGGATAACAACGATAAATTAGGGTTGATTTTTCAATTGTCAGATAACTTGAATCTGGAGAATAAAAATGGAAATTTGACATATTTTCTATACAAAAGCTGTCCAACTGCCTTTATTATCCCCTATACCTATAAAGGTAGACGCTTGTGACTGGCAACATGGAAAATGCATGCTGAGGTCTCCTGTAAGAGACGGTGTAAACAATTTTTTTTATAAGATTTTGTGTATATTCTTTGTTAGAGATCCAAAATAAATAATTCTCAAGAGATACACGCAAAAGCCCTTTGCACCATTTTGCCTGTTCATACTATTAAAGATGATGTCTTATACAAGCCAATCCCTCCATCTTTCCAATAAGAACGTGATTACAAAAAATAAGCATTGTAACCAACAATCCTTTATTTCTAGATAAGCGACCAAAAATGTCCTTTAGCAAAGCCTCTGACGACAGAGAAGTGTAACATTCCTGATTGTGACAAACCGAGTGGGGGTGAAGTGAGGCAGATTACCTCCAAACGAGTGGCAAGGCCACGTGAACACACGGACACTTTCAGAGAGGGACCTGTGTACACTGTGACAGTCAATAACACGGAGTTGGACGTTGGACCTGAATACACGTTTAGTGCAGCTTCTGGATGGCTGTATACCGAGTGGTCTGAGGTAAGTTGATAAGTAGTTTTTTTTTCTTTAAAAAAAAACGTCGCCCTACTCTAGGAATTTGTACTGTATCACGGGTGCGTTTACAAACATTTAAACTCACATACACAAACAGCCACCTACCTGAACAACTACCTGTAGGCCATACAAATAATTGTTCCGTGTGGGAATCGAACCCGTGAAACGATACGTGGCGCAGCAGTCGATCGCTCAGCCACTGCGCCAACCGTGCCGTCGAGGTAATGACGTAGGGTGAAAATTTAAAAGTAATAGACATTTTTGATTGCTAGGCTATCAAATTTCGGAACCTATAAATTTACTCCTGTACACACGGCTACATAATAAGCTATTAACTTCCAGTATAAACTGATCTCTGATTGTATAGGACTTCGATACAAAGAGAGGTCTTACCTACCTTCACTTTTCGTTTTAAAGCCATCAGAATTTTTGAATGGGTCTATGATGATGAAAATCGCTGTTAAAGAATATAAAGCGGTGGAAATTAATGGGTCTCTAATAAAAGGTTAGCACAGTACCTACCTATTTAAAACTACATGGCTGGCTGAAGCCATACAAAGGAGTACTAAAAAGATTAAGTTTCTAAACTTTTAACGCTTCTTATTCAACATTTTAAACATGCTAACTAGTTTCATTGTTAACTTGCTACTCTGATACGACAGAGCTGTCGCACAAGTTTATTCATGAAAGTTTTTTCATTTTTGGGATAATCGCCGTGGAAAAATCCGTGCCTTAAATCAAGACACGATTGGATTTTTACGTGAATATGTTCAACATAGTTATATATTTCTGCAATAAGATGTGTATTCTGAACGGCAGAAACAAAAGAGGATGGCAATCAATTCTCTATTTGAATTTTTTCCAAAGGTAACACCTGTTTCAAAATTGCAGTTCGAAATTCCGATTCTCCAAAATAAACTTACGTCGTTTATCGTGGCTGGTCTTCCAGATGGTCAAAGGCATTGCCTAAGTGCATCACAATTTATTTGTTGTTCCATTTTTTTGCTCCGTAAGTGCTTGTCTTACTAAATAGAAATAACATGGTGGATATATTGCAACAATGCATTGAGTAATCGATCGCACGCTTTGAGGTGGCTTTTGATTTATTGCAGAGATAAGAGCATGTCAGATGTACTTATTCAAATGAGACTATTGATTTTACGTATAAATCATTATTATTACTGAAATATTACTTGTTAACATTATACTGACAAATGGATTGAAACTTTACCTCTCAATACCGAAACATATGGTTCAATTCAAGTGTAAATCTTCAATGAATCACTGAACTGCGGCAATTTATCGGTTCTCTATCTAAAAATTGATTTTAGTTGCGTCATTATTCTTTGTTTGATTTAGTGTAACATTTTTAAATTTACTTTCAATAAAGAACCCATTATCTTCAAACAAAAATGTTTATATTGGATGCTAAAATAGTTTCAATAAAGCTGAGGGAGAAAATATATATAAGCTTTGTTTGATGCTTATTCACTAAGCGATTGTAACAAAACTCCCATTGTGGTGAGTAAATACTCACCACAAGCGTGAACAAATGTTCACGCTCCTATCTTCAAAGTGAAACTGACGGACTTAATTGATGCTGTAACTAGTCTGCATAATCATAAAACGAGAAGGGACGGTTCTGGGTGGAGGGGACATTGGCGCACTAATTGATGCCATGATTTCAGTAGATACATGATCCTCGACACACCTCAAATTTATCGTCGGTTACTCCTAATGTTTTTTTTTTTAATTTAAAGAGAAATCTTATGATTCCGACCGAACCTAATGAAATTTTAAATGAGAGACTTTTTTTAAGTTTTATTTCTAATCTCATTGGGTTACATATAAATTATGCTTTACTAATGTTTTTAGTAAAAAACACATCAGAAAAAAACGTAAAAATTAGGAAAAAACTGATGAAAAATTTCAAAGCTGGGGGGATCAGAATAAATGTACTGAATTCATGGTATCAGTTATGTCTCTTCCACCCTGTATACCTATCCACCTATATTAATTTGTTAATTCCGTAACTTCAGAGTTTATCTTATACATTACTGGGCGAAGTAAATCTTCGTGAGGACATTTGTACTTATAGACATATGAGTCTGAATTCTCCAATTGGCCTTGAGCAAACGTGATTAATGTTCATACCTTCTCTGTATGAGAAGACGACTTTGCAGTGAAACTTTTTTAATCATTATTAAGTTCAGAGTTTTACAAAATAGTTTGTGCTTAAGCTGTCTCTAACAGTAACTTTTGGGCGGTCCATAAGAGCTTAGGATAGCAAATTATCAAAAGAATGTAGCTATATAATATGTATATGTATTACTGTTTAGAGTCATAACTAGTACTTTATGAGTGGTGTTGAAAGACCAACAGTCTGATGAATAGAATAACCTACAAAGTTTAGACCTAAGTGAGACCAGAAAGCAATGCCTTCCTTGTCCTTGAAGGACGCTTATTGCCTTGCCTCCAAGGTAGGTGAAACAAGGTTGCCAATGATGGTGGTGTGATAATGATGATGAGAGTACTATTCTAATACAAGTACTTTATTAGTGCGTAGGTTGGTGCGTAGGCGGCGGAGTGCAAAGCCGAGGAGTCCGCTGTGCCGATCCTTCAGGATGCTCTCTCCAGAAGACGCCAGAAACCTCTCGCACTTGTGCCCCCAAAATTGACTGCGAACCACTTTATGGACAATGGTTTACTGGTAAGTATATTTATATTATATCTGGTCTATGGGGCCCCAAAATATGAAAGTAATAAAGATTTTGAATTTCAAAGTCAAAAAATCGAAAAACCATAATTGAGCGAAGATCGAAGCTTTTTAAAAAAAAAATGGATTTGGGAAAGGCTTTTGATACGTTAGTAATGTCAAATTATCAAGTCAATGTAGAAAAACGTATGAGTGATGTTATTGTCTAGTTGTTTTTTGAAAGATCTTGATATAATAATAATCTTTTGAGGTTCCAATAATCCGGTAAAAGAATGACTCTTCTAATTATCTTGCAACACATGTGATGCTAGGAGCATGGTATCTGATCGCTCATTATGGATAAACTACTAAACTTTGCTACGCAGCTTATTGCAAGGCAGATTACTTAATGCCCATAAGTAGTAATTATAAATATTGCAACAACTGAGGTAAATGTCAACTACTATGATGATTTATAGTTACATTTGACTGTAATATATGAATGAAATCTTCACTTGGACACAGTCTGCGAATCAAAAGCATGTTTTACTTAACTCATCATCCTTTTACCTTCATTCCAATATATTTAAAGCTGGACGTCTTCTTCTTCCATACATCATCTATTTGCCGTCATCTTAATAGTCTCTTTCTATATTATTGATTACACAATTCATCAGGTTTTCCTCTACTCTTATAACCATAATCAGACTCAAAACTTTCCTCACATCATGTTCCTCATTCTCCCTTATAAAATCCTTATTATAACCGATTTCCACACAAATTTCAGTCAACTGCTCCACTTTCAGTCTGCTTAACACATACTCATATATTTTTCTATCTATTTGCGGGACACCATACATTCGTCTAGCATTCTCATCTCAGCTGCATGCCTTTCATTAATTTACAACTTTAGTCTGTTAGCTAATTTCATGAATCCACTTTGTGTAGAGCAGTCCTTCATTCAGCATCAGGCTTTAATTTCTAAATTGGGCTAGGTTTCATGGATACCATATAAAAAGAAACCAAATACCCTATTCTATTGGAATATCTGTTACCACGACTTGAACTATAAATGTAATTGGAACTGTATTTAGCGGCACATGGAGGTCCAGAAATAGTTAGGGTCAATAGAAGATGGAGAGTGCGTAAACTCTTAAATTCTCACCTCCGCAGCCTATTACACCCATCCATCCCCGGTTAGTGACATAAACATATTAAATAAATATTTAGACAATTTCATGTAAAATCAAAATTTGTCGGTATATTTGGGTTTATACGTCTGCGTGTCATTACAAAACTTATTATTTATTTACGGTACCGGGTGCTGAAGATTCTCAATTTATTTTCTAAGGTGAATGGTCTCCCTGCTCATCGCCGTGCAGAGGGAATCAAATCCGCGGAGTGCTGTGTATCGGCGGTACTGGAAGGCATCTGAAGGACTCGGCATGCCGAGAGCAAAGACCGGCTGCTGAACGTGACTGCGCAGCCGATTGTAGACCTAGCTGGTACTACGGTGACTGGGGACAGGTGAGAAAACTTTTAGACTCAGAGTACATGAAACAGTGGAAGTAGAAATTATGTATTTTCTAACTCCTACGCTGTTCTTTTCTGATCAACTTCGTTGCGGGATCCAAGATAGTTGAATAGTTTCTCCGGGACTCCTCGGGCTTCATTGTCTCGATGCTTTTCTGGTGGTCGCAACTGTTGATTCTGGTTTTCAAGAGTTGCAGTGGTTTGAGAATAGTGTGGCAGGCTTGTACACGAAACAACAATCGTGTAAAAAAGTTTAACATTTTAAGGAGATGGGTTGGAGAATCGAATGGCATTGACATATTTCCGCGTGATTGAGGAAGTTGAACTGTGAAGTAGATGTGCTAGGTCAGGATTCTTGCCCTTCAAGACATTGAGATATCTATGAGGGGAATCGTCCCCTCGCAGATATCGGTACTATGGTACTACGGTAGTATGGTAGACATCGTTCTATTACAAGATCTGCAGGACCAGACAGTGAACATTTGTAAAACGAAGACTATTTTTTACTAAACTGTGGAAACGTTAAAAGTTTGCTTGATAATGATGGCTCGCAAACTTCTCTTTGTCATCATCTTCTGCCTAGCTTTTTCCTAACCATCTTTTGGTCGACTTTGATTCTCTACGGATGCGCGATTGTCTGTCTGACCTCCACAATCCAGTTACTGGGTAAAACGATACCCCTCGGTAAAACTAGTTATTAAAGACAATCTCCAGGCAAAGATATAAATAGACCAACCTTGCGGAGTACCCTGAACAATATAAAATAAACGTGTAAAAGGACACGCTTTGATTAATTGAGCGATACGAAGGGAGCCTTGTGATTGATATTCTAATTAGCGCCGTCCACCGTCCAGTTAACGATATAGCTTTTGACACTTCAGCGTAACTCTTAATTACTTTATTACAACGACCTTTTCAATTCGAACGGGATCATGTTTTGCGTAACATTCTGGTTTCGGATTATTGTGTTAACAGTTTGGAAGCGATCCTTATTGATGACACCAAATTGTGCAGTGTTAACTAAAACGCGCGCGTTAAATAACAGTTTAACGTGCATTGTCTTAGTTTTTTGAGATCTATTGTTTTATGAAATGGAATTGTTTATTATGCAAGTAGGATATCAATCACTTGACACACCATAATTATTTTAAGATAAGCTTTAAGCTAGCTTACTACTAGTTAGTAGCTAGCTAGTTTAGTAAAAATATAGCCTCCATACCTACGCTTATTAAGTATTGGTAGATGTAATATTAAGTATTTTTGTTCTACTAAAAACTTTTAATAAAATATTTGGAACTTTCTAGGGGTTTGGAAAGGAAATAACATTTTTTTTTATCAAGATAAAGATAATTTTATTTTGCAAATTTGGGTGTGAAGGAATCATTGTAATAAGTTCAGCCATATTTTAACATGTCGGCATGCAAAATATACACAAAAAAGCACTAAACAAAAAAAGATTTTTCATTTATGAACTCATTTATATTCAGTAACCTTTCACCACTAAAAAGCTTCGAAGCCTTTTTTTTAATAGCTTTCATTAGCAGCTCACAGTAATAATGAATCTACCAAAATATATTGTTACCCAGTGCTCCGGTAACTGCTCGAACGGCAGCACAGGCATACAGCACCGCTCAGTGGTGTGCGCACGCGGCGATTCCAGTGTCATCAGTGAGACTGAGTGCGGCATGCCCCGGCGATCGAGCCGCGCGTGTAATATCACCTGCGTGGGCGCACCGTCTTCACCACGTGTCGTCGAAGTAGTTACGACTACGCAGTTTCCACCGCTGACTATTGGTAAGTTCATCATCGTCATCATATTTACCTATACATTCATTAACACTGATCATAATTATACTATATATTCTTGATAATACTCAGTTGTACGCGATTTTTACTAAGAATTCGTTTTTTCCTCGCAATATAATTGTATACATATAAATATATTGTATTCGACGATCTATGTGGCGCAGCGGGCGGAGGTCCGCCTGCGACGCGACGTAGGAGGTTGCGGGTTCGATTCCCGCCTTGGGACAAATGTTTGTACGATCTACGAAGATTTGTTCCGGGTGTTCTAGGTATTTGCTATGTATAATAGAAATATATCTATCTATGTAATATATTGTATTAAGTATATCAGTCATCTAGTAACCATAACACAAGCTCTGCTTAGCTTGGGGCTAGATGATGCTGTGTGGATTGTCCAGCATTATTTATTTATTTATTTACAGGTCTAGCTAGCCTAGTAGTCTATAGTCTAAAGTTATAGATTTTATTTGTTTTCTTGTTGTTGATGTTTTTGTAGGTTTTAATTTGCCAACTTTTATAAAAATATGTTTTGTTTCACAGAGTCTCCAAAAGTTTTAGGCATAGAAGCTACACACAAGAACACCCTTCACCAGAGAACAATAATAGTTAGGGATCGTGGATCAAGAGGTAAGAAGGAGTCTCAAGTAGTAGCAGTAGTTAAGCCCTCAGATATCGGTTAGCCAATCACAACAGTTATCGTTGTAATGTGACAATAGATTTTCCTAAATAATAGGTACGTAGCAACTAGTAACCTACCTTGAGTCTAATCAAAAACTGGCCGTGAATCACACCAAAATAGAGAGATAACTGACTTTAATTTAAAAAACAACATTTGTCGTTCAGAACAAACGATTCCAGTGCGGCTCGCCTGTAATGTGCGATAGTTTATACACTATATACATAAAAACTGTGGCCTTATCAGAATCCGGGCGTGAATCACATCAAAATATAGTGATTAAATATACAAACAAAACCTATTTATTTAAAACGAAAAATACTAGTGCCTCTTGCCTGTTCTGTGTGATGATTCATACAAAGGGAGTGATGTAGGAGGATTTTTGCTATGGCGTTGTGTGGCGACACGTCTTCCTTAAATACGCGCTACCTGCTAATGGCAGTGAAACTCATAAAGTAACTGTGTTCTAGGAAACTGCGTAGACAAGCTGAACAACTGCATCCTGGTCGTGCAAGCTCGTCTGTGCCACTACAAGTTCTACACGAACAATTGCTGCCACTCTTGCGGCGGTCGGTGAACACGCCCTTATGCAGCTTCTAACGGGCCGTTTATCTGGTATATAAAGTTTTAAAATAAGGCTACGTAAGGTGTAGGAACTATAATGCTAACAAGGCAAAATGCTCGTTCCACGCGCATGGAGTTTAGAGGGCAGACGCCTTCCTTACTTTATCCTGGATAACGTCTATTAATATTGACATTAATAATAACGCTTCTTACATAATTTATTTAGAACACAAGTTACTGGCAGGCCCCGGGTAAGACGACTAGCTTCTAAAGTCTATGCACGTGGAACGTGGTTACATTGTTAGCATTATTGTCACCTGTGGTTCCTTCATAAAATATTGTCTCTCTCACTGATACTAGCTTGTGCAACTATCTCTTTCTAAAACTCAATATGCCATCGTTATTGCCTGTGAGCTGCACAGTGGTACGCGCGTGGGTGTTAACACTTCGACTTTCAGCTGAACTAGTAGTTTTGTTACCAGTGACGTGCGACTTACCGTTGTGCCTTAGACAGCCCAAAGGCACTGGGTGACTTTTAATTAGTTGGAAAACTTTCAGACAACTCAACAACTTTCACTATAGAACCAATCCTGAAATCGCGAAATATAATCAGCTATTTGATATTCTACTTTTTGTCGAATTTTGCAAACCTAAATGTTCCGAACAGCAGATTTTGTATCACAATTCGGATTTGATCCCATCGTAAGAGTTGCTAAATGTTTATAGATAGGTACTTTCGCCCCCCGAAAAGGTGCATTCGCCCCCTGAAAAGGTACTTTCACCCCCTGAATAGGTACTTTCACCCCCTGAATAGGTACTGTCGCCCCCTGAATATTTACTTTCGCCAATGAATTAAAAGCCACCCTGTAAATAGCTAACACTTTCTAGGCACTTTGTCCACGATAAAGTAAAAGCTACTTACAGCATTAATGTAGGTTTAGAAAAAACTTATTTTTCAGCTTTTTAGATTTAGTCTAAGGCCTAAAGCACAGCTTGTCAGGGTTCACTCTTTTCCAAAGTGCTCGAATAGGGATGTGTCATTGGTAAAAATATATTAAGTCTATTTAGTCCGTCAGTAAGATTACCAAAAAGTATTGGACACGTATTTTTTGCTTACTCAAATCAATAAACAGTGACAATGATATAGCACATCGAAGTTCAGGAGAAGGGGCTGGTGACGCCACTGTTGCGTTAAAAGTGTAGCACGGCGTGACGTCACGCGCAATTTCAGCGCACTATATCGTCGTCATTTATGGTTTACGTGACAAAAGAAAATATACATGTCCAGTGTTTTTGAGTAATGCAATTTTGAGTAATGGACCAATCAGAATTTTTAAGGACAACTACCCTATTAAATGTGGTGCGCTGTAGACCAGAACATCAACATGTAATGATTTTTATGAGGTAGAAATAAACCTACTTAGTCATAATAGAAATGAAAATAAATGAAATGAATATATAATGGTCATAATACATTATAATGTGAGTATCTTAACATTTCTTTCAGCAGGTTTTAGGGTGAGGTTTTAATTTTATTTTATTGCTCTTAATTTTATTTTATTTTTTATTTTGACAGCCGTTTTGTTCGTATATCCTTAATTTATCTGTGTGCCTACTGCCAACTTAATAATACCAATTTTGTATCTTGTTTATATTATTCATAAATTAAAAAACGTGCTCACCTGGCATCTTTTCAATAAAAAAAAAAACTTATTACCACTTTTGAAATCGTAGTTTAAGCTGTAGGACGCGTTCCCTGAAATACTATTTAATTAAATTGCAATTTATTAGTATTACAATTAACAAGTTTATTATGTTTTGCTTATTCGGTGTGATATTTAAACTTAAGTATATTTTTGTATGAATTAATTTATATTATAGTACAAGTAAAATCATGACTCAACTTAGTACTTAGGATATTACCAACGCTTCTAAGATATTATCAATGTATTGTATTGTACTCCAGTTTACTTTATGTAGTTAGTGATAAGTAAGTGTAAATAGATAGACTTAAAACAAGTGATGATTAGATGAAATAGAAATAACAGTTGTCTTTTATTTGTGTTCTTTTTTCCTTTTCTACGAAGTATTATGCCTGAAACAAAGAAATCTAAAACTAGAAATTTTGGCAAGTTTGTTTTTTCTTTACCACTCAATTTTTTTTAAATCTTTCTTTATTAAGAGGCTTTTACTACATACATTCATACACATAATCATGTCAGCCCCATTAAAACTCATAACAAAAATATATTTTACCAATTAAGAGACAAGAGAAACTCTATTCTCGAATTTAAAAAAAACTTTTTGCATTTGATATTTCAATTTTTGAGGAAGGTAATAACGCTACGACCCTTAGAAGAGGGTAAAAACGTTGAGTACAGCTACTTAATAATTGGAGCAGCTTTCGTTTTCAACTAAAAGCTAATTATGTTTTTTATAAGTTTTGTTACTATAGTCTTTTAAGTAGTGGGCACTGGACTAATTGCACCCCAACACAGATTGTTTTGATCAGCTATCGATTGTTGACTTTTTTACTATGCAAAGTGTCGGGAGCGTTCGATAAATGTTTTCTTTAAATTTTGACCGCTCTATACCTCTTGTTGAGATTTGATGATTTGATTAGTCTTACCCTCACGTGAGATGTCCCCTATAATTTTCAATAGCCATAAGTGTATTTTTGCGGGCAAAGTGGGACACCCCGAAATAGATATAACAAAAGATTTTTAGAAGGGATATCGACACACAACACTTGACTGTAGTTTGTAAAAAGTAGTAGTAAGTTATAGTATTAGTAAGTAAAAGAAACATTAGAAAAAATCGTACAAAATTGGAATAGCTGCCAAAAAATTTCAAAGCTCCAGGTTCGAGTTCCGTCCAGAATCATCCGCTGAACTCATGGTTTCGGGTTAAGCGATGATGGGTACCTTCCAGCGCGTATAAACTAGGCAAAATAAAAAAAAAACTGAGCAGCAAGAACCCCTCAGCCGCAATGATAAAAATCTGATGTTTATACATGTTAGGGAATGACAAAACCACGCAAACATCATAGACAACTTCTGTTGACACCAATGTCAGTGTGATATCTATCAGTAGTGCGTTTTTCATGTTCCTGAGCTTCTTGGTCTCGTGACAGCGCCAGCGCCGGGTGTGGTGGGTACACTTTGCGGACACCTTCACCAAATACGCGGACGCTAACCCGCTAATCTGGGACGTACATTTGATTTTGTTGACAGTTTTATACTGCCTAGTTAAATACTTCTTCAATAGATGGCGTTGGACGTTTTCTGAATCGCGCTATCGTTTCGTTTCACGCATTTGGTTAGGTGTTCAATATTTTTTTGATCAAATCTTAACTACGTAGGCACCGTGAGACCTCAGGGACCAGAGATCTTCCAGGTTCTGTTGGATGATCTTAATATTTCATAAGTATTTGTGGAATTAGTTTTACGAGATATTTATTTGAATTATAGAAAGCGTCACAAACATTACGCCTGTATTCACCGAAGTGTTAGGGAGAGATGCATGTATAGTCCTAATAATACAATACAGGACCTATAATATAGGACTTTCCTAGTATAGGGGACATTATTCATAAAACTAATTGTAATAAAAAGAACTCATACACTTGTTATGTAACAAATAATGTATTTCTTTTGTCTGAGCAATAAATAATTTTATTATTATTTATTTATTTATTTAAGAAAAAATGTTTAAGTCCCATGTAATAGGGTGAGTGTGTTTAAGCCACTGGGTTTAAGCCCAGTTGATGACAATAATCATCAACCGGGCTCAAATTCAGACTCCGGGCTGCCAGTGAGAAATTCCAGATGGTAAAAATATAATCATAACACGAACTTCAAGTCGTTCGTAGTGCGAGTTCCGACACACCATCTCGAGAAGTTCCTCAAGGAAGAGTTCTGGCCGAAAGGTGTTGTGTATCGCCGGTTTCGTGGCCGCCTATATGACACTAGTCAGCGAAACACGACGCCAACACTTCGTGTGCACTAGTTTTAGTTATTATGTAATATATATTTATAGTATTTTTAAGTTTATTTAATATAGTATTGTATATGTTTATATGGGCCTCGATGCCTGAAATAAATGGATAAATAAATAAATAAATAATACTACTTTGCCCAGCCTGTGCATCGTACCCAGGAGCTCATGCTCAGCAGTAGTGCTTGTCACCTATAGGCCAACGAGAGAGTTGAGGCGGAATTTAACTAGTTATGTAAGTAATTAAGCACTGATTCTCTATTCGTTAGAGTGAACAGGCTTCTTCTGGGTAAGCTCACTCTAACTTCAACTTTGTCTGTCACCTCCGACCTTGATTAGTGTCAAGAGCAAACCCATCAAAATAAAAAATACCTCCCAATAAATAAAAAATGTAGTATGATAAGCAGCTATGAGAGATAGGCAGATGAAGTCGTACCATTAGAGTTCCTTTTTTTACAATTTTGGAAACGGAACCCCAAAAATGTCGTCAAAACTTTGTGCCGTTCCCCTACTTCCCTTTTTTTCAATACCACATCGAACTCGTGAGCAGCTGCCGCGCTGGTGGGCTACGATAAGGAAACAATGTTAATACGTAATAATATCATTCAATTACTACGATTCAGACTGACCTGACTTAGCCTTTGTCTAGATATCTACTGGTCTCCGATTGACAATGACCGCGTTGGCAAGTACATAGTACTCTACGTACTTATAAGATAGTTCTAATTAAATTGTTTGAAGTGAATAAGATAAAGTGAGATGGATTGCAATCAATTTATTACTTGTTTGATGTTTTTGCTCTTGTTTTCGGTCGCTTTAACGTTCTAATTAACTATTAAGGTTTCAATATCCTTTATCTTTGTGTCACGCGTTATCGGCGAATCATTTGAGTTACTAAGTAGTCAAGTGTACAATGTTAAATTAAACTATTTTGTTAGTTTGATAATATGTTTACATCTACGTACATTAGTGTGCTTGGAGTATTAAAAAGACAATAAAAATATATATATACAGAGTGGTAAGTGGTTGGGAGAACAATGGACATACCATTATCTACATGAAAAAAAAAAGAAAAATCATAAGGCACCGAAAAACTCATCTGCATCGCTGTCAACGGGAAAAGTAAGTAACTTACATGATTTCATTATTAGTAGAAGCGTAGAGTTTTTGCGCAGTAATTGGGGAGCTACCTTTTATCAATGAACACATTCAAGATACTGCTAGTACTGTTGCTTACGCGAAGTTAGTAGGGAGGCACACCTTTCAGGCATGATGGCCCCAAAACCATGAATGCGTCTTTCCGCGAACATGTTCGACGCACTACACCGCCACGGTAGATCAAGCAATATACTGAGTGCATTATTTTACTGGACCCGAAGATAGGTAAATACGCCCACCATAATAAATCTACAGACTGCACGTGCAAAATTTATGATCTAGTAGTCTTAATGATTTGGAAAAAAATGCGAGCATTTTCTTAATAACTGTGTAAAAATATTTTAGGTTATGTTTATATTACATAGAAAAATAGACAGAACAAAGAGGGGGACGGAGAACGATAATCATACAAAAACTATAAGGGTAGATTTTTACTAGGATTTGACTATCTTATACTTAGGCAATTTAATTACGTTACTTTGAGCATACCTACGTATTTTATTGTATTGTTGTATTGTTTGACGGGCCGATATCCACAAGTTCCACAACATAACGACTCTGCGCGTAAAATAAACGAAACAAAATCAAAAGTATTGTATAAAAACTTATTTTAATGTAATACCTATTGATTTATGTGTAATAAATTAATTATGCGTCTTATTTAGGATAGCGGTCCTTGATGGGTGAGTCCTATTACCGGTAGACGTACGACGCGGTGCTTGATAAGCTCAAGCACCGCGTCGTACGTATATACACCCTAGCTATGCCGCCCCAACCACTTAAGGTCGTTGGCATACACCGGGACACTAAAAAAAGGTAGGGAACGCTGTTTCTATTTTCTAGTAGTTAATAGTAAAAGTGATTCATTATCATGAGTACTTCACTACCTTATAGTATGTCCATCATATTATCTACCACACTGTGTAATTAAAAATAATACAAACAAGGTTACTTACAAGAAAACAAAGGAAAACCCTTATCTTAAAACCTTTATTTAATTTTACACTCAGTAAAGTGTTTTATTCGAAAGATAAAATTAATTACAAGAAGTTCACATTAGCACTATCATATATCTATAAATCTACATAAACACATTGTTTTCCATTATACAACCTACTAATAGTGAGTAGACTGTAATAGAACAATTACACAAATAAATATTATTGCTTCACAGACGACAAAGTCTTACAATATTCCGAAAATATTGAAATTTGTTCGAAGCCTAACATGGTATACTTTTATAACTATTACTGTAGGTATTTAAGACCTCACAGTGCTTATCTCTGTAATTTTTTCTTGTTTTAAGAGATAAATAAATAAATGAATAATTCTTATCAATCCACACAGCATCATCTAGCCCCAAGCTAAGCAGAGCTTGTGTTATGGGTACTAGATGATTGATATACTTAATACAATACCATTACATAGATAGATATTTTTTTTATTATACATAGAAAATACCCAGAACACCCGGAACAAATCTTTGTAGATCGTACAAACATTTGTCCCCAGGCGGGCAGTCCTCCTGCGTCGCAGGCGGACCTTCGCCCGCCACATCGGTCGCCTAAAGATATCACTAGATTATAATTAAAATTAAATGATTACTCTACCTCCTACTGTCACATTGCCAATTATCATCATAATCATCCCTACTACAGCAAGAACAGTAAATGATATAGCCATGTTAGCACTTGGATCATATATAACACCCCTAAACTCATCAAATGCAAGGCAAATGGCAATGAAAGCCATAACGAGGGTCAAAGATGAAGCGCATGAGTACACAGCTTTAAGAACACTCTTCTGAGCCACATTTGTGCATATTAAATGCACAAGTGCTCCCACAAGGCTTATAGCAGTCAATAGCAAGGCGATGAAACCTGAAAAGAAGAAAAACAACAATAGAATCGTTCGAATAGAATATTCGAATTAGTTTTATACGATCATTGTGACTAGCGCGAGAGCTTGATAAAGATATAACGTCAATTCAGACTGTTTTTGAATTGATGGGGATAAATGGGGAATAAAGGCAAATTTTATTTTTTGTTACCCTTTGAACACCATGTTAAAATATTATGGAATACCTTTGATGCTTAATGCAAAGGTTGCCATTATGGTGTGTATAACATTTAGGTTTAAATTATGAGGCAGCCACAATGAGCTCATAGATATGGATAAAGTCTAAGCAATAAAATAATACATTTTTATGACGAGTATTAACAATTTTAAAATTGTTGAAATTGACGTTACGTTTGGTTAGAGGTGTACCTTATAGTACACCTACATTTCGCCAGTTATGTTTTAGTCCCATGCGATAGGGGGCAAGCCTATCACCATCAACCGGGTTCAAATTCAGACTCTGGACTGAGATTATGAAAAAATGAAAAAACACTTACCAACGATGTGATGAGCCGTTTGGAAATGATTGGAGTTTACAATGGTTATTCCGGGTAAAGGGGGTATAACAACGCTTACAGTGGTCGATTGATCAACTGCAATTACTGCCATAAGACCACCGATGACTGCTATTAATGAGCCAAGAACTTGTATGAACCAGTATATCTTCGTTTTCTTTGGATACTTGAAATTGTTCGCCCAACCTGATCGTGGGTTCAATGATAATACTGCTTGACTCATCAGGAGAACATACTGTAAATGTAAGGTACTGTGTTAACACAATTTTCACATTATACGCGATCGAAGTTCGGTTCGATTGCCGACGAAAATCCGGGGGCGGCTAGCAGCGGGACGCCGCCCGCGCCCCGTGTGTTCGCCCGTAGTATTCATTTCGCTTCTTTTAGCGCTTCAGCAATCGAGACACTGAATACACACAAAGTTACGGAAATAAATTTCTGTCTCTTAAGTTCGGCACTTGTGGTATGTCCTATCAGCCGAATACGTCGGAACGTAAAATCAGCCGCCGAACTTCGGTCGCGTAACTTCGGCATTGTGCTTTTAGACACTTAATCTGTAAAAAATACGTCTAATTTACCTGCATTTTTGACGTTGATTGTCGCTGGGATAAGATTGTGACTAGATTTTGAACGTTTTAATTACTTGAATTGGCATTCTGAGGTACTTGTATGAGGGGTATATAAGGTGTGTATGTCGCTACACTAGCACAATGGCTTGACGTAAACGTAACGTAAATTAAAACGACAATTGAATCGAAAATAAAGTAACTATCCTATGGCATGTTGGTATTAATTTATGCTACATGCACAATAAGTATCACCAATAGATATCAATAAAGTCTTAAAACTTACAAAATCATGCGAAAAACGAGTACTTAGGGACACTTTTAAAATCGTTCGAATCTTCGTTATATTCTCGTCCCTGGTACACAGATTTCAGAATAAGTTCGGCATTTTAAAGCGTAGTCTATGCCACGATAATATCGGTGAGACAGTTCCTTTTTTAAGAATGATGTGACATTTTAGGGTCAGTTACCATGGGTTCTTATGTAGGTTCAAGTGGTTTTTTACATGAGACAGAAGGCAGGCCGGTCAGCCTGGAGCAGCACCCTTATGCAAATGTACGAGGGAACACCGGGATGGAATTAGTCAGTAAGATTCTGACAAAGCCTTCCGCCCGCCACAGGGCGAAGGATATCCATGAACATTAAAAAAAAAGGAAGTCTACACAGAAGAAAGATAAACTTCAACTTACCCCAATAACTGTTAAATAGACATGCGCCGACATCTTCGGAATTCGCATGTTAAAAAAATCATTGGTAAATATTGAAATCATGTTTATGCAGATAAAAGCACAGAATGCTACTGCTCCGAGCAGCAGATGTGTTACGGTATTGATCACGTTCATACACACTACGAATCCCGCAACTTGCTCATCTGGTGGTCCTCCAGGTCTTAAACCCTCTTCTAATCTTGAGTGTGACATCGGCGGCGGTGGTGGCGGAGGCATTGCCATTTTATTAAAAGCTTAAATTCACTTTATATTTTATTTTTCGTAGTTGCTCACCGCTGGATCTTCACGAGCACTAACGCACAGATGTACTAGTGGTAATCAGCAGTTTGTTATCTTTGATTTGAGATAACTTTTCAGATACTTATGTTTCCTGTATCGACGTTTAGATAAGGGCGACAGTTATTCCGTAATGGTTACTGATAACTGCGGCGATGTTTTTTTCTAGTGTATTGGGCAATATTAAATCTGTCTTCGTACTTATTTCTATGAATTTATCTAGTTTTCCAGACATAACGAATAAGGGCTTTGAGATGTCTACCTATAAGAATAATGGCTATTCTCTTTTGTATTATGTATATTATAGATGGCTAGATGATGGCTAGATGAAGGCTAGATGATGCTGTGTGGATTGTCCAGCAATATTTATTATTTATTTATTATTATTTATTAGGCTTATTTTAATTTCGTTCGATTTTTTTCGTTCGGTTATACAAAGTCTGAATAATACACATTGACGGTAACATATTTAGTTTATTGGACATTGTGTTCACACTTTTTGACAACAGATACAAAGAGATAAAACCACTTAGATAAGATTCCGTATTTTATTGCCAGTTATTATCCAAAAGTCTAACGACACTAATATAGTAAATAACCAGGTGAAGAAGGTTATGGTAGGTACAAAGACATCTCCGTTGCCTGTCCATGTTCTAAATGAGTTGTACTGGAAGCCTGCACAGAGGCTACCAGTGGCCAGGAACGTGCTGGCGATACCGGTGATGTAGTGGAAGAACCTGACCCAGAACACGCTGATGCAGGAAGACAGCTTGTGGGGGTACATCGCGAGGATTCCATTCAGCAAACTTGCGAGACAGCACACGAGGGCTGCTAATCCTGAAATAAAACGTTACGTAATGGTACAAATTACAGGGTACCATCGTTGTGACGTCAGCCCACATCAGAGCAACATGATAGTATCGAAGCTAACATCGGGTTGACGTGGCGTAAAGATCTTTTAAGCAGGGTGTATACGTTCTACGAACCTCTATGCTAGAAGCGGAGGTATATGGAGTACATAGGTAATAATTTATCAGGTCTGTTCATCACAAACATCGGGTATTCGGTATCACGATTTTGTACTATTATGCAACCTGATCACGAACGTATCTGGCTTATCAGCTGATATGTAAGTACCTATAATTCTATATGTAAGAGAAAGTGTTGGATAGTTATAAAATTGATTGTGAAATATACACCAACGAAGCGACTTAGCGAGCTAGACTCCTTCGATCGACTTGTCCCAGATAAGGGCTTTTAAGGATCAGTCAGACAGAGAGAAATGGTATACTCTTTCTCTTTCCATTTCTCCCTATCTAGGGCTTTGAGGGAATTTGCTTTGTAGTGCAAAAATCCAGGTTAGTGGGCTCAATACATATACAAGTTGTGTCTGCTTTTTCGTATACCGTTGTGAACTAGTTATATACAAAACGTGTAAATGATGTGAAAACGGTAATCAAATTAGTTAGAACGACATGTCTGAAACAACGTCGATACATGGTCAACAAAACTAGGAGCTGAAGGTAGAGTAGAGCAGTAGTATGTAGGAATTCTGAATGTTTTGAAATTTGGTGGTAAAACTTTTCACGCTGGTATTGAGTTCAATCAACGAGCTTATCGTTATGGTAGTTCCATAGCAAAAACAAAATATGATTATTATGTAGTTTTAAACACGTACGAACGAAAAACATAATAGTATTTTTTTAAATTTTGGGTCTGGAGCTTAGGGTGTTAAGACCCCAACGCATTTGGGAGAAGCAAGGAAGATTACTTCTAAAGCAGTATTTCAAGACGTTGTAAATGATTTATTCATATATATAGTGTTTGAAATCATACCACGTATAGATAGAGGCAATAAGTTAGTCTTGTAAATCGCGGAGTGCATACATAAACCATCTATAAATAAGTGGTATAATAACTTATTTCCTTCAGTTAATATTACATCTTGCACAGTTAAACACAGGTTGGTGATAAAGTGAGGAGAGAGAGTGTATGAAAATTAACGTAAATGCGGCATTAAGGAAATCCAACCATGGTACTTTTAAACCGGTCATCATAGCATCGCAAGGGTTATCATACTATTAACGAATACTATAGCGACAAAAATAATCAATGGTGAATAACTTACGTCATTAAATGAATTAAAAAATGTCTAATTATTATATGCACAGAGGCCAGCACATCAAGCTATAAATAAAAAAAATAAAAAAAATATTGCTGGACAATCCACACAGCATCATCTAGCCCCAAGCTATGTTATGGGTACTGGATGACTGATATACTTAATACAATACATTACATAGATAGATATTTTTTATTATACGTAGCAAATACCCAGAACACCTGGAACAAATATTTGTAGATCGTACAAACATTAGTCCCAAGGCGGGAATTGAACACTAGTCAGTCACTAAGTCACTAAGCTACCTCAATATGTCAAGTTTGTTTGATAGTTTTTCAACTTTATTTCAAAGTACTAACAGGTTTATGTTCAATTGGCAAAATTTGACATTTTGGGAAAGCTTGATGTGCTGGCGTCTGTACAACACATATACGACATTTTCCATCATCAGAAGTATGGAGTCGAATCCGGGAACTTTACCAAGGTTGTAATAGAGTGACCAGCTAACTTTTACAATTTTATCTTTAGTTCGGAATTTAGAAAAGGATAGAATAGAATACTCTTTATTGTACACCATACAATCTCACTAATAATCACGATTGAGCGATTTTGTTTTTAGACGTTACCCCACTCTAGGATTTTCTCCCATATCGTGGGTGCGTTCACAAACATTTAAACTCACATACACAAACAGCCAGACCCGGAACAACTAACTGTAGGCGATAGAAATATTTGTTCCGTAAGGGAATCGACCATATGACACGTAGCGCAGCAGAAAAAATCGCTCACGTTTGGCGCAGTGGCTGATCGACAGCTGCGCCGCGTGTCGTGGGTTCGATTTCCACACTGAAAAAATGTTTGTTTGGCCTGTAGGTAGTTGTTCCGAGTCTGTCTGTTCGTGTATGTGACTTTAAATGTTTGTAAACGCACGTCACAGGAGAAAATTCCTAGTGTGGAGCAACGTTTCAAAACAAAAACTCTCAATCGTTATTATTAGTGAGATTGTATGGTGTACAATAAAGAGTATTATATTCTATCCTTTCCTAAATTCCGATTCCCTGATTGGATTGTGACAGTGACTGCTTTATCCTTCTTATACAAGTGGTTTTATTCACTTCCCTTTCGTGTTCGGGTCGTTAACTGTGCGGCCATCAATCGCTATTAAGATACCTCGTTGCCTATCAGTGGCTAGTCGCTAAGGACGTATGTTGTCGAGATCCTACAAACTTTATTGATAAGAGTCCAGTAGAAATAATTTTGTGATGGCGCTGAATTTGAGCAGAACTGTAGGCATGTTACATACAATTCTATCTCAACCAAATGGCAACGATGCGAAGGGTTTGTTCAAATTCATGGCCCAGGTCTTGTGACAGTGAAATTGTTTAGGGTACTATGGGACTGACGCACGCTTTGCGTGAAAGTATAAATAAATATACAAAAAAAAAGACGTATGGGTTTTAGACGTATCAGTTTTCATCTTCATTTAAGGTGATCACTTCGAAATACTTATAGAATAGCCGGGAAATACCCGAAAAACTCAATGATTGTTTTTTTTTAACTTTATAGTATTAATGCGTGAAAAGCAAAAAATAAAAAAAAGAATCACAGGGCATCGAATCATTCATCCACATCATTGTCAACGGGAAAAGTGCCCAGAAAGCTGGCAGAATTACCAAGTTGATTGGCAATAATGATTCTTTAGCCAAAAAAAGGCCAGCCCTCTGGTCACGTGAAGACAAGAACAAACGCTTCGCGATGTCTCGAAAAACTAAATAATATAATAAATAAATAATAAATACCAAGTAATAACCATATAATAAATAAATAATAACCATTGCCAAGTGCATGGAAAGACTTGAAAACGTTGCAATTCAAAAGTACAGTTCGTAGGTTGTTAATAGACAAAGCATATTACAGTGTAACTGAGTTTTTAACGGACAATTTTTATCAAAATACCTCGAAGTTTTAATTAATTAATTATTGTTTTGCGTACGGAATATTTATGGTGTATTGTCTATGACCTGGAATTTTGATGTTTGTTTGTTTATTTGTCTTCGGACCACGATTCTGTATTTCTTGTATATATAACCTACTGTTACTGACAATTTTAATGTATAATGTAATAATTAAGTTGATATTTTTAATGAATGTTTTAATTTTAATAATTTTATTTAATGAGAATGACATAACTATTTGAATGTTCCAACAAGACTTTAAATTTTAACAATTTTAGTATAATGAAAATGTTTGCATGCCGAATGGTGAAATATGGCAGAACTCTGATGAAAACCTACTACTACCTACTTATGTATAACCCATATTTGCAAATAAATGCTATTCTATTCTATTCTATTCTATTCTAATAATACCGGACAATTCACACAGCATCATCTAGCCCCAAAAACTCAACCACAACTGTGTAAACTCAACCTTAGTTTCTATTTTACCACGTACACTTTTATGTAAAATTTGAAAGGTATGCTCTGTACTCTAAATGTTTCGCTATGAAACGAACTAAGTGCAGGTTTGCTTGCAACTTATCCAGCTGCAACGTATTGCGATATTCTTTGAAGTTTTCATTGAATATTTGTTTAGGTATAACTACTACTTATTATAAACTTTACACTGTACCCATGTTGATTCATTTGTTGACTGCTTGGCCGACCAGTTAGAAGACCAGTTAGAGAATTCTCTCAAAACTGAAAGGAGTCTTTATTTGTGACAGTTTGATGGCAATAAGCGTGGGTATATACAGGGTGCCGATTTAATCACCTGCAGGATTCAAGGAGGTGAATTAGACCACGGTACTCTACCTGAATCAATAAAAAAATATTACCTTAATTTTTTATCAATACATCGATTGCATTTTCTAATGCCGAGTAAAACCTGGAGCGAATCCCGGGCGTTGACCTCATGTGCCGATCATATGATGCGCGCACGTTTAAGTCAAAAACACCTCAAAGACGCGCCGGGCGGGTCAATGGACGCAGGGCTGCGTTTACAAACTGCCGTTGCTTGTGGGAAATACTAATTACAAAATAGCGTTAATTTTCGAATGTACAACTTTAAAAACCTTTTCATATTTTTTGATGCGGTCATTACTCATTCCTATTTGAGTCCTGCAGGTGACTAAATCGCCACCCTGTATACCTAATTGAAAACCAACCCTCTTGACAAAATATGGATGTATGTAAGTACCACGAGTGTAAACTTCTGCCTACTCCATCGGAGAATAAAGGCGCGTTGTATGCTCTATACGTACCAAGTTTGCCATGAATCGTGTTGAAGTGAATGCTTTTCTGATAGATGATAAGAGCAGTTCCTGCAGTCACTAGGACAGCTGCAATGACCAGCATACTCCAGTGGATGTGTTTCTTGTACCGCCGGACTATGAACATCGACCAGCTGTTGTAAGGCGACATGATCAGGATCCCTTGGCACATGAAGAATTGGTACTGAAAACAAATGTTTTTTAATGAATTTGTGTGATGGGATGAATGTGGTATTGAACTTCTCGCCATTCTAAAGGGCTAGGCAACCATTAATGTCGTTCAAATGTCTTTTAGTACGAAGTAAACGTAACACAAATCCGATTTTGAAATTGAAAATACTCGTTTGGCATACAATTTTCCTTAGATTGAAGACTTTATTGGTATCACCCATAGATTACAGACTTGTTGTGCTTATACGTACGATACGCTGATCCCAAATATATGGGGAATGGGCAGGAGGACGATAGTCATGAGGGGTGATAAGTAGGTACGCATATACATACTTAGTGCTTGTAGTAGAACTTTGGGAACGTTGTGTCCCTAACACCTTAACTACCAGACAACGAGACATGATCGATTTTTTTTTTGTTTGTCGGTCACCTGGCGATTAAGATGTTAATGAAAGAAAAGTTCAAATTTACGTTATGTTAGGGCTTTGGAATACATATATGTACCTCATAATAGTCTGATGTAATACATTATGCTGTAAACGTATTGATAATTATCAGTAGGTAAGTAATCAATTAGAACCTACGTTCTTTATCATTGTGCACCTAATGATGCAACTGCCAACTGCAAATTAAAGAACCAACACAGCCCGCAAAATTCATTTTTTCTTATACATTTTGCAAATAGTGAAGTATTAGGTTTTATGTTAAAAAGTTATCCGCGGCCGTCACATAACGTAAAACAATTTATTCCGCTGGCTACTTTGGTGCATCGCCCATCATACTTTGGATTTCCTCTTATCTCGGCCCATTATTAGCAAGAAACTACAAGTATTCAAGGATACGAAAATAACCACAAAAGGACCACGAAGGAGATGGCAAGACGACCTGGATGACTTCTTTAAGGATTGGAAAGAGATGGCGTGGAATCGCGGCCGATGGAAGGAATGGACGGAAGCCTTTGTCCCTTAGTGGTACAGTTTAGGCTGGTCATAATAATAATAAGAGGTCTGTAGCTTCATCTTACCCCAAGAACACACAATATTATGTGCCAATGAAAGAGGGTAACCACTGAACTGCACGAGTAAAACAAGCACACGAACACTGTGAAAAATATTAAGATGTTAATGAGCAAATTGATCGCCAATCTCACTGACTTGAACCAAACATTGTCCGCAATTTTCAACTTTTCTTTTTCTTTATTAAAGACATTGTCATTTGTTTCTGCCATTATTCTCGACTAGTGCGATTAGTTATCGATAACAATGCACATTGACAGTTAAAAACTGTATAGGCTGTTTTATAGGGTACTCTAAAACACTTTTGATTGATACTCTAGATATCCTACGCGAAGGATAGATAGAGTCACTCACGTATCACTTTAATCTGAAGAGTCATTGAATGTGTAGACGTGATAGTTAAAACCCAGTAGATTTTACAAATAGACGTGGGAAAATTTAAACAAGTGCATTTTGAAGAATTCTAGGTGAAGAGACTACGTGAGTGGTCAGGTGTATAGATAGTGGACAACCAAGGATTTGTGTCCTAAGCTTGATGATCTTGCATCTGGAACTTATAGAAAATTCCTTGTATTAGGGATGTCACCATCCTCCAACAGCTCCTGCTCCAAAAAAAATCAGGTTGGCGCAGCATGTCTTCTTCTTCATGACGGCAAATAGGAATTTATGGAACATCCTTTCTAGCAATATCATCTTTCTTTGGTCTTCCTCTACTCTGGGTACCCTTTACAAACTCAAAAAAGAATCTAACAACATGCTCCTCATTCGTCCACATCACATGCTGTGACAACCAATTTCCACACAACTTCTCGTTCCGGCAATTTCCACACAACACCGGCGCCGCTATCAGACTTCCTCTTTTATTCTCATTTCTTGTTCTATCCATTCGCGTTACACCACACATCCCTCAAACATTCTCATCTCAGCTGCATGCAATTGCCTTTCATTCATCCCTTATGGGCCCCCTTTGTATAAGGCATGTCAATATTGTATTGTATATTGGGCTGGTGTCCACAACTACACGTCTCAGCATGTATTTAACGTACTAGTGGGTAGGAATGTAAATAATAACAACAACCAGTGTTTAAAGCTTATTATTTTTGTACATTGTTATATATGCATCATTAGTACGGACAAAAATTTATTAAACGGTAGGCAAAACTCTAGTTACTTTTAGCAAAAACCAATTAACACATACATTATTGTGATGGTACAATGTTTTATCTAATACAATCGTATAAATACTTAACAGCCGTAAGTAAATGCACTATACATATAAAAAATAATTATCTATTTACACAAATCGACTCTTTAATAATACAGAACTGACTCATTGACAATAGAATCGGTGTAATAAGTTATAATGAACACTGATGCCTGTACCACACACCTGCGAATATCTGTATGTAAGGAACGCGTAACGTAAGTGTTACAGTGTTACACTAACATCCCTTACTGACAAACGTTATCATCACAATTGGTAGACGTGTGGAAACGGCATTATAGTTTCTATAAGTACATACCGAAGAAACTATTACAACAATAAGAAATACTATTTTGTTCTTAATCTAGATAGCATAGCCTAAGTTGCATTACAAATGCAAAATGAACTGTAGTTCCAAAAACATGCTTTTACGCAATATTAATCTCCTAAGTAATACTCAGCATACGAAATTCGGTAAAATGCATGTTACAGGCAAGTTATAAACAATTCTACTCATACAGGTGCTCAACTGGATAATATGCCGTGCAATATAATGTAAGAGATAAAGAAAATATACATTTTTTTTTTAATATTTTTGAAAGTTCTACAGTTCACAGATCGACTCCAAAACTCGACTAAACAATTTGGAGATCACGAAACTATTCCTAATACTTACAGAAACTCGAACGTGATTAGTTCACTTATTGAGCCGCGCGCGCACTGTTACGTACGGTAGGCAGCACGTCGGTGGTAACAAAACATTGAATCTCCATACTACGTCAGGCCAGCTCAAGATATTACCACTAATGTGCGGCCTATTGTACTTACTTGTAGTCAATTTCACCAAACATTTTAGTGTGAAGCACAGTAAAATATTGAGTAATTAATTAACAATTTCCATAGAGCATTTGAATGAGTCATTTAGGTAAGTCAATCCGATATCTAGTCTTAGTCTGTTTCACTTTGGCTTTGATTCAGACTTAATACTCTGCATTAGCATTGATACCTTTCCTAGCGTATTAATTGAAGCGATGTATCGCGTTCCACTTTCATCGTGTGAGGATTCTTTGTAACAGTGAGTATTGGATCGCGTAGATCAGTTACGAGCTTATGCGTGTGATTTGGTGTGCGCAGGCGGCGCCGCGGGCCCCGGCTTGTTAAACATTACGTATTCTCACTATGCGTCCATTTTGTATCACAATACGTATCATAGCGCCTTAGTGTTTCACTGCTTGTACCTGTAGTTGAGAGAAGCTTGTGAAATTATAATAATATATCATTTAATGCAGGTATCAAAGACTCTTAACATATTTACAAAAAAAAAGAAAGAAAATACAAAAAGAACATACAAAAAAATAAAATGACTTCACCATCGGAAATCGTATCAGGCATATGTAGATGTAGATACAAATGTATTTCTAAACTGGCTACTTGTATTTTATGTCAGAGGAAGAAGAAATAATTAAGATAACTGTGAAACTAGTAAAAGGAAATTTAGGAGACCAATAATCAGAAAAAAATCTGATGATGACCTTATTTTCAAATACTATAAAACAAAACACATACGACTGTAGACAGCAAATTAATTAGAGGCATAGTTTTAGGTCTCAAATTTTCTATATAAATTCAGTATCTGTATTCTTTTATTTTTATAAAGTTAGGTCGAAAACCCATAAAATCCACTTAAAACAGATGTATTAAAAGGAGACAACAAATAGTTCTTACTCCAACCATGATGGTTTACCGTCCGTGGCAGGATTTGCAGCAGTAGTCGGTATAGTACGGGTAATGGCACAGCCGCGCTTGCACCGCCAGCACGCAGTTGTTCAACTTGTCTGCGCATGCTCCTGTACATGTAACGGTAGGTTAGAACAGCGGATCAAGCAATATATCACGCCGGTAATATCCGAAGAATGTACTCATAGTACACCCACACTTCGCCAGTTATGTTTAAGTCCCATGTAGTAGGGGTAGTAGGGGGCGAGATTGCACAAATCCAGACTTAGGGCTGCTATTGAGACATTCCAGGTGGAAAAACCCAGCAATACTCGCAGGTTAGCAGAATTAAGGTCAAAATTATAACGTTTAATTAGCTTATGTCACAAAAATACTGAAAAATGCACTAGAATCATTATCCATACTAATATTATAAATGGGAAAGTGTGTGTGTCTGTTTGTCCGTCTTTCACGGCAAAACCACTGAGTGGATTTTGATAAAATTTGGCAGAGAGATAGATAACATCCCGAAGAAGGGCAGCATGCTTTAATCAGCAAACCACGCTGGCAAAGCCGCGGGCGGAAGCTACTACTATATACATATATACTGTCTAGAATCACCTTTGTAAGTTACTTAATTAATGGCTCATCAGTTTTTATTGATGTTTTAGTGTCTTAGGAGACACCATCATATTAGATATTAGGGAATATACAATATCAGAGAAGAGTATCCCTTGATGGGTTTACGGGAGAAATTCCGCATAAGCCCTAAAGTGGGTTGCCTACGTATCATAAGGGTGACATGGGAGACAATGGAAGGACCCGATGACCGAAGTCAAAAATTAGGGTAGAGATAAAGAAGCAGAACCCTTTTCCAAATTTAAAGTAGTTCCTGAAATAGACATATAGACGGTCAGGCGAAGTCCCACTATAAAGTGTTCTTTTATACCATTTGGGTTCGGAACTCTTAACATAACACCATAGATGCGTCATAGGTTGTGATTGGAAGTAAAAAACCCTGATATAGTTACCATCAGCATAAGATCTGTCTCTAACATTCTGTGCGGTATGGCTTTGGTGTCTTGTCACACGTTGCTGCGGGTCTGAAACTGCAAAGAGAAACATCAATCATGGCCTCAACTTTATAATCATAATGGCAATACTTAAAAATGGTATTAAATCCAAACCTGACGGAGGTGCATTTACAACAGCCGTCTTCACCGGCGGTCTTGTAGAACATCGAGAGGGTACACAGGACCGCCTTGCTGGAGGGCGTACTCCTGCGCAGTCGGTGTCACGTGCCGCGCCTCCCGCGCCCTCTGCCCCGCCGCGTGCGCACCACACTGTTCGGGATTGAACTCCAGCTTCGCAAGGACCTTGGCACTAAAGAACAAAACTAAAATTAGGACCTGGAATATCCTCATTGTACTTCTTTTTATAGAAGCAACACCAGTTTCTCCAGCTTCTCGAATTAGCATCACATTTCTCATTGTACAGTGAAAATTAAACTTTGATGAACCCACCTTAGTAGAATTACGATAACATGGGTACTTAGACCAAATAAAAAAAGGTAAAGCATAATAGAGCCCTAATTACACGAGCTATGAATTTGCATATTTGCGTCAGTGGAATTTACATTCAAGTGCTTGAATTACCTCTGAATACCATAATTCTCTTTCTTTTGTGATTTAAATTACATATTTTATAGGCAAACAATGTTTTTGACAGCTGAATTGCTTCTGACGTCTTTAAAGATTGGGCTGGCGACAAGAAAATGAGTAAGGTCTGGATTAATTAGTAGACTTGTTATGTACTCGTTGTTTTAACTGGCACTATTAGTGAGGGCGGTCCCAGCAACATTGGCATATTTGAAACTATTGTCCTAATCGCTACGGACATTCCACTTCATGAACCTTGATCTTCAATTCATGGAGTACCTAGTTGTAACCAGTAAATGGGGAAGTGTGACGTCATTTTTGTATTTACCATATTCCTTACTTACAAACTCTATGAATTTTCAACCATGTCAGCTGGTATCACGGTAATCGAAATCGCGGCCAAGATTTGAGTATATATTTACATTATGCATGTTCGTTCATGCAAAGGTTGTAATTTTCATGTCTATGTACCGGAACGTTTCATTAGACCCTTTCTTGGCCTTTCATTAATTCTAGCCCTGAAATTGAGGATAAAAAAACTGCCATACCAAGTAAAATTATCCTAACATTGAGGGTTACAAATTGCAAAACCACCAGCAAGCTACACGTAATGGGGCACTGCGGTTGCAATTATTTCCCTTATTTAAATTGATGGGTAGAGCCTCTAACTACTGGGTGGTACAATGTTGAGGTCTGTTGTTAGCTTCACAAACCTAAACTAAGCTCATTTCGTCATTTGGCACAAGGAAAATTGGACTCCTTTGTCTGTAAGTTTGGACCGTGAGATTGTCTTGATAAATCGTTTAGTCTAGCTTCGCTATATAAGGGTGTACTACCCTTGTATTAGGAGTAATTTATAAGGTTTTATGTTTAATCAAGTTGGTCTTTTAAACCAAATTTGCGACAGTTCATTCTACATAATGGTCTTCTTTAACACAGGTTAAATATACTACCAACTTCCTACAGAGGAAGTTGGTAGTATATTGACAAATAAAGAATAATACAATGTGGTTGACGAGGTGATTATTATTGTGTTTTAAAAGAAAGGCATACAATTATAATCATAAAGAAAGACCGGGACACGATATTGATTATATGAATATTTATAATAGCATTAATGTGAAGGAATGAGAACCACGTTGTGAGGAAAGTTTTGAGTATGAATGTGGAAGGTTACAACAGTAGAGGGACACCAAAGAATTGGGATTGTGCGAAAGATGATATGGCTAGAAAAGAGGTGACTATTGAGATGACGGCAAGTAAAGATGTATGGAAGAAAAAACATTCTGCGCCGACCCCAAATACATTGGGATACGGGCAGGAGGACGATGATATATGTACTTACATACAGAGTGATGCAAAAGAATTGATCGACCTCATTATTCATACATGTCCATGACATGTAGGTTTACAGATTAAATAATATTCTCAGTTCCAATTTTTTATTAACTTACTTCAGACCAATCGCTGAGATACCACGAGGGACTGCAAGCGCCCCCACAGGTGCGTTCAGCATCAGGCTTGGTGGCCCTACAGGAACCATCTCGCAACCTCCTGCCATTACCACCGATGCAGATCACACCACGGACTTGCTTGCCGCCACAGGTAGCAGAACAGGCGGACCATTCACCTAGATGAGACAAATTGTTTACTACACGGCGAAGGGAGCTTACTATTTTTTTTTTTATTCAGAACTGCTGTGCCCGCGACTTTGTCCGCGTGGAATTGAACAAAACTTGGTTCTTATGTTTTGCGCGGCACCCTTATTTTTTTCCTAAAAGAAAGTAGCCCTAGTTTCTCCTTATAACAGTAGCTATCTGCCAGTGAAAGTCCCGCAAGCAGCAAGGTTTAGAGGTAATGAAGACTAGCCCAGACAAACAACAAAACGACAGACAGAAAAAAATGTACATATGTGTGTGAAAAAAACTGTTATTTTAAAACATTACAAACAGACACTTCATTTCAGCATTTTATTTATTTTTAAAACAGATCTCTTAAAAAGCAGCTCTAGAGTTGAGTCTATTGTCACTTTTAAGGACATATCTACATTAAATAAGGTAGGTAAAAAAGCTTGTTGAAACCAAACGGCCATTTGCTTCTATTAAGAATTGCTGTAAAATTCAATTCATCGTTGAACAAACCAAATCTGGTGACTGGTAGGTATAGACCATCTGCATTCAATTGACTTCAAGTGGCCTTACGAAATGAGTCCAACATCAGATAAATTTAAGACTGACAAACATTTTACGTCGTATTCTTAAACATAAGAAGTCACTTACTGGTAAACCACTGTGCGTCACACTGCTTCCTGACTGCACAGGTTTGCATTTGTTCTGGAGCACGGTTAGATGTGCACCCATTAGGATCTACGCAGCGAACTCCACGAGATTGTACCCCTCCGCCCACGCACCAACCTACGCACTAAAATATAGGATCTTTATTTAAATGTGACCCAGTTGGCTAAGTACATACACAGATAGATAGTTGACGTAGATTAGTGGCCGTGGATTACGCACCGTTTGGTAATGTAAGGCCAGAAATCCGAAAAGTTTGTGCCTGAAAATGGTTATGATTCCGGATCCAGGCCGTGTACTCATAAATAATTCTAGGGTCAGACCCTTATCACATTTAAGTCTAATTAATACCTTTATTGGCGAACATAAGCACACTGACCCTATTGAAGGGATTAAAGATATTACGGTACGTTCCTTTTAGATATACTCGTACATACTCGTAATTCGGAATCTATATTGAAAAAAAAATAACTAAGTCTTCAAAAGTATGTCAACATACCTGAGACCACTCGGTGTATAACCATCCACCTCCGGCGCTGTGGCTATAGCTTGGAGCTGGGGTAGTCCCAATATCGTTATCAGTTAAGTTGGTTGCAAGAGATATCACTGGGCCTTCTCTAAACGTATCGGTCCGGTCCTTTGGACGCACTTGACGTCTTGCGTCAAGACGTGGTACACTGGTCGTAGCAGCCGAGCCATCACAGTTTGGAATGTCGCATAGTTCAATGCTTGGAGGCATCGGTAACGGACATTTCTGGTCGCTTATCTGAAAAATATGGTACCAATCAGTTTGTAATTAAAAGAAAGGAAATAAAAGTAAATGTGAAGAGGTTGTGTGCGTTCTGTCATAATTGTACCTTTGTGATTCCTCGGGCATGGTCCTGAACACAGCCAACAATTCGCGTCTTGTGGGCAGGCCCACAAACTGGGCAGGGTCCCCAGGCAGCTGCCCTCCAGCGTGGAGGACACGGGTTGCCACCGCAGCGACGTCGTCTGGCCGGTGGTGGGACACCATTACAATGGAAAGGAGACACCTCCTTATCCCCTTTCTCTGTCACCTCTGCGCACTTGAACTTCCCAATCTGAAGCCCTCCTCCACAGCTACGCGAGCATTGCGAGAATTCCAGAATCTTCCAAATGAACCTCCTGCTGCCGATGACATTGCTCTCGACTTGGGATTGACTTTCCAAATTGTTGAAATCTGGCAGCTTTGATAATGAAGGCTCGGATTTCTGTTCGAGGTCTCTAAGATGTGTCTCTGTATTGTGGTGCCTGTGGTGGCGTTGCGCAGAGTGATGAGGCATAGGGTTGGCTGTCGGTATATCGTTACTGGTTTCGTCTGGTTCTAAGTCAGTTAAGTATTCGTATTTTATGTTCGGATTAGGTTGCGTGTATAGAATCTGGAAATGGGTTACATTCATTAATCGAAATGTTTTTATTGGCATTTAGTAGCCCTCACTTGTTTATGAAGCCATACCATGATGTCGATGGGGTGGTGTAGGGGCCCGTGTGCGACGACGTTGTCGAGCGAGCCCTGGCGTGAGTACACGAAGCGCGCGCCCGCCGCTTCGTACGTACCCGCCGCCGACACCGCGAACTCGCCGTTCATTATGTACGAGCCGTTCGATACTTTTAACGCTAAACAAAAACAAACATTTGTACCTATCGAATAAGCAAAATTAAACGAAAGTAATTGAATAAACAACCGTTCAACAAATTGTTGAACCCGACTAAATTGCTAGCGGCTGCGTCATGCAAATAATTAACCACCAATTGTGCAGACGGCTACCTCCATTTATCTCACAATTTGCGGCGTAGGCGCCTCTATTGAAGAGTTGCGCCGCGGTGCGCATGTGCAATTCCCATTAATCGATTCGACATCGATCTTTGCACTACCGAACACTTCATCTCTCGATTAAGATGTCTCCTTGTGACCCGCTATTAATAATATACGAGACATTTTCAATAAAAAACCGATACAGACAGTTATGAGACTAACTTTTTAATGAGAGCTACTTGATGTCCCAATTTTTTTGGACTTTGACCCAATTTGAAAAAACCTCGACCACGTTTTATTTTGGTTTCTGTCTTACCTATGTAATTGTCGCTGGGTGTGACCTCGGAGATGTTGAGCCTGCAGGCGCCGCGTGGCACGGTGGTGACGTAGGAGTAGCCGAGCGGCAGGCGCGGCCGGGAGAACAGCCCCGACACCAGGCGGCGGCCGCAGCGCAGCTCGCGCGACGCTGCTGATGACAGCACGCCCTCACGACCCACCGCCTATAGACAAAATAGACAAGAATAAAATAAAAGACAAAAAAAACTTTGTGATAGACTTCTACCAAAATGAAAAATTCATTTTATTACTAAATTTGACCTGCTTTTGACCACAATGTCGTCTGACGGAAAGCGATCAATGAGGTCTACGACGGAACGAGCGATAGTGTATAAATTCTGAACAAGTAGTTTAAAATCAAGGCTAACGAAAGGTTCACGATATGAATTTCTTCTGAATACCCCACCCGCATCGCGTTTAGACACATGTCAAAACTTATAAGAGTAAGTAAGGTTGATACTGCCAAAAGACCAGGTCAGAGAACCAAGTGAACGTGTTGATTCACTTTAGTCGCTCAAATCTAGGTTTTCCATAAGTACCTCAACGTACCTACTATACAACAGGAGGTAAATCGGTTCTGTGAATGATACAAGAGAAAAAGAAGACTCGTGGCAACACTCTGGTTTGGGGATAAATGGACGGCGATGGAGACATCAAGCGCACCAAGAGATGGCATGTAGACTGGGACAAAAATCTTGAACCAATAATCTATTGTGATGATACTTAATGGAGAATCACCTAATAATGTGTGCAAGACCGACCATCCGATTATGGCTGTACAGTAGCTAACCGATCACAGATAATATAAGAACATGTAACAACAGATAATAATAACACAAAGAAAAAAGTTAGGAGACGGTCTATTACCTAACTCTCACAAGTGTACGGTTACTCAATTTAAATGATATAAATAAGCACCAGAGCGATTACACAACCAATTTCCCGCCCCTATCATGTCCTATAAAAGTAGTCGACTAGTCACGCTTCCAGAAATGATGCATTGGCCACAGTTTCATGTAGAGCTTTAAGATGATTTACACCGTGAGTATTAAGTTGTCATCGTATTACACGGGTGTCTGGCCAGCCAGGATTACAACTTCATAACGTACATTGACAACAGAATGCTCGCGTCTGTATTAAAATCTTACTTCGTATTATAAGCTAGTTGTTACCCGAGACTTTTTCCACGTGGAATTTGTCTTTTTCATGCGCTGAACCCAAATTCATTTTCCTAAAATAAAAGTATCATAAACTACTTTTTATAACAGCAGCTATTGCTAGTAAAATCACGTCCAAATCAGTCCAGCCGTTTCGGACATTCGCCAGAACAAACAGATAGATAGACGGCAGAGATACTTAAAAAAAACGTGTTAGTTATAACTACCGTAACTACTTTCAGATGTATTTAATAAAACGCTGTTATTTTGACAGACGTTATAAAAAGACACTTCAATTTTATTTATTGGTATAGATATGTATAGATGTAAAAGTTTGCAGGTTTCTTACACAATCACGCTTCAAATGCTAAATAGATATATGTAGATGAAATTTAACACACAACTAGCCAATAGCCTTCATTCAAATATAACAATAGGTTCTCTTTCTTTCGGGTCCATATTGTACTTTCCCTAGGATGCGAGGCAAACCAGGAGCAACAGCCAGCTCGCAATATCATTAGGCAACTGAGATGAGAGCACGGATGCTCGTAATTACTTAATTAGAGTACATAAGTCTATTATGAAGAGAGCTGTGTTTGTTAAAAGTTTTCACAAAAACATCTTGTTCTTGTGTGATCTTGATTTGGATTCTTTTGTTTTCCTATAGGGGCAGTAATTAATATCTTGACTTTGAATATAATACTCGGCTAATTGTCGAGTTTTCTACTGGCCTTTGTGCTTCTTGCCTGAAGAGGGGGAGAGGGACTTTAAGTGCAAAGAAAATTAAAGCACTGAAACTAAAGTTATCTTGCAATTGTTTTTTTATTTTTATTTAAGATTTTTTAAGAAGTTGCTGTTTTTTATATAATATATGATATGATAATATTTCTAAAACATTTCTACTTATGTATAATATATTTCTTATAGCAACTCATCCACGTAGACGAAGTAAATAAAATACGTACGACCCTAAAACCGCACTTCAGAACTTGACCAATTTATATTTAAGAGGCTGTACACGTACAGGTACTCGTATATGGAGAAAGTGGGAATACTACTATTATGAACTGTACATTTTACCCGTTGGTATTTGTACCAATTATCAACGTATCTATTAAAATAATATTGTCCTAGCACAGGTATATTTATTACTTAAAAGGAGGTCCCTATGTAAGATTTACTGTAAAAAGTTGGACAAGTTTCTAAAATAAACCTTTTTTTATTAAAACTATTTTATTATTAAAACTAGCTACCACCCGTGGCTTCGCCCACGTGGTTTGTTGATAAAAAGTAGCCTATGTCCTTCCCCGGGGTGTAATTCATCATTTCCAAATTTTATCGAAATCCGTTCAGTGGTTTAGGCGTGAAAACGCAACAAACAAACTTACTTTCGCATTTATAATATGATTGTAGTTATGATAACGTATATATTTACCATACTAGTGAAATAGCTTTGTTTTTCTTAAGTTGAATCTATTTTGTTGGCTTAAGACTATACTAAGATAATCTTATAAATTTACTAGCTGACCCGGGAAACGTTTTTTTGCCATTTTAATCCAAAAAAATAAATAAATAACAACAATATTTAGGAGTGGTCACCCTTATCATTTAGGGGGATGAAAAATAGATATTGGCCGATTCTCAGACCTACCTGATATGCACACAAAATTTCATACAAATCGGATAAGCCGTTTCGAAGGAGTATGGTAACTAACATTGTGACACGAGAATTTTATATAAAAGATGATATACCCATCTACTTATAATAACAAAGTTTGATCAAACTACTCCTGGAACAACCGATATCGATAATAACAGCATGCGTTGATTATGTGAATAAATTTTCAAGTCATGGATTCAATTTCATTGAAAAGGAAAGCACGATCTCGTAATTATTTATTTTCATTTCAGATTTAATGTTATTGTTGTTTCCAATCTTGTTTAATGTTAATTTTATTGCTAGACTAATCGTGTTTTAATAGGGCTCTTGACGGCGCTGAAACATTAGTATACTATAGGTCGGCCAAGTATGTTGGTTAATACATAAATAATATAATTTAAAGATAATGAGAATGATTAAGCTTTGTTTTCACAATAAAATTAACTGTGACGATGTAAACGTAAGAACATAAACAAACTTTCTTTTTCTTTTCTTTTTTTTTTCTTTTTTTTTTTCTTTTTAGAAAAAACGTTGCCCCACACTAGGAATTTCTCCTGTATCGTGGGTGCGTTTACAAACATTTAAACTCACATACACAAACAGCCAGACCCGCAACAACTAATTGTAGGCCATACAAATATTTGTTCCGTGCGGGGATCGAACCCACAACACGCAGCGCAGCAGCCGATGGCTCAACCACTGCGCCAACCGTGTCGTCAAAGAAAAATTAAATCCTCATTGTATATAATCGTAAACTTTTAATAGAAAACTGAATGAACCACTTTACAGTAGGTACTAAAATAAAACTGTATTCTTAAAATACTTGCACTTAAATGAAACAATAACTATGTTAAACATATTGTAAAACAGCTAGGTAAATATTGACAGAGTGAATTAGTTTACGTTCAACTAATGTTGTGTCTAAACACGCCGAAGGAGACCGCTATAAATAATCCAGTAAGAGGTTCATCCTTCATCCACCTTAAGTAATTGACAAATTGTACGATACCAGCATGTCGAACAGGCGGTCAATGTTATGAAGATGGCTGATTAGCATTTCACGGAGACGTTGAATACAGATACTGACACCGTTAAGAAAATGTTTCAATGCGTATGCGCAATCGCTGAAGCTACCCCGCCTTTGCCAACTTTTCTTGATTGTTAATCTCGTTGCGTAGATATACTTACCTAATAAGGCGAAGTGTGATTACTTTTTGTTCGACTGAAATATTTTAAACACGAACTGAAGCTTATGACAGATTCCTATGCAACCTCTTTACTACTCCTTACCTCGTAAAGACTCCACCTTTGAAACATCTTCACTAACAATAAAGTCAGTAGTTAGAACTGGCCTATTACATTCGGATCTCCTTAGTACAAAACTGGATCACAAGGCCGCGAGGTCACAAGGAACGAGGGTGGTGTACCAAAACATCTGGCCTACACTGCACTCACGAACATTTCGTAATTATGAATGTGTCACTAATGCATTTGAGACATTAGTCGTCTCTAATGTGCACTTTTATGAGGCTACAGTACAAGATAAGGATTGCTAAATCTCACGTTGGGACCGTAGTCAGATGATCTCAATTACGAAGCCTATTTCTTAATTAAGTGTGACATGAATCATTTTTAAAGGCAGCAAATGAACTCGTCCTTTGTGTTGCGAACCTCTTGTGCTGAACGGGAGGGAGGGTGTCGACATTGATGTATTGGGCCGCACGTAAGTGCTACTGAATCAGTTTTATTGCAGGCAATAATTTACTTAATCTAAAGAGACGACTTGCAGGGTTATAACTAACAAAGTAAGAAGTGTTTTTATGCTGACACAAAGGTACATTATTTATTATTACAGGAACAAAGCCGACAGACGACCGGGAAGGGGAGTATAAATCAGGGAGGTACCGATTCCTGATTTAATGGTTCCGGTGTACCATTTTTGCCCAACAATTACTGACGCGCCATAAATATATCTCGGAATCAACAAATCTCTGGACAAAGACATAAGTCGTGCCTCCAGAGAATTTACGAGCCAGTAGCTCTAAGCAGACGTCTTTATGAGTAGCGAGAGGTCAAATCTAACTGAATAACGCGACCAATCTTTAACTAATTGAGAATGGTGCAGTAGCCGTCACAGTCTTGCGTCCCTCCATTAAATAAAAACCCACTCATTACTGTTTATGTCGGCCGAATTCAGCAGGGCCGTTAAATGTTTAAAATATGAGCCTTGTCAGTTTCTCTTATATAGTACTACCACTTGAGCCATGAACTGTCCAAACGTAAAAATACATTCCCAATTAAAGACTGAGTAATTTAACTGTTTGACAATGACACCTAATTTGTACATTGGTTGCATTAAAATATATTTTAATTTATACCCCACACGTATTTATTATACATACTATCACTACATATTTAAACTATTATTTTAAAAAGATATCTTTAAAGAGAAGGAACTAAATAATTAATCTATATTATTTGGCTATGCCCTATACGTTATCTTGGTTCGGTTTCTGTTTTCATTTTTTTGCGCGAATCCCTTATTCTTTAAAATAAAATTAGTAAAGTAACTCCTTAACACATCAGCTATCTGCCAGCAAAAGTCCAGATACATTCAGTCCAGCTGTTTCGGATATTACCTCAAATATACAGATAGACAAACAAAATAAAAAATATATCTTTGGTATAAATACCGTATAAACTTTCATATGCATTTAGTAAAAGGCTGTACTTTTGACATTACAAACGGACACTTCAATTGTATTTATTAGTTTATGTAGATGTATAGAAGATCAGCAGCATGAAATAGAATTCACTAGAATAGAACACACAAAACAGTAAAAACTCAAAGATATTTTATATTTAAGAGCTCATTAAATGTCTGTAAGTTTAAATTCTGAACAAAGCTAGCAGATAATTACGATTCTAAAAAGCGATGAATTGAAAAAACAGTAAACGGTATCATAAAGAATAAATAGTGATAATAAAATCGAATGAAATAGAATCGCTTGCCAACCAGTCGTAACGATCTATGTCATTGACATCTTTCACAAATCAAAGAAAATGGACGTAGAAGCTGAAAATGAGAAAAATACAAATAGCAATGACTTTAGAACAGCTGCAGGTGCCCTGGCTAGAGGCCTTAATTTCTAATTAAGCCCCCCACAGGAAAGTTCGGTTAAGCAGTAGATATCCCTAAAGGAAAAACTGCGAGGAGCCCATTAAAAAAAAAAAAAAACTGCTGCAGGTAAACGATCGAACAAAACAAATAACGGCCATGATAGTACCTAGGTATATTACTATCATCATCTGCCTAGCCTTTTCCCAACTATGTTGGGGTCGGCTTCCAGTCTAACCGGATGCAGCTGAATACCAGAATTTTATACGGAGCGACTGCCTATCTGACCTCCACAACCCAGTTCACTGGGCAACACGATACCCTTGGTAAGACTGGTTGTCCGACTTGCAGGCTTCTGACTACCCGTAACGACTGCCAAAGATCTACAAATGACAGCCAGGACGTGGAACGTGCTTTCCAAGGCACGGAGGAGTCTCGATATGTTACAAACGGTCACCCATCCACAGACTGACCTCGGCTAGCGTAGCTTAACCTTCAATCAACCCGTGCGGGTGTTTTTATTTAGCCACGAGCTGCTCCTAGCTAGGTATACTATTAGTAATTAATACAAAACTTTATTTTAAACTATAAATTGAACATTGAAACTACGACATAAGACTTGCACTCACAGAATGCGTAGCTGCATAGATTTGTTCAAAGTTCGTATTTTCTCTGTGCAATCAGTTGTTTAGAGTCCGCATATCTCACTTTATTACTTTCAATTGTTTGTCATTTATGGTACGGCACATACGCGTGTGCAAGGCCGAAACGTTTAGGGCATGCAATCTATCACAAATGCAGAAAAATAGGACAATAAGTTGTTAGACCTGCGCCAAAAATAGGAAAAAAAACTCCAAGGTGAATAAAATAAATATGTCTCAGTACACGCCATTATAATTTACGCAAGTACTTAGCACCAACTGTAATGGCTAGAGTATGAATTGTCAGGGTTACATTTATTATGCTAACTGGACCAGTCGTTGACTTTCCATTATCATATGCGATGAGGTGCGCTCTTTGGGAATTATAAATTTATTAGTTCGCATGTCTCTTTGCTGTTTCACAGAATAACACAGGAGGTTTCCAGCGCACCGCCGAGCTTACAATGTTCATCAACGTACATATTTAATGACCCAGACAGGACTTCAATCCTGCAAGAACTGCTTCACAATTTATCCATTTCATACTACCACAGAAAATCCGCTCTATCGTACTTTAGATGAGTTTTCGCTTGGCCGCTCCTGATCTAAATTAGGTCTGAAAGTTTTATTCGCCTTCAGGCATATAGGGTCGCGACGTTATTGATAGTGTACCGAAGACAATGGCATGCCATCAGTATGACGTGAGCACGAATTTATGAAACCGGAATATTCAGGTCGAATGAACAACTGAATCAGATAAGTGGGATTCTAAATTAGCCATTCAGTCTTTGTCGGTAACTAAGACAAAGGTGGCTAGGGAGTGCGTCGGAGCGACTATGCTAACACCCATGTGCGCGCGGGCAACTGGGTCGCGCAGTGTTTATCATGCAACATAATAGCTCTTATTCAATATGAACAAACAAGTAACCACACAACACAATACTGGATCCTATCTAGATGCCAACCTTTATCACTTTAGGTATTTACCAATACTACATATCACAAGTATTTCATATTTGCCGATAGTTATAAAGTTGAGCAAATGAAAAACGCGAGAATTTGGAGGTTTGCTCGGCGTTTACGTGGTATCCGTTGTCAAAACCAAACAGAGTTACGGCATTGATGGCGCCAACATTCCGCGCCCATACCGTAAGCGTGCGCACCACACACATGGCTATACAAAAGTACATAAAACTCGCCAAATAATCACTGACCAATGTTCCATAACCAACCAAGAATTTTAGACGAGAATGCTGATTTCCTTGTTGTAAAATTGAGCAAACAGTTTCAATGTCAGACTTTACGATGAGTAAATTAAATAACGCTAAAAATCTTTTCTGAAGAATTTCAAGATCGTCTTTAATCTTCGAGTAGTATTTTATGAGGTTTTGTTGCTTTGATATGATGACAACGTGTCGTATTAAACGTTTTGAGGACTGTTGTTTTGTAGCAAAGAGCAAAGCAGTAAACACGTTCATTAAACATATTACGCCTATAGTCTCCGAAAGGTGAGACAGAGGTGTACCAATTGTACCCCCTACAGAAGGTTAGTTTATGGCAATCATCCCGGCCCTCCAAACTCCTGGCTGCTACAGATAAAAAGAACCAAGTACACCTCTTGGTTAGCAATAGCACTTACGACGACAAGCCCAATCATGCAGTCTAGGCAACAATTTAAAATACATTTAGGAAGTTATTGGGTGACCCCAAAAGTGAGATCAATAATCAATGAGAGAAGAATACTACAAATTGGCGTACGTGTGACCTAATTTGTCGAATCTTCAAGTGTCCTCTGCACAATTTTTCTAATCAACGCTAGGTGACCAGAATCATCTGAGATGGACCGTCTAGACTGTTGTGCAATTTACAATAATTTACACTTGCCAATGAAGTGATTTATTAAATTGACGATGATCGATACGTAGAAAGGCTAATGTGTTATAAGGTGCACATATTTCGAAGAAAGCAATAATTGTATGAAACCAGGGCCGTTCAAAGCCATGGAAGGAGCCTAGTGCATAATTATGGGCCCCTTTAGAAAGTTAAAAAGAAATGAAAACGATAATTGAAATTCCTGTAATTGAAGGAGCACACGTAAAAGATCCTTTTTTTTATTTGTTATTTATATTGGATATCTGTATCCTTGGTTGGAGGTCCTCAAATAAATAAATAAATGGAAAAGCAGGACAAAGGCCTCTACTCCTACTAGAATTTAGCTTCTCTCTTTTCCCTGAAATAATTTTTCGTCATTTCGGGGCCCCCGTTTACTCTTATATAAAGACGAAACTGGCTCTAGCAGACGAAGTATTTGAGGATTTTCCCGGATGATCATAACATCATGCCTGTATTTCCCAAAGAGTTAAGCAGGGGTGTACCAGCAGTACACCCATCTTTTGCTATTTATGTTTAAGTAGAGATTTCCCCCAATAAATTATATAAATCAAGATCAGGAGATTCTCCGAAAGATTTAAGTAAAATAAAATAACCTTTTATTGTCAGAAAATTATTTTGTAAAAATATACTCACCAAGGCGATCACCATCATAATCACTGGTACGTTAAGCATTTTCATTGTTCGTTTAATATCACTCCACTCACAAATGTCTCTTCTTACACTGGTCAAACGAGTTATTTGGTCAGCAAGAAGTCGCTTGTTTAACCACAACACTATCTTGTATCGATAAAAATCCTCTTAAGATAAAAGATTGTTGTATCCTATATACAGAAAAATAATTGAAAACATCTGAATGATTACATCTCAGTACTTAAGTATCTACGATTTAATTGATATAAATTAATATCTTAATATTTAATGATAAGACAAGTTTATGATTTGTTCAAAACAGGTGATAACCTACATTCGTTTTTAGTAGGTACCTATGTTTATTTAGTAACAACAATATACGTTAGTATCTGTTTCAAATGCTAAAGTTTCTATTCAGATTGGGCATGTACGCAAACAGACATTCGTTATGGACTTAATTGTGTGTAACTTTATATTTACATACATTAGTTACGTATTAATGCTTGTTTAAATCTTAATTATAGGCCGCAGCTAATCATAATTCTAATTGTTTTCAACAATTGCCTTCCTATCATCAGCCTTTTCCGAACTAAGATGGGGTCGGCTTTCCGTCTAACTGGGTGCAGCTGAATACTGCCTATCTAACCTCCACAATTTACTGGACGATACCCCTTGATAAGACTAGTTGTCAGACTTTTTGGCTTCTTGACTAGGTTGTCAGAAACCCAAAAGACTGACAACCAGCCATTCCAGTCATTACGGGTGTAACGACTGCCAAAGGTCAACAAATGACAGCCGGGACCAACAGCTTAACGTGCTTTTCGAGTCACGGAGGAGTCTCGATATGTAATGAACGGTCACCCATCCAGATACCGACCTTGAAAAGCGTAGCTTAACCTTCGATCATTCCGTCCGCTGTCTTTTATTTAGCCACGAGCTCCTCCAGGTACCTAAGTACACGCTTAATATTTTCCCTATGAATTAGTTCGTTAGTGAGATAATACCTCGTTATTATTATAGTTAGGCGTGACGGCATTGGCAGATAAAAAGGTCTGTGCACTAACTAACCATACAGATCATTCACGAGTGCATATCTTTGCATAGCCAACTCATTACACCACTCATTTAGCGCTTAGACTAATGTTTCAACAATACAATGACCGTGGTAAGAATTTAGCAAGGATATCAAAACGGCAATGAAGATTACCCCTGAGTAAAAAATACATTCTTTCGTAATTTTTTTTTCTCAGATAGGCTGCGTGTTAATAAAACATTGAGCTAGCGCAAACATCTGAAGGCGAGATAACAACTCAACGGAGATACGGACGACGATCGAGACGCATATTTTTCATGTGCCTACGTACATTTTTAGATTTCATTCATCGGTACAACACCACCTTTGAGCAAAAATGGAAACGGTAACAAGTTGCCCGAACTCATTTATTATAATATGCAATTCCTTATCTCATTTCCATATGTATGATGTTTCTGTATTCTGTTCATTTTCATTTCTCGGTACAAAATAGTTACGAGGGATTCATCTTGGCCTGAAACACAGGTTTTCATAAACCTAGCTCAGGCAGGTGTACATTATAGTTAGAATTAATTTTCCTCTATGACGATTAATGTAAATCTTAGTTTTACTTATATTTTGAATAAAATTTTTATTATTATTATATTATTATTATCTTAGTTTGTGTGTAGAATGGAACGTTTGTACTGGTTGTAACACACAGACTATAAGTATTCGATGCATGACATCACAGAAGGTGCCTGTGTATTACACAATATCAAACAAATTACTTTTAATAGTAGGTACGGATTCATACACTCAAAATAGACGTCAGAGGCGCATTAATCAATTCGTGACGTTTTTTATTAGCCACAAATCAAACGGTTGTATTTTTGAAAATGTTATAAATAAAATCGTAAATAAATTTACGATTTAAAACGTTTCTGTCGGATAGTTTGCTAAACCTTACCAAGGGCGTGTTGTGAAAAGCAAACAACTTTTACAACGTCCTAAAATAGATCATATTGAAGTTCATCTTGTATTTTGCGTCACAAAGATTTTATTTTTAGTTATAATTCACACACGTGTCGATGAGGAAGGTTTATTTTGTAATAGTTCTGCTATCTCATAGGTTTAGTACGATAGTTAGATCACGTACATGGGTTAGGTGGAGCAAGCTTATAAGATCGCAATATAAATTAGAATTCAAGTACGTGAACTGTAAGGGATGGGCCATACACACCCAAGATTATCTTAAACAAATTTATCGTGTTTAACGGTTGTTTAGATTAAACAAGGTTGAAGTTAACACGATTTTTTAGGCACGGAAAATTATGTTTGACACGGTTTTAGACGACCCTGACGTTCTTTCACGCAACTTAATATCCTAAATAAGGTTTCACTAAAATTACTGTTTAGAATTCATTATGTTTACATGGTGGGACATCGACACACACTGAAAATACGAGATCAATACATGTTTCCAAACACCATAGACTTGAATTTTTTAACGGTCGGCTTTTTCCTAATTTTTTGGTTTTTTTTTTCTGTGTTTTTACTTAAAACATCTAACCCACCCAATAAAAATATTTAATTAGATAAAAATACTTAACGTCTCTCATTCGATTCTGATTGTGTTAGATAGAATTCATAATTGTCTCATGACTTAAACTTAAAAAAAAACCGTACAATAAATATTCAAGACTCGGGGCTCCAGAATGATGTGCAGAACTCATGGTATTAGTTTGTACGTCGATGTATCTTCCATCCTATATTAAATTCTTAGTTCCATCTCATCTTTCCCGCCGTTATGATTGTAACGTATGTATGTTCCAATGTACGTGACTGACGGTCTCATTGAGCTCCGGCACTATTTCCTGGCTCCCGTCCAACACCGTTGATTACTCTGTTCTCATAATATTTTACTACGCTATTACTAATCTCTTTGTATTGGAGTGAATTCTTTCGAAAACCAATAACTCAGATCAACGTTGGCGCGTTAAAATGTTTGCAACCAACCTTTTTTTTCAGGTCTCCCTCTAATGTGCCCATCATCGTAAAATTATTTTGATGTGGTCTGAGAAAACACCTCGATTCTTCTGGGATATTTATCTTAATTAATAGCTTTGCGTTTTGTTTGCATTATGTTTTAGTTTTACATCTTTATTATTTAAAAAAATATGAATTTATTGCCACTCTCTCAGTTTTAACGAGGAATATCATTCACTATTCTGAATTTGTATCGTTTCATGTTAGTAGATTTTTTTTATGGAGTTAATAGTCGTGTTTAGAGTAAAGTAGTGTTCATCTCAGTTAAGTGTCGACAGAAGGGAGTTTAACACCATTATTGTTTTCATATATTTTATTAAGGGTAGGTACTAACAGTTTAATAAAAATTTGTGACTCACTTTTTAAGGATAAAGTAATACTGTTGACTACTGAGTAATAGCATGTTATTAAAATAATGAGTAATACGTACAATTAAGTAACGTTAAATCTCACTAACAGGAAAATTATCATGAGCTCATAACTCAACAACTTCAAATATAATAACAGTAATTACAAAAATTAATAAGACGACTTCGGAAAATATATAACTGTGCGTTACACCGCTTATTATCGTCTATATTTCTTAAATGCGACGATTAATCGTTAACTCGAAGTGCAAAAAAGCTATCAATCGTTATTACATTACGTTATCATGTTATTAAGTCCATACGTTTATGACAAAATAGATAAGTGATCGATATTAAAGCGTGTACGCGGTAGTTTGATGCAACTATGCCTTAAATGAGTGAGGCGTGTTAATAGCCGTGTCGATGGGCCGATAGACCGTTGATGATAATAGTCCCCTCTTGATAGGTGTGGTCCACACTACACGCAATTACCGGAAGATTTATTTCTTATAAAATGTATGCGCTTCCCTATTCTCAACCCGTCAATAAAGGAGTCTTGTACTATTTTTGATTTCTTCACAAATTCTTGGACGTTGTTAAGTGTTAGATTTACTTTTAGATTAGTGAGGCTGAGTAATTGAACGTTGTGTTGTAACGCTTGTGATCACCGAAGGGCTGGTGTGAAGTTTTTTGATATTTTCTCACAGTTCATCAATGACAGCATTGAATGTTAAAGACGCATTTTATGGTAATTACTAGTAAAAAGTATTACACAATTTTTAATCGACTTTAAAATATAAAACGACTATATTTTGTTAGTTACTGTATAGTGGGTTGAAACACAGGGTTGAATCGAAATAAACTTTATAGGAGATTTTTTTGTTACTTAAGTTTTTTTTGCAAATTTTTCACCCTATATTTACTAAATTGAAATTAATAATTTCTAAGCTTCGTTTCATCATCTGCCACAACAAACTGGTTTACTAACAAAATATAATTGCTTTAAAGTGATTCTGCCAATCATAGTTTGTATCCACTTACCCCCGTGTTACTATTCACCCCGTTTTACCGGTACGTTTTTTTTCTAATTGAATATTTTTTACTACCTGTTTTTATAGTAATAAAACAAATTAGCCTCGGGAATGTACGAAAAATCATCAGCCGTTTTTTGCAACTACAAGCCTAACAAGGTTGTCTAATCTAAAAGTTCAATAATTTATAAATCAACAAGTCTGATTGGATTAAACGTGTAATCTTGAAAGAATTTCACTTCTAAAGCGCAGATTTCTGCGATAAAAAATATTTAAAACGTAACTAATTATACCAGTTTGGCTACTTTTTTTATTGTGATCGAATTTAGTATGACAAGCTCATAAAATGTTACAAATGTGATAATTATGTTAAAAGCCTATTCATATTGGGCAGTTATTTATGAACTAATATGATTCTTGTCAATTTGTATGAAAATTTCTAAAATAAATTGTTGCCACATTTAAAAAAGACATAATAATTGTTAGCTGAACCGACGTTTTAATTAAAGGGAACTATTTCTGTGTATATGTTGGCATTGGGCCTGTTTATTGTGTAGAAAATAAAGGAATTTATCAAAGACATTCTTTCATTAACGTTTCAAACCACAAGCGCTTCGCAATCGATATTTAAGACGAACTATTTATATATTAAGCCATTCCTCTTGTGAGGTCTCGGTCGTAGAATTACTAAACCTATAAATAAATTGGTAATCGCTGGATGGGTACATAAATCTACTGTGTGTCGATAAAAGTTTTGGGAGCTAATTATAGCTTTACAGGTAAATCTTTTAGCCGAAGACGGGGACGAGACCAGGCCGATTTTCAGTCTCAATTTAAATAATATTTATAACTTTTTGATTGATTCAGATGAATACATAAAATTGATTTTGTATTGTTAAAACATTAGCTTTACACTAATTTCATATACGGTCGTTATTCCATTATATTTCTTTTTTGCTTGTCTGTTGGTTTCGGCTAATCTCCGAAACGGCTGAACTGATCTTGATGGGAATTACACTGGCAGATAGCTGATTTTATAAGAAGTAGCTAGGGTTATTTAAGAAGAATTTAGTTCCACGTGGACAAAGTCGTGGGAAACGGCTAGTCCTCACTATGGTAAGCGACTCAAAAATTCGCTCTTTTTTATCATACAGCGGTTCAAGTATGGTCTGGACATTTTGAACAGAGCAAACAATGAAAATGTTATTTTAGCATGATCCGTTGCGTTAAATTTCACGACACACGACTGTTATACGGTTCGCAGAGTCCACTTAAGAGGGTGTTGATTATTTCTTCCAAGAGTTGTTGTTGTAAGTTACTACGGACATACAAACAAACTTATTGTGTGTCTAAACAAAGTATCACTATTCCTTCAGAAGTGCGAAGTTTCTGAACTAAATAAAACTTCGTGGTTATAGAGTAGTTAATTCTGAACGTAATTGTTTATTTTTCTTTCTTCGTAAAAGGAATCTAGGGTAAGATGGAGTTATGCGGTTTTATTTCTTTTGACCTTATACCTAGTGACCTAATTTGTTTGTTAGTCTTGGTAACCTACTGGTATTTATCAGCTTGTAAAAATATTTCACTTCTTTACGCAGCCTAGAAATCTGTTATTCTTTATATCACGAGAATGGAAGACAGGGCCGTCTTAAGCCATGCAGGGCCCATTTAGGGCCCCATTAGAAAGTAAAAAAGAATGTGAATAACAAAAAAAATTTTTAATACTTTTGGCCAGCACTTCAAGCTACCCCAATGTGTCAAATTTCTTTGGTAGTTTTTCAAATTTATTACAAAAGAATAACGTTCATGTTCAATGGGGAAAAATGGATAGTTTGGGACAGCTTGATGTGCTGGCGTCTGTAATTTAATCGACTGAACGGACCCAATAAGTTTTACTAAGTAAAGGTATTTCTTTTTATTTTGTTACTAAAATATTTACTGTTTTGAAAATACTTGGTAATCTGGAGTGGCTTCCGATTTATATTGTAGAAATTTTAACGGAAATTCTAAGTTAAAATAGACTAAAAATATATCTTCACCCTTTTCCATGGTAATATTAAGTAATTTCGGGGCCCCCCTGAGGCCGGCTGTTGGCACGTGCCCCGTGTGCCTTAATGGTAAAGTCGTAACTGATTGTAGCCGATCATCATCCTCCTGCCCTTATCCCTGTAGCCTGTGCCCGTATCCCTGTAGCCTGTGCCCGTATCCCTGTAGCCTGTGCCCGTATCCCTGTAGCCTGTGCCCGTATCCCTGTAGCCTGTGCCCGTATCCCTGTAGCCTGTGCCCGTATCTCTGTAGCCTGTGCCCGTATCCCTGTAGCCTGTGCCCGTATCCCTGTTGCCTGTGCCCGTATCCTTGTAGCCGATATGACAGAATAAAAAAAATATATTATAAATTCATTTTCACGTCGTCAGTATACTTCAAATTACTAAAATTGAACTAGTAATTAAGTTAATGGCTAAACGTAGTTTGGCTTCGAACGTGCCTAGTTTGTTTTTGTACACTGAATGGTTTCGGCTTTGTACGCGTGTAAACACAAGACATAATTTATTACGAAGATGATGGAGATTTATAATTCCAATTATGGGGTAATTTGCTTCTAGTGCTTTGACGACCAATGTGGCGCGGCGGGCGAAGGTCCGCCTGCGACGCAAGAGGTTGCGGGTTCGATTCCCGCCTTGGGACAAATGTTTGTACGATCTACAAATATTTGTTCCGGGTGTTCTGGGTATTTCCTATGTATAATAAAAATATCTATCTATGTAATGTATTGTATTAAGTATATCAGTCATCTAGTACCCATAACACAAGCTCTGCTTACCTTGGGGCTAGATGATGCTGTGTGGATTGTCCAGCAATATTTATATTTATATTTATTTATTTATAAAGGAAATGGTAATAAAATAATAATATTACAAATATTCGAAAATTGCCTTGGTATTTTTGAAATAGACGTAACACACACCTCACTTGACGGAGTGACGTAGGCAAACTTGAGACTAGAGCAGTAAAACTCAAAAACACTCATATAGGTAGGTAAAACTCTAAAACACTCATATAACACCTTATAGTTAGATACTGATTTAAGTCAAAACTCATCCAAAAAAAAGATAAAGCCGACGAAATATTTCAACGCTGGAGATTCCAGAATCATGTAATGAACTCATGGTATCAGTAAAGTAGTAGCCGCAAAAGTATCAGGAACAGGGCCCAAGCTACCCGGCCCTCGAGGCTTCAGAGAGAGGAACCTTCTTATTATCACCAGATTATTTCCATCCAGATATCTAACGGTCGAAGTTGTGAAATGCAATTACTATTCAGCGTCGACTACATTCGTATTAAATTGAAATTAAATATAGGCACGTCATATCACAATATTAACAGTAAGCTGATGTTGGACGCACTTAAAAGTTGCTTAGAAATACGAAATAACGGTAATGATTAAAATTTACGGAATCAAATGACCAAGATCACTTGGAGAGTTATAAACCATATTAATATTATAAATCAGAAAGCGACGGAGCGACTAATTGACGTGATTTTTTAAGTGGAGATAGTTGAAGGGATGAAGAGCGACTTTTTGTCTCTTTCTAACCCTCCACTTCCTAACGCGGGCAAAAGCTAGTATTTAATATGTTTCCAATATACGTATGATTTATATGGAAAATAAACCAGGGCTATTTATAAAATTGATTCCGATACTATATTTGATTGGACGATCGTGTTCACAGTGAGTTTATGCAAAGTAAGTATAAGTAGGCCCTGTGAGTAGGCAGGCAAGGAAATTGTGTTATTCATATCTCGCGCAAAATTGACATAGCGAGATAATACGGTCCCTTTAACCAATTTAGGGCAAGCAAACTGTTATGTTTAGGGTAACTGTAACGCTTCGAGGACGCTGTAGGCAAACTTTTACAATATTTATTATATTTTGTAATTGGCCCATTTTTGAGGCGTTTTATCTTGCCTGTCATAGATTAAATAATAAACGACTGTTAGTTGCGACACGATGCGGATAGCAATCTGTTATGTTCTACGTGGTCGGGTACTCAAATTGACGTAACGCCAACGCATAGGTCGGTATTAAAAATCCGTCATGTGCAACTGTGCCCTTAATTGATCATTACTCAAAAATAATTGCGAGGAAATTAAAACGCACCGAAAAGACTCGCGTACCTGCGGATAATTTACGCCTGGATTGGTTCGCAATGTTTCACAGGCAGCTCAGTAAAGTGGTTAATAAAATACACGCTGTAAAAGCACACTTGAGTTTTTTAAATATATAAAAAGTTCAAAGGAGACACCAATATTATTGTATAAACAACACAACATCTTGCCTGTTATCCCCGAAGGGTCAGGCAGAGGCGTACCTGTAGTACACTCACATTTCGATGATATATAATAGGGGGCGAGCCTATTGCCATCAATCGGGCACACATCCAGAGCTGACATTAAGAAATTATAGATTATTGAAAAAAAAAAAAATGCCAGCCTGCTATAGTCCCAATACGGGACAGAGGCCTCTTCTCATACTGAGAAGGCACGAGCATTAATCAACACGCTTGATCAAAGAACGTCCTCACTTCCTCACGATGTTTTCCTATACCGATGTCACATAAACTTACAAAGTACAATATACATACCTACAATACAATATATTTTTACTATCGATCTTATAAAAACGAAATAAAACAGTAATAACGTGCTCGTAAACATAGCTAACGAAGTTATAAAATTCAATCGAATTAATAAAAAATGAATGCATCAAAGGAAAGTCTGGAAGTGGCACTGGTGACTGACAAATTCTGTGGAAGTCAGTTGACATGTTATAGGTATGAGGGAAATACTTGAGTTTTAATATCGATGGCTATAAGACTAGGGAAATACCGTAAATACGGTGAATAAGTCAAAGTTGTAGTAGGAAGGCGCCGGCGTCCATTACACAGTTAAAACTAGCACAGGCACCGTCGTTTATACTAACTTAAAAAAAAAAAAAAAATGTTATGATGTTATGGATAGATGTATTTGTACCCACGATATTGTGTTTTTTTTTTAATAATGTTTGTGGAAGATGAGGCTAGAGGGCTATGACTATTGAGATCACGACTAATAGAGAAGGATAGAAGAAATAAATAATATCCCAATCAATTAAAGGTAAAGATAGGAAGGGTAAAGGCAAGAGAATGATGGTCGAGTCACAATTAATCTTGGCACCAATTAGTATGATTATCTTATACCAAAAAACAAAACAATTAGTTGGTTATACAATACTTCGATAAAATTAATTGAAATGGAAACTGATAATCAGTTTCCTCGCGTCAAGATAGACACTTAAGTACTGTAAATCTATTTTCCGGCAATGAATTTAGAAAAAAAAAAAAAAAAAATCAATTAGACACAAAATTATTACTGAAAAGGTTTCATACTTATATCTTATCTTTCCTTAGAGATGCAGACTTGTCTAGAAAATATCTATTTGTTTTCATGTAGATTTGACACAAATATAAAAACTTCGTGTTGTGCCTTTAACTCTACTGACCCAGTTCCGGGCTGATAAGAAAAAAATAGATAGATGTTGGTACCGATAAGAGCCTTACCTAAGATGACATTGGGCTCCAACAACCTTACTTACCGTGAAGTAGATTTAAAAAAAGAATTTGAAGAAGTTATTTTTTTAACACCATATTTTTTTAATACTTCATATTTATAATCTGTAGTCTTAAAAATCGAAATATTAAAACAATGTGTTTTTTTATCATATATTGTTATGATATCGTGTAAAAAAATCTCTTTTACGTATTATCCGCAGTCACAGTTGACTCTTATATTTAGTGAATTGTCTATGATTTTTGAGGAAAAAAACAATTGTAAATGTCTAACCTGCTTCACGAATGAGACTGTAACGGTTTCGCCGTTTATTTGTAGAATGATAAGTGCATATTTAATTATTCTGTTATCTTGATTTAGACTTAATAGAACTGTATGGCCTACTTTAGCAAGTGATATTTATTTAGGTTTTGTTAAAATTCGTCTTATAATGTTTTAATTGATTTAATAAAATATATAGTTTAATTATAAATTATGAATAGGGTTAATATAATGGTCATTTAACCGCATTAAAGAACAATATGAAAAGCTGCGACATTTTTTCTGGCAAATGTTTGTTGGCATGGGAAATGCCACACTCAATTTTGTCTGTCCACACGTTTCGTTTTTGCTTTACACGCGTAAGTTGCTAGTCGCCGTATTTAATACATTAATCACGACGACAGATCAAACATATTCAGGATTTGTGAACAACTCGTTGAGCTTGTCAAAACAAAATGAAATATATTAGAGCGCGTTATATCTCGGGATTAGTTTTGACAAATGAAGAATTGTTGAACTCGAATTAATCTTTCTTTTTATTTATCAGAAATGCAGTTATTATTTTATTTTGGAAAAAATTAACCCGCTATATTTTTTTAAAGTAAGTAGATGAATCATTCAGGAAAACCCATTTAGGAAAACAAAAACACTAATTTAAATATTAACATCCAAATAATCGTACACTTCACATAAAATAAGTTCTGTTGGCTGAACAAAATCGCGCCGTTGCAGAAATATTGAAACGCCAATCATGCGTTTTGACAGTTCCGCATTTTCGCGCCAATTTTCCGGTTCGCGCGGGAACGAGGCGGGTGCACGGTCGGTGGCGCGGCCGCGCGCTCGTAGTGGACTGTGGCAGCGTCGCGCTGCGCCCCATCTACTACCTTACGATTTATGAGCGTGACGCAAAAATGGACAAAATTTGTAGCGACGCTCTCGACACGGCACACCACGTGCCCGGTCTTAGGAACTCGGATTAGATGGCCGGGTTTAATTTTTTATTAATAGCTGTTGATTTTCTTGGCCTACAGATAAATTCTGATATTAGTTTCTATGATTAGGATATTATTGGGAAAGCCCTTGGATCTGACGTGTCTTTAAAAAAATCATTGCTTAATTCAGAGACCATCATTCGTCTCATGCCTTGGTTATTAAACCATGGCATGATGATGAGATTCCACAATTGATTGGCTTATATATTACTGGTTATTATGCGGTAAAAATAATGCTCTCATTATATCGATAGAATAAAAAGCATTTTAGTTTTACTATTCATTCAAAAAAAGAGGTTGTAACTAGCCTACATATAGCAACACTTCTTTAGAAAAAAGAAATAAATCAAGGTGTTACTTAAGTTCCATAATATTTCAAAGCGAATCGTTAAACGTCTATTACCTATATTGATATAGTGCAAACAAATCTACAATGTTATGAAAGTTCGTCATAACAATATGCTCTTAAACTTGGCCCGATTCCGCCAGCCGATATAAACGTTACGATATTGTGCGATTGATCCATTTACTGAACAAATTGCTCATCAGTCGACTCATACGCACACGCTCAAGGAAGCACGTGTTTAAGTTACGAGTTCAGTGGAAATGTATAACTGATTGTTTGTTCAAGGCTGCCCCAGTTTTCTTTATAAAAATATGTTCAACATTATCTTAAAATAATGTTTTTACAGGAGGCATTTTCGTATTTATTACTAACCACCTGTTTTACGCGTCTGTGTCGATTAAAGTAATGGATGAAAATGGACTTCTTTTTTATGGAAACCAAAGTGTTATAGACATCTATTTGAACTACATCTGGGAATAATCTATTTTCGTATGTAGTTTAATGTTCAATGTCCAATTTGGTGTGAGTCTAGCGATGACCACCGAATTGATCATCATCATGTGCCTAGCCTTTTCCAAGGTGTGTTGGAAGCGGCTTCCAGTCTAACCAGTTGCATCTTAAAACACGTTGCCTGTCCGTGCATTATATATAATGAATTTTTGGCTGCTGCCTTGACGTCCGTGCTTTAAAAATGCTGTGCTTGCATTAGCAACGCTGACATACAGTAAATTAAGAAGTTTTATTGAAAATCATTTGTATATGCTTTGTAAGTAAATAAAATGAATCAGTTTGGCCGAAAAAAAAATCGGACGTCCCTTAACCGAGCCTTATCCAAAAAACTCTGGACAGGAACGTGTTAATACCAGTATTTTACTTGGAGCGACTTTTTATCTGACCTCCACAACCCAGTAACTAAGAAACAGGATAAGTACTTCATATTAAGACTAGTTGACAGACTTTTGGGCTTTTGACTACCCGTAAAGACTGTCAAAGATCTACAAATGACAGCCAAGGTTTCGGCATGTAATGGTCTCCCGTCCACAGACCGATCTTAGCAAGCATAGCCTAATCTTCGATCGAATCGTGGACTGTTACTATATAGGCACCAGCTTTATGAGCCAAAATTGATCATGTTTCTTTAATCAAGTCTAGGCAAGGTACATTGGATTTCTAATTAAACCGAATAGAGTTGTCCTTGCAAATCCCGCTGTGGAGTTCGAAGTTCCGAACTTGATCTAACTTAATTAAGACACAATGATGACCAATTTTACCGGTGCCACGAACTAGACAGGGAAAGTCTTGGCGGAGCGAATTCCTAACTAAGTACCCCGTATCGATTAAACCAGACATAAATCTAACGTAGTTGCGACAATATCAGATATTTGAATAAATATAGAGTGGTACGTCTTAACTCGGCAGCGGGTAAATGTACGATAAAGCTCCGTAGATAACTAGTATTTGACGGACAGGTGTAATTAGCCTCTCTAGTCGCTACCGGCAAATGGAAGCGTGATGATAACGGCGGGAGTCAGAATAAACAACGATGCCCTTCGTGATTACATCTTATGCTTACCTAAGTGGTTAAGTAGGATTGCGAAATGGTATATTGATACGGATAGTATGCGTCTCACCGGTAATACTAATCGTAGAAAATATTATGAATGGACACAACTTTATGAATGACGACAGTCACAGATTTTAATTACATTGGACTTCATTATCATTTACCGATAAGGTGTTATCATACTTTTATACATTTGTACCTAACTATTGTCCCTAATAGCTGTCACACCCATTATTTTCAGCTAAGCGACTTTTAAGATGCTTATCATCAATTAGTGGGAGTGTTATCTAAATTGAATGTTTCCCATCAATCACAACTTTGGACATAATCAATCGGCAATAAGGAGAGTCTTGAGGATTTCCACACGATAATACGGAAGGCTGAGATGTAACGTCTTGACTTGTAGACCATGTAGTTATGCTTGGTAGGAACTCCATAAAACCGTTGGTCTTTCTAACACCTTAAATGCCAAGTGACCAACAAACAATACATTTTCTATTGTGTCTCGTTGTCTGGCAGTTACGGTGTTAAGAAGAATCCATGAAGGTCCTTCAGGCCAAGATATGTGTAACAAAGCTAACACAAGGTGCTGGAAACATTAAGGCTTAATCCTTTAATATTGTTTCTGATTGATATCGTCTTCATAATAGATTTTTTTTCTGTGGAACTCGTCAAGCTTTATTGGGATCTTTTCTGGTTGGTTGTCAATGGAGATTTCGAATTACAAGAGCAACAGTGATCACTCAAGAAAGTCCCTTGCCTACGTCTTGGCACCCTTGAGGTAAAATGTAAATAAAACCTTCAAGTTGTCGGAAAGGTTGCCATTGGCAGAAAATAAGAACAACTTCTCAGCTAGTCAACCAGCTTGGCCAATATGGAGAATAGATATAGGAAAATTAACCTATGAAAGGATAGGATCGGAGGCCACAGTAGATTGCGATAGGTCGCTACCAACAGGTAGGTACCAAGATAAGCTAATATCTAGAATCAAGTCTCCCTTAGGGAATAACAACTGATATCAACATTAATCGTTGATTGAAGCTGTAAGTAACTGGGACATAATTTATATTGTGGTTTGTAGATAGGTAATAAGTTAAGCTTGCTCAGCTAATCACTAGTTGCAATTTGTAAGAAGATATTCTATCATCATCCGCCCAGCCTTTTCCTATCTGTTAGTCTAACCGGTTGCAACTGAATACCAGTATTTTACATTGAGCGATGGCCTATCTGACCTCCACAACCCAGTTACTGGGTAACACGATATCCCTTGGCTAGACTTGACACATTTAATTGACTTCTAACTAACAGTAGAGACTGTCAAAGATCAGGGAGACAAATACAAGGCACGGAGGAGATTATCCCTGTTTTTATTATATATTAGAAAAGAGCACCTTGTAAAAAAAAATTGAAGTAAAGTACCAGCCTATTACTGTCCCACTGCAGGGCAAAGGCCTCTTCTCATACAGAGAAGGCATGAGTATTAATCACCACGCTTGCTCAAGATGGGTTGGCGATTTCAGACTTATATTAATTATATAAGTCCAGGTTTCCTCACGACGTTTTCCTTCACCGATGTCAGTGATGTCCAAGATAAACTTAAAAAGTACACATGAATTGAAAAAGTCACATCGGTACTTGCCCAGGTTTGAGCCCACAACCTCATGCACAAGAGGCGAGGCCTAAACCACTGGGCCATCATGACGAGCCCCTGAGCATAAATCAACCATTGAAACCGATTGATTTGTCATTGGCAAACCTTATGCAGAACTAAATAGATAGTAAAATTCCTTAAGTTAAAATCAATAAAAACCGACCCATTAATGAATCAAGACAGAAATGGCACGAAGATGTCGGAATGTCAATGCATAAAATATTGATACGTTTAAACAATAATGCATTGTGTATTTGTGATTTTGTTCCTGGAACTGAACCCATATGGATGTTATTACTTATCTACGAGCCAGTTAAGAAGATATCCCATATCACCATCATCATCATCCTCCTGCCCTTATCACAATTTATTTATTTATTTGGGGTCAGCGCAGCATTTGTTCTTCTTCCATACCATTCTATTTGCCATCATCTTAAAAATCACCTCCTTTCTAGCCATATCATCTTTCACACAATTCATCCATCTTTTCTTTGGTCTCCCTCTACTCTTGTATCTCCACATTCATACTCAAAACTTTCCTCACAACATGGCCTTCATTCCTAAGCATCACATGCCCATACCATGATAACCGTTTCGAGCGCAACCCTTTTTCTTTTTCTCAAATAAAAGAAGGCAAAATAGCCCTAGTTACTCCCTATAACATCAGCTACTAGCCAGTGAAACTCCCATCAAAATTGGTCCAGCCATTTTAGAGATAAACCCAAACAAACTGACAGACAAACATTTTCGTTTTTTTTTTTTTTTTAAATACGTTGCCCCACACTAAGAATTTCTCCTGTATCGTGGGTGCGTTTACAAACATTTAAACTCACATACACAAACAGCCAGACCCGGAACAAGTACCTGTAGGTCATACAAATATTTGTTCCGTGTGGGGATCGAACCCACAACACGCGGCGCAGCTGCCGATGGCTAAACCACCGCGCCAACCGTGTCGTCGTGTTTTTGTATCTACTACCATTTATACTTTCGTATGCATCAAGATAAATACCGTTATTTTGTCATTATAAACAGACACTCCGATTTAATTTAGTTGTATAGATTAGGATTGTGCTGATAACAATAATGAAAATATGTTCAAAGAAACACGATACAATTATTCCGTTACAGCTGCTTGAATAAATGCTTAAGGGACTCTTCATATTTCAATGCCTTCCGCTAGAACATAGATCACATAACTAGTGTAAATGTTGCCAAGCTAAGCAAAACGCATCGCACGGTGGTGTGAAACCGTGAAAACAATGAGTTGACACTACAATTTGATAGCCATTGAGAACTACATAATTGAAGTTTTATTTGTCTTCTTAATACACTACCCGCGACCCGCGACTTCACCCGCGTGGATTTCGTACTTTTCTCTTCAAACTTTTATATCCCATCCACCCCCTTTAAAGCGTAGTTTTTTTTTAAATAAAACATCACAAAAATAGACATCTAAATTACATACACAATGTTACATACAATTAAATTAAATACACAATACATAATTACAATTTGATTGCCGATTGCCAATTAGAAAATTATAATAATTATAATTTTCTAATTGGTATTGAAGGAGCAACATGCCTGCCACAGCAATGCCGGATATAAGGGCAGTCCAGCCTGTTGGCGATCATCGCCAAGATGGCATTGGGGCTGGCCCGCTAGTTTTGAAACTAATCATAGCACTCAGGAATAATGTTGTTTTCCAACAGTGATTTTTTTTCAAGAATTTGTTTAATAGTTCCGGAGATTAGCCCCTGCACACAAACGTACAAACAATTTTTTTTTTATGATATTAGCATAGAAGTAAAGATTTGTTTTTCCATGCCGTGCAAAGTTAAATTGGCACAACTCACAAGGTCTTATTCTGATGTGTGAAGTAATTTACTAGGTATGTTATCTATTAATGGTAGGCCTGTAAGTATATTTTTTCCCCTTAGTTTTAGGTAAGTGTAATCAAATATTACTAACTCATTTCAATTTCAGTCAGTTGTGAATTTATAAGAGTATATTCACAAAAGAGTTTTACGATTCTTTCAATATTATGTTTGAGATTAACAAATGTATTACGTTAACAGAAAGGAATGTTTTCAATGTTACCTACTACTTTTTACGTAAAAATTTGCTAAAACTGAAAGTTTCTTTATTAATTCACATCACGCATTTAGTCCTGAAAGGTTAGGTTGATATGTAAATATTGTACACCCACATTTCGCGAGTTATGATTTAGTCTCATAGAATAGGGGGCGAGCCCAATGCCACTGACCGGACATAAATCGAGATTCTGGGCAGCTTTTTTTTTAACTTGGTACAAATGTACATATATATACTGTACCCATGTCATCTAATTGTTAAAAACGGTACTGTGAAATTCCAGATGAAAAAAACAAACAACGCTTTGATCATCCCGGGAAACGAACCCAGGACTTCCAAGCCCAGTAGTAGCGCTTTCTACCAAGAGACCAACGAGGCAGACTATTAATTCATAAACCAACAAAATATGATCAAATACTTAACAATAATAACATCAAGATGGGAATCATAGACACTATCAAAACAACAATACCCGTGTCAACTTGTCCGATAGTGCGAATATCAGCACAATATTATAATACAATTATTATGCAATAGTTTGGCAAACTGATAGTAATGTTAGCTCAGTGCATTCCCCGCAGGTAATTAGCGTCACGAGCTTGTTATGTAGCTTATCGAGGAAATTACACGATTCACGTGTTTACGGGTAGGTAAATAGGTAAACAGATTTATTTAACAAAAGATTTTTTTGAGAGATCCTCGTGGATAAATAAAAAAAGCCGCACGGGTGGATTGAAGGTGAAACAGGAGTAGTTTCACCTTCAATCCACCCGTGCGGCTTTTTTTATTTTTTGATTGTTGATGTCAGTCTGTAGATGGGTGACCGTTCATCGAGACTCTTTCGTGCCTTTGGTCCCGGCTGTCATTTGTAGATCTTTGACAGTCGTTACGGTTTAGCCCGAAAATCTGACAATCAGTGTTACCAAGGAGTATCGTGTTACGCAGTTGTTATATGAGTTGGTTTACATGGAGCGACTGCCTAGTCACTACATGTAAAATATTGATATTAAGCTGTATCTGGTTAGACTGGAATCCGACCCAAACATGGTCGGGAAAAGCCTAGGAAAATGACGATGGTCTTATCAAAGAAAATCTTTGTAATTTTTCTGACAAAGGAAAGGCTTCTAGGTACTAGAGGCTGTTAGAGGGAAATATATTCAGACGACGTCAAACAGAGATACCGTAGAAATCTATACTCTTGTGCAGATAAGTGTCTTGCTCTCAATATTCTGTAATAGCAGTATTACAAAATATTGCGAGCATCATACCGTTTGAAAAGCGAATAGTGATTACGTGAAATTACCCTTGGCAGATTTACTTTTGTGGATTGTTTTACGTTATACTTAATCATCAGTCGGTTTTTTCGCTTCTTACCTCATCATCTGCCTAGCCTTTTCCCAACTATGTTGGGGTCGGCTTCCAGTCTAACCGGATGCAGGTAAATGTGACCTCTACAACCCAGGTACTGGGCAACACGATACCCCCCTGGTAAGACAGGTTGTCAATCTTTCGGGTTTCTGACTGACACAGATCTACAAATGACAACCGGGACCAACGGTTTAACGTGCTTTCCGAGGCCCGGAGGAGTCTCGATATGTTAGGAACGGTCACCCATCCACAGACTGACCTCGACAAGCGTAGCTTAACCTTCGATCAACCCGTGCGGCTGTTTTTATTTAGCCACGAGCTCTTCTTCTACATAACAGTTAAAATTAATAAAAAGTAGGTATCGATAGAAACATCCTAACCAATAACTGACTTAAGCCGAGGTAATAATTAAGGTAATACGCCCACATACTTTAATTCCATTTTATATTTTGATGCGTCAGTTCGCTTGAAAAGCGTATCTGGATCGTGTCATTCCACGCTGTTGGTCAAAGTCAACCTACGGAAAGGGTTGCCTCCATACAAGTAATAGGCAATATACCCTGGCAAATTGCCAGGACGATGTAGAAGAATTTTTCAACTTTAACTTTACCATTCACCAAACACGGTCAAGTTGTATTTTGGCACAAGTTGAAAATGCTTGTTAGTGTAAAATTGCTAACAATATTTGGAAGCAGCCATATTAGCTCGAGTATAAATAAATGAGAGGTAAAGAATTTCATGTCATGGTCATGTCATGATGGCCCAGTTGTTTAGGCCTCACCTCTTGTGCACGAGGTTGTGGGTTCAAACCTGGGCAAGTACCAATGTGAGTTTTTCAATTCATATGTACTTTCTAAGTTTATCTTGGACATCACTGACATCGGTGAAGGAAAACATCGTGAGGAAACCTGAACTTATATAATTAATATAAGTCTGAAATCGCCAACCCGTCTTGAGCAAGCGTGGTGATTAATGCTCGTGCCTTCTCTGAATGAGAAGAGGCCTTTGCCCTGCAGTGGGACAGTAATAGGCTGGTACTATATTTATATAGAATTTCGTCGGACCTACCTACTATGTCACATGATTTGAATTCCGATTTTCCAGTTCTTTTTTTAAAGCACTTGCTGTTTGAACACGTCGTAAATGCTCTCTCGATGAGTCAACAATGTCTCATGGCTACATCGTTTTCGATCGTAAATTACGACAAGTAAAAAATAAACAAATGTTATTAATGAGGCAATGATTCATTTTCTTTTGTGAAACATAACATATTGTAATCCAAATGAAAACGTCAAAAAAATAAATTGTAATTTACCATAATGCGAACGTATCGCGCCGGTAGGCAAGCCATATGCGTAATACTTGTTATTTCATCGAAGTTTATTGATACGCCGCTCTCAGCGGTGACAACAAACCCGAAGATTTCCCTTAAAAGGTTCAGCAAACAGTCGGTTGATTCGCCCATAAATCATGTGGTGTGTACCCACGGACGTAATACGTACATTTTCACAGATACCGCGGATGTAAAGATTAATCTAGAAGTGGAATTTTTCACGCCTGTTCACAATGTGTACACATTGGAACATTAACGCCTTCATGTAATTTATGATTCATAAGATCAGTGGCTCTAAATTCTAGCCATGTTACTATTGATTCATATTGTTCCATTGTGTAATTTTAACGACTTCATCAAGAGTATTTTTTTAAACTCAACAGACAAAATACATTGCCTTTTCAATTGGTTAATTTCAGGTGACATTATTTTCATAATTATTATATCTGACCTGACCTGATTTTTTATAAATCAATTAACCAGTAATCGACCACATCATTATAAATAATTTCGCTTAAATTACGTAATCTCAATTTGGGAGATGTCGCCATTGATGATGATTGATAATGCATTATGTAAATTACTCGATTCACAAGTACATTAAGACATATTTATGTTTTATTAAGTTACATTACTTACTATGTTTGTACGACCATAATAACATTATTTGCGCGCATTTAAATAATAGAGGCGGCCTTTTGTGATCGAGTACAGAAATATGGAAATATGTTAAAATATTTGCGTGGGCTAAATAGACAAATGCTTACTAATTTTGGTCAAGTTGGCAGTAATTTATTTATTACACTTAAGTAGTGTAAATTAACACGCGTGGAATGTAAAACTAAAACTAAAAAACATAGGTATTTTATTGTTGTGTGTATGTGTTTCTTGTTTTAATTGTAATTATTACAATTACTATTTCTTTTTCATTATTATTTATTTATACATGGCAATTCACCCCCTTTTACATGGGACTTGAAAACATAACTGGTGAAATTTGGGCGTACAGAGGTTACATCAAGCTACTCCAATGTGTCAAATTTCTTTGATAGTTTTTTAACTTTATCTCCAAAAAAAAAGTTCATGTTCAATTGGGAAAATTAGACAGCTTGGGGTAGCTTGTACACGTCTGCCCAACTTCGAGGAACGCAGGCGTGATGTTATATTATGTTATGTATTAAACACATGAGTTAGATATGCTCAATAGGTTATAGGTTAATATTTTTTGTTTGGTTTTATTATTGAAGAGTGTAGTTGCTTCCAGTATCTTCCAGTGAGACTTATCTATTTGTATTCCCACCGCCGTATACGGTGTACATCGAGCACTGAACTCGAGGCCCTGGTTGGAAATAGCCTAACGAATTTGACCAAATTTATGTGTACACTCGACTTACACAAATATGTTCAGAGCTTATCTTTTGTACAATGGTGCATTTTTTCTCACTACCTATTCTGATGAAAAAGCTTTTTCCATACCAGAATGGTTTATAGGTTGTAATCTACACAGATTCAAGCGCTGTGTAAATTACAATGTTTTTTAGGGTTCGGCATATTTTTTTACCAGTTTGAGGAACTTTTTTGATGCGACCTTGTTTGTCTGTCACTGCTCCTTATGTCAGGAACTACTGACGCTACCGAATTGTAATTTAAAATGGTTATAAATAATTTCTGATCCACTATTATATCTACTGATAGTAAAAAAATGTATAGTAAACTAACTTTCTAAAATGCAACTGGGGCCCAAGAAATTTCTAGGTCAATATAATGAAAGGGCTTTTACAAAAATATTCTTATTTTAATTTTTACAGCAAAAGTCTGTCAAAACCATTACCCCCTAAATTCTCAAAGCCATAATTCAGAAATAGATTAGTAGGTGGTGGTTTATAAATTTATAATTACAGGAAAAATAAAACACTTACTCTAAACAGCACAATTTTTTTTTGAATCAGCAAAAGCCCTTTCCTTACGTTTTTTTCGTTTGCGACCGTATAACTAAGCGTTTAGTTATGAGGTCGCAAACGAAGAATACTGTTGGAACCAAGAATATTTACCCTATCAAGATACAGAACCCTTGGTGTGCAAGCCCTACTCTGTCTCTTTTTTATTTTGGCGTGTTTCATTTTGTCCCAGTTGATGTATGTATACTTAAGCGCCAGCGTTTAATTTATGCCCGTTTTTAAATGTGTATTGATTCCCTCCATTAAGGATTCAAGCGATTGATTCCCTCCATTCGAAGTTAAAACATTCACACACTTTTTGCCTCACTGTTAATTTTCCATATTATTGTGTTTTTTTTTTATGTCATGATGGCCCAGTGGTTTAGGCCTACGCCTCTAGCGCACGAAGTCATGGGTTCAAATCTGGGTAAGTACCAATGTGACTTTTTCAATTCATATGTACATTCTAAGTTTATCATGAACATCACCTGCATAGGTGAAGGAAAACATCGTGAGGAAACCTGGACCTATAATTATTATAAGTCACAAGCGTGGTGATTAATGCTCGTGTCTTCTCTTTATGAGAAGAAGCCTTTACCCTGCAGTGGGACGGTAACAGGCTGATATTACTATTACTTAATTATTGTTTATTTTTGCATATATTACTGTCACGGTTTCCGTCAAGATTGAAAAGATTTAACTTTAGTGATTAGCTGCTGCGCTGCGTGTCGCGGGTTCTATTCCCGCACGGAACAAATATTTGTATGGCCTACTGGTAGTTGTTGCGGGTATGGCCGTGGGTGTTAAATTTTTGTAAACGCACCTACGATACAGGAGAAATTGCTAGTATGGGACAACGTATAAAAAAAGAAAATCGCGTTTATTAACGATATTAATGAACGATAAGGTTTCAATTTATCGTTCGATAAGTTACCGATTTGTAAGAAAGTGGCCAAGTTGAAAGCAGGGCGAAACATAAGACAATTGTAGTACTCGTAGTACAGCGCTAACACTTAAACGACAAAGTACAAAATATTGTTCGTATTAATAATAACAAGGACTAATCAGTACATAAAACAATTACTTAAAATCGGAAGATCGGGCGTAACGTTTGAACTAGGAATAATTTGACCTCATGATCTGATAATTTAGTCTTATCAATTACCTACTCAAGCGCGTATTATTTTAACCGACTTTGCGATTAAATTCGCGAATGACCTAAATTCTTTAGCAGTTAGACAAAATCTTCACAATTGAGGATCCGAGTAATCTTATGGACCATCGATCGTGAATAGAAACCAATCACAAAAATACGGTCACCTCTCTAAAAGTATCATAAACCTATATTTTTATTAATAGGCACAAAGTGATGCCACGACTTTTCTATACGTAAAGCATTAAAAATAGATCATAGTATGAGATCAAATGATTTATTTGAGTAATTATGTGAATAACATCCAATTGGAATGTTAAGTAACCCCGCATGCGTGCGCGCAATGATTCAGACGATTATATTCGGTCAATGCGCTAACACTTGGCGCCAACCTATGGAGCAGCATTGGAATTTTCATGATACAGTCATTGTGTAAACGTATATCTCAATAATCTGTCGAATTGATTCATTAACGTAGTAATTAATTATCACATATAGGCTTTTGGCAGCTCAACAAATGTAATAAAAATATTTCTTTGCTAACACATAAAGCAAACACGCTTTTTTCTAGTGTTAGAGGTATGAGAACAGACTAGAGCTTAACCCCATAAGTACAGCCACAGTTATCCTGGATATATTATGTTAAATTAAGTCCCATATAATATAGCCACCAATCGGGCACAGATCCAGACTCTGGGCTGCCACTAGGCAACTCCAGATGGAAAAACCCAACAACAGATTGCCCGGGATTTGAACCCAGGACTTCATGCTCAGCAGCAGCACTTGCGAACCCTACACCAAAGAGGAAGTCAATTGTAGGTATGTTTTTAAGTGTTTCATTTTAATGTTAAAGAGTCTAATGAAAACATTGTATCAGTTCCATAAAATTAAGATTTTTGTCAACATATCACAAATAATCATAAATAATAAAAAAGCTGATACATTTTTATTTGAAGCCTCCTAGCTCCTGAGCTAGAAGGTACCTGTGTAACAGGAGTCAGTGTCTTCGATGATAGATTGATTACTTTATGGCGTTGAATAATCGACTCTACCGCCTTGATGTTTATTCATCGTAAATATAAAGCCAAGACATTGTGTTTAAAGCACTAATTAAAATGTCCACTTCCATGTTGAACTGCCGCGAATAAAATTTTGAATAATGAAGGAATTAGTTCAGGAGAGATTTGCCATTTGTTAGGTTATGGGTTAATATCATAACACTTACGTTCTACCATTGATATAAGTAATTGTCTATTCTATCTTTCTTAATAACCTATAATAGCCAATGATTTAATTCATTGGCTATCTTTCAGGGGGTTTCAGTATTAAACAACATACACGATTCGTACCCTTGGATAAATTCTGAAATATTAAGTAAAGGTGCTCAATGCATTTGACCACCTTTTTTTCAGCCACTGCGCGATTGACTGCTGCGCCGTGTGTGGTGGGTTCGATTCCCACACGGAACAAATATTTGTATGGCCTACAGGTAGTTGTTCCGGGTCTGGCTGTTTGTGCATGTGAGTTTGAATGTTTGTAAACACACCCACGACACAGGAGAAATTCCTAACGTGGGGCGCGGTGCAAAAAAAAATTGTTTGCGTAATTGTACGGAATGAAGGGAATAACTGATTTTCTTTTCACATTTCATGTCTGGTCTCGAAGTAAACATGTTCCATATTCACCCTCTGAAATAATGAAAAGTCACGCTGTACTAAACATTTACTGGACCTTTTAATAACCGATACAATATCTACCAGTTAATTTAGAATTTAGAATACGGATATTGCTAAGACCGGAACCACAACCGCAACCAAATTTGATTGAAACAATGATTGGTGATAGCAATAAGATGTTAACCCGATATTGCTTCTGGCTTTGGTTGACGTCGCTAAGATACCCTTGCACTCGACGCGTAGTCATCTCGTAGATGCCGCGTCTACGTTGGATGTGAAGGGTGCTTTATTGACTATTACTTAGAAGCTGCAGCTGATGCTCATATCCCTAATCTCCTCTCTAAATATATCTGTTAATTGTCTAGAGACTGAGAGACGGACGTATATAGAGTGGAAGAGACATCATCGGATATCATAGTACCATGAGTTCAGTACCTACAACATTTTGGCCCCTCCAGCATTGAAACGTTTCGTCGACCTTTTCTTAACTTTTAAGTTTTTATTTAATATTTATTTGCAATTCTCATTACTATTTAACCCAGTGAGATGTTTAATTACAAAGTAAATAACTCGCTTATTTAATTGAAAATCTCAAGATAGAAATGAGAAATTTATTGTATTAGTTTGTGCGTCGATGCTTCCACACCGTATAAACAAATTATGGTATTCCGTTAGCACGATAATATACAACATCATCATCTGCCTACCCTTTTTCCCAACTATGTTGGAGTCGGCTTCCAGTCCAACCGGATGCAGCTGGATGAATACCAGTACTTTACGTGATGCCTATCTGACCTCCACTACCCAGTTAGTACTGGGTAATACGATACCCTTGGTAAGACTGCTTGGCAGACTTAAGTGCTTCTGACTACCTTTAACGACTGTCAAAGATCTATAAACGACAGCCAGGAATAACGGCTTAACGTTCTTTCTGAAGCAAGGATTAATCTCGATATGTTTCGAACGGTCACCCATGCACAGACTCACCTCGGCTAGTGAAGCTTAACCCAATCAACCCGTGCGGCGATTTTTATTTAGCCACCTCCTCATACAGCATGAAACAGTAAATTAATACAATGATTTACTCAAATATAAATGTGATAGTTTCAGCTGAACACGGTAAACAGTTTTGGAATACCTGTGATAACAAGCCGCCTAATGAGACACACACTATGTACATTCCGTGGCATTTTGTTATCTAATCAAAATTATGCATTTGTCATACATTGCAAATAACAAAACGTAGCGAACTAGTTATTGTGCCAACAAGGCGGACGGTTAAAGGAAAAATGAAGCTATTTCTGTACACTATTTATCTATTTAAAGACTTGCAGCTAAATACATCAATTTAATACCTTTAAACGAGCAATTCTTGTATATAGATATGTATGTAAAATATAATCTGAATCTAAGAAACGGCTCCAATGATTTTCATGAAATTTAGTACGCAGGGGGTTTCGGGGGCGATAAATCGATCTAGCTAGGTTTCCTTTTTAGAAAACGTCGCTTTATCCGAGCTAAGCTCGGTCATCCAGGTACTGTTATTAATTACAGTAAGATTATCTGACTGCCAATTAAAAGTCTTCACGTCTAGAGCTTGTGTAGTATAAAGGTAATGTGGAACAAATTATAGGTACACACTACGACGACCTATTAGGCGCGGCGGGCGAAGGTCCGCCTGCGACGCAGGAGGTTGCGGGTTCGATTCCCGCCTTGGGACAAATGTTTGTACGATCTACAAATATTTGTTCCGGGTGTTCTGGGTATTTTCTATGTATATTAAAAAGTATCTATTTATGTAATATATTGTATTAAGTGTATCAGTCATCTAGTACCCATAACACAAGCTCTGCTTAGCTGGGGGCTAGATGATGCTTTGTGGATTGTCCAGCATTATTTATTATTTATTTATTTATTTTATTTTACTACAAGAAGATCAAGATATTTAAATTCTATTTAGAAAAAAATCTATTGAATTTAAGTTAAATTACATTAAATGTTATCGTGATTTTATCAAGAAATCGTTTACTCTTTTTCAAGTTCAATATAATAATTAATTGATTTAATTGTTTGTATAGAAAATCCCGTCAAAATCGGACTTGAGATAAGCCGACGCTAACACAAAAAAACAAACAATCAAAAATTGGTTAAATGGTATAACTACCGTAGATACTTTGATACGCATTTAGTAAAACACTTTTATTGTGACATCACAAACAGACACATGAACATTTATTAATTTGTATGGATTTGCGTGGTGGTAATAAAGCAACAGTTCAGAGGGCCCTGTCATCTGATGACATAATTGTATTAGAATAAATATCAATTGGAACATTTATAGTTGTTCTACAAATCAATATGTGGCACTCCAGCGAGCTATAAAAGTTTTATTAGGTAGACGTCCGTATTCCCACACGTCGTCATGTGTGCGAGCAAAGTTGCTGGGAGAAAGGTTGTTGGCGAAACACGTAGAACATTTATAGTCTTTCAAGACCTCTTTTATAGTTTTTACAGACAGACTGATACACTGATAAACTGAATTTTTCGGTTAGTTCTGTACCTAAATATATAAAAATGTCACAAAACAACCCCGCACATGGGTTGTTTTGTGAAATTTTTATAGTAAGGCATTGGGATTAAAAAGATACTCGTAGTTAAAACCAAATCTTCTTCAGATAAAAATGTATATGAATAGAATTCATATACATTAAAAAGGTTTTTTAAATGTATTAGAAGATTCTTATTCATTTCAGATTCGTATTCATGAGGAGATCGTAGGTAAATAAAAACAACCGCACGGGTTGGTCGAAGGTTAGCTACGCTTGCCGAGGTCAGTCTGTGGATGGGTGACCATTCTTAACATATCGAGATTCCTCCGTGCCTCGAAAAGCACGTTAAGCCGTTGGTTCCGGTTGTCATTTGTAGATCTTTGACTGTCATTACGGGTAGTCAGAAACCCGAAAGTCTGACAAACAGTCTTACCAAGGGGTTTCGTGTTGTCCAGTAACTGGGTTGTGGAATTCAGATAGGTTATTGTTCCATATAAAATACTGGTATTCAGCTGCATCCGGTTAGACCGGAAGCAGACCCCAACATACATAGTTGGGAAATGGCTTGGCAGATGAGGATGATGAGATTCTTATTCATATTCAGACTAACTACTAAATCTTAAAAGTAACTTTTACACATGGATTCGGTTATTTATTTTTACGCAGTTGTATATACATATGTATTTTCAGTCTGAAAAGGCTTATGTTTTTTTATAAAGGTCCTATGCTAATCGTCACTTAACATAGTAAAAACCTCGCCACACACATGTGGAGCAGAATAACAAAAGGAATATTTGTACACTCATACGCAAGATAACAAGTGCTTACAAACTCAATTGGTGTATTGTTGTATTAAGATTGACAGCTGTCAAATTACAAGATAGTATCGACTCAAACATTCGCTTTACCTGTGGCACGATCAGAGGTTGTTACGAATTACATTAATCAAAATCAAATCGTGTACTCGTGCCATTTGTCGGTGCTATGCTATTTAATAGATATAATATTATTTTAGTAAGTGACAAGTGAAAGATTAGTTGATTTTCTCTTGTACAGTTTTGCTCTTTCGATTTGTTTTGTGCTTTTGTGGATCTTGCACGGTAAGATCGAAAATCACCAAGATTTTCCATCTCGGCATCAAAAAAAAAGGCGAGTTTCTATAACCAAAAATCTCGAGGTCTGTCAGACTCTTAGTGACTACAAACCACCCCGGTGTTCCATCTTACACCCACGCCGAGGGTCGCAGGAACATAAGTTCCTTCCGCAACATAGCAACTCGCCCTTTTTTTTTTTTTGGTGCGGGTTGGAAAATCCTCATGGATGTCCTTCGCTCTGGGGGAGCGAAGGGGTCTGTCAGACTCTTACTGACTAAAAACCACCCGTTGTTCCGTCTCACACCTACGCCGGGGGTCGCGGGAACGTACGATCCTTCCGCAAGTACGATCCTTCCGCAAATAGCAACTCGCCCTGCCTTAACATCGTATCTTAGAGCTAAACCAAAAAAAAAAAAAGAAAAAACCTTAGAACTGCAGTGATATTCTGTAAAAATCTCCGTGCAAGTTTGGGTGATATGCCCTGTGATCCCATACTAATGCTATTTTATATATTGCTGTTTTAGAATCGCCTTCTGTTCCTACTTTAATAATGATAACAAAAGAAAATAAATGAATAACGTAAAATAGAACGCCGTGCGTCTCAATATTTAAACAGCATTTTAGCAGTTCTTGTAGCAACGTTAATTACAATTTACTATCAAGCATGTATTGTTCAACAGAATAAATAATCCCAGATGCAGCATTTAAATCGACTCGCCACAATTTATTTTGACATTAGCCTCGGAATACCATCCGTTATCAGGACCATACCCAATGCGGAGTCGATCTCCTAATGCTGATTATTTATTTACAGTTGCTTGCAAATAAATAATGTTTACTTTATCACTGTGTCGAAAAGCGGTAGCGGGAGTAAACTGTACGAATAATAATAATCCGGTTTTAAATCAGAGTTAAGTTGTAGTTTACGATGTTCGTCTGCGGGGCCCCGGGCGAGGGAACTAAAGAACTATCCCTATTCTATCTGTCTAAGGTACTACACGTAGATGCAAAATAAGGTAAACCACATATTTCTCAATGTTTGACTCGTTTTAACTTAAACGGCGCTACAGGCATACGATAATCTCTCAAATTAAGCGATCAGCGTTCTGTTGTAGGTACTGTAATTTTGTAATCTTTAATGTATCTTGCATTGCTAATTCGATATTTCCCATTCATGCGGTGGATTTAGCTAAGATATAAATTATGCGAAACGTTAAATGTTGAGTTGATTCATGTAAAAGTGTGAATTAAAGTCTGGGTTGTGTGAGCGATATGACGCATTGTACTGGACAAATAAACAGAATTTGAGGGAAGTTTCAAAATACATTCCAACGGGACGGTTTCAATAAATACCGTTCCGCACTAAACCGAGATATTTCCGACAGTTAAAAGTCTTAAAACGTACATTCAACATATTTTGCATTCTTTCGGAATTTACGATTGTGTTTATACCACATTTCTGGAGTATTTGTTTGAGTGTGGATTCTCGTGGGGATTGTAAACTGATGTCAAGATTACCTAGGATGTTCGGCAGGTGTTTTCTGAGAAAAACCATTAGCACGAACATGTAGATGCCCGTGACTTTGTTTGCGCTAACCCACTTCTGTCTAAAACGGTTCCCGCACTCCACGCTTAGCACGTAAGCCTTCCAAAGTTGGAAAATGTATTCCGATGCTTATTTAGTTTTAGTGCCGAAAGCAGAAACAGAAGTTTCCTTCATTAGCTATGTTTGCGCAAAGCTCCATTTTGATTTATGACAATTGCCGAAATTGGTACCCATTTATGGGAAAAGACACATGGGCAGTTAAAATGTTTTGAAATGGTTATTGTATTTTATGTTTCCTCAAGAATAAACATAAAAATATGAAAGTCGGAAAATAAATCACTTTTTGTCGAAATAAATGATGAAATAATGAGCATGGGAAACTTAACATTTATCTCATAATATTGTTTTCTCGCAAAGCATTTTGATTGTGTTTTTACATACTAGGTACTAATGGTATAGTACCTACATATAGTAGGATATTATTTGCCTACGTAATTTTTTATATATTTTGTTCAGACCTCCGCATACTTGGTGTTTGGCTAAAGGCAAGTTTAACTAAAGGTTTCATATTCACTCAAAAGATGTTCAATACGACTCTCTCTCGTGCACGACGTGTGTCGTAACGACTAGTCGCAGAAGCAAGCGACAGGCTCTGCGTCTAGTCGCAGATGCAAGCGACAACTACTGTTATATATAACAGAAAAAAAATACTGTTATTAATATTATTGTAATTTTGTTTTTATTATTTTTTAGCTTTTATGATTTACATTTTTATCTTTTTGATGTGCCCTGACAGGGCAACAACGGCTACAACGGCTCAAAGCTTTAAGCATTTTGTTAACATCTTGTTTTACCTTGTGGAACGCAAATAAATGAATATGAACTCTGCGACCTGTCGACAAATCGCCCAGTTTGCGATGGCCCTTACGGAAGCAATTGTAACTAACCGACATACCGTTGATAAAAGTCAAATCTATTACCAAACTTGGCCCATATTATTATCATTCAATTCAGGATAGGGTAAGGTTTGGTTAACCGTTGACGCAAACATCATACGGGTATACATACGGACCCATTTCACTTAGTTGACTTAGGACGTTTGTGATGACAGGTGACATTCGAAAGGATGATCATGTTTTTCTTTCATTTCCTGATCGGTGTAGGAACATCGTCTTCGAGGTTAGTGGGTCTCTATGTGAAATACGAAGGAGTGGGTCTCATGTCAAATATGTTAGATTTGGTTTTAGAATACCTTTACCATATAGTGGCTCATAATAATACTTTTTCTTTTGCTTCTTGACCACGAACAAAATCGCAGTTTACGATATGGCATGTCTTTTTGGCAAACTACAATTATTACTTCCAATCTTGGGCCGAGCTCACTGAATGGGGAACCGTGGCCGATGAATAGGCACCGATTCTCCAATCGGCATCTCTCCCAGAAGCCTGAGCTGGTGGCAATGGCCCAATCAAGAGGCAAAGTGCGGATACATCCCAGCTAAACTAATTCAAACTGAACTTACTCTTGGGCAAAGTCCTTGCCAGTAGTTTATTCCACCGCTTATCGTAAAATTATATGTTGAAGGAATTCACCCCTAACTTGATAGACAAACGTCTTGAAGGTGGATTGAAAATGCCAACTGTTCCGGCTCAAGAGATACCATTAGTAGGTTAAGGTAGCACTGTGAAGGTTATATGCAATAGCGGAACTTCTTGCAAACAGGCTGGTTTAAATCATTCAAGATGCATTAGAATTGTTTAGAAGATAGAAAGTGTTACTAGTCAAGGGTAGCAGGATTCTTCGATGGGACGTTATAATGTAAAGATTTACTCTTAATAAACGTAACTAAGTCAGGGAAGCCCTATTATTTGTAGCAGTATTTTTTTTTGTTTGGAATGGGCATCTCGCAGTTTATCCTTCAGGGATAGCTACTGCTTAAAAAACTTAAAAGATAAGCGACCAATCGCTAAGGGCACCTCTGCGGGGTACGAGCCTCGGCTTAGCGCGTCGCTGGGAGAGGACAGCAAGGGTCGGGCTGGATCTAATAGACATATTATTTAGGGAATAATTTAAACAACTACTGGCTCAGCTACGCGGTCTGGCTTGAGCGGTCGGGAGGAATTTGTAGCAGTGATCTCCTGATCCAGTGATGTAGAAGTGCAGATTCTACAGTTCCTATCATCGAACCTTTAATATATAGGTAGGTTTAGTGCCCTATTCAACATTGTTAAAGCTTTTGCTAAGAAAAAGTTTTACCTAAGATTATGTAGCTGTTTTTTTCTGCCTCAAACACTGTTAACCACGAATATTGGTCAACACTTCAAGCATGCATCTTAACCATGTAACAATGTCAGTTTTAACGGTCAGTCCTGCTGTCAGCAAATAATGATTGACTGACGTTTTAGCTTTAATAGTGTTCAGCTGTATTTGTCTAAACTGTTGTCAACCTTTTTCAAGCTTAGTTTCGAAATAAGTGTTTTTATTGACGTTTATAATACATCTTCGAGATACCTTCATAAAATGTTCTAGAAAAAGTTGTCTTAAAGAGTAATATTATGGTCTTTGCCAATCTTTCTTTGCCGCTTTTTCCTATGTCTTTTTGTTTCTTTCAGACTGTAAAACACCTATATGTTTACTATACATATTATTGAAGTATCATTGAAAATGTAAATGCATTACTTAAAAAAACGAGTTTTTTTTTTCATGGACGCACCTTTGTCGAATCGTCCACGAAAACTAAGCCGATTTACTATTATTTTTGGTAGAAGAAGACTGTCGAATATATTTTAATATCTTTGTTAACGTAGTTTTTTAGTTAGGCAGAATCAATTGTCAGTTTTTCATTCACTTCATCAGATGTCTTACAAAATAAGTAATGAGCAATGAATTTCTACAACTAAATCCTTTTTAACAAAACGAAAAAAAAAACGGCTTTATTCATAATATACCTTATAGAAACCGCCATCGTCCACATTGAACAGGAACCGCTATTGTAGAACAAAATATTATTATTATTATAGGAACAGTCTATCCCCCTTTAAGTAGGCAACTGTTATTATTTCCATGAAAACCTTTATAAAATATAATAATGTAAAAGTATAAGGTTACAGATTTCTTGCGAAAGCCATAATAACAGCACCTTTACAAACTTGAACCTTATGTACCAAGATGTAGTTTATGAAAAAAATAGGTGAAATTAAATTAGCAATTTAGATCGATAATTCTATGAAATTATCTCGTTTCAGTAATCATACATTTTATGGTCAATTCCCGTCATAATATGCGGTCTAGTGCATAACATTCACTTTTACTCTTGATAGAGAGCCATTTTATAGAATCGTAAACTATTTAGACAAAATTGAGATTAAAGGGAACTGAAATATTTCTATTAAATTATATTAAGGTCCCATAAATTATTAAAAAGGTCATAAAAATTGTAACATGAAAGAACGTGGTTGGTTTACGCAAGTTTGCTGTCAGTATATATTTTGCTAAGTGTTTATTTTATTGCCAGTTCAAATAAATACACAAAAAGGTCGAACAATAAATGTTGCCCCAACAAATTAAACCGTTTCAGAGAAAAACCGCAGACCGCCTCTGCATCAGCAGCTAATTACTTTGCCATTTAATTTTCCTAGATTTCCGTGTTTTCCAAATCTCCGAAGATTTACTTGATTATTTAATTTTATTGCACAGAGTAACTGCTTAATGAACATTGTTAAAGTTATACTGCAATTAAGGTGTTGGGAGAGCTAATAATAATTCTAGTACTTATGTGTTTATTTCTTTAAGTTCAGTCTGTGTTTACATTCTTTTGTTTTTCTTGGCAACCTGAAAAGTCTATGGTACTCTACAACTGAGTAAATAACACGTGAATTCTTATTAGTATTAAAATAATATTTAGCAAACAAGAAATGTAGTTGTTGTACCTACTCCTGAGGGGTCGTTGACTCATTTTGTTTTCGTTACTGTTTTTTAAAACTACTAAATCTGAAATGTTATTCTGTAATATCGATTTGAAATTCGAACGTCTTCTTGGTATAAATCTGCAAAGACTCACAAAAAAGTAGTCTTGTTTTGAATGGAATGTGGTCACTTGAACGGTTCAAACTTTCAGAATAGCGCCGTGTACTCGTAAAATCATAGTAAAATAGTACGATTTTCTTTTGTCCAGAATTGTTTGCTCAAGGGAGCTGGAGGAACGTAAGAGCTAGTGATCTATTGTTAGAGGGTCGTTTCATCGTGGAATTTTGATTGTTGCCACTAAACAGAATTTAGAACAAAACAATCAGTTGGGTGTCTATCAAATGGTCTATCACCGGACAAGCGTGGCACTGATTCTCCGTGCGATGTCACTCATGCTGGAGGACGTCTATTTTAATTTATTTTGTGATCACCGGTACTATAGTTTGTAGTTAAATATCAATATAATTAAAATATAGACCAGATTCCACAGGTTATTCTTGAGACTGTCTTAAAAATGACCTCTTCGGTTATATTAAATGCTTTCGCCGTTTCTTTTTGATTTGGTTATTTTTTGCCTTTTGTTTTAAATTCTGGGTTTTACGGCTATGCCCAGCTTCAGACAGTGTGCGATGGTCAGATATAATTGTATGATATTTATCATTTCGAATAAGTATGCAAACGTTGAAACTAATACAAGACTCTTCAGAATTGACAATTGCTTCAGATGTTTGAAAAATTTGTCTGCTTGACCACGTAATTGAAGCAATAATTTGTTGGATAGGGAAGGCGACTTCATTTTGTTTTTTTCAGTCAAGTAGTTTGAAAAAAAAATTGCACATGTATTTTATCTTTTTTTTACATGATCAAAATATTACGTCTATACATTGAGTTATAATGTGGCATGACGTCACGCCTAGATAATCTTAAACTGAGATGTGACGTCGCGAGTCCCAACTTTAATGCTTTTTATCTAAGTTATTTTTTTATTAATACGACAAAGTAACACATACATGTCTATAATTTTTTTATTATCTGACTGACGGTCTAAATATAATTTCTTTTTTTGTTACCCAGGAGCAAAATGAAAGGCATGGCCACGTATTGTGTATTACGCAATTACGCAGTAGGCTCAAATTATAGGATAGCAATTTCACCTTCCATCCACAACCTATCATTTAAATACAAGTATAAAGTGAAACAGAAACAATTGACAGAACCTCCGTTTACCTGGCTGCTAATGGTCACCTAACGGACCAAGTTAGGTACGTCCAAACACGTACGTCGTACAAGTAAGTACTAAGTACATAATGCTATGTTCAGTATCGCCCCCGGCCGGGTGAAGGTTCGGCACGGTACTAGCTGTAATTTACCAATTAGTCACTCTGATCGGACAATCACGTTTTACGCTTACGCCCTTTAACTACATATTATTATTTAAGAGCACTAGTGATTGGACGCGGGATGCATTGTGTTCGGGTTCTTCAGTGTTACAGTGACGCGGTTTTTCAAATAGAATTCATGTTTAATTAGCGTAACATGCAAAACTTCAAACAACTAAATGAATATAAAGAAGTAAATTAAAAGTAGGTCAAGTACCTTCTTTTTAATAGAGAGAGCAGGACCAAGAAGAGCGGTAGATTATTGGAAAATAACATTATGTTTTATTTCTGTAAGTAGATCTTCAGACAATTTTAAAAGGGCGCAGCTACTATCTTCAAAGTATGTAATAAGGCAAGTACCTACTTTTAATGCAAATCTTACGCTAAAAGGGGTGCAACAAATAAAATAATGTAGATATTTCAAGAGTACCTAAGCAATCGCTGAAGTTATTTTCCACCAAATAAACTGGTTTAATCCTGTAATATACATTTTCGAAGACTTTATACACTATAAAACACAGACAAACTAATCGTATACAATACTAGAGTAACATATTAAGATTGATTTAACCGACAAGCCGTAAAATTGGCGCTAACTAAATTACTAGACGGAATTACAGATAAGTGGTACATTAGGGTTACCAGGGTCCATTTAAGATAAATGGAAATACTTTTCTTGAACTTTTAGAAAGGGATGTTATGCAACGTAGTTTATCTATTGCGAAATTTTATAAGTCAGGTATATCGTGTGTATCTGTTGAGGTATTCCATAACTCGAGTATCTCCTGTAGGCAATGACTTAATATATTTTCAGACACGTGAGTTTAATTCTAAAAGTTTTTAGAAATGCGCTAGGTTTTTGATTTGTGTCCTATAGTTGCATTAAAGAATACCCATAAGAATGTCTATACTTAAGCGAAATCCTGCAGATCTAAAGAAAGGTTACACGTAACGTAAGTGGCCTAATTTATCCAAAAATCATGAGCATTTCCAAGTTTATTGCACTTCCTACATTATTTTGCCTACCTAAGCATGATAGAGTTCTGAATAACATTTCATCGCTTATAATAATAGGAGATCTAATCAAAGATTAAGATCGATCCTTTCACCAATGCCATTAATTTCTAAGATAAACCGAAAAGCACATATGAATTGAAAAAGTCATATTGTAACTTGCCCGGATTTGAACGCACGACCTCCTACACGATACAGGAGAGGCCTTAATCACTGAGCTATCACAACATAGAGATAACATTACTTTGTAATGTAAGTAGAGATTTACTCATGCAATGCCGAATAAAGGGTTCACTCCACGTCGGCCACAAAGAGCGTCCGCAGAAGGAAATTGCTATAATTACCATATTCCGGCTCATCCACCTGTTATAATCCCTAACTTACTCTTTACAACAAGTATTTTGGGTATTCTATTGTTAGCTGGGCAGAAAATGTTGTGTCATTATATTTTATTTAACTTAAGATTTAAATTTAAGATTAGATTTTGGTCGGCTTTTTATTTTGTTTTTGTGTATATGTATATATGTATTTAGTTTTATATTATAATTGTATATATGCGGAGTAGATTATAGATAAATAAAAAATACAAGTGATTGATAGGTACATACACTGTGTATTTATTTGGCAGTTTATCCTTACACTGAGATGCAGTATGTAGATTGTTGATGGATAGGAAAGAGGATGTTTACAGGAAATAATCAAATTAAATCACTGTTTTGTGTCCGAGACTCGTATTAGGAAAAACTATAAGAATATACATCCTAATTTTTTCTTTATATGAATGGACAAGGGGTCATTGCACTCATCATTATGAAAAACTTTTATTAACGATACATTTCGAAAAATAAATCAGGCGTTTAGTACATTTACTGTTTCTAAGATCGACATTATGTATGGAGCAGCTATTTATTTTTGCGATTTCAGGGTTGGTCTGATATTAAAAGTTGAGCGTAATAATCCCTTCAGAGGTTCAATAATAAGAAAAAATAATGTTGTATATGCTTAAAGCAGGTTACTTCTTTTGAGCGACCTATTCAGCAAATGTAAACAGATAACCAACAAATAAAAAGGTAAAAACTAAAACAATACAATTCATGTGGGGGGCTCGTAATTACCGTATTTATAATAAATCAATTATAGGCAGTACCTAAATACACACACAACACACACACACATACACAACAACAGCATACTATCAAGCTAATCTTTTATACATAAGATTTAAACATCGAAATGTGGGTGTAGGACTATAGGAACACCTCTGCCTGACCCTTCGTCGAATACCTACGGATGTAATGTAATGTTATGTTATGAGTTTACAATAAAATATAACGATTAAGTAATTGGGTAGAAACGATTCCAGTTTAAACTCTATTTAATTAAATTTTAGTTATTGATAAAACAATGAGTTCGCATTCACTTGTTTTTATTATACTAAAGCAGTCGAAAACATATGGAAATTCCCATACCTAATAAGTTCTCCTATGTGGTTCATTCAATGCTTGACGACACGGTTGGCGCAGTGGTTGAGCCATCGGCTGCTGCGCCGCGTGTTGTGGGTTCGATCCCCGCACGGAACAAATATTTGTATGACCTACAGATAGTTGTTCCGGGTCTGGCTGTTTGTGTATGTGAGTTTAAATGTTTGTAAACGCACCCACGATACAGGAGAAATTCTTAGTGTGGGGCAACGTTTTATTTAAAAAAAAAAAAACGTGTATTAACTATGAAAAAGCGTTGAATATTGAAAGAGCATTTTTATTTATTTTTGGTAGGGCCACTCGCAATTCAGCACTAGAAGGCTTTTTACTGCTTTACCAAACGATCCTGTGTTGACCGTACAATGAAGGCCCCAGCCAGGGCTTAAAACTATATTTCATTTACGACCGCTCGCTAAGGGCGCCTCCTACAAACTAGAGAGAGAGCTTACATAGCTCTTTGTAGGGAAACAATACAATTGTTAATTAGGAATGACGAAAGAATTAATTTTATGTGCTCATTAACAACTCATCTTGACGACCTATGTGGCGCGGCAGGCGAAGGTCCGCCTGCGACGCAGGAGGTTGCGGGTTCGACTCCCGCCTTGGGACAAATGTTTGTACGATTTACAAAGGTTTACAAATTTGCTATGTATAATAAAAATATCTATCTATGTAATGTATTGTATTAAGTATATCAGTCATCTAGTACCCATAACACAAGCTCTGCTTAGCCTGGGGCTAGATGACGCTGTGTGGATTGTCCAGCATTATTTATCTCTCTATCATTGTGTGATAGAGAGATAAATATGAACGTCACATGGAACCATGTGACTTAATAATTCTAATCACCATGATTATTGTAGAGGAATTTATGCGCGCATTCTTTCTAATAAAATCGAGATTTGTCCTTGACTTTCATGGTGGTGACGTAACCGGAATGTTATATTTACAAATTAGGTAGTTGCTATGTGGCTTCTGTAGGTTTGGAATTTCTGAGGGTCGTCATTCGCGTTTTTACGTTACAATAGGTATATCGACACATATGGAATGCCATCAAAATATAGAATGTGACTTCATTAAAGCGGTTTCCGTAAACTATGTTGTTGTGGGTGAAGTTACTATATAAATTAGAATCGCGGGTAATTTTCTCGTCTCACAAACAATACGGCGCGGTTGGCGCAGTGGCTGAGCGATTGCCCACTGCGCTGAGTGTCGCGGGTTCGATTCCCGCACAGATATTTGTATGGCCTACAGGTAGTTATTTCGGATCCGGCTGTTTGCGTATGCGAGTTTAAATGTAAATGCACCCACGGTACGGAAATTCAAAGTATGGGGCAAAGTTAATAAAAAAAAACAATGATTTTGTAACACTATCAAAATAACCCTCATCGACATCTTCCGGCCCTTATCCCAATGTATACGAGGTTAGCGCAGCATATCTTTGCTTCCATACATCTCTATTTGCCGTCATCCCAAATGTCACCTACTTCCTAGCCCTCACAATCACACAATCCATCCATCCATCCCAGTGGAAATTATTCCGCTGTTCTTTTCTAATTAATTTCGTTGCGGTATCCTAGACAGTTGAACGTTTCTCCGGGACTCGTTGGGCTTCATTGTCCCGACGATTTTCAGGTGGTCGCCACTGTTGATTCCGGTTTCCAGGAATTGCAGTGGTTTGAGAATAGTGTGGAGAGATTGTCCTAAAAAAAATCCATCCATCGTTTCTATGGTCTTGCTCTACTATAGCGAAACCCTCCACAATCATTCTCAAAACTACCATAACATTATCTCACAATCTATAACAGATCTGGTAATAATAATCAATTTCACTAACATGTCCAAGATAATGAATGAAAAATGTGTTCCTAATTGAGTACGTTTTCTTTGTTGGATTATGATGACCTAACTTCCGAGAATGGACCACCGTACTGTGTTAAGTAGACCGCATATGACACGGGAGGAGATACCATTAATTAATTTATGTTCTAGAGTTTAACAATGTTATCGATCGAGCTGGTCGTACCACGTCATGTCTGCAAGGATATTAATTTAGTGAAGGTCAATCAGCGGGAGTAGGTCAACCTGAGATGGAAGGAAAATACTGTTGAGTTGATTTATAAGGTATGCATTACATCATACAAAGACTTAAGAATTTTTGTAAAATGTGTGGAGATAGTCCAGCACCCTATTCACATAATGCCCTTTGTATTTACTTTTTATTTAATGTAGAGACTTTTATATGTAATCACAAAATTTGTCTGCAGTTTTTTTCGACAGTAAGGCAATATTTTTACTTGTTTGGATATATAATTGCGTTGATTGTTATATCGAAAGACAGATTTTTTACACAGAGCAATAAACATCTCACAGTACCTATTGATGTAGATTTGTCATCAAAATTATGCTGAATGACTAGTTAATTCAATATAAACCACAAAACACATTTCAATCTCATTCATTTAACTTTCCTTATCATTTTACGGTAGAAAAGAATAGAATATTAATAAAACTATAGCACAACATTTTTCTTTAAGGATTGGAAATTATCCAATGACTGAGGGTATGTCAGACTAAAACCTGACTAAAACCCATCCATGTTCCGTCCTTACCCTCCTACGTTCCGGGGTCACGGTAACTCTTTTTAACTCAAGAATTTAAGAGCTTACTATTGAAAGCAATCTCTTAAAGACGAACTTTAGGTGGACTTGATAAAGATGGAGAAAGGATATGTTGGTAGTGCGTGGTGTACTATTTAAATATATACAACACATAACTATAAACAACCGATTTGACGACCGATGTGGCGCGGCAGGCGAAGGTCCGCCTGCGACGCAGGAGGTAGCGGGTTCGATTCCCGCCTTGGGACAAAAGTTTGTACGATCTACAAATATTTTTTCCGGGTGTTCTGGGTATAATAAAAAATATCTATCTATATAATGTATTGTATTAAGTATATCAGTCATCTAGTACTCATAACACAAGCTCTGATTAGCTTGGGGCTAGATGATGCTGTGTGGATTGTCCAGCATTATTTATTTATTTATTAACTATAAATATGAAAATTACATTAGGATATTTTGACCAGTACCAGTACCAGCCTATTACTGTCCCACTGCAGGGCAAAGGCCTCTTCTCATATAGAGAAGGCACGAGCATTAATCACCACGCTTGCTCAAGACGGGTTGGCGATTTCAGACTTATATTAATTATATAAGTCCCGGTTTCCTCACGATGTTTTCTTTCACCGATGTCAATGATGTCCAAGATAAACTTAGAAAGTACATATGAATTGAAAAACTCACATTGATACTTGCCCAGGATATTTTAACACTAGGTATTAAACCACGATACGGAAAGTGCATTTTACCTCGCTGATCACAGAACACTTTACTACATCAAAGTTTGTGAAACGTAGGTATTTCACCACGTGATGAACACGGACGGAAAACCATAGGGTGATGCGTCACAATATCCGTAACCGTAATTAAACTTCGAGTGGATTTTACAGTCAGTAATTTTGGTTTAGTCATGACCAACCATGACTTTGTCCTTAGCTAAAAATACTTAGTTATAGTATTAGTCATTTTGAAGTCCATTTATATAACATGTGCCCGTTTGATGGTAATAGGTTCGCCCTCTATTTTTTTTTTTTTTAACTTTGCCCCACACTATTTCTCCTGTATCGTGGATGCGTTTACAAATATTTAAACTCACATACACAAACAACCAGACCCGGAACAACTACCTGTAGGCCGTACAAATATTTGTTCCGTGCGGGGATCGAACCCGCGACACGCAGCGCAACAGCTTAACTACTGCGCCAACCGCGTCGTCAAAAAACAAAAAAAAACAAAATTACATGGGACTTAAACATAACTGACAGAATGTGGGTGTTACTATGGGTACACCTCAGCTCAACCCTTCGGGGAAAACAGGCGTGATGTTGTGCTATAAAAATAGTAACGTAGAGAAAATATTTTCAATTAATATAATCGGATTTGATACCTACTCATCTCTTAAAAATATTTTGTCAGCCACCGAAATCTAAATTCGACTAAGATTAATTTGATCAGCGCCTTCTAGCGTTACACTAATATTTTTGGAAAGATACGATTTCATGTTATGTCATATTTAGATTCATCATATTAATTCTCTTCAATTTTATTTTTATTTTCACATTCTAATATTTATCATACACTGCTGTTTTGTAGATGGAACAGACGCCAGCACATCAAGCTATCCCAGACTGTAAAATTAATTTACGTATTTTTCTGTAATAAAGTCGAAAAACCATCAAAGAAGTTTGACAGATTGGGGTAGCTTGAAGTGCTGGCCTCTGTAAATTTATGTTGTGTTTATGGAAGTAACACACAGCATTATTTTATTTTGAGGTACGCTTTGAGGCATCATCATCATTGTTGAATATTTTAATTGTGTTTTCTGTGTGAGTAAATTAGTAATTCCATTGAGAAAATAAATATCTTGAACCTGATCTGAGGAATAGAAATAGTTTAAACTAACTGTTTCCATTACAGAATGGAAACAGTTAGTTAAAACAAAATTTTCACCGAACATATCACTAACTCTCTACCTCATAAACTTAGTAAACCTGTAAACACAGCCTCCTTACATTTGTCATTGTTAATTGGCAATGTAAATAAAGCATTCAATTCAACTGTAATAAATACGACATTTACGAGTCTGCGTGCCTCGTTTATAACAGTTCGAACGAGTCTGCCTTCAAGGTGCGTTTAGATCTAATGGATCCACAATAAGAATAAGAGTTCTGAGATACATCGTCTTAGTAATCTTTGATTATAGAAGAGTAGAATGGGTCGTATTTGTTCGCTATATTTTAAGTCAAGTCACAGCTCTGTTCTAGCTATGCAAGTTCGATCTAAACGGACCTTAGCGAAACCATAGCAGTGATCGCTCGCCTACACTACTGGCTAAGATAAGTGGACGCTGTTTCTAGCGGCACTTTCAATTATGCATGAGTCCACTTTTATCTGTACACTTAACGATCTGACAAATTATATGGCATTTGTTGTTAGCACAATTTCTAACGTTTTCACTGAAACTACGAGTGTAAATAAACTTTTTTTTTTTAGAAAAACGTCCCCACACTAGGAATTGCTTCTGTATCGTGGGTGCGTTTACAAACATTTAAACTCACATACACAAACAGCCAGACCCGGAACAACTACGTGTAGGTCATACAAATATTAGTTCCGTGCGGGGATCGAACCCACAACACGCGGCGCAGCAGCCGATGGCTCAACCACTGCGCCAACCGTGTCGTCGAGATGTCAATAATATTTAATCCTGACTAAAACCATATTTTAGGCGTGTAAAACATATTTTGTAAGACCACAATACTTGTTTAGATAAATAAATGTTGACTCAGTAATAAACAAACCGTTTAGTATGTATGAGTAATTAAACATTGTTTTTACTACGCGGAAACCAATAGTGTTCGCAAATTAATGACAGATGTAGTTTTTATTGAAATAGATTCTACTAGTGGAAATATCGTCGAACAGAAATCTGCCTCTTTGCTCTACAGAGTGCGGGAGAGCTCTAACTCCATTCTAAAGACCATATGGAGGAGGTACGAGCCTCCTTTACTAGGTGATATTGTTCGAAGATGTATTTCGAACAACATCGTAATTTCTCAATAGATAATTAGTTTTACTAACATAGGTATAAGTTATCTTTTTGTTTACTAACCCATATATGGATTTTGCTTATCCGAAAAAAAGTTTTATTTTTTTGTTAATTAAATATAATAACTGTATACATTTTACTAACACAAGTGGTATGAGCTGTTTCATTCATCGTCCATATGATCAACATAAGGACTAGTAAAGACATAAACTTTTTAGTCTTATCTTAAAAGAAAACACTGATCCCTGAGAAAATGCATAATATTTTATTCAGCTGGAAAGTGCTTAAGGAACGCATCGCAATAGTATTTGTACCGCAACATCTATGTAAAACCTAACATTAAAAAGTGAATTGCTTACTCAAAACAACTAGTAGTTAGTGTACCGACGGATTGGTAATAACCGACCGATAGAAATCGACTAACAAGTCGTACCCGCATCAAGCACAGCCGGCTTGTCATTATTGTACAATTAATTTGTCATTCCATGCAAAGCAAATACTGCTGCAGGCGATCCACCATGCAATACCTCGATAGCATTAATCATTGCATTTCCATTGCCACTTATATCAAGATCTGATCGTTACTGTACTTTCTATCAACAGCATTGGATATCAAACTCATCAATTTATCCTTTGATGTCTTTTTAGAGGCGGTAGTTTGCTACTAATTTTGTCATCTATTCGTGATGGTAGTGCATTACGCTGTCTTACTAACTCTTCTGGAGTTAAAACCTGATCCTCTAGTTAAGATTTCTAGACATTTTCATCTTTACTTAAATGTCTAATATTATCTCTTGTTTATTGCCTTAAGACATTCAATATGTTTGACTACTTCATCAGTTTGGCAAATTAATAGTTTAAATGTGTTTAACAGCTTCGTTCTTCTGCCAGTCTCGATGATTGTTTACTGAGCTGTATATGCCGCGAACGTTACTCACACAAAGTAGATACCGGCGGAGACCAAGCAATCAAACGCTCCGGAACACTCAGGGCGCCATTGAAGTGAGTCAAACTGGTCGATAAGTTTTCGCCCATCTGTGGCTCATTACAAAACTATAACTTAGACATGTACTCTCGACTCTGTATTGTTTGCCGTTTAATCTAGCAAACGATGACTAACGTTACTGTGGTAAGGACCAAGATCTATGGCGCCCTCTGAAGCATAGTTGCTAAGGATCGCGTCTATTATGTAACGACTTGAGAATAGGGACTTAGATAGAAATAAATTTGTATTTCAAAACATATTTCCACCTTAAACGATCTTAAATGTTGAGAAACTTACATATTCTACAGCTCTTAAAATAGTGTCAACTTAGTTTATGATTGGGCATTATATCCAAAAGCTAACCTCAAAATAACGGCGTCATAAGTTATGGAAATATCATTAAGTATAAATTGAAGAGATACACGACCCAAACCTGTAATATGCACATGATTTACAACACCAGTGACAGAGACACCTTTGTTTGGGAGAGGTCCTGTGCGTTTGTTGGAGTAAGAGGGTAAGTAGGGGTCAGCTGAAACTGGTGTTGTGTAGTCGGTGGGCAATCGACAACAATTACTGTCAGAACAATAGCAACCGATCTTTTGTACCGTTAGAAGCCCGCGGCCTTTCGGTCAAGTGTAGCCAGATTCTGCGATACCTACACTAACTTGCACTTGCCTGGCGGACATTCTGTACTAGTCCTAAACAATAATTTAAAGTATTTTGTTGTTCCCCTATATCGTAACCGCTCTTAGCGACTGTTTGACTCTGCATCACTTAAAGGTTGACTGGTAGAAAATGCCTATGGTAATAAGTCCGCCTCTGTTCATTTGTGAGCTTAAAGTATTAAATAAATAAATATCGTGGTTTCCCTATTTCGGGTCTGCTAAATGACTGCTTTCAATATACTAAACGGATGTTTAGTAGATATATTGAAACAATCATCAATTGATGGATGGATATCCATCAATGGATGATTGTTTGAAAGCAATTCTGACATGTAGGTACTGATTTTGCCAGAAATAGAATGTATCTAAACGTATCTTTATTTTTGTAGGCGATTCATAACAGATTCATCACTTTCCCACACATCCTCACTCCCAGGTATATCGAAAATAAGCTATAAAATTATTTTCCAATAGACAGATTTTTACATTACGATGCCAAAATGATTTGTGTATGACGTCAGTGGCTGGTACCTAATCCGTAACCTCGGCCCAATCACATCTTAACGCCACATGTATTGAAAGCTTGGCAGATTTAAACGTAATTCATATTAAATGTACATCTATGACAGATGTATTTGATTGCGTCAGAAAACGCCGCGTCACTATATCTATATGCGTTTGATTTAAAGCTTGGTAAAACATTTGAGCATCGAAGATTTTTGATGTATAAAGGTCTGTGGTTACCACTTGCTTATAAAAGAAACATTGAGTCATCATCATCACTTTCAAGCCTTATCCCAATTTCGTCGTTATTTCAATACACCTTACCTAAATTCTCCAATTTAGGAGAGCTATCTAGGGATCTTCTGTGAAAATATTTGGTTGTTTACAAATCTGTAAAGGGATCATCTTTGTATTAGCTTCGAGAATAACTTGAGCCTACAAGTTGTTTCCAAGTTAAGTCGTCTCTGCTTCTTCTTATAGCAAGCTCTAATTAGCTATTGTTTTAGCCGCGCCTGAGGGAACTTAACCTGGTTAATTACTAGTTATGCAAATCTTTGTGTTTTCTGTTTGAATGATTAAACGGATCCCCTGTAGTTTTAGCTTCGTACTCCGAGTTAACTTGTGCCTTTTGATGAACTTTGTTTTGTACTCGGCACAAAACTGATTTACACAACGAATCTACAAGCGAAGTGAACCTACGCTTAGAGTAAGCATCTGTTTATTTGGAGGAATAAACAGTGTTATGTTACTAGTTCAATTCTTCAAAAAAAGAAAGAAATATGAACACGCATAAGTATTACAGTGTAATCTGATTTCATTGATTCCATTTTTATTGGATAGAGTAAACGTTGGTCCCGTTTAATTTTGAAATCCACCCCTAAGTGCAGGATATAGGAGGTGATTGATTCTTCACCTACTGAATTTTGTAAAAGGTGACGAGTAGTTGACTAGGTACTAGTAGTTGTTAGGCTGATCCACTGAAAAACGAGACTCAAAACTTTTTATCATTATTTTTAAAAGATTTAAAGTCGTTTTCTTTTTTTTATATCTTTTTTTCTTCTTACTGAGATAATACACTGGCAACTGGAAGTCAGCCTCCGAGCTACTGAATCTGTTGATTAGCTAATCTCATTACCACGTCAGCTTAAAGCCTCGAATAGTTTACGTGCTCTAGAACATTGTAAAAAGTTGAAAAGGAAATGACCAGGTCAGGTTGCGCGTATGAATGAGGACCAATAGACTAAAAAATTAACAACCTAGACCGGTCTAAAGAGGTAACACCCCTTGAGAGACGGCTTTATGGAACAAAGGAAACTGTAGAACAAACAGATTTAAAGCAAAAAATCTGAAGCGGAATGGATGAGGCCTGTACTCCAAAAGCGGTTCTTGATAAATGAGACTTTTTTTTTTGCTTCGTGTGACAAACCAATGTGATTTAAATAAAAAAAAAAAACAAAAAAAAAATGATATTTACAGGGTGGAAGAAACATCGACGCACAACCAAATACAGTGCATGAAGAATCATCATCAGCGGAAGAAGAAATGGCGCAACAAACTCCTCGGCAACACGTCTGTCTGATAAGTTTGATGAACTTGATTCTATGCAGTAGGTATAGGCAAAATAATTTTATTGAATTATTTTCCACGTAGAATACTAAAATAAACCAAAAAAATATTCATAATGTTTACATAATTAACAATAAAACTCAAGCGAAAGCCAGCTTAACTGAATAAATAAAAGCCTCCAGGTATAAAGGCGTGCAGCTTACATGTGCAATGCTGGATATTATCCATTGGGTTGTAAAGCTACAAATGATGTTGTTCGTAGATTTACCTTCCACCTTCATTGTATATCTATGTCTTATCGAACTATCCCTATGATATTGATAAGGTTATCTATTAATTCTCTAACATATGTAGTTTCGACGTCACGGTTGGCGCAGTGGTTGAGCAATCGACTGCCACGCCGCGTGTCGTGGGTTCGATTCCCGCACGGAACAAATATTTGTATGGCCTACAAAGAGTTTTTCCGGGTATGGCTGTTTGTGTATGTGACTTATATGTTTGTAAACGCACCCACAGCACCGGAGAAATTCCTAGTGCGGGCAATGATGTAAAAAAAAAAACTGTTTAAAAAAATTTAACATTTAGATTTTTTTTATAAAGTGTTTATTACCTTCTATCGTTTTTATAAGTACCAATGTTGCATGAATGTACTACAAAATAAATGGTAGATCAGTGCCTGTGGGTTCGTTACGAGCTGGGTAGGAAGTTGGCCCCGCTCGGGACACGAACACGCCCCGTGGGACATTCCGACATGCATTGCTGATTACCGTACATAGGTAGCTATTAGTTAATGCAGGTGTTTGCTTATGCGGATATAAGATAGTTATTACTGGAAAGCGTGGGGTATGTGACTTAATAATAACAGCCGGACGTAAGGCTATGTTTGTCCAGGTCGCTCCGTGGATGGGTGAGCATCAATTATTAACGAAACCTCCCGTGTCTTGGGGTCGTGGCTGTTATTGTACTGTACTTATTGAGAGAATACACTGGCAACTGGGAGTCAGCCTTCGAGCTACTGAATCTGTTCATTAGCTAATCTCATTACCACGCCAGCTTAAAGTGTGACCATCAATTATTAATTGAGACCCCGCCGTGTCTTGGGGTCGTGGCTGTTATTTGTAGATATTTAGTTACGGGTAGTCAGAAACCAGAAACTCTGACAACCAGTCCAACCCAGAGGGATCATGTTACCCAGTCACTAAGTGTGGATGTCAGATAGGCAGTTGCTTGCAGTTGCCATTTGAAACACTGGTATTTAGCTCCATCATCTAGCCTGGAAGCCAATCCAAACGTAGTTACGAAAATGATAGGCAGATGATGATAGTAGATTTAGAACTTAAAAACTCCTTTAAGTGTGTTCCTGTTATCATGATTTGTAATACAATTAATATATTGTCGATGCAATTTGTAATCACAGTATAATGTTTTTGGTATTCAGGGATTGGTGAATTTCCTTTAAAAGATACGGACAGAGTTCCAACAGCTGCAGTTGATCCGTTCCAACTTTTGCTAACTTCCCACCAACGACGCCCTAAGTCGAGGTTTGTACCTCCCAGGGGTTACCTTAGCACGTATTAGCTTTATTTATAAGTGTTTATGTCTTAGCTGGAGGCCTAAATTAAAAAGGCACCACAGGTTAGTCTGGAGAATCAGCCAACAACCTTTAAGGTAGGTAGACCTGCAAGATGCCCTGAAACTGAAGCTGCCATAAAAACTAGCAGCTGCAGTCGCAACGTCGAAAAAGCAAATATATAATCCTATCTTACGAATCAAGGAGGTAATGTACAGTTATCATTAAATAGGTTTTATAATAATAAAAACAACGACAAACTGCAGGTCGAATTCACACACTGCGAAGTTTCTTTAGGATTTCCATGGGTTCCATTCTAGTCAAAGTTCAAGTCTAGTTCAGTCTTTAAATTTCTGGTTTTATTTTTACTGTAATGTTTACAAAAACATTTATTTCAATTTTTTTCATTGTCAAAAACTAATATTTCTACTTATTTTTTACTTGCTATGTAAATGGACCAACATTGTTCATTATATTTAAGTCGACAGCATTAGTAGTAGGTAAATGGTATAAGTAGCTGTGAGAGACAGACCATGTATGAGCTCCTTATTTACCATTATTGTGAAATAAAAATAAAAAGATAGCACTCATAAACTGCCTTCACCCAATAGATCTATCCCACAATAGATGGCGCTGCTAGTTATAGAATAACACGGCCGAGCTCCACTGACAATGTCGTTAACCTAGTTCTTAGCTAAGCTTACACTACTGGCCACTAGATGGCGGTGTATAACTATACTATTTGTGTTCAAATTATCAGCTTAGGTATGGCCTTAGAACGTACCGAGTTGTAGTTTTATAAAATTTGTTATTTTCCATATTAACATTACCTAGGTATTTTTAATTATTGCTAAGCAAATGTGTGTTTATTGTTTATTTGAAGGAGTGTAGTTACCGTCGCCTATTGTCACTTACCACTCATTCCAACGGGTTTGCAAATAATCAGTGTAGTCACTAACAACTTCAGTAATAAAACTGAACCATACATAAAGCACTAGGCATGGCAACCTGTTTTCCGAAGGTCTAATGCCCGTTTTCACTAACACTAGGCGAAACTTAACGGTTATGTCTAAACTGGACAACAGTGAAAAATTTAAGCATTAGGCATTTTTACTTGTCGCGTAACGAAAGCGGGTGCCTAACTTTGTCTAAGCGTTATTCCTGACACTGCTGTACAACTGTCGAACTACCAAGACAAGATAGAGACGGGAACATGTCTAAGCCATAGCACGTGCTAAATGGCGTCTAGATCCCGGCTCTTTCAAAATGACCTATACCTAAACACAAACTATTCACTTACCTTACAATCTCCCTGCACGCAAATGGCTCTGAACCCTGGCTTGGTGCAGGGTGTACCGTCCACGACCAGCGCCAGGGATGCGTAGAACTGCTGCCCCCGCGGCCGACAGTTCAGGGTACATGGTGAGTCACCTGAAAAAAAGATGTGAATTAATTAGTTAATTTAGTACGAAATGGGGAAACAAGTGTAAGAAACATAACATCAGGTATACTTATACTTATATATTAGTCTACCCGGCTCTATGGTACCTAAGCATGGTTGATGACATTAAGCTTTCCCCCCGTTACATGGGACTTAAACATAACTGGCCAAATGTGTGTGTACAAGCCTAAAACTTCTAGGAGTACGATAAAATATCAACAAATCATCAGTCATCTTGAACCGTTGAAACCAAGATGACGGGCTTCACGATAGAAAATGATTCCTTCCACGTTTAAAGGAAAGGGTAGATCCATGCGTTCCCATGTTAGAGGCAAACATTGAAATATGTCGTGTGTATATTGTTTCTAGCACCTAAAATCTCAATTACTATGAAACTTACCATCAACATAAGGCACCCAGGTGTAGAACCGGCCGCGGAAAGGTCTTCGGTCATACACGGCGCACTGCTCTGCGCGTGCGTCACGAAGCGGTCCGGGACATGGCTACGGACAAGAGATGAAATCAATATTTCAGACGGTTAAAGACATAAGATAAGACGGACGTCCACGAGTTTTTGAAAGGTTTAGGTTTGATAATTAGGCAATAAGCACCTCACCCTACGATGATGCGGTCAATAATGCCTGCTTAGAAGAAATCTTATCCCTTCATTGTGACCCTCCGGTTAAAACAGTGACAGACTTGCAATTCTGTGCGGATTTTAAGACTGAAATCATGCCTTGAGAAAATGATGATTTTTGAATGAGCTTCTAGGTCATTTCTCAATTGAAGACTGTGCGTCTAGCTAGTATTTTATGGCAGAACCTAAATTTCGGTTCCCATTTCAAAACCTCTCAATCATCAAACTTCTGGATTAGCAAATATTACTTCCACATCACTACTAACACCTGTTACTCCTCCATTGCTCCATCAAGGTGATTACAAACCTTGGCGCACACTTCGCGCATGACTAATAACTACTGATATAACTTGAACCGGTCATTGACCTCATACAGAGAGATTGCCGCCTCAACAATGATTTGTATTTATTTAGCATTGTGTATCGTCATGCCCCTTTCGCTTGGTGCCCAGGAGAGATGTAAACGTATCAACAGTGGCCCGAGGCAAAGAGATAATAGTATAATATCTTTTGAAACTTATCCTGATAACGGAGACAATGGTATCGCGGTAGCCTATCGACATTTTAATTTAGTAATGATATATTTATGCGTCATCAGCGATTGCTTACGAGATACGGAGGTAATATACATTGATAATTATGCTTATATACGGGTATATATTAATATATGAGAGAGAGAGAGAGAGAGAAATGATTTTGTGACATTACCAATTTGGAACAATCCTAAGCTTGATATTATGCGGTCGCGAGTAAGGTAGAAAACATATTAGTGGTCATTTGCATTTCAATCTACGACCCAGTCTCAAATGGGTTAAGGTTACGTTTAAAAGATGTTGAAACCAAGTTTATTTTGACCAGCATTCAAGATCACAAACAATAAAATTTGATGGACAAGACAGTACTTCATCCTCTTTTTGATTATGTCAAAAATGCAGTTGTTGGATAAAGCAGCAGCGCTAATTGTCACCACTCTCTACTTACGACTCTACTCTTTGGATCGAAAAGTGCCATCCTCTGAATTTTGGCTATTTGGTATGGTGATCACCGTCATATGTTTTGATCTTAAGACTGCAAGCTATGGTTTTGACTTACAGCGGTGTTGCACTCGTGGTACCGGCGCGCAAGTCCGGGACAGTCGGGCCCCGATGAACTCGGTGCGTGGATCACGTTGCGTGGGCGTCTCGGGTGCTCTATGCTCCGCACCAGTTTCCTTCTTTTTCTGCTGCGCCGTATTCTGTAATGTGAACATTTCATTTGAGTTGATTCCACCATCAGTAAATAGCTAAATCACATCTTTTTTTTTGTGAGTACCAGCAAGGGCCGATTCAGCTAGAGGCTTTATATATGCACTCACACAAATGTGAGATACCTTCCTAACATTAACAGAATAGTTGATGTAATATTGTTTTTGAAACTTGTCCGGTTTTCAGGTGACAACATGGGGCATATTATTATGATATTACGGTTTTTGTATGATTAAGCTTATTGTGAGTCTAGCTAAGTAGTAGCTAAATCAAAACAGCCGCCGTGGAGGTCAGATAGGCAGTCGCTCCATGTAAAATACTGGTATTCAGGTACATCCGGTTAGACTGGGAGCCGACCCCAACAAAGTTTTTCAGGCTAGGCAGATGATGATTAGCTAAGGAGTGGAATTCCCTTTTGGAGTTTGCGTTTTCCAAGAGCTACAACGCGGGGTTCTTTAAGTCGAGAATCATCGCTAGCCTTCACGCGAGATAGTGGACGAACGCGGGTCTATCAATAATAACCTCAATCAGTCGCAAACTTTTTTGTAAACGGGTAGTCCTGTATTCCTTTTTTGAAAAGCTTCAATTATATAGGTTGGTAAGTGTGTGTACTTGGATGCTTACACTAACTTACAAAGTCTATCCGTATGCACGAATCGTACTGAATGCTTAGAAATCTAAGTGGAACACAATCCCGTCAAGATCCGCTTCATTCAGACTTCAATTCCAATAATACTCATGAAATGAAAATCTGTGATAGACGTGAGCAGTTTATTGTGTCAAATGTTTATACATATGTATTAATAGGTACTAGCTAACATTAGTATGTAAAGTGGTACAGGGAGAGAACTGGAGACACTCTCAGACATCTTAAATTCCTAGCTTCCATACGTCATCTTGTTCTCACTTAGATGCACTTAGGAATTGCGTCATTTGACGTTTCAAGTTGAAAGATTTCGTATCAGTAAGAACCATATTCTTCCAAAATAAAAGGTTATAAATGCTAATTGTTGTTCCTCTAAATCAGTTGTGTTGGTGTTTTTTTGGGAATATTATAGAAGGGCTAATGTGACGGCTTATTAACGCAAAGCAGCTAAAAATTATGTAGCTGTGGAGAAAGTAACAAAACCGTTTTCGTGCTGGAAAAATATTGACTATGGCATTTCCACTGCCTCATTACTGTAAAACTAATTGTTACGGATATTTTTGTATGTTTTTACTAAAAATAGATTGACTAATAAGCGTATGAATAGTTCAAACAATCAATCATCTTATTATTATTTTAACACCGGCGCCGTGACACAGAAAATTACTTAGTGGTTTTTTATTTTTAATGGAGTACGTATTTTGAAGTATATTAGCACATGAGTATTTAGTTGAAAATTTCTCATCTAAGTACCTATTATTTGATGAATATGAAGTAAAGAAAATAAAACGGCTCGAAGTGTTTACTCAAAACAACTGTTTAAAGATTTTTTGCAAGAAATTTTAAAATATGCATGTCTTTACATATTGACTTAGGTGATCCTTAAATATGCTGTATTTTAAATGGAATGTTATTTGTCAGGAAATACTTGTTTTCTTTATTTATATAACAATAAGATTGTTTTTAAGAGAAGGAATTTGGTGGTCATTACCGAGTTGTATTGTAGTTCTGTTCACATAGGTAGATTGAAATATCATCGTCCTGGTAATATTTTAGGCATGATACTGCGTTTTTTAAATGTTCCATTCGCAATGAGCTATGCTTATAACTAGTTACCGACAAGGCTGCCCATTTTAACACCCTATGTAGCTCTTACACTCATTATTTGTAAGTATTCATGGTGTCAATAAAGAGTTTTCTATTCTATTCTATTCTGAACATCATCATCTGCCTATACTTTTCCCAATTATGTAGTTGTCGGCTTCCAGTTGAACCTGATGCAGCTGAATACTAGTATTTTACATGGAGCGACTGCCTATCTGACCTCCACAACATTGTGACCTCCACAATCCGGTAACATTACACACTACCCTTTGGTAAGACTGGTTGTCAGATTTTCAGAGGTTCTGATTACCCGCAATATACACACTAATGACAGCCGGGACCAACGGCTAAACGAAGGTACTTCTTCTACTTAGGTAGGTTAGAGACACGGAGGGGTATAAACCATAGATATCCGGGTCTAGATATATAAATAAATAATGCTGGACAATCCACACAGCATCATCTAGCTCCAAGCTAAGCAGAGCTTGTGTTATGGGTACTAGATGACTGATATACTTAATACAATACATTACATAGATAGATATTTTTTACTATACACAGCATATACCCAAAACACCCGGAACAAATATTTGTAGATCATACAAACATTTGTACCAAGGCGGGAATCGAACCCGCAACCACCTGCGTCGCAGGCGGACCTTCGCCCTCTGCGCCACATAGGTCGTCAAATGGTGGTAACCCATCCCCAAAGCGATCACCTCAGCAAGTCAAGCGTAGCTTAACCTTATTATTCAGAATGCATATTGCATTGTTAGTACTCTGTTTACGATTTTCGGTGTTTTATGACAGGAAACGTACTTATTAAGAAGAATAACCTATTATCTAGTAGTAAGTACTTATCAATCAACCATTGACACCGATTGATTTGTCATTGACAAACCTTATTCAGAACTAAATAGATAATATCAATTAAAACCCAACTATTAATGAATCAAGACAGAAATGGTACGAAGATGTCGAAACGTCATTACATAAAATATTGATGTGTTTATACAATAATGCATTGTATGTACTGCATTAGTCATATTCCTTATATTTCGATTGCTAACTTAATGTAACGCGATAAACAAGATTTTATGTACTTGAAAGTGCGTATTAAAACTGATTCCTACCTACCTAAAACTGAACCCGATTCTCCATACAAAAAATTGTCTCCAAATGTTATTGTATGTGCTTGCCCCTTAAAAATACATATCATGTAGTTCCTCATACGATTTAAATACATTGGTTTACCTATTATAGTATTACAGCATATGCTGAGATAGGAGCCTATCTCAGCATAGGCTGCGATATTTTAACACGGAGAACGGTTGGATACTCATACTTAAATGTAAAATCTGAAGAATGCGTAATTCTAAATTCAAATAAATTCCGAAGCATAGACAAGCTGGAAGTAGGACATTTCTTTTGTACCCAAACTTTGATGAGGAAAATTTGAGTAGGATCTCTTTATTTGGTTGACTGAATAGAATTTTCATTTTCCTCAGACCCGAAAAAAGAGCCTTGGATGAATCATTCCGCTCCAAAAAATATATAATGTACCGCCTCTCTATATTGTTGTCATTCACAAATACATATGTATAAAAATATAATTTGTATAATAATAAGCATACCTACTTCGGCACGCGTATACACGTAATGAAACCTTATTGTTTCAGCTCATCATTAGTACATGAATCCACCGCGACGGGGCGCCACACACGACTTTTGTCTAGTAATTAAAATTATGAAATTACCTCGCCTTATAATACGCCCACAAGTAATCGCTTCAGATATTGATACTTCATTCTTTTGATGATATGTTTTAATTAGTTGTTCGCGCCGCCAGTCATTTGTTTATTATTATCCGGGAGTGATATCTAGGAATGTATATTGTTTATTGTATTGTTATTGAACTTCGAAGAATTTCAACTTTCGTTTCTGAAGGCTTCCTCTGCAGTGAATATTCCGAGGATAGTGTCAGGTTTTCCTTTGCATATGGCTAAGTGGGAAATCAATATTTATTAACAATTATGACGACAAAAAAACTTGTACATTGCATTACATACGTGTTTGTTGAGAATATTATCGTACATATTCTTATTTAACACTTCAAATATTGATCTACTGTTCTCGTTGAGATACACAGTCAATAAGCAAAGTTTGATGTGAATTTGAGTAACACGTCGTATGCGTCTGCGACTCCGTTCAAGTCATCGTCGTAAGCTTCGGATCTTGTCGGTTCCGCTCGTCAAATAGTTGTAAAAACAAATTGGAAAGTACATGTAGGTTTTTGCTTGTCTCTAGTTAACATGACCATTTAGCAGATTAAATATTGTGTATCTACCTACGAACGCCATGACAGATTTTGTACATGCTTGGGTGATTGGATTCGACATCGAACGCGATTATAATATTGTTTTATAGGAATTAATATTTACAGAACATTAGGTACATGGAAACAAAATTGTTGACATGCAAACTGCTTCGAGACCATTTTGTTCGTCAATCAAATTGCTTGTAGATAAACAGTTCAGACCTGTTACCAGTTCTTTGCTTGTCTCATTTAGTTCTATATGACCTTAATTTGGCATGTTCGATGAGATCAGGGCGACAGGGTCGCTTCACGTTTTGTTAGCCTTTGACTTTGGGAATCAATGTTCTATCTAATCTACCGAACATGGGAAGTGGTCCAAATTTTTTTTGTGGGTGTTCTTGGAAAATTAAACTCGTGTCGGAGTTGATGGAGCAACGTGATACGTTAGTATAGAGAGCAGTGGCCTTAATGCAAGTTTTATACTATTGCGATCACGTAAACGTCAACTTCAATTGGTTTTATTTTATTGAATAGGACAATAACAGCTCATCATCATCTGCCTCGCCTTTTCACAACTATCTTGGGGTCGGCTTCCATCCTAACCAGATGCAACTGATTACCAGTATTTTACATGGAGCGACTGCCTATCTATCCATACCCCAGTTACTGAGCAACACGATACCCCTTGGTAAAACTGGTTATCAGATTTTCAGACTTCTGACTACCCGTAACGATTGCCAAAGATCCACAAATGACAGCCGGGGCCAACCGACGCGACGGCTAAGCGTGCTTTCCTCGGCAAGTGACGGACCTGGGCAAGCGTAGCTTAACCTTCAATCAACACGTGCGACTGTTTTTATTTAGCCACGAGCTGCCCAATAAACAATCACACAAACACATACAATAAACAGCTACAATATAGGTACATATTTACTACGAGTGACGGTTCAAACGAGCGCTTACTATCTTGCAGCCCAATGCATTATCCACATATTAACAGATTACTGGCGGTAAATGCCGCTGGATAAGCAAATATATAGTCAGATCAAATTGTTATTACGCAAGTACGTGTATTAATTTATGCTGAAACTGAATAAGCGCCGTTTGGTGACAATGATGGACGGTAACGCGATCGAATAAGTATAAGCGCTTGCAAGGCCCTCAGATTTATTGGACGCAACTTAGTTACGCTTTTGTTTTACATACAGCCAGGGTCGATGAAGATTCATGCTCGTCTAGATCTAACACTTTCGCTCGAGAATTGATAATACTAATTATATTTTAGTATACTATTTAGTTGCAGGCAGTTTGGCTTATTCATCATACTTGACTCTTTGCCACTAAAGTACTAACACGATCAATTTGCAGGATTTATATGTGTCTTCCTAGTAGGTAATGATAACCTAGTTGGTTTTTATTACTAGGTATTAGGTTTCTATTCCAAAACAATTATTTACACCTACTACTTCTATCGCATATTTGCTTTATTGAAGAGGAGGGTAATAAAGGCCCGTACACATAACACGGCGGAACATCCTAGTCGAGATAAAAATGTGAAAGTGTTGATAATCCGTCGTTAATGTTGTATGATGGGCGAACGAAATTCACGTGTCCAATCGATGTTCTAATCACATCACATCTCACTTGAATCCATCGTGTGTACAGGGCATTAGGACAGTTTAAACTAAATGGTATATCCCCATTTCAAATATGGAACGTGTTGAACTTTGGGTCATATTTGAATGAGATTATTGATGGCGTGTTAGAAAATTTGGGATACGAAGTGTCGGTTAGTGAGTTGCAAAGTAACTAGTACTATTCCAGCGTAAGTTACCACTATTCCCAAACCACTGCAACTCCTGAAAGCCAGAATCAACAGTGGTGACCACCAGAAAAGTGTCGACTCAATGAAGCACGACGAGTCCCGGAAAAACGATTTAACTGGATCCCGCAAGTAATCACAAACAACCCGAAATTAATCACAAAAGTATATAATTTCCACTTCCCTCCATATCAAGCAGTCTATTCTGTCTCTCTAACTACACAATTTTAGTAAAGGAAAACGTAGACAAATCAATTTTCATAGTTGTAAGTTTAAATGATTATGTAGGCCGCCGAACATTACCACAGAACATTGATTTTAATCTTAATCCATCTTGGAAAATGAGAGCATAATGTCAAAACGATACAGTTTCAACCACAATTCACCCTACAAGTAACCTTGTTGTTTACCAGTTAATTCCGTAGTACACATAACATCACGCCTGTATTTCCCAAAGGGTTAGACAGAAGTGCGCTTATGGTAACGCCCACATTTTGCCAGATATGTTTTAGTCCCATATAATAGGGGCAAACATATTGCCATCAACCCGGCACAAATACAGACTCCAGGCTGCTAATGTGAAAATTCCTATTGGAAAAACACAATAACACTTTGCCCGATCTAGGAATCAAACCCAAGACCTAACCCTCAGCAGTCACGCTTGGGACCACTACACCAACAAGATCGAACCCTGCATGTAAATGATAAGACGTTTCTCATTCAAGCTATCATTACGGTCCCAACCCTCGATCGTCGGGAAGCGATACGTTTCGCAAGTGCCTAGCTGGTTCCGATGGGCCATTAGTCATGGCCAGTCATGGGCCATCGTTTGTCTCAGTACCGCTTGATCCTCTATTATATCTGAGGGTTGATGACTTAGCCGTGATGTGGGAAGACAGGGCTAATCTGAATGTTGAAGATTGATGGATTGAGAGGGTAATGGGAAAGGAGGTACGAAGTTACGGAGTGAAAGGAGGTTTTGATGGGCGTGTGTATTTGTAATTGAATTGTTAAGTGATAGACGATATTATTGAAATTGTATAATCAATTGCTTTGTTGGTGTAGCGGTTCGATTTTCGGGTTGGGCAAGGTGTTATTAAGTTTTCCAATCTGGAATTACTCAGTAGCAATCGGGAGTTTGGATTTGTGCCCAGTTGATGGCAATTTGCTCTCCTCGTATTACATGGGACATGAATATAACTGGCTAAATGGGGTTGTACTATAAGTGACCCTCTGCATAACCCTTTGGGAAATATAGGCGTGATGTTATTATTTATTGATGTAATTTTTGTAACGTCTTCAACAACAACTAGGTACAACTTCTTTAATATAATCAAAACTTACCATGAAATATAAAAATAGTAATGTCTGCCGCATTAAAGGTCAGGCTCAGACCATGCTATAATATATAGCATCGCTCAGCTTACATTTAATATAGACGCATTTAGACAACGCTGTGCTATAAAGTATTGAATAATAAAAAAATGATGCAAAATGCTATCCCAAAATATGCTGCAAAGTAATATCGCAGTCTTAATTGGGCTTAGGAGGCAGCCGTGAGTCTGAGATACCGTCGCCACATTACTACCAACGGTTCTCGATAATTGATCACTTCAAATCTTTATTTTAGGGTTCCGGACTCTATTACTAAGTCACACCATCTCTCCCTATCTGTAAACGTCATAGGGTTGTATCTTTAAAACCTTAATATTTCATGTTGTAATATGTTCACAGAATATCGTGTTACTATAGCTTTTACCATAGTTAATTATAAGGGCAAACATAATACTTAAAATCAACCCATTTATTTCACCATTTCAATCTAAAATAAAATATGACTCAATCGACTACCTTGAGTACCGTACGTAGTATGTAACTGTGCTTGGTCGGCGCGGGCGCAGGTTGGAAGGCTCTCCCGCGGTGGCCAGCCCTCACTCCTTTATCGATCACGCGCCCTATCATTAGATATCATTGTGATCTATGATCAATGCGCCCGCGACGCGATAGGGTTGACGGTACACTTGTTTTGGATTATTTTCTTTTGTTTTTAGTGACTATAAGGAATTTTAGCTGTTACAACTTACCTTTATAGATTTTCCTAAAATAATTTGAACAAGTTTTCTTATTTGGTAAAACAGTTGATTTCGATTTTTACTTTTCGCAAATAAGTTAAAAAATAAACCAAAATGGCCGCATGAATGAATACCGTAATTATTCTTTCAATCAAGCTTTTCACAGTCAAACAGGTAGAAAACTAATAAAATATACAGTATACTAAAATATATAATTATCAGATGATAATTATATATTTTAGTATACTGTATATTTATATGTAGAGGAAGGCCAGGCAAATGCCTGGCCTTCCTCTAACTTCGTTGGGGTCGGCATCCAGTCTAGCAGGATGCAGCTGAATACCAGTATTTTTCATCGAGCTGCCTACCTTTTATATGATGGTTGGTCACTATTCCACGGACTGACCTCGGCAACCGTAGTTTAACTTTCTATCGTCTCTTGCGGTAGTTATAATTCAGTTTTAAGCCCCTCTAGACTTACTAGTAAGTACATACTAGCAAAAAAAGAATTTTACAATCAAACCCCTGACCTACTCCACTATTTAAAAAGCGTGTCACAAAAAGATTAATTGACCCCAATGTCTTCACGACAAGCCCCCGTATCTTAATAGCGGCCCTATAATGAAACAATTAATACAGAACCCCACGAACAATACAAAAAACTTTACACGTTAATCTTCCTCACGTGACGTCACGTGTTGCCTTGTTTGATTAATACTGGTCAACACGAATACGGTTTTTTTATGGAACTTTGAGAAATTTGAATAAAGAAGCATTTATTTGAATTTCTGTCGCCAGTTCGAAGCTGTTTGGTGTTGTTGTTTTTTTATAGCTTTAGGTATACTGGGGGCTTTCATTGTTTTTAGTTTATTAACAACTTTCTAAGTATTTTTGTTATTTGTATTTTTATTGCCACGGTTTCGTTTCAGTATTTCTTTTGTCTACCGTAACAATATTTACTAATAATAATTACTGAATAAAATCCTAAATAAAGACGTCAAGTTTGTTGATAATCTGTGCCCTTGACATTGACAGTTAGCGGGAGACGCCTCCTAGTAAAAGTTGCATTGCATAGAGAGCTGTTTCTACTTCAAAGAAAGCGAGTTTCTTAACAACATTCAAAACAATGTTAGTGTTGTTTTAACATAGCAAAATGATCTCGCATTCCTCATTATTTTTCTAAGTTTATTGAAGATTTCCAGTCAAGTTTATTTCTAGTAGTAGGTACAGCCCCAATGTGTCAAATTTCTTTGATAGTTTTTCAACTTTTCCGTAAAAGGAATAAGATTCATGTTTAATTGGGAAAATTTGACGACCGATGTGGCGCGGCGGGCGAAGGTCCGCCTGCGACGCAAAAGGTTGCGGGTTCGATTCCCGCCTTGGGACAAATGTTTGTACGATCTACAAATATTTGTTCCGGGTGTTCTGGGTATTTGCTATATATAATAAAAATATATCTATCTATGTAATGTATTGTATTAAGTATATCAGTCATCTAGTACCCATAACACAAGCTCTGCTTAGCTTGGGGCTAGATGATGCTGTGTGGATTGTCCAGCAATATTTAATTTAATTTATTTAATTTGACACTTAGGGGTAGCTTGATGTGCTGGAGTCTGTACATATTTACTAAAACTAAACATTTATATTTTTCTCGAAAACTGCTTAGACTACTCGTTGGTCTAGTGTTCGCAAACGCGACTGCTAAGCGTGAGGTCCTGGATTCGATTCCCGGGTCGAGCAAAGTGCTATTGGGACCTTTCATTAGGGATTTCTCAGTACCAGCGTGAAGTCTGGATGTGTGTCAGGTTGATGACAATAGGCTCAAACCCTACTACATGGGTCTTCGAAACATAACTGGTGAAGTACAACTCTGACCAACCCATCACGGTATATAGGCGTGATATCACGTAATGCTTAGACTGCTTCGGAAGCTAGAGTGATTAATTAAAATTGTCTTACCTAGCAGGATCCCTGGGCAGACAGTGTCGTTCTTGAACAGCCACTCCACCTCCACAAGTCTTGGAGCAGGGGCTCCAAGATGCCCATGAGCTCCACGCGTACATGGTCGCGTTCGTTCGAATCACATCTGTCGTTCTTGGCACCTGGAAGATGTTTTTTAGAAGTATTGTAAGTTATTTTCATTATTTGTAACCCTATGAAGTCCAATATATATATCCCTTTCACAGTTATCATCACAGGATGAGGTAAAGACTCTAACACCTTAAACGCCAAATGACCGACAAACAATGCATTATCTATTGTCTTTTTTTTTAGGACAAGCCCGCCACTCTATTCCCAAACCACAACTCCTGAATACCAGAATCAACAGTGGCGACCTATTCCGACCATCTATTGTGTCTCGTTGTTTGGCAGTTAAGGTGATAAGAGATTCCAAGAAACATCCTGTAATTTCCTCGAATATTATTGCATCTCCTAAAGGTACCGAAGACAATAACGGTATTCATGGAAGTATCTCATTTTAATATAAACAAATGTCTGTTACCTTCTATCGGAGTAATAAATTACAAGCTCACAAGATCGATGTTAAAATATTTGTGAGATTCCATCGTACTGCGCGATTTGATTAAATCCTTTGATGTGGTTATTGATTCGTGTTTGTAAACACAATTTTCAAACTATTTTCGTATGAATTCTGTTACTATGTCAAGGCTGAAAAGCTTAATTTAACGAGAAATCCAGACATAACTGAAATAACATCATTAGTGAAGAGACCTCGCTTAAATAATTGTGATTTATAGCAAGTGTCCTAGTATGTTCATGTACCATATTTTGATATCACAATAGCAGTCAAGGAAACATTGATTCAGCTGATACAAATACCCATTTCTATTGAACGAATGGCGGATAGATTGATAGGTCATTGACGATGTACGAAATGTTCCACTTGGCCATATCATTGTCGAAATTGAGCCTAAATTGGCCCAGATGTTCAGTTTTATAGACTACATTGTATGAATTGTTATGTGGTGGACGGTGGTGAAACAAATTTCAGTCACGTCTCTTTGAATAGAGTTAGGCAGCTGTATCATATTAAGTGACGCATATATTGAATATGCGTAGACAACTATACTTTAGGATACTGTCGATATCATTCCATTGCTTATTTACAGAAGCATTCAGAAACAAATGATTAAAATCAAAGCTATCAATGTTGCAATACACTGGAAGAGGCAATTTATTTGGAGAGAGCTTTCTCTGAGATCAGTGTAAGTCAACATCAAAGGGTAATAATTGATGACGTCAGTTACTCACCGGTCGTCCGACCTCCGTGCTCGTGGTTTGTGCGTATATGAGTGGGTCTCGCGAACAAGCGAGGAACCTGCAACAATACAATTTCAACTCAACATCTTTCAATTGTAAACACCCTGTGTAGCGTTACTCACAGATTTATTACATTTATTCAGCTTTGGAATGCTTTGTACGAATTTATGGAGCGACGAAAATGTTGCTCACGGAAATAAATGAAACAATTCAACGGTTGTGATTGTCGACTCATCTCCGTTGAACAAAGAAATGCTTTCACTTCGAAAAGCTTTGACAACAACGTTTCAGATTTTATTGCTGGCTGTCGGTAGTTCTTAGCTTTACAGGTTTGTGGCGTCGCTTTTCTGTAATAATACGCTTATTTGTAGTCGGGTCAGATATTAAATGTGGAAGTACAAAGGCTTTGCGTTGGCTAAGTATAGGTCTTTCATCTTGCGCATTTCCTAAGACTGTGGAATTATGTTTGATTTGATTCGGCGATGAGCAATCGGTTTGTCCAGAGTGGTAGTTACGATTATGGCGTAGTGGTTTTAAATGCTTCGGTAATGTTGGACTTTATTACAATCTGTGCAACGGACGTATCAATGTAAATAATAGGATTTACCTATGGAAGTGGAGTATTGGCTTTTTATAAATATATAAATTTAAGTTCCAACTTCCGAAACTATAGTTACGATTATTAGTGGTTTTTTTGGGAGATAGTTTTTTTTTTGTAAAAAATTGTTTTTATGTCTCGTTCTTTTATGTACGGCTTTTGATTTATCTAGGATACATAAGCCTAATGCCAACTGTTCATCACCTTTAACAAAAGTTAGTTCATAGGTGACAAATCAAGCATTATTTCTACACTTAGGGGGGATTATTTTTTCAAATTTGACCTGATACCCCCTATGCCCGCCCTATCCAATACACTGTAAAAGGTAAAGCATAGCCAATTTAAAAATACTTTTGTTTTCGTTGTCTAAAAGTACAAAAACTAAATTGACCACTCAATTGAGCTTCTAAAGTAAGTTAGTAATACTCGTAGTAGTTTCCCAAGAAAAGCTGAAGAACTCTGGTGTGAGCTGCTTATAGAAATGAGGTGCAAAAACATTTTGTTGAAATCTCGAAACAAAATGCTCATAATCCACAACTCACTCTAAGCACGCATCGTAATTAATGTTGGTCACTGATCTGCATGTGAAGAGCCTTTATCCTGCAGTTGGACCGTTACAGGTTTCTACAGATAGAACGGAAATTCCTAATACTTTATACTTACTTGGCAACAGCATCAAGTTGCACCAGTTCATGATAGGTGGTCGTTCTCAAGCACTATGCACGTTTAGAATTTATATTTTGTGCGTAATTCTCCCCGCTGTGTATTCCTTCAGCATTTAAATTGGTTAGTGTGCTGAGAACAAATGGGTCTCATTGCAGATTTAAACAGCCCGTTATTATTTTAAACTGCGTTTTCTTATATTCTACCTAAGATTTCGTGCCCTTTATGTGTACCAAAAGATGAAAATAAAACCATATTTACAACAAAATAAGCTCTTGGAAAGTATAGTTAGTTTTTGGGGTTCCGAACCAAGGCGGTACCAACTGACCCTATTTCTAAACTTCGGTATCCGTCCGTCTGTACGTCAGCGGGATGTATCTCATGAGCCGTAACACACCATAAGACCGGTGGATTGAAATTTTCAACTGTCTAGCAGTTAAATCTTTCTATTGCCGCTATAACAACAAATAATAAAAAGTCAATTGCATAAAAAATAAAAGTCATGCAAGAAACGCAATTTTTTCGGCAATGTTTGCTCGACGTGGTCGGTTTTTACTAGTAGCTCGCATTTGCAATACTCAATCAAAACCTCTCTGTAGAACACATTGAATACATCGAATCTACTCACTGAAGAATTAGCTATAAGTTTATGAGTCATCAGCCCTAAAGGGCTTCAATATTCGGCAGTGCAATACCAAGAACGGCGCCATATCAAACAATACATACATTACAAATTAATAATATTAACACAAAGGGCTCTTAATATCCCATGGAAGTGTCAAATGATACTTATAATTTCCATCACAAACGGCGCTAGTACTTTATGTCGCCGATAGAGGGCGCCTCTGAATACTAAGTAAGAGATAAGATCGGTGGCTAATGCTTTATTAAAATAAGCCATTCATAGCTTGGCTTGTAAGAAATTGTTCTGCTAATAATATGTATTTTTGAAACAGTTATAGTGTGAATTAATATGGATGTGATTTGAGCTTTCATTGATTAGCAAGTGGATCTGCAGTCTATACGAAACTCATTTGCATTGCCAATACCTTTCATTTTGACAAGTCAACGGTATTAATTACGTTATTTACGCTGTTGAGCAGACGAACATGTGCACTTGTGCAGCAATGGATGATAAATTTCATTAAAAAACGTTCAGCAAGTGTGTTTCGCAAGGTGCGAGAACTCAAAGATTTAATATTTACAATAACATCCAGCTCCAAGCTATCCTTGAACCATAACTCTAGTCTTTGTCCCATTGTATCATTAAATTTGTCCTTATCTAACTTGCATTTGAATATTTGAAATGTCCGACTACTTCCGCGTAGTGTGTATACGTATATCTCTGGAGATTCGATATCGATTAGATAAGAACATTTTACCTGCAGTAAAATATACGTAATCCAGGGCATAAGGGGAGCTGTTTTCTATAACAATTTATTATGGCCTTTACGTCTTTACGACTCTGAGTTTGCACGAACATCCGTTCTGACGGTAGATTGGTTTCCAGGTTGATTTAATTTTGAAGCATCATGGGAAGTTGGTTGTCAGCTTTGTGACTTCCCTGAAGACACTTTTAGTACCAAACATGTTTGAGATCGCAGGAGTTTATCAATTTATTGGCATCTTTAGAGTTGACGCTCTTAAGTGATTGTATAGGATGATACGAGTAGATAGCCTTTGGTTTTAATATTTTGAAGAAATTATGGAAATTTGTATTTTAAATCGAGTATCATTAAAAAAGACAGATTTTATTCGGTGCAAATAAGCCACGAAAAACTACGCTTAAAAAAGAAAAAAAAAGTAAACGTCTAAATATCAATTTCACTTTATTCTCCTTACCCTAGGAATCTCTATAAAAAATCCTTCATTTTTAGGCAACATATCTCTAATTGTACTCGACTACTGCTAGTATAATTATTTGTAAGTATTTGTAGGCTTTATCGGTAACGTATTGAACGTTACCGATAAAGTCGCATTCATTTGAAATAAATCAGTCTAATTTTGCACTGCTGTCTCACAGAGTAGGGAGCGAGTGACCCAGCATTCGAGAACGACCGTGTACTTAGGTAATCCATTACACTGGACGTTTCCCGATCGACGACGTGACCGCACCATTATCACAAAATTTATGGGGAAGAGTTTACATTACTTCTATAAACTAGACCAATGTCGCAGTCCAGAAAATAGATCTGTGCCCAATTTGTGACAATGGGCTCACATGGTAGTCTGACTAGCGAAAACTGGGTGTAATGTGACATTTCTGAGCAGCCCCTTTAGAAAAAACTGTCATGATATATTCTAACACTATCTGAGATTGTTTTTATTCTAATAAACATCGTTTACCTTGACAAGCACAGACGACCACTGTCAATAACGGCGCTTCTTAACGGAATAATGTTTACAAATCTTAAGTAAACACTCGCATGGCGTCATTCAATGGCATTTTTCAGTTCACATTGCCATGTGTAAAAATAGGACACATTAGGTACAAGAGTACAAGTCATCAAGGAGTGTTCGACAGTCATGGATGGGTGGTCGGTTGCGTCAGCGCATCGACACGGCCTAATCTGACAATAAATCACTCGGTTTCTGGATCGGAATGAGATCACGGGTCCAAATCGATACTAAATGAGAGACGGGCTTAATTGGAGTAAAGCAGTCGTTCGTGCACGATTTATTTTGTTAGTTCTTTTGTTGTTTCAAATCACTATTGTTGTACGTTTAGTGATGTCCCCTTTGTCTGCATTGTGTTGCAGCAAGTGGTTAATTGGCTTGTGCAATTTGTGCAAATAATGATGAATGGGATACTGTGTTTTGTTACTATCTCTGACCTTTGTTTGTGAGAGGGTCAATGGTTGATTTGTTGAAATTAGATTTTCGTTTCGTAATGTAATTTCAAAAAACATACTGGCAATGAAAAAACCATATACGTCGAATAAATTCTCCTCCTATTTGATGTCTGTTAAATTTAACATTAAATAATTAGGTTCAAATCTACTTCTTCTTCATAGAGTGTAGATGGCAATCTATATACAGTCGGCCCAGAAATTCACCACGAGTTTGGTACCATTAGTAGCGTCCACCAAATCCTGGAGCATGCAGGTGTCAGGGTACGCAGGACACGTTTTCAGGTGTCCCATTTTATTGATTTCATGAACCAAAAAAATACGTGTCCAATTAATAGCTTTTGGTAATCTAAGTGACGGACCAAATAACTTATTATTTTGTTACATTGTTGTGTTTTGTTTTGGACCGCCCACCAGTCCAGAGTCTTTATTTGAGCTCAATTAATAAGCTGTTTAGTAAGCTCGTCCTCTATTACAAAGGACTTAAACATTACTGACGAAATATGAGTACTATCGGTACAACTCGCGGAACACAGGTGTGATATTAATATTCAAATAACTGCATACATAAGCTGTTGAGGGTTTTATAGTTCTGTAACTGAATGGTTTTCTAAAGCTATAATTAGTACTGGTTCAAGTTCACCTCATCTGGTTTAAAGGTAAACGATCGCGCGGCTTTAACTACCGATAAATACCTACGTTCTGTACCACACACGATTAATGTGAGGGTTACCAGTCAATGTATTTATATTGAAATCGATTCTTATTGATACTTTGATTTGTACATACATGATTGGTTGATATATGGGTCTTCATTATATCTGCCCAGCATTTTTTTTCCTTTTTGTTTTGTTTGTTCCGGGATGGCAAATCCTTATGGGTGTCCTCAGGAGTGTCCTCCCGAAGGGTCAGACTGTTACTGACTTTAAACTACCCTGGTGTTCCATCTCCACCTTACGTTCTCAGACTTTCCTGGGTGCGGCATCAGGTCAAGGTTACCACACTCTATCAGCTGCTCATTTAGAAAAACCCTTTGAGTCTCGGTGGCTCTATGAAGAGTAAGGCCGAGTTTCTATGACCATCTTCGTGTTCCCCCATGAGACGATATTTCACGTCTATCATTTACTGATTTTTCTCATTTAACTGAGCTCAAATGCGATATCATTATGTCTGCTATAAATTGTATGGGAGATAGATATTCCAGTGACTTCCCTAGCTGCAGCATGCGGTCAATGTTATCACATTTTAAATTTGAATAGCTGATCTCTGCAACAATCAGAAAACAGCTGATTATCGTCAAAATGGCTGAATATATTTTATTTAAAATAAGTTTTTTTCATTAAAATTAACAATTAATTATCCCGATTAACTCAAGCTTCTAATAAAATAATCACATTGAAATGGGCGTATCCGTTCAAGGGATAAGATGCTAAAGATGAACACATAAAATGGCATAGTTACCAAACTTATTGAACAAAACACGTCTGGGTTTAAAAACGAACGAAGTTTTTTAACCTCATCCACCTGGCGTTCGAAGCAACCCTAAAATGCCGCTTGTATTTATTTATATGAAGTGTGTTACCGCGTGATAGATGCAGTGGCATTAGTTAGTGGGGCGATAAAATCTTTTCCGGCGCGGCGTCGGCGGCGCCCTGATATGGTTCCGGGTTTCATTAACACTTTTAGTGCCCAGCACCCGGCTCCCGGGTCGAAAAGAGTTTGTTCTTGTACCCAGAACTCGCTTACAGAGTCGTACATGTAAAAGGCTATAGATGAGATGTGAACATGCCCATCACCCCCTACTATATACCTACGCATTACGTAATTTGCCAAACATTATGACATCCAAGTTAAATCGTATTTTCGAACTGGGCAGCGAAAGGGTTAAAACTGCTACTGCTCTTGAGTTAAGGAGTTAGGTACCTGTTGCGTGTTTTTATGATTGTGTTTATGGTATCTTTTGGCTTTCTTTTTTCTATGAGCTGCCACATCTTACTACGTCAGTAAAGTATGCGGTCTGGTAGTAACGACGACACGAACATTGATATTACTGGTGATTGTGTTTATATGAAAGCGTAATTAAGGAATGTTTACTCAATTAAATTCCCAAATTGTTAAAAAGTGACATTTAACGAAAAAACTCTCTCGTTCGTCACACAACGCCTTCTCACCAAATTAAAAATTATAATTTACACGAAAACATTAATTAGATTACCGTATCAACATTAAAGTCACTATAATTTACGAGTGAAATATGCAAATGTGGCGGCCATTGAAGCCCGCACGGTAGCAATGGCTCAGAATTATTAATATGTTTACAATTCAGATAACAGAGGCCCTTTGTGTAAACGACCATAAAAGTAATTGGTGTAATTCATCTCAATAGCTTATGTTGTAAAATTGGGGTTAAAACGCGGGTCCGGAGTACCCAGCACGTGACCATTATACGGTTAAATCTTGGGGTGCACCGCAGACCGCACCTGGATTTCTTCGTAATTTTTATAGTCGTGATTGATGGGTTAATTGGTTGAGAATTGATAATTTATTAATAACTGTGTTTTTTTTTTAATTGCGGAAGGCAAGTTTTGTTCAAAAGATAGCATATTAATTATCAATTAGAACTGATAATATTATCTATTATTTATTTATATATACAAAAAGCAAACATATGTACAGAGGCGGGTTTAACGCCATAGGCATTTTCTAACTGTTTCTACCTTTGGATACTGATTTAGATCCACTTTAAATAAAAATAAGATTTTAGTTAATTTGGAGTTCTTAACCGAAATACGATAATTTACTCGATCTGACTTTGATGGGAAATAATCCGTAAATGTTGTGTTAAGATAGGATAGACAGAGTTGAATTTATTCCATCCGTTCCCATCTAAATCATTGATAACTTATCAGGGATTAGGAATATCATAGACACGATAACGAGAGCCGAGAAGATCTATGATACCCTTGATAATATTAGTGAAGCGAGTTTCATTGAGTTGTTGCGATAAGAAGTAAACAGAAAGTAAAACTCGACGACACGGTTGGCGCAGTGGTTTAGCCATCAGCTGCTGAGCCGCGTGTTGTGGGTTCGATCCCCGCACGGAACAAATATTTGTATGACCTACAGGTAATTGTTCCGGGTCTGGCTGTTTGTTTATGTGAGTTTAAATGTTTGTAAACGCACCCACGATACAGGAGAAATTCCTAGTGTAGGGCAACGTTTAAAAAAAAAAAACTATTTCTCAGATTGTTAACATATAACATCACGCCTTTATTCCGCGAAGGGCTATGCAGACTTGTACCTATTCTATTTAGGAGACTCATATTTCTATTATGATTGATATATATATGATGATTTCCTGATATGTTTAAGTGCTAAGTAATAGGGGGCGAGCCTATTGCCATCAATCGGGCACCAATCCAGTCTCCAGGGTATTACTGAGAAATTACAGATGGAGAAACTCTATATCTATGTCCGACCTGGAAATCGTACCTAGATCAATGAGGTCTTGGATGCGAAGCATGGGCTTTGCAGTAGGGATTGTTGCAACCACATGACCTATTACAATGAAGATAACAAAATTTTCAATTTTTTCCCAATGGGACACCCCATTGTGAAAAAATTGAAAATTTTGTTAAAATATCTAATTGGACAAGCATTATTTATTAATAACTATTCCAAATTTCAAGATTTTTCTAAATTATAAGAAGTTCCTGGAATAAGTAGCTATGGCAGATAGATAAAGTAGAACAGGGTTACTTTTTAACCATTTTAGCGTAAAAATACCTTTACTTAGGTACACACTTGGAAATATCGTAGCAAGTCTTCGCCGAGTTAAAAGCTGTATCGTATTCTAGAAATCAGTATACGTGAAAATATCATACCGACTCATCTGCCTAGCCTTTTCCCAACAATGTTGGGGTCGGCTTCCATTCCAACCGGATGCAGCTGAATACCAGTATTTTACAAGGAGCGACTGCCTATCTGACCTCCACAACCCAGTTACTGGGCAACACGATAGCCCTTGGTAAAACTGGTTGTCAGACTTTCTGGTTTCTGACTACCCGTAACGACTGTTAAAGATCTTCAAATGACAACCGGGACCTACGGCTTAACGTGCTATCCGAGGCACCTAGCTTAACCTTCGATCAACCCGTGCAGCTGTATCGAGCTCCTCAAAATATCACACCGACAGAGAAGTTAAAAATTTCCAAAATTTGTCCCTCTTGAAAATCTTCCAAATCGTGGGCGCGTTAACACACAAATCTCACCTAACACAAACACTTTACCCTCAAATTAACATACTACAGTTGGAATGTTTTCTTTGCATGATGACATGACATGCATGACACAACCTCACGTGTCAACATGACATCATGTGATATTGCCCAGGTTGGTAGGTACCCGAGTACCTACTGGCGAATCTCGGGACCACTCCTATGGACTAATAACAGGCTGGAAGTCGGTCAGACCGACAATGTCAGCCATTGTCTTTGTACTGACTAATTACTGTAATTGTTATACATTTAGGTACTATTGAATTGTTTGCGTATTAATTGTGCTTGTGGCGTTGAAAGCTTGTTGGTAGCTTTCTTTTAACTAGAGGAAAATTAAAAGTCTGATTGCGATTGCGCCATTTTCATTCCAACGTATATTCGAAATAACAAAACACGTTCTGGAAATTCTAGAATAGTCTTTTGTTTTTAAGCTCGTTTCGAATAGCTGCCCAAACGCAAACTGAATGTTACGAACGATTTCTATGCTATAAAAATAAAGCTGAAGAGACGGAATTGCCAGACAGATAAAAAAAAAAACTATATATTTTAAAAGCCCAATTGTTCAGGAAGAATAGCCTTTAAGGCTATCGGTAAACCCCTTCGAAGCGAGTAAACTTTTAAGACACAGCTAGTTACTAGTTATATATTTAGGCAACTAATCATTAGCTACGTTGTACCATTGATTTTGTTTCTAACAACAACTTATCTGAGTAACTAAAGCTACGTTCGATTTATTATGATAATAATGGTGTGGAAGTAAAAACAATACCATCCATATCCAAAATACAAACTTATTATTTTTCTATCTAAACTAATATTACGTATAACAACTTATGACGTAGGAGAACGCTTATTCCCCAATCTATTCCGATCTTGCTGTTGGACGTATGTTTCGTGTCAAAATAACTTCCCATAATCTGGCGAATGCCGTCCATGCGATAAATATGGCCCAACCCGGATATATTGACGTCCGCCGCTGTCCATATAACACATCTCTATATGTATCCGAGTAATATACACGTAATGGGATGTCTGGACATTTGTCCATATTGCGAACCCATTTCGATACGGTTTTCATTACATCAATAGTGTTGTGTGTCTTTGTTGATTTAATTATATTTGCTTCATCGATCTAGTGGTTGCTAGCGCTACTGCTGAGCATGAGGTCCTTGGTTCGATTTCCTGATCCGAAAAAGTGTTATTGGGTTTTTCCATCTTCTACGTACTAGCCCGAAGTCTAGATTTGTGTCCCGTTGACAGTAATAGGCTCGCCCCCTATTACATAGGACTTAAACAGTATGGGTGTATTACCTTGGCCAAACCTATCGGAGAAAAGAGGAGTGACATACATACATAAACACCTTTTTCCCATGGGGGTAGGCAGAAACTACAGAACGCCACTTGCAACGATCTATGCGTGAAGTTATGTGAATTCCAATGTTCGTAGCTTTCCACTATCGTAATAGAACCCAGACCTGATATTAATTAGTGTATTAAGCCCGTTATATTTCCTAGAAGTAGATGACGTTAAACTGTGGTGTGACTAGATGAATCAACTATAATACAAACTTGATGAACCAACCATATCTCTTCCATAATAAAATGGCAACTGATGGATTTGGAACTAAATAATAACTATGAAATTTACGAGGCCAGTCTATGGATGACGATCCATTACTTACTAGGGATCCTCAAAAAGTACGTTAAGCCGTTGGTATAGGCTACCTTTCGTACATTTTCGTCTTTCCGTGTATTCAGGCGCCCAATAGTTTGACTAGTTATGGAAGTAGGTAGCTGGGTTATAGAGATCAGATTGCTCTTCTTCTTCATCTTAATATTATTATGTTTTTCTTTTTTTTTAAGAACAACTATCTGTGGTCATACATATATTAGTTCCATGCGGGTATTGAACCTGCGACACGCAGCGCAGCAGCCGATCGCTCAACCACTACGCCATCCGTGCTTGCTTTTAATTGGCCGTAATTACTTGGTTTTGAGCTGCATCGTATTATACTGGAAGCCGATTCCTTGTGAAACGGCTAGCCAGATTATGATAACTAAAATAGCAACTTGATTAAGCAAATTAATAAAACGGTCACATTGAAATGAAGTCATCCCGATACTAAAACAGCAAATCCATTTATCTAAATTACTTGGCTGTAGTATAATACGACTCCATTTTACTTGGAGAGTAGTTTAATCGTCTGACCCAGTAATTCTAACAACTAATTTCTGTGCAATATTAGCGCGGACTTAACTATTCGTAGACCGTGAAGAATTTATTTGCACTGTGTATAATAAACGTTGAATTTTTTAAGGAAATTCGGGTCATCATCATTTTGACGACGGTTGTGGCGCGGCGGGCGAAGGTCCGCCTGCGACGCAAGAGGTTGCGGGTTCGATTCCCGCCTTGGGACAAATGTTTGTACGATCTACAAATATTTGTTTGGGGTGTTCTGGGTATTTAATATGTATAATAAAAAATATCTATCTATGTAATGTATTGTATTAAGTATATCAGTCATCTAGTACCCATAACACAAGCTCTGCTTAGCTTGGGGCTAGATGATGCTGTGTGGATTGTCCAGCATTATTTATTTATTTATTTATCATGCCAAGGCTTATTCTACCCACTGCTGAGTTAAGTCGTTCTTCCTTTTATGCCATCCTGTCTGGTCTGTCATCCATCCGGGTTCTATTCAGGTCTTACCTTTATTCTTTTGTAGGTTACCCACCCGTCTCGCGGGTGGTCTGCTAATACCATTTACCAGTCATATGTACAGAAAATGAACTCACTCCTATTTTCCATGGGGGTCTTTTTTAATGGGACAAGTCGGCGGACTTGTCCCATTAAAAAAGATGGAGGATGGAGGTTTTCAGGAGTTGCAGTGGTTTGGGAATAGAGTGGCGACTCTATTCCCAAACCACTGCAACTCCTGAAAACCAGAATCAATAGTGGCGACCACCAGAAAAGTGTCGAGACAATGAAGCCCGACGAGTCCCGGAGAAACGATTCAACTGTCTTGGATCCCGCAACGACATTAATCAGAAAAGAACAGTGGAAGAGTTAGAAAAATACATAATTTCCACTTCCCTCCTTATCAAGCAGGAGACAGAACAGAGCTAGGCCAATAGGCACGTTACAAGGGACGTTAACAACTCCACGGTTTAAAATTAACACTGATATTAATGGGTCCTAAATAATGAGCTGTTACATTAGATTCCAATAGTACGTATGTCAAAAACGCTTGAACGCACGGAAATTTGATCGAGCTTCTACAAGGTCCGTAAAGTTTTCATGGGGGTCCATAGGAAAAAGTTTTAAGACAAAAACTACAGAACCACCTGTCACGATCCTTATTTAATCCTTTTACTTCGTTTACGTTCATACGCCTGGTCATACACGCATGCCGGTTGCGAGTGCCATGCACCTGACGTCTCGGAAGAACATCACCAATATGCTCAGAGTATGTCCTTCTAGCGCGTATCCTCCCGCCGTCTGCCTTACAAGTACTTTTTGTTCATCATGAAGTGTCCTGTCTACGTCTATTGCAGAGGCACCTTATTCTAACATCGTGAATTGAAACAACTTTTTCTGTCTAACATGCGCTCTTAAGAGACGCAACGATAAAGGCCAAGATGTTATTTTTTTAGCCCTACCTATAATTAGAAAAAAAGCAGCATCGCTGATGCGCAAAGTGAGAGACAATCCCAACGGCTACCTGAGGGTAGTTGCTGATCATATTGAGAGTCCTGTATATCTATATATATATATATATATATCAATGCGGGGGCATTGGATTTGCCTACATGTGGGATAATTACTATAGCTTGTTTTTGTTTCATGTGTATTACTAACATAGTTATTAAGTCTCTGTGTATTACTGTGTTTTATTATTATTCTGTGTATACTCTATGGACAGTAGTTTGTCTGAAATAAAAAATAAATAAAATAAATATAATTATTACGAACTAATTACATTTGTACGCATATTATATTCATAACGTAGGTTCATGTTTAGCCCTTTGTAATTAGACAAGGAATAAAACCGGTTACTAATTAGTAGGTACTATTCTTATGGGTCGTAAACATAAATTGCTCTCATTTTAGAATCTCTTATGAGCTGATTTGTTGAGTTTCAGGACGAGGATTGTGAAAAGATTATAAAAGCAATTTCATACATTTTTAGGATTTCGTACCAAAATCGTAAAACAGGAACCCTTGTGACGTGTCTTAGTCTATCCGACTGTCGATCACAGCTTTTCACTGCAGAACTTTTTGAAATTTACGATAAGACTTTTTTTTTACTTTTAACTGTAAAAAATAATGATTTCTATCCGAAACATTGTGATTTTTAATTAAGGGAATTAATTATTCACTGTGTTTACAAAACCTCATTGGGTTCGATATAAATGATGATTGTTTACAGTTCAAAGTAAAGAATACATCAGGAAAAATGTAAAAGATAAGAAAAAAGCCGAATAATTTCCACGCTGGGGGTCCAAAATCGTGTACTGAACTGAGGGTCCCTTCCAACCTGTAGAATAAAGCTGAAGAGTTATGTAATCTTTTGGCATTTGTTAGCCCAATTCTAAAGGAAGGCTATACACTATTAACATCACCCTACGACCTTTAAGAGCGGCTAAAACCGCGGGACACAGCTAGTTAATTTCATAAAACGTGCGACGGTTATCAAACGGTGTGCGTGTACGCAAACTTAATAACGGTGTATCAGGGAGTGGGCTCGCAATTAACAAGGTCTGGTTCAGAATGGGACGAGACCTAGTACATAAGCATATGTACTAGTTTATAAGCGAATACTTTATAATGAACGTATGGACATAATCTGCGCATGCACGCATACTAGATACAACTATCGTTACCTGCCTCTTACCCTGCCGGTTTATAACTATGTAGTTCGTGTATTAACCAACGTATTAGCCCTACACAGTGATTAAATTTACATAAATACAGAATTTGGATTAATATAGTATTAATCTGAATGGGGATGTTTAATTCTAAAGTAATGAAAGGTATCTTAATGTCGACCAAAGCAGAACTTCGAACGATTTTATTACGCTTGATTACAAGTAGTTAACTTCATATTCAATTAGATGTAATTAAAATACCTTTCGACAAAAAACTGGTCGAGTGCGAATATGTATATCTTAATATATATATTTCTTGTGTGCGTGTGTATGTGACTGAACTCCTCCTAAACGACTGGACCAATTTTGATGAAATTTTTTGTGTGTTTTCGTGGAGATTCGAGAATGGTTTAGATTTACAATTGGACCCGGTAGGTGGCGCTGTACGGGCAGGACGACGTCTGTTCGGTCCGCTAGTATATAATATATATATATACTAGAAGGTTTTATGTTTTATTGATTGCTGATATATTTTTATGACCGTGTTATTAATTTAATGTCACCTAGGAAACTGCGTAGACTCGTTTTCAATTGATTTTAAAACCAAGATGTTTTATGTCGTGTAAATGATAAATAGAGCATAGAGAATAATATTAAACCCAATTTCCACGTTACTTGCGGAACTCAAAATTGGAAGAGAAACGATAAATTGATAGCCTTCTCGAAGTAACACGAGACACAATAAGTTCCCAGTACCTTAGTTAGTTTATCATAACACCATAGGAGGTGCACAGCCGTCGGACTATGCAAAACAGGTTGAGGCGAATGCAATTATTACAGTCATAGATAAATGCATAGAATTTTAATCATAAATCAGTGGGCTTATGCGGCTTTGGGCATTCAATGCGTGTTTGTGTATGGCGCCAGAGAGCATAGGGAACAGTAAAGTTTATGTCATTGATGCATGCTGTCATCGGCATATTCTAGTGTATGTTACACGTTATATTGCTTCCACGTGTTGCGAATTACACCGTTTGACCCAGTAATGCTAACCTCTAGTACAGTTCGTGAATAGAAGTCTGTTTGATTAAAACCAACCTTTATAATGTATTTGCGATCTGTACTGTTAACAAATGAATAAATCTGATAGCCGCTGTATATCGTATCATAAAAGTTTATTAGGATTGATATGTTTGTTCGGTCGAGAGAAATCGGGTCACAGGCTAGTTCGCGGTTAATTAAATGGTGTTTACCTTCTTGTTAGTTTCACTTAAAGCGATTTGTTATGGTTGTTTGTTTTGCGTGGGTACCTGATTTGTATTAAAATCACATTTTCATAGTTGAGTTGAATTTAATGACGTTCTGCTGTTACTTTGTTACGTTTGAGCTTTCGTTTTGATGAGTTGTATTAAGACTTTCTTTGCTTGAGTCAAAAATGTGGACAAATTTAACATTTACCTTCTACAAATATACGAACACCACCTGCTACGAGTCTTACATACTCTTTTTGCTTCGTTTACGTTCTTACATCGGATCATGCAAGCACGCTACTTCGCACCGAAGTAAAAATTAAAACTGAATGCAATAATGTTTTATTCTAGCAATTTATCAATATTTATTTTTTGTCTCACATCCCTGCCGGTTTAAACAAGATTTATTACCTCTTGAATAGATAATTGAGTATGTTCATCATTTTCGCAAGTAAATAAAAAAAAAGCATATACCGTAGGCATGTACATGAGTAAATATGTTACCACTTAACTTTGTCAGTAGGTAAATATTGGCTCAATAAATCTATAAATTCGCTATGTCCAATAAAGTTTATAGTTCTCTAGAAAGTCGTAGTTTATTGCTACTATTTCTTAACTTGTATTACAAATTGTGATCATATAATATAAGGACGCTTATTACTGCAAATATTTTGACGTTAGATATTTTAATAGCTTTGAGAGGAGCTCGTGGCTAAATAAAAACAGTCGCACGGGTTAATCGAAGGTTAAGCTACGCTAGCCGAGGTCAGTCTGTGAATGGGTGACCGTATGGAACATATCGAGACTCATCCGTACCTCGGAAAGCACGTTAAGCCGTTGGTCCCGGCTGTCTTTTGTAGATCTTTGGCAGTCGTTACGGGTAGTCAGAAGCTTGCAAGTCTGACAACCAGTCTTACCAAGGGGTATCGTGTTGCCCAGTAAACTGGGTTGTGGAGGTCAGATAGGCAGTCGCTCCATGTTAAATACTGGTATCCAGCTGCATCCGGTTAAACTGGAAGCCGACCCCAACATAGTTGAGAAAAGGCTAGGCAGATGAGATATTTTAATAGCTTCGGCGTAGCGTTTTTTCCTAGTTTTTAGAATTAGGCGTAACAATTAGGCTACAACGCTACCCATTTAATTTGAATGAAATATGAGGCCACGTAATTGTTTTACTACCAGTCTAGCTAGAGGCGGCCATCGGCGCCGGCCAAGGAGACGAAAAAGTGATTTGGCAAAATTAATGACTAGGTTCCATTTAGTTGAATCTGATATATCATAGAGTAATGAAACAGACAGAGGTTATTCGCACACTAGTTGATGAAAACCATAAGTGTCTTAGTTATTTTTAGGCTCCATTAACCTAGGTGAACTCTTGATAGACCGAAAATTAATAGATTACGGTCAGTGAGGCTCACATCATCTTCAATATCTGATAATACTCAAATCGATTAACTTTGTTTTGTTTGTCTACGTCATAAAGTAAACATTTGACAGTTATTGGGTCAATGTGCGAGTACGTGTGTTGTGAAGTTCCGTTTACTAACAGAATTGGACAGGCTTATTGGTGATTATAATGATAATTTTATGACCATGCGTTTTATTGCCGCGTCTAATCTACACCTATAAGGAGTTCCGTGATTGTCTCTGGTCAACTAGCATCGCCTAAGCATAATGAATATTCAAAGGTTGGACATATTATATTTTCATGAAAGTTTAACGACGAACGACCAGACTACAACTATTTTATGTTTAACGAATGTCAAATATTGACTATTCAATAAAGCAATTAAACTATTAATACATGATTGGAAATAAAAAGAATCACAGGGCATCGAAAAATTCGTTCGCATGACTGTCAACGGGAAAAGTGCCCAGAAGGCTGGCAGCTTTACCACGTTGAATAGCATAATTCCAGGCGTTCACGGCACTTCAGAGAGAACCAAGGACAGGGCTAAAATTTTCACAGTTTTGGTACAGAATTATCACAAAAATCGTATCCATTCCGGTTGTTACAAAAGTGGAATTATGCCCAAAAATGTGAATATTGCCCAATTCAAAACACTGTGACACCGTAAACAGGGCGAGACTTAAGAAACTAAGATAGCCTGATACGGGAGATAAACTGGCTGATAACAACAGAACAAAAGCTGATACAGTTAGGTATACTTGGTATCAAGATATTTTTTTATTACAATTTTAGTAGCATTTGAGTTAATTCAAGTCTTTTCTACTATTTTTTTAGACGCACAAGTTACTCCCGGTATTTGTTTCTTGCAACAAAATTTAGGACTAAACAAAAATAAAACGCAAGTCAAGTGTTGCAATTCACATCAGTAAATCAGCTTGACCATTTGTCATATTAATTTTCAATTGTTCGTTTCTATAGCAGGGTGTTAAGTTTTTAAATGAATATTATGTCTAACGGATTTAAAAAAATGTTTTAGAGAGAGATTCAAAATTAGAATTTCGATATTTTTTTTGCTGCAGCTTCTAAACTTTTATTGTTCTTCATTGTAATATGAAAATAAACACGGCACTGGCAAGATTGTATAATTGAGATGTGTCTCGTTATGGCCACTTTGTATGTTTGCACAGTTATTAAGATCAAATGGCCGGCGCTCGCGCAGCATATGACAAACATTGGCCCAAATGTTTACGTTATGCACGATATTAAAATATTCGTTGCAGGAAGATATAAATCGTGATCGACTTTGGCCAAGTTTAGTTCACTTCCTTATATGTGTATGAAAATGGTGGAATGTTAAATTTATGGATGGAATTATTGTTTCTTGTACCACGATTATTATAATAGTACGAATTAATTATCTGGAGCGTGTGGTGAAAGCAGTGTCAACGCTTATGTTAGATTGTTATGCCAGCAACTATGGCAATAGATTTATCTGGTCCAAGACAAGGATAAGTAAGTTAATAGTAGAAATGTGTGGATTTTGAATCGTCTAAAAGGACTTCAACATTTTTTTCGAACTGTTAGTTTTTTAATCGAATGACTTTTAATAGGCACAAAAAAAGGAAAGTCATTCAAAAATTAAATTGACAAATAAATCCAATAAAATGCATAAAATAACTCTAATTTAATGTCGGAAGTCTGTGGCGTTATTGTTTTGTTTGTTTCATTTTTGCCACCAAATCAGTGACCTTTTAGTGTTTTTTTAAGACATTTGATTTTTTTTATGGAATAACGTTTTTTATGTCTCGCTTTCCAGTGGGTCAGTTACTAATTTGTCTAAGATACAACCGTCTAATGTCAACTGATCTTCCCCTGTTACAGAATTCAGTGGGTGTAAAATTAATTATTCCCTTTTTCTACACTTTAGGGGATTAAAAAAAATAAAATGTATCAAAGATCGACTTTGCGGACCCTACCCAAGGAAAAAGGAATCGTCAAAAGCGGACTACACTGTAAAAAGATCTGAGTGATCAACTAAAAAAAGAAAAGAAGCGATAGAAAGATAAAAGTAATTTCTCAAAATTCCTACTTAAAACAGTGAGAGCTTTCATATGACTTTGATTTACGTCACTAACCGATAAACAAACGTGGAGATATTACACAGTAGATGTCCATCAAAGATATTTCTCTGTTGTGACAGCTATTGACACCTTGTTTACCGGTTTATAACGTATTGTGCTCTGATTGATGTTTGCAGTCACATGACTAGCTTGCTATTTAAAGACAGCACGGTTGGTGCAGTGGCTGATCGATCGACTGCTGCGCCGCGTGTCGTGTGTTCGGTTCCCGCACGGAACTAATAGTTGTAGTTATGGCCTACAGGTAGTTGTTACGGGTCTGTTCGTGTATGTGACTTTGAATGTTTGTAAACGCACCCACGAACAGGAGAAACTACTAGCGTAGCGTAGCGGCAACTTAAAAAAAAGCTTTTTAGATTCTTTTTATTCAATTTATTAGGATTTCTAAACTAAAAAAAGATTTTTGGTAATTAAATATTAAAATTAGACAAGTATAACTCAAATGAATGAATGAACTTGTGATTAGTGTCATCATCCCTATTCAATTATTTTCAATCGTTTATTGAATGCCACTTGTATTTACATGATCACATTTTCATTTTACAAGATCTTAATAGCAATAAACATATTCATATGCATGTTATGCATGTTCATATTGTCGGGCACAACAGAGTAATACAATATGACATTATTTAAAATCAAGTAAAGAGAAATTCAATGTATGTCATATTTCTTAATAAAAAAATAATTTCATAAATTAACACAAATGTCTTTAATGACCTTCCTCTATTCTTTTTTGACCTTACGCTGTTGAAATCTTTGTACCACCTGACATTTTATTTTTATTTTTATCGTTTCCACTGTGGTCGTGCTACGCGTGTCGATGCATCCTCCCGTAATTACCTTACTATGGAAAATACACCAGATAAGTACCCATTAATGGTAAATACCCGATTACATTGTTACTGGGCTGATTCAATAATCAAATTCAGTGTCCTATGTTACTTAAGTACCAAATGCCCCGACCCAAATTGGACTAAAGTTCAGTTTGAGATAACTACTTAATCAGTGATGTTTTCTTAATTCAATCAATAATACCTACTCGTTGTTCAAATACTTAATTAATCTTTGAACTACAGTCCTAATCGGCTTCTACCTAGCTTCGGTCAAGGAATACCCACCACCCTAAATAGGTAATATATTGACTTGAAGTCAGGAGGTATGGCTTGTCTCCTACAGAAAAAATCCTTATGGGAATACTCGGCTATTACATGGTAAGGTCGCCCATTGTAACACCCGATGTATCATCATCTGCCTGGCCTTTTACCAACTATGTTGGGGTCGGCTACCATACTAAACAAATGCAGCTGAATATCAGCATTTTACATGGAGTGACTGCCTATCTGACCTCCACAAACCAGTTACTGGGCAACACGATACCCTAGGTTAGACTGGTGGTCAGGCTTTCGGACATCTGACTACCCGTAACGGCTGTCAAAGATCTACAAATGACAGCCGGGACCAACGGCTTAGCGTGCTTTCCGAGGCACGGAGGAGTCTCGATATGTTACGAACGGTCACCCATCTACAAACTGACCTCGGCAAGCGTAGCTTAACCTTAGATCAACGCGTGCGGCTGTTTTTATTTAGCCACGAGCTCTTCACCTAGTATATTAGTATTATATATTATATTAGTGTATATAGAATCTAAGTTTAAATTATTTATTCTCATAAAAGACAAAAAGCCACTTACAAGTATCTTTTGAAGTTTTTTTTGTTAGTTATTACGGTGTACATTAAAGAGTATTCTATTAATAAATAATAATAATAAATAATAAATGTTTGTTTCTCAAACAACTTAATACTAGTTTACAAAGTTTAAAACTTGGCAACAATATTATTATAACAGAGAGTTTAGCATCTGTAGTCGAACTAGGCTGAGCCTGTATTTCGGCTATCAGCGCCTTTTCCCCCAAGTTATTCCAGGTACAGGTATTATCATCAAGTCCAAGTACAAGGTATGATCGGTTATGCTATCCATTACTGAATTTAGTAGGTAAGTATTCTATTCTACATGCTAGAAATTTGCCTCACAACTTGTGTATTTAGGCACCTTCGAGGATTACCTTTGTGATTTAACGATCTCATTTCACACCAAAACCGATTTTCGACCAACCCTGAAAAACTTCAAACCTCTAAAAATATTCCCATCATTTAGGTATATGCAATTTGGTTGAACGAAGCCCGATTTTCTCACTCAGAATCAGTGAGAACAGACTTGGAACATTTCCGGCAAGGCCGACGCCATGTCAAAACACTGTAAACACGGACCGAGCTTGTAGTTTGCATTAGCGAGACCAAGGGCTGTTTGCTGAGAAAGCTATTACAGCGGTTCAAGCTGTGTTGATGTTTTTGTTCACGGCTTTTAGGTGTTGACTATTCGACAATCGTTGATGGATGGTGGTAGAAGTAGCTGCTCTATGTTTTAAAATTCCGCTGATTTGCCCTTCAGGGTAAGGATGCCTCTAATCATTGACTTAAAGCAAAGATTTTGTTTGTTCATTAGAGTTATTTCGACTTGCTTCATAAGGGTTGATCCACAATAACTTAAATAACGTAAGCTGTGCCCAGTGCAAAAGAATAGACAATCGCGTTGATGGAAACTTAAATTTTTGCTGAAACAGAATAATCGCTGACTTGTGACAATAATGGGTAACACAATTATTTCATGCAAACAGAGGTAATTCAACGTCAACGTTAAAACTAACAGAGCCTGATGACCCTCTCACTCTCCTCCAGGAGAGCAATAGGGCCACCAGCATTGTTCACAAACACAGACCGCCGTCATTCCGTCCTCGCCGTCGAGGCCCGTCGCGACCCCGTCCTACTCCCGACCCTTTGCTTGAGCCACCCCGCGTAGCTGAGCCAGTAGTTGTTTAAATTAGTCCCTAAATAATACATCTATTAGATCCATCCCGTCCTTTGCTGTCTTCTCCCAGCGACGTCCTAAGCCTCGGCTTACGCCTAGCCTAGTTTTTTTACGCCCTGACTGGAGGCCTTAATTTCTAATTAAGCCCCCACAGGAAAGTTCGGTTAAGCAGTAGATATCCCTGAAGGATAAAGTGCAAGATGCCCATTAAAAAAAACAAAGTTAACGTTAAAGCAAGCGAGTGTAAAAGCTCATACTAGACCTCCAGGTAGCCTCAATCATGTCCCAATAGTTTGCATCTAATCAAGACACATTCAAGAAAGGCTCTCGTCTTTTGGCACGTGTCGTTTTCGTTAAACAAATTGGCATTCAACTTGTCCAGTTTCAGTCCAAAGCAAACTAGCGATGTTTTGCTTTCGAACATAAACGACTAGCTAGAAACATGCAAAACAAATTAATGAATGTATTACACTAGTTAAAGCTGTAGCACAAGGTGGCACATCAATTGGCTGACGTATTTGAGTCAACACTGACCGCGTGGCAATCAAACGCATCTAACTGGTTCTAGGATTAGCCGGCGTTGAAGTGTTACAACTTATAAGCCCCGCAAAAACGTGTTAAGTTGCAAGCAAGTAGCTGACATGCTACTTAGTTTAGTATGGGATAGTCGTGATTAATTTCCGTGCTTTTTATTTTAGAAAGTTTACTAGTCGAGGGTTTAAGTTGATTGTACTAAAGTGGCCTATTGCTTTCTGGCTCGACGCTGTTAGAGATACGCTTTCTTAATTTACTCGTCAAGAAGTCAAGTAAATCTGTTAGCATTGTCAATCAATCATTTAACCTTATCTAAGTCTGGTATTAGAAGTAGCAAGCGTCTGTTTGAGTTCTAGCCACGACTATTGTCTGTGTACCAGTACCAGTATTAACCTATTACTGTCCCACTGCAGGGCATAGGCCTCTTCTCATACAGAGAAGGCACGAGCATTAATCACCACGCTTGCTCAAGACGGGTTGGCGATTTCAGACTTATATTAATTATATAAGTTCAGGTTTCCTCACGATGTTTTCCTTCACCGATGTCAGTGATGTCCAAGATAAACTTAGAAAGTACATATGAATTGAAAAACTCACATTGGTACTTGCCCAGGTTTGAACCCACAACCTCGTGCACAAGAGGAGAGGCCTAAACCACTGGGCCATCATGACGTTTTTTATCGATTGATCGATCAACTAGCCTTACTTTCATCCTTATATCACTATACAGGAAGGTTTGACATAATATTTCCCGTGATACGATTGCTAAATGAAGTTTAAAGTTGTTTCAGACATTTTCTGGCTTTTAGTAGGTCATCTTAAACTAAGTGACTTGTCAATGATAGATGCGTCACATCTTCTGCTATAATGAAACACAGTCCTTGTCCTTTTCAAATGTAATAATTTCGGATTTTAAAAGGAATGAAAATGGAGCAGTCATAAATCTGACATTAATTAAGGGACCGGTGATTGAGAACTATTCATGATATTTTATAGCTTGACAATCAAGAAGCTACGAGTTTATCACGGAGTTTTTCGTAATGTCAGATGATTTCCATCTATCAATGCCTTTGTGAGTTGTGTTGCCTGTGTAAGTAATTAATTTTACTTTGTTCCTCCTTTATGTAATCTAAAGGTTTAATCACAGAGGACTTTCACAAGAGGCTCATTTAGAAGGTTGATACGGGCTTAGGAAGGGGGTGAGATTAGACGCTCTTTCATGACTTTTAGACGGTGTAGGTGTATAGTTGGACTCTTAATTTGATGTAGTAAGGTGACAGAAATTATGTCACATAAAATACTGAAAAATTCACTATGTTGGTGCATATATAAAATTACCAGCACGGTAATGTACTAGAATCTACTTTATTTCGGGCACTCCAGTTTATTTTCATGTTTTAGTATCTTAGATGGAATAAGATGTCAATTTACTGCATCTTGTTATTTGTCAGACTTTACGCACAACTGCACGTTCCTTCCATGGGTAACAACTATCGGTGACAGCGCGGTAACGCCTCGGCTGTTTTTCGTCACAGTAAATGGGGTTTTAGTAGTTCACGTGTCGTATTTACGTGCGGTTAATCATACATGCGTGACATGTCATGACGTAACACAACTGAATGATTAAATATGTAAAGATTTTAAAATTCAAATTAATACATGGCACTCACACCGTATCTTATGACGACTACGAAAAATAAACCTCGTTAAACTATAACAAACATAAACTCTTTAAGTAGACATAAAAGGATAACTTCCACATTTAAACACACTTTTAGCCGCATCGGACAATAATAATAATATAATAATAATAATAAAATATTTTATTTCAGACAAAGTAGTCCATGGACAAGACAAGATTGTTAGTAACAAGAATTTTGCTTATATCTATTGTTAGTAATAAAAGTAGGTAACGATAGCAAACTGGACACACCGTCTACCCCTGCACAGTAGGCTCACCGGTCCCGCAACACATGGAGTTCAGTGAACCTACTGAGCAGAACAGTATCGGTTCTCTCGCCAAACATCCTGAGGACGGTATTCGGGCTCCCCCGTACTCGGCGCACCACCGACGCTACTTTTTTACGCATAATTGCGTAGAAGTCATCTACGCTGGCGTCAGCAAACATGCCGGATGCACTGCAATACCGAGGGAGCCGAAACAGAGCCCTGAACACATTGTTATACTGGACGCGCAAGGCATTGTAGGCTTTCTGTGTAAAGTTTGCCCACAGGCCGCTCGTGTAGAACGTCTGGCAGAATGCCTTGAACAAAGTTATTTTAACTGGAGCAGTACAACGAGCGAACCTGTGTGCCAACATATTACCACGAACCGACAATGCCCTGCGCTCCCTCTCGATATCCAATTCGTCACTCAAATTCTCTGTTACAATGTGACCAAGATATTTAAACTGTGCAACACGACTTAGAGGTACACCGTTAAGTAATAAAGGTGGTATAAAGATACTGTTTTCATTTTTACATTTAAATAACATAAACTCACTTTTACTTTCGTTGTACCTCAAGCCATGTTCCACAGCATAAACCTCACACACCTTTAACAGCTGTCTAAGACCACCAATTGAGGGGCTCAGCAGCACCATATCATCAGCATAACTCAAATTATTGACACATATGTCATCAATATGGCATCCAACATGCATGCTGCTGAGCTCCTCAATCAGATGGTTAACATAAATATTAAAGAGCCGTGGGGAAGTCACAATGGCTTAGACAGTAGTATATCGTGAAAAGATTTTTTTATGACCAAGCCCGCCACACATTCCCAAACCACTGCAACTCCTGAAAACCAGAATCAACAGTGGCGACCACCAGAAAAGCGTCAAGACAATGAAACCCGATGAGTCCCGGAGAAAGGATTCTACTTTTTTGGATCCCGCATCGAAATTAATCAGAAAAGAACAGCGGCGGAGTTAGAGAAATACATAATTTCCACTTCCAGTCATGGGGACTGCGGACAGAAGCAAAAAGTTAAAACTTTGGAATAACTGACAGTCTAGCGCAACACGTCAGTCACATTCAACGTGTCGGTGAAACCGATCCCGAAAGTATTGCCCCTACTAACGCGGCTAAACGCGGCTAAAGAGGTTATCACTTAAAAAAATCAAATTCAGCCATTCGTAATCCGTCCATATGGCCAGAGTTTTCCTATAAACTTTTTACGATACTACTAAGTATCGGCAAAGCTGCCGATCAAGGGAACATATTAGTTAAAGTGTTGCATTGCGACCATAAAGCCAATTATGGAAATACGCGACCCTTTGATATTCATTCTCACACATGGTTAAGTATCAAGTAACTTATTTTATAGCTACTACAATTGAATGCATGGTGGTCTGAATGTTAAGGTGATCCTGTGTTAAAACAGAAGTGCACTCAGCTGTTTTTACTGATTATTTTATTGGACTACAAATGCGTGTTTTGTTTTATGATATAGTTTTTAGTGATACTAGCTGTGCCCTGCTTTTTCACCCGCTTCTATGAGACGTAGCGTGATGTTGAATAGCTTTTAAACTTCCTCAAGAATTGGGATATCATATTCACATTTTTTTTCGAATTAAAACTTTAATATTGAATCGTATTTATATACGATAAACGAAAACGCAAGGCGGCAGATAATGAGTTCCAGTTATCTGGAACTCATTATCTGCCGCCTTGCGTTTTCCTTACGGTGTTGAGGTCGGCTTCCAGATTGACCGGATGCAGCTGGATTAGCAGCAGTATTTTACATGAAGCGACTGCCTATCTGACCTCCACAACCCAGTTACTAGGCAATACGAGACCCCTTGGTAAGACTGATTGCCAGAATTTCGGACTTATGACTACCCATAACGACTATCAATGAGAAATGACAAAATACTACTGATTTACAGAAATAAATAATATCGTTTATCAACATGTATTTGAGCCGTTTGGGGTTGAAACACTAGAGTCATGGGGTTCGTGTGCCCTACTCTTCACGAGACCAGAGGGCTCGCTTTTTTGGCCAAATAATCAGCCATCCAACGTGGCAATGCCGCCAGCCTTTTAGGCACTTTTCCCCTTTGACTGTGATGCAGATGAATGTTTCGATACCCTGTGTTTTTTTCCCTTTTATGTACAAAACAGCTTATTTTTTTTAAACAACTTTTTCCCACACTAGGAATTTCTCCTGTGTCGTGGGTGTGATTACAAACATTTAAAGTCACACTAATAGCCAGACCCGGAGCAACTACCTGTAGACCATACAAATATTTGTTCCAAGCGGGAATCGAACACACGACACGCGACGCGGCAGTCGAATGCTCAGCCACCGCGTCAACCGTGCCGTCAAATTACAACCGTGCGTATTGCTTTATTGAATAAAAACTTAATACCATTTATCATTTATCAATAAATTCTGGTAGCCCATTAGTGACACAAGAATGGCAAGGTAACACTAAACAGTAAACGCTTCGCCTTCACATGTTATTACTAGTTTCACACATCATCAATCATCGAATATGCTTACCAAACAAACTGTGCAATTAGTCAATTACCAAATACACGTAATATTTGAACATTACCCAATATACGACTGAACTGTTAGACTTGTCGATCAATCATTGCGTTCAGTCTTTACGTATAATCTGTCTTTACATTGTGATTTGGAGCTAAGCTGATTATACACAAGTGTTGAGTGAGCTGTGAGCACGTGCCTTTTGTTGCAGATTATGAGTGGGTTTGTGTTTAGATTTTAGATCGATGACTAGGTAAAGTACGTTGTCACGATTATGGGATTTTAAAGTCAGTATTCTGTGTTTATGGAGGAAAATTAATGTGGTAGTTCTGGTTAAAGACATTTTATTCTCATAAAAACATTTACGTTTCACTTACATGAGAAAATATTATAGGAACGAAGTTCCTTATCGCGCGTTGTGAAAGGGGGCTAGACGGAAAAAATTCTCACGAAAAGTTGTCACGACACTTTTTTGCTATAAGTAGTTGTAAGCCGTGCGGCGTGCGCGTGTTTCTCTATCTGTCTCTCTCTCTCTCTCTCATAGAAAGCAAGCCAGTTATTTTCGTTTCGTCTTTCTATTTCGCATAGAACAGTGCGGTGTCGCGACGATTATTTTTGTTACACTCAACAAAAATAATCGTCATAAAGGTTTTTTGTACATAATAAATAATAAAAAATAATAACAAAAGGAACTTCGTTCCATCCGGGTAACCCTTGACACCTCTCAAGTTTTTGTTATTCGATACTCGAACTTAAATATAAATTCAGCGTAATAACTAAATAAGTTGCATAAAATATAATTAGTTTTAACTATCTGATTGCAGGTACCTACTTCCAAAAAAGTAATTTGTGTAACAATATGTAATTGACGCCATCAACACAATAGATGAACTATTGTTAACACGACTTAACCCATAGTCTGGCACTTAACGTGTTAAAGGGTAGAAGGTCGCGAAAAGTACTAGCGTCTTCCGTATTTTTCACAACTTTTCCGGTTTTAAGTAATGTAAGTCAGTTAGTTCTTAAAGACGAATGTTAGTTTATTTTGACACTATTTCAGATATAATATTACTTGTAGCTTTAAATCAATTGGTTGTACTTTGTTTGTACTAGTACATGGTTATAAAGTAAGTGAATTATTTACGGTAGGTAGGGTAGACCGGGGATAATTGACTATAATTTTTTTTTTGTAACTATAAATTAGTTACAAAAAAAAAAAATGCTATTCATATGCCAGTAATTAATTTGATTTGATCACTGTGATAATTGTGATCAGAGTGATAGTAGTAGTATCTAGACATGTTTATTTCTTTGGGTAAATTAGACCAAAAAAAACATCGCAAATGAAATAGGTTCTAAAATTAACGGAATAGAGTCTATGCCACGCTTGCTGATAATAGATAAGGAGTCAAAACTCGAGTGCCATTTGAGTGGCAATTCACTTATGTATCCAATATGTTTCCGTTACAAGTATGTTTCGACCTCTCGTTGAAAGTGCAGAACGCTTTTTGAGTACACTCAGCTGTGACTTAAGTGCACAGTGTATGATCTGCAAAAAATAGAAGCCATATTTGTTGCCGGTTCCAAAAATGAATCTTTTGGCAAATACCAATAAAAACTGCTTCAAATTCTAGTTAATTTATAAATATGTTATTATGTGCGGTAAGCTCTGAAGACGTAGGTCTTACATTGGTATTACAAGAGATCATCAACATAATCATCTGCATATTGGGGTCAGCATCCAGCCCAACTGGATCTGCCATCTGATCTCCACAATCTAACCCAGTTACTGGGTGACACGATATGCTTTGGTAAGATTGGTTGTCAAACTTTTGGGCTTCTGACTACCCGTAACGACGGTTAAAGATCTGCAATTGAGAACCGGGACCAAAGGTTTAACGTACTTTCTAAGACCCGGGGAGGTCTTGTTATGTAATGTATTGTCACTCATCTACTTTACTTAGTAAAGATGGAAGTGCGATCTGTTAATCCTGCGATAATAGGGATGTGTCCTAAGTAAAAATATATGAAGTCTATTTAGTCCGTCAGTAAGATTACCAAAAAATATTGAACACGTATTTTTTGCTTACACAAATCAATAAAAAGTGACAATGATATAGCACATCAAAGTTCAGGAGAAGGGGCTTGTGACGTCACTGTAACGTCAAAAGTGTAGCACGGCGTGACGTCACGCGCATTTTCAACGCACTAAATAATCGTCATTTTTGGTTTACGTGACAAAAGAAAAAATATGTGTCCAGTATTTTTGTGTAGTCCAACTTTCGGACCAATCAGAATTTTTAAGAACACTACCGTATTGAACGTTGGGGATTGTGCACCAGGAATGTATGAACCCAAACAGCAAATACTATTGGTATTATCTTCAAACAATTAGCAACACAACACTCAACAATTATTACCTTCAATAAGCAGTAATGATGATGTATAGTCCCTGTTATTATGAGATTAACCCAGAATAGTAGCCAACCATCTTGGTGCTCTAAGCCAGGCGAATACTAATTGCTCGACTGCTCGAGCTAAATACTCGCATTCAAGCCGGAATGTGACCGAATATGCATTGTGGTACTGATGATCCAGCCACGACTTGCTAATTATTTAGATGTCAGAACTGACCTGAGTTACCCAACTCTGTAGGTTTGTGAAGGTCAGGTTACAGCAGTGAGTACTAACATGACATACATACTAGCCGTGATGGCTCAGTGGCTTAAGTACCGCCTCTCATTCGTGAGGTAATAAGTCTAAATTCGGGCAAGTACTAAAGTAATTTTTTCAATTCACATCGGTTAATAAAGACATCTTGAGAATACCTCGACTTACAATTAATGTAGGTCTGAAATCGTCAACCCGCGTAGCGCCAATGTAGTGATTAATGCTCGTGCCTTCTTTCCATGAGAGGAGGCATTTGCCCTGCAATGGGTTCTATTATACTATTATTATACATACATTTTCATCTAAAAAAAACTGCTGTTTGGTCAATTTCGCGTTCACGGAAAAAGACAAAATGTTCGGGATTACTGTTTTTTCTTATAGTGATTTCTGGGTTGGTCTCATAGCAAAAGGTGTTCATTATGATATGCACAATGACCTCATTAAAAGAAGTTTATGGTAAACAATGACTATTCTTGTAAGAATGCCTCAGAGAGGCATACATGTTTACCAATAATTTCATTTCGATATGGACAGGTAATTGGAAAAAGTTGACGAGAATTTATCGATGATTGGTGCCGATCAAGCTTTTACAAAGGCTCATCAATAAACTTTTACGAGGAATACAAACCAACCGATGCTTTCTGTGACTGTACTGTGTACACTGATAAAAGTTATTACGATATAACCACATCAAATCATCTACCAGTCCGCTCTGTGATTCCCTTTCCACGTCCGACTTGCGGCTATAATTTGCAACACAAATTACTGGACCGCAATACTTCGAATAACTCGCATCGTTGGCCAAAAATTACACGGAGCGCAGCTTTAATTATATATCGGGCCAAAAATCTCAATCAGGATGTGCCATGAATGACACGCGTCCCATATTTGTGGCCGATGATCCGAATCGTCGCGCCCGTCAGCCGAGTTGCGACACTGAACAAAGGGACACTGTCTCTTTGTCGTTTCAGGACCTACTATTTGAGTACGGACGAATAGAATTCACTTGAATTTGTAACGTTCGAATTTTGAAGTGCGATGACAGTTCTTTTTTTTTCAATGGTTCTAATGCCGTTGCATGTTTGAAAATAGAAATAGAACTTCTGAGTCAGAAAAAAGATTCTACGCACGATGGTATCAGCAAAATTACGAATTGCAAAAGTTGTTCCATACTTGAATCGTATTACAGTTTCCTCAGAAACACGGTTAAGAGTACTAAGATAACAGAACTGGAGATGGGAAACCGTTTATCAGCTGTTTGTATTCTTGCGTAAAGTGTAACCGTTAACTTGGTGACTGGAGATGGAAATTAATGGAATATCTTGATGCATGTAGGCGCTTATAAGCATATTCATGTAGGTATAAATAATTGTGACGGGGAAGATCCTGGTTCCACTAACAGTAATGGTAATTTACAAGAGAAAATAGGACGTTGGAATAAAGTGTGAAAGGATTCATTTATCCTGATGGAAAACAATGATTTTCTTAAGCATGTTTTAATGACTATGGAACAAGAACGCTATTACATTTAATTGCATCATAAAATCATACCCCTCTTGTTATTGTTTTCTAAGAACCGGATGCTAATAATTATAATGGAAATACTAAAAACTAATATGCTGAAATTTGTTCTGAAAATTAATATAATGAAAGCTCTTCGTAGTAACTTGCACGTGAAAACATAAATCAAAGAAGCAAACTAGATCAAATCAACGTAATTGTGATTGATAAAAGTCATAATGTCGGTCAATCTCGTTTTGTAGCCAAATGGTACAACCTTGGTCCCAAACAGAACCATTAACTTGTTTAATTATATCTTTAAAGACCATTAAAGTCGCATTTCAAGAGAAAACGGTTTAGATTAACAACGTTCATTGTAACAAGATAGATTTGTTGGAAGGAACAGATTCATTGGTAGCCATTCCCATTGGAAATACATTGGTCATCATTAATAGTAATGATTTACCTACTTTTTGTTAACGTAGATATGTTATTTTAGTTTTGTATCTTTGAGGAGCTCGTGGATAAATAAAAATAGCTGCACGGGTTGATTGAAGGTAAATCCACGCTTACTGAGGTCAGTCTGTGGATGGGTGACCGTTCATAATATATCGAGACTCCTCTGTGCCTCGGAAAGCAAGCTAAGCCGTTGGTCGCGGCTCTCATTTTTAGATCTTTGACAGTCCTTACAGAAGCCCAAAAAACTGACAAACAGTTTTACCAAGGGCTATCGTGTTGCCCAGTAACTGGGTTGTGGACATCAGATAGGTAGCTGCTCCATATCAAATGTATTAGGTACCTAAAAATGTAATCAAGTTAGGAACAGGGCACAGATAGGTCGTGTATAGATCGTAGACCCTTAATGTATAATGATTACATCCGCAAACCACTTGGTTGGTTCACGTAAGTTTTAATAATGGTAGTCAATGGAAATAGATAATTATGATATAAAAACCCAATATTGCCAGTTTTAATGGCCTGCTGTTGAATTTGATGATACAAATACGAATCGTATAATATCGTTTTATGTAAAATGTCAAAAAATAAAAATCTGACAGTATTGACTGGTTTCAGTTCAAACCTGTCAATACTGTCAGAATAGTTTTATGTTAACTGAGGAAATAGGTTTTACAGTCCACCAATTTTATGCTTGTATAAAAAAATCACGAACGCGGGGCCTTAAGTGTCAAAAATAGACCATATCTTTGTCAGTAATTATCAATAGGTACCAGCTGTAACAACGTTTATGTAAGAACTGTATTGTTTTTTGACTAACGGAAATTTATTAATGGCCGTTGCTTCATGGCTATTAGACATGTCACTCAGGTTAGCCTAAATGACACAGTTGTTTGCTAAAGTGTCTAGAGGTTAAAAAGTAAAATGGAGTATTCTGAAGCCTTGGTTTTAGAGTTCCGTACCCAAATGATGTCAACGGAGCCCGACTACTAAACCTCCGCTATCCGTTCGTCCGTCTGTCAGCGTTCTGCTCTCATGAGCCGTAACTAGGTAGACAGTTAAATAAATATTATAAATTTGCACAAATTGTGTATTTCTTTTACCGCTATAACAAAAAATAATACAATACACTTCTTTGCTTCGCGCAATCGGCTAAAATTTCAAATTAATGAGCCGCATACAGAAATACATTTATCGGCGTTTTCGAACTATTCGTGTACGAGTGTAGACGTTTTTTCTTCATCTTAATTTATTTTTAAATTGTGTTTGTAGCTCAGAGATTTTCTTTTCCTACATACATGGTCGTACTTTGTTTGTTATACAATTTCACATTTATATAATTCATTATTCATTGTTAATTATGGAAAAAAAATCATATGTACTTTCTAAATTTATCTTGGACATCACTGACATCGGTGATGGAAAACATCGTGAGGAAACCTGGACTTATTATTAATATAATTCTGAAATCGCCAACTCGTCTTGAGCAAGCGTGGTGATTAATGCTCATATAAGAAGCGGCCTTTGCCCTGCAGTGAGACAGTAACAGGCTGGTATTATTATTATATATTTGTAAATACATACTTATCCATATGTCTTATATCAGAAGATCAACGTAACCATGTGGGGCAGTAGGCCTTGGAACTAGTACAAACCTCAGAAACACGTTACTTTTAAGAAAATAGATTCTAAGCAAAGCATACACACTTTCATAGTAGGCGCAAGTAAAGTACCCTGTACACTTGACACTGTATCTTGTAAACAAGCGTCAGTCACCACTGAAATCTTGGCACTTGAATGCAAGTACTCGCCGCCAGTAGCTCACTACTAGTGTGACAACTGACAAGCGGGTAGTCAATGCACTTTACTGTCGTTCTCACGACTTTAGTGTCCGTAATGTGCGTACAAATGTCTTAGAAGTATCCCGATATGTTCGTAGTTAGTAGGAAGGGGTCACTTTGCTAAAATATTGGTGGGTTGGTCTCACCCTTTCCCTTAGGAGTCATACAGTGTAATCTGTGGAAATTAAAAAAAAAATGTTTGAACAACTAACAAAAAGGCTCAAAATACTACAATAGTGGTAAAAAGCATCGCGCATTATTGTTTTTACTTCTGCACAAATAAATAAAATTGAAGTGTCTCTTTGTAACGTCAAAATTACAGGTTTTTAATATGTTTTCACTAAAGTATACATATGTATATGGTTAGTCGTACCAAAAAAAAATGTTCTTTCGGTTTGGTGGAAAAAAAAATCAATAAAAAATAAAAAAGAGCATCATCCGCTTGCCCTTATCATAAGAGGATGATGCTCTTTTTTATTTATAATTGTTAAAATGTAGTACCTAATTATTAAAAAATAAAAAGATAAAAAAGTAATAATAAATTCATAACAATATTTTTTTTTCATTTTTTTCGTAACACAAAATTAAAAATGTGTTTTTTTTTTGTTTTGGCGTATTCTGACCGACATGGTACGAAACTCTTCCTGTACGAGTCCGACTCGCACGGTTACCAGGAAAATCATTAAAGTAGAAATTTATTAGAAAATTCCGATTACATCGTCGAGCCACACGCAGTTTGACTGAATAAAGGGAAGGTCAAAAGCTCAAGGAGTCACCTTTGTTCTACATATTCTCAACTTTTAACCCGTCATCAATCATTTCAGCCCTTGATCTTGACATTGTTTTGTCAAACAGCTGATTCAAGATCATCATTTTAATCAAGCAATATTTACAGAAAATTGCTCCACTGATCATCTACTGTACCAACACAGGAAGATTGTCGTAAACTCATATTAAGACGTCAGTTCATAACTGTTAAGGTCCGTGGGACCATGAGACAGGAACCATTACTCACTCTAGTGGAGTTAGCACCAATTTGTCAACATGTAATTATAAATTCTGGTAATAATAATCACAATTATTACAATTACAAAACGGCCACACAGTACGACGCGACGGTCGGATGTCATGTTTACACTTTACAGACGTTACTTGGATTAATTAAACAATGGAATGTCTTCCTAGAAAGACGAAGGCATGCCTTACTATGAACTGTACGCATTTCTAGTCACGTTGTCAATGGATCTTAAATTTTATTTAGGCACCGTGTACCTTATTCCGTTATAAAATGGGGCATTGGAAAATAGTATCACGTGTGTCTCGGTTTTTTTGTTAATGGTTTTAAAATATGATTATGTCGTGGTGGCCTAGTCGTTAAGCCCTGGCTTCTCATACACGGGATTGTGGGGTTAAATTAGGGCGAGTACAAATTTGACTTTTTCAATTCATAAGAACTTTCTATGTTTCGGCATTACTGACCTCGGTAAAAGAAAACATCGTAAGTAAACCTGGACTTACAATACTTAATTAATTTAATTCTGAAATCGCATAGAGGCTTTAAGTAAGCGATGCTCCTTCCTTCTCTGTATGACAGTATAAAAAGACCCCTTTGGACAATAACATTGTTAGGTATACATGAGATGATGCATTTAGGATTCTTGCCAAATAGTGTGTGAAACAAAGTTTAGGGTGTGGTTTAGCGATCGCGACATGGGAGAACTTGGAAAAAAAATCAACAGCCTAACACCCAAGATCCCACACACCTTTTTTTTATTTTGACGATGTTGAAAATCCTCATGAAAGTCCATCGCCCTGGGGAGCGGTGAGGTCTGTTAGATTCTTACACCTACACCGGGGGTGGTGGGAACGTACGATCCTTCCGCAACCCCCGGCTAAAGATCCCACACCACCCTTAAGATTATCTGATCTGATTTTATTTTTAGACTATCAGCGAACTTCTTCCTTTTCCAGAAAATTATGTAAATATAAATGTGTGCTGAGGTTCACACAACCAGTCAACACGGCAGTAATATAAATATTGAAGAAGCTTACTTTTAAAATAATGAGCACTGTAACTCTTTCAAACCCAGTTGCTACCCGCCATTGATGTTAATAGCAAAATACTTTGCATTTATAATCCCCTTACATCCTCGTTCATCGGCGATTTTAATACAAATTATGAGCCGTAAGTATTTACAACGAGCTTGTACTGGCTCTTGCTTTTCAATTTGCTATAATTTCACATAAATGAGCCCCAACAAAGTTAATTGCAAGTTACAACCGCGCGGCAGCGAAGCCACACATAAAATTGTATTTAGTACTAAAATAAAATATATTAAATACTCTTTGTAATTGTATGATTATGGCAATAAGTTTGTGTAGGTTTTATTTATATTGTTATGTTAAACTCTTTTGTTTTATGTTCCTGGGTTCAAAATAAACATAAATTCAAAATCGACCTAGTGTTGATTTAGCATTTTTGACAATCATTCCACGAAAATAGAAACTTAACTAGAGTGCTCGCAAGTTAAGTCTGCGCGTATGTTTGAACTCCAAGACTGATCCTGCCAGAATTTTAATCACATTCGTCATAATGATGGCGAATATTTACTTTGCAGAACACGGCTCACTTGATAGAAACGTCAAAAGACAAACGGTTTTTGTACGATTTTGACAGCACGCAGACTTAGTTTGCGCGGACTCTAATTTTGAAACTATCTAACTGTCAAATGGACAAATATACCTTGTTCTTTTAAATTTGAAAGTGACATTCAAATATAGAGTGGTAAAACAATTGAGATCGAAGTTTTACAAATACTTAGGTATCGGTAAAACGGGGTGAATGTGAGATCTTATGATAATTCATCAAGTATCCATACCGTAAAACGGGCAAATAGAAACGCAGGGGTGAATAGAAACGAAACTTTTAAGAGGATTTGCACGTTATATCAATATTATTTCTTACTGATAAGGTTTCGAGATTGTTTATTTTAATTCGTAAATAATAAAGAATCCTTGTAGGTAACAAACAATGTTAAACTAACATGAGGATCCAATTCACGATTCTGTTCTATTCACCTCTGCGTATCTATTTATCCCGTTTTACGGTATGTATGCTTGATGAAATATCATAAGATCTTTTGCTCATATGATGGAATATAACATGAGTCAATTATCCTCACTATATATTTAACATAAAACTGTGACTTGCGGAGTTTTGTCACAAGGAATGTTTATTTGAAAAAGGTGAAGGAGGCGGAACGTTTAACGACTCTCCTATAACACTCCTTGTCAATGAATATAAAGAAAAGAAAAAAAAACACCATAAAGTTACTCCAATACTTATATAAGTGTTAAACAAATCAAATAAAAAATCTGTGTGAGAAAATATTGAGTCATACACAATAATAGATATGGTGATGAGGAATTATTTTTAAAGTTCTTTTTTACGCGTTGACATGTTTTGTGAAAGTCGTTGAACCAGCGCGGGCGCAACTCTGTGTCAAGTTGACATGTCAATGTCCGCGTTGATTAATTCGCCATATTCAAAATTTTGGCGCCAACTGTTTTACATTTTATCTTTTAAATTATTTTATTAATATTAAAAGGCGCGACACCAGAATACTAATGTTTTTATCATCCAAATTCTTAAGACCAAGCTAAACAAATAATATGCTAAATTAATATCGTAGAATAATGGTTTTCGCATAATATTCGCATAAAGTGACACAGTTTTCGCAAAAATTTAAAATATAATCTGTTAAATTATAATTATAAAAGCTATCTAGGACTTATAAAATGGCAGTGAAAATCTACTCTGAATGTATTATGCATTTATTAATAGCATTAACATATGCCTATAGAAATAAATATGATCGGACAAAAATTATGTCAAAGTACCTACCTACTTTAGGAATTATACCAATAGCTTAAGATCAACAGTTTTTATTTGCCATAACTCTTATAACCTATTACCATGACTAATATTTGATTATATGAAAGTTCATAGAATTCGGAATAGGTTTCCAAATATTGATCTATAAATAAACACTCAAATATTGGTTTTATCGACACGACTAGGAAATTAATGAAGGTGCTACTAACCTGGGTCACTATTAAAATTACCTACAACTAGGTAAACCTACCAGTTACGGAATACCCTTTGCCAATAAATACAGACCCATGTTGATATTTACTTTGATAAATAAAAAGCCAAATTAAGCTCTTAAACTGTCAGAAGGATTGTAAATTAAATAATAAAGCCATTTACAATTTACTGTCCATATATTTTACATAAATCTTATTTTTTAATGACGTTTACTGTCAACTTTTTAATTACACCACAGGAAATTATATTCCAAACTGATATTTGTTAATTATGCTAAACGATGAAATCTATAATCATTTGAATTCGTTACAAACTTATTCATTTTATTTCATTACTTAAATTAAAACATAATTATAAAAATGCGGGTGCGATGTTTTAACACAAATTAATATTAAAAAGTTATCAACGATTTATCACAGAGTTTCGTGTTTATAGTTTCCTGCGAAATAAAGAAAATGTGTGAATCTTAGTATAACGTTAATTGAAAGAAGCAGGTTCTTTGACATTACCGTAAACCACTTTGTATTACCATTTTTGCACTGCAACCGGATGGTAATATTATCTTAACTTCGGATGACGCCACGTAATCGTAGGATCTACGCAACGCATCATAACACTATCGCTTGGATATCTAGGAAGTAGTTAGCAGGTTGACATAATGCATAAACTATTAGGTACGCGATATTACCCCACCTCTTGAGAAAAATCTTAAAGCACGATTAATGTGGCCAGCTGGCATAGAATAAAAACTTTTCTGTAGCTTAAAACGCCAGACGCTAAACTCAAAATATATGGCAATGACATTACAAAAGAATATGGAAAAAGGCACATATGATTTGATCTTTCCGTTGTAGTTAATGCTTACAAAAAAGGGCTAGGCTCCTAGAGCAGTCAAAATAATTACGTCAGTGAGTAGGTTTGGATACAAAAGAAAGAAAATAAAAAAGTAAGAAAATTTAATTTTGTTTTATGATGAGAGTCATCATCTGCCTAGCCTTTTTTACGTTGGGGTCGGTTTTCAGTCTAACTGAATTCAGCTTAGTAGCAGGATTTTACGTGGAGCCAAAACTCAAATAAGACTCGGGCCCTAAAATTTACCCCAGCACAATGTCACCCTCTGCAATGTTCTATAATTGAGTGACGCAATGTTGCTACTCTGATGGGAGCTATTTACGTTAAGTGATCTGAACACAAAACAAACAATAATTTACACAAAATAAGACCTATGTAATCAACAAGCCCAATCTAATTCAAGAAACAAGAGGAACACAACATGTTGTGTCGTTTGATCTCCATCACATTAGTTAAATCTAATTTGCCCGCCGTAGCAACCAACAGTGCGTACGCAATAAAACCAATCGAGACGCCATATTCGCACGCCTCATCGGGCCCGTCTACTAATTTATTTCAAGCACCAACATTTGATACAATATAATACAGATCAGATTCACCCCGTACTTCCTTATTGCCATGCAAATTTTAGTTATTGAGTTACGCTTGGCCTCACAAGACGTATCATGATCATGGCAATGATGGAAGGTGCTATTTATATTGAGAGCCCCGGGCGTTGAGGCGCAGGAAATACGCTGTGGTGACAACGCCTTACCTTACTTATGATATGTACCTATGTTATGTCTATGTATGGTGCCACTGATAAGGTTTTATCGCCGAAAATCCATTAGCGAATAGCTACACAGAAATAGTGTTTTGGGTAAATTAGATACTAAATTTTGGCGATATCGATAATTTCCGTTACTAAAATGGCGGGTCATTAAATGCGCATCCGTATGAAAGCAGAGACTGTTTATTCTTAAAATAAAAATGCCAAATGCAGGATTTGATGGACGCTACTGTTCGCCAAACTTGTTGCTATTTTCTGGGCTGACTCTATATGTATAGATTGCATTCGATAAGATAGAATAAGAATGCCAATTTAATTGGTAGTCAGCGACTTACCTGTACTGAGACAGACTAAGTTAGTTTACTACTTAGCAACCTACTTCCCTAAAACGCGCTCTCAGCATTTCAAAAGTTTACAGGTAAGAAAGAAGACTCCCATTACAAAAGTAAACAACAACATTTAAACTTAAACAATAACATTACCAAGAACTATTTCCATCTTCACTATTTAAAATACAGCTATATTTATCTTATCTTGAAGGCAGACCGTTCAGTTCAATAGTTATCTATGACGAAATAGACCACCCATTGTGGTACACAAAATATTCGCGAAACACACCTTATATACAATAGCGTCGACTTTTATTGTTACAGCTGAATTTATTTGTACCCGGTGAGACTTTAATGTCATACCAAAGAATTATGCCACGCTTAAGGTATCTACAGACGTGTCTACGCAAATCGTTGACAGCGCAGAATTTACATGTGTATGGTAATAATGAAATCATGTTTCAAACAATGGTTTTGGTATTACATAAGTAAAGGTGTGTTTAATCGACGTTATTGTCTGTGTCTGGTTTTGTTTTAAAAACATTGCCCCACACTAGGAATTTCTTCTGTATTGTCTGTGCGTTTACAAACATTAACACTCACATACACAAACAGACAAACCCGGAACAACTACCTATCCTAACTAATATTATAAATGAGAAATTAAGTTTGTTTGTTACAGTTAACTTTTCACGCGAAAACCACTGAACGGATTTCGATAAAATTTGGCAGAGAGATAGATATCATCACGGGGAAGTACTTTTTATCAGCAAAACACGGGAGCGAAGCCGCGTGCGGAATCGAACCCGCGACACGCTGGGCGGTAGCCAAACGCACAGCCATTGCGCCAAACGTGTCGTCATAACCATGTGGATGTTGTCAGTCATTTACATAAGTTTTAAACAAAGGGCCGGAAATTCTTTGGTTTTATTGTTAGTTAACTAATGCTCATTTTCACTAACACTAAGCGTCATCTTAATGTAAAGTTGGAAAGTCTACATTTTTCACGAGTTTTGGGCTTGTAAAGGCCGCGGTAGACCACGAAGGAGATGGTGGGATGGCCTGGATGATTTCCTTAAGAATTGGAAAGAGGTGAAGCGGAATCGCGACCGATGGAGGGAATGGAGGCAGGCCCTAGCCCAGCAGTGGAACAGTTCGGTCTAGTAAGAAATAATAATAAATAAATATTGCACAGTGCAAAAACAGCGAGCTTTTATTCTGGCATTACATTTAGGTGTCGCCTAGTGGTAGTAGAACGGACATTTTGTAAGAAATCTAAAGTCTTTAACCCCAGAGCCGATCGGTGAGCATTTGAGATTATTTAAGTTACAATATAATAAAACTAATTACAATAGCAAAGTAAAACAAAAAAGGGAGGAATACCAGGCATTAAAGAACTCCTACGCGTCACTGTCACCTGGAAACGTGCCCAAAAGACTGGCAGCATCATTGTGGTGGTCACGCGAAGTGTCCACCAGTCGGTAAGAAATAAGAAATTAATAGAAACGTTTTTCAAAAAACAGCCCGACTGCATCAAATTATTACGACATCTGAAAATTTCGTAGCGCTAAAAATCTTATCGAGCTGAAATCGCTTTTAGCGATAAGGGCGCCCATTGTAACACCCTATCTAGCTCTTAAACTTGTTATTTGTAAGTTTTTGTGGTGTACAGACGCCAGCACATGAAGCTACCCCAAACTGTCAGATTTTCCTAATTGATCCTGATCCTGTTTTGTAATAAAGTTGAAAACCTATCAAAGAAATTTGACACATTGGGGTAGCTTGATGTGCTGGCCTCTGTACAATAAAGAGTATTCTATTATATTCTTACTCATTCACAAAAATATGAATCATAGCGTGCACATGCGAACAGCCCCTTACGCTTTGTGGCTGTTATAAAATAATACGAGTAGAATGTTACCGTAACGAATCGGTTCGAGTAGTCTCGTTTCGTGTCTAAAGGTTATCGTATCGTATCGTAACCGCAATATTACGACTGTTATTATGAGACATGAGCTGATAGATATTATTGGAAGGATACTTGTTGATAGTACTATAAGTTATTTTCGCCTCTCTTGTCAATATGTGACCTGCAGACCATTATTTAGAATTTTATTTATGACAGCAATCTTATTGCTACGAAAATAAACATTATTGGGTTACAAAATTGCAGAGAACGGACTGTATAGGTAAATGAATTTATTATCAAATTCAGTAATCTGACAGTTGGAAGGATAAGTACATAATTTTACGTTTGACCATGAAAAGTTAATATTTAAACATTATTTTATCGTATTACAAGGCTATAAGTCTGGACAATTTTATGAAATATTCCAAATTAAACTCAAAAACACACCCACGTACAGACGAAAGCACATTAAGCTACCCCAAACTGTCAATTATACCCAATTGAACATGAACCTTATTTCTCATGTTATAAAGTTAAAAAAGTATCTAATAAATATGACACATTGGGGTAGCCTGATGTGCTGGCCTCTGTACATATGTGAGAAAAAGTGAGAACGAAAAAATAAGTTTGACAAGGTCGTACAAAGTAAACTTATGTATTCTGATGACTATCACATGATTTTATCCCTTCCGACCCTTTGCTCGAGCCAGCCCGTGACGCTGAGCCAGTACTTGTTTAAATGAGTCCCTAAATACTATCGATCAGATCCAGCCCGTCCCTTTGCTGTCGTCTCCTCGCGACGCCCTAAGCCGAGGCCCGTACCCCGCATGGAGTATCGTGTAGTTGCTTAGCTTGTAAGTTTGTATGCCCTGGCTGGAGGCCTTCATTTTAAAGAAGTCCCCACATGAAAGATCGGTTGAGCAGTTAATGACCCTATAGGTTAAACTGCAAGAAGCCACAAAAATAAACAACAAGATTTAGTAAAGAAACAACAATACTTGAACTTGAATCTACTTATCTATGCAATAATATTATTAGCCAACCTGTAACGTTAATAAAACATTTATATCAGTAATAAATCACCAGAATTTAAGTAGTACACATCTTATTAATTAGTGATTTATTAAATACATTTTAAATAAGCATGAAACTTGCAGAACAAGTTTTATTATTGCTACAAAATGCCATAGTGTCATAAATCTTATGGTGGTACAGTCAGCCACTTGTCAGTGGCATTGTATGTAATGTAAGTAAAACCAGTATAGTTGTTTAAAGTTGGCCTCCTATTCTATTGAATCGCCGTAGTACGCTAAACCAGCTCACAGTCTAAGTGTTACCTGTGACGTTCGACGCACTGTACGATCCCATTGAGTATTGTAAAAACCAGAGTATACCTATCTGAGGCTCTTATCTAGAAATCTAGCCCAATAACTGGAACTAATCTAATTACTGGGCAAAGATTTGAAAGTGTCTACCTAATTGTACCTAATTGTGTGCTACCTAATTTTTCCTGGTTTTCAGTTTCCCTGTGTCCAATTTAATCCACCCCAAATGTAGGTTTAAGTTCCTAGATCTTTAAAATTTACTTCGAATCCTTGTTTATACGTCCTTCTTATGTCCATCCACTATGCCAAAATTTAAAATTAATCTATCCATGCTAAGGAATTATCTACCTTATTGGTGAACCACTAAATCTTCTGTTACAGATCCAAATACCGTTCGTAGCGCACCTCACCTTTGACATTGGGATTCCAGTCGGAATGAAAATTTATGCTGAAATTATTGTAACAGTAAGCAAATGTACTGTAGCACGGCATTTACTAACATTACGGCTAGTCCAAGTTCCAATCCTAGAACGCTATTGTGTTTAAACGACTTCAACGGCGTTTGTCTTCTGAACTCTGAAGCTATATTTAAACTGGACTTGTTTACATCATAGAACACACAAATATAGTGCATATTCCCATCAATCAGGACGTTCAGTGGCCTTAGTAGAAGTTTCTATACCCATCCAAACGCGTATTACCGTCAATTTCAATTTGTATTGAAACTGATTATATTAAAGAGGAAAAAAATATATAATAGGTCTTTACCTATGAAATTGCCGTTTTGTATGAAAAAAATTAAATGATTTTTTTTCATGTATTTTTTATTTGTATTAATCGAAGTAATCACCCATGCAATCAATGCATCTTTGCCAACGCAGTGGCAGTTTATTGATGCCCTTCTTAAAGAAATCAGCTGGACGGGAGGCAACAAATTCTTCAAAGGCATTTTGTACTGCCTCTCGGGTATTGAATTTTTTTCCCGCCAAGAAGTTATCCAAATTCTGGAAAAAGTAGTAGTCTGTAGGCGCAAGGTCTGGTGAGTAGGGCGGATGACGGAGAGCTTCCAACCCCAGTTCTTGCAACTTGGAGACCGTCTGCTGTGCAGTATGAGGTCGCGCGTTGTCGTGCAGGAGCAGCGGAGACGAGCGATTGACCAATGCTGGTTGGAGATGTGCCAGCTTCTCCATCATTGTGTTCAATTCTTCACAGTACACATCTGCAGTAATGCTCACCCCGTTTGGTAAGAAGCTGTGTTGAATCACACCGGCGCTAGACCACCAAACAGTGACCATCACTTTTCTTGGGGTAAGTTTTCGTTTAGGGCATTGTTTAGGTGCTGAACCAGGATCCAACCAACTTGCTGAGCGCTTGCGGTTATCAAACAGAATCCATTTTTCATCGCAGGTAACAATGCGGTTCAAAATTCCTTCATTTGTGTGTCTGTTGAGCAGTGCAAGGCACGTCTCGACGCGTACTTCGCGCTGGCGATCATTGAGTTCGTGGGGCACCCATTTGTCAAGCTTTTTTACCTTGCCAATTTGACGCAAATGGACCAATATTGTTTTGACGCTAACGTCGAAAGCTGCTGCTAATTCAGCCGTAGATTGTGAATCATCAGCTTCCACAATCGCCTTTAATTCGTCATTGTCGACCAAAGTCTTCGGACGACCGCGAGGTTCATTTTTCAGGTCGAAATTTCCAGAACGGAAGTGAGCAAACCAATAACAGGTAGTGCGTTGGTTTGTAGTGTTAGCTCCGTAAACGTCGTTGATGTTGCGTGCCGCTTGTGCCGCGTTGCTGCCACGACGGTACTCATATTCCATAATTACTCGAATTTTTAACGTATCCATGATGACGAAAAAGATTTAAATGCGATGAAAATGTAACACTAATCAATAAACAAATGACTACTTTTGGAAAAAAAAATCCATGTTTTTAAAATAAAATTAATTTGAAATTAGAATTCTTAGCCAAACAAAAAATATTTTGATTTGAAATGGCCAGTACTGCAAAACGGCAATTTCATAGGTAAAGACCTAATATTTGGGACAAAAAAACTAAATAAACAAAAAATAAAATAAAAGAACCCGTGCGTGGCCGTCTGGTGACCGTAATGATAAACACAAATATTCCGTACAAAAAATAAAAAATCTCTTGGCGGTAACGTAACTTAGTATTTATTTTCTAATCATAAACTACCTATTTTGTCTTGGTCGAGCAACGTTCCCGTAGCGTCCCATAATTTATATTTACTGTCAACATGTTCACTTCAAGGCCTATTCTTCATCTAACTCCATCATCACTAGGGAACAGCTGTTCTTTTGTAAGACTATGCCATTTTACCAAGTTTACATAATAATAGGGTAGTGTCCTTAAAAAATCTGATTGGTCCGAATGTTGGATTACTCAAAAATACTGGACACGTATTTTTTCTTTTGTCACGCAAACCAAAAATGACGACGATATGGTGCGTTTAAATTGCGCGTGACGCCACGCCGTTTAACGTAACAGTGAAGTCACAAGCCCCTTCTGAACTTTGAGGTGCTATAAAATTGTCACTTTTTATTGATTTCAGTAAGCAAAAAATAAGTGTGCAATATTTTTTGGTAATCTAACTGTCGTACCAAATAGACCTAATATATTTTTACCTAGGACACATCCCTATTGTACAGTGCAACAAACGTAAAACGAGTCAAGTTATGCTTCACATAAACTTTCTAAGAAAATGACCAATTTTGTTTTCATTTAATAGTTTTATAAAGACGGGATTATACCAATTCACGGTATTTTACTGCGATATAATGTCCATAATAACGCCTCATAAAGAAAATCTTACTGCTTTACCATGTAATGAGAGTTATAAGAAATTGCATTGGCAATGCAAGCGTTAGTGCAAAATACGTTAAGTTGTGAATTTTAGTATGTAAACGTACTCCTTAATATAAAACTTGTAATAGTAGTAGGTGCGGCCTTGGCATCACAGCGGGCCCTATGAGAATCCCGAGCTGCGATATTATTTTTTTTTTATTATATTGCAGCATTTGATGAATGAAAGGCAGTTACATGCAGCTGAGATGAAAACGCTGAGGGGTGTGGTGTTACGCGAATGGATAGAATAAGAAATGAGTACCTACGTAAGAGGAAGTCTGAAAGTGGTGCCTGTGATCGAGAAGTGGTGTGGAAATCGGTTGTCATGGTATGGGCATCTAATGCGAAGGAATGAGGACCATTTTGTGAGGAAAATTTTGAGTATGAATGTGCAGGTTTACAAGAGTGGATACAGACCAAAGAAAAGATGGATGGATTGTGTGAAAAATGATATGGCTAGAAAAGAGGTGACTTTTGAGATGACGGCAATTATGGAAGAAGAAAATATGCTGCGCCGACCCCAAATAAATTGGGATAAGGGCAGGAGGATGATGAGGACGATGAAAAATAACAGCAATACGCTGAGATAGAAGCCTTTTGGCATCGAACTCCCTTTCTTTTATACTCAATTGTTAATTTAGGTCGTTCTGTGTCCTGGGCGTGTTCCAAATAAATATATTTTAGTATTTCGATTATTCTATCTTTTTTTATTTCCTTCCCTATTATTTTTGCCTTTCTTTGGTTTTTAGTCTTTTGCGCTTTCTTAATTAATGTCAGATAAAAAGCTGTTTACCCTCTCTTGCCTTCTTAATTCATAAGTCCTTACTGAATTATTACTTAATAAAAACTTTGTCATAAAACGAGTGTTACGAGAGGTATTCTATAAATGGTCGATCGGCAATAAAGAAAGTACAAGCTCACCTTTTAGAAAACCCTCCCACACAAAAAGCTTTGTGGTTAGTACTTAACAGCACTGGAGTTTACTTAATTAACGCCATTATCTCCTCCGACGACTTTGGACGGCTTTATAGCAAATATAACCAGTGTTTACAACGCCACCACTGTTAAATCAAACCACTTAATAAAACCTGACAAATGTATTGTGTGGGCGAAATACCTTCTAAATTAATATTAATGTAATTTTAATCAGCACAACCTATAAATAACATATCAGCCTTGCAATAACGACATTAATAAACTTTTTATTACCATTTTTTTTATTTGACGCCGCCGCCATTTTGAAATAAGCGTTTTTTAATATTCTATTTTTCACGTTACCCAATATAGAAAATGGTTTACGCTGTCATCTTGAATTTTAATTGGAACTAAAAATATTTTTCTCTCTGTAAATAGTTGCTGCTTGCTCTGCTCGTGAACGCCACCGTTCAACTCGTGCGCAGCGGACAAGTTAACTTGCTTTATCGTACAGTCATTAATCAAGTCTCACACTTAGCCTTTAATAATTATAATTAATAATTGTATCACGTATTCAGTCGGGGCAAGCTTGCCACTTGACAGGGCTCACACACGGTAATAGTTACCGATTTATCATAGATAATGAATAATTCTGTTTTTAAGTTATTTAACAATCATTAACGTCTGTTTGTGTATAATGATTTGTCTGCGTATCAAGAATGTGGCATATCTGTTTGAGTGGGATACACTCAGTGAAATATTGAACAGACATATATAACGACCATTTTTTATATAAATTAACTTCTAAGCGTCCCGATGGCAAGAAGTATTTATGTTTGGCTATTGCGGAATTTTGGTTGTGAGAAAAAAAATATGAATAATTTACAGATTCGACTAACTATCTAAATAGCTTTATATAGCACTTAACTAACGCACGTAACTAGGAAATACTAAATATTTTCATTAAACAATACAACGCAAAAAAGGTCAACATTATTTATTAAATTTAATAAAATCAAAAGTAATTTTTTTTCGAATTAGGCTGAGAATTAGCACTTTTTGAACGTCAAAAATTACTTACGACAGTCCACGTCCCCAAAACGCCAACCCTTCACATATTCAATCGCATACGAAGTACGAACTCACCCCTATTAATAAGAATCAGTATCAAATTACACAGAAACATTGTAAACATGCTAGTATATCACTGATATTTCTAATTGTCACTAGGAAGACATAAACACGTTAAAAGATTTTCGATAACATGCTAGATTTACATCGACGCAACTCAGTACAAGTAGTCGGCTTTATTTCTTAGTAATAAATCTTTCGAAGTAACCAGTCTTGTTTCAGATTCCTGCTTTCGAATTAGAATGATATTCTTGCTTATTATAATATTATTGCGTAATGAATAATGTAGCAAAATGAGTATGTCAGGATCGTAGCAGGTGGTGAGCTGTACTTTCTGCCTACCCTGATCCATGGAAAATAGTCGTAAGTTTAAGTACAAATGTTGTAATTAATTTCAACTACTTTATGGACACAGTCAGTAAACTACTACCTATACTACCTATACATTTCAGTACACTGCTGATATGTACGTGTCACAGTGCCGTTAGTTCCATAATTTAAAATAATATGATGTTTCTAAGAGACTACCTTTGTATGGTTACAACCGTAAATTTAATTTAATTTTAAGCTTTTTTTCAAAACACTTGTGCAGTCGATAAAATCAATACAGTGCATGTGTTAACATTTATCTCAACTACGTAATCCGTCACTGTGCTTGGTCCAACAGAAAGAAATAGCAAGAATATTAGGCCTGTTGTTCACAAACGGCACCGTTTGCCATAAAATAATAAAAGCGAGCATAATACGGCGCGGCGTCGCGGCCAAAATCAGTAAGGTAACTATACCTTACTGATTTTGACCGCGAAAAACAGGGGCCTAGATCTAATTTCTGTAATCGTTAACGCCAATCGAAATATCGAATTGTTCGACATTAGCTTTAAAGGTGTCACCTGACTCCTTTTAATATTCGTTATAACATTGCCAGACATTTTGACGTTTGCGTCTGACGTCACGCCGCAGAAAAGATTTTTTGACTAGGCCTGCAGGACTTCAAGTCTTCGGTCGTAGGCATCAATGATCATTCTGTTGCTATGGTTTTCTTTTTTGCTATTTGAGTAATTACAAGCATCACACCCTGGTATCTTTTGAATAATTTGATTATTTTATTAAAAAATCAAAGAGTCTACACCAACAGTTTTTTTTTATAATTGACAGCATGCATGAAAGAGGTGGGCCCTTTCGTTTAACATTTATATTATTGACTTCAGTGTATCATGTTTTGTCATCGACGGTACATGAGGCAGCAGTCTGGCTACTGGCCAGTATCTTACGGGATTTAGAATAACTGTATCAGTGTTACACAATACTCAATTATCATAATCACTTGATAGTCTAAGCTCTTTTCACAGCTCTTACTGTACCTTACCTATTTAAATCGATGTTAAGAATTTCTGTAGAAATTTAGAGGTAATATTTCTCATTCTCCATTGACAAGGGAAAGTCCTTCGACTGGACGCGTTGTGTCTGCTGGGCTACTGTCTGATGGATATTGTCAGGATTCTGTATATATTCTGGAGGATCCAGACTCATGTACTGAACTCATGGTATCTTGTTAAAAGTGTGGGTAACTTTGATCCAGGATAAGTTATTTTAGTTCGTATCAGACTATGTCAGCACATCAAGCAATCCTAAACTGTAAATTTTTCCCAATTGGACATGAACTTTATTGCTTTGGATTCAAGTTGAAAGCATATTTGACGACCGATGTGGCGCGGTGGGCGAAGGTCCGCCTGCAACGCAAGAGGTTGCGGGTTCGATTCCCGCCTTGGGACAAATGTTTGTACGATCTACAAATATTTGTTCCGGGTGTTCTGGGTATTTGCTATGTATAATAAAAAATATCTATCTATGTAATGTATTGTATTAAGTATATCAGTCATCTAGTACCCATAACACAAGCTCTGCTTAGCTTGGGGCTAGATGATGCTGTGTGGATTGTCCAGCAATATTTATTTATTTTATTTTATATCAAAGAAATTTGACAGATTGGGTTAGCTTGATATGCTGGCGTCTGTACCTAACATATTGACTGTAAGTTAAAAATTGGAAACTAGTTAAAGTTTAAAGATGAAGCCTGAATGCAAAAAATGCATTTAGTCTCCCGTAGGTAAAACCATTATTTTATAGGATGACAAAAATATAAATGATAGATCCTGTTTTATTTCTAGCAGCAAAAAAACAAAGCCGGAAGATCCACACAGCATCATCTAGCCCCAAGCTAAACAGAGTGTTATGGGTACTAGATGACTTAATACATAATATAGATAAATATTTTTTATTAAACATAGCAAATAACCAGAACACCCGGAAAAAATCTTTGTAGATCGATTGCGTGTGTTTTTTTGTGTGTGTGTTAGTAGTTTATGTCCAGTCTAGACAAACAATAGCTCGTTTCAAACAAGATAATTACTATAAATTCTGCTTTCATCAACCTCTTATCTACGCAATAAACGCAACAATAACACCGCACAGTGTTCCTGTCAACATTAATATTATATCAATGAATATTATAATAATATCCGGAAACACTACAAGCACTGACCAAACTAGATATTACAAATAAGCCCCATTCATCTGTGTATACCATCCAGGAATTATGTCAACAAAACTGGATTGTAGGTGGTACAATTTCGTAACTTCGAATCAAAACTGTTGTTTGAGACCTGCTTTCTTGATCGTTGAAATGAGATTATCTCGTAGGTCGTCTAGCATGACTGGTTCTTTTTCCATCTGGAATTTCTCAGTAACAGCCCGAAGTCTGGATCTGGGCCCGGTTAATGCAATAGCAATAGGGTCGTGCCCTATTAATACTCAATTCTCAATACCTTTATTGCGTTCCACATATTGTATTCTTAGGTGGTAAAACTGCAATTAGTTCATATCGACCCTGTCGGGCTTAGCAAGATAAGTATCTAAGTTAGGAGAGAGGAAGTATTTTTTAATTAAATAATAATTACTTAGCAAACTCTTAATTACAGTTATCTATAGAATGATGTAATTAGAATGAATAAATCAAATAATTTTAAAACTTAAGTAGGTTATGAAGCAAAAATTGTCTAAGCTTATTACTAAAAGAAAACTAGCGAAAGGGATCCACAGTCATTCGTTATGTTTCAGTTATGTTTAGGCACTCCTCTGCTCTACCCTTCATGGAATAAAGGCAAGATATTGTGTGCGTGAATAATAAATTTATCCGTATTAGCTCTGAGTCTGGATGTATGTCCAGTTGATGGCAATGGTTCAAGATGAAGCTTTTGACAAAACTGGCGAATCGAAAGTATTGTATTGTATTGTTTGACGGGCCGATACCTGCAACTCCACGACTCTGCTCGTAAGAATCAAGAGTATACTTTAACACCGACGTTAGACCTCCAGCTACACACGCGAGAATTACAAGCATGTTGTGATGTTATATTAAAAGGCGCGTGGCCTAAATATGCGCACTTTTATCTCAAAATTTGGTTCAAGTTCATATCATACGAGCTCTTTGAACGTTTTAAAATTAGCAGTGTGTGTATTAGAAGTGTATTCCTTTATGATGTTAGGAGGCTTGGTTATTTATTCTTTGGACTGAGTAGGTCATCAAAGGGATTGAGTTATTTCATTAACTGTGTTTTAAACGTCGCGTAATCAATGATCGGGAATAAGATTTGTTTATCATTTTGATGGCTGAGTTCTGAGAGGATTGCGTGTTTGTTCGGTGAACTTACACTTATTTTAAAACCAAAAATTATTGTGTGAATTGCTGCAATTTGTTGAATGAACTATCAACAGCCAGTGGTACACACGGTTGGCGCAATGGCTGAGCGATTGTCTGTTGCAATGCATGTCGCGGGTTCGATTCCCGCACGGAACAAAAATATTGGTATGACCTACAAGTAGTTGTTCCGGGTCTAGCTGTTTGTGTATGTGAGTTTGAATGTTTGTAAACGCACTCACACATATAATATAAAAAAAAAATTGAAAAAATTGTTCTGTTATTCGGGTGTTGTTTTTTTCTTAGATTATACCAAGAACTAAATTAACGAAATCTACATAATATTATCACATCATACCTTTAACAGTTACGTTGCGTTGTACAAATACCACGTAATGGGAATCATTGTCTCTTCTAGGTGTCTTCCAAAGAATTTTGTTTGACATTAGATTTTGATTTACTACTTAACGTCACATCCGCTACAGTTTCTTAGTAACTCATTCACTTTAACACAACAATAGATACACTGCTCAATAAAGTAACAAAATCCTACAATGTTACATATAGCTACATCAATTCAATATATACCATTAGCCGTACAGGAAACGTAATCAATTACATACTATATAGTACTAGTTTTATAATAGATCGACATTTGTCAAGCATTGTAGTGTTAGAACTGGGATTTCAATTAAGTGCATTGACGTGAGCAGGCAAGGCAGCATTGACATATGTTTTGACATTTCAATCATTGTTACATACCTAACGAATGGCAAATAAATTGATTTGTGTTAGAGTTTATTTCTTTTCGTGGTAAGTGGAGCCTGTAAGCCCCATATATCATGCATTGATGCTTTGAAAGTGTCTGACAACTACGTTTATTATATGGTTGGTCCTCTGCCCAACCCTTCTGGTAATATAGGCGTGATGATGAACTTTTAGGAGAAATAACAGCGCATTAAAAGATGTTACCATGATTTTGAATGGTTGTATAATTGAGCACATCCAATATAGATGTGAGTGAGAAAGCCAATCTTATTACAGATTACAATAGGTAAGAAATGTGTGGTCTGCCGGATCCAATAAAAAGAATCAGATGAAAACCCGTTACACATATTTCATTAAACCCACAGCCATATTTGTAAAACTAGCTGACATGATAGACGTTTCCTGTCAATGGCGCGAACTGTCAAACGTGCAAAGTAAAAAAAGTCGTTCAGTTTTCAGAATTTTTCCAATTTTTTGCACATTTTATTTTGTTTTTCTTTCCGTAAGAACCTTCTCCTTACCAACGGCTTAACGTGCTTTCTGAGGCACGCAGAAGTCTCGATATGATACGAATGGTCACCCATCCACAGACTGACCTCGGCAAGCGTAGCTTAACCTTCGATCAAGAGCTCCTATTTCTAATCGTTTCTAAATCTCTATATAATCACAATAAAACCAAACCCGTGATCGTCAGCTAACGAAGCCTTCCACATTAACATTCTGGATTAAGCCCACTCAGCCAGGTAGTAGTAATAAATTACGAGTACATTTGACACCCCCCGAGCATTTCTCTGTTAAGTTGGGAAAGAGGCTGCTTGCTCCGGTTGCCGGTGACACAGAATTTGCCGGTGCGGACCGGATCGCCCACCGTCCGGCAACCTCACCATTCATAAATATCGACCACGCAATTACGCAATTTAGATTAACACTTAGTAATGGTGTACTGAATTAAAACGCGTTTAATAGAGATAAGAGATTGCGCGGAAATATTTCTGGATGAAGGTTAAGAAACTCCTGCGCAGCTACACTCCCTAATGTGAATAAAACCTATAATTGTATGGCAAATGAATACCGTAGATTATTGGCACTTGATACTGGTTTCGTTTTACCCATTACAGAAGTAATAAGCTACAAATTGTATAAATTGTTGTCTTTAGCGTTTGATGTAGGTTTAATATCAGGTACTGAACTGTTTTGCTATGCAGAAACTCTTTTAGCTTATTGGTTAAGAATAGAATAGATATATGTATCGCAATTAATTTATGTTTAAAAATTAGGTGTTACATCTTGTTGTCGCATGTCATAGCCAAGTGCATTCTGCTTTATTGTAAGTATGCAATTTTTGACACAGTTGGTTCAAAATACAAACGTACAGGTACTAACCTATCAGATAGGTAATCCTGGAATATTATTATTTTTTATATTTATTAAATACTTTAAAGCTATAAAAATAATGTACAGATGCGGACATACTCTGCCTACAGGCATCGTGCAACTCCGAGGGGATTGATAACGTTGGTGATACATTCTCGTAAAGCGGCGAACTTGGTCTTGAACACGAAAATGGTGCCTGTTTTCAAAGTAGGCACCTGTTCCATATTTTTAATTAATGTCTGTGGATAAACATTAATTGAGAATATGAATTTGAAGTCAATTTCACAATGACAAGTACGATTTATAGATACTGTTATCAAAATAATTGTACCGCAAAATAGACTTAATGGCTGAGTTTTGAGGTTTATTCTTCATAAAACAAAATTGTTTACTTTTTTGGAAGCTTCATTGCAAACGCAGGACCTCCCTGGATGACGTTTTAGACACAACTCGCATAGTCTTCCAAGATTAAACGAATATGGTCAAGTGTCTTTATACGGAACAATATTAGGTATAAGTACCCAGTTTTGTTTGAGTTATGGTTTTAAGTGTCCGAGCCTTAAAACTAAGTACCTACTAAGGTCGCATGCATTCTAAGAATGGCTAAGGCCGACCCAGGTATGCTTAGACGTATCTAGCTAGTTATTTTTGGGTTGTTTACTAAAGTGGGAGATAAATTTATGTTGAATAAACGTTAAAGACAGAAATGTAGGTTTTAGGTTAGGTTAAGTTTTTATTAATAGAGTGTTACATAACACTTTATTTTAATAGTTCAATATACCAGGTGTAATAACAATTCATGATGTTAAACAAAGTAGTAACGTATGTACGAACTTTGCGATGTATTTATTTTGATTGAATTATTAAATTTTTACGTAAGTCGTGGCTAAGGTATTGAATTTTAACGACTCTATTACACAAAGTGGTTTTAAAAAGAAAAGTTCCCGTGGAAATTTTAAACTGCCGATACCTACCTGAATTCAATAGTCATAATGTAAAATAAATAAATAAAAAATACCAGCCTGTTTTCTGTCCCGTTGCCAAATAGAAAAGAGAGAATAAGAAGACATACAGAGAAGGCATGAGTATTAATCAACACGCTTGCAACAACAACTACAAGACTGGTTGGTGATTTCAGACTAGAGATATTAATTAAAGGTCCAGGTTTCCTCACGATGTTTTCCTTCACCGATGCCAGTAATGTCCAAGATAAACTTAGAAAGTACATTTGAATTGAAAAAGTCACAGAAGAGGCCTTTGCCCTGCAGTGGGACTGTAATAGGCTGGTATTATTATTTTATTATTATTATCCATCTATCTGTCAAAACAACAAATAATGATAAGTAAACAAATTACATGCTAGCACTTTAAACGCTTTTCTTTGGAATATTAATTAATCCTTTTGTATTTGACATTTTATGTATTCAACAACCAATCGTTGAGAGACTTTGGCTCTGCTGTTATTCTAAAGTCCTGTCGGTTTAATAATGAAAGAAAATATAACATTTACGCTTTCTTTAATTGCACAATATAGTATCAGTTATTAAAAAAAAAGTTTTTTTTAAATATTGCTCCACCCTCAAGAAGGCGGTAAGTCCTACACTAACGGCGATAAAGGATCTAGAGTGAGAAACCTCCTCACAAAACGTGCTGTGTCCAAGACGACCGCCTTGTGTAACTAACTCTGAACCCAGCTGCTTAGCAAAAGATACTTCTTTAGGCGTTGCTATCTTATTAGATTATCTGAAATTATTAATCACATCCCGAGGCGTTTGTTTACTCGATCTACGATTAGACTCTCATTCGACCGTTTCATTCAAATGGAAAATAATTCTAAATACGGACACAAGCCTAAGGCACGCCATGACATTGTATTTACATAAAATAATTGATATTTTGCTATCTCTATATAAACGAGTGTTAAACTAGTTGAACAAGATCATATCTCCGATACATTTGTGTTAGAATTACACTAGAACTTATTACAAACATAAATATTATTTACGAGCATGCGATGCCGTATAAATTCGATCATAAGTAGCGTAGTCATAAAATAAATCTTAAAAGACAATAAGCAAAGGCGTTGGTCGACAGCTCCGCGACTATTTACAATAGTCCGTCGATTTTATAGCGATTTGTAAATCATAATTAAATCTCCGAGACTTTTATAGCTGTCTGAAGCTGATTGGACACTCAAATTCTGTACCAGTATATTTTGATAGCCTCGCCTATAATGTTAAGATAAGTCAATAAACGCAATAAAACATAGCCTAATAAGGATTTATTACTGAATATACGTTTTAAGTCAGTGATATAATCACACTTGAAGCAGATGTTGTTCAATACTTACATTATCAAAATGTAGAACAGAAGTGGCCCTTGAAGCATCATGGCGGCACTGTATCGATTCACACACGATCACCGTAACGAAATATCACTTATTGAAAGCGAGTGTCTATAGTGAAATGATACCACTGAGTCACGCCACCGATTTAGCATTAGATTGAAAAATTCCACTTGATTTATTATCGAAAAACTGTACATAGATTGCTCGTGTAGTAGACAAAAGGTTCATTTCCCGTGCTCATGTGACGTCGGCCATCTTGCAGACGACTTGAGGGCGCGCCAAAGACCTGGGAAGAGAGGAAATGAGTAAATTATTCATATCTGACACTGAATGCAAAAATAACGTAAATATTAAACGTTTGGTGTCACCGACTCCGACGTAGACGGCGCCAGTAGACAGATATTAAGCATTATTACTACCAAATATGGAAAACTTTAACCTGAGTGTTGGTGATGAAGTGGGCTGGTTATATCCGGCTTCTATTGCCCTTAAAACAAGCTTTTGACGCCTACATGAAATCAAGGTTAGTGTCAAACAACTATTTCTCACGCTCGTAGTACTCTTTGAGCCTAGGTAGAGGCCAGCACATCAAGATACCCCAATCTGACAAATATCTTTGATAGCCTTTTAACTTTTTTATAAAAGAATAAGGTTCATGTACAATTGAGAAAATTTGACAGTTTGGGATGAATGATGTGCTGTCGTCAGTACATCAAATATACGCAACATATTTTCTACGCAGCCATCCCCGTCTTCGCTCGTAACTATAATTACACCAAGGATAAGACAAGAAGTATGTGAGCGTTTTATATCGACTGGAGTTATAAAAATAGAGAAAATATCAACAACATTCAATGATCGATCACTTTGTGACGTAAAACCAATGACTTGTTCTATATTTCGTGTATTCTGAAGGGCACAAAATACATCATAATATTACGAAAGAGCAAACAGGGCAAGACAAGACAAGTGTCATATTTCATTTAGTCTTTTTGGATGATGAATGTGACAAAACCACTGCAAAGCAATGCCTTGATAGTCCACAGAGTTGACAGATGTAAACGTCAATTAACTGTCAAATTAGGAACATTGTACCTCCTTAATTTTGCCGCATGCCATGGTACAGTGGTCGTCCTGTACTGAGTACATGCTAGGAACATAGTTAAGATTATAAACGGCCACGACGTGATATTAACCAAATTTTATGTAGCTATGACTAAATTTAGAAACTCTGACATCGTTATTTATCTTATATCAAGGAAATAAATTAATGTATGTCACTTGAAGTATGTTTTATAGGCTTTTTAAGTTATTAGCAGGCTGAACAGGAAAATAGTTTCAAAGAAGAAGAAGTTGGTTACTAAGTAGACACCATTTTGTACTCAACTAAATACTATTTATAGTTAAGAAAGCAGAAAAAATAAAACCAATTGCGCATACAGTTCGTTCAAAATCTCATCGTTATTGTATAGATGTGGGTAATGACAAAAAGTCCAGTTTAAATAGGTAGGTGCTGTCATTGAAAATTAAAATACAAGTATCAACGGGTACCAATGATTCACAGTACATTGATATGGGACGTGATCTTATAACAGATCAAGTAGCTGTCACACGTAACTGAGTATTCTACGAAAAAATATATAGGTAATTAACCAATTTTTTACCTATTTCATCGAATTTTTCATGGCGAGTTTTATCAAAAGTCCAATTTGAATATATCTATGTTGCCGGTGCGATGATTGCCATAAGAAAATAAATGAGCACCAGACTTTTTTTTATATGAAGCCAGTTTTCACTACGGCCAAGTAAAGCAACACCTAGCTAAGTAATGCCGAACGTAAGAAGATTCACGTTTCACCATTATTTTGTCAGTAGACAATTCGTAAGCTTCGAAATTTAAAATGTTTGATACCATACATCTGTTTGTTTCTTTTATGAACAAGTTCGGTGTCAAATTGTTGGACAACTGTTTCAGGTTGGCCAGTAACTAACTTCTATATAATAGGTCTTTACCTATGAAATTGCCGTTTTGTATGAAAAAATTTAAATGATTTTTTTTTCATGTATTTTTTATTTGTATTAATCGAAGTAATCACCCATGCAATCAATGCATCTTTGCCAACGCAGTGGCAGTTTATTGATGCCCTTCTTAAAGAAATCAGCTGGACGGAAGGCAACAAATTCTTCAAAGGCATTTTGTACTGCCTCTCGGGTATTGAATTTTTTTCCCGCCAAGAAGTTATCCAAATTCTGGAAAAAGTAGTAGTCTGTAGGCGCAAGGTCTGGTGAGTAGGGCGGATGACGGAGAGCTTCCAACCCCAGTTCTTGCAACTTGGAGAACGTCTGCTGTGCAGTATGAGGTCGCGCGTTGTCGTGCAGGAGCAGCGGAGACGAGCGATTGACCAATGCTGGTTGGAGATGTGCCAGCTTCTCCATCATTGTGTTCAATTCTTCACAGTACACATCTGCAGTAATGCTCACCCCGTTTGGTAAGAAGCTGTGTTGAATCACACCGGCGCTAGACCACCAAACAGTGACCATCACTTTTCTTGGGGTAAGTTTTCGTTTAGGGCATTGTTTAGGTGCTGAACCAGGATCCAACCAACTCGCTGAGCGCTTGCGGTTATCAAACAGAATCCATTTTTCATCGCAGGTAACAATGCGGTTCAAAATTCCTTCATTTGTGTGTCTGTTGAGCAGTGCAAGGCACGTCTCGACGCGTACTTCGCGCTGGCGATCATTGAGTTCGTGGGGCACCCATTTGTCAAGCTTTTTTACCTTGCCAATTTGACGCAAATGGACCAATATAATTCAGCCGTAGATTGTGTATCATCAGCTTCCACAATCGCCTTTAATTCGTCATTGTCGACCAAAGTCTTCGGACGACCGCGAGGTTCATTTTTCAGGTCGAAATTTCCAGAACGGAAGCGAGCAAACCAATAACAGGTAGTGCGTTGGTTTGTAGTGTTAGCTCCGTAAACGTCGTTGATGTTGCGTGCCGCTTGTGCCGCGTTGCTGCCACGACGGTACTCATATTCCATAATTACTCGAATTTTTAACGTATCCATGATGACGAAAAAGATTTAAATGCGATGAAAATGTAACACTAATCAATAAACAAATGACTACTTTTGGAAAAAAAAATCCATGTTTTTAAAATAAAATTAATTTGAAATTAGAATTCTTAGCCAAACAAAAAATATTTTGATTTGAAATGGCCAGTACTGCAGAACGGCAATTTCATAGGTAAAGACCTAATATATTTATAGATATAGATAGATATTTGTTAGAGGAGCTCGGAGCTAAAAAAAACAGTCGCACGGGTTGATCGAAGGTGTCCTTGACGAGGTCAGTCTGGATGGGTGACTGTTCGTAACATATCGAGACACCTCAGTGCCTCGGAAATCACGTTAAGCTGGCTGTCATTTCTAGATCTTTGACAGCCGTTACGGGTCATCAGAAGCCCGAAAGTCTGATAACCAGTTTTACCAAGGGGTAGCGTATTATCCGTAACTGGGTTGTGGAGGTCAGATAGACAGTCGTTCCATGTAAAATACTGGTTAGGCTGGAAGCCGACCCCTTTAATTTTACGCTTTACATTTAGTGTTACTGAAAACGACCATAAGTGGCATAATATTGCAGACCACCTGATGGTAAATGGTGACCATTTGCCACAAGGTGGTCTAAATCGACATTTGCCACCAGAGGCATCGCAGGGCCGTTGCCCCTCATTTTTGTGTTTGTCAAAGTTTGAACATTTATGAGTCCTTAAAGTGTTAGATACACCCACATTTCGCCAATTAAACAAAATAAATAAACGCTGGACAATCCACACAACATCCTTTAACCCCAAGCTAAGCAGAGCTTGTGTTATGGGTACTAGATGACTGATATACTTATTACAATATATTACATAGATAGATATTTTTTATTATACATAGCAAATACCCAGAACACCCGGAACAAATCTTTGTAAATCGTACAAAATTTGTTCCAGGGTGGGTCATCCACCACCATCGCCCGCCGCGCCACATCGGTCGACATATAGTCCCAAGTAATAGGGAAAATAAATTGAACCCGGGTCCTGAAGTTCAGCAGTAGCGCTTACGACCACTACGCTTGCGCTTACCACCGCATACCAACGAGCCAGTTACATTGAAGAGCAGGGAGGTAAATTTGGCTATTACCAAATCGATTGAACCCATAAAGATACCTACCTCTGTTATATCATAAACCTTTGATTCACATAACACCATATATTATAAAATCATAATGATTCTTTTGTTGGCCGATAGGCGTATATAAACATTTTATTAAAATTAGTTATATAACATAAATTATGGTATAACAATAAAATATAGTATTGTGAGCTGACCTAACGCAATCTTGTCGTTTGTTTTTCCTTTTTTGGAAGAAGACACAGACTTTCTCATTTTCCTGTGTGCCAGTAAAAATTATTTGATAGTTTTTCAACTTTATTATAAAAGAATAAGCTACATGTTCATTTGGGATAATGTGGAAGTTAGGGATGCTGTCGTCTGTACATTACAATAAAAATAACCTTATCAATTTACCTAAGGTTTGAAAAACGATGCCTATAACACACATCTGCACGAAAGCAACACTGTTAGACGTTCTGGAAAAGCTACAAACGAAATGTGTAGTGCATTCAGCCATGAAATTAGTATCGCTTGAACCACAAAATGTTGACCATCATACCGTGTGACGTCAATCAAGCATAAAAATTAATTACAACGTTAAACGTCACTTAACTGAAAGCTTCTGGAAAGAGGAAAGTGACCAATGTTAAGAAAATGAAGAAAGAAAGGCAAAAAGAAAAAAACATTTATTCAGCACAAACTCAGCACATAACGACACAATACTAAACGTAGAAAATATTTAAAAAAATACATTTGAAACAGAACAAGTAATAAGATAAACATTTTAAATAATATATGTGTATTATTAAGTACCTATGTGCCTTACGACCGCGCTAGAAAGGAAAATCCAGTTCAGCAAAAATGCCAGACAACTAGTCTAGCCTGACGCTGGTTTTCAACTAGACCTGGAGAAGAATAATGATATCTACCAAATGAACAGGCCCCATCTCATTATTGCTAAAAGTATTAGAATATTTAAGCGCAAACAAATATAGCTCCACAGATTCACATGGCCAGTTTAATATCGCAATGTTCATTTTTGGCCGATACCCGATCCCGTCGGGTTCCTGACAACATCCAGACGATGCGACCTGACAGGTGAGACTCGCCAACTAATAGCAATGTGAAGCATTCTATTCTTGGATGAAATTCTAATGCTCTTAAGCGAAGATGTGCTGACAAAATATCGAATTATCGAGTTGGAACGTTTAAGGATGCACTTCTTAAGAAAGTTACTACCACTACCAGTGTTTATTACTAAAGACTATATTTCTTGAAGTATTGAAAAGAGAAAACAATTGACGACAGTCAGTGAGTAGGGAAGCATGATGAATGAGATGATCATTGATCGGTAAAATATACTTTTGTTTGACAAGATGACAACAAAGAAGTGAAGGACGAAGACTAAGTTTCTTGATTTTACTGTAGGTACGTCTCTGGTAAGTGGCAAGAAGGAACGGTAAGCCACATCGTCCATGCAAGTGATAGCTTGTCGGTAAGACTTTCGTTTGATATCGTGCAATGTACAATAGAGCTTATATTTTGAGCACTATGGGTAAGTTAGCTATGAAAACGCTTTCGATGAAGCATCGCGGACCTTATGATTTTCAATGTAAATTTTAGTTTTATGTATTTAAGAAAGTAGCAGATTAATTCCGACCTTTCAATTTGACAATTTTACAATATTCATTGTGTTATTTGCGTTGTCCAACAGACGAATATTTCAAACATTACTAAGCAATGGATTATAAATTATCAACGACTGCGGATGTAAAATTGTTGAAGAAATAATTAAATCTTATTTATTACACAATTTTAGTACGTGCCATTATGAGGATAATATTACAAATGGTTTATAGACTAATGACCCTATTAACTTGGAATGTAGAAAATCTAACAAGCAGGATTAATTTTATGTCTCTTAAGTTCTTAGCTCAGTATTTATTCGACTTCCATAAGAAAAAACATTGCAATATTGTAAACATTTTGTTGTTTATAAATGTTAGACATTTTCGAACATTCCGACACAAATGGCCCGTTGTCAAACTTAATGGTGACCATCGAGAATCATTATCTTATAGAGGCAATACTGCAATATGCCATGACTGGTTTTGTCTTCATCATTGTGTCTGAATAAAATATTTATTCACATGGGTGTTATAAAAATCCTCCTACACGCGAAAACATCATAATATTAATATTTAATAAGATAATAAAACTTGGGTTTTGTCGATCATTCAGACACGCGATGGACGATACGGTGTTAAAATGATGCAGCATAGCGGTTTGTAATTTCAGACGAACTACTACTATGAATTTTATCTTCTTTAATCTCTAAATTTAAATACAAAACCTGTATAATTTGTCTGATTTTATATTATATTGACTTCAGTAACCAAATGCGTGATGTTGACGGCTTATCCGAGCAATGATTCTGTTAACAGCTTTATTAAGACCCGTCCAATTTGCATGAGACAAAGAATATTAATCTTCCTAGTCAAACAAGAGGCTTTCTTTTCTGATCGAACGGCTGATAACTCATTTTATTTACATACATTTAACTAGATATTGGGTCAAGGAATTTCACTCCCGTGAGTTGACCTCTGGCGATAACAAATCAATATATCTGACGTTTCAATTTGTATATTGACACGTTTTTAATCTTCTCTTATTGTTTATGTGTTCGGAAGCTGTGTTGAGTTTGTCTTAATAAATATATCTCATAGTTCCGAGTTGAAAATAATGAGAGCGCGCGCGGCGGCGTCCACAATAATGACTATAAATCTTCACCTGTCTTTCACTCTATCTTTTTCTTTTGACTTTGATGTGTATATCAACGAGACGTCCTATTACACGTATTAATCTTGTGGAACCATGATGCTAGACGTTTTTTATTTTCATAAATTACGTACAATTTGATTTTTAAATTCATCGTGCTTGTCTTTATGCGCTTGTATCATGAAATGTATCTAATTAATTCAGTAACTTTATGTTTTAAATAAAATGTCAAAAAGAGTTTTTTTTTAACTTCTTTCTATATCTTATTTAGATTCTAATAATAAATGTAACCAGCCAAAGGACTACCTTTGGCTGGTTACATTTATTATTAGAATCTGAAAAAATTATCAGTTGAAATGTAAGTACCTACTAAGGTACTTACATTTCAACATGTCTATTGAAATGTTCTATCCCTGACCGGAATAGGAAGAAATGGTGTCAAACACTATAGTTACAGCAATTGTCTAACCAATGTAACAACTGCACAAATATGAGACATGAACCAATTTACAAGACAAATATACGACCATTTAGAGATGACAATACGAACTAACAGAAACTATTCTTTAGAAATTCTGTAATCGTTCATTGACATGTTATTTCTTCCAAATATTTCGTATCTTCTGTATTATTAATTTGTATCTGTGGTTTAGTTTAATAAGAAATTTAAGTAAGTAAGTAAGTAAATTTTATTTGTTTAAACATGGTGTACATGATACATTGCATGCAAGATAATAATAATATAAAGAAAAGTTCAAACATGTTTAGCCGCATATTGTGGCGTACAAATTGGTAGGAAGAGATGGTGCATAAACCGTTATAATTTTCATCAAAATGACATTAAAGAAATTATGTAGGTACTTATTAAATCATCATTATTCAATAAAGATTAGGTATTACAATTCAGCAAGAATAATTATTTAGATAAAAATAAATGTCAGAGTAGTCATTAAATACATTAGTCAATAAAAATATAAATACAGTACAATACTATCATTAAAATGTCAATTCCAAATTACAATACAACAAATTACAATAACATGTCAAAAATACAACATGGTCATCTCAAGAACGAAGAAACTTGTCCTCTTTCATAAACTCTGCTATACTGTAATATGCTCTTTCAGTAAGTAAACCCTCCAATTTATTTTTAAGAGCAAATTTAATTGCGGAATGTATGTATATTATTATATATCTATACTAATATTATAAAGAGGTGAAATTTGTTAGTAATACAAATTTTGCCTATAAGTAATCTCCAAAACCCAATTCTAAATTTATTTTCACTGTTAGAAAGCTACATTATTCCTGAGTGCTATAGGCTATTAGTATTTTTTTTTCTTTAAAAAAACGTTGCCCCACACTAGGAATTTCTCCTGTATCGTGGGTGCGTTTACAAACATTTAAACTCACATACACAAACAGCCAGACCCGGAACAACTACCTGTACGTTATACAAATATTTGTTCCGTGCGGGGATCGAACCCACAACACGCGGCGCAGCAGCCGATGGCTCAACCACTGCGCCAACCGTGTCGTCAATGTCCAAACCGTGTGTCGTTTTAAAACTACGCTTTCCCTCTAACCCCTCCACGGATGTTAAAATTCGAAGGGAAAATTACGAAATCTACGCGGACGAAGTCGCGGGCGAAGTGCTAGTATATTATTTATATGGAGAAATTGATTATAAATTACGGAGCGCCGATTAAAATTTGTGTCGAATCTTATGGATAAAATGTTTTAACAACAAAAAAACACCGGTTTGCGAACTTCAATTAACTTATTTTTATTTAATTTTTATAATATTTGGAGCTAAAATCGAATAACAATTTATTGCTGGCGTTAGGTAGATAAATGTCATATTTCCATATAATCTAGTTGTTTGGAAAGCGTGCGCGTTATCGTTTTAAATGAATAATAAAAAATGTAATACAATTTTTGAACAACTTTTATTTATATACAATATAATCAGGTCAAATACTCATAGACTAGCATGTGTTTTTTATAATAAAATAAAATAAAATAAATAATGCTGGACAATCCACACAGCATCATCTAGCCCCAAGCTAAGCAGAGCTTGTGTTATGGGTACTAGATGACTGATATACTTTATACAATACATTAAGTAGATATATATTTTTATTATACATAGGAAATACCCAGAACACCATACACATATTTAATACACAGAAATATTTGTAGATCGTACAAACATTTGTCCCAAGGCGGGAATCGAACCCGCAACCTCTTGCGTCGCAGGCGGACCTCCGCCCGCCGCGCCACAACGGTCGTCAAAATGTCGTCAAAATAATGTCCTTGTTTATTAACAATCTTTTTTTAAAACCTTTCATAGAATCGATTGAGTTGACAGAGGCACAGATGTTAAACATCGACAGTCGACACGCAACCTTTTAATATTATTGAAGAGGTATAAAACAAGTAGCACATTATAATTAACCAATAACCTTTCCACTGCAGGCACACAGGCCTCCACCCTGTGGGCCAAAACCCACCACGTAGGCCCATTGTTATGTCATATCTTTGAATGTTTGGTCCTGGGATATGGCGGTTTCCTTATGATGGTTTCCTTTACTTTTTAGATGAAGAAAGTGATAATTAAATAATAATAATAAAAATAAATGGTTATCTCCCACGACTCCTTACGGAAAATTCTAAGGTTCATACCAGCACTTTGGGGAGCTTTCGTCATGAGTTATTAAATTATTGACATAATCTGAACAAAGTCTATCTTCAGATCAATGATCAGAAGACTTTGCTGATCAAACTATTGATAAAATCCGATTAATTTTCTACACGGGAGACTAAGTTTTTACATGGATATAATAAAGGAGAAATAAACTATTTACAAGACATCGAACTGTTTGAGAAAACAACAAAAATTTGGCATTAGCTACGCAACCTTCAATTTTTCCATCGGAAAAATGTTAATATAAACATAAAAATTCTTAACATGATCTGTATCAATTTTATGCTCTTAATTCTAATTTAATATAGCCATTTAATCTACTTATATCGATTCCATGTTAAAAAAATAACACGTAATAAAAACTTTTGGAATATTTTGCGAATATTTTCATAAACAGTTTATGATTCATTCGGTATCACTGACCGATTATGCAGATTACTCAATGTTAGGTAACTCGTTATCTCTACGGTGTTGATGTTCCTTTTGACGGTCTTAGCGCGAGTCAATATGCGATTGCGTTATTGCACGTAATCTTTGCAGAGTTGTCAAGTGAAATAACTTGCTTTTGTAACAGTTCATGTAAAGATGGCACGTGACGTCACTATTTGGCTACGGTCAATAGTTTACTTTAGCTGTTATTTTTTTTTATTTATGCATGGAATGAAAATTTTCTTAATAGTCTATGATCATTTTCAACGAAAATATAGAGTTCTATTTTCAAACTCTGCATATTGCTGTTAAGATTTTTAACTTTTCATCAAATGAAACATGTGATTCATTTTTGAATAATCTTTCCAAATTTTGCATACTTATACTATTCTAATTTTGAATTTATCCTTGCGTTCCATATACCGTTATAATCCTGTCCAATTTAGTATATTAGCGTAGGCGTATTTTATTGTTTTCCTCAATCATAATAACCAAGCATGGCAATATGATAGCATAAATGACGCTTCCTATTTATTTTTAACCACAATACTGAGTACCTATGTAAAACATTATCATCATTGTTCATCAATAGTGATTTAATATGCTTACTTTCAGATTAAAACAACAAAATTAAGAACGTGAATAGCGATCAGAAAATAAACATCTCATTCATGGTCTGTCGTAAGAACGCACTGAAGAAAATATTCTAATACATTGTGCGATAAGCGAACGTAATTGGGTTATCTATGTAGTACCCATCTCGTAAACAAATAGATTGTTAAAAAAATATACTACATCGGAGAGTAGACGCGGTTTCGAAACGTATTAGGTGCATAGTACAGTGATATCATCAACCGACGCAAATTCGAAATTTGAAACGGTTCGTAGGTGGAACACCACGACTTTTTTCTTAACTTGACATTGCGAGTCTGACTCGCACCGTGAAGGTTTTGTCTCAAAACTTGAACGGCTGTCCGCGGCTTAAAAATGTATTACAGAAAGATCTTAAAAGAACCACGGATCCAATCTCCCGAGAGGTCTTGTTCCTCATCTCTGGCTTGTCTTTGAACAGATGTTCCGCCTCTCTTTCTTGCCTTCATGGGAGTGGATATTAGCAAGAGCAAATGTGCTCAGAGGAAGGAAGTATAAATAAAATAAATAATAAATAATGCTGGACACACAGCATCATCTAGCCCCAAGCTAAGCAGAGCACAAGCTCTGCTTAGCTTGGGGCTCTAGTCATCTAGTACCCATTACACAAGTAATGGGTACTAGATGACTGATATACTTAATATAATACATTACATAGATATATATTTTTTATTATACATAGCAAATACCCAGAACACCCGGAACAAATGTTTGCAGATCGTACAAACATTTGTTCCAAGGCGGGAATCGAACCCGCAACCTCCTGCGTCGCAGGCGAACCTTTACCCGCTGCGCTACATAGGTCGTCAAGTATTCCAGTAAGATTGTGGTATGGATTTTAACCGTGTTTCCGTAATTATCCTGATAGCCATGAAATTCCTCTCCACTCCTAGAGCACCCCAGGGTAAATGTTGCCCCCTTTTTGCTACGTCACTATCTGTAGAGACCGTTTTTACAAATAAATGGTAAAAAAAAATACCTACTAATACAAAAACTTAAATTGGTTTAGATTTTCAATATATCAGCCATCTAATGGTAAACGTTGACTTGCTCAAAGCAATTATGTTATTCTGAGCAAAAACGCCCAGTCCTGACGAAAGTGGTCTATAACTGGAATCGTTATTAATTCGACGTTTTACGGGATTTTTTTCTTATTACACTAGTTGTCCACCTATCAATTACTGCCAGTATCGATACGGTAACTGCTATTTACAATAATAGACCTTTTAAATTGTGAGGTAAAGTTTATAATGCTTCGAATGAACTTGTAGTATGTCCATCCTACGATTGAAAGTCATTGAGTGACCACACATGAAGATGTTTAAAAAGTTGTTTTTTTATACCTAGTACGCGATTTTGAAATGGATGTAAGTAAACTTTGAATGCAATCATAATTTTCGAATTAACACAGCTTACACGCACATTACGATTTCTAAGAAATAAAAATGTGTGAATAGATGGATAGCCATCTGCTATTGATTGATCAGTGATTATCGACATTGCATTTTAATCGACGATCGATTCTGGTATCAGATAAACAAATGACAACTGGTATTCTAACGGACCGCACTTATCAACTCAGTAGCAATAATAAAATAAATAAAAGAGGAAACGATTTGAAATTAGAATTAAGAAATAAATGTCGGGTTAAGAAAAAAAAAATCCGGCCAGTCAAAGTGTCACTAGACGAAATAAATAGATACCGAGTAAAAACTGTTCAGTGAAAAAAAAATTGACAGATTACAAGAAATGTAACCGTTTCCTCTCAAGAGTTCAATGTCTTTAGCACTGTTATACTAATATACTCCTCGTATTGGTTACGTAATCTGCTCGTGTCCACTTTGACCATTTTAATCTTCAACTAGTTCATCTAAAAATAATTCACAACACAAATAACTCGAGACATTGCGTTAATTAACATTACATTCTTGTGTAAAATTTAGACGTATTATTATCAGTTACGTAACATTAACGCACTTTTTAATTCATAAATGTCGCTGTCGTCGTCAGTGAAAATATATTCGAAATAGTTGTTTTCTTTGGTATTTGAAGAATAGTCATTGCACCTGCGGCTACATTGCTTAACTCTAGTTATTTTTATTATATTCAAATCAAATCGTCCAAACAAGGAAATGAGACCTAATCGTTGTCATTTAAACATAAACATATAGTTACTAATTAACGTATTTGCCTTACAGCAGGACGAGAACCATTAATCACTAACTTTAAAGAGTTTATAAATAAAAAGTTCACTTTAGGAGAGACAGGCTCAATGTAGCATGTCTAAAACAGACAGCTTTTAGTGTATTTAGCCTAAGGATATTTGTGATTTATTACAAAGCATGTTATTAACTTCTAATAATTATGTATTAATAAACGTACATATAAATATAATGGAGGTGATTTTTTAAAGTCATCTTTATAATTTATATGTCTCTATTGGATAATCGATTTATAAATATGCAAAAATGTATAAAAGAACATCCTTTTATTTATACTTTACTCATCGAAACGCTTAAGAAAACTAGGCTGTAGATTACGAGATATTTAAAAAAAGAACCAGCAAAATTTAACAGGCAACCTTGAAAACATTAGAGCAAAAAAAAAAGAAACAACAATAGCACGCGTGAGTGCACAGACGCAACCTGCCCTTTCATATCACAGTTACCGCTTCTTATCGGTTCACATCGTAACCGAGCGACCTAAATACAAAGCGAGTCCAATAGAAAAATCACACGATCGGCCGTTAAACCATCCGTCGATAGCGTTATCGGCTGGCCCTAAAACATGTCACAGGACACTGCAGCGCAAACTGTTAATGGAACCAATTACAAATATCTATTAGTGAAATCTGTTCCGTGTCTAACAGACAATCAAAACAGAGAATAAAGAACTAACTCGCTGAGGATGAGAAGCAATTTGAAAAAATCCATATCTCTCGTGACTCGTGTCAGTGCCTTATGGATGGATTTTTCAAAAATCAGTCATCAAAGGATACCACAAGATATAGAATTTTGTAATAAAAACATCCCAAAATCAACTCGTACAAAGTTGCAACAAAAGTTAATAAAGAGTAACGGATCGATTCACATCCATACAAGCTGCAGGGCTGTGCTCGACGGAAATAAATGTGATTGCAAACGCTGCCGAGAGGCTCGCTCGCTGCACGAACGCTGACGAATCGAAAACATTTATATCGAACACTCGCCAGCGTGATATTTTATTCACATCCCTAGCAACGTGAGTTACAGCCACTTTTGCGAGGGAAATGTTTACGTAATCAATCTTCTTTGACTTCCCTAAATCGCCAATGATATTAAATAATAATCTGAGTACAAGATATGGGCATAATGACTTAAAATGTAAACATTTACTGGATGCTTATCTTATTATCTTAATAATTTATAGCTGCAGTCTAATATTGCTGAATGACCTACAATAGAACGTTAACCTTAAGTTTAATAACTTAATTAGGATTACTAAAAGCTGTTGTAAGTTTAAGTACGATTCCTTTGTAGTCGCGTTTTATCGAAGTATGTTAATTAAGCAGAAAACGCTTACATTTATGAATCATAACGGTAGCAAGTGGTGACGTCATCGAGCATGGTGCTAATTGTGAGAGCTAAGATATTATTTAACAACCGCACTTCCCTGTTGGAACGGAAGAAAGTATATATAAACAAGCTTTTGTTTACGATGATACAAGTATTAGAACTGTACTAGAACATAAAACGTACTGTGAGGAAATGGGTCATTACATCAATATTTTTATGTAATACCTGCATTGCAATAGGATCATGTTGTGAGGAAAGTTTTTGTATGAATGTGGAGTGTTACAAGGGTAGGGGAAGACCAAAGAAACGATGGATTGAGTGTCTGAAAGATTATAATGGCAGGGTGGTGACTATTGAGATGAATGCAAATAGACATGTATGGAAGAAGAAGTCATGCTGCATCTACATCAAATAAATTGGGATAAGGGCGGCATAATGTCATGATGGTCCAGTGGTTAAGGGTTCAAATCTGGCAAGTACCAATGTGACTTTTTCAATTCATATGTACTTTCTAAGTTTATCTTGGACATCACTGACAACGGTGAAGGAAAACATCGTGTGGAAACCTGGACTTATAATTATTATAAGTCTGAAATCGCCAACCCGTCTTGAGCAAGCGTGGTGATTAATGCTCGTGCCTTCTCTGTATGAGAAGAGGCTTTTGCCCTGCAGTGGGACATTAATAGGCTGGTATTATAAGGGCGGCAAGACGATGATGACGTAGACAGTACCTAATTAAAATGTAAGCGATTCGTAATACTCAGTGTGAAATTTAAATGGTTGTTTCCCCGCGGCAGTATATTGATTGACGGATTTGACGGCGTAAAAGTACTATTGATTGTAAACCAGTTTTACCATGAGAATTTTACTTTTCATGGAAAAATAATCAACTGCTTCACAAAAAATGCAATATTTACCCGATGAAAATTTATGAAACCGTAGATATTTTCTTTGATATTTCTTTCAGGTTCGAGGACCTCTGGGCGACGGAAAATAGAAATGTATGGAAGAAGAAGACATGCTACGCCGACCCCAAATAAACTGGGATAAGGCCATAAGGGTAAGAGGATGATGATGGTGATTTCAGGTTCGGACACAGAGTAAAATTGTATTTATTCATGGGTACTTCTGATCTGCCGTGAGAAAACAATCATTTAAATTTCACGCTGTTTTCATTTAAGAAGTGCACTGAAACTTATTTCGATTCTAACTTTTCCATAAACTGATGATGTACATAGAGTTCAAAGTCATCTGTAGACAGTCTGTACATTGCCTAGAACCGTTAGAGTTACCCATTTTATTGATAAGTACCTAACTGATGTCATAAAGGTATACGCAAAGAACAGGCTCTCAAATTTGGTCAACTCATTCAGATCACCGCATGTCTGCGCTTATTGTCAGTTAAAAAAAAGTTAGAAAAAAAACTAAATGGTTACTAAGTAGGAAGTACATACTGCGTCTATAATATTTTGAAAGTCGCATTGAATGAAATACCATAGCACAATACATACGTCATAGACACATTATTATGATCTATTAACGAAACAAAAAATATTGTTCGTTACTTTTTTTTCCACCGGAATCGTGAATGGTCATTGTCCTGAATCCCGACCAAAAATACTTCAAGTCATCAGAAATGACATTGTCACTGATAACTATATCAATTTAGACATATAAAGTCATGACATCTCATTTATGATGGCAAAAAGAGCAAAAAACTGAATGAACACTCATTAGGGACCAATTATAGGAATTTATAACAGGCAAATGACCGTAAGAAAAAAAACCATAGATACTATATAAAAATTAAAGCAAGGGAAATTGACGTAAACATTATCGATCACACAGCTGATATAAAAAAACGATCCGATAAAAACTATCGATTGGAAATATCGATACCTACCACACATGTCAATTTGCTGATAAGTCGTTTGAATAAATTAACATTTTAATGAATGAATCCCATTAATTAATTAAATATGATAGACTTTAATCGTCTCTACGCTACGGTTCAGTTTTGTAGAATATTATTTAGTGCTAATTACACGCCAGTTACCATGAGATTTCAATTTGAAAACATTAATTCTCTATGGTTAGTAAAATCCGCCACTAAAAATGTCAGTTGTCAATTAATTTTAATTCATAACTTCGAGAAAATGTAAATACATTCTCCGACGTCGTATTGTGTTCGTTAGAGGGTTAAGGTTATACGTTGAACTCTGCACATGTCTAGCTTGCGATCGGGACGTATTTCCATTGATAATTTTCAACAACGTATTTTTTGGAACAATGTTAATTTATGGAAAAACATACTAACCTTTCAATTACGGGTCACTGGAAAAATCATTCACTGTTTCATTCACAAACTAAAAAAAAAACCAGACAGACTGTCGTGTCTATGTTTTGATGAACAACAAAAATAAATATCAAAAAGTTTTCAGTGTTTTTTGGGACTGTTATGTTTATCACTAGATCGAATGCGTGCCTTCCGCGTGCTCTTCGCGTCGGGTTGTCGAGCGGCGCGTCCTAACACTAACGCGCCTTGTCGTCGACTATGACCGCTTCTCGTATGAACCGGCATAAATTCTACTAGAATTTTACTTTGGTACGCGACGCACACCTATGTACTCTAGTACCTTCCGACAAAATTCCTTATGTAAAATATGCATTCTTCATCAATTTTCGTTGTTAAATGAAAATTCATTCTCCCAACGAATGTCACTTAACTGTTGACGTATATCGTAAAAAGAATGTCATTAGTTCTCTAGTATTCTATTTTTAAACATAATACTCAAAACACCATAAAGAATAGTAACTTTCCATGACCAGAAACTTCCGCATCCAATAAGTTTTTAATCACAAGATCAATTGAAGATCTATAATTTCGCTTTCAACTGTTATTGTCATTGGCAATGACAATGTAATAGACAGAACATCTGTAACTCAATATTACTGAATTAAAGATACCCGTGACAATATAGACTCACTGCCAGTCATTTCGCAAGGCACGTGTCAACTTGTGGCGCATCAAATATTTCGTTTCCCGCCAATCTGTCAATGTCTTCATTAATTTCCTGTCAAAAGAAAATTTATATTTTAATATTTTATAAAACTAGAGACTTTTTATTTTTCTCTTGCTGAATATTCCTTATTTCATGTATTTTTGAAGTCCACGTAAAGTATTATTTTATTTTTGATTTAGATTGTTTCAGAGTAGGACTATAAGTACACTAGCAGTACTGTACAGCAATAAATTACAGAGTATACTATTAATGACAGGATTTTTTTAGAGCAAACTGTTGGCAGTTTAATGTTTTAGACCTTTTAGTTACATACTTTGAATAAGTTTATTATTTTAAACTACAGCATATAAATACATAAAACTCCTTTAGATTTTCAGATTGCTGGAAAGAAACATAGGTATCAAAAATAGTGAAATGCCATACTAAAGAGTCTTCCCGTTAATGACGAAAGCAATATACTAACGAATACATTTCCTCAACACCTCCGATTCGTAGCAGAATCGTAAACACACGTGTCAAATTAATAGAACACGATTGTTACACATGCTATAACTTTCACGTATGGACACGTGCTGTAAACACTACGCTGTCAGGAATTTGTCAGCATAAATGCCTTATTAAAGGCTAGCTTTGGACATAAGACGGTCGTACAATAAAATTATCAAATTTTAACCCACAGTACCTTTTGTTTTGAGGATGGTAAATCATCCAATGAATTCTCCGCTACTTCCTTACTCTATGTTCTTTGAAATGAATCCAGAAAACTATTTAGAGTAAACGTAAAGATAAGGGTATCGAAAATCTGACATCCAGTCTTACCAAGGGGTATCGTGTTGCCCAGTAACTGGGTTGTGGAAGTCAGATAGGTAGTCGCTCCATATATAATACTGGTATTCAGCTGCATCCGGTTAGACTGGAAGCCGACCCCAACTTGGTTGGGAAAAGGCTAGGCAGATGTTGTAAAGATAAGGGTATCGATTGTTGCTGAGCTTATTCAAAACTGATCCAAAAGAAAATGTTGGCTTACATATTTTATTGTTTTAATAAAACGTCGCCCCACACTAGGATATTCTCCTGTATTGTGGGTATATTTACAATCATTTAAAATAACATGCACAAACAGCCAGGCCCAGAGTAACCTGTAGAAACATTTGTACAAATATTTGTTCCGTGCGGAAATCGAATCCGCGACAAGCAGCGCAGCAGCCAATCGTTCAGTCACTGCGCCAACCGCGCCGTCAATGCACTTAATCCCACCCCAGTTTTGAGGATTGACAGTTCACTTTAAGCTCACTTCACCTATGTCAGCCTTACGTGTGCGCAAGGCATAGTGCGCTGCTGTTTTAGTATAGATATAGTATACTGACAACTACACAGTCATTTGCTTACAGAAAACCTACATGACGGTAATTATACCTGTGATTCTATCTAGAATTTGGGAAATAAAGTAAAAGTTATTCTCGACCGCAATTAATATAAATTGCCCGAATTATAATGATTAAGATCACCATTACATATCTATAAATTACAATAATTGTCCTCAAATGTCAAGATTTCAGAAATAGCCATTGAATCGGGTAATTTGGACTTCAAAAGTCTTAATGATTTAAATCACTTCGAGAAATATTAATTTAACTTTTTTAATCTATCAATCTAATTCTAAGCTGCAAATTGCAAAAAATATAAGAACAAAACCACTAAATAACCGCCTCTTTAGTAAAGTGCCTATTTTACCTAACCACGAGAAGATTCACGAAAGAAGAGTTTTAGCGAATCGTTAATTTGATTTTGAGTATAAGTAAACTTAGCACTTATTGATACGTCAAGAAGCAATATAATTATATAACTCGACAGGTAGCGTTTCTATTCAGAGGTAGCATTTTAAGAATTTATCACTGACGTACGGTTTTCAACACTATGCTCTTTTCTTTCGTTTAGAGCGGGTCATAAATTATACTGTGTACATACTTTGAATAGAAAAACATTGATTTGAACGGCCATGTCTTATGGTCGAAAGACTAAAATATAAATAGATTGATAAAGTTAAAACAACAAAGCACAAAATTAATGTTTTCTTATTATAATAGAAATTCATTAGGGGGGGAGTAGGTGTTCTCCAGCTCACACCTACGCCGGGGGTCGCGGGAACGTACGATCCTTTCGCAACACCCGGCTGCATCATCTGGCTAACCTTACCTGATGCAGCTGAACAGAGCAGTTTACCGTTAAGACTGGCTGTCAGACTTTCAGGCTTCTGTCTGTCAAAGATCTACGAATGACAGCCGGGACCAACTGCTTAACGTGCTTTCTACATGCTCTATATCTCAACATGCGTAGCTTTTACCTTCAATCAACCCGTACAACCGTCACCACATGTGTGTAGTTTTTCAAGTTTTTATATCTTCCAGGATGTAAAGGAAGCTTTAGTTTAACTTTAATCTATTCAGGATATGACAGATGACAGCAAAATCCTGCAATCCAAGCGAACCTGAAGTAGATAGATACAAAAGCTGTCCTTCGATAAGGTTGTGTTAAAATAACACTATGTATTTTTCATCTTAAGGCCCATAAAACGAATAGAACTGGCTGAATGACAACGACACAAAACACCACGCCTTTATTCCCCGAAGAGTTAGGCGATTGGCACACTGCACCGCATCACGCAGCGAAGCGCGGGAGAGCGTGTTCTTACGTTGATTGCAAGTATCTGTGTTTGTATAGAAAACACGCGTAGTACAACACACAGAAAACGCATTCACGCGCAGTGATCGTCGTTTGCCACCACGCACCCCGCTGCGTGATGCGCTGCAGTGTGCCAATCGCCTTAATAAATAAATAAATAAATCATTATTATTAGCCTTAGGCAGAGGTATACAAATAGTACACCCACATGTCACAATGTGCAGTTATGTTTAAACGCCTGAATAAAGTACTGAAACCGTAGGTGTAGATAAAAAATATAAAGCATTTCACCTTTGTTCCAGTACCGGATATGTATGTACATTAATTATGGAAAAAGTACCCGTTACATGAAAACGAAACCGGATTCAAACAACGATTTCCAGGACTGTACAAAGTACTTTAACACTTAATAATTCACCATCAAAATATTTACTTTCATAATTATGAAAAAACGTGTCTGAAAAGATAAAGACGTTGCAAATATAGGGCATTGCACTCATTTCCATAGACCAAAGTCTAGGAGAGAGAACTTCGACCTTATTATGCCGGTTGTCTATTGTTTCTTGTCTAGTAAATGAGTACAAGTTGTTAATAAGAGTGTTATATATTAGTGCGGAACATCAGCTGTTAAAAAATGCGAAATTACCCGCCAATATTATCTTTTCATACTCACCTGGTATATTAAGAAGGTTGGTTAAAAATAGATTCGACAACTGATTAGTTAACATTTTACAATAAGAATTCCGCGTGGAATTTCCACAGAAAGTGTCGTTGAGTGAGTTTTGTGATAGGAGTAGGTCAGCCAGCTATGGTAGCATATTAGCTCATGGGTGCTCTATTCGTTACTACTTTTTCAATCGTACGAAGCCAGGCTATGAATAAATGGCAATGCAATAGATAATAATACCGAAGGAGGTGTGTGGTGTTAAGGAATGGAAGAATAAGAAATGAGTATGTAAGAGAAAGTCTAAATGTGGCACCCGTGACCCAAGGAGTTGTGTTTTAATCGGTTGTCAAGGCAAGGGCATGAGATGCGAAGGAATGAGGATAAGGACTTAGTAATGAAACTTTTGAGGATGAATGTGAAGAAGTTACAAGAGTAGAGAAATACCAAAGATGGATGGAAGGATTGTGTGAAAGATGATATGGTTAGGGAGAAGGTGACTATTGAGATTACTGCCAATAGAGATGTAAAAGAGAAGAAGACGCCAATCCCAAATATATTGGGTTAAAGACAAGAGGAGGATGATGATATGGGCAGGCTGTCAAAGACCGATTAAGGATCAGGCAAATTCAAGAACATGAAACTATGACTAAAGCGGTCAGTGTGTCAACATAGTCGATTCCTTCCTGTTAGTTGTTCGGTAAACTAATCCCTTTGTTGTTCACCCGAGTTGTTTGTAGTCCGCTTTACTTGGCCACAATAATTGATCGTCACTTGACACGTGAGCGGCGGAGTCACTAGCGTTTCTGTGGATAAAGAGGTTTGTGCCACTTTGTAGGGGAGAATGTGTATGAATGAGAATGAGACAGGTTTTGAAAGAGACGATGATATTGTACCCTACTAACTTAATTGAAACAATAACTTAATTTGTCTCTTGACACCACTGGTAAGCAGGTTGCTCACTAACTAAGAAATAAAGTTACGATGTACCTACTTAGAAAAAGTTGGAACATACAACATTCATTTAAAAAATAATTTTAAACTTTGTTTAATATTTATTAGTTTATTATTTTGTATGTTATGTTGTTTTCTATGGGCATTGGTTGCCTGATAATAAAGCAGTTTTTATCAGTAATTAAAAAAAATAAAAATCATCTGCTAGGCCTTTTCCTAACTTTGTTGGAGTCGGTTTTCAGTCTACCTGGATGCAACTGACCACCTTTTTCAATAATATATTGTATTGTAATTTTGTATAATACTCGTACGTATACTTTTACGGAAATACTTTTGCTAAAATGTAAAATCACCATAGTTTTCTTTGAAGCTTATATTTCTAATCCCACCAATGACGATGTTTTAAGGGAGCCGGTAAATTTTTAACTTTGGAGTCTTGTTGGCATACAATCATTATCACTATGGCCATAGAGGCGAAAAGTGATGGACCGGTAACTGTCGTGGTTGTACCGAAGTAGTAGGTAGTCAGCTATTTGCGGAAAAAAACACTGAATCTGAAAAGACTACTTCTACTTGTTCTTGTCGCAAATTATTTGGTGTTGGCTGGCAAGGAATTGATACTTTCAAATAAATCAAAACCTATAAGTACTTCTTGCTGACTTAGAATTATTAAATATGGCAAAAAGCGAGGTCTCACAGCATAAGTAAAGGAACAAGTCTGACATCCGTTTATTTGCATTTTGTAGCACCAAATTCCATTAAGATTCGATAGCATGTCAGAATTGGTAGGTATTCTGTTTATACTTATTGTTAGCAATTTGGCGATATTATCATATCCGTGATCTTTCGGTGGTTGATTGATCGCTCTAAATAATAGCTTGTGCTCCAAATGGGGCCTACTTTAAAAAAATATTTTCGATATTTGCCTTTTAGGCTATTCTTAATAAAGATTTTATCGGCTAATAAAGCAAGATAGTACGCGTCATTGCCTCACTTGGTGGTCCACATTAAAAGAAACGATAAATACTGTAAGTATATAATTATGTAGGTCTTATGCAAAATTAATAAGTATCCAAAATGTTCGCCGCTAATCAGACAGGTTTTAACTGAATCAATAAAGTAACTAAATAATAAAATTTGAAACTTCATTTAATGTGTAACTAAAATGTATAATTTTAATTGTACTCCCTCTGATGATAAATCAGAGCCAGTTTGACGTTCCTGTAGTTCGCTTCTATGAGCGTCAAACTAGAAACGGTTCTTACCTACAGGATCAAAGAAGAACACACCAATTCTAACACGAGTAGGTTGAAACACGAGATATCGCCCAAAGACGTGTTGTTTCTCACGCCCCGCGGCACGTCGTCGGGTAATCGAACACTGAGTGATATCATTTATCACATTCGTTACCGAATTCTCCAACACCTTATTAGTGCTTTTGATCGCTAAATATATCCATTAGCTGCGGTTTGTGGCGACGAGCTTAAAAGTTACGACGAGGCAGGGGTATCGAATCAGTAGTATCGATATAACTCGGTAGTTCAAAGTTTCGAAATAAAAGTATCGAGTAGATTTAACACGTTAGATTTAAAACGCCAAGTGATACACAAACAATACATTTTCTATTGTGTCTCGTTTTCTGGTAGTTAAGGTGTTAAATCCCAGCTCGATGCTTTTCATCACCGGCGTCGATGCGTCACCGGCAACGATTTATTTCGCAGATCAAGATTGGCAGACTCCATAACAATACTGTATTGTAATGAATCCTATTTAGATGTGCAATTAAGGGTACAAAGATCAAGCCAAGGATGTCTGTGGATTTGACAGATGTCTAGCTGTTTTGTAATCGCATATAATCAATTAATAAAACACTCCTACACACATTGTAAAAGAATTGAATCGTCAAAAAAGTCCTGAAATTAATTGAACTGCAACATGAGAGCATCACTCTTTGCTCCTATTAAAACGAACATCTTAATTATAATTAATTAATGTACAGATGAAAGTTTTACAATCGTTGCAAATTGCCATTGTTTGTGACAAAGGAAGTGGCGCTAGAAGGAAAGTGGGTCGAAAGCTTTCAACTACAGGGTGGTGTGTCACTCAACCTTTGTTGTATGGTAAAAGCAACGCTTTTGATGGATTTATGGGTGGAAATATACCTAACTAATTTGATTGTTTGAGGTTGACTCAACGCCCTACGTCTAATGTAATTATGAAAGTATTTTTACTGAGTTCTTTTTTTAAATTAATTTTTTAGCGGGTTTTTACTTTGGTTAGGTTTTGTTAGTTTTTACTTGACTGCCTCGTTGGTCTAGTAGTCCCAAGCGTGAAGGTCCTGGGAGCGATTCCCGAGTCGGGATAAATGTTATTGAGTGTTGCCAGTAGGCATTTTCTCATTAGTAGCCCGGAGTCTGGATTAGTGCCCGGTCGATGGTAATAGGCTCGCCCCCTATTACATGAGTCTTAAACATAACTGGCAAAATATGGGTGTACTACTGGTTCCCCTCCACCTCACCCGGGTAATACAGGCGTGATGTGATGTCAATAATTTAGAATAATATAATTAAAAAATAAGGTGTTAAGATCTTTTTATTGGCTGCAACATACATGGTATAACGAAAGCATCTAATTACATTCGTTCATTGGTTAGATTTAAAATAAGAATATTAACTTTTCATGTTTTCCACTTTCCTTATCTTGTAAGTCAGTGTCATTTATAACTTCAGGTGAAATTTTCTATCAGTACTGGTGATCAATGACCGTTTCTTCTCTGCGTGCGGCTTTTACCGTGAGACAATTACAGTCCCCATTACTGTGTGTTTTTTTTTTGTTTTACAGAAACTTTTCCCCGCACTGGGATTTTCTCCTGTGTCGTGGGTGCGTTTACAAACATTTAAAGTCACATACTCGAACAGCTAGACCCGGAACAATTACCTGTAGGCCATACAAATATTTGTTCCATAACTTCCATGCCATTCCATGGGAATCGAATCCACGACACGCGGCGCAGCAGTCGATCGCTCAGCCTCTAAAATAAACTACAAAACTATCTACTAAAATATACTAAAATATTTAAGAGGACGTACAAATGCAAGCCAAAAACCTATCTAAAACATTATGCACACCATTTTCTGCATACCGTTACTGTTCGAAATTCCAATCAATTACCCACTATTTCCTATTTACCTACTATAAATGGACAGGCAGACCTCCTAGCATACGAGTTCATTAAGCTAGGGCGTCTAGAAGTGTCCTGTCACGATGATGTGTCGCGAAAGTCGCACTAACAGCATCTGAGGAGCCGCCGCGGTGACGCCACCGAAGCGCCGCCCGCCGCGTCCACCCGTGCGAGAGCGAAAAGGAGAGGTGTGGAGAGGAACTCTACCTAAAAAAAAAATTAAAGTTTTTATTCAAAAAGTGTTATTGAGTTTCTGCAATATGAATTTTCTCATTAGCAGCTCGGAGTCTGGATTTGTGCCCGGTTGATTTATTGCCATCAACCTGGCTCACCCCTTATTACATGGAACTTAAACATAAATTGCGAAATGTAGGTTAACACCTATAGTAGCACCTCTACCCAACCCTTTTAGGAATACAGGCGTGATTTTATGTATGTTATGTACACTACTACTTATGACATCAGATATTTCTTCTAGCAGACCTGAAACAAGAAAGTTTGATTACTTTATTTAATTGGTGATTGTGATCAAAACAATAACAATTATGAGTTTCTATATCCTTGACTGAACCACTAAAGTGTTAATTTGGTACTGTGTTAGTTACTTACCATTAATCTGAAATCGCCAAAAAAATATTTTTAGTAATTTCAGATAAAATTGATCATGCTATGATTTCATCAGTTTACTCTACTGCATTTAGAACTGAAAATCAAAAACATTTAAAGCTCTAGTTTTGATTCAAATTATTTGTACACGGCCTTTAGTAAGATATTATTTAAAAATGTATTATAAGTGATGATTTTAATATGTGAATATTTTATCATTTTGATTCCAAAGTAATACCTACGACTAATCAGCGTATTAAATCGAATAAATTATTTTATAACAATGGCGACTCCACGCCTCTCGAATCTCGATCCGATCTCCGCGGAGTGAGAAGCGGCGATGACAGCTAATTGTCCTATAACGAGGGTTACCCATAAAACTGTTCATGCCACATACATTTACATGACCACGGAGTGTCCCGCTAGGATGCATTCCCTCCTTTCTATGTGACGTACACGAGATGAATGCCGCGAATAAAGATGCAGAAATAGTTAGGCAAAGACATTTGAATTGATAGACTAAAATCAACACAGAAAAGTATTTAAATGGTTGCCATTCTATGAATTAATTGACTTTGAATAATGATGGCTGAGTAAGACTTAAAGTATATGGGATGTAGACATCCTGCTGATACGAGATCATGATGCTTATGCAGCAGAGATTATAAAGAATCTAGTCATCACGTAAAAAACTAAATGTTTTTTTGGCAAAGAGGTTATCTACAAACGCAGACATTGTATGTATAACCTGCCTGTAAAACTTGTAAGATATCAGACTCTTTTGATGTTGGAGGTGGACGTACCAACTATGTTGGACGTACCTTTTTTTTTTTTTTTTTGGTTCGGGTTGGAAAATCCTCATGGATGTCCTTCGCTCTGGGGGAGCGAAGGGGTCTGTCAGACTCTTACTGACTAAAAACCACCCCGTTGTTCCGTCTCACACCTACGCCGGGGGTCGCGGGAACGTACGATCCTTCCGCAACCCCCAGCTAGTGCCGGCCCGCCTATGCAGGCCTCCTCAGGACGAGGGGCGGAGTGAGGTGTCTGACTCCCCCCGCGACGTTTAAGAGGGGCGCGCGTGGAACACGCGCCGCCACCTCGGGTCCTGGTGTTAGGGGGGCGACAGACGTCCCCAAGTCCGTCGCCCCTGGACCCATTTAGGGGGGCTGGAAGAGGGCGTTGTCCGCCCTCCGCCGACGCCCGGTGCGTCTGCTGCGGGCCGGGATGGAGGAAGATATCTCCCTTTCCCGTTCCGCAGCCTCCTTCCGCGAGATAACCGTCTCGCAGAAGGACACCACCGCGTTCCAGGCCTCCTCGCTGCCAACCATCGATGACACGACGGCCGGCAGCGACAGGTCCCTGCCTACTTCCGCAACGAGGGCACGGCGTGGATCCTCCCAAGCGGGACACTCTGCCAGCGTATGCCACGCCGTGTCCTCCCGGCAGTCGACGCAGTGGTGACACCGGGCGTCCGGCTCCCTGTTTATGCGACACAGGTACTTCCCGAAGCAACCATGCCCCGAGAGCACCTGTGTCACCCGAAACGACAGGGAGCCGTGCCTCCTCCCGAGCCAGTGATCGAGCACCGGCCGGACCGCCTCGATGGTGACGAGGCCGGCGGTAGGGCGTGAAAGCCTTTCCCGCCATTCCGCCACCAGGACCTCACGAAGCTGGGACCGACGCAGCTCCATGTGTCGCTGCGTCAGTCGCTCGCCTCGCGCCTGCGCTTCCTCGCGCCACCGGTACAGTGACGCGAGTACTTTCGCCTCCAGGTCCCAGGGCGGGGATCCGGCCAGTGCACAAGCCGCCTCGCAGGAGATCGTGCGATATCCCCTGATGACTCTGACGGCCATCGCTCTCTGTGGCTTCCGCAGAACAGAGAGGCTACAGGCCGTCAGGTCAGCCGCCCAGATCGGGGCCCCGTACAGGGCCATCGATCGCACGATACCTACGTAGAGCCGCCTACAGGCGGCGCTCGGGCGCCCCATGTTGGACGTACCTTGTGCCAAAGTGAAGAACTATACCGGGCAATTTTTTAATCACCATACAAATATTCTAAACAAAAATCACGGAAAAAATCAGCTGTAACATAAATATCTTGATCGAATATGTAGGTATTGAAGTTTTGTATGAAATAGCAGAATTTTATACGTGATTTTGAAATGATCCTATAGTGAAAGCTGTTTATATTCATGGGTGGAAGTGCCGTAATTAGTCATTTATGCGCGAGCTTCTAGAACTGCGCCCTTCAAAACTTTTGTATGATCCTGGTCTGGTCATTTCTACGCCCCCTCCAAGGTCTGCGCCCTGTGCCTTAGCACCGCTGGCACCTAGTTACGGCACTGGGTTGAACACGCTGTGAAATTTGCATGGTGATTAAAAACTTTGCCCTACGAACCTATGAAGGTTTACAAGAAATTAGAATAAAATTACGAAACAATCAACGAAAAGTAAGAAAGCGATGAAACCTTAAAAATGGAACCTTGTCCAGTATTAATTAATTTGAGAGGGACAGGCCAACCTTCTTTGAAAAATGCTTTTAAAAACTGGGACGGAAATTGTATTGTGATTTGTTGTCACACAACAGATTAAATTGCGATACAGTTCCATTCAAAAAATAAACATAAATATAAACATGTAGGCATGTTAAAAATAACAATTTTGTTTATTTATTGATACTTTGGTATATTTTGACTGGTCCACTTTAATAGAGAAATAACTTTATCGATCTATTATTAAATTTAATGGTACATTAAGAAGTCTAATTAACATATACATTTGCAAATACATATCCGCGGCTTATTTTGCATTATCTACAAACAAAAACTTAAAGAAAATAAAACTTACGTTGGTGAAATTTTTGTTAAAGTTTTAAAAGTTCACGAATTGGGATCAAACATTATTATTTTTATGTTCAAAAGATAATGCTTATCAAAATCAAATGCTAAGTAGTCATTTATAAGGACGTATCCTGTGTTCAAAACTTTTATTATTTAAAAGCTTGTGTTTTTATCAATAAGTAAAATGTATTTTATCAATAATCGTTTTGATAAAATAAAAACTTTTATGTTTCCTGTCACAATTTAAGTTTGTTAACATAATTTTAAATTCACCAAATAATATAAGTATATATCCGTTTATATACTGTCATTTGCAGACGTTTGACAGTCTTCACGGGTAAACAGAAGCTCGAAAGTCTGACATCTAGTCTTACCAAGGGGCTTAAGTTACTGGGCCAACCAGTAACTGATTTGTGAAGGTCAGATAGGCAGTCGCTGCATGTAAAATACTGGTATTCCGCTGCATCCATTTAGAATGGAATCCGACCCAAACATACATTGGGAAGAGGCTAGGCTGTTGATGATATCCATATTTTTCCTTTAAAAAACAGAAAAGGTTATTCAAACGATTTTTACTCTTCACACATATTTACTAACATCTTACAGAGCGTCTTCTTCATTTAGCCAGTGATTTAAAGGGACATCAGTCACTTATAACAATTGTTTTTCTATTCTGTCTGCTAATAAGTATCCATAATTAAAAGTTTACTTTGATCTAATAAATTATAGTCTTTTAAACTATTTCGGATAGTATTGACTCTCCGATTATTAAAAGTTTTGTGAGAAGGACAATCACAGAACATTAATCTGGGGATGCCCTTTTCACAATACTATTAGTTACTCTGCTTTTTATAATGTATCTCAGCTACTAACACTAGAAATAAGTTATTTTGTATTGCTTACTAACACAATGGATTATTGTTGTCCGATAAATAAAGTATTATTATTATTATTATAAGCTTTCATAATTATTTTCATTGGCAACACAACATGTCACCCTCTCCTTGCCCCACATTGCTACAGCCTTTATAGGAAAAAATAGCTCAGTATAACACGCTAGTTCCACATCAACTGGAAAATCAATACTACTGCTGTGGAATTGACACTAGCATGCAATGTCACGTTGGTATATCATTATAACCGACGTACAGACGCCAGCACATCAAGCTACCCCAAACTGTCAAATTTTTCCAATTGAACATGAACCTTTATAACTTTTGCGATAAAGTAGAAAAACTATCAAAGAAATTTGACACATGGGGTAGCTTGATGTTCTGCCTGTGTACCTTGTAATTACGTTATTCTAGGAAAGCTGTCAATAACATTACTACTTAGGTACTTTCGTTCTGTCTCTATTGAAGCTTTCACGAGCGTTTTCTTTTCGACATTACCGTTATTCTTGGGTGAGTTCTAAAGTGGGTGTATGTTTCACCAAGGTGATAAAACATCATTGTACGCCATAAAATATGCAGAGATATTTTAATCGTTCTGAAACTGAATACTGTGAACTTTATGTTAGGTAAAGAAATGACATGCCATTTGCAAATTAGAAAATAATCCTTGTTTTGACTTTGTAACCAACTTCGTTTATTTATTTATTTATCTACTTACATCTTTACAGGAAAATAGGAAGAGGTTCTAATTTCGACTGTATGTATGTTTTCTTTGGATGTTAATTGAAAATTATTTATTTTAGTCACAACATTTAGAATCTTACCGCCACCTTACATTATTTATATGTATGTACAACTAGCTGTGCCCGCGAATTCGCCCACAAACTCGTCAAAATTCTATGGGTTTTATATTTTTTGCGCGGAACCCTAATTACTCTTCTAAAATAAAAATCTGAGTTACTCCTTAACCCCTCAGCTATCTGCCCATGAAAGTCCTCTCAGATCGGCCCAGACGTTTCGGAGATTAGCTCAAACAAACGGATAGACAGACAGATATACAAAAAAAAAACGGCTGACGACTGTACATCGCAAAATAAATCTGTGATTTTTTTAAATATCATGATTTTACCACGACTAAAAGTCCCCATGTATATACATATTTACAATGAGGCGTAATGTGTCTGGAGTTGCGCACAGCAATGTAACATACGACGTCGGGTGTAAAGGTTGCAATATGTTGGGAAGATGAATAGCTAGGTCGAAGATATATAAATGTGGTGTATGTTACTAGCACTTAATTTGTGCCTGCGTAGGATTATTTAATAGAGGAGTTTCATTTCTTATGATCTGTTGCTCGTGGTCAAAGATGCAATGTCAAGTTTAAAACTGCGGAGCCAAAGGATACATCAAAATAAAAATTATAATACAAATAAATAAAATTCAAAATAACAGCTTTTTACTTATTGCATATGGAAGTTTATACGGTAGTTAGTTATACCAAAAAACCTATTTTAATAACTTTTTTAGTCTGTTTGTTTGAGGTAATCTCTTAAACGGCTGGGCCGATTTGAGGGGTCTTTCACTGGTAGATATCTAATGTTCTAAGGATGTTAAGTGACTTTTAATTTAAGATTTAAAATTAAAAAAAATGTAATCCATGAAATGCTATGCGAACAAATTCACGGCAAGTTAAATAAATAAATAAATAATGCTGGACAATCCACACAGCGTCATCTAGTCCCAAGCTAAGCAGAGCTTGTGTTATGGGTACTAGATGACTGATATACTTAATACAATACATTACATAGATAGATATTTTTTATTATACATAGCAAATACCCAGAACACCCGGAGCAAATATTTGTAGATCGTACAAACATTTGTCCCAAGGCGGGAATCGAACCCGCAACCTCCTGCGTCGCAGGCGGACCTTCGCCCGCCGCGCCACTTCGGTCGTGAAGTTGATTATAGATTCAGTCAATGTTTCAATACTTTACCATGAAATGAGGTTAAATCGTCAAAGTTATATCTAAACTTAAATCTATATTGGCAGGTTGGCACTTCATTATTCGTAAAACATATTCGGAATACGGATTGATGAAATGTGGTTGCAAGCAGAGGTCGTCTCACCACAATTCGGCAGAAATCTCTCAGGTTCGACTCTGTTTGAACTCTACTGCCACGAATACATGACAGTTAACTTAGCCAACAAAGTTATCTTAAGCCACGGCCTGTCCCTTCAAGAGAATCTTCAGATGATAAAGAAATAGGTAACTGGTCGTCCTTTGATTTATAATCATAAACGATTGGTTGTTTTTGCAAAATCTAATATATTTCACAGAAACCTTTCACTTAAGTACCTACGTACATTACTAAAAATATCCATCTTTGCGAAATCAAAGCAAGGTCTTGGATTGGTCAAGTTAGCTATGCAAGATTAGGTGGATCTGTCTTGATAACTGGCACGGATGTATCCGCCATATAGGTACCTACATCACATAGTAGGAAAGGTTGTTTATTGAACAATGAAACTAGCTACTACTACTAACTAACTAGCAATAATTAGTTCGATTGGTCCTGAATTGTACCATACCAGTGCAAAAGAAACTTAACAGGAGTTAGTTTGAAATCAATTTAAGTAGGTATTTTAAATTGTAAAATGCTATGTTATACTTGAATGAATTTCACTTCAAAAATTGGCGTCACGTGTCTTGACGTAGCTTGTTACTTTTACATATACGCCTGTATACGTAGGACCCATCGATAAGAGCATACGGCGTACAACTTTGACTACCATAAAAGAAAGTAAAAAAAAAATTGGCAACAGGTTGAAAACACGCACGGTAAAAATATATTAAAATAACATTTTAAAAAAATGTCCAATTCATCGGTAAAGCCAGACTGGTGCTGTCTGATGCTGGGTTTCAATTGAAGCTTTGGGAACAGCTGACAAATGAGTAACAAATAACACACCTCGTAGGTTTAGTAGTCAGACTTGTGACTGCAGTGATCAGAGGACCTAGTCTAGCTGGCAAAATGCAGGTGTGATCCGCCTTTGACAATCCTTTCTGGGAAAAGACGTGACTTGGGGCTATGTAGGCTCTACAGCAGTGTCTTGTACCAATGAGGCTCTGCCTCCTTCCACTTTATAAACCACTAGCACTTTGTCCCCAAAGTTTTCGCACTTTTCCTTTCAAACTTGAACATCCCCCTTTAAATCGTAGTTTGGAAATTAAAATATAGTTTATATGTATTACTAGCTGATAATTTTTGGAAAAATATACTTTTAAATCGGTTTAACAGTATTATCCATTACAAATAAACATACAAACAATCAAATCTTTTCTCTTTATTTACAAAAATAGTAAGTAGTAAGTAAGCCCACGACTTTTTCCGAGTGAAATTTCAGGGGTTTTGATTTTTCGCGGAACCCTGAGTCTTTTCTAAAAATAAAAGTATCTATAGTTACTCCTTATAACATTAGCTATCTGCCAATGGTAGTCCTGTAAAAATCGGGTTAGCGGTTTCAGAGATCAGCTTAAACAAACTGACAGGTAAAATGTTAAAATTTATTTTTGTGATGTTATTAACTTCATTTTAACATCACACTGACACTTCAATTGTATTTATTTGTGTAGAAGAGAAGATATTAGTTTATACGAAATCTATATATCTCCATATATTGTCCCGTTGTGTAGATCTAACTCAATCGTATGAAAGTTAAGGGCAGGCATTGTTCGTTGGCTTGGGGCGGTCGTGCACATTGTTCATTGTCTATTCGTAGAAACGCTTCGATATGTTTTAAAATAATATTTTACGAGCCCTGTCGATAGTTGGGGTTCGTTGACAAAGAACGTGCATTTATTCAGAGATGTACTGCGAATATTATTGACATAAAATATATGCAAATTATGACGGGTTTAATAGCGTATTATTATTATCTTCCAATCACTTCCGCAATTAAAACAAATCAAATCAAATCAATATCTTTATTGTGGATCGTAGGTACTTAATTATTTAAGACCTGTTTTAATAATTAAGTCTTAAACAATTTGGTCTTAAATAATTAAGTTTTGATCAGCTTTGTCCCGCCTGTAGGGCACGCAATAGTTGTTTACATCTACATGAGAGCAGAATTAAATATATTATTTTACAATTGATTAAAATATCATACAGATTAAAACATAAAAATAAAAACAAACACAAGTACACATCAGTGGGCTAGTGAACGCATCATGACTGAAACAAGTACACAGGATACTAGTTGTAGGATTTTTTTTAAACAGCCTCGTGGTCGTGAACGCGATTTCTAAGCATGCGGTCCTGGGTTCGAGCAATATGTAATTGGGATATTTCATTAGGAATTTCTCAGTAGCAGCCCGGAGTCTAAATGTGTGCCCGGTTGATGGCAATAGGGTCACCCCCTATTATATACAAACTTATAAATATAACTGGTGAAATGTGCGTTTACTGTAGCTTCACCTCTGCCCAACACTTCTGGGAAAAACAGGCGTGATGTTATGTTGTGTTACATTATTATATTTTACAGGTATGAAGTTTCATTTACGATTTTCTAATTTATTTTCAAGTTCTAAAGCTTTTCAAGTATGTACATACTTCTTTAATTTAAATAGATTATGACTTTACTTTAATAATACCCGATTTCATTCATCAATCGATGGAACGAACGAAATGGAGAGCTCGTTTAAATTTTCAACTTTTACTCACAAAGATACTCTTAAAGGCATGAACAGTTTCGTAATTAATTAACGTACTGCGATATTTTCTTTTGATAAACCGACAACACCGATGAATACATCGATTATATCGAAAATCAATGCGAATTCTCAGATAGTGATCGATAAGACTCGATCGTTGTGAAACAATATGCCACAGTTCTCAATGTAATCTTATTCGAGTTGAAATCGATTAATTAAGTACACGATTTGGTATCTTATCAGGGTCTTTGATTGCGCCGCATCATAAACAAAGCACACAGTAGCAATTACAATCGTTTGATATGGTAAATTAATTGCGATACGGTGGGCAACACTCGACATCCTATATTGGGCGTTGGGTGCATAAAATTGCACTGCGGGACTCGTAAAAACAAAGTACGGAGGAACGAACTCTTTGTGATAGCGAGGATAAAACAAGAAATTACGAGGAATCATTTTGAAAGTCTTGTATAAATATATAAGGCGTATAAATATTATAAATGTTGACTTTTGAGATGACTGCAATTAGATGTTTGGAAGAAGACATGCTGCGCCGATCCAAAATTAACTGGGATCGGGACAGAAAGATGACGATACGTATAATAAATTCTATGTATGGATAAAAAAATCAGTGGTAATCACGAGAATGCTGCCGATTCCAAGAATGAAGCTTTCATACAAACAGTGACATCAGAACGCATCAACCAAAATTACGGCCAAATTCAAGGTAAAACTAATTTGACTTCTCTAACTTATTTCTAATCTGTCAACGTCAGTCTCTTCTAGAGCTATAATTTTAGTGTAGAGTTTGAACAGGAAAATCGGTATCAGTATCCGATATCCCACACATCTTCCAAAGCTTTTAACACTTTACAAATAACCTACACCTTATTATAAAAACAAGAATCAATGTCCGTTTCCAATCATCAACGACATAAAGTTCCCAAGGACTATCAATAAAACTTTAGTATCGGTACAATACAAACAGTTTCCCTGAGCGCCATTTTAATGGCAATGTATTTGCGAAGCTGCGGGCGGTCTGTTTTCTTAAACAATTTATGCGCTCGGCGCCTTTGCGACTGACTATCAGGAGACGTGCTAACCAAATCACTGTGAAATACTGTCCGTCTGTAAAATGCCGCTAATCTAGAGAACTAACGGCCTGTTTTTCACGAAGTTTGCACCGTCGGAGAGTTGTGTTTTGGGAAAGAAAGCTTACAACTTCCTTAGTTTGTCGATGGAACAATCATAAATTCAAACAGTTTACAACCGCGATGCTTGGTTAGGTATACCTTTCTTCATTTAGGCTGTGATTTCACTTTAGTATCCGGCAGATTTTATGATTATTGGATAGTGAATGAGATTACAAAACAGATCATTTTCCAAGTTACTGAATAATACATAACCGCTTTAGTGATTAAAAGGGACATTAGTCACTTGTAACAATTATTTTTCTATTGTGTCTGCTAATTAGAATTTGATCGGATATTAATAAAGCCATATTTTTAAGGGGCCTTTGCGGAAGAGACATTAATGTTTATCATTATAATTATGTCGTCAGAAATCTTCATATTCAATAGAGCCTGGACGGCGAAATGTGTCTAATGTTGAAATGTGGCGTGCGTGCGCATAATAAGTGACGCCCCAATGTGTTGCTAGTTAATGATACTAAATAAGTAATTGTCGTTGATAATTTACTGCTATCTACGTTTGAGAAATGCTATTTGCGACGATGATCAGAACACTGATTCGCTTAATTGGCAAAATGGCAACACCACGCGACGCTATTCGGGAATCTGTTGACCGACTGCGTTTCATGAATATAAATGAGACGACATTTTCAGTAATTAAAAATAATTACACAGATTTTTTATGGGCACTCCGCTCCTGTTCCGTGATTGTACATGTACAGTCATAATTCATTTAGTTGACTTATAAATCAAATCGTTTCTGGCAACATTTTAGATGAACAATTAATAGGAACTATTATTATCTACCTTCCTAATATCCATTTAAAGTTTGGTGAACTTTGTTTTAAATTGATTGTCTTATTCTATATTCTTGCTACCGCATCTTGCCACGATCATATATCATCAAGATACATGACAATTACATTATTTTTGTCATTATCCATTCCGAAACATTGTTATGGGTGTGTTACTATGGGTGCATCTCTGCCTAACCCTTTGGGGAATACAGGCGTAAACCTTGAAACATGTTTTTGACAAACATTTCCCAACAAGCATCGATTTCACGTTGCCCCAAAAATGCGAAATCATTTGAACATTACATTTGACTCCATTTCTATATTGATTGTAGAAATTGTATCTTAAGGTGATACAAGTGATAAAATATCATGATCGGTTGGCGCAGTGGTTGAGCCATCGGCTGCTGCGCCGCGTGTTGTGGGTTCGATCCTCGCACGGAACAAATATTTGTATGACCTACAGGTAGTTGTTCCGGGTCTGGCTGTTTGTGTATGTGAGTTTAAATGTTTGTAAACGCACCCACGATACAGGAGAAATTCCTAGTGTGGGGCAAAGTTAAAAAAAATATATATATATATTCTGAACTGTCTTTCACCAAAAACACTCTCATTCACTTGTTTACCAATTAACTATATTAAGTTGTCTTTGTCTTCTATTTTAACATTTTTGATTAGTAGCTTCTAGTCTTCCAGAAAAATAAGCAAGTATTTAATTTACTCATAATTTTCGCTATTTTCCAATCAATTGGCTGTCGCCTCATTCCTATCTGGTCTATTATTAGCTGCGCCCGATTCACCGCGACCACAGCGCGCCGCGGTTTGACCTCTCAGACACTGGATCAACACAATGTTGTACATTCCGAACGACAGCTACAGACGAACGGCTTGTAGACAGTGGACACGAATAAAGAGGTGACGAGTTCGCTTATTAAGGTGGGGAATGGGGTGGTAGAGATACCAATAGTTACCAAAGGGCTAGGTGCCTAAAAGACACAACATCAACGCAATGTTGTACATTCCGAACGCCAGCTACAGACGAACGACTTGTAGACAGTGGACACGAATTATGAGGTGACGAGTTCGCTTATTAAGGTGGGGAATTGGGTGAAGTTTTAGGGTTACCAATAGTTGCAAAAGGGTTAGGTGTCTAAAAGACGCAACATCAACGCAATGTTGTACCTACATTCTGAACGACAGCTACAGACGATCGGCTTGTAGACAGTGGATACGAATAATGAGGTGACGAGTTCTCTAGTTAAGGTGGGGAACGTGGTAGAATCTTAGGGTTACCAATCGTTGCCAAGAGTTAGGTGCCTAAAAGACATTGGATCAACACAATGTTGTTAATTCCAAACGATAGCGACAGACGGCTCGGCTGAATCGGCTTGAAGACAGAGAATACAAGCATACCGACGTGACGAGTTGGTTTGTTAGAATGGCTACCCCAGTTTCGAAAGGTTTTAGACTTATTAAAATTTGCTCTGTACTTTTTATGTAAAGGTACCTTAAAGACATTGGATGAATTCAGTGTTGGGCGTTACGAACGACAGCTTCAGACAAGTGGCTTAAAGACAACGGGCACAAATAATAAGATGACAAGTTCACTTGGTTAGGTAGGACATGGGGTGGGAGTCTTAGTGTCACCAATTTTTAAAAGTGGCCTGAGGATATTCCGAACGACAGCGACAGACGAACAGATTGTAGACAGTGGACACGGAGGATGAGGTGACCGGGTGGCTTATGGGGAATGGGTTGGAGAATGTGGTGTTAAAAGTAAGGAAATCAAAGTTAATTTTAATAGAATAGAAATTGTAGGAGTAACCTTTGACCTTGGGTTATATATTTTTTCTCATTTGTTTATTGATATAAATCAATTAAAATGTAAGTATTTTTCTTAGTATTTTGTTATGTTAACAGAATATGAGCCGCTCTTATAGCAAGATGACAGGACCGCCTAAACAAAATTTTGCTGATTTAACAACACGACGGGAACTCCCAAAATGTCCAAACACTGAACTATAACATGACAACGTAAGTATAATAAATAACAGACAAATAGCAATTATTTAAAGGGATCTGACACTAGAGTCAAAATAGAACTGTCATGAGTAGCACAGTTTTGTCGACAAAAGATTTAAATTAATACTAGACAGCCGATTGTCCACAATTCATTGAATTTACACAAAAGTTCTGCCATCTGCACTTCCGGGGCCCTATAGTTACATCATCAGAAGATTTATAGTGGGTAACATCAACGTGTATTCATGTCACACTAAATTCAACATAATTTAGTAGAATATAAAGCTGAATATACATTAAACGAACGCCATTTCAACAGGTCAGAAATCAAACAATTTCTATTAGAAAAAGTACAAACGCCCGTTGAACCATGATACCATTCTATTTATCTCACCAAAGACGACGTTATTCAGTTATCATTATCAAACTAATAAAGCAAAAAGATCACACATTGTAGACTAAGATAAAAGCTACTAAGATTTACGATCGGATAAACAGATTTATAATAAGTAGAGATTATGTCCCAGATGCTAGGACCAAGGTCGTAATATTTAGTTATTCTTTAAACATAGTAGACAGAGTGAATTTATTGTGAACCAATTAAGTTTTGATCTGTGGGAACAGATTAACTGAAGAATTGATATTGTTAATGAAATATAACCTTAATTAGGTTTCTTTCCACACTTTTTATTAGAGAAAAAACGAAACAGAGTTTACGAAAGGATCTGAAAAATTTCTATCATGTAAGTGTTAATATGTGGGCAACAAAAAAGGTTCAGTTCAGACCACGCTAAAACATTTAACATATAGAAAAAATTATATAGCACTACAAAATCGCTCAGCATACATTTTATATGGTTACGTTCACACAATGCTATGCTATAAAGTATAGAATAATGAAGAAATTACGCAATGATATACTACATATATAGCGATTTTTTTAATTGTTTAAAAAAAATACAATAAGGGTATTTCACAAATATTCTGCCAAACTTCAGGTCACTTTGTCGGCAAGTCGGCTAGTCGGCAAGTAAATAGTATAACATACAAAACGGTAGTTATTATTATACGGTATTAATAATCCCATTCATTGTTTTACCTAGCTTTTAGCCACCCTATTATTAAATAGATTGGTATCCATTAACGCTTGATAAGTCCCACCTGTCATCTATTTTGATTTAATAACAACTTTTAGTTGGTTCAGAAAGAGGTGATTTTAATAAATACAGAAACAGGATATCCTTAGTATTTTGATAAAACAATTATTTATGATCGTATTAGACGGAACGATTAAGTTAAGTTTCATCATTACTATACTAGAAATAGAGATAATATGGAACTGCCTAAAGTTAAAAGATTGTGCGTAAAGAAAACAACACAGTTTGAGAGGCTTATTATAAAACAAGTTACCAAAATGTATTCTAGAGAGAGAGAGAAAGACGTCATCTGTTATCTTTTTTAAAATAGGGTATAGTTGTATTTTGTTAACCAGCGTACCGTATGTTCTTAATTAGATAGATTGAACGAGCTTTGCATGATACTCATATTAGTTAAATTTCTCGTACTAAGTGTAACTAACTCTTAAACCGAAGTTGCCTTCGCAGCAATAAAAATAAATACACCTATCAAAAGTCTTGTCAAGAAAACAGTCTTCAATAGACTCAAATTTGCATCAGCAAGAACATATGCTCTTAAAGAAGTCCCGTTTCCCCTGTACGATCTTAAATCCGATAGCAAACAACTCTGACACGTGGCAGACACACGACAATCACCCGGTGATAAGATCAGCTAATCATACAAATCATGCATAGAGTCAGCTAGGTGCCCGTGCTAAGGAAATACTAGCTCGAGGGGAATTGTAGGAGTATGGGGGTTTCGAAATTCAAATCTTGTAGCAGGAATCAGTCAAATCAATTATTTATTGATTTATTAAGGTGTATGTAGTTTACATAGGTTTTACTTGTTAAGATAACACAAAAAACAACCACTGTTACTATTTTATTATCACTTATTTTTTTTTCTAAACTTATTTATTGGCTTGATACAACAATTTATAATGGTATCATTACTAAAAATTATTAAAATACTAGACCACAAATGTAGAATAATAATGTTCGTTCGGCACCAAAAAGTTCCCGCTCCAAGCCCGAACTAGAGCTAGAAGAGCTGCTGCAAGTGTGACCAGTGCAATCGAACAGTTATCTGCCAATATAACTAAAATATGTATTTCCGCCATCGGTATAGCCATTGCCGCCATTTTAGACTTAAACTTCTAGTAAAATTAGTAAAACCTTAGACTTGATGCTGATGAACTGTAATTATATGTTTTTTTTTAAAGTAAAGTTGTGTATAACTATTTTGAAAATAGAAGTCATTTAAGAACAAATATGCTTGTCAAATATTGTTTGAATGCATTTTGTGACGAAATTAGATACCTAACTAATATTTTGTGAGTCATGTTTTTGTAAAGTGACTTCACTCTACAAAAGAGTGTAGTATTTTAGTCAAATTCCTGACATAAACACAAGTGGGCGACCAAGAAACCAGTCAAATATAAAGCAATTTAAACTTGATCGATACCAAATAAAGCAAGCCGATACGCTTATCTGAATACAATCTCCAGATAGGATAATGTCGCCGCAGACAAGCATGTTATAGAACCTTTTGTTCAATATACAACGCTGCATAGTTTAGCAGCCTCCTAGCCGACCATGTTAGGGGTGAAGACAGTACAATAAGGGCACCATCAACCATACGATCTTTAGTCGATATAAGTATTCAACCGTTGCGATTACATCGACAAGCCATTGTGAGCCAAGTTGTGACAGTCAGCCTTAATAGTTGTCTAGTAGATAAATGGCCGGTATTTCAATCTTTAGCGATTATGCTGTTTTGAATTTGGAAATGATCGATGATGAAGTTGGTGTCGATTTCAATGAGGTTCTATGTAGAATATTCGATACTGGTGTAGCAGATAACTAGTATCTTTTATTAAATATTAATTCTAATACTAGTTAAGGCTGGGATAAACTAAAATTGCCAATCGTACATTTTATTTTACATGGAAGAAGACAAGAAGAACAAGACAAGAACAATGTGTATACCAATTGTTTGAGTCTCATGATACTTTTGAGGGAATAAGGTAAAACAAACATTTGCTTCAATCGGAAACCATCCCTTAAATTAACACTAATCTAAATGCATTTTCGCGCATAAATATTAACAGTCACACGAGTCCATCTAAGGTTAAGATATGCTTACTGAGGTCAGTCTGTGGATACGTGACCATCTGTTTCATATCGATACTGCTCCATACCTCATAAAGCACGTAGATTTTTGACAGTCTTTACAGAAGCCGGAAAGTCTGAAAACCTGTCTTACTTCGGGGTATCGTGTTGTCCTGTACCTGGGTAGTAAAGGTCAGATAAGCCGTCACGTCAATACGTGTAAAATACTTGTATTCAGATGCATCTGGTAAGACTGGAAGTCGACCTCAACATAGATGGGAACAGGCTAGGCAGATGATGATCATGATTTGAAGCTTAGTCGCTGCGACAATTACTCTCCTGCGACAATTTGATGTCAGTGGAGGCACATTTTCATTTTGTAGAATAATAACTCGAGCGTGAGTTTTTGACACCAAAAATCTCACGCGGAGCAGAGAAGAGATTTGACAAGTCCGATGTTACCGTGAATCTGCTCATAGTAACATGTAGATACATAATGATATCATTACACATGTGCCTTGATAGTTCAAGCCACTAGTACTACCAACGTACTCATTGCATATCACTTTTTAAAAGTGAACTAAAATTAAAATCCTTCTTCATGCACGTTCATAGCACAAATACATACTACATTGTTACATTACAGCTCTCAATCACATTCTCATTCATTGGTTGGCTTCAGTGAGATGAAGATAATGTTAAACCTAAACGACCTTCAGTTTGACGGAATGAATGAAACACATAACGACCGGATATAATTGTTTACAAAACTTTGATCCCCCACACATAAGTAAAAGAATTCTAAAAATCTTAAAACATTAACTGGCTCAATTTTACGAGTGAGCCATAATTTGGCGGTGAAGAAATCCAAATAGATAATGTAAATACAGGCGCGTATGTAGGAGCGTGTTAGTTATGTACACATTGTAAAACTGAAGTAGACAGCTATAATTAACGTTTATTGAACTTTTAAACACTAGAGGTGTTTCTAAACTGGGAACGGAGAAAATGGGTAGATAAAAGATAATATAATAAGCGAAGTCTGTCTAGACTTAGACTGTACTGTAAGAAATACGACGAATTCTGATTAGCTACGATGAAGGAAAAGAAAAATGTGTTTTGTGTCTTAGGTTATAATCTCTCAGACGCAGGCACCATCGAACTTAATGGGAAATATTATTAAATGTGTCTTCAATCAAACTCAAGAATCAAATATAAGATTGGGTTTTTGGTCATATAGCAAGCTGGCTAGAACTCTGTCATAGAAAAAAAAATGCATTTGTGTAACAAAGTGAAATTACGGACACCACAAATAATTTGACAGCTGCCACAGATATAAAAGGTCACCTACTCAGATACTTAAGAAAAAAAGAAATTGTATGTCTTTTTTTCTCAAACAAGTGAAGATAATCAAATAAGTGTACCTACCGTCAATAACCAGAGCACGACTCACTAGCGTAATACAATACCAACATCCCGAATTTATTTATTTATTGAATCGTCAAGAAATCCTTCTGTTAGATAAAGATCAACAAAAGGAACGAGTTACTACTGATACGGTACCGCCATGAGTATCAAATTGTAACAACGTAATACTTCACGCAGATACCGCTTGTCACTTTATCTCTTGTAACTTAATTTAAGACTTGATCCTACTAAGTGAATTAGAAATGTGTTATGTTACCAGAGGCCCTAGCACAAATGCTTGACGTAAGTCTAACGTAAATTCGAACGATTTTTGAATTGAGAATCTCAACGATCCAGGTACATTTTGGTTTAAATTTATATGACAAGCACAATTAGCATCCACCTATGATACCCATAAACGCTGCGAGGGGTAAGGCGAAGATCTGGTTAAGATCTTAAGAAGCCGATGAATGAGGGCCACGAAGGACTTATCGTTCTGGAAATCTTTGGAGGATGCCTATGTCTAGCAGTGTACGTCTTTTCGCCAATTTTGTTCTAACTTTAAGTGTAATATGTTTTAAGGGAGAAAAAAAATGAGGTATTATTATATCGAGTTATTATTATTTTGGCCGAAATGGCGATGATGATGATGAAGAATAATTATATATTTATATAGGAGAATTTTGAATTTTAAAATCGTCGAATTCATGTTACGCTTACGTCAAATTTGAACCAGTGTGGCTACACACTGGTTCAAGTTTTATCACTGTTGGTGGTTCCTGGTTAGTAGTAATATTATATAAGCTGTAAGTAAGCAATTTGATAGGTTGATAATTCGATTGTATTATGTTGTAATGTATGTTGATGTAAATCATTTTTATTTCTATCGTTATATCTCGCTGTTTCTCATTTGAAATTTGTTTTTCTTTTTTTTTTGGGAATGGCCAATCCTTTAACAGTTTCATCGGGATTAGGAAGGTGGATATGGACTCACAACATAATATACTACATTCAAACTTGGAACTAGTTTGGCGAAACGAATGTAACATTCAATATTGTAACTGTATATTTTGTAATTCCAACTTCACAGCTAGATTTATTTGTGATGGCAAAATATATTTTTTATACTTCAACTGTGTTACAATTATTCATATGAACCGGATGGTGGCTTTTTGGTTTTATGTTAATAACATAATAATATTTTCTCGTAAGTATATAACTATAATTTTATAGTCAGCTTATAATAAAAGCCTACGCTCCAACAATTTCTCGTTCACGTTAACACCATAATTTCTCCATTGTTTCACAGACACTATACAATTCGTAACGGACAATTTAGACTTTTGACGTCGATAATGGTGGGGTGGCGACGCCAAACATTTTCATTAATACAAGTTGCCCAGAAACTCTTGTTAACAATGATAACTGCATTCTGGAAGAAACGAAGCATAACTCATTCGATTAAACTGTGAGTTTACCGACTGCGGGCCGGGTTAATTGTAACACTACGGAGAATCTCCAACCACTTTATTGAGACCTCCAAAAAAGTTCACCCTCTTTAAACTCACAAATATTTGACCAATATTCACGGTTCAGTTCAAACCGGTCATGTTAATCTTCGGCGACGACTAAGCAGATCTTAGTGACGTCGAGAAAGTGTTAATCCTATTTTAATATGACTAATTGTGTGTTATTTGACGGTGACTACTAAACAACGGCATGTCTGTGGGTGGAAGTGCAATTAATATTACCTAATGGTAGTACCTTATGTGGAGCTCGTGGCTACATAATACGGGTTGATCGAAGGTTAAGCTACGCTTGCCGAGGTCAGTCTGTGGATGGGTGATCTAGACTCCTCCGTGCCTCGGAAAGCACGCTAAGCCGTTGGTCCCGGCTGTCATTTGTAGATCTTTAACAGTCGTTACGGGTAGTCTGATGCCAGAAAGTCTGACAACTAGTCTTACCAAGGGGTATCCTGTTGCCCAGTAACTGGGTTGTGGAGGTCAGATAGGCAATCACTCCATGTTCATTCCACTGGTATTCAGCAGCATCCGGTTAGATTGGAAGCCGACCTCAACAAAGTTGGGAAAAGGCTAAGCAGATGATGATAGTACCTCATGTTTTTGAAAGACATTATTTGGTGGAGTCATTTAATCATAAAGAATGTTGTTGCCTGTTTAGAAGTGTTTATTGGGGTTTTAAGTAAGCAAGTTGTATATCAACCGTTAATATACATACTGTTCATGTGTTTCTTTCGGGAATGACATCTTTTTTTTTTTCTTAAAATAACGTTGCACCACACTAGGAATTTCTCCTGTGTTTTGGGTGGGTTATAAACATTCAAACACACATTCACAAACAGCCAGACCCGGAACAACTACCTGTAGGCCATACAAATATTTGTTCCGTGTGGGAATCGAACCCACGACACGCGGCGTAGCAGCCAATCTCTTAGCCACTGCGCCAATTGTGTCGTCCATCTCTTGATGATCTTTCAGATCATCCTATGAGGTCGTCAGCTGCTTAACCGGTTTATCCTGTAGTGCGAAGGCGCTAAGGCCCTGTCGAGTACAGACTTCGGCTTAGGGCGTCTCTCGAGGGAGGGCATCAAAGGATAGGCTGGAGTGGATCAATATTATTTAGGGATAAATTAAATGTTCAGTGGCGCGGGCTGACTCGATCAAGGGTCGCTTCGGAAAAAACTGATCAAAATTCTCCCTAATTCATTGACATCGTTCATTGCTCTGCTTTTTGTGTTTGGATCTCTACTTGGGACACTTCATACTGTCTATATCTGTGTTTTATTTCTTACTTAGGCCAGCAAAAGTAGCGCGATATGAAGAACTCCTTCAATAAGCTGGTGCCAAATATTCGCAAGCTAGAAAGGTATGGAAAGAGTAGGGAGGCCTTTGCTCTGCAGTGAGTTAATCTAGGCTCGTAACATGACAGAATATAATATAACAAAACAGCACATAATATAACATAACATAATAGAGCATAACATAACGGGTGTGTTTTACGTACTGTCGAAACAATGGGTAGACAATGTCACTGTTATTACAAATTTGTTCGTCGAAACTATGATGATGAAGTTACACGTGGTTTGTGTTTTTTTTATTAATGTCAACACAACTTACTTGCGTAATCATTTTATGGCAAACTAAAATAAATATAATAGAGCTATTAAATAGTAATAAATACATGATAGCACACGTCGGAAGTAAAACTGAATGATAAGAGTTTGCGACCTTAAAGTTCAACTTTCTATCTTATCTTTTGCTATTAGACTATTAAAGTTCAATTACAACAGTCATGTAATGGAGATAAGATAGTTATTGCAGGCAACGGTGTTGAATCTCTGGTCGTAAATAAAAAAGATACTCCTTAGGCCTTAGTTTGCGTTCAAACAACCAACGCCCAATTGATTGGCGTTGTCATCACCGCGGGTGTCACGAAATAAAAACAGTAGGTGTAATGGGAGCTAATAAACGCCACATCGTTATTGTATTGTTTCCAACTTGCCGGGAACGGGTTTTCCAACAACGGGCCGATGTCCGCAACTCCACGACTCTGCGCGTACTTTGCGAAACGGGTGGGACAATACCTTATTAGATCCACCCCAGTTCCCCGACAAAGGCCAGCAGCGATCTGACGTTGCTGGTGGTGTATATCTCTAGGAGAGTAACTGGGTTACCGAAGTATTTTGCCCTGTATGCTGTATGTGTGTGTGTGCTGTGACCTCTGGGCAGTAGAGGAGCATGTGGGCAGCTGTCTTGCCTTCTTCCATGAAGGCTCTGCATAGTAGGCTGTCTGTTACTCCTATGGCAAAGAGGTGTTTGATAAATAAATGAATCTGCCGTAGCTGCTGCTTAGTCAGTAGGAGAGAATGTGAAGCGGCCGTCAATTGCAAGGAGTGCCTACCTGGACTGCCTGCAGTCAGTTTGGTCACATCTTTATTGTTTTGTTCCATTTATGAAGACTCATTGGTGATGTTCTTCATAAATGTCAGGTGCGTAGTACCTACTTGTACGTGTATGACCAGATAAGTATGAACGTAAACGAAGCAAAAGGTGTAAGTATTGATCGTAGCAGGTGGCGTTCTGTAGTTTTTGCTTATCCCCATGGGAAAAAGGCGTGAGTTTATAATAAATAATAAAATAAATAATGCTGGACAATCCACACAGCATCATCTAGCCCCAAGCTAAGCAGAGCTTGTGTTATGGGTACTAGATGACTGATATACTTAATACTATATATTACATAGAGAGATATTTTTATTATACATAGGAAACACCCAGAACACTCGGAACAAATATTTGCAGATCGTACAAACATTTTTCCCAAGGCGGGAATCGAACCCGCAACCTCTTGCGTCGCAGGCGGACCTTCGCCCGCCGCGCCACATCGGTCGTCAATTCATGATGACCTTAAATTGCAGAAGTTGATAGCTTGAAACCATACAAAAATGTTAAAATCTAAACTACAGTTCCAAAGAGGTGAAATGATTGATTGTTTGTTTGTAGGTAATCTCTGGAATGACTGATCCAATTAGGTATTAAAATTATTTCACTGATAGTATCACACTATGGCTAGAAAAAATCCGTGGTTCTTGTGGGATGAGCCACGGGAGCCAAGCCGTGTGAAAGAACTAGTAATTAATAAACTGCTATTTACCGACATAATAATTACAGAAACATAGTAATAAAAAGTTTAATTGACCAAATAAGTGCGGTGCGCGCCCCTTTCTGAATTACCATTTCAATGTCATAAATTATAAATGTTGTTACCGCGTGTTTGGACTGGTTGCTTGAGTTTATTTATTAGGTGATTTCGTGGTTACCTATCTGAGCGTTGTGGTGTAGTGTGTGCTTTATTTTTGAGACATGGCAAGAGCAGCGTCCCCGCTTCAAAAAAAATGTTGGCGATAAATAGTATAATTCGATTTAAGCTGCAGCGCTAAGTCCTGGTCTTTCACATTTTGTAAATAACGATAAAATTTAAAAAGAATATAGGTTCAAATGCTGATTTAAAAAAAAACACACATTTCTAACTAAGTAGTATCTAAGTATTTAGTTATCTGCGGCGCACTCTGGATGTAAAAACCCAATAGCCCTTTGGCCAACCTGGGAATCGAACTCAGGATCTCGTCTCGCCCAGCAGTAGCGCTTGCCACCACTAAACCAACGAGGCTTTCAACTTTAGTAACAACCTTACTTAGTATTCGTTTAATAAGAATACTTAAGTTTTCCATGCGTCAACTTCAGCACAAAGCGAGATAGATACCTACTGGTCTAATGTTTGTACATTAAAAGTGTGCGTGATCAATCGATCAATGATTATTCAGTCGATCAATAAAGAGAATGTATTCCACGCGTGACTTACAATGTAAAAGCTTTATCTGTCGTAGGTGTCACGTGCTCTAATTATAATGATTACCAACTAGCGACCTGCCGCGGCTTCGTATAAGTGCAAACAGTTTTTGAAGTGAAACTTCTAATGTGGCTTCCAACAAGGTTGTTGGAACGTTGTGTTTAACGCTACCATGGAGAGGGTAGAAAAGCACTGTTGCGTTAAACGTTCCTATTTATTTCCACATTACGAAGTTTCACTTCTTCCGCGCGGAGGGACTCCACGCACTATTTTACTGGGCTTTGGGGACTGGGGAGTGTGCGATTCTTACCTCACTAAAACCTCCTTGGTGGTCACAATCAGCACGAGGAAGAAGGCACTTCTTCCTCTTATAAGACCACCTCGGTTCCTCCCCTGTGCTACGCTTGCCATGATGCCATGTTGCTGGGAAGTTTGTTCCGCTACTTCTTCTTCCCAGCAAAAACATCAGGAAGTGGTGAAGGGTGGGCGCTTTGGGGGACTGCCTTTTGTAAACGTTTTGACATTCAAAAAGTGCTGATTCTCAGCCTAATTTGAATAAATGAATTTTGATTGTGATTTTGATTTAATTTCATGACACATCCCTGAGGAAGGTTAGCATACCCTTTATCGAAGGAGGCTAAGATGTTGTGTCGAATGTTGTTCGTATCAAAACGAATAGACTTAATTAGATGATTAATACCCATTGTTTAGTTTAGTTTTAACATGATAATTGCAGCTGTTATGGGGGTGACATTATCACTAAGTGATAAAACCCCTTAAAATAAATAAAGATTAAAAAAAACCTCGAACCTTATTATACCTAAATTAGAATTAAAAACCGCTTTGCTTTTTTTTTGTTCGAAACTAAATTAACGATAAAAATAACTGATTGATTAACTATTTCAAAAATGTTGTGTTCAAAGTGTTGGTGTCTACTAACTTAATAAGCCAATTATCAAACACATTAGGTACTAACTTAATGTAAATAACTACCCACCTATAATCTAATAAGGCACGTGTCGTTCCAAATCTTGGTTAACAAAATAGCCGACTAATTTATGTTTCTAAAAAATTGGCTTCGAAACACGTAGCGTGGCGTGTAAGTTTAAACTAGCGTCTATCGTGGACCCCTGCTGAGCACTTGGCATTAACAACTAATAGCTGTATGTTAATCGACAGGCGATCATTGTCGGCAATCACTACAGATAATAAAAAAACTAAAGCGTCATACGATATCTCGAAAGATAAAATTTGTAATCCGTTCCACGTATTGAATATCGATGGATAGACATAACACGATGGTTATGTAGGCACTTGATATTTTTTGTTTTAGTTTTGTTATCAAAATCATCAATAGCCAGTTAAGTAGGTAACTCATGATGGTAGACAATGCTGCCCACGATCTGAAGACAGCGTTACGTTTATGAATATTTACAAAAATGATATGAAAATGAAATGAATATTGATGAACGTTTGAAATTATAAATACAAAAACAATAAAGTAGTTGGTGATTCTGAGCGACATCTGTTGGCGAGTAGAAATACTATTTTCATAAAGCTATCTAGCTTCAACACAAGATGGCAGAATTAGTACTACCGAAATCATCCAAGTGATTGGAATAAATATTGTATATTCTATTATTGATAGATTTGATATATTTTATTAAATGAGTTTTAATGCACATACAACATAAATGTTTAAAAAAAATAATGAAAAAGCAAGCAGCCCACAGAATCAATTGTTCTGTGTAGCTGTGTGTTGCTGTCATTTGTCAGCTTATTGTCAAAATGACAATTCAATTTTTTAATGTCAATGTCATCTTGGTGATGTGATGGTAAATAACCTGTTTACAACTGTACAGTATAATTTTGTATTTCTATTAGTGTAATCTGCTTTAATATTTAGTTTTTAAGGCAAATCCAACAATACAATGAACTACCAGACTCGAATTACTGCCAGATAAGTTCAAATTCACTAAAACAAATCCGTACTTTAACTTTAATAAAGGTCATTGTGAAGGCCCGCAGAGTTTCTAGTAAACAATGAACATATCTAGATTGCACATGACAAAGCATCTCCAAAACTACACAAGAATTATGAATAATATGCTACGTATACAAAGAATGGCTCCAAGCAGTGGTTACTACTCTACCCTTACAATTGATGGATTTACCAGTGAGATATTTGAAAGACACAGAACTTCTAAGCATCAGAGAAATGACCTGACGGACTCGAGTATACAACATTGTATGTACACAAGTGACACTAACAATGTATCCACAATGACACCTACAGCCTTGGAAGAAATATTTTCAGAACTACTTACAAAAAATAGACACAAAAAGATTGAGGAGCTAGTCATACAATGTCAAAACTGTAAGAAATATCTAAGTTATGCCACAGTGAAGAAACTGTTTAGACATTACAGCATAAATGGGAAGCCTGAGATGGTTGCTGTTATGCAGAATTACTGTTTAAAAGTTGATCCTATCTCGTACAAGAAAAATGGAGAATTCCTACACTACCTCGCAAAAGCAGAATGTATTAAGGGTAATTCAGAGAAAGGACTATCCATACTCAAGAGCAGTTATAAGAAATATGAGAGTCTAAGGAGTTTTTATAGAATTATTTTTAGAGAATTAATACAAGACTCAGTATTAAATAGATCAGAGGCGTCATTAGTTATTTTTAGGAAGAATGTAATTGAGTTTAGTGAGGAGTGGTCGGACCATTACCCGTTAGTCTGCTTCTGGCACATATGCTGGGCAAGCACTTGGTTTTCTGACCAGATGTTGGGCAATGAACTTCTTGAGCGATCTGAAGTTCTTTTGTCTATTGTTGGAGAAAAGTAAGTAACAATTCAGAATTTTAATTTGATCCATATTGATTCTCCGTTCAAACAAAGTGTTATTAAGTTTTTCCTTATGGAATTTCTTATATGCAGTCTGTATTTGTACCTAGATGGTGGCAAAAGGCTTGACCCCTACTACATGGGATACAAATATAACTGACAAAAATTTGGGTGTACTACAGGACCAACTCTGCCTAACCCTTGTGGGGAATACAGGCATGATGTTGTTATTTTTATTGACAACTTCATAAATTTTGAAAATGAAAATTAATTTGGAATATTGATATCCAGAATTGATTTAATTTTACACATTGATAAAAATTAAACAATAAAAGATGTCAGTTGTTCATTTGCAAATCTTTTAAATAAAGTACAATCAATCAACTGTTATTTTAATGTTGACCGTGACCGTACTAAAATATCCTATGTTATGCTATTTCCAGAGCTACAGCATTCAGTATAATGGCGTTGAAAGACTTCAATGAAGATGCTGTGGTCAGACTGCTGCAGACTCTGCTCCAGTATGACATGATGTTGGAGTATGTGGCAGTTCTTCAAGTACTGTTTAACTATAAATGTAAGTATTAACTGAAATGCAGTGTAAGATGTCCTGCAGACAAATTTTACTAAGATTTCAAAAGGACCCCAGAGATGAGTCTGGCCACCTGTGAGCCACACTGGGGTCGTCTTATCTTTAGGTGCTAGCTGGATAGGCTACATATTGTATTCTTGCAGGTTGCTAAATACTATGTAGAAGACTATACACAGTAACATTATAAGACAGATGTAATTGGAAAATACCCTAGTGAGACACACTGACCTTGGTGATATTTTTCAGAAATGACCTTATATATGAACATAAACAAAGCAACAAGAATATGTTATGTAAGGATTGTAGCAGTTGGCAGTATATAGTATCTACCATGGGAGAGACGTGTGAACCGATGTATGAATGTTTGTATGTATTTTATCAGCCTTAGGCTAAGATTCAGAGACCAAAGCTTTACTCAGACAGGTCTTAGCCAAATATTGACTAGACATAACTTTAAAATTAGAGTTAGCTTACGTCCTTTTATTTATGGCTTCACACATCTCACATGATGTCAGTCCTACGTTTAATTTCCCGAATATTTATTAATTCTGTTAAATGTTTTACTAACAAACAATACTTTTTTCCTTTAGTGTCTCAAAACAACTTTGCAAGTGTGTAAAAGACGAATAACTTCCGACACAGTTAATATAGCTCTTTAGCGTCTTTGTAAACGTCTGGGACAAGCTTAAGGTTGATTTAACTAACTAACAAAGTTAACTTCGCTATCACCCGCTTGGCGGCGCTAGCTTAGCTAAGCCTAAATATTGAGATCTTCTTTGAATACAAATATGGCCTTGTGCACTGATGTTTAAAAGATCGCAGCGTATCGCTAAGACTCCTTTAAAATGTGAGCCTAACATTGAGTGACTATTCTTATAAGCGTGATATTGGTTCCTACTTATTTAGAAAATCAGCAAGCAATAGGAAAAATAACTGTAGGCACTACAAGATTTTGTTATAGCTGTACAGAGGCCAGCACATCAAGCTACCCCAATGTGTCAGATTTTGCCAATAGAACATGAACCTTATTTACATAAGGATAAAGTTGAAAAACTATCAAAAAAGTCTGACACATTGGGGTTGATGTGCTGGCCTCTGTACATATGCCTGCAGTCATTGAAAAATAACGATCATATTACATTATAGTATACCTATCATTCTGGTGACGATTATGAGCTTTCTTTAAGATATATAATAAATCCTCTGATTTACTATGAACCACCCAACATCATCCTTCTGCCCTTATCCCAATTTGTTCGAGAATGTCCACTACATCAACAGTTAGCTCTTCCTTAATAGCGATATAATCTTTCACACAATCCATCCATTGTTTCTTTAATCTTCTTCTTTTGAGCCTACGTGTACTTTTTTACGTACTGTACCGAGATCACATACAAAATATTACGATACCCTCTAAATTGCTGAACACAATCGCTAGGCTTGCAACTGGCTTACGAAGAAAATAGAAAAGCTGAAGGTGTCTTGACAGTTGGGGTAAATATTTATATATTGTCTGAGTTTCACAGTAGTCATCATCATCGTTATTCTTCTCCTGCCACCTGTTACCCAATCTAACCATCGTTTCTTTGGTGTCCCAACATTCAAACTCAAATCTCTCCTTACAACATGCTCCACACTCCTCCGTATCACACGCTATGACGATAGGGTTACCAACCATACCACAATATATACGAGTAGTACCTATTGTACTGTATTTCGTGTCTGCGTACATTATACTGTTGAAACACATACTACGCAAAAATACTATATTTTCAACACCAAAATCTAAATAACAAATCTTTTATAAAAAATGCAAGAACTCCAAGTGAAGTTTTCCATAAAATACATTTTTTTTTAAATGTTCCATATTTTTCTGTAGCTTCCTTTGTTAAATACTATGTTTCGCTGAACAAATGTTGGCAATCCTATAGGACAACCAGCACACAGCTTCTCGGTCACTGGCGCTACTTTCAGACTTCTCTTACATACCCAACTCGTAACATATCCACTCGCGTAACACATCACACATCTCTCATCACACATCTCTCTTAGCATCCGTGGACCACCCATCTTTAACATATTTGCGTTAGCGTGAATGTGGGTCACTTTCCTACATACTATCTGGTAGGACTTCACTGACAATAGCCTTATCAGTATCCACTTGTTTACGTTGGGTCTGTGATCCCGGCGTCCTATTACCATATTACTTATAACGAATCTAGTACAATGTAGGGCCTGTTAGTTATTGTCCAACAAGTATATTATCTTATTGATATTGTTTGCCAATGTTATGTCATTGTGCCGACTTGAATGTTTTGTTTTAATTCTTGTGTTTTCAATAGCTCGGTATGATGAGAAAGCCTGTACTTGTAGTGTGTCAAGATAAATGCTGCGATATCTGATACACCTACATCTCATTGTGTACATCTTTGTAACCACATCAAAGTTACATAGGTTCCTAAGTAAAGACGAAAGGTGTATCACGTATCAGAATGCTGCGCGCTACGATCGTTCGTAGCACATAATGTACTGTGGTTACTTACGTATCACTAACTTCACCATCACAATTTCAGCCCAAAGCCTCCCCTAAAGATTTCCACAACGATCGTTCCTACGCTGCTCTCATCCATCAGCTTCCTGCAATCTTCACCAGATCATCGGTCCGCCCTGTAGGAGCCCTACCCACGCTGCATCTTCTGGTACGCGGTCTGTTTACAAAAACCATTTCGCACCAACGGCCATCGGCTCCGCGAGCAATGTGCCCCGCTCACTGCCACTTAAGTTTGGCTATATGTTTTTAAGTGGGTTTGATTCCTGCACGGAACAAATATTTGTATGGCCTACAGATAGTTGTTCCGGGTCCTGGCTGTTTGTGTATGTGAGCTTTAATGTTTGTAAAACACGCCCACGATACAGGAGAAATTGGTAGTGTGGGGAAACGTTTTAACAAAAAACTGCTTCGAGCTATTTTGGTTGACTTGCAAAACTCTTCGTTTTTCCTTTGATCCCGCAGAGAATATCTAAGCCCATTCTACTGCCCTTTGGGTGTCGCAGGTTGACGACTTTCTTCTTCAGTCACTGCTGTATTAGAGACGCGAAGACGTTGTGTAGTTTTCCGAACGCCAACTAAATCAATAAGTAATTAATTATAAGCCCTAGTATAAATTTATAAATTACCTATTAACGCACGTTAAGATGCGGAAGGGTCGAGGATTCTGCACCGAGAATATAAGCTGAAGAAATAACAACTTTTTTCGTGAAGGCTGCCAGTCGATATATTATGATCTCTTACATCATGATTGCTTAAGATTAAAAGCAATCAATCACGACACCTTAATTGAATTAGTCAATGTAATCATTACTTGTGACTTACTGATGCAATCTTAGTCATCAGTCATCAATCAAATATTTTTTTTTCCAATACTGCCTTTTTTTTGTTGCCGAGTTTGAAAATCCTCATGGATGTCCTCCAGGGGCGTGCGGAGGGGTCTGTCAGACTCTTGCTGACTAAAAAACACTCCGGTGTTGCTGGCCTCCTCAGGTTCCCAATACTGCCTGTGTCTAATAACCCCGTTGGATAGAAAACATGGATATATATACTTAACATAACACATAACATTACACCTCCATTCCCTGAAGGGTTGGCCAGAGTTGTACCTACAGTTCCAGTTATGTTGTTAACTCCTATTGCCATCAACCGGGCACACAACTTAACTCCGGGCTGCTACTGAGAAATACCTAATTAAAAAATCTCATAACACATTGCTCGACCCGGCCCGTCGGAATCGAACCCAGGACCTCATGCTTAGAATTTGCTTTCGTGACAACTAGACCAACGAGGCTGTTACTAAGATATATAAACCATAAGTGTATATACACTTATGGGGTATATACCTTAGTGTATACTTACGTATGTACTTTACATGAGTTCATGATTTAACCACTATAATTTACTTAAACACAGGTTCATACTCGTATAACATTAGGTACCAAGAATTGTACCTACCGCTTTGAATGTTGATTGTTAGCAAACTTAATCAAGTGGCCTCGTGAACTTAGAACAATTACTTGATCTGTCAGTCGCCCTTATCGTAGGTACCTACAATACATAACAATATTGACGCTGGAAAACGATTTTGTCGTAGGTATCTCAAACATGAGGCGTGCACTAAATGGCGCGGGAAAAGAATACTTAGAAGGACTTGGGGGAGGCATTTGGCCAACAGTGGAACAGTATAGGCTAAAAAAAAAACAACAGTTTTTTTTAGCCTATACTGTTCCACTTAACAGTAGTCGCATGATTATGATGATATCTGACATCTCTCCTTGGTAATAAAAGCAAAATTAACATTATATTCCAAAAAAAAAACTCAGGTATTATTTGAAATGATTTTTTGTAACCGCCCGAAAATTGGTCAAACCAACCGATGGTGATACGAAAGATGGAATTTATATAAAAAATATGTTCTTATGAAAACGAGAATCTAGATGTGACAATGCGCTTTCCATCGTCAATTTTGTATGATACTGAAAGTACTGCTCGATTATTATAACGAATTTCATACCGAATTAATTTTATTACTGGTGTACATTCAATAATCATCAAAATGAGTCGCAGCACTCAAGCTCAAAACATATGGGATGCTTCTTGGGCAGCAGGAGGTTGTTGAAGATGAATTTTGCGTAGCCACATCAAGGCTAAATTTGAAGTACTAGGTAGAAGGACAAAGTGGTCAAAGATCCCAAGACCTCGATTTCAAATGATAATTACAGCATTTCTGACGATAAATGTTGGATTGGTCGTTAGGCTTACTGCCTCTTAATTCCTACATGACATAGGAAAAATGATTACTCTGATAACATCTCCTAATTGCTTTTGTATGAATAGCTATCACGAAAATTGATGTGACCACCTATGTATGTGTTAAGGTAATTGGATAAAACTTGTGAGTGATGACGTCCAGTTATGAAAGTCTTGAAAAGTGGATTACAATACGTTGTTGGCCACGTGTAGACAATGATATGATAAAGAGGCAAAGTATGTAAATTTGGATGTAGGAATAATCTCCGAAACTACTCATCCGTTATGAAAAAATCTTTGAATAATGGTGTAAAAGCTTACTATACTATTGCCAAGTGCCTCGGGATATGTTTTGCGGTAACCTTGATCCATGCAAATGAAATCGCGGGTAAAAGCTAGTGTTTGTTAAAATTAAATAAGCCTCAACCTGACAGTTCCTCTTGACATCTGTCCCACTTTCAATGCAGTTGCTGTTAGTAGCTGCACGTCTTCAATGCAACAGGTGACTTGTACTTCAGTGACACGAGTTGTTGCAAAGCGAAGTTTGCACATCGACACGAGAGCTTGATGTGTTTACGTTACAAGTTTCATGTGTTTGAAACCTACTACATGCGATATGATGCAATTTATTACAACACAGTCTTGATCTATACGTATATGTAAAGAGGCCAGCACATCAAGCTACCCCAATCCGTCAAATTTCTTTGATAGTGTTTCAACTTTATTACAAAATTATAAGGTGTGTTCAATTGCAGAAATTTGACAATTTGGGATAGCTTCATGTGTTGGCGTATCTATCATCCAAAATGGAAACTAAAACCAGCCTTTTATTAAATGTTTAGGGTTCCATACCAAACTGGTAGAAAAGGAACCCTTAAGGTTGCGACTTCGTCTGTACGTCACAGTTGCTTATTTCAGTAACTGCTAATACTTTCGACTTGAAATTTGTTGTTCTGCTGTTTTGCCTACATTTTCCCGCTCGGGCCAGTCCAACTCATTCTTTGACAGTTTTAGTTAGTAGGTACACACTTACACTTCGTTCTGACCGATTTAAAATCACTTAGTCGGACATCATCCACCATAGATTCACACCGTTTTACGCGACATGGATGTAAAGCCCCCTCACCAATAACTTGTTGATATAACCTCGTAGATGTAGCCAACTAGCCAATTTAAACAATTTTTTCACAAATTTGTTATAGTATTCCGGTCGATTGCCTACTTTATTTGAGTCGTAGTTGGTATAGAAAGGTTTATTAATAACTATAGGTACACATATAGATTATGAATAAAATAAACAGTTAACAGTACATTGACCCTTCATTATCATCGCAACCTTTCGCACTTCCAATGATAAAAAAATGAAAGAAATCTAACATATTGCGTGTCATGTTTACGTTCAAACACTTAATACAAGCTGTAAGAAATAGTTGTAACAAATGTTGTCTCAGACATCTGTGCAACATATAGGTATAATATGGTTACTCTGTCCCTTTCTAATAAGTGCAGCCTGCACTGTGCAAGGTGGTCTATCTTGTGTTTGCAATTTCAACTTCCAGTTATTTCGAGTGTTGCAACACTTACTTCATTTGTGTTACAACAGGAAATTAGTTTCATGTTTGACATTAACCAAATGGGTCGCTTTATGCTTAAACAAAATAAGAAAATATTGAAAAGTTACTTAAAGTGGTGAGGAAGAAAATTAGATTTTTTCCAACAAAAAAAATGTTTCCGATGAAGGTCATTTTCATCTCACAGGCACTGACGGTCTGGTTGAAGCGCACCAAACTGTAGTTGTGCCAGAACGTCACCAGATGGCGCGTTTTTATTCGTTTTCAGTCCGTACCAAACCGACGATTCCGACCGCATCCGACATAAATAAAACATGTCACAATGTCACATACTAACTGTGAACACAATACCCATTTATACTTGTGTAAATACTTGTTTGGAAACTAAGTGTGTGAACGATAGACGAAAAGAAACATGACCGATATAATGTCAATATAAGTTTATCGACAGCGTTTGATGGCCTAACATAGTGATTGTCAGAATTGTGGTGTCCCTTCTTCAAAAGCCATTGATGAAGACTTGTGATTGTAGTTGACAAGTCTCTATAGAACTTTTGTTGGAAACTTGTATCACTAGTTGTTTGTGGGTGTAACAGGTACCTAATATAACATCACACTTGTTTTCACGGCAGCTTAGACACCCACCTAAGTACCTGTAGTACACCCACATTTATATTTAAGAGTCATGTGATAGAGGGTGAGCTTATTGCTATTAACCGGGCACAAAGATTAGACTCTACGAGCTCGTGACTAAACATAAACAGGCGCATTGGTAGATCGAAGATAGAGGTACGCTTGCCGAGGTCAGTCTGTGGGTGGATGACCATTCGTAATATATAGGGACTCCTCTGTGCCTCGGACAGCACGTTAAGCCGTTGGTCCCGACTGTCATGTGTAGATCTTTGACAGTCGTTACGGGTAGTCAGAAGCCCGAAAGTCTGACAGCCAGCCTTACCGACGGGTATCGTGTTGCCCAGTAAATGAGTTGTGGAGGTCAAATAGGCAGTCGCTCCATGTAAAATACTGGTATTCAGCTGCATCCGGTTAGACTGAATGCCGACCCCAACAAAGTTGAAAAATGGCCAGGCAGATGAAATATTAGATTAGAGATATTCCAGATGGAAAAACCCAATAACACTTTGTCGGACCTGAGAATTGAACTTAAGACTTCATGCAGCTCAGCAGCAGTAGCGCTTGCAAACACTAGACCAACGCGATTTTTTATATTAAATCACTACATCTTTGTTTCAGTAAGGAACAGAGATATTCGCGGATGTACAGAGATTATCAGAAACTGTGAAGCCCTCGGCGTGAATCTACCCTCAGACCAACAGGGGAGGTACATCAAGATGTTAATTGATGACAAGAGTCAGTGGCCCAGAGCTCAAGGGCCGAAGACAACGCCCAAAGACTTCAAACTTAAGTTTTAGTATTTTTTGTACTTACAGGTTTTTTTTGTAAAGTGTAGATGGTAAATAATAAATATTCATTAGTATAACATAAGTGTTTTAAATGTTTTATTTGTAGACATAGGGAAAATAACTGAGAGTACCCACTAAAAGGAGGAAGGGACATCGCCGCACAGGCTGGTGCCATGAGATTAGTATGGATACCATGAATTCAGATTCATCGTTGAAGTTCTTCGTCGACTATTTTGATGTGTTTTTAGCTTAAAACAGTAAAAAGTCTTGACAAAATCGTTATTTCTGTCCAACCCAATTAGATTTAAAGTTCAATAGTTAATACGAATATAATTCATCTCTCATAGCGTTAGATAAAATTCATGATAACTACAAAAAATGGTTTGAAAGTTAAAATAAGATAAATCGTAAAAAATTGGTAAAAAACTACGAACAATTTTAACGCTTGGGGTTTAGAATCATTTATTGAACCCATGGTATGAGGCTAAGCGTCGATTCACCACCCTGTATAATTACTTCTAGAAACATAGTTGTTCTTCAAAAAGGTCATGTGCGTTGTACTCGCAACTGGCGTGCGTGTATGACCGAATGAAACGTAGTCTAAGCGAAAGGATCGTAGCAGATGGCGTTCTGTAGTTTCTGCTTACCCCGATGGGAAATAGGCGTGAGTTTATGTGTGCAGGTAAAACTAGGTACCTAGTTTCTTATTGGCTGCCTGACTTCCAAATAATTGAAAAAGAAAATTGGAGTTTCGTTGAAAAGGACGGTTAAAAATAATGGAGCACTCGGCAAACTACAAAAAACGCGACGGGACTAATTGACAAAAGTAACACTGATGTTATTTAGATAAAGTTATAACATAGAACCATAAAGTACCTACGTATGGACAAAAAGACGTGACCTATACTGAATATTTCCTAAGTTATACATACAGGGTGTTAGGTAGAACGATAGAAAAACATGAAGAGTGCGTCTTTTTACACTTGTAGTCTGTGGGTTCATTATACTCAAAAATCATACAGCGCCCTTCGCGTCCATACAAAAACGCATTCAGGGTGCTGATGGGGTTGCCCCGATACTGCAGCGCATCAGGGATGTTTGTTGAAGCTCACGTGGACTGTTTTTACACGGCGATACGGAAACGGTGCGCATCCTTGGTCCGTAGGGTACGGGGCAGTGCCAACAGCATCTTATCTATGGAAGCCAGCAGGATTTTTTCAGCAGGTTTTGAACCACTAATGCAAGGTGTCGGCTGGGCCTGTCACCTTGCAGCAATGATGTCACAACATAATTATTTCTGTGCTTTTGTCTTTGTAAGTGTATTACTAACATACTTTGTAAGTACATTGTTACTAGCACTATGAGTCTTGTTGCTCGAAATAAATGATATATTTTATTTAGGATATCTCACCGCACATAAGGATGCGCGGTGAGGACTGTGGTGTGCAGGTAATATAAATAAATAATAATAAATAATGCTGGACAATCCACACAGCATCAGCTAAGCAGAGCTTGTGTTATGGGTACTAGATGACTGATATACTACAATACATTACATAGATAGATATTTTTACTATACATAGCAAATACCCAGAACACCCGGAACAAATCTTTGTTTATCGTACAAACATTTGTCCCAAGGCGGGAATCTAACCCGCAACCTCCTCCCTATAAAAATATCTTCTACGTATTACAAATTATGTTGCAAATCACAAGCGCGCGCTATGTGACTTTTGTGCCATGGACATAAGGTTTAAACTGCCATGAATGACGCGCTCTCCTAAAATGTATCAACTAGTCTGTTGTCCAGGAAGGACCTAATCTTAATACAAATGAATCCTTATCATGCGTCAATAAAAATATGCTAATCACGTGTCAATACCATTGATAATGCCCCAAATTAATGATATTTGTTGTTTAAATGGCCTAATTATGTCCATCTTTATTTAAATACTAGTATCAGTACATAAATTAAGTTAAGTAGATATCTCTTTGTTTGAACCTAAATTCTTGTAGTTAGGCGTGCAAATATTTGTTTGCAAGGACTTCGAATAAGGTCGTATCTTAATAAAGAAAAATAAGTACCTACTAAATGGTAGGTACTTGGTAACAGTTCGCGTAAGTTACTCAAACCCACCACCAAACTTACACCCACACACCCACAGCTACACCCCATGTGGCTCTAAAACTCACTATTAGTAAGTTTCATGGTGTAGAATAAAGAATATTGTATTCTATTCTATTGTCAAACCTACAATCCAATATTTTTGTTTACTTAGTCTGAACTACATACTATTCAGTTTACACCGACGGGGGGTTGTCCCTGGGTCTAAAATCGGATGTCGGTTGGTGCCTCATGTCATTAAAAACGTCAAATTATTAGTTTGCTTCGGTCCCTTGGACGCCTTCCAAATTAATGCAACCCCACGGACCCCAAGGAACTACATGAATGATTGAAGGTGGATAGGAAGTGATCCTACGTGCCCACACTTGCTATCCACAACTTTAAACAACTGTATTTGCGTTGTAATTATATTAGGACACAACTACTTATCTATCTAGTATATATTAGAAATATCAGGAGCAAAGCAAGCTAGTCGCAAGTTTCAAATTCGTCCTGAATTTGTCAAGACAAGATATCCACGGCATTTTGTTGCAGCTATTATACTAATGCCAGTTTTTACTTAATGCCTAGCTTTTTTCCAACAACGAGATCTAATGGATGCTCACCCGTACAACATGTACCAACCTCAGCAAGAGTATCTTAGCCATCGATCGACCATTGTGGCTGTTATTATTGAATAATGTCCAAATAAATACGCACTGGCAACGGTGCAAAATCATTTAGGTCTCCCGTATATAGGGGCATTTTATATTAACTATAGGTTATTAGTAGTATTTTCGGACTACCTCAAAAAGAAGACTCCTTTCACCTAATCATCACCTCCTCCTTACCTTAAGCCAACTTATTTGAGATATACTGCTCTGTATATCTTCTTTCATACCTACATCTCCATTTGCCGTCATTTCCCTTCTAGCCGTATCATCTTTCACACAACACATCCATCGTTTCTCTGGTCTTCCTGTACTCTTTAAACCAACTACATCCATATTAAAAACTTTCCTATCAACATGGTTGACTTTTAACATCTCCGAATTAGGTGCTCTATCTTGTTCGCTAGCTTTCTTGTAGGTAAATACCTCCTACGTATTATATGTAGGTACATGGTGGTATAATTAAAATCCCAAACCCACATTTTCCCAATTGGCAACATGACACTTCCCGCTTTACCCACATCTAGTGCTTGTCGCAGTAAGTAAGATTGTAGCGTAGTGACAAGGGTCTACGATCAGACAAAAACCCAAAGGCAACGAACTGACGACTTGAGGCTGGAGTTATCTTCAATAAGCTATTATAATAAACAGTGATAAATAGTTAGATAGGTACCTACTCGATGTAGGTTTCCCTACTACTTACTGATTCACTATTTTATACTTTAGGTACCTATGATAATAACAATATTATGTGTATCATTTTTGTGTCAACTTTAAACTCTGTTTTGATAATAGAATATTGACACCTACCTATTTCTATATTTAGCGAATTTCATGTTTTACCACATTTTTCTTTTCTTTTAATAATAACGTTTCCCCACACTAAGAATTTCTTTTGTTTCGTGAGTGCGTTTACAACACTTAAGTCACATACATAAATAGCAAGACCGGGAACAACTACCTGTAGGGCATACAAATATTTGTTTCTTGCGGGAATGGAACCCAACCCACGCAGTGCAGCAGCCGATTACTCATCTACTGCGCCAACCGTGCTGTCAAAAAAACTATAGGTAGGTAGTGAATTAAACCTGCCTATTTGTCTAGTGATAGGTTTACAAAGTCATACCTATATTATATGTACTTAACTACTTGGTATATACCTAGATATCGGACGTATTTTTGTCATAATGTGCTAATCCACAGGACCCAGTTTTCCTAGTTTCTAGTCGGCCCAGTTCTTAGCTACAAGTTTGGCGCCGTCAGTGACATACATCAATTCCTGAACCGAGCAGGCATTAGGGCATACGGAACACGATATCAGGCGCCCATCGTTTGTAGAACAGCACCACAGCTGGACTCTGGGCTGGAATTGTCGGCTCATCTCCACTCTTTGCTTCGAACAACCCAAAAAGTATCCGGAGTTCATGTAGAGACTTTCAAGTTAACACTTTTAGTGCCCAGCACCCGGCTCCGTAAAAATAGTTTGTTTATGTATCCAGAACTCGCTTCCCGAATCGTACATGTAAAAAGCTATAGATGAGATGTGAACATGCCCATCACCCCCTACCATATACCTACGCATTATGTAATTTGCCAAATATTATAACATACAAGTTAAATCGTACTTTTGAACTGGGCAACGAAAGTGTTAACAAAGGAAACTCATGACCATGTGAGATATTTTCAGCGGATGGAACAAATGGAATGGGTTACCTCGCCGCAGTTTGAGTCTTTCTTCAGACCAGTCTCTAGTGAGCCGGGACACACATGCAAATCCGTCTGTACACAAGGATAGCACCAGGCCAGAAGTCCGCAGACCGTCAGGCGAAGCCCTCCGTTTAGAGGTGTCCAGCCGACAGCCGCTGAAATAGACTTTTGCTAGGTTGCAGCGTCTGATGTTGTTGCAGTCCTTGCTGAATGTTAGTGACCTCGGCTCAATAATACCAAAATATTTCGGGAAGAAACTGTGCTCAATGGACACCACGTCTACTATCGTCACTAATCAATAATAGTTATAAATACTGAATGCATAAATAGTTAATTATTATATACCTAATCAATAAATTCACTATAGCACGATCTACCATTCTTTTTGTATTTTTCGCAAAATCATTGAATACATTTTTAGTTGGATGCCCAACGGATACAGCAAAAAGATCAAAAAATAAAAATCATCATTAATTTTCTCATTTTCACCGACTTCATAAGAAGGAGGAGGTTCTTTGGAAAACCAATATCCCTATCTTGGGTAACCTAATTACATGCTAACCAGTGTTACACAAATATACCTACCATATTAAGAACCCCTTGATATTCATTGCAGGAGTCCTTCTGTATAATGAAGGCTAAACTTGAAAGGTTGTCTTTAGATTATGTAAAATTAAAATACACACGATTCTATACAAATCTTAATTTTATTGAGATTTTTCGCAACTCTTATATTTAAAAATAACGCATAACAATAATAAATATTTATCAAAAACGAGTGATTTCATTCTCCTTAGGTTTGGCTTCTGGCGCAGCTGAAAGTTCGCGCTCATCATTTCTTCGGAGGATGAAAATTGCTCTGTAAAAGAAAAAAGATTGGACTTAATATTATAAATCAATAAAAATAAAAGTAACTATATATCTAAGGCATCGCTGTCATCTGGAAACGTGCCCAAAAGAACGGCAGCATTGCCCCGTTAGATGGCAATACTAATTCTTTGGGCAAATAATGAGCCAGCCCTCTGGTCACGTGGAGTGTCGATCAGTCATCTACCCCTATTCACACTGTTGTATTCCTCTGCCTAGTTTTATCCCAAATATCTATACTGCGTTCTGCTTTCAGTCTAACTGGATGAGGCTGAATACCAGTATTTTTTTAGATAGAGCGACTGCCTGACATCCCAGTTTCTGTTTACCCTTGTACGACTAACAATGTATGTTATAAGAACACACCCCGTTCGTAGGGTTTACAGTGAGGTTTACTTTGGCTGGCCATAAATGCGCCCGATGCATTACATACAAGGAAGGGACATTGATTCACATGCAAGTGCAAGTAAATGGTTGAAAACCCCCCAGAAATGACATTATTCATCAGCATTTTCCTAATCAGAAAACACAAACAACAAACGTTTCGATCTAATGAGATTATTTCACAAAAATATAAGATTTCTGTTCTTTATTTAAAATCTTATCTTAATTATCAGACAGATATCGAGACACCACAGAGTATGTATTGTTTGTCGGTCACCTGGCGTTCAAGGTGTTAACGTAAAATAAAAACATCAGCAAAACCGTAAAAATAACGGATCCAGAATCATTCACTGAACTCATGGTATCAGGCTGTGTGTAGATCTCCCTTCCATATTGTTAACAATTATTTTATTGTTAGGAATATTTGGTATGACGATCATGTGAATTTTCACAATCGTAGATAATTTTTGAGAAAACAAGAACAATGCTCGTAGTCTCAACTACGCTAATGATGAGCCAAATTGAGACACGTTTTTAATCATAAATACAAAAATTCGGATGGATGTATGTTTGTAACTCAATCACGTCAAAACGGGTTAAGCGACCTGTATGATTTTTTACAGAGATAGATTATAGTCTGGAATACCACATGGTCTACTTTGAAACTAGGTTCCGTGGGATGACGGCAAGGTGTGATTTTGACTTTTAAACCGCGGGTAACACCGAGGGGCGCACCAAGTTAATTGATAAACGTTAAAACTTCTTAGGTAGGTAATCATCGCTGTACGTTTAAAGCTTGCTTCACTGAGTCTAATGACGATATTGTACAGAGCGTTTTTTTTTTTTTTTTTTTTAAAAAAAACGTTGCCCCACACTAGGAATTTCTCCTGTATCGTGGGTGCGTTTACAAACATTTAAAGTCACATACACAAACAACCAGACCCGGAACAACTATCTGTAGGCCATACAAATATTTGTTCCGTGCGGGGATCGAACCCGCGACACGCAGCGCAACAGCCAATCGCTTAACTACTGCGCCAACCGTGTCGTCTAGGTAGTTTAGCTTTAGTTTAGCGTTGCCTAGGTAGTCGTTAAATATTTAGAACAAAGAAATGATAGTTTTTCAACTTTAATACAAAATAATAAGGTTCATGTTCAATTGGTAAAATTTGACAGTTTGGGATAGCTTGATGTGCTGGCGTACCATCCCAACATTCTAATAGAAGAGAAATGTAAAAGCAACACTCGTGACTTCTACAACCGTAAGCCACACGAGATTGAAGGAACGGGATTTGATTCGATTTCCACTTCCAATCTGTCCATATTTGATATCATGTCGTTTGCTATTTTCCTATCATGTTTAGGGGAACAGGGGGGAATGCGGTACACCTAAGAGAAAATATATGTAACTGTATTTTTGTTTGAATTAAAATTGCGAAAGAAAACAAAACAATAGACATAAAATCTATTGGAACAATAACTTTTGAATATAAAACGTATTAAAATTACAACAAAACCCACAAATAAAACAAGTTTACGGCTAAATAAAACCGTTTTATACACATTAATATTCATTAGTTTTTAAAACCAGTTGTATCAACCCCAAACAACTAATGCCATAGGTACTAAGGCACATAAACTACAAATAATATTCTCCTTAGTCACATGAGACAACAGCCAACATGTTCCACATCTTCTTGTTTACTTAAAATTCCTTACAGATGCGTAGTACTCGTAACCGGCGTGCGTATACTGGTTGTATGAACGTAAACGAAGCAAAAGGAGTATGTAAGGATCAGAGTAGGTTGCATTCTATAGTTTCTGCCTACCCCCATGGAAAAAAGGCATGAGTTTATGTATATATGTCCTTCCAGATACTTTAGTAACTGAAGTTTTTACAATCACTATCTATATATGGATCTAGATTGATATTTTGTTAAAAAAACTGAGTTGTAATGGCGTCTACCCGAGTAGCATAACCCCAGACAAGTTTATCACTAAAGTTTTAAATACCAACAAGTAATACAGTAATTAACTGATACTAAAATTCTGCGTCACAATCATTCTGTCAAAGATTCGATCAGAATGTCCGTAAACAAACTTCACCCTTAACCTAACCGATGTTATATAACGGCCTTTGCCCGCGACTTCGTCCGCTTGAATGTCGGTAATCACGGATGCAGATAAAGTAAAGAATTAAAAACTATCCTATGCCCTTCCCAGGGTCTCAAACTACCTCTATACTAAGTTTCATGTAAAACGGTTCGGCGGATTAAACGTGAAAAGGCAACAAACAGACAGACACAGATACTGCCACATTTATTTTATTAGTAGGGATAGTACAAGTTGCATAAACAGTATTTTTGTCCAGCTATTGGGGTGAACGGTTTTACCTGGAGAATGCAATGCTGCCTACTTTCCCCACTAGCTCCCTAGAAACATCAAACGTGTAAGATATGACACGGAATAGTGGCACACATATGCTTTCGTATTTAAGAACCTACCTACCTAGCTTCAATACGTAGGTAGGTAGTGATTCTCTGTTCAGGGTGATGTGTTGGGATGGCATCTGAAGCTATTAGATACAGGTAGAAGACCTACGTAGAAGACCCTACCTAAGTCTATTGTATTATAAAGGTAAGAATAGATATGTTAAGATAAATATGTTCCAAAATCTGAATCCTTTACTTTTAGCTACTCTTTTGATGATTGACAGAAGCTTGTTTTTAATACGAAGATATTAGTAGAGTAGAGAAGAGTCCCCATCTGTTCATCATTGTAACAATTCTAAAGTGACTGAAACTTTTTTCAGACGAGCCTGTGCTCCTGGGTCAGATTCCCAGGTCGGGGCAAGTGCTATTAAGTTTTTCCATATGGATTTTTTGATTAGCAGCCTAGAGTCTGGATTTATGCCCAGTTGATGGTGATAATATAACTGGTGAAATGTGTGTGGGGTAAAGATGCTCCTCTGCCTATACCTTCGGGGAAATTATGCGTAATGTTACATGTAAGCTTTTTTTAAATCAAGAAACAATGAATTCGAATTGCAACGAGCACGTATACATTATGAAATGGAACTAATAAAAACATAGCCTTGAGTTTTACGGTAGTTTTAATTAATGATTGGTTTTCTGTTGATTCATTGAATGGAAATTGTTAGTTCAATGAGTGTAGGTTGGCCGCCAGTGGTGGGAATTGAAATCGATTGAGGATAATTAATACTAACAGTCTTAGTAAGCCTGTTGTTGGATTTTTATGTCCTTTTATGTCCTTTTAGATCTTTTTATTATGTGTTTTCGGGACTGCGGGTTAACTGAGGCTTTATAAGAAATACTTTTATTTTTACATCACATTTGGAACTTGTATTAAACCTTAGTTAAACCGAACCCAAAAACACATAAAAAAGTAAAATACAAATAAATGAAACCCCAAAATACTGCTTAAGTTCCAAATGTACCAGTAATACAACTTAGAGGTAAACCTCTAATGGGGTCATTGTGCTCATTATAACGATCAACTTTTAATTTGCAAGCAACCCTGAAATTGCAAAAAAAAATGTCAACAATAAATAAAGTTGTATTTCTTGGTACATTTGGAACTTTAGCAGTATTTTGGGGTTTAATTTATTTGTATTTTAATCACCTACGCAGTGGAAATCGGATAATTTAAATCGTATATATAATCTCGGGTAAATCCTATTTTTAGCGAACTTCTTTGTAAATAATGTGTCAACATATAATTATTAATGGTGGCCAACAGTTGTAAACGGCTCCACTTAGATGTTAACACAACAGGATTCTTTATAAGATTGTAGTTTAGATAAAAGCGCAAGATTAATCGACGGCCAAAATATTTGCATGATTGCAAATGTAATTCTAAGCCTACAAACAAATTTAAGTACAAAATTTTGGCGTACCACGTCTAGACTGACCACATTTTTAATAAGAAATGTCTTTGATATAATAATCCTACTTCTGATTTTTAGGTAGTTGTATGATAGATTTTAAGATAACATATACAACCTATCCGAATTTTATCATCGCGGAGTAAACGGTCAAAAAAGTTTACAGGGACCGACAGTCAAAAGACTAATCCGCAAGAATGCTGAGGGGAGGGGCTCATGCACGAGAGGCTAGAAAACAAAGAAATAATAATTAATTGGAACTAATTATTATAGCGCTAGATTATTTAATATCGGCACGGTTGGCACAGTTGCTGAACGATTCGCTGCTGCGCTGCTTCTCGCGGGTTCAATTCCCGTACGGAACAAATTTTCGTATGACCTACAGGCTGTGTTCCGAGTCTGGATATTGAGTAGTATAGTATATGTGAGTTTAAATGTTTGTGAACGCACGCACGATACAAGAATAATGACTATGTGGCGCAAAGTTTAAAAAAAAGAAAAGAAAGAATGAGAAATATTACTGAATGTTTTTTTTTAAATTCTTGATAAATTAAAAAAAAGAATTTAAAATTACGAGTATTACATACTTAATGGCATTACTCTTATGTAGGTATGTATGTCTTATGTCCGTCAATATACTATTTTCATGAAACAATTTATAACCGGCCAATTACTAAAGAGTATCTCTACTCTCTTTGCTCGGACCTCCTCTGTATAAGTCGAGGCCTTTGCCCTGTAGTGAGGCAGTAACAGGCTGGCTATTCTTAATATTATTATTATGCCACATAAAACAGGATGGCGATTTATGTAAATTTTTGTGTCCACTTGTAAATAAGACGTTTTACACGTTTCCACAGTCTAAAATAATCCATCGAGTCACTACAAAACCACAATTTAAATTAATTAAATAGAAAAATCGTAACCTTTGCGAACGTCGACATTTCTAAATTGAGAATTAATAAAAAGTGTTACGACCATTCAATTCGTACCACTACTTTATTTTACGGTACAGCGATCACCGGGGTTAATAATAAACGTAATTTAGTCTATGACATTTTACCATTCTATTATTCATCATCATCTTGCTTAGCCTTGTCACAACTTAGTTGGGGTCGGCTTCCAGTCTAACCGGATGCAGCTGAATACGAGTATTTTACATGGAACAACTGCCTATCTGACCTCCATAACCCAGTAAGCAGGCAATATCAGGTAAGATATATATATATATATAAGGCTGGTTGTAAGACTTTCGGGCTTCCGACTACACGTGAAATGACAACCGCGCCGGGATCAACGTTCTTTCTGGTTGTAAGACTTTCGCGCTTCCGACTACACGTGAAATGACAACAACGCCCTGATCAACGTTCTTTCCGAGGCTCGAAGGAGTAAGTCACTAATCCACAGACTAACCTCGGCAAGCGTAGCTTAACTTTCGATCGACTCGTGCATCTGTTTATGTTATTTAGCCACGAGCTCTTCAGTACATTCTATTATTATCTTGCAAAACCCTATGACAGAATAAATGTCGAAAACTGTGAAACGTAGGGCTCTAAGGTCACTTAAAAGGTACAAAAATAGAAAATAGATAACGGTTCAAGGCTACTACAGTGATACTGTGATTAGAAATCGTTCATTGGTCGCAGATGACAAAATTATAGTAAGGGCAAACTCTCGAGCTGACCACAAGGTCGCTTTTTGTTGTGGTGTTGAAATGTAGCAGCGATTGCTTAGACGAGACGTGTAGCTATGCTCTTGTATGGTGACAAAAAATCGGTGTTTCAATGTACAATGTGTGTTCATGCCAGAAGTTTCTGGCTAGTGACATAACGCCTGTATACCCCAAAGGGTAAGGCAGAGTTGTAGCTGCAGTACAGCGTCATGTCCCCAGTTACGTTTAAGTCCTATGTTATAGGGGACGAGCCTATCGCCATCAACTAGGCACGAATCCAGACTCCGGGCTGCTACTGAGAAATTCCAGATGGTAAAACTCAATAACACTTTTCTCGACCCGGGAATCGAACCTAGGACCTCGTTCTCTGCAGTAGAGGCTGTCTCACCAATGTTGATTTTAATTTTCTTTAAGATTTGACAACAAAAAGTAAAATATCTGATAAATCCAATAATTATGAACCAAAAAAGAATGCTTCAAAGCATGGCTTGCATAAGATCATTACAGCCCCGTCCCCAGTTACTACACTAACTCTGATAAATGAGCTGTCTACAAGTATCTCCTTGTCTAAATGGTGCTAAAGATAAAAGTTCAGAGGGAGGAGGTTACTTACTTCTTCGGTGGGGTACTTGTATGTGGAGACATGAAAAACACATTAAGGAGAAAAAGGTTGGAGATTTAAATTTTGAAGTGCCTTTAAAACGATCCATTCCAAACGTTCCTAGAATCAATCAAATAAATAACAAATCATTTTTTTTTCTTTTAAAACCTTGCCTCACACTAGGATTTTCTCCTGTGTCGTAGATGCGTTTACATAGTTACATTTAATCTCATATACACAAACAGCCAGACCCGGAACTACCCGTAGGCCATAAATATATTTGTTCCGTGCGGGAATCGAACCCACGACACGCGGCGGATCGATCGCTCAGCCACTGCGCCAACCGTGTCGTCATTCAAAATCTGCTATTTTCATACCTAATTGGGACTTATATATTTGAGCCGTTTGGAGTTGAAACACTAGAGCCATTTCACCAGGTCCGTGTGTCCATTTAGTTTTGCGGGACATCGCGAAGCGTATGGTCGATTCATCCCAGGTGACCAGAGAGCAATTCTTATTTTTATCCAAAGAATCGGCATTGCCATTCAACGTGGCAATACTGCCAACCTTTTGGGCACTTTTCCCGTTGACGGTGATGCGGATGAATTTTCCGATACCTTGTGATTCTTTTTTCTTTTTCTTTTCATGTACACAATCTTTTTATTGCTTTATTACATCAAAATTTCTTCATTTATCATGAGCAAACTGATGAAAATATAATACGCCTCAGATTTGCTATTAATAAAACCAGTATCTTATAAGTAGATGAGAATAAATATTACCTACTTTATCGGTATGAAACTAAAAATCATTGATTTCAATCAGGCAATATTGAATCCATACAATTGTGTCTTGGATCAAGAAAATTGAGTGCATTTTTTATTCCGCTTTGGTTTTTGCTTCTCAATTCCCATTTGGCACGTCAGCATCTGAATCACGTTACTATGCCATTTGTCATACTTATGTTGCGAACTTTAGGATAAAAATAGAATTGTATAAGTGCTTGCATTACTGCTGTTTGATAAACGCATTTGGTTCCTAGGTGCTGGTCTAAGATTCCTACCCATAAATGCATTCAGTGTCCTGCATTATCTGACGATTCCTCTTTCCCTTTTTTCTAACAGTGGGCACGTTATCCAGAGCGTACATACCTACTTAGGTACTATTAACTAGGAACTAAATTTTTTTGGGAAATGGTGAATGCTTGAGTGCAACCAGCAACCCTGGCTTTAAGACAGCCAGAGCAAAAGAAAGTGATTTTAGTCTATGAATGGTCTGAGCTTAGCTCCGGGTGGATGGTGCCTTTGAGTATTCTATGCAATAGAAAAAAAATGGTGTGGCCTACGAGAAGCTAGGTCTTCTCATATATTAAGTAAATATTCTTACAATAATATGGCTATGGCAGGAACGGCAAGCGCGGCGCTAATGAGGTAGAAGGCGCCAGGCATGGTAGATAGAGTGGTCAGGTACACTTTGCTGTACACTGGCGAGTAGATCACAGGCACCAGGGCCTCTGATATGCTTATTAGAGAGCTTGTTTTGCCTGAAACAGAAAAAATACATTTTAGTTAAGTACTAGTTGTTACGTCTTCTACTTCTGAAGAAGAAGAATAGAAGTCTATACATTTTTGTTCGCTCAGCTGGAGTATAATTTTTCTTTTTTTTTTTTCTTTTTTTTTTTTCTTTTTTTTTTTTTTTTAAACGTTGCCCCACACTAGGAATTTCTCCTGTATCGTGGGTGCGTTTACAAACATTTAAACTCACATACACAAACAGCCAGACCCGGAACAACTACCTGTAGGTCATACAATACAATTACTGAACAGTTGATTTTTTCTCGCTTTTTTTCTTGTGTAAGTTGTTCATAATGATCAGTAAAATAACTTCTCAAGAGGGTATCACTTATTTCAATAAAAAAGTGGTGTATTTAAATGGACATTTTTGCTTCAAATGCAATACTTAATCCTTTACCATATTTGTATAGGTACCACATTTTAGGAAAATAAACAATACTCGTTCTATATGTAATTATTTGTAGATTCATTTTCTGCACATCGTATTCTCAGTCACTCATAAAAAATGTAGGTCCAAATTGACCAATATCTAAGTAGTTCAAGACGTAGTCTTAGTCTTTATTTACGAGTGTCTAAGGTTCGATGTAGGCCAGCACATCAAGCTACCCCAAACTGTCAGCTTTTCCCAATTTAAAATGAATCTCATTCTTTAGTTATAAAGTTGAAAACATATCAAAGGAATTTGACACATAGGGGTAGCTTGATGTGCTGGCCTCTGTACATAAGTATCTGTTTAGTTAAAAATAAATTTGTTGTGAGTGTATGTGTAGATGTGTCTGATAATATTTGAATCACGTAGTTCCAAGTAGTTCTGCGAAGGTGTGGCCAAGTGATCATTATTTATGTAAGAAAGGGTGAATAAAACTGGATGTCTAGCATCCAGAATTTGCACAATAGCAACGGGCCCTTAGCCATGCAGCCCTCAGTGTATACGACCTTGGCTTGGATTGTAGCTATCTCGTATTAAGGCGAAGTTAACTTTATAGGCACAGACTTAGGGTGCATTATACCAGACACGTTCGCGACACGTGTAAAGGATTCATAAGACGGTAAGGTAAACACGAATAATAATAATTATTAATGACAATTATAAATGCACCCACATGAATATGAAAATAATTATTGTCATGGTAATAAACAGTTTTATTAGCAATATATATGTGGATACATTGAAATATGAATTTTATTCATACTAAGCATAAGGTAGGTACGTGATTGGTACCGCAGTGACAATCATCCTGTTTAGAAAATCTGGTATCGAATTTACACGTAGTAGGTAGGTAGGTACAAAATTGTAAGTTCCTACTATGATAAGACGTACTCACGCAAATTACTGACCTATAAATATTCGTAAATAACTCCACAGAGGTTATCACAAGCCACACTTCGACGATTAGTTGACCCCAAAACTGATATTCCTGATGTCATTGGACTATAATTTATAATAAAGGATTGTGTACATAAGTTCCTAAGTTGCTGATCAATAGACAATACTAAGTTTTGACGATTCCCGAATCCGATTCGACATATCTTACCGACATACAGCTGTAGAAAGGACCAACAAGAACTAAGTAAGCAAGAAAGATACATAAAGTGTGTATATTTCAACCTCAACTATGCCTAAAAGGCATCATGAGTATAAAGATTTAAATAACTACAAAAATAAAATAAGAAAAATGGAACGCAAAATGAAGCGTCATTGTTGTCGAGATGACAATGAAAATAACAGAGACTTACTAGTATTTCAGGTAGAGAAATGTTGTCTTGTGAGTGATTTAATACCGGTACGGCTACTGGCTTTCATAGCAGTTAATTACATCTACAAGTATCCCCTTTTGACCATTTAATCATACTCACAATCCATTCAAAGTACTCATAGCACTGATTTCAAGTTCACGCTTCAATAACCTATTAATTACCTCGCTTTCCATTATTATTATGAATACGTACTACGTTATACATAATGCACTGTGAGGAAACGTAGGAAAATTTTCTCGAAATCTTCCTCTACTTAATTAATGCAAACAGGCATAATAAATTGCATTGTTAATTATATTCGCTTTAGAAATGGCCACCGTTATTACGTACGCTTACGTAGTAGTATGCAAAAAATCGTGAATCAAAGGCTATACAAGCATTTACCCATTACGGAGATGTTTTGAATAAACGCTTAGGTATTTTCCAAAGTTAGCATAGAAACGGGTTATCTTGTTTATCCTCTAAAGCAAAAGGGGGAACGTGTCTATCTGGAAGTATTTTTGAAAATCAACGACGAATTACTAATAACTTCTATCTAAAAAACTGTAAATTTATAGAAGATGAAAAAAAAATAAAAAAAATAGCAATTTGATGTAGGCCTATAGAATCAGAATTATTTATTTGTTAAACATAGGTATCAACATTAAGGATCTCAAAAATAGTGAAGGTTCTTGCTATGTTTTGATACCGTACCCTATTAGTGTATATGGATTATTATGTAGATAAATAGTTAAATATCGTTTTAGAAAGTTTTGCCAGTATGCGCTAAATAGCATTGTATGTCGATTGGCATTCATAACTAAAAATCAAAAAACCTCCCGGTTTTGGCACTGCATCGTCGACATGTGTATCTGACTGTGACATCGTAACTTCCAAACGAATGGACTAATTTTGATGCGATACTTTTCTTTTGAGATATTGCACGTCACAAGCAAAAAACATATTTCTCTAATGGGCCAATCTGGTGATATTTCAAGGATTCTAATGATTGTCTTTTTTGCCGTCATAATTCATTGCAATCTTTCACTTCTTGCCAATATTGCGCTCTTTAATAAACCATTCAGTGATTTATGTAGAATGAAAAACACACCATAATTATTGTTTATTGTTTCTTTATGTTGAATGGCGACAAGAGAAGCCTTAATTGCTTGCCAAGTGTTCCCATTCAGGATTAATGACGTTAAGGTTAATGAAGCGATTATCATTGATTGTAAGATAATGTCGAGGAAATTAATGCTATTAGTATCCATATTTATTGCGACTTTACCTGATTTGACAATGTTTTTTTTCTGAATCAGTAATCATTTTCCATTGTATTCAATATTGCAGAACATAATTTTACGTACCCTAATTATCTAAACATTACAGTTCATCCGTTTTCTTTTTATCTTAGTGGGATTAATTAATTATTTCCCACGTTTAAAATTGACTTTAATCGTGGATTATTAAATAGAGCTAGATAATTACAAGAATACGGGTAGGATTAAGACAACGCTTGTCGAGGTCTGTCCGATGATGGGTGGATATCCATTACATATCGAGACACCTACGTGCCTGGGAAGGACGAGACAATGCCTATTAAGGCCTAATATGGCCGACCATTGTAGTTACAATAAGAGAGTTCCCTATATATCTCTTAAAGTTATTATTTGTTAGTTTTCATGGCATTTAATAAAGAGTATTCTATTCTATACTTCAGTCTTCAGTCTGGTGGGTTTATGCCCGTTGGATGTTTTCGACTCTGCATACAATTATATTATTTATAATGAAACAAAAACTTAATGTTACCTCAAGTTACGCTCAATCGTTGTGTATAAAAGTCATCTACATTGCTTTCTTACATTTTACGTGATGCCCGAACAAATAAACAGACAAACAGACAAAATTCCAAAATTGCTGGAAATGGGTGCTATTGGTTGTCCTTTAAAACTTTTTTTTGATGTACAAAAACGACTTTTCTACAGTTTTATTATACATATGTATAGATTTTTTAATAACAGTGCTACATTATCTTGCTTCTCCAAGACGATGATATAGACGCATATTTAACTATATCATAAAATAAACTAAGCATAAAATTGTACAATAAAAATAATAATACCTAATGTGCATGTATAAAATAATCAAAACATAAAAATGCTAAACGCGCAGTTAACTCTGCAAGTGCGACGTAGAATTTGTGTAACGTTAGGTCTTATTCTTTTTGGAACGGAGTTCCTTATCGCGCGTTGCGAAAGGGGGCTAGACGGAAAAAATTAAGACAAAAAATTGTAACGACACTTTTTGCTATAGTTATAAGCCGTGCGGCGTGCGCGTGTTTGTCTGTCTCTCTCTCTCTCTCTCTCTCATAGAAAGCAAGACAGTTATTTTCGTTTCTTCTTTCTATTTCGCATTGAACAGTGTGGTGTAGCGATGATTGGTTTTGTTGAGTGTATACAGGTTTTATGTACATAATAAATAATAAAAAATCCGGGTGTCCCTTGACACCTCTCAAGTTTTCTTTTTTTTTAGAAACATAGTCCCATAATAGGAGTTTCTCCTGTATCGTGGGTGCGTTTACAAACATTTAAATTCACATACAGAAACAGCCAGACCCGGAACAACTTTTTTGTTTTTTCGAAATGGCATCTCGCAGTTTATCTTTCAGGGATATCTACTGCCTAACCGAACTTGAAATAAAGGCCTCCAGCCAGGGCGTAAAAACTTAAAATCTAAGCGACCAATCGCTAAGGGCACCCCCTGCGGGGTACGAGCCTCGGCTTAGGACGTCGCTGGGAGAGGACAGCAACTTTACTGGCTCAGGTACGCGGGCTGGCTCGAGCATAGGGTCGGCGGGAGGATATTGATGGGACCGCCATGCCGGGCCTCGGCGGCGAGGACGGAATGACCGGAACAACTACCTGAAGGGCATCTGTGCGGAAATCGAGCCCGTGACACGCAGCGCAGCAGCCAGTCGCTCAGCCACTGCGCCAACCGCGCTGTCCGTCATTTCGTAGTTTTTTAAAGATGTCACCACAGAACAATGAGTATTGGCACTGTACTCCGGGTTTTCCCTGTTAGTTTATAAGTTTAATACTTGAATCTCAACAGAACCATCGACAATACCAAGCGTTTATCAATTCATAGTTCAATGTCACCGTTTTTTTTCTTAACTTGGTTTCGTGACTAACTCAACCATTCTAAGACTATTAGTTTATTATTTATTATTATTATTATTTATATTAGTTTTAAACTATCACTTACTTCTCCAATCAAAAACAGTTCATCTAGTAGGTACCTTAAGATCCAAAATCTGTTTAAACATCGCCCATAACTGAATACAAAAACCGCACAAGATCGAGTCGTCGCGTCCGAGGGCTCCGTACAAACATAAATTGAAACGCTACAACATAATTTATTATAATTAATATATAACCTACTAAAGTAAATAAAAGAAAATTACGCTGACGAAGATAATAAGTAGGATTGAAAAACGAACCTAACTTTGTAGTTAACAAAATGTTCTTCCACACATCGTTAAGTATGCGTCACGTTGAATTTTCCAACTGCAAATTTAAGGTAATATAATCACAAAAAAAAGAATGTAATAAAACTACATAACAAATGCCGAACCTTTTCTTTTACTTAAGCTGTGAGTCTTTGCTTCTTGATGGACTAGGTCAACCCTACAGGTTTTGATTTATTTGCGATTATCAAAATATGTCGCATAAGTGGCCGTATTTATTTATTACGTTGATTGAGAAGCTTGATTTGGTTAGTGCTCCAAGGAACTGTAAACCCAAGTCCTAAACCTACCTCATTTTGTAATAATTTTAACTTGATACCTCCACGGCTTCCTTAGAAAAAGGGTAAGACAGATCTGTTAAGGGTTCCAGTTTTTCCTTTTAAGATATGGAACCCATAAAAGAACATCACATAATATCATGCTATTATTCCCCGAAGGTTGAGGCATGGGTGTACCTATGTATTAGTACACCCACATTTCACCAAGTATGTTTAAGTCTCTTTTATTAGGGGGTGAGCCTAATGCCATTAAATGCCTGGCTAAAAAAGAGATCTACAATTTTGACTGCAGACATTACCTTAAATAACTAAAAATATTATTGCAGAGAGTATAACGTCAGTACTAACAAAGTACATTCATCGTGCAACACTGAATCACCAACAGAAAATTGAAAATGCTGTTGAATCCTTTTAAATCGAGTGACGTCATAAAAAAACAACATTAAAAGTAAAAGTGTTATCTATTTTCCTTTCAAAGCTTACTTTGTCTAAACATGTATTGCTATCAAATTGAATTTAATGCTAATTTCCTCCGGATGTTAAATAGGAAAAATCCAACATGACGCATCTGTTTTGTTTATCTCTACAGATTGATACAGAATCCTCTCTATACTACGCAATAAATAAACAAAAATTCCGTCATAGTAGCGCAGTGTACCAAGATAAACAAGTCTCATACTACGGCAGTTTTTATCTGAATAACTTGACAGGTATCACTCCATTCATTGTTTCAAGGGAACTCCAGAATTGTAAATATTAGAGTCAATAGTAAATACCCGCAGTGAGTGCTTGTAATGTGTAGTTCTCTTTAGAAACAATAGCAGCGCCATATTTGTTTTCTGATAAGTATTGAATAACTATGAGCAACTTTTCAGAACGTTTTTGCAATAAAAATAAATAAATAAGGGAGCAATGCAGTATTATTTTTCGGTATTCCGTTGTCAAATAAGAATTATTCTCAAAACTTTGGCTATGAAATGGTAAAAAAACCTTTTTTTAATTTGGATGAATGTATACACATCACACGACATTCTTATACATATTTATAACATTTACATACTTACTAATAGAAGTAAGAAAGGAGGGGTTATTGGGTTTTTTCCATTTGGAATTTCTCATTAGGAGTCTGGATCTGTGCCCGATTGATGGCAATAGGCTCGCCGGCTATTACATGGTACTTAAACATAACTAGCGAAATGTCGGTGTACTATAGGTACGCGTCTGCTCAACCCTTCGGGGATTATAGCCGTGATGTTATGATGTTAAAAATCGTCACAGAGTTTCAAAGTTGAATTGCGAGTAAACGGTTTTACTGAAGCAAATAACGTTATCGTATACTGAAAATCGACGTTCATTTCCTTCAGACCAAACTTATCATCTCAATCACGGTGCACTTTAGCTGTTTCACTTAAATTTTCTTTGATTACTTTTTATGATACCGGATATCGTTTCATTATAAGTCAAGCAGAATAAGATCTTTGTTCAGAGTTTTCTCTTTGTATTGTAATCGTTGGGCTATGGAAAATTGAAGGTCGTTTGGGAAACTTTACTAATAATATCGATACGACCCGCATTGTGTGGAGGTTTCTGTCTCTGGAACCCTAACGACTTGTAGGTTGGAATCTGATCCAGAAATTGATGGATCCAGAGTATTTTGCCTATTTAAATAAATAAAAAAAGATACTAAAAAGGTTGACTCAAACTGAATGAACGTATTAATAATATAAGCAAAAAAAAATAACCTAAAGTACACCCACATTTTACCAGTTATGTTTTAAAGTTTCATGTCACGAGGTGAACCTCTTGCCATCAACTGGGCACATATCCAAACTCCGAGCTGCTACTGAGAAATATAACATTCCTCAACCCGGTAATCAAACACAGTACCGCATACTTTGCAGTCATGTTTACAACCACTAGACCAATGAGGCACAGTCAATATAATATATACGAGGTATTAATAATCGATTTGAAATTATAATATCTAGGTATGTTGGATATCTGTCTCAATGTCAACAGATACCATGCGCAGGCACATGTCTGACGTAGGTTTACTTTAAAGGGCGCCAGAGTAGCTATTTGCAAGTCTTTACTATAACATTTTTTTATTGTTATTGATCAAACAGCCCAATAAAAGAAATACCTATCAATATAAAGAAATATATAGAAAATCTTTTATAATAGATACATTCGAAATGAAAAAGACGTATTGGTACTGGCCCGGATTTTAACCAAGGGCATGAAAGGCGAGGATAATAACGGACTGCAAATTCAAAACAAAAAAAAAACAAAAAATTGAATTTGGAACGCTGCACAGGAGCAAGAAATTGTTTAACTATCCTAATAGTTGCCAGTGTTTTATTTGTAACGGTAGATGAAAGAAAAACCTTTTTGGTTGTTTGTCTCCCTAGATTTCAATATCATTTAGTGGAATTGAAGCATGAAATAATCAAACTATATAAGGTGGAAGGGATATACGACGGACAAACTGATACCAAGAGTTCAGTACATGATTCCGGACCCACCAGGGTTTGAAATTTTCCGTCGGCTTTTTCCCTATTTTCTGATCTGTTCTTTTTTTAAAACTGAAAAAAAAAACATGAGACGATCATAATTTCCCTGTAACCGAATTAAAAAGCAAAAAACCTAGAAATTAGGAAAAGTCGATGAAAACTTTCAACCTTGGTGGGGCCAAAATTATGAGCTGACGTCATGGTATCAGTTAGTGGGTCGATTGTCCCTTTTATCCCTGTATCTGTTTGTCTCAATGCAAGGCATTTTTACTTTTTCGTGTTTTAGACCAATTTTCATTCTAATATTTATTTTCCTTCGCCTTAGGTAAATGACATGCGTTTTCGTTTATTTGTTTAATGTTTCATAATATAAAATAACTAAGATAAAATAGCGTACCTAAGTATTAGTCACGGTGGAAAGTATACCTGAATAAGTCACGCAAAGGAAGTAAAATGAGCCTTATAATCTTGAAAAAATATTTGTTTGAAAAATCTTAGTAAAATGAAAGAAGGTCGTTCGAGATTGTTTGGTTAAGTACTTCAGTTAGTGTGATAACATGATAATAAGATTCTTTTAATGGATTTTCCTTATACTTTTGAGCTGTTATGTGTGGCCAAATGTGAGTACCTACTCTAAGTAAAACATGACTCAAAATACCAATCTGAATTAATATTACAAAGAGGAAAGATTTGATTATTTACATGTTTGTTTATAATACCGGCCTACAAAAAAAAATGATTTGTAGCAGCTCTGTTCGCATCTGTAGTCGGTAAAGTAGGTAGTATGAACTACATTGCTGCTACTAGATGTCAGCTGACATCTAAATAAAATAAGAATTGTAGGTAAACCAGAGGGTTTACCTACAATTCTTATTTTAACTGTTTTACGGTTTTATTTAAAATCATTCCATGTTATAAATACTTTTATGACATTAATCGTATAGATTATTGATGGCAAGTAAGTCAAGAACTTGCATAAACGATCCTAATATGTTTTGTTACATAATTATGCCGTGAGTATATAATGAAAGATCAACGGAAACCGATTAATGACACGGTTGGCGCAGTGGTTGAGCCATCGGCTGCTGCGCCGCGTGTTGTGGGTTCGATGCCCGCACGGAACAAAATATAATTGTATGACCTACAGGTAGTTGTTCTGGGTCTGGCTGTTTGTGTATGTGAGTTTAAATGTTTTTAAACGCACCCACGATACAGGAGAAATTCCTAGTGTGGGGCAAAGTTTAAAAAAAAAAAAAAAAAAAACAAAAAAAAAATAGCTTGTATTCTGTATACTTTGGTTTGAAGCTGATATGAAAAATGTGACTAGTTTTCTCGTATCAGTTCACAAAATAATAGGTCTTTACCTATGAAATTGCCGTTTTGTATGAAAAAATTTAAATGAATTTTTTTCATGTATTTTTTATTTGTATTAATCGAAGTAATCACCCATGCAATCAATGCATCTTTGCCAACGCAGTGGCAGTTTATTGATGCCCTTCTTAAAGAAATCAGCTGGACGGGAGGCAACAAATTCTTCAAAGGCATTTTGTACTGCCTCTCGGGTATTGAATTTTTTTCCCGCCAAGAAGTTATCCAAATTCTGGAAAAAGTAGTAGTCTGTAGGCGCAAGGTCTGGTGAGTAGGGCGGATGACGGAGAGCTTCCAACCCCAGTTCTTGCAACTTGGAGACCGTCTGCTGTGTAGTATGAGGTCGCGCGTTGTCGTGCAGGCGCAGCGGAGACGAGCGATTGACCAATGCTGGTTGGAGATGTGCCAGCTTCTCCATCATTGTGTTCAATTCTTCACAGTACACATCTGCAGTAATGCTCACCCCGTTTGGTAAGAAGCTGTGTTGAATCACACCGGCGCTAGACCACCAAACAGTGACCATCACTTTTCTTGGGGTAAGTTTTCGTTTAGGGCATTGTTTAGGTGCTGAACCAGGATCCAACCAACTTGCTGAGCGCTTGCGGTTATCAAACAGAATCCATTTTTCATCGCAGGTAACAATGCGGTTCAAAATTCCTTCATTTGTGTGTCTGTTGAGCAGTGCAAGGCACGTCTCGACGCGTACTTCGCGCTGGTGATCATTGAGTTCGTGGGGCACCCATTTGTCAAGCTTTTTTACCTTGCCAATTTGACGCAAATGGACCAATATTGTTTTGACGCTAACGTCGAAAGCTGCTGCTAATTCAGCCGTAGATTGTGTATCATCAGCTTCCACAATCGCCTTTAATTCGTAATTGTCGACCAAAGTCTTCGGACGACCGCGAGGTTCATTTTTCAGGTCGAAATTTCCAGAACGGAAGCGAGCAAACCAATAACAGGTAGTGCGTTGGTTTGTAGTGTTAGCTCCGTAAACGTCGTTGATGTTGCGTGCCGCTTGTGCCGCGTTGCTGCCACGACGGTACTCATATTCCATAATTACTCGAATTTTTAACGTATCCATGATGACGAAAAAGATTTAAATGCGATGAAAATGTAACACTAATCAATAAACAAATGACTACTTTTGGAAAAAAAAATCCATGTTTTTAAAATAAAATTAATTTGAAATTAGAATTCTTAGCCAAACAAAAAATAATTTGATTTGAAATGGCCAGTACTGCAGAACGGCAATTTCATAGGTAAAGACCTAATATACCCAAAATCAGGTCTAAAATCTTAGGCACCAAAATGAGTAGGCCATTGTAATGGATAAATCCAAAAACAACTTAACCGATTTTAATAATTCTTTCACTTATAGAAATCTACATTATCAGCAAGTAACATAGGCTATATTTTATTTTAAAAAATTACTCTTTGAATGGGTTGGAGGGGATGTTAAAGTTCGAAGGGAAAACCACGAAATCTACGCGGACGAAGTCACGGTTACAGTGCTAGTGCCATGTAAGTCTTTTTCTTCGACGTCAAAACCTATTTAAAAGATTTATTATATATTTCTGCAGTAAGTTAATTTTTCCTTATGGGATGATAACTCATAGTAGTAAATTCATAGAATATATGTAATAAAATCTTCATCAGTTATAGACACGTGAATAATATAAAATTACGCCTGTAATATCCAAAGCATTGGGCAGAGGTGTAGTCATGTGTGCCGGTTATACATTAGTCTCATATAACAGAGGGACTATGATCATCAACCGGGCATAAATTGAGACTCCGGACTGTTACTGAAAAAATCCAGATAAAAACCCCATAACACTGCCCGACCTGGGAATCAAACCTAAGACCTCATGCTCAGCAGTAGAGCTCGCGAATATTAGGCCAACGATGCAGCCAACTAACAATACTGCCATCATATTCATATCTGCACAATAAGTGTTAAAAAAGTAATGTTGCATGAAAGTATTGTAAAGAAAACCGTAGGAAAAGTGTCGCCATTTTTAAATGTGTTACAACAAGTATTATATTATTACAACAGTCGAGTCGAACAACTACGAACAATGATTTACGTAAGTGGTTTTATCTGATTCCATTGCACTTGGTAGTTCGTTTGTTTTGTAAATTCAGTTACATATCCAGTGAAGTGAATGCGTTATATTACTTTACCGTCTAATGTGGTGTGTAGCCTAGTACCTATTAGGGTAGACATATGTACATCAATGACACCACACCGGCTCCGTTAGGTACCTACGTATGTCCATTACAAAATAGATTTTATGAGGCTTAACTTTAGAGTAAGCAGACTTCTGACAAGTGAGAAAAATCATTCTGTCAGAAGTGAGAAAATGTCCTTCCCTTGAATTGGTCTTTTTGCCCTTGCATAGGTCCTTTTGGCGTCCATTTTATTTTCTTTGTATTGTTTTAGTTTTTAATGTTTTTATTATCTGTGCGTGTCACAAATATATATATTTGTTTCTTACTTACTTAATTTTCTAAAATCACTTACTGTTTCAGTATTACACGATCAATTAATATTTATTACTCAAAGACACGAACTAAAGTATGGCCAACCAAACGAGAAGTTTGCTTGCTCCAGAATATAAAACTTTAACTAAGTTGCATAAAGGTACAGTTTCAATTGTCACTATGACATTTTTGATAGTTTCGGTCATTATAAAATCAACTCAGATATCATGCACTTAAAGTTTGTCTTCTAAATTGAAGCGATTTCTAGAATCCAAGGCATATTTCACAGTAAAGGAGTTTCTAGGTGACAAAAAGATTGCAAAATGAAAAATATATAATTAATTTAATATAATATACTTATAATTAATCTAATTAAGTACATAATTTAATATATATAATACAGTCCTCTATGTACAAAAATAATAATATATGCATTAATAATTAAATACCCAATGAAACACACCTAATAATTTATAATAATATTGATTTAATTCAGGAATTGAGACAGGGTCCATATTGTATCTCTAACTCGTTTTTTTTACCATCTTTGTAACATATGGAATGCAATAAAAAGTTGAGTATTGAGTAAAAGCGATTATCTGCACGTTTTATCTAATTCTAATTTTTAAGTTTTATGTTATTAATATAGTATTGTATATATTTATATGGGCCTTGATGCCTGAAATAAATGGATAAATAAGTAAATAAATAATTCGTTAGTATACAGGGTGGCAGGGACATCGATCCACAAACTATATACCATGAGATCAGTACACGATTCTGGACCCCTGTCAGTTTGTGCGGAAATCTCCCTTCCACCCTGTAGATGATAAAGTTCTTGCCCTCCAAAGCCAGAACAAGTGAACAATATGTGTGCTCTCAATAATATAGGAAATACTCTGTCATGATTATCACCTAGGCGACAATTTATTGTTATTATTGTTATATAATTAATGTTATTGAAAAATAAAGTGATTACGAAACCATTATGTAATGTAGGAAATCTCGTGCCATTAATCTTTAGTCTTCATACACGCATATTATAAATTACTATCGTAACTTAGCAACCGATAAACAAGTAGATATAAACTGGTTATTATAATCGTGTTATCAAAACTGCAGCTTGTAGTGCAAGTTTAGTAAGCTACTAACTTTTATAGCTAAGAAGTCTGCACCTCAGAAACAATACTTTTTTCTTGGTGGAAGGGACTTTACATCGTTTTCTGTACCCCTAAAAACGTGTATGCAAAATATCATAAACATCGGTTGAAGAGTTTGGGAGTGAAAGCGTAACAAACGAACATACAAAATAAGTATATAGGGATACCGGGATAAAAACTATCTCATGTCCTTATCCAAGTCTATCCGTGTCTATCCGTGTGACAAATTTCATTAAAATTCGTTCAGTCTTTAAGATGGGAAAATGTAACAAAACAATAAACCAACTCACAGCTTTTACTATACTAGTTAGGAAAGTGTAATATCTTATGTAACAATCAAATCAATCAAATTGATTGAATTCTAGAAATAGCAAAAAAGTACCTATATATGAATAACTAATAAAATAAATGACGACAATGGCGCAGTGTCCGAGCTATTGGCTGCTACGCTGTCTTTTATTAAAAAAAAAAATTATATCAAGTAACGTTTGGTATTCGAAGGAAAATATTTAGGTATTGTAAGAGTATTTCATAAAAGAACTTTTTAAATAAGGTTAGTACTTAGAGGGAAAACCGCGTTCATTCACGCGTTTGAAAACAAAATAGGTTGGTAGGCGTAGACCCTTTACATAACATTAAAAACTAACACGAAGTAGATATGGCACGATACCATATACACAGCGATACCTAACAAGGAAATCATTCGTTTCATTAAAGACGTTGAAATACAAAATTTATTTCGTTATAAATATCGCAATTTATAACAAAATTTATGTTGCATTCATAAACATAATGTAACATAATACTAATTATACTAAACAATAATATTAATTAGCTGTGCATACACGCTCCTATCACTGATAAGTGCAAACACTTGTAGTCATTATTTAAAAATAATTAACCTTTGACTTGACATGTGATACACGATTTGTTAAATCAACAAACAAAATATTATCTTGTACCAGCTGACCCAGCAAACGTTGTTTTGCCATATAAAATGTTTGGCGTGGACCACCCTTAACATTTAGGGGGATTAAAAATAGATGTTGTCCGATTCGCACACAAAATTTCACGAAAATCAGTCGAACCATTTCGGAGGTGTTTAATTACAAACATCGTGACACGAGAATTTTATATATTAGATTAGAAGATGTATTTCTTGATTAACCATGATAATTAATATCCGCCTGCCCTGTGGCACCCCAATTTTATTTGCGTTTCATTCAGTACGTCTTATTCCTTCACACCTACCTACACCTCTATGAACTTGTCGTATCTGTCACGCAATCCATCCATATTTGCTTTAATCTAACTCTTTTATAGACATTTCTTAATTTAGCACAAGCACCCGAGATTGAACAACAAAAAATCGATTTCAGTGAAGCATTTGAGATCAATAGCCTGAACAATTACTTGAACTGAAGTCGAAGGTTTCTATAATTATTTATTTAGCAAAAAAATGACAGGAAAATTTCAAGTAGGTTAGATGTTTTTAATTAGCATTTAATTATATAAGGCGCTGACGAAAATGTCGACGTGATGATTAGTCTAGCTTAGAAAGGCTAGAGTTAGAATAAATTAAGGAACGAACAATTTCAATAAGCTTAAGATCAAAATAATCATTACGAAGTACTTACACAACTTAAGCGCAAAAACTACACCAGCTGTTTAAAATTCTCGTGTTAATTTTATGTGTAGGCACTTCGATGTAATTGTTCCTGAGTAGGAAATGACTGGATGCAGTAAAATAGTAATTACCCCAGTTGACTTGTTTAATGGAATAATGGCTTACTGTTTCTTCGTTTGCGTTCCTAGACAAGAATCTCTGTTTTATGAAGCTCGAAAAATTGTAAGTGTTTGAGCAAATAAAATTGTAAAAAGAAATGGTCTTTATAAGTAATCTGTCCTTGACCAACGCGACGGACGGCACGGATGAACGGACCCGTCAAAAGAGAATGTCGACGTCAAGCTCTTTTCGAGATCCGACCGTGTTATCGACCTATGCAACGTGTAGATTACTGAACATTGCCTTGTGGCAATGTTCAGTAATCATGATTTTTTTAGGCCATACTTTGTAGTAATATGGCCTAAAAAAATCATGATAACAGGCTCTATGGAAGTTTATTTTAGGGACAATAAACTCAGCTTCTAGTATTAATGAGCTACCAAATACTTCAATGAGCTACTAATGAGTTAATGTCGTAAAATTTCCCAGGAAGTGTACGTCTTTCAAAAGAGAAGATGATGATGAAAGATATTATTTGGCTAGAAAGGCGGTTGCTCGGAGATGACGGAGATAGAACAATACAAAAAGTGTGTTGACCACAAATATATCAGAATAAGTGTAAGAAGATTCAGAATCAAGATTATATGGAATCAAAAATCTTAATCCATCATTTCAATAAGATCATCAAAATTCTCCGTATCGAAAAACAATTAATTGTAGAAACATAAAATTACGAATGCATACTTGTTCTGATAAACTACGAGAGAATTTCCTACCATTGCATAATTAGGTGCAGACTATAATAGCGTGATAGTCCACATTACCCTCTTAATCCATGCATGTGTTTCGAGATTTAACCTTTGGTCTACTAAAGATAAATTTGTTGACACAATTATCGAAAAGATTGAGGTGATTGTTTATAGTTTTATAGACATGTAGCGTTAGTACGATACAAGTGAATAGCGAAAGATAAATATTTTTGGTCCCTTAACAATAAGTTTGTTAAGACCCAAAAATATAAACTACTTCAGCGTAGTTCATGATATTAAAGGTTGATTGGATCACAATATGAAATTAAAAATGACATATAAGGAAAAGTGTGAACTCACCGACTTCATCAGCATTCACCAACTTAGAAGCGATAGATCGCAGAGAAGTCGCCCCGGCTGAGCTGAACATGTCCAGCACTGGGCCCAAGAAGTAGACAGTCCTGGTAGGAGCTAGCGCGTACACCACGCCCGCGGCTATCCTACTCAGGCAGGCCACCACGCCGATGATGCTGTCCTCAATGTTCCATCTTTTGCTGAACAAATATATTGTTATGAAGGAACCTGTACAAAGAAATTGTGACATAGAATATACTGTTTGTATATGTTTTGACGACCGATGTGGCGCAGCGGGCGAAGGTCCGCCTGCGACGCAGGAGGTTGCGGGTTCGATTCCCACCTTGGGACAAATGTTTGTACGATCTACAAAGATTGGCAGGTGTTCTGGGTGTTTGCTTTGTGTAATAATAAAATATCTATCTATGTAATATATTGTATTAAGTATATCAGTCATCTAGTACCCATAACACAAGCTCTGCTTAGCTTGGGGCTAGATGATGCTGTGTGGATTGTTTATTCCGAGCGTGAATTTAATTACACTTATGAGCAAAAATATGGAATCACCCACGTGTCTTCTAACTTATTATCACCATAGAACCAATTGAGTTATAAAAAAGAAATTGGTATCATATTGTAAGGAATTCATTAGTTTTCAAAATTATTTAGATTTTGGTTATCACCTCAATTGATTCTGATACTGAAAATACGTTGAAAGAAGCTGGGGTGATTCCATACTTTTGCTCTTAAGTATATTTACCACTATTTACCATCATAATCTAGTTATGAAATTTAAGATTGAGCCACTCATCTTCCAGAGCAAGTTGTTTTGTTTTTTTTCATACAAAACGTTGGCCCACACTAGGAATATCTCCTGTATCGTGGGTGCATTTCACAAACATTTAATCATTTAAAGTCACATACGCATACAGCCAGACCCGGAATAACTACTTGTAGGCCATTCAAGTATTTGTTCCGTTCGGGAGTCGAACCCACGACACGCCGCGCAGCAGTCGATCGTTCAGCCACTGCGCCAACCGTGTCGTCGTGATTTTTTACACACCTACAAATACAAAGGACTTACTGGATACTTGGTACTTTGTTAAACATTTATTACATTATACTGTTCATGTGTTACAAAACAAATTCTCTACCATGGCCAACCTAAACAAAGAAAGTTTCCTATTGAAGATATCGAGTAAAATGTTATCAAATATCACATTTGTGGACCTATTTTTATATTAAACAGCGTTGTATTGTCTTTGCACTCTGTTTTACCTATTGCAATTTCAGTCATAACTAGTGATGGGCGGAGAATAAATACCATAAAATATTCGTTTTGTCCTTTAATCGGATATTTTCTCATAATATTGGATATTATTCGATGGTTATTTTTTATGTAATGACTAATTCGTTGCCTGGGATTTCCAAAACTACATTTACAATAAAATACATCACTTTGGTTTGTTGTCAACACGAGGCCAGATAAATGATATATTATGACACTTATTTCAGTCTATTGTACAGAACGCTCTGGTTGAAGACCTAACGACTTCAAGAGACTTCAAGAGCACTTCATAAATGCTGCCCAATACAAGTGTATCCTCTCGTTGGCCCCTTTCTCGGAGTTATATATTTTTTTAAACTAGATGAATTGTCCAAAATAGACATATTCCATTTCAATTTCGATTTACCTTCGATCTGGATTGACGTATCGTACTAGAAACGAAAAACGTTCGTTAAAACATTTATCCGCAGTTTTGGATTAATACCTACTCGAGTAAAAACGGATAATAATTCAGTGTTTTGAAGTGTAAATTCCCAATACTATACAATAGTCACAACACGCCCGATGGCGTAATTGAACGTCGCATTTCTTTTAAACAATATTTAATTATTAGATACAATAATGGTGATAAAGGTATTCATTCATAGCAAAACTAGTGCACAACAAAGTTGCTGTATTTATGTTATATGTACTTGAACAATGGAAGGTTTTAAATGTAACGTTTCTATTGACAATAGAATTGAACAAAGAAGAACTACGATTAACGATGACCTATTGACCGTTTTATTTTGTCCTCCAATCAAAACATCAGCGATTTGACGCAAAATCAGTTTCTGATCCATCCTCATCTGCTTAGCCTTTTCTCGACTCTGTTGGGGTGCAGCTGTATTTTCCATGGAGAGACTGCGTATCAGACCTCCACTACCTAGATACTAGGTAGCACGATACCCTTTGGTAAAGTCTTGCCAAGTCTGATAGATAACCAGTCCTCGGTACCCACAGTATACTGGTTATCAGACTTTCGGGCTTCTGACTACTCGTAACGACTGTCAAAGATCTAAGGATGACTGCTTATCCTGATTTCCGAAGCACGGGAAGGTATAGATATAATAATAGTTGATCACCCATCCACGGACTGACCTCGGAAACCATTAGGAATATTAACGCTAATAATGCTGAAATGTCTGTTACTGTGCCCATTACCCAGCGTCTAGTTTGTGATCTATTCTAAGATATTCCACGCCATTTCACTATCATTTAATTGTAAGCATTTCTAATGTTTGTCACATTTTGTTTACCGAGTTCTGAGCTGACAGGTCGAAGATAGACGGGCGGTTGTTTTGAGGTCGAACCAGTGCTCGACAGAAGAAGACAAATTACTTGTAAAGCCAGGTTTACATGGAGGCTTTGTACAGTACAAGATTAAACGGACAGCTGTCGAATTTTGTGAAAACAGCGCAAATAAATCCCGCCCTATCAGCTGAAACTGTTCCAGATTGGAGTACTATATTCTAAAAGATTCTTTCTTCAATTACAAAGGCTGACACAAATAAAAGTCAGTTCTATCCAAGGCCAGTCCCACTAGGCCGCCAATCCTTTGCGCGCAGTTGAATCATACGACTCGTACCCTAGTATATCGTCCCATGTCGACGAGGCTTAGTAATGTCATGTTGATACTAGATACATAAGACAGACTACGTAGGCATGTTAGCTTCAGTAAAATTAATTAATTTATATTTAGGCAAGTAGGTAACAAATTTTTTTAGTTCTTTCCTTTACCATTTCACATTAGTTTTTACCCGAATGCCCCGGAAGGGTGTCAACGTTTTTTGTATGTATGTTTGTCTTTTTAGTTAACACGCTTTGTAGCCCAAATGGCTTCATGTGTTTGAACAAATGAGGTACCATTAGATTAGTCTTGACACCTCGAGTGTTATAGGCTGTACATGCGTGTAGCAAATTTAAAAAAAAAAAAAACATCAAATCCCAACACTAAATGGCAACAAAAAATTTAAAAGCAAGATCATAATTTGAGCAGTCTGTTGCAGATAAAAGAATATGGAATCAAACTAAAATAACTACCAGTAATCTACCCATAAATTTCCAATACTCAATTTTAGGAAGAGTCGAACATCCTGAGGTGCTATATTTGGTTTCTCTTTTACACCAAACTCTAAAAAAACTTAGGTACAGTTAAAAATAGCCTCGACTAATTTATAGCTAAGAATAGATTGTGTGTGACGAAGAGAGGACTTGATACAATGTCACGGTAATAGACTTAACTAACGAATGGGTGGTGTCAGTCCTCCATTTTGATTACAGAGTATTCCTATTTTCTGAAACCCACGGGAACCCAGCGGACTCTGCTATAAAGGTTCCGGGAAATTTTCTATCGATTATTCAGTATTTTAACTTGTATTTATTTATCGGATTTTGATGTATTCTTTACGCTACATAGGAGTGTGAACTGTGAAATTTGATTTACTTGTGGTGATTCGATCCGATAAGCGAAAAATATTGTTTACACTTTTTAATATTCTCGATTAATTTAATACTATTTTACACGTGTGTTTGTTTATTTTTATCATATTTTTTAAACACAGGAAGTATTTCAAAAATCCTGTTATAAATATTATTTATTGTCTTCCTTTAGCAGTTAATTAACTAATACATAATTAATTTCCTCATTGATATAATTACAGAGATTGTTACGTACACCACGAAATATTAGGTCTTTACCTATGAAATTGCCGTTCTGCAGTACTGGCCATTTCAAATCAAAATATTTTTTGTTTGGCTAAGAATTCTAATTTCAAATTAATTTTATTTTAAAAACATGGATTTTTTTTTCCAAAAGTAGTCATTTGTTTATTGATTAGTGTTACATTTTCATCGCATTTAAATCTTTTTCGTCATCATGGATACGTTAAAAATTCGAGTAATTATGGAATATGAGTACCGTCGTGGCAGCAACGCGGCACAAGCGGCACGCAACATCAACGACGTTTACGGAGCTAACACTACAAACCAACGCACTACCTGTTATTGGTTTGCTCGCTTCCGTTCTGGAAATTTCGACCTGAAAAATGAACCTCGCGGTCGTCCGAAGACTTTGGTCGACAATGACGAATTAAAGGCGATTGTGGAAGCTGATGATACACAATCTACGGCTGAATTAGCAGCAGCTTTCGACGTTAGCGTCAAAACAATATTGGTCCATTTGCGTCAAATTGGCAAGGTAAAAAAGCTTGACAAATGGGTGTCCCACGAACTCAATGATCGCCAGCGCGAAGTACGCGTCGAGACGTGCCTTGCACTGCTCAACAGACACACAAATGAAGGAATTTTGAACCGCATTGTTACCTGCGATGAAAAATGGATTCTGTTTGATAACCGCAAGCGCTCAGCAAGTTGGTTGGATCCTGGTTCAGCACCTAAACAATGCCCTAAACGAAAACTTACCCCAAGAAAAGTGATGGTCACTGTTTGGTGGTCTAGCGCCGGTGTGATTCAACACAGCTTCTTACCAAACGGGGTGAGCATTACTGCAGATGTGTACTGTGAAGAATTGAACACAATGATGGAGAAGCTGGCACATCTCCAACCAGCATTGGTCAATCGCTCGTCTCCGCTGCTCCTGCACGACAACGCGCGACCTCATACTGCACAGCAGACGGTCTCCAAGTTGCAAGAACTGGGGTTGGAAGCTCTCCGTCATCCGCCCTACTCACCAGACCTTGCGCCTACAGACTACTACTTTTTCCAGAATTTGGATAACTTCTTGGCGGGAAAAAAATTCAATACCCGAGAGGCAGTACAAAATGCCTTTGAAGAATTTGTTGCCTCCCGTCCAGCTGATTTCTTTAAGAAGGGCATCAATAAACTGCCACTGCGTTGGCAAAGATGCATTGATTGCATGGGTGATTACTTCGATTAATACAAATAAAAAATACATGAAAAAAATTCATTTAAATTTTTTCATACAAAACGGCAATTTCATAGGTAAAGACCTATTATTATCATTTTAAGTATATTGCTACCTTATATGGAAACGCAAAAGATGTTTACCAAAATTACTAATTTGTAAATTTTAGTTTCACTAAAAATTGTCTCTATTGCTTTAAATTATCGTCAAGGTATGTTATTAATAGACATGTTTGGCCAGTTCCTTGACATATTGCCGAAATTAAACAAATATTTCATTGAATTTTATTGAGGATCTAGATCTGTTACCTAATTCTAAATTGGAATAGAGCACGTTGTATATAAAAAAAAACTGTCACGTGGGTGTTATATCATGCACACTTGCACAAGGAAGGGTTCCGTAGCCGGAATGAATATAGTAGTATTAATTTTTAATTTTGTAGAACGCAATAATTTTATCGATTGCAATAATAAGTTTATATTTTAAGTTTACCACTTCCAGAATAAATTATAAGAACAATACCCCGTCCCCACTCCCCTGTGTACCCCTGGGTTTCAGGTAGGTATTACTTAAGAAACGCATAACTCACCAATTTCTGACCTAAACAAAAACAACTTCGTCGAAACAATTTTTAAGCGAAATTTTATTATACCACATTATTGGGGTGATCGATATGTAAATATGCCAAAGTATAGCTGTTTATAACTAATAGTTTCTGAGCTAGGCTGGAGACAGACAGATGGACAGACGGACATGACGAAATTAAAAGGGTTACTTGTTTACTACGGAACCCTTAAAAATGGTGTCTACCATCGGCGGCGGTGTCTAAATATTTAGGAGATATTCGAAGCGTTTCAGATTGGTACCCGAGGTTTTTTTTGTTTACTATTAAAATAAAATAGGATTCCATTAGTGACAAACTTATGGGCTTCATTTTATGAGGCATGGTGCGGTTCCTACAAGGTCAAATGATAGATGTCGTCTTAAACCGCAACAGCAGGCATGCGGCAGACAATTGTGTTTGAATGGAATCGTTCTTAAGTTTAATTTACTGTACAATGCAAAGATACTGTAGGTTAAGGTTATTTTTGTAAATAGTAATCGTGTTTAAAGTCTAGTATGGCATTTATTATAATTGAACGAATTTACATTAGTTACCTACCTTTTTTATAGGAGGATATTTTATGAGGAGCTCGTGGCTAAATAAAAACAGCACGGATTGATCGAAGGTTAAGCTACGCTTATCGAGGCCAGACTGTGGATGGGTGACCGTTCGTAACATATCGAGACTCCTCCGTGCCTCGGAAAGCACGTTAAGCCGTTGGACCCAGCTGTCATTTGTAGATCTTTGACAGTCGTTACGGGGTAGTCAGATGCCCGAAATTCTGACATCCAGTCTTACCAAGGGGTATTGTGTTGCCCAGTAACTGGGTTGTGGAGGTCCGATAGGCAGTCGCTCCATGTCAAATACTGGTACTCAGATGGATCCGGTTAGTCTGGAAGCCAACCCCAACATAGTTGGGTATTCCCAACTATGTTAATCATCTGCCTAGCCAAAAGGCTAGGCAGATGATTACCTACCTTTTTATAGGAATAAACATATTTCTGGCTAAATAAACTTGTCTCTTCAATACCGGTTCGAAAAGTTAAATGTACTATTCAAAGCTGTTCATGACCACCTATCCACCTATGACTGTATTTATCGGCTTGCCAGCACACAGATAAACCCTGAGAGGTTTTCGTTATTTAGCTAGTTTTCATAAAAAAATATCTAAGTGTTTTTTTGTCCAAAGAATCAGCATTGCAATTCAATGTGGCAATGCTGCCAGCCTTCTGGGCACTTGTCCAGTTGACAGCGATGTGGAAGAAGTTTTTTTATGCCCTGTGATTATTTATATTATTTAATTTCTTCATGTAATAGTTGTATCGTTTTGAAGAAATAAAATCTAATGCAGTGTTTTAGAAATAAATAAATGAAATAAATATCAAAGGTAATATGACATCTTTTTTTTTCTGTACGTTCTTTAACTACGTTGTTTTGTAACAGGTGATAGTTACAACGTAATAATTTCTTATCTATAAAACCAAATAAGGTGTTGCTTAAAAATATTTCAGAACTACCTTTTTGAAATCGCACGCTGTCATAATATTTATTTTATTTATACTTTATCATGTCATTACATTAATTTAATCTTTTTCACCGTGTATTTTATGGTTTTTGTAAGTAAAAAAAATATCACTGCGTATTAGTTTTTTATAAAACAACGTGGAATTCTTGTTTAATCAGGTTGAGTTTGCTGATATTGCGCAAGATTATAATTACGAGTAAGCTTGATAAAATTCTTTCCACTACGTAGCTAAACTCGCAAAATTTTCAAACGTTTGAAATCAAAATGGTATATCTAGTAACAGAAGTTTCATGAACGACTTAAAAAAGAAGTTATTTTTATTTTTATATTTTTAAATTAAATTTCTTTGACAGTTATTCAACTTTATTACAAAAGCCATGTTTAAAAAATACTTGTTCAATTGGGAAAATTTGACAGTTCGGGATACCTTGATGTTCTGGCGTCTGTACCGTGATATAATACCTAGCTCAACCCTGAAAAAATAAACCTACAAATAATATTAACGTAAAAAACAATGCGATTTCTCTTCCTCGACGTGTGGCCATCTATCTCCCTACATCAGCCAGTACCAAAGATGCATGGACACTGTGTGCAACAGAATTTATTGCCTTTTCGTCATCGACCTAAATTTCTATCCCTCTACGCAGTGTTTCATTGTCTTCAGAGTAACAAAATAACTAACTTATTTTATCACTCTAAATGATGTATGGCGTCTTAACACTGTCTGCAATGTTAAAATGTGATCCATCACTTAAGTCACAGGTTAGTTTTTTAGTGCTAACTATTGAAATGCGACGTTAGCAGCAAAAAATCTTCTTTTTCCAAATATGGAAGCAGTCATCGATTAACGCTGTTTTCTGAAATATACACAGAATTACCCGTAATTAGACGCCTAAATAAAAAAAATTAGGAGCCTGTCGCTGATGGCTTCCCGAAAGACCCCAATGGTAATATGGTCAGCTATTATTTTAAATTTAGAAGCTAGACTTTTTTTAATATTTTCGTCGTCTTTTATTTCCCTCCTCTTTCGCGTCGGAGATTTTTGTATACATGCAGCGCTTTTGGTTAAAATAATAATCTGTTGGTGTCCATTTTTGCTTTGAATATTATCTTTACAACGATAATGTTTTATTATTTGTGTAATTATATATAAATCTCAGTTATGTAAACAAAGTTTTAACATTTTTTATAATTGTTTAAGACAAACACTACTATCTAGGTTATGGCATGGATTATCTTATTAAGATAACGAAATGACTGTCTACTTACTTACTGAAATAACTAAAACTTGTAAGCAACTGAATCTTCTAAACGAAAAAACAATTAGCACATTTTGATAACACAGCATTCCCGAATCTTTTACACTGACATTGTTCATACATACATACATAAACTCATGGGCGTAGGCAGAAACCACAGAAAGCCAACCGCTACGATCCTTAAATCCTCCTTTGCCTTCGTTTACGTTCATACATCTGGTCATACACGCACGCCGGTTGCGAGAACTACGCACCTGACCTTTATGAAGAACATCACCAATAAGGTCTGTGAATATCCTTCTAGGGCGTCCCTTCCCAACGTTTCCGCTTACATCTATCTTATAAATACCTTTTGTTAGTCGTCTTTCATCCATCCTCTCAACGTGACCTAACCATCTGAGCATACTCTTTTCAATTGTGTCACTAGATACATCGCCTCTTAAATCACAACGTTGTTTTATAACATCATATTCTCCATCTATCATTGAACGTTACTACAACGCATTTCTACCTTATTTATCCTGCTTTCAAGTCTCTTTTGCCATACCCAACATTAACATTCACAACATTGACATAGTAATAAAAACAGGACTTACCGATGCTCCCAACAAGGACGGAGTATGTGAGGAACAAGCTGTAGTCCACCTCGGTGAACTTGAACTTGTAGCGAGTGAACCAGTACGTCATTTGCGCCTCACCTTTATCCCAAACGAAACAGGTATTAGTCAATCAGCCACCGAAGGACGGCAATCTGCAAACATCACCCTTTAAAGGTTCTGTTCCAGCCGTATTTGTAGAAAATTAAGGAACATTGCATCTTCCCCCAATTCATATTTTAGGGACATTTATAATATTAAAAGAAGTTTTATAAGGAAAAAATGGGGACGTTCAAGATGGGCAAAACAATGAGGAACTATGATTAGCACGGAATAGAAGGAGAGTTGAAGAAAGACATGGGGAAATAAGAGAATAATTTTAATACCAGTTGGGAAACTTGTCTTATGATAAAACATAATTATCTTAAACAATTTCTGCCTGGCATTATGCTATTGAAAAAATATGGAAGAATATATGTAGTAGTAGTATGTAGTATATATGTAGTATGACAATCCACACAGCATCATCTAGCCCCAAGCTAAGCAGAGCTTGTGTTATGGGTACTAGATGACTGATATACTTAATACTATACATTACATAGATAGATATTTTTTACTATACATAGGAAATACCCAGAACACCCGGAACAAATATTTGTAGATCGTACAAACATTTTTCCCAAGGCGGGAATCGAACCCGCAACCTCTTGCGTCGCAGGCGGACCTTCGCCCGCCGCGCCACATCGGTCGTCAAATGGAATGGTTAAAGTATTCTACAAGAATAGTAATTATCACCCAGTTGTGTAGTTACCTAGGTATATTATCAAACTACGTTTTCAACAAGCTCAATAATGGCACCGATTTCCTTTTTCCAGAACTAGACTGTAACATAATAATATCTTTCTGACAGCTAGAGACGGAAAAGGTTGAAAGCAGATAACTAACAACAACTTAGTTAGAAATATCGAATTAGTTTATTCCTTTAACATCATCGTGTTTTTTTCGATGTGTTCTGAAATGTCAATATCTGTATGGAAGCTTAAGTTCAACTAAAATTGACAGTTCAAAAAACATATACCCGTCTCTTTCTTGTATAATACAAGAGAGAAAAGATTGTAATAGCCTAAATTTAGTTTCGCCTGTCAACAAAGAAATCAACACCCATTATCCAACAAGTTTAAGCCATAAAGTATTTTTACGACCTAAATATTATATCACGCTTCACTATTAATTAATATCCAAGTTTTAAAATAAATGGACTGTGTCGATATGTAATAGAACTGTCGCGGGCATTTTATTTTATCGTCCGTTTCTCTTTACTTGCAAATACCGTATCAATCGAATAACTGCTATTTGTTTTATCATCAAGTAAGACTAAAAATACACCATAACATGAGGGAACCACTCACACATATTAGTAAGTTTTGTTCCCTCATATCTCAACCTAACAATAGAAAAAAAGCCTATAGTTGGCTAAAAAGGCAGTAAATTAAACGTTGATAATTCTTAATAATATTTTATTTAAAAAAAAAATTGCGTAATAGAAACATTTGACGGCACAGTTGGCACTGTGGCTGAGCGATTGGCTGTTGCGCTGCGTGTCGCAGGTTCGATTCCCGCACGGAACAAATATTTGTATGGCTTACAGATAGTTGTACTGGGTCTGGTTGATTATGTAGGTATGTTAAATTGAATGTTTTTAAACGCACCTGCGATACAGGAGAAATTCCTAGTGTGGGGAAACGTTTAAAAAAAAAAAGTCCCACAAACAATTCAGTCAAATCGTTCCCACTATTGTGACTCAGAATTCCCCTCTGAGAGAGGTACTGTGGCCCGGCCCTAATCCATCACACGTACCCAATGAGGGTTGGTGAATGTCACATGTCTTCGAGTTTTTGGTTGCAAGACATGCCGGTTTCGTCACGGTATTTTCCTATACCGTTTTGAGAGCAATTTTAATGAATTCTTTTATTATGTGGTAATTGAATTCTGCAGAGTGGAACCCATCGACGCACAGGCCGATACCATTAGTTCAGTGTACGATTCTAGTCCCTCAGCGTTGAAATTGTTTCATAGATTTTTCCTTTATTCGTTTCGTTATTAATTAACTTAATTGTTTATTTGTGTATATATTCTATGTAGGTATTATATTTATAGTTTATAATAATATATATATTTCTTTTCACTTTTCTTTTAAGAAATTGCACCTGCCACTGTTTGTCTCTGCATCACCCAAAGGTTGACTGGTAGAAAATGCCTATGGCATTAAGTCCGCCTCTGTACATTTGTGTGCTTAAAGTATTAAAATATAAATAAATAGATAAATAACTCTGTATTGCAGAGGTTTTATTTTTATTTAAACTTTCAAATATCATGTAGATCTCATGACTTTATTAAAACGTGGAAATTTGGAGAACCGATGAAAAATTTCAACGCCGCCCTGCGCTGGGGAGTTTTAGCATATACTGAAGTCATGGTATCAGTTTTTGCGTCGATGTTCTTTCTACCTGGTATACCTAAGTATTTATTCTAACATAACATCACGCTTTTAATCCCCGAAGAGCTAGGCAGAGGTGTACCTGTCCCCGTACAGGACAGGTACCCGTGGGTGTACCTGTCCTGACCTGTGGGTCTAAATATGTTTCACCAGTTATGTTTAAGTCCCATGTAATAGGAGTTGACCCTATTGCCATCAACCGGGCACACATCCAGACTCTGAGCTGCTACTGAGAAGTCCCTTACGAAAAATCCTACGAGTAATACCACATTGCTCAACCCGGGAATCGTACCCAGGACCTCATGCTCAGCAGTCGCACTTGCAACCACTAAACCGAGGCAGTTAATAAAGTACCCGGAAATCGGTAATCATATTAATATTTCTAACAATAATAATGAAGTGTAGCATTACTAATAAGATGTTTTGAAAGCGATTGTACGTAATTGGAAATTAAGCGATTACTTAATCCAATTATGTTATAAGTATTATAACAATTCACATTATCTATATGACATAGACGTGTATGATTTTAACCACCATTATAACGGTATAAAAAACAACTGAAACTCATGTATTTAAAAACTAGGAAACAGGGCTTCCGTACCAAAATACTGTAGCAACATAAAAGAAAGCTCGCTACTTACGGACTACATCTGACATCGCGATATTAAAGTTATCCGAGCGATTGAACATATGTACAAGTACCCGACCACAACCGTCGGGCAGTAGCCCACCAGACACAACACCCGTCTGGTCGTAGGATCCTCCCTTTTCTATGGTGGTTTAGGAGTTTTACACCCCGTTCCTCATACCCCAAAATACCCCAATATCACTTGATCTGTTTGTGTGTGTCTGTCTGCTGCTTATTTCAGGACAATAACTTCAAACGCAATTGATTATAAATGTGGTAAGAATCATTACGTCTTTCTTGATTGTGCAAAAAATATTCTAGAAGCATTAAATTTTGCACAAGAGTTTCATAATCAGCGAAGGTTAACACTGAGGAAGGAATTTTGATAATTTATCTATTTATTTGTCTATTTTTTCACGTGACAACGTCTAGTAAATCGATGAACGCCGTCTGCATGCACGAAAAATGAATGACTCATTGTCCCGTTACGCTCATTGTACGCTTGCGCCGCATCTATCTCTCTGCCACTCGATTGGCTTATGCGTCTGAGGAGAACAAAGACAGCGGCAGCATACAACTTCTACACGTGAACTGTTTCGTCGACTGTTTATAAAGTGAAGTTAAAAGTTAATGTGGTTTTCATTGCTTATTACAACAACAATTATTGATATGACGTTGTCAAATTAAACAATCTTTTTTTTTTGGTCATCTCGCAGTTTATCCTTTAGGGATATAGCTCTTTCCTGTGGGGGGCTTAATTAGAAATTGAGGCCACCAGCCAGGGCGTAAAAACTTAAAAACTAAGCGACCCCCTGCGGGGTACGAGCCTCGGCTTAGGACGCTGCTGGGAGAGGACAGCAAGGGACGGGCTGGATCAGATAGATATTATTTAGGGGCTTTTTAAACATTTACCGGCTCAGCTTCGCGGGCTGGCTCTAGCAAAGGGTCGGGGGGAGGGCATTGACGGGGTCGTCGCGACGGGCCTCGACGGCGAGGACGGTAAACTATCGTCCGTAAACCAACTTTAAAGACAACCAATTTTTTTTTTCTAAATTGGGGATGAAAGTTTGATGGAAAGTTCGACATTTCTGTTGACATTTATAAGGATTTATAAGTTAATCGGTCTGAATATTATGAGTATTAAACTGAAGAGCTAAGTATAAACAGCACATACACTAGTTTTGTTATCACTATAAGAAAAGTAATGTAACATGGCCTTGTATCTATTGAAAGTGCTCACTACGCTAGACCAGTTAAGAGATAAATTGTTACCTCCGAAATGCGGTCGGCTGAACCATACCCCTAGTAAGGGAAAGTAATGGTGTCAATTTTTTTTTTTTTTTTTTAAAAACCTTGCCCCACACTTGACCGTTGTTTTGGTAATTATGATGAATATTCTATATATATCTTTATTAACAAAAAACGTTGCCCCACACTAGGAATTTCTCCTGTGTCGTGGGTGCGTTTACAAACATTCAAACTCACATACACAAACAGCCAGACCCGGAACAACTATCTGTAGGCCATACAAATATTTGTTCCGTGCGGGAATCGAACCCACGACACGCAGCGCAGCAGTCAATCGCTCAGCCACTGCGCCAACCGTGTCGTCAAATTTGAGGACAATATTATATAACACATATCATAACATCACGCCTGTAATCTCGTAAGGGTTAGGCAGAGACGTGCCTATAGTACACCCACATTTCACCAGCCAATATTCACTTAGATTTAATTTTACCTTTTCAGCCCTTTCCCGGATTATTCTCAGCTGATGTCATACATTCATCCCTACGGCAATACATTAAAAGGAAGATTCGCTCTCTGGGTTAAGAATTAAAGGTAATTCTTAACTAGCGTAGCTGGGGCCTGATAAGCCTTGATTGTGTGATAAGGAAATGGGCAGGTGTAGTTATTTTGTACAGATATATATACCTACGGGTCAAAATGTAATAAACCTAAATATAGATATTATCTATATATAGAGCATTTGATAATTTGCCTCAAATTAACTAAGAAAACAGAAAAAAGAAGAACGGAGGACGAATGATAGATTTTTTTTTATCACAAAATGTTACAAAAGTTGATAATGGCCCCAAGCTAGACAGGTAGGATTGGGTACCCAATACGGAGGGCTTACGTTAAATTACGGTTACAAGAAAAGTAAATTATACCATGGATTGTAACTTGAAAGTACGTAATACACGGCTACATATCAAGCGATAATTTTCCAGTATAACCTGATCTCTCATTGCATGGAAATCCTACACAATGAGAGGTCAGCTTACATTAAATGATTTTTTTGCTAAGTTTGTATTCATTATTATATATATATATAATCGTACATACGTAGTCTATCTACGGTATTAGAAAGCCAATGTCATCTTCAATGCCTTTGTTAAGAAATGTTGATAAGTTTCTCAATGAATGATTTTGCTAAGATAACAATGGCAGAGATGTTACTATTAAATGATTTACAAAAACATAGTGATTGAATGAGGGAGTAAGTAATAACAGAGCCAGTGTCCGCCTTCAGATTTACTAATACGATAATCAGAGAGCCAATCCTGGATGGACTACGTAACGTTACGGGGGAAGTTTTAACCAATTGTACCTACCTTTGTGTTACAAGGGGAAAGAGGGGTCAACAGATTTGTGACATCACATGTCACAATCTAAAAGATTGAAACACAAAATTATATGTGTGTGACGTAATGTATGGATCGCACCTAAAGAATGATTGTACACTTGACTGTCTGCATCCGATACAAATTCGAATTTGAGACTGGAATTCAATCCGAATTATATGATTCGTCACCATTCGTTTTCTTAGAAGAACCAGGTCGAGGGAAACTTCGAACCGATATTAAATTTCTCAGATTCAGATCGGTTGAACTGCGCCGACGCTCCTTCAAAAAATTGAAAGGGTCTATCAACCAGAAAAAAAATTAGATACCATTTAACAAAAAAAAACTTCGTAAGTAAACCTGGACTTATAATTAATATGAGTCCGTAATTGTCATTCCGTCTTGAGCAGGCGTGGTGATTAATGCTCGTGCCTTCTCTATGTGACAAAAGGTCTTTGCTTCGCATTGGGATAGTAACAGGCTGGTATTATTGATATTTTTTCTTATGCCATTTAATGTATATAAACACAAGAGTCAGATAAAAGTACTCATAATTAATTAGTCTCGTAACTCTGCCTAAGACTCTGAAAGATAAGGTTAGCTAAAAACGTTTTGGATTACACGGCCTGAACTACCAGAGATTATTTTAAAGCCTGGCTTGAGATCTTGCAAAGAGATAAGAACAGATCGCCATATAAATATTAGTACGGCTGATAAAATAAACGAGCCTCCCAAAAATTAGATTCAAGTGGGGAAAGGAACAGAGCTTCAACATCGGTAGCCCAAACGAATTTGAAAATATTTTAAAAACTCCGACTACATCAGACCGCATGAGAAGTGATCTTGTAAAAAAACAAGAAAAATGTCTTTGTGTCGTGTTTTTTAATAGCTCAGTCTAAAATATTGCTAAAACTTCAGATTTTGTGTATTTATGTTTCGTGTTTGGTATTTATAGCATCTCGATTTAGGTATAGGATTTTTGGCCAATGGGGTTATTGGCTGCGTTAGAAGGGTTTCTAACTGTAGCTAGATGATTGCACATAATTACGACATTTATACTTTTGTGCGAGTATCTTAGTGGGAATTTTAAATTTTCAGTAGCTCAATAATTAGCTTATCCGACTATTTTATATTCTTTGAATTCCATTGCAATGTTGAATATATTACACGGAAGGCCCTTTCTCCTGTGACACACTTATTTTTTAACTAGTACGGGATACAAGTGATCCTGTCTACGAATGTGAGCTCAGTATCGTATCGCAAAGTTTTGCTATTGGTGAAAACTTGCAACATTTTTTTGTGGAACATTAAATCTTATTATTTATTATTATAGTGTTCAGAGACATAAGAGAGATTACCTCTGCCGAACCTTTCGGGGAACACACATTGTGTTCTATTTTTTAAATAATCTCATGTCTTTTGTTTTGTTTATTCGTGATATGGGTCACGGAAGGCCGTTGATCGTCTCAAAGAGCACGCTACATACATCGTAATTGCGCCAGGCAATTTTCTATTTGCGTAGATTGCAAGCTGTTATGGCATTGTTTTTTTTTTGTTCGGAACATGTGGAACAACTGATAGGTTATTTGGAACATGAACACATACAACACACACACTGTCCCACTATTTTTCATTGTATAACTGAGTAAATTTTTCTCGTGATCTTGGGGTCAGACTATTATCATTGCTACAATGAAAATGAGGTTACGCTAAATACGTTGTTACCGAATTTGGCTTGAAAAAACTGTTTTTATTAGAAATAACAGGATGCACGATTGAAGACAATTTAAATAACAGTAGGTTTGTGTCTTATAATGGGTGTAAACTTTTTTTCTGGTTCTTAAATATTTTTTTAATTAATTCAAATCCATGTTTAGTTTTTCAAGCAGGACTACCTGTTGAACCAGTTTCTGTCAAAGTGAGTTTAAAATTATAATATTTTTTTCTAAGAACTGTTTTTATTGACAAACGTGTCCTCAGTGTGCCTAGCTCGAATACTTGACGTAAACGTCAATTCGAACAATTTCAATATTAGAAATATAAAATAATGTATTTTTGAGACTTTTATTAAATTTATGGTTGATATTGCTTTATTTTGTTTTACAATTTGAAAAATAACGTTCGAAATGGCGTAGGTACGTTACATCATACATTAGTTTTAGCCACAAAGTACGAACCACGTGCAAGACGTGTGTGTATTAATATGTGTTCAGAAAAATGACTTGCTTATTAAATTGGTTCGGTCAATTACGAAAACTTTATTGAACATTATCTGAGTGCATTTTATTATTCTGGTTTTCCCAACGAACCCTTATTTAAAAGTCTCTGACGGATTTTGAAAAAAATCACGGGAAGTGTCACATGTCTTGTCTCAGCAGGCACTGAGCGTTATCAAGAAAGTAAACGGAAATATTTTCAATTATATAATAGGAATACTACCATCTATATTTACATAATCTCATATATGTCACGTATAGATTTACGTGAGCGACATGAATTTAGATTTACTCAAAATCTATGAAATGTCAAGTTACGAAGATAAGTCACGAACCGTTCAACGCGTACGACTTCTAATATTTTTTTTCTTTTAAGCATATCTTTAGCTATTATGCCAATTGCTATTTTATTTAAATTGGTTCTAGAAGACAACAAAGACAGTTATTTAAATGTTAAAACCGTTACAAGGCCCAAGTCATGTCAGAATAGACATGACTTGGGCTAAATATAATTAATAAAGTAGCACTTAGCCCGAGACTTCGTCCACGTGGATATCGTAAGTTTAACATACCCTTCATATCAAGGGATTTGAGGGGATGTTGAAGCGTAATTTTGTAAATAAAATGTAGCTAGTTTATTAAACTAAATTAAATGCCTTACTATATACAAAAAAAAACAAATATAGCTTTTTCTTGCTGATAATGTAGTGCATCACGTATGTTTGCAGAGGCGCACATCGATTGCTTCTACGCTACTCTGCGCAAGCGGTGCGCGTCGATGCTGAGCAGAGTGCGGGCTAGTCGCAACAGCGTTTTGAGTATGATAGCCGGTAGACTTGACTGTCTGTACATGAATCGATGTATTACTGCTCACATGACCATTGATATATCGATTCATGGGTCAGGCAGGGGGCGAGTAGATTAAGTTTGTATTACTAACACTAGTTATAAGTTATTGTACTACTAACCAATTGGATCCTAGTTATCTTAATAAAAAAATATTATATTATAATGTAATATTCTAATGGTGAATATTTTTTGAAATCGGAAAAGTATTTTTTGAGTTTATTCGTTACAAACATACAAAACTTTCCTCTTTATAATATTAGTGTAGATATGAAAATACCTGTTCATTGTTACATTTTTACGGCAAAAACACTGGACCAATTTTGATGTAATTATAGAGATAGCCTGAACACTGGGATATTTTTAATGGTCCCCTCGTGGTGTCGAAATATGGTGAAGCTTTAACTTATGTGAATATCCGATATATATGTGAAAATATCTATTTAAGCAAAATAAGTGAAAAGGTTAATATATCTATTCTTTTGAGTTTGAATTATTGGACTCACTACTGTAGAAGAAGTTAATCAATTTGAAACTCAGTACTGCTTGCTGACAATGCATTTGAAATTAATTGTATGTCGAAGACAGCAACGTAAGCTAATCTGTCAGCAAATGAGATAAATCAAGCAATGTTAGCAGTTAAATATATTATTAGCATTTATATTGAGTGTTGCGTTTATATTACAGGTACACGGATAAATATAAATTTGTAAATATTAATTTATATTTTATATTGGATACGTAATAAAAATTGACATATCATTACAACAGTAGAATAAACATGCATATGTTGAGTAGATGCATTATATAGGGTTAGGCGATTCGACTTAGTACACACAGCTACATATCAAGCTAAACAATTCTAGTAGGTATAACCTGACCTCTCATTATATCGAAATTCTATACAATGAGAGATCATCGTAAACTAAAAATGTATAACTTGATATGTAGCCGTGTGTACATGTGTAAATCCATCAATAGTGTAAACACAGTATGGCAGACGAAAAAACTCTTACTACTCTCTCTCTCTCTCTTACTCTTACAAACCTTGAATCATCATCACCCAGCAGGTATCGAGTAATAACTAATTGTTAACTCAATCTCGTCTGCTTAACCTTTTCCCAAACATATTAAATAAATATTAATAAATAAATATTGCTGGACAATCCACACAGCATCATCTAGCCCCAAGCTAAGCAGAGCTTGTGTTATGGGTACTAGACGACTGATATACTTAATACAATACCTACATTACATAGATAGATATTTTTGTTATACATAGGAAATACCCAGATCACCTGGAACAAATATTTGTAGATCGTACAAACATTTTTCCCAAGGTGGGAATCGAACCCGCAACCTCTTATGTAGCAGGCGGACCTTCGCCCGCCGCGCCACATCGGTCGTCATATTGGTGTCGGATTCTAGTCTAGGCGGATGCAGCTGGTATAGCATTGCGGATGTACCAGTATTTTACATAGAGCGGTTGCTTAGCCTTGACCGGTGACCCGGTGGCGTAACTTAGCCACGAGCCCCTCACTTAGGCACTAGTCCTCCACATAAATTCATTTTTTAAATATAATTTTTAACATTGTTTTGTTTATTTTCTCTGCTCGTAACACACTCACACTTACTTTACTCAGATATATCTCTGTTTTAATAACATTTATAATGATACACAAGACAGCACGGTTGGCGCAGTGGCTGAGCGATTGACTGCTGCGCCGCGTGTCGTAGGTTCGATTCCCGGATGGAACAAATATTTGTATGGCCTACGGGTAGTTGTTCCGGGTCTGGCTTTTTGTGTATGTGAGTTTGGATGTTTGTAAGAACACCCACGACACAGGAGAAAGTCCTAGTGTGGAGCAACGTTTATAAAATAATAAAAAAATAAATATTAAGAGCAATGTGGTAATTGAATCAAACAATGTTGTTACTGTAAATTTATTTCAAGTAGTCACCTCATCTTACTATGCAACTAATTTACGTCCGTAACATCCCACAACTTTCAGATCCAGTTGAAAACCATCGCCAGACACTAGATGTCTGGCATTTTTGCTGAACTGGGACCTATTTGGTGCAGCCTTAAGGCACATACTTTTATTTTCTTACGTCTTTCATTATTATTAGTTTTTCTTTCTTTGTTTTCGATATTTACTATTGTCATTGTATGCCTGAGTCTATGCTAACGAAATGTTTATTCTTTCTTCCAATAGAAAAGAGAACAATTAGTTGCCCTGAAAATGGAAATTAAAATAATTGACTGCCAGGTGTTATAGTAAATAAAATACACACACATAAACACAGACGGAGGAGATCGTGACAAAATAAAAACAGCCGCACAGGTTTATCGAAGGTTAAGCTACGCTTGCCGAGGTCAGTCTGTGGATAGGTGACCGTTCGTAACATATCGAGACTCCTCCGTGCCTCGGAAAGCACGTGCACCCGGCTGTGATTTGTAGATCTTTGGCAATCGTTACGGGTAATCAGAAGCCCGAAGTCTGACAACCAGTCTTCCCAAAGAATATCGTGTTACCCAGTAACTCGGTTGTGGAAGTCAGAAAGGCAGCCAACCCCAACATAGTTGGAAAAGGCTTGATGACAAATAAACACAGACCGACCTCAACAAGCGTTTCTTTGTATAAAAGAATGACCCGAGTGGCTGTTATAACTTAGCCACGAGCCACCGAACGAGCTGGAGAGCGAATTGTTCATTGAATCGTCATCGAAAATTTATCAAGTAAAAACGTAAGAACAGTTTTGTTTATCGTTACAGTTTTTATGACATTAACGTTGTGTAAACGCACGATGACATCATGAAATATTTACAGTTACAACATCAAAATGCAAGTACCTACATGATTGTATGAGTAGGTACTTACATAGGTATTGACTATGATAAGGTACCTAAAAGAATAGGTACAAAAGCTAGGTACTTATGCCTTTTACGTAGTTCGGCAAGATTTTATGCATAATACATAATTACTTACAGCTTGAATGTGGAGGGTTACAAGAATAGAGAATGACTGAAGTAACCATGGAGGGATTGTTTGGAAAATGATTTGGCTAGAAAGGAGATAACGGCAAATAGAGTTGTTTGGAAGAAAACGACATGCTGCGTCACTTAAAAACTATGCGAACTAACTATACTTAAATTGTTTGTGATTGCTGTGTATATGTATTTTAGTGAATAAGTCCTTATAATGACCTAATAAGAAGAAAATAATGTGACGCCTATATTCCCTGAAGGGTTAGGCAGCGGCGTACCGATGATACACTCACATTTTCTAAGTTATGTTCAAGCCCCATGTTATAGACGGCGAGTCGGCGAGCCTACTAATACAAGAAGAAGTGCGGGGTCTCTACAAATGTATTTGTTAGGAAAATTATGTTTTATTTGTGGTTTTGTACGATCATCAGTTAAGACTGTCATAGCAGAGTGACCAAAATATTCCACAAATAGGAGATGATGCCATCCATCCATGCACTATGGATTATCATGAATCATCCTCCTGTCCTTATCCCAATTTATTTGGTGTCGCCACAGCAAGTCTTCTTCTTCCATACATTTATATTTGCCGTCATCTCAAAGTCACCTCCTTCCTACCTTAGTCATCTTTCAAACAATCCATTCATCGTTTCTTTGATCTCCCTCTACTCTTGTAACCCTCCACATTAATACTCAAAGCTTTCCTCACAACATGATCCTCATTCTTTCGGTTATACATACCATGGTTTATCATTGTTCATTGAAAATTCTAAGCTAAAATTAACAACATTAAAAGTTGATAACAATCCTAATTAATATTGCGTATTTAAACTAAATTAATATCTCATTAGTTCCATCACTATCGTGCCTAATTTGTTTGAAAACAAAAGAAAAAGTTTGTCTTTTATCATTTATCTCAATTAGACTTGGTCGTTGACTTATTAACATTTACTATAAAATACGAGAGTTGAATGACTTGATGGTATTAACACTATATTAACCAGACCCTATGTAGTCAGTAACCGCGACCCTATTCCCAAATTAAAAACTAACAATTTTTTTTTAAGTGAATCTTCTTTAGTTGCGTTGTGTGACTTTTGGTAGGGACAAAACTTATGGGTTCCCGTTACCGACATGGTAATGTGACGGATTGAGACCAGACTGGCAGTTACTCTAAAATTATCAGTTTTTACTTCAGTCAGCAGTCCCCATGGCTGTCTCTTCATTTTTTTGATAATGGCATCTCACAGGTCAACCTAAGAGGTTGTCGACTGTTTAACCAAACTAACCAGTGGGTATCGTGGTGGGTGGTGTTTATTCTGTTCGATACAATTTTTTTTTATGTTTTGTATGATTAGTATTGTGTCGTTGTGTGCCTCAGCCTGTGCTGAAAAACTGTTTTGTCTTTCAAATCAATACCCCCACCAAAAAAAAAAACTAAAGAGAATTCATTGGATTGACTCTCGTAACGACTCTAAAATCTATTACGCTAACATATTGTCTTGAAACTAACAATATTACGTCTTCGCAAATTGATATAAATGTAACAATACTCGACTAACGAGTGCATCCACCCCAAAGAAAGATGTTTATACAGGATGAATCTAAGGGAAAGTTATATTTCTTATAACTATCCTAATAATAGCATATTTCTGATGATTACTTTTGAGAATTGGTACCACAGTAATTGAAATAGGGGCTAGAGCTTGAACATGATATCAAAAATAAGGCTATAGATTTCAGTAAGTAAATAGGTTTTAAAAAACACGTCATAAAATAACATAAGTAAATTAGGACGAGATTACGTCCATGTTTCTGTCTTCCCTGAGAAGAAACATCGAAACAAACTCAGAGCTCACACTCACAGAATAACAAAATAATGGTTTTGGGACCATAAAGGGTCCAAAGTGGTAATTATTTTGGCTACTGCATAGTTTAACTGGCCCGCGACTTTGTTCACGTGGAATAAAATTTCAACATTTCATAGTTAAACTTTTGTTTTTCTTTTTTCTAAAATAAACGTAAGTTACTAAACCTAAATTACTCCTTAGAACGTCAGATATCTGTCAGTGAAAGCCCTTACAATTGGTCCAGCCGTTTAGGAGATTACCTCAAACACAACAACAAAACAGACAGACAGACAATAATGTAAAAAAATGTTTTTTTGACACGACTACCGTATACACTTTCATATGAATGTAGTAAAAAGCTGTTATTTTGACATTACCAACCGACACATCCACATTTTATTATTATAAATAAAATGTATGGATATACAGTATATATAATGTATGGATAGATAAACTGTAATAGTCTGTAGTATTCTGTAGTAGTACTGTAACATGTTTTCGTTTTGAGATTCCATCTCAAACGGTCCCACCCTGTATGCGTAAAAGGGTAAATTCTGCAAAGTCACAACCAAACGACTGGGAGCATTATGCGAGAGCGCAGTCTCTTCATGTAGCTGTTCAAAGATGTGGAATTAGAACGAATCTCGTCCTTAAATATACGTATTTTGAGATACCACAGTTTATAGAGGCAGGGTTGCATGTACTCGACTAATGTAAGGAGACTATGTATAGGAGACTAAAGGAAATAAAATACGACACAAAACTGGGTTCTAAAGAGGACAGTATTATTCAAGGATCACATAGGTACGACAACGCACGAGACTAGCTTGCGTAAACGGACTAAAAGGAGTCGATAGAAGGTAAGGACTGCAGTAGGTGGCCTGCCTTCCCTCATGAGGGAAAAGGCGTAAGTTTTTATATGTTGAATAGATTGCTATCAGCCCATTTTTTAATATAATATAGAGTCTAGTAGTATTTAATCAGTAGAAACGTACGTAATTAGCATTATTAAGAAATTATTTTTTGAAATTTAGGTTTTTGGGTTAAATACTTTTTAATATTAATCACCAATATTTATCATTAAAAGCCTATAAATTAACAAAAGCGACGAAACGGGGTCGACATAGTGTCTTGTTAAAAAAAACAGCAACTGATGATAAGTAAAAATAAGAATGTTTAACTATCTCAATGGCACATAACGACACGCCTATATCCTTGAAGGTATCCTATATAGGCAGAGGTGTGCCCGGTTGGTGGCAATAGGCTTGCCCTCTATTACATGGGACTTGAGCAGAACTTTCGAAGTGTGGGTGTAGGAACTACAGGGTTCCCATAAGGGAATACAGGCATGGTTTTAGGTCATATTATAATAGGGTAGTGTCCTTAAAAATTCTGATTGGTCCGAAAGTTGGATTACTCAAAGATACTGGACACGTATTTTTTCTTTTGTCACGTAAACCTAAAATGACGACGATATAGTGCGTTGAAATTGCTCGTGACGTCACGCCTTGCTACACTTTTAACGTAACAGTGACGTTACAAGCCCCTTTTCCTGAACTTTGATGTGCTATATCATTGTCACTTTTTATTGATTTGAGTTAGCAAAAAATACGTGTCCAATATTTTTAAGTAATCCAACTTGTTTTCCAAATTCCCCTAAATAGACTTTATATATTTTTACCTAGGACACATTCCTATTATACTGCAAATGCAGAGATTAATGAATAAGAAAATAAAGTGTATACAAATATTTTAACTTATTTTACCTGCATAGTTGATAAAAATTCTTAAAATATTCTCGCCTTTATCGCCTTTATTTGGAGAAAGCCAATATTATATTAAGCTCGCTGCAAAACTTCATCCATTAATCATTTAATCATAACTAAAAGTGATTATGGACGTAATATAAAAGTTAATAATACTAAATAGCAATCTGACGAATTATTATTAAATACTTTTAGAACTGTAATGTTGAACCGAGTATAAAGCGTAGTTTAGACTACACTTTACTATTTCGCAGTATAGCATATTGCGTAATTTCTTTACAGCATAGCGTTCTGTGAACGTGACCATTTAAATAAGAGCGATACTGTTGAGTATAGTAGTATAGCGTAGTCTGAACTGACCTTAATTGTTGCGCAACATAAAGCAAGATTCACATTCACGTGTTAGACTTAACTTTTCCAAACCTTTACGTTACTGACGAATATGACCATTGTTAGCAGGAGAATAAGATTAATATTCCTATGAAATGCTCACTTTACTAAGTAAAGTAAAAGTCAAACAGTCTCTGAAGCTTGCCCTTAGTTTGGTTTAATCTTCATGCACAAACTTTATCTTTCTGCAGTCTTTAACTTTCTTTCTATGTAACTTGTAATGAGAGAGTTTTTAGTAAGTAAGAGGATTCTCAATTCATGTTTCAACAGTAAGTTATTGATGTTCGGATATACCTATGCATTATTAAGGTACCTACGTTTATTTATTTTAATTGAGTATATTGGTACCATTTTTTTGCTGATTAAATGTTATACCATATTAATGCTAGCTGTAAACCAATTCACAGAAAGATGAATATTAAAATCATTAGGAAGAAAGGAGAACACACATAAAATAGAGAGCTTATATACATATATTGTAAAAAGTTACTGTTTGAATGCTACATCGCTAGGTTCCTGAATTCAAAGAAGTGTCTAAACTTTTAATTTCAAAGTACAAAAAAAAACATTGCGGAATTCTGCAAATGTCAGCTGTCAAAGCAATATTAATAACGAAAGAAATACGAAGAGGTATGCACTGTTCATTGTCATGCGAGAGGCGACTAACGATTCTTATTGCTTATATTGAGCAATAAGAATCGTTAAAAGATGGCGGAGAATATAGTTAAAAGGTCTAGTGTAATAATGGAACTGGAAAGCAGCTCTCGATTTTCTTCTACAACCCAGCCAGAATGGGATACAACTAGGTACTTTGATTATGCTCAAATTTACTTATATAACCTATTGTATTACTTACTTAAAACTAATGCTAATGTTTGTTTGTTACTGGTGTTTGTTTGAAGGAATATTATCTGGAATTACCCATCTTTTTATTTTGCATATGATAGCCCATTTCTTGAAAATGGTGGTAGACTATGTAACATCACGCTACGCCCCTTAGAGTAGGTGAAACCGCAGGGCACAGTTAATTAATGAATACAAATATAATGAACCACAAAAAAAACTATGCACATTACGCATAAAGCCTAAGGACCTTTTTTAGATTTTTAGTTTTTAATGCCAATCGATGCAAAATGCTATTTTGCTCATAATGGTTTTTAAAATGAATTACCTACTAGTAATACGCAAATACTAATAAGTAAGTACGCCAAGTTTTTTTTTTCAGGTCTATCGTAACTTTGCACAAAATCTTATATCAGATTTTTTTTAAGAATTATGTAACTGTAGATATCATTAATCCTAACACACTATAGACACACAGTTTTCAAGCTTTAGTAACTAACCTCCAAATTATTCGTTTTCCCACGCTCTACGAGTATATTGGCAATTTTTTTTGTGGATTTAGTAAAGTACAAACAATGAAAAACGTACTTGAAGTAGAATTATCATTGTCAGGTACTAATAGCAGCATTGGATATGAAAATTGGCATTAATGTTTGTTTACAATGCTCATGTGGTCGAAAAAGAGCAGATTACCTTAAATTAGAAACGATTTCAATGTTTACTTCATTTTGTATAATTTAAATATGTAATTATAATTTTAGCAGTGCTATTCTTTCTATAATTATTCTTAGACAGCACGGTTGGCGCAGTGGTTGAGCAATTGGCTGATGCGTTACGTGTCGCGGGTATCGAACCCGTGTCACGTAGGAACATATGAAATATTTGTGTGGCCTGCAAGTAGTTGTTCCGGGTCTGGCTGTTTGTTTAAGTGAGTTTAAATGTTTCTAATCGCACCCACGATACAGGAGAAATTCCTAGTGTGAACCAACGTTTTTTTAACAAAATCAGTAATAAAACCTCCCCGTGATAACTTGGGTAAAATGAGGGGTGAAGTGAGTTGTTGGTATCATTATTAATAAATAAATAAATAATGCTGGACAATCCACCCAGCATCATCTAGCCCCAAGCTAAGCAGAGCTTGTGTTATGGGTACTAGATGACTGATTACACAGGCCTGCAAAATGAAGGTCATAACTTCCTCTCTGGAATTTGATAGCTGATTCTGGAGTATTTTGATGCGCTGATTACGAATATGTACTTAGTTTTTCTCCATCACCTCCTGATTTTTCAAAAAAGCTACAGATAGAAAATTGAGAAAAAAGACAAGTTTTCACTTAAAAAATTATATATTTAAAAAAGTACTTAATTTTTAACTTAAAAAACTATTAACACGTAATAACAACTTATTGCTGGGTTAAAATACACTTAAATTTTATTTGTGGAACCTGGTCCTTTTTTCCTGGAAGCTTCTGTTGTGCGATTTTCGCTTATATTTCCGGTTTGGATCATCACGCTTCAACAACCAACAATAGTCCGCCATCATGCTGACATTCCATCTTCCTTGATACCGGACTTCAAGCTCTTTTAAATCTTGGTGAAATCTTTCACCTTGTTCTTCGCTAACGGCTCCTAGATTTTCTGGGAAGTAATCAATGTGCGAATTCAGAAAATGAAGTTTAACGCTCATATTACAACCCATTACACCAAAATTCGTTATCATTTTGGCTACTATTTCTTTATAGTCCGAGCTTTTATTGTTCCCCAAAAAGTTTTTTACCACTTCCTTAAATGATTTCCACGCTTGTAACTCGACATCATTGAGTTTTGAGGTGTCCAAGTTTTGTCTTGGTTACTTATAGAATGTCCAAAATAACTTTTGTAAATATTTTTCACATAGTCTGTAATGTTGTTTCGTTGTTTTATCACCATGAATTTCCCGCAAATATAACAAAAACAATTCGAAGAGTTTAAACAACTTCGCGACGACATTTTAAAGTTTAGGTTGCCAGATGCGCACTTCGACTGTTAGTTTTCTAATTCAGAGTAGGTACTTATACAAAAAAAACCTTTTGTTTTCTTCATTATAACCTTTTTGAACAACATTAACAACAATTAGGCAATATCACCTAAACATCGTGTATTAATGAGCTCATTACTAAATGAAGCCAAAATGACCCGTTTTCGAAATGGTTAATGCGAATTACTTACACTTATTATGTAGTAATTAACAAATTACTGATTTGCATTCATTTCTATGTCGTCTTAAACTAATTAAATGCAATAAAAATTAAGCTGAAGTAATTAAGTGACGTTTTATAGATTTTAAAATGTATGCGCTCAGACATTTTTAGTTAAAATCTTAAATATTCAATATCAAAGAATCCTGACGTGATAGAATTTTTTTATTATTTTTCTCGTAATCAGCACATCAGAAACTATAGAAAACGTTAATCAGATCTCAGAGAGGAAAACCATTGCAGACCTGTGTTATTAATACTATACAAAACATAGAAAGATATTGTTTATTATACATAACACCTGGAACCAATATTTGTAGATCGTACAAACATTTGTCCCAAGGCGGGAATCGAACCCGCAACCTCCTGCGTCGCAGGCGGACCTTCGCCCGCTGCTCCACATAGGTCGTCAAGTATTAAGTTGGGTGGATCCTCAGCTAACTGCACTGAAGTGCTCGGGGATTAATTTTTTAGCTGTCCGTTTTTCGCCTGCAACAATACCTATGTGCTTTTTAAATATTTTGTAGAGGAACTTATTACTTATTTTTATTATCATTCGGAAGAATAATACCGGTCGACTACGGCATAGTTTGACAATGATATTAATGATTTAAAAATACGAATAACGTGTTTTTTAATTATTTCATGACAACTAAATAGCATTATGGTCAAACGTGTTTTTAAAAAGCCAAGGTTTTGCAAAGTTTTATTGTATTTTTCCATAAATAATTTTCTCAATAGTAGCCTGTAATCTGAATTTGTGTTGTAGATGGCAATAGGCCCGAGTCCTATTACATGTGACTTGAAACATAACTGGCGTAATCTGGGTGAACTAAAGATTCACCTCTGCCTAATACCTCGGTGAATATAGGCGTAATGTTAAGTTCTATGTGTTTGTATATTACGAACAAAGATAAATTTATTTTATTGCGATAATATGAATTACAAAGTACGCTGTTATTTTATTATTGTACTAGCTTCCGCCCGCGGCTTCCCCCGCGTATTTTGTTGATAAAAAAAGTAACCTATGTCCTTTCCCGGGGTGCAATCTATCTCTCTGCCAATTTTTATTGAAATCTGTTCAGTGGTTTAGGCGTGAAAGACAGACAACCAGACACACACACTTTCCCATTTATAATATTAGTACCTATATTAGTATGGATTGTACACTCAAATCTCAAATTATATATTTGGTCTTTCCTCTCTAGCTCAACTGAATCTTTCATTGACTCATTCTTATTCCATTTTATTTTCATCTTAAACTTATTGGTCTCCAATGTACAGTTGAATTGTTAAAAGATTATTCTGGACTGGATTTAATAATGATATTACACTTAAAAAATGTAGTACTAGATTACAAGCTTGTTTTACTAAAAAGGTAACCTTAAGTTATAGTGAGTAAGGTTCTTTTTAACTAATCGTTTTGTCCGGGGTTTCCCATAAGGCTATTTCGGTCCTCCCATGTATGAGGTGGCTAAAGGCATCGTGCAGTTTTTTTTAAAATTTAAATCTTCATTCAAGGATTTTGGTCAACAAGACTAAGTCGCTCCGTAAAGCTTTCTTATAAAAGTAAATAAACACCGTTTAAAGTAATACTATATAGACTTAAGAACGACAAATATTTACAATACTGTATCGACCTTACAACGGCCAATTGTAAACCTCACATAAAACTTAAAAATGAGTCAGGCTCGACCTAGTGTGGAGTACACTAGTTAAAATATAAAACACCATTATAAAGCAATTCAAAGTTCAATAAAACGTTATTAATATACAATTGAGAAACGTTCAATGAACACATACAAAATAGTTAGTAGCATATAAGACACAACACATACACCGTGCCAATAATAACTGCTACGCAGAAGACCAGGAGCCACAGCAAAAAAACAAAAGAACACACAATACAATTCTTGTTATCAAGAAACGACAAACAATGACTTTTCAACGTACAGGTTATAGAGAGCTCGACCGCAATATAAAGAGAAGCATATAAAATGATATCAGAAAATATACACAAGAATTGTTCATGCTACTTGAACGAACAACCGCTCCCTCAGATCAGCCGTGTGCGGTATGGAAGTAGGCAGATCTACAATCACTTACTGACTGCAATCTTATGCATCTTTGACAGTCGTTACGGATAGTCAGAAGTCTGCAGTCTTACCAAGGGGTATCGTGTTGCCCAATAAAGATTGTGGAGGTCTGATAGGCAGTCGCTCCATGTAAAATACTGGTAGTCAGCTGCATCCGGTGACCTGTCTCACCGGATGCAGCTGACCTCAACATAGTTGGGAAAAGGCTTGGCAGATGTTGACAGGACTGCAATGGGGTGAGGCAGGGATATAGAGCAAAATACATTGATATATGCTCATCAGACTAAAATGTATGTGTGTGTGTTTGCTTGTTACTGCTTCACGCTGAAACGGCAAGAAAGATTGACATATAGGCTACTTTTTATTCCAAAACAGTGAAGGTAGGAACGTGGAAACAGTCATGTTGACTTTTTAAACGCGGGTAACAACACGGCGCAGTCAGTAGTACTGTCAATCTTTGTATTCCGACACCACAACTCGTACACATACAGAGGATAGCCGACCGCGACTCGAACGATATCTCGATAATAACTGGTGATAAAGTCCACTAAGCACTAAGCGGCATAAAATACAATATAACTCTTGAAGCCGACAATATCAATTCAAGTTCAAGAACAAACCTTATTACCTCGCATATTTGCAATATTTCCTACTCAATTCATAAAACAGACATATTCCTTAGACAGACATATTTATCTTACTGCACAAGAAGATGTATTGATGTTCTTCTTGGTCAGGTTTGTGGTAATGATAATGAGAACAGATTATCAGATTTAATTGATTTTAATATTCATCTTGCTCTCACATCAGTACCGAGATTTTGTCATTTTTTACAAAATTATTGAAAACCGTATATCAAGCACATTAGACTTCCAACAACCTCCCGAACAACATTGATTTCATCGTGGCTTTTAAACAAATGACCATCTACAGTATATATTGAACCAGATGATTGAAAAATATCAAGAATTCCATCTAAAATTTTACTTGGTCTATGTGGGTTACTTGAAGGCTTTACAGGTTAACAAAGCCATATTCTCGGCATTAAGAAAGCCTACAAAAAAAATACCACAATAGTACCACCAGCAATCCTTTTCAATTTGACGAGTATTCAAGCAAAATAATCCGTTATCTTTCACTGTTCTCAGTTACGCTGGAAGACGTGGGCGACATCTGTCGCATGCCGCAGAGCAAATAGCGGAAAACGACTACGTGGCAGGCCCAGAAAGAGATGACGGAATGAATTAGACTCCTTCATAAAGGAATGGAGCCGACCAAAAAATGTAAGGGAGGTTGCTCTGTAGTACGACAACATAGGCTAAAATTAGTTAAAAAACAAGTTGTCAACGGGCACTTTTCCCGTTGACAACGATGCGGATGAAGTTTTTGATGCTCTATGATTATTTATTTTATTTTATTTCTTCATATGTTAATAATTGTATCATTTTAATGAAATAAAGTTACAATGTGAGCTTAAAAAAAAAAACAAGAGCAAAATACAAGTAGCCTAGCATTGTCCCGGATACAAAACGGCTAAATACCAGTAAAAAATATTATATTGTATCTCGTTCGATGTCTACAACAAATGCTTTACGTATATTGTGATGTTTAACAAACGTGACGGAAATATCTCTCGCCAATAAGACCGGTATGTGACAAACGATCTACGACCTGAGCACGTGCGCTATGAAGATTACGCACAATATTTTCCTCCATACATAGTTAAATGACTTTACATAATTTTAATAACTTATATCCTATTAAATCTGGGTCGTTACGTGTAGTCAGAGGCCCAAAAGTGACCACCAGTCTTACAAAGGGGTATCGTGTTGCCCAGTAATTGGGTTGTGGAGGTCACCCATCCACAGACTGACCTCGGCAAGCGTAGCTTTACCTTGAATCAACCCGTGCGGCTGATTTTATTTAGCCAAGAGCTCCTCATTTGCTTGCTAATTAAAGCTAATTAAAATAAATACTATACGCAATAATTGTAATCTAATGAATAAAATTTATTTCATGAGATATTTTAAAATCAAAATGAATTTATTCTAATTAGGTAAATAATCAGCATCTTTTGCAAGTCGTGATGTTAAAGTGCCAAAAGGCCTCGCCTCTCATGCACAAAGTTGTGGGATCAATTACGAGCAAGCAGCAATTTGACTTTTTCAATACATACGTACTTTCTGAGTTTACCTTAGACACCACTAACATCGGTAAAGAAAAACATCAACAACACACCAACCATTTTGATTTAAAAATATTTCATCTATGCGATATCTATGTCACATACATAGATGAAATATTTTTAACTGATATTGAATAATATTGAATTTTAAGTTAATATAAGTCACCGACTCGCGTTAAGCAAGTGTTGTGATTAATGCTCGTGCCTTCTTTGTGTGGGAAGAATCCTTAGCCCTGCTGTTATAGGCGTTATAGGATTTTTTTTCTTTTAATTATTTTGTCATACTTGTCTAACAGGTTTTAGGGTTACCTCAAGAACAGTTAGATAGATACAACAGAACAGGTTAGAACAGGTATGTTAAATATAAACTATATTTTTAAACATTGCAATGCTCAAAATGTTAAAAATAAATTAAAAACATTAAAATAAACTTGTTCCGAGCTCTTCATTAATAAAACGAATAGGTCCTTAAAAGTTTGTCATTTCATAATATTTAACAATTTATTTGATCGTATCATTTCATTTTGGCTTAGTTACGCGGTTAGATATTACCCAAACGCAAGCAATATCAAGTCGTACGAAGCTTGACCGTTGTTTTGGTAATTATGATGTATATTCTATATACCTATATCTTTTAAAAAAAAAACTTTTTTTTTTTATAAAAACGTTGCCCCACACTAGAAATTTCTCCTGTGTCGTGGGTGCGTTTACAAACATTTAAAGTCACATACACAAACAGCCAGACCCGGAACAGCTAACTGTAGGCCATACAAATATTTGTTCCGTGCGGGAATCGAACCCACGACACGCGGCGCAGCAGTCGATCGCTCAGCCACTGCGCCAACCGTGCCGTAAAATATAGTAGTAGTAGTATAATATTGCATAGCAACTTACTAAATACCCCTCACAACAAACTTCCCACTTTAATGTAAAAATGTATGTAAAAACGTAAAAAGACGTTAAAAATATGGTTGATAACATTTCTGCCATGCGGTACATTTTGGCAGAACTAGTTTCGATTTTATTTTTAGGTAACCATTGAGGTTGGTTCGAATCATTTATATTTCTGTAATTATTGAATATTTATTTAAGAGCCTTTGCACCATAGTACGAGTTATATTTCACATTACAACCAGTTTGCCGTATTTACACATTTTTTTTGTGGATGTTTCTTTTTGGCAGAACTACAAAATACCAACACCCTTTGCATAAACACTTAATGTTGCCTTCGCCTGAACAATTCAATTCCAATTGAAATTTCCAATGTCAAAGTTAAATTTACATTGGAAAAAATAAATTCTAAACAACATACGGAACACTTAGTCGGCGAGTCCGAGTCGCTTTTTGCCGGTCTTCTTTTAATGGATCTTCGGATATTTTTGTATCTGCAAATTTACCGTTGTATTTCTTATTTTTTTTTAATTACACATGAAAAATTATAGGAGACATTCGATTTATTTAAAGTTATAATCGTGTTTCAAACGTTTACAGTGTTCTTGTTTTGAAACAGCTGACTGAAATTGATTGTGATAACTCTCCGCTGTATAAATATATAATATAATACGTTACACGTTTACAATATTATTACATATGTAATAATTTAGACTGGGTTTTCTCCGATCAATCCTATCGTGTAGTTTAACTAGTTAGACTTATTGGTAGCGATTTCTGTAGAACACGTATTTAACTCTCTAGAGACTCTCAGGGGTTCAGTTTGAGTTCCTCTGAGGAACATTTATTGAAAACTATTGTAATTTTAATTGGTGCAGGCTTCACGTTGTCTGCTTGTCTGTCAGTCAAACAATGGTATTTAAACTTTTTATGTAAGTACTCGCTATACCCCGCGGTTTTACCCGCTTCTACGTAGCGTTCCGTGATGTTACACAGCCTAAAACCTTTCTCAAGAATTGGACTATTAAATGCAAACAAATGACCACTCATCAACTTTACACATTCAATTCCTGCATTCTCATTAGAAAAATTCTTAACAAAACCATACACACACAATTATCCTTTAACATAAGAACATCCAAATACAGCCAAAGAAACCCCAACCAAATACAGTCGCGCCCCCCGCGGACGCAATATGGCAGGAGAAATATAAAATACGAAGGAGTACTACTTTATAATAATTTACCGGCAGATATAAGGAGTAAATCCTCTCATAACATATTTAAAGCTAAACTCAAGCAGTACGTCACTAACAACACAAAACTATTAAGCTAGTCTTGCACACAAAATGCGACATCGTACCTACCTGCTTAAAAAAAAAAAAAAAAACAAAACTACTGGACTACACTTACCTTAGTTATGTATTTATTCGCTAAGTGAACAATGTATGTTCTTTTGAATAAATAAAGAATCTTTAAACCCAAACATATTTTTTCAAGTACGACTGGTTGTTTTAGAGATTAACGCGCTCAAACAAATTAACTCTCCTGCTTTATTATATTATATTATATATGTATTATAAGTTTCACAGCCCGAAAGTCTGACAACCAGTCTTACCAAGAGGTATCGTGATGCCTAGTAACTGGGTTGTGGAGGTCAGATAGGCAGTCGCTCCATGTAAAACACTGATATTCAGATGTATTCGGTTAGGCTGGAAGCCCGACCCCAACATAGTTGAGAAAAGGCTAGGCAGATGCTGATGATGAAGTTTCACAACAGATAGGTAAAAAGGTCCTCTTTTCTATGAAAACAGTTGTTCGGTTGGTTCTTAGTAAAAGTTTAGTTTTCTTCCATGCCACAATATAAGATAATCATCAAAACCAATACAAACTGTAAAGCTAGCAATTGGTTATCGAATATCAGCTACATTAAAAAAAAAACCCGCAAAAAACGAAGACGACAATTACCTTTAAAACAATAGACTTAACAGTCACAATGCAATGGCACGATTTACACATGATTAACGTGATCAAAATTGACGTCACCGCAAAGATTCGTAAAATTGAAATGAATGAATTAACATAACCGTACAAGTATCAGGTATTCTTGTCGCCTATTTGGTTATGTATCGGTATTTGCAATATCGAGAGAAAGAAAATTTACATGCGGCAATAAAATCAGCGATCCGAGCACATATGCTGAATTTCATTTTATGTTGCGATAATAATATTCGAACATTCCCTTCGTTTTTTTTTAAACAGACTTTGTAGGCGATGTACAGCATTCACGCACATACTGATACAATCAGTTCAGAAGAAGATTCTGGACCATGCGTTGAAAATCTCTGTCGGCTTTTCCTAATTTCTTCGTTTTTTTCTGATGGTTTTTTTGTACGTACGTTAAACAGTAAAACGATGATTTTATCTAACCCTGTGGGATTATTTATGTAAAAAGTTTATTATTTACTTACTTAATGATGATTTTGTCATGATACAGTTCAATTCTAATATACTTCAGTATAAAACGTACAAATAAGGAATACGACGACGAAAAATTTCAACTCTTGGTATCATGTACTAAACTCATGTATGGTGCGTCGATGTCCTTTTACCCTGTACAAGAATATTGGGTATAGGAATCAGTAAAACTATTTTCAGTCCTCGGTAGTTGGAAACTAGTTTAAAGTTAATCAACTGGGTGAATTAAGTCGTAAAGACATGCTTAGTGAAGTGGTTAATACTTGAATATTATTGCCCTGTTGGATTTTCAACCGTCAGCGCTGAGCCAAGCGTTGAAATTTCAACAGTGTAATTTAATATGGGCATTGATTTAGATATCATTTAGTGTTAGTGAAAACGGGCATTAGTGACTTCTTTTGTAGCTAATCATAAAAGAAATGAGAAAGGAGATAGTGACAAATAATTAAAAGTGTTTACCTAATACGGGTCCAACGATGAACATGTACGCTAACATGATTAGTACTATTTGCAGTCGTCGTGAACCTTCGCGCACTCTGAACGCCACATTCACAGTCGCCACTAAGTCTTTCACGGAAAGCACTGATAATATGCTTGGCGTCTTATCGCTGTCTACTTCTTTCGGCTTTTTTGTTGGCTCTTTTAGTCTTAAGATGATGTAAACAAATCCGATTAGATAGAACACACACGCTATAGAGAAAACACCATAGTAACCGAACCGTCGGGTCATTATTCCACTAAGCGCCATTCCTATGGGTCTGCTGAGAGTCAATATAGCAGTAACGATCCCTAAACGGAAAGTTCTTTCAGATTCACTTGTTATATCAGTGATGTAACTGTAGACGGCCATGGTCATGGCGACGCGTCCGCCTGCCAGCGCCGGTGGCAGGCCCTCGATCAACGCGGTCTCGTTTACCCCAACTTGGAGGAAGAATACCGTACTTAGTATGATACCGATGACAGATATCAACTTTCCTAGAATAGGTAGTACCATGAAGGCTTTTCTGTTTCCCGTTCGATCGCTCCATGCTCCCAAGAAGAGTGTCAGTATTCCTGGCAGAGCTGTCTGCAGCGGGAAGCTCCAAGCGGTCATCGAAGCGACCATTGTCTGTACATTTTTCTCTTGTTCCGTGTAATTGTGAGTGCGTCCCTGCATTATATGCGAACAGGTACGCTCGTCGTAATGTAGATTTACTAGACATGATTTCTCTAAGCACAAGTTCTGGACAGCCAACCCTGCGAGTACACTCGGCAGCAGGTAACAAATAACAAAAGGTTCCACTGTAACTTTCGATCTAAAAGCCCAGGACTCTTTGAGGAATTGTTTCAGTCTTTTGCTTAACTTCGTTTCTGTTTTCTTGGGCTCGGTGCCATATTGTATGTTGCACTTGCATGGTTCCACACTCACGATCTTTTCTCCGGGCACTTCGACCCGTAACGTCATTTTGACAACTGTTAACCACTTTACTGTTCATTTATTTTGTTTTTAACATAATTTAAACGAGAACAATTTTGAATAAAATCGTCTGTTAGTAAATAAGTAAAAAATAAATATTTAATATTGGAATTATTTTTAAATATGTATTATTTATTGTATCACAGGCGAGCACGTTAACGTTTAGCGGGGGCGAGTGTTCGGTTGCGCGTGCGACGGTTGTTTGCGTGTGCGCGGCGGCTGTTGCGGGCGACTCTAGTTTTGTTACTGCCTATCAGCTGGCCGTTGGTACAGTTTAATTTGTACTTTATTATGTTATCACGTGGCCGCGCTGGGCTCCAGCTCGCGTGTTTTCAAACTTCGATTAATAATTATAATTGATCATATGCAACATTATAAGCCAATCGAATCTTCACCGTAACTCCTTTATAAGTTCACAAAATAGGTAATATTCCATAACGGTTCATTAGAGTGGGATACGGTTGGCATACATTCTATTGTAAATAAATCGTATATTTTTATAGAGAATTACAATTTCTTTGAGCTCTATATTAAGGGTTATATATCACAAAAAATAATTGAAAGCTATTTTTATTACATTCTAATTACACGCTTAATTTATAACTCTATTTTATTATTCTTATTTTAAGTTCATTTTTGTTAGCAGTAGCACATTTAAAGACACAATGGATTATGTGAAAGATGATATGGCTAGGATCATTCCTAGCCATATCATCTTTCATTAAATCTATCCATTCACCTCCTGGTGACTTCTGAGATGACGGCAAATATAAATTTATGGATGAAGAAGACATGCTGCACCGACCCCAAAAAAGTTGGGATTAGGGCAGGATAATGCTGATGATGATGATTTTTTCTTAACAATACCGTATTTCATGGAAGACGATTAAATACAAACGTAGGTTTAAGGAAACTCTTTAAAACTATGTTTGTATTTTACCGTATTCAAAATAATTAGAATCGATTAGATACCTATCTATGTATTTACTATGGAATAAAAAAAACAATTGTACATCGACAAGATCAGGTTGGATGGTGTTGCGTATCCTGGGGGTCAGAATATATCAGATATAATTATTTTGAATACTATATATATATTTAATAGTTTTCTGCTGTGTACCTACACAGCAGAAAACTAGGATATAGAAACAAATGTTTTGCGATATCCATTACTCGCATATTAATTTACCTACCTACAAACTTATGTAAATTTAAATTATCAATCAAATTAAGCTCCAAGAAATTTTGAGTTTCTTTTTAAACCTACTGTTTGTTCTATGTTACTCATATATGGAGTCGAAGGGACATAGAGGCACATCCTGAAAATGAGAACAGTACATGATTCTGGATCTCCCAGCGTTAAAATTTACGTACTGTTTTCTAAATTTCTACGTTCTACAAAATTATCATTTGTATCTAAACCAATGTGATTTTTAATGAAAAGACTACATTATAAACTTTTTATTTAAACTCTCGATCGGTTACACACAAATGATGATTTTAACAAAACAAATCGTACCGATAGTACAGTAAGGCGCACGGTCTAGTGGTTACACTTTGAACTCGAGCTGCCCTAGCGTTAAAGCGCAGTTTGAAGATAATGCAAGACCAGTTAATTCTGGTTTGTTTACCTGTGACGTCGGACTACTGTACGTCATTGTAAAATACAGGCCGGAAGTCTTTGTTCTAGCTGGTGTTCGCAGCTTCCATAAATTATTTATAAATTAAAGATAAAAAACATGTCTTAAAACTAAGCATTCATATAATGTACAGTACAACACCAGACATGATGAACCACAAGGACTACTTCTAATAATAGAGCGTCAGTTTTTATCTATAAACTATTTATTTATCTCCCTTACACCATTCAGACGTCCACCGCTGGACAAAGGCTAATGATTTCCACAATGATCGGTTCTGCGCTGCCCTCATCAATCGGCTTCCTGAGAGCTTCACTTGATTGTCGATTATGGGAGGTCTTTCCAAGTAATAAAATAATAAATTATATTTATTTCTTTAAATAAATAAATAATGCTGGACAATCCACACAGCAACATCTAGACCCAAGCTAAGCAGAGCTTGTGTTAGGGGTACTAGATGACTGATATACTTAATACAATACATTACATAGGTATATATTTTTTATTATACATGGCAAATACCCAGAACACCCGGAACAAATGTTTGTAGATCGTACAAACATTTGTCCCAAGGCGGGAATCGAACCCGCAACCTCCTGCGTAGCAGGCGGACCTTCGCCCGCTGCGCCACATAGGTCGTCGAGTCATGTAAATATGTTTTTACAAACCCATTCAACAACAAAAATTATGGGGTCGAAACACTAGGGCCATGAGGTCCGTGTGTCGCGAAGCGTTTGGTAGAATCTTCACGTGACCAGAGGGCTGGCCTTTTTTTTGGCCCAAGAATCAGCATTACCATTCAACGTGGCAATGCTGTCAGCCTTTTGGGCACTTTTCCCGTTGACAGTGATGCGGATAAATTTTTCGATGCCCTGTGATTATAATTTTTTTTTTTTTCATTTTTTTATAGTTTTATCGTTGTTAAAGAAATAGGTACAACAACAACAATAATTCGTCATCAAGTAAAATATTGTTTTAAAATTGGTTGGTGTTTCGCTATCTGACTTCTCTGAGAGTAAAGTAAGTAACACCGAAAGAAGCTCAGTGATCACAGTTTCTTTGCAAGCAAGTAAGCGTTATTACTTGTGGCATACCATAAAATTGAAGCGATAATTGACTCGCAGCATGTCAACAACATGTTTCTACAATTCTTGCTCAATATGGGCAAGTTAGTGTAAACAACACGTAAAAAAAATAGTAACAATTTTAGCATGATTTTTATTTATTTCCACTATTGCATCAATATTCAAACATAGGTGCAGTGACTGAGGGTGCGTTGCTTCTCTTCTGCGACAAGAAATGCTGGTATTGTACCTATCAGGCTTAAGGGATCATTCAATTCAAATGTTTCAGCACCTAGAAACTGTGCAAACATATTTCTCATGAACAATGAATAGTCATCAAAACTCTTAATGACATAAACGGCACGTAATATATGCGCTCCAGTTTTACCCATAAGTCGGTCAAGAGGACTGGCAAAAGTTGCGTAATGTGTATATTATCGAACAAATTAGATGGCTTTGACAATGACCATATTCTATAATTGAACGAACAATCAGGCACAATATTTTTGTCTCAAGGCCCTAACTAGAAATGGTTTTGCAATTAACTTTGCACTCAACGTTTAGCCGTATTATTTAGCACCACGTTGATAACTGTTAGGTAACCATAACATATTAGTCATCTCAAAGGCATCCAAAACTGTACAAGTAAAAGGAGGAATATTTCCGCGATTTAACATAATTATATTTCAAATAAGAACGCGACATCATTGCACATATTATATAAATATCTAAGTACCTGGACGACCAATCTTTGCTCGGTAGAAACAACGTTTTCTAAAAACTAAACCTAGCTAGATCGATCTATCGCCCCCGAAACCCTGCATACTAAATTTCATGAAAATCGTTGGACACGTTTCCGTGATTCAGATTATATACATATGTTCATATTATACAAGAATTGCTCGTTTAAAGGTATTCGATAAATTAACACCTCCACAAGCTGACGGAGATTTAGAAAACGTTTCATAGACAATTTAAGTTGCTTGGAATTTATTTTAGTTTGATCCTTAGTATGTAAATCATGTTTTACTAGAAGTAGTGTGTAATTTTTGAACGGTTCTTTGAACGAGAATACAAGTTTCCTCAAGCACATTAGTTAAAATTTATGCGACACGCACTATTAGTCCGGAGACATGAATATTTTTAAAACGACATAAATATTGTGTGCAAAAAATAAAAAATGTAAAATCGTTCATCTTTATGTTTTTTCGGTCGTTATTTTTTATTTTATATTGCTCCGATTCCGATGCAGACTCGCATTGGCTTTGAGGATGATTCCCTGAGACTGCATCCCTCATAGTTGTGCAGGGTTTTAACATTTAAGAAGCCACGAAGTCCGCACCTCCACAGTGTATACAGTGTCGTCACGAGTCCAATTTGCAATCAGCAAAGTGCAGAACCCCAATCTAGGGCGTCAAGGTCTGTCAGAATATTTTTTGGCAGAATCCTATTAATACGACGTGAGAATAAATTGGGGACGTATATAATAATATCTGGCTCTGAATGTCATCCCCTTTAGTAAAATTATAATAATCAACAATCAGTGTTTCAAGTCTCACGGTTATATCATGACAACCGTCAAGCTCATTCAAGATTAATTACGCATTTATAAAAGTAATTTCAGATTAACTATATCTGGTTCATTACGCAAAACAAAACACTGATTATATGAATGTTACTAAGCAGTATTTGTTTTGCCGTCATTTAAATAAACAAAATGCATTTTAACAAACCATCCATAGCCATCGAAACCAGCATAGTTTTCTCTCTTAATGTATTTCAAAGTCAAAGTCAAAGTCAAATTCAAAACATTTATTTATTGCCAGCTGATGTATCTAATGGGTGAACGAAGCTCTAACACTTCACGAGGTAATTCATGTTAGGAAGTAGTCGGCCAACATCTATATTTAAAAGTTCCATCAGCTATGTTTCTGTATCCAACACCATCCTGCCCTGGACCTACGTGGTAAAGAAAGGCCCGCAACCTCTCACAGGCTGTGACATATTCCAGCAGTGGGAACAATATAAGGCTCCTTTGCCGCGCAACTGAATAGAACAAATTTTCTTATTGACATTGTACAGAGCATAATGAACTTAATGTCAATTGCTTAACGGACAACCTAGAATCAAGCCAATAAACAGGTTGTGCGTCTTTCGGATATTCTCGCGTATTCTCCCGAATTTCACAGCTACAAGCTCGTAAGTCGTAGGTACTACAATCTATGTACATGAAGTTCAGTACCTATGCTACGTACAAGTTCGTTATAAAAATTGCTTCAACTCTGTTCAACTACAATGTAAATTGATCCCAAGTGAATATGCCATCAGCTGATATCACTTTAACACCTTGTCATTTAGCGGTTTGTTTTTTAGTTTTATTTATTTATTTCCCTGTCACATAACAAGTGCCCAGTGAATGGTTGCAAATTTTGCACCTGTGCAAGCAATGAGTAAGGCCATGGTTATTGTCAGATGTATAGACAGCTGGAACATTGTATCTGAGAACAAACACACTGCGAAAACATTTTTTTTTAATCTTTTGTTAAGAGCTTTAAGCATATTGCGCTGATTCAATTAATCACTAACAATACACGACAATTAAATGAAATAAGTGAACATCAAGCAGTTTCTTATCTTAAAATATCCTAAAACCAACCTCAAGAACACCGATCCAAAGATGCAAAATGCTTAGATAACTCACAGATTGCCTAGAAACAGAATCCAAACAAAATTAACATTTACCGAACTCGACGTTAAAAGTCAAAAATCGAAGATTTCGAAGCTTACGTTTGAGAATGTTATGATGGAGTGGTTGCTTAGGAAACTGCTCATGTAAGGCATTATATAACTAGACATTGCTTTGTTTAACATTAGTGAATTAGAGAGTGAAAAGTATCTGACAGACACAGATAGCTCGAGAAGAGGACGGTGAGAGATGAGGACTATGTCATAGATGTCAAATTAGTATAAAACTTGAACTTCGCCGTGTATGTCTATGTATTCTGATTTGTCAACAAATAGCCTTAGTAAAGTTAAGCTTGTTTTATTTATAACTATCTGCAACCGCGACTTCGTTCGCGTGGACGTCGGAAAACAAAGTCGTTATTTTTCTGATATTTTCCAATTTTCGGCGTAATTGTCTTAATTTTTCTTTACGTAAGAACCTTTTACAAACTATTAGAGGACTTAAAAAAAAAAGATGAATGAAACTGGTAAAGTCGTTCTCAAGTAATGGCGTGACCAAGGGAAACAGGGCAACATTTTTAAATAGATACTTGAGGCAACGACAAACTGGACAAATTGGACTGCAGCAAAGAGTGGCGTCCAACCAAAAATGAAGACTAAAAGAAAAATTGGAGGTGAAATAAAATAATACTGTGTGTTTCTAAATATAACCATTAATCGGGTGAGAAGCAAGTCGTGGAAGGAGACACATGGAAGAGACAAAGGGTTTGCCCAAACCAAACTTGTGAGATAAATATGCAGATGGTTGTAAATAAAGCAGGTAGTGTTTATTGAACCTTGATTTGGAAGTCAAGAGGGAAAAAAGACCTGCATGTTTTTAAAATAAAATCTTAAAACGGTTGGTTGATTAGTAGATGGTTTGAATAAAAAGATTGCAGAGGCTGTCGGGTTTCTTTATGATAATTGAGATTCCGAAGCCAACTGTTTTGCCATTTTGATTCATTCCTGTACCTATAAAATCAAAATCAAAAAAGTTTGTGGCCAAAAACAGGCGCACGAGTTGATCAAAAGTTAAGTGACGCTTGCCGAGGATCTGCAGGCTGGAGGCAGTCTGTGGATGTTTGAAAGCACGTTAAGCCGTTGGTCCCGGCTGTCATTTGTAGATCTTAGACAGTCGTTACCTGTAGTCAGAAGCCCGAAAATCTGACAACCAGTCTTACCAAGAGCTATCGTGTTGTAACTGGGTTGTGGAGGTCAGATAAGCAGTCGCTCCATTTATAATTCGGGTATTCAGCTGCATCTGGTTAGACTGGAAGCCAACCCAGAAGTTGTGTTGAAGAAGTTGTGTAAAGACTAGGCAGATGATATGGAATATCAGTAAGTCAAACCAACCTTAGTAACTGGTAAATTCATGAATAAGCCTTCTCAAAATTATTGTTGACTATTCTGAAAAATTAATCATTCACTTACCTATAAAATACTCGTTTTGGTACCTAGTACCAAAGTGCGGTGGACACAGTTACTCATACCAAACAAAGGTAATATTAGTTTTAACAGTCATGTGCAATTAGGTGATCTAATTCTTATTTGTGATCATGTCTAACTTTTAAAACTCGGAACTATGACCGATCGTTTTTTAAAACGCAGTGCAAAATAAGTACAAGGGTCTGGTCCGCCTTTTGACTTCAACACAGTTCACTTGAAGCAATACCATCTAAAACATTTACATAGGTACAGAGGCCAGCACATTAAGCTGCCCCAATTTGTTAAATTTCTTTGATAGGTTTTCCACTTTATCGCAAAAGAAATATGGTTCATGTTCAAAATTTGACCGTTTGGATTAGTTTGATGTGCATGCGTCAGTACCTACATACAAATAAATAAATTTAAAGTGTCAGTTTGTAATGTAAAATTAACAGCTTTTTGCCAAATGCTAATATATTAGTAACAACAGCGAATTTAAATTTATTTGTCTGTCTGTCTATCCTCCGAAACGGGTCGATTTATTTTGACGGGATATTCACTGGTAGAGCTAATGTTATAAAAGTAACTAAGACAACTTTTATTTTAGAAAAAGAATTGAGGCTCCGAGGAAAAAAAAAGAAAAATATTCACTCACTCGAAGTTAAAGGAAGCATCAGACGCCCCGAACGTAACATAAATTCTTATTAAAATGGTAGATTTTAAAATTATGTTGCCATGTACTCGTATATGTGTAATTGTAAAATGTTGGTAGATAAACATTCCCCAAAGGCTTAGTCAGAGATTCTATGGAAGGTACACTCACATTAAAATTTCGCCAGTTATGTTTAAGTCCTATCTAATGGGGGGCGAGCCTATTGCTTAACCCAGAATCTGGTCTGCTATTGATCAATTCTAGCTGGAAAATCTTACAATAAGAAGTAGTGCTTGTGATTACTAGACCATAACTAACTATATAACTATGTGTGTTGTTCTACGTGTAGACCTGACATAAATCATCATCAGCTGTCTAGCCTTTTCCCAACTATGTTCGGTTCGGCTTCCAATCTTAACAGATGCTGGTGAATACCGGTATTTTACATGGAGCAACTGCCTATCTAACCTCCACAAACCAGTCACTGGGAAAAACGTTACCTATTGGTAAGACTGGTCGTCAGACTTTCGGGCTTCTGACTTTCCGTAACGACTATCAAAGATCTACAAATGACAACCGGGACCAATAGCTTACCGTGCATTCCAATTTCCAGTCTTGATATGTTACGAACGGTCACCCTTCCACAGACTGACCTCGGCAAGCGTAGCTTAACCTTCGATCAACCAGTGCAGCTGTTCTTATTTAGCCACGCGCTCCACGAGTAGAACTGAAAAACATATAATTAAATACAGATTACTATTTGGTGGAACAAAACTCTCATGATCATAATATTGAACTGCTTGCACCAATTTTGTCATTCACGTAGGCCATAAATGTTACCCACTACAAAAAAAAAGCAAAAATGTGCCAACTTATTAAGATCATGGTGAAGTTGTTCTTGAAATATAATCTCATGATATTACAAACCACATACTTTATGTACGTGATATTAGAAATAAGTAAATTGGTTTTGCTTGAGCTGGTCACGTATTTGTGGGCCCTACAGCTTGCAGTATGGATCCTTGAGTTGAGGTCGTATTAGAAAGCGAACACAACCTTCTGCCAGATACGAGTGGTCCCAAATAATAGAATAGTCTATATTGCACACCATAAAATTCTTAGAAATATATAACAACTTTAAGAGCTACATAGGGTGGTACAATGCGCGGCCTTATCGCTAAGAGCGACAGACAACCTTTTGGTGGACTTGATGGAAAAAGAGAGAAGATATTCAGGTGGGGTACAATTGACATCAATGACCTGATGAAACTGCAAGCCATTGTAAAATTACTCCAATGGTTTCTTGACAGAGTTCAACAGTAGTAAATTTTATTGCGGCAAGCTGAAGACAGGGCGCTATGGCGCTCATTAGGAGAGGGCTATCTCCAGCTGTGGACAAATATAGTCTGATGATGATGAAATTTTATTTTGTATGTGTAGTATTATATGTAAGCATTTTTTTAGTAGTGTGTAAGTATGTATGTATAGATAAACTGGACTTTTGTAGGGTTTTGGGTCTTGGATGTGTGCTGAAAAAGTATAGCAAGAAAAATAGGATAGATATATTTATTTGCAAGGATTTTAGGTAAAAAAATCAGGTGATAGTGAAGTTAAGCACCACGAAATGATTAACACATGGAGCTAACTTAATAACCATGTTACTTAGTAACACAATACTCTTTAGCAGTGGCAGAGTATCCATATAACTCGATATCTATCGGCTTCTCTATAAATATTCGGAAGACCAACTCTGATACGATTGAAAATTGGCACAGTCAGTAACGTGTACTAACGTGAAACCGTATAAAAGGTATACTAAAGGTACATAATAAACCATAACACCCAAACAACTAAAAACTGATAAGATTAAGGACGTAAGTAAGTTAAGTTACTTTTTTCGTTGGCTTCCCTCTTACGAAAATTGACTCGCGATTGCTCCTTAGTCAACTGGTTGTCACACGGATTTCTTTACGGCCTGGCTGGAGGCCTTAACTTCAAATTAAGTCCCCAAACGAAAGTTCGGCTAAGCAGTAGATATCCCTGGAGGATAAACTGCGAGATGCCAATTCCAAAAAAAACACGGATTTCTTGGAATACTGACATAAACTTCACTGATTGTCCTCAAAAGAACTAATTATCTTCAGACAGCTTCAATAGCCGTCCTATCATTTAAATCCGTCATCAGGGTTATTTCCCTGAAATGTAAATTCATTAATTGTTAATAGATAACTGCAATGAACTGACAAGACTGGCAGACAATATAATTATCATATAACTGTCATATAATTATCTAATAAAGCAACTGCAGTGTACCTAGGACGAATGCTTAGCGAAAACATAACGTCAATTCGGTTTTGAAATTTTAAATTCTCATTTCAAATACATCATCGTCATCTGCCTAGCCTTTTCCCAACTATGTTGGAGTCGACTTCCAGTCTGACCAGATGCAGCTGAATGCCAGTATTATACATGGAGCGATTGCCTATCTGACCTCCACGACCTAGTTATTGGGCAACGCGATACCCCTTGGTAAGACGGGCTGTCAGACACGGGCTTCGGGGACAAATAACAGCCGGGCCAACGGCTTAACGTGCTTTGCGAGACACGGACGAGTCCCGATTTGTAATGAACGGTCACCTATGCACAGACTGACCTCAGCAAGCGTAGACTAACTTTCGAGCTGTTTTTATTTAGCCATGGGTTCTCATTTCGAATACTTTTATATTTTTAATATTTTCTTTCGTATCTGTAAATGAAACTATTTTTTCTTGTTTTTAAAATTTTAAATCGAAATGCATATTTTTATTGAATGGATATTTGTATTTAAAATTTTAAACTCGTTCGCGTTGAAGTCAGAATACCTCAATCATTCATGCTCCCTGCACACAGGAAAATAAAGGTTACCGAAACGCCTGTTGCATTTCGGACATCAATGAATTGCATGACGAATTTGTATCCGGTTGCAACAGGCGTTATCCACACATAATCAATTGAGCACACCTAATACCCATACACGATCCATTTTATAAGGAATTTTCGGTAACAACACAACTACATTGTATATGTTTCAACAATTGAAGTTTGCATGATACTATAACAATGATATATTGCACAAAATTATAATGTGCTATGTATTCCATTTAATTGTTGTTTATTTTTTTGGTAGCAATTTCATTTCAGCTGACATAACTGAAGTAAAGTGTGACGAAGGTGCTTATAATTAGACAATCTTAAGTCACTAACTACCATAACATCACGCCTGTATGCACTGAAGGATTAAGCAGAGATGCACCTATAGTACACCCATATATTTATATATTTGACGACCTATGTGGCGCAGCGGGCAAAGGTACGCCTGCGTTTCTCCAGGACTCGTCAGGCTTCATTGTCTCGACGCTTTTCTGGTGGTCGCTACTGTTGTTTCTGGTTTTCAGGAGTTGCAGCGGTTTGGGAATAGTGTGGCGGACTTGTCCTATTAAAAAAACAATCTTTCAAGTGGTGAACGTAGGTACTCATACATCTCAACATTATTTACTATTTTATAAACTCTGTAATATGAAAAAATATCAGCTGTTATTATACATTTGTGTTTGCAGAACTCGACTAAATGTAGGAAACCGGAACAGGGTTGATGCCGCTGTAATCGATAATTATATTCACGAGTACTTTCACCCACTGACATTGAATTACATTATATACATGAAAAATAAACCTATATATACCTAGGTATATCAATAGAAAAGAGATCAATTACTTGTCATAAAAATTCAAATGAAATTGGCAAAATGCTAAATGTTTGTAACTATTAACAGGTTTAGGTATAGTAAATTATGATTTAATCAATCATAGATTTTATTGCCGTCTGGAAGAGGACTTCTACTTTACCCTGAAGTTGTTGTTGCGAGTGTATGAGACTGCTCTTATCATTATTAAGTAATACAAAGACAATTTATAGTCAGGTATATTTAAAAAAAACACACACACCAACTTGAATTTTAAAGTGCGCTGATCAACTAAACTAAACCGTGACGATCATAATTTAAACAATTCGTGCTACTATCTTGAAGCTAAGTAAGTACCATCTTATTGTTTCAGCTTAAAAACTTAATAATAGTTAAAGTAGGTATCTATCTAAAAAATGAAGAATGTTACTAAACTTTAAAACACCTCGGTTCAAGGGCATACTGAATAGGATCTTCTTCAACCTATGAGTATATGTAAATCAAAATACTTGCAGCCGTGATTATTAGAAACAAGTTTCCGTAATGATTTCGGTGACCTGCGCTCGAGCTGCCAGTCGGTATACGTATTTACAAACAAACGCACTGGTTAAACAAAAATATTTAAAAGATCCAACGTGAGTGATATGAAACAATCAAAATGAACGGGAAAAGTGAAAAGGGTCTAGAACTTACTAATACTAAAAAAGACAATGTAGAAACTAGTACGAATAGTGTTAAGAATAACGAAAAACCACCAGCTTCTTGTGGTTTAATAATTCGAAAGTTTTTCAACTTCTTCACAGTGGAACCATTTCTGTTGTGTTACGTTTTACCAATTGCTATTTCTGGACTAGCAGTGCAGAAGCTCAACATAGAAAAAGCATGTCGCGTTGATTTGAATCTATCTGAAGCAATATGTTTGAATGCAGTGAACGGTGAAGTCGATGAGAACGACACAATCGGTCTACAAGCTCAGCTAAATGCAACAAAATTAGTGGCTGATATGACAGCTTGGCAGAACCCTTTACAGAGCAGTTTTCCAGCCATTGTCATATTGAACGTAGGAGCGTGGAGTGACAAAACTGGCAACAGAAAAGTTTTGATGCTAATACCAGTTATAGGTGAAATTATTTCATCATGTGGTCTGCTCCTGACAACGTACTTCTTTCTAGAATGGCCTTTATGGTCCACTGCGTTAATAGAAGCTTTACCTTCAGCTTTAACAGGAGGTTATGCCATCGCATTGATGGGCTCATACAGTTTGATAGCAGACCTTACATCTGTTGAATCAAGAACATTCAGAATCGGATTGGTTGGAATTATTGTAACATTAGGTGTTCCATTCGGCACATCAATAAGTGGTGTTTTGACAGAAGCTGTTGGTTATTATGGAATATTCGGAATTAACTTAGCTTTGTACATCCTTGGATTCATTTACACTTATTATAAAATCAAGAATGTGAGGACTGTCAAATTGGAAGGCACTACGAGCCAGCAAATCTTAGACTTTTTCCACCCCAGAAATGTCTGGGATACACTGTCGTTGGTCTTTTTGTCTCGAGGGAAGCAGTTGATACAAATACTTTTAATTATTTGTGCACATATCGTCATCATGGGACCGGTTTTCGGTAAGTTTTTAAATGACTCTTACGATACATTTAACATTTCAAAAGTATTCAAGTGAGAAACAAGTTTTTTTTTTTTTTTTTTGGAATGGGCATCTCGCAGTTTATCCTTTAGGGATATTTACTGCTTAACCGAACTTTCCTGTGGGGGGCTTAATTAAAATTAAGGCCTCCAGCCAGGCATAAAAACTTATAAGCTAAGCGACTATCGCTAAGGGCACCCCCTGCGGGGTACGAACCTCGGCTTAGGACGTCGCTGAAGAGGACAGCAAGGGACAGGCTGGATCTGATTGTTCCATTATTTAGGGACATTTTAAACATTAATCGGCTCAGCTTCGCGGGCTGGCTCTAGCAAAGGGTCGGGAGGGGGGCATTGACGGGGTCGTCGCGACGGGCCTCGGCGGCGAGGACGGAATGTCCGTTTTTGTTTGCGAACAGTGCTGGTGGCCTTATCGCTCTCCTGGAGGAGAGTGATAGGATCATCTGGCTCTGTGAGTGTGTGTTTCGGTCTTCGAACTGTACTTATTCGCGAGGGAGTGTATCGGACGGCCGATGACACTAAGGGGTTAGGATGAGCGGTAGAACAGTCCATGAAGCGCTGGGTGAGTCGCTTCATGAACTGTTTCACCGTAGGTATTTTGAGATCTACATGGAGAGTCTCATTTCGGACGTAGAAGGGGGCTCCCGTGACTCTGCGCAGGAATCGGTTCTGGACGGTCTGAAGCCTATGAATATGATACGGCTTGGCGTGAGCGAACACTGCGCAAGCGTATGTCATGATTGGTCGGATGACCGAGACGAAGAGCCGCAATTTGCACCTGAGTGACAACTTGCTTTTCTCGTTGGTCATACAATAAAGCCTGCCGGACGCGAAGACGGCGCGCGAACGCGCCGCCTTTATGTGTTCGGCGAACGAAAGTCTGTGATCGAGTATCACACCTAAGTATTTGGCTCGCTTATCCCAAGGTATAGGCTTGCCGTACATGGCTAACGGACTAGGCGTGGGGACATTGCGGCGTCCGGGTTTCCTAAAGAGAACCGCTTGACTTTTGTCGGGATTGACCTCGACTCTCCATTTCCGGAACCAAGCGCCTAAGACGTTTGCGGAAGTTTGGAGAGTGCGAGCTATGGTGGTAGGGTTGTGACCGGTATAGTAGATGGCCGTGTCGTCGGCGAAAAGCGCCAACTGGGCCTTTCTACCCCTAGGGACGTCGCTAGTGAACAGCGAGAACAAGAGAGGAGACAGCACGGATCCTTGAGGGACGCCCGCGCGGATAGGGTGAGGTGACGATAGCGTACCGTCTACGCGATATCTAAACGTACGATTCGACAGAAAATCTCGCAAGATGAGCACGAGACGATCTGGCACATCGAGTTGGTATAGCTTGTATAACAACCCGTTGTGCCAGACCTTGTCGAAGGCTTTCGCAATGTCGAAGAAGAGGGCGCCGGTGAGCGCGCCTCTCTGAAAGCCCGCGCTGACGTGTTCGACTACGCGGTGCACCTGTTGAACACACGAGTGTCCCGGCCGGAACCCGAACTGTTCGTTCGGTATCAGGCTCTTTGCCTCGACATAGTCCTTGAGTCGCTTATAAATAAGCTTCTCGTAGATTTTGCCGAAAACATTGAGCAGACTGATAGGTCGGTAGCTCGTGGGCTCAGACTTGGGCTTGCCAGGCTTGGGGATGCCAATAACCACGGCTTCTTTCCACGATTGGGGAAAGATATTGTTGCTCAGAGCGCCATTGAAGATGGCGGTCATGAGCATAACGAGTTGCGCGGGGAGGATTTGAAACAACCTATTGGTGATACCGTCCTTACCGGGGGCTTTGCGCGGTTTGAGCCCTTTAATGATGTCTTGCACTTCGTCCGGAGTGACGGGAGGCAGAGGATCATCAGGGTTGTCGACGGGAGGGAGCGAGGACCTACGTTCGACTTCGGCGTCTACCTTTAAGAGGTGAGCTTGGTCGAACGGCTGGGAGCTAAGCGAGCATTGAGTCTCTAAGCTTTCGGCTAGGCATTCGGATTTTTCCGAGTCGTCGAACGCGACGCTCTTATCTGGACGAGTGAGGGGAGGCATGGTAGCCTCTACGGTGGACCGGAGTTTCCTCTGGAGGTTCCAGAAGGCATGGTGGTTGGGCTCTAGCTCACTGATCATCTTGTCCCAGCTCTCCGACCTATGCTCCGCCACACGTTTGCTGACAGTACGCTGTAGCATTCGCATGTGGGCTTTGTTCGCAGAGCAGGGAAAAGCGCTATAGGCACGGACGGACGCGTTCTTCTCGGTTATCAGAGCCCGTACATCGTCCGGTAGGTTCCAGCGCTGGGCATTCAGCGCCGGAACCCGCCTTGAACAGTCGTTCAGGACTGTCTGTACGTGCTCCGTAAACGAGTCGACTGCGCCCGTGGTGTCAGCGACTGAGGTGATTAGATCGGGGATGGAGTCGAGTAGAGGCGACGAGGAGGATTTCAGCTTTTCGCTTACCTTCCTCCAGTCGGTAACTAATTGAGTCGGGGGTGGCTGATCAGGGTCAAGCGGACCCGTACGGGGAACTAGCGTCATCATCACCGGACGATGGTCGGAGTTAAGCTCGTGGAGCGCCTCTATCGATTGTAAACGAAGGTTTACATTCTTTAGGAGCGCTATGTCCAGTATGTCAGGTCTATGGTCAGGATCGTGGGGAAAATGGGTATGAGTCATCGGGGCGATGACGTCATAGTTAAGGGAGGCGCCCAGATTGAGGATAGCCCTCCCTCTGGCGTTGGTTACATTACTATTCCACGCGGGGTGCTTGGCGTTGAGATCGCCCGCTATGATAACGGAGTCACTCAAGCCGAGAAGAACCGAGATATCGTGGGATAAAGCTGGGATGTCGTCCCTCCCACGAGCGGGAGGGCAGTACGCGGATACAATAGTAATTGGCTGATGGCCAGTCATGCCGAGCCGACAGATAGAGTACTCAAGGAGCGAGGTCGGGGGAGGAGAAGTTAAAGGGACACAGTGCAATGAGTTTTTATAATAAATCATTGTACCGCCCTTGTGACAGCGGGATCTATCATTGCGCACCATACGGTAGTTTGCAATTTTTGGGTCGCGGTTGTGCGGTTTGAGGAACGTCTCCTGTATGAGGAGGACGTCCGGTTGGTGATCGCGGAGGAAGTTGGCAAACTCAGCCCGTTGCTGGAGTAAGCCATTTATATTGACGTATCCTAACTTTAGGGATCGCGGTTTCAAGGTTCTAGCGTTAACGTACCTATCCATTGCGGTTATTAAAATGGGCTTCTAGGTCACGGAGCACCGAGGGGGCCTCCATGAGCGCTTCGATGCGCTTCTTAGGGTCTGTGGTAGCCTCTAAGCGATCGGCTAGACGATCGGCTTCGCGGTTGCAAAAGATTAAGTACACTGGCAATATGACGTTCATATTGCGCTGTGTACGGATTTTAGTGTCGTAAAGAGCCTCCGTAGGCTGAGCACGGAAGGCGGAAACCTCAGCCTCTGCGGTCTGGGTAGCCTGAACTGCAGGGGCTGGGGTCGGCGCCGGGATGGGTGAATCCATCAGCACCGGTGGGTGGCTGCGTTTAGCCGCCAGGGCCGGGAAGGCCTTCTGGTGGTTCAGCTTGTTCCACGGAGATGACCTCTGTGGGCTAAGGCGCTCAGGGAGCGCAGACGATGGCGGGGGTGGTGCCCTAGTAGAGGGGCATTCCCTTTGCTGACGAGCGTTTGCACGTCTCATCAACCTTTGGGAAGATGACTTTGGGGCTCGCGGGCACCCTCGGAAGTTCGCGGTATGACCGGACTGTCCGCACAGAACACAACTCGGTGGTTCAGTGCACTGAGTGCGGTCTTTAGGTCGGTCACATTTGCCCGTGGCGTGGTCGCCCAGACACTTGACGCATCTGGGCCTGGCGAAGCAGTTTCGCTGAGAGTGGCCGTACAATTGGCAGCGATGACACTGGCCAATTAGATGGGGACGGTACGGTTTCTCGATCTTAATACCGGACAGGGCACACACCGTTTTGATGTTGAATATTGGGTGGTGCCCTTCGGTGGGGTCGCAAATAACAAGGACCATATCGTAAACTAGCCCACCCCGGGCCTTATGAAGGCGGTGGACGGCGGACGCGGGGACACCTTGGGCGCGGATGTCGGCCAGGATGTCCTCCGTTCGGATCTCCCTGGGGATACGCCTGATGACCACACGGGTAGGCGTCTCCTCAGGGAGGGAATAGGTGTGGAAGGAGATGGCCTTCCCACGTAAAAGGGATACTATTTCCCTGAAGTCATTTGCTGACGACAGGGTTACCTTGATACCCAGAGGGGTAGCTCGGGCGTTGGTGTAGTTGATCCTGCGATCAACACACATCTTAGAGACGGCCGTCCACTTCGCCTTGTCTTGGATGAAGACAGGGGGAGGTGGCTTCGCCTTACGGGTGGCGGTGCCGTTAGGGCCCGTACCGGAGGCCTGTGACAGGGGTACGGGGGAGCGGGGGGGAGAGGGCGCGGATTCGTCTACTGAGGACGCGGCGCCGATTTTTTTGGCCTTGGTGGCCTGTGAGGGAGCTTTAGAGGGCTTCCTCTTTCCTCCTTTTCCTACGACTTGGTAGTCGTCGTCGGACGAGGAGGAAGGAGACTCCTCTGCCTCTGAGCAGCTGCGCGAGCGAGGGACAGTCGTGTCCATCCTATCTAAAGATTCATCGGAATCGTCATGCGCGGGGGCTGGCATTCCGAGAATCGGACTTTTGATGCACCTGGCGGTAACAGGCACAAAAGCCGAGGCCGGACGGGTCGCGGGTTCCGGGTATTTCGGTGCCTTTGTCTTTTTGGACAAAGGCACCGACTACCTGCGTTCGTGGAAGAGGTCGGCGATAAGGGGCTATCGACCAACGGACGGGGCGCGGGTTCTGGGTATACCGGTGCCATTGTCTTTTTGGACAAAGGCGCCGGATTACCCGCGTTCGTGGAAGAGGTCGGCGATAAGGGGCTATCGACCAACGGACGGGGCGCGGGTTCCGGGTATACCGGTGCCATTGTCTTTTTGGACAAAGGCGCCGGACCACCTGCGTTAGTCGCCTGTGATACCGGACTATCGACGCGAATAATAATTCGCTCCGGTTGAGCGGCCAGCCTGTCGAGGGCGGCATTTTTCCCGCAATATTTTGCGCGGAAGTCCGGGTCCTTTAGGAGGACCTCCCTGACGAACGCTAATAATAAGTCAGCGTCCGTCATGGCTGAACTAAGTCCCGTTAGGGAGCAATTTTGGGGCCTATGCCTAAACCTATCTCTAACTCCCCGGGTGGGTACGCCCGGGGATGTGTGACCAAACCCTCCCTGCCGGGTGTAGGCAGGGAGGTGAGTACCTCGGGTGAGCCCTAAGCTTGTGATCCCGTCGCAAATCTTATTGTGAGAAACAAGTTATATCTCTTGTACTTTTATTTATTATTACGTTACTTCTAAATAGAGAATAAATTATCTATGGAAATTGTATCCATGGCCCAGTTTCACGGTTTCTTTACATTGTAGATTCAGTTATATTCGACATAGTAATTGTAAATTTAAAACAATTATCTACACACGGCTGCTTAATTTTCCACTGAAATTGAACATTATTGTCTACCTAAAGGCCTTCCGCACAAGTTGGAGAATTGAGATGTTTTTGTTTATTCTTGATTCCAAAATATAATTTATGCCACTCAAGAACAAGTTTGTTTACACCAAACACCGGCCATTCATTTCATAATTGTTCTAATTGGCTTAATACGATGCGGAATATCTTAATTAAATATATCCATGACTGACTGCTGCTTGATTATTTTTATTTATTTTTTGGAATGGGCATCTCGCAGCTTATCGGATAATATCTGCTTAACTGAACTTTCCTGTGGGGACTCAATTAGAAATTAAGGCCTCCAGCCAGGGCGTAAAAACTTAAAAGCTAAGCGACCAATCGCTAAGGGCACCCCCCGCGGGGTACAAGCCTCGGCTTAGGACGTCGCTGGGAGAGGACAGCAAAGGGACGGGATCTAATAGATATATTATTTAAGGGACTAATTGAAACAACTACTGGCTCAGCTACGCGGGCTGGCTAGAGCGGTGGTCGGGTGGTCGGGGACTGCCTGCGCAATCGTAAACGCGACTGCTAAGCATGTGGTCCTGAACTCAAGTCCCGGGTCGAGAAATGTGTTACTAAGATTTTTTATTGGGTTTTTCTCAGTATCAGCCTGGAGTCTGGATGTGTGCCCGGTTGATGGTAACATGCCCTGTTACATGGAACTTAAAAACATAATCTGGTGAAATGTGGGTGTACATCTGCCCAACCCTTCGAGGAAAAGGTCAAACAATACAATACCCATGAGTAATACTAGTTTGTTATTTTCAGGTGAAGCGTCCGTCCTCTTCCTGTATGCCTTGACCAAGTTCAGTATGAGCGTCGTGGACCTAAGTTTCTTTAGTACCTATTCTATATTGATGGGCACTGCAGGTATGATAATCCTACTTACTTAAACTTTGATTTATTAAAATCAGTATTCACTTGAGATTGGTCAGGCTGTATTTTAATGAACAGATAATGGTACTTGATAAAAGATAAAACAACCTAGCAGTAGGTTCAGAGGCCAGCACATGACGCTGTACCAAACTGTCAGATTTTTCCAATATAACACAAACCTTATTCTTTTGTAACTTTTAAAAACTATCATAAAACAATTGACAGATTGGGGTAGCTTGATGTACTGGCGTCTGTGTTTTATCATTGATTAACTGCCCGGTTATTTTTTTATATCAACCCTGAAACATGGGTGTAATGATTTTTGCTAGTTTGAATAGGAAATATTATCTCAAAATGAAAAGAAGTTAAATAATTTAAAACAACATCATGTCTACAATATACCAGCAACACACACATACGAACAGAATACTATATACTAATACTAACATAAAATTATAATGCGTGTCTGAGTCTGAGTATCATCAATATTATTATGTGGTTAGAACAAACTTGAAATCTAATTTCAACAAAATAATAAGCAAAAAGTTCAATCATGATATTATTTCATTTAAATTGTTTGAAGAACCCTCGAGCCTTTAATATCTCTTCTGTATAGCTGCCGTCTGTAATAATAACCATTTTACTTACTTAATACGATATATAGCTTTAACAGTTATTGAACCTAAGAAAATATTACAGCTGAAAGTTGCTTTTGTCTATGTTCTTCGATATTATTTCTAACTAGCTGTGCCCACGACTCCGTCTGCAGTGATAAGTTTTCTGTATTATACCTTAACACATCAGCTATCTGCCATTCAAAGTTCTGTCTTCTGGAAAAATTGGTATAGCCGTTTCGGAGATTTCCTCAAATAGACAGACTGATAGACACTTTTGTTTTGTGTTACTACCTTAATAACTTTCATATGCATTTAGCTAAAAGCTGTCGGTTTGACATTAATTGATTTTTTGTATAGATTACTAGACCGAAGAAACGTTGGATGGATTGTGTGATATAATAGAATAGAATATATTTACTGTAAACATGAGTATACATCAAATGATATATAGTATGATAGATGATATGGATAAGAAATATATGGAAGAAGAAGACATGCTACCCTAAATAAATTGGGATAAGGGCAGGAGGCTATTAAGATATAGATTATTAGCTTTTACTGTACGTACATATTTGCCCAACCTTTTGAGGAATATAAGCGTGATGTTATCCTCTATTGGTTTTAAGTGTCTATTACAGGATACATTATTATTAAATCATTTATTTCGAGTAACAAAACTCATGGTGTTAATAACAATGTACTTACAAACTATGTTAGTAATACACTTACAAAGACAAGAACATAAAGGCAGACTCCTTCCTTTAACTATCTTATTTGGAAAATTGGACAATATTATTAAAAATATACTCATATATTTTGTGCCATGGATGTTTTGGTTAAAAGATGATTGGCTGAGGCGAGAAGAAGTCATGCTGCGCCAACCCCAAATAAATGATGGGTGGTGATGATGATGATTAGATAATATATTATGTCATTCCTCTCTAAAATGTATGACTTTAGAAATGAATTTAGCGGTTTCGTAAACGTTTCGAATTAAATTACAAATTATATTAAAAATGGGAATGTCCAACTAAGGAATTGGAAAGGCCATTGGCTCTTTCATTATTTGAAATCTTTTCCATATTTGGTAACTGTGGGTGTACAATAAATACTTTTGGAGTCAATAGGTAATAAATCGCTATTTTTTTTAGTTTTACCGTAGTTTTGGAAAGCTATTGGTTCCTTCGTCACTACGTAAGTTACGAACACCATTCCTAAAGATTCACAACACATAGACATTTCTGTTTTTTTTTCATTTGTATACTAATAAAACAATGATAAGACACGCTGTCTTGTACGGATCAGAATGTTCGGTCACAAAAAGGATGATTGAAAAACAGTTGCATGCAGTTGAGATGAGAATGCTGAGGAGGTCTTGTGGTTGGGATGAAATTTGTATGTAAGAGGAAGTGTGAAAGTGGCGCCTGAGACCGAGAAGTTGTGTTGTAATTGGTTGTCATGGTATGGGCATGTGATGCGAAGGAATGAGGACCATGTTGTGATGAAAGTTTAGAGTATGAATGTGGAGGGATACAAGAGTAGAGGGAGACCAAAGATAAGATGGATGGATTGTGCGAAAGATGATATGGCTAGAAAGGTACTTAGAAAGCCTTTTAATAGAGATGTATTGAAGAATATTGGGATAAGGGCAGGAGGACGATGAACTGGGTGGTGTTTTGTGACGTGTAGTGCTATATGACGTCATTGGTTGACTGTGAACTGTATGCATTTACTAAAGGCAGATTCACATTGCTCCTGTGTACTGTCCATCAGCATCAAGTCTATAGGTTTTACAAGAAACAACTTATCATTCTCTTCATCTTTAAAAGATGCGCCACATTAATATACTTTTGTAGTTATCATCGTTTCTTTTAAGAGTTCCGTACCTCAAAAAGAAAAGAAATAGAACCCTTATAGGATCACGTTGTTTTTAATTTGTGCGTACCTACATTGATCCAAAACAAACGTTTTGTTGTTATTTTTTTTTTCTACTTAATTTTACGGATACAATTTTTTTTATCAATTTTTCATGTTTTAGGATCAGCAGTAGCGGTAACGCTCTTCAGCAAGAAGATGAAAATGCATGACAGTTTGCTTGGCATTATAGCCACGGCTTGCAAGACAGTCTCTGGATATGTGTACGGTTTGGCTCCAACGCGAAACTGGTTGTATGCTGCCCCAGCCTTCGACTTCTTTGGAAACTCTGGTGCTATTGCTATCAGGTCTCTTGGCACTAAGGTTGTGGAGCAGAATAAAGTTGGTAAGTTATCATTGATCACAAATATAAAATATCAGATCTGCCTACTTGTGGAGATAAGTAAGATAAGGCTTGGCAGTACACCTATCTCAACTTTGGAAATTCATCCCGATTTTAGCCTCTCATCTACCAGTTTGTTGTTTGCTGGTGTTAATACTGCTGGTCATCATCATCTGCCTAGCCCTTTCCCAACCATGTTGGGGTCGGCTTCCACTCTAACCGGATGCAGCTGAGTGCCAGCATTTTACATGGAGCAACTGCCTATCTGACCTCTACAACCCATTTACTGGGGATAACGATACCCCTTGGTTGACTGGTTACTGACTGGTACTGGTTGTAAGATTATCGGGCTTCAGACTACCCGTAACGACAGTCAAAGATCTACAAATGACAACCGGGACCAACGGTTTAACGTGCTTTCCGGGACACGGAGGAGTCTTGATATGTTACGAACGGTCACCTATCCACAGACCGACCTCGGCAGACGTACCTTCGATCGTTAATACTGTTGGTAATAAATATACTTACTTTGAACTCCTCTCTGTTGTAAATTCCAGTGTTTTCTAAAACCCCTATTGTTTTTACACTAACGTCTGTCTCTGTTTCTTTGGATAGGTTTACAATGAATATATCTTTATAAAACTCTTGAATCATGTAGCAGAAATGTGTAGTCAGATCTGAAAATGCCCCTCGGGAGTGATACATCTTACCCAAAGTGTTTGTGCGATAATAAGAGGTTCAAGTTATTTAAAAAGTTGGATTTATGTCCAGAATGATTCACGATAATTCATACTTTAACTTGAACATCAATTTTCTACTTATTTAACTTTATTATGGACGCCTAGGGCGTTGTCTTAGGACTCAATGATAATATAGGGTATTTGATTAATCTAAATATCAGACGAATTGTGAACATTTCATACTTTTAACTTGAATATCTTAAAGGCTGTGAAAGGCTGTGACTGTGAAAGCGTTCATATTACGAATTCATTTTCATAGAAACTTTACAGTGAGTAATTTACCGAAATGTCAAAGCTCATTTTTTTACAATTTAAATTAGTATTTTATATCGTCACTTGTTTCTTTTGAATCAGAAGATGGAATTGTATTGTTCTTTTTTTTAAATAATTTATTTGTACTACGGCAAATGTTTGTATTTAAAAACAGAATGAAAAGCGTATAAGCAGTTTGATATCAAGAAAATACGGTCAAGAGTTGGGTTCCTTAGCTATTTTTATTGAGCGTTTTATTAGTTAATAACTGCAAATAAACTACTTCGAAAACACCTAAAATTTATGTAGTAACCTATCACACCTTATTAGGACACGTACCTAGGTATAAATTTCTTAAAATATTGAATTATCTTTGAATTAAAATAAGTACAGTGGGCCGCATGTCAGTGGTCATATTAAGTATAATCTGGCCTCTTATTCAAAAAAAACTCCTTACATGACTAGCTCAAGGTGTTATCACCGTGCTTCCTACAATACGGTCTCAAAGTCACAAGATCACAAGGAAATGAGGATTCCTAAAAACCGAAGAAGCTTAAGTTTTTATGATACGCTGATGTCAGCTTCAAGGCGTGTGGCATTATTATAATAATCATCAACCACAACCGCAAACCGGATTCCATAGGTATATGTAGGATCAAGCAAATTATTATTTACCAGAAAAAAAAAGATCATAATTTTGTTTGTGAATGTCTTGATGATGTGAAGATCATAATAGGTTAACGAATTAAAATAATAACTAAATGATATTTAGTCGTATTTCCGTAAATAGGTTTTTAAAACACACTTTTACACGTGATAATATTGAATAAATGAATAAGAATTTGATTAGGTCGGTGTTTTCCAACCTGAATACTCTAAGCTGAAACACCGAAATGAACTAGAGGCCTACATGTAGTTGTTCCGGGTCTGGCTGTTCGTGTATATGACTTTAAATGTTTGTAAACGCACGCACGAGAAATTCCTAGTGCGGGATAAAGTTTTTTTTTAAGAAAAAAAAAACTCTGAGGCCACAGTCTCTTTTAAAGTCCAGACTTTATCTTGGTAAGATCATGTGAGGACCATGCAGATATGACTGTAACTGTCCAGTCAATGTAAGCATCTGTCAGTAATTGTAGATCTTAACTATATGAATTCAAACCGTGTTAAAACAGGTCGGTAGTAGGTAACGAAAGAGTGATGTGGCTTGGTGGCTGCACTGGAGTAGGTATTTAGGTAATTACTTTCTTTGGACATATCTACTCCTCATTCCCTTATAGGTACACAAAACAAGCTGAAAGAAAAATACTTCAGGACAGTATAAACCCTAGAATACTAATGTGACTTATTTTGACACTCACTGCATACATCATCCAGGTAGATGATGATGTATGCGGTGAGTAACTGGGTTGTGGCGGTCAGATAGGCAGTCGCTCCATGTAAAATACTGATATTCAGCTGCATCCGGTTAGACTGGAAACCGACCCCAATATAGTTGGGTAAAGGCTAGGCAAATGATGATAGTTTGAGACTGAGAAGGACGTACGTATAGTTTTGAAACTGCAACTTAATCTGCATTCACGATACAGGCATTTCTTCATTAATTCATTCCACAATCGTCACGTGGACGAAGTCTCGGGCAAAAGGAAGTTAGTAGCAAAAAAAAAGAAACTAACTGAAAGCTTTTAAAAATGTAATACTACGAAGCTATGTACCGTCTATCCGTCTCTTTAAAGTTTGTCCTAAATTCTTTCTCCTACTAAGCGTGGCGGACATTGCATGTCTACTTGGGTGAGAGAATTTAACCTGTGCACTGCAGAACAAATTGCATTTCCCAGTGACGTAGATCCTTTCTACGAGTAGAATTTATTAGGTAACATGAAAGACAGAGAGCCTTGTTTCTTTTAAAAAACGTTGCCCCACAGGGCCTTTTGTCCTACATGTGTAGGACAAAAGGCCCTGCGGCGATAGTGTATGTTCGTAGGTGTGTCCTTGGCATCATAATGGGCCCTATCAGAATAACAGCGCCGAGATATTTATTCTTTTTTTTTTACGTTGCCCCACACTAGGAATTTCTCCTGTATCGTAAGTGCGTGTACAAACATTTAAAACTCACATACACAAACAGCCAGGCCCGGAACAATTACCTGTACGTCATACAAATGTTTATTCCGTGCGGGGATTGAACCCACAACACGCGGCGCAACAGCCGATGGCTCAACCACTGCGCCAACCGTGACGTCAAATTTTCTACTTTTTTTTAAATTCTCTGTCTAAATACCGCTGCTTATGTTAAGATAGGAGGCTTTTGGCCTCGTAGGAGTCCTTTTTTATTTTTGTTTGCTTAGTTTTCATTTTTGGTATTTAAAGTCCCTGTGCATGACCCAAATAAATGTTTTTCTTTCTTTATTTTTTTCTGAAATGGGATAATTTAATACCTAGACAGAAAGAAAATGCTAAGAAGCGATCTCTAGGTAAATTGCTTCTTATCTCAAAATGGTCATAATATAGATGATATCAAGTCATAAAAGTTATTAATTAAAACGACTCCGTTCATTGCTTTCTGCACTCAACTAATTGCCCATTTGTCTAACCGTACGCTTCAATGAACCTTGCTTCAGACCAAGAAATTAATTTGAAATATTAGATCAGAAAATGTCCAGCAGTGCTATTCTGTGAAGCCTTGTCTACACGTTGGGCTAATGAAACCAAAAACAACGCCACAGCACACTTAAACTATAATGGAAACATCGATCTAGGGTCGTTTGCGTGAGCTTATTTTTGTAATATTAAAATACTGTGGCCAATGTTGGCGCATATTGGGCCAATATGTAGACGGAGCATTAGAAATCGCTTCATGAAGTAAGCTGGCAGTGCCACCCAGCTTAAGACAGTCACTATGTTTTCAAGGGAAGATTTTTAAAGGTCAATCCTTTAAAAACTTCGTTCATTTTTTTTATTTAGTATTAAAAGTTAGAGTTGAAACTGAGCGTGAGGTCCTGGCTTATTTATTTATTCAATACTTTAAGCACACAAATGTACAGAGGCGGATTTAATGCCATAGGCGTTTTCTACCAGTCAACCTTTGGGTGATGTGATGGTAGCTTCGATTCCCGCTGCCGGCAAAGTGTAATTAACTTAATATATCAGAAATATCTCAGTAGCAGCTTGGAGTGTGGAGTTGTGATAGGTTGATGACAATAAGCTCGCCATATTGCATGGGTCTTAAATATTACTGGTGAAATGTCTCTGCCTAACCCTTCGAGGAATACAGGTGTAATGTTATGATATTTTATTTTATTTTATTTGTTAGGGAAAACAAATAGTCACACATTACATTTTGTACAAAAAATACAAAAAGATACGGCCAAATGTGTAACCAACAACATTTTCCACGGAATACACGTAACAAATTATAATCTTTACAAACCAACAATAATAAAAACAAATAATTTAAACTAAAAACTATAATAATTTAAATTAAGTTAAGAAAACATTTCTTGTGTTAAATACTAAAACAAAAATAAATGTAGTTAAAAGATATGTTTAATAACCAAATTCTACTATTTCCCCCATCAATCACCTCACTATTTAATGATCAAATAACTGTCTTTTCAGGTAAAATATGCTCACTAATCGGATTCGTGGAAACATTGATACCTGTAATCTACATACCGCTGTACAGCAAGCTGTTCTCAAATACAGTGGAAACATTGCCCGGAGCGGTATACCTGCTGGGGGGTACCATGACTATACCTGCCTTCCTTATATTTATGTGAGTATACTTTTTTTAGTTTAAAAAAGTCATAGGAAAGGTTTCATATCTTCTTTCCACCTATGCATGTACGAGTACATTTATCGATTCTTGTTCTGAATTACATGAGTAAGTATTACCCTAACTTATATAAAATAATAATAAAAAAATGATTATTTGCACCTTTAAAATTAACATAAATAAACAGGTTTACAATACAATAGGCCCAAAGGTAGTTACAGTACAATTATTTTCCATCTTACGACAGCAACGAATACCTAAGCTAAGTTAACTTAATTTCTTACAACAGTTACATCAATAAAATATGTATAAAACAAGAAAATAAAGACAAAATGTTTATTTGCCTCTGAAGACACGCACTTTTTTTTTTTTTTTTTAAATAAAATCGTTGCCCCACACTAGGAATTTCTCCTGTATCGTGGGTGCGTTTACAAGCATTTAAACTCACATATACAAACAGCCAGACCCGGAACAACTACCTGTAGGTCATACAAATATTTGTTCCCGTGAGGGGATCGAACCCACAACACGCGGCGCAGCAGCCGATGGCTCAACCACTGCGCCAACCGTGTCATCAAAAACTTAAGGAAACAAAGTAGTTCGTAGTACTAGTTTCTTATGGTAATGTCAGTAGATATACAGTTTTCATTTACTTATAGTTGTTTTATACGTATATACAATTATGACATAAAACTAACTATATACATTTAAACAAAATCAAAATAAAATAAAACGCCGATCAAGACACTCAAAGTACTCCTCCACATCGCTGTCATCTGGTAACGTGACCAAAAGACTGGCAGCATTGCCACGTTGGATGGCAATACACTAGTATTGCCAGTGTAGTATTGCCATACACTAGTATTGGCTGATTCTTTGCCCAAAGAATTATCTTTGGGCAAAGAATTAGCCAGCCCAGTCGCGTGAATTGTCGGTCAGTCCTTATAGTTGTTATTTTTCACCGTTCTGATATAAGTATTACAAACAAAAGCATAATCTTATTTGTTTTTGTTCTATTCTTAATTGTAATCTGGAAGTTACTGTACTTTATACCCAAATGTTCTTTCTTTGGTATTGTTCGTCGACCCGTTGAGCTTCTGGTTCTGATTTGAGCTCTACAAACTGAACAGGTCTTCTCATATCTGTGTGTTTCTTTCCTAAAAAGACCATCTTGGACACTAATCTGCATGGTCCTCACATGATCTTACCAAGATGGACCAAGACTTTAAAAGAGACTGTGATCTCTGAGTTTATATCTGTGTTTCTTTTTGATTAATCAGGTAGCGAAACACCAGCCTAGTTTAAAATAAATACTTGTTGATGTGTAAAAGTGTTTGTAAAAACCTATTTACTGAAACAGATATAGTTAAAAAACAAAAAATAACTCCAGGATCTTCATTGACACATTATAATTACAACTTGTGACTAGACATAGTTACTATAAAGCTGTACAGCCAAGTAGATACTTCAAATCACTAACAAAAACCGATTGATTGCTCTTGGAAAAACTCAAAGGCTCAAAAAGGTCGAGGTTGTTTTCAATCACGTAATCAGTATAATTCATGACGGAATTTGCTCACAGAGCGGTTTGAAAGACGGTCGACGACAATGTCCGATCAAAATGGCTCACGTCAAACGAAATTGATCACGTTATTCGGTCAAAGGCCGATCTCATGGACGTTGGTTGCGGATTTCTAATAACGTGCATGTTTTAGAAGTATGTGGGTTAAATGTGTAGAGTGATTCTAAGGCTTACTTTATAAGGGTACTATACAATACTTATAATATACTCTAACAAACACTTCGGGGGAATACAGTCGTGGTGTTATGTATGTTAACACTTTCGCGGCCCAGTTCAAAAATACGATTTAACTTGTATGTCATAATGTTTGGCAAATTACATAATGCGTAGTTACATGGTAGGGGTTGATGGGCATGTTCACATCTCATCTTTAGCTTTTTACATGTACGATTCGGGAAGCGAGTTCTGGATACATGAACAAACTATTTTTCGACCCTGGAGCCGGGCACTAAAAGTGTTAAAGTGTGGGTCAATTTTTTGAGCTAAATGGTGTTTTAGTATCTAAGATGGTGTGCCGAGGAATGGTATAATAGTTTTTTTGTTTTACACGGTGCACCAGTGTGTGCTCCTCAATATTTAACTTACTATTAAACGTATCACCGGACATGCATGAAGTGAAGAACTAGAGCCACTAACTTTCAGCATTGGTAATGTCATTTGTCTTTGAAAAATCCTTTTCTTAGAAGCTTTTAATAATTTATATCTGACCAACTGACTGCCTTAATAGTATGGTGGTCTCTAGTGCTACTGCTCTTGTCTGTCTTGGGTTCGATACCCAGGTTAGTCAAAATGATATTGGGAGATATTATTCCATGAGGAACTTCTCAGTAGCAGCCCGGAGTACTGTACCCGGTTGAAGGCATTAAGCTTGCCCCCTATTACATAGGACTGAAAAATAACTAGCGAAAAGTGGGTGTATTGCAGGTACACTTCCGCTTAACCCTTCAGGTAACAACAGGCGTGATGTGATATCAAATATTTTTCTTCTTTTCAGAGCCCTGTACGTGATGTATAAACGGCAAGAGAGAGATAAAGTAAAGAACCCGGCAGCAAAGGAAGCGCACGCACATGACAATGACGTCACCGCTCTATAATGGATCATTAGCAACAGTAGTAAACGAGAAAAAATGTATTACCATACGGGTTAATACACAAACAGACACTGTCCACAGATTTATCATACGTCAAGCCATCTGCACAGACGATGATAATTACTTAAGTTAAAAAAGTGGGTACTTTGAACATTTACGACGGTTGACGACCAATGTGGCGTGGCGGGTGAAGGTCCGCCTGCGACGCAAGAGGTTGCGGGTTCGATTCCCACCTTGGGACAAATGTTTGTACGATCTACAAATATTTGTTCCGGGTGTTCTGGGTATTTGCTATGTATAATAAAAATATCTATCTATGTAATGTATTGTATTAAGTATAATAATATCAGTCATCTAGTACCCATAACACAAGCTCTGCTTAACTTGGGGCTAGATGATGCTGTGTGGATTGTCCAGCAATATTTATAATTTATTTATTTGTTTTTTATAAGTCAAATTACCAGAAAATGGCGACCTGTTTCGAATTTTCTCCAGCTAGGTGGTGTTGTAGTTTATGCAGACCTGTCAACGTCATAAACGCCAAAAGTCTGCATTGTCTCTTGTTCTTCCAGAACTTGTTTTTTGTTTGAGAATAATAAGGTATAAAAACGTGAGAATTAGCGAAAATATTAACTTTACCAAGAAAAGTTGATGTCATTTTTGTGCGTTTAAAGACGACTTCAATTTGACAGGTCTTTTTAGACTTCAACGACAGCATTTAGAACCACAGAAATAATATCATCATTTAGCTAAATTTTAAGTTGCTTTAGTTACAAGTTAGCTTAGTGATGATATTATTTGTTATGGCAGTCCACTTCTGTCCAGAATGTCGTGATGGTTAAGTAGTAAGGGCTTCGCCTCTGATGCACGAGATTTTGGGTTCAATTTTGGGGCAGCACCAATGTGACTTCTACAATTCATACTTACAGACGCCAGAAAATTAATCTATCCCAAACTGTCAAATTGTACATGAACCTTAGTCTTTCGTAATAAAGTTAAAAAACTATCAAGTAAATTTTACAGCTTTATGTGCTGGCGTCTCAAACATGAATATAGGAAAACGTTGTGAGGAAACCTACACCCTCACATGTCAGTTAACCTGAAGCCTATACCACATGAATTGATTGTTAAAAAGAAAATACAACTTAATTAAGTAAGTTATAGTTATTATCGTAGTTGTTTAAGGCGTATATAATATAACGAATCTGCAGGTACCACAGTGAATTTTATGTTTGTAATCAAAGGTTTTCAAGAAAGGTTAAATTATGTATCTACCTATAATGTATTGCCATAACTCATGATTTGTGATGTGAACAGGTTTTAAAAACCGGAGAGATTAATATAACATAAGAATATAATGAATATGCTAATTTGATGTTTGAATATATGATTCCTTCAAAGGCGCGAGTAAATTTATAAAATGGTCGGTAGGTTTAGATAGTTTCATCCAAATCAATTCTATATAGACAAGAGTTAAACGGGTTGTATGGAATTCTGGCATGATCTTATAGCCAAATAGTCACTTCTACACTATCACTAAAACTTATAAGAGTAACAGGGATGTGTCCTAGGTAGAAATATATTAAGTCTGTTTGGTCCGTCAAGCGTCAGTAAGATTACGAAAAAATATTGGCCACGTATTTTTTACTTACTCAAATCAATAAAAAATGACAATGATATACATCAAAGCTCAGGAGAAGGGGCTTGTGACGACACTGTTACGTTAAAAGTGTAGCACGGCGTGACGTCACGCGCAATTTCAACGCACTATATCGTCGTCATTTTTGGTTTACGTGACAAAAGAAAACATACGTGTCCAGTATTTTTGAGTAATCCAACTTTCGGACCAATCAGAATTTTGAAGAACACTACCCTATTAACAAAGCCGTACTTTATGTAAAAGTAACGTAAATATTGCATGATTATTGAATCGAAAATCCAACAGCCTATAGCATTAAGGTTGAAATTTATGTGACGAGCACAGTAAGTATCACCCATTGAAATGAATAAAGTCTACATGGAATAAATATAAAGTTAACGAGTATTTTCAGTTTCAAAATGGTTCGAATGTACGATTCGTTTACGTCAAGCGCATGTGAAACTAAACTAATGAAGGTTAAAAGGAATATCGAAGCACTATTTGTTGACGACCGATGTAGCGCGGCTGGCAAAGGTCTGCCTGCGACGCAGGAGATTGCGGGTTCCATTCCCGCCCTGGAACAAATGTTTGTACGAGCTACAAAGCCATATGTAATAAAAAATATATATCTATGTAATGTATTGCATTAAGTATATCAGTCATCTAGTACTCATAACACAAGCTCTGCTTAGCTTGGGGCTAGATGATGCTCTGTAGATTGTCCAGCATTATTATTATTTACTATCTGATACTAAGTTCAATACTAGACCTTAAGCTGTAAATAAATACAGATTTCTGTCTAAACCATTGAGATTTGTAATGAAAGAAGTGAATTATTTTCCTTTAAATAAAAAAAATCATTGAGTTCAATGGAAAACAACAGGTGGGGTGGGCAGGATATGCATCGATGTATTACATCCTGAATTTTGACAAATGTATGGATATGGCAACGAAACAACAGGTAACGATAACGCTACATACATCTATACTAATATTATAAAGAGGTATTTGTTTGTAACTTTGTATGTAGGGGGTAATCTCCGGAACTAATAATCCAATTAAAACAAAATCTTCACTATTAGATAGCTACATTATTCTTGAGTGCTTTAGACTAATATTTTTAAAACTACGCTTTAAAAGGGGTGTAAAGGATGTAGTGGCGGACTAAGCCCGTCAGAGGCCCGGGGCGGCAAAGCTGAAGGAGGCCCCCCAGCTTTAAAAAAAATGTAGTTTTACAAGCTTTTTATTCAGTTCACATTTGTATGTAGTGTTTATGTTTACTCCGTTAATATCTGACAAGTAAAATTAATTTCAAAGTACCCACTACAAAGACGGGAATTCCCCCAGCGTTCTGGACGGGTTCAGCATAGTTAAAAGAATATTAGTAGTTGTGTTTTGATCTTGATGAAATTATGTAGGTTAGGTACTTAGCACATTTTAAAGTCTTGTTTAGGATTTGATCAGGAGAATGCGGAGGCATTTGGGGGCCCCCCAAGACCGGAGGCCCGGGGCGGGCCGCCCCTTCCGCCCCACTGTTAGTCCGCCACTGAGAGGATGTTAAAATTCGAAGGGAAAAATTACGAAATCCACGCAAGCGCAGTCCCAGTAGATTAATAAGACTTTGTTCGTGGTATAGGAAAATATTTAGTTCGAAAAATTTTGCTAGAAAATTAATATCGTTGAAAGACATAACAAATCTTTCTCTATAAAGATATGAGTGTCGTATGTAGTTGCCAGTGTGTCACCACAATCTCTTAGAGGTACGTGACATCGCATCTATGCAGTTGCCAAATAAGCATCAAACTAGAGTTATTGAGCTGCATTGTAAATAACTTCCTATGAAATGGTCATGATGGCCCAGTGGTTTAGGCTTCGCCTCTTGTGCATGAGGTTTTGGGTTCAAACCTGGGCCCAATGTGACTTTTTCAATTCATATGTACTTTTTAAGTTCTCAGAGGAGCTAGTGGCTAAATAAAAACAGCCACACCGGTGGATTGAAGGTTAAGCTACGCTTGCCGAGGTCAGTCTGTGGATGACGAGACTCCTCCGTGCCTCGGAAAGCACGCAAAGCCGTTGGTCCCTGCTGTCATTTGTACTCGTAGATCTTCGACAGTCGTTACGGGTAATCAGAAGCCCGAGAGTCTGATAACCAGTTTTACCAAAGGGTATCGTGTTGCCTAGCCTTTTCCCAACTATATTTGGGTCGGCTTCCAGTATAACCGGATGCAGCTGAAAAACAGTATTATTACACGGAGTGACTGCCTATCTGACCTCCACAACCCAGTTACTGGGCAACACTATACCCCTTGGTAAGACTGGTTGTCAGACTTTCCGTTTTTTGACTTACCCGTTAAGACTCAAAGATCTACAAAACACAACCGGGACCAACGGCTTAACGTGCCGTCCGAGGCACGGTGGAGTCTTGATATGTTACGAACGGTCACTCATCCACAGACTGACCTCGGCAAGCGTAGCTTAACCTTCGAACACGAGCTCTTCTATTTTCTGTTATTGTAACTGTGCACCTGTATAACAATAAAAGAATAACTTTTCTTTATTCGACACGCAATCAGAAGCCCTAGTATGAATGTAAAAGTAACGTGATCTATAGCAATATCAGTAATGATTACTATGTCCACTACTACATGCGCATAAGCAAGGACCACCTGTCGCTCTTCCCTAGGTTTATGTGACGGTAGTATTACAGAATGCAATGTCAACATTGCCATTTGTATCATCTTCACTACTTGCGAGATGATTATCTTGACAGACAACACCTACTAGATCATTTAATATTACTATAATGGATCATTATTTTTTATACTTTTTTATTTTCTCTCAACTGCCTGCCTATGGGTGTCCTAAAGGACATCCGGCATACTGTTTTCAGGGTTCCGTACCAAAATAGTAATAAGGACCTTATGGTGTAACTCAGTCTGCCTGTCCGTCTGTCACAGCTTGATATTTCTACAACTACTAAAGCTATCTGCTTGAAATTTGAAATTTAGATGCCGATTTATTGAAATACAAAATCAAAATTCATTTATTCAAATTAGGTTCAGAATCAGCACTTTATGAACGTCAAACCGTTTACAAAAGACAGTCCCCCAAAACTCCCACCCTTCACCACGTCCTAGTGTTTTTGCTGGGAAGAAGAAGTGGCGGAACAAACTCCCCAGCAACACGTCTGTCTGATAGTTTGAAGAACTTGAAGCTATACATAATTATGTCAAAAAAATTAATCATTATGTCAATCATCTTTATACATCATTAAATTAAATAATTTGCTACATGTTAGCTAGCACACACCAATATGCCAAAATAAATAAATAAAAACTATATATCAAAATCGACAATTAACTACTGTTAACTACTATACGAGTATAAAATACCTAAAAAAATGTTTTTTTTGGCAACAGGGTACTGAATTGGGGCTACTAGGGCATGTGGGATATCATATGAAAGATGTAGATCATAAAAATTATTTATGTAAAGATAACAGGAAAAATAAAACGATTTCTCCAAATAGCGCACTTTTTCAGAAATTATAAAAATCAAAATTAGTTCCTCTATCCGTCAAGAGATGGCACTGATGACCAACTATCCCACATTTGAAGGACTGCACGTAAAGTAACATATCCAAAATATTTATATATCATAAAGTTGAAAAACTATGAACGAATGTGCTGGCGTCTGTACCACAGTCTAGCTGTCAGTTGTTCTGTTGTTTTGACAAAATGAAAGCTGTTAAATAAATAAATAATGCTGGACAATTCACACAGCATTATCTTCGCCCGCTGCTCCACATAGGTAAATAAATATGAGTCTGACAACCTGTCTTAGCAAGGGGTATCGTGTACCAGAAATTTGGCTGTGGAGGTCAGATACGCGTCGCTCCATGTTCAATACTGGTCTTCAGCTGCATCCGGTTAACCTGGAAGCCGAACCCAACATAGTGTGGAAAAGACTGGGCAGATATATACATATATTGAACACAAATGCAATCAACTAAGTTGGTATCAATAAAATTACAAGTCAACCATTTAAAAGCATGCAAAGGGTTTTAATCAAACCTCACGAACGAAGCCTCGGGCAAAAGCTAGTATAAAAATAAAAATAATCGATTTATAAAACCATGCTTATACTGGAACGGAAACGGATACGCTTGAGGAAATTAAATTTCAGAAGCTCTGTGCAAATTCGGGATTTATGGTGTAGCCAACATTTATTCTTATAATTTAGTAAAGCGAAGCTGTGAACACTAATAGTTCATTAAGAAGCAAATGAACATATAAAATTGTTGAAATGTGGCAGATAGACATAGGTAGGTACACAGAGTACTGTACCTAGGTACAGACATCAGCACATCAAGCTATCCTAAACTGTCAAATTTTCCCAATTGAACATGAACCTTTTGGAATAAAGTTGAAACCTACAAAAGAAATTTGCCAGATCGCGGTAGCTTGATGAGCTCGCCTTTGTACCTACAATCTATACAAATACTAATCATTCTATTCTGTACTATTCTATCAAATATTCCCAATTGAACATGAACCTTTTGGAATAAAGTTGAAACCTACAAAAGAAATTTGCCAGATCGCGGTAGCTTGATGAGCTCGCCTTTGTACCTACAATCTATACAAATACTAATCATTCTATTCTGTACTATTCTATCAAATATTCCCAATTGAACAAGAACCTTATTCTTTTGAGATAAAGTTGACACCTACAAAAGATATTTGTCAGATCGGGGTAGCTTAATGAGCTCGCCTCTGTACTTATATTAATGTTTATAGTTTATAGGCGCAATATTCAATCTTATTATCAGTTAAGTGTAGTCTACACTTAACTGATAAAAAGACCAGCACAAGCTGGCCTCTTATTACATAGTAACTTTGAAACCGTTATGTCAGCTCAAGGTGAAAGTGTTACCATCGAAGCGCGGTCGCTTGTATTCATGTATCTCGTGAGGTTATTATTTGTAAGTTTAAAAAGTATTCTATTCTCGTCGTAGACAAACGTGTTAAAAGAAGTTACTAAGATATAAGAGAATTATAATGTTTTATCATCATTTTCTTTAGAGGTTTCATGCACGCAGTTGTAAAAAGGTAAAGTCTGCGGGATTTAAAAATCAGTTGATCACTGATAATTGTGATTCAATTTTGGGATTTTATGTTTTGTAAGCTAAGCAGTTCCATAGTCATATTACTGAGCAATGTTCATAAACAATATAATAGCAATGTAATAACTGTTAACTTGCTATGGCCAAAACGGCAGGCATTTAAGAAAAAGACGCCCAATTTCCAAAATGCCTGCCTGATTTAAATGTAGTGATAGCTCTGTGCCTAGGATCTCGCATCTTATACACGAGGTTGAGAGTTCAAAGCCGACCACGGACCTATGCGTCCTTTAGTAATCCATAAGAATTTCGAATTCATAAGAAACCTGGACTTATGATTATTGCTTGTGCCTTCTCTGTATAAGAAGAGGTATTTGCTTTGCAGTGTAACCGGCTAGTATTAATATTGATGCCGATTTAAAGATTTAGAGTTAGAAAAATCGATCATATAAAGCATTGACAAGTACTTGACTGCCTCGTTAGTCGCAAGCGCTGTTTTTTTTTTCGATTTCTAGGTTGGACAAAGTGTTATTGGGTTTTTACATCTGTAATATCTCAAGATTTAATCTATTTTTTTTGTATATACTGGCGCACATAACTAGGCTTAACTGGCGAAATTAGAGTGTACTATAAGCACACCTCTGCGTGACACTTCGGGGAATATAGGCGTGTTGGTATGATTATGTTTAGTCGGGTAACTAGTGTTAGTACCTACTTACATCTACCAGAAAAACAACACGATCTACTTAATACTACGCCACGCCACAGTGGCATGTAGGCGTATCCTATATCCCAGTATGGGGCTGTCCCACCTGTCTTCTATAGTTTTTATGGTAAACTAAGTATTAGGAATTAAACACGATGAATGGGTTTATTTAGTCTTACAACTATTACCATTTCCGTTCATCATTTTTTTTATCTCTTCGGTCGTGTCAGATTACCGTCTCATCAGACTGTGAGAGTGAGTGAGATAGAAAGAAAGAAGTAAAAAAAAGTTTATATGTCATAGAAGACTTGCCTATTATAAGCATTAAACAAAAACAAACTTTAATAAAGATAATTTTAAAGAGAAAGAAAGAGTGAGAGAGTATATATTATGTTACACACCTGTTCACTTTATTAATCTTCCACGTCGATGGCTAGTCTCGGCTGAGAGTGGCCGATATGACCTATAATTATTATCATTTAAGTAACAATATTTTATCCAGCACTGAAAGTGGTCGCAAACACTGGGATTCATTAAAGTTTGAAGCCACTTAAAGGGAGAGGGCAATGATTGGAGTATCCTAACGTGATCGCATCAGAAATGAACAGATCAGCAGGAAAACGCTATCGATGGTGCCAAGCTCGTGGCTGATTTCAGGGCCGAATCTGTAAAAATTGCCATCGATACGCTAAGAAGATCATTATAGATGTGAACTATCTATACGCGCCGGTAAAACCGATTGTTGGCGCAACGAGATTGTTGGCGTGGCGACGTATCGCCAAGAAACAAATGAAAAAAAATGTTTTTTTTTGTTTCATTTGCTTTTGATATCGATACCCAACATTTTTTTCTTTTATGCATATTAATTGTACAAAATATTTTCGATGTTCCACATCTGCCAGGCGTCCCGTGACAGCTCACATTTTTTTTAATTTATTTTGCTTGGCTGGATCACAAAGAACATCCGACTGCCATTTGATTATGTTATTCCCTGGTATCTAATTGTACATAGGTATTTTACTTAATTTAGTTTTAATGTTCATTGATTTTTGTACCACTTACATATTCTTATAGTTGTTAATAGATGTATTTTATTTTATAACATTTACTGACCTACTTAATTGTGTGCTATGTAAAGTGATGGCCTGAAACACAGGTTTAAATAAACCTAGATCGGGCAGGTCGCTAGCAATCATTTGTGAATTCCACATTATCGTTTCTTGCAACTGTTAAATATATTTTTAGTTATAGTTTACTATTATGCATTAATTATACCATTGTTTTAGAAATACTTGCTACTACTGCACATAAATGTACATTTTTGTAATACTTTTATAAATAAATTATTCTTATTCTTATTCTATTTGTAGAATTTTGACAGTCGTTATGGGTAGTCAGAAACCCGAAAGTCTGACAGCCAGTCTCACCAAGGGATATCGTATTGCCCAGTAACAGAGTTGTGGAGGTCAGATAGGCAGTCGCTCCATGATAAATACTGGTATTCATCTGCTTTCGGTTAGACTGGAAGCCGACCCCAACATAGTTGAGAAAAGGCTAGGCAGATGATTGCTTGGCACGAACATCATAGAGGTGGGTAAATATTACCCTTTATAAAAAAATATATAACGGCCTCGGATGATGGAGGTATGCCTCGGAAACCTATATGAATTCAGGTTTTACTTACATAGGTAGTAATATGAGTGTTGAAATGCTGCATACATTCCCTAGCACAGATATCGAGTTAGTTAATTGGAATAATTTAACATTTCCTAACACTACTTATTTCTGATGTTAATCGTCAACTATGCAGTACAGACGCCAGCACATCAAGCTACTCTAATCTGTAAAATTTCTTTGATAGGTTTTCAACTTTATTGCAAAGAAATAAGGTTCATGTTCAACTGGGAAAATTTGATACTTTGGGATAGCTTGATGTGCTGGCGTCTGTAAATGGATAAATCTTAACCGGCTTTATGAAGTTTTTAGGTTTTCCTTAGAATTCTGTCGGCGTCAGAAGGTACCAAGTATTGCTTAACTGCTTTTAGTTACGCTCAAACTTTTCAACATAATATTCTTTCGTTTGTAAGAGTGAGAGGCTCCGTCTTACAAATAAACCAAACAATTTGTACAATGAACAGTTATAATATAGCTCTTTCATTTGTTTAGTGATCATGTCAATCACATACGCTACTCCTGAGTATGAAGTTCCGGGCTCGATTCCCGGATCGGGTTACGTGTTATTGGATTTCTCCATCTGGGATTTCTTTGGAACAGCCCCGAGTATGACTGTGTACCATCAGCTATGACAATGGGCTACAAGGGATTTCAACATAAACTGGTGAAATGTGGGTGTACTTTTAGATACGCCTGTGCCTATCCCTTTGGGTAATACAGGGGCAATATTTTTATTTATTTATTTAATACTTTAAGCACACAAATGTACAGAGGCGGACTTAATGCCATAGGCATTTTCTACCAGTCAACCTTTGGGTGATGCAGAGAAAAACAGTGGCAGGTGCAATTTCTTAAAAGAAAAGTGAAAAGAAATATATATTTATAAATATATATATATACATATATATTATTATAAACTATAAATATAATACCTACATGGAGTACATTCTTTACGTATACAAATGTACTTACTTTAACCTACTACTGCTGAACCAGCCCGCCTGTAAAATAACTCACAGCAACTCGCCCAATACAAAAATAAAACAAAAGAGACGCGACAAAATGTGCATGCACCATCAGTAATAAGTACCAAACGATTCAGTCATTCGGCCTTGATCTCATTTATGAAATTTCATTTTTTTTCATATTGCAGTACCGAGTGACAAATGAAATCAGACGCGACGGATTTGAGTCCTTTACAAGGCTACTTACAATTGGGACGGAATTAAAGCTTCGTATGTATGCGTGATTATGTACCTATGTAGTGGTACTGTAAACGGGATAACGTTATGACTGTACTCACTGGAGGCTTAGACAGAGGCGTACCTATAAATAAATAAATAATGCTGGACAATCCACACAGTATCATCGAGCTCCAAGCTAAGCAGAGCTTGTGTTATGGGTACTAGATGATTGATATACTTAAAACAATACATTACATAGATAGATATGTGTGTGTGGATTGTCCAGCAATATTTATTTATTTATTTATTTATATTTTTTATTATACATAGCAAATACCCAGAACAGCCGGAACAAATCTTTTGTAGATCGTGCATTTATTTGTCCCAGGGCGGGAATCGAACCCTATAGTAGACACAACTACATTTCGCCAGCTTTGTTTAAGTCCCATGTAATAGGGGCTATCAACCGGATACAAATTTAGACTTCGGGCTGCTACTGAGTTATTTCAGGTCGAATCTAGTTTGCACGTCCCGGGAATCGAACCCAGGAACTCATTCTCCACAGTCTGTAGCAAGTGCAATAGCCTTATTTCCAGATGAGCGAATTCTTTGGAATTCGGTTGTCATGGTATGGGCACTGCGAAGAAATAAACAACGTGTCGTGAGAAAAGTTTTGTGTATGAATGTGGATGGTTATAAGAGTAGAGGAAGGCCAAAGAAACGATGGACGGATTATGTGAAAGATGATATTGGGTAGAAAGGAGGATACTATTGAAATGCTGGCCAGTACAGATGTATGTAAATAAAAGACATGATACGTCAATCGTCAAATTGAACTAATGATTATGATGGTACTATCCTGCGGCTTTGCCCTCGTAGCCTATGTCCTTCCTCGGGATGCTATCTATCTCTCTGCCAAATTTTATCCAAATCCGTTAAGTGGTTTCGCCGTGAAAGACGGACCAACAGACACACGCACTTTGCCATTTATAATATTAGTATGGATATTCCAGCTATGGACTGAGTAAATCCTAATAAAAAACCCTGTAACTTTTTAATCAATCTGGCGAGTGCACTCAAGAAACTACGTTCTGCATTTCTGCTATCCAACCTTGGATCAACAAGATGTACTATAGAACTTAAACGGCTCCGTTCCCTTTGACATTTCCTCTTATGCACGAACATTGATAGTTTCTTACCTGCTATATTCGAGAATTTGCATCAGCATGCCACACGTGCCCAGCGGTGGGGTACGGGGCGAGGGGTGAGAGGGGGGCGTAGGTAACAAACTCACAAACTCAATGCCGTTAATTTCGACAGTTTTCTATAATATATGATGAATTTTTCAAAGATAATGAAGGAAGCAAGCTTAATGAATTTTATTCAAAATCCTTCGGATTGTGATGGCTGCTGATTGACAATCAATTGAAAACTCTTACGTTGGTTGCTAATGACACCTAGTAAGTTCATTTTTGAGGTGTTACACCTACATAAAAGTGGCATCGCCTTTTGACAAACTGTGCTTGTTGCCAGTAATGGCAAAGGTACCCACTGTAGCCACTATAAATTGTCATGCTTTGTCTGTCGCTGTGCATTGGAATCTAAATAATACCTACTCCTTATCGCGACCTTAGATTTCTTCTGCGCATCCTTGTCTTGTGACACTAATAGTTTCAAATACAACTGTAGGTAATATTGAAATTCATAGCCATGAAATAAATAGCTTATGTTATTGGCAAGATACACTTTATGTGAGTTCCGATGAATACATTTTTGTTTGTACTTTACTTTTGTACTTTACTAATTCATTTTAAGTACAATGAACTAAGTCATTGTATATAATATTTAATAATAAGTCGTGTTTAGTACTAAGTTTATCTTTTTTAAGCGCGTATATTTTGTGTGACAAAAAAAAATACATTTTGATATCTGTCTTTCTTTTTTGTTTACTTCTTAAAGGTACTTTTTACATCGCGTTTGCTTCCAGCAATGCCAACAATAGTGTAAAAATAAAAAGACGAACCACTGTAGGGTTCGCTCCATATAAAAGGAACTGATAGTGAAGATTAAATGATACAAGATATAGCTTTTTGAAAGACATGACAAGGCTTGTTTCTGCCACAAAGAAGGGGCCAATAGAGTAATCTCCATGCCACTATGGTTTAAGATACTATACGATAAATTCTACTATGTTATATTTGTACTGTGCTATATTTTTAGGAAGCCTTAGTTATTTTTCAGTTTATTAATAAATAAATAGAAACAGTGTACAAGCATTTGTTGAAACAAACCACACAAACCATTGCGGGTTTAACAGCGGTATGACTGACATGTAAATTGTTAATTAATGAACAATAGGGTAGTGTCCTTAGAAATTCTGATTAGTCAGAAAGTTGGATTAGTCAAAAATACTGGACACGTATTTTTCTTTTGTCACGTAAACCAAAACTGACGATGGTGCGTTGAAATTGCGCGTGACATCACGCCGTGCTACACTTTTAACGTAACAGTGACGTCACTACCTCCTTCTCCTGAACTTTGATGTGCTATATCATTGTCACTTTGTATTGATTTGAGTAAGCAAAAAATGCTACTACATCTTACTGACGGAGTAAATAGACTTAATATATTTTTACCTAGGACACATCCCTATTAGGTAGGTCCATAGATCTTTCTAGATCTAGCACTTGTCTCTTCCAATACCTTTGAGCAGTTTTTAGCATTTAGTATATTGCAGATTTCCATAGGTAAGTCATTCGTATATGATGGTAGCATGAATTCCCACGTCCGCGCTCTCCATAAACATTATTAGATTAGATAAGTATAAGGTTAGAAAAGATGGTCGCGTTTCTGTTTCATTTTAACACCTCTGACTCCACAATTTCGAATTAATTGTCATGGAAATACCATAATATATATGGCATGATATAAGTACTTACTGTGAGAGCAAATCCAACGTGCCTCGGAAAGCACGTTAAGCCGTTGGTCCCGGCTATCATTTGTAGATCTTTGACAGTCGCTACGGTTAGCCAGAAGCCCGAAAGTCTGACAACCAGTCTTACCAAGGGGTAGGTATCGTGTTGCACAGTAACTGGGTTGCAGAGGTCAGTTAGGCGGTCGCTCCATGTAGAATACTGGTATTCAGCTTCATCCGGTTAGACTGGAAGCCGACCTCAATTTAGATGATGTGAGGGCAAATCCAACAAGATAAATCTATGGGCTGCAGCTGTACTTGAACAAAAACATAATAGAATTTGAACCTAAAAACTGCTGAAAACAATTACTTATTTTTAGCAAAACACTAGGTATCTAAAGTTTGTCTGTGAATCATAAGTACACATTCTTTTCATAGCATCCTGTGAGACGCGAGAATTTAGCCATTTTTTAAATAATAAAACTGGAATCAATTTAAAATCATTAATAATTCAGTTACAATAAACACTGTTTATATAATTAATGGGACTGGTCATCAAGCCAGTATTACGCAAGGAATAAGTATGGGTTTATAATCTGCAACTTATTTTTGAAGTTCCGTAGACGAATGACAAAAACGGATTCCTTTTGATTTCGTCTTCTCCGTATGTCCGTCTGTCCGAATGTTTCGCAGCCATTTTACTCGTTGAAAACTACCAGCGAAACTATAAATAAATATATAATAAATAAATAAATAATGCTGGACAATCCACACAGCATCATCTAGCTCCAAGGTAAGCAGAGCTTGTGTTATGCGTACTGGATGACTGATATACTTAATATAATACATTACATAGATAGATATTTTTATTATACATAGCAAATACCCAGAACACCCAGAACAAATCTTTGGATATCGTACAAACAATGATAGCAGTGAGCTTTTAAATAGTGAATTAGGTGTAGCACTCCCTAAACATGAATCCAAAGGCTAATAAAAAAAACAGTGGACAAAACCACGAACATAACCGTGGATTGGATCATGGATCCCATAAACAAAAACATTATAATGTTTCTATGTTACATTTTTCACTCAGCCAAATATTTTTTAGATTGGTATATTTTCGATTACAAAAGGAGAAATATCTTTGTTTTCACAGTTTCTTTGAAAAATACTATGAACTACAAACTCATTTCTCCAGTCGACAAAATTGTTTATTCCTAAATATTTATACCCGCTACGGATCCCTTCACTGTGACCGGTCCGCCACGCTCTTGGTTGTTAAAATATGTTTAAATCTCAATGAATGGTGTCCAAAATACAATCAAAGGCGACTGATTTCTTTAAAGTATAAAATTTTAAGTACCTACACCAACAATTTGGTGGACTTTCACTTATGAATCTTATGAATTTTGATGAAACTTTATTATGAGATCCATTTTTATATTATGTAAATATGGCAATACAGAAAATGACAGAAATGGGATTTATTCATGGGAGAAACCCCGTTGGTACTCATCTAACTTCATTTAAGAGAAACGCCCGTCACGCTGACGACTGCAATGAGACGTTAGGTTAAAAAATGTCTTCATAAGCCGTCCGAATAGTCGGCTTAGCACCAAATGACTCTCCGTGATGGTTATTGAATCATAAAAAGGTGAACGACCTCAAGTTTACTTCACCACCACGCTAACAATATCTTTAACTAGATAATTCAACACATTTCTTAATGGCAGTGATACTACTGATTTTACTAACGACAAATTTATTTAAAGAAATGTTTAAATTGAAATAATATGTCAATAAGAAGTTTGCCATACTAGTGGTGTTTGTACAGACGTTACGATTATACTAATTGTTATTTAAGCATCAGAGTCGTGAAGCTATCGGAACAATGTTGGCCGATGCGTAACTCAAGGTACAAGATAAATGAGCTACATATTTATTAAAAGTGGTGTCGTCGACAGGGAGACCTGTGTTATCGTATCGGGCGAGATGCGAGCGACTCGTATGCGGCGACGCACTCTCATATCGCGCTTAATTTTACAACCTGACATTTACTGCTCAGGTTTTTGGAAATTACAGTCGAATAACAACGGATTAAACGTATAGTCACCTTCGGGTGCCGGTGGCGTACAGTGCAGTGTGTGATATAAGCCGTGAGACGTTGGACTTTTACTGACTCTCACTTTTCTGGCGCCAAGCGAACATGATTACGAGCACAGAAAACATTAGCAGTGTCAACGAGCTCACCAGATCAAACATACGTCTCACAGGATCCCAAAAATGTACGACATGGAAGGAGAAATCCAAAGAGATAATAAAATACGTCAAGAGTATTTTCCGCGAGACCACGGTCGAACCTTGTTTATTTATTTACATGCTGTGTACCGCAATATCTTCTCTAGCGGTAATGAATATGCACCTGGATAAAGCATGCAGGGTCAATTTAAATTATGGATCAGACATTTGTGACCGTATCGCGAGAAGAAACACCACTGGTCTCGACGAGGAGGACAAGGAAATTCAATCCACGGTCGCAGGAGTGGTCGCATGGAAGTTCCCTCTCCAAACAGCGATACCAGCGGTGATGGTGCTATTTGTGGGAGCCTGGAGCGATAAGTACAAAAAAAGAAAAATATGCATTTTATTTCCATTTATTGGAGAGATTGTTTGCAATATTGGACTGCTATTTGCTACGTACTTTTTTAATGAATTGTCACTGACAGCAACAGCTTTGATCGAAGCATTGCCGGCGGCGTTCACTGGCGGCTACATCATCATATTTATGGGAATGTTCAGTTTTATGGCTGATAGAACTACGATAGAAAATAGAACATTCCGCCTGGGGCTCGTAACGATATGTGTGACGGCGGGGACGCCGACTGGGACTGCTTTGAGTGGTATACTGTTACGTGCCATGGGATACTATGGGGTGTTTTCTTTACTGTTAGCGTTGTACACTTTATCATTTTTATATGGTGTGATGAGACTTGAGGATGTGCTGCCTCCTGATGAAGTTAAGAGTTTTAATGTGCCTGAAAAGGTCAAGGAAAGGAATGTGATGAAGGACGTTTTTGAACTAGTTGGCAACACTGTGATGGTGGCTCTGAGACCACGTGCGTTTAGAGGCAGGACTCAGATATTTTGTGTGCTCCTACTTTACCTGCTTATGGTGGGACCACTTTACGGTGAGTAACCATTTATTGTTCTTAAACTAAAATACGTACATTGTTAGTCAAATTAAGATAAAATAATTTGTACCTACATTTTTAATTTACTTCATAGCACTGCGGTAAAAATACCAAAGACTGCTCTTGTCACAATGAGACGTCGAAAGTGGGTCATTAACTCATTACTCCGTCTGGATTTGTTCTTGGCTCTCAGTTAATAAATTTTCGTTAAGAGTTGTGTACACAGTGGCCGATGTTGGCCCTTTTGCCATTCGTTTGTTTTTAATGGATTGCGCACGTCTTGAATAAATTGAAAGGAGGAACTTTTGCAATGTTTCTTGTATCTACGTCAGATGCTTCGATTATTGTTGTTGTATTACAACAACAATGAAAAATGTATGAAGTGAAACTTAGAAAAATAATTAAATTGCTCTTTTGTAACACAACCATGGAAAAGATAAAATCGTGAGAAAAGTCCAACGCGACACTAAAACTAGTCATAAACGATGCGTTATTTTATTACTTTCAAGATATTAAATTTTGTGTAAGATCGGTACTTAGTGTCCACCTTCAAAAGGCACCATCATTAACGTGAACACTTAGCAACTTATGAACAAAAATAACTAGACATCCCGGAAGAAATTCTGCGAACATGTAAAAATAAAACTTAACCTGAAAATCATTAAACTCAGGTTCAGTTATATCGTGCAGGTATTGAATCGAACATTGTTAGTCCGTGAGTTAACCACGCGGCCCGCTTCACTAGCCCACTATCTAGAAGGCAAGCCGGTAAATAACTAGCAAGCCTTGACTCCATTGCCTTCCTGCTCACTCCACATGCTCAAAAAAAACGTAAGTGCTACTTAATATTTTTATTTATGACAGAAGAACTGAGACAAGACATTCTTTATTATTTATTGACATGAATAATATTATGCAACTAAAATGAGGTTGTTAATTGTTTTGGCGGAGTCAAACAAAAAAAAACTGAGTCTGTTTTTCATTTTAAAAACGTTCCACTCAGATAAAACGACTTTTTGGAGGTTAAATTATAATTATATTACTGTTTGTATATTTTGTTCGTTATTACGTTGAGTGCACTACTCGAGTTTAACAGTAGTTTTTCTATTGTATGTATGGCGTGGCAGTTAATGTGTTATCTAACATTTGCATCACCGGCTACGACGTCACATATTGTGTACCGCTTAAAGTTCTTACAAAAAAACCTCTAGTCATGGAAAAAAACTAGTCTGTCTAACGTTCTACGAAGTGAAAGGTCAGCATCCTTTATACTGTTGGGGTCATCATCCTTAGCCGTTATTCAAATTTTATTGGGGTCAGCACAGCATGTCTACTTCTTCCATATATCTCTTTTTGCCTTCATTTCAATAGTCACCTTCCTTCCTAGCCTTTTTCAGACAATCCATCCATCGTTTCTTTGGTCATCCTCGAGTCTTATAACTCTTCTCATTCATAATCAAACTTTTATCACGACATGATCCTCAATCCTCCATCACATACCCAAACGATGACATCCGACTCATATTCTAATATATTATTATACTCGCCGTCTGTTTCCTGTAAAAGCAGCTCGCGAAATCCAATTTTTCTTACGTTTTTACAAAATGTAACAATTTATAAAGATATTGTCCTAAGCGCATTGGGTTCTGTAGGTACTTGGTTTTTATGAACATCATAATATAAAAAGAAAAAACTATCTTTAAAACAACACGACTTTTGACGACAAGACTGATAAAAGCATGAAACCCAGTCTTTTAGTGCTTATTCAAAATGTAGCAATGTTACAAAATGACCGATCCCTCACGATTTCCGACTCAACACTGCTGATTAATTGAGTATCGTTAAAAAATATTGGTCAAGTGCAAGTGGAACTCGCGCATCGAGGGCTCCGTACCCATTTAAGACTAACACCATACGGAGCTAAAGAAGTATCGGCTCAGTTTTATTTTCCAGAAACAGTTAATTTATAGTGCGAATCGGTAGCTGTGGTTTAAATGACACTTAGAAAAATATCAGTTAAACTGGCACAAGGAACTTTTTTTATGTTCCATTTTCAATATGTTGTTGTACCAATAAAAGTTGCTAAAACACACCCACTTTCACAAACTTTGTTAGGCAACGAGTACATTGCATAACAAAGGCTGGAGAGTGATGAATAAATAAGATTTCTTAAATGTCAAATTATTAAGTAGTTCTTGCATAATTTTTAAAAATGTTTTGCGAAAAATAAAAACGTTTCTATTTATTATGAGACATTAAACAATTCATTATTTTGAATGGGTTCTATGATTTAAAAAAAAAACGTAATAATGCTTGTTGGACGGGCATTATTAAAATGCTCATCAAATAGTGCACGCATGATTACTCGTAATCCTGTGCCTATGTAAAAAATTGTCCCAACCTTTAATTAAAAATAATATCTAAAACTACAAATGTAATATAATTGTCATGAACATCAAAACGACACAAATGTACTATACTTGTCATGAACATCAGCCGATCAATCATGAACAAACACACCTACTCACACCCATACACCCCGCAGATCCACCTCTCTCTCACACACACACACACACTCACAAACACTACACATACCAGAACTTGCTACAGGAATTTTGTAACATCCTGGAACCTAATTTACTTTTTTCTTTTCCTTTTTAATTATGTCTCATAATTGTAACCCACGGGAAGTGGCGTGGTAACCCCATCAAAAGTATTGTTATAAATTACCGGGGCTCAAATTTGTGCTGTAGAACAATTTCATGAGAATAAGAATAAGAATCATTTATTTGTTAAACATAAGTACACATGGCATGCAAGATGTTAAATAAAATTATTGAGAACTATTTACTACTTTATAGAGACTAACTAACTTTATAGAGATTAACTATTTTATAGAAAAACAATATAAACTATTTTTTTATGATACTGAAGTAACTTGAACTCAAAAATCGAACACTAAATGCTTACGAAATTCTCATCAATTATTTTGTTATAGTTTTTCCCTCAGGTGCACTACTCATTCATTTTGTCATGCTGCAACCACAAATACCCAAACATAACTCACTGCCTAGTACGTCACTAGAGGGTACAAAAGACAATACTTCGTTCCCAATCACAGCAAGTGACTAAAACTAAGTGCCTGATACTATTTGCCCTACTTTGGCTACATCCTTAACAGTAATAAAGGCAGGTTTATACGAGTCCAGTAATATGACAGTAGAGTAAGTCAGTCCAGCACTGACTTGTAACGGGTTTGTGTATATGTAACAGTAAGTATGATTATTTGAAAATGATGAAAAAATATCCATCATTACTATTTTAATGATTTGGTAAATGTGAATATCAAATTGAAATTCATATTTTTTTGCCTATTTTTTCAAAATAATTCACTACACTTGTCGGTCACAGTAATACAATGAAATATCCCTCTTCCCTAGCACGACTCCTATGCAAAAGTTCCGTTCACCGTTCTTGAGAAAAACATTTTTTTGTAACCTAACCTCAAATCACTTTAAAGTTGCTTAAAAGGTGTAGTCGGAGCCCATTGCTTTCTTATGAGGATTTCTACGTTGTTATAAAAACAAAGAAATAATAACTAAAGAAACTTACAAGCAAATAACATTTTCAAAGTTGCGGCTGAAACCCGATCTGCCTAGCCACTTAGTTTTAGCCGGCCAAATGGATTATCATTGCGCTACGTTTTACAAAGTTGCTACCCATTATCTTATGGCTTATCTGCACCCGACCAGGTAGGTTAAGTTAGAACTGTGACCGAATTAATCACACATAAATGTGATTAATTTGTTACTTTAACCTAGACTATCGGTGATTATTAATAATGATAGACAATTATTAATAATTTCAATTGATCACACATACCGTAACATATACCCTACCTTCAAGCTAGTAGCTTAGTAGTAGCTCCCCCCCTATTCCCCCTTCCGCGCCATCACTCCTGTCTCCAGTGCGATTGACTTCGTGCATACTAATTGGGGTGCCGCTGCCAGATTTTTATAAAATGCTATGTTAGTCACGCGTGTCTCAAAAACTGACAGCGTACTGGCTCGTCTATATAAACCCAATGAGTGGGTTCAGTCACTGGGTCGTATAAACCTGCCTTAATAGTTACGTGTGTATCACATCAGCAACACGTAGCACTCAATAGCTTGACCTGGCCTTGATAAGACTACTATTAGGGCTGGAGACGTAACCATGGTTGAAATTTGAAGCACGTGCATTTCACGGAATCTCATTTGTAAAACAAAATTCGTTCGGCCTTGGTGGGTACGAGACAAAGGATGCCCCAGGGCAGCCCGCGAAATTCAAATTTTCTTGTTTTTTTTTGTTATAAAAAAAAGGTATTCGCGGCGTGTCACATATAGGTACATTTTTTTCCCAAAAATATAATGAATAAGATCCCCATTACAACTCTCTTAAGTTAAAATGTCATGATTTCATAAAATTGTCATTCTATCGGATTGTTTTAACTTGAAAAGTTGTATAAATAGATTTTGGTTAGTTTTAGGTTGCGAATAACATTTCTAATCACATCTAATACTGAGCTGAAAATTGAAAAAAATCTTATCACAGCACATCCGCGTTACAATCAACCATACAATATCCGTCATCAGGGTTGTAATTTTTGACGACATGGTTGGAGCAGTAGCTAAGCGATTGGCTGCTGCTCTACGTGGTGCGGGTTCGATCCCAGCACTGAACAAATATTTGTATGGCCTACAGGTAGTTGTTCCGGGTCTAGCTGTTTGTGTACCAGTACCAGTACCAGCCTATTGCTGTCCCACTGCAGGGCAAAGGCCTCTTCTCATACAGAGAAGGCACGAGCATTAATCACCACGCTTGCTCAAGACGGGTTGGCGATTTCAGACTTATATTAATTATAAGTCCAGGTTTCCTCACGATGTTTTCCTTCACCGTTTGTGTATTTGAGTTTAAATATTTGTAGACGTGGGTGCTTTTACGGGAGAAACTCCTAGTGATTGGCAACGTTTTTAAAAAAATAACAACAGAACAGAAATTGAAAGTCACATCTTGCTCCTTAGCTTATTTCTGGGTCAACTATTCAAGTTTATGATAAGAAGTGACCGACTTCGGAATGCGATACGCCCAAATAAAAAGGAGTCGGAAATGAAAGTTTAAACAAGTTCCATATTTTTCCTGTTTTTTTTTGTCAAATAACATTAAATGTCTCCTTGTTCGAATGTTATTTGACGAGCAGAGCACAGCCTTCGGCATGGTAGTTGCTACATTAAACTGTTCTTGTAATAATTCACACATTGATATCTCAGAATGAAATGGGTATTTAAAATGTCTTTCAAAAAAGTATAGTTTAATGAGTGAATATCTTAATAAAAACTGTGTTAGTACCACAAGTCCAAACTTAGTAACATTCAAAGTCTGAATAAAAGACTTTGAATGTTATTTGACGCGTAGAGCAGAGCTTTGGGCATGGTAGTACCTATGTATATTAAATTGTTCTAATCGTTCAATTCGGATTGACATTACGTGAACGTACATTTTAATTTTTAATTAAATATTTACATACTCGTGTATACAATTATACCATAAAATTAACTATATACATATTTACAAAAACAAAATAAAATAAAAAAGCCGACCAGGACACTCAGGCGTCAAAGTATTCCTCCGCATCGCTGTCATCTGGAAACGTGCCCAAAAGACTGGCAGCATTAAATAAAAAATACATTAATTACTACAGAATTGTTCTTGTAATAATTTACACGTTGATCTCAGAATTATATTTAAAAAATGTCTTTAGTTAAATGAGTGAATATCTTGATAAAAACTGTGTTAGTACCACCAAGTCCAAATTTTAAAAACTTTATCCGAGAACTTTTCTAGAATATTCGCAACAATTGACTACCAATGCATTTTCGAACACGCAGGAACTGATAAATATATTACATAATACTTATTCTAAATTATTCTTATATGGTATACCGAAGTTTATTGTTCTATTTTTCACCTTTATCTAAAGTAGAATCTCTAGTTGAACGGGACATTATAGCAACAGAATCGATTCTACCTGTAATATATAGAAAGTAATAAATTCACATTTATTTTTGTACAAATAAATACTCGTTTGTCGCTCTACGGGCAATTCTGTGCTTGCTCTATATTTAAAAACATTCTTTGGTCATTTGGTCGACCTCGTTGGTCTAGTTGTCACAAGCAAAATTGCAAAGCATTCTTCTGGGTTCGATTCCCGGATCAGGCAAAATGTTATTGGGTTTGTCCATCTGGGATTTCTCAGAAACTGTCTGGATTTGTTGCCGGTTCATGGCAATAGGTTCACCCCCTAGGATGAAGGAACCACTGCAACTCTTGCCTCCTAGGCAAGAGTTGCAGTGGTTTGGGAATAGTGTGGCGGGCTTATCCCAATCAAACAAAAAAAAGAGGTTCGCCCCCTATTCCATGGGTCTTAAATATAACTGTGTAAATATAACTGTCTTAAATATAACGTGTTTTTTAACCCTTTGGGAAACAGAAACGTCTTGTTATTTACAACTTATAAATATAGCAATGTCTTACTATATAATATTTACAGCTAATCTAACCTTATCAATTAATAAACTATGGCATGCTTTATCATGGCCTCCTAATGAGCATATAGCCCGGAATCAAAATCTACAATTGTTAACTAAATTCCCGTTCCAATGTTTCAATGTCTATACAATCTGCAAAATGTGGTTAAGTCAAAAAGGACACATATTTTTAACAAAAGCGGACATAACACTGATCTTTTGGGGAGTTCATTGACAGAAAAATCACAATAAGAAGCAGTTTTGCTTGGTAAACAATGTCTTTCAAAAGAACGTTCGTCATCATTCTTTGTTTACGATAGATAATGAAATAAATAATCATGTCCAGCTGTACCATAAAATCTGTCAATTCTCTTCATGTCCAGTGTAACAATGCATTCAGGATGCTGTTGGGCCTGCCGCGCTTCTGTAGCGCGTCAGGTGTGTTCACAAACGCACACACTGACTGCTTCGCTGCGAACAGATGCATGCGTGCAGTGTCCTCACTACACAGAGTAGGTGCCAGCAGTAACAGACTCCTGTGTGTCATTGTTAGTAAACTAGAATACTGACGACAGCATGGTTGGAGCGGTGGCTCTGCGATCGACTGCTGCGACGCGTGTCGTGGGTTCATTCCTGCACGGAACAAATATGTACTTGTATGGCCTACAGGTAGTTGTTCTGAGTCTGGCTGTTCGTGTATATGACTTAAATGTCTGTAAACTGTAAACCCACGACACAGGAGACTATAATAGTGTGGGGCAATGCTTTAAAAAAGAAAAAAATAAGACTGTCCTATTCTTTATTTCTTAAGTCAACTGCATGTACCGCAGTACCGTGTAACTACACACAATAACAGTAAGTTTCAAGAGCTATATTGATATTTTAAATGATTAATAAAAATAAATAAAATAAACCAGCATGTAACTGTCCTACTGCAAGGCAAAAGCTTCATCTCATACAGAAGGTATGACCATAAATTACCACGGATGCTCAAAGCTGGTAGGCGATTTCAGACTTATATTCATTATGATTTTATGATGTGTGCACAAACACACAGAGACAAAAATTCTAAAATCTGTTGTTTTGGTTTCTGTTGCTGTAATAAACACCAATATTATTTAATATTTATAAATTACAGGCTTATATATTTTATATTACAATTTTTGTTATATCACACGTCCTCTAAAAAAACTGTCATAAGCCACAAAATTATCTTATTCAACTTTCATCCGTATTTAAAACGGGATACGACAGTTTTTCAGCGGATGTGCGACATGTATAGATAAGTGCCGGTTGCCTCACAATATTTTTCTTCACTGCTGTCAGGGTGAAGAACCAGTTGATTATCATAACACATTTTGCTGCGTTGACCAAGCAAGTCTAACGTGATACAGCCAAATAATTAATACAATACATGTTACAAGCATTAATCAGTCGATTGAATTCACACTATTATTAGCCTATTAACTTCGCAATTAGCCGTAGTAACCCACAATGAAATCAGCGATTTCACAGCGTTTGAAGCGAATTAACAATATCTCAATACCCACCAATTTCCTTTGTGGATTAAATCAGATAGAAGTAAATAAAATGATTTACGCCATTGAAATTTAGGCTCCAAATACAGATAAGAAAATTACTGTCGAAAGTGGACACATACACTTGAATTGAATATGGAAAGCTTCTAGATAAAACACTCTGTTTTGAGTTAGTCTGTTTTTTTAAAGTTGTCATTGTACAAGTACATAACAAATTAAAATGTATAATTTTGTAAAACGGCGGAGACCTGGTGTCCTGAAATATAGGCCTAGAGTTTAGTTTAGGCACCAGTCTCCCACAAAATGTATGTTGTCTGACTCTGATACCCTGTAATATGTATATAGTAATACTGCGGTGAGAAAATATTTTTTTTTTAATATTAGTTTAGGCTTCCACTGGTAATGAACTGTCATGCCAACAGATTTCTTTCAGTGAATTTATAAGTAGCGCGTAAGGAGGATAGATATAACTGCGCTCAAGTGTGTCTCCTCAAGGCGGTAAACAGGTCTTTATTTGCTTTATTATTGTTGATCACATTTCCCACTACTTATACTTGTTTCCTTTATTTATTTACCAGATATCTTTTCCTTAAGCCAGGAGTTAAAGAAAAGAATACACAACATATTTATTTTGCCTTTTTCAGGTGACTCGCAAGTGGCGTATCTTTACGTTATTCGCAAATTCGGGTTCACGGAGGTTGAATACAGCGTTTATGGTACCATAAACATCGTCCTGGGTCTCTTTGGTAAGTACAATTAACACTTATCCTTGGACTTCTTACTTACCTACTTACATACGTAAGTATTAAGGTATGGGTAAGACCGTCAGTCATAAAATTTTATCCTTGATTGGGCGCTTTGTTTTCTTTTATTTATAAAGGGTTCAGTTTTATTGACTTATAAAAGGTGCAATTAAACGTGGAGACAGAAGTTTGGTCCGTGCTTTGGATATTTTGTTTTTGTTTTGGTATCAATAAAGCTTTGATGATTGATTGTGTTAGTAAAATACAAAAGTGAATACAGGTTAGCTAAATAAGTAATAATGCTATTGTAGTTTCATTGAAGCGCTTGATGATCATTGTTTTATAATAATGGTTTTGAAATAGTAGCTTATGAAAGTGTTATATAATTGGGGTATTATAACGTGAGTTCTTTAGTATGGGGGTACCGGGGAGCTTCACCATAGATAACTCTAAATCACAAACAAAAACTCCACTAAAACGATGTATAAATGAAGATAAAAAGTTATTTTAACTACACCCATTCAATATAGAAAGTGTTATTTAATAAATAATAATACTATAACGACAGCTTTTAACTACGTGAAATTAAAGTTTTTTTTTATGTTATCTGTGAGGCTACCGTGGAGCGTACCCCAGTGGTGCAATATAGGATTTAGACGCCATTAAATATGGCGTCTATATACTCATTAGATATCAATAATTATTGTATCTATATATATAAAAATCAATCCCTGTTTCCATTATTTGCTCAAACCATAACTTGAGACGACTTTGTCGATTTCATTCATCTTTTTTGTTAAGTATTTTAATACTTCGCTGGTTGTGGTGGTTTTAATGGAAATAAAAATTAAGAGAACTGGCAGAAAATTAAAAAAAAACAGAAAACGACTATTTTAATATTTTTTTGACAGTTCGCGCGGTTGTTGAATGTGAATTTTAACTACGGGTAACACTGCAAGGCACAGATGGTTATTGATAAAATTGCTTGAGTTTAGAAAAAGTAGTGTATGGAGCTAAATCAGCAGAAAACTAGGCATTAAAAGACTTGTGTGATACTATTATAAACTATTCCCCTGTTATGTAACAGTTTTATAAACTATCTACAAAAAAAAGAGTTTATAATTATATGAGATGATTGGAACGAATGAACACGAGAGACCTCTGTCAGTTTAGGTTTAGCCATTTTTTGGTATTTTTACAAATATTGAGAATTAAATATTAAGAAATGAATCGATGATCGAAGATAGACCGACTGCATTAACAGAAAAAAAAATACTTTTCAAGGAGTCTGTGACATCTAATCTAGAGTGAGAAATAGACACTTGATAAACTTTACCCTCCTTCTTGGATCGTCGGATAAACACTGATTCTTAATCTTCATTTACAAGGGATATTAAAAAAAAAATAGAATATAAATAAAATACATTCAATAAATTAGAACAGAATGTCCAAATATATTGTTAGTTACAAAATGTCATAAAACTATATAATTTAGTATTTTATCAGGCATAATATTCAATTTCCATAATAGTTTTAAAGAAAAATAAATGAACATGAATGTCAACAAAAGGACTTATTTTACATTAACGTCATATCTCTACAGACCCACAAAAACATGCACATTTATTTTATTTTTGGCCAAAATTAAATCAGATATAATCCCCCTTATTTGCATGATATATCTGTTTGTCGCGCCAATGTGACCTTTCTATGGTTGATCGCGGTATATGTAAATTTTATCTTTTACGATGAATTAAGAAAGGCATGCCGTTGCGTGTACGCCAGTATAACGCCATCTTTATCAACCTAGGTCAAGGATGGCGGATCGCGATAGAGATGCATTTATCACGCAACCGCTCTGTCCCGCTTTTTGAAAATGAATTATATTCACATCGCCATAGGGTTCTATATTCTATAAATGGTATGACGTTCATTAATTTACTAATTATTTTTATCAAAACAAGTTTTGTGTAGGTACTGAGCAGGTGATGTTCTAATAAATAACTTAAATCATTACTCTTTCAATGTTAAACCTAATTTTGGTCGTTCACTGGGTGACTTTAATTGTGGCAGGTAGGTACAAGTCCTACTCGACTTATAGATCCAGTTTCAGTCGATTTGCCTGAGATCATTGAACTAAAATCAGCATTAAAGGTTGCAACAACTTCTCGAATGTTGCTTAATCTAGGTTTTACCTGTGTTAATAGTATTCACAGTCACGGAAATGTTGATAGGTGTAAGACAATATTTTATGCAATTTTATGGAGTTAAGCCTAATGCGGTGGTCGATCAAATAACAGCCTATATCGATTAGTAAATCGAATCAAATCATGATAACATGTAGGCCGAATACGGATGTAGCTACATCCATTATCAACAAATGCGTCGTATTTAAAAATATCAAGGTTTGCGTAAAAAAACTTTTATAAGTGCATATTTTTTTTTTTATTTAATGCGTAAAGGTCGACGCAAGATCAATATATTATCTGCAAGTATTTGCTATGTTATCAGAAAATAAATAAAGTCGCGGAATAGGCGCGAATTAAAATTAAAATGATAGTGAGATTAAAAGTGCATGCACCGGTATGATAAAAGGCACTTATACCTACTTCTTGACTGTTAAGAAGTGGTTTTAGACACGGCTCTTGAAACATATCATAACTAATAATGATGCTTTTTTCCGTACTGGCGACGTCTTCCATTCATCAGTTAAGAACGTTACATCACGCCCGTCATCCCCCATGGGATAGGCATAAGTATACTAATAGTGCAGTCAGATTTTGCGCGGTTATGTTATTGAAGTCCCATGTATTAAGGGGCGAGCCGATGCACTCAACTGGACACAAATTCATATGGAAGGGAAATAGAAATTATGTATTTTTCTTCCGTTTTTATTTTCTGATTAATTCCGTTACGGGATTCAAGACAGTTTAGTCGTTTGATGCTTTTTTGGTGGTCACCACTGTTGATTCTAGCTTTCAGAAGTTACACTGGCTTGAGAATAGACTCCTCCTATAAAAAAAACCACGCGCTGATCAGATAAATATTAAATAAGGTACTCTGGAAGAGCCACTTAACTTCTTTGATTTACCTCTCACATTTCGGCCAGAGATAGGTACATTTCTGGGCGAGATGTAAATGTTATTTTCTCCATGTTTATTCGGTTTCAATCACGTATATGGAAACTAAGCGCGCTTGCACTGGTGACTATCAACAGCACGCGTTACTTCTGGGTTTCACAACATTGTAAGACTAGCTTAGATAATAATGTCCACGACTCCACGTATCCAGATGTTGTGTCAAAGTCCGGATATTCAAGGTTTGACTCGTGATTTATATCGGAAATTTCCGTGAACTGTGTGCAGATTCATGTTACAATTGCGTGAAAAATCAGCAGAAAGACAATGTAGTTTGACATTTTTGACATTTTTCAGATTTTTTTACTTTAAATTTTCTTTTCTCAGATCGTTATTATGTACGTTATATTATTGTATATGACATTTTCTCATGAATGCTTACGAGATAAACATATGCCTAGCTGTCTTGTTGGTCTAGTGGTCGCAATCGCTACTGCTGAGCATCTGGTCCTTGGTTCGATTCCCGGGCAGTTTTGTTTGGTTTTTCCATATGGAAATGCTCAGTAGCAGTCCTGGAAGATGATGATAGATGTGTGCCCGGTTGGTGGCAACAAGCTTGCTCCCTATTACATGGCTCTTAAACATAACTAAGGAAATATGGGTGTACTATAGGTGCACGTCTAGCTTACTCTATGGCGAATAAATTATATACAATATCAAGATTGTCGACAACTAGCTAACAAGGCGTCAGAATTCGTATAACATAATAACTAGTTTAAATGCCTGATAATAATTCAAATTTAACGTTTTAGTAATTACCCATAATAATTCCTACTCTACTTTGAGTAATCGAGTCTAAAACAGTTGCATTTGGAATTCATGGCCGTTACTAATACTCCACAACCAATTAGCTCGCCTAAAATACATTTTCGATGTACTCGTACAAGAATGTCCAAAAAGCAGCAAAAATAGAAAAATAATTTTATTTACATAAGATGGTGGAGCTCGTGGCTAAATAAAACAGCCGTTAATGGAAGGTTAAGCTATGCTTGCCGCGGTTAGTCTGTGGATGGGTGACAAATCATATCCGTTCGTACCAAATCGAGAGAAGTCTCGTGCCTCAGAAAACATTAAGCCGTTGATCCCAGCTGTCATTTTTAGATCTTTGACAGTCGATACGGGTAGTCAGAAGCCCGAAAGTTTCATAACCAGACTTACAAAGGGGTATCGTTTTGGCCAGTTACTGGGTTGTGGAAGTTAAATATGTGGTGTTTATGTAAAATACTAGTATTCATATGCATCCAGTTAGACTGGAAGCCGACCCAATATAGTTTAGAAAAGGCTGGGGAAATGATGACTATAGAAAAAACAAAACAGTTTTTCTTTCTTTTATTTCTTTCTTTTATTTCTTTCTTTTATTTCCTTCTTTCTTTTCTTTTATTTCTTTCTTTCTTTGCACACATAGTTACCCGCTTTGAAAATTGACGACATGACAAACTCGTGCCGTATCACGAAGCTTGCCTGCTGCAGTAAGTACCTCGTGCAAACCGTGTACAAATATGCAGTATTGCATAATGCATGAGTCACACAGCACAACTGTTTATTCTATCGTTCTAGTATAAACAGGGTTGCAGAACACAATAAGCACATAAGAACACTCCACAGTTATAGGGATTTGTTCTAGGCAAAAATATATTAGGTTTTTACCTATGAAATTGCCGTTCTGCAGTACTGGCCATTTCAAATCAAAATATTTTTTGTTTGGCTAAGAATTCTAATTTCAAATTAATTTTATTTTAAAAACATGGATTTTTTTTTCCAAAAGTAGTCATTTGTTTATTGATTAGTGTTACATTTTCATCGCATTTTAATCTTTTTCGTCATCATGGATACGTTAAAAATTCGAGTAATTATGGAATATGAGTACCGTCGTGGCAGCAACGCGGCACAAGCGGCACGCAACATCAACGACGTTTACGGAGCTAACACTACAAACCAAACCACTACCTGTTATTGGTTTGCTCGCTTCCGTTCTGGAAATTTCGACCTGAAAAATGAACCTCGCGGTCGTCCGAAGACTTTGGTCGACAATGACGAATTAAAGGCGATTGTGGAAGCTGATGATACACAATCTACGGCTGAATTAGCAGCAGCTTTCGACGTTAGCGTCAAAACAATATTGGTCCATTTGCGTCAAATTGGCAAGGTAAAAAAGCTTGACAAATGGGTGCCCCACGAACTCAATGATCGCCAGCGCGAAGTACGCGTCGAGACGTGCCTTGCACTGCTCAACAGACACACAAATGAAGGAATTTTGAACCGCATTGTTACCTGCGATGAAAAATGGATTCTGTTTGATAACCGCAAGCGCTCAGCAAGTTAGTTGGATCCTGGTTCAGCACCTAAACAATGCCCTAAACGAAAACTTACCCCAAGAAACGTGATGGTCACTGTTTGGTGGTCTAGCGCCGGTGTGATTCAACACAGCTTCTTACCAAACGGGGTGAGCATTACTGCAGATGTGTACTGTGAAGAATTGAACACAATGATGGAGAAGCTGGCACATCTCCAACCAGCATTGGTCAATCGCTCGTCTCCGCTGCTCCTGCACGACAACGCGCGACCTCATACTGCACAGCAGACGGTCTCCAAGTTGCAAGAGCTGGGGTTGGAAGCTCTCCGTCATCCGCCCTACTCACCAGACCTTGCGCCTACAGACTACTACTTTTTCCAGAATTTGGATAACTTCTTGGCGGGAAAAAAATTCAATACCCGAGAGGCAGTACAAAATGCCTTTGAAGAATTTGTTGCCTCCCGTCCAGCTGATTTCTTTAAGAAGGGCATCAATAAACTGCCACTGCGTTGGCAAAGATGCATTGATTGCATGGGTGATTACTTCGATTAATACAAATAAATAATACATGAAAAAAATTCATTTAAATTTTTTCATACAAAACGGCAATTTCATAGGTAAAGACCTATTATTAAGTCTATTTAGTCCGTCAGTAAGATTACCAAAAAATATTGCACACGTATTTTTTGCTTACTCAAATCAATAGTCGGGAGTAACCCACCAGACACAATACTCGTCTGGTCAGAGGATCTTCCCTTTTCAATGATGGATGAGGAACTTTACACCCTGTTCCTCATACCTCCAAACGTTCTTCTCCTTCCATACATCTCTTTTTGCCGTCATTTTAATAGTTGCCTTCTTTCTCTTTTCTAGCCATATATTTCACTTTGATTATCTTGGAATATTTGGTAGGTAAGACATTCCTGATTCCACATAAAGTATACGTTTAACCTGACCGTTATGCTAACATCACGTTTTGGGTCCAGCATTAAATATTTTATGTCATTTACTTTTATGATATTATGGTATGTCAATAAACTCTCAGGTCATTTACCTAAAGTCAGGTGAAATGGATACTAAAAAGTTTGCAGATTTCGCCTTCAAATATCGTAAAGGCATGAGACCCAGGGCTTAAAATAATGCCAATTAAGGCAGTAACTTTTACATTTTATTAGAGCCTGAAATGTCTGTTAATTGAATGTCAGATAAGCACGCAACTTTAGTATATAACCCAATTGTATGGTTATTTTCGGAAAATTACAAACGAGTATGTCGTCCATACGCTCTAATTAGGTTGTTAGAGAGCAAAATACCTGGCACTAGCACCACACAAAATAAACTGAAATTCCCTTGTACAGAGGTCAGCGAAACTCTAACTGAAATTTGTCTCTCTGACAGTGAACTTGAGAAAAGGACGGTGATATATAAAAACTAAGTTGGAGACGTCAAATTCTTTCTTTTTTATTTTCTTTATTTCTTTGAATTCATCCGCGTTTTTAGTCGATGCCACATGAAATGCGAACTATGTTTGTACGGAAGTTTTGCTCCGTTGAAATTGACAGTTGTCATGTAATCCATCCCTTTCTTGTTTTGTAAGAGAGAGAAGGATAGAAATAGTCCAAATTTAGTTTAGTTTTTTGACAAGAAAATATACCCCTGGTTGGAACGTTTCTGCATAAACATTTTGAATTTGACGTAAAAGCCCATACTTACCTAATTTGGCCCCTTCAGGATTATTATGAATCGGAAATCTATCCCCGTACATAAGAGGAAGTCTGAAAGTGGCACCTGTGACCGAGAAATTGTGTGGAAAGCGGTTGTCATGGTATGGGTATGTGTTGCGAAGGAATGACGACCATGTTGTGAGGAAGTGAATGTGCCGGGTTACAAGAGTAGAGGGAGACCAAAGAAAAGATGGATGGATTGTGTGAAAGATAATATGGCTAGAAAAGAGGTAACTCTTGAGATGACGGCAGATAGAGATGTATGGAAGAAGAAAACATGCTGCGCCGACTCCAAATAAATTGGGAAAAGGGCAGGAGGATGGATTACATTTATAATAAATAATAATAATAAATAAATAATGCTGGACAATCCACACAACATCATCTAACCCCAAGCTAAGCAGAGCTTGTATTATGGGTACTAGATGACTAATATACTTAATACAATGCATTACATAGATAGATATTTTTTATTATACATGGCAAACATTTATGATGGATCGATGGAAAGTAACTTTCATTTCTTACACTCACATGTAATTTAAATGCCTTTTTTTCTTTCTCAGGAACCGTCTTCTGCATATCAATACTCAGTAAAAGACTGAATGTGCAGGACAGCGCTATAGGCGCCCTTGCGGGTGTGAGCAGAATAGCTAGCTGTTTCATGTTTGCGTTTGCGCCGACAAGACCATGGTATTACTCAGCCCCGCTGCTTAACATCTTTAGCCATACAGGTCTGACTGCTGTCAGGTCTTTGGCCACTAAGAGTGTCCCTACTGAAGAAGTTGGTAAGACATTTTGCTTTTGATTTTCATTCTGTGATCCGTTTATCGTTTATCCGTTTATTTTTCTTTTAATACTAATCAAAATTCTATTTCTGCTTATACTAACTTTCGTTTGGGAGTCTTATATGTTTTAATATATTGAAATTGTTACAAATTTTTATTACAAAATAAAAATACAACAATATACCAGGTATTCGACTTTCCTTAAATTCATGTGTTTTTCTGAAAAGAGAAACTCTTTTTGTGCATAGAATTTCGTTCTCTTTTAATATCATGTAGGTACTTACGTACATATTACCATGATTAGTTTTTAGTACTTAAATATTAATAAATAATTAATCTTTAATTTTTTTTATAAATAATCCTTAAAATTAGTAATTATATCACAGCGTTACGGGAATCTTTAAAAAAAAATAACTTTACAAGTGTACATGTTAGACTGCTGTGGTTTACAGACATGTTGATATAATGTTTTAAGTATCGAATACATAACAAAAACTATCCTAACTTGTAAAAAGTTACAAAATTGTTTGTACAAGTGTTCATGGGAATAGTGTGGCGGACTCGGTGTGGATTGGTGGGTAATCTAGTGTTAAAATTGCAGTTTTTATTAAAATCCACAATCATTTTCCCATAGATGTATCTATTGGATAAATAAAATAAATATATAAATAATAGTTATACCGCAGGTAAGCAGCTTATTACCGCTACTGTGCCTGTAAGTAGCTTACCTAGCAAGGAATCCATTTTACAGTGTCCTTGAAACTACCCACAGCACAAAAATTCAATTTACTCCACCAACAAATGACTAGAGTTAATGGAACAAGGCTAATACCTTAATTGAATTGAATCGGAAATATCTGTAAGTAACTTTACCTCAGAACCTCTGTCTGGAAAACAGAAAATCCGTGGAGTTACTTTGATTGTTCCATTTATCTGTGAGCCAAACCATTTACACGAAGTAAATGACGGAAGGAATTGCTCAATATAACGTTACGATTTGATAAGACAAAATTTTCCGAAAAGAGCAAAAACACCAGTTTATACTAGGGAGCAATATCTATTCAAAGGATTAGCACCTGTTGATATCACGGCGGAGGATTCGTTTTTGCGTAAATTTTCTCCGCGTTAGCGCAACCACTTAATTAATCAGGAGGAACGTGGGAATTAGAAATTGTTTGTTTCAGTCCTTTTGGCTTTGCGAAGTTCGTACTTCAGAATTCATGAACTGTAGTGTATATTTTACAGATTTGTGTAGCGTATTTTGGGTTAAGTCGCTTGTTTTCTTGCCAAAATATTTTGTAGTTTTACAGTTCATTAATCAGTGAATCAACTTTCGGCGCCATCTCCACAGTAACACAGTAACACCGTGCTATCAAATTTAATAGCAAGTCTATGAATTGATCTCCACAATCGCGGTGATTTTTTGATGGCATGGTGTGACTATCGCCTCGATTTACTAGCCCATAGAGATGGCTTTACTTAACGTAAACTGTTAGCAGAACCTATAATGTTATTCCTTTTTTTTTTTATAAATCGTTGCCCCACACTAGGAATTTCTCCTGTATCGTGGGTGCGTTTACAAACATTTAAACTCACATACACAAACAGCCAGACCCGGAACAACTACCTGTAGGTCATACAAATATTTGTTCCGTGCGGGGATCGAACCCACAACACGCGGCGCAGCAGCCGATGGCTCAACCACTGCGCCAACCGTGTCGTCAAATTCCTTACAACCAGTCTGATCATAGTGCATCATGCAAAACCAAGGGTTCGCATCTCCTTGCGTATGTTATCAGTCCAAGGGTATCCAATGTCAGCGACTTCATAAATACCTAAAGGCTCGTCTGCGTCATCAAGTATCTATCCTTAAGTCCTTGCTAATGCATTTCCCAATATCTCGTATTTTATAGAACAGGACAGCTGCAGAAAAAATGAAATGCAGCTCAAACGTTTTAAATGAAACTAAGGACAAAGCCTACCAAAGGTAACACACATAAGATAAATTCTAACCAGGAATTTTTCCTTTCAGCAAAACTGAGTGCCCTTATAGGAGTAACGGAGGCAATAGCGCCGTCGATATACATGCCAGCAACGAGCCATATCTACATGATGACGATCGACCACTTCCCTGGGGCTTTCTACATGTTCGATACCGCCTTAACTGTGGTTGCTTTGGGATTATTCGGGTGAGTTGTTTTATTATATTCAGTCAGAATTTTCTTCAAAGACTCGGTACACCTGTGGTCGTAAATGAGACTTGTGAGCGAGATTTTTTATGTCTTTTTGATTGACGACCGATGTGGCGCGCGGGCGTAGGTCCGCCTGCGACGCAGGAGGTTGCAGGTTCATTCCCGCCTTGGGACAAATGTTTGTACGATCTGCAAGCATTTGTTCCGGGTGTTCTGGGTATTTGCTATGTTTAACAATAAAAAATCTATCTATGTAATGTATCCTGGTACCCATAACACAAGCTCAGCTTAGCTTGGGGCTAGATGATGCTGTGTGGATTTTCCAACATTATATATTATTATTATTTGTGGAAAGAAAGTGATGCTCATTTCCACAAAGGAAATGCGTGCATATTGTAAAAAAAATAGGCAGTCATGGAGACTGCCGATAGAGTTGAAAATTGGGATAACTATCAGTTTGTGTCAATACATCATATTAACATTTCAAAGACGGTAACCCATAGGTTTTGTCATTACTAGAAATCTCTGACGTGGCTAAAGAAGAGTTTACTACAAAAAATAAAACAATACAAGGAATTCCTAATGATAATACACAATGTACATAGTATGTTGTAGATTTGACTTCAAACGTAACTGACAAAATGTGAGTGCACTACCATACTCTTCTGCCTACCAATAGGGATGTGTCCTAGGTAAAAATATATTGAGTCTATTTAGTCCGTCAGTAATATTTCCAAAAAATATTGGACACGTTTTTTTTGTTTACTCAAATCAATAAAAAGTGACAATGATATAGCACATCAAAGTTCAGGAGAAGTGGCTTATGACGTCACTGTTACGTTAACAGTGTAGCACGGCGTGACGTCACGTGCAATTTCAACGCACTATATCATCGTTATTTTTGGTTTACGTGACAAAAGAAAAAATACTTGTCCAGTATTTTTAAGTAATCCAACTTTCGGACCAATCAGAATTTTTAAGGACACTACCCTATTCATTTATAACCGTTATGAATTATTAACACTGGTCAGACTGATGAGCAGGCAAAAGGCACATTGACTCAAACTTTTTATTTCAAAAGTTTTTTTTTCTAATGTGATAAGAACACTCCATAGACAAATACTTATTACATTGACATAAGCAGTCTTATCTTTATTTTGAAAGAGGTTTTGCTTGTATATTTACTTCACAGTGCATCAAAGCTCAAAAGAAGTAACAAATAGTGATGAAATCATGGTGAAACAGATTGCAGTTGTTGGTAAACCATAAGATTAAAGATAAAACAATATGTACCTTAGTATATTTCTTTGTTCTGTTCCGTAGTATTTTTCTTCAATCTTAGGATAACAAAATTCATGCTTTCTTTTTATTTCATGACTAACTGCGCCCCGCGGTGTTACCCGCAGCGTGCGAGCTGTCAAATGCGCGAAGTCAAAATAGTCGTTCAGTTTTGTTAACTTTTCTAATGTTCCGTGCAACTTTTTTTAGTTTTTTCTTTCATATGAACCTTGTTTTTACAATAACAAACACAACAAATAAAGAATTAGCGAAATTGGTCCAGCAGTTCACGCGTGATGCCACCGTGACCAAGGGAAATAGGAATTCATTTTAATATATTTATAAAGATGTTATAGTCTTCAATAATGAGAACAATAAAAAAAAAATACTAATAATGCTGGACAATCCACACAGCATCATCTAGCCCTAAGCTAAGCAGAGTTTGTGTTATGGGTACTAGATGACTGATATACTTAATACAATACGTTACATAGATAGAATTTTTTATTATTTATTTATTACATTTTTAGGAAAACTTACAGCTAAACAGATAGTGAGTAAAATACATATAGTTATACATAGCAAAAACGAAACTGCGAGGCGAGGTACCTTTCATAGAACTGCATACATTTTTTTGGTAGCGCGTTTGGTTGCGCCGCCGCTGGTGTCCTAGTGAGATATAGGCCTAAGACATGCATAAACTTAATTGTAAACTACGCTTAACTCTGATATGTATTAGTAGTAATATTCAATGAGTTTTATCTTCTGTTCCCCGTGGTTTTAACCTGCTTTTAAAGGTAGGGTAGTAGCGAAACAGCGGCTCTTAAGTATATTTTTTTATCAAAACAGGTCTTTCCAAAGATTACTGCGTTCAGAAAAAAAAAAACAAACAAACTCTTCAATTTTATTATATTACTAGAGATTGGCCTAGGCATTGATAAACTACGACTTTTGCATCACCTTTCAATCCCAAAAAAATATTCCGATTTTATTGCATCGAAGATAAGTGAATGAAAAACAAAATCTTATTTACCATAAACGCATTATTAAGTCACTGATAACCTATCAAGTTCGACAGTTCTGATAGTATTATCCATTCATGTTTTCGGATAGCATTGGTTATCAGTTATGTCACTGCATGCGGGTGGAATTGATAAGACTGACGCTCATCCTGTAAAAAAATGTGCTGAATAGTTGTAAGTATATACAACCCGAGTCTATGAGCATGAGGGTCGTTTTGCAACTGAAATATGTTTTATAAATAGGTACCTAAAGTTCATTTTTGTTGTAACTTTTTTCCATTACGCCTGAATTTTGCGAAAAGAGGTTTTCCTGTGCATTTATGTATTTATTATTCATTCATTTGTGTATTTGGTCACGTACCACGTACCAGAAAATAATCTTAGTAAGAAAATAAAATAAAAGATTTGAGATAATTCTAAACTCAAAAAAAAAACTTTGTCTTTTTTAGTTACATTTTTACATTCACCGACTTGACTTTTTGTTTTGTTTTTTATATTTGATTTTACCAAAATCTATAATTATCCCATGACATGCAACGTGTCAAAATTAATAATCATTTAATCAATTATCATTGTTTCAAGTCCATCAAGCCGTTTAAACTGCTCGGCGAGCCAAACAAATATGCACACACACATACATACGTACATACAGACTGCCTCAGAAGGAGGATAATGTTGGTGTAAGACCAACATTATCCTCTTTCTAAGACAGTCGGGTAAAAACTAATTTTGCTACATTCGTAGCTGTTATCATTTCCTAGCTATGTTAGTAATTCGTCATATCGACTAAAGACCTATTTTTATTTACAAGTAAATAGATAAAACACACATTAGTAATTACGAATATTATCTTAATGAGTATGGGGGTTTTACGTCATAGAATGTGTAAGTAGAAAAACCCGTGTTCCCAAATACCTTTCTACCTAATGTACAAATTATAGCGAGTGTAAAAGCTTCAAGTTTTAGGCTAAGGTCTGTATTACAGAAGCTCACTCAAGACTAAAGCATTATTTAGTTAAAACTAGTTTCAACCAATAAAATGGCTGCAAACGAGTTCTTTGAACTTCTATTAGAAATTATTGTATGTGACGTAAGTCATGGAATCTATATCTATATCTATCTTCTGTCTATAAAAATAAAGTAAAAATGTAACGGATCGCTGTCTGTACTTGGACCTGGGACCTTTATCAACGCAAATAACACCGTAAACACTAAAATATTGGGGTAAGCTCTACATCAAATTTAAATGTACTCAAAAAATGGTGCCCAAAGTCACTATTCCACGCGGACAAACACAACTAGTATTTAATAAATCTTTGCATGTTGGTACAATCAAAGACAATTAGAAGGAACCATATTCTGATTTGTTCACATACAACCGGAGGCTATATATCCCATCCTTAATGTTTTACCTCAATTCTCTAGATTTTATTTCCGACTCGAGAATTGGTTCACCCGCATCCGTATCTGTGCACGTGAATACTAACATACAAAAAACAAGTACATATTTTTCCTTATCATTAATTATGACCTGCTTAACTGCTTATGCAAAAACATAATTTTAACTGATTTTAGATACCGTTTATAATAATAGTAAGTAGTTATAACTTTGTCTGTTTTCACACATTTTTTGCAAACTAGTGACCGTACCCAGCTTCGCACGCGTTCAATCATTTTTTTTTATTTAGATTTTCATGCAAATATATCATCACTTTTCCTTATATTTTCCAAAAACAAATCTATATATAAACCTTTTTCTGACAGGGAATGACAGGAAAACAACAAAAAAAATACCACATCGGTAGAGCCGCTCTCAAGTGATGATCCGTCATACATGCGGAAAATGAATTTTTAACTGTCTTCAAAAAAAATGAGGATTTCATTCTGGTTGTTTCTTTGTTTACAAATGTTCCTTACCTCATATCTCCGTCATTAACAAACCGTAGATAACTATTGTTTTTTTCATTAAGATGTGTTTGATTCAATGTGCATTTTGTTCATGTCAAAGCAACAGAAATAGACGATCATAAAATAATTTGTAAAGTTTATGGACAAGAAAATTGTTTAAGAAACAACTTTCCCGTGTAAATACAGTATTTTCAGTATGCAGCGGGACTGTTTTGTGGCGAGAGTACTAGTTCTCAATGAGTGATAGACTGAGATAGTGTTGAGCTTGACGCAAGTCTACTTATAGACAATACTGACACTACACCAGTATCATTGTACTCATCATCTACCCAGCTTTTTCTTAACTAAGTTGGGTTCGGTTTCCAGCCCAACCGAATTCAGATGCTGGTATTCATCTGAATTCAGTATATCCTACATGGAGCGATTGCGTATCTGATCTCTCTAATATAGTAACGACTGTCAAAGTTTAACAAATGACAGCCAGGACCAACGGCTTACCGTGCTTTCCGAGGTACGGAGGAGTCTCGATATGTTACGAATCACCCATCCACAGACTAACCTCGGCAAGCGTAGCTTTATCTTCGATCCACCCGTGTGGCTGTTTTTATTTAGCCACTAGCTCCTCCTGTATTATATTATATACATTTCAATAATTATTATTTTGGAAACCAGTAACAAGTCATTGACATGCATTTTGACCATCAGTATAAAATACTTTAAAATTATTTTTATATTAAATATAGGTATATAAAAACAACTTTTTATTCTTTTGCAGGTTCATTTACATACTTGTGAGGCGGAGAATGCGAGCCACCGTCATGGATCCGAGTAGAAAAGAAGAATTTGCCAGATCAAATGAAGTTTCTCGATTTTAACTACCTATTGGGATGTAGATTTAAATTAGCGTAACACAAATGATCTGAATGTTTTAAGAGACAAGATTTTATTATTTGAGAAATTGCCATAAATTAGACTAGTTAGTTCAGTAGACCGCAGGTCGTTGGTTACGCTTTGATCTTCAACAGGCCTGGTTTAGTACGGTGTTCCAATGGAATAGCATTCCAGCTTATATTGGTTTTATTACCACTGACGTACGGTCTACCGTACAGACTATAGCGCATTGTAAAATTAGTTTAAGTATGAAATACCTAAGTTTCTTCTCACAATCTCGGCAAGATTACTTTCACAGTGACTGGAGGAAAAGACTGAAATTGCAGGTGCATCTCGACTTTGAGATGAGAATTATAAACTAGAAAAATGTATCACTCACCACTTTTTTACTGCGCACGAGTAGACTGCGTACCAGTATACTGTGGTCCAGTAGACAGCGCACGAGCAGACTGCGTACTAGTATACTGTGCTCCTGTAGACTGCGCACGAGTAGACTGCAAACTAGTTGACTTGGTACTTAAAAGAAAAACCGACAAAAGATATCTCAATCAAAGAAAATATAAGTTGTAACAAGAGAGTTCTGAAAATGCTGAATACTCTAGATTTTTTGTAAAAACCTTAAAAGAGAAAAAAAGGGGTCGTCAAGATATAAAATCTCACGATAGAGTAGAGCTATTTTAAACATTGATTTTAATTTAATTATATCAGTAGGTATAAATAAAAAAATGTCTTCAATAAAAAACCCAGTGCAATGTTTGATCAAAAAATGTATGTAGATAAACTAAGACTGTGCTATGTTATATTTGTAAATTGTTATTATTAAGCAATTATAAAAGGAAATCTCTAAGAAATATACGTTTTGTTATCTTGCAATTGTATGCCTTATGTTTATTTAGATGAGAAGTTCAATGGTCTATTATCTGTTCGCAAATACTACGGAGTAATGGAGATTAGCAACAGTCTAGTCGAATTCATTCGACTTTATGTTTGATTAGGGCTGTGTGCAGACTGAGGCAAGATTGGTTATTCGACAGACTAAATACCTCTATAAAAACTAAGATGTGGCTCATATTTGCAACAAAAATGTTTTGTAAGTTTGTACAGGTACTTTTTTTAACAAAAAAAATATAGAAAAAATGAATTATTCCGTTGCAAATTAATAACACAAAAATTAATAATAATCAAATCAAATAAGCTACTATTGTCAAGACATTGTTTTCCTCTAGGATCTCGTTAATGTTATAGTATGCTTTATAAACTAAATAAGTCTTAAGGATTTATATACATATATGATATACTTGTATTTATATATACTATAGATATTTCCGGACATACCTACTTTGTTGAAAATTTATTAAAATACCTGTTTTGTCAACTGCTTTGTTTCTACTGCTCACGCCATTTTGGTTATGACAAAGCGATAGTTTGTCTAAAAACAGCCTTGACTCAAGTATACGCACAGCCTTGTTGCTAGGGGATGTATGTGAAAACCCGAACTGACGTCGTCATTTTAGAATTTTTAGACGAGATAATTAAGTTGTTATGATAATCACTGTTAGATCTGTTAGTAATTACTAAATACCTCGTGATGTGGTTTGTTTTGTGATAAGCATTTATTTAGTAGCATTTGCCTCCGACTTCGTCCGCGTGAATTTTAGTTATTAGCGGATGCATATGAAGTCGCGGATTAAAAACTATCTTATGTTCTTTCCCAGGATATAATCTATCTCCTTGCCCAATTTCAATACGATCCGAACTGCCGTTTAGTCGTGAAAAGGTAATAAACAAACATGCAAACTAACAGAGTTTCGTCCACATTTATAATATTAAAATATGGATACATGGTAAGGATATCCATACTTTAATACTATAAATGTGTCCCACTGCAGGGCAAAGGCCTCTTCTCATACAGAGAAGGCACGATTATAAATCACCACGCTTGCTCAAGACGGTTTGGCGATTTCAGACTTCTATTATAAGTCCAGGTTTCCTTACGATGTTTTCCTTTACCGATGCCAGTGATGTCCAAGATAAACTTAGAAAGTGCATATGAATTGAAAAAGTCACATTGGTACTTGCCCAGATTTGAACCCATAGCCTCGTGCACTAGAGGCGAGATCTAAACCACTACAAACGAAAATACGTACGTACATACGACAAAAAAAACTATTTAGTATCGGTTCTATTGTTTTTATGTAGTCTGTGCGTATATCCAGACATTTGGTAGCATCGTAAGACGGATCGTCATGAGTTTCCTAAAATAGGGTTGAACTACACGAGGAGGGCTCTGTCCTCAAAAGGGTTTTTCAGGCCCCCCTGCATTGTGAGACTCACACAATATCTTACTATAATGTTGGTGCTTTTTTTTTAGCAATTAAATACACCATGTAATATTACAATATTAACAATTCACATGTAAAAGTGGCTGTAAAGTCTATTAAAGAAATAAATTTATCATCATCGTTGTGATTGCTATTGGTTGAATTAGTCACGGTTTCGATAAGATACCTACCTTGATACGTCACGGGTTTATACTTGATACATTACTATGTTCAGTCAGCTATTAAGAATATATCTAAAGAAATCATTAGTAGCGGGCTTTTCCCAAGAAAATAATTCTTGGAACGAACTCGCCATACTATTCCCATACCACTGCAACTCCTGAATACCAGAATCAACAGTGGCGACCACCAGAAAAGCATCGAGACATTGAAGTCCGACGAGTCCCGGAAATGCGATTAAACTGTCTCAGCCGCTGTTTTTTTCTGATTAATTTCGTTGCTGGATCCAAGACAGTTTTATCATTACTGGATTGTGGGATTCTGCCAGTATATGTTTTCTCCAGTCCCTTTCACCTGTCAGAAGTCATAGCAAGATTGAACAGCCGTCTTCTGGACATCCTGATAACATCTTAGACCTTAAACAGTGGTTTCAAACGGATAATATCGACGCCAAGAACTGTATCAATGTAAAAGAAATGAGATAGATGTTGTGGTGCCACCATTTTTAATTGCAAGGAGCTGATGGAAAAAGATTGTAATTACTCCTCGCAACTCACCTGAACTTTAAGCGTTTAGCGTGTAGGCTTGCTACCATTAGTAATATGTTATTAATGGTAACTTGTGTTCATTTTTGCACTTTTTGGACCCACATATCGGGGACCGCTATTGTTATGAAACATCCTTAATCATAATGTCACTGTGACTCATTATAAATGGCTGATTTAAGAAAAGCACAGGTAATCTCTATGACATTATTTAAATTTCAGATGACGTCACTATTTTACAGCTGTTTTCAGGATTCTGTTCTAATCACTTTTATGATCATATCTCACGAGACAGTAAGATAAGGAAATGCTCATTCATTCTAAACGAATGACTGTTGTGAGCCAAAATCACAAGATTATTTACGCAGTATATGATCCTTGTCATCTTGATTCAGCAGTTTTATTAACACCTTCTTTGCATTGCGAATCTTCTTCACGTTTTTATAAGACCTGTCGAAGTATTTTAATATTCTACTCATGTGCCCAACCTTTTCCCAACTATGTTGGGGTCAGCTACCAAACCAACTGATGCAGCTGAATATCAGTATTTAACATAGATCGACTCCCTACTTAACCTCCACAACCCAGTTACTGGGCAACACGATACCCCTTGGTAAGACTGGTTGTCAAACTTTCCCGACACGACCCGTAACGTCTGTCAAAGATTGAAGAAGACATTGGCCACCCATCCACAGATTGACCTCTCAAACCGTAGCTTATCTTCGTCTCGTACGGCTGTGTTATTTGAACATACTACTAATGTACATTATTGTTATAACAGGTATTACCTAATCGTCAATCTAGTAGGTACAGCTAAGATAATAAAGGAATGCTTAAATATTATTGCACTGTTGGATTTTTAACCCTCGAGCGTTAAGATTCCAACAGTATAGTTTTAAGCTGAGTATCTGCGAAAGCATAAGGATATGATATTGGGGGACCAGCAAGTAAGAAGACCAGAGGCATCCACGACGCTTTGCAATCCAAAAGACGGCTAAAATACTATTACAATATCCTTGTTATCACCATTTAATCTGAGAAACGGCAGCGCTGATTGAAAAAAAAGTATATCGGTCGTATGTATTTTCCTGGATCTGCTCTTTAACAAACAAACTGTATTAATAGCCAGGTAAAAGACATTTATAAAAACGAAATCTACTGTCGAAAACGTCGAAAGCATTTGTTAAAACGAATGTGACCCGAACTGAACTCACGTAAAGAAAGGTGAAAAGTCATTTATTTAAGCGTATAGTCCCTAGGGTACTGGCAGGGCAGTAAATTCTGAACAAAAAACGACATGTACGTACTTACCTTGAATTTAATCTTGGTAATGACTAGGGACATTTAGAAATATATTGTCGTTCAATTTATTCACTAAGCTGGCCGTAAAACGTCTGTACTGTTACAGGAGTAATTGAGGTGGTCGGTTCACTCCATTTGAATTGAAGGGTCCCCTTGCAATTTAACATGTTTTTGAAACGCATAAGAACCTAAGTCAAATTGGCTTAAAGCAAAATAGACTTATGTTCGTTCAATATTTAGCTTGATATTAAGATCAAATCAAATCAAATCAAATCAAACTTTATTTGTGAACATAAGTACAAAAAGGTGTTATTAAATACATTTTGGCTGATCTGTATGTTCGGCCAATAATTGGCATACAAATATAAATATAATATTAGTGGGCTGGTTATCTTACTATCATAATTAATAAATTCTAGGATAAAATAAATGAAGCACTTGAAAAATGTCATGAGCCGCATAAAATAAAGTAATTGAATTTAATTATTAAAAATGTCAAAGAAAATTAAATTTAGTCATAATTTGTCATTTAAAAAGTCTTCAATCGAGTAATACGTCTTTTCAACTAGAAATAGGAACAACTTCTTTTTAAAATGGCTGACATTTTCCTCACTTCTGATACACTTTGGCAATTTATTGTATAATTTTGGAGCCATTACGAAAATACTGTTCTTGTGTAAAGCAGTTTTAGAACCAACAGTTTGTAGCCGGTCTGCTCGACGCTGACTACCTACTCGGTCAAATTTATACATATTATTTTTGACGAACATAGATGTCTGGTATATGTATATTGAAGGCACTGTTAAAATTTTCATACTTTTAAAATATTGTTTACAGCTGTCAGTGATTTGCAGGTTACAGATCGCTCTAATACACCTTTTCTGACACTTAAACACCACATCTTTACCCGAGGCGTTTCCCCAAAACATAATACCGTATCTTAATGTTGAGGCTACTAGACCATGATATGCAGTCAGTACAGTGTTTCGATTGGCCGTTTTACTTAGCATACGCAGCGCGTGAGAAAATTGGTTTACTTTAATACATACTTTGTCAATTTGGGTGTTCCATTTTAATGTGCTTTCAATATTTAATCCCAAAAATTTTGTCACATTCGCCTCATCAATCCTTATATCATTATATTTTATATCTAAATTTAAATTCTTATTTACTGTTTGTTGAAATTTCATTATTACTGTCTTGTCTAAATTTATTACCAAATTATTATTCTGTAGCCAATTTATTACTGATTTTATGTTAGAGTTAATGTCTGATTCTAATGTATCTAATTGGTCACTGTTGAAAAGTAGAGTGCTGTCATCTGCAAACATTGTCATGGGATAGGTCGATGCTTTTGGGAAGTCATTTATATATATAATAAATAGGAGAGGTCCAAGTATGCTACCTTGTGGAACTCCATACATCACTGTTCTCGGGCTAGATTTAAATGTTGTTTCATGTTTTTTACATATTCTATTAATAACGGTTATTTGCTGTCTATCTTGTAGGTATGATTTAATTAAATTTGATATGTTACCTCTTATCCCGTATGCGTCAAGTTTTTTAATTAATATTCTATGGTCTACACGGTCAAAGGCTTTCGACATGTCCATGTATAGAGCCAGAGCCGGTTTTCTTTTATCTACGCTGTTGCTAACGAGTTGTAAAAAATCATAAATTGCCATGTCAATGGACTTATTTTTCCGGAAGCCCTTTTGGCTATCGACAAATAATTTATTTCTCTCGAAATATGAATTGATTTGATTGTATATTACTCTTTCAAATATTTTTGACAAAATAGGTATCAGTGCTATAGGTCTATAGGAAGACATGTTGTCTTTATTACCTTTTTTGAAAAGCGGTTTTATGATACTAATTTTTAATTCCTTTGGAAAAACACCATGCAATATGCACATATTGATCAGGTGACTAAGGACGGGTGCAATTGTTGTAGATACTGTTTTAATAATTTTTGTGCTAATACCGTCATATCCAGTGCTGGAAGTATTCTTTAGAGACATAATAATTTTATGAATATCTTGTGGTATTGTAGGTTTCATAAACATGGACGAATTTGGAGTATTTATTGGTAATTTATTATTATTTGAACTATTAATTGATTTGACTTGGTCCGCAAAATAATTGTTAAAAGCCTCTGCTATATCAAGAGGGTTGGTAAGTACCTACTTTATCATTTGATTGAATTCTCACTATGGATTGATTTGGTAAATTATGTTTGTTTTTATTTATGACTTTCCACGTTGCCTTACATCGATTCTTAGCCGAGTGAATGTAACGGTTATTATGGGCTGTCTGCGTGAGATTGACAATTCTTTTAAGCCGGTTAGACAACGTTTTAAAGTTTGTTTTATTATGTTCAGTCGGTGATAACCTGTATTTCCATAGTAAATCTCTTTTTTTCTTGCTACATAGTCTAATACCGCGACTAATCCAGTTTGGTTTTACTTTCGTCGATATTTTTATTTTAATGTTAGGAAAACATAAGTTATACAGTAATTTAAACCAGTCATAGAACAATTTGAATGCTTTTTCAGGGTCTGTTTCCTCATAAACATCAGAAACTGACAATTGTTTCAAATAGTTTGTGAATTTTTCTATATTTTCTTTTGAGTAGTCCCGTTTTGTACAGTGCCAGTAGTCTAAAAGGCACGTTTGTTTAACTGGGCAACGTAAAAATTGTGCTGTATGATCGGATACTGCTAGTTCCAAAACTTCTCCTTTAGCTCCTCGCACATGATGACAAGATGAGAAGAGCTGGTGGCTAAATAAAAACTGCCTCACGGGTTGATTGAAAATAGATCTTTGACAGTCGTTACGGGTTGTCGGAAGCCCGAAAATCTGACAACCAGTTACTAAGGGGTATTTTGTTGACCAGGAACTGGGTTATTGGGTCAGATAGATCATCGCTACATGTAAAATACTGGTATTTAGCTGTCTCCGGTTAGACTGAAAGCCGACCTCAACGTAATTGGGAAAAGGCTAGGCGGATGATGATTAAGTGACAATGAGGTTAATGACGAAGCACACTTGCTGAGAAGATATCATATACAAAAAGTTTGAACGCTGGGAGGTCCAGAATCGTGTACTGAACTTATGATATCAGGTTGTACGCCAATGTCCTGACTGTCAGACGGGCTGAAGTTTATTCAAAGAAGTCCAACGAAAGCAAATAAAGGACAGGAATCCACGTTATTATAACAGTACAAGAAACATCTTAACAATAACAAAATCAGATAAAGCACACCCACATCATGACTGAACAAATCTTCTAAACGCTGAATTTCCTCTATACATCAAAATAAATAATAATATCGCCATAAATAGTTATATTCTTGTAGTTTATAATGAAAGCTTTGTACAAGAAATAGTCACTTGTCCCGTTTCAATAAAACTCACTGTGTGTTTACGCCATTGTCCTGAGAATAGTCCCAAGTCCCATTTGAACAAGACTCAATGTATGTGAACGATATTGTCCTTTAAACACACTGTCTTAGCGTTGAACCACATGATAGTCACCGTCTAGGCAAGGCACAGGCTTATGACTTACATCCTTAGGGACATACCTATGATGATGCTTGTAAGGATCTCCGAGATCCTCGTAGGAAGAACTGTGAATCTTGATAGGTTAATAATTTACAGTCCCGCTACAGGATTTAGGTCTCCCTCAAGGATTTTCACAACGATTGGTCCCGCGCTGCCCTCACTCAGCCTGCTTCCTGTGATTTTCAACAGATTGTCAATCCACCTTTATCCTACCTACCCATGTTGCGCCTTGGCGGTCGCCACGTTTGTGTGTGTTTGTTTGTCGTTTGTGGTTCGTTTGTCTTCGGGCCATGTCGATTGATTTGTTTCTCTTGTGAATTGCTTCATTATTGATTAATTCGGTCCTGCAGATAACTTCCAAGCATATCCCCTTTCTAAAGCCCTCTGGGTAAACTTCAGCCTTCTTATGAGCCCATTTTGAGTGTTTCTGATCCATATGCCATCACTGGCACGTACGCTGCTTGAAGACACTGCGGTATTTCAGACGGAAAGATGGTAATAATATAATAATAATAATAATAATAATGCTTTATTCAAAACAAAGTAAGTACACAGTCACATAAGCGCACTGCCTCCCGAACTAGGTTGTTAGCCTGTATCTCAGGAGACAGTTCCCTTCCGGTTTACATAATTACTAGATTCTTACAGTGTTCTCAAGTTGGTTTAGGTAAATACAAAAGAAGAAACAAAATAAAAAAAGGTAAATTTAAATAAAAGTAAATTATAAAGTAAGCTCAGTGCGCACGTACATAGTGTGGTTATTGTGAATATTGTGATAAATGATGGAGGTGTGTATGGGGAAGTGTGAAGGGGTGTTTGTGTATTATGTTTGTTTAGATTAGTGGTATTGTAATGTACATATATATGTATGTATGTATGAATGAATGTATGTATGTATGAAGTTGTGTATTTGTATATAATTATGTATGTATGTATGTATTTATGTTTGGTATGTATTTAAAATATGCGTAGGTTTTGCGATTAAACAGTCATTTTAGTAGGCTTTCCACTTGCTCATAATCTAGTTTGGTCAGCCAATCGACAATACTTTTTCGGAAATCATGATTATTTAATGTATGACAATCCTTTGCTGTGAGTTTGTTATAAATACGCGGTGCGATTGAGTTATAATGTCGTTTTGCAAAAAAAGATTTTACACGGGGTGTTGGACAAATGAAGCGTCTCTTGCTGGTCGGCAGTAGCTGAGGAATTGTAATGCGGTGGTATCTACGGAGTACCTGACTTAAGTAAAGTTTACGAACTGATAGAACACCAGTGCGATTATATACGTCCGTTGTGGGGTGGCGGTAAGGAAGAAACATAAAAACTTTAATAATTGCGCGCTGTGCACGTTCTAGTGCAATCATAGTTGTTTTCGCGGCAGCACCCCAACAACAGATGCCATAACTAAGTATACACTCGCATAATGCCTTGTAGGTTGATATCAGAAGTTTAGAGGGAGCAATGGTTCTTAGTTGTTTAAAAATGTATATCAGCTTACGAAGTCGGGCACTAAGACCAGAGATGTGCTGGTTCCAGTTTAAGTTGTCATCAACTGTAATGCCCAAGTATTTTATATAATTAGACCTAGTGAGAATATCACATGTGCATTGCAACCATGCGTCTGGTTGTTGGTTACATGGAAAAGTGTGTATTTTAATAATAAGTTCATTGTCTTTAGGACGAGAAGTGAAAGTTTTTGTGAAGCATATGTACTTTGTCTTGGACGTGTTTAGTGTTAACAGGTTATTCTCAAGCCACCGCGTGACCATTGCAAGACCGTTTTCGGTTATCGTCCGTACTTGCTCCCAAGTACGACCATGAAATAAGATGACAGTGTCGTCTGCGAACATGATCGTTTCGGCATTGTAGATAGCAAGCTCCGCAAGACTATTTATGTATGTCAAGAAAAGGGCCGGGCCAGTCGTACTTCCTTGCGGAATACCGAACGAGCACGTCGCAGCGTCACTTAGGTACTTTTCTACCCTCACTCGCTGCTCCCTGCCGGATAGATAGTCGTTGAACCAGTCTAGAACATGTCCTCTGATACCGAGGTTATATAGCTTTGATAAAAGTATAGGAATTGATACGGTATCGAAAGCTTTTTTTAGGTCGAGAAAGACACCGATCACTTTCTCTCCTGCGTCAACATGCTCCGTAATAGTCGATGATAGCTTTATCAGGGCATCCTGAGTTGATATACCTTTTCGGAAACCAAATTGGCAGTCAGTTAATAATTTGTTCTTTTCCAGATAGTTAGTAAGTTTCTTAGTCACCAGTTTCTCAAGGATTTTCGACAAGCAAGAGATCAGCGAGATGGGTCTGTAGTTTGATGGCGTCTGCTTATCATCTGCTTTGTGTATTGGTGAGACTATCGCCGTTTTAAAAATGGCTGGAAAAGAACCGTTTCCCAGGCTAAGATTACAGAGATGGCTGATTGGTTCAACCAGTGAGTTTTTTGCCAACTTAATTAACCTACTGGAGATTGTATCACAGCCCGGTGCACTATTTGTTTTCAGAGATGCAATGATGTTATCTATCTCTAATGGATCTGTGGGTGTAAAAGACATAGAGGTAGGTACTTTGCTTGATGTTTGTGAGTTAGCTAATTCTGCTTCCGTTTTGTTTAATTTACGCAGAGTGGCGTCAGCGAGCTGGCTACCAACGGTTGTAAAGTACGTATTCACTTGGTTCAATGACTTAGTTGGATTGCTGTCAATACGTAGAAGTTCAGTCGGCTTGTCGTTATTTTTTTTAATGTCACAAAAGTCCTTAATTATACACCAGGTTTGTTTAATATTCTTATTGTTCTTTTCAAGCTCTGACTGGTAGTATTCTCTTTTTAATGATTTAATAATTTTATTGCATGAATTTCTATAATTTATATATGTTTGTCGTAACTGCTCATTATCTGGTTGTCCCCTGGATATTTTGTGAAGTTTGTCTCTTTTACGAATAGATCGTACAACGCCCATGGTTATCCATGGTTTTAACGGGGCCTTTCTTTTAGGTACGGTTGAAGTTTTTGTACTTTCATTCATAATAAACTTGATCGTATTAACTATATGTTTGGCGGCGTGGTTAGCGTCGTCCATCTTGTAAAAGTCTGACCAATCCACTTCACGAAGCCTCAGGCAAGCGGCAGCATAGTCCAAAGTTAATTTTGCATTTGTGGATTTATTCTTACAAAATCCTGCATGCTTAACACACAGAAGAATGGGACTATGGTCTGTTAGCTCTGAAAATACTATTGTTTGCCAGCGTTTCCTTGTTCTTACCATGAAGTGATCTATGCAGGTGTTTACCCTAGTTGGGAGTGTAATGCCTTGTTGTAGGCCATGCGATGCCACAAGACATAAGTAGTCACTCGCGTTACTATTGTTTCCATCGCACGGCAACGTATTAACATTAATATCCCCCGTAAAGATAATATCCTTGTTACGAATATTTTTAAGTATCCCATCCAATGATGCTAGGTAAGGTTGTATGTTTTTGTAGCAAGGTGGGCGGTAGGAACAAATAATGCTGTATCGGGCAGTATCTAGTCGCAAACAATTGCCCTCCGCCATATCCGGTTCGTAGGCATCAACACTAATTTCTGTTCTAACATAGGCTACCACGCCGTCGTTCTGATTCAGGTTATTCTTAGTATAATACATATTATATTCCCCCAAGTTGGGAGGTGTGACTCCTTTTTTCGTCCAGCACTCAGTAAGGACTATAATATCCACCCTTACATTAAGAGATGTTATAAATGTAAGCAGCAAGTCGAAATTGCAGTAAATACTCCGTACGTTTACACATAGAACACATAGGGAATCTGAACCAACGTAGTCGCGCAAAACAAGTGAACATTGGGATGAGTCATTCAGTTTGGTACAGTCAGCATTGCCCGTATTATCAAGGTCGTCAATTACGGCAGAGTTATGGTTATTGAATTTTAGTGTTAGTGAACCAGGGTAGCCATAAGTTTGAACGTAGTATTATGTAATTATGTTGTTCCAAATAACAAACTGTAATAAGTGAAATTTCTAACTTATTATTGTGACTGTTAAATAGCATGAGTTTTAACCTAATTTTATAAGTAGTTGAGATCTTGTTTGTTTGTGTGAGTTGTGTATATGTTGAAGTATGTTTATGATGTTGTTTGGTACAGGAATGGTATATAAACATAGCAATTAGCTTTATTGACAGTTGCGCACTGAATATTAAATTAAGTAAAAAGAAAAATAATTTTAAGAAAGTAATGAGGGCCAAGACTAGTCATTCGGCATTAAGGTTTTTGAGATCATTCTCGTGATCAATTCGTATCTGTTTGGAGCCTTCCGCTTTGCGTAAGTAGACCCTACCATGTGACGTCCAGCAGAATGTGTAGTTATTGTTTTTAGCAAAATTACGGCTTAGGTAAAACAATCTTCTCGCATATGTTGTAAGTGTTTCCGATATATACACTTGCGCCGGCGGTCCGTCAATTGCCAGGTGAGATGTGTTCAGTTTACCGTCCTTGTGGTCTTTATTGAATTTCTTCAACGAGTCCATTATGTTTTCTTTTGTCAGACAGCTTGTGAATTCCACAATAACTGGTTTGTAAGTATCTGACTTAGTGTTGACGCGTAAAACATCACGGATGTCTCTCTTCTGTACATTACAATTTAGGACACTGCTCATTTTTTCCACTATTTTGACAAGATCTTCCTTGGTTTCTTTAACATTTACTTTGGGGATGTTGCGCAACTCAATACTAGCTGACTTTTGACCTCGCTCAATACTTTCTATTTTGTCTTCTAGTGCCCGTATATATTTTAGTTGCTCTTTCCTTTCTTCCTCCGATTCCGCTAGTTTTGACAGTATGTCGTCGTACTTGGACGACATAAATTTGACACTCCTGCTCAGTTCCTTATTTTCTTCTCTCAGGTCGTTTAGTGAAGTAAGTATTTGGTCGTACTTACGGCCCTGAGTGTCCGTCGATGTTTTTAGGAGATCCAAAATTTCCTTTTTAAAATCCTGTAATTGGTCTCCCGGGGAGCAACACGTCCGTGGACGCTTATTAGAGTGACGCGTCGTTATGTTTGTATCGTCAAACGGGCTGCTTGTTATCGCTTGAGGAATATTGGAGTCGGACAAAGCCTGCGTAATTTGCGGCGGCGGTGACCGCTGTGTGCGTAGCATCGTGCGAGGTAAGACGACGTAAAATAGACCGTAAGTACTCACGATTCATGCGTTATGGTCGTCACAATACGTGTCACCGTGTCTCCTTATCATGCAGCGCCTGCGACGACGTAGGGTCCAGGAGAAAGCGAGACAGCAATTATGACCACTGCACTGTTTCCACGGAGGTGAAGATGGCACGCGCGGGGCGAGGTCACGTCGCTTGTTCGATATTATTCGAGTATCACGTATATTATTCGAGTTTAAGCACTTTACTGTTCTAATTAAAGGTTAGAATAGCGTACTTGCTATTTAATTTTTTCCATTGGAGCTACAAAACACGTCTACTCTCGAACACGGTTTCGGACGGAAGGGGATACGGACGAATATACGTTACATACTAAAAACTTGGGCACAGAAGTATATCGCAAGGAAGACGATCCTTATTAATCAAATAATCAGCCCTTCAATTTGTTTAAATAGAAGTTATAAGAGCCATGCGACGCTTCGATGATTCAACCACATGTCCAGGTAATATAATTCTTCACGTCGTGACAAATATTGACATGAACGGACACTTCACAAACTGATAAGGATATTTATGACGTCACTAACCTTCTATTCTAAACGTTTAAGAAAAAATTAAAAATCCACTAAAAAGAAAATCCAGAAGTGCCACTTGAGACTTATTCAAATTAGGCTGAGAATCAGCACTTTTTGAATGTCAAAAAAAAAACGTTTACAAAAGACAGTCCCCTAAAACGTACCCTTCATTATTATGGTTGTATATGAACTTGGAAGGGAAGGAAGAAATTAATATCCTTCTGTAATTCATCCGAGCTTCCATTGATAGAATAGAACAGAATGGAATACTCTTTATTATTCATCATGAAAACTTACAAACAATGAGTTTAAGAGCTACACAGGGTGTTACAGTGGGCAACCTTATCGCTAAAATCGATCTTATACCGATAACCTTTGGATGGAAAAAGGATATGTTGGTAGTTCGTGGTGAACTATTTAAATGTGTACAATATATAACTATAAATATAGAAATTGCAATAGAACTTTTCACATTTTCATACAAAGCAACGGACAATAAGACTGTGGACCTAGATGAAGTGACATTCTATCAGCAATCTCGACTGTCAGTCAACCAATCGTGTTATATTTCGAAAAAAACATGGATATTTCATTAGCACCTGTAAATAGGTACCATACCTACCATTTAGGACCTTTCGACAATCGTTGTCACTTTATATGGACTTTGCTGGAAACTTATACCATAATCCGTCCTTTCTTCTTTTTTCTTTTCATGTGTTGTCAGCACATGAAGCTCAATTGAACATCAGCCTTATTCTTTTACAGTAAAGTTGAAAATCTATCAAAGAAATTTGACATTTTGGGGTAGCTTGATGTGCTGGCCTCTGAACATGATAGTTTTATTAATTTATTGAATAAATGCAATATTTACTAACTTGCATATCGACGATGAAGTACCAATACCTCCAAAGTATCCATACATTTCATCCATCCATTTTTTTTCGATTTTTATGCCAATCCCAATGTTTTAAGTGCCCCCTAATATTTTATTCGTAGATTTTTATTGACTGATGTGCAAAGAGAGTGATGTTTACAAGGGAGATATATTTTATGTTTCTATTTTTACTGCGCAATAAATGTAAAAAACTTGACGCCCATAAAGTTCGGTAGGCATCAATAAAGTGGGTAGGCAGCCCAATCTAATATTGTCCCTATTTTACTTGAAATTATGTTTAGGAGCACACTCGTAGGCAGAAAAGTTTTACAATAACGGCGTCTGGTGCAGACATTCGGAAACGAAAGATCCGAGCCAAAACATGGAAATAAAATTGCTAGAACGTTCAGCAAATACAAATAAAAAAATTAGTTTGAAAAAAAAAAACAATCCACTATCCTACCTACTTAGCACATTTTAAGTGTGCACAGTTTTTAATTGTAATGTGAAACACTCACGAATTCCAAACTACCTTTTCAACACACTTGGGAGAAAAACTGTTTTTTTTTTTAAATAATGTGTTTGAGAATAATATTATTTAACAAATATTTGTGAATATTTATATTTAAAAATAATTAATGTTATTTATTGATTCCTCGCCATTGAGTTGCTTTCAACACAATGGCGAGGAATCAAGTCGCGTCGAGCTTTTTTATCATTGCACTTTCGATACAATCCCATTTTGAGTGCAATGGCAAACTTTGCACACTGGCATCTAAGTATATATATACAAATTCTACTTATTTAGGTGTAGGTAAAATAGGGGAAAGAAACATCGGTCATATATGGTCTCCGGAAGTGGACGCGGAATAATATGGATTAATTGGAAGCAAAGAAAGCTACGAATGGGAATCAAAATCATTCAGAAGGAGTAAAGTTTACATATTGCAAAGAAAATAGTGATGTCTTAGTGGTTCAAAATTTAAACCAGGTCAACTGAACACTTGGACAGTTGCTTAAGTTGGAAGGTGGCGATGACATAGGAGCGAAAACTTTTAACTTCGAGTTATATCTCCATCTCCACCACATGAGGGTCGATCTTCTTTAATTAGATCTCCGTTACAACTTTATTAATAACTCGCGGAAGCGAAGATATAACTTCTTACTGAAGTTTCGCTGAGGCAGAGGCGGGGTTCCGTTACCACCTTAAAAAAAGTTATAGACAGGAAACCAATAAATTGTCTGTGCGGAAATCCATACATTTTCTTTTGCCAAGTCATTTCATTTTATTCTATTTCCGCTACATCTCCGTTCCAAGTATTTCCTTTGATAACTGATCTTTCAGATAGATAGAATTTAAAACGAAAATTAGTACTGCTGGACGCAGACTATGGCTTACATGTCATTAGTATGTATTAAGATATTTAAAAACTAGTGGACCGTATACAAAATTGTTCTATTGGCACGTCGGCAGATCATACTTGAACTACGAAAATAGCCCTTACTGCCGAGAAATGAAGGCACTCAAAGTTTAGACATTTTTCAGATCGTGCCTAAAATTAAGAATTTAAAAACACTGGTCGAAGAAAGAGACAGTAACGTAGATTACAGTTTACATATGACTTACAGAGACGACGCTCGGAAAAACTGTTCTCTACAGGAAATCTATGGGGCTTAAGTGGCATACGTTTCCAGCTTATGACCAATTAAGCCATTAATTGGTCATAAGCTGGAAACGTATGTCTGTTATTTTGCAATCATGTCGTAGTTACCCTGATTCCATAGATATTGTGCCAAAACTAATATCCCAAAAGTTGCTAAAATCCCGAGACTATTTACCTAATGCGGTTTGGACGTTGTCGAAACTTCACGAAATTTAACTACGATTACTACGATTTTATTTAACACGAAATGTCAAAATTGGTGCCACCAATAACCACCACCACTACACCACATCACCTAAAACTCTCTCTGGTCAAGATCGTAAAATATTGAAGCATGCCAATGTTTGAGTGCACTTTGGAACTAGTGTCTTCAAAGTTCTTTTATTGATATCTATATGTCATTTGGACTGCAGTGGTCATCCTTACTGGCTGCAATTTTATTACGTCACATCTGTGACAGTGACAGGATAATAAAAAATCTTTGGTAAGTAGGTCACATTAAATTTGGTAGAGAAATTCCGCAGATGAGACAGGATGGCAAGAAAATATCACTAATTCACAGTGAACTACATGCACCTACCGCTTACCCCGGTTACCCAGGACCCAGCTTTTTGTTATGTTTTCCAACAAGCTAATTCTTGAGCTCGATCTTGCCTCATGGAAAGCGATGGATGAGGTCTGCGATGGCATGAGCGTGACAAGAACATGCCTGTTAATTCTTGCTTTGAGTACTGATGGGTTATAGCTGATAGGGAGTAGTAGTAGTAAATATAATGGGATAAATCCCTTGAGAAAAGACTACCTGTCTCATTCCAGCTGGCCCTTGCTAACTGCTGTTACATAGGTAACTGCCTGTAGTTACTTGAAATTAGAGTATTGATTTACCTTTTTTTTTGTTTGATCATCGTTACATTACTACATACCTACTTACCCATATCTATACTTACCGTTAGTATGGAGTTCATCATCTGCCTAGCCTTTTCCCAACAATATTGGGTTCGGCTTCCAGTCTAACCGGATTCAGCTGAATAACAGTATACAACCCAGTAACTGGACAACACGATACCCTAGACTAGACTAGTTGTCAGACTTTCGGCCTTCTGACTACTCGTAACGACTGCCAAAGATCTAAAAATGACAGCCGGTACCAACGGTTTCACGTGCTTTCCGAGTCACGGAGGAGTCTCGATATGTTCCGAATGGTCACCCATCCACAGACTGATCTCGGCAACCGTAGCTTAACCTTCGATCAACCCGTGTGGCTGTTTTTATTTTGCCACGAGCTCCTCATAGTACGGAGTTACACAATCTAATTTTATTTGACCCTGTACTTTCCATTAGCTAAAGTACTTACCTCGAAAATGAATTAGCAAATAAAATTCTCCAAAGATCAAACAAAAACGTTCAATATCTGTGAAATTGATTGATATGAGTAGTATCCTCATATCCAATTTACAAATTCATTTCCATTACTTTCATATCAAAGAACCCTTTCCACGTTATTGGTATGAAAAATGAGTTTCCTTATAACATTTATTAAGGCCGAAGCATCAGGGAATCCTGGATATTAAAGTTATGACTAGATCACAAGAGAGATAGGGAGGCCGCTCACAGCTAAGTGGTAAATTTTTTTTAGATTCGAGCGACCCTCTCAACATCCTCTTTTTTTTTTCTTTTTTTTTATTAAGAAAACGTTGCCCCTAGAAAATACTAGGAATTTCTCCTGTATCGTGGGTGCGTTTACAAACATTCAAAGTCACATACACAAACAGCCAGACCCGGAACAACAATCTGTAGGCCATACAAATATTTGTTCCGTTCGGGAATCGAACCCACGACACGCAGCGCAGCAGTCAATCGCTCAGCCACTGCGCCAACCGTGTCGTCGAAATCCTCGTCTTCCTTGGCAGTCGGTAAACAGTAAGAAAAAGAATGATGCGATAAGTAAATTCAATAAATTGCCAATTTTATTATTCAAAGTATGTAGGTATAGGTAGATTATTTCACCTGTTTGCCAAATTTCATGAAATTCTATTTGATAGACCAAGTTGCTTTTACGATAATTAAATGATAACATGTTAAGGGTTGCTTTGACGAGTTATTATCGAGTTAGTTCTACTAGTATCTAAGGTTAAAACACCCGGTACCAGTAGTCTCCTTTTCAGGCTTCGGGTCACTGAAAATACACGTACATATATACTGCTAAGTTACATTTGACAACCGATGTGGCGCGGCGGGCGAAGGTCCGCTTGCGACGCAAGAGGTTGCGGGTTCGATTCCCGCCTTGGGACAAATGTTTGTACGATCTACAAATATTTGTTCCGGGTGTTCTGGGTATTTCCTATGTATAATAAAAATATCTATATATGTAATGTATTGTATTAAGTATATCAGTCATCTAGTACCCATAACACAAGCTCTGCTTACCTTGGGGCTAGATGATGCTGTGTGGATTGTCCAGCAATATTTATTATTATTTTTATTTATCTTTTACCGCAATTATATTTTACGACGTAGTTATATACACAAGAAAAAAAGAAGTTGCCACAAAACCAAATATTGAAATTAAAAAAAAACAACACAACATTACGCCTGTGTTTCCCGAAGGGTTGTGCAGAGGTGTATACGTAGATATCTTTAAGTTCCATGTGTTAGGGGGTGAGCCTATTTCCATCAACCGGGCACATATCCAGACCCCGAGCTCCTACTGAGAAATTCCTAATGAAAAATCCCAATAGCACATTGCTCGACCCGGGAATCGAACCCAGGTACGTATGCTTAACAGTCGAGTTTGCGTCCATTAGGCCAATGAGGTAGTCAAAACAAGTAAATAAAAAAAAAGATGAATTTTCAAGCAACCTGATGCTGTTGGTGGCATCACATTGAAATTCAAACATCAATTTGAAATTGAACCAACAACTGCAAAGTTTTGCTTGAAAATTCATCTTTTTTTTATTTATTGCTTAAAATGTTTTTGTTGTTTTTGCAGTCAGGTTTCTGGCCACTTCTTTTTTGATTTTTAAATAAATAAAAATAAAAGTAACAATAAAAAAACAAAATAAAGTAGTTAAACTTAGCCGGTACAAACCCGCATATTTGAAAAAGTAAGTTTGTTGATCGAAATGCATTTCGCAGTACATACCTAATAATATAAATAAAATAATAACTTAATTGAATATGCTGGAAATAACACTACAACCCACTAATCGATGGAGGTACATATTTAACTCGAAACCATCACTAGTAATTACAGCAATTCATCGAAGCCCAGATTTCGGCCCGTTAAGCAGGATGATGATACTAAATTGTATTTTGACAGTTCACTAGTCCGTTTCGACAAGCAATAAGTACCACAGCGACCCAATTTCGGGCTGACAGGCGCTTAACTACGATTGATAGAATACCGTACACCGTATGCTGAGTTTATTGCGTAGATCAATGATGTATTTCGATTTGTGATTTTCATAAAAATCTGGTACAGTGAGGGTGAATAAACGATGGAGGGGAAGACAATATTTATGTCGATTTTCGACTACGAATAGAAGCTAGGTCAGATTTGTATGTGACATAGAGGAATCCGACTGAGCGTTTGGAACTGTGAAATAAATACGAGCAGGAAAGTGTAAGAGAGACAAAGCCAACCTGCGGCCAATAGTCAAATCGAATTGGCTCATCATTTCCTTTGACAACCGATGTGGCGCAGCGGGCGAAGGTCCGCCTGCGACGCAGGAGGTTGCGGGTTCGATTCCCGCCTTGGGACAAATGTTTGTACGATCTACAAAGATTTGTTCCGGGTGTTCTGGGTATTTGCTATGTATAATAAAAATATATGTCTATGTAATGTATTGTAGTAAGTATATCAGTCATATAGTACCCATAACACAAGCTCTGCTTAGCTTGGGGCTAGATGATGCTGTGTGGATTGTCCAGCATTATTTATTTATTTATTTGTGGAGTAGCACGATACGATGGAACACCTGATTATATGTCCTGCATGCTTGCCCTGAGACCCGCATGCAGAATTTGATAGACGGTACCGATAGTGCCAAGATCGTGGCAGATTTTTGGACCGACTCTATATGTATATATTACCATGGACACGCTAAGAAGAAGGTCGTCAATTCTTTGTAGGTATTGCTCAGTCCATTGTCTATGATATGAAATCTGTCAATTACAAATCGAGATTCATGGATGAGCATCGTCCTGAAATCACGGTTTAGATGTTAGTACATTTTATGTTGATGTTAGTAAGCATTCGGTCTGTCCCTCGATTCGCAAATTGTGCTTCGATCCAACGCTTCTTCCGCTTCCTTAGCAGTCATGTGTACAATAACACTAACAAAATTTTAAACATATACCCCTTGTGCAAATCTAAATGTAAAGCAAAAATAATAAATTGGCTTCTTGATTTAGATTATTCTAAGACAGAAAAAAAATTTGCTGTTTTAAAATAAATTAGATAGTAAATTTGTAGACCACATTTTAATACACACACCTACACTCGTTCTAACAAATATACTTTCACACACACACAACATTCAACACACACTCAACACGCACCATACACTACACACCCACAGACACACCATCTTTAGTTTTAACATTTTCCTATTTAAGTTTTTTAAATATTCCTCTCTGTACGTGAAGGCTTTGATGTTTACAAATTAGTGCTTAATAGTATTGTTTTAAGAGGGTGAGAGCCTGGAGATCTGTCATACAGGTCCCGAACCCACTACAGACTCCAGCTCTCACAAAGGTGATTGTAATAATATATTATGTCACGAACCAATGTCTGTACCTTTTTGAGAGAAATAAATCTTTATCTCCTTTATTCATAATCTTTCTTATTATTATTATATTATATATTTCGGTGTAGCCTGGTGTTAATGAAATCCGGCAGTAGCTTGTTTTGGTAGCGATTATACACCATACAAACTTACAAATAATAACTTTAAGAGCTACATAGGGTGTTCAATGGGTGTAGTGATATCCAAGCAGACATGTTCGTTCATTCGCATGCTTTCGCAGACTAGCAGTGTTTATTAAGTTGGTAGTGGAGAGTAAACAACCAAAAACATTTTTATTTCCATCGATTGTCAAATGAGCGATGTTGGATTTTCATCTGTCGGCTCAGAGCTAAGTGTTTGTGAAAACGGGCATAAAAAGTGAACTAATTTAGTAGTTTAGTATTGTTCACCTTCGTTGTATCCAAAATGTTCCTCCATTTTATGCACAAAGGGGGTTTGAAATTAAGCTTTCTTCTTTGTCCGAGCAATAGAATGCAAACAAATACTTGATTGAATATTATAGAATGGTTTTTTATTTGCACTGAGAGTAGATACAGATGTTTGTTAGCGGATGATGATCTTTCTACAATCTACCTATGTTAGGCATGCCAAAACACATATGTATAGGTTATCTTAAAACTTATCCAGATAAAATTCGTTTAACTATTTCAAGTCAGTTAAATAAAGTTGAGAAAATCAGTTAAATAGTATATCAGTCAATATCAGTAAAAATAATACAATTAATTGATTAACGTTTTTGTAATTAAAAAAATCGCCAATTCTAATTCGAATAATAATCCTTCTGTCGTTAATAAGAAATGAGTATGTAAGAGGAAGTCTGACAGTGGCGCCTGTTACCGAGAAGTTGTGTGGAAATCGGTTGTCATGGTATGGGCATGTGATGCGAAGGAATGAGGCCCATGTTGTGAGGAAAGTATTGAGTATGAATGTGCAGGGTTATATGAGTAGAGGAGACCAAAGAAAAGATGGATGGATTGTGTGAAAGATGATATGGCAAGAAAAGAGGTGACCCTTGAGATGACGGCAAATAGAATAGTATGGAAGAAGAAAACATGCTGCGCCGACCCCAAATAAAATGGGATAAGGGCAGGAGGATGATGATGATCCTTCTGTCGTTACTGTGGTGAAACTGCTCGTCTCAGTATGTTTAAAAAAAATAGTTCCTGAAGTAGCTACACACATTTGCAAACCTACCATTCGATAGGTTCTACCTAAGTACTATAATCGAATTATCAAATTATCTTATAAAACAAAATTATTGTACCTAATTCCTACGATGATTTGATTTTATTTGAGCCATGTGTACCATAGGACTCCAATTATATCAGATACACCGTCGTAGTCATCCATTTTTGCAACGATGAGTTATCGAACGCGCTCGATCGGGCTCGTGCGGGGGTCGTAAGAGATTTGAAATTACGTTTCCGTTCAATTTCGTCCATTAGCACCCTTTGCTTTGCGTCAGCGTACCTGAATGCCTCTGTGAGGGGAGGTCTGGCGAAAATAATGTTATTTTCACGAGTAAGCCTGAGCAGTTTGAAGCCCTCTCGGCAATAAATACCTGCACTTATATTGAGTACTTTCCTTAAAGTTATTGTAATGTATTCAGAAAACTTTGTAATTTTCTATTGCTAAACTTTTCGAGTATGGAGCAGACCGTGGCTAAATAAAAACAGCAGCACGGGTTAATCGAAGGTTAAGCTACGCTTGACGAGATCAGTCTGTGGATGGGTGACCGTTCGTAACTTATCGAGACTCCTCCGTGCCTCGGAAAGCACGTTAAGCCGTTGGTCCCGGTTATCATTTGTAGATCTTTGACAGTCGTTACGGTTAGTCAGAAACCCGAAGTTCTGACAACCAGTCTTACCAAGGGGTATCGTGCTCCCCAGTAACTGGGTTGTGGAGGTCAGATAAACAGTCGCTTCATGTCAAATACTTGTATTCAGCTGCATCTGGTTAGACTGGAAGCCGTCCCCAACATAGTTGGTAAAAGGGCGTACAATTTCATTTTTAGTTACGTTATTGAAACCGGATAGCATAATCATAATTCGATAATTCCAACAATGAAGTCAAATAAAATTGTCGTGGATTGTTAAATTCATAAAATAACCCTTAACATATCATTTATCAATTAGAGGATGTTAGCCCTAGAAAGAGAAAGAATCATAGAGCGTCAAAAATTAATCTGCATCGCCGTCAACGGGAAAAGTGCCCAAAAGGATGGCAGCATTGCCACGTTGAATGGCAATGCTGATTCTTTAGCCTATAAAAGGCCAACCTCTCAGGTCACGTGAAGAGAAACTCGTAATAGAAACCAATAAACTCAGCACATAAGATCCTTAAGCATCTTATTATATTGACTTATAACTATCCCGATGCAGGACAAACTTCTCTCATACAGACATCCTTCTCAGTGTTGAAGTATCTTAACTTCACATAGTAAATACTCGACTCCTTTCAAGGGGGAAACTTTCAAGTATCTGCCATGAACTTCATGTTCAATTTTATGGTACTTACATAAGCGTTCTATGACGTATCTAGAGCCCGTAGGTATATACAGAGTGGAAGGGACATAGACGAAAAAACTGAAACCATAAGTTCATTACACGATTCTGGACCCCATAGGCGATTGACACACTGCACCGCATCACGCAGCGTAGCGCGGGAGTGCGTGTTCTTACGTTGTTTGCAAGTAACTGTGGTTGTATAGAAAACACGCGCAGTACAAGAGTTCGCCGTTCGTCACCACGCACCCCGCCGCGTGATGCGGTGCAGTGTGCCAATGGCCTTAGCGTTGAAATTTTTCTTCGGTTTATCCTAATTTATGTCTTATTCTTTTTTAATTTAAACGGTAAAAATCATGATTTCTAGCTAACCCGCTAAGATTTTTAATAAAAGACGTAAAGTATTGACTTCTTAATAAAAATCACATTGGTGTACAGAGAAATGATGATTTTTCTAATCAATTTTTATCTATGAAAAACTAAAAAAAACGCTGGCTGGTCTAAAATAATGTACTGTGCTCATGGTATTAATTAGTGTGACGATGTGTCTTCCACCCTGTATAACTCGATATCAAGTTTTATAGAGGGAAGGGAATTATTTAAAACTAAGTTAAAAGTGTTATGGGAAGCGTTCATGTCGTGTAACGTTGTTAGAAACTTACGGTATGAATGAAGCTTGCCTAGATTCGACTCAAATAATAACTTGCAGTAGTTAGTTTTGGATCTTGTGCTTATAGTTAGATTTAAAAGAAATACAGCTTCGTATACAAGCTATTAGATATTTGTATCATCATCATCTGCCTAGCCTTTTCTCAACTACGTTAGGGTCGGCTTCCAGTCTAACCGGATGCAGTTGAATACCAGTATTTTACATCGAGCGACTGCCTATCTGACCACCACAATCCAGTCACTAGGCGACACGATACCCCTTGATAAAACTGGTTGTCAGACTTTCGGACTTCTGACTACTGCTGCGTGCTTTCCGAGGCACGGCGGAATCTCCCATCCACATATTGACCTTGGCAAGCGTAGCTTAACCTTCGATCATCCCGTGCGACTAATTACTCAGCCACGAGCTCCTCAGATATTTGTATATTGTATGAAAACATGGTCTTAAAATATACAAATGATTTGAGTTACCAAATACGATAAGTTCAATCAAAATAAGTAAAAGAGAGGAAAAATAACTATTTGTGCGACTTGTAATGTACTGTTTTACGTTATACTTAGTTCAGAAAGTTCATTTTTTTTACTTATTGATTTAATTATACCTATGCATCTATAGTTAACTAAAGGTATTTTATTTTGTCATATAAGTAAAAAAAAATAAAACAACACTTAGACACTAGTCAGTCAATATTAAAAACTTGTCCGCAGTATATAAGTATGAAACTACGCTACGCTTGCCGAGGTCAGTATGTGGATGGGTCCACATACTGACCTCGGCAAGCGTAATAGACCGATCGTAACATATCGAGACTCCTCCGTGACTCGGAAATCACGTTAAGCCGTTGGTCCCGGCTGTCATTTGTAGATCTTTGACAGTCGTAACGGGTAGTCAGAAACCCAAAAGTCTGACAACCAATCTAACCATGGGGTATTGTGTTGCCCAGTAACTGGGTTATGGGAGTCATATAGGCAGTCGCTCCATGTAAAATACTGTTATTCAGCTGCATCCAATTATACTGGAAGCCGACCTCAACATACCTGGGAAATGTCTAGGCAGATGATGAGAATGTCGTTAGCGGTTATCAAAAACTTGTTAAATGTTATGTAATAGACTTCCGAGTAAAGTTCATTATCATCTTCACAAAAGATAATTTCTAACTCCGCAGAAAAATTGCAGACCCGACTTTATTGCCGGGGATCGGTTTGTACTGCGTCATTTTATCTTCATAAAGGAAGTGTTTTTGCTTCACCTCTAATTAGTCAAGAAAAATAGAAGTGCTTTTAAAGAGTCTGATAATTGCAAGAAAGTGCTAGACAACTCAAAGATTACTCTATGTAGGTAGACCATAGATATCCGAGATAGACATTAATATAGATGATGTTCTAGCTAGACTGTTCATGTTGCTTTATTGGTAACGTAAATAGAATGAGGCACTACTGAGGTGTACTTGATGTAAACGCAACGTAAATTCGAATTTTGAATGTACGTGTATACAGTTTTGATCAAAAACAGAACTATTTCATAGCATTTTGACTTAAATTAATGAATAAAATCTTAAAAACAAAAAATATTAACGTAATGCAAATTAGAACGATTTTAAAACAAACTGCTTTTTCCTTACGTGACGACTTCTACCATTCAACTCCTACTGCAAGCTGCGTTAAGGAACTTCGGTCCAACAATGTTATACCTTTTAACTATCTGAATAATGTATGCCGCCAAAAAGTCGCAACTCTAAATAAACCAACACCGCAAGTCAAACGAATACGCAATATTTTTTCTGCAAGGCAATATAAATTTTCCGGCAGTGTGGCTCGACGTCTGCCTCGGAACCGCACGACAGATGCAATATCCACCACCAACTTAGTTATCGTATCGATTCGCTATATATTTACCGCTTCCTAGCGAAGACCACTTTGTACCAACATACATTAGCTGAGAATATGGAGGCCTTTAGTCGTTGCTTTTGAAGTTTGTCTGGGATAAAGAGACTTGTTGCATTAAAGAAGTAATGTTGTTTTCTTGGTTAGTTCTTTAGATATTTTGTATGAAATATTCGACGTATAGGCACATTTTAAGTAGGTTAGAAGAGATAGATATTTAAAATGTATCATCATTTGTAGATCTTTGACAGCCGTTACGGGTAGTCAGAAGTCTGTAAGTTTGACAACCAATCTTACCAAACCATTTCCCAACTATGTTGCGGTCAGCTTCCAGTCTAATCAGATGCGGCTGAATACTAGTTTTTACATGGAGCGACTGCATATCAGACCTCCACAACCCAGTTTCTGGGCAACACGGTACCGCTTGGTAAGACTGAATGTCAGACTTTTGGGGTTCTGTCTACCCGTAGGTAACGACTGTAAAATATTTACAAATTTCAACCGAGACTTACATCTTAAGTTTTTATTTATCCAGGCCATTATCAAGCAACAAACTTTGGTCATAACAGAAACCTGTCACGATTCTTATAATCCTCGTACCAGAAGCACTAAAACCATAATTATTTTTGTTTCAACCAAAGTCTCAACCAAAAGCGGCAAGTTCAATTAAAATTGAAATAAGTTTCTCGAAGTGAAGAATGAATATTGAAAAACTTTGTTTAAAACTTATCATCCATTTTACTTTGATTTTGAAACTTAAACTTTCCGTACGTACATAGCATTTTAATACTTATAATAAGTTAAAGTTTGTTTGGTGCGAAAAATTTCACACTGATGTTTATATTTGATATACTTATATACCTCAGCACTTCATTTATAGATCTTTAACAGTCGTCACGGGTAGTCAGAAGCCCGAAACTCTGACAATTAGTCTTAACAAGGGGTATCGTGTTACCCAGTAACTGGGTTGTCGAGGTCAGATAGGCAGTCGTTCCATGTAAAATACTGGTATTCAGCTGCATCCAGTTTGACTGGAAGCCGACCCCAACTTAGTTGGAAAAGGGTAAGCAGATGATACTTCTATACATCATTACCATACTCACAACCGGCGTGCGTGTATGAATATAAACGAAGCAAAAGGAGTATGTAAGGATCGTAGCAGGGGGCTTCTGTAGTTTCTGCCTACCCCCACGGGGAAAAGGCGTGAGTTTATGTATATGTATGTACGTATGATATTTTTGGTCTGAAATGACGTTCTTATTGATAAAGATAGGATTTCACAACGTATTTTACTAAAGCTCCTACAATAATTTGAATCTTAATAAGACCGTGACTTCAAAGCGAATATTGTGTTCATAATCATTATCACAGGCGTTCTTGTAAATAATTGCTCAATTGACGGCTCAATGGGGCTTGAATTAAATTTCAAATTCGCACCTAGTAATACCGTACTCAAAATATTAGATAAGTACCTATTGTGAAATATTACGAAATTATGTTGAACTCGGTAGGAAATTTAAGTGTAAACCTACCTTTATTAAAATTTGTGTGTATATCTCTGTTAAGATTATTAGTAATTCTTATTAGTAATTCTTATTAGTAACTAACTATTATAATCACTATTTGTTTTAATCTTGACGGTCCTACTATAAATGGGACATTGTTTCAATAGACAAAATTCATTAACGTGTCAGTATCAATTGCATCAAAGATTAACGCCATCTAATGGCTTGTTTGTGAATCAGAACTAAAAGTGTTTTTCTGTAATTAATGTGTTAGATAAAACCAAAGTTAAAAATAAAAGGGAAAGTTTATTTAAAAACTATACAATTAAGTAATTATTAAGAATTCCACATTTGACACTGTTAGTTAAGTGTATGAGGCGGCGTTACGTAATTTTCTGAAAATGGCGCCGAATACCATTACGTATAGAATAGTTGGTACCCCATAAGTCTGACAACTAGTCTCACCAAGGTTTATCGTGTTGCACAGTAACTAGGATGTGGAGGTCAGATATGTGGTCGCTCCATGTCACATACTGATATTCAGCTGCATCTGGTTAAACTGGAAGCCGACCCTAACATAGTTGGGAAAAGGCCAGGCAGATGAGGATGTAGCTACTCATAACTTTCCTAGCTCGTTTCTTGCGAAAAAAGTCTTACAGATATTGTGTTCGGCCATGAACTGTTTCAATTTACAGATGAAAGTTATGATCATTTACCTAGTAGGTCAAAAGTCTAGACAAACATGTCATAACAACTATAGAAGTTAGATTTTAAAATAAGATGGTGATTAAAATATTTGTAGCTTTTAACATTGAGTTTGTAAATACTCACGATTTTTTTGTTAAACTGTTGCCCCGCACTAGGAATTCCTCCTGTATAGTGGGTGTGTTTACAAAAATTTCACTCACATAAACAAACAGCCTGTAATAAGGATATAATATACTACGCGGCAAAAATCACAAGATGAAAAAAAAAAAAACTGAGAAAAACCTGTCTTTCAAATAATGTACAGACACCATCAAGTTACCTCCACACATCAAGTTACCTCATTATTTTTTTAACTCTATTAAAAAATATAAAGTTCGTAATCAATTGAGAGATTTTGACAGTTTTGGGGGTAGCTTGATGTGCTGTACGTACATCGAATCTACTAATCGAACATTTGATCAGGATCAGGAGTCACGTTTGACTGATTTCCTGGAGAGTAGTATAAAAATAAAGAAATCCATATAACAAACACTTAAGTGCTTGACGTACCCACCCTATTTTGGAATACCGTCAGTAACATTTCATACATTTATCTTCATCTCTGAAAGCATTCTCGAGGGCATTTTATTAGTACTTTTAAAAGTGTAAACAGGAAAAGTTCTCGGGGCCGCGGTCCCGGTGTTCCCCACACTACGCGCCCCTTATTCTCATTCTGCGATGTAATCTTGGCATTATCCATAATATCCATTGGAGTTATTGCAATATAAGACGTTGTGCGATTTACTTGTGTACATAATAATATGCATAAAATATGCAAGAGCTCGTGGTTAAATAAAAACGGCCGCACGGATTCATCGGAGGTTAAACTACGCTTGCCAAGGTCAGTCTGTGGATGGGTGACCATTCGTTACATATCGAGACTCCTCCATGCCTTAGAAAGCACGTTCAAAACCGTTGGTCCCGGCTGTCATTAGTAGATCTTCGACAGTTACGGGTAGTCAGAAGCCCCATAGTCTGGCGAATAGTCTTACCAACGGGTATCAAATTGCCCAGTAACTGGGTTGTCCAGGTCAGATAGGCAGTCGCTCTATGTAAAATACTGGTAGCCAACTCCATCTGATTAGACTGACAACCCCAACATAGTTGGGAAAAGGATGGTCAGATGATGATGACATAAGAAAATGCATATCTAAGGGATTCTTCGCAGTATATTAATCTCGTTCCGTTTTCCTATGCAAACTGAGTAATGTAATCTGGATAGCTGCAGGTATTCAGCTTATCCTAAGAAAGGCCCTACAATGTATCCATCCAAAATCTATTTTTCACAGAATGTATGTGCAAGAGAGGTACAAAGCTGTTGTTATCTTTCACTGAAAGCACACATCTTTTTAAATCTCATCACTGTTTGTTTGTCAAATGGACCTGCCAAAATAGTATTTGGTGGAGGAAGCAGGTCACAGGCAATGTCTAATGAGACTGTCTGTACTAATCTATACCTACATCAAAACACAAACAAAAAAAAATACGAATAATAATGAAGTGTCTGTTTGTTATTTCCAAAAAACAGCTTTTTACTAAATAAACATGAAAGTTTATAAGATTTGTATATAGAAGAAAAAATTTTTTTTTTGTCTGTCTGTTTATTTGAGGTGATATTTTTTCTTTGTCTGTCTGTTTATTTGAGGTAATCTCCAAAATGACTGGATCGATTTCGACGGGACCTTCTCTGACGGATAGCTAATGTGATAAGAAGTAACTTAGGCTATCTTTTTTTGGGAAAAAAATTGGGTCCCGTGCAAAAATGAAAATCCATGTTATGTTCAATTCCACGTGCGTTAAGTCGCAGGCACAGCTAAGCAACAACCCCGATGACGCTATTAACCGGCTCCAACATAGTCTAAAAGTACTGTTCGCAGAACGAAACACAGATCGCTGCCTTCCACACTTGCCGCTGGGGACCTTCGTGTAGGCCCTGTTCATGCTCACCCCAACCCTTGCTCCCTACTCGTGCTGCTGAGCCTGTAGCTTTTAATTTGTCCCTAAATAATCTTGATCTGATCCAACCTGTCCTTTGCAACTGTCCCACCAGCCAGATGCCCTAAGCTGAGGTCAAGCGGTACCCTTAGCGCGTAGTCGCCTTGTTTATAAGTGTATGCCTTGGCTGGAGGCGATAATTTGTTTAGGCACAACAGGATAGCCCGGTCAAGATGCTGATTCCTAAAAATAAAGATTCTTGTAAACATTTGAAGATAATAGTCCCCGATTCGCTTAATTTTCCATGTAAAACATTTGACGTAATGAAATGTTTCAGCAAGACGATCTTCCTGAACAATTTAATAAAGTTCTCTCAGTATGCTTCTCAAGAACCGGGAAAGTAATTACTAATTCTAATATGTATTGTCACTGAGTGCCTACATTTAATATTGTCATTAGTAAAGTTTGTTAGGATAAGGATATAATTACAGGATTTTGTACAGGGAAAGATGTGAAGAGGAATTGTTTTGTCACTTTTTGTTAAGATATTTTGAACAAGGTAAACAAGTTTATTAATAAAACATTGTCATTCGCGGCATTCTGGTTTTAATTCCAATTTTAACACTAACCTCCTCACTTTTGAACGTTGCTTGAAGTTAAGTAATAATTAATATCAGTGTAGCCAAACGTTTACGGCACGTTTGACTTCCTTCGCTTCATTTCCTGTAAGGAAAAAAATATTTGCCTACAGTTGTTCTGAGTATAGCTGTTTTAGTATGAGATTGCAATTGCATTCCAAATAGGAGGGACCCTATCACGTCAATTTGAATGATCCCATACGCGACGGTTCTGCTAGTAGGAGTGGATAAAAATAACTAGGTACCTAGTTCTTCGTGTGGTGAAGAGAAAATCTAGGCAAAATATTCATGTGATAGCCGGATAGAGAGTTGACAAAAAGAACCTGGGACAGGTTTCTTTTCTGATGGGCTTGGGTGAATATTTTTCACCTTTTGTTTTGCTATCTGGATCACCAATATATTCTATTCCGACAATTTCGTTGCACCGGCACGACCATTTTGAGCTTCAAGCTCTTCAAATTTGAAGTTACAACTTATTCATATGCTTGTAACGTTAAGGCTGCGTTTTCACTGAGGCGGAGCTGTGCGGAGCGGAGTTTAGTGGTGCGTGCATTAATCAATCGCATTGCTCGAAATTGGACATTGATTATGGCAGATTAGACATTGTGGTTGGTTAATTCAGGCACGCTCAGTGGAAACGCAGCCTAAGACTTCATAAGCTTCAATACGACTACACTAGGAACGTGGAAAAGGATTCTCATTAGATTTAAAATAATATCAGATAAGTTTTAGGATTTCAATTTTTGCCCTTCCTGCACTAAATTTTGTATGATGTCATTTTTTTTGCTTTCTTTTTATCTTGTCTGACAGTTTTTAGAACGCTTTATTGACATTTCCAGAGAGGTCTGAAAATACAAGTTTATAATTTGTACGCATTAAGTAAACCCAATTTTCAGACAGTTTGTTACTAATCAATGGCCGAGTTTTGCAATCTGTCACCTTGAGAGGGCGAATCGGAAGCAGCAGTTTAAGATCGCGGATTGGGATTAGGGAATGCAATCTCGTTAGATTGGGGCTCAGGCGAGATCTTGCGAGATTGGCAGTTTTGTGTGTTTATTCTTGCAAATAATCTGGAATTGTAGGTTACCTATATTTATAATGTAATAAACAATTATTTTTACGAATTTTTTCATTAAACTTTTATGTATTTAACATTGTTTGACGTATGTATCTATCATTTTTTAAATAAACTTTTAAGTGTTAAACTTTAACGTATCTAATGAAATAAGAAACCAAATAAACAACCAGTAGTCTCTTCTAATTTCAAACAAAAGATTTTTAATAATAAAACAGTTCTTTTATAACAAAACAACAAGAAGACAAAATAAAACTCATTAACTAAGTTGAGTTAACTATTAAACTAAGATATTATTACCAATTAAAGAAAAATACACCTACTCATAGATCTGTCAGAAATTAGAGATTAATTTAAAAAATATACAATCAAATGAAAGGTTTGTTTAGTTCACATCACAGCCATTATTACGAATTTAATGAGACGTTTTTATGCTCGAGTGCAATCTCGTTAAATTTGCGAGATCGCGCTCATTTTTAAGCCGAGATCAATCTCGCTAAAAAAGGCCGAGATCTCGCGAATACGAGATTGCATTCCCTAATTGGGACACGTTATTGAAATTGGCAGTAAGTCATGTAGCGACATACGTATTACCTATATCTTACGTATCCTACATCGTGATATTAAAGTTATCCGCGCGATTAAACATATAAATAAAGACCCGACAGCCACCGTTGGGCAGGAGCCCAAAAAACGCAAAACCGGTCTGGTCGGAGGATCCTCCATGTTCAATGGTGGATGAGGAACTTTACACCTTGTTCCATTATACCCCCAAATTTGAAGTTCCAAATATGATTTCTATAACATCTAATTACTGTATCTAACCATGGTGGACCTTACATAAAATTACGATTTTGTTCAGGAATAATAACACTGAGAGATTGTAAGGATAGGCTGCATCCTCTTCACAATTTGTGTACAACAAGCAATGATTAATGATCACAATGACAACGCAGGGGAAACGCGGGCTTTCCGCCTTTCACGGTTTATTACATTTTTTTGCTGTACACAGTTACAGCAAAAAATGTTTCTTCAGCACGTACCTACGTGCCGAAGCATATTTAGAAAAAAAAGAAAAAGAATGTGTTGCCCTGAAAAAAATATTTTTTCAAGACTGAGGTACTGCCTCGCTGGTCTAGTAATCGCCAACACTACTGCTAAGCAAGAGGTCCTAGGTACAATTCCCGGGTCGTGTAGTGTATTGAGTTTTCTATCTGGGAATTTCTAAGTAGCAGCCAGGAGTCTGGATTTGTGCCCGGTTTATTGCAATAGGCTTGTATCCTAATATATGAGACTTAAACATAACTGGCAGAATGTGGGTGGGTAGATGGTGAGACGTAGGTATGCCTCTGCCTAACTCTTCGCGAATACAGGCGTGATGTTACATATTGGACCACTTCTACTTTTCATACCGACTACATTTTGAAATTCAAGTCCCTCGTAGCCGAGCAATGCATTTTCTATTTGATTTGTCTATCGTGTCAACAAACTATGAAGCTCATGTCGTTTCTGTTGGGTTTAAACGAGACTAGCCACTCAAATCACAACATATATTCGTCTCTAAAAATTTAAACAGACGAACCAATCTTACAGTCCAATGTAGAAACTGTATTTTTGAGATCCAGGCAAATGGGATTCATAGAAATAGTATTTTACGGTTTTATTCTAAAGATATAAAGATATCATAAAAATAAAAGATTTGTTAGCTTTTTTTATCGATAATCTCTGAAACTACTGAACCGATTTTAATAATTCTCCAATTCACCATTAGAAAGCTATTTTATTCAGAAGTAACATGCTACTTTTTATCTCCGTACCACGTGGGCAAAAACTATCTCTAAAAATAATCGACAACAGGTCTTACCAAAGAGTATTGTGTTCAGGAGCCCGGTTGTGGACGTCTGAAAAGCAGTCGCTCCATGTTAAATACTGGTATTCAGCTGCATCTGGCTAGACTGGAAGCTGACCGCAACATAGTTAACATATTAACTTGATATTATTTTTTAGGGTATAGTTTGATTAACGCAAAAAGTGACTAGACCAACTGTAAGAATGTTTACAATAATAATAACGATATAGAATATTGTACATCTTATAGGTATGTTACAGTAATACTATTATCTAATATATAAAATTCTTGTGTCACGGTGTTTGTTATTAAAGTATTTGTTTTGTTAGGTCTGCGAATCGGACAACATCTATTTTTCATCCCCCTAAATGTTAAGGACCACCCCAAACATTTTAAATGGCAAAACAACGTTTGCTGGGTCAGTTAGTAATAACTATAAGATCTTTTTCTACATGTAACAAACAATAAACGTACTTGAATTTGAATGTTGTTGGTACAAAGGCCAGTAAGATAATGCGATGGGGGCTTTTAGATATGCAATAGAAAGGTACACCTACTATAACTTTCATGCTCTCAAGACAAACGACTTTGGAAGGTAGCACGCATTCTACTTCGGTTAATCTATTTTTAAGCACGACCCAGGAAATAGTTCGTTTTGCTTTTGCTCAGTGTCCTACGTTGGAGAGATTTGGTCAGCCAGTTAAGGAAAACAGAATAAACAAATGTTTTTGTTTCCATATTCAAATCCGTATTTCCAATATTGATGTTATTACTTTTATATTTACTATTGAAAGAGTCATAAACCTTTAGCTTTATGTTTGGGTCTTAAAGTTATTTTTAAAAACAATACCTACATATTTGATCAGAACTTTGGAAGCTAAATAACAAAAGCTATTGCTCTGCATAAAACAGGGCAAAATATGTTTAAAAACCTAAATAAAATCATAAAAGAAACCTCCAAGTTGTTCGGAAAAACGTAAAGATTTAAATTAATTTCATAGGTTCCATAGGTTTATGTCATAGATGATACCTATGGTGGAACTGTAACAACTACACGTTTTTGCGGATTTTTATTTTTAAAACGTTTTCCCACATTACAAATTTCTCCTGTTTCGTGGGTGCGTTTACAAACATCCAAACTTAAATACACAAACAGGCAGATCCGGAACCTAGTGGTTCCGTAGGCTATACAAATATTTGTTCCGTGTGGGAATCGAACCCACGACAAGCAGCGCAGTTAAGATATGGGAAGAAAAAGTCAAGTAGTTTTTACTGCAATGCATCATCTACAAATCAAATATCATGTATATTACATATCTTCCTTACATTTAAATTTATATTCTAAATCTTTCTATTCTCTTTGCTCATTTATTTTATTCCACTTATTCATTAATCTTCAGCGTCACGGCTTGCCATTTTTTCGACTAACAGAAGCAACCACTTCAATTCAGTGTAGGCTGAAAACCTGCAATATATCTACCGCATTTCGGCAACATAACAATGCCGACATCTTATTTTCACACGAAAACCTTTTTCACTGAGATCTATTATAAATAAACATTACTACTGCATACGTTATCAGTCCCCTGTCAAATATAATACCCACAATACGCACGAACGCGTCCGAGTTCATCTGCAAAGCAGTGTATCTTTTAGATTTATTCATTTGCATAGAATCATCTGCCTCACTTTTTCCCAACTATGTTGGTGTCGGCTTCCAGTCTAACCGGATGTAGCTGAATACCAGTGTTTTACATGGAGCGACTATATATCTGACCTCCACAACCTAGGTCGTAAGATCTTCAGGCTACTGACTACCGTAATGACTGACAAAGATCCACATATGACAGCCGACCTGTGTGGCTGTTTTTATCGCAGCCGCGCTCGTTTCTTTTGTTATATGTCTCACTTTCATTATATTTGGTTCGATCAGCCGAATTGCAGTGGTTTGCCCGCATTCTTAACAGGACATAAAATATCAGTAATTTACATCAGGTATATCTACTTTCTATGCTTCGAAATGCATTAGGCAGTTCAGGACATAAAATATTTGGATGTATGAGGAACAGGGTGTAAAGTTCCTCATCCACCATAGATAAGGGAGAATCCTCCGACCAGACGAGTGTAGTGTCTGCTAAGCTACTGCCCGATAGTTGTTGCCGGACTCGTTTATATACCTAGTCTTGCCATAAATATTGTCACGAAGAAAAAAAATTTTTTTTAATTGCAAATAATATTTATTACTTTTACAGTGGGTTAGTTTAATACAAAAATATATAACAATTTAAAATATAAAAAGCTTATTCAAAGTGGTCTCCATTGGCTGCAATACAGTCCTTTAAACTTTGAGGCCAGTTATCAATAGAAGCACGCACTCTTTCCATGGGAAAATTCTTCACTGCCAATCGTATGGATTGTTTTAGGGAATCCAAATTATCATTGCGTTTAGAGCAAGCCATACTCTCTAAAACTGACCATAAATCATAATCCAGCGGATTAAGATCGGGACTAGACGACAGCCAGTCTTCAGCTCTTATGAACTCCGAAACGTTCACTTCCAACCAAGACTGCGTGGACCGAGCTTTATGACCCGGCGCCGAGTCTTGTTGGAAGGACCATACTTGGTTATTGAACATGGTGTTGTTAAGGGGCTTAACTGCCTTCTCAAGAATTGTATTATAGATATAATATAAGAATTATATTGATACACTTGTGCCGATGTTTTGATACCTTTTTCACCAAAATATGGCACAGTCACTCCTTCATAGCTAACACCCCACCAAACCATCACTGAAGTCGGATAATGCCCACGTTACACTCTGTCGACTAATTGGGAAGCTTCCTTAGAGGTTTGAACATAAATACGGTCATTTTGTTTGTTAAAATGTTGCTCAATTGTAAAAAAAATGTCATCCGTAAAAAAAAAAAATCTGTGACCTCCCTTTGCGTACCGCTTCAGTAGTTGTTTCAATTTTACCACCCTATTCTTATTTAAATGATCAGTTAAAAAATGACCAGTGCGTTTCTTATAGGCTGCAAGTCCTAAGTCATCTTTTAAAATACGCGACATGGTTCTGGGTGCTATCTTCATCTCCCGAGATGAAATCTTTTGCTTTCGGCCAGGATTTCTTCGAATTCTTTCCATTACTGCTTTGACCACCTTTTTCGTATGAACACTACGTGGACGGCCAGATCTTTTTCTGTCACAAGCAGAAGAGATCTCAATGTACCTATTAATAGCCCGGTACACAAACATTTGACTAATACCAAGCGAATGGAGAGTTTTAAAAATTGCATTTGGCTCCATACAAACTTTGTGTAGTGCAATCACAGCGATTCGGTTCTCTTTATCACCCCACTCCATTTTAATATCGCAAAATATTGTTCAATGTATTGGCGCCAAAATTAGAAAACTCAATAAACAATCGTATAAAAATGACAAATCCCAAATTCAAATGTATATAATGTCTTTCTTATTTTTAACTGTAACAGTATTAATGGCCAGACTAAGTATGTATACTCAGTTGCGTGGATAACTTTAATATCGCGATGCAGGACACGTCGATTTAGTTCGTATGTTGCGAGATAGATGTCGCTACAAATATCTCTCTCTTTTTTGTTAACCATGAAAACTTACAAATAATAATGTTGAGACTTACATAGAGTGTTATACTGTGCGGCATTATCGCTAAAAGCGATCTCTTACAGTCAACCTTTGGATGCATTGGATAGAGAAGGAGAAAAGTTACTTTTTCTTTCAATCTTTGCCCACACTAGGAATTTCTCTTGAATCTTGGGTGCGTTCACAAACATTTAAACTCACATACACAAATATCTAAACCCGAAACAACTAACTGTAGGTCATACAAATATTTGTTCCGTGCGGGGATCGAGCCCGCGGCACACAACACAGCAGCCAGTCACTCGGCCACTGTGCCAACCCTGCCATTAATATGTATGCAAGTATACCTTAATAATACCATATGCAGGTAGTCCAAGGTGTACTATAGGCTCCTCTCACTTACACCCCGACCCTACGCGTAATTGCTTTGCGAAAACGTTCCCGTTGACCGACTGTAAGATAAGTAGACTGTGCCCTAGATAAGAAATATCTTGGGAAACCCTCCCGTTTGTTAAATTGTGTTAGTGCAAGCACATCATCTGTATCCCTGAAGGTAAATTAGTCAGGAGGAGATAAATCACGCGGAGCGCGGCGTGTTGATGAGTGCTCGGTGGAATCCAAAGGTAACATTTATAACCACTAAAGAAATCTCCGTGAACATTCCAGAATGTTTTGTAGTGTTTTGGTCACGTTTTCGAGATGTATGGTTACAATATATTTTACCGGGAGGAGACGCCTTTGAAGGACATGCACTGACCTCGTTGGTGATGTTCTTCAAAAAGGTCAGGTGCATAGTACTTGCAACTGTATGAATTAATGTAAACGAAGTAAAAATAGTATGTTAGGATCGTAGTAGGTTGCGTTCTGTAGTTTCTGCCTACCCCTATGCGACAAAAGCATGTATGTATGTAAACATTACCTGCAGTATTTTTAGAATACGGCAGCTGTATAATAGAAGGAAAAATTGGTATATTTATAATCTAATAGTAAGTTTAATCAAAACATAACAAAAACAGGTCTCAAAGATTACTGACTTATTCTTCAATAAAAAAGTAAAACAACAAAAAACATGATGTAGTAATTAAAATAATTTAAGATACTACGACAAATATACCACATCCACGCATCCCTAGAAACGGTGACCTCGATTTGATCAAAGATTGAAATTGTTAGGTAATTTTATCTCGCGCGAAAAATGGACCCTTGCTGAGAAGAGTGAGCTCACACTTCCCGTAGATATATGGTGTTTCCATGGCAGCTTGGTGACATTGTGTGTCATAGGGGCCGAAAACGAAACAAAAATGTGATCATGTTTTTACGAGGGCAAATCTAACGACTTAAATAATTAGATTATATGCAGTTTAAAATTTGCAGTCTGTTTTTTTTTATTTTCTACGATTATTTGAACTTGAATCTGATTTACCGGTAGCCTATCCAGAATTACAGGGAGAAATTCATACTTACAATATTTTTATCACTTATTGTACATTTCTCTTTTCCAACAAATTATTCATTTACTTTAATGAATCTCTGCATTCTAATAATGCATTTGAACATTAGTAGATCTCTTTAAAAATAATAATAGGTCTTTGCCTATGAAATTGCCGTTTTGTATGAAAAAATTTAAATGAATTTTTTTCATGTATTTTTTATTTGTATTAATCGAAGTAATCACCCATGCAATCAATGCATCTTTGCCAACGCAGTGGAAGTTTATTGATGCCCTTCTTAAAGAAATCAGCTGGACGGGAGGCAACAAATTCTTCAAAGGCATTTTGTACTGCCTCTCGGGTATTGAATTTTTTTCCCGCCAAGAAGTTATCCAAATTCTGGAAAAAGTAGTAGTCTGTAGGCGCAAGGTCTGGTGAGTAGGGCGGATGACGGAGAGCTTCCAACCCCAGTTCTTGCAACTTGGAGACCGTCTGCTGTGCAGTATGAGGTCGCGCGTTGTCGTGCAGGAGCAGCGGAGACGAGCGATTGACCAATGCTGGTTGGAGATGTGCCAGCTTCTCCATCATTGTGTTCAATTCTTCACAGTACACATCTGCAGTAATGCTCACCCCGTTTGGTAAGAAGCTGTGTTGAATCACGCCGGCGCTAGACCACCAAACAGTGACCATCACTTTTCTTGGGGTAAGTTTTCGTTTAGGGCATTGTTTAGGTGCTGAACCAGGATCCAACCAACTTGCTGAGCGCTTGCGGTTATCAAACAGAATCCATTTTTCATCGCAGGTAACAATGCGGTTCAAAATTCCTTCATTTGTGTGTCTGTTGAGCAGTGCAAGGCACGTCTCGACGCGTACTTCGCGCTGGCGATCATTGAGTTCGTGGGGCACCCATTTGTCAAGCTTTTTTACCTTGCCAATTTGACGCAAATGGACCAATATTGTTTTGACGCTAACGTCGAAAGCTGCTGCTAATTCAGCCGTAGATTGTGTATCATCAGCTTCCACAATCGCCTTTAATTCGTCATTGTCGACCAAAGTCTTCGGACGACCGCGAGGTTCATTTTTCAGGTCGAAATTTCCAGAACGGAAGCGAGCAAACCAATAACAGGTAGTGCGTTGGTTTGTAGTGTTAGCTCCGTAAACGTCGTTGATGTTGCGTGCCGCTTGTGCCGCGTTGCTGCCACGACGGTACTCATATTCCATAATTACTCGAATTTTTAACGTATCCATGATGACGAAAAAGATTTAAATGCGATGAAAATGTAACACTAATCAATAAACAAATGACTACTTTTGGAAAAAAAAATCCATGTTTTTAAAATAAAATTAATTTGAAATTAGAATTCTTAGCCAAACAAAAAATATTTTGATTTGAAATGGCCAGTACTGCAGAACGGCAATTTCATAGGTAAAGACCTAATATGATGTATGATATTCTAAATGTTTATCTCTTGATATAATTATGCTTTACGGAAAGATCATTCGCCGATGATCAGTCCCCGGTATAAAAGAGTCTCAGAAAAAAATCCTTGTACTGTATCGCAAAATTTATAAAGGGCTCATTACTAAAAGTCTCAGGAAATTTTTTCAGCTGCCTCGGAATTTGCTGTAAAATTTATAAAGTGCAATTTATAAGTGTGTTACATTCCAAGGTGATAAGGACAGTTTTTAAGTTTTTAATTAATTGACCCAGACAGTTCCGCCGTCTTCAATTTAATTATTATTGAGCTAGTTTCTAAACTACACAAATAATTCAGCCAAGTAAACAGCCCATCATTTTGTCATGAGAAGAAAATGTTCGAAACATATGGGTCGCTAAAATGAATGGCCGTATAAAATTTTATAGCCATACCGTTTTACATTCAAGTGAAAGCCTACGCCAAAACAGGCGGGCTTTAAATCAACCCTGATACAAAACAATCATTAAAAGACCTAAATGAAAACACTTAAAATAACCTCACTTTTGTAATCTACTCTAATTAGGCAGAAGCGAAGATATTGTACACCCATATTTCGCCAGTTATGTTTGAGCCTCACGTAATAGAGAGCGAGCCTATTACCGGGCACGAATCTAAACCAACTTGACCAGACCAGACCAGAAGCAGAAACAAACCCAGACCAGACCTAAATTAATCAAACTAATAACTTATTGATTATTTCTAGATCCTTAAAGGCGTCGGGGATAGCAGTACTCAAAATTACTATACAAACAATGAAGTATGTGCATAATTTGATATTGAATAAAAAAGAACTACTTTCCATATTTTACTTTCTTAACAATCACTTAAACTGGTTAAAAGATTTCTTACTATTTAGTTCTATTGCAACCGATTCAATATAATCACGTTGCTACCAAGCGGCGTTAAATTGACGCCTAGACGGACACTCTAAGAACCTCCACAATATTATGTGGTGTACCAACAACAAAGATTAAGCAAAAGGTTCACTAGATCCGAATAATGAGGTCACAAAGACTTGGGGTGAACCCAGGCAGCTTTGTGGATCACTTTATGCAATACAACTCTACAACAATCGTGCAATAAATGTTCATGTCTTAAAACCAAAAATTAAGAGTAATAAGACATCCACTACGACAAAAACGCCGCACGGACCTCGCTCTTTTCTATGCTAGATGGAGCAGTTCTAAGTGTCCACCTTCCACTCCATTATTCCTGGGGACTATGTTCTTCTTCCCACTATAATCACTAGGGAGTGAGTCAAGAAATGCTGATTCGAACCCAAATTGAACAAGTGAATTTTGGTTTGGTGACTGCAACTAACTCCACTCGTCAAACGGTGCTAACAAAATAATCATAAGAAGGTGTCATTTAGGTCTGCCTATTCTTGGTTTTTTTTTTAAATTAATTAGCGGGTGGGTTATCAATCATTGTTTAAATCCACTTAGACTCGAAATCCCTTGTGCCCCGTAGCTCACCTTAAATACTGCTGCGTCCTGATTAAGGTATATGGATGACCAGTGTTTTCTGTTGGTATCCTCATGGTAAAACGTGTGTAGAGAACAAAGGGTTGATTCGGTCTATAAACAAATAAACCCAATAGTTATCCCTATCAATACCATTTGACCTAACTGATAGTTAAATTTAGAATAAAGTACTTTTAATTGAATTCAAATTTCAAGTTCTGATGATGATTATTTCCTGTTAAAATGTTGAAATACAGTTGCATCTGTTGAAAATGTATACCAAACAACCAATTTTGAAAACTGATGTGTGTCTGTATGTTTATTCCGGCTAATCTCAGGAACAACCGACCGATTTCACGGGACTTCAAATAGCAGAGAACTTCAATGGCTGAGGTTCTATTGAAGAAACTATAAGTAGTAACGTGGTTTTATTCCAGAAAATGAATTAGTGTATCGCGCACAAAAAGAAAACTTATGAAATTCCATGTGGACAAAGTCGCAGGCTAGTTCCTGCCAGGGTTGCGGGATGTTCGGAAGGCTCACCGTGACCCTGGAACGTAAAGGGCAAAGACGAAACACGGATGAGTTTTAGTCAGTAAAAGTGTGACACGCCCCCTCCCGTTCCACCCAAGAAGAAGAAAGAAGAAGGAGAAATCATTGGATGATTTCTTATTATTGAAAAAAAACAAAAGAAGGTAGCAACTAGGTAGCTTAGAACAAAATTTTTGACAACGCAAGGTAAGTGACAGTGTCATCGCATGTCACTGTTGTCACTTATACGGGTTCATAAGCATTTTGTTAGAACTGATTCTTCTGTTATTTCTTATCCTACATCTATTTTGTTGGAGACGATTTGAAATTGAGGTCAATTACGTGCGGAGTCCCCAACCAATAATAGCTTGTAGCGAAACCAATACGGGTTAATGTTTGTATCTACTATGGCGCTCTTGACCCTTATGGGGATATTCGGGTCCCAAACGAACACTTGTTTGAAGGAGCTTGTCAATGTTGGGTATGTTGCAATGGAATGAAAGGTAAAGACGATGTCGGATATCATTGGTTTAGAAAAAAAACTAACGTGTATACATACACGTTGAATTGAGAATTTCGCACGCAGTGTAGGTATGCATCACTCATGATTTTTTGCAGTTTTAACTCGTTAAAAGCCAAGTGATATATACATTTTCTATTGTGTCTAGTTTACTGGCAGTTAAGGTGTTAAAAAAATAAGCATCAGAAAACAAAATCGCATAATGCCGATGATAAATCTCAACGCTGAGAGGTGCGCAATTGTGTACTGAACTAATGGTTTCGGATTGTGCTACTGATGTTCTGACGACTGATGTGGCGCGGCGGGCGAAGGTCCGGCTGCAACGCAGAAGGTTGCGGGTTCGATTCCCGCCTTGGGAGAAGCGTTTGTACGATGTATAAATATTTGTTCCGGCTGTTCAGGGTATTTGCTATGTATTGTATTAAGTATATCAGTCATCATACCCATAACACTCTGCTTAGCTTGGGGCTAGATGATGCTGTGTTCTGTGATTGTCCAGCATTATTTATGCACCCATTAAGTATGAGGAATTTGAAAGCCATTGGTCGCTTACCAACCAGTCCATGACTTTACGATTTACATGCGGTAGTCTAAGCTAGCAATACCATTATCCACTATGCTAATAATATTTCTAAATGTTTATGTATAGTCGTGTATGTTTCTTTTAAGTGTATATATTCTATGTAGGTATTATAATTATAGTTAATAATCACATACATTTATTTTTTTCATGCGTTTTTCCTAATTTTTTTTTATTAATATGATAAAGAAGAAAATACGTGGCCAATATTTTTATAATCTGACTCACGTATTAAATATAATTCCTATTTACCCAGGCTTTTCATCCTTACAGTGCCAATTATATTTTTTTCAATGTAACTACCCAAAGTATATCTTAAATCTTCCTGAAACCCACTTTCCATACGTGGAATCGAATATTCAAATTTATTTCAACCTTGATTGAATTCAAGGTTGGCTATGCTTTTAAGATGCCGCGTGGATTGCGGACCGTCAGCGAAAATTGGCGGCAAATTGGAGATGCGACGAGTTGGCGCTATGCAGGTATATCGAAAATATTAAGATTTACCAGTGGTTATGAACTGTGAAAATGGGAAAACTAGTAGGAACTTATTTATCATTAAACTTATTCATCATCATCCTCCTGCCCTTATCACAATTTATTTGGGGTCGGCGCAGCATGTTTTCTTCTTGCATGTTCCAGCATGTTTTGCCGTCATCTCAAGGGTCACCTCTTTTCTAGCCAAATCATCTTTCACACAATCTATCCATCTTTCCTTTGGTCTCCCTCTACTCATGTAACCCTGCACATTCAAACTCAAAACTTTCCTCACAATATGGTCCTCATTCCTTCGCATCACATGCCCATACCACTAGGAACTTATTTATCTCATTAAATAATTATTACAGCAGTTGTAAGTATGAGCTTCCAAGGTTTTCTTTTAAATGAAATGGAGTTAATCACCAATCTGCCTAGAGCATATGATATGATACTCGTTCTTTCTCTGTTTGAGAACTGCCCCTTGCCCTGTAGTAGTTGGCTGATTATTTATATTTGTGTAAGTAAATATATTCATTCCATAACGTTACCTTTTCATGTCAGGTTTCCTGTTTGTTTGTGAACTAACACCTACTTTTTATCAAAAACTAGCGACCCGGCTTAGCACGGTTGCGATTTAAACATAATTATTTTTAATTAAAATTTTCATACAAAATACCATCCTAGTTATCAACTTCTGCAGTAGCTTTTCCAAAGAGTTTCTATTAGTCAAACCTTGTACTAACGATGACAAACACAACAAAAACGAATCTGCATATTCGGTCAAACCGTTCTGAAGTGATGATCATTGATCAGTCATACATACGGCAATTGCTTTTAATTGTCAAACGTTGTCCTGCCCGAAGAGCGCCAACTACTGGGTTCAATTCTAAACCGTCCAGGGACCCACACATACAATTCCATTCAAATCGTTAGAGCCATTTACGAGTTAATTATTGCGAGACTAACGCACGGCAATTGATTCTCTAAAAGTTAATTATAAAAAAATAAAAATATATAACCGACAAGGACACTCAGGCGTCAAAGTATTCCTCCGCATCGCTGTCATCTGGAAACGTGCCCAAAAGACTGGCAGCATTGCCACGTGGCAATGCTGCCACGTCGGCTTTTTTTATTTTATTTTTGTAAATATGTATATAGTTAGTTTTATAGTATAATTGTATATATGTGATTATAAAAAATAATCAAACATATTTCGATAGATAGGTATCTTTCTAAATATGTAGATATTTCATAAAGATATGGAATAAATATATAGTTAATTTAGTTTTCATGAAAATAACGATAAGTAAAAAATAATAAGGTCAATACCAATCAACATCAACTGTTATAATAAGATTTTTTTTAAACAATTCAACACGAAAAATACGCTTCATACCTAGGGTAGGTACTGTTATTTAAATCTGTTTCAGAACCCAATTATTCATGTCTTATCATTAACCCAATTTAATCTTAACCCAATTTTTATCTCATTATTCATTCAAGTGTTGCATAAAGCAAACGTTAATTCACACAGGTATTCGCAAGATATTTTCGAATTCTCGAACTATTTTCCTGTACATTTGTTTACTGTGGAGAGCTATTAAACATGTTGATAGACTATTTTATATAATTTTTAATAGGTTATTATTTCTTTAAGAATTATAAAACTGAAAAAAAATCACAGGTCATCGAAAAATCATTCCAAATCGGCACCTATGGCCAAAAAGTACTTATGTGTTATTTTTTTTCTATATCGCTAAAATATTGTTTCTTGTACAGGATTTATTTAGGTCAAGTGTGACAAATTAAGGTTGTACTTCACTCTGGGAGTTTCTCGTCGCACAACGTTTCTATGAAGTAGACGTTTCAAGTAAGTTGTCTCTGGGTTAAAAGACCGCCTTGTTACGAAATGAGGGACCATAGAGTATAGACGGTCCAATATTTTAGTAGTGACTGGTTTAGCCGTTTGAGGGAAAAACTTTATGAAAGTATTTTATTTGTCAAATGAGCATTATACATAACATTACGTAACATCACGGCTGTAATCCCCGAAGGGTTGGGCAGAGGTGCAGTTATAATAACACACATTTTGCCAGTTATGTTTAAGTCCCATGTAATAGGGAGCAAGCCTATTGTCACCAACCGAGCACAAATCCAGACTCCAGACTGCTAATGAGAAAATTCGAATGGAAAAAATCAATGAAACTTTGCCCAACCTGGGAATCGAACTCAGGACCTCACGTTCAGTAGTCACGCTTGGGACTACAAGATCAACAAGGTAGTCAAAGCAGCAGTAAGCAAGAGCAGTATAAAGAATATAGAAGTTATTTGAATGGCAACAGTGAAAATATTTGCCAAATTGTCTCTCTAGTCAAGTGGTCGCAGGCGCTACTCGATTCCCAGTATAGTGTTTATCCATCTGGCATTTCTGACAGTTATTACTAAAACAGTACATTTTAGAAAACGTTGCCCCATACTAGGAATTTCTCCTGTGTCATGGGTGCGTTTACAAACCTTTAAAGTCACACATAAAAATAACCAGACCCGGAACAACTACCTGTAGGCCAACAATTATTAGTTCTGTGCGGGAATCGAACCGACGACACGCAGCGCAGCAGTCAAACGCTCAACCACTGCGCCTAACGTGGCGTCAAATTTGAAATTGCCTTGTCTTAGTAGTTGAGTAGTGGGAGGCCTGCCACTGAATATAGTTAGCATTTACAAGATAAATTATCAATCCTTACTAAAACCCAACCCTTAGTTTTCCAGTTACCCGTATTTTCCAAACCAACTAGTTTCTGACTCAAACTTTTATCTACCCAGCAACAGCTTCGTACCGCTACCGCGTCGTAATTGCAGGCAATCACAGTTACTAACTTCACTATCGAAGCATGTCCCTAGAGCACTTGGCTGTTTGCTACTTGATCAACAAGTGCCCTGGATAATGCAACTGCACTATACCCATATAGCCGCTAAATCACGTAGGGGAATTCTCTAGAGCTGTGTGCCTTGTTTAGTAGGCTTTTTAGACTCGCGTGGAAAATGTTATGGTCAATTTATACTATCACAGAGTCGAAGCGTATCGAATCGTCAAATTCTTTACAACTAAAGCGAAGCCGCACGAATGCGCGCGTATTTGCCAGAATACGCGCGCACTCTTTTACGTGTAGTAATGGGCATCAAAAGCAGTGCTATTGAATCACTTGCCAGTTGAATCTCGTAGCTGAAACGTGTGTAAAATAGTTGACATTGGTCTTGCTATGATATTATTGATATTGGAAGTTGAAGAAGAAGAAAACGAAGATCAAGGCCAATATCCTAATGATGACGCGTATGTTCGCTAGTGGGCCCATGGATACGCGAGAATGCACGCGCACCAATCAGCGTTGTTCACGCGCAGACGCGCGAATTCCGAAGAATACGCGCGTCTTTTTCTTTTTGCGCGTTTTTTTTTTGCGCTTCGACTCAGAGCTATATATAAATTTACCCTTAGTGATCACTTTACCTGTGTTTTGTGGGTTACTATAGTTACACCTCTGCTTAGGGCTGCTTTATCTCTGCTTTATAGCATACGGGGAATATAGGCGAGATTTAAATTTTTCTTTACCTGTTGAAAGCTTTACCTATACGTATTTCAAATAGGTACATTGCGTATTAAACGTGAAATTACCTAGTTATTAGTCAAACAAAATTAGTTTTAATTACGTAATGTAGGTGTTTATATCGTAGTACAAATTGTTGACCTTTTCGGTTGGCAAACTTCTTGCTCGAAATTCGTGGTGGGGCTACGGAACCTGTATCAATATTTTTGAATACCTAATTTTCGAAAATGCGTTAGGTAAGAGACAGTTTTTTGAATGCCATTAGATTTAACAAAAATTCCAAATACAGCGACGTATTATAGTAACTCATTTTAGATGACTACTCTATGTTAACTGCTACTTAAGGTATCGTAGTATCAAAAAAAATATTATAATGTATAGAGGCCAGTCCAAATCAAGCTACCCCAAACTGTCAAATTACATTGATAGTTTTTCAACTTTAAGAAAAAAAAAAGGTTCATGTTTAAGTGGAAAAACTAGACAGTTTGGGATAGCTGTTGATTTATTATGTTTAAATATTCAAAAATTATATCTTAATAATTAAATTAGTCAAACGATTTATTTTGTAACTTCCGGTTGAATTTAATAATCATTTTAAATCAACATCCGTTTCCGACAAAATATTACGTTGATTATATAGTATAAAGTCGTTATACGTTAGTAGTATTGCTCTCTCCGTGCTGCAAGTCAGACATTTAACCTTAGTACTCGTAGTACCAACTGAATAAATTAAAGTTCAGAAACAAGTATAAAGTCTTTTAATTATCACCAACAACGTATAATAGCTTGATATGCTGGTATCTGTAGGATATTAACAAATAAAACTGTAAGTAGGTACATTCGATAGGTCTATTACATTATTTAATTTAGAAATAAAAAATCGATCAATCAATGTCAAAACAAATGAGCGTCGCTTGGTAAATCGAACCTTGGTTCAATTAGTTTCGATAAATCCCCTATACGATCATAATGACCCTATCGCATTGTGTCTACACAACACACTAATTGTTTTAAATTCAATAAATTAAATTAAAAAAAAAACTCGTACGATGAATTGGGAATGTACAGAGGCTAGCACGTCAAGCTACCCCAATCTGTCAAATTTCTTTGATAGTTTTTCAACTCAATTGCAAAAGAGGTTTGTGTTCAATTGGGTAAATATGACAGTTTGAGATAAAAATAGAAAGATGTTTCATTGTGGTAGGTTAATATTAAATTATACATAGGTATATAATAAGTACCAACGTCAAGTCTATATCTTATATATAAAATTCTCGTGTCACAATGTTCGTTCCCATACTCCTCCGAAACGGCTTAACCGATTCTTATGAAATTTTGTGTGCATATCGGGCAGGTCTGAGAATCGGCCAACATCTATTTTTCATACCCCTAAATGATAAGGGTGGGCCACCCCAAACATTTTATATGGCAAAACAACATTTGCTGGGTCAGCTAGTCTTATATATAAAATTCTCGTGTCACAATGTTCGTTCCCATACTCCTCCGAAACGGCTGGACCGATTTGTATGAAATTTTGTGTGAAAATCGGGTAGGTCTGAGAATCGGTCAACACCTATTTTTCATCCCCCTAAATATTAAGGGTGGTGCACCTCCAAACATTTTATATGGCAAAACAACGTTTGCTGGGTCAGCTAGTATACCGTATATTATTAACTATATTATAACATTACATCACGCCTATTGATTATTATTATTCACGATTATTGATTCATCATCTGTTTTAATAGCCTTCTCCCAACCATGTTGGAGTGGGTTTCCAGTCTAACTAACTGAATGCAACTGAATTTCAGTATTTTACATGAAGCAACTGCATATCTGACCTCTACAGCCCAGGTACTTAATAACACGATGCCCACCCCTTAGTGAGACTAATCGTCAGACTAACGGGCTTCTGATTACCCAGCAACACAACATACTAACATACATAACACACATATGTTTATTATTTTTAACTTAATACTTAATTTACTCTTAATTGAAACAATTATTTGGTAAAAGGATATAATAAATTTAAAATCTCAACATTACAAAGGAATAACGACTGTATCAAACAAAGGTGTGTAGAAGACTAACTAATAATCCTAATATAAAAAATGGTCACCACACTGCTCTCGTTGTTTTCCCATGCTGAATCTTGAGCCTATCCAGGATGTTGACGTCTGGGCTCAGGATACAGCAACGCCAGCACTTCGTGTCGCCGTGGGCCACCATGCCGCTCCGGTCATGTCACCCTTAACTTTGTAAAGGGAGCTCAGCGATCGCCAACACATATATACACACATACAACTGCCATAGCTGGCGAAATGTTTGTGTTACTTTAGGTGCACCTCTATCCAACCCTTCCGGGAATAGAGGCGTGATGTTAATGAAAAACCTACAGCACGCCTGTATAACCATTCTCGTCGCGTCATTAAATGTACTGCTCTAACAATAAAAAGTAATACAGAACATATATACAATTATACTATAAAACTAACTAGGTATATACATATTTACAAAAACAAAAAAAAGCCGACAAGGACACTCAGGCGTCAAAGTATTCCTCCGCATCGCTGTCATCTGGAAACGTGCCCAAAAGACTGGCAGCATTGCCACGTTGGATGGCAATACTAATTCTTTGGGCAAAGAATGAGCCAGCCCTCTGGTCACGCGAAGATCAGGCGTCGAGAAATTTCTTTATAAAGTTGACGTGCACTCGGACCCCATGACCCGAGCGTTTTTCACATACAGAACCAATTTTTCAATTATGTTTTTGACGGCACGGTTGGTGCAGTGGCTGAGCGATCGACTGCCGCGCTGCGAGTCCTGGGTTCGAATCCCACACGGAACTAATATTTTGTATGGCCTACAGGTAGTTGTTAAGGGTCTGGATGTTTGTGTATGTGACTTTAAATGTTTGTAAACGCACCCACGACACAGGAGAAATTCCTAGTGGGGGGCCAAGTCTACAGTAATGATACTCCAAGGTAGGTTTCGTGTTGTCTCTGTTTTGGCGAATCCCCTCGAACACAATGGCTGTCATTGTTCCTGTTCCTTGAAACAATTTGACTTTATTTGTAGGCCATATAAATATTTGTTCCGTGCGGGAATTGAACCTGCAACACGCAGCAAGGCAGCCAATCACTCAGCCACTGCGCCAACCGTGTCGTCAAGTATTAACAGATATTAACTTAATTTATCAAAAACTAGATCAGTGTTAGACAATCATAATAATAGATGTAATATCGATTTCGGTCGGTGGCGCCTATTTTCCATAAGACTTTTGGCTTTTAGCCAATGCTTGTGTTCTAGTACCCTCATAATTTGATTTGAACTTTCATGCTTCGAAATAAAACTAAAAAAAAGGAATCAAAAGTTCTAAAGAAATAGATCTTTTTTCGGCCTTATTATTATTTTTGTTTCTTGAGGATACGATTCTGGAAAATAGAGACTCTTAATTGTCATACTGTAAGTATACTACAAGTAAGATCAATGTAATTGATCGATATTAACCATAATAAAAACAGTTACTCCGTTCACCGGCTTACTGATAGTGCAAACTTCAAATAAAGACATCAAATTCTGGAAAAGTTTTTCAAACAAATGCTTGAATGAAAAAAACAACTGTTAAGTTTATAGAATATGTCCGTGATATCACGTAATTTGTTTATTACCGAACTGTACAAGAAGTAAGATTTTTTTTTTATTTTATTTTTTTAGAATCGGCATCTCGCAGTTTATTCCTTCACGGATATCTACTGCTTAGCCGAACTTTCCTGTGGGGACTTAATTAGAAATTAAGGCCTCCAGCCAGGGCGTAAAAACTTAAAAACTAAGCGACCGATCGCTAAGGGCACCCCCTGCGGTGTACGAGCCTCGGCTTAGGACGTCGCTGATAGAGGACGGCGTGGGACGGGTATAAAATTAAGAAGTCGTACAATGTTATTTATACCACACACAATGGTTTCAGTCGTATAAATACGAGTCAGGGGGAATAGACAAAAACTATTTGTCGGTAGAATCATCTTAATCGACAGTGAGTTACTCAAATTAAGCGAAGTATAGTTTTGTATGTGACTGATCTCTGAAGGCCTATTTTCATTATTGAAACCGTTCAAAATCTAGTCGTGATGTCATCTCGATACTCAATGTCAGTCGCGATACTCAATGTCACAAACTTGTTAAAAATGTTGGAAAATAGACGAATTTTTGACAAGAATGTGAACGTTTTATGAATACGGGAATCGTCCCTCTCTTGTTTACTGTTGACGGCCAAATTATACTTATTATTGCACAGCAGGTATAATAGCTGGGCACAGCGGCTTTATGTCCACTGACAATTAATAATGGACGTCTAGACACAATGTAATATTGTAATCATAGATCCTATTCGTTATTATCCATTACAGAATATGGACGTTCTTATCGATTGCTACTAAAGCGAAATGTGAATTGGTGGTGATGGGATATTGTTATAATAATACTGATGGAAGATGCTTTATGTACAAACACCAGCATATTAAGCTATCCCGAACTGTCAAATTTTCCCAATTGAACATGAACCTTATGCTTTTGTAATAAAGTTGAAAAACGATCAGAGAATTTGACAGATTGGGGTAGCTTGATGATGGCTTCTGTACCTTTTTTGTTTTCGGGGGGACACCGTAAAAAGGCGCGCGGGTTTGGGAATAAGGCCTCCCAAAGGGAGCTGTGGGATTCTTACCTCACTACATGCACCATGGGCACACGGAAGACGGCACTGTGGTCCTTTTAGAGGACCACCCCGGAGCCTCCTCTCTGCAAAGCTTGGAGACACATCCATTGGGAGATTGTTAGGGGTGTCCCCTGAGCCAACGCCTTTCCTGAGGTCACTCGGTGGCCGGTGGGTGGACAGAGTCGCCACTGTGAAATGATGAAATCGGGGTCCGGCGAGTAGGTAACATAGTTTACTACTCACCCTACTAAAATGATGATCTTATCACTGACAGCAATGACGTTCGATTCCCGCACGGAACAAATGTTTGTATGGCCTACAGGTTCCGGGTCTGGATGTTCGTGTATGTGAATTTAAATAGTTGTAAACGCACCCACGATACAGAAGCACGACAGCACGGTTGGCGCAGTGGCTGAGCGACTGGCTGCTGCACTGCGTGTCGCGGGTTCAATTCCCGCACGCAACAAGTATTTGTATGGCCTACAGATATTTTTTCCGGGTCTGGTTGTTTGTGTATGTGAGTTTGAATGTTTGTAAATGCAACCACGATACAGGAGAAATTCCTAGTGTGGGGCAACGTTTAAAAAAATAGAAGAAGAAATACCTATAGTGTGGCAACGTCATTTAAATAAAAATAAAAAATAAATTTGACTGACAAAATTGTGGTCTCTCTTCCACAAAAGGAAATAATGAAGTGTTGAACTTACTTGAGTAGATACCAACTTGAGATGTACATAATGATAAGAGGTAGTCCTGTTTATCCTTAACTACCGAGCACACAACCTGGTTTAATTACAGTTACTATGACAGTAACTGTAATATGATAGTTGAAAAGTCAATGACCTTTAAGATGAGAACTAAATTAATCACGGCCATTGTCACTAACACTGAGCGACACCTAAAGAAAGGCTTAAATGTTATGGCACAGTTCGATTAACAACTCTCGGCTCTGAGCCGAGCATTGAAAATTCAACAGTGATCTTTGGTTAGTCACTTCTTTTTTCAAATTATTTGCATTTGAATGTACATATCGTACAATCAAGGTTGTAATAACATATATAGTGAGCCGGGTACATTATGCCTCGGTTTTGAAATGCAAAATTAAAAAAAATATATCAGTGTCAATAAGATTATTAGTAAAAATAAAAAAAATACTGCTAAGCTCTAGAAATGAAAACTACTTTTTCAGGGAACTTGTCTTCGGTTTAAATTTGGGGCTGAAATAAACTCACAATTACTACCTAATTCGTTCTTTACTACGACATCAGATATAATGGCCAAATTTTTGACAGACATCATCCTAAAACTTTATGCTTAGCAGTAATGCGACCACTAGATCAAAAAGTTTCAGCAAAAAGTTTTTACATCTGTAACAGCCCGGAGTCTGGTAGTATGCCCGATTGATGGCAATAGGCTCACCCCCTATTACATGGAGCACCTGCACCTGACCGATTAGGGAATCGTGGCTTGGTGTCATGTGTCATCTTGAGATAAATTTATTAGTATGGGGTAAATGGATTTCAAGTATAGGTATAGGTAGGATCGGTAAAAATACATGATCTCACAGACATAGTGTCAAAAAAACGTCTAATGCAACAACTGGTTGTAATAGTACATAGTAGTAGTGGACGGCACAATTGGCGCAGTGGCTGAGCGATTGACTGCTGCGCTGCGTGTCGGGGGTCGATTCCCGCACGGAACAAATATTTGTGTGACCTACAGGTAGTTGTTCCGGGTCTGGCTGTTTGTGTATATGACTTTAAATGTTAGAGGAGATCGTGGCTAAAATAAAAATCGCAGGTTAAACTAAGCTTGCCGAGATCAATCTGTGGATGGGTGACCGTTCGTAACATATCGAGACTCCTCCGTGCCTCGGAAAGGACGTTAGGCCGTTGGTCTCGATTATCATTTGTAGATCTTTGACAGTCATTACGGGTAGTCAAAAACCCGAAAGTCTGACCACCAGTCAAGGGGTATCGTGTTGCCCAGCTACTGGGTTGTGGAGGTCAGATAAGCAGCCGCTGCATGTTAAACACTGGTATACCACAGCTGCATCCGGTTAGTCTGGAAGCCGACCCCAACATAGTTGGGAAAAGGCTAGTCAGATGATGACTTTAAATGTTTGTAAACACTCCCACGATTCAGAAGAAATTTCTAGTGGGCAAAGTATAAAAAAAACTGTATTAAATTTTCGTGACTACCCAACCCAACCCACTGCCTCTGTTAACGTCCTTCAGCGTCGTAATTTTATTTACCTCATAAACAACGACCCGCTGTTCACAATAACCGTCCCGATTTTCTGAATCACGCCAAATATATTTCGTGTGTTTATTTGACAAGACAAACGTATCTGACTAAAACGGACGCTTGTCATGCTGTAAATTCAAACTTTTACAAAACTAAAAATCCTCGTTTTATCCATTGTATTTCTTTTTTAAATGATAGGTAACTTCTTTAGCCGCTTTGGGCTATATCCAATAAGGGCAAAACCTATGGGTTCGTATCACCGACACGCTTATGTGCCGTGTTGGGCCAGACTGACAGTTATTTCAAGGTTTAAGTATACACTTTTTTTTTGTTGGGACAAGGCCACCACACTATTCCCAAACCACTGCAACTTCTGAAAACCAGAATCTACAGTGGCGACCACCAGAAAAGCGTCGAGATAATAAAGCGAGATGAGTCCCGGAGAAAGGATTCAACTGTCTTGGGTCCCGCTATGAAATTAATCAGAAAAGATCAGCGGAGGAGTTACAAAAATACATAATTTCCACACACGTCAGTTAGTAACTCAGTGCGCCTTCACCGTCGCGACGTTTAACCTAGCCTTGAGATTCAACAGAGAGCATGTCTAGTATATTTAAAAGCACACCTTAACCAAACTTTGTGAACATTTCAACTGTCTATATATTACGGTTTATGAGATACAGCCCGCTGACAGAGAGACGGACGAATGGACAATAGAGGTTTAGGAAAAGGGTCCCGTTGGCAGTTTTCGATTACCGAATACTAAAAATCAGATGAACCATACATTTTGATCTATGTCACTAAGTATCATGAAAGAACACCTGATGGTGCTGTTTCATGTGCTCTTAGCAGATAATAGATCACTATTATCTACTAAGAGCTCAGAACAATTAGCGGCTCACCGTAGACTTAAGTTAATCATCTAATTAATCAGACAAATCCCTAGCCGTGTACGGCCAGCGAACAAGAGATATTATTACGTCTCAGCTAGCGTCCACTTCGCTTTATACGAACCACTTAACAGTAGATATAGGGAAAAATGCCTGAAATAACCTACATGCCTTGGAGTATTAATAAGACAATGTTTAACTGTTATGGTCATTGATCTTCTGCCTAGCCTTTTCCCAACTACATATATAGAGGTCGGCTTCCAGTCTTACCGGATGCAGCTGAATACTGGTATTTCACATGGAGCGACTGCCTATCTGACCTCCACAACCCAGTTCTTGGGCAACACGATACCCCTTGGTAAGACTAATGGTTGTTAGACTTTCGGGCTTCTGAATTAATTAGCACGGTTGGCGCAGTGGCTGAGCGATCGACTGCTGCGCCGCGTGTCGTGGGTTCGATTCCCGCACGGAACAAATATTTGTATGGCCTACAAATAGTTGTTCCGGGTCTGGCTATTCGTGTATGTGACTTTAAATGTTTGTAAACGCACCCACGACACAGGAGAAATTCCTAGGGTGGGGCAAAGTTTAAAAAAAAAAAAAAAAGAATACCCGTCACGACTGTTAAAGATCTACAAATGATGGTACGGTGGACACCGATATGTTAAAGTGGTCACCTATCCACAGACTGACCTCGGCTAGGTTATCTAAACCTTTGATCAACCGGTGCCGCTGTTTTAATTAAGCCACGTGCTCGTCCTCCTTTTGTTATGGTCATAGATACTGATCGATAATTGCACTTTCCTGAATGTAAAAACTACATTTTATCATTACTTTTGTACTGTGATAAAAGACCCTCCGTACATCCGAGATCCTACGTACATAAAAAATAAGTTTCTAGTTAGATACTAAATTCAAATAACGTAATTAAAAGCAGACTCCTTTTATTGCTAGAATAAACTTCCATCTAAAAATGGTATGTCTGAATAATTATTTTGGAAGCCTAATGTTTACAAGTTAGTGTCGAACTAATAGCTCGGGCGCTGAGATTTATTCCCGAATACTGGAAAGTTAACGATGGCAATTCAAGATCAAGTAATTTATTGAAACCAGTAACTATCAAAAGTACATCAATCAAGCCCACCTTTCCATCCACAGACACTTATAACCAATAACATCGTTCTTCCGAAGTTATTTAAAACTAATTTAAAATATATTTCTAATCAAAGAGTTTTTATTTTAAGAATGGAATTATTTACTTCCTTATACTCGTATAAATATATACATATTTATACGAGTATAAGGAAGATATCTCTATAAATCTCAATGTGTTTGGTAGAAATGAAGCCTCTTTTGATTTTGTACAGTTTAAATTAAAAATAAAAAACAAATTTAGGTTAAAAACCGTCTCAAAATTTCAACGCTAGGGGGTATAGAATTATGTACAGCGCCCATGATATTAGATTGTCCGTCAAAGTCTCTTCCGCCTTTTATACTCTATAAAATAAAGTTTATAAAAATGGACTCACAAACATCATTCGAACAAACCTTAACTGCCAAACAACTAGACACAATAGAAAATGTATTGTTTGTCGGTCATTTGGCGTTCAACGTGTTAAGAAACGGAGATAGATAAAATATATTTAGGGAAGGTTCTGTCTCGTTCACTCTACTGAATCGAACCTTTTAGATTCCTAGTCTACTTATAATTTATTAACTTGTATATTAGTCATACTCAGCATAGTCTATGACATCTACAGGCCAACTCATGTCTATGGTAACTTGACTGACACTAAATTGTGGTTGACTTTTTACGTTTTTCAGATCTGGGGGCGAGGTAGTACCTTCGTTATGACGAAGGCACTAACTCACTTTTCTGAAAGCATTTTATCTTTTTTTGAACCGTCATAACTTCGGTCCGGATATTATGATACTAGTATTCTGAAATATTGACTAAGGGGTCCAGAATTATGTACTGAAATCAATGTTTTAGGGTTGGCGTTGATGTTCTTTCTAGTCTTTATACTTAGGACTTGGGACCCGTGGACCTGCACATCACAATTTGGAGCTCTGCTATTGTGTAGTATATGAGTATATCAAAACACTTTAGATGGCGAAAGCATTCTGAATTTGTGTGTTGGTAGCCATCTTTACATAAAATGTTTTGTTGGGATAAATCTTACTTTCGAAGGCTTGCATAATTAATACTCTTAGATTCAGGCTGTTTTGCGTCCAATCTCGTTTCCTTTGTGTTGAGTTCCAAGTTATAGGAAATTTAAATTATGATGCTAAGACCATGTTCCTTCTAAAAATTGTATGGTCATGTTTACGTGAAATTTTTCCGAATACCTTTTAATTTGTCTACGCCATGCTTTTTTTGCTGAAAACGGGTTATTTTTAATGATTTTCAAATGTTTAAACAGACTTTTGATATCCGTTGTTTTTACTTTTTATAATATTTGAAAAGCAGCATAATATTATTTATATCCTATAATTTAAAATCGCGACCTACATATTTTTTATGCCGTCCTACTGGTGTGAGTAGTCAATATTTAGGTTATTACCTAAAATACCTGGCAAAAATATTAATTTTCCTGTTTACACTGAAGAAATGACAATTTGCTATCATCTCTATCATCGAAAAGTGTCATGATAGCCTCAATTCCAGAAAAAAGGGTAATAAAATAAACCAGCATTTCCCAAAGTATGGGTTACCACTGGTGGGACGCGAGCAACTATAAGTTGGGCCCCGAAAAATTGTGACTGAAGAAAAGTTTTTATTTTTATTTGAACAGTCCTTTATTCATATACGAACTTATTTGAACAGTCCTTTATTCATATACGAGTAGTTATGCCCCTTTTTATCCATGACCGCCAAGAGGTGAGTTCCGAATTCGGAAGTTATTTTTAGGCGAGTCGCGCTCCAGTCAACTTTGGGAACTACTGAAATAAACAATAAATAATAATAATAATAGGTGGGACAATAACCAGCCTGTTATTGTCCCACCGCAAGGCAAAGGCCTCTTCTAATAAAGAGAAGGTACGAGCATTAATCACCACGCTTGGTCAAGACGGGCTGGTGATTTCAGACTTATATTAATTATAAGTGCGGGTTTCCTCACGATGATTTCCTTCACCTATTGCAGTGATGTCAAAGATAAACTTAGAAAGTACATATGAATTGAAAAAGTCACATAGCTACTTGCCCAGGTTTGAGCCCATAACCTCGTGCACGAGAGGCGAGGCCTAAACCACTGGGCCATCATGACTACTGGGCCATCATGACGAAGTAAACAATTTTATTTTATTATAATACAAATTGCGTGGGGTAGGTACTAAAAACACAGGTCAGTAGCACAGGGAAATAAAATGTCATTCACACTTACTAAAATTTATTACGTTTCACATTTAGATATTCCATTAGTTGCAGAAATATTAAAAATGTGCTAGAATATAAATAAATATTTTGTTTGCTCTGTTGTAACTGTCGTAATTCTAGGTAAACTTCTTTATGCTTCCTGATAAATAAAAGTATCTTATATATTAATAAACAATTCAGCTGTTTATATAACATCAAGCTTGTATTTTCACAAAGATTACGCTCATAGTAAGTATTCATATTTTACCTGTTATGTTTAAGTCGGGGACGAACCTATTGCCATCAATCGGGCACAAATCCAAGCTCCTGGCTGGTATTAAGTATTTAATTCAGGAAAACCCAAGTGAACACAACAAAAAAAATCTAATCTGTCGAGCCATTTTAGAGTTCTAGCGATATGAATGCAGGGCAATTGATTTTTCTATCGTAAATAGATAGAAGAAGATGAGAGATAGACTTAGCAACTAGCCCCATGACAAAACAACGAAATTACTGTGATATATAAATATATATGTTTAATGTAAATGTATTACACCCTTAAACCATTCGGAAAAACATTTAATGTTGTAATAGATGGTGAAAACCACATTTAAATCCATAATGTCATTTAAAATATCTGAGCGTCACGCAGATACGCATACACAAAAAGCGATTTTATTTTATTAATTTTTTATAAATGTATAGATACAATATAACATCCACAAAACCAGTACATAAAATGCCATAAAAATACCTAAAAATCATCTGTTGCGATCTTTTCAACCGATAAAAAAATAAAACATCTTTTCGTATCTGACTTTTTCCTAATGATGCCGGTGTTGTCATCAACATTACGGTAGCGCACGTGTTGTCAAAAGCCTCTTGGTATCATCCCAGCATCTTCGGGTTTGACAAGAGGTCCTTCGGAACGCCTTGATCTCTCGAGAGTCACTCCCGTACTCCCGGTGTCAATAATAACGTCGTCAGGAGTGCCATCCCTCGCGACTCTTGGAAAAATTTGCGAATGAGTGTCCGCTTTGTTATAAGCTTCGTAAAGCGTAGAGTTTGATACTTTACACGTTTTGCCGACCTATTTTATGATCTGGAGTGCATTTAGCCGCCCAAGCATCGCTGTGTATCGGTTTGAAGAGTATGGATGCAGGAGTTAGAGGCCCATGCGACTTTTGATTTATGTTTGATCCAATACTAGGTAAACAATGAGCCATCAATGCCCTAAATTTTGTGTAGGCTGTTCAAGTGTCATCCGTGTGTTAGTGGATTACCATCCGTCCGGATTTGTCCGCATATGGCCAGATCATCCCAGGAAATAAATAACTGAATTTTTGTCAGCACTGGATAGAAAGAGAGAATGAAATAAACAAAAAAGCATATACAAAATAATACAGTTTTGATACTGGTGACTTACAATAAACATGTTATTAAACAAACTTCTTCTTCAACCTGAAGTACCCATAAATCAGAAAACAAACTAAATAAAATGAAAGGCACATAAAGCTTCGGAAATCTCTAAAATTATCACATGGGATCATAACCCATCACATTCGGTATTATAAACATTTTTCCTGCAATACGGATTTAGGAAATATTTACCGGTACGATATGTTTGCCTACAAGAAAAATCGCTGGAAAAATTGAGAGGCGCAAAATTATGTTTCCCCCTTACTTGAACACCCGCTAAGCTCGAAAAAATCGACGAAGCAGTTGCTATGTGAATTTCATCGTGAACAAAATGTCCGTTCTAAGGTCCGTACCAAAACGGTAAAAAAATAATCCTCATGGTGCGACATGGTCGGTCTGTCTGTAAAATCTGCTTTCTCCATTTAGTTGATGGCGGTATATGTAAATATTTCAGGAAAAATAAAACGCTTTCTCTAACTAATAGGTTTAGGTTTAAAGAACTTTATTATCAAAAAAGACACAAAAAAAGTCACTTGAGAAAAATATTATTTTAAGACTAAGTTTTATTCATCACTACACCAATTACAACTTAATTAAAATACCTATTGTGGATATTATAATTGTATATAAAATCAATATTAATCCATTTAGTTTTTCGAGAAATCGCAAAACGTTTGGTCGACTCTTCACGTGACCAGAGGGCTGGCCTTTTTTTTTGCCAAAGAATCAGCATTGCCATTCAACGTGGCAATGCTGCCAGCCTTCTGGGCACTTTTCCCGTTGACAACGATGCGGATGATTTTTTTGATGCCCTATGATTATTTATTTTATTTTATTTCTTCAAATATTAATAATCTAAGAAATAAAAAAATATTAATCCATCCAATGCATTCAATGTTGACGAAAGGTCTCGATCGATAGATCTCCAATCAAATATTGTGCTAACTGAGTCTTAAATGCATTAAATGAATGTAAGTTTCTTATTGGTATTTTGTTATAATATAGTTTTTTTAGTATTTTGTTTTAAAACAGTTTTTTAGTAATCAGCAAAAAACCCTTTACAAACAAACATGGTTTTTAGGTCGATTATATCATAATTACACATTAAAAATGGAATAATATGTTTCCTATCAAGGTACGGAAACCTCGATCGGCGACTCTGTCTCGCTCTTTGCCCGTTTCCTTTTTAATACGGGAGTTTTTATCATAGATTAAATCATTACACCACCGTACCGTTAACATCGTATAAACAAATCGGTTCTCATCTACCCGCAAATTTATTTTAGTTACTAAAATAACATTTTTTTTTACATCGAGCCCGGACCATTCATTTAAGATATGGTCGTGTATAATTAAAACAAAACAAAGGTGAATATTAAGCTAAAGGGCGAACAACCACTGAATTTTCCCCTGCGGAGGCGGCCGAGTCTGATGAGCGACTCACTCAGTGCAATTCGAACGTTGACGGGACGCGGGCGCGCGCTCTCTGCTCCTCGCAACACGCACGCTCCACGCAAACTTGTAAACTTATCGAGATATTAAAATAATTACAGACATAAAACGATAAATACAAGGTGAATAGTGAGTGCCAGTGATTATTCTCGTGATGTTTCTTAGCAGCCAGTGCTCCGAGGATTAAACGTCTTGAGGTAACAATTGTTTATGTAATTTTGTCTCATATCACTTGTATGAAGCATCCGACTATCGAATCACTCTTGCTATCGAGTGACCCCGGCGACAAGATGTTTGTTCAATTTGTTAATACCAAGATTTATAGCCACATCACTTTAGGACGTGCGAATATTGTGTTTACGAAAGTTATAATCACTTGTTTAATCAATATAGTTATGTAAGTAGATAATCATTTTTAGTTGGCATTGTTTGTAACAATGGGTTATTGCATTTATAAGCGCACTAGGAGTCAGGGCGCCAGATAACCAATTAAATTAATTAGATTGCTTACACACTCATCATAACATTTAGCATTATCATTTTGATAACAATGTCTAATAACAATTGATGATAGTATGATGTATGATAGAACAATTTATCTATGACTGGATTCATCAATGAAAATTTTCCTAATTTAGCACATACGCATCAAATTCTACTTACGCATTATTTTGATTCAACTTCTAATTACGGAATATACGCATTTCGATGTGTTATAAGATAGTAATCTTGATTTGTAGGAATGTAAAGAGCAGTGACAATGTGTTTCGTGTATGTCTTTTGTGTGCACTAAATAAACGATTGATTTATCTATACATACTTACATATATCTAAACCAATAAATTGATGGCACATATTAATGTGCTTATTGTGGTAGACATTAGTCTAAGTCGAAAAACTTGAGTAAATTGAGTCAAACTTGGCCCGATATTTATCGAAAAGTTGTTTTTGCTTACAGGATAAAACTACTAAGTCTAAACTTTATATGAACAAGTTATAATGTCGTATACTTAGACTCGTAGGGGCTATTGAATTAATTGAATCTTCCACGATAGGGTACAATAACCTCCTCCATTTTTGAAGTTGGTTCATAATAAAAAATATTGCTGAAATGAATAAATATCTTTGGAACAAAATTATTGCTACCAACGGTCGATAAATTTTATACTAACATGGAATTATTATTGACAATATTTTTTAATCCTTACTTGGGTAGTAGAATATTATAATTTAATCTGTTCATTGTTACAAATATGACAACTGTAACATAATAATTATTCCGCCTATAATTATGAATTAATCAATTTGTTTGGACGGTGGTCCCCAAACTGGCACTCACTAATCTTGGGGACCTAATAACATGGTTCAAACATGGTCAACTTCAGCTCGGAATAGTCCATCTCGTCGGAGTGACGTCCGTAGCCCAAAGCGATCGCCATTTCTGCCATAAATGGTGATTATAACAATAACCACCGAAGGCCGCTCATTGTAGTTTGTCTAAATAATTTGACGAGACCATATAAAGCAGTGTACGCTTAAGGGATGATGTAGATGTTAAAATTAATGTTGTATTGATAAAACTAGTACTTGGCCTTATAAAGGCAAGTAGGTAAATTCAGTTTTGTAGTTTATTTTAGATGTTTTTGGGTACTGATGACGTATTGTGCGTATTATGTTCTTCGTGGCGTCCTTATGTGATCAGTATTCGGATGGGTAACCCTTTGGATTGTGTGTGAATATCAATTACGTAAAATACCACAGCAAACTTCGTTTGGGCGTTGCATCTCCCAGGTCAGCCTATAAGGTTGTCGGATACTTGACCGGACTATCCTGTGATGCTTTATTGAATTAAGGCGTCCGGCTCGGGCATACAAACTTATAAACCAAGGGACTACGTACGGTCCTATGGGGCACAGACTACTATGGACATCGGGGTAGGAGGGCAGCAAGGGACAGGCTGGATCAGATCAAAAACTCTTGTCATTCAATTAGGTGAGGTTATATTAATCACTATGCTTGCATAGTACTTTCACATTAGCACTTTACTATAACTAGTAGTATCAACATTGTTTACAAACCACTTCACTTATCAAATCATTTTATTAGGAATCTCTATCAATCTATTAAAACCTGATGTGTTTTACTAAAGATAGCAGCATGAGTAAGCTAGCGTAGAACCACACTACACCGTAAAAATGGCTATAAAGCCAGGCCAGAGCTCGTTAACCCAAGTACTTCCTCGGAGATACAATAAAGTTACTTATTGAAATAACCACACCTTACTTTTATACTGTCTCACTTTGTGGGGACGCTTCTTTATTACCTACTCAGATGGTCACTGCTGTGGCTAATACAAGGGAGTGGATTGAAAATTGATATCATGGTTAATATTAGGTTTTTACGGTGATAACAGTCTGTTTGGATGATTGAAGTAGTTTCTACATCACTTGACGTTAGTTCTATTTAAAATACACGACGGTTTTCCATACTCTTTTGATGGGTATGAAATTACTATATAACAAGGATCCATTCTTGTAATTAAAAACGTTTAAAATCTAGACGCAATCTCATCTCAACGCAAATCAATGTCAAAAATGTAGGTGAGTTAGAAGTTATTTTGACAGATTAAGACTGAGAATAGATGAAAACGATCTTAAAAATACGAGAATTGCCCCTCAGTTCCATGGTTTGCTTAATGATTCATGCTACCTTGGATTTAACTGTCTTCACCTTACCTAAAATTAGGCTCTTTCCGAAAAAAAATACACATAATTTCAAACACTCTCTGTTACTCCGTTTTCCATACAAACTTGAACCTCCTCATTGACAATATCGGCGAAATCTTATTGTAAGGGCACTCAACAAGCACAATAGGCATTATACGTGTCAAGTTTAAAGCCTCTACAGATGGGATGTTTCGCATAATCATGAAGATATATTCGGCAGATATCAGCTGGTGGTGAGGAACATGTGTGAACACACAGCAAACTGTGAATAAGACCAAAAGTGTATGAGCCTAGAGATCTGTCATACAGATACTGAACCTAGTTCTATACGTAGGACCTATGTGGCGCGGTGGGCGAAGGTCCGCCTGCGACGCAAGAGGTTGCGGGTTCGATTCCCGCCTTGGGACAAATGTTTGTACGATCTACAAATATTTGTTCCAGGTGTTCTGGGTATTTCCTATGTGTAATAAAAAATATCTATAAATGTAATGTATTGTATTAAGTATATCAGTCATCTAGTACCCATAACACAAGCTCTGCTTAGCTTGGGGCTAGATGATGCTGTGTGGATTGTCCAGCATTATTTATTTATTATTATTAATTGGAAAGAGGTAGAGCAACCGATGGAAGGAATAAAGGAAGGCCTTTGCCATGCACTGGGACAGTTCGGGCTAGTTATAATAATAATGACTGTGGATATGATTATGAAGAATATGTTAAGTTCTAATTTGAGCTCTAAGACTGTGTGGCCACTTAAAAAGCCACTGCGTGCTCTGAGTGGACCGGTCCACTCATACCTGTATGGTTCTGTCCTCGACAGACCGTCTCAGATACTACTCTGTATGGTCCCCGCATGATCTGACCAAGATGATGTATGTTTCCTCTCAGATTAGTCAGATAGAGACACTCCGACGTCACTAGTTTAAAAATATTTTGCTTGTTTGACGTGTACAAGTGTTTGTAAAAACCAACTTAAAGACATAAATATGAGGTATCTAGTTATGTGTGACGACACGGTTGGCGCAGTGGTTGAGCCATCGGCTGCTGCGCCGCGTGTTGTGTGTTCGATCCCCACACGGAACAAATATTTGTATGACCTACAGGTAGTTGTTCCGGGTATGGCTGTTTGTGTATGTGAGTTTAAATGTTTGTAAACGCATCCACGATACAGGAGAAATTCCTAGTGTGGGGCAATGTTTTTTAAAGAAAAAAAAAAAAAAAATGTGATATACTTATATAAGAGCGAGGGAATGCAATATTAAACAAAACTGGAAGACGATAGAAGCTTGAAAGGAGAAGAAGTGAGATGAGGTAATAAAGGAAGAGGATAAGGGCAGAATGATGATGAAGGCAGCGGATTTCATTTTAAGGGTTCCGTACCTAAAGGGTGTAAATGGAACCCTGTTACTAAGACTCCGCTGTCCGTCCGTCTGTCACCAGGCTGTATCTCTTGAGCCGTGATAGTTAAACAGTTTAAATTCACAGATGATGTATTTCTATTGCCGCTATAACAAAAAATACTAAAAAACAGAATAATATAAATATTTCAGGGGGGTCCGATAATGGCTGATTTTTTGGCGTTTTTATAGATAGTGAAACCCTTCGAGCGCGAGTCCGTCTCGCACTTGGCCGGTTTTTTATATATCAAGACACGTCAAATCCATACCATAACCACATACCTATCGAAATAAACAGTCGTAACGGTAAAATAAGTACATAAATACATACCAAGTAACAATTTTAATGAGTTGACCACGCAACTCGGGTGAACGAGAAGAAATAAACAACAGCTGATTATATTATCACTACGATACGAGTAGATGTGAGAATGGAAACTAGGAAATGAATCATCTGTGTAGTGTCTGTGGTTACGTGTAGGCTGCCCTTGTCCTATCAACTGTTTGATATGCAATATTCATTTAAGCCGTTTGGATTCATCCTTGCAACGACACTTTGTGTGTGAGCGAGAGCCACTTAGCCGAATTAGTATTAATATAACATCACGCCTGCATGCCCGAAGGCTTAGCCAGAGATGTACCAGTAATTGACCCAGTAATGTTTAAGTTCCATGTAATAGATGGCGGACCTATCAAGGATTGCTAAATAATTGCTAAATAAAAACAGCCGCACGGGTTGATCGTAGGTTAAGCTACGCTTGCCGGGGTCAGTCTGTGGATGAGTGACCGTTCCTCGTTCGTTACGTTAAGCCGTTGGTCCCGGTTTGTCGGGATTGTGGAGGTCAGATAGGCAGTCGCTCCATGTAAAACACTTTTATTCAGCTGCATCCGATTAGACTGGAAGCCGACCCCAACATCGTTGGGAAAAGGCTAGGCAGATGATGAGATTGCGGACCTATTTCCATCAACCGGGCACATAATCCGAACCAGGAGTTGGTGCTTTAAAAAAAACCAGTTAGGAAACCCTAATAACACTTGCCTGACTCGGGAATCGAACCTAGGACGTCACGCTCAGCAGCAGTACTTGCGACCACTAGACCAAAGAAGCAGTCCTTCAGTAATTCGAGGAGATTGTTGTGATGTTATTTTTTAAATATTAATAGATCCAAACATTCTTGGCTACTTTTATTTAGTACGTTATTACGTTGACCACAGAATGTATAAGTACGTTTGCTAGAAGCACACAGAAGCTTGTAAATATGGAAGTATGTGAAGTGCTTATTACTAAGTCACACATCGGCTGAACTATTTAAGAAATGCTCACTCTTTTCTGGGTGACCAGACCATTGGTTGAATGAGAAATGTGGAATAAAGAGTGAGAGTACTCTTAGTTTCAAAAGAATGAGCCTGGAAACTCAGTTAATGGACTTATAAGTATTAAACACTGACCCTATTGGTGATGTTCTTTAAAAAGGTCATGTGCGTAGTACTCGCTACCGACGTTCGTATATTCCTTCCTTCCTTATCCTTTTCTGCTATGTGGTATTTTTGTGTGCCTTACCCATAATGTACACTTATTTATTATTTTTATTCATAGATAGAGGTTCTACATTTTATTCCTACGTGTCACGGAAAGCACGTTAAACCGTTGGTCCCGGTTGTCATTTGTAGATCTTTGACAGTCTTTACTGGTAGCCAGAAACCTGAAAGTCTGACAACCAGTCAAAACAAGGGGTATCGTGTTGCCCAGTAACTGGGTTGTGGACGTCAGACAGGCAGTCGCTCCATGTAAAACACTGGTATTCATCTGCATCCGGTTAGACTGGAAGCTGACCCCAACATAGTTGGGAAAAGGCTAGGCATATGATGATGATAATGATTATTTTTAAAAAGGTCAGGTTTTTACATACACTTAAAACAAGGCACACAAATAGACCCCTGAGACTTGATCAACACGCTATTACCAGTTAAGTTTGAATCAAATTTATGTAACGTTCTTTCAGCTTACGCTTTATGTTTTACTGTTCATTGAGTCTCTAATGTCTGACAATAACATGACAAAATGTGTAAACGTAAACGAAGCAAAAGGGACATGTTAGGATTGTATCAGGGCGTTCTGTAGTTTTTAGCTTTCAGTAAAGGCGTGAGTTATATACATTTTATAATTTGACGATACGGTTAGCGCAGTGGCTGAGCCATCGGCTGCTGCGCCGCGTGTTGTGGGTTCGATCCCCGCACGGAACAAATATTTGTATGACCTACAGGTAGTTGTTCCGGGTCTGGCTGTTTGTGTATGTGAGTTTAAATGTTTGTAAACGCACCCACGATACAGGAGAAATTCCTAGTGTGAGGCAACGTTATTATAAAAAGAGTTAAAGAGAAAGAGAATTATACATAGAATGTTTATACAATTTTTATTCTTTAATTTTTTTAAGTAAGTAATATTCATCATAGCCAAGTCTTGCCAAAATTATTAAAACATTTTAAAGGTTCAAACTTGTTTTTACTAACAAGATCAGTTTATCCTGAGTTCTTAGTCGAGTGCAATGTTAAGGTATGGACCCTGTAGGAGTAATAGGTGGCTTCCTTATTACTTACTAGTGTTACATCATTGCATGGTAATCCATCTTTAAGAAATATCGTAGGGAATGACTCAAATGGATGGGATTAGGAAAATAACCATATCGCGAAGCTTATCTGGTAAAGTAGTAGTAAGTAGCCAATTCTATTAAATTTTTTAAGAATTATATGATAAAACCTCGCGAAGTACATCAAACATAGCTTAAAAATAGTTTCAACCAATCAGGAGTTTTATATTAGCTGTAGCCAAACAATATGAACTGAACTGCAGCAAAATGGCTTACAGGTAGTTGTTCCGGGTCTTTTTATTCATGAATGTGTGTTTAAATGTTTGTTAACGCACCCATGACACAGGAGAAATTTTTAATGTGGGGTAACGTTTAAAAAATAAATAACGACGGGTTGCACTCCGGGAGTGCCGGCAGAAGTGAAAACTTGAATATTAACGTTGTGCATTTTTGATATTTTGGAATGGTTAGGGAATAATTTTGCACGAATTGCTTTAATTATCTGTATAAAAGTAGTATCATTTATGTGGCAGAATACAATATTTATGTATTGCGTTATCGTACACAAACATGACAATTATTTATATAACATTAGTGTAAAACAAAGTTTTCGTCTTACGAATTTTCGATCAGGTCACGTGTCCTGACGCGAGTTTAACATTTTTTACCCATTACAAAAAAAGTGTACAACGCCGCTAAAGAAGTTTTCACTTCAAAAACGTATCGAAAATCTGTTAATGTCAGCTTGACGTTTATAAAGCTTATGTTCACTAACAATTATCTTTATGTTTCAAAATCAGACCAATCGGATATTTGTTTAACTGTCATTTCTGTCACCGTCACGTCATTTCCGCAGGGTTGCCAATCCTTCACAATGATTTTAGTGATGCAAGCTTATTTTTTTTTCCTTTTTTCCATTTTTAAAGCTTTAAATACGAAAAGGGTGCTGTGAAAACAAATTGAAAACAATTACGATCTTTTAGCTTAGATTGCGGTTAAAGTTTTCAATTATTGTAGTATCTTTGTGTCATACATTCAATGAACATGGCCTCCGAGTAGCTTTAATAAATTTAAAACCTAAGAAAATATGACGTACCTATAGCTTGTGTGAAAAGCGGCATATGAAACTGAATAATATAATACTAGCAACATGTACAAAAGCAGGGCGCAATATAATTTCGACGACCGATGTGGCGCGGCGGGCGAAGGTCCGCCTGCGACGCAAGAGGTTGCGGGTTCGATTCCCGCCTTGGGACAAATGTTTGTACGATCTACAAATATTTGTTCCGGGTGTTCTGGGTATTTGCTATGTATAATAAAAATATCTATCTATGTAATGTATTGTATTAAGTATATCAGTCACCTAGTACCCATAACACAAGCTCTGCTTAGCTTGGGGCTAGATGATGCTGTGTGGATTGTCCAGCAATATTTATTATTATTATTATTTTATTATATAGACATAATATTGTGATCCCAAACTTTAGTTGTGTCAGCAGTTCCATATTGTTTGGGAGTCCGGATATCTTTTGATACAAGTTGAATACACAACATATGTTCAAGCCGGCATGACTCTTTGCTGTCCACTGTAAGTTAGTAAAACGAAGCGTCAGAAGTAGCACTATTTGATATTAATTTGTAACTGTAGGTACATTTATATCTTACGTAATTATCTTCACGTGCCTTTCATGTTTCAGTTAAAGATCTTCAGTTCACTTAAAACTTTACTGAATCCTACACACACTATCATACCATAATTTACCGATTTCTTGTTTAATTTCATTTATTACCAGGATACAGGACGTGGTCAAGAAAAACTATTATTCATTAAAGTCAGCAAGTACCAATGAGATTATTTTTTTTGCGTAAAAACAAAAAATAAAAGCACTATTTTGATTCATCGTAATTCATTTTTGCTAAAACGAATATGTAGTTACGTATTTCTAAAAATTATGGCAGCCCTGGTAATATGAATGGCCGTTATGAAAAGTAGGTATTTGTCATAGTAGTGTATCTTCTTCGAGCGTATTAAGTAATTTTTCTGTTTGGTGTTATATTATAAAGTTTTATTATTTTTTGATGCCATATTATTTATATACTACATGTGGAAACTTCTAATTGGCCATATTTTGCCTAAACTTTTATTCACTGTCTGTTTAGCTGTAAGTTTTCCTGAAAATGTAATAAATAAATAAAATAGCAACATGACATTTGTACTATTTTGTTCGATATTCATGCTAGGGCGTGAATGACCACTGAATCAATGAACCCTCCTAAATAACGCAGCTTCGAACATATATGTATATCAGAGGGGAAATTGTATCGCCTTATTGTACATAAATCAAAATCAGATACAGTTACATACGATATATCAGAATTAATTTGTGCTTCTAGATTTATGAGACCGGACATGAGTAACGCACTCGACGATGCCATACATCAAAGTTTGACATTGTGGACGCTTTTACTGAGGAAAAAAGCCGCCATTTCTGTCCCACTCAGCGGAGACTGGACCGTTGAAATATTTCTTTATCAACTTCATGTTGGACACAGGCACAGTTTTACGTTTGCGTTTATTTTTATTTTACGTGAGTGTTTCTGTCATCAATATGTCTGAAAGTGCACCCTCTATTAACCAACTACAAGTTGGATACTGTCAAATTTCCAGTTTTGCTAGTATGTCAAGTGGGAGCTGGATAAAGGCCTCAAAGGTTAGCTTATTTTATGCCCACACTAATAAATTCTACTAACACTTTCATAACAACATAAAATGCTTCACATAACGTCATGCTTCACAACATTTAATTAATTAAAATTAAAGCATACACTTTATACCGTCATACATTAGTGAAGGGTCTGTTTAGATATCACTATAGATATCATTATGTCATAAAACCAACCAATCAGTGCCAGAGTTTATCGCTGCGCTGACCAAAGATATTTCCCGCTCTTGACATTTGCGATATTTATTTTTAATATTATTTTGTGGGTACTGTGTTTCGAAAAGTTAATAATTGTCAACATAATATAGGTAATGTAAAAATGATAATGTGATTAATGAGTAAAAAGTTGATAGCATTTCAAATTGGGCATAAAATTTTTATGTAAACATACAAAATGTGCGATTACTCTATAGATAAACGTTAAAGTGTTTAATGTTTTATTTCTGTTACTAATAAAAAACAAGTTACTTACATAATATGTGATAAGATACGTGTTCTTTGTTATATTTTTTTTTTCTTTACGTATATTATTTTGTGTTTGGGACTTTTCTGCCAATTTCCTACCGACACACTCTTAATCAAATAACTAAAAACCTATGCGGGTAATATTTGTGTGTGTGAAGGAAATAATGTACCGTAAAATGGGTTGGATAGTAACGCAGAGGTGGATAGAAACAAAACGTTGTAGGAGATTTTCACGTTTGTTTAACATTGCTTGCTATTCACAAGGGCTCTATTTTAAATGATGGATTTAAATAAATAATCTCGACACTTTTTCAGTAACAAATAAAAGTGAATTAAGGCTTAAACCTCAGTTGAATTTGTGGGTTCGATTCCCGCACGGAACAAATCTTTGTATGGGCTTTAGTTAGTTGTTCCGGGTCTGGCTGTTTGTGTATGTGAATTTGAATGTTTGTAAACGCACCCACGACACTGAAGAAATTCCTAGTGTGGGGCAAAGTTTTTTTTTTTTATTAAAAAAAAAGTTTTGTTTCAAATTACCCCTGTGTTTCTATTCACCCTGTTCTACCGGTAACTATTCGCGGTGTAAGAAATGAACTCCTAATTAACATTATACGGTTACAAACGACTCATAGAGGTATAATCGACCTTGGTATTAGTTATCAAAAGTACCTAACCTACTTTGGAAACACTCGACAGTAAAAATAGAAATTTCACGCTAGACATAAAACTTTTATCGTAAAATAATGTTAATTAATTAACATAATTAACTAATTAAATAAACATTCGTTTCAAACTGACGACTGACTAAAATGTGTAGAGTAGAGATAGATCAAAGACTTGAATGGATTTTGTGAAAGATAAGATGGCTAGGAAGGTGGTGGCAATAGAGATGCCGATAAATAGTTAACTATTAATTTCAGTATCATTATCATACTCCTCCCTTTATATGGGTTGGCCCAGCATTTTTTCTTCTTCCATCTCTACTTGCCGTCATCTCAAGAGTCACCTCTTTTCTAGCCATATCATCTTTTACACAATCCATCCATCTTTTCTTTGGTCTCCCTCTACTCCTGTAACCCTGCACATTAATTCTCAAAACTTTCCTCACAACATGGTCCTCATTCCTTTGCATAACATGACCATATCTATCTCTTACTCTATCAATTTAAAATACAAAACAACGAAAATATATTCGCTTTCAAATCACTAGACGGATCTCGTCTGCGTACTCAATCTGCGTATCTATTGATGAAGCTACTTCATTTACAGGGTTAGCTAGCAAGGGTTATAAAACGCCTCTGCTTGGCTCCCAGCCAGCCACACCAATTACCTATTGAATTTGCAAATTGCAGTGCAGACTATGTACGTAGTAACCAGTATCTTACTTGTATAAATAGACAGTGTAATTATAGAACGACCGAAATATCACATTACTATTATAACCCTATTTTAGCTAGCTCTTTTCGGCCAAAAGACGTCTACTAATGGAAATAGGCCTCCTCCAAAGATTTACACAACAATCGGCTCTGCATTGCTACTCATCCATTTGTTGTCAGGTTGCTTTGGTTCCCTTGCGAATCTCTTTATTTCTTCTTCTCCATTCGATTTCGCAGAGCAACTTCTTTTTTTTTTGTTTTTATTAATACGTTGCTCCACACTACCACCCTTTCCATTGGTTCCAAAGACGTGGTCGCTCACAGGAGGCTCACAGTGAGGCCGGTTATGAGCGACTCATATGTCTGATCCATATGCCATCACCGGCAACACACACCGGTTGAATGTTATTACACCGCTGAAATGTTATTAACACAATAAAGCAGTTTGCAACAACGTTGTATCTCGATCCACATTATAAATATCGTACTGAGCCATGGTATACACTGTCGGAATTATTCCAGCTTGAGTTTGCACACGAACCCTAAAAATCCTTTATATAGATGTAGATAATGGAGAACGTGCTCAAAATGATGTTCGCTGATCGTGAGTGTAAAAATTACACCTGCAAGTCTCAAGAGAATTGATGTATTTTCTTTCGAGCTTCAGCGATAAAATTGTGATCGAAAACTGTTTTGATAGCAGGATTATATAAAAATGTGTACAAACTATTTTCTCATAAAAATGAAAGGTGTGAAGACTTATTTTTTCTATTATCCGCCACTGCAAAAACACATTTTTCACTCAACAAAAACGAAGTTGTTCAAAATATCAAGTAAGAATAAACTAAAACATTTGATCGTTTCTGATAAGGAAGAAGAAATTGTGAACTCAACTAGTTAAAAAAAAAACAAAAAAAACTGATTGTTTAATCTGATATTGATTACCAATTTACTGCGTGAACATCATTTATAATTGCGAGCAGACCCACAAAGAAGCGATTCCATAAGGGTTCAGTTTTTAGGGTTTCGTATCTCAAAAGGAAAGAACGGACTCCTTACTGGATTATTTCATTGTCCGCCCGTCTGTCAAGACTTTTTTTCTCAGGAACGGGTAGACGTATAATTGAAATATATATTTAAGACTATTATACCTAAAAATAAAGAAATTAGGCTATAAGCAAGGTCGTAAAAGTGAAGTAAAATATACTGTGATGTAAACCGATATATCGCACTGCTAGATCAAAACGACAACTCAAAATTTTTCGAATTTTCAAGTACAACAAAAAAAAACAATGTGGTATCAATAAAAAGTATTGATTCACAGTCCAGTTAAAATACACTTACATTCTACAACATGTTTATGACCTGATTTGAGGTTCATAACTTTACTGACAAAAGAATGAGAAATACGTTTTTCATCAGAGCATTGAAAATCTTTATTTTTAGTTGTCTCAGTTTTCATCCAGATGTGCGATATATTTTTTTCTTTTTTTCTTTTTAAAAAAACGTTGCCCCACACTAGGAATTTCTCCTGTGTCGTGGGTGCGTTTACAAACATTTAAAGTCACTTACACAAACAGCCAGACCCGGAACAACTACCTGTAGGCCATACAAATATTTGTTCCGTGTGGGAATCGAACCCACGATACGCGGCGCGGCAGCCGATCACTCAGCCACTGCGCCAATCGTGCCGTCAAAGATATGGAAGAACATATTTTTTATCAACTGCAAAGTTAAGTTTGTACTTCAATCGGAATTTATAACTCCGGACACAGCTTTGAGACGAACCTACTCGCGCTAGTCAGTTTCTTTTCTTTTGAAGTACGAAACCCTAACACGATCAGGACTATAATATTTGTCATATAATAATAATACCAGCCTATTACTGTCCCACTGCAGGGCAAAAGCCTTTTCTCATACAGAGAAGGCACGAGCATTAATCACCACGCTTGCTCAAGACGGGTTGGCGATTTCAGACTTATATTAATTATAAGTCCAGCTTTCCTCACGATGTTTTCCTTTACCGGTGCCAATGATGTCCAAGATAAACTTAAAAAGTACATATGAATTGAAAATGTCACATTGGTACTTGGTTTCAAACCTGAAACCATAACCGCGTACACAAGAGGCGAGGCCTAAACAACTGGGCCATCATGCCACTTTGTAATAATATTACTTAAATCCTAGACCATTGCTAACAAGACCATAAGCCCCTTTTTTGTCTCAACGAAGTATTTTGTCACTTTATCCGTATTAGGGGCTATCCTCTCGGCACTGTGACGTCATCTCTATACTAAGCCGAAAGGATCCTTTGTCTATACATATTGCTGCAGGATTTACTGGCAGCTTATGACGTCACCAACGAAATTTCCACCTCCTTGATTCATTCAATTAGGGCAAGTATCTTTTGACGCTCTGAAGGAGTTCTAGTGCCCAATTGTGGGTCCTTAAATCATTAGGTACATGTAACTGCGTAGTTTCAGGTTATATGCGAAGTAATTTGCTAGCATTGATGGCACTTACAGTTCTACAAGGAAAAGGGGAAAGAAAGTAATTAATCAAGGATGATGACAACCAATTTTCTGTAACAAGATAGGATTGGAGTACAGGAACGGGTAAAAACGTCTACTCATGAGTCTATAGTACTAGAGATAATGAAAGAAACGGGAGTATTATGTATACCTACTGTCGTAATTACCCCTCTGCAGGGCAAAAACCGAGGGCCACCGTGTTTCTTCAGGGCGTTTCCTCATTTCAGATTATCATCAGTTTTTTTTTGAACTGGGTCAGCTCGCTTATTGTTGATTTTTATCCCGATCGAACATCATCGGAATTTAGAAGTAACTTACACTAGAATTCTAGTTTATTTTGACAGCTGTGCATTTTGAAAAATAATATAATTACGTCAATACAAAATTAACATTGAAATCGTATTGGCTTTAGATCGGACTAGGATCCCATAGAAGATACAAGGGCAACTGCCTTAGAATCTATGAAGAAAAATAATTTCCCATAGTCAAATTTTTGGTCTTGCGTGAGTTGTCCATGAAAATAAGTAAAATTGGCACAAACTGAATTTCAGCCCAGAACTAGACTAAAAAACTGGTTTATGATATAACCTTTTGCAGAAATTCAGCTTTCTCCTCTGTATACATACGAGTACAACCTCATTTACTAAATTCCTGTGCCTCGATGTCGTTCAACAAATACCTATGTATGTCCATCAGACTACAATTTGACGACCCATAAAAATATAGTACTCAAACATGCAAAGCTCTGACGCAAGCACAATGTGTCAGACAGTAGACCATTTATGATTGATTACACCTAAAACAACTTTCAATTGTTTTTCGAAATTAATTCATTCTGGACATTTTTCGACACCCATCGATACATCATGGCGAACTGAATGAATAGACTAGCGTAATAGCTAGCTATACTAGCTATGCGTAATTCAATGCCATCATAAGAGCTACTTGGTCCACCTATCCTGCATTTATGGTTAGTAAGTCATAAGACCGTCTCGTTGGTCTAGAGGTGTTAAGCAGAGTGTTATTGAGTAAGAGGTTCCTCGTCAGAATCCAAGTTTGGCGAAGTGTTATTGGGTTTTTTTACCTGGAATCTCTCAGTAGCAGACCGGATTCTGGAGTGGTTGATGGCAATAGGATCGCCCTCTATTACATGAGTGTTAAACATAGCTGGTGAAATGTTACAGGTTGAAAGCATTTTACAGGTACACCTCTTACCAACACTTCGGGGAATATACGAGTGGGATAACCCCACGCGTATATTCCCCAAAGTGTTGTGTTCTTCAGTCATTTTAAATTCGTTTTCGGTTCAATATACTATTGCCTTTTGGCCTTTTTCTTTGGACATAGAATCAACATTGCCATTCAACGTGGCAATGCTGCCAGCCTTCTGGGTACTTTTCCCGTTGTTAGTGATGAATTTTTAGATGCCCTGTGATTTTTTTTTTTTCTTCATGTATTAATAGTTGTAACCTTTTAAAGAAATAAATTATCAAAAAACAAGACATAGATATTGCATAAAACAGCGTATTTATAAGCCAAAAATAATGGTCCTATGGTAAAGAAAGCATTGTTTTTTTTTAACTAAATGAGTATATTCTGTCTGAATAATTTTAAAGTGAGCCCTTATATCTGTATCGACTTGCAGGGAATGTTTTGTTGACATAAGGGAATCATTGGCCCACCCTCGGTACAAGTGACAAGTTGCTGTAATGTTGACACAAATCCGAGGTGTCTTCTTCAAACTTAGCTTGGGCAAATTTTTACTGTGATTGTTTTTTAATTATTATTTATTACTAGATTTTGCACACAACTGCAACCCTCATGAATTCAACTTCTGCTGTCCTGATTTTTACCTTTCAATACAAACAAGAATACAGACAAACAAAAATTCAGAAAACATCGTAGTAAGAGTTCTTATGCTTAAATGATTTCCTCATGTTCAGAGGTTGAATTAGAATCAGAATTATTTATTTGTAAAACATAGGTAAAGAACATATATACATTAATCATACAACACTTATCTATTTAAGACCTTGACGTCTTAAATAGATAAGTGTTGCACTATGCTTTGTCATTGTTGACATACAAATATTAAAGTCAGGTTCATCAAAGTTAACAAAATTTTCTATCAATTTTATACAAATACATTAAAATAATCAATTTAATAATGTCCACTACAAGAAAGAAAAACAAAAAACAGACACAAGAAGATCATAACAAAAGAACATGCGAGAAATTATTCGTCCGTTACATTAATAATATGAATTAATAAAATTACAGAATTTAATCAAATAGTCATCCAAAATTAAAATAGTCATCCAAGTCAACATTAATAATATAGATTTATAAAATTACAAAATCTCATAATTCATCATATCATAATTTAATCAAATAGTATTATCATTAAAATAGTCATCCAAGGTATAATAACATTTCTCAACTAATAACTTGTAAAGACACTTTTTGAATTTCTTTAATGGCATACATTTTATAGCATCAGGTATTTTATTAAAAATCTTTGGTGCAACACCAAAGAAGCTCTTTTTCATTAACGCAGTATTACATAGTTGATTTTCATATTGACTCCGAATGGGGGTCTTCTGAATGTTGAAAATTTTGCAAATAAATGTGGATTTGATTTTATAAATAATGCAGTTTCTAATATATATAGCTGGTAACGTTAATATTTTTAATTTCTTGAAGTAGGGAACGCAACTATCTGTTGACTTTAAATTACACATGGATCTTACACACCTTCTTTGCATCCTAAATACCAGTTCCCTATTTGTTGAATGAAAGACGACTTACAGAAGGTTTCTGTAAAGCAGATGAAAACACCGGGAAAGGACGGTCTAAAAATACGTAGGTACTCAGACCTTATTGGTGATGTTCTTCAGAAAGGTCAGGTGCGTCTCACTGGCAACCGGCGCGGCGGCGCGGCGTGCGTGTAAAATCGTATGAATGTAAACGAAGCAAATGTTTACTATACGGACCTTGTGGAAACTAGATCAAATTTTCGTGCGTTCAAGCGTTTTTGCCATACCCACTATTGGAATCAAATGTAACAGCTCATCATTAAGGACCCATTAATATCAGTGTTCATTTTAAACCGTGGTGCTAGGCAACTGGGCCTAACTTAGTTGTAATCGTCCCTTTGTGCGTATTGGCCTAGCTCTGTTCTGTCTCCTGCTTGATATGGAGGAAAGTGGAAATTATGTATTTTTCTTACTCCTCCGCTCTTCTATTCTGATTAATTTCGTTGCGGGATCGGAGAAACGATTCAACATCGTTTCTCCTAACAAAAATAAACAAGTATTTAAGAATTGGAGCAGGTGACGTTCTTTTGTTTCTACGTATGGGCAAAAGGTGTGACTTGAAATATGTACTCGTATATATGTATATATAGGTAGGTATTCTAATGTTGCACATAATCAGTGACGTAATATACATGGTTGATAAAACAAAAGCGCTAATGTGTACATACAAATAAAACAAATGAACTCTTTACCAACATTTTCATCGCAGTTATCTCCCATATTGAGTGTTCGTCTGCCAAGTCGTGAGTATAACCTTCCCAATATTGTACTAGGTATACTTGGAAAAATTTCTTCGCGTCCCGTGCCAAGTGTTCAGTTCTTCACAATACAATCGACCGGGATAACCTCGGACCCTACATAGCTTTGCGACCACTTCAAAAAGGTACTTTTGTGTTTGAAGAATGAAAGACACACATACGTAATTGTCCTATTTGTATGGGCTTTTACTTTTCTCGTATAGCTTGCTATGATGTATACATCAAGAGATCAATCAATATGGAATACGTACATTTAAACATCTTTGACTATGCTTAACCACGATAGAACCGCATTGTTTTATTCACAGCCAAATTCTACTCCAGGTGAAAAGGGTATACTAACACACACAATTCCTAACAAACACATTCTATTAAGTTACATAAACTGATAACGATAACAATGAAATTGCTACCAATACCCCATTTATCTCGGTTATTCAAACACCTTGTTAACAGTTTCTGAGAATCTGAACTTAGCTGGGATTAACACTGAAAGGGCTGAAATGTTCGGTATTTGATCGAGACATATATAGTTTCAGCTGGCTGCTGGCTATTGGCTGGAATTTTGCTGATTACATTTCAGAAATTTCGGTCGGAGTTTCGTTTTTCTTTTGTTTCATTAAGAACGCGGGAATTATATAGATACTATAACAAGCTGTGTTAGAATTTAGAATCCATCATCGACAAAAAAATGACAAAATTCCATACACACTTTCATCTCCTTTTTAACCCTTTTGGGGACGAATTTTAAAGAACCCTCCCGTGCTTTCTTTATATGATAAGAGGCCCTTGTGCAAACTGTCATGCTTTTAGACCCAGCAGTAAACGCTACGCGTTGTCAGCCAGTGAATGAATGAATATAAGAGTTTATTACGTAGATTTCTCTCTCTTCACTCCTATCATGTCTATCCAAAGGTAGGAGATCGCTTTTGGCGATAACGATTGAGCTCCTTGGTTCTAAATCGAGGTCTACAATTTCCGACAAATGCTTGCACTGACTGAACAGGTCCACTCATATCTGTGTGGTCCAATCCACAAAAGACCATATCAGACACTAATCTGCATGGTCCTCAAATAATCTAACCAAAATAATGTCTGGGCTTTAAAAGAGACTGTGATCTCTGATTTCCTTTCGGTGTTTCTTCTCAGAGTAGTCAGACACAGTACTTGTTGACGTGTAAAAGTGTTTGTAAAAACCTATTTTCACAAATACATATCATTTGTCGGTAAGAATGAAATTATCAAGAGTGACAGGTTGTCAACGTCACTCTAGAAAGCGTCGAGTCGATGGTAACGAAGCGGCCATCTTAGGATTTCCTTCCTGGTGAGCGGTCGCCAGCGCACCACGGTTTCGATAAATCGCTATCCATCGCCTTAAAAATATAGTGTATTTCAAAGTGATTCGTGTTGATCAGAATATAATAATATAGAATATGTAATAATAGTTGTAAGTGATTATATAAATAAATAAGTGATTATTATTTACGCAATTCTAGAATTATTTTGATGTTATAGAAGTAAAATCGTTTAAGTTTGGAAGACGATTAATTTAAATAAAACTAAAAATTACCGTGATTGGACTACCCACATACCCACGCTACAAGATGTATTCTGATGAAGGCCGTCCTGAGCTCACACATTTATCATTTATCAATTAAGGTTCTAATAGTAAAAAGTATCTATGAATTGCGATTCTAACAATAAATTGTACCAGTGAAGCTTTGATAGTACCTGTTCCTACAACTTCCTACAATAGACATACATTTACCGACTCATCTGCCATGCGTAATGATCGCGGCAATATCCGCTTACTAACGCTCTTTGCTTGGGATATACCTAGCAATCAACGTATGGGAAGTGAGCGTATGTTTCTAACATTGCGGTCTATGTGTCGCGGGCGACGAAAGAGGTTGTAGGTTCGATTCCCGCCTTGGGACAAATGTTTGTACGATCTACAAAGATTTGATCCGGGTATTTGCTATGTATAATAAAAAATATCTATCTATGTAATGTATTGTATTAAGTATATCAGTCATCTAGTACCCATAACACAAGCTCTGCTTAGCTTGGGGCTAGATGATGCTGTGTGGAATGTTCAGCATTATTTATTTATTTATGTGAAGGGACATGTGTGATACAAAATGGACATTGACGAACCGTATCAAAAGATCTTTGATCCACACATTTACGAGCCTTTTCTTTAATGATGTCAGTAACAACACCGCTACCGACATTGGCTTCTCTCACTGCTGTTTTGAAACACAAAGATCATCATCCTCCTGCCCTTATGTTTTCTTCTTCCATACATCTCTATTTGCCGTCATCTCAAGAGTCACCTCTTTTCTAGCCATATCATCTTTCACACAATCCATCCATCTTTTCTTTGGTCTCCCTCTACTCTTGTGGTACATGGTCCTCATTCCTTCGCAAAAAAAAAGAAACATACAAACGAAACTTTGAAACCCAAAGATACAAACGAAAATTTGAAATTAGTAAGTTCTTGATACCTCATCATTTGTCGATCCATTTCTCACCTATTTTGGAGTTGGCTTCTGTTCTGGATGGACTAAAGTATCTGTCTATCGGTCCTCCACAACTCAGTTACTGGGTACTCTTGATACTTAGATTATGTGAACTTTTAATTTCTTTAAATATTAATGCAAATGAGTGTATTTAATTTTTTTGTTTAACATTAAACATAATATTACGCCAATATTCCCCGAAGGATGAGGCAGCGGTGTACCAATAGCACACCTACATTTTGTCAGTTATTTTGAAGTCTCATTGTCATACGCTGAGCCTATTGCCATCAACCAGGCACAAGTCTAGATTCCGGACTGCTACTAAGCAATTCCAGATGGAAAACCCAACAACACTTTAACCGACCCAGGCATTGAACCTAGTACTTTAAACCCAGCAGTAGCGCTTGACCACTAAACCAATGAGGTAGTAAAAAAATGAGAATAAAAAATAAATAAAGCTTGTGGCACCGTAGTCCAAAAACATCAATCAGCTGGTATTCAACTTCACCCCTATTCTACTGACACTAAATCGTCCAAAAAGCCAAAAGAAAAAAACGTACAAACGTTAACGCTGTATTTTTTTTTAAAACCAGAGAGATATTAAAAGTATGCTCCAGAAAGTTTTAATATCATTTTCAAAATTGAGTTTCCTTCAGGAATATTTTCGTCGTGTTCACCGAATTTAATGTCAGAAACAGTACTTTAGCATGAATGCTTGACTTAAACGTGACGTCATCATCAAAAAAGACTTCTTTTTTCATTTGTGCATCGTCTTTATGCACTAAGATACCTTATTTTATCTTCATCAAATCAAATTAACAGCACAGATCTTATTATAAGTAATTTCTCTTACTTTGTCTACCACCACTTGTCTCATACAATCAAGGCGCGATAGACACTTATTTAATTATTTGTTGCTTGGGGTGTGTACGAAACGGAGTAGGTCGCAAGTAATCCATGAGGGATTTTAATATAAGTAAATTTGACGTAGGCATAATCGAATCCATCGTATCTGTACCATATTTGGAGATTATTAAAAAGTTGTGCCATTTAATAATGGTCCTCCACAAATAACTCTATTAAATAACTATTAAATTATATCATAAAGTAAACGAATACTGTTTACGGAAGCCAATCAATGTAAAAGGATACGATCTTTGATAAAAGCCCCTTAATAAAAATAAAAAAAATAGTTGGATGGGTAATAAGTTTATTTAAAACAGGAAGTTTTAGAAAAAGATATTGGTAGTTAGCTTTTTTTGCCCATCAAACATGAAGGTATTCAATTTATAAAACTATGAATAGAAAACTATGCGATTAATTTGAAATAGCTTCCATCTTGTATTCCTATTCTGTGGGTCTTTTAATAAAGGGTTGGTATGCATAAATTCCAACTAACTCAGTTATTAAAGGGACCTAAGATATCGGTATCGGTGCTGACCATCATACTTCGGTAAATACATTCAGATCGTGAATGCTTCTTATAACACTCAACCTAGTACAAGTAGCTGTACATTGTAAAAAACGTAAAAAAATATTAATTTTAAGGGTCACCCTGGCGCTCACGCCTTAAGGTTTAATAATGTTAACCTGTATGCTGTGTTATTATTATGTTGTTGTACTTAATGTTTATTCTTTATAAGCAATAAAAGTATATTAATAGTTCATAATATATTATTTTCTGTTCTTTTTTCTTACGGGATTGTACTTACCACTGTTAGTCACTGCATCACCCAAAGGTCAGTCCACCGTTGTATATTTGAGTGCTTAAAGTACTCAAATATACAACATGTATGTAATAAACCGGAGCTAAATAAAAACAGCCGCACGGGTCGAGGTCAGTTTGGGGATGGGTTCGTAACATATCGAGCCTCCTCCGTTCCTCAAAAAGCATGCTAAGCCTTTGGTGCCGGCTGTTATTTGTAGATCTTTGACAGTTGTTACCTACGGGTATTAAGGGGTAAAGGGTAGAAGCCCGAAAGTCTGATAACCAATCTTATCAAGGGGTATCATGTCGCCCAGTAATTGGGTTGTGGAGGTCAGATAGGCAGTCACTCTTCGGATTTTATGTGTTTTTCCCGGAAACAGAACAGCCAACAAGGAAATTCAACTTTTTAATTTCATTCCTACTCTGGAGACACTGACAAATTCACGTCGCTTCCTTAATTACATGATAATAGAATACAAAGTCGAGAACTGTGTTAATTAGTGTGCGTAGGTATCTGTTAATAAGGAGTCAAGTGGTGACACTTACTCCCTAAGTAGGTAAAAATGTCTCCTCAGCTAGAGGAGACATTTTTACCAACTCAATACCCTATCGCTTTCTTTTTTAATAAAACGTTGCCCCCGCACTAGCATCCTCCTAGGGTTTCTCCTGTATCGTGGGTGCATATACAAACATTCAAACTCAAATTCACAAACAGCCAGACCCGGAACAATTATCTGTAGGATATACAAATATTTGTTCCGTGCATTGTTCGAACCCGCGACAAGCAGCGCAGCAGTCAATCGCTCAGCCATTAGACCAACCGTGCCGTCAAGTACCGTTACATATGCCTATACATAATTATATATTACTTACTCATTGTAAGTAGGTATTAATAATGGATCCTGTCGGGCATAGCATAGTTTGTAGAAGAGAGAAGTAAGAGCACATAAGATATGAGATTCATCATAGTTATTCATACAAGATTATTCAATTTGAAGTTTAGTTATTATTATTGTACTACTAGCTGCACTCCAAGGTTTTGCCCGCGGTTAAAATTCACATTCAGCAAACGCACAAAGGTAAAATAGTCTTGAACTTCCTGAATTTTCTAAGTAATTGTCTTAATTTTTCTTTTCGTAGAAACTTCCACAAAGTATTAAAAAAACTTAAATAAAAAAGATAAATGAAATCGGCAAAGTCGTTCTCAAGTTATGGCGTGACCAAGGGAAACAGGGATTCCCTTTTTTCTATAGTAGATAGGACTAGCTGTCCCGGCGAACTACGTACCGGCTCAGACCTTTTTTCCTGAACTTTTCCAATTTTTCAATAGTTATCCTGCTATTCGGGGCGGAGTCAAATCCAACAAATCAAAGATCATAAAAATCGGTCCAGCCGTTCTTAAGTTATAAGTGGTGTAACTAACCCAACTTTGTTTTATATACATAGATATATATCGCTACTTACTGAGCAGGAGATCCGAGATCGATACTTGGGTCGACCACAGTGTAACTTGGTTTTTTTATTTGTAAATTCTCATTCGCAGCCCGGAATTGGAATTTGTGCCTGCTTGATGGCAATAGGCTCGCCTCCTATTACATGAGACTTAAACATAAAAGACGAAATGTGGGTTTACTATAGTAGGTAGTAAATACACCTCTGCTTAACCCTTCAAAGAGTATATGCGTGATATTCCGTAATCCTCTTGTAGGGTCAAAACAGCAAAGTGCCACCACAGACCCACCTACAAAGTTAAGTTACATTTCTAACGTCTACACACAACCTTACATGCCCATTAGGTACTGAAACGCCAAATATTTGCGGAACCCCAATAAACCTTGACATAATGTAAACAAGACATGTGACGTCACCGGAAAGTATTCGCCTTGATTTACATAGACGGCGTCAAAGACATAAGGCGAAAAACAACCCCATTATAATATTTTTGTGACATGTACTTACCTACGTGTGTATGTACATCTATGATTATAGAAAATGGGCTTCGTTTCTGTCATAAGTTGGTCAATCTTTGTTTATGGCTGGCAGTAGCCAGTAACCCTATTTATCTCTTGTGATTATTTTTTATTTCTGAGACAAGCCCGCCACTCTATGCCCAAGCCACTGCAACTCCTGAAAGCCAGAATCAACATTGACATCAGAAAAGCGTCTACGATTCAATTGTCTCGGACTTCGCAATGAAATTAATCAGAAAATAACAGCGGAGGAATTAGAAAAATACATAATTTCCACTTCCCTCCATATCAAGCAGGAGACGGAACAGAGCTAGGACAATAGGCACAAAGGGACGTTTACAACTGGGTTAATAATAATAATAATAATAATAATAATAACATTTATTTCAGACCATAAGTCCATAGAAAAACACACATTACAATATTATACACAAAACATCAATACATATATAAATAATAATAATAAACACAGTACACTAAACATCTTATTTTAAATATTTAAATGAAGCACGATGACTGGTCATCCATTGCCACATCATTGGACTATCCATCCTGTCGGCTACTATAGCCACCAAGCTGTTAGAGCTGTCACGCACTCGCCGCATCAGGGATGCTATCCGTGTCCGCATCAGTGCGTAAAAATCTGTTAAGCCTATCACCACAGATTAAAATTACAACTGACATTAATGGGTCCTAATATTAATCCTCCTACTTCTTGTGAATATTTCTTATATTTCAAACAAATAACCAACAGTAGCCCAAGAGTTTAAGGATGTACTTACAATACCAACACTCACATTTCGCCAGGTATGTTTAAGTCCCATGTAATAGGGGGCGACCCTATTGCCTTCAACCCGGCACAAATTCAGACTCCGGACTGCTTCTGAGAAATTCCAGATGGAAAACCTAATAACACTTTACTCGACTCGGGAATCTAACCCAGGGCCACAAGCTCTGCTGTAGCGCTTCCAACCCTTGGACAACGTGGCAATTATTTAAAAATAGGAATGCTACAGTATAAACTCCGAAAACAAAAAGCTTTTCTAAAATTCTAAGATCAACAATGTTATATACATTGAACAACAATGAAAAAGTAAAGAATACATTTTCACATGTTTACATACCTTCAAACTATTTATTCATGAGTTAGTTAGGTAGTTCTTTGTGTGACTTTTATCAACAACAAATAACAATTATTATCATTAATCAATTACACAAACGAACAAAATGACAGGTTTTATACCCAAAAATAATATCATGTACAGAAACCTGCTGGTTTCTGTACATGATATTATTTTTAATCTATATTTAATTTATATTTTTATTATTTTTATCGAGCTACCAAAAACTGTCAAATTTTCCCAATTGAACATAAACCTTATGCTTTTGCAATAAAGTTGGAAGTCTATCACAGAAGTTTGACACATTGGGGTAGCTTGATGTGCTGGCCTCTGTACAATGAACAATGATCGATTATGAAATCCATCACAAGGTGAGTATTCTAATTTTAAGAATAGAATAGAATACTCTTTATTGTACACCATGAAAACTTACAAATAATGAGTTTAAGAGCTACTTAAGGTGTTACAATGGGCGGCCTTATCGCTAAAAGCGATCTCTTACAGACACATTTAGATGGACTTTATGGAGAAGGAGAAAAGATATGATGATGGTTCGTGGTGAACTATTTAAATATATACAATACGTAAATATAAAAATGAAAATTACGATAGAAAATTTTCACTTTTTACAAAAATCATAGTTAGGCTAGATAGAGTATGTACGATCAGTTGGATTTCTACATCCTACATCTAAACAAAGAGGAAGGTATGCAAATCAGTACCATAATTACTAATGTATTTAATGTTTATTAATTTTAGTTTTTAACGTATTTTGTGTGCTAAGTACTCAAGTCTCAAGTTAGCTTTGTTATGTTTAAAAAGTTATTACGCTCACAGGATACATAATGGATAGACAATTAGTTTTGCTTGTACACCTTACTCTTTTAACGAGTGTTCGTGACGTCATGTGTAATATAAATATCGGCGCGCTGTCAAGTGGCAACACAAAGAGGGATTACGGAGGGACTCTTCTCAACGCAGAACAGTCTGGTTCGTCGCCCGTTGCAAGACACGCGTTAGGTTTAAATTAAGATCACTTTCTATTTTGTTAGTTTTAGTTTTTTTTTTTTTTAAGAACGTTGCCCCACACTAGGTATTTCTCCTATGTCGTGGGTGCGGTTACAAACATTTAAAGTCACATACACAAACAGCCAGACCCGGAACAAGTACATGTAGGCCATACAAATATTTTTTTTGTGCGGGAATGGAACCCACGACACGCGGCGCGGCAGTCGATCGCTCAACCACTGCGCCAACCGTGCCGTCGAATTAGAGTGTAACTATAAACTTATCGCGTGTCAATAAATTAGTTAACTCACTTCAATTTTTATTTGTTGTAAATACCTCACGAGACGCGTAAAAAAGGGGACAGGTAGAAATAGCCAACCTGGTTCCCCTAAAGTGTAGCTACCTGCCTATCTACGTCATCTTACCAAAACGTAGATATGACGGTAGTGAATCCTCAGAAATGTTAGTTACGTACTGTTACCCAGCATCCTAAGAGCTTTTAGTCAATCCCTTTATGACGTCCGAAATGGTTCATACCACAGACTGATAGGTTTAACTGACATTCGCTAGATTTCTATCAATCCTTCTGTGTCAGCCCGTATTGCTTGATTTGGAACAGTTCCGGGTTTAAATGGGGATATTATTACTGAAAGGAGAATGTTAATTGCCTTAGCATAATTATGTAGGCAACACAGAATGCTGGAAAAACAAAACAATGTTAGAACGCTTGGTTTTACTTTGAAATTGGAACGCTTTGAAGTCATATCTTTTCTCTCAACAACACTGACATTAGTTTCAACGGAGAACTTGATTTAAGATGAGTGCACTACGTGAGCTTGACAAATGGATGTGCGAGCAACGCTGGTGCGACAAAACTGTCCTGCGACTCATAATAATTCGCTTACACTCTTGTGCTTTGATAACACCAGACTTATATTTCTTTCTAAAGCTTAAATACCTTGTAGTAGCTACAAAGCCAGATAACGTTGTACCATTATTTTCAAATAATAACTAGTCGCGTTTATCAAAACGTCTATTAGAATTCGTATGATCATGAAATATGCCTAAACACAAAACGGTAACGCCAACGTGTTGCCAATACGTCCGCCAGTGTAATTGATCAGATTTGATTGAACGCACTACTAACACAGGAGAATAAATAATCTTACAGAGACTTAGGCAATAATCACCTACTTCTTACTATCACCTCCATTATCAAATATGCAACATACTCGTAGCAGTCCTTGTCTCTTTCACACGGACTTTATATATCTTTGTATGACCGCGCCAAAATTATGTAACGAAATTAAATCTACTATATCTCAGTGTATTCTTACCTAAACAAAAACCTAGTGGGTAATGAGAAAACTGTAATTTACTAGGTGAACGTTACTTCGATCAGTGATAGTGAGCCAATTTTCCTTCTTGCGTCTCATCGCCCCGTCCGTCACGCGTATCGCTTCTGTAGTACACATCGTGGCGCCAGCGCCATGTCAAGCTTGAAGTGCGGTCTCTGTTGGGCTATCTACTCCTGTGTCACACGACGCACGTATTTATGACTGCTGCCAATTGACCAGCTTATTGTTATTATATTCACATAGGTTAGTATTTGATACTACCGGAATATCAATTACTAGTCTCGTTAGGTTTTATTGTATCAATATGTTTTAATAAAGTATTATTGGTTCTGTAATGAGCTTGTTTGTTCTACTGCTGAATTGAGGAACAGTGAACTTTATGCCTTACCTATTACCCATATGGTTAGGTACTAGAACAAACAAATAAGGGAGTGATTTTACGTTTAAAAATAACTCTGCAGCTTAGCAAAACCGGTTTAATTTAAATCATGTGTAGAAAGAAACTAAGCAGATCAATTTGGTGAGTGTTTTATTTTTATGATGCTCATCTTTTTTTATTGAGCGAAGTTTTTGGCAATCAAATTTTATGGCGTAGGTATTTTGGGACAAGCCCGCCATACTATTCCAATATCCCAAACCACTGCAACTCCTGAAAAACTGACTTGCAGAAAATCGTGCAAGCGTATATATGCATCTATACAATTCACAAAAAGGTTTTCACAAATATTGGTATTTATTTATAGAGAATCGTTGGCCGTGTAACTTGTAAGCCCAATGTTCCAGTAAAGTTCTATTAAAAGGAGTTATGACTAAACCCACTAGACTTTGGTTGGAGTTCATGGAGAATTATAAAATGGGTACCCTACGATGTTCCGTTTTGTCTAAAATCTTGCCTTTACCTTAAATTTTATTAACCAAAATGTTGAATTAGTACTTGAATACAGCCAGCGTAAACTATTTCAATTATACGAAGAAAACACCAAAGTATCCCACTTAACATATTTTGTCTTATGTACCTAAGACAAAATTTTCTACAAAAAACAATATTGATGGCCTTTTAAAAATAATCATCATCTGCCTAGCCTGTTCCCAACTATGTTGGGGTCGGCTTCCAGACTAACCGGATGCAGCTGAATACCAGTATTTTACATGAAGCGACTGCCTATCTGACCCCCACAACCCATTTACTGGGCAACACGATAACCCTTGGTAAGACTGGTTGTCCCTAACGACTGTCAAAGACCTACAAATGACAACCGGGACCAACGGCTTAACGTGCTTTCAGGGGCACGGAGGAGAATTGATATATTACGTACGGTCACTCATACACGGACTGACCTTGACAAGCGTAGCTTAACCTTCGATCAATCCGTGCGGCTGTTTTTATTTACCCATGAGCTCCTCTTTAAAAATAATATGAAGACTATTTACCGCAACCTTCATAAGCTAAGCGAAATCCAACACAGACAAGACAAAAGAAACTTCTTGATAGAAAATTAAGTAAATACAAGTGAACAGTATTTAAGGCACGACTTCACTCAAGTTATGTAAACTTTGTTTACTTAAACATGGACGTGTCTGCAGCTGTCAGTTTTCCAACTCAGTTTACTTAAATATTATTATTCATTTACATAGTAAAACTTTCAAGTAAGTAGTTTCTGAACAGACATTTAAAAACATAATTTAGTAAATATTCATGGTTCAGTTTTCTGTTTGCTACATTTCTGAAAACCACGAGAGACAAGGTCTCTCGTGGTTTTCAGAAACGTGTAAAATTAATTTAAAAACAGAGTTTTCTCAGAAACTTCTACGAATAATGAGGTACCTAACATTTTTTCCAACTATAATGAAAACAGAGTAGGTACTAAAGTAAAAATTAAAAGTAAATCTTTGGCAAAAATGTTGATGAATGTTTCACTTACTATTACTGCCTATTACTGTCCCACTGCAGGGCAAAGGCCTCTTCTCATACAGAGAAGGCACGAGCTTTAATCACCACGCTTGCTCAAGACGGGTTGGCGATTTCAGACTTATATTAATTATAAGTCCAGCTTTCCTCACGATGTTTTCCTTTACCGGTGCCAATGATGTCCAAGATAAACTTAAAAAGTACATATGAATTGAAAGAGTCACATAGGTACTTGCCAAGATTTGAACCCATAACCTCGTGCACTAGAGGCGCAGGCCTAAACCACTGGGCCATCATTTCAACTTCACTAACATTTTTTTTATAAATCCTCTGACATAAGTGCCTATGTATGCGAAAAAACGCTATGAAAAAGCTCGGGCGACAGCAGTAGGTACGCGATTTCCTGTCGAACTAAAAGTATCGGAAATCATGTAACAATTCTGTTTTTAAGGACGAAAATCGAACGCCCTCTAGCGACGATTTCTTCTGACATGACGACCTAGTTCACATGCGCCTTTTGTGTGACCTCATATCATTGAGAATTAAACCTTTAATATTAAAGCCGAAACACGAGATTGTAAATGGTACCTACCTATCCTGTTTTAACAAAATTTACTTACCTGCTTGAGTGTTTGATGAAATACTTTCTTTCCTTTTATTACAATGAGCTAATACATTCTAACATTATTTAACTTATTCACCAACCATTTAAAATGTAATTGAGTTAATAATATGACTGGATTTCAGACCTCTATTTTGAGTTTGCAACTCAAGTCAAGGTAATAATGTAAACAATTAAGTATTTTTTTAAATAATTCCATTACCTAGGCGACCGCAGCCGTAGTACCGGCTATCATATGTAGATTGGGTAGTCAGAAGCCAGAATTTCTGACAACCTCTCACTGAAAGTATCACCAAAGGTTATCGTGTTGTGGAGGACAGATAGGCAGTCGCTCCATGTAAAATACTGGTATTCAGCTACATTCGGATAGATTGGAAGCCGACCACAATATAGTTGGGAAAAGGCTAGGCAAATGATTATTATATGAAATATTTGTATGATATTCACATGGGATTACAACTCAACTCAAGTTTAGATGTCAAATAAGTGTCAAAATGCAAAACTTACAAAACGCATGTTTAAAATAATCACTTCGACAAAAACATTCCTAAAACGAGTTCATATTATTTGCTTCTCCGAATGGCACGGAAAAATGGACCTTATCCATTCTGTTCACAGCTAAACAAAAAGAACCTAAGATCAATAATACCTCATAAATACTCGACAGAACCGACAGAAGGTAATTGATGCCGCAATATTTACCTACATCCGTACCTGTAGGAAACGATCGAGAGTGGAATAAAAACCAATGAAGCATAGCACAATGCCTTTTATATTTCAGAGCAAAAGACTGAACGCTCTACACTAAGATCATCAATACTTGTCTAGAACAGATCTTTTAGAGAAGATTCATTATTGATAACAGATATAGTCTGCGTTCTCTTTAAATTATTTATAGATCTAGAAAATAAATTGTGAGGTCTACGTTCAATTTAGACTGACACATTTTGAAACTGACGGTCGTTAATATTGATAAAAGCTAAAAAGAAACCTTTGATAATTTTTATTAAAATGGTATTCGACTTTAAGTGAGGAATTTTAATTTAAAGAGAAGCGTTTTATTCGTAATCGCTGATAAAAAATTAAAATTCTGTATTTTGTGAAGATTTGGAATGAAATGCTCTGTAAAGCGTCAATCATAATCAATCTAATGTAGAGGCTGAACATTAGACATTTGGTATTAAAATGACATGTCTTCAACTTCTTGCTTACTTATTCAACTTCTTGATCTAGAATTTCATCATCTGCCGAGCCTTCCCCAACTGTGTTGAGGTCGCCTTGACCAGACGCAGCTGAATATTATTATTTTACATGGAGCTACTGCCTATCTGACCTACCTATCTTCCGAGGTAGAAAATCCTCATGGATGTCCTCCGCCCTGAAGGGGCGGCGGGGTCTGTCAGACTCTTACTGACTAAAAACCACCCTGGTGTTCCAGCTCACACCTACGGCGGGGGTCGCGGGAACTTACGATCCTTCCGTAACCCCCGGCTATTGCCAGCCCGCCTCTGCGGGCCTCCTCAGAACAAACGACTGCCTGTTCCAAGGGCTTACCATAATTTCGACAGGACGGATGTTTCTCAATACAAAATTAGGAATATTTTACCAAAAATAGTACAACGACTTCAATAGCAAATATATACATGGGAAATCTATACTAGGAACTAGGAGAGGTCTTGTATCTTGGTGTAGCGACATCTATCCTGCAACATACAAACTAAATCCGCCGTATCCTATATCGCGATATTAAAGTTATCCACGCAACATACATCAAACCGACAACAACCGTCGGGCAGGAGCCCACTAGACATAGGGGATGAGAAACTTTACACCCTGTTCCTTACACCCGCAAACTGGTGACCCCCAGTATGAACGTCAGCGTGGCCCTGGTGCAGAACTCCAACATCGTGACGTCATCATATATGTATAAATCTAGACAAGCGATGCCTTATCTACAAGATCGATGAGTGCGGCTATTATAACTTACCCAAGAGCGAATCAACTTCTAGACAATCGACATTTAATAAAAAGCGAGCTATCTCGGGACGCCTGGCTGATGTGAAACATCGTAATTATTTTGTGCCAGTAATATGCATAAAAGAAATGAATATTGAATATCAAAAACAAATGAAACGGAAAAATTTTAATTTAAAAAAGAATCATTTGTTTCTTGGCGATGCATTTTACCCGCGCCTATAGATGTTTTACACCAAAAATATACAATCAAATTTGCTGTACGTACTCTTACGTGAGATGGATAAAACTGTCTCCTTTGCTTTGAGTAACGCCGTCAACTTTTACGACTTAGTGCGACGTTACATAGTTTTGGTACGTCAACAATTTGTATGAATGCATTTGCATTTCATCATGTGCTGCTTCGCTTTATAGTTTACACTCAGACGCTGATCATTAGAGATACAAATTAATTAAATTCCACAGGAATCTTCTAACCATTAAAAAATAAGTAGTAGGTTAAAAAGACGATTAATAAACTGTTTTAATCCCACTCTTTGACATTTTCAAATTATTCTTAATTATTAATTTATTATGTAATATAACATAAAAAACATAACTGGCGAAATGTATGTGTACACTAGGTACTCCTCTGCCTAGCCTTACGGGGAATACAAGCGTGATGTTAAGTTTCTAAACAAACTTTATTAAAAATATTTAAATACATATTTAAATATATAAATACCTAGTATAGCAAAGGATAGGTACAAAATCATGATTAGGTACTATTGCTTAAGTAAGAGCAACGCTAATTCAAACATCCACATAAAACCGATATCTTATTTATTTAGTTTACAATTAACTACTAACCAATGCAATTGTATTATCTTATTGCATTTGCTGAACGTCTGCGTAAAAAAGGAGATAAGAAAAAAGAATAAATGTTAACGGTAAAAAATAGGTTTCGTAAGTTTTAATTTAGGTTATGTTAGGTTACCTATAATAAGAGCTAATTAGTAAGTAACAAGAACTCATTATGTTAGTAAGAATATTTCTTAAACATTAGACTAAACACTTTATTCAGCACAGAAATAATTATCCCTAGTACAAGTTCGCACCGAGTTGGAAAACTTGCAGTACGGTTTAGCTGCTTGTGTGTTTGTGTGTCCAGCCTGCTGGCAATAGGGATGTGTCCTAGGTAAAAATATAATAAGTCTATTTAGTCCAGCAGCTACTTTACCAAAAAATATTGGACTCGTACTTTTTGCTTACTCAAATCAATAATAACTGATAAATATATAAACACATCAAAGTTCAGTAGAAGGAGCTTATGAAGTCATTTCTACGTAAAAAGCGTAACACGACGTGTCGTCACGCGAAATTACATGGCACCATATCGTCGTAATTTTTGGTATAAATGACAAAAATAAAAATACGTGTCGCGTATTTTTGAGTAATCCAACTATCGGACCAAATAGAATTTTTAAGGACTACCACTACCCTATTCACCGCAATATCATGTTGGGGCATACCTGCCCCCGGCGCACGAGGGGGGCGCATAGTAATAAGAAGTAATTGACGCGGGTTTCAAGCTAACTTGAAACCCGCGTCAATTACTTCTTATTACGATCCCTGATACGCTGCAGAAGCATAAAGAACTGCCCGATCAACACCCGGAATGCAGAATTATACTGAATGGGAACGCCGCTGTACGATTTGTGTTTGTTATCAGCCGTGCACGTGTATAATTACGTGCAATATGCTCGAAATAGTTAAGGTTTTTTGCACCTCTTTAGGATAAAGTTCAAACCTGCAAGCGATCAAAATATTATCTCGGATTAACTTATACAATGAAATATCTAAATTTTATACATAACGCCCTTAAAAATATGTTCTACCGTACTACGTCTAAATTATTACCAAAATTTCAACTAGTTACTGATGCAGGTAGGCAATCAGTTAATAAAAATTTAAAACTTCAAAGAAATATTTGAAGTTTAAACGACTGAAAACTATTTAACGACTTTCAGATGAAACAAGATCAGCTGTAAAGCGTTAAATACCACAGGAATGTGTTACAAAGGAGAACAAAGATTTACGTCAGCACTTTACATTTAAGATTTTTACAACTTTCTCGAAATAACAGAGCTTTTCATAATCTGTCTAACATTTTGGAATAAAGGTACTAATCCTGAAGAAGAAGGCCTGTCTGCTTCGTAAAAAAAAGATATAAAAATAGCTACAAGTTCAATTCAAGTAAAATCGTTATTCTTTTTTATGCGGGCTAGGATGATTGTGCAATAAATTAATGGTGTATCAATCAATCTTGCATTTTGTTTAATAAGAAGACTTAAATAAGAAGTTTGTTAAATTTAACGAAAAGCTACTATCTTTTATTTCAACTAATTATTTATATTATAAAATAGCTTATTTAAATATAACCTATATATTTACAAAATCAAAATATTATAAAAACTGGACGACTTCCAAATAAAACCACTTAGACGTACAAGGTACAAGGACTACAAGGTCCGGAAACATGCAGGTAACAGCATTGCCACGTTCAATGTCAAATCTAATTCTTTGGCCAAAGAATGAGCCAGCCCTCTGGTCACGCGAACTGTCGACCTGCAGGGCGAGCACAGCCACTGTGACATGGCTTGAGTCACACATTTTATCACCGTTTAGGCGATAAAACCGTAGCATACGTAACCGTAATCATTTCATGTCACAAACGTCTCGTACGCCCGTGTTTGCCCCGCTGTCGGCGAGGCATCTCCTTGACAAGAAGACGCGCACTCGTGCCATGACCCTAGCGTATCAACCCTTAACAGGACAAAGTGTAATTACCTATAAGGTTAGGCGATATTTCCACCGCCTGAGGATCCCTGCAACCACAGAGGCGGTTGCGACAGTCCGCCATACTTGGAACTTAAGACGGAATGGTTTAATTATTTTATTAATTTCAATGTAGCGATTAATATTCTATGTATTGCAAATGTAGAATGGCAAATGAAGTCAAATTTTACGGTTGAAAATGCGAAATCACTCAATTATCCTTGTATAAATCCGCCGAAACTTGAAGTAAAACTTTTGAAGTGAAACTTTTGAAGTGATAACTTCTATAGCAACGTTGTGATTTGAAAGTTTACGAAACGAAAAACCGACAATAAAAAGAGACAGACACATAAATTCATAAGATTTAACGTGGGAGAAAATGAGATGAATGGAAGCATTATACAGTGTTCCTTATGTCGTGGAAATTTTATAAAATTTTAAAAAACTTTGTATCACTATGATCATTATTATTACCTACAATTATTCTCTTCCCAAAATATATCATTCGTCTCATTATCTTGAAGCCAAAATTTTTGAAGGTTTCACTTCTACCACGTGTGAATTGCACACATGTTTAAAAAAAAAAAAAAATGTTTTAAAAGCTACGTACATTTTGATTGTGTTTGTGATTATTATATTTTTCAAACGAAAATTCTAATCGTCATTTATATTCACACTGTGTCTTGTCTGAACATAGGTGTAACCCGTTCCGAGAAACAAACGCGTCGCTTAACATAATTTTTAAATAATAGACACTAATAAAAATACGTCCAACAATTTTAAATTTTCACTTTTGTAGAACTGAATTAATTTAATATTTCATTATTAAATGGTAACTGAGGTGCGTGGATCGATACACAAGGCACGTCAAGCTACCCCAATCTGTAAAATTTCTTTGATAGTTTTTTAACTTTATTACAAAAGTACATGTTTAATTGGAAAAATGCTATTATTTGGAATAGCTTGATGTGCTGGCGTCAGTACTTTCTACAAACTACCTTACTATTTCAACGTGAAGACAGAGATTAAGGCGAAGGTCCGCCTGCGAGAGGTTGCGGGTTCGATTCCCGCCTTGGGAAAAACGTTTGTATGATCTACAAAGATTTGTTCCGGGTGTTCTGGGTATTTGCTATGTATAATAAAAAATATCTATCCATGTAATGTATTGTATTAAGTATATCAGTCATCTAGTACTCATAACACAAGCTGTTTAACTTGGGGCTAGATGATGCTGTGTGGATTGTCCAGCATTATTTATTTATTTAATATTTTATACACTATCTGTATTCTTACTTATCTGACGGAGCGTCTCTCGAATTTTCTACCAAGAATTTTGATAAATAACTTTGAAAGGCAGCCTGATAAAATCAAAAATCTAGACAGTAAATCAGCAATCTCCACTCTATCTTAATCTTACTTAACTGTAGAATTCTAATCTAGCTTACGACAGCCAATCGAGGGCCACAAAGAAAATATAATCTAAACCATCACGGTTCAAAGAAAATGTGTGGGAAAATAGAGGTGTCACATCTACGAGGTGGAAGGTTCAAGATTCAGTGAGTGAGAGAGTAACATTCCGTTTAAAATTTTCACCCATAACCAATGGACAATTCACACTCGAATAATTTTAGCATCTGCCGAAATTATCACCATCATCTGCCTAGCCTTTTCCCAGCTATGTTGCTTCCAGTCTAACCGGATGCAGCTGAATACCAGTGTCTTACATGGAGCGACTGCCTATCTGACCTCCACAACCCAGCGACTGGGCGACACGATACCCCTTGGTAAGACTGGTTGTCAGACTTTCGGGCTTCTGACTATCCGTAACGACTGTCAAAGAAGCATCTGCCGAAATAACGCGACGAAAAGTTCAGCGTATTTACGCCTACAATGCTTTTCAAATTACTTTATATAACACATCAGGCTGATATTACGCCACATATTGTCCTTCATAGTAAATATACACAAGCGGAATTTCTGTCGCATAATTTTTCTACGCCAATGATTCATTTGGCCTCTAATGAAACTAGATTAAATTCAAATCGGTCCAGCTGTTTAGGGGGAGTTCACTGGGACACATACGCACAGAAGGAAAGTAAATAAATCAAAATGTAAGTGGAGCTGACTAGCCAGTACTACATACGTTTTGATATCACCTCTCATGGAGGCTACGTCACAATAAACAGTCCAACGATTTAGGCAGAATTTTTCTTTATTAGCACTGGGATCGGTGATAGCAGTTCATTGCTAGTTTGTGCGCAACTCAAACACAAAAGCATGATTTTAATGACACAGACAAACATGACTTCGTAACAATTGACGACACGGTTGGCGCAGTGGTTGAGCCATCGGCTGCTGCGCTGCGTGTTGTGGGTTCGATCCCCGCACGGAACAAATATTTGTATGGCCTACAATTAGTTGTTCCGGGTCTGGATGTTTGTGTATGTGAGTTTAAATGTTTGTAAACGCACCCACGATACAGGAGAAATTCCTAGTGTGGGGCAACGTTTTTTTCAATAAAAAATAAATAAAAAAATATTACTCAGCTGGCTGCCACCGATTCTACCTACCCCATTGACCTTCACAGCTCAGGGAATAACAGACAATTGATTACTCTCCGAATACATAATGAACACAATCATATTTTATTGGTCTCAGACCGATCAAATCATATTTTAATTAGTCTCAAACCAAACGATCTTCTAGAATTGAATTGTTCTAGCTTTTTTACCACCATGAGTTATTCATGCCATGGGTGTAAGCCTCATTTATATGGTAACAAGCTTCATACTTACATATTCAAATTTAATCATGATCTGAACCAAATTTGATTTTTGCTCTATCATCAAAAATAGGCATATATTTGCATAGTAATATAAACGTAGGTTGTAACTGGGTGGCTTGTTAATCGGTTCATGAATTTAGCCTCCTAACATCTGTGATTCAACGTGTACGAATAAACTAGCAAACTTTGTCATTCGTTTTGTTTTGAAATCAAAATCGCTGGTCATTGTGTCCTTGTAAATGGTTTTTTGTAACGAACTTGCTAAGTGTCTTATTAAAAAAAAAAGGAAAAGAGCGAGTGCGACTCGTGCACTGAGGGTTCAAACGTTAGATATTTGTTCAGCTACTACTTTTACCAATATAATAACATTACCCATTGAAGTTAACTATGTACATAAGCACCAAACATAACTTTGATGAAAAGATGAGATTTAACTTTGTAATTGAAAAAATGTACATATTTTTTTTTAAATTTTTGTAATTATAAAAAATGTACATATTTTTTTTAAAATTTTTGTAATTATAAAAAATGTACATATTTTTTATAATTACACAAATTTCCCATACATCGATATACGTCACGATCAATTTTTGAACAAGAATAAAAAAATGTATGTGATAAAAGTACTGCCAAATTGCGTAGTACTCGTATTAGGGCAACGCGAAGCACCATATAGCTTTTGATTTATTTGTGTAGTAGGTACCTACCTATCAAAATATGTCGCATAAATGGCAGTATTTAATTTTTGTGATACTCCGAGAGACCGTAGACCTACGTGTTTGATATTAATTTCAACTAGATACCTCCACGTGGTTCTGAAAAAAAAGAGTCTTGACAAACAGGCAGACGGACAGCAAAGTAATGCAATAAGAGTTTTTACCTTTTGAGGTACGGAACCCTAAAAATATTGAAACATGGTATAGAGATCAAATTAATAGAATATCAGATAATAATGACGTTTATTCAAATTGTTAAATAATAATAAATATTTTTTTTTTAAATAATTGTGATTACAAATAATTCTTTTACACGTCATTCCTTGAGTTTTTTTTAACGAGATGAGTTTGATCAGAATATTAACGAGATCAATCTTCATCCATCAAAAATAAGTCCACATTATTATTTCATGCCTTCATACGCACCTGTCGGTTTTCTTTCGTCTTGTAATATTATAACATCACGACTTTTTTACGGAGCTTATGTTTCCCTTTGATTAAATTTTCATACTGTTTATTCACATTTTCCTTCTTGAAATGTACATACATAAAACACTGCGCACACCCGAGTCAAAACAATTTTGTCTTCCTTAGTCTGAATAGATTGTTCTTGTGTGATATCAACTTTTTCTGTACAGTTTTGGTATTGTAGACTGAGAGATAGTGTTTTGTTGCAAGTGGTTTGCGCCATCATCGTATTTTATGAGACAGTATTGACTAGGTCTAAAACTATTTGGAACGGTCATCTCGCAGTTTATCCTGTAGGGATATCACTCGGCTTAGGACGTCGCTGGGAGGGGACAGCAAGGGACGGGCTGGATCGAATAGACGTCTAAAACTAACAAAATGTAGAGTATTTAAGGTAGATGTAAGTTGAAACGCCGGGAGCGGCCCAATAGAAGTACATTCATGCACTGAACTTATTAGTGATGCTCTTCAGTAAGGTCAGGTGCGTCGGTAGTACTCACAACCGGCGTGGACCAGATATTTGAACGTAATCGAAGATAAAGGAGTATGGGAGGATCGTAGTAGGTGGCGTTTTGTAGTTTCTGTGTGAGCTTATGTATGTAAGTTTTATAGTTATTGTTTATAACTCCCATATTTTCGACACATTTACAAGCAACAGTGTTATTTTTAAGGACGGTGCTAATTTGTCGCGTTTTCTCGCTGTAAAAATATAATAAGAGGTTGAATCCTTGAACTTTGTGTCAAATCATATGGGGGGATCATGTACTGCAATAAGGAAATTATTGCTGGAATTAGCTGTTTCGTATATAAGAGTAACATTCTCTAATTTCAAGGTTCGACTGAGAAATTATTAATTATTATTATATCTTTATTGACTTAAAAAAAGCATATGATACGGTAAGTCATCCAAAGCTCATCCAGAAACTAAATAATATAGGTATCACAGGTATCGCCCTCGATATGTTCACATCATATTTACAGAATAGGCGACAAGTTGTTAAATTAGACAATTTCACTAGCTCGGTTCAAAACATTACGTATGGCTGTCCCCAAGGCTCGGTTATTAGCTCATTGCTCTTTCTAATCTATGTTAATAATATCAATAAAATAGGACTTAAAGGGCATTTAACTCTATATGCAGATGACACATGTCTATTTTACTTCAATAAATCTATTCATAACATTATAACGGACGCACAAAAAGACCTTGACCTGCTGAACGAATGGCTAAAATGTAATTTACTAACTATTAACGCCGCAAAAACATCTTTTATGATTTTCTGTGCCAAAAACAAACCGTTACCGGAGTTCACACCACTCACAATAGATAAAGAAGTTCTCAGACGATCAACCTATGAAAAATATTTAGGATTACATGTAGACGACAAACTCACATGGAAACTTCACATCAACCATATCAAAACCAAGTTAATGTCATTACTGGCAGCATTACGTAAGGTTTCAAACTGCATTCCAAAAAAAGTACGTAAAATAATATATAACTCACTGGTTAAATCTCATCTTGAATATTTAGTTGAGGTATGGGGATCAGCCGCGAAAACTTACCTAGACCCACTACAAAGAACACAAAACAAAATTATAAAAACATTATTTCACTATCATTATTTAACTCCGACAATAACACTATACAAAAAAACCAAACTACTCAATATAACTCAACTTTACAAATACTACACCTGCGTCCTTATTAAAAAAATCATCACCAAATCTATTCGGTCAAACATACAGTTACATAAAAAGAATATAACATACAACGTTAGGAATAAAAACAAAATCCAGTTACAACCAGCGCACGCTCGCACTAATTATGGCAAAAAAACAATATTGGTTGAAGGAGCACGACTGTTCAATAGTTTACCGGAGGATATGAAAAAATGTGACAATATAAACTTATTCAAACGTAGATTAATACAATACATAACAACACTTGAAATAACATAAAACAGAATATTACTACTATGCTAGTATAATGTCTCCAACACTCTAGAGGTAACTAATTAAAATAATACTAGATATAATCACCTACATGTATCTCATTATAAGCGAACTGTAAGTTCTTATGAGAAATAAAGTTCTTTAAACCTAATTATGTGGCACAAATAGGTTTAATATTGTTTAGCAGTCGTTGAAATGACTCTTCCCTGGCTGAAGACCTTAATTTTCTCTACTGGTATACTTACCTATATATTTATGAAACGTAAACAACTGGTCCTCTATCTCCGGTGATATATATGTATGGACTCCAGACTTACGTAGTAATACCAGCTAAAGTAATACAAAATATACTACATATTATTACCTTAGCGTACTAGTTATACTTACATTTTCTTGAAGTGTTGACCCTTAACAAAATAGAAATGTCCCATGTGTCTTTACTTACTACGGCACCCTTCACCCACCCGAAGGATGTCCTTCAAGCCGGAACACGGCAGAAATAGGTACGGCACGGTTCACCGCATTTCCTATGAGTCTGAACTCCGTCACCCTTTGACATATGCGGTGGTAGTTCACGCGTGGGAAGACATCCGAATAACCTTTAATTATCATTATAATTATGACTGATCTCTAGAACAATGTGGGTTGTTTCCCCACGCTGTTGTCCGAAACCTTGTTAGCCTAAAAGTACCTCTCTTAACCCCGCTTTATACTAATTGGTTGAAAAGTTTTTAAAATACTCTTCAACTCGTGCTGCGCGTTGTCTGTTTGTCAGTCAGTCACGGGACTTTTATACAAACGCATTGTCGGGAGCCCACTTTGATAATGTATGACAACTAATAATCATTCGGTGGCTTACGTTATTAGATACATTTTGAACTTTTTGACGACACAGTTGGCGCAGTGGTTGAACGATCGGCTGCTGCGCCGCGTGTTGTGGGTTCGATCCCCGCTCGCAAATATTTGTATGACCTACAAATAGTTGTTCCGGGTCTGGCTGTTTGTGTATGTAAGTTTAAGTGTTTGTAAACGCACCCACGATACAGAAGAAATTCCTAGTGTGGGGCAACGTTCTAAAAAAAAAAAACTTGGTTGCCTTATAAGAACACATGTAAAAGTAAGACAAATAAATAATCTGGCACATGTTAAAGTAAATACTGTGTAATTGAGAACCTCCTCTTTCTATTGAAGTCATTTAATTAGACCAAGTCATTTAATTTAACCATCAAGAGCTGATACGAGACGGATCGATACTCGATGACCACATTATTCAATGACAGCTTGTCTTTACAGATTACAGTATAAATAGTTGTCTAATGTGATAAATTGTTACCTGTCGACCATCACGATTAACAATGCACTTCTGCCCTTAAAACTTCTATAGAATTATGAGCTCATCATCATCCTCCTTCCCTAATTTATTTAGGGCCGGCGCATCATGTTTTCTTCTTCTATACATTACATATCTATTTGCCGTCATCCCAATGGACACTTCTTTTCTAGCCATATTATCTTTCACACAATTCATCGTTCGTTTCTTTGGTTTTCTTTTTAAAGAATATTCAGCTTCAAACTCGATTTACAATCTTAACAATGTCACAACACAGCCTTGCTTGAAAAATTTAAATACCTAGTTATTTGTCCGCATCGAACGAGCAAAGACGAAAAAAAACAAGAAAATTAAGAATTTCCAAAAGTAAAACAAGGAGGGCGAGCAATTTATTATTCAAACGCTCCCGAATCTCCGAACATTAAAACAATATTGACATAAAGCCCGACTTTACGGACTTATTCGGGTTCCGTACAACAGGGGTGGTCGAACGCCACATCACCGATCGACATTGTACCTAATACGAATGACATTCATCTCTCGTTTAAGGATTTACGGATTTCACATGTCTATTTTCGCTACCGTAAATCGGGGTGAATAGAAATGCAGGAATGAGTAAAAGATCGAAGGTTAAACGAAGCTTGCCAAGAGCGGCGCGTGGATGGGTGACACTCCATAGCATGCCGAGACTCCGCCATACGTCGGAAAGCACCTTAAACCGTTGGTCCCGGCTGTGATTTATAGACCTTTGACGGTATTTACGGAAAGTCAGACCACCAGTCGTATCGAGGGCTATCGTGTCGCCCAGCCACTGGGTTCTAAATGTCAGATTGTTGTCAGTATAACTGTCATGGCTTACCAGACGTACACAAGTATCTAAGTTCAAGAAACACTCTCTTAATGACTTCCAAAATTCTCATTTTATTAAAGAAAATGGTGGTTCATTTCTTTTAAAATGTTTCAAAATTAACAGCATTTTTCACCATTGCCACGTCGCTTCATATTTACTGCTTGAACTTATGATAAAGTCGAACGTGCATGAGCAAGACGCACCTACTAAAGAGTATCAATTGGTTTTGAGGGCTCCTTTATTCAATATTAGCCCTTCGTAGTACGTAGTTTTGATAGATTGTTAGGTATTAAATATGAGATTATTTTTAACTGACGAAAAAAGGTCGAGGTTCTCAATTGGACATGTATTTTTTCTTATATATGACCACGCATAACTTTTTACAGTGTAGTTCGATTTGGATAGTCCTTTTTTACTGGATAGAGTATAACTCAAATTTGTCCGATAGATATTTCAAAAATCAAATCCACCCTTATGAGTAGAAAATAGGGGATAATTGATTTTCACCTAGGCACTGAATTATTGTAAAAGGTATTTAAGCAGTTCACATTGGCTATTGTTACTTAAATACATTACGAACTGACCCATTATAAAAGCGAAAAATAAAAAATAGACTTCAAAAGAAACTATCAATTGTTAGCTTGAAATAAATACTAACTAAATAATAAAAAATATTTAACATAAAAATACATTAATAAACACGTCATCTATCAAACAATTTCATAACGTTTTAATTAACTTTTTGCGAAAAGCCACAGCATTACTAGAACATAACAGAAAAACCACAAAGCCACAGCTAAAACAAATTTAATTACATTATCACTTGTTGGTTCACCAGTGTGTTATCGCTAAAATCACGTATTTGCTTATACTGTGACAAAATGCTAAACGAAAGCATATGACTAGAAACTCCTTTTACTCACGTGACAAAAAAAGTAGGTAGTGGAGTCACCAGCGATGAGGTAATAGAAATGTCTTACTTGAAGCAGTTGAGAGATCTGCCCACTACCGCACGCATATCATGACCATTTCTGTATCTATTCTACCAAGAATAGACAACGTTCTTTCTTTCCAACTTGACATCTGTTCTACCCGAGCACGCGGCGCTAGCTAGACTTAGTAGATAATAGGACACTTTCTGCTCTTCAGTTTGAACATCGCCATGCTTAGGACGGTAGAAATCTTTCTACAATCTGTCAAGTTGTCCATTCTTCCGTTTCTATGGTGGTCATGTTACGCGTGCAGGAGTATACAATTTAACAAGTTTGATGCAACTCGCTGGACTAAACCTCAATCGACTCTTCATCATCTCCCTAGCTTTTGCCTAACTGCGTTGTGGTTGGCTTACAGAGTTAACGGGTGCAGCTGAATCATCAATCAAGTGACCTTAGTAAAACAAATTGGGGAGCCTTTATTTGTTATTATGCTAAATCACGTCCGGCACACCCTGGACAGCCTCGTCACCCAGTCTGACATCTAACCTCGGACTGAATTATAACGACCTGGGGCCGCACTCTGAAATATGTTTTCAGAGTGCGTTAATTCCGATCTTAAGCCAATACGATTCCATTGTTAATTTTGCAGTCACGGGAATTCAATATAATATTTGGCGAAATACATAGCTGTCAAAATAATCTCGAATTTGACAGTACGAACTGTTTACTTTTGACGACCGATGTGGCGCGGCGGGCGAAGGTCCGCCTGCGACGCAAGAAGTTGCGGGTTCGATTCCCGCCTTGGGACAAATGTTTGTACGATCTACAAATATTTGTTCCGGGTGTTCTGGGTATTTGCTATATATAATAAAAATATCTATCTATGTAATGTATTGTATTAAGTATATCAGTCATCTAGTACCCATAACACAAGCTCTGCTTAACTTGGGGCTAGATGATGCTGTGTGGATTGTCCAGCAATATTTATTTATTATTTATATAACTGTCTAAATTTGAATTTCGATCATCGCAATTAAAATCAGCAGTAAGTGCACTGGAAGGAGTTTTGCTAATAACGTAATAAAAAATGATGTCAATATTAATTAAAAACACGTTATTTTCTTTGTTTCAGGTAATCTATGGGAACATTTCCCGTCATACGTCATCTTCTGCCTAATCGTTAGCTAACTATGTTGGGGCAGCTTCCAGTCTAACCGGATGTAGCTAAACACCAGTTTTTTACATGAAGCGACTGCCAATCTGACTTTGGTAAGACTAGTGATCATACTTTCGGGATTCTTTGACCCATAGCAACTGCCAAAGATTAACAAACAACAGCTTTCCGAGACACGGAGGCGTCTCGAGATGAAATGGACGGTCCCTTCCGTCGACCGACTTCGACAAACGTAGCTTAACCATCAATAACCCGAGTCCTTCACGAACGAATGAACCAACTCTCATACGCCCTCCTAGAAATGAGATAATTCTGTCCCTCACTAGAGACTTTACATGACACAAGCCAGCGAGTCTCAGAAGCAAAGAGGATCAGGATCCCAAAACGTTTGCTTCTAATGTTTGCTGTTTGGTGCTTCTTGAGAGCCAAGGGCTGGCTTCTACTTTGGCCAGAGGCTAAGCATTGTCGCCAGTCTTCTGGGCACTTTACCAGTCGACAGCGATGTAGATAAATAATTCGGCGCCATGTTATAATTTACTGTTGGGTTTTGTTAGATTTTTTCATTTTTTTTTTATGTGTAGATAACATAGACTTGAAAGAAATATAAGAGGGACAGAAATATCAACTAATTTCCACAATTGTAAGTTTAGTAGGTCGCGGCCCGGTCGTAGGCATGTCAAAATAAACAGACATTGTGAAAAATGACTAACGACTCGATAATAAGCTACTGATCGTTTCCGTGACGTGCTAACGTGGCAGTCACGAGCGCATTCCGACACTTTCCGTTTCAGTTACAGTCATCTTTGCAGTCTACGGCGCTTTATAGCGTGTAATGCGATTTTGATGCTTTCGCTTTATTGTTGTAGCTCCATTACTGACGTCAGAGGATGCAGTTAAGTGTAGAATATATTTGTTTGCTCTTACTAAATATTTAGGTGTTCATTTATAGATTATCATGATTTAAGTGTACTCGTTTTTTGTAGGTTAGGGTCGACGGTATACGATTGAATTGGATTGTACGTTTAAAATGTTCTACGGCTCATAGCTAAACAGCAAAACTTCATCGTTTTCCAAAATAATTACTGATCAGAATAAAAAAAATCAAAATAAATTTAGAAATTTCTCTACCCATGCTTAAAACTTATACTTTGTAAGTCTAGGCTAGTCTTGTCAGCACGTGATTTAAAAAATCCTTTTCATAGAACTAAGTTAAACAAGTAATATATAAAGTAAAAATATAAATAAGTAAAAACTCGTACGACTCTTACCCAGGCGTAGATTAAAAAAAATTCTGTCGTGTCACTTAAATTTATTACGGCAGTATGCAAATTTCCCAACGCTAGCTTTAGCCATTTTTCTGAATGCATTGCTGCACAGCACAGACATTTAATCCTATTCCAAGGCGAATAAAATACGAGTCTCACAGAACCGTCTGTTTATTTTTATTACATGAGATAGAACTTTTTTCGAACTTTTCGCTTCATAAATATCTCAATTACGATTAATATTGTTTGGGTTCCGTCATCTGGCATTTAGTATTCTTTTAATATATAAAATTCTCGTGTCGCAATGTTTGTTACCAAACTCCTTTGAAACGGTATCACCGATTTGTATGAAATTTTGTGTGCATATGGAGTAGGTCTAAGAATCGGCCAACATCTATTTTTCATCCCCCTAAATGTTAAGGGTGGTCCACCCCATCATTTTATATGGCAAAACAACGTTTGCTGGGTCAGCTAGTCTATTCTCGTGTCACAATGTGCGTTCCCATACTCCTCCGAAACGGCTTTACCGATTTGTATGAAATTAAGTGAGCGTATCGGGTAGGTCTGAGAATCGGCCAACATCTATTTTTCATACCCCTAAGTGATAAGGGTGGTCCACCCCTAACATTTTATATGGCAAAACAACGTTTGCTGGGTCAGCTAGTTTAGTTATAAAATACATAGGTACATTTTGGTCTCCCGAACGATTAAGATATCTTACTCGTGCATCCAACTTTCAGGTAAAATGAATATCAAAAAAACAAAGGACAAAAACCACGTAGAAACAATTAATTAACGAAGATTCTTTAAGACTGCTACGGTCGGCAAAATACTAGTACAGAGGAACTAGATATTACTAGTTTACGTAAATAATCCATTTCATTCCGTTTTGTCACTAAGTTCTCGCGTGAGCCGATAAAATGATTATCTTCGCTTTGTTTTACTTTCATTCACTGATAGCTAGACAGTTATTTATACTATTATAACCTAGATAAACTGTTTAATGTTTAGTAGATCTATTGTATAGTAATGTACTCAATTTGCGTACACTGCTGCATGCTCCATAAAATCCGATTCTTTGCCTGTAAAGTTGGCTGTGAATTGTTTCAACAAAATATTTGTCGGGTTCTATGGTCAAAGATTTGAGCTGACCATATATTGTATACATTTAAAAAGAGATAAATTCGGTCTCAACAAATTATCAGCACAGAAATCAAATAAATATAATATATTGATGCTTTTAATATATTCTTCAGTATTACCAAAGCAAAAGGAGTATGTCGACAGGTGGCGTTTTGTAGTTTCTGCCTCATTGGAAAAAGGCGTGAGTTTTTAGGCGTTATTTTTAATGGTTTTTATGTATTTTTTATTACGAAAAAAACACAGCTAATAAAGTGCTCCAGACCATAAATGGATATGAAAATGAGTAAATATTATGAGTATCTACAGTCAATTATTACAGTGTAATCATACTATAAATATAAAACACTCTTTCCATCTGGAAATGACAGACAGTGAGCTGCCAACACGTTTCTATCAATACGGTCGACAACGTGACGATAAGCGACGCGTTGTCTATTGATAGAGATAATTACAGAGACAAAACAATATACAACAAAACTATTTAAATAAGGAGGTGGTGCGATAGACAATCGTCACGCAATACCCGAATTTCAGGGAGAGATAAACAAATTATTGTTATAGCCGGGACAAAGGGCTCAGATTTTCATTTGAAACCGTCTACGCTTAGAGTAGGTGTTTTGTTAATAAGCAGCCAATTGAAAGCCAAGTGTATGACTAGCCAGACACTGCCTTATTGCTAAATAGTGGTTTATCTTGAGATCCAGGTAGCCTCAAATTATTTCTAAACTTTATTCCGGCAAAGATTTTTGTTTATTACTTTAATTAAAAAAGCTTTTGCCCCACACTAGGAATTTCTCCTGTATCGTGGTAGCGTTTAAAAACATTTTAATTCACGTACCCGAGACCCGGAACAACTATCTTTAGGCCATGCAAATATTTGTTTCGTGAGGGAATCAAAACTGCGACACGCAGCGCAGCAGCCAATCGTTCAGTCACTGCGCCAAGTAAAGTAATATAAATACAAAGAAATATTTCGAATGGAGCCTTATTTGCCAATTTTGTAGTAAGAAAAAGTAAAAGCTTTAAGCTTTTACCAAAGATTTTGTAATGAGACGGACAGATACTTAAAAACTTTTTATAGTCAGTCAAATCAAAGATCAATTTAAAATACATTAAAAATTATTTTGATGAACTCTCACACTTTAGGTACTTTAAACTGTAAACATCATGATTTCTAAATAACCCAATGAGATTATTGATTAAGTGCATGATTTACTTTTTAGTTCAAATTATCATTGGGTTAGTTACAAATTTTGTTTTTCTCGTGTTTTTTACGGTTTTAAAGAAGAAGAAAAGATCAGGAAAATACAGACGAAGAATTTAAACGTCTCAGCGTTTAAATTGTTCGTCTGTATTTTCCTGATCTTTCCAAAATCATTGAAGAAACTCATGGTATCCGGTTGTGCGTCGATTTCCCTTCGACGCCATATTTAACCAAATTAATAGTGTCACTTTAGCTATAAAGTTAACAAGGACTAAGTATCTATAATCGAAATCTCATTTTAACCTGCAAATTCAACCCTGAAGGTTCAGCATCCCCGTATATATCAAAAACATATTATGTCATAATACTGAAGTCACACAGGCTTATTAAAGGCTAACGGAAAGGTACCAGAGGGTAAAAGGGACAAAAGATTTCTCGGTCCATAGATTATTACGACCTTTTTATAGACTCGTTTACAAGTCAACACGGCGTGAGGAGATGATTCGACAAATAGCCGATATCCAATATGGAGACTAGTAAATAAACATCTTCGACAATTTTTCCTGTTTACGTGCTGTTAAATGGGCGAGAGTGATTTATGTAGAACGGGGACCTTTCGCGCGATTAATTCTCAATAGATTTGAACTATGAAAATGGGTCAAGGGAATCACGTAAGTATTCTAAGATTAGCATGTCTTATTTATTTTAAGCTTTAATAGGCCCGTTTTGGAATAAAATGTCTAAATCGGGTTGTGTTGTAAAAAACAAGGTCAATATCTGTTGTTAAAAATAATGAAAATCTAGTAGCAATCTCATCATCATCTGCCTAGCCTTTTTCTCAACTATGTTGGAGTCAGCTTCCAGTCTAACCAGATCCAGCTGAATACCAGTGTCTTACATGGAGCGACTGCCTATCTGACCTCCACAACCCAGTTACTGGGCAATACGATACCCCAAATAATATAATATGGTAAGACTGGTTGTCAGACTTTCGTTTTCTGACTCCCCGTAACGATTGCCAAAGATCTACAAATCACAACCGGGAGCAACGGCTTATGGGCTTTCCGGAGGAATCTCGATATGTTACGAACGGTCACCCATCCACAGACTGACCTCAGCAAGCATAGCTTAACCTTCGATCAAACCGTGCGGCTGTTTTTATTTAGCCACGAGCTCCTCAGTAGCTAGTAGCAATCTCATCTCAGCGACAATCAATATCAAAAAGTTGTCAAAAGTGTTTGTAAAAATTACTGACGTATTTTGACAGATTGAGATTTAGATTAGAATGCGAACATTCTTGAAAATACGGAAATGGCCCCTCTGATACAATTTCCGATACTCCTTGCATATTCCTCATCTTTAACCTAAGTGACTTTAGTAACTTTTAATTATTTTTATCTATAACTTGCTGTCCCGGCGAACTTCGTACCGCCTCAAAAGTTAAGTTACGCTGCCATCTGTTAGTAGTATGAATAGGGAAACATTAAAAAAAAATATTTAGGTCCATAATCGAAATAAAAACTATCCTATCTTTTAAGTTTGACCAAAACACACACGATGTGCAAAATTTTATAAAAATCGGTTCAGTAGAGTCCATAACGGATAAACAACGTGACACGTAATTTATATATTTTAAGAATAAAGCAAGACCATCCCATTAAACTTTGTTGTCCTACCAGTTTCATCCATTGTATTTTTTGTAACTTTCAAGTCATTTGAAAGCTTCTAAAGATTTCTGCTGAAACCATTACAAATTTACTGGCTAAAAAAAAAGAAAAACATTTATTTGAGACACGCACAGGAAATTAAAAGTACAGCACAGAATAAAACAAAAAATTAAAACTAACAAACAAAAAATAAAAAAAGGACCTGTGCGAGGCCAAAATGGCTTCTATCTCAGCATAAGCTGCGGTATTTAGACAAATAAAAAATACCGCAGCCCTGTAATTCTGAAAGGGCCCACTGTAATGCCACGGACACACCTACAGACATACACTATAGCCCTCTAGGGAGATTTAAAAAAGAAAAATAAACAAATTTACATTAAAGTAGGTAATATAAAATAACATAATAAAAAAATAAAAGGAAATATTATAACATGAAAACTTGAGCTTCCACGTCATAAAACTTTAACAGTAACTTAGATAACCACCATAAAGTAATTGCCAACGTAGAAAATGAGACACCATCAAACTACCTCTGAAATATAATCACCTCAAAATGCGTAGCTTAGACCACAATAGTCCCTCTGAGGACGCAAGTTATGAATGCATTACCTGCTTAAGTAACTAATGTACTTAGGTAGTAGCTCCTCTCAAGCGTAGTGAAACTCGCTCCTAATTATGTCTAAGTAATTGGACTAATCCAACCTCAAACCTGTACGATGTAGTGGTATCTGATGCTAATAGGATAAGAGCGGGCTGTAATATGACGATCAATTACGACGAACTTGTGTCCGCTTGAGATTGCTTGCTATACACGTGTCTAGTATTAAGTCGAAGCATGCTGAATGTTCTTTAATGTTGAAGCGAATGCGTAGGGGCAGCCCACAGAATTCAAATTTTCTTAGGCTTTTTGCAATTTGCAGTTCAGTATTCTTTCTTTCAATTTTTTTGTAAACGTTACCCCACACTATTAATTAAAATTTCTTCTGTGTCGTGGATGTGTTCACAAATATTTAAAGTCACATACACAAACAGCCAGATCCGGAACAACGTCGTACCGAAACGTAGACCGTGTATTCCCGGGTTGGGTGTTAAAAGGCTTTTTCACCGGAAATTTCTTAGTAGCACTCCAAAGCCTGGATTTGTGCCAGATTATTAGCAATAGGCTGGTCCTATTACATGGGACTTAATAAATTGACAAAATATGTACATAACCTTTAGAGATTACAGGGGAATTTTCAATTTAAAATATTCAAAGGGAAAGTGAACAAACAGGCCGATGAACAAATGTTAGTATAAGTGCAATGTTTTTATTTTTTACTGCTGGGCGAAGGCCCCCCAAGTCCTTCCAAGCCCCACCCTTGCCCCTCGACATCTTGGAAAAAAAATAAAATGTCACAGTAAACGAAACAGTAGCAATTAAAAGAACTCTAAGTATTTAAAGACTGTCTGCAAACAACATTATTTTATGAAAAAAATGAGTAATAAAATTATGTTCCTGAGATTTCGGCGGATACACAATATCGATGTAGGTGCATTGAACCCGCTACCAAATCCTGGTATTAACTGGAACACAACAGAGTTTTTATTCGCAACAGTATAACATTACCCTGCCTTCTCTTCAGACAAAGGACGCCCATGAAAAAGAAAAAGTGCTAATAGGTACACACGGCTACATATCAAGCTATACATTTCCAGTTTAAGCTGACCTCTCACTGTATACAATTTCCATAGTATCCATGTGTCATGATGACGCGTACTCAGTCACAAACCCACACAAGTCAATATGTGAAGCTTAGGCTCGTTAATAAAAAGGCACACACGAGCCTAAGCTTGTAAAACAACACTCAGTACACTATCACAAAATCAACACATTAGTATAATATAATTAATACTTCACCTTTGTACAACACACTATACGATACTTCCCATCAAACAAGAGTCGGCTTACTAAACAGATATACGGCTAATTGGTTTATTAGTACACTACTTAGTGATTATGCCGAAAATATATCAATTAATTAAGCTGTTAATCTGCAAAGAAGTGTGTACAGCGGGGGCGTGGGGTCAATATTTGTAAGAGGGTACACAAATAGAACAGTGTTCCGTTTATATGACACCAATAACATACTACTTATCAATATTAATTAATCATAGTTACAATCATCATCCTCCTGCCCTTTTTCACATTTTGTTGGGGTCAGCGAAGCTGCCTACTTCTTCCAAACATCTCTACTTGCCCTCATCTCAATAGTCACCTCCTTCCTAGCCATATCATCTTTCACACAATCTTTTCTTCGTTTCTTTACTCTACTCTTGTTACCCTCCAAATTCAAGCTCAAAACTTTCCTCATACAGTAATATTCATTCCTTCACATCAAACGCCTGTGCATAATGAATGCCCATGAATTATTTTACAAAACCATCAAAAATAATTTATGGCACACAAATTGTCCAAACTAGGCTAGATAAGTCAAGTCCATACACCACCAGTCGTATCGTTAAACGTTGTGTCCCATAAATTTACCGAAATCCCTAGACGTGGATACTCTTGAGGCATAACATGGAAATCCTACGGTTGTATCACTAATTAAGGACCTCACTCTGGTCGGAAATAAAGCCAATCCTAACCTAAAAGGCTAGCGCAAATTGAACACCCGACGATATCCGGCCCCAAATGAGGTTTTGGGGTGGCAAACAGCAAGCGATTAGAGCGTTTGAACTTGAAGATAAACTGACATTTAGCTGCCTAAAGTTTGATAAGTACCTTGTCCTATCAGATATCTTATTTGGGAAACTGAGCCTTATTTACTTCGTTAAGATATAGGATTATTTATGGTTTTTGTTTATTATTTGTTCAGTTAGGAATTTGAAGGCTTTCCATGTATTGATTACAGCTGTACCCGTACACATTCCTTAAATGTATTCAGAAGTGATCTACATTTTTACTGCTAGTCTTAAAAATACATTAAAAGATTGCGATATTGTTGACTATTGACATTCTAAATTACACCAACATAGTTTATAATGAAACAACAAAGTGCGGACGCGACTCACTTGTCGTTATTTTCTGAATACAACATAAAGCAGTAGAGCACGGAACCACTTGGCCGGCACCGACCGCCATTACTAAAAAATACTCGTGCCTGCGCATGCCTCAGCTGTCATAGGCAATTTTAGAATTGTCACAGACCGTCAGTTTCATGGGTAATCGGTGACACTCACTGTCTCACTGTCTCGCTTGGTTTGTATTGAAAGAGATGACAATGCCGTCTCCAACAGCCGCCGCCGCTTTCTCTATGCTCTAATAACGAAACAATCATAAACAATGTCGAGTAAAACACAGCTTTACCGAGTAAAACAAAAACAAAACACTATGCTCACTTTTCCACGCGAGTTGTAAAAGTCGGAAGAGGTAAGTAGGTCAGTCCACCCCGTACGGTAGGGTTAACAACCTGTCACCGCGTCCCTATTCATACACTAATACTACAAAGCTACGTGACAACATCCTGATTGCCTAGAGCCTCACTTAATGTACCTATGAGAGGATCCCACCTGATTAGACGCAACAGGAAGATTAACAAGTAATCATCACACACAGCCTGTGTCAACACATCCAATCATGGCTATATCTTAGAGGCACATGCAATCCCCAGTGGATAGACTAGGTAACTATTCGACCACACCATCTTCAGATACACTGTACCGTATATTGAAACCACAGCTTCAATCTTAGAAGCAATCTGGCGTACGAAAGAGATTTTATTTTCTCGTAAAATGGTCACATGTCGTCCAAATTGGAAATACGTGATCGAGTTCCATGGTAATGATCGTCTTTTATGTCGGTTGTAACTTACGCGCCATATAATTGAGTATATAAGTTATCATTTACGCGACTTAGGATCGGTGTATTAACCCTTGGGGGGTTGAAATACGTGTTTCTATCTTTTGATTGCAGTGCCAAGGTCGGTTGTGTTATAGCAACTTTCGAAGACACTTCTTACTGTAACTTTGATATTAGCAAAAAGTTTCCTTGGGACTTGGTCTGATACAGATTAAGGAAAAATATATAAATAGTACTAAGAGACGTCGTATAGAGCTTTTAGAACAAGATATGAGATTGGAACCAGTGAAGCATTGAAAGTCGTCCGTACTTATCTTAAGTAAAGGTTTTTGATAAGTTCGATAAGTACCTACTGGAGATAACGGAGTGATAGAAACGCAGGAGAGGTATAGAGAGAATAGAAACCATTCTTTCACTGGGATTATCTCGTTAATATGGCATGTACTTTTTTTTGGAATGTTCGCTTCTAAGTTTTTAGGGTTGTTAACTGCTCAATCTAACTGCGCCGTGGGGACCTTATAAAAATTAAGGCCAAGGCATACAAACATACGAGCTAAGCGACCATACACTAAGGACACCCTCTGTGGGGTACGGGCCTCGGACAGCAGAGGTACAGGCTGGATCTGATCGGTATTGAAATTGTTCATTTCAATTCAGTAAAAAAAATAGAGTCCTATATATAGAAAAAATAATATTGAGCAACTTGAAAATTCCTAGTCAAAATATTGTTTCGTATCGATTCAGCCCTGTGCGTGTATCGATTCATATATACGATACGACCTATTGTCGGAAATCATCATCATCTGCCTAGCCTTTTCCCAACTATGTTGGGGTCGACTTTTAGTCTAACCAGATACAGCTGAATACCAGTATTTTACATGGAGCGACCGCCTGTCTGACCCCCACAACCCAATTACTGGGCAACATGATACCCCTTGGTAAGACTGGTTATCTGACTTTCGGGCTTCCTTTCTACCCGTTAAGACTGTCAAATATCTACAAATGACAGCCGGTACCAACGGCTTTCCGAGGCATGGAGAAGTCTTGATATGTTACGAAAGGTCACCTATCCACAGACTGACCTCGGCAAGCGTAGCTTAACCTTCAATCAACCCGTGCGAATGTTTTTACATAACCACAAGCTCCTCGCCTATTCTATCGTCCTATCTATCCTACCTATCGTCGGAAATCTGTGTGAAAATTATATTCCTGCTTAGAAATGCATTGAATTTGAGGCACTTAATCCCCAAGTTGATAAGTAGTCAGAAGTTTAGGAAACATAGCAGTTGAACATCTCTCTACCACATACTAGCATGCTGACTACGAACTCCCAAAGAGTATTCGACAAAGGGATGACGTTCATTGTTTCCCAGACTGTCACAACTTTCTCCATACGATTCTGTCTTTAGATGGAAATTAGTCCTATTTAAAGTTCCAGCTAATTATCAAAGTATTGAATAAAAATGTGTGATAACGTTATTTACAGGCTTTATTGACATCTAATTCACAGTTGGATTTTTAAAAGGGAGAGAGCTTATGGATGGTTTTGATAAGAACATATGTACGCGTAATCTTATCAAAAGCATCTATAAGATCTCTAGGTTCAGCTGTACGTTGTTTTCCCTGTTCACACATCACGCCTTTATTTCTCGAAGGGTAAGACAGAGGTGCACTTATAGGTAGGTACACCCATATTTAGGTACTTATATTTACGTCCCATGTAATAGGGGACGAGCCTATTGCCATCAACCGAGCACAAATCCAGAGTCCTACTTTTCTTTATGTAATATATTATTAGAAATAAACTTATTAGACCTGTTAAAAGTTTGTGGGTGCTGTCTCCTGTTTTTACACACAGAGTAAAATAAAGTTATAGGATTTGGGAAGTAGGTTTGCCTGGCTCTTACATACACACTTCCTTAATTTCAAACACTGTCGTTAAATTCTATAAATAATACACTACATTTGGACAATAGTTTAATCATTAGGCCCTCTTTTAGCAAACGAATGGTAGGATTACGGTTCTCAAAAGGATATTTACCAAGATTCTATTTAAATCTTATGTTTGAAGTAATCGTGTTGCCCAGTAACTGGGTTGTGGAGGTCAGATAGGCAGTCGCTCCATGTAAAATACTGGTATTCAGCTGCATCCGGTTAGACTGTAAGCCGACCCAACATAGTTGGGAAAAAGCTAGGCAGATGATGATGATGATGAAGTTTGAAGTAACTCAAATAATGTGTCTGACATATTTCATATTATTTTATCACTGTGTTTATTGATTAATGTACCATTCGTAAATATTGGCGTTTGACCAGCTAACTGCGGCCATCAATCTATCAATTGATTCACGTCAGCATTGCGCAGTAACGGTAAAATGACGTCTAGCAAAGTTGTTATCAATCTATGAGGAGTGCATTTTATCGGTGTTGTCCGAGTTCTTACTATCTTGATGACCATAAAATGCAGCGAGTAAAACCATATCAATGTACAGTCACAGTAAAAATACGAACGTCTCTTTAAAGTCTATTTTTGTTTACTTTTGCGTTTATTATTGTTTGATAACATCTGTTGTGCTGCTTACCGACTCTTTATTGTTATAATGTGAATTTCACAGACCGACACACTGTTGTTTATTAAAAATGTGACTCTGACAACAATTTATTTCGTTGTCAGAGAGATTTGATTTATATATATAGGGCACAGTCCATTAACACATTGACTGTCACGCCATAAACACAATACAAAAACTATTGTTAACACGAGTTAACTCGTAGTGTAGCACTTAGCGTCCTAAAAAGGTTTCAGGTTGATGTCAATTGGTCAAAGGTTTATGCTATTATCCTTCCTATATCCGTCCTTAGTTTCGAAATTGTTAAATAAAGCGTTTTACGCAGTAATCTGCTCAGTGACGTAGTTTCAAAAGATATCCTGACTTCATAAATGGAAGAATTTAAACACTGACGAAGGTTTAACTAACTCGACTGTACACTTTCAAACATGGATTCATGAAAGTTATAAATTATTTGCAGACATAATGAAATGCCGATCTGAATTTTATATTCCCACCACGCAGTTATTGGCTCAAAAACGATCGCTGCATGTAATAACTTTCACAGGCTACATTCAATATCATATCGAATAAAAAGTATCGTTAAATAAATTGGTGACGAGTTTATTTTAATGAAAATGCTTTGTAATGAGCTCCGTGCATCTGACGTTGCACAATTTAATCAAAAATTCCATTCGTGCTCGACGAAAATTTGTTTTACATTCGGACATTGTATTTTCAGAGAACTGTGTTTGCACAGCAAGTTGCCTTAAAATTTATTTAGTAAACACTGGCCGTTTTTTTATTTTTATAAAAGAACTTAAACACCTTGTTTAAAATATGATATTCACAATTCATAAATTTGCACGGTAGAAAAACTATTTCACTATATTGTAAAACCAAGAAAACTGAACGACACGAGTTCTCTTCTCGTTCCATACTTTAGTTTTATATCGTTTGTCTATTATCCCTTCCTCAGGAATTATTTATAAAGAACCTTTCACTGTAGTTCTATTTACCATATCTAGGAACAAAAGCTTTTATTTATTCACTTAAACGAAAAAGTGCGAACGCAAGCAATGGGAAATTACAAACTTACGAGCGAAACAAAAAACAAAACATTAAAGTTCTAAATATAAAAAGTGCAAGACTTTTGAATATTATGGTTTTACTAGAACTTCGCCGCGAGCGCGTTGATTTGTCGCACTTTACCCTTTGAACTTTATTATCCCCTCCCCTACGGTCCATGCAACGACGCGGCGACGGTTTAAACCGTAGTTTTCATAATAGAATATAACCGTAAAAGTTTATATTTTATTTTTACTCCTGGTTTTAAATATTCACATCTAAGAGACCGTATCTCTTCTTCGCCAGCGGCCCTAGAGTCGTCCCAGTTAAACGGTGCACCGGCAACGTATGATACATTTTATTTCTCACCTCTAGTAACACTTTCCTGTACTTGACATGTTTTCAATCGGGTTTGTGCAGGAAGGAGGCGGTTAGCTCCTCTCGTATATTTTATTCGAATGATTACTGAGAGGCGATTGTTCGCTTGTTGATCTGTGCTGGTGTGAATCATTTGTGTTACAACATATGATTCACAACAGAGCATGGCGGCACCAGTTTGTTGTTTGCAGAGTGTTTTCTTTCACATATTCTTTCTTTCTCTTTCTTAAAAAAAAAGAAAAGAAAGAAAAAAATAAGAGAGAGACAGATATTAAGAATGTACTGTACTCTATTAATGTATTACTCTTACTGCCGCGTTGGTCTCGTGGTCCCAAGTGCGACCACTGAACGTGATATCCTGAGTTCGATTACTAGGCCGGGCGAAACGTTATTGAGTTTATACAATGGGATTTTTCTCATCCTGGAGTCTAGATTTGTGCCTGGTTCATGGCAATAGGCTTGCCCCCTATTACATGGGACTTTAAGACCTTAACTGCCAGACTACGAGACATAGAAAATGTATTGTTTGTCGATCATCTGGCGTTTAAGGTGTTAACATAACAGGCGAAATGTGGGTGTTACTACAAGTGCACCTCTGCCCAACCCTTCGGGGAATACAGGCGTGATGTATTATGTTTTAAGAATGTAAAAATAACAGGTTCTTGTCTAAGTTTTTCGTTTTCATTGAAATAGTAAACGAGAGAGAATAAGACAAGTGTCTAAATTAATGTTGTATATTTTTACCAGAAAACTTTTTGACGACCTATGTGGCGCAGCGGGCGAAGGTCCGCCTGCGACGCAGGAGGTTGCGGGTTCGATTCCCGCCTTGGGATAAATGTTTGTACGATCAACGAAGGTTTGTTCCGGGTGTTCTGAGTATTTGCTATTTACAATAAAAAATATCTATCTATGTAATATATTGTATTAAGTATATCAGTCATCTAGTGCCCATAGCACAAGCTCTGCTTAGCTTGGGGCTAGATGATGCTGTATGGATTGTCCAGCATTATTTATTATTTATTTAAATTAAAAAACAAAGCCTCTAGTTGGGCTTCAAAAAGTAGGGTTTTGAGCAACTGCTCTCTGCATTTCGCAAGTTAATAAACATGTCGTCTCGTGATGGCCCAGAGATTAAGGCATCGCCCCTCATATACGATGTTGTGGGTTCAAATCCACGCAAGTACCAATGTGACTTTTTGTTTCAAATTTTACTTTCCGAGCTTATCATAGACATAATTGAAATTGGTGATGGAAACAGTCGTGAGGAAACCTGGTCTTAAAATTTATTTAGGTGAAATCGGTCTAGTATTTATTTTGTCATTTGTACGTCAACGTACAATGAAGTCTATTTGTTTATGTCTGTTTGAAGGCACGGTTGGCGCAGTGGCCGAGGAATCTACTACCGCGGTAAGTGTCGTGGATTCGATTCCCGCACGGAACAAAAATTTATATGGCCTACAGGAAGTTGTTCAGGGTCTGACTTTAAATATTTGTAGGAGAAATACCTAGTGTGGGGCTAACGTTTAAAAAAAGCACAAAACTATGAGACAATTAGATAGATTTAAACTTTTAGAATTGTTTTCAAGATAGGTTACGCAATTAACGGTCGAGCATACCTACTATTACAGACATTTTCGATAAAAATAAATGTGCAAGAATGTAAATCTGACGGCACGGTTGGCGCAGTGGCTGACCGATCGGCTGCTGCGCCGCGTGTCGTGGGTTCGATTCCCGCACGGAACAAATATTTGTATGGCCTACAGATAGTTGTTCCGGGTCTGGCTGTTAGTGTATGTGACTATAAATGTTTGTAAACGTACACGATACGATACAGGAGAAATTCCTAGTGTGGGGCAACGTTTTTCATAAAAAAGAAAAAAGAAAGAAAAGAAAGTGAAATGCAGACCTTTTGTTAAAAGCCCCCAGCGTTAAGCACTCTCAGAAATGACATCAGTTTGACTCTATCTTCTAAAGTGGTTGAAAAAAACCATTTGTACGAAAACTACATTTAGTTAAATGCATCCCTCACTTACGAATGCATTTGTTGCAGTCATTTGGACAGATAAAAGAGACGCAAAGATAAAATAAACTTACCATTCCAAATTTGAAGCTTGTGGTCGAAATTGCATTTGGCAGTTTGCACGGATAGCAGGGGAAATGAACGCGGCTAAAAGGGAAATTCAAATCTGTTTTCGAAATAACACACTTGTGTGTTGCCACATAGGAAAAACACCTTGTACATTTTAAAATGGCTTTAAAATGGCAACATCGATGTTTTAGTGCCAAAAGGCAAAAAGTTTTGCTATAACCACAGAGTGTGAAAGCAAAACAATTTGAATTCGTAAGTTGAATGAAGTTGACTAAGTTTATTGTTTTGTTTACGCCTAAAGACGGAATGAGGTCTTATTTTCCGTGCTATGAAAACAGTAAAGTTTTGTTTACAGTGTTGCCTAGCGGCGTTGCTTTCTGAGAAACTTATAATAACTAAAACGTAAGAAGGTACATTTTATATTCTATTTTAAAATTGAGACTTACCATGTTAATATACATGCGCCACTGCTTAAATAAAATACGTATAACGTAAAATCACGACTGTGTACCCCGAAGGATTGGGCAGAAATGTTCCTAAATAACACCCACATTTCGCCAGTTATGTTTAAGTCCCATTTAATAGGGGGCGAGCCTATTGCCAACAACCGGGCACGAATCCAGACTGCTTATGAGAAAATCCCATCGATCCATGCATCCACCTTATTTTTACTGATAGATACTAGTCGGTTCACTTCCAAGACACGTGAACACATTTGCAAGAAGTTGGCAGATTCATCCCATTTGTTGGATTAGTTTTTCACCGTCAACGTATTTTTATCACTCTCCACTTCGTATGTTTCCTTATAATATATGTTTGTCATAATTTAGTATAAACGCTTTCCAATTACATACAGTTGTTTTGGGGTACCTACTTATTGACTTTGCACACGTCGTGCAAAGTCATTCTGATATGTGTCATGCAAACTCTTTATTTTACACAATTGTTTTTCTTACAAACTGGAGCGAGCAGCTTTATAAGGATTAAGTACAATGTTCAAAGTTGTTATGTTGTTCACGAAAATAAGGCCAGCCTCATTATTATATTTCAAGTATAATATTGGTACATGACGAGGCCAATCTGAATAGGTGAACCTGTCGCTTTTTTAAGAAGTAAAGAAAAACTGATTGTACGCATGACAAGCATGTTTTTAAAAACAAAATAAGATCAACTAAATAGAAAACAAAACACTGTCATTTTTATTTGTAAGTAAAATAATGGGTAAAGTTTTGGACCTCCTTTGAGAACTTTTATATCGTACGGCTGTTACGACATTAAATATTGTACAACAGCAACCATTAAGAAGCAACTAAGTCAAAAAGATTGTTTAATGTGATAAACTACGTTTGTTTTTCTTTAGTTTGATACTAACAGCCGCCTTTCTAATACTTTTTATATGAAAATAACGAATGTATGATAGTCGCCCTCGTAGTTGCGAATCTCTTTAAATGGACTTTCAAATATACATATAAACAATACATAAGTACCTATTCTCGTTATTAATTTATGCATGGATGTATGGGAATCCATTTTGCATTATCGTGGATGCTGGTAACTGCACCATGACTTCTGTTTTTAAGGTCGTATGAGTGTATTCATGAAGAAAGTCATTTTTTGTAATACGTTGTCCCACACTAGGAGATTCTGTATTGTGGGTGTGTTTAAAATTACATAGACTCATATACATAAACACCAAACCTGTAGGCCATACAAATGTTCAAATCGAACCCGCGACTCGCAGCGCAGCAGCCAATTGCTCAGCCACTGCGCCAACCATGCCGTCAAAAGTTTCGCCGTCACTATTTACAAGTTTACAATATCTGATATGCAACGGACTGTCGGACAGATCTAAACATCTCGTCGGATTCTTGGACTGGAGCCAAGCCCACCATTGTACCGGAGATCCCTCAAAATAGGTACATCAACATTAAATAGTTTTATTGTGATCCAATAGATTTCGTTGAGTCAGGCTCAGGTATAGGGTTATTTTAAGAGGATGCCACGATCTCAACGCGGTTTGGTTGAAACTTTGTTATGATCAAAATAGTGGTTTGATTAACTCTCCCTGTTCATATAGTTTGAGACCTAAATACCTACTTGATATGTTTGTCTAAGATACATTTAGAAAGTGCATATGAATTGAAAAAATCACATTGGTTCTTGCCCGGATTTGAACCCACAACCTTATGCATGAAAGGTGTGGCCTTAAGCACCTTGGCCATGACAAAATCCTTAAATAGTACTTTATACCTTATCAATAAAAAACTTCGAAGTTTTTACTGAAATCAAATCAAAATTCATTTATTAAAATTAGGCACTTTTTGAACCTCAAAACATTTACAAAATATAGTCCCCCAAAACGCCCACCCTTCACCACTTCCTAGTGTTTTTACTGGGAAGTTTTTTTGAAGAACTTGAATCAATACGACATTTGTCAAAAAAAATATATCCATCGCGTTGTATTTGAATCATTAAATTAAAGAATTTGCCACATGTTACGAGTAACTAGCACACACCAATTAAAAATATGAAACTAGCTTAACCCCCTGAGTTTATATCAGTTTCTGTGACCCCAGAGCCCACAGCTTATAAATCGTCAGTACATATATCATCTTGCCCAATATTAGCTATTTTTGGGTAGAATGTAAAGTAGAATCTAACAATCAAGTTGGACAAATCAGTTATACGACGAATGGACACGAAAATATTGGTTGGATTAATCCGACTACGATGGTTAATGAGTTAAAATGAACGGTAGAAAGTTGGCATTTGCATAACAAGCAGTTTTTTGTTAACATCTTATTTGAACAATATGAAGAAAATGCATCATACCATATCATCTGCACAAGATTTACTTCAAAATTTTACATTGTACACGAAGCTGAATAGAATCCCGTCCGTGGTTTAAATTCTTGACAAAAGATCCGGTCGCGTCGCGTCGTTCATATTATATCCACTGAAATCTTCGTACAAATTTTCTTTGTTAGATTATGTTTTGAAATAACGTGAGTAGAACTTTAAAATAATAGCATATGGGATAAAATATTGCTTTTTCTTTTACCTGTAAGACTTGGGAGTTATATCAAGATAATGGGTGACTTTTTCTCCTACTGATAATTAAATAGGTAACAAAATTGAAATGACTGGATATTACTGCTTAACAGATTATTAGTTATTACTAGCCCGAACTCTCCCACTGCTGGGAAAAAACCTCCCTCAGTTCCTCCCATCGGCCGCGATTCCACGCCATCTTTTTGCCAATTCTTAAGGAAGACATCCACTTCATCTCGCAATCTCCTTCGTGGTCCACCAATTCAGTGTTTTACAGGCCGCCAGATCGTTCATCATGCAACAGAAAGTCCTGCCCAATCCCATTTAAGTTGGGCAGACTTTTAGTAAATTGATTTCGAATTTAAACCCACTTTGTTGCGATAACATATTTTTAACCTTTAAAACTATGTGGTTATTTGAAAACCGCTGCTGAAACCATTCGATGAAAATATTATCATTTTAATTTGGAAATGAATGTTTTATAGGAATTGTTTATAGTATCAAGCACTGTTTAATTAATTAACACGTTGAACGCCAAATGACCGACAAACAATACATTTTCTATTGTGTCTCGTTGTTTAGCAGTTAAGGTGTTAACTAATGTGGGTGGCAATATGATCAACCTTTACTATAGAACCAAGCGGGAAATTTATCTATCTAAATATACATCTATACAAATAAATAAAATTGAAGTGTCTGTCTGTATTATCATGATGACAGCTTTTTACTAAATCCATTTGAAAGTTTAAACGGTAGTTATACCAAAAAACATTATTATAATAGTTTTATCAGTCTGTCTGTCTGTTTGTTAGAGAAAATCTCTGAAGCGGCTGGACCGATTTTGACGGGCCTTTCTCTGGTAGATAGCTGATAACTTCTTCTAAAATAAAAGTACGTTTATTTTGTATCACTGCAGTTGGGTAAAAAGGAAATCGTAAGGAATTATCAATAGTAGGTGTTCACATATAAAATTAATAGAGGAGAAGGAAAAACTGACTTTGCTCTTATATTTCTCCTTTCTGCAAGAAGGAAAAGAAGAAAGAAAAATACAATATTTAGCAGAAACTCAGGCATACAATAACAATACTAAAAATCTAAAACAAAGAAAGAAACAATAATAATGATGTCAGAAGTACGGAAACAAAATATACAATAAAACCACTAAACCCTCATTTTTCACTGCTTTATTATATTATCTATGATATTATCTATGATACTTTTGTTTTCAGGTATTACCCTCGGGATTGCAGTGACTACTGAAAAATTATGTCATAGGTATGTTATATTTTATATCATTCATAATGTTAATTATAACCAAATGAAGAATGGTTACCGCCATCTTTGGATGGGTTGGCCGATGCTGTTTACTATAAAGATGAAGTTATACTAGGATTAGTACAGAGACCAGCACATCAAGTTACCCCAATCTTTCAAATTTGTTTGATAGTTTCTCTACTTTATTACAAAACAATAAGTTTCATGTTCAATTGGGACAATTTGACAATTTGGGATAGCTTGATGTACTGCCGTCTATGCCATAAAGAACTTAACAAAAGCAATGTGTTAGTTTATACTCTTAAGCTCTCACAAAACTATAGTAGCGGTAAAAACAGAGCGCCAATTCCCGTCTTTTGAAGAACGTTCGCATACAAATTTAAGTCTCAATCTGTCAAAATTACGTCTAATTCACCTACGTTTTGACCGCACGGTTGGCGCAGTGGCTGAGCGATTGACTGATGAGGTAGATGTTCCAGGTCTGGCTGTTCGTGTATGTGACTTTAAATGTTTGTTAACGCACCCACAACACAGGAAAAGTCCATTGAGGGGCAATGTTTTACAGAAAAAAAAAAACGATTTTTTTTTGACATTGATTGTCGTTGAGATGAGATTGCGATTAGATATTAAGCATTTTCAATTACAGGAATTACGAGTACTTTAGCCTTCTGATTTCTAAGGCTTTCTCTGTCTTTTACAAAACAAATAAAACCTACATAAACTGAACGCTAATCATTCCTGTTCTAAATTGAAAAATGGTCTCGCGGCATAAGGCAACAACATCAATTTAGTTTACCCTGAGAATCTTCCCATCGCTCAATCGGTCAGTGTGCCCTCAGACTGCATTAGGTATTATAAGTTGTACGTTTGTACATCTATACTGTAAGTGGTTTACCACCGGTATTGAATAACCACTTTAAAATGATAATATTACACTTCGGAGCAGCCATTGCACTTTGACCCATCACCGCGGCGCTGCTTGCAGGGATAAACGTCAACAATATGTCAAGCTTAGTACTTTTACATTAGATTCCTCATTTTGCCACGTATCAAGATAAACTGGGCTTACTTACATTGAATTGAACAAATGTATTTTTATTGGACGTTGCAGCCAATTCTTTTCTTGTGACAAAGATAGTAATTTCTAGAACGGTTAGAAAATACATGACAAAATAAATACACTAAATATTAACGAGTACATTCTTACATTTTTATCTGCGTAGATTAATACATTTAAAGGTACTTGGTTTTTTTTCTAACAAATCTCTTGTTGGATCTTCTTTGAAGAGAATTATATTACAATCAGTCGCACAGTATTTTGCACATAATTATTACAAGACTTATACTTCGTCCACTTGTAATTTAACCACATGGGTTTTCATTTATTGCAAGTAATCCTAATTCGTTTTCTCAGCCTTAGTTATTCATTAATACATCAGCTATTTGTGAGTGAATGTCCTGTCAAAATCGGTATAGCCGTTTCGGAGATTACCTCAAACAAGCAGACAGACTGTATGTATGATATGTATTAATTTAAATGCTATACAATCTATACAAGTTAATAAAATGAGAGTTACTATAATTTTATTTATTTGTAAAGATTATGCAATTTTTTTTGCATAATCTTTGCAAATTTGATTATCATTACGTAAGCATACCTAATGCAAGGTAAACTATACGTCTGTATAATACAAATCTTGACATAACCACTGAAGCAATATATCAAGATATCACACATTATATTAGTAAACCACACACTACAAGTATTTCATTTCAAGCCACAATTTAATGAGAAGATTAGCACCTGAGCTTAGTATGTTAGCAACACAAATTATAAGGCTTGCTGGGACTACACTACTCTACCCTGACACCATTTTTGGAAGCGGCAACCTTTTTACATTTATTTAGCTTGCAAGTTTGTTTTCCAAAAGGGCCTTTTTCAAAGGTCTAGGTGAAGTTAAGAACATGTTCTTGAGTGGAGACCGCGACTCGGCAAACGTAGTGTAGGACGCCCTCTGACCAGGGAGGATGACGATCTGCGAAAGACTGCAGGATGCTGGATGCGGCAAGCTGAAGACAGGGCGCTATGGCGCTCATTAGAAGAGAGCTATGTCCAGCAGTGGACTAGTATAGCTTGATGATGAGGTGAAGTTACTGGCACAGATCTTGGGCGCTGACCTTGAGTTGAACAGTAGTCGATTTTGGCATAAAGTGCCTATGCGTGCATACTTACCCCACTACTGCGTCCAGCACTCAAGATCCGTTCAAATCAATTGTGAATTTGACTTTCCAGAAACCAGCACATCAATTTAACCACATCTGTCAAACTTCTTTGATAGTTTTTCAACTTTAATACAAAATAATAAAATTCATGTTCAATTGGGAAAATTCCAGTTTGGGATAGCACGATGTGCTGGCGTCTGTTCACTAACCCAATAAAACTCCTAGGGATACATAACAACAGTACTTGTTAGAAACGAGCGCATATACATACACTTATCTGATGGGAGATCTTTAATATTAATTGCGCTCATTAATATTGTAAGACTAGACAACTAAGAAGTTGTGTATAAGACTAGTAAATATTGTGGTAAATAGGCCAAGTCTCTAATTGAAAACTCGTTGTTCTGACTATATCTTGATACGTTGGTTTAGTGGTCGCAAGTGCCAAAGCTAAGAATGAGGTCTTAGGTTCAATTCTCGAGTCGGAAAAAGTGTTATTGGGTATTCCGATCTGGAATTTTGTCGGTAACATCCCGGAAACTGGATTTATGCTCGGTTGAATACAATAGGTTTGCCTAGTAGGTACATAGTACACACGCACGCCGGTTGCGAGTACTACGCACCTGACCTTTTTAAAGAACATCACCAGTAAGGCTGTATGTCTTTCTAGGGCGTCCCCTTTCGGTATTTCCGCTTACATCTGAAAACAGAGAAGTGGTCAACATTTTAATAGATAATAATCTCCATTTAAAAGTTCCCTGTACCAGCCTCATACTGTCCCACTGCAGGGCAAAGGCCTCTTCTCATACAAAGAAGGCATGAGCATTAATCACCACGATTGCTCAAGACGGGTTGGCGTTTTCTGACTTATACTAATTACATAAGTCCAGGTTTCCTCACGATGTTTGCCTTCACCGATGTCAGTGATTTCCAAGATAGACTTAGAATGTACATATGAATTGAAAAACTCATATTGGTACTAGCCCAGGTTTGAACCCACAACCTCGAGCACAAGAGGCGAGGCCTAAACCACTGGGCCATCATGACATTTCAAAAGTTTCCTAAGTCCGTATCTATTTTCACTGTTATACCTTCCCTGCTTTTGTAGAACATGAGGATCAAAGGTATCATTACCCCTTACACAAACTTTGTCAGGAACACATTTCTACCGCACTTATTCAACTTCATCTCTGACGTACCATTGATATTTGTAATGCGTCATAAAAGCTGTCAATTTGAAATATGTTCCCAATTCGATCATTTATTAGGACGCTCTTGAAACCAATTTGGTACAGATAACATATCAGTCTGGTTCCAGTTTCCAGTAGTGGTCTACGATGGGCTAGATCTATTGATAACGTTTTGCTACGTTTCCATAATATCAAATGGAAATCTATGTCTATCTACAACCATTCTCCTCTCAAATTGGTCTTCTCAATCCAATGTCTTTGTTGAAGTCGATCTCTGTTTACCTTACTATCGAAATCGAATCGAAAAATGTGAGTTACTGGTTTATTTTAACCAAAGCAGTTTCAGATTCGGTACTTCGGTAGCACAACCAAAGCCACCGACTTGAAACTAAGTGTATTTTGCACTTTCTAGCGTATTTCTGGAAGTTAGATGTTAATTTTTAATGCGTTGGTTAAGTGTTCCTAAGTGCGATTTTAGGGTTCAAATCCCAGGTCGGGCAAAGTGAGTTTAGATTTGTACCCGGTTGTTGGCAATAGGCTCGACCCCTATTACTTGGGACTTAAACATAATTATCGAAATGTGGGTGCTACTAACGGTGCACTTCTGGCCAACCCTTCTGGGAAAACAGGCGTCATGGTATGTTATTTTTTTGTTGTTAATAAGTTTTTCTTTTTTCTTTCCACAAGCACACTTCAATAACATATAATTTAGCTCACAAAGAAACAGGCTACCACACCACTTTTATTTCCAAAACCTCGCATTTCGCATATAAAATGCAACCCTCAAGATTCAATACAGTTCCTTGAACATTAAGTATTAATAATGTACTAAGAGCAGTTAAACGCGGGCTCCTGATTACCGCATTACCCGGGAGCATGCTAACCGAACCCAACCGGCGGTTATTAATTAAAAAATAATTACCCGGTTCGCTTATGAGACGGGTATATAGGGGTTAATCATTAACTCTTTAGATAACGAATACGTTACTGTTGTTAAATTCTTGGATACTTAACTAAGCCTGTATTTACTCGACTACCGGTTAATAATCAAAGAGTATGATTTTGAAAATTAACTGCTGCTGAGATCAAGGAAATGATGGATGGATTGTGTGGAAGATGATATGACTAGGAAGGAGGTGACTTCTGAGATGACGGCAAACAGAAATGTATGGAAGAAGAAGACATGCTGCGCCAACCCTAAACAAATTGGGGATAAGAGGATGAAGATGATGATGATGCCGCCAAGGCTGGCTCAGACAAAGATGGTGAAACGACCACGACTCATACATACTATGAGGGTTGGTATGGCGTGGCGATGGAAAATTATATTTGGAAGGTCTTGGGGGAGGCCATTGCCCAGCAGAGATTAAAAAATGTAAAATTGGATATGGACTTCTAAGTTTGTCTAGTAGTCAAAAGCACTACTGTTGAACATGAGGTCTTGGGTTTGTTTCGTAGGTTGGGCAATATGTAATTTGGCTTTGTCATCTGGAATTTCTCAATATCAGCCCGGAGACTGGATTTGTGTACGGTTGATGGCAACAGGCTCGCCACCACACAGAACTGTAATATAATTGGCGACATGTGGGTGTACTATAGGTATATATATATATATACACATAATACAGGCGAGTTGTTATAATTATGAACCTATAGTTTCGCCGCAAAAGAAACTGTGATAATCCAGTTTTACAGAGAATTCATTTTGGCGTGGGTTCGCTTGGGTAAATACGTGTGTTGCCAGTGATTGCTACGTTGTTATGATTTGCCCACCATTACCCGTATTCCAAGGACTAGAAGGGTGCACCTGTCTGTATAATAATATCGTGAACTCTCCGTGGTTATTGCGTCACCTCTCGTGGACGAGGTTGTGGGTTCAAGTCCGGGCAAATGCCAGTGTGACTTTTTCAATTCATATGTGCTTTCTAGATTTTTTTAGAGGAGCTCGTGGCTAAATAACAGCAGCCCCACGGGTTGATTGAAGGTTAAGCTGCGCTTGCCGAGGTCAGTCTGTGGATGGGTGGCCGTTCGTAACATATCGAGACTCCTCCGTGCCTCGGAAAGCACGTTAAGCCGTTTGTCCCAGTTGTCTTTTGTAGATCTTTGACAGTCGTTACGAGGATGATGAGAAACCGTAGATATAAATACGAATATTATCGAATATACCGATTCAGAATCACACGCATACTTGCGAAGGCACAGCTAAATTTATACTGCGGTGCATTTATCTATCACTTTGAAATTATCGATCCATAATCGTTTGATTTCACTTCAAAGGTTTCAGTAAATCTAATCTCACGTTTACATAAGCACGGTTCTACATACATATATTAATATTACATTAAACTAAGTCCCCATCGACAGTTCATTATGTTCCTAGTTAACCAACTTAACTGAAAAGGTCGAACATTTATTAAAAGGTCACGGTAACTTTCTACTAGGCAGCCAGTTTGAATATTTACAAGATATTTTATGCTACCCAGTTTATGCTAATTCGATAATTTGGATAATTTATTCTTAATTACCTAAATATTTTGAAATGTTTCGTTAATATTAATTAAAGTTAAATTGCATCTTTTTTTTTAAACATCGCCCCTTTCTAGGAATTTCTTCCTTATCGTGGGTGCATTTACAAACATTTAAAGTCACATACACAAACAGCCAGACCCGGAACAACTACCTGCAGGCCATATAAATATTTGTTCCGTGCGGAAATCGACACACGTGCAGCCATTTGCTGATTGGCCTAACCGTGCCATCTTTATAAGCTAACAGGCTTGATGTTATGGAAGCGGAGGGGCTCGTGGCTACATAAAAACTACGGCATAGGTCGATCGAAGGTTACGCTAGCTGAAGTCAGTATGTGGACAGGTAACCATTCATTAAATATCGAGACTCCTCCGTGCCTCGAATAGCACATTACTGGGTAGTGCAGGTCAGATCGGCAGTCAAGTTTGACTAGAAGCCGACCCCAACATAGTTGGGAAAGGCTAGGCAGTACGTACCTACATGTCATGTTCGACGACACGGTTGGCGAAGTGGCTGAGCGATCGACTGCTGCGCCGCGTGTCGTGGGTTCGATTCCCGCACAGAACAAATATTTGTCTGGCCTACAGGTAATTGTTCCGGGTCTGGCTGTTCGTGTATGTGACATTACATGTTTGTAAACGCACCCACGACACAGGAGAAATTCCTAGTGTGGGGCAAAGTTTAAAAAAAAAATGTCAACGGGAAAAGTGCCAAATAGGTTGGCTGCATTGCCTGATTCTTTGGCCAAAACCAGTAAAACCCTCTGATCACGTGAAGAGTCGACCAACCACTTGGCGATGTCCCGAAAACTGGATGGGATTTCGGACCTCATGCCATTAGTGTTTCAACTCCAACGGCTCAAACATATATTTTGGAATGAATTTAACGAGCTCGCCTGCACCCTATTTTATCATACCTTATTACATGGGACTTAACATAACTGGTGAAATGTGGGTGTACTGCAACACCTCTGCTCAAGCCTTCGGGTATTACAGGCTTCAAGTTATGTGTTCCATATATTCAAATGATGATGTATATTTGTTTTTGACGACTCGGATGGCGCAGTGGCTGACCGATCAACTGCTGCGCCGCTAGTCGTGGGTTCGATTCCGTCACGAAAGAAATATTTGTATAGCCTACGGGTAGTTGTTCCGTATCTGGCTGTTTGTGCATGTGAGTTTTAATGTATATTAACGCATCCACGACACAGGAGAAATTCCCAGTGTGGGGCAACCTTTTTTTAATAAAAAGAAAACAAATAAAAGAAAGAAAAAGAAATACCTATGTCAAAAGCAGGCCTAAAGATACCGTTGATTGGTATTCTGTGCGCCTAGATGTTCCGTTTGGCATTCCGATGCGAAATATAAATAAAGATGTATCAGATATATAGCTGAGATGCCAGCACATGTATTTTCGCTTTCGCTTATGATAGTAAAATGTTTCGCTTGACGATCTGAATCTAAATACCACGCGATTCGAAAATGTTTTCTAAATTTGATATGTGGATTTTGGGGTTAGTTCATCATGTACTGAATTCAAGTTATCAGTTTGTACGCCGATGTTCCTCCCACACTACTATAACTGTAACTTAATACGGACGCCAGCACATCAAGCTATCCAAAAATGACGACACGGTTGGCGCAGTGGTTGAGCCATCGCGATCGGTTGCTGCGCCGCCTGTTGTGGGTTCGATCCCCGCACGGAACAAATATTTGTATGACCTATAGGTAGTTGTTCCGGGTCTGGCTGTTTGTGTATGTGAGTTTGAATGTTTGTAAACGCACCCACGATACAGGAGAAATTCCTAGTGTGGGATAGAAAATATCCCTATTGAACATGAACCTTTTACTTTTGTGATAAAGTTGAAAAAACGATCTATGAAATTTAACAAATTGGGGTACCCTGATGTGCTGGCCTCTGTACCTGTCATCATCATCATTTCAGCCGAAAGACGTCCACTGCTGGACAAAGGCCTCCCCCAAGGATTTCCACAATGACCGGTCCTGCGCCTTCCGCATCCATGCCCTTCCCGCGACTTTCACCAGGTCGTCGGTCCACCGTGTGGGAGGCCTGCCTACACTGCGTCTTCCGGCGCGCGGTCGCCACTCGAGAACTTTCTTGCCCCAACGGCCATCTGTTCTACGAGCTATGTGCCCCGCCCACTGCCACTTAAGTTTGGCGATTCTGTGTGCTATGTCGGTTACTTTAGTTCTCCTGCGGATCTCCTCATTTCTGTACCTGTATGTAGTTCTAATTCATAGATAATAGTGCTTCATAGAAGTCAGTTTTTTCATGTCCGAAGCGCAGATCTGTACTTAAATAATAAACACTAAGAGTAAAAGTCAGTTAAGCAACCCTTTATCTTTTACAAAAGTCACAAGTCCATTGCACTGAAAGTCACTGAATTTAAAAGAGACTTAAGCTATTATGACGCTGACAGATTATAACTCCCTGTAGGCTCGAGATTATAATAAATCTTGAGATTCTCTCACCGCCCGCCATTAAAATAAATCGATTCATCAGTTTGATTGACAATGCTAACCTGAATAGAATTTTAAAAACGAAAATTTGAGACTTTTGAAAATAAAGTTACAGCTGTTGTAATACAAGTAACTCGTTTAATGTCTCCCGGGACCTTAATCAAGGATAAGAATTGAGATTTATTCAAGAAAATACTAGTACATAGTATCTTAACACAAGTATAGGCATGGGTAAAAGTAGTACCAGCCTATTACTGTTATCGACCGGTTAAGCAGTAAACAGCCTTATAGTGCTGAACTGCGAGTGGCCCTACCTAAAAAAAAAAAAGCCTATTACTGTCCCACTGCAGGGCAAAGGCCTCTTCTCATACAGAGGAGGCACGAGCATTAATCACCACGCTTGCTCAAGACGGGTTCAGACTTATATTAATTATATTCCAGGTTTCCTCACGATGTTTTCCTTCGCCGATGTCAGTGATGTTGGACATCACTAACATCGGTGGATATCGGATCGGTAAACTTAGAAAGTACATATGAATTGAAAAACTCACATTGGTATTTGCCCAGGTATGAACCCAAAACCTCGTGCACAAGAGGCGAGGCCTAAACCACTGGGCCATCATGACAACAGGGTACATGGGTACTCGTAATTAAATAAGAATCACTCGAATTATTGAAATATTTAATGTAATTTACTGTCGAACACGACATTCACAGCGTCAACACAGTAATCAAATTCACCAGGCTGGTAAATGAGACAGTATAAACACAGCCTCACCGCGTACCGCCAATCAGAATGAAGCAACCGCACCGAAGTGACATCCAATGAAACTCGCATTCGTTCACACTCCACGTAACCAATGACAGCTCAGTAACACGATCCGACCAACAGTTTTTTGTAATTACGCAACCCGTATGAAAGCAATATGAGACTTTCAAAGTCGGGAAAAATTGACTAGGAGTCACCTATCTGTACAGTTTTGATATCTTTTTTAAACGCTTTAAATTAGCTTAAAAAATAAAAATAAAATAAAATAAAATTTATTTTGTCAAATGTTGATATGCACCCCACGCTTCCTTCCATTAGTATACATTTATTTCTTATTTACACTTTTCTTAATCCAAAATTTATTACATTTTATTTTTTAGTTGGATTTTCCATAAAAGCGTGTTTTTTTTTTATTTAAATAAAAATACCAGCTTGTTACTGTCCCACTGCAGGGCAAACGCCTGATCTCATACAGAGAAGGCACGAGCATTAATCCCCACATTCCTCAAGGCGGGTTGGCAGACTTATATTGATTACAAGTCCAGGTTTCCTCACTATGTTTTCCTTCACCGATGTCAGTGACGTCTTGTCAAATTTAGAAACTACATATAACTTGAAAAGGTCACATTGGTACTTGCCTAGATTTGAACCTATCGCAGTCGCCTAACTAATGCGGCCGTGGCCTAAGAGATACCATTCTCCAATACCAATATCAAATACAAATAATAATAAACGTAAATATTAAAATGGATACATATAGTTGGTACATATTGGCGGCATATATGTACATATAGCTGGTTTCAAAATCATTAACCATTGATTAGGGACCCTGCCTCTAAAGCTAGGGTGACCGGGATCTTGACAGACAATAATTCGACAAAAATGTACATTTATTTGTAAACCCATAAATCAGTTAAGCTACCCTTGCTGGGGTCAGTCTGTGGATAGGTGACCGTTCGTAACATATCGAGACTCCTCCGTGCCTCTGAAATCACGTTAAGTAGTTTGTCCCGGCTGTCATTTGTAGACCTTTGATAGTCGTTATGGTAGTCAGAAGCTTGAATGTCTAACAACCTGTCTTTCCAAAGGGTATCGTGTTGCCCAGTAACTAGGTTGTGGAGGTCAGATAGGTAGTCGCCTAATGTAAAATACTGGTATTCAGTTAATTTAGAAGCGGACCCCAACATAGTTGGGAAAGGTTAGGCAGATGATGATTGATTGATGAAAAATTATAAAAGAACTCGGTTGTGGGTAGATAGGCACCTGCCAATATAACATTTTGAAGTTCTTTTTATCATTTTTATCCAAAACTTTTCTCAACACCGCAACAGTAAATTCTTTTCTTCTTTCAAGCACACCCACAGAAAAATCACTTACTATTCATGTTAACTTACTTCTTAAATCGGTATTTCAGTAACCATGCAAATATCAGCTATCCATGACATTTACATAATGAATATTAGAGGCAAGAAGAAAAAATAAAAAGTATATCCAGTAATCCAGAACACAAAAAAGAAATGAGCTACATTTTTTTTTCTTTTTTTTTTGTTTCATTTTTGCAACATTGTTCGCACTTTTTATATAGGGAACGTCTGTATGAAGCGAAACTCATAGAGAAAATTTTGATGGGGTGATCTGTCAAGTTGGACCAATGTAACATGTAACAAGTTACATTCTTTCTATTCAAGCTTTACTTCACTAAAACTTAATTCGTTAACAACACATTATAGAATTCTATTAAGTCAGACTCCACCGCATTATGTGAGCGGTGGATATCATTATTTCTAATAATAGGGCTGAGTGCAAGTAATGCAGGACAGAAATTTAATTTACCCTGAAGCTGAGAGCAGACGGTGCGGTGGTGCGGATCATCCCTTTGCCTTTCATAAAGTAAAATACATTTTCTTTCGTGTTAAAAATATTGCATAGAGACTAGAGTGACTGTCGACCTTCGTTGTCGATTAGACATTATTTTCTTAACATAACAACACGCCTGTAGGGTTACAGAGAAGTGTACACTGTTCTCAGAAATGGCTGGATGAATTTTGCAGGATACGATTCGATTCAAAGAAAAATAATAAGGGTTCCGCGCACAATAAATTAAAACTCATGAAATTGTGAACGTAATTCGATTCAAGAGGGTAGAAGTAATTGATAAATGATATTTATTTCTGTTCATAGGGTGTTTCTGTTCAACAAGTAATTTTTTTTTTTAATTAGTTTGGTGTTTCGCTATCTGACTACTCTGAGAATAAATACCGAAAGAAACTCAGAGATCACAGTCTTTTTTAAAGTCCTGAGGTTATCTTGGTTAGATCATGTGAGGACCATGCAGATAAGAGTCCGAGATGGTCTTTTGAAAAAAGAACCTCACAGATGTGAGTGGACCTGTGCAGTCAGTGTGAGCATTTTTCGGATATTGTAGAGCTTAATTCAGAACCAAGGAGCTCAACGAGTCGACGAACAATACCTAAGAAAGAAAAAACATTTGGGTAGGCCGCATTAAGTACTCAAACTACCAGTCTACTACTATTCAGAATCGGAAAAAAATCAATAATAGGAAATAAAAAAAACTAAGGGCAAGGTGGGGTAGTTCCAACCAAAACGCGAACGAAGCTACAGGCTAAAGCTAGTATCTAAATAAAGGCGTTTTCGCGCAACGGGACACAACAAAATTCCAATTTGTTCTGTTGTTTCATTTATGATCGTAAATATGTAAATTCAAATAAAAGTAGATGTAAATTAAATCAATTTTGTTATAGTAAAAACCTGTGCCTACTTTACATGATATTTTTACTGCTGACGGTAACAGCTTAGAGGTTTTTTTTTTTATTTTTTTGTTTTTTTCACAACACAAACAGCCAGACCCGGAACAACTACCTGTAGGCCATACAAATATTTGTTCCGTGTGGGGATCGAACCCACAACACGCGGCGCAGCAGCCGATGGCGCAACCACCGCGCCAACCGTGTCGTCAATGTCGGTTTGATTTTCATTAAGAGTAGCCGCCGCAATCATCTTATTTATTGTTTATTTGGATACCATTATATTAATAATAATTATTTATTTGACACAGAACATAGAACTTACATTAAAACAGATATACAGGACAAGTTTTAGTTTTCTTAATTTTATAATAAAGGCATCTTGTATTATGAAAAATAATGTGAATACCTTTGTAACACCTTAACTGCCAGAAAACGAGACTATGGAAAATGTATGGTTTTTCGATCACCTAGCGTTTAAACACCGGTGTTAAGCACCACAAAATATACCCCACGATTTTGAAACTTATGTACCCTTACCCTTCATACGACTGAAAATATATATAACCTCAAAGTAAACCCTTAGTCCATGCTGTAAGTTGTTGACTCCAGTCTATATTTAGAACAGTCCCTAGTCTATTAAAAGGATGTCTGTGCACTTAGTTAAACATCTAAAAGTCTTTACTCTATTATACTCCAGACAACCCCCTCGCTCCTGTTAATTTTTAATTTCCTCGCATTTTGATCAAACTCTGGTGTAATAAAGAATAGAAAGGTACCTACTTTTTATGTTATACCCGCAGCTGTTTCTACAAAAAAAAACGAAACTCGTAAAATTTTACGGAGAGGTACTTAATTACCCACTCTTCGACCAATCAATTAATTTATTAATTAATGTATTCTGTTTTTGCGACGTCCTTTTTTGCAGTCACTAATTAAAATAGCAAACATATTTTTGAAAATACAGAAAGGAAACAAAAGCAGTTTGTAAAGATCGCATCAGGTGGAGTTCTGTACTTTCAGCTTGTGGAACAAACGCGTGACTAACGTGACGAAAACTACGTTTTTATTTACATAATTATGTATATGAACATAATTATGTAAATAAAAACATCGTTTTCAACCAATTGATGGTGAATAAACAAAATTATGAATAGTTCAGGATCACTTTATGACCAAAGTCATTAATTCTTTTTCCCACAGGCAGAAAATACAGAACGCCGCCTGATTCGTAAGATTCTTGCAGACTGTTTGGTTTAATTATTTCTAAATAAACTTCAAGAAGACTTGAAAAAGTCGTACAAAACCGGTTCGAAAAGATATAAGTACAAATCAAAGCTGTTCCTGACAAAACATCACCTATGACTGTATTTATCGGCTCGCCAACAGACAGATAAACCCTGAGAGGTTTTCGTTGTTTGTTGTTTTTAGATAAAATTGAAAAAAATCTTTTTTTTTTTTCTGTCATTTCAAAATCTGCCATTTTAAATACTGGAACGCAATAAAGGACGTCACTAGAACAGAATACTGACATTAGTTAATTGATTGGTCGAAGAGCACGTAGGTAATCACAATTTCTACAATTGAGAAAATCTGTTCCTCCCCGACTGTCAGCTCCAAAATGTTGCTAGCTAGATACAAAAGCTAGCTATTTAGAGAGAATGATACCACGATGCAGCCACCTCGGAAGCGATTAATTGAGTAAAAAGCAATTACCTACGTCTGACATCGCCCGCTCGCGCCAATTAGAAACGTCCTTTATGTAGGTATCGCCTTCCAATAAACATTAAAAAGGAATCCCGCGCTGGTCAATTAGAAGGAAGGCTCTTATCCAATAAACTGGGTGTTTTGTTTTTTCTTAAGTAAGTCGGTCGAAGTTGGGTTCAAACCTGGGTAAGTACCAATGTGACTTTTTTAAATCATTTGTAGGTTCATTCTAAGTTTATCTTGGATATCACTGACATCGGTGAGGGAAAACATTTTGAGGAAACCTGGAGTTATAATTAATATAAGTCTGAAATTGCCAACCCGTCTTGAGTAAGGGTGGTGATTAATGCTCGTCCCTTCTCTGTATTAGATGAGGCCTTGTCCCTGCAGTGGGACAATAACAGGCTGGTATTCATCATCATCATCTCATCTGCCTAGCCTTTTCCCAACTATAATGGGGTCGGCTTCTAGTCTAACCGGATGCAGCTGAATACCAGTATTTTACATGGAGCGACTGCATGTCTGACCTCCACAGCCCAGTTACTGGGCAACTCGATATCCCTTGGTAAGACTGGTGTCAGACTTTCGCGCTTCTGAATACCCGTAACTTGGTATTACTATTATTTATAAGTTCGTCGGTAAGTCGTTTACACCTAAAATATCTTCATCATTATTCTGTACCTTTGATCTTATGTATTTTAAAGTGAAGAATACCATTTCAAAATATCGTAATAATTAGGAAAAGTCGATGAAACATTTCTACGCTGGCAGGTCCATAATTATGTACTGAAATCATGGTACCACGTTGTGCTTCCATAAATCCGACTGTATAATTGACGCAAACAATTTAATTGATTTCCACGAGATCGCCATAAATCCTCACTGATATAACGAACATCCGAGTACGTAATTAAGCACGAATCAAATTTTAACAATATTCTACTACTCAATGCAACTGAGAGGAACTTAATTAGAGTACCGATGTATGAATTTACCTATTTTACGTTTCATTGACAGCCGGAATATTAAAGGAATGCCAATTTCAATAACTTTAACATTATACACATGTATTTTTGATAGATTATGTGAGAGCACTACTATTTTCAATGCTCTTATGCTCTATTTACAGGTAGAAATGAATAGAATTCGTCTATCATAAGTGATATGAAAATTAGGGGTTCAATAAATACAGCCAACATTTCTATGTATTATATTTCGAAATGCTGAGCTAGTTTTATAGAACTCACTCCTACCAGTAAAAGCTTACAAAACCCAACAAAAATGAAAAAAAAAACTTGTGTCTGAGTAGCTTATACTACAGCTGTTTCGCTGTTTTCTTTAACCAATTTCAAATAAAGGAGGAAGGTCTCAAGTTGTCGGTTTTTTTTTTTAATGTATGTTCACTGATTATTTACCACATCGACTTTTTTTATTTTAATCGAAACCGGAACGCGTTTCAGTTATTCTAGACGTCTGACATATTCCTTCTTTCTCTGTGCGAACAGCTTAACATACTCATTCTGGTTTGCTTACGCTGAGCCAGATGCATCTTCTTGAATGCAGACGATGACGTCTGCGCTATAGGACTACAGGGGTGACTAACCTCTGGATCCTAGGGCCTTATAGGTACTATATATCAGCAGGGCAATGAGAATGCATAATTCAGAAGTTATGCATTCTCCTTGCTCTCTTTAGCAGACATTACGATGGACATAATCTTCCTAGGTGTTTGCACAAATATTTTAGCTACTTAAAGTATTTTTATTCTTGCGTTGAATTGGATCGGATCGGTATAGTTAGTAACTATCCTGTCTGAGATTGTTATGAGATAGGTATTACAACTAAGTAATGTTCTCTTGAGTAATAATTTAATGTAGGACAACGATGTGGCTTGCACAATACATGCGCATACCATCATAATATTGATCCTACAACAAGCAACAATGTTGATTAACAATTACGTCTTGGAGACCATGACAAATAAGTAAATTATTGCACAAACAGATGCATTGCGTCGTCCTCAGAGTATTTATTTATTATTTTTATATATTTACTGGAAATTAGTCATTAATACGCAATCAAGTTTATGTTTAAGCGGCTACTTATTTATAATCCACAACCAAGGTACTGGGTTAATATATTACCCAGTAACTCACATCACGTCTATACTTAATCCTCGATTAGTTTAGCAAAATCCTACCAATAGTTCACCCTCATTTTTCCAGTTATGGCTAAGTTTAATAGGAGGCGAGCCTATTGCTATCAACCAAGCCTAAATCCAGGCTGCTACTAAGAAAATCCAGATCGAAAAACCCAATAACCCTTTGCCCAACATCCAGCCAACCGGCTTTTTTTTTTGGTTGGCTTCTGAGGCATGATAAGGACTCGATTTGACATGTATTTCAATACATGTCAAATCGAGTCCTTAAAAGTATTCATATTCATATTTATTTGCCTTCCACAAGGTATAAAATAAGATGTTAATGAAAGGCTTAAAGCTAAGAGCCGTTGTAGACCCCGACAGGGCACAGCAAAGTAAAAGTAAGTAGGAGAGAGGAGGAAGAGCACTGTGTGTTTAATTATAGTAAATAAGTGATAGGTGACGCATATTTTATTTGGCGCTTCTTTTATTTTATTATTTAACAATTTATTTTTTGTATTTATGTGTAGGCGTATCCATACTGAATAGTATAATGTAAGAAATAAGTAATAATGTAAGTAATACCATTATGAATAGTCACCCATCCACGGACCGACCTTGGTAAGCGCAGCTTTACTTTCAAACACTCGCGCCCATTTTTTTTAGCCACGAGCCTTTCAAAGGCATAAAGATCCACGTAACACAGCAACAGGCTGAAGCAAATTAATCTTACATAAATGAACAAATGTAATAAAACGGGCTTATTAAGAATTATAGCGGCACCCAAAGGAAACGCCGTTTGATAATTTATTATTTATAAAGGCTTCTTTGCCAATTAACACCCCCCTAGCCTTCCCTTTGAGTGGACGTGCCACCTTTAAGCTGTCGCACCAACAAGTGCGCACTGATATCTATTTTATATACTTAACTGGCTGACCCAGCAAACGTTGTTTTACCATATAGGGGTTGGTGATAGAAGGGTGAAAATTAGAAGTTGTATGTATTTTTCAATGCTAAATCATAAAGAAATAACAAAATAAATTGTTTAAAATGTATTTTTTTTTAAGGTGGACCACCCTTTACATTTAGGGGGATGAAAAATAGATGTTGTCCAATTAGCAGACCTAACAGCACAAAATTTCACTAAAATTGGTCGAGCCATTTCGGAGGAGTTTATTTACAAAAACCGTGAAACAAGAATTTTATATATAAGAATTATAATATATCTATAGAATAGAATAGAATAGAATACTCTTTATTGTACACCATAAAAACTTACAAACAATGAGTTTAAGAGCTACATAGGGTGTTGCAATAACATTCGCTGTCAACTCTATAGCGACACTCCTACATAATCCTGTTCGATTGTAAATAGAACTAATGGCTGAATGCTGACTCCCAAAATACAGGCCTAGGCCTAGTTTGGGGGTTAGGATCTATTTTGTGGCAATACATTAATGTGCTATTTTATTATTACTGGCCTGTAACATGTATTTTTAAGTGTCAATTTTTTTTTTTTTTTTTGCTATTGTCGGCCTTATCGCTAAAAGTGATCTTTTACAGACAACCTTTAAATGGACTGATAAAGAAGGAGGGAAGATATGTTGGTACTCGTAGTTCGTGGTGTACTATGTAAATATATACAACACATAACTATAAATATAATAATAAAATTATAATGGGACATTTTAGGATGGAGGTAATGATTTTTAATCATAACTTAAAATAACATAGTAACTGAGCCCATCTTATCAAAATGAGCCCGTCAACAGCAATTGTTGAATTATTTAAGGATATCAATATATAATAAAAAAAAAAAACTAATAAAATTAAAAATGATTATTCATACGAAATACATCTCAAATAGATTTTTTCTAGCATCTAACATTACTTAGAGCAAGATAAAATGTGGTCATAGGGTGCGCATTTGGTATAAGTCATCATCTTCCTAACCTAAATACGTATAACGAAAAATTTCCAAGCAAAATTTTCACTGAATTAATCATAGCAGATGAAAGGCAGTCAAGGGTGCTTTTCCTTCAGGTAATAAATAAACCTAAAATTGTACATCTTTCGGTCAACAAAACACCTTTGATCCTCATGTTTTACAATAGAAGGGTAAAACAGTGAAAATAGATATATCTTCAAGGAATCAGGGAGCTGTTATACGAAGATTATTGCTATTAAAATATTGACAACTTCTGTGTTTTTGATTTTCCGTGATAACTAGAGAGTTTATAATAAAACGTTTATCGATATATTGAGGAATGATGTTATAAACCAACGGTGTGATTGAAAAGAAGATGTAGTGACATACATTGAAAAGAGTTGGTTAGATGGTTTGGTCACGTTGAGAGGATGAATGACAGGCGACTAACAAAAGGTTTATAAGGCAGATGTAAGCGGAAACGCCGAGAGGGGACGCCCTAGAAGGACATACACTGACCTTATTGGTGATGTTCTTCAAAAAGTCCAGGTGCGTAGTACTCGGAACCGGCGCGCGTGTATAACCACATGTATGAACGTAAACGAAGCAAAAGGAGTATGTAAGGATCGTAGCAGGTTCAACCTTCTGTAGTTTCTGCCTACCCCCATAGGAGAAAGGCGAAAGGTAAAAAGGCGTAAGTTTATGTATGTTTGTATAATTTAACCCAATCGATAATACTCCAAAGACCACCTAATTTGCCATACAAAAACAGATTTAAAGCAGTTTATAACTGCAGTCTCGAGTTGTACTAAAATACTTGAATAAACCAAATCTGTAGCCAAGTATTCAAAAGGTAAGACTAACTACAAAAATCATTTTCAACGCGGTCGAAAGATTATGCAAAATTTAATCAGACGACGACGCGACGGTGAACTTGTCGGGAACATTAGCTTTTAATATTTTATGGGGCTTTATTGAGGGCACCTTGAATACATCAAAGTCACTTAACATAAGGGAAAATTACCCCTTCCATTCGAAACAAGTGTCAAATTGTTTTTGTTGCGTCTGTAATGGTAACTTCTATCAAATATAATATATCACTTAATATTCTGCACACGCTTTGGTAGTTTTTCAGCCCTATTACAAAACGATGAAGTTCGTTTTCAATTGGAGAAATTTGACAGCCAAACTGTCAAATTTCTATAGTTGGAAAAACTATCATAGCAATTTGACAGATTGGGGTAGCTTTATGTGCTGGCGTTTGTAATAAAACATACCTACTCGTTTATCAGTTCTTTCACTTACTGTTTTATTTTTTATTTAACTAATGTGATGGCTCTGTGATGACCCTGATTTCTTTTAAATAAGTATATGTCTTTCTCATACATTATATCTGCCTGGCCTTTTGCCAAGTATGTTGGGGTTAGTCTCCAGTATTTGAACGACTTACCTATCTGACCTCCAGAACAGAATTACTGAGGAAGACCATACCCATTGGGTATTATCTATGTATAATAAAAAATACCTATCTATTTAATGTATTGTATTAAGTATATCAGTCATCTAGTACCCATCACATGCTCTGCTTAGCTTGGGGCTAGATGATGCTGTGTGGATTGTCCAGCATTATTTATTTATTATTGGTAAGACTGATTGTCAGACATTCAGGCTTATTTTAGTTTATTTTATTTTACAGGAATAACAAACAACAGTATATTACATAGTAGGCACACAATATAAAGATAAAGACTTATAATAAAAGTAACGAATATACTGCTCAAGACTAAAGAAAATCCTGTATAGTAATCTGTGGATAACTCCACAGATTACTATACAGGATAGGTAGCTGTTAGCAGTACAAACTAAAGAGCACTTATTTACTAATTACTAGGGTTATGATCTCTTATAATAGTCGTAATTTCACTTTTAAATATAGCTTTGCTGAGAAACACAATATCAGTAGAACCAAATTATGTTTTTTTCATAAAACAGAAATAAATACAACGCGAGGAAATCTTCTACTAAACAACTTATTTATTCAACGTGAGTACCTTTTTCCTCTCCAGGCGTTTTTAAACTTCACTTAATTGTTACTTAAGAATTTATATGAATAATTTCCTTGCTAAAATATACAGTTTCCTTTTTAAACTTCTTAAGTAACCCGCAATGCTCATTTTATTTATAATCAGTTGGGGAAGAGGGTAATTTACTCTTTGACGTCAACGGTTGAACAATATACCGGCAGAGCGACAAAAATATAAGATCAGATGTTTTGTCGAGGAATATATTGAACATTCAGCGCCATGCGATCAGAGACCAAGCTTAAGTCAACGTGTTCCACGCGTGCCTCAAGGAGATGTGTCAGCAGAATAGGCAGGGCCCAATAGGGACCCGAAGCATGCCAGGGTTGCGGGATGTTCGAAAGAGTTACCGTGACCCCAGAACGTAAATGGAAAGGACGGAAAACGGATGGGTTTTAGTCAGTAAAACTCTGACACGCTCTCCCGTTCTGGGTGGAACGGGAGAGCGTGTTAGACTTTCAGCCATTGGATGATTTCCCATTCTTAAAAAAAAGCCGAAGCTATTACGTTGTTTCATTTGGATTTATTGAAAGCAAGCGGTTTAATTTTGTGGAAATGGCCTGTCACGACGCTGACGCCTTACAATTAATAAAAGTGCATAAATATCTGATACAGCGATCAAAAGAAAAGTAGTCGAATGCATATGTAAAGTCCGGTGAAAATAGGGAATCGTAGTTCATATTTGAGGAAATAAAAACCAAACGCCGTGATAGAGTATGTGATGAGCAATGTGTATCACTTAATCACTAGATATACAATTTAGAAGATTAAAAAATACATTTTAAAACAAATCTATGTCTTGAAATTATAACACACCACTCTGTCTTGCTGCTCCACACAGGCTGTTGTAACTTTTTCCTCACTGCTACTTTTTATTCTTAAAGGAGCTCTACTGATTTTGGCCTTACCACTATTAGCAATTGGTGCAACAGTCCCATTTAATTTCGATGCACTTAGTAATTTAGGTAATGTTGATAAAATTTTAGTAAGTTGTCTCCTTTTATTTTTACTAACAGGAGCTAGTTTCACTATTCTTTTGAGTGTTTCACCATCAGATATGCTATTTGATTCTGAACTTGTTGCTGATGTCGTTGTTGTTAATGACGTTTGGGTACTTCTAGATGTGAGCGTTGATTTACGCTTGGTTGGTACAGCAGTTGTCGTAGTCAACGGCTTCACAGTGTCAATTGACAATGTTGTTGGGTCAATTAAATCCATATTTGTTTTTAATTTTCCTAAACTCGTCTCTTCCGCATTCAATGCAAATTTATTGAATGCAGATTTTAATAATTTGTTCTCTAGGCAATCAGATTTAAATTTATTAAATAAAATAGACTGAGTGGTTGGATCTGTTGGCATGGCAGTTCGTGTTGGTGCTTGTCTTACTAGGGAACCGTGATGTTGGTCCCTATGGTCATGATTGTCTTCGCGGTAGCGATATCCGTCATGGTGGCGATACCCCACATTGTGATGATTCTCCTCTTGTTGCGCATCATGATCACTATTTCCATCGTGTTCGCCTTGTTCAGCATTATCACTATGTTCAACAGGTTCACCATGATCACCATTTTCATCTTGTTCAACATGTTCACCACTTTCACCATGTTTACCATGATCACCATTTTCATCTTGTTCAACATGACCACCGTGCTCATTTTCGACAGCCGGACGTCTGAGATTCTTGTATAATCGTGGATTATCATATCCACATTCTATTCTATCACCACGTGCTCTACACCCATTGCCAACGTCTAACATTGTGTAGTCATCTAATCTGCTTCCTTTATTTTTGTCATAGCCACAGAGAATCCTATCGTTAAACTGGATGCATCTGTTTTGATTGAAAATATAGCCTTCATATTGCCTTCTATTAATATTTTCTTCTTGGGAAATGTCTTCTCGTAGAAGTGACTGTGCCATTTCATTTGATAAGTAGCTATCGGATGACTCGATTTCGACACTGGGTACTAAAGGATCAACAATACCATTTTCTAAAGGAGCAGAATCGACGGCTATCATCATTTTAGACCAGTATATCTGCAACACAATTGAGTTATTAAGGATTGTTTTTGCTAATATTTAAATAACATATTACAGCAGTCTCATGGTTTACAGAAGAAGCCCTTCAGAACTAACAGATTGTCGAGTGCCATGAGAAATTCCAGATTTGACATTTTGGCTTTAACAGTAGATGATAAGCAAAGCAAGATAGACACACACCACTAAAAAGCGGTATACACAAAACTACCTTACCAGTAACGGTATAAACATTGTATATTCATATATGCGGGAAAACGTTTATTGATTAGATTTTATGTTTATAATTTAAAAAACTTGATTAATCGTACGGTCTGCAAGGAATGCATTGCAAAATATTGCTGTAATATTTATTTTTATTTATCCATTTATTTCAGACATCAAGGCCCATATAAACATATACAATACTATATTAACAATATAAAACTTAAAAATACTATAAATATATAATATATGTACTTACTACATTCGTTATAGAAATAACATAAACAGCCTTGTTGGTCTAGAAGTCGCTTGCGTTACTGCTACAGTAACGCAAGTCGATTCCTAGGTCGGGCATACTGTTATTGGGAGGAACTTCTTAGTTGCAGCCCTGAGTTTGGATTTGTGCCCAGTTGATGGCAATAGGCTAGTCACCTATAACATGGGACTAAAATATAATTATAATATAGGTGTACATCCATTTTGGTTAGATTAGGTAAGTAAGTAAATTTTGGTTTTAAATAAATAGTAAAAAAAAATCCACGATTACATGCCAGTGGCTAGGTTTTACTGGATCAGCTCCACGATACGGTCGATACGGTCCAGCGACACTAGAGCGGGATCCGCAGGTTGCGGGAAGCGGGCACTGAATTCAAAAAATTGACGCTGCTATATCCAGCGCAGGATTTTAAACTAAATCTAGCTCTCGATTCTGGATACTGAACTGGATTGAAAAGTGTTTTATATTGGTCTGGTATCTGTCCAATGTCCAGTGATTCCAGCACTGGATTGAAACGTAAAAGAATGGTAGGACAATTTTAAACAGTCTTCCGAGTAATAAAATCTACTCGGAAAATATTAAGTGTATCCCCTTCCTATACCTACATTTAATGTTTTATCGTAAGTTTCTGAACGATATAAAAAAAACAGCAGGAATGACATTTGATGACTAAGGTATATAAGTAATAAATTTTTTGACAAGCATGCGTCATCTGGCCAAACAAATTTCTGGAAAATCAGCAAAAATGTTGTTGAAATAAAGCAACATGGATAAGCTTACAACATAAGTAACAAGATCAAGATGAATTTGTAGCCTAGAAGCCAGCCAATCCCACACACACCAGCACAACCATTTCAGTTAAAATGTACAAAAATGATAGCATGCCCGCAGGCGCAAATCCCGCAACATCCAATACTAAGAAATGTGCATCCGCCCTAAAAACAGTGAGTTAAGTTGATTATCTATGTATATTTACTTGGTTTTACATTAGGACCTGCATTCGAATATTCAAATATTAAGTGTAAAATTAAAATATTCAAAATTTCGAATGGAATAAATGCAAAATTCCAATAATTTACCAATTTTTTGATCTTGAAACTCAAACGTATGCACATGCAAAGCGGTTTTAAATGATAATACATGATGTCAAACAAGTTTACATGGTTTAGGTGCAATGTGCATGAGCTGGTCACCAACATATTTTATGAGTTTTTGTGATTTTCTTCCATTACTTTCCATATTTTAAATGTATTTGACCCAAACATACATACAGACTTTCAGCCGCAGGGAAACTTGAAGCATTCCTCTTTGCTCTCTAACTTTGAGGCTTAACGTGAACTACTAGATTTCAGTGATGAAAGTCATCACTGGTCAACACTTTTAACATGAGACACTTGTAAAATGTTTGATAGTTATTGGATATTTAGAAAACATTTTATGATTTATAGATTCATTTTATAGGGTCCGTTCCCAAAAGGTGCTAAGACCCTATGACTAACCCTCCCCCTGTGCTTACGTCCATCCGTCTATTTATCAGTATCTCATGAACCGTAATAGATAAACATTTGAAATTTTCACAATGTGTGTATTTCTAACGCCGCTGTAACAACAAAAGAAAAACATAAGAAACGAAACTTATTCGGAGTTTTTTGCTCGATATGGTACGGAACACTTTATAAACAAGCCCGATACGCACTTGACAGGTTTTTTAAGTGAGATATGAATCAAAAACTCAATATTTTTATTACATCTTAAAACTTTTTGGTACTATTCGTATGATTTAAATAGGAAAATAGACTAATATTCGCATGCACACATACACAGACTTAGTAGTCTTATCATCATCATCATGATCATCCTCCTCCAGTCTTCTTCCTCCATTCTATTCGCCGTTATCTGAGAAGTCAGCTCCTTCCTAGCCATATCATCATTCACACAATCCATCCATCATTTCTTTGGTCTCCAGCTGTACTCTTGTAACCCTCCACATTCATACTCAAAACTTTCCTCACGAGATGATCCTTCGCATCACATGTCCATACAACTGATTTCCACACAACTTGTCGATCACAGGCGTCACTTTCATACTTCCTCTTATATACTTATTTCTTATTCTATCCATTCGCATAACACCACACATCCCCCTTAGCATTATCATCTCAGCTGCTTGCTGCCTTTCAATCATCACAGACGTAATAGTCTACTGAACCTATTAAGGTAGGCAGATAAAGTCACTAGTTCTTAAAATAGTTATTTATGGTGATGCCGTTAATTGTTTTCTTCGATAATATTCATTACCTGCAGGTAGTAAGAAGACCCAAATCCCAGTTAAAAAGAAAAAGGATAGTTGTAAACGCAGGTGCCTACGTTGGATTTGTAGAAGAATATTGCGGTGCTTTAATGCTGGGGATTCAAAGATATCACGAATGTCAGTTCTAAAAATATTCCTAGGAGAATTACGAGATGAATTCACAAGTAAACCAGAAAAAGTACCTACGAAAAAAAGTATTTCTATAAAAAGTTCTGCAACAAAGAAAATAAAACTATCTAAGATAAATTCACATGATATAGAACAGATCAAGGCACTTAAAATCGCAGATTTAAGGAAACGTTACTCAATAACAGATTCTAAACTAAAAATGTTTGGAGGAATGGTTAAAGATCTCAAAGTGGGAAACATATCATTGTCGAAAGTTACTCGCAAGTCTATTCAACAAAGTCAACTCAGTAAAGAACGACTACATGAAATATTGGAAAAATATGATGCAGCAAAGAAAAAGAGAGACGTCGCAGATGTCGACGATATTGCGAAACTTTTAAAAAGAGTTGTAAAATCTAAATCCAAGAGACAGGTGTTAGAAAACATTTTGAATGATTGGAAAGAAGGCAAAATTTCAAACGCAAATATTATCAAAACTAAATTAGACCCAAGGAATTTAAGCCCGGAGGATATCGATCAATTTTTGACACAGTATAGCAACGCGATCCAGCAGGGCAGAGGCCTGTCCTTTATAGGATCACTAAGTAAACTATCATTAGGTCCGTTTAAAGTCAAGCTTCAAGAGCTAATGAAAAACCTAAAATAATTGCGTATTTCGGAGATTCTTAGCACAATAATAAACTAACAGATACACCGAATACCCTACATGTATATTATTGAGTATTTATACCTACCAAAAGCTCTTTTTTATGGTTCCGTAATCAACAGAACAGAACAGAACAGAACAGAACCCTTGTAGTTTCACCATGTCCTTCCGTCCATCCGACCGATTACAACTAAGAGTCTCCGAGCTAAGCTGCAGACAGACCTGCGGCTTACTGCGGAGATTGTTAGTACTAGTAAGCCTCAATTAATTATACTATTAGGCATGGGTATTTCATATTAAATCTCTTCAATATCCGTGTACTATGATCTGTCAGTCCAGCATTTTCATCCTTGCTATAACTGTATTATTCGCCTATTACAACACCCAGCAGCGGATTGGAGCTGCCTTTTAGAAAACGATTCTTTATTTCAATCAACTTTGATATAAATATTTACAGTCCACCCTATCTCCACCGGGGTAATCAAAGGCTATGTATGCATTTAAATATTTTTTGTACTCATTTATGTCTAACCTATAAGTCACAGTACCAGAGAACAGAACAAAAGTTTTGGACTCTAAACAGCCTGCTACGGATTATTTTTTCTAAACCAACTGGGGAGAAGCACCTGATGTTCTACGCACAACTGGCCTGTTCTATGTTTCTCAGCTGTTGAAGTCAAGTAAAGCAAGATAACATCATCCTGAACGAAACGTGTCGATAAATGTTGGGCTGCCTTAAACCGGCCCCACTCAATGAACTTTACAAGTTGACTGGTTTCGCCCCACCTGTCGTACCAAGGGAAACCGCAGGCGTGGTTCAGACGCACAACCCATAATCTGATCCGATCTACGATCATATAACAGTCCAAAGTAGACTTAAGAAGTCGAAGAGTTTTCTTCGCTGCGCACATGCTGTCCAAGACCATCCACCTTATAAGTAAGAGGTAGGAAGACACACCGATGACCCACCTTCATTCTATCCCAGAAACCCCACTACCATACCACTACCCCATTTGCGACTCGGAGATAACCTGCAGTGGCTTATATGTAGAGCGCTTAATCGACTGCTCACCCAAGTCTTGAACGCCGCTTCACATGCATCAAATATTCCCGCGAGATCCAGTGGGAAATTGGTACTCATGACTTGAAGATAGTCCGTATATTAGGAGTACCCGAAGTTTCTTAACTAGAGGACATTAACTTCAGAGGACATCAATAAGAACACAAATGCCAGGATTAACTTGGCCACCTACTGGACCTAAGTACGTGATAAACCAACTCTTGGACAAAGCCAGCAAGATGCAGGGCCAGTGATGGATTACGGAATTCAGAAAAACGAGAGAGGGTAATTAAATAAAAATAGTATCAAATAATACGTATGACTAATCTTTAGATAGATAGAGAAGCTCATGGCTAAATAAAAACACCAGCACGTGATAGAAGGTTATGCTACGCTTGCCGAGGTCAGTCTGTGGATCGGTGACCGTTCGTAACATATCTAGACTCCTCCGTGCCTAGGAAAGCACGTCATTTGTAAATCTTTGGCAGTTATGGGTAGTCAGAAGCTCGAAAGTCCGACAACCAGTCTTACCAAGGGGTATATATAGTGTTGCTTAAAACCTAGTTTGTAAAGGTTAGATAGGCAGTCGCTCCGTGTAAAATACTGGTATTCAGGTCCATTCGGTGAGACTGGAAGCGGACCATAACATAGTTGAGAAAAAGCTAGGCAGATGATGATAACTAATGTTTAGATACTCTACGTCCTGCCTCTCATTCCATCAGCACACATGGTACACACATAGAGACATTAAAATTAACAGCGGTTACAAATACCAATACACAAGTACTTTCTCATGTCCAGTAATTTTGCTGAAAGTGAATAATTGTGTAGTTTTCAGATTGCTGTTGATATTTTTTGACCGTAGATACAGTTGAGGCTCTTTCGTAGGTTTTTGACTACATTATGTCTCTTAGACACCTATGAATGTGTTATTTATTTATTTATTTGGGACAAACAAACAGTAACACATTATATCTGCGCAAATAATGTAAACAAAGATATTATATAAATGTGAAACTCACACCGTTATCCACAGCATATATACCAGTTATGTGTAAGTTAATCCTGAGCACATTTAGGACTTAAATATATCGTACTTATTACACAATCTATCCCCACGGTTAAATGAGCCAGCATACTCGTATCTTTGGTCGTGCCCGGCTGCTGGGAACGGGCTCGACCACTAATATATAGAACTTTAACATAACTGGTAATGTATAGATACCCTAACACTTAGGTATAGAGGCGTGATGTTACGTTGTGTCATCTCAACATATGTCAACAAAATATCAATATTCTCAATGAATCTAATATTAATCAAAGTTAATGATTCATTATTCTAAGTGACATCTCTGAGTAAGGCTCCTTAGGGGTGATTATTATTCCCCTTATCATTAAATCATGTTTCATTAGTAATGATTTGTAAATTAATTATTCTACTATCGAGTTTATTCAACCACGCAAATTTGAGGAAGTACCAATTTTAAGAAAATTGTAAACAAAATCTTGAAATAAACCTAAACGACACTTATTTTCTTTGGTCATGTTTATTAATGCCATATTAATCCGATCGCGTGTTAAGATCTTTCTTAACAATCTCATCTAGATCTGAAACTACTCTTCAGAGGCAATGGACAGTTACACTTTATTATTTGCTTAGTTACGTATTCGTGCCAAGTTTCAAATGTACCTAAGGAATGAAATTTTTCATATACTTACATATACATAAAATTTCCCCTTTTTCACCCTTTTGAGGGATACATTTTCACTAATTGAAAAAAAAATACACTGCTAATTTGGTTTTTGTAAATACAGTAGTTTCGACTCAGTGACGATGAGTCAGACAAACATATTGTTTATTTACCGGAATCATTAAGCAAAAATATTATTCAAGTGACTAAATAAAATAACTGTAATTTGTTGAAACCTAATATTTGTTGACAGGTCCTAGGAAAACGCCGAGAAAAATCGCTACCTTCTATTAAAAAAAACCAAGATGTTGATTTACAGTTACTTAAAAATGAAAAGGAATCAAATTCGATCCCAATCAACAGTGGCATAGCCCTTAAGAGGGTCTATAACGTTGAAAAAGCCGAAGTAGCGAATCCTAAGTTTATGAAAAAACCAAAGAAAGATAAACCTAAGGTAACTGATAGAAAACGTCGTAACCAATCCGACAAGTCACCGATCCGAGAAAGAGAGAGAGTTAAAAAAACACAGAGACGAACTGAACTTAACAATGCAGAGATAAAAAATAAAGTGAAAATAAATGACGCACGAAAAAGAAACGCGGAGAAACTAAGAAAAATCAATTCAGAGAAACTTTTCAACGAACGTAAATGCAGCATTGAGAAACCAGGCATTTCATTGGATCATAAAAAATGCTTAGAACACCGGCTAACTACCAAGATTTGGCAAATATTGAGTCGGGATGTGTTTCTTTTGGATCATGAAAAATTCAACAACCAAATACAGGCAACAAAATCTGAGACGAAAAAGTATATAATATCTGTAGTTAAGAAATGTAATAACAAAGAGGTAAATAGATTGAATCGTCCGAAAGTGACACAAACGAGTAAAGAGAGTTTAACCAGTAGTTTATGGGAGAGGAGGCGAGCACTCAAATGTGCGGTGAGAAGACGACTATGGCAGTTGGCAAAAGCTTCTATAAAACATAGTAAGCATTGGACTCAATTTTTGGCCGAAAACAATATCATATTAGAGAACATTAACATTGATAAGTTTGATCTCAGTCTAATAGATTTGGACGCATTGGGAATCGAGAACAAACTACTGAAGCGTACAGTAACGTGGCTTTTTAAATAAAAACAGTCTTTCCGTAGTAAACTAAACATTATTTTATGCAATTAACATGTTTATTAATAAAACTTGAACCGTAACGCATTTTTATTGCAACTTTTTACGAAGTATATTTGTTTTTGAACGTAAAAAAATAGATATTCTGTTCTAATGTCATAATGGCAGTTACCTCCACTGCCAAAATAAGATGAAATTGACTTTTATTTAATCAAATACAAAAGTCAATGCATTGAGAAGAAAGGTTACAGAAAGAATATTTTAAACTTTAAAACAGATATCCATTGTTTTTTTTGAATTCATGTTACAATATTAACAAACGTATTTGGGCGCTAAATTGCGCATACATTTCTCGAATGAAACTCAAGTTTCATAAATAAATTGTTTGTGTTTTAGTTGTATGCACTACACATCCTAACACATTTTATTATCCAATAACTATTATAATCCCGACAGCTTATTGAGGTCTAGACTTTTAACATTTTCATTTCAAGCCGACTGAAGGCGCGAAATCACTTTCATAAACTCTCACCCTACTGGTGTTGCCAGTTTGTCTACTAGTGGGAACCATAGAGAAATAGTAGTTCCCCTCCCCACACGTACAAATGTAGCCGTCAGAGCCAATCTGTCATCATAGTATTACTGAAGACAATTTCTATTTTAAGAACCCATAAAATAAACTAAAAACACAATGAAATGTTCAAAAAATTCTTCAATAGAGGTAACTATCGCAGTTCGTGTGGAAAATTATAATTTCCACGCATCTTATAATAGTAAATTATTAGCCAGTAAATATATATTGTTGAAACATTCCCTACCTATACCATTATTATTTCTTTGTTGTGTATTTTGTAATAAAATGTAAAATTACTTTAAGTAAATGCAATTAAATGTAATTTTTATACCTTCAAAATTTGTACGCCGTTATTGGCAAAACGTGGACGCTCACAACATTCTAATTTAGTACCTCGCACGTGTAAATAAATTATCATTTATCTTTTACCCCTTACAATTACCACAACACGAAAGAAGACCTCGCTGTCGATCATTTTGTAACAATCACCTCCCTTGTGACGCGAAGTGGATTAGTGATTGTGGTATTTACATGTACCCTTAGTACAGTAAACATAAATGTGTCAACAATTGTATCCTCCAATACTGACTAGATTGTAGTAAATATAATATATTCTTTGTCAATCATGTTTCCATAGGTAATTCAAGAGGTCGGAACACGCGATATAAAAAAAAAGGTAGGTTCGATTGGTTCATTGCAAAGTTTAATGGATTTAAAAACATATTTAAGAAGAAACCCAAAATAATTACGCCCACTCCTAAAGCTGCGAAACAGTCTGTCACAACAATATTTATGAATAAAATTAAAAATCCCAAAATAGCCATAAAAGATATTGAACTGATTGAAGGTATGAGTGTAAAAGAATTAAAAAAACGTTACTCGATAACTGGATCGAGAGCGAAAATCCTAGAAGGGATGGTTGCTGATTATAAACGTGGGAAACTGACGTTACCAGGCTTATCTCATAAATCTAAATTTGATGGTAAGTCACTTGATAAGGCCCGATTACAAGGCATGATAAGACAGTACGATGAAGGACACAAAAGAAAACATGTCAAACTGGCACAAATACATGCTGACAAAGCGAAAAAAAACTTTCGTCTGACTGAATCCGAAGCACGCATATTGGACAAAGTGGTCGCCGAGTTAAAAGAAGGAAAAGGATCTATGGCGTATTTGGTCCAAAAATTTCTAAACCCAGATAAAGTAACAAAAGAACGTATTCATAAATTAATACATCATTATGAGGAAGCAAGAAAGAAAAATAGAGGGATATCTTACCATAGTTTTATCAAAGAAATGGAACTTAAAAAAGGCTTTTCATTGGTACTAGATAACGTCGGCTTATTGCCACAAATCATTAGACCCCATCTCTGATGACCAACGCAAAACTTTTAATAAGCATCTAATTAATTAGTTTTCGTTATTTTCATTACCTTACATTTCATTTACTACGTGATTATTCAATTCTATTTACCACCAAGTTATTGTTGAATATCTTTATTATAAAAATAATACAGTAAAAATACTACAAACATTTACATGAAACTTAGGTTACTAACAATGAAATAAAATAAAATAGCAACTAAATATTGAATGAATGGAAAGGAAGCTAGTAGGTAAAGAAATCTCGGATGCCAAAGATTGATAAAGGAACTTTTTTTAAATAAAACTATATTTTAAGAAGTTCCTTTATCAATCTTTGGCATCCGAGCTTTCTTTTTCAGAAACACAATCTTGACCTTCCATAATAACTGCTAAATCTTCTGTGTATGTATTTCAAGAGTATAGTAAAGTCGTCAAGTTATAACATTTTTGTTTTCTTTTTGTTCGATTATGTTCTAAGGGTCAGTTCACACAGAGATACGACGCAACGCGACGAGGCTTAAAGAGGCCAGAGGTGCTCGCTCTTGCACGCCGCAACTACCGGCGAAACACCGCTGTGCAGCGCGGCGTAGTGCTATATTAAAAAGTGCACGCCGCGTTGCGTTGCTTGCACATCTCGGTGTGAACTGACCTTAAGATCAAACATATAGTCATACCTATATGCAACTACCTTAGATCGTTTTTTGTCTGAAACCTAAAATATTTTACATAGCCACTGCACGTTTTTTTCATCATGTCCAATTGATCTTTTCGTTATAAAACCAAGTAAGAGACGCAATCATTTGGAGAACGAGCTTCTTAGATTGCAAACGTTCATTTGCGTAGAAAGTATAGGAGGGTATCAATAGTTGCTTTGTTAAATGCAATCAATCTTCTATTGTATGGTTCTTACCACGTTTGGTTTGCGTAAGATCATTTTTGAAAATAGTGTTCCTAACGAATTTTTCGCAAATCCTGATCATTCGTTATTCTTTCTTCGTTATGCTTATACGAACAAGGTGCGGTCCTTTTATTCTGGTTGTGTTCGTTTATGAGGAGTATTTACTACAACATGCAGCACTATGTCGACTATAGTCAGATAAAGCCCAGTAATATTTTCAAATTTGGCCAAGACCTTCGTCAGTGAAATTTAGTACACAAGCAAATTGCTTGCAACTAAATTGATGCGTAATGTTTTTTGATTAAAGTGTAAATTTCAAGAAATGTTAATGAAGAATTATAATAGAATAAAGATCCAAAAGTGTTTGTTTGTTTGTAGAATCAGGTAGTACTATCTGTAGTAGTTATGACATGGACCCGGAGCGCCGATGTGCAGTAAGATTCACAGGCATTGCGAATTTTTTTTTTAGTTATCCTACACGTAATACATGAATTGGAAAAAATCACCAGTTATTTAGAATGTAGGTACTGATTATATTAAAGTTAATAAAATACAGATTAAATAGATACCTAAACTGTGGTTGCGACTGCTGTGAATCTTAAGCGGCGTAAATTTATCTCGGGCCGTGGGGTCCGAGTGTTCATATTTTATTTAGATATATTCACTAAACTGTCGACGTTTCCTGTTGCCCACGGGCTGGCTTCTATTTGGTCAGAGGATAAGCGTTGCCATACAACGTGGCAATGCCTATATGGAATCTTCCAGACCATTGGACCATGGGACCTGCTTGAGATCAGTCGACAGCGATTGTGAAGAGTTTTTCGACGCCATAGTATAGTTTGTTGTTAGGTTTAGTCAGTTGAGAAGCACGTGGCTAAATAAAAAAGGCCGCACGAGTCGATCGAATTTTAAGCTACGCTTGCCGAGGTCAGTCTGTGACTGACTAATCGTTCCTTAAATATTGAGACTCCTCTGTGCCTCGGAAAACACGTTAAGCCGTTGGTCCCGGCTGTCATTTGTAGATCTTTGACAGTTGTTCCGGTTAGCAGAAGCCCTAATAGTCATACCAGTCTTGCCAAGGGGTATCGTGTTCCCTTGTAACTGGATTCAGATAGGCAGTCGCTCCATGTTAAAAACTGGTATTCATCTGCATCCGGTGAGACTGGAAGCCGTCCCCAACAAGGTTGGGAAGAGGCTAGGCAGATGATGATGTTAGGTTTAGTCAGTTGGGATATGTTACTGTTTTTTTTAGATGTCTTCTTAGTAGTTAGCGTTATACAGGGTGGAAGGGACCTAACGATGATTTTACTATTTTTCTTTGACAAGCAGCGCCACCCTGAACTGCTTACTTTATCATACATATGCCCAGATAAAGTACTATTGTAGGTAAGATGTTGTGACGGCTTTGAGAGTACTATTTGGTCACATATTGCTCAGTAGTTTTGGATATATGATGCGCAAAGTTGATTCACCCAATTGTGGTGAGAAAATGCGCTTCATATGCTGATGGAATTAGTCGTATTGGGGTCCAAAATCGTTTGGCAGGTTTTGGCAATAGTTGTAGAAGGCTTATTTAAAAGCGTTTAGGCCTCACAAGTGGCAGATCAAGATAAGCCCTCAAAATTATTATTTTGCTGACCTTGTTCGTCAAACAGTTAGTTCTGTGCTAATTTTGATATCGTTCCGTTGAACAAGCAGTTCTACGTACACCTAGTGTCTCATTGCGGATAACAGTTTTAATATCAATAGTTAAAGTAGAGTACGACCAATATATCTGCAATACACATATATGCAGGCGGTAAATCAAAGAACTAAAACATGTTGCATTTTTCTTTGACAAGCATACTGAACTACACACATAATTTTACTGGGCGTGCTATACTCAACACTACAAACAGTTTTGTGTAATTGACCCTTAAAATCGATATTATATTATAGTTTGCTATTGTCCCAAAGAAACGATGGATGGATTGTGTGAAAGATATGGGTAGAAACGTGACTACTGAGATAATGGTGGATACACATATGGAACAAGATAAATACATGCTACGCCTACCCCAAATCATTTGAAATAAGGGTCGCACGATGAAAATCAGTTTGTCATTGTTGATTACAAAAATGTTTTTCAAAAAAAGTATATCTTAATTAATCTTGCCTATAGCAGTACGTTTTTGTGTCAACAGTACCTATATGGATACGCAATAATTGAAATGTGCATGCGTGCATTTAAGATAAGGGTGATGTTAAGACTTTGCAGCAGTTTGTACATTTTATTTACGGTTAGTAATTGAATACAATTTTTTTTGTTGCTTTTTAAAATTTGTGTTGCATATTTTTATCCCAGTTGAATTGTATTAGGGGGTAGGCTTATACCCGGAAAAATAAACAATATTCCTCTTGGCGCAAGAATAAAGATAGATATACAAACAAGATTCCTTCTGCTGATTAATGGTTCCTGTGAGCCTGCTTCATCCCATTGCTGTGGAAAGGTGTCCCCCCGTAACTTCAGATTGCATCTAGAAAATTGTTATTTCATATTATTCAATAAGAGTGAAGAAGCTCGCCAGAGGAAGTTGGTACTAGCACCTAAAACCATCTTAGTGTTTATCGCCGAGCAATGTGTGAGTCGATATTATTGCGGACACATTTCAGTTTTACCTCATTCTGGTTTTTCTGATGTCCATAACACAGTGGTTCCTATCAAATAAATTAAAAACCACCATCATCATCGTCCTGCCCTTATCCCAATTTATTTGAGGTAGGCGCAGCATCTCTTCTTCTTCCATACATCTCTATTTGCCGTGTTCTCAAAAGTCACATCCTTTCCAGCCATATCATTTTGCATACAATCCCTCTATCTTTTTTTTGGTCTCCTCTTGTAACCCTCCGCATTCATACTCAAAACTTCCCTCACAACATAATCCTTATTCCTTCGCACCACATAGGTACTTAGACAACCTATTTCCATATACTTGGTATGATATTTTGCCTTCCTCTTCCATATTAATTTCTTGTGGCTTCCATTCGCGTAACCCCGTAAATTAAAAACCATCGAAGGATAATATTATACGCGGTCAGTGAAAAAGTATACAAAATCCGTCATTCATAAGATCATTTTGGGCCAGCCATAAAACGTTCAATGGACGATTAAGTAAGTATCTTTACTTACTTGCAAATTTAAGGATATCCGCGTTGCAGATTTATGCGGCTACTACATTTATGGTCACCGCAAGGCATTGCAACGGTAATTGCTTTCAAGACCCATCTAGCCTTAGAGATGGACCAACCTGTATACTATCAAAAAACGCTGCTCAAATTCAAGAACCTGTTTCAAATCCATCACAATGCCAACAAAGTGGCTGTTGCAAACACATGTTTGATATAAATTTATGTAAAGTTGTGGATGACAGAGTGCTGTGTGGGTATGATAAGAATATAGGGAAGCCTGAAAGTAAGTATTCAATAGTTGAAGCGTACGGGGATTGCAGAATACGTGGAGGGAGACTGGAGTGCGGGTACCAGCACGGTCCTATGATAAATCAAAGAGCAGCATTTGCCAACGATCCTGACAGTCCGACTACAAAACGACATCGCATCACTGACCATCGTTATCTTAAGCTCAAGCCTACGCTGAATCCGAACGATTTTGTCACAAAATGTTTTGAGATAGATGACCGTATTGTTTGCAAGAAGGTCTGAAAGAATCTGTTCATCTATGAAACATAAACCATTGAAATTGATTGTAATTCCATCTATTTGTTCGTTTTGCTTTTGTTTGTGATGTACCTGCTTATACAATAAAGACACAAGTAATAGTAATTTATAATGTTTTGATTTCCTGATACTCTAATATAATGTATCACTCATTGCATTATAGTTTAGAGCAGAGGGCGGCAAATGATTTTATTAGCCAATTTTAAGGGTTTTTGTCAAGGCTTCCAGGCTATTTATGTAAAAGTCCTCATCTACTTGAAAATAGGTATATGACACTAACCATAGTACAAACGGGCGATAGAAGGTTGCATTACTTTAGGCACCACCAGTTGCTTTAAGTGCTGCACTGGTTTTAATTGACCCCTGAAGTAAAGCGGGCGTATAAGTTTAACGGCTAGGTCACTCTGTGTATCTACATAACTGTCTGTGGCATCGTACGAGTAGCTCCTCAACGCATGATCCGGTTGCATGCGTTCTTGTTATTATGAGGCTTGTTTAATCGGGATCGTTCTTAGCTATGTTTCATGTAATCGGTTTAGCTAATTTAAAGATAATTAGCTCCGTGGCTAAATAAAAACAGCCGCACGGGTTGTTCGAAGGTCAGTCTCTTAATAGATGACAGTTCGTAACATATCAAGACTCCTCCGTGCCTTGAAAAGCACACTAAACCGTTGGTTCCGGCTGTCATTTGTAGATCCTTAGCAGTCGTGACGGGTAGGCAGAAGCCCGAAAGCCTGACAACCAGTCTTACCGAGTGGTATCGTGTTGCCCAGTGACTGGGTTGTGGAGGTCAGATAGGCATTCGACCATATAAAATACTGGTATTCAGTTGCATCCGGTTATTCTAGAAACCGACCCCAACATGGTTGGGAAAAAGCTAGGTGGACGATGATAGCTCGTTTCTAATGGATGTATGGGATCTCAGCTATGAAATGGTAATTTATAACACTCGTCCAATCGACTACAATTCTGCTCTTACTGCAGGGATGTGGTAACCTTGACCCGATGCTTTAGACAGTATATAGAATAACAAACTCAGCCATTACCGCAGAAATATCGTGTTTCGGCTCATTTGAATGGTCTCGATCCATATGTGATTTTGAGATGGTGAAAGCAGTATTAGATGTGGACCCATGCTTTGCTTTACATTGTTACTTATGCTTTTTACAGCCATCGTTATACTCTAAAATAAAATTTCAATAAGAAATTATGATACAATTTATTGTTTACTGTTAAAAATTACAAAGTAAGCGACGTGAGTTGATCGAGGGATTTTTTGCAAGTTAATAACTTGTGATAGTACTAATTTCTTGGAAATATAGTCTAAAATATATGTAAACTTCAAAATAATAGCCAAAATAAGGATGACCTGGATAATCTTGCGAATTGGAAACACGTCACAAGTCAAACTGAATCTATTAATTCGCTGTTACAGATATATGCAGCCTCAACAATCATTGCGGTTGCCGCAAGGAATTGCAATGGTAATAACGATTATTTAGACGACAGAAATGATAGTCCACTTCGAGACGGAAGAATAAAAAGGGATGGTAAACCTAAAAAAACTAAACTCGCCGGTAATGCGGCACAAGACCCACCCACGGGCTCTAAAACTCGAGGTCGCTGCTGCCCGTACAATTTTGATAGCAGTATATGTAAAATTGTGGACGACAGAATTCTCTGTGGATATAACAGGAACGCAGGAATGCCGCAAAGTAGGGACACGGTGGTGGAAATGAATGGAGGCTGTAGACTACGGGCTGGGAGGCTAGAGTGCGGGTACCATGAGGGACCTTTTAACAACATAAGGAGGCCACCAGCTTGGGACAATCCTCCAAATGTAGGTGCAGCAAAGCCAAACCTAGCAAAACCCTATATCTGATTATATATTTACACTAGCGGACCGAACAGACGTCGTCCTGCCCGTACAGCGCCACCTACCGGGTCCAATTGTAAATCTAAACCATTCTCGAATCTCCACGAACACACACAAAAAATTTCATCAAAATTGGTCCAGTCGTTTAAGAGGAGTTCAGTCACATACACACGCACACAAGAAATATATATATTAAGATATAGTTTAGAGTTTTACTATTTTCAGCATTAAACAACTACTTTTTAGTTATATCTCTTGTACGTTTGTGCATTAATAAATAAATGGTTCACCCGATCAGTGCCGGGCAAAGGTTTCTTTTTCCACTCAACTAGAGCCGATTTCCCGACTATTAAAAAAAAAAACGCCTGTCAAAAACTAAAACTTTCAAATCTTCAAAAAGTGTCCGTATGCTTCATGTGATAAATATTCGAAAGGGAACAAAGGGTACCATCGTTCTACCCTTTCCTTAATTTTTGTTATTTACTGACAAGCACTTCATCCGCTACGTCATCCGCTTGGATTTCGTAGTTTTCCCTTCGAACTTTAACATCTGCTCCACCCCATTTAACGCATACTATTGACAAAATAATAGCCTATAGCACTCAGGAATAATGTAGCTTTCTAACAGTGAAAACATTTTTATAATTGGATCGTTAGTACCGGAGATTACCCCCTACATACAAACTTACAAACAAATTTTACCTCTTTATAATATTAGTATAGAAACAGATATGGATTACGATTTGTCATAATAATCCGATTTATCCAGTTGAATAACAAATGTAAGTCAAAAACTAATCACGTATTTAAAATAATACCATTTATTTCGATTTCGATGGCTTAAGCTTCAATTGGTCTTTGACTGACTCGCATGTTGTTTGGTCTTGAACTCTGGGTTAGTGACAAACGGTAGGTGATTGTCTTGTACCTAATCATTTTGAGGCCCTTCAGGACTGAGCTTCAGAGCGTCACTGAGAAGCTGAAGTTCTTTTCAGCACGTGTAGCATGACCGATGCTTTATCTATTCTACCAAGAATAAACAACGACGAATTTCTCGCCATGCTTAGGACGGTAGTATTTCAACAATCTGTCATGTTATCTATGCTTCCGTCAACAAAACCCATTTCTATGATGGCCATACCACGCGTGCAGAGATAAACTTCATTAATTATGCCAAAACGTTGATTAATGGTAGTAATAATAGGTACATTATTCGTCAGAAATGAACACAATATTCGTATCTTAAGCTTAACACAAAACTTTTAGATACAATAATAATAGTTAAAAAAGTGCTAATATAAACTGTGTGTGTGTTCGCATTTGACCACTATATCACCTGATGGTAAGCGATGATAATAGTCGACGATGGAGAGCACTTGCCTAACCTCACCTATGTACCCTTAACTTACCAGTTATAGCTATCGGTAACAAAGACTCCGACAGGACGGTATTCTACTCTATAGCTGTACGCACAATCAGGTTGTTTCGTTTTTAAACGTGTCCTGTAGTACATTATTCAACGTAAGGAATAAAGACTACGTCAATTATATTATTCGGACGTTTCAACAAACCTTTTTGACGTCTATCAATTAACAGAAAGAAAAGAGTCAAGCGTAAACCTTATTTTATCTCTCGGTGGTGATGTGATTTATGCGGAGTTTACACGAGTGACTAGCCTAGTTGAATTGCCACTGTCTAAATGGCAATTCAAGTGACTAAAGTCGCAAGACACAAAGTAGACTTTGGGCCTCGCGGTGACAGGGGTCGCATGTGGCTGGTGACAAAAATCGACAGTAAAATGGTTAGTCGCTTATGATTTCAGACAACTGTCAAAATCAACATGTTCGATGAAAATGGCTCAGTTGCTTACGATTTCAGTTGACTGTGTAAATGGCGCACGGCGAAAATGTACCCTTGTAACCCCCCATTATCGACTACAGAAAAGCTTTTGACTGTGTGGTGGTGTGGGATGTCCCTGGTAGATAGTCAATTCTAATCAAATCATTGTCTTCCTACCCTTATCCCAATTTATTTGGGGTCGGCGCAGCATGTCTTCTTCTTCCATTCATCTCTATTTGCCGTCATCTCAAAAGTCACCTCCTTTCGAGCCATATCATCTCTCACACAATAAATGAAATAGAATTGTCAATCTAAAAATAGTACATCTACGCATGTTTCAATTTCAGACATCCCACGATTCTGTCAAGAACAATCACTGTGGATCTACCTTCCATTCTTGGAAAAAGACTTTGTCATTAAATCAATTGTATCCTATAATAAGATACGAACGAAGCAATAGAAGTAGGTGTTTAATAATGTGATAATGAAAGACGACACTTAATAGATACTTGTTCCTCAAATAATTTGTCACACTTTATTATCATGCCTTGATGTAATATTATGAAAAATAATGTAATGTTTAATACCGATTTTATTTATTATTCGAAAATAGGAGAAGATGTTTCACTACCACACTTAAATCGCGTTAGAAAATGGGTAGGTATATAATAGACAAATATTCTAATTTCAAGGCATAAATCATAAAAATGAGCCTTTAGCCATTGCAGCCGGTTGGCGGCTGGCAGCGACTGCTGCGCCGCGTGTCGTGTGTTCGATTCCCACAAAGAAGAAATATTTGTATGGCTTACAGGTAGTTGTTCCGGGTCTGGCTGTTTGTGTATGTGACTTAAAATGTTTGTAAACGCACCCACGACAATGGAGAAATTCCTAGTGTGGGGCAACGTAACTTTTATAACAAAAAAAACCTTGGAAAAGATTACTGTTACCTTAGTGTTAGTGAAAACAGGTATAAAGGGACCCCATGGTCCTATTGTTTTAATCCCAAACGACTCAAACATATAACTCCCAATTAATTTGTTATATTTCCCCATTATTAGTAACATTTACATCTTTAAAATTGAGTCATAAATACCAATGAATCGCGTAAATTTTATTTTGCTTAAAAAAAATCTCCGGCTAATCTTCTACACCATTACACACGCCAAAAGAGTATTAGGTACTACCCTTATAATGGATATTTTAGTCAACTAGCACGCGAACAGTGCCCAGTTTTTAATTTAATGTGAGACTGAATTTAATTTAATGTGAGAAAGTTCCCGAGAACATGTCTTTGCTCAATAAAAAATTCCTTACCAGTAATTGGGACCATAAAAAGATTATTAATTATACTATTCTACGTAATATCGTCAAATAAAATGTGGAATACGATATTCGTATTATTTTCTTCTTTTTATGAAATTGTCTTTTATAAAAGTTTTATTAAATAGGCGGGATTCTTCAGGCGCTCTCCTTTGCCCAATAAGGATATTTATATAATATTAAAAATTGTCGCATTCAAAGCAATGATTGCCTTTGAATCTCGGAAATTTGTGTCCTGACAACGTTGCCAATATTTCATACATGCATACTTATGACGCCGTGAACACATACATAGGTAAATTGACGACCGATGTGGCGCGACGGGCGAAGGTCCGCCTACGACGCAGGAGGTTGCGGGTTCGATTCCCACCCTTGGACAAATGTTTGTACGATCTACAAAGATTTGTTCCGGGTGTTCTGGGTATTTGCTTTGTATAATAAAATAAAAAAACTATATTGTAATGTATTTTATTAAGTTTATCAGTCATCTAGTACCCATAACACAAGCTCTGCTTAGCTTGGGGCTAGATGATGCTGTGTGGTTTGTCCAGCATTATTGATTTATTTATTTATAAGCTGCCTTTTTCTGTTTATACATTTTACTATTGTTATTGACTTAAAAAAAACAAGTAGGATATCTATACTAATATTATAAAGTGGTAAAATTTGTTTGTAAGTTTGTATGTAGGGGGTAATCTTCAGATCTAATGATTCAATTCTAAACATTTATTCACTGTTAGAAAGCTGCATTATTCCTGAGTGTGATAGGCTATTATTATTATTTAAAAACTATGCTTGAAAGAGGATGCAGGGGCTGTTGAAGTTCGAAGGGAAGAGTACGAAATGCAGCAGATGAAGTCGCGGGCGAAGTGTTATATAATAAACAACGTTTTTTTTCATAGTCGTATACAAACAAAATTTTAATTAAATTTTAATTTTATGCATTCCAATTTTAAAATTTCACTAAACATTTTTCATGTTTTTTTGTTGCCTTGTTAACGTCACAGAGCAAACGCAGGTAACCATACTTCCTCGTCAACCTTAAAAGGTTGTCAGTCACAAGTCTCTACCTCATAAATTCAGAATTAATTTTGTAATTTATAACGACACGGTTGGCGCAGTGGTTGAGCCATCGGCTGCTGCGCCGCGTGTTGTGGGTTCGATTCCCGCACGGAACAAATTTTTGTATGACCTACAGGTAGTTGTTCCGGGTCTGGCTGTTTGTGTATGTGAGTTTAAATGTTTGTAAACACCCACGATAACTGTTTGCACCCACGATACAGGAGAAATTCCTAGTGTGGGGCAAAGTTTTTATTAAAAAAACAATTTTACTAGAAACTAATATAGGTACCTACTGTACCTCCTTTTATTTCACATTCACTAAGAATATTACAGGCCACTAAGCAACTGAGGGACGAACAGGAGAACCATTAATTTTTTCCTTCGTTGATAAAAGCCGGGCTTTCATTAGAATCTAATTAAAATGCATAGTCTCCAGCAAGGTCTTGTCTGACAGGGACAATCGAATTATTGTCAGGTGATAGGGCTCTATTAAGTCCTTTGTTCATAACCTCCATTACTGCATGGCATAATTGTTACTTTTATACCGTTAGAATTGGAACTGACGGCCAAACTCCGTGTTGGGGAAAAAGCATATTGTTAGGTATGTTCTGTTTCTTTGGCTTTTGTTCTGAGCTATTCATGAATTATACATGAACATAACATCACGCCTTTATTTCCTGATGGGCTAGGCAGATGTGAACTTTACATGATGTGAGATTCGAACCCAGGACCTCATGCTCAGCAGTAGCGCTTGCTACCACTAGACCAACGAGGCTGTTCAGCAATCGTTCATTGGTTCATTAATGTAATTGTATGTCATAACATGAGATCAACGTGATGAGCCAATATTGAGACTTTTCCAAATTCAAATGTACAGACGCCAGCACCATTTATTTAAAAAAAAAGTGTCCCCAGACTAGGAATTTCTCCTGTATCGTGGGTAATTCAGCATCATTAAAATCTTCAGAGCTTATATCAGACACTTCACCTTCTTGGAAATAATCTTAACACATTCAAAAGAGCTCAGCAAGAAGTTCACACGTCTAATAAGCGTTAAAGTGGCGCTCCCACTTCGGAGCACGCCTTCGATATAGAATAACGACGATGCATTGTGCTTGAGAGCTGCTTCGTGTCCAATGAGCTACATAAATCAGCCACTGTATTCAGATCGACTATATCTGTATAACTACACATGATCGAGGGTCTTGCTAAACTGGCCGGATTAATGTTCGTCGTTAACCGTCAGAGTTTTGCACAGTTGAGAGAATCTTTTGATCCCTTAGCATCGCTAACATTTTTCGTGATGGTAGATAGAGAAACTACGGTTTCATAGTGTGTTTATTCGAAATTTGAATTGTTAAACGGCACGTGTCAAACCGATAAACAGATTTAAAAAAAAAGGTAATTAACGGGTTTGTCTGACTTAAAAAAGGAATATTTTTTTTATTAAATTAAAAGAAAAATGTATTTTATTTATTCAGACCGCAACACGAAAATTAATAGTAGACAGCGCATTTTTTCTGACTAATGAAACCTGTATGCTAGCTGCACAAACCAATTTATTTTTCCGTAAATTATACATAAATACCTTAAACACCAAATGACCGACAAACATTACATTTTCTATCGTGTCTCGTTGTCTGGCAGTTAAGGTATTAACTAGATATTTCCGTTTTTCCACTACACAAACATCGGAGATGAAGAAATCCTTAAGATAAGTACCGACACAGATCTTGAGCGCTGGACGGGGTTAGTTCGCGCATAGGCACTTTATACTAAAGTCGACTACTGCTCAACTCTAGGTCAGCGGTCAAGATCCGTGCCGGTAATATATACCTCATATGACCTTGTTACTTACTATACATTTGACAATTATAGTATGGACAATTTTTGTCTACTAAAATGAACAGCTCAAGACTGACAGACAGACAAAATCACACAGGGTTTCTTTTACTATTTAAATTCATAAGGAACCCCAAAAGTGTGAAGAAATTGCACGAGAAAATGTTGAAGGTTTCCTGTTAGAGATAAAATTAAATATAAATCTCGCAGCGAAATCTTATTGGTGCATAATGAAATCCAATCTTGTTTGGCAGCCGTTTATTGGATAACTGTGTTCGGAATTAACTTCTGAGTTCAGTTGGATGGTAGTTTTGTTTGAAATCCAGCAAAGTTTTACTCGGGAATAATCTAGTTTTATGTTCTATTCAAACGGATGTCGCACTACTATATTTGCTCGGGAAGTGCAATTATCGTTATTTGATTCAGTGTGTCGTCATTTATCTTAATGCTTGCAAAGTGGTAATCACTTTCCCGTTTTTTTTTCATAGAATACCTATATTGGTTTAGGGGTTAAGGTAAGCGGGCACGCGCCACGAGGCAGGGTACGTTGGTCCCGGTTGTCAGAAGCCTGAAAGTCTGACAACCAGTCTTGGTAAGCCAAGGGATACCGTGTGACATCTCACAACTTCAGGTCCAGTTGAAAACCAGCGTCAGACCCATTTAGCGCATCCGTAAGGCACCTACCTAATGATTTTTATTACTTCTGTCATCATATAGGGACCTCCCCTAAGCTTCACTATTTATGGCAGCACGTGACCACCGCGCCACCGTCTTCTCTGAAGTCACTTGGTAGGCGTACAGAATTCTCACTCTGAGCACCCACAACCTCAAAGACCTGCTTTAACTGATGCAGGCGTATTAGACTTTTAGGCGATTGCCTCCTCGGCACCGTCTTTTCCGAGTGGGATTAGCTCTCTCACGAGGGAACCAAAAACCTAATGATTAAAACCTCAATAACATTTTACCTGTCCTGGGTATCTTGATTACCGGAGCGGGCAAACTGTTATCGGGTTTTAACATCTGTAACTTTCCGCTGGAGTCTGGATTTGTGCCCTTTGGAAGGCAATAAACACTCTTTTATATGTAACAATGTCATGATGGCCCAGTGGTTTAGGCCTCGCCTCTTGTGCACGAGGTTGCGGGTTCAAACCAGGGCAAGTACCAATGTGAGTTTTTCAATTCATATGTACTTTCTAAGTTTATCTTGGACATCACTGACATCGGTGAAGGAAAACATCGTGAGGAAACCTGGACTTATTTAATTAATATAAGTCTGAAATCACCAACCCGTCTTGAGCAAGAGTGGTGATTAATGCTCGTGCCTTCTCTGTATGAGAAGAGGCCTTTGCCCTGCAGTGGGACAGTAATAGGCTGGTACTACTACTACTACTACTACTACTACATATGTAACGTAAATATTACTGATGAAAGGTGAACCTTCTATAGGTACACTTCTGCCTAACCTAGGGAATACAGTCGTGATGTTGTCTCAATGATGACAAGCGAACGTACCTAGTTTGCCTTCACAGCTCCTATCTCTCACATGGTTTATGCATCTCCTAAAGCCAGCAGCACCCACTAATCTGATTTAAGATCTTCCCTTTGATTGCAGTCAGCAATGCATGTGTGGCTCAAACTAAAACAAACACTGAATACCAGTCCTATATAAATCCAAATAATAGTAGCAATGTACCTTCGCATATGCAACCATATTTTTTGTAGACAGCGCACCTCCTAAAGGATAATTGTACTCATCATAATGAATAACTTTAATGGGTTCAATTAAATTCTCATATCAAAATAAACTGGCCTTTAGTACATTAAAATTTCCTGTTTCTTAGAGCGGCAAAATGTATGTACCCAAAAAACAATATCAATACCTATTTATAAAGTTTAGCACAGCTAGTAATATTATAAAGAGGAAAGATTTGATTGTTGATTTGATTTAATTTGACAGTCTAACCAAATGCAGCTCAATACCAGTATTTAACACGGTGTGACTTATTATCTGACCTCCACAACCCAGTTACTGAGGAACACGATATCCCTTGGTAAGACTGGTTGTCAGAATTTCGGGCTTCTGACTACCCGTAACGACTATCAAAGATCTACAAAAGTACAAATGGCAGCCGGGACTAACGGCTTAACATGCTTTCCGAGGCACGGAGGAGTCTCGATATGTCACGGTCACCCATCCACAGACTGACTTCGGCCAGCGTACCTTTACCTTCAATCAACCCGTGCGGCGGGTTTATTTAGCCACGACATCCTCTAAATAACTTAATACAAATAAATAATATCTAAATCACCATAAATTTACGTCATACCTCTCATAAGTCATTTAAATTACAAAAACGTTTTGCCAACAGCCACTCACGAAGTCCAATTTTATTCCCATACATTTAGCTTTTTTTTCAATTCACTTGAAAATTATTTTCACTCAGATCGTGATAAAATGCCTTATTAGTTCCCATTGGAATTTTATACATCATTCCGTCCTGAGTTCCCTACGGGTAGGAACGGTTCCCATGGTACAGTGGCCAGAACAACAAGCTACCCCAATGTGTCGAATTTCTTTGATAGATTTTCAACTTTCTCTCTAAATAAATAAGGTTCATGTTCAATTACAAAAATTTGACATTTTGTGGTAGCTTTATGTGCTGGCGTCTGTACATCTGCGCCGACTAACCCTGATAACATAATAAGCCTTTTATATGATCCAACATCCGTATTCCGAACGCCAAAAACTTCCGATTCAAAGGGGAAGTCTTATTCTGAACGCGAGAAACTTCCAATTTGTGAGGAAAGGCTGCCTCTAATATTTATTTATAGTTGAGATATAATGTGTTATGTTATAGTATAAATCGCATCTGCGCGAAGCTCTTGACTGCTCAAAATGCCTACGTGCTTACGTTTCGACCCTCGTCAAAATGGTGTAGTATTATTTTTATTTGTGGAAGTACCTAAGTACTTACGTAAGAAAACCAAGATTTTATTGCGTTAATATTCTTACATTTGAATTGTAAGCATCGTAAAAATATTGCAGACAGCGCGAGTCTTTGTTCATTCCTAGAATGCTTAAGTAGGTTGAATCAATCTCTTAGTTTACAGCTAGCAAAATTAGGTGCAAAGTTACCTACAAAGTTTTCATCATGTATTAATAATGCCAGTTAGAGATTCAAATGCTTGTAGAAGGTAAACTTACGTGTACTTAATGTATTAATGTACATTAGATATTTTCAGATCTAGGCCTAGCTTTTAGTCTACCTAGAACATGAATTTCAAAGGAATCACTCATATATTATGAATTCAGCTCCAAGGGCTCACATCGGTACATTTTATTATTGTAAGTGAAAGCCTTCAAGCTGACATGACCTACTTTATCACTTTTTGATGTGTGATAAGGTTTTGATTAAATCTGAGGACAGGCAGCTATTTCCTTTCGTGTATGCTCCATTGAAATGTTAACAAATATAACGGAAATGAAACATAAGGTCGTTTTTTCGATTTCCTCTTCTATTAGTGAGTTTTGAAATAGATTTTTAGAGTGAACACGAACAAAATGTCTGCGCAAATCCAGAGAATTCTAATAAACGAATCATGGGTATAGTCAACCTCATAATTGCTTTACAATCGTAAAGTCACTTGTCACGTCATGAAACAACAACAAATCTCTTTGTTGTCTATGTGACAGTTTCAAGAGAAACATCAACTGACTGGGAATTGCTGTAAAAATCAGGAAGAATACAGAATGAGGGATGAATGAACATCTCAAAAATAGCCATTCCCTTAATTTCCATGTTTTGATTCCGATTAGTTACATTATCAGAGCGGCAATGCCCATATTTATAAGAACATTCATATACTAATCTCAGTCTCAATCTGACAAAAATACGTCTAATTTACCTACATTTTTGACAAGTTTTTGATAAACTAATTTACAAGAATTGGCTTTCTGTTCACTAGTGCCACTATGGACCAATCCATTATGTTACTGTTACTATTTAAAAATAACACACAGTTAAGATATGTTTGTACAGAACAAACACTGGAATCGATTTCTTTCCAACCCAGCTGTTTTGTGTTTTCATTTTTTAACATGCAGGCAGTCGTATCTCAAAAACCAGTCAACCAGTTTTACGTTTCCTTTTGGGCACGGTAAGAACGAAGATGAAACATGTTTATTTGACAAATGTACAGAATGTTTTTCACACAAAATTGCTCACGGCGCTGGTAAATTAGGCTTTAGTAGTCAGAGTAATTTACTTCCGACTGTCAATTTGGACGGCTCGTGGTAATGACACTAACAAGGAAAAATGAAATGCAGAAATGTTAAAAAATACAAAATTCTATTTCCCGCCAGGCAACACAGGCTTCGTCGCACCTCTGGCCTTCATACTCAGACTTATTTTGTTTGACATGGAGTTGAAAAATATTGCGCACTGATATTTTGCAGACATGTATTTTACTGTGTGTTTATTTATTTCAGTTAGCAAAGAATTGTTTACACAATTTATTATTACTGCAATACATTAATTGGCTATACATTACCAAGTTCATCAATTAATTACAGACTAATACCACGTATACCAATTATGGTTATATATATATATTTTTTTTTAAACGTTGCCCCACACTAGGAATTTCTCCTGTGTCGTGGGTGCGTTTACAAACATTCAAAGTCACATACACAAACAGCCAGACCCGGAACAACTGCCTGTCGGCCAAACAAATATTTGTTCCGTGCGGGAATCGAACCCACGACACGCAGCGCAGCAGTCAATCGCTCAGCCACTGCGCCAACCGTGCCGTCAAATAATTAAATTATAATTAAATTATAATCACACATATAATTAGAGATTAAACTTATATTTTAGCGGCCACACGGATATATTATGGGCAAGTTGATACGATATTTGCAACTCGATATTATATTCAGGTATTTGAAGATATTAGAACAACTCACATAGTTACCGAGAAATATCTTGAATTAGTCTTAGGTTCGATCGCCACAACCCAGTAACTGTATAACGCGATAAGCCTGGTTGTTTGACTTTCGGGCTTCTGACTATTCGTAACGACTGTCAAAGATTTACAATTGACAGCCGCGACCAACGGCTTAGCGTGCTTTCCGAGGCACGGAGGAACCTCGATATGTTACGAACGGTCACCCATCCACAGACTGACCTCGGCAAGCGTAACTTAACTTCGATCAACCTGTGCGGCTGTTTATTTAGCCACGAGCCCCTCATTTATTTATATACACATAGTTCCCATATATATTTTGCCCCATTTTTTTTGTACATTTACGCGGAAAGCTGTCATCTTTTCAACGGTGCATTTTATCTACTCTCAGTTTTTCTATGAAGTTAAAACGGGAGAAAAAGCAGCTCTTGGCATAATTTCAACCATAAAGGGAATGCCTGCCTGTGCTAAGGAAATGCACCTTTTACAATCATTAAGATGTGAGGTTTCCGAGAAATACGCAGAACACAGTGCTCCACGGCGGCGTTATTAAATCGAATTTGTAGCTTGAAGTGCCTCCTTTTACTTTACAAAGCCCATTTGCACAGCCAGTACAGCATGCCCATTTTTACTAACACTACGAAATACCAAAATTAAAGCCGTAACATCTTAACTGCCAAACTACGAGACACAATAGAAAATGTATTGTTTGTCGGTCATGTGGCGTTCAACGTGTTAATAAAATAATCAAAGATGGCGTCTAGCAAAGCTAGCTTCATCATGGGTAACCATTACCATGGTTTTCATAAGGTGCTTTTGCAAAAAATAAGGGCCTAGTAAAAGAAATAACGGCTTTACATGTAGCACTTTCAAGCTTAGGATATTTGATTTATCAATTCAAATAAATAAATAATTTATTTATCATTAATAGCCTAGGAGCCTAGCTTAGGCACCAGTCTCCCACAATATATACTTGCCTAAATTATGTATCACTGTTGATCTGATCAATGTAAAATAATTTATGTATATTGTGGTGAGAAAATAAAGTTATTATTATTATTATTATTTCCTTTATTTTTTCTTTATACATACAAATTATATTTTTAAATATTTCAGTATAAAAAAATAAAAAACATTTAAAAATATAAAAAATAGTACCCCACCGGCATCGGGAACAGGGTCCAAGCTACCGGTGGTCAGGGCTCTTGAGAGAGGAACCTCCTTACAATGCGCGCCGTGTCCAAGAGTACTGCTTTCTGGATCTAACCCTTGATCCAACTGCCCAACGAGAGCCTCTTTAGGTGTTGATCGAGGCTCTTGGCTATTATGCCATTGGCCGTCACGACTATTGGCACAATGACTGCTGTATTCACATCCCACATGTCGACAACCTCGCGGGCCAGATCAAGATACTTCATCTGTTTTTCTTTCTCAGCCTTCACGAGGTTCTCGTCATGTGGAACCGTAATATCAATAATCATTGTGCGACGTTCTGATCTATCTATCACCACTATGTCAGGCTTATTGGCAACAATAGTCCTGTCAGTGATGATAGATCGATCCCAATATAATGTGATGCTGCCATTTTCATTTCCATTTTATTATTATTCTCTTTATTCTTGGTATAAACATATAAATTACATTTTTAAATATTTAAATATAAAAAATACAAAAACATTTAAAAATATAAAAAATAGTAGTCCACCGATGGCAGGAGCAGGGTCCAAGCTACCGGCGGTTAGGGTTGCAGAGACAGGAACCTCCTCACAATGCGAGCCGTATCGAGGAGTACTGCCTTCTGTATCAGGCCTTTGATCCAACCGTGTAACGAAAGCCTCGACAGATGGTCGTCAAGGCTTTTAGCCAGTAGGCCATTGGCCGTAACTACGATCGGCACAATGACAGCCGAGTCCACATTCCACATGTCGACAACCTCGTGTGCTAAGTCAAGATATTTAATCTGTTTTTCTTTCTCGGCTTTCACGAGGTTCTCGTCATGTGGGATGGTGACATCCACTATCATTGCGCGGCGCGCTAATCGGTCTATCACTACTATGTCAGGCTTATTGGCAACAATAGTCCTGTCAGTAATGATAGACCGATCCCAGTACAATGTGACATGGTCATCTTCGAGAACTGGGTCGGGCACATACTTGTAGTACGGTACCTCAGATTTCACAAGCTTGTACCTCAAAGCAAGTTGCTGATGGATAATCCTGGCCACTTGGTTATGTCTGTGCAAGTATTCGCCGTTAGCCAGACGAGAACAACCAGAAATAATATGTCTGATGGACTCACCCGGACGGTGGCATGCCCGACACATGTCAACCGTCCCGTCCTTCATAATATGTTTCCGGTAGTTGTTCGTCAGAATAACTTCGTTTATTATTATTATTATTAATTACTTTATCAATATTTATCATTGCTGGTCTATGTATATTTCAATTTTAATACCGATTGTTTTAATGTATAATGTTTAGTTGATACCGTAAAACGAGGTTAGATTGATTAATTTCGAAATGAAATCCCATGTATCTTTTAAAGTTGTTAAATAAAAATTCGGAAAAAATAAAACGGTTGAGGACTCTTTAAAGGATAACTAAATAACGATATTTTAATAAAACAATATTGATAGTTCAATGGAAAAATAAATTCAACTTATCAATTAAATTGATATTGAAAATGGGGCTGCTTTGATAACATCTAATTATTTCATTGCCGTTCAAAGTCAGCCCTATCTAGAATGCGTTTTCGACCAAAATTCAGGGTAAATTTTACAATGTTTTTCGTCTACTTAGAACTAACTGTAACAGCTAACGCATCGGAAAAATATAGCCTAACGACTTGAATTTCGAATAGACGAATAAATTATCGGGTGCGTTCCCTTTTACGGGTGAATTGGAGGAAATGTTTCATTTCTGAACGATTATCAAAGTCGCCCCAGTTCTCAAAGTAACCTCGTTTTACCGGTACTGTTGTAATAATGTTTCATGGTTGTAATGTTTAATTGAAAATCTAGTTAACACTTGGTTTTATTGTAACAACTGTACTAATTAATTAATTAATAATTACTATTAGCAAGTCAAATATTCTGAGCACGTATACTCGACAATGTGTAAGCTGTGGTTACCTGTAATTGAGTGTGCATTACAGGATAGTGTATACTGTATATTTAATGATAGTGTATATTTAATTGTAATGTATTTCTCGTTGGTGATCATTAAAATAAATAAAATAGAATAAAGCAAGGTACTCCCCAATAATAAAAATATTTTGACCGTAATTATTTTGCATATTCAGAATATTTCACCGCGAAATGTTTTTTTAATATATCTCCAGGAAAACTTCAAACGACTTTTCCAATGGTTTATTTAAGAAATAAATGCAACACCTTTTAAAACACGTTTTCATATTTCGTGTTACTCGCCATCTTCTTTTTTCTTTTCACCTTCAACTCGTTCGATCACGTTTAGAAATATATTCTTATACAGCCTATTACTAACCTTAATTTAAACCTTCATGTATATTATGGACGAACTCTGGTATTAAGTTGCGGCTGCAAGCCGACCTACATTTTGCCTAGCCTTGTTCAGTGTAATCTGATCACGTATCATACATAAAGTAACAACTGCACACAGCTGTCCCTTTTTTGAATGAATAGTAATCATCCAATGACTTCTCCCGTTCTGGGTGGAACGGGAGGGCGTGTCAGACTTTTACTGACTAAAACTCATCCGTGTTCCGTCCTTGCCCTTTACGTTTCAGGGTCACGGGAAATGTTTAAAACACCCCGCAACACACAGCTACCCCTACATACATGTATATTTCATGAACTCTCAAGCTTCAGAGCATTCCATAGATATCTATGAACCTGAATACCTTTTACCTATTAATACCAGTACTTCAACTTAACGAGCCATCTCTATGAAGTTCATACATCTCATTAACGATGCTCCACCTAACTTATTATTCACTTACCCAACTATTAAAAGTTAGCTACTAACTTGCGAATAAGTCAAGCTAGTTCTAAACTACGTAGGTTAAGGATAGTATAAGTTTTAGTATAGGTAAGTACATACGTACCATCGACCTGACTGTGTGTTACGTGTCTCTGGGAATCGTACCGATTTAATTTAAATATTTTAGATTAGATTTAAGATTGACGGCACGGTTGGCGCAGTGGCTAAGCAATCGACTGTTACTCTGCGTGTCGTGGGTTCGATACGCGCACGGAACAAATATTCCGCGGATCTCGCTGCTTGTGTATGTGAGCTTAAATGTGTGTAAAAGCACCCACGACACTGTGTGGGGCAAAGTTTAAAGAAAAAAAAGACAATAAAAATAAAACAAATGATGACCACCTCTTTTCTTTAAATGGAAGTGGTTTTTCTTAGGATAAAGGGGTTATATTAAGTGGGTACCTTGGTGCTGCAATTACCAACCCTTTTGTCAAAAATGATGGTTATGACTGGTTAACAGTTCAATTTATACAATACAGGCATGCAGCTGAAGGTTTGATCCTCCAACGTCCGTGTATTATATTATTATGTTAACATAACTACTATTGAAGCCTAAGTTATACCTTAATTACATTTGACCAAAAAATAACCTAGTACGTCACTACAAAATTATGGTAAAGTTAATTAATAATCCGTGGAAAGCAAAGGATTTTGGCGATTGCGTGAATATTTAAAACCTTCCTCGCTTCGAATATGCTTGTATCAAATTAGCAAAATACATTGTTAATATACTATTTAATTATGAATGGATTCATAAGGAAGCCCGTGTTGCCCAGTTACTGGGCTACTACAAATAGGTAGTCGTTCCATGTAAAGTGCTGGTCCAGTTAGATTGGAAGCTGACCCCAACATAGTTGGGAATAGTCTAGACAGATGATGATTCATAAGGAAGCCTGGTAGTCATAAAATAATAAAATATAACACAATAAAATAAAAAGCCTACCAAGACACTCAGGCGTCAAAGTACTCCTCCGTATCGCTGACGCCTGAGTGTCTTGGTCGGCTTTTTATTTTATTGTGTTTTTTTTTGTATGATAAGTGTGTATGGATGTGTTTCTCTCTTTCACGCAAAAAGTACTGAACGGATTTTCATGAAATTTTACATTACACAGCTGTAAAAATCATACAAGGGATATAATTTATAAAGATATATACGCAAAAGATTTCGCTGGTGACTGCTGCGGTATTATAGAATAAGTACCTACTAAAAGATAGTCAGAACTTACAAAGAAATACTCTTTAAAGTGTTCATAGAACTCTAACATTTCCAAAGAGAGCTCAAAATCTTATTAAACATTATTGGTTTATTCTTAAGTGCTCATATTACGTCACAGTTTCCTGAATCCTTGAGTATTTTCTAACATTTTTCACCTTAGCTCGTCGGTTGACCGCGGCCGAGCGGTAAACCCCGTTTTTCATCCCACTGATCCCTTTCATGCCCACAAACCCTACATTGTAGATTCAAGGTTTGATTCCCTTACGAAAGATTTATCTTTACGCCTTAGTTATCACAGGGTCTAAAACTGCGGGCTCTAAAATCTACGGGTTGATTGTGTATGAACAAAAGTCTATTTTTCTAGGTTTGTCTCTTTGCAAAACTAACTGAATGAAGACGAGTTTCGCTGCGGTAAGAAAACGTCTGTCCTTGGTTTTATCTAAGATATTTTTTCTCAAATTCATTTTAGAAGAATGCATTTTAATCATCGCATTATGTCTAACAAACTCAGTGTCAGCACAATCTGCTGAATAATATCATACTGCTTCCAAAGGTTTGTCTGAGAAACTTTCCTCTGCGGTGTTATTTTAAGAAAACCAAGTTCAATTCCATTATTCTTTGAAGATTAACCTTGCTCGTTAAGAAATTTCGTAATTAACTTTGACAACAATAAGACAATAGCCAGTCTGGGTGAGTTCGTTGCCATTGACTTAAGACCTGCAGCTTTGGAACAACAAATTATTAACTTTTCGTTCTAAACAGCCTTTGTAAGGAACAATCCAGCGTGAGTAGCCATTCCATTCCCTTGAGCTTCAAAGGTTCTGCTCACATAATTAGTAAGATTTTTGTCTCATATTATCGAAATGGAAATTATTATATTTTTAATATTCAATATCTTATTTATGTTTTAAAGATTCCTAATTGAAAACGTGGAAAATTTGTTATTAATTAATGTTTAAATACGTATAAATGCAGTTTCTCTGTTTTTCTCTTCTCTGTCAATTAATTAATAATTCCCTGTTAATTTTAATTGCAACATTTCTTGATACGATATGACTGTATGGCTATGAAAATAAGTAGTTATACTCGTATGTTATACAAATTCAATCAGTTTTAGACGGTAAGATTTTCCAGGACCGACCTAAATGTATTTATGCTCAAAATATTTATATCCTAGAGATACTTCTTTGAAGGCAAATTGATTAAGAGTAGGTATACCTATTTGTAACATCAATGATTTCCTTTGTAAAAGCCCTATAATCAATCAACTGTTTGCAAACCGATCGGGCTTACTCTGTAATCGGATACAGAATCATTGGATGTATTCCTGTACTGACTAGTGACGTCATTGTGGATTCCGTAGCAAAGCTTTGGTTATTTTCATTCTATACCTAAATTATGTCTCTATGATTCTTAATTTCAGTAAATGCCTAGATAGTTCTCCTCTATTCCCAAATTAACATTATCACAGGGCTATCACCGCGGGTAACACGAAAAGTCAACATGAGAGTATTCGAATTTCCTGCGGGAATACTTCACAACACCGTGATAAAAATAACTTATGTATTAATCTAGAGTATGAGCTATCTTCATAACAAATTTCATTTTAATCTGTTGAGCCGTTTCAGCGTGAAGGAGTAACAAACATACACACACACACACACATGTACAGACAAACTTTCGCATAAATAATATTAGTATGATTAGTAGAAACCTTGCTTGCTTGTTCAAAGCACGAATTGTTGATTTGTGTTGAATTTTAAATACAGACAGTATTTAAAATTCATATACACTATAGTGTCTTAGAAGGTAGCAGCCACAGAAATCTTAATAAATATTAAGATTTGCGAAATGCCTCTGCAAGCATCGGATTGTTTCAAAACTAGATTAGTCCTACATACTCCTACATCTTAGTAAACTATTTATTAAAATCTAAAAGTAAATTTAAGAATAAATTAGAATCATAATAAACCAGCTGTACCCCGTGGTTTCATCCGAGATGTTATTAACCTATATCCTTCAAGAATTGGAATATCAAATGCAAAAATAAAAAACAAATCTGACTGGGAGTTTTAAAGATTAGTGCATTATAAAAGCTCTTCATTTTTATTTATTATATTGGTTACCAACTTAGCAAAATATTTCTATTTTCTTCGTGGACAGAAGAAAGAAAGATGATGACGGCACGGTTGGCGCAGTGGCTCAGCAATCGACTTCCGCACCGCGTGTCGCGGGTTCGATTCCCGCAAAGAACAAATATTCGTTTCGGGTCTGGCTGTTTGTGTATGTGACTTTACATGTTTGTAAACGCACCCACGACACAGGAGAAATTCCTGGTGTGGGCCAACGTTTTTTTTTAAAAAAAGAGTCAGAATAAAGTTAGCGATAAATTACGTGGATCTGTGTAACAGACCACCTTCTCTAATGAAGACACGAAAAGACAAATTGTTTTAGCCTAATTTATTATTTAAAACTTTATTCAGGTCCCCCTTTAATCTTTGACATTCATTAGGTATTTAATTTAAAAGGAAAAATCCGTGCTGCTATCAATCCTGAAAATCCTCCTTCGTGCCTTGAATAACAATTTGAAATGCTAACAATTTAGCCCACCTAAGCAGGGGTGTTTGTTGGCCGCTACTTTTTTTTACCGTGTAGTTATTTAATTTAAAAAACCATTTATAAAAATGATTTGTATTATTTCTTTGACGTTTTTATCTTTGTTTATTTCAAGGAGTTTTATCACTTAGTAATGGAACCCCAATAACAGCTACAATTATCATATTAAAACTAAACTTTCTTTGACTTGTATTGCATAGATTTAAGTTTGTCAAACTTATCAGACAGATGGGTTGCTGGGGACTTTTTTGCGCCACTTCTTCTTTCTAGCAATAACACTAGGAAATTGTGAAGGGTGGGCGTTTTGGGAGGCTGCCTTATGTAATTTTTGACGTTTTGAAAAGTGCTGATTCTCAGCCTAATTTGAATCAATGAATTTAATTTTGGTTTATATCGGTGTGGTTTAGCGCCGGGAGTTCAAAATCCATCGGTGCGCTTTTAAATATACTAGACATGCTCTCTGTTGAATCTCAAGGCTAGTACAAACGTCGCGGCGGTGAAGGCGCACTGAATTACTAACTGACGTGGGTGGAAATTATGTATTTTTCTAACTCCTCCGCTGTTCTTCTCTGATTAATTTCGTCGCGGGATCCAAGACAATTGAATCGTTTCTCCGGGAATCGTCGGGCTTCGTTGTCTCGACGCTTTTCTCGTGGTCGCCACTGTTGGTTCTGGTTTATAGTAGTTGCAGTGGTTTGGCAATAGCATGGCGGGCTTTACCCTAAAATAACTCACGTGATTTAAAATCCCAGAAGCGTTTATCTGACGCCGCGTTAGAACATCGGCCATGTAAACGGAAACTTTGGTACGAGGAATTTATCACAAACCTAATTATTGAAAAAGTTATGAAACGGTCTTGTAAAACATCCATACTTTACGTGTATATATGGGAAAGTTTGTTTTTTGTTGTGTCTGTTAGCCCGTCTTTCACGGAAAAACCACTGAACGGATTTCGATAAAATTTGGCAGAGACATAGATAGCATCCCGAGGAAGGAATACTTTTGATCAGCAAAGCTGCGGAGCCAGTAAGTTATAAAACTATGTCACATATTATTAAACACAAACAGTAATGTTAAAAAAAGTTAAACATTTTCTTAAAAACACACACGTCGTATCTATTTCAAAAAGAAATAAAAAAAAATCTCAGCGAGATACGAATGACTCCCAAGTGGCGCATTGCGCGCTCGTTTGTGACACTCGAATCAGCAGACTTTCAAAAATGGATGGTGTTATTCAGAAATGTAACGCGAAATTTTGCTCTTTTGCCAGCACTCCGGCCCTCCGCGCTACTCGAGGTTAAGGGCCGCCCTTCTGGTGCCTGATTCAGCTGTATACAGCGAAAACACCGCTTCAAGCAGAACCTTCCGATCAAGTGTTGCTCTCATGAAAGTTTAATAAAGCTATCCCTTTGTCTATACGTACAACCACGACCGCCTCCAAAAGATAACATGCGTTTGTACATACTTTATCGAGCTCTTTAAGCCGTTATGAACGTTATTGCTTTGATATAAGGGTGTAAATAGGTACGTTAAAGTGGTCGGTTTTAAGCCCGGACCGCTGTGAATATTTTATTCTGGCTAACAGCATTTATATGATTTTCTCCTGACCTCAAAGATTAGTGTGTTAACTTGAGCCTATTAATTTACATCACGAAGGGAACTCGTATCAAATTATGTTTATAAAATGCGCTATAAGCTTCATGTTGGAGTATAAAAAGATGACAGGGATGATGGACATTTGAGAATGTTTGAATTAGTATTGCCATCCAACGTGGCATTGCTGCCAGTCTTTTGGGCGTTTTTCCAGATGCCGTGGAGTACTTTGACGCCTGAGTGTCTTATATTTCAAAATCAAAATTGATTTATTTAAATCAGGCTGAAGATCAGCAAGCACTTTTCGACTTAACGTCAAAATTTACCACTTCCCAGTGTTTTTGCTGGAAAGAAGAAGTGGCTGAACAAAGCTCCCAGCACTTAGAGTGATAATACTCGTAGAATGTTTGTAAAATCAACATTTTGTACGGTCATCGCAGGTTTTACCAAACTATGTTACCTTGCTAAATAAAAAATAACCGCATGGGTTGGTTCTACGCTTCCCGAGGTCACTTTTGCGGACGGGGGACCGTTCGTTACATATTGAGACTCCACCGTGCCTCGGTAGGTCCCGGCTGTCATTCGTAGATCTTTTACAGTCGCTACTGGTAGTCAGAAGCCCAAAAGTCTGGCAACCAGTCTTATCAGGGTTGGTTGTGAAGGTCAGATAGGCAGTCGCTCCATGTAAAATACTGGTATTCAGCCGCATCCGGTTTGACTGGAAGCCAACCCAATATAGCTGGGAAAAGGCTAAGCAGATGATGATTAAGTTTTTAAATACATCCACAACATGGTGTAAATACATATTTATTTATAAATCGGCATAATATTATGAAGTTGGAAGAAACTTACTTACCGACACTTATTTACGTGCCTTAAAGGAAAAACAAAATATGAAATTTTAAAACAAAGCCTCTTTCTTCATAATCGTAAGCCTCAGTAATCCTTTGAAATGTAAATTAGAAATAATGCTTTTCATTTAAACATTCATCATCATCTTCCTGCCCTTATCCCTATTTATCTGAAGTCTTCGCAACATATCTTCTTCTTCCATACATTTCTTTTTACCGTCATCTCGGAAGTCATCGCCTTCCTAGCCATGTCATCTTTAACACAATACATCCATCTTTTCTTTGGTCTCCACATTCATAAGAACTACTTTCCTCACAAGATGATCCTCATTCCTTCGCATCACATGTCCATACCATGACAATTTCCACATGGCTTCTCGGTCACAGGCGCCACTTTCATATTTATTATTTTTATGTTATGTTAATAAATAACCAATATAATAGTGTGCTTAATGAAATCCCTAATAAATCATAATTATTATTTTATGTAGTACCAGTCATATTAGAGCTTCTGGTAGTAAATTCGGAGCCATATTTCTGATAGTAAGCTCGATAGATGATGACGATGATGTCATGATGACCCAGTGGTTTAAGCCTCGCCTCTTGTACATGAGGATATGGGTACAAACCTGGGCAAGTACCCATGTGACTTTTTCAATTTTCATATGTACTTTCTAAGTTTATCTTGGTCATCACTGACATCGGTAAAGGAAAACTTCGTGAGGAAATCATATAATGTTCCAAGTCAGTGTGCTTGCTACATCTCAAATAACTCCCCTTCCCCTATCCACCCCTATATTATGATGTCGATGTTTAGACGTTCGTGAATTTGGATATTTGTTAAATACTCCTCAACCATTGACGACTCGGTTGTCGCAGTGACTGAGCTTGAACTTAAATCGTGGGTTTAGTTCCCGCGCGGAACAAATATTTGTATGGCCTACAGGTAGTTGTTCCGGGTCTGGTTGTTTGAGTATGTGAGCTTAAATGTTTGTAAACGCACCCACGACACAATCATAAATATCATGCATAAGTAAGGACATTTGCTAATTACAAGATTCCACATGTATGCGTTGATACAGCGATTAAAGTAATTAAACAGATTACAATGTACACATATTAGGTATGTTAATTATCAAATTCATCGGTATGCTGCACTACTAATCTCCGAATTAAGTTTAACAAAGGGGTTCGTCTTTATTTATTTTATTTTATGTTGGTAATATGGGTTTGCGAGCTACGATATCACAGGCAACCACACTCAGGGATACACAGACATAACGACAAAACTGTCAGACTTAAGTCAAAAAGCGCATCTTAAAAAGAGAGATACGCATTTTTATCTCAAATGTTGACGTATTAAAGGAACAACTCAGGGGCAATTCTTGCATTTTTATTCCAATTTCCGTCACAAACTGTCAAAAAAACGTCTTGAGTACCTACATTTTGGAGTAATTTTTTGACTTTGATTATTGCTGAGATGGGAATGCGACGAGGTTTATGGGTATGCCCTCAAAATATACCATCATAATATATCATCTTTGAGACATTTTACGTAAGTACACAGAAAATTGTGTAGCAAACTGGCCAAATCGTACATCCGAAGATAGGTACCTATTGGAAAATGTGAAAAGTGACAAGAATGCCATGGTATCATCGAAGTGAGCGCGGAACTTGAAGTAATTCTAGGTATTGGATAAGTTCTACAGTGGAATTTAATTGTATGACCTTTTGTCTGTAATACGAATGAAAAACTGGTAGAAGTGTGAAGTGAGGCGTATTTTTATTAAATGCAGGGTCTAAACTTAAATGCGTTGGAGTTCAGTGGACTGCCAAGCGTCGTCTCCAATTTGCGATTAATTCGACAGTATTAATCAAAGTTAAGGTTCTCAAAAATTATGTAATTTTCTATGGACCTAACTTTTGTTTTTAACAAGATCAAAACCCTAAGTGAATATCACACGGCTTAACAACAAAGTAACCATTCCATCCAGAATCAATGGTTCATCGTTCGAAAAATCAGGTCGCATGTCTAACTCAAACATATTGGACTATTTGACAATCGTTGCACTGCGACAATTGTCAAATAGTCTGGAATCCAGGTCTCTATAGATTGCTACTTTTTCTAAGCCCCCAGGGTGGCTTTATGCATCGACTCGGCTCAAAGACAATGCAAGCACTGATGTCACGCCTGAAAAGATAAAAGATATGCATATTATAAGCGGTGGAAGGAGGGTAACTAATTAGGGCATCATGCATGGCTGTGTAGGCCAGTAGGTTATAGAGTAAGGTTATAAATACATGTTGGTTATCCCTTTTTGCATAGGCATTTACTATGGGTCACAAATAGGAAATATAAAATGGTTTTAAATAGAAAGGAGTTGTTAATACTCGTAGGTGATTAAATCTGGTGCATATAGAAACTTTTTTTTTATAGAAACAAGATTGTTATTCTACGATGTATTACGCTATTCTATAAGCCAATAATACGCATTTGCCAAAGTTTAACAATAAACCATAAGTTGACTAATGCAAACAAATATTTTTCAGGATAAACGGTTTCCTTCAAAAGATTGTTTAGAAAAAGGACTTACGTAAATGCCGTAAAGTCAAAAGACGTAGTATGCCTACTTTGACCATCTCATTTCACTTATTTTTTACTCAAAAATAACGGAGATTTTTTTTTTTTTTTTTTAAGAAAAACGTTGCCCCACACTAGGAATTTGTCCTGTATCGTGGGTGCGTTTACAAACATTCAAACTCACATACACAAACAGCCAGACCCGGAACAACTACCTGTAGGTCATACAAATATTTGTTCCGTGCGGGAATCGAACCCAAGACACGCGGCGCAGCAGTCGATCGCTCAGCCACTGCGCCAACCGTGCCGTCAATTACTTACACCAGGAGCCTAATAAACTTCATATTACATAATACCTATAGGCGACGCCTTTGTAAACCACAATTATGTATGAGACTGGAGTTTCTTCCATCAAGCAAAGAATGTTGCATGTCATGTAACTATAAAGTCACTCGCAACACAAAAAATTGTGTTGGCGTTAACGAGTTCAAAACGTCACTTACCTCCACTAAACGTCATAAAACTCAAAACCACGTCAAGAATCATTTATTTGTTAAACATAGGTATCAACATTAAGGATCATATAAGTAGTGAAGGTTCTTGCTATGTTTTGATGTTACTGACATACAAATTATAATGGAAAAAGCCAATTAGAATTACAAATAAAGTAAAAGATTATAAATAAGAAATGCCAAAAATTAAAAAATCGAAAAAAAAACACAAATATAAGTACATATATCACTTTAAATATTCATCCACACATAATTATCACTTTAAGTATCCCTTGAAGGGACCTTTTAAATCTGTTTAAATTCAAACACAAACGAACTACCTGACGGAATTAACGTTAGGTAGTTTGTTATAAATGATTCATAATAGAAAATGCTGACTGATAAGAGATATACCAGATAATTGTACCCTCTTCAGTAAGGTCTATAGTGCCGGTATCAGGCAGGTACATAACTATGTTTTTTTTATCAATCAATTAAAGAATCGCAATATGATAATATGATAAATAAATAATAAATATAATAATAAATAATGCTGGACAATCCACACAGCATCATCTAGCCCCAAGCTAAGCAGAGCTTGTGTTATGGCTACTAGATGACTGATATACTTAATACAATACATTACATAGATAGATATTTTTTATTTTACATAGCAAATACCCTGAACACCGGGAACAAATATTTGTAGATCGTACAAACATTTGTCCCAAGGCGGGAATCGAACCCGCAACCTCCTGCGTCACAGGCGGACCTTCGCCCACTGCGCCACATAGGTCGTCAATGATCTCGTCAATGGTCGTCAAGATAATATGATAAAACCTACAAAGTTAAAATCACGTGCTATGAGGAACTCCGGTATTAAAAACAGAATGGTTACGCATTATAAGGTACAAACAACGGTTTTACCCAGAAATACCTATATTTTTTACTTTTTACTGTAGAGAAATCGTAATCAAGATGAGATTGTTTGGCGAAAACAGCTAATTTCTTAGCCTCTTCTCGCGTTATCATTGTTCATAGAACTTTGGTCAAACTTTAATTCCCATGACATTTCCTCGTTACATTTAAGATCATATATTAATTTCGAAATATCTTCATCCCTAGTTGGTTTCATGTAACAAAGAGGATATATATCATCCACGTCCCTGTGGACCGACCTAAAAAGTGGCCAGTGTCCCTTATCTGAAGCTTACCGTATTTCCTAAAACATTTCTGTTGAAAATAAAATAGAAAAAGTCTCCTTTCTGGAATTAACTGACCCTGAACTAATGAGGCTTATGTAGTAGTTGTTTTCAATTACGTGGATAACATAGAAACACCTTAATTTCAGGAAAAAGGAAACCATTATTTGTGTAGAAAAGCTCGTAAGAATTAGGGAAGTTAATGTCATGGATAGATAAGATAGAGTTTCCTCGAAGGTTTTTTGTCTTGTATACAAAGCAAACAAAAAAAATTCAACCAAAGTCAATTCAAGGTTATTTTACACCTTTTAGTGTTTTTTTGTAGTCGGTTGATATTTTATGTACTTGAAAAGTTTTTTACTTCTCGCTTTTAGTGGTTCGTAGTTTGTAATTTTTCTCAGACGTTAGCCTATCTAAGAATAAGCCTAATGTCAGCTGCTAGTACTGGTGGCCATCTGTGGTATTCATCATCAGAACCGAACATCAGAACTTCAATTAAAAATAATGGTTTACGAGAGTAAACTCAATCGAAAGAGTAAAAGTCACTATAAAATATCCAAATCGCTATAGGTGTGACAATTTTTTTTTTTAAATAACGTTGCCCCACCACACCAGGAATTTCTCCTGTATCGTGGGTGCGTTTACAAACATTTAAACTCACATACACAAACAGCCAGACCCGGAACAACAACCTGTAGATCATACAAATATTTGTTCCGTGCGGGGATCGAACCCTTCCGGTTTTCTGGGTATTTGCTATGTATTATTTGACGACCGATGTGGCGCGGCGGGTGAAGGTCCGCCTGCGACGCAGGAGGTTGCGGGTTCGATTCCCGCCTTGGGACAAATGTTTGTACGATCTACAAATATTTGTTCCCGGTGTTCTGGGTATTTGCTATGTAAAATAAAAAATATGTATTGTGTATTGTATTAAGTCTATCAGTCATCTAGTACCCATAACACAAGCTCTGCTTAGCTTGGGGCTAGATGATGCTGTGTGGATTGTCCAGCAATATTTATTTATTTTATTTATTTATTATAAAAAAATATATGTATCTATGTAATAAAAGTACCAGCCAATCCCATCTCACATTACATTCTCGGATAATTTCTACCCGATCTTGTCTTGGCTTGGGCTTGAGTCCCACTAGGCTCGTGGTTATTTTTTCGTGAATCGTCCATTCCCACGCTAGTGTGACCCGAGAATAAAAAGTTAAAAGCACGCGTGTGTAATAACCACTGTACAAGCAGGTATGCTGAAAAATAATTATTCATGAAAACTAAAAAACTCAAATGGCCGAATGTTTATCCAGTACCAGTACCAGTACCAGCCTATTACTGTCCCACTGCAGGGCAAAGGCCTCTTCTCATGCAGAGAAGGCATGAGCATTAATCACTACGCTTGCTCAAGACGGGTCGGCGATTTCAGACTTATACTAATTACATAAGTCCAGGTTTCTTCACGATGTTTTCCTTCACCGATGTCAGTGATGTCCAAGATAAACTTAGAAAGTACATATGAATTGAAAAACTCACATTGATACTTGGCCAGGTTTGATCCCACAACCTCGTGCACAAGAGCCGAGGCCTAAACTACTGGGCCATCATGACTTTTGCTGATCTATGTAATGTATTGTATTAAGAATATCAGTCATCTAGTACCCATAACACAAGTTCTGCTGAGCTTGAGGTTAGATAATGCTGTGTGGATTGTCCAGCATATTATTATAGAAATTTATGGCCTATGGCATTAAGTCCGCCTCTGTACATTTGTGTGCTTAAGTATTAAATAAATAAATAAATATTTTCTTAGCGGTGAAACATTTTTATTCACAAAGTTCAGCTCTTTTTCATTCCTCTTTTTTTCTTTCTTTCTTTCTTTCGTTTCCTCGTAAATAACATAAGTCCTGCATCCCATTCAGGTTAATCTATTAACCTACTTACTTTACTGTCTCAATGTTAACAACTGTTTGTGTCATTCTTGTTTTATGGGTAACATCAACTTTTACTATAGGCACACTTGAGTATGGACTGTTCTATACAGAGCCACGCACCTCTCGAATACGTTAACTGAACATTGGAATACAGGGAGAAACAAGATAATCTAGTTTATAATCTAACCATTCTTTATTTTAGAGATCTCATGTGATTGGGCAAACGAAATAGTATTAAAAATTGTTTCTTATTTCTCAGATTTTATAGGAAAAATACGAAGTGTGGTAAAAAAATGGTCAATTATTGGGGAAGGTAAAGGCTTTAGAAGTTTTTGTTGGGGTATTTCTATCCTAGTAGCGCGGAAAGGTTATTTGTCCTGTGAAACTATAGCGGTCATTGCAGATGACGTCACTGGTCTTTGTGTACCAAGTGATTTTAAATCGGTTATAGTTAAGTCCAAGAGTTTACAGCATATTACTAATTCCATACTCCTTTCGCTTCACTCACGGACATACACCTGGTCACACACGCCCGAAGGTTGCGAGTACTACGCAACTGACCTTTGATGAACATCACCAATAAGGTCAGTGTTTGTCCTTCTAGGGGGTTTCCGCTTACATCTGCTGTATATCACAACACAACACACACACACACACACACACACGCATACACACACACACACACACACACATACACACACACATTGTTATGTTTCATTTTTAGAACTTGTTGTGACCAATATGTAAATTGTAAATGATTACTATGTTTTTTCTAATCTTGTGAGGAGGAATAAATAAAAATTATTATTATATTATTATTATTTACATTGTCACAGTCTACTTTTCATAAATTTCATTCTGCATGGTTTTGTTCGTGAATAACCTACTCATGACCACACTACCAAAACCAATATCTATTATTTTATGAATTGTCAGCCGGAACGACGAATGAGAACTTTAGGGACAAGCTTCCCCAGTTGCCCACTGTCGTAACAAGGATGCTGCCTTTCTCATATTAAAATTCCTTTGTCATTTCTCTCGTTAGGCTTACCACGTCTGTCTTCCGTAACGGAATTAGGTTTTAATTATTACAATGTCCAACAACTGTCATTCGCAAAACTTCGAATTTGGAATTTCATTGTTACTTTTCAAGTGTCAGGGTTGATGAATTATTTTTTGTGGGAAACTAGATTTGGTTTAAGTAATACGCTACGTTTGTTCCTTATGAGTAACTTCCTAAGTGAGTAACGGTAATGTGCTGTGCTGTACACGAAAAGCATGATGAAGACATTGATTTGTTTCATACATCTGTGCCTAGTCTTAAAATAATCTTACATTATAATTCGTGAAATAATTGTAATTATTTATGTTTGATTATTTGTCACATATATTTGCTTATCTTAATGTGTATAATTCTTGGTTTTATTTTTTTGTTCTTTTAACTATTAATTCGCGGTTTATGCGCAAAATACAAGTGATGGGGCACTTACACTTAAGTTTTTTATGTTTGAATATAATTGTTTAAAGTGTAGTCTTTGTTGAAGAGCTAAAAAAATGTGAAGTTACTTCAAAAACTCACAAATACTTTTTGACATTTTCAATTATGTTTAATATTTAATTGTTTTTGTTTTGTTTCAGGTAAGCGCTCTGAAATATAAAGGCACATAATAACTACCACATCGAAAGGTTTGAAGCAGTTAATTATAAAATAATAGCCGAACGCAAATCTATGTGATTATATTTTGATATAATATACAAAATATCTAGATTTAAAGACGACCAAGAAAATAAACCAAAAACATCGTGTACTTTTTAATAACAAAGAAAGTATTTTAATACCAAATGTTTATATACTAGCCTATAAAACGTATCTCGTGGTGTCATAAAAATAGTCTACCCTTTGCATTCAGATCCCCTCGTAAACGCTCACAATTTTATATTGCATACGAAAACTACCCGTAACTTTGTTAAGCTACTTACTTAAAAGCTGGAAAACTCTAAAATGAATTCCATTCGCTGAAGGTAGCGTAATAACTAAATACACAATAGCAATACCAAAGACTGACAAAACTATTCCATTTCACATGAGTACTAAAGAAACACAGAACAATGTTTTTCTTTAATGTTACAATGATGTCATAACTATTTAGATATAAAATAATATCTCTAGAGAATTTATAGTGAACGACAAATCACACGTTTTTCAAAAGTCAAGCGTAATTGCCATCGCTCAAAGTTTGTCGAGAAATCGACATTGCATCACATTTAGGTCCGTTGTTCACAACAGTATTTTCGCTGTCATAAACCACGGTAACTACGGTTTGTGTCAACAAGCTTGCACAGTGATCCATAAAATTCAGATGACCGTATCTCCAACACGGCCAAGAAACCGTAGATTTTTTATTTCAGATTTAGATATCAATCAATTTGCAAAGAGTGCGCAAAAGATAACCTTGACATTGTGTACAAAATGTAATACAACGTAATTTTGGCGACTCATTTAACATGTTGCAAATTACGCTTGGTCCGTTCGTTAGGCGCTGTAATGAAATTAAGCCAAATGCCTTTATTTTTAGGGTTCCGTACCCCAAAAAGAAAAACGAATACCTTAAAAGCATTAATGTAAAATTAATATCAAGTACATAAGTAAACAGTCCCTTGGGGCTCAAAAAGTGAAGCTTCTAAGCAACGCAATAAAAATGATACGGCCATTTATGCGACATACATATATTGGTACTCACAAATAAATTAAAACCTATAAAGTACTTCCCGATTACCTAGAATCATGAAATTCAGTAAGGAGCAAAGTCTCACAGCACATTTAAAGGAAAAAGTCTGTAAACCGTTACTTAATACTAGTTTAAACACTTTTTTTGCAATTACAAACTTATATTTGAAGTTGTACAATTTACCGTGATGTATGTCTATGTATGGGAGAACTTTTTTTGTAACCGAGAAAGAGTTAAGTTTGTACTCAATGTGTTTGTGTTTGTCTTCAATCCTGCTTATCTTTTCGTCAGAGTAATGTTCGGTGCTTTCAAAGTTTACGAACTTCAGTAGGTAACGTTCAATATTTTGGTGCAAGTATGTACGTGTACAAATTATCTAACGTTTTTACGGAACCCTCTGTGCGCGCGTCAGACCTTCACTTGCCCGGTTCTTTAATTACAAGGAGCATCTATCACTTCTATTAGAAGGCACAATTATTCTAAAAACTCAATTAAGCTGTGGAAACACGTAAGAAACAAATTAGTTCTAGAGAAAATTATAAAAAAAAAACAAAATAGATGATGATCCAGCTTTCGACTCCTGTTTCGTAATTTCGTGCATTTAAAAGGCCAAAAATCTGTTACCTATAATTCATAATCTATGCATAATATCACCCTTGTATTCCCCAAAGATGGGCAGTGGCATGCCTGGAGTACAGCCAAATTTCACCAGTTATGTTTTAGTCCCATGTAAGGCGGTGAGCCTATTGCCATCAACCTTGCACAAAACCAGACTCCGGGCTGCTACTGAGAAATTCCTGATGAAAAATAGAGATGGTCCCCACAGGAAAGTTTGGTTGAGCACTTAATACCCTAAAGGTTAAACTGCGAGATGCCCATCCCAAAAAAAAGTCCATACCAGCAGCAACTGTACGTATGCCCAAAGCCGCGGTGTAGACTTTTGGAAGTAGCAAGCACAGTCGTGCGTGCGCGCATCTAGCGTGCCAAGTGTAATGTGTCTAACGTCTTTCCTTTATTTTTTAAATGCCACCAGATTTAAAAAAATAAACATAAAATGGAAGTTCTTCTGTTCTTGTCAGTAGCAGATGAGATGTTTAATTACGAGTATCATAAACTTGTCGGAGTATTCGCAAATGAATAATATATTGAAGATTTGATTTGATAAAACCAATACTTCAATAAATATTGATAGGGTTACGCAAGAATCTGCTGTACAGCAATTTTATGCATGATAAAGCTACCACTACTCATGATAGTCACATGACAAACGTCAGCGTTATTCACTGTCACATATTATATTTATTAGATGGATAGAATAACAGAGACTTTTAATGTTTGTAAACGCACCGGCGACACAGAAAACAATCGTAGTGTAAATCAATAAAACAAATAATGCTGGACAATCCACACAGCATCATCTAGCCCCCAAGCTAAGCAAAGCTTGTGTTATGGGTACTAGATGACTGATATACTTAATACAATACATTAAATGGACAGATATTTTTTACTATAGAGATATCAAATACCTAGAACACCCGGAACAAATTTATGTAGATCGTACAAACATTTGTCCCAAGGCGGGAATCGACCCCGCAACCTCCTGCGTCGCAGGCGGACCTTCGCCCGACGCGCCACAACGGAGATAGAGATTATATGCATTAGATTAATTTTTTACTTATTTTTAAGTTTTTCTGGTAATACAGATACTACCATAACAACTTAAAAATAAGAACTTACATTATTGCTTTCGTATGTAAAAATAACTCTTCTAAGAAATCTGTGTAAATTCATACTGCGAGCTTGGGTCACTTAATTCTAAATCTACATAATATTCAAAGTAGGGTCTTACGAAGTTCAAACATAAATATTATCAACTGCCCTATGATATCAAACTTAATAATTGTATCGTTAAAATATATTTTTGCAGCCCTTAAACGTGTTTTGAATTCATAATTTTATCTACTATTCGCAATGGAAATTAGCTTTGACTATTGTTAAATTGGATAAACATTCGGCCATTTGAGTTTTGTAGTTTTCATGAATAATTATTTTTCAGCACACCTGCTTGTACTGTGGTTCTTATTGCAATGCTTTTAGATTCACAATGCAGTGTTTTATATCACATGCGTGCTTTTAACTTTATATTCTCGGGTCACACCAGTGCGGACGATCCACGAAAAAACCGAGCCATTTATGGCAATCATTTGTTATAACATGCTAGCGGCGCCCCGCGGTGTCACCCGCAGTTAAAATTGACATCACACAAACGCGTGATGTTAAAATAGTCGTTAAGTTTTCTTAAGTTCTCTAATGTTCCGCGCAACTTTCTTAGTTTTTTCTTTCATAAGAATCTCCTTACAATAACAAACACAACAAAAAAGAATTAGCGAAATAGGTCCAGCTGTCCACGCGTCAATACTGTGACCAAGGGAAATAGGGATTCCTTTTTTAAATATAAATAATATAATGGAAGATTATTTTTATGAAATGTTTCAATTCTCCTCGCAAATATATTGGAAACCATAGTTTAGCATTGTCATTGCACTTGAGGTGGGACTGATGCCCTAGCCAAAGACAAGATCGGGTAAAAATTATCCGAGAATGTAATATGACATGGGACTGGTTGAATTTTCAAATTTATAACACACAGCATTTATAATTGACGGCACGGTTGGCGCAGTAGCTGCCTCGCTGCGTGTCGGAGGTTCGATTCCCGCACGGAACATATATTTGTAACGCCTACAGGTAGTTGTTCCGGGTCTGGCTGTTTGTGTATGTGAGTTTGAAAGTTTGTAAACGCACCCACGACACTGACGAAAATCCTAGGGTGGGGCAAAGTTTAAAAAAAAAGTAAGAAAATTCTGGAGTTTTTCAATCTTAATCAAATTTGAAGATATTATACCCTTTGTTAAGGCTAGTAGCAATAATAGAGGCCTAAAAAGTCACTTTATATAAGCATCTGACTACTTTGCTTACATCTCTGAAAACTGCAACTAACTGCTGGCATTTTAATGCCTATATTTCCGATACCTACAATTTAAACAATACATATTGGTGTAGGAACGTAGAACCTATAATCATGGTATCTTAATACTTACCTAACCTTCAGCGTTCCTAACTTACCATCCAAAAGGGCATAAAACTTCGCAGTTCATCGGTAGTTCAAAGTTAACGATGTATGTATGTGCCGCACCCCTATCGCCCGTCCCAGAACATTGTACAAGTTTACAATCTATTATTAACTTGACTTCTACTTCGAGTTTCGAAGTTGGTAATTTTAAATTGGTTTTAAAACAAAGAGCAAATCTTATTTTAGGTTCTCGCTGGTAAAGGAAACCCACAGTTTCGTAATTTCTATTTATAAACGTTACCTTTTAATTTATAATAATAATACCAGCAAAGGCCTCTTCTCATTCAGAGAAGGCACGAGCACTAATCACCACGTTGCTCAAGATGGGTTGCGATATCAGACTTATATTAATTCTTTTTTTTTTTTTTAAAAACGTTGCCCCACACTAGGAATTTCTCCTGTAATAATAGTAATAGTAATCGTAAGTCCAGGTTTCCTCACGATGTTTTCCTTCACCGATGTCATTGATGTCCAAGATAAACTTCGAAAGTACATATGAATTGAAAAAGTCACATTGGTATTTGCCCAGGTTGGAACCATAACCTCGTGCACAAGAGGCGAGAGGCCATCATGACATCATCATCATAATCTATCGAACTTACTATCAGAAATATTAATAGAACCAGAAATATGACTCGAATTGAATACCAGAAACACTATTAGTACTACATAAATTAATAATTATGATTTATAAGGGACTTCATTAAGAATACTTTTATATTTTAATTCTAGATTTCATATTCGTATGGCTTGTAAATACTTTGTACAGCCACTTCTTCCCAGCAAAAACACTAGGAAGTGGTGAAGGGTTTTGGGGGACTGTCTTTTATAAACGTTTTTGGCGTTCAAAAAGTGCTAATTCTCAGCCTAATTTGAATAAATGAATGTTGATTTTGATTTTGAATAAAAAATCCGGCAAAGAGCGAGTCAAGCTACCTCACCAAGGGTTACGTTACCTTGGCAGGGAAAATGTGTCTCCATTATTTATAATAATTCTCAATTTCAAGTTAATGGCATAAGCAGCTCCTAAAATAAGTCCCACCTACGAAGAATACCGCAATATTGGACGTTTCATCTTTCTTGTCATTTTCACGCCCTTTAAAACATAATTCATCATGATAGTTAAAAATAACAGGTTCCATGTGGGCTGGTAGGCAAATGACCTTTCTTCGTTTTATTTTAGGTGTCGGAAAACCCACACATTTTAAACGGGAAATATTGAACTAAATCCCAAAGACATTTCCACCCTCAAATTCTGTTTTTTTTTAATTAAATAACGTTTTTTTTTTAATTTTTAGTATTTTCAAAAACTATCTGCACTTACCGGTAAAGTTAGTTAGCGGAAATTTTATTTCTTGATCTCTTTCGTTTTCAGTTAATATCTTTTTACAAAAATTGACGACCGATGTGGCGCGGTGGGCGAAGGTCCGCCTGCGACGCAAGAGGTTGCGGGTTCGATTCCCGCCTTGGGACAAATGTTTGTACGATCTACAAATATTTGTTCCGGGTGTTCTGGGTATTTACTATGTATAATAAAAATATCTATCTATGTAATGTATTGTATTAAGTATATCAGTCATCTAGTACCCATAACACAAGCTCTGCTTAGCTTGGGGCTAGATGATGCTGTGTGGATTGTCCAGCAATATTTATTTTATTTATTTATTAATCTGATGATCACATTTCCTTGTCTCTGGTAGATCAAGTTTTGATTTGTATGATTCTGATTTGACTAATAATCATCTGTAGTATAGATTTATCTTTGGGCAGCACTTGTCAATTATAAATATTAGGTCTTTACCTATGAAATTGCCGTTCTGCAGTACTGGCCATTTCAAATCTCTGGATCTGGCTGTTCGTGTATGTGACTTTAAATGTTTGTAAACGCACCCACGACACAGGAGAAATTCCTAGTGTGGGGCAACGTTTTAAAAAAAAAAAAAAAAAAAAAAAAAAAACAAAATATTTTTTGTTTGGCTAAGAATTCTAATTTCAAATTAATTTTATTTTAAAAACATGGATTTCTTTTTCCAAAAGTAGTCATTTGTTTATTGATTAGTGTTACATTTTCATCGCATTTAAATCTTTTTCGTCATCATGGATACGTTAAAAATTCGAGTAATTATGGAATATGAGTACCGTCGTGGCAGCAACGCGGCACAAGCGGCACGCAACATCAACGACGTTTACGGAGCTAACACTACAAACCAACGCACTACCTGTTATTGGTTTGCTCGCTTCCATTCTGGAAATTTCGACCTGAAAAATGAACCTCGCGGTCGTCCGAAGACTTTGGTCGACAATGACGAATTAAAGGCGATTGTGGAAGCTGATGATACACAATCTACGGCTGAATTAGCAGCAGCTTTCGACGTTAGCGTCAAAACAATATTGGTCCATTTGCGTCAAATTGGCAAGGTAAAAAAGCTTGACAAATGGGTGCCCCACGAACTCAATGATCGCCAGCGTGAAGTACGCGTCGAGACGTGCCTTGCACTGCTCAACAGACACACAAATGAAGGAATTTTGAACCGCATTGTTACCTGCGATGAAAAATGGATTCTGTTTGATAACCGCAAGCGCTCAGCAAGTTGGTTGGATCCTGGTTCAGCACCTAAACAATGCCCTAAACGAAAACTTACCCCAAGAAAAGTGATGGTCACTGTTTGGTGGTCTAGCGCCGGTGTGATTCAACACAGCTTCTTACCAAACGGGGTGAGCATTACTGCAGATGTGTACTGTGAAGAATTGAACACAATGATGGAGAAGCTGGCACATCTCCAACCAGCATTGGTCAATCGCTCGTCTCCGCTGCTCCTGCACGACAACGCGCGACCTCATACTGCACAGCAGACGGTCTCCAAGTTGCAAGAACTGGGGTTGGAAGCTCTCCGTCATCCGCCCTACTCACCAGACCTTGCGCCTACAGACTACTACTTTTTCCAGAATTTGGATAACTTCTTGGCGGGAAAAAAATTCAATACCCGAGAGGCAGTACAAAATGCCTTTGAAGAATTTGTTGCCTCCCGTCCAGCTGATTTCTTTAAGAAGGGCATCAATAAACTGCCACTGCGTTGGCAAAGATGCATTGATTGCATGGGTGATTACTTCGATTAATACAAATAAAAAATACATGAAAAAAATTCATTTATTTTTTTTCATACAAAACGGCAATTTCATAGGTAAAGACCTATTATTATATTATCAAAAGTGATTTAAATAGATGCTCCATAATTATTTCAGCGTGTCCTATTGGATACGCTGAAACAATTGTGTTATCACTCATAAATGCTGTTTTAATTTGAAATATAATAATTTTTAGCAAATAAAAACGGTATTTTATTTGAGTATGGACTAAATATATGAAGGGGCAGGAGGGCCTTCATCAGAACTCATCTTATGTTGTATGTGGGTAGGTAGGTAGGCAGGTGGGCGTGAGCAGAAAAATCACAAGTCCTTGTTACAAATCACAGTTGTTTAATCAGCACAGCGTTTAATAACCAAAATACACAGTCAAATGAGCAATGTACAGTCTAAGGAACACGACACCAACTTAATTAGAATATTAGAGCAAACTATCACTCGGATGCAAAGCGATTCGTCACAAGCGTGGTGCGCGGGCGCCGTCTCGAACAACAGTGTCAAGATGGCCGCCCTCACAACCATCGACAATGACGCTTCGCTAGGCTGACTTTGACAGCTAAAAGTCAACCTGACGTCTGACGTTGACGGATGCGCCGTCATATACATATTCACATACATAAATAAACACACGGCTTTTTCCCATGGCAGGAACCACAGAACGCCACCCACTGCGATCCTTACACAATCCTTTTGCTTCCCTTGACTAAATACGTACCTATAATTACACCATTTTAACTACGTCGCCACTCACAATTCACTGTTCAGTCGATGGAAGGTTGTCCATTACTGTTAACCCACTTAAGTAAGTACTAGAAGAAATACTACTTCACTTTTTTCTTGAAGAAAATACATAGTATTTCTTCGGACGATTCTCGCTCAATTTCATTTATAATGTTTTTTGTTATCTCGGTCCGGCAAGAGTTGTTAAAGTTTTGTATAACAATTAAATATAATTCCTGGATTTATTTACATATATACAATTATGATATAAAACTAACTATATACATATATGCAAAAACAAAATAAAATAAAAAGCCGACCAAGACACTCAGGCTCCAAAGTACTCTTCCGCATCGCTGTCATCTGGAAACGTGCCCAAAAGACTGGCAGCATTGCCACGTTGGATGGCAATACTAATTCTTTGGGCAAAGAATGAGCCAGCCCTCTGGTCACGCAAAGTGTCGATCAGTTTCGATTCCTGGATTGTTTCACAGCAACTGAGAATTTATTTCTTCTTTGTTATAACAGGAAGCTAGATATTAGAAACAGTTACCACTGTAATGTACTATTTAATTAAATGATTCCCTTTATTATTAGAAAAAAATCCTTTTCTTTATTTTAAAAAGTTTCCTTTTAAAGGGTTGTGGAGTATTATTTTCCTCTTTGTACCTTGCGGTAAACTTCTGCGATATTAAATTACAGGTTACATCAAAAAGTAATGTTGAGGCAAAATTTTAATGGACTAAACCACGTTAGCTATGTGTACGTAGGGATGTGGGCAGTGATAAAAAGTATCGATACATTATATTGTGTTGTTTCTTTTTTTAATATTATGATATCACATCTACCATCGCACATCGATTTTTTGGACAAACTTGTTTGGTTTGTATTTTTTTCTAAGTACTTTTGTCGATACTTGTAAAAATAAGGCTTTTGGAGGATTTAAGGATGCGTATATCGAAGTCTTATAGGTATATCGTCAAAAAATATCGTATTATCGAAACACACATCTATATTTATTTTACAAGCCTAGGTATACGAGCCCGGAGATCGTACGTATGGACCGTCATAAATTATTAATATATTAGAGCCATAAAACTCACATAAAATGAGCCTATTGATAAAAAGTAATGCATAATTTAATACTTTAGGTGAGGATTCAAACGAAATAGTCAACTAAACCTTGGACTTTTGTAGATCTTTTGCTCTTCAAAAGCAAGCGGTATAGCCTAAAATTGTCACTGAACCATTTATCCCTCGTAAATCCATAAAAAACGTAAGGAAATGTTTTAATAATTCTTTTCTCTCAGATAAAAATGTTACTAAATCAAATTATATGGCTACTTCCCATTACTAAGATCATCTTTATGGTTCCTTCAATTACTTTTTCTTTATAGAATATAAAGTATAAGTTATGTTTACGATCATTTTCTTTTCGAAGTAAAATTAATTGAATTCATAACAGTTTATTCTTTACGTCAGAAAACACTCATGAACAGGATAAAGCATTCGATTTACGACCATAATTACTTAAAAATAGAGATGTTTCCAGTCTAAAAATAATCATTCAAGGTTCAGATACACCAGTAGGTTACGCATCTAAAACATATTTTACTACCTCAATAGAAATCGGTATGGAATGGTCAGTCAGCCATATGAAATCTAATATCCGCATGGTTTAACCTTTCAGAACGATTGAGCTCCAAGCAAGTATAGATTCCCAGTAACGCTCCATCTTCCAGAAACAACTGCACAAATCGGATACCCCTTTTCTAATATAGGTCCCTTGTACATAAGGACTAACTTGCGATAATATTGTATGAGTTGAAACCCTAACCACTATAATTAACATATTGTAAGCTGTTCCTAAAGCCACAATGTTGCGGTTGGATAAATATGAAAGCTGTGCTGTGAACTCTCTCTACCTGAAATTCCTAACCAAATATTTGGAGGTAATTTTGATATCAAGTACACCTTGCCAGTGGTAACATGTGACCTGAACAGACTTCAAGCAAATATTTAACGGTCAACGTTTAAGATTATTCAAGAACACTGCTAATATTGCTGATTTAACTGAAGTTTGCCACATTTACGACAATTTACTGAAATTGTATTCAAGATTATTTGGTTGGCAATTTATTAGTCCACATGTGATTAAGTAGTGTGTAAGTGTATATGTGTTTTTGTTGACAAACATAACAAAATCAAAAATAAAGATTGACCGAATGATTAGATCAGTTTGTAGAGATAATATAACCATAGATTATAATACAAATTACCTTTTGACAGGGTCACGCTAAACCAGCAATGAAAAACTAATTTAACCAACCAAGTTTCATATATCCGCTAGCATTCTACTGCAACCATTTCAGATATTAATTAACGCTAAGCTATCAAGGGTGATACCGATGTATTTAGTTGTGTCAGAATTAATTGTGAGAGGAAAGCTACATATTGCAGTATTTATTTAGCAGCTCTAAAAGTAGATAATGTGTGTCAGAGGTTACGTAGTGAAATTCAGAGAAAGTGTCGTCTGTTTTGTTTTATTACTACTGTATAGCATGAGTAAGTGAGTGATAAGCCCTTTCAGTTTGGGTTGTTGCTAACAATTTAGTCCAAGATTCATCGCATAAGGTATTACTGTATCGTTGACAGAAATGACAATGGTACTAGACATGCATGTTGCACGGGACCCAAAACAAAGCCTTGTGGTACTCCAGGTGAAATTGACCGCGCGTGCTTGATATTTAATATTGGGGCGTAGTTGCCGATTTTGAAAATATGTCTTTCCACTTTCTATCTGACACTTTTGATTCAACAACCAGGAGTTGAATATTATGTACTCGTACTTCTAAACATTCTAAGAGAAACGATATCAAATGGTTTTCCAAAATCATTCAGGCATTTTTGCGTACATTTAGTTCATCTACGATTGTATTCATCAGTTGCAAGGCTGCGTCAGAAGTAGAGTAGATTTCTTTTTCTTCCTGAATCTAAATTTTATATTTGGCAATTAAAGCCGGTCGAAAATTTAGATAGGGCTAGACTAGAGGCAGCACAATAATTAGTATAAGAAGCGCATTTTAAAAGGGGGACCCCCCTTTTAAAATTAGAACAAATAATGGCCATTTTGTTTTTTTTATATATGACCGAAGTATGGGTGTCAGGATCGGAAAGTACTTTGTTGTTAAGGTAGTAGAAACGTTGTCATTGCATCTAACCGATATTTAACAAACTGATTCTTTAAATATCTTATAATGTACGCAACCAAAACAACTAGTACTTAGCCGTATAAGTGGTCATAAAAAACTCATAACGGTATCATAGATTAAAGGTTTATCTCCAATTAAAAACTGGCGTGTAGTTTTAGCCGATCCATTAGGTAATACCGATGCTCCCACTCACCCATTGCGTAGTAGGCGATGTGGAAATATCAGCCGCAATTGAAAGGATACATAAGCATCGCAATCACACAAGTTGATGGCATCGGTCAGCCATCTACCTACCTCTATTTTCGTTTTGTGTAAAATGTGGTTAATATGACCAACAAAGACGAAGATTGACCAATTTTATGAAAGACTAGCTGCGTTAACAAACATGGCTTTACATTTTCTGCGCGGAACCCTTATTCCTTTTGTAAACTAAAAGTAGCCTAAGTTACTGCTCATTACAGCTATGTGCTATGCCAGTGAAAGTCCAGTGAAAATTGGTCCACCCATTTTGGAGATTTCGTCAAAAAATCATACAGACAGACGAAAATTGTAATAATTGGTTTTATGTATAATTTATGTCTTACCCGGTAGTTTTATCAAAGAACTATTTTTTTTTAATCCATAAACTATAATATGCATTTAATAAAAAGCCGTTATTACAGACACTTCAATTTTATTTATTTGTATCGGTATTTTTTTTTTATTATTGAAAACATTGCAAGAAATACAAACATTAATATACCGCACAAACCATCTTTAATTTTTTTTTCAAAAAAATAGTTCGAACAGGTTCAAAACTTCAATGTACGAGTACAATTATACGATGGCACAGTATAATAGAATATTAATTTCTTCTGTATGAATAAAATAACACTATTTCAGTTTTCCGAGAGCCAGTTGATACAGTTTTATTGCAAAATGTGTCCAACTAAAATAGTTTTTGAAATAAAGTTCACGTAAACCCTCGGTCTATTTTAGGCGGTTTGGTATCCGTTTTACTGTTTTGTTTTTTTCCAAGTGAGATAAACTATGTCACAGTATTTGTACGAAACATTTGAGACCGCTTGCACGCTTGTCGGTTCAGTGTGAATTTTGTTTTGCTCTGAAATTAATTTCCCGTAATGTAAACAAACAAAGATACATTTCGTTCTATAATCACTATGATATTGTACAAACAGAATGTCGGATGATGATGTTGAAAATGTTTGATATTATAACTTCACAACATTTGGATAATTACTGTATATACCTATTTAATTAATGAGATACTTACCATTAAAAAAACAGGGTATAAAATACATGAGCCAAAGTAGAAGGTAGGTAAGAAAATTATCAATAAATTTCGTGAAGATAACTCATCCGCAAGTTTTCTTCACACTGGCAAAGTGTCAAGAAAACTATGTCATCATCTGCCTAGCCTTTTTCCCAACTATGTTGGGGTCGGCTTCCAGTCTAACCAGATGCAGCTGAATACCAGTATTTTACATGGAGCGACTGCCTATCTGACCTCCAAAAGCTAGTTACTGGGCAACCCAATACCCCTGGGTAAGACTGGTTGTCAGACTTTCGGGCTTCTGACTACCCGTAACGACTGTCAAAGATCTACAAATGACAGACGGAACCAACGGCTTAGCATGGTTTCCGAGGTACGGAATAGTCTCGATATGTTACGAACGGTCACCCATCCACAGACTGACCTCGGCAACCGTAGCTTAACCTTCGATCAACCCGAGCGGTGGTTTTTGTTCACAAGCTCCTCAAGCTTGTCAACAAAACTGTGTACTCATGCGAATTAAAGAACATTCCTATACGTTCTCATAATTAGACAGGTTCTAATAATTACTTGAATTTTCAAGTTAGATTGCGTGTGCTGCCTGCAGCGCTGCAGCGCTTATGCTTCACAAAAAAATTCACCGCTTTAAGTAGTATTAGTAGTATTTGCCTGACGTAAAATCATTCCATAATAAAAATTCGCAAAATAGGGATGTAATAAATAATAAATAGGTAATAATGTAATAAATCTATTTGGTCTGTCAGTTAGATTACCAAAAAAATATTGGACACGTATTTTTTGCCTACTCAAATCAAGAAAAAGAGACAAAGATCGTCACTTCTACGTAAAAACTGTAACACGGCGTCACGCCACGCGATATTTCATCGCACTATATCGTCGTCATTTTTGTTTTACGTGACAAAAGAAAAAATACGTGTCCAGTATTTTTGAGTAATCCAAATTTTGGACCAAACAGAATTTTTAAGGACACTAACCTATTAAAATGTCGACCGAAATTAAAACATTGCGTTGCTGACCAACAATGAGCTTTGAGCAAGTTAATTGGTTAATTACTTCATATTGCCTTTTGGACTCAGTGCAATTTGTTTATTGGACATTGATGACAAAATTGCTTTATTTATCTCGTGATAACACTCATTATGGTTGTTCAGTTTATCAATTTGAATTAATACTTTTTCATGCTTCTCTGGCGGTATTGCGTGTAGAGAATTCACTTCTAGATGAGGTGCTACGATTAGCAATATATCGCTGTCAAGACCATAATGATAAGAAAAGGCTTCAAAAATTAGTCAATCCATTACTAGTTTCATCGGCCAGGAATAATATAGTTATATGTGATGGTGCCTAATATCCCCTCACTCCTCATACGTCTTCTCTTCCGCAGTTAACAGTTCTGAAGGCTGTCCACAAGTCATCAAAATTAAACAGTAAAGAGATTTTATTTTCCGCCAAATCGTATGATTAAACATATCTACGAGTACTTTTTCACAAATCACAGTATAAAAGGAGGATATTGTTAAAGAACTAATATTACAAGAGTGATTTAATTAATTGTCGTCATTTTTTCCATTGAATTAGCGGATAGGTAGTTTGATTTCCCGCGGGGTTCTTGCTAAAGGAAAATTTAAAGGTTTGTCTACGTCACGAGTTTCTTTATAGAATACAGGGAGCACTGTTTGAAACGAGTAGTTTTTTTAACTCATTTCCGATTAATTTGAATTAACAATATGAACAGAACGCAATTTTAATGTTTAGTTCTCAGTCCATGCTTGTTTCGTTGGTCTAGTGGCCACAAGTACTTTTGGTAAGCATAAGGTTTTGGGTTCGATTCCTGGATCGGGCAAAGTGTTATTGGGTTTTTCCATTTGGAAGTTCTCAGTGGCAGTAAAGGGCCTGAATTTCTTCCTGGGCTTATAGGCTTGCCCCCTATTGCATGACATTTAAACATAACTGGCGAAATGTGAGTGTACCGGTATGTGCGTATAGGTACACGGCTGCCCAACCCTTTGGGGAATCATCAGCGTGATGTTAGGTGATGTTTCTCGTTCCATTAATAAAATATTCTATTTATTCTCAAAATTAATTCTAAAATTCAAAATCTAGAGATCAAACGGCTGAGCAAGACTAATTGGCTCGCGCTGGCTTGCGTGCGCCCGAACGGCTTACTGTTACCAGTCCCATTCGAACCTAGAATTTCTGATTGAAGTTAAATATTCAAAGGGGATTTTGTTTTCAAACAACTCGCCCCACGGTATTTGTGTGCTGTCTTTTTTTACGGTCGTTCTACAGACTGACGTGACGAGTTCAAATTGGTTAACTTTGCGAGTGATCTACGAAACCGCGCCGGTTTGTATAAACATTTGCTAACGGCTGGTATTTAAATTGAAAGAACATGATATGAATGTGGTACCTCGTGGGAAGAACAATCATTTGCTCAGTATGTGCGCATTCATTATTAAGCATCATAAAATATGCGCTCGGAAGACTGGAACGTCATTCATTAATTACTCACCCACAAATGATATTGCCTTACAGAATATCACGTATCATCTGAATTGCAAAACGTTTTCATGCCTTATTTCTTATTCTTATCTCAATATAAATGGAACGTAACAGTGGTTAATATACAATTTTGTTTCATTTCACGAAAATGTAGAAAAACGTCATAAATTGCAAAATGTATAAACTTTTCTTGGAATGCTTATTCAAAATTAGAATTCCAGGTGACTTTAAAGCTAAAGTGCCGCGTCTGGCAGCTCTCAGGTAACAATATTAATGCCAAATGAATTTTACAGCAGTAGAAAAGTAAAAATAAGTACGTTAAAGAAATAAAGCTGGACAATCCACACGACATCATCTAGCCCCAAGCTACGCAGAGCTTGTGTTATGGGTACTAGATGGCTGTTATACTTAATACAATATATTACATAGATAGATATTTTTTATAATACATAGCAAATACCCAGGACACCCGGAACAAATCTTTGTAGTTCGTACAAACATTTGTGCCAAGGCGGGAAACGAACCCGCAACTTCTTGCGTCGCAGGCGGACCTTCGCCCACCGCGCCACATCGGTCGCAAACCTAAACCTTACTACTAAAAACAATGCAATTATGATTTTCTTCTAAATATTTACTTCACAAATTACAAGTGTACCAACAAAAAGGTACTATATGATAAACTTCCCATTTTAAAACTTCACGAAATGTTTTCCGTGTATAAACCCCGTAGCTGTGTAGACAATGGCGTAGCAACAGGCACCAGGGCCACATAATACGTAGGCAGTTATTTGTCCGACAGGAGACAGGTACCACTAATGCAAATGGCCGACATTGTTGTGGTGAATCGTGAATGTTCCGCCCGAATAAACGCCCTTCGAAAACACGCACCTATTTTTAACTTACAGTTATTGTAATACCGGCTCAGCTAGAGATATTAACTGTATTGATAGCAGAAACTTTATGGTACACTTTATTTAAATTGAGTCGTAATTTTTTTCTATTAATACTGGTTGGTATTCTGGTTTTCGTTCGTAAAAAAGTATTTTTGTTTGATGAGAGTTTAGGAACAAATTCAAATTAGGATCCAAAGACCTTTGAAGAAGTATAAAGTTGGTAAATATAAAGATCCAATGATTGTGGCTGAAATTATTTCACTTTATTAAAATTTCAATTTGTTTATTCATTAAATTACCTATAATCGCGTCGGATCATCATCTGCCTAGCGTTTTCCCAACTATGTTGGGGTCGGCGTCCAGTCTAACCAGGTCCAGCTGAATACCATTATTTTACGTGGAGCGACTGCCTATCTGACCGCCATGACCCAGCTACTGGGCAAAGACTAGTTGTAAGACTTTCGGGCTTCTGACTACCCGTAACGACAGCCTGGACCAACGGCTTTACGAGCTCACTGTTTGAGTAATTGTGTGTATTATAGCTACACCTCTGCCTTACCCTTTGGGGAATTCATGCGTGAAGTAAAGTTATGTAATGTTAGAGAATAATGCTTGAATAAATGAACTGAAAACTCGAAAGCCAACACAAACACAATTTTCGGGCTTATGACTACCCGTAACGATAGTCAAAGATCTACAAATGACAGCCGGGACCAGTCTGAGCTTGACGTGCATTCCGAGGCACGGATGATTCTCAATATTTTATGAATGGTCACCCATCCACAGACTGACCTCGGCAAGCGTTGCTTAACCTTCGATCAACCCGTGCGGCTGTTTTTATTAAGCCACGGGCTCCACCTATAATCACGTTTGACTATTCCTTTTTTAATGAGGATTCCCCATTGAAATAAAGTCTTCATTCAGTTTACTCAGTTAACTGTGTTTAAAAAAAACCTGCTTATAATCTATCTATCTTTGTTTGCGTCTAGTAGATAACTATTCCACTGACCATAATCTGTATTTAAGAGAAAAGAGATGTATTTTATTAATTTAATATTTATTATTTAAATTTGGTATCTCTACATCCTAACTAATATTATAAATGCGAAAGAAAGTTTGTTTGTTACCTTTTCACGCCTGAACCACGAACGGATTTCAGAGAGTTTTTTTTGCAGAGAGATAGATAGCACCCCGGGGAAGGACATAGACTATACTTTTTATCAATAAACCACGCGGGTGAAGCCGCGGGCGGAAGCTAGTAATCTATATTTTCTCTCGTAAGTAAAAATTTTACGTCAAAAACCACAGAATTTTATGCAGAAATAAGTGGTATACCTATCGTTTTTCACTCGTGAAAATTATGGCAGTTTTTCTGGTTGCCGTTCGCCCATATATTTGAGAAACACTTTGAACGTAAAACGAGCACAATGGGAGCAAAACAAAAGGTCGTCGCCAATATTTTTTCGCGGCTTAATATCAACAAGTTGGTTTGAATGGCGACGTTGGCCTGTTTTTTTTTTAAATAAAACTGTAGTATTTATTTGTATTGTGCCTACATATGTCGATGATTGTATAGTTTTAAAAGATTCTATTAGTATGTCCTTTGGCAGTGCGCTTCGGGATACATCGTCTGATTAACCGCATAAATTGGGGTGACTGAAAGACTGAAGCTAAACAAAGAGGCATAATGTGTTCATAAAATGTGTAGTTTGTTCTTTGTGTCCAACAAACAAACGTTGATCGAGAACAGCTGTAACTGGGAGGTCTTTGCTCAGCTGTGAGATGATACTGGCTGACAGCTACAGAAACATGTTGGGTCATATTGAAAAATACACGGTGGAAGGGAGATCGTTGCATAAGCTCCGGATCGGATAAAGCCGGACATAGGTAGGTTTTTTGATTAGGTGTTCGGCCAAAATAAACGGTGTTCGGCTTTTGTAAGACTAAGCTTAGCATACTTAGACCGATGTTTCTCAACTGCCCAACACGATAACACAGATATTTCGTTTTTATTAGTACAACAAACCATACAAACACTATTTATATTATTATTTTTTGTTGTACCTATTAATACTGATACAAAATCCTCAATAATGTAGGGTGCCGGCCTTTCTACCTAAATGTCCGGCCAAACTGATTGGTCTGTCCGGCTATTAGGTTTGGCGACCTGACAACCCTATATACAGTAAATGATTCTGGACTCCCCATTGTCGAAATTTTCTGTCGGTATTTCCTAGTTTCTACGGTTTTCTGATGTTTTTTTTATTTGTAATTCAAACCGTAAAAATCATGTTTTCTACCCATTTAAATGACTATTTTATTGAGCATGTAGAGTATTAATATTTCAATTTAAAATCTCATAGGGTTAAATAGACATTATGATTTTTTCACAACTTTTTAATGTTTTAATTAAAAAACACATCAGAATAAAGACTGTCATTTAAAGTACATGGTATCAGTTTATGTGTCGATGTCCCTTCCACCTTATATACCCATGTACAGAGGCCAGAACATCAAGCTACCCGAATCTGTCAAATTTCTTTAACAGTTTTTCAACCTCATTGCGAAATGATAAGGTTCATGTTCAATTAGAAAAAATTGACAGTTTAGGGTAGCTTGATGTGCTGGCCTCTGTACATAAGAACATACTTCTGATTTAGTTAACTGTTAATGGAAAATGAAGTCCCGTTATGCTTAGATTTAAATAATTTATGTAAATTGAAGTACCTACTGATTTTATAATTCAGAATAGTTGGATCCCAGGATAAAACATCCATGTATGTAGTTAACGTACTAAGCTTGGTACAATCTAAAATTACCTCTGGGAAAACGCCTGCTTTAGCGCATTATGACTTAGAATAATAGGGTATTTGATTTATACACATCAAAATAATAATGATCTATGCAAGTGTCAAATAATATTCTTTACTTTCACAACATTTATGTATGAAAAATATTAATTACTAACTGCGCCCTGCGGTGTCACCCGCGGTTATAACTCACATTCATCAAATGCGCGAAAGTAGTAATTGTTAAGTTTTCTGACATTATCCAATTTTCAAAAATGAATATAAAAAAATGAAATCTGTAAAGTCGTTCCCAAGTTACGGTGTGCCCAAGGGAACAACATACAAAATTGATTCTATTCTTTTTGAACATGTAAGCACAGTAAAACCGAAAGCAAACAAGCCTCACAGGCTGAGTGGAAAATAATTAACTGTGTCCAATTGTATTTTAATAACACAAAAGTTTGGTTGTTAGTTACTCTATCACGCAGGAACAGTACAGCTGTTGCGGCGGCGGGAACAAATAAAATCCGCACAAAGTTATTCGCTGGCGCACTACATTAAAATTTAACGAGAACTTTTCAAGCGGGCAGAGCCGCTGGTACGAGTAGTTACATTATATTTAACACAAGGCCTTTTCATTGGAGAGATAAATTTTAAGTTTTCTCGAGCTCCGTAACACCAGTTTTACTTAGAAGTTTGTTCAACGGGTTTTCAGTGAATGTTTAATAAGTTTTGGTCTAAAACGTATCGCTGCAAAACCATCTGTATTTTGTCTACCATTTTAGTTATGACTTGATCTTAGTAACACTTCTGTCAGCGTAAGATCCAAAGATAGATGCTGGCATACGCAAGCGTTAAATGACAGAAATTTTCCGTGAAGATAAACGCGCAATAGGGAAATCTAAAGATTAATGATCCAACGCCATAAGGATTCAGCCAACTTTATTTGTGCTCGTCAAAAAATTGGCGAATCCCACGATGATCTTAAAAAGTTCCCTCGAAGACAGACACTTTTACTTTTTTTAAATAAATCAGACTACCAACTCGAAATAACTTGACGAAGTTTGGCTTTGAAGTCAGGAACATCAAATTAGGGGACTGTCTGATATGATCATAACATTTCCAACGCTTCTAAACAAGTTTAAACTTGTTTTTTTTTCATCCTGTTCGGTTTAAGGAGCTGAAAACAGAACCGGTTGTGTTTGACGTGAGAATAAATCGCCTTCGACTTGGTACTAAAACAAATTTAGGACCAATAAAACGCACAATGGCTTTGATTTCTCTTTATGATGTCTACCACGCGCGTCTTTCAACACTCTTTACACGAAGATTATCCTGGTTGCGATCTGGATTCGTTGAAAATACCAGCCTATTACTGCCCCACTGTTGGGCAAAAGCTTATTCTTCGATTTCAGATATAATATAATTATAAGTCCAGGTTTCCTTACAATGTTTTCCTTCGCCGAGGTCAGTGATATCTAAGATAAACTTAGAAAGTGCCTCATCAACATCCATATCCCAATTTATTTGGGGTCAGCGCAGCATGTCTGTTTTTCCTTGCATCTCTATTTGCCGTCATCTCAAAACTCACCTCCTTCCTAGCCATATCTTATCCATATCATATTTTGACGACCTATGTGGCGCAGCGGGCGAAGGTCCGCCTGCGACGCAGGAGGTTGCGGGTTCGATTCCCGCCCTGGGACAAATGTTTGTACGATCTACAAATATTTGTTCCGGGTGTTCTGGGTATTTGCTATGTATAATAAAAAATATCTATCTATGTAATGTATTGTATTAAGTATATCAGTCATCTAGTACCCATAACACAAGCTCTGCTTAACTTGGGGCTAGATGATGCTGTGTGGATTGTCCAGCATTATTTATTTAAATCATCTTTCACACAATCCATCCATCGTTACTTTGGTCTCCCTATACCTTCCTACTCTTCTAACCCTTCACATTCATATTCAAAACTTAGAAAGGACATGATGATTTGAAAAGTCGCATTACTAGGACTCACAACATCTTGCATGCAAAGCGAGGCTGTAGCCACTGGGCCATCACCACGGATCTGGAGTCCGCTAGCTTCCATTTTTATAATTCTTTTTAGTATTGCATGCTACATCGATTTTTACGCGTGTCAATCTCAATGGAGTGGATTTTATTGAACTGTTTGTTTTATAATGAATGTTTGTTGTTTTGTTCAACGACACAAAGGTAAAGATTTGTTCAACGACACGAAAACGGGCAATAACAAGTTGTTGGCAGTTCAGTGTGGCCAGCACAAATGCTTGACATAAACGTAAACGTCAATCCGAACGATTTCAAACTTCAAAATACTCGTTTCGAATTTAATATTTATTTATTTTTAAGACAATTTATATCTATGGGTGATACTTATTGTTCTTGCTTCATTATTTTCAATCTTAACGCTGCAGGATAGTTGTATTTACAATTTTAAAATTTTGATTTAACGTACCTAACGTTTACGTCAAATATTCGTGATAGGCAGACAGTGACTTGTTATTATTGGCAGTTCGTCTATCTTATATATATATATACCAATAGGTTTAGGTACCTATAGTGATGATGAACTTTGGACAATAACATTTGTTCCAACTTACTTCGGAAGTTACTCGGAGTTACTTCGGAATAACACGTTTTATTAATAAGTATTAAGTTAATTTTCGTGGTTTATGGTACAGAGGCCAGCACATCAAGCTACCCCACTGTCAATTCTTTTTTATAGTTTTTCAACTTTATTACGAAGGAATAAGGTTAATGTTCAGTTAGAAAAATTTGTCAGTTTGGGGTAGCTTGATGTGTTGGCTTCTATACATAGGATACCTAAATAGGAGTTGTATAAGTCTTGAAATAAAAATCCCAGAAGAGATTAGCTCAACGACTTCGTTAATAATCCGAATCAAATGTCATTTACTTATATAATTAAATTAACTGCCTCGTAGATATAGTGGTTGCAAGCTCTACAGCCGATCATGAGGTCCTTGATTCGATTCTCAGGTCTGACTAAGTGTTATTGGGTTTATCGATCTGTAATTTCTCATTAGCAGTCTGGAATTTAAGTTTGTGCCCTGTTGATGGCAAAACGCTCGTCCCGTATAACAAAGAATTGAAATATAACCAGCAAATGTTGCTAAACTATAAGCCGACTTCTGAATAACCATTCGAAAAATACAGGCGTACATTTATAATTAAGATAAAATACTTGACTTCTACGCTAGGCAAAACATTATTCAAATGGGGTTAGATATACACTGCCCGCCTAAGTGTAAGATTTCACCATTCACTCACAGTCAACGATTCTATAACAAGGGCAAGTCTGACCTCACCCTTGTAAGCTTTAAAAGTCGATAGTAACGTAAATACAGTCAGTAACTGACATAAAAACAAACGCGATGTCTGTGCACGAGTCACTGCTCGCGATATTTTCTGTGCAAACAGTGCAGTGAACATAGCACAGCCAATGGTTATGTCTCCAACAGTTATTGCTACTTGCTGTGTCGTGCTTGAATCGGTATGCAAAGTGACATGGAAGAAATAAGTTCACTTTAGAAAATAATGCAATGGTTTTCATTGTATTTCTTTTGGTTTTATTAAGTGTCCGACTTAAAGGGGACATTTAGCCGATAATGATAACGAAAAAGAAGCTTTGCTATTCAACAAGGCAATGTTGCCTTCTGGGCAATTTTTCCGTGGACAGTGCGGCGAATTTTTCGATGCCCTGTGATACTGTTTATTTTTTTCATGTATAGTTTTGTTGCTTGATAGAATAAAAGCTAACAACGAAAGAAGCTACGGTTAAAGTATTTTCGGCTGAAAACTAAAACATTACACGATAATTCAATTATAGGATGTATTTTAAAGTATATTGCTAACACCGGGCTTTACGAAGTAGGCCGGATGACGTGTGAGAATTCACTAATTTCTGATGTAATGTCCGGCGTGGCCGAAGCTTTGACGGAAAACGAAGCTTCTTTCGGTAACTAGTTTTATTCACTATGCATAGGTGCATAGTGAATAAAATGGGTAAGCAATAACTGCCGCAGTTTGCGTCAAACTAAGGCCAGACTACACTTGCTCAGGGTTCACCGTCGTTGCGGATGGTCAGGAGCCCGTAAGTCTGACAACTAGTCTTACCACGGGGTATAATATTACCCGGCCCAGGGTTGTGAAGGCGTGGGGTGCTCCACATAACCTACTCATATGTACACATCTGCATCCAGTTAGACTGGAAGCCGACCCCAACATAGTTGGAACAAGGCTGGGCCGTTGATGATGATAGGTGGTAGGTACCTATATGCATAGTGAAAGCAAAAATCTCCTAAAACTAAATTAGCAAGTATAAGTGGATTCCGATTTTGAAACCGCACCGTGCAGAGCCAACGGAGAGCACAAAGGATCCAATTTGTTGCACTCAAAAATATAAAACATAAAAGTTTGAATAGGCAATCCATAAAACAAGAATACACAGAAAATATCCAGGCAAAAGGTCTGAAACAAGTTTAGGCCAAACAAATGTATAATTCGAAACCTCTAAACGCAACTTAATAAGGAATTGTTAACGTTTGTGTTAATTATTCGAAACAAAGAAGGGAACTTGGACAATACAAATTAAATATACATAAATTTATGGTAGGAACAAAACACAGATAAAACAAATAAAATTTCCCTTGGAGTTCTCCCTTCAGCCATGATTGAAATTAATTGAGCACGGCGCAAAGTGTTTCACTCGGAAAAATAATCGGATTTGAGCATTTCAACCGTATATTTCGAATAAATAAAGACTGTACATATCATTGCGGGAACACTTAGCTCGTACACGTGTCATATTTAATATTGCGAACAAAGAATTGTCTTTTTCTTTTTTCGTGGATGTGGATTTAAAAAAAAACATACGTGTCACTGGTGAAGCTCGTGAATAAAAATCAGATGGATGGGTCGATCGAAGTTTAAGCTACGCTTCTCGAGGTCAGTCTGTGAATGAGTGACCGATCATCACATCTCGGCTGTGTTTTATAGATCATTGACAGTCGTTACAGTTGCCCTGAAACTGGGCTGTTGAGGTCAGATAGGCTCTATGTAAAATACTGGTATTCAGCTGCATTTGTTTGGACTGAAAGCCAATCCCAAGATAGTTGGGAAAAGGCTGGGCTGACGATGCAAACATTATAGTGCCAGGTGCCACACGAACGAACTGTGACTTGAAGCTAAAATTAAATGATATATTCACATTTTAGAAGGTGTGGGTATCTATGACGGCACGGTTGGCACAGTGGCTGAGCGATCGACAGCTGCGCCTCGTGGCGTGGGTTCGATTCCCGCACTTAACACATATTTGTATGGCCTACAGGTAGTTGTTCCGAGTCTGGCTGTTTGTGTATGTGACTTGCGATGGCATGCGATTCCTGGTGACAAATAAATTAAAATGGAGGATCCTAACGATTAAAGCGAATTGATTTCAACACAAACTGAGATTCATCACAACTCACTTATTTTGCTGTACCCGACAGGATCCATTTGAAATAATTATAAGTTTACCAGCTAAGAATACCTTCATGTGAAATACAATAAAAGTATTGAGTATTGCTCGCATGCGTAGATTCTACTAACCGACTTAACTACCTATATCAGTATTATGGACTCTCCAGGGACTTCAATCTAAATAAGACCCATATAACAGAAGCTCACTATAAACTCAAACATTACTTAAAATAACTTTCAAGGAATCAAATGGCTTTATAGGTAGGGACGAGTTTTAACTTAAGATTTTAAGTACTGCTTATCTGTTGTCTAAACATCTATAATGCGGGCAATCAGTGTTTAAAAAAAGTCACACGTTTGTTATATAAAAGCAGATAATATCTCAAAATAATATGTGCCTACCAACATTGTACACTATAAAAGTCTGACCTCGTACATAATATGTCTGCGACAGCAAATATGGAACATGTACACCGGCGACACGTCAGATGTCAGTAATATTTAACCTAGACGTCATGAAATAAAATGAAACCAAGCTTGCAGTGTAAACCAAGCTTGCAATGTAAACCAAGCTTGCAATGTAAAATTTGCTTTGTGTTGTAAAACTAAGTTGATAAAAAAGGTAAATCTGAAAGAAAATAAAACTGTAAGTCTGGTCACATGTAACAATAGTCAAAATAGTTCAGAAAATAAACTATAGTATCGTGATTTACATACATACATATATTCACGCCTTTTTTCCATGAGGGTAGTTGAAACTACAGAACGCCACTTGCTACGATCCCTAAATAATATATATTAATACCGTGTTATTTCAACAGTTCCAAGAAGAAAAGTATGTTTAGTGTAGTGGTGACATGTGCTACTGCTAACCACGAGGTCCTGGGTTCGATTCCCGTGTCGGGCAAAGCGTTGGTGGATTTTCACATCTGTTTATACTCTTAATAATAATAGCTTGGAGTCTAGGACTCACGCTCAGTTCTCGCTCTATTACACGGGACTTAAACATAACTAGCGAAATGTGAGTTTAGGTACACCTCTGCCTAACACTTCAAGGAATACAGATGTGATATTATGTTAAAAGTAGCATAATTATACCAACCAATACCTATCTTATTCCAGTGTAAATCCGGACACACACACGCACACGTACAATCCCAACAAGCCAGCTAATGACTTGAATCTAGAACCTAATTAGCTGTAGTGGTCAAACAATGCTCCCATATGAGCACCAACAACTTAGGATCGCATACCACACATGTCCGTCCATAACACTAATGAACGTGGGCCTACTAATCAACGCTATGATCACTAGATAATACATTCATTAGGTCTATCAGTAATACGTACATAACTGCAGTACTATTCTGTTAAATAAATGGCCGCGAAATATTGGCTGAAGTAAGCTGCCATTGTCATCCACCTGTCACCTAGGGATTGACAAAAAATTACGTTATTACAACAAGAATCGAGAATTAATATTACCTAATAATATGTTTAATGTCAATCCTTGATGATTTTCTATTATAGTATTTCAAAGCCAGTATTTACTGTGACTTTTTAAATTCATAGGAAGGTGCCTATGATTTGCCTATGCCTTTATAAGTTTAGTTAAGATATCACTGACATCTGTGGAAGGAAAGCAGCAGCAGACATGCTGGTATCCTCATGATACCAGCATGTCTGGAATCGCCAAACCGCATCGAGCAAGCATGGTGATTAATACTCGTGTGTTATCTGAATGAGAAGAGCCTTTTGTCGTGGAACAGCAACAGTAGGTTTTATTTATAAACAATAAAGGCTAGTAAATCAATTGATTTACCATCGCCTTATTAACTTGTATGAGTAAAATATTTGACGGCAAAGGTCCGCCTGCGACGCAGGAGGTTGCGGGTTCGATTCCCGCCTTGGGACAAATGTTTGTACGATCTGCAAACATTTGTTCCGGGTGTTCTGGGTATTTGCTATGTATATTAAAAATATCTGTGTATGTTATGTATCGTATTAAGTATATCAGTCATCTAGTACCCATAACACAAGCTCTGCTTAGCTTGGGGCTAGATGATGCTGTGTGGATAGTCCAGTATTATTTATTTATTTATTCATTTTGTCTTTTACGGTGCAAATAAGTAATTAAATACTTTGTCCGGTTCGTACTTTCATTATAGCAAGTGATTAGCAAAGCACTGATCGTAAATATGTAGATTACAGCTAGTGCTTAGAGCGCTTAGTATAATGTACTTGTTACAGTTTTACCCGGTACTTATTAAACTGTAAAGAGGCCGTATACATTTACTTACATACTTCACAGTTACGCCTTTGTTTCTTTGTTATTTTTTTTCTATTTTCAAATGATTTTAAATGAAAAAAATATTTGATTTTATTGTAGGTATGACTAAGATATATACCGTAAAACGGGGTTAATAGAAACGCAGGGGTAAATAGAAACCAAACTTTGAAGGGGATTTTTACGTAAGTTTAACATTGTTTTTTACTAAAAAGGACTCTTATTTTTTTTAAGGAATTGAAATGAATCATTTCGACACCTTGGCAGGGCATAAATAATATTGAATCAACGTTAAAACCTCATTTAAAGTTTTGCTTCTATTCACCCCGGCGGCGTTCCGATTGACTCCATTTTACCGGTAATAATTACAGATTTATTTATAGGGCCATACAATTTTCAACTTTTATAAATAAAGTTAGAGAATGCAAGGTGGGAGTGACATGGACGCAAAACAAATTATGATATATTATTCATAAGATTCTGGACCAGCGTTGCCATGTTTATTGACTTTTTATTATTGCTAACTGATATTCTTATTAGGTACCTATAATCATTAATCACCCGTGTACAACATTACCACGCCTGTGTGAATCTCTTCTTTGTTCCAAGGTAGGGTGCCGCCCGTGCCGCTCACTTAGTTACTTAGATACCGCAACAAGTTATTATGTCGGCTCACCGCTTAGGTACCCATTCAATACGGGGAGGTATAATGAGATCTTTGAAATAATCAGGTCTTAGCATTGCAGAGTAGTTATCGACGAACTACATTTTGGTAATTTGTTTTTAGTATCAGCATGAAACGCAAAATAATTTATAACATAGTGTGCAGGCAAGTTCAGGAGTTTCAGGAGGAGCTCGTAGCTGAATAAATGATCTATGGTTAAGCTAGTCTGGCCGAGGTCAATCTGTGGATGGATGGACAGTTCACAACATACCAAGACTCCTCCATCCTTCGGAAAGCACATCAAGGTCCCGGCTGTCTTTTTTAGATGTTTCGCATTCGATACGGGTAGTCATAAGCCCGAAAGTGTAACAACCAGTCTTAGACTCGTTTAGACTTTCGGGCTTCTCGGAACATCATACCCCTTGGTAAGCCCAGGAACTGGGTTGTGAAGGTCAGATAGGCAGTCACTCCACTCCACACTCCACAAGACACTGGTATTCAGCTGCATCCGCTTAGACTGGAAGCTGACCTCAACATAGTTGGGAAAAGGCAAGGCTGGTGATAATGATGCATGGCAACTATAGCTTGATGCTATTATATAAAAGTACTTCATCAGCACATAATGAATCACATTTTTATCTTTTTGTTTTGCTGAAAAATATCCTTAAAATACCTCTTTTTACCGCTTTGCAAACTTTGCCGTGAAGGGGTTCACGGCAAAGTTTGCGAAGCAAATAAAATTAAATATATGATTTAATGTGTATGTTTTTGATGGAGGCTTACTACAGGGAAAACAATATCTCACTAATACGCATTAATTTAGTAATCAGAAAAACCTTTAAAGCAAGTCAACTTAATTTTACCTAAAAAGAAAAGAAAGAGTATAATACCCCCGGTGAGCGAGTCCAACTCACTCTACCCAATTTTTTATTACATTCCTAGTTACTTAGTTGTCAAGACTTTCATCCCTTGTACCCACCATAACCTGTAAATCAAGAGTTTCTTGTAAAACTTTGTTAAAGTTCCTTAAAAAAATTACTAAGAAACGTCGCAGTCGTCTGCACAGAGCGTCTCCAAAAGTTTGATTACGAGAACTAATGAGGCCTGAAGTTTCTGCGGCACGTACTTTATAGACTCACGTACTTACGACACTTACCCCTCGCGGAGTTTGAATAAAATTATGCTCGTAGCATCGGATGTTTGGAAACTTTCCTATGATTTTAATAGCATTGTGTAAAAGAAAAGAAGGGGCTGCTATTTTTGTTTCTTTCTACATTTGTGCTTGTTGCATCACCAAGAACTATGCTTGTATAAAATAAAATAATCCTCCTGCCCGTATCCCAATTTATTTGGTGGCGCAGCATGTCTTCTTCTTCCGTATATCTCTATTTGCCATCATCTCAAAATTCACCTTCTTTCTAGTCATGTCATCTTTTACACAATCCATCCAGCTTTTCTTTGGTCTTCCTCTACTCTTGTAACCCTGGATATTTATACTCAAAACTTTTCGTTTGTCTATGTGACCGCTTAGATCTTCCAAACTGCTCTATGGATTTTGATACGGGTATACCGTATCATTTAAATCACTTATTTCTGAAGGGTTTGCGTACACGATATATTTAACTTAGATACAGATACACAAAAATCTACACATATAATATACTGTACTCGTAAGGTGCAATATAATTCAGAAGGTGAACTCAATCATCCCTTATTTTATAAGAGTGGTTTTTTGAAGTATACCCTATGCAATAAAAAAGAAATATTAAAATCAGACAACACTATAAAAAGTTATGCTTGGTCAAACATAAAATAATTTAAAAAAAAAATCGAATTGAAAACCTCCTTTTCATTCTTCAGTTAAAGATATACACTAAGTTGAGCAAAATTACAGATTTCCCACCACATAAATAAAATTGCAAATGAACACCAAAACATCAGAACTAGCAATTATTAATAATAAAGCTTTACCTATTACTTCTTTCAGACTATACAACTCCACAACAAAACACGTTTATTGCCTTATTCCAATCTATTTACGCCAGCCATCTTTCTTCTGCAGGGCCGCCAACTGTAATCGGATTTACGCGGCGTCCGTTCAGGTAGTACCAACATAACGGCTAAGCCACGTCTCTTGAAGTTTGTCGCCCCAGTGAACGCAACAAAGCAACAGGTGACTCTCATCCTTCCTTAGTGTGTGTTATTAGATAAGGAAGATAGAGCAGACGTTTATTAGGAAATACTAGATTTCGAAAGTAATATATAAGAATGGTTGGAAAGTATTTTAGCTCCACAGACGTCCGCTGGAAATAAATGAAGGACATTATGTCAAAACAGGTCGAAAATTTACCTTTCCCCAATGGGATGTGACGAAGACACTTTTTATTCTCCACTAGCTGCGCCCCGAAGTGTTTTCCGCGCTTAAAGTTCACATACACTCGCAAATTATCATTGATAAAAAGTCGTTAAGTTTTTTGAATTTTCCCAATTTTCTGTGCAATTGCGCGACTATTTTAACTTACCGCGGGGCATAGCTGTATAGCTTTTGGTATTATAATCTATAAGTGTCTACTTATAGATTATATGTAATACCATTCAGCAATGTATCTTTAAATCCACAGCTACTCCCACATTTACAGTTCCACGTTCTTGCCTACCCACGTAAAGTCTTTCAGCTTACCGGGTAAACAGAGCAACACACAAAACAAACACGGACCGCTCTGTTACCGTTTGATCTGACATTTCATACTAACGTATTGGTCTAGAAATTGCACCAGCGTAAATGCTGAGTAAACTCCCTTTGACTGATACAAACAACTTGCTGGGCTATTGGAAATCCTACTAAGTACCTATTTCTCTAAAGTTCCCTCGAAATATTATGGAACACAACATTACAACACGCCTATATTTTCCTAAGGTTTAGGCAAAGATTTACCTACATTTATCCACATTTTACCAATTATGCAAGTCCCAGATAATAGGGAGCACAAATCCAGACTACGGGATGTTAACGAGAATCTCCAGATGATAAAACCCAACAATTACTTGTACTCTGATCCGGGATACACTTGCGCCCACTACACCAGCATGACTTATTGTTTCATTATAAAACAATAAGTATAAATGTACTTTAGTAACAGAGAACTGCAGTATTTCTGAGTTTATTTACTCCCGTTGTTTGTCAACGTCTAACATTTTCTTTACTTTCATTTGCTTTCTTCAATTACTACTCAAAGCAATTCACAGTGGCTTTGTTAACATTGTTACTTTGCTAAATGTATGCTAAATAGAAAACAGTTGATAGATAATGGTATTACGTAGTCTTAGAGTGAAAAGCTCGGCAATGCAATTTTGGTATTTTTTATTTTATTACGAGAAAATGATTAATGCGTAAGAGGTACGCAGGGTGCGGGACAGCACCAACAGCATCCTAAAAATGATCTCCAGCCGACTGGATTGCGAGATCGTTAACCGCTGCTGAAAAATTTCTCCTCGTCTTACAGCGTGATTATAATTAATTTATTTATATTATATATTTTATTACAAACATATGCTTTAAGTAAACTAATACTATGTTATGTTACTTGAATAAATTATTGAATTATTATTATTACATGTTTGGTAAGAAATCCTCGGGCGCATGCCTTAGTTTCACACAAAAAAAGTTTATTAACCTGTAACGCCCTTTAAGACGGTTGATGAGAACCTCTTAAAAAGTCGCGTGTGTGAATAAGCTATAGTAAAAAAAATATGTAGTAATTTTAGTTTTATCTTGCTCCTGTAAAGTTACTTCTTTCGCAAATAAGAGGTTTTCACTCTAAAGCGACGATTGCCTTGTTACTTGGTAAGTATTTACGCGTGAGATGCCAACTAAATAAACGATTTATGTTTAAAATGAGATTGATTACGTCTTTGTGCTTATAAAATACACAGGGCACGGAATCGTAGCAAACAGAAATGTCAGAAACTTAAATAATTTTTAGAACATAAACTTTAGTCGCATCTTCTCTCTTACGAGTAGGTACATTATAATTTTACATGCTCTAATTTTAAGCAAAACATGTTTGGTCTCATTTTATTTTCTGACATATTTTTATACCGTGTTTTTTGCAAATAAATATTATTATTATTCGTAGGTTCAGCTGTCACAGGTATAGTTAGGGTTGTCACGGACCGTCAGTTTCCATAAGCAGTCAGTGTTACTCACTGATTCACTTGTTTTGTGAGGAAAATGTCGTCAACGGCGCCTCTAAAAGCGGCGTGACTCCGTGGTCTGTGGTAAAATATGAAACATAATTGTCTATTGTGATAGATATTTAGCTTTTACTAAAGTTCATTACTGTCCAATTACTTTCAGGTCGCCTGACGAGGCGCCTTACCACAAAAACAGTCATAATTACCGACGAAATATGCTATTTTCGTCATGCCAGAGATAATTATTAGACGAAATCATTATAGTAAATAATCAAGACTACAGACATAAAGTCTCATCAAAAATCAAGTATGATTCATCTGCAGTAATATTGAACAAAGTGCGAAAGGTTTTTTGGAAGAAACGTGTTTCTCATTTATATTCCACTGTGGAGGCCATTAATTCGACGACCCATGATTTATGAATTAACCTACAGTATCTGTATTGGACATGTTAAATTGTGAGCTATAATTATTTATCACTTTCAGTCTATAAACACAATTAATTTGACGCCTCCCTAGTAATGTTGGCCAAAACATGATTTTAGTAGATATAATATACATACATAAACTCACGACTTTTTCCCATGGGGATAGATAGCAACTATAGAACGCCTCCTGCTACGATCCTCACATTTTTCCTATAGGGATAGGCAGATACTATAGAACCTGCTACGATCCTTACATACTCATTTTGCTTCGTTTTCGTTTATACATCTGGTCATACACGCACGCCGGCTGCGAGTACACCTGACATTTTTAAAGAACATCACCAATAATGTCAGTGTAAGTCTTTCTAGGGTGTCTCCTCCCGGCGGTTCCACTTACATCTGCCTTATTTCAGTGTAGGCACTATCACACCATTGTCAACAGCCAGAAGAGCCTTTTTGGACATCGACTGGTTGGTCTCTTTTTATCACTCATTAGCTTTATTTTCAAATGAATTGTGCTACATATAAACACAATTTATTTTGATGCCCCTCTAGTAAGGTTGGCAAACTAATTCGCGTAACAAACAGTTCATAATTACTAACATCTGTTACTTGAATACATCAGTGCTCCTTGGCCCGTAATCAATCGATCAAATAATGATCGATGGCTGACCCCTCTTAGTTCTAACATTATGCAATCGATATCAATCAGAAGTCTAGATTGATCTGATCAATCGGTTATTAATTTGCTAACGTTTGTGCTTAGCAAGTTATTTTTATACCTTTAGTACAGGTTATTTGTATACTGAAAGAGTTACCGTGACCTCGGAACGTAAAGGCAAGGACGGATCACGGATGGGTTTTGTCAGTAAATGTCTGACACGTCCTTCGGTTCCACCTTGAACGGGAGATGTCATTGGATGATGAAACTTTTCATTCTATTCTATTTTTGATCATGCGTTACTTTTATAAATAAAACTAACTATTGACACTTACTTATTATTCCTAATTTTGGAAATAAATGATTCAGGAGTGATAAATAAAAAAATATTTTTGTCAAAAACATCAATCATTTTTATCTCAATGTATTTAGGATCGCCGCAGCTTCTCTTCTTCTTCTATACATCTCTATTTGCCATCATCTTCTTTCTAACCATTTCAAAAAAGCTACAAGAAAAAAAAAAGTAATAAGCGTACTTTTTTACTCCTCCGCATCGCTGCCTTCCCAGTAACTCATTGAGATGAATGACAGCATTGCGGTGTTCGAGGAACGAACTTACCTTCTGATAATACTAGAGTGTTAGTACTTACCTCGATAATCCATACTAATATTATAAATTTGAAAGTAACTCTGCCTGTCTGTCTATCACGATTTTACGGCTAAACTACTGTACCGATTTTTACCGAACAACTTAAACCACAAGAAAAGATAAAGGCTACATTTTAATCTGCGACTTCGTCGTCTGCATCCGCGATAACCGATATTCACGCGGGCGAAGTCGCATCCAAAAGCTAGTCATTTCTAAAGATCTTATACTGAAAACCTTTAAATGGAAAAACTAAAACAATAGACGCAAGACAAGCAACCAAACATATTCATTAGTTAGTTGTCTGTTCTTATTCTCATAATATAAATAATAACTAATATTATGAAAATGAGAACTTCTTGATCTCCGTGAAGGTCTTTATAAAGTTCAACCTTCATTCACCATTCAGGCTCTTTGTTCACTCGCCTCCTAAGCTACGCTGTTTTCCTGGTAGCTTTAAACCGGTGCAATATGTCGATTCACTGGTTTACTGACAATGTAGGTTATAACCACAGTGCGGTCAAATACCACTCGCTGTCATAATTCCTAGAATAGCTCTAGTTCTAATACCATTCTGGTTTAGTAAAGGACCGTCTTTGTAATGATTGAGAACAAGATAGTGTTGGTATTTTATCAGAGGTGTTCGTCGCCATAGTTCTTGAATATAGCAGTGCCAAAGCAGTTCAATTAACATCAAGTTGATGACATTTTAGAAGTCCTAACTGCTTTTAAATGACGGATTGGTAATACCAATAGTAGAAATATATCTACGTCCTTGTAGATTTTAACTAAAATGCAAACTGCCAACTGGGCCATCTTTCTTGCCAACTGGCTTCCCAGTTGGCAAGAAAGTGTCGGCTGCAAGGTAAATTCATCAGTTAAAAAGAAAAACAGACAAAAGAAAATCAGGATCATCGCGTGTTCATGACGTCACGGGATTTATTATAAACTCACGGTATTTAAAATAATGTGGCTGACTGGTAGAAAATGCCTTTGGTATTAAGTCCTCTTCAGTACATTTGTGTCCTGCCCATATCCAATTTGTTAGGGTTCGGCGCAGCATGGCTTCTTCTTCCACACATGCCTACTTGCTGTCATCTCAAAAGTCACCTCCGTCCTAGCCATATCATCTTTCACACAATCCATCCGTTGATTCTTTGGTCTCCCTCTACTCTTGTAACGCTCCACATTCATACTAAAACTTTCCGCAACATTTCACAACCTTCATTCCTTCGCATCATTTGTATCCTTCAAGCATTCAATAAATAAATAAAAAACTCATTACACACGAACTTAGTGTTCGTAATACGAAGTGCAGTAGAACGTAATGTAACGATAACTACAATACAATGAGTAGGTAGCTCTACAATGAGTAGCTCCAAGTTCTACGGACAGCAGTAGCGGTTAGAAACTTTCTACATGCATGGAGAATGCCAATAAGCCCGCAGGGAGCTAACTTTAATAACAGCTCTACGTATTTACATGTGACATTTTGTAATGCTCGCGTTACGTTATTGTATAAAATTGTTTCCGAACAATTTCGTGTGGCCAGGACTTTAGAAATACGTTTTGCGTTTTGTAATATTAGAACAGTATGTGATTAAAAAGGTTTGGTTGAAATAAAAAAGACTTGAGAGGTGACAAGGGACACCCGGATGAAACGAAGTTCCTTTTGTTATTTTTTTTTATTTTTATTATGTACAAAAAACCTGCATACACTCAACAAAAATAATCGTCGCGACACCACACTGTTCAATGCGAAATAGAAAGACGAAACTGAAATAACTGGTTTCTTTTCTATGAGAGAGAGAGTGAGAGAGAAAGACAGACAGACAAACACGCGCACGCCTCACGGCTTGCAACTATAGCAAAAAGTGTCGTTACAACGTTTTGTCTCAATATTTTCCGTCTAGCCCCCTTTCGCAACGCGCGATAAGGAACTTCGTTCCAAAAATGAAACAAGCTAAAATTTGACTAGCAAGTTAGCAAAAGAAACAATCACGCGCGGAATGAATTAATTATAAAATGTATGAAACACGGCAAACGTGAAAACTTTAAAGGTATAAAATTACTCTACGTCATCGCTGTACGTTGCGTGGTTTTATACCTTTGCACCAACAAGCATGGACAGCCAGAACTAACAGTTTACCGTACCTTCAGAGGCACGGAGGGATCTCGCTATATAATGGATAGTCACCCATCCATAAAACGACCTCCACAAGCGTAGCTTTACCTGCGATCGACACTTGCAATAGCCTCATGCAACCATATAGTTTTCACAGTAGATATCAAGATGATATGGCAAAGAAAAGAGGTGACCCTTGAGATGACGGCAAATAGAGATGTATGGAAGAATAAAACATGCTGCGCCGACCCCAAATAAATTGGGATAAGGGCAGGAGGATGATGATGATGAGTAGATATCAAGTCAACAATAAAGGGATAATTGATAGTATTAAACCCAGCAACTGCTCCCATGTACCAAGAGCTAATTAACTACGTACTTAGTACCCAACTTATCTGATCCAGGCGTATTCGAGCGTAATCGTAATCCGCTTATGAGAGATATGGAATAATCCCAATTGTGTGTTCTGTTATGTAATGATATTATTATTGTTATATAATAATATGCATGAACGCTTATACTTTAGTTCAGGTTTTGAGGAATCTGATTGCGTTTTGTATGATAGTAAAAAGACGTCAGTTTGTTTGAGAAAGAGTGGAGATAGACCTTTACGCAGGAGTGAGATGGTAGTATAAGCTGAAAAAAGAAGTATAATACAATCAAAAATGAGATTGTTCAACAAACATTGTTCACCAAAATGAACCGTCATTCGATCTCACTCAATTTAATACGAACCATGGATTAAATATGGGATGAAAATCTATCTTCAGCTTAGTATTTATAAAGATTAGAAGGTGTTCGAAACAAATGGCCTGCCAATGGTCAAGCTAAATATTACTAGGTGGATAAATATAGTAACCAGCATAAATATCTTACGTTCAAAAGCAATTTTCACCTAAACTTTTTATAGAAATAGTATGGTCTTACGAACATAGTATTCTCAAAACTATACTACTATGACTTCTCAAAGTTACAATCGTTATTTCACGAGAAAATCGCTTTTGAATTAAGCGTCGAAGTAAGGTATATTTGTGCTAGTGACTGTACACCTGTACGAGAAGCTCGTGGCTAAATAAAAACAGCCGCACGGGTTGATCGAAGGTTCAGCTGCGCTTGCCGAGGTCAGTCTGTGGATGGGTGACCGTTGCAAAATATCGGGACTCCTCCGTGCCTCGGAAAGCACGTTGGATTTCTTTCTATAAATTAAAATATTAAAATCATATCACATAAGCACTGCATCGCACGTCATACCCGGCAGAGGCCTACTTTTTAACTTTAAAAGTACTGGCCATATTAAAATAATTTAAATGTCAATTTGTTACTGGCACATTTCTCTTCTTAATTCTAAAATTAAATAAACTAAAATAATGACAGAGGCAATTAACTTTATCACAAGATTTTCTTCCTTTTCGTGTGTTTTAGACTACTTAAACTGTATTTAATATAAATAATTTTCTGTCAAGTTTGATAATTCATTTTTCCGATACCATTGAACGCCGACATTTAACCAGAGAAGAGATGTTGTTTCACTATAAAACTGAAACATTTTTTTAGGTTCGTCAATGGCACCAAACCTTTGTCAGCTTATGCCAAGGTCACAGGATTAGGTGGTTTAGGCAATCCCACTGAAACCACTCTGAATTAAAAAGCTTTAAGCCAAACCTTCCACCAGACTGTCCGTTTTATTGTAAATTAATTATGTAATACCTTTTCTAGGGTTGCGGGCAAAGAGAAACATTGCCATCTTAAAAAATAAAATGTTACCCTTTGAAGCTAATTTCGTAGAGTTGCAACCACCATAACTCATAAAATGGTACAAGAATTTATTTTAATGATAACAATACCAGCCTGTTACTGTCCCACTGAAGGGCAAAGACCTCAGAGAAGGCACGAGCATTAATCACCTCGCTTGCTCAAGACGGGTTGGCGATTACAGACTTAGGTATATTAATTATTAGGTGCCTAATAGTACATCCACATTTCGCCAACATCGCCATTTAGTACTTTACAACCGTACACTATTATGAAAGTCTGACCTAACGTAGCGCTTGCTGGGAAACTGAACTTACATTATTACCGCAACGGTCATATTTTCTTGAATATACATCGAGCAGCGTGGCGGGCGAAAATAGCCTTTCAAGCCACTCTTACTGTGCCTTGTTCAAGTTCTACATAAGGTCTATAATCGTGATTTCGAATCGTAACATTGATTTTTGTGTTTTATTCATAAGAAGCAAATTCAGATAATAATATACCTACAGAGCAGAGCCTGCCTCTGATAACGACAGGAACTGCAGAGGAAATGAAATTACGATAATGACATAATATTAATAGTCGTTTTCATTCATGTAACAATACGTTATAAAGTACTTAATTTCGTTTTAAATCCTCTTGAAACACCTGACTTTTCGCTTTCCCGGTGTACTCGTAATTAACATATTTTTGCGTAAAATGCTAATTTGCTTGAGAAGCTGTACAGTGCGGCTCGTTCTGTGTTCCGTGTAATAGGGCCTTGTTTTAACTTCATATTTTTACAGTCACAACATTGTGGGTAATTGTGTATGTTGTTTAGAAATTCAAAAATTCAGTAAGGCATAATTATATTCTGGACTAGCTTTTGCCCGGAACTACATACGCGTGGAATTTAAAAAGAAATGAGCCTATATTTTATATTACACGTCTAGCAATACATCGGTGAACGGCGAAAACAGCATTCAATTCCATGCTGTAGTTTTTGCGTGATGCGTATACAAACATACAGACAGACATACAAAATTTCTAATAACTGTTGTTTTGGCTTCTATTGCTCTAATAAAGATCCCCTAAATTCGTTTTTTTCAAAATCTATAAAAAAATCTGTACAATTTTATTATATGCACAAAGAAGATGATGTATGCATCAATGTGTGTATACGCACAGCACTCTGCGGAGGTAATTGACGACCGTTGTGGCGCGGCGGGCGAAGGTCCGCCTGCGACGCAAGAGGTTGCGGGTTCGATTCCCGCCTTGGGACAAATGTTTGTACGATCTACAAATATTTGTTCCGGGTGTTCTGGGTATTTCCTATGTATAATAAAAAATATCTATCTATGTAATGTATTGTATTAAGTATATCAGTCATCTAGTACCCATAACACAAGCTCTGCTTAGCTTGGGGCTAGATGATGCTGTGTGGATTGTCCAGCAATATTTATTTATATTTATTATTTATTTAATTGTGTACAGGCTGAAATCTTAGGAAGAGTATGAGATAGATAAATATATCATGAATTATTGTAAATTAGTCTAATGTCAGCCAAGGCCAAAGACAAAGTCAGCAAAAGCAACACTGTTTACTTTGTTATACATTATAATAAATAAATAAATAATAAATATTTTAAAATTATCGATTTTAATATTACCAATTTTTAATAATATGGCCTACTTAAGGCCCCCTGAGGCGTACGGTGGAAGTTAACGTGTTTGTAGATAAGCCGTGCTTAGTACCTAATCCTGTACTGCTAGCGTTCTGAACTTTCATAACATATAGAAGATACAAAGTATCAATAGGTGCCTCATATGTATTGCTGGAGCGCTCGGTAACTCGTTAATTAGAAGTGTCAGAACTTCGAAATGTATAAGGATGTTAGAATTAATCTAAAAAAATATATTTCTATCAAACGTGTAACAGAATAAACACAATACCTCTTAATAGGTTATTTTACTCATCACTATATTAACTTTTGCTATGCCAACACTGAAATCGCAAAATTTTCCGATTTAGGTGTGTAATGTTAATGTAAATTATGGGGGTCGATGTTACTATATTTTTCGCGTATATTTTTTTCCTATTACCCAATATTGGTACTTTCACAACAAGCCAGGAACGCCAATAAATGTTATTTTAAGGGCCTGAATAACGCTTGTTGACCATGACCATAGAAATGCGCATAGCGCTTAGGAAATGGGCTAGGCAGATGATGTTTTACAAAAAATAACTCGAGCAGCGTTCTCAGACTATATTTAAAATTCTGACCATATTTACAGGTTCCCGCAAAACAAAGATAGAAGAAGATTTGATCGCTAAAAACTCGAATTGTTTTTTCATCGATTTATACATGCTTTTCTCCAGGAGGCATTCGATTAGGAAAACAATAAAAGTAATAGGTCAATAAATTTTATTTATTTTTCTCCCACAAGTCACTGGTGAAATACATATAATTTTTACATGGGCGACAGTAGCCCATACCTACTAAGTATAAACCTGTGCTACAGGTTTATACTTACTCTAGTCTATTCTAAGAAAAAGTAAAATACAGTAATAGGGATTTTTTTAAGCCAATAATAGACTGTTTTTTTTATCTGTACAATCTCCACAGTATCATCTAGCCCCAAGCTACTCGATGACTGATATACTTAATACATTACATAGATAGATATTTTTTATTATACATAGCAAATACCCAGAACACCCGGAACAAATATTTGCAGATCGTACAAACATTTGTCCCAAGACGGGAATCGAACCCGCAACCTCCTGCGTCGCAGGCGGACCTTCGCCCACCGCGCCACATCGGTCGTCAAATAGATATTTTTAAATAAATGTCATTTAAATTTATCTCAAATATCAGAATTATCTTAAATAAATGTCATTTAATTAAGTATGTAATAAATTTATATTTTAAAATGGTTTTAAAGCCCTTAAACTTCCTTCTTCATTAGGAATGTAGAGCTTTACAGCTACACCAACTACCAACAAATTCCGTACATGACCTCTGTGATACGTTTCTACCTAACTCTTCAGGACCTTCCCCACCCATTCACGTTTCCAAATCCAGCACATACCCAGTTTAGCCTACCACAGATAAGTCTATAAACAAACCCAGCTCCGCAGGCTTTGTGTCTATTTTTATTTTCCAGTCGTATGTGGGACGTGCCCGTCCGTATCTTTCCACGCCATTCAACGAGGACGACGCTAACGGCCTCAGGATGAGAAGCTTACGGGTAAACTCGATGCAATCTCTGTGCCGACCGCGTTAGTGCAACTAAATGTAGTTGGTGTTATTTATAGACAGCTATTTATACTACACTTGCTTTTTCCCGTGGCTTTGGTAGGAAATTATACCACGGTAATTTACTTTCGAGATAAAAGTCCTAAAAAAATCCTATGTCCTATCCCAGGTCATGGTCTATATGTGTGCCAAATTTCATCCAAATCCGTTCAGCTTTTAAGGTGTTAAAGGTTAACAAAGAGACAGACAGATATACTTTCACATTTAAAATATAAATAGTATATAATAGATATATGTAGATAGTATGGTAGTTTATGAATTTTTGACATTACAAATTGTAATCAGAAGCCCTAATACAAGCAAATCGAACTACATTAATTCGAATGCTTTTTGATTCTAAAATGGAACTGTCGCAGCTTTTTGGCTTAATTTGAGAAGCACAATTAGTTGATACTAGACCGCGTCTCACAAAGAAACATTTAAAATTTAAAACCGTTCGAATTTGCGTCAAGCACTCGTGCGAGACTGAATGGTAGTGTGTAAGGCAAAATGAAATTTATCAAAAACTGAACTTACTTATCAGTAGTAGAAGCGAGGAAAAACGGATCGCTGTTTACACCTTACGTTATGTGAAAATTCATTTTTTTTTAAATATTTTTTTAGACTTCACAAAGTCCAGTTAAGGTGAAAGATATTGACACACGTCGTAGTTCTAATCTGAAGTTATCTTTTATAAGTTTTACTTATCCAAGACTACAAATGCAAGACAGATTCAAAGATCATCTAAATCCCTTCATACCGTTTACTTTTCTTAATAGGATATTTGCTTTGATGTTCTACTATAAGCTTAGTATTCCTGCCGTTATAATTGGAAAATAAGAGGAAAAACATTTTTAGACCGTACAAAGGTATGAATGGTATGTAAGGTTATCTTAATAGCCTTTTCTAAACTATAGGTCAGTGGAAACCAACATCACCATAGTTGGGAAAAGGATGTAGCTGAATGTCGTTGTTTGACATGGAGCAATTGCTTAACTGACCTCCAAAACCTAGCTACGGGGTAACACGATATCTTTAGGTAAGTCTGCTTGTCAGACTTTTAGGCTTCTGACTAAATACTGTCATACGAATGACAGCCAGGACCAACTGCTTTAAGTGCTTAACAAGGCACAGAGGGGTCTCGGTATGTATTGGACGGTCACTTATTCGCAGCCCGACCTCGGTAAGCGAAGTTCGTTTCGAACGATTTTATTATTTAGTCGCGAGCTCTGTTATGTAAGGTATGTATAATTATTAATAAAGCCTTCGAGTTTTTTGTATAAAAAAATCGTTTATTTACTTCGATGCCCTTGTCCGGGAATTAATATTGTCTGAAGCTTAGTTACTTTTAATATAATACTTACTACCTTAAATATAAAAGCCTAGAGGTACAAAAGAAGCTTCAAAGGATTTAATGAAAATTCAGGTTTAATATTTTGGAAAAAGGTAGCATGAAGGTTCATAGTTTAGAGTCGATATTATAGTTTCTAGTACGTATAATAATTACTATTTTTATTTTCATCTTCCAATTTCAAACGTAGTACTCGCAACCAGCTTGCGAGTATGCCCAGATGTAAGAACGTGAGTGAAGCGTAAGGAGTATCTAAGGATTGTAGCGGGTGGCGTTCTGAGTTTTCTGCCTACCCCCATGGGAAAAAGGTGTGAGTTTACGTATGTATGTTCAATTTCAAATTGGGGATAACATATTATGCGGATGTTACCACGCAATATGTTATCTGTGGTTTTTCCGCAAAAGCCGGCAGAACTTTTTCCTTGCATTCCTATTTATTCACTTTATTGTTAGCATATCTGATGGAACCCGCGTTAACTTTTTTATTACAAAGAAATAGAACGTGCTAGGAATATTCTGAAAGACAAATATACTACTTATATTATATTATAACAAAACTCTGGAAGTTACTTAACGATAAAGACGTTTGAATCTCATAAACTTACCAGATACCAATTTGACTAAATTCGTTTTTACAAGATTGCAATGAAGAAAATGAGAATGGTATTTGCAATTTACGTGACCGTTCGACGGGTTTTGCCAATTTGGTATGCACAGTTAGCTTTGAAAGTCAATGAATATTTTAAATTATGGTTGGAGCACTCGTAATTTCTGAATATATAATCACATGTTTGCTTTAAAACGTAACTAGTTCTTGAAGTTATTATTCGTAAGTTTTTATGGTATACCATAGAGAGTATTCTATTATTTTCTTGTCTATGCTATTCTTATGAGGTTAACCTGTCAATCAATTGACTTTCCTAAAGTGACTGTGTTGCAAGCTTTCTTTTGTTTTTGTTTCGATACAAAGGCAACTTTATTTACATAAAGGACAACTACAAAGTTCTAAGAAAAGGGATACAAAGCAAAATAAAAAGGAAAACAGATATAGTCGAACAAGCTTCTTATTTACATTAACGAATCGGTGTAAAGGGTCCAGCAGTTTTTGTACAAACCAAAAGCCCTTATTTGAAAGGGAAATAAGATCAGTTCTCTAGTTTAGGTCACTTATGTTGCTTGGTAATTGGGTTCAGGAGGTTAATTTGTATAAAATACGGATATTGTATGCAATTTAAGCTAAGTCCTTTACCCACAAGGGTGGAATGGACATCGACGCACTACCAGTTCCCATTACTTGATCCCCTGGATCTACCTCCATGTTTCTGGACGCCCCAGCATTATAAATTTACATCTCACTATATTTTTATATTTATTTACTCATTTACTGTTTCATGTTAGTTAGGATAGGTCAATGATTTTTGTCATTAATTTTTAATAATAATATGCTGGACAATTAACAGAGCATCATCTAGCCCCAAGCTAAGCAGAGCTTGTGTTATGGGTACTTGATGACTGATATACTTAATACAATACATAACATGGATAGATATTTTTTATTATACATAACAAATACCCAGAACACCCGGAACAAATATTTGTAGTTCGTACAAACCTTTCGTTCTTCCTGCATCGCAGGTGGACCTTCGCTCGCCGCGCCACATCGGTTGTCAAATTTATTTTACTATGAGGATTTCAGTGTAAATAAGTCATTTCTTGATTATTAAAAATAAATGGTGACCAAGATTTATGTAGGCAAATGTAAACATTACAATACCACAAACCTAGATGAAGATATTTTTTCTGTGTGCTTAGTTTTCGAAGTATTTCATTATGTAAGTGAAAGGTTGACTAAGAGTAAGTTCAACCTTGAACTTCAATGTTTTATTATTCGTAACACATTTACTTGGTATCCTTAGTTACAGGCTACCCCAATCGGTCAATTTTTTTTGCTAGTTTTTCAACTTTATGTCAAAAGAATAAGGTTCATGTTCAATTGGGAAAATTTGACGGTTTGGGATACCTTGATGTGCTGGCGTCTGTACATCATAAGTCATAACCTAAGGATATGGAGTAATAAAAGTAATGAAATGTTCGTATGCTAATAAAACGATCCAACCTGAGGCTGTTCTAGGTACATGGTATTATGCTGTATATAGCATTTTAATGTCAAAAAAGCCGTCAGTCTATTGCCATCGTAATTCAATCCACACTAAGCGATAATGAGGAAACTTTACAGAAAAGTGATTATAAGTTCAATTTTTTTTTAAATCTTTAAATTTCATTTAATGTTTGGGTTGAAATGATTTTAATAAGCTTTCAGATAGGCATGTGGTATGATAAATTTCCGAGAGTAATGTTTTTGAATTGTAGTGTTGTGTTTTGTGCCGTAAAATTGATGATACAGACGCCAGCACATCAAGCTATACCAAACTGTCAAATTTTCCCAGTTAAACGTGAATTGACAGATTTGGGTAGCTTGATGTTTTAGCCTCTGTCCAAAACACACCACAAAAACAAAAATCAGTAAATAATTAACGTTCTATTCACATAGTTTTTAAGTTACTTGATATTAGGTATTAACAAGAGATGAGTATTTTTCCTTCCTGAGTAATAACAGCTACGGGGCGATCTTCAAGGTTAAGTAATTCTTGCCGAGGTCGAGGTCGGACTGTGGATGGGTGACCATTAATTACAATCGAAACTCCTCCGTGTCTCGGAAAGCACGTATAGCCGTTGGTCCCGGCTATCATTTGAAGATATTTGACAGTCGTTACAGGTAGTCGAATTCCCGAAAGTCTAGCAACCAGTCTTAGCAAGGAGTATCCCGATACCGAGTAATTGGGTTGTAGAGGTCAGAAAGGCAATCGCTTCATGTAAAATACTGGTACGTAGCAGTTCAAGTGTTACCACTGAAGTGACTTACGTTTCATAGAGATATTCTCGGATATTGAGTGTAACCGACGCGAACACATTTAAAGATCACCACAGGATCGTCCGGTTAAGGAGTAAACAACCATTTAGTGCTGAACGGCGAGTGGCCCAAAGTAAAAAAAATACATGTTGTGAGCTTATTAGTGTACTGAATAAATTTATCATATTGTTCTGTATTGCACCTATCCTATTTTCAGCTAAATGTGAAGAAAAGTTACGACCAGTATAACCTTTGCATATCCCATACAGTTTTCGCTATTTTAGTTTGGAATAATTTTACTCTGCGTATATATGGGAGTGTATGTTTAAGATAATTTGTTGTTTATTTGTTATCGTTTTAAAAACATGCTGCGCCGACCCCAAATATATTGGGATAAGGGAAGGAGGATGATGATGATGATTTCGTTTTGCAATTGCACGAATGTAGTCAATACAGGGTGTCAGAGACATCGTCACACAAACTTATACCGTGTGTAAATAATTCTGAATCCGTTGAAATTTTGAGTCGATTTTCCTGATGTTTTTGTCTGATGTTTCTAAAAAATGTATCATGATTTGTACCAATTCAAAAGAGATTTTTAATGAGAGACGTAAAGTATTTACTTTTTTAGTTAAATAGAAATTATGATTTTCTCATTACTTTTAACTGTTTTAAGAGTCACTTTAGAATAAAAAACATTTGTCCCAAGGCGGGAATCGAACCCGCAACCTCCTGCGTCGCAGGCGGACCTTCGCCCGCCGCGCCACATAGGACGTCAAAATAAATAAATATAATTAAATTGTGGTCACTGTCTATCAGAACTTCCTCCACTAAAAGACTAATAAATTATCTACTTAGTGTAAGCGTTAAGCTAAGTAAGAACAAGTGCCTCGTAAAAAAAGCAATGAAATCGCTTAGCGCAATTTAATCAAGCAATAGTTTCAGCAGCTTGAATATGGATACAAGGTTAAATCAAGCGTAAAGCATTACATCATCATCTGCTTAATTGGCATTCAATTGAGTAGACATAATACCTATTATACTAATATGTATCGTGGGAGATAAGCTTTATTGAATTTAAACCAAAATCAGTTATGTTTTGGGCTCATTGCTAAATAATAGTCTACGACAAATCATTTGTTTCACTTAATACTTTAAAAGACGCTTTCGAAGGTTAACTTTAAAATAAAAATAAAATACTAAAATTATTGTAGTTGCCCCTTCCAAAAGGTAAAATATCAGCCGCAGTGGCGATCCTTGGTGAAACTACGTTTGTCGATCCGTGGGTAGGTTACCAACCTAATGGATAGTCACCCATCCACCCAGGTAATCTTACCGAGAACTCTCAAAACCCCGGATAGCACGTTAGGCAATTATTTTTTTTAAAAAACGTTGCCCCACACTACGAATTTCTCCTGTATCGTGGGTGCGTTTACAAACATTTAAACTCACATATACAAACAGCTAGACCCGGAACAACTACCTGTAGGCCATACAAATATTTGTTCCGTGCGGGGATCGAACCCACAACACGCGGCGCAGCAGCCGATGGCTCAACCACTGCGCCAACCGTGTCGTCAAAATCAAAGTCAAAATTATTAGATATTCGTTACGGGTAGTCAGAAGCCCGAAAGCCTCACAACCAGATATCGTGTTACCTACGTAACTGAGTTATGAAACAATGTGAAAATAAATGCAATTTTAACTAACTTTTAACTTTTTGTTTCAGGTAATTCCACAATATTGTTATTATGTTTACGAGTCTGCTACTGGTAAGAAATACATGTTATGTTGGGTCTCCAATCATTACCTAATTAAAATTACATCATGCGCTAATCTTTAATGATAATTGACTGTTAACATGATAATATTGAGTAATTTCAAGATAAATGACTAACGAACTAGGACGACTAGATCATGTCCATTTTCCCTTATAGGTAGTATGCAAAACTGAAATGCTATGTTTTCATATTATATACGCAAATAACATATCACCAACATGGCGGTGAATTAAGGATGACCCGAGGGGCTCATGGCTAAAGAAACAGCCGCATGGATCGATCGAAGGTTAAGTTCATTTCATACCAAGACTCCTCCGTGCCTCGGAAAGCACGTTAAGCCGTTGGTCCCGGCAATCATTTATAGATCTTTGGCAGCTGTTACGGGTTGTCAAAAGCACGCAAGTCTGACAGCCAGTCTTAACAAGAGGTATCGTGTGGCCCAGTAACTGGATTGTGGAGGTCAGATAGGCAGCCTCTCCAAGTTAAATTCTCTTGTTCAGCTACATCCGGTTACACTGGAAGCCGACCCCGACATTGATTGGGAAAAGACTGGGCAAATGATGACCAAGCAACAGATTTCCAAAACGTAGACAGACTCTGACTTAAGAAAAAAGATACACAGACAAGAGTCGTAAAAGTAGATTTGGAAGCCAACGAGTTGCTTACTGTGAGAGAACGAAAAAGCATTTATTCAGCACAAGCTCAGAGACAGCGACGCAATATTAAACATAGAAAATAAGACAAGTAAAGAAATTAAAACAGAAGTAATAAAAAAAACATTATTAGGTGCCTTACGGCTGCGCCAAATGGGTCTAGTTCAGCAAAAATACCAGACAACCAGTGTCTTACGCTAAACAACAAATGCTGTAACGGAGGTGGTTGTTTAAGAAACTTTTGGGACTACCTAACTAGACTTCGCTTTGCTTGACGATAGTGAAAATGAGCATAATTATTTTATAACCCATTAACCGCCAAAGTCGGATTTATCTCAAAATATTTCAGTGTCGACGGAGACGTATTTTACGACAAAAACCTTTGTACAATTTTATTTCTTGGTTCTACTTAACATTGTACCCAAAATAAGCTTATTTCAGGCAAGACGATAAATGCACTGACTATTTATAAGCTGGGTGGGCGCTGGGGTCTTGGCTACTGATAGGTCTTTACCTATGAAATTGCCGTTTTGTATGAAAAAATTTAAATGAATTTTTTTCATGTATTTTTTATTTGTATTAATCAAAGTAATCACCCATGCAATCAATGCATCTTTGCCAACGCAGTGGCAGTTTATTGATGCCCTTCTTAAAGAAATCAGCTGGACGGGAGGCAACAAATTCTTCAAAGGCATTTTGGACTGCCTCTCGGGTATTGAATTTTTTTCCCGCCAAGAAGTTATCCAAATTCTGGAAAAAGTAGTAGTCTGTAGGCGCAAGGTCTGGTGAGTAGGGCGGATGACGGAGAGCTTCCAACCCCAGTTCTTGCAACTTGGAGACCGTCTGCTGTGTAGTATGAGGTCGCGCGTTGTCGTGCAGGAGCAGCGGAGACGAGCGATTGACCAATGCTGGTTGGAGATGTGCCAGCTTCTCCATCATTGTGTTCAATTCTTCACAGTACACATCTGCAGTAATGCTCACCCCGTTTGGTAAGAAGCTGTGTTGAATCACACCGGCGCTAGACCACCAAACAGTGACCATCACTTTTCTTGGGGTAAGTTTTCGTTTAGGGCATTGTTTAGGTGCTGAACCAGGATCCAACCAACTTGCTGAGCGCTTGCGGTTATCAAACAGAATCCATTTTTCATCGCAGGTAACAATGCGGTTCAAAATTCCTTCATTTGTGTGTCTGTTGAGCAGTGCAAGGCACGTCTCGACGCGTACTTCGCGCTGGCGATCATTGAGTTCGTGGGGCACCCATTTGTCAAGCTTTTTTACCTTGCCAATTTGACGCAAATGGACCAATATTGTTTTGACGCTAACGTCGAAAGCTGCTGCTAATTCAGCCGTAGATTGTGTATCATCAGCTTCCACAATCGCCTTTAATTCGTCATTGTCGACCAAAGTCTTCGGACGACCGCGAGGTTCATTTTTCAGGTCGAAATTTCCAGAACGGAAGCGAGCAAACCAATAACAGGTAGTGCGTTGGTTTGTAGTGTTAGCTCCGTAAACGTCGTTGATGTTGCGTGCCGCTTGTGCCGCGTTGCTGCCACGACGGTACTCATATTCCATAATTACTCGAATTTTTAACGTATCCATGATGACGAAAAAGATTTAAATGCGATGAAAATGTAACACTAATCAATAAACAAATGACTACTTTTGGAAAAAAAATCCATGTTTTTAAAATAAAATTAATTTGAAATTAGAATTCTTAGCCAAACAAAAAATATTTTGATTTGAAATGGCCAGTACTGCAGAACGGCAATTTCATAGGTAAAGACCTAATATAAAATCTGGCAGTTAAAAGGTTAATCAATGATATTATGAGCCAAACTTTTCGAATAACATTATAATTAGTATCTTAAATTTGGTAGCCTGTTAAGAAAACACGTAGGAGTCTTATGTATTTTAATTACGTATTAATAACATCAAAGTCTTTAGGAACTTATGATATAAAATTCTGAAATTAACACTGTCTTACAATCAAGATCCTTGCCATGGAGTCAGTCAAATATATGAGAGAAATCCTACTCATATTATAAAAAAGAAAGTTTGAGCGGATGCATGGATGTTTATTGGTCTTTCATACAAAAAAACTAAAAAGTTTTTAATGAAACTTAACACAATCTGTGATTAATAAAGATAATCCCAGACGAAGGCGATCCGTGTCTATATTTATATGAACCACCCTGTGCATTTTTTTGCACTAATTACCATATTTTATAATCCGAAATTAGCCTTTGATGCCCCGACAACCTCTTCTGTTCTGTCTTATCATAGATCTTTTTTCTTTTTTTTTTTTTTTTTTTTTAAAAAACGTTGCCCCACACTAGGAATTTCTCCTGTCACGTGGGTGCGTTTACAAACATTTAAACTCACATACACAAACAGCCAGATCAACTTGTAGGTCAACTAGTCTTTTTCATCTTCTTTTGGCGCCTGTCCAATTACAGAAAGTTGTCCATCAATTCTATCGCATCCCCTCATCACTCTCCGTTGCGAGCTCCACTGTGACATCCCCTACAAAGGAGCAGGTGGACAAAAATACAACCAGTATTCGATTTTTTATACGTTGAAAATACTCTGTACCAATAAAATATTGGTAAAAATACAAAGGAAACTCAGATTTAAATAAAAGTAGGTATCGTTTATAAATTGTGTTTGTGTTGGCTTTCGAGTTTTCAGTTCATTTAATCAAGCCTTATTCGCAAACATTACATAACGTTACTCGATTCTCTCTTTACGCAAAATACGCGCTACGTCGTAGAGTTGCGGAAATCGGCCCGTCTAACAATACAACAATACTCCATGCTTGTATTTCAAGAAGGGTAAGGCAGAGGTGTAGCTATAATACACACAATTAATGTAGCTGTTTCTCTAATTTTTAAGTTACCTTTTTATTTTATTGATTTATTTAATTATTTTTTCATTTTTTTCTTTTTGTTTCGCCTCTCATGTTTACATTGTCTACATTTCAATTGCATAAAAATTACAAGTGGAAGTGCGGAGTCTCCTAATACAAGAAATTCCTTGCTTAAAAGGTGATCTCCAATAATATTATGTATCAAATACCCTATTGTAATTGAAATATATTTACTTTTTTTTTTAAATTAATGAAACAATGAACTCTGCACTAAACCCGTTGGTGCAGGCTGTCGTTACGGGTAGTCAGAAGCCCGAAAATCTGACAACCAGTCTTACCAAGGAGTGTTGCCCAGTTTCTGGGTTGTAGAGGTCCGATAGGCCGTCGCTCCATGTGGAACACTTGTATTCAGCTGCATCCGGTAAGACTGGAAGCCGACCCCAACATAGTTGAAAAATGGCTAGGCAGATGATGAATTACTTGAACAATGTTTTACCTAGCGCGTTTAAAGTATTTATTCAATACGAGTATAAACAGCGAAGATGAATAATTAATTTAATTAAAAGATGTTTCCTGTATTTCTCGTATTTCAGAAGTGTACGTATAGTATCCAGTCATGTTTCAGGCGAGCCTATTGCCAATTACCAGGCGCACATCCAGACTAGACTGCAGCAGAGAAATTCCAGATAAACAATTTCCCCGACCGGGAAACGAACTTGCGACCACCGCGGTATTTTGTGTTGACATAAATATCAGATAATTGATTAGGCAACCAGATTAATGGGTAACGATAAAAAGCAAGATGCTAATTTAAGATGTGAACTAACTTGGGGCAGGACCCAAAGTTGAGGCGGTGTTTAAATATTCTTTGACTCCTCAGCTATTTATCATGTCAACTGAAAGTGATAGACACTTCTAACTTTTCTGTTAACGAAAGAAATTGGGTTGATGATGACATTATAATACTGCCTCGTTGGTGGTCGCAAGCACTACTTCTGGTCCTGACGTCGATTCTGGGTACAGCAGTGTCATTGGGATTTTCCAGCTGTAATCAATCAGTAGATGCCTGGAGTTTGGATTTGTCACCGGTGATGGCAAAAGGTTCGCCCCCTATTAAGTGAGACTGTATCATAACTTGCAAAATGAGGGTGTAATGGGATACACTACTGCGTAACCCTTGGGGGTTTACAGGCGTGATGTTACGTGTGTACTGTAATAACATTTAGCAGTGGGTTGGTAGCCATATATTTTAACGTACCTATATCAAAAATGAAGGTACTCCCGAAGGTCGAATCATTAAATAAATAAATAAATAATGCTGGACAATACACACAGCATCATCTAGCCCCAAGTTAAGCAGAGCTTGTGTTATGGGTACTAGATGACTGATGTACTTAATACAATACATTACATAGATAGATATTTTTATTATACATAGGAAATACCCAGAACACGCGGAACAAATATTTGTAGATCGTACAAACATTTGTCCCAAGGCGGGAATCGAACCCGCAACCTCTTGCGTCGCAGGCGGACCTTCGCCCGCCGCGCCTCAACGGTCGTCCACTCAATGTTTGCATTATGAAGCCGTGTCGACTGCATTCTCACCAAATGTTAGAATCATCATTTCAAATCTACTACAAAAACGTTTACGTATGAAACGGGAAAATACCAAAGTGACTATTTAAATTCATATGTACTTTATACGGTTATCTTAGATATTACTGACATCACGGCAACGGTAAAGGAAAACATTGTTGGGACCTTTGAAATTATTTATTTAAAGTCTGTAATCGCCAACCCGCCCTGAGGAAGCGTCTTGATTAATACTCGTGCCTTCTCGAGATAAAGTAACAGGCTGGTATTATTTATACGTATTCAAATACTATACCTACCTACACTAGGATCATTATTTTTAAACTTCAGACATTCTTCATGAGACCAAATACTGTTAATGTAAATAAATAAAATAGATAATGCTGGACAAATCCACACAGCATCATCTAGCCCCAAGCTAAGCCGAGCCGAGTGTTATGGGTACTAGATGACTGATATACTTAATACAATACATTACATAGATATTTTTTTATTACACATAGCAAATACCCAGAACACCCGGAACAAATGTTTGTAGATCGTACAAACATTTGTCCCAGGGCTTCACAAGCATTAAGTAACCACTTAAGTGGGCCTTTTACACAAGTAATGTAAAGAACCAACTCAAAAGCAAAGTTTACAAAGTTTTTTTCCTAGCTACCAACATAAAAGATTAATTCCACATCCAATGACAACTAGACTAATTTATTTTCGAGCCAGATTCAAATTAAAATGTTTAGGTGACGCGTGACGATAAAGAAGCGGTCGTGGTTTTCCTTTAACTTAAAAAGATACTCTTGAGGGCAAGGAAACTTTCTGTAACTTGTAATTTAAGTTACCTCCTAAAGGAAGAATTGTTGTCTTTGTTTTTATTTAAGTACCGTAAATAAATAGCAGTAGGTAGAGGAGCTAGGAGGAGGAGAGGGTTAATCGAAAGTTAGGCTACGCTTGCTAAGGTCAGTCTGTGGATTGGTGACCATTCGTAACATATCGAGAGTCCTCTGTGACCTCAGAAAGCACGTAAAGCCGTTGGTCCCGTCTGTTATTTGTGCATCTTTGACAGTCGTTACGAGTAGTCAGTAGCATGAAATCCTGATAACCAGTCTTAATAAGGGGCTTCGTGTTGCCCAGTAACTGGGTTGTGGAGGGAAGTTGCTCCATGTAAATACATTCAGCTGCACCCGATTAGACTGAAAGGCGACCCCAACATAAAGTTGGAAAAAACCTAGGCTGATACAATAAATACTCATTTTAAAATGGATGCCAATAAGAATGCTCAAAGATCAGTTCGGACGCAAAAAAGCAAAAACAAAAGAAAAAAAGCATATACTTACTAAGTAAGACAACAATATCGCTCTTTGCATACATTCAATTAGCATACATTTTATATGGCCACGTTCACCCAACGCTTGAAACTATTTTATATTATACAAATGACGCAATATGCTGTATTATGTATATTGTGAAATAGAAACGCGTAGGTAGTCTTAATTTCGCTTTACCTGTCAGTGTCCATGACACTAGATTATATGCGTGTTTTGTTATTTTAAAAATGATACAAGGAAAATTAAGAAGGTTTCGTAATTTTCCTTTATAAAAGAATCTGACGAATTAAGGAAGGTCCTCATCTGAATATATCTATATATTCCTTTTTTGAAGTCGGCTAAAAATACAATACATTTTTCTTTTTCTGAGAACCTCATACTTCGTATCCACTGAAAATATAAATAAACACACATAGGAATAACAGAAAATTAAATATAACTTGAGTCGTTTGGATCTCAGCCAAGTTATACCACCCTATTACTTTCAGTAGGTGTCGTAAAAGGCGATCTATGGATTTCACTCAATAAATTCAGAAAGAAAATTCTACAATAATAACCGATTGTACTCAAAATCATTCTCATTGCTGAATATTCTGACGTCATTTCGCAAATGGGTCAAGCAAAAGGCCGCTTGGTAACTATGGATTCATATCGGTTTCCTCTACCGCACCCTTGTCCTGGTATCGTATAAGTTAGTTACATTGGTTATGTTTGTCCGTGAGGGTATCACAACACCCTTCTATTGATTGTTTGCAATTCCGCCATCTATTCCTCACCGAATTCCTATCCGTTACTTAGTACGTCCGTACCTACGTTACCCAGCGTCAAAAGCCGAAAATCAAGCGTAACGTTATTTGACTACGAGCATAATAAGTTACTCCAAAGTAATATAATCACTTTATGAGATAAAATACAAAGAAGATTGTATATCATTTTCCGAGGAGAAAATAATGTGGATTTGAAACTTAATATTTCCATTAGCAACATCTCTACAGACGCAAGCCTGTCGTAAAAAGATCTTGGGGAATGGAGGCTGGCTCTGGTCCAGATTTAACTTTCGTTTCTTTTTCAGGAAACGGGAAATTGATTTATAATAGCATAGCACTTTGACCATGACCTTACCTAGCGTAGTAAGTTTCAATACAAACGCCAGCGTATTCTGCTTTGTTCACTAACGTACGGGCGTACCACGTTCTACAATATTAAAAAAAATAAAAAACAATAAATTAAATCAAATTCGATTAATTTATTTATTCTCTCTTCACAATAATGGCTTCCTTAAAAGGAATAATGTCATGGTCTAGTTAGGTATCTATATCTGTTAGGTATTAAATATTAAAATCTCTCTTGAGATAGAATCCTTTTGCGTTTGGTTTTTGGAATGACCAGATATGAAAACAAAAAGTCGAGTAGTGTGAACAGATATGTAAAAACGACGGTATAGCCAACGATACTGATCAATAGTCACACTGTCACCACGTTATCATCATCCTCCTGCCCTATAGTATACCACTTTATTTGGTTTACCACTTTTTTCCCATACATCTATCCCACACATCTGTATTTACCGACATCTCAATAGTCACCTCCTATCTAGCCCCTTCATCTTTCGCACAATCCATCCATCGTTTGATTGTTCTCCCCCTTATAACCCTCCACATTCATACTCAGTTCTTTTTCGCATTACATAATCCTCATTCCTCCAGATCACATGGCCATACCATGACAACAGATCTCCACACAACTCCTCAATCACCGGCAGCACTTTCAGACTTCCAAACATACTTTTTAAACTACTTTTAATAACTTTACTTTAAAAAAAATTATTTTGTACTTGAAAAAAAAAATCAGTATCGCTGTCAACATGAAAAGTGCCCAAAAGGCTGGCAGCAATGCCACGTTGGATGGCAATGCTAATTCTTTGGCATATAAAAAAAACTTACATACTCATTTGCTATTCTATCCATTCGCTTTTCCTACGTTATATCAATTATACGTAATTGTTGTTATTTTGTCTGGTTTTTCTCTTTCTTCGCTTTATCTCTTGTATTCTATTCCAAGACAAGTTAATAATGCCTAATGCCTTGGATAAATACCTACGTGTGTCTTAATGACTAATGTGTCGGTACTTATGTTTTTATATGTACTCTTTAACCGACGGCAAACTGCTAAATTGGGTTTTCATTTACTTAACTACAATGTAAATAACCTCTCCAATTTTTGACCATGGCACCGTCACTTTACTCCGGAAATCGATCGCTACGACCATTAAACCACAGAGCTAATTAAAACACAAACATACACACAGCCATCCATAAAGGCTGGTTCATACAACTCCAGTAACATGGCAGTACAGTACAGTACTGGGCTCGTGTATACATTAGTTCAAGTCAGTTCAGCGCTGCCAACGCGCTTAAAAGTCAGTTTTGCATACTTATAGGGACCCGATCCATTTTTCCCATCCAGTAGCTGAAACCCTCGCACGACCCAAGTCAGTCACTGGACTGACTTGGGTCGTGCGAGGGGTTCAGCACACAGTCACACTACTGAGTGTGACTGACTTCGTCTTTACTCAATGAACGGTCGCTGCCTGCTTTTGCTTCTTGTACGGAAGTCACTGTCACTACAAAACCAAACTGGCTCGTTAAATGAATCACGTATACAAGGTGTAACAGAACAAATGCAATACCTCTTAAGGGGTCATTGTTCTCATCACTGTGCAACTACTTTTACTATAGGACCAACGTCCAACACTGAAATCGCGAAAAAATCGACTCCCCAATTAATTTATGTGAGCATAACTAGGAAAAATGTACTGCACAACTGGTTTTTTTTCGCAAATTCGGGCCTGGTCCCATATTAAAAAATGTTAATAATGATAAGTATAATGACCCCTTACGAGGTATTGCTTTTATTCTGCTACACGTTGTATACAAACTCAGTGACTGGGTACACAAACTGACTCACTCGGTCCAGTCACTGGGCCCGTGTGAACCTGCCTTTATGGTAACAGTAGATATACTATGTACGACAATGCTGTAATGGCAGGTAGGCTTCGCTTGTAAACCTAATTATATGGAAACAAGACTCAACGGTAAATAGAAGACAAGGTAAATTGATAAAGTAGTAACAAAATGCCTTATAATATACTGCCATGTAGTTACTTTACTAACGAAGAGTCTAAAAGTTATTTAATATATTATATATTTTCTTTTTTTTCTGAGTTTTATTTAAAGTAATCACAATCATCATGTAGTATATTATTATAATGATAGATTAAATTATATTCGTAGGTAAAGCGATAGTCACAGATTATGCACTGCTATTTTTTATTTTTGTGAGTTACAAATATATATTTTTTATCTACAAATAACGGAAGAAAGGAGATTTTAGGAAGGGCTCAATTGAGCTTTCTTACGTCTTCTTAGGTCATATGATTTGGAAAATGGTCATCACAAAGCACTCATTAGACTTTCATAAATACAGAAAATTCTAATTTCTTACTGGGAATCGTGTTGCGCCACTTTTCTTCTCAGCAAAAAAAGGCGTGAGGGTCGTTTTGTAGACTTATGTCACTTTTGACATTCAAAACGCGATGATTCTCAAGTAAATTTTAACACGTAATTCCTTATTGGTTTTGGTTAAAGAAGAAAATCTTTACCTACCTCTAGCACGCGAAAAAATCTACCAAGAACAGACATTTATTATGTTATTTCTTTCCAACTAGATTAGTCTTTTACACGAACACGGGGCGCCCCATAGACTGTAGAGAATGGGAAACTTTCTTCTCTTCAGATTTAACATCGCCATGCTTAGGGAGGAGAAAAGAAATCTTTCAACAATCTGTCATGTTGTCTATTCTCCCGTCGACTAAACCCGTTTCTATGGTGGTAATGCTTCGCGTGCAAGAAAAATAAACAGATAAATTGCCTACCAAATAAATAAATCAAAAGTAACCAAGTACCTACGTCTGGATTCCTCGTCCTACGTTAAACAGCGAGACACAAAACATTAATACCTACTAGGTAATGTAATGTACAGTGCCGCTTCACGGCCGTAAATAACATCCTGACATAATATAAATGTGTCTGAACAACATAGGTAAACCAACGCTTACAACAAGAATGTGAACGTATGATAATTCAACTATTTGTCTCGTAAATCTAGTAAATTTATCGCAATTTATGCTTTCAGTTCATGCGTAGAGGACGAAAAAATAAGAATCTGTTTGTTTTTTCCCGAAAAGTGATAGATTTATGGCAAGACATAAGCTCACGCCTTTTTCCCATGGGGGTAGTCAGAAACCACAGAACGCCACTCGCTACTATCCTTACATACTCCTTTTGCTTCGCTCACGTTCATTTATTGCAACTGTGTCATAAATATGACAAGTGCAAGTACCGGTTGGTTTTTGTGATGGTTCCGTCCCAAAGCTATGTAGCCCTTATTTTATTTGCAAGTTTTCATGGTGTACAATATAGAATATCCTATTCTATTCGGCTATGGAGGAAGAAGACATGCTGGACCCCAAATAGATTGAGATATTGGCAGTAAGATGATGACAACCTCGTGAATGAGAGGCGAAACTTTAACCACTGAGCCATGGATTTACATTCCAGTGATTTATTATTTTCTCGTGTCCTGTGTGTAAATCTCACACCTCTACGAGACCCTTAGACAGACAGTAATTACCGGGTCAACATTTTCAGGATGCGGGGAACCGCTCGTTGATACCCTCTTGTTGCATATGGAGATATTAAACATTTTTTTTATTTTTTTATTCTTGCATTTTTATATCGTCTACATTTAAATTGCGTAAAAATGACAAGTGGAAGTGCGGAGTCTCCTAATACAAGAATTCCTTGCTTAAAAGGAGATCTCCAATACTATGTATCAAAATACCTATAGCAAATGAAATATATACATATTTTTTTTATATTTATTTCTTATTTATAATCTTCTACCGACCAAATATGTTCGTCCAGAAATAGAATATCTTCAAAATTGAACAGAACAGTTTGGTTAACAATAAAAAGGCATTTTCAACTGTAATTTATCTTTCCCGATGTCTTTGGAACCTGTAATTAAAAATACCCAAGTTGGCAGTGTTTGACTTCAAAGAAACACGATGAGGGGTGAACTTGGATGGTAACTTTCGAAGTTAGAAAACCTAACTGTAGAGTATAGACCATTCGAATCGAATTCGTTTGCGTTCCATGACCTTTCTTCCTTTTTCGTGTAGCATTTCAGTATATCCGTACACATGAATGAAATGAAGACGAATTGACTGTTACGCAAGTCATCATCTGCCTTAGGCTAGGCATGATACCCGGTTCAAGTGTAAGATGCGAACACCGGGGAGATTTTTAGTCAGCAAGAGTCTGACAGATCCCTTCGCCCGCCCCAGGGCGAAGGACATCCATGAGAATTTTCCACACCGGCAAAAAAAAAGGCACTGTGCCTAGCCTTTGTTTGCCCAACTAAAAGTTAGGGTCGGCTTCCAGTCTAACCGGATGAGAGCATTCAACAATTGAAACACAAAACTCAACTTTTTACTGCTGCCTTTTATTATTTTCTATTCTGCCCAAACGACGAATACGATAGCACCCACCGGTGACTGCCACGGCGCGCTTCGGTCAGAGTATAGTGTTGTGTCTGGTCAGATATTAAGTTTGGCGATGTACCGGCAATTTCCTTGGGTACTATAAATATTTTGGGGGTATGAGGAACAGGGTGTAAAGTTCCTTATCCGCCATTGAAAAGGAGGATCCTCCGACCAGACGAGTGTTGTGTCTGGTAGGCTATTGCCCGACGGTTGTTGTTGGGCTCTTATATGACTATATTATGTTGGACTATTAGGACTGAGTAAATACTCAGTCGCGTGGATAACTTTATATTGCGATGTAGGAGACGTCAGATTTAGTTCGTATGTGGCGAGATAGATGTCGCTACAATATGATTAAACCATATTCTAAAAGGTGAAACTACGTATAGTTGTATGTGTTGTGTGTCTGTACCTCTTCATTCGTAGTTAATAAAGTTCGAATTCTGCTAACATAAAACAAAAATTATATATAATATTTCTTACGATAGAACCCGTAGAATAAATACAGTTTCTAATAAAATATCACTTAAACTAACTTAACAGCTTTTACGATCTCAGATAGCGTCTTTTAATGAAAAGCGTCTATAACAATCAATGGACCACCTACGCCGGAGATTGTTCATAATGACCGTCGCAGCGTTACGGCGAAAGTAGTAAATAAAGTTATAATAGCTTTTCATTGAGGGTGACGTCGAGTTTACATCACGGATTTATATCGAAGTTTCGCACTGAGTTATTATACGAGTATAGGAATTTATTAATTCTATCATGGCCCAGTGGTTACAGACTCCCCTCTCTTACACAACGGTTCTAATCCGAGCAAGAACCAATGCTACTTTTTCAATTCATATGTACTTTTTATGTTGATCTTAGACATCTCTTACATCAACATCATCCGCCTAGCAGCCTAGCTTTTCCAAAGTATGTTGGGGTCAGCTTCTATTCTAACCGGATACAGCTGTATTTTACAGGGAGCGACTGCTAATCTGACCTCCAAGTCCCAGTTACTGGGCAACACGATACCCCTTGATAAGACTGGTTGTCACACTTTCGGGCTTCTGACTACCCGTAACGACTGTCAAAGATCTACAAATGACAACGGGTCTACACATAGTTGACTAATAGGTCTGCAAACAAGACGCTCACTATTAAGCATCAAAATTTAAATATCTAATTTTAATATAAACAGGTTTCTTTATTCTGCTTATGTAAAAAGCTGTGATCAAAAGCTTTTTTTTATATTGTTAAATCCGTTTGTTAGAACCTTTAAAATACCTCTTTGTAAACAAAGAACCATATTATAAGGTACTTACTGGATGGACTTACTTTGAGTAATCCAGATTACTCCCTCCCAAAAATCCGTCAGATTATGAGACGAGCCCGTCGGTTTATAGGGTTCCGTACTTCAAAAGAAAAAACGCAGAACCCTTATAGGGTCGCACTGTAGTCCGTCTATGAAGGCCGTGTCCTGAATCCAGTTGAAATTCATATCAATCTAATACTATAGTTTACAGTTTATTGGAAGGGTGTAAATTTCATATGTCGAAGTCGGTTTCTAAGATACGGTCAATTATGTCAGTTATTTCAGTTTTAAACGATGGTATTAATTATATTATTATTTTTAGTTGTATCCGTTCGTTTTCACATTATGTCAAATGTTTTTAGATCAGTAGGTACTACAACCACTACTACAATTACCAAAAATAAACAAGCAATAGTGTGTTAATTAATTATAATCATTTACTTAACCTAGTGACTAAATACATAATAACATTAGAATTTATAATATAGAAAATAATCTGATAATCTTACTACATAATCAAACCTTACAACAAACTAATATGGCGTTGACATTTAGAAATGATTACAAAGAACTACTTCCTAAAGGAGGTTCTTCCTGTTCTTCTAGCAGCATGAATTTGGCAAGAAGGTATATCTCACAGCACAAGTATCGGAAAGTATCCGAAAATCGACCATTTCTCTACCAACAGTTTGTTGTCAACTGCAAAATTATGTTAGTCCTACAACATGGAATTGTAAATTCATCACTTGATTTAAGCCACGGGTTGCTTCTTGCTCAAACAACTTTGACACGGAACCCTCAGTGCGCGAGTCCTATTCGCACTTTACCCATCTTTTTATAAATGTTTACATCAATCAGAATATATCAACGGCAAGACACAAATAGATTTATATGTGAGTCAAGATGATGGAAAATTTACAAATAGAACAAAATATCCATATAACTATCTCTTTCTAGTTTTTATGGTGTATATAAAGTGTATTCTATTTTACTAGATACGTTGACACGAAGTCATCAAAAGGAGGGTAAAGGGCGGTCCTTTCTGCTGATAAAATCCACACTTACAAATTCGTTTGTCCTGGCTGAGTATCGACGCACAGCTAAAACTAGTCTATTTATTTATTTATTTACGATCTCCAACAAAGAATGTACACTAATCATGGGAAATAAATTATAGGCGACAAAGGTATCACGTAGGTGTACTCCTTCACTTACAGGACACCACAGCATGCATAATATACTTACATCTAAGCAAACAACGTTAAAATACTAATAAAAGACATTTAAAAAGCTTACAAAAATTAAAACAAAAACACATTTGGTAAAATTTTGAAACAGAAAATAAAATAAAAAATAGAAATTACAAATTAAAATGACAAATTGAAATAAAATTAAAGAAAGCCTAGAATGCTGTTTGGCGTAAAGGTTTATTGTACAATGTTAGCACCTGGCAAGAGAGGATTTTTAGAAATTTCCTCTTTAAGGGGTGGAGTAACGGTATGAAAATCTCCCCGTGCGAAGTCGGGGCGGGTCGCTAGTAATAACACACGTTATTAAAGTACCGCACCGCACAGACTTTTTATTTTTAAACGCTAGGAATCTGCCCTGTGTCGTGGGTGCGTTTACAAACATTTAAAGTCACATACACGAACAGCCGGACCTGGAACAACTACGGGTAGGCCATCCAAATATTTGTTCCGTGCGGGAATCGAACCCACGACGCGCAGTGCTGCAGTCGATCGCTCAGCCACTGCGCCAACCGTTTCTTGTTAAACGTGATTAATATCAGAATATATGTGTCAAAAGAAAAAACTGGAAAATTGCCTGTTTGAAGAAATTCAAAAAGATCCCCAGGGCAATAGATTACTAGGCGAGCATGAAAGCGTCGAGAGACGCAGCCACTAGCAGATTGAAAAAATAGTGCAATGTAACGAGCTTCACTTTACAACAGCATGTCCCTCGTGTCTGAATAGACGGGCAGATTGCTTGTCACGTAGACCATCTGCCAGTAAATGGAACTAGCTTCAGAGATAAGTCACGGAGTAAAGGTATTTGAGTGAGGATCTGAAATTTGTATTGTCAAATTGAAACGTACACTCAAAAACGATCTTTCTCTCGCGTGTGTTTTCTGATGTGTCCTGGGTAAAAATATATTAAATCTATTTAATCCGTCAGTAAGATAACCAAAAAATTTGGACACGAATTTTTTGCTTACTTAATTCAATAAAAAGTGACAATGATATAGCACATCAAAGTTCAGGAGAAGGGGCTTGTGAAGTCACTGTTACGTTAAAAGTGTAGCACGGTGTGACGTCACTCAAAATTTCAAAGCACTATCGTGGTCTTTTTTGGTTTACGTGACAAAAGAAAAAATACATGTCCAGTATTTTTTTGAGTAATTCAACTTTCGGACCAAAAAGAATTTTTAAGGACGCCCTATTGACCGTATCTTCTTTTTCTTCTATCTTTTTGTTATTTACATATTTGTAAGCTTATTATATAAGGGAAAAGCGCAGTCCTCATCATGCAATGTAAGCCAACATGATATGAAATAAACTCCATACTTACCCCACGGTCTATCACGCGCATATGTGATGTGCCGACACAGTTTATATTTATCTCTCCAACACGGACGGGACATCGACGCACAATCTGATATGTACTAAACCAAGCATTCAGTACATGTTTATTACTAGTATCTGACAGTAGCAGGTACATAGGTACCTACGATTGGTGATCCCTGTTAACAACTCAACTATCAACTTAAAGGAGCATAGTCGATCCCTACCCTTTAACAACACAACTTACATAAAGGTTGACGAGTATCAAAAGGGTGCCAGGTAATCTGAGGACTTATTCCTGGAATCAGAAATACCAACACATTTATATTTCAAACTATTCTTTTGTCACAATCGTAAGCGCACAAATGTGCGGTGACGACCCTGGGCACAGCGTAAAACTTCATTACGTACTTACCTATACAAGTTTAATCAATCTCGTTGAACTTGGGTTCGAACATATTAATTGAATCTGTGAACGAATGAGCGTCAACAGCTGCCGTCTCCGAGCGAAGGGCACTCGTTTCAGTTACCTTAGTATCCTTGAAAGCTCCTCGATGGCAAGGGTCCGCATAGACAGAAAGAAACGCAGATTGTTTTATTAGAAGCAACCTTCGGCGTTATTCTTTCGTAAGAAGTTAGCAGTAGTATCGTCACAGCGCTATCGTTTTCCCATTTACTGCTTTAAGTTGTTTATGTGTAGTCGTGTATGTATGTTTATTTATGTATATATGTTATATGTAAGTATTCAATTTATAGTTTACAATCCATATGCATTTCTTTTCCGTTTTCTTTTAAGAAATTGCACCCACTACTGTTTATCTCTGCTTCTTCTGAAGGTGAGTGACTGGTAGAAAATTAAAAAAGTCCGCCTATGTACATTTGTGTGCTTAAAGTATTAAATAAATGAACCTTTATTTTAGGTTCAATGAAACCTTATTCCGGGAAGTACAAGTTTTATTCGCTGATTAAAATCAAATATTTGACCAATTTAATTCCAAAAGCAAAATATTAAAAATCGAAAAAGAAGTAAGTGCCTAATTAATAATGTAAGTTTGTGCTTATAAAGATTTTTTTTCTGTATTGACTAGAGTAGGCACACTCTTATTGCAAAGTGGCTTAAGTAAAAGTGTAACTTTCAACGAGGCTCTAAAGTCTGGTTTAGCTTGTTCAAATATTTGTAGTCTGGAAACAATGTTTGTATGGTTAGCCGCACTATATTATTCCTACACAAATTCAAGAGTTTGCCTTTTACGTAACTACCCAGTACTTGACCTATTTTACGAAAAACATAACATGCCGCTTGTATTACTCGTAGGGTTAGACAGTACCTGTACTACACAGACCACAAAAATTACAGATGGGAAACACAATAACACTTTGTGCGACCTTGTAATGGAACCCAGGACCTTTCAGAACCGTCTAAAATGTTTCAGTAAAAGCCTGTGTGTGGGTTTGAGGGACATGGGATTCACACACTTAAACATAACTGGTGAAATTTGGATACTATACACCTCTGCCTAACTCTTAGGTAATATAGGCGTGATATTACATTGTGTCGAAACAATCCTTTACCACAGTTTTCCCGAGTCCTAATAAAGCCTATAACACCCTGAACTAAGTACTAATAAACTTCAATTTTCTTGTCAACAGAATATCTAAGTTAATTTAATATTCAAACATAATTAAAACAAGAATTAATAACACAAGGTAGTATGACGCTAAGTGAGACGAAATTCAATTAATATCATTGATGCCTCGCAAACTTTATCAATCTATTGATCGATGTAATTAAATTTTCTGCGTAGTGGCGTGTCATGCTCCAGTAAGGGATGAAAGCATGTATATAATAGGGTTGGTGATTCAGTTATTACTAAAGACTTGATCGTATTTATCATCTAGTATTTGTTTTGAATTCGCTCAATATCGTTAATACTTTACAAGGTCATTCATGAAATCATTTTCTAGTATGTAGGTTTTTTTATGCATAAAGTATTTAATTAAATACTTCCTCATTGGTCTAGTAGTTCCAATCGCATCTGCAAAGCGTGAGGTACTTGGTTCGATTTCAGGTCATTACTTAACTACGCCATAACGGTACGTACCGTGGAACATCACATATAAATAATAATAATAAATAATGCTGGACAATCCACACAACATCATCTAGCCCCAAGCTAAGCAGAGCTTGTGTTATGGATACTAAATGACTGATATACTTAATACAATACATTACATAGATAGATATTTTTTATTATACATAACAAATACCCAGAACACCCGGAACAAATCTTTGTAGATCGTACAAACATTTGTCCCAAGGCGGGAATCGAACCCGCAACCTCCTGCGTCGCAGGCGGACCTTCACCCGTTGCGCCACATAGGTCGTCATATAACTATGCTTTAATTATATCATTGTTTATTTCACATACTCACATCATTGACACACCTGATTTACTTCCGTGACATCTCACAACCTCAGGTCCAGATGAAAACCAGCGTCAGACACTAGTTATTTATTTTGCATTTTTGTGGTATTTATTGGATTTCAGTTTTCAATAGGACCAACTTCTGTCCAGTAATAAAACAATTATTCAAATCGGATTACACAGTAAAAAGTTACGCGTTGTCATAGATACAAAAAATAAATATATGTATGCGCGTCGAATTGAGAACCTTCTCCTTTTTTTAGATGTTTTTGCGTAAATTGAACATCACCAAAACCAGCTAGCATAAATTGGCTGCATGCAAGCCCTGCAAACAGTATCTGACATAGGGCTGTCACTATATGCTAGGGATGTGTGCTAGGGTTGGCTTAAAGTTAGAACTTAAGAGGTCAGGCATCTCGCGAGCTTAGTCGCTACATGTCCTTGACGTACCTACCACGAGGGTTCTGCATAATTTAAACTTTCAAGGAGCCGACTGAAGAGAAGGCCATTAGTACATTTTAGGATTCCACTTTTTTGTGTCTACCAACGATCGTCCATTGTTTGAAAGTTTTAAAAGCGGTGTTATAAGACTGAATTATTTGAAGAGTGTACTTAGACCAAAGGCTTATGCTTCAGACTGTGAGATTTCTTTTGCATCGTTTAGCATCTTTTTTACTTTAAGTTATCTGTAAGTGCGATGACAATTTAAAACTGTCTAGCCGATATTAATAATGGGATAGTCTAGTCGCCTCATGACTTTGAGGCCACCTTGCACCCATTCGCGTGCTTAATATGCGTCACTATAAGATATACCTATATGGCAAAAGGTATAGTGGTCTCAAGCGCGACTGTATAGCTTGAGGTCCGACAGGAATTTTCTCATTAGCAGTCTGGATTTTGTGCCCAGTTGACGGCAAAAGGCTGGCCCCCTATCACATGGGACTTAAACATAACTGGCGAAATGTGGGCATTGCTATAGATACCTATGCCCAACCCTTCCGGGAATAAAGGCGTGATGATATATATATATATTATTATACACATTATACAAACTCCCAAGGTGAAAAATATTTTGACGTGATAACGTCATATAAATTGATGAATACCAGCAACACTCATGAAAAATAGTAACGTTCCGCGTAACGTTCCACCTGAGCCTGTGCGTGCAAGCGAGAGCGCGCAACAAGCGATAGAGAGGTACGATAAAACAAACGATAGAGAGGCCTAAGCGTTGGCTTGTGACACATAAATGTATGATTATGACGTTATCACGTAAATCTATCGTCCGTAAACCGACTTTACAGGCAACCATTTTTTTTAAGGTTACCGATATTAGACTTATGATTTGAGATCTCGTTTAAAAAATTAAGTACATCACAAAATTGTCATTTAGAAGTCAGAATAATTTGTTTTTAGGTACAGTGGACCACACGTTGTAGCTACATTTTATTCATGAGCTAGACCTAGCGTGGCACGGAGTCTCAAAAGAATAAGAGGCCCGCTTGTACTGGTTGGTCTAATGGTCGGAAGCGCTACTGCTGAGCACGAGATCCTGGGTCCGATTCCCTGGTCGGGCAAAGTGTTATTGGGTTTTCCTATCTGGAATTCCTCGGTAGCATCACAGAATCTGGGTTCGTGCCCGGTTGATAGCAATAGGCCCGCCCCCTATTACATGGAACTTGAAACATATCTGGTGGATTGTAAGTTTACCTCTGCCTAACACTTTGGGGAATACAAGCGTGATGTTATGTGTACCTTATAATGCTTTTTTATATAAGCATTATAAGGTTAAGCATTATATTGTTACTTTATAGTAACAATAACACACGAGTAGATTCGCAAGCACAGGCAACCTCGTAACATTTGATTAAATAATTAATTTCAGTTCCCTCTGATTAAAACTGTATATGTATTATAGAATTTGCCATACAATTTGATAATTACAGATGATGAATATGATTGGATTCTCGTTAGCGTGTATTCATTCTATGTATAACCGATTTAAAGAATTTTGAATAAAAAACTGAATGTATTGAACAGGACCAACATATGTATGTAAGCAATTAGACGTGCTCTTGTTTCACATTTTATTTTTCATAGATTTCATTTTGACTTTTTCAGTTTCAATATAAAAATGGTTGGTTGTATTCAATCATCTACTCGTATTTAAACTCTATACAAATAAATAAAATTGCAGTGTCTGTTTGTAATGTTAAAAGAACAGCTTTTTACTAAATGAAATATAATATTTACATATGAAATTTTATATGGTAGTTTAAACAAAAACATTTTTCAATTGTTTTGTCTGTCTGTCAGTCTGTTTGTCTTTTTGTTTGAGGTAAACCCTGAAACGGCTGGGCTGATTTTGATCAGGACTTTCACTGGCAGATAGCTGATGTGTAAAGGAGTAACATAGACTACTCTTAGTCTAGTTAAAAAAATGGGGGGAATTGAAAAAGTCACATTGGCACTTGCCCGGATTTGAGTAGAAAACATTACGTTCCATTAGGGCAGGGTAGACAGTAGTGTCGCACGACTCATCATTTTTTTTGCTACAATTGGTATAATAATAGGATAATGAAAAAACCATGTCGTTTCTGGAATGTGGTAGCGTGACAATCTCCTGATATATTGTTACGTATTTTCCTACGGCCTACTGAAACTGGAATACAATATTCCCTCTAAAGCGTAAAGCTTTGCTATTTTTCTCGTAAAAACGACAGTATATTGGCAACAAATACAAACAAATGATACTCGTTTGTGTAAAAATATTCTAAACCTCATTGGTCAGAAATGTTTTAACTAATGTTTTTACTTTAAGGAAATAAATTAGACGACCCCGCCAAACTGACCGAACAATAAATAATAATAAATATTTATTCAATATTATTTTTGATCAATTTTAAAATATATTTATTTTATTACTGGATTTTGGACTGGATTACCTAATACAATACCTTACCTACACAATAAAAATATTAAATTTTGTTACAAAAAATGAACTGTTTGTGTTTTAAACATTGCATTTTTTGTGAACTGTCAGAGAGTTTCTTTTTATTGATAATTTACAACACTCTTGGAATGTTAGATGCGCGTACTAGGTAGGACTAACCTGTACCACAGGCTTTAAACTATACTTAGCGGGACAAACATTGTTAGATTTTTATTACTTCAAATAACGACTCGTTACGATTTAAGAGGCGTTCAACATTGCCATAATAATACATTACCGACATTATAGTAGACAAAGGTGATAACGTTTAGATTAGAAACATAATTATAAAAAAAACTATTTATTTTAAACAACTTTTCATGAAATATTTACAAAAAAAATACTGACCCAAAAAGAACTTAAAAGGCCAACCTAGTTAGGTACCTGCATATTATTTTTAAATATTGAATTTTATTTTATTTCACGTTTTTTTTATATTTTATTTATTTTACTCCACCATGGGGCCTCGATCATTTTCTATCTAACACCTTATCATTGAGATCATTACAATGAGACCAATATGCCATATCTGCTGTAAGTTACTTAGGGGATGGGTATTCCGCAGACTACTTGACGTTGCAGCATAATTTCAAGGCTACCATGTCATGGAAATACCACCGAAGTAACAGTACACCAAATTTCAAATCAATCGGACCTGTGATACTTGGTAGGACCCTTTTGTCAAGTACAAAATGAGCTGATGATCTTCAAACGCCTGAACAGATCTTTATAAATTATTACCATTAAACAACCAGCTTTCAAAAGCAACTGTTTAAGAGCTACGGTGCCTCAAACAGACACACACACATAGCGGTCAAACTTATAATACCCCACTTTTCGCGTCGGGAGTTCAAAAGAGCTCTGCATCTTGTCTTAAATAATATTATGTGCGCTACTAACTTATTTAAGAGTTTACCCACTTAAAAGCACACACACACACGATTAAGGACACATAGACAGAGGAACAGAGACGGTGGTCCGTGTTCCAGCAGTGGGATATTTATAGGCTTATTCTGCTTTAAGCTGCACAATATATCATATAACCTGTCAGATTCACGTGTGCCTTTTGTATTCACCGGTGACAAAAAGTAGGTAACAGAATATGACAAATGTTTGGTTAATGTATTTGTAGTCACCCGCTACGAAAGTTAAGACCGATCTCAGGCATCTATACTTGTCATATACTACCTACCTTAACTATAATATAATACACATACAATTATAAATTCGAATGTGAGTTTGTTTATTAAGTACACAAACGTGCAGAGGTGGACATTTGTAAAAAAAAATGCGGAACACAATGGCGAATGCATAGGAGTTAGTAACAAAAGGAGAGTTGGCGGCGATGTTGTCGGGCGCATAGCCATGAGTGAGCAAGACAACAAAATGACAGGCAACTCACACAGTAGGACAGGCGACTCACACAATATGACAGGCGACTCACACAATATGACAGGCGACTCACACAATATGACAGGCGACGCACCTAACATAAGGCGATTTTTTTTAAATACAATAACAGTTTGAGATTCTGGGCAGGACATAGAATAGCTTTAACTCCGCGACTTTTACATCTGCGATAACCGATATTCACGCAAGCGAAGTCGCGAGCATCAGCTACTAACAAATAATAGGGATGTGTCGTAGGTAAAAATAACTATAATAAGTCTATTTGGTCCGTCAGTTACATTACCAAAAAATATTGGACACGTATTTTTTGCCTACTCAAATCAATAAAAAGTGACAAAGATTGCACATCAAAGTTCAGGAGAAGGGGCTTGTGACGTCACTTTTACGTAAAAGTATGACACGGCGTGACGTCAAGCAAAATTTCAACGCACTATATCGTAGTTATTTTAGGTTTACATGAAAAATACGTGTCCAGTAGTAGTAGTAGTAGTAGTACCAGCCTATTACTGTCCCACTGCAGGGCAAAGGCCTCTTCTCCTACAGAGAAGGCACGAGCATTAATCACCACGCTTGCTCAAGACGGGTTGGCGATTTCAGACTTATATTAATTATATAAGTCCAGGTTTCCTCACGATGTTTTCCTTCACCGATGTCAGTAATGTCCAAGATAAACTTAGAAAGTACAATTGAAAAACTCACATTGGTACTTGCCCAGGTTTGAACCCACAACCTCGTGCACAAGAGGCGAGGCCTTAACCACTGGGCCATCATGTTGAGTGATACAACTATCGGGCAAACAGATTTTTAAGGACACTTCCCTATTCACTCAAACTCTGCAGGAGGAAACAATGGCAAGCTATAATGCGATCCAAGTGAATTGCTCTCTATGCATGTAAATCATTTCAGATTCCATAATTAACTGTAATTTGGTGCTTCGTTCGGTAACGTGCCATTGTACTACACTGACATTTCTGCGGTTACAAGCGTTCAAAACTGCTATTGTTTAAACACGCGTAGAGGAACCTTTGACGATAATGTTCCTTTGTGTCTCATTCATATGTATTACTAGCTATATCCGCGACTACGTCCGCGTGAAATTTAACAAAACATGGGTTTTCGATTTCTTGCGCGGAACCCTAGTATTTTTTTTCAAATAAAAGTGGCTTAAGTTACTCCTTATAGTATTGGCTATCTGCCAGTGAAAGTCTTGTAAAAATCGGTGCAGCCGTTTTTGAGATAGTTTTTCTATTGTCATTCAAGGCGTGGCAATGTGTTAAATAACAAACAATAACAAAGTGTGGAGTTTCTTGCCCATTCCACTCCACACGGAACTACCTTTTGGAAGGAGCAACTATAAATATTTTAGTATTTATTTCTCATTTTAAATTTGACGTTCGTGAGCTTTTTAATGGCTTAACTAAAATAAATGATTTGACGTCCAAACTTTCACGTTACGGTAGAATTAAGATAGAATTTTATCGACATCGGTATAAGCTACGAGATCCATATATTGTTACGATACTATGTACAACCAAAACTGCCTAAATGAACTGCCTAGGTGTAAACGGTCCGTTTATGTCATTGAAAATCTCATGCGCCTTGTCGTAGACGTCGCGTAGCCGATTGCTACGAGACTCTCGTAGCTCCGTAGCCTAGGTTTGACGGCACGGTTGGCGCAGTAACCATGCGATTGGGTTCTGCGCTGTGTGTTGCGGTTGTATAGCCTACAGGTAGTTGTTACAGGTCGGGCTGTTTGTGTATATGAGTGAGATGTTTCTTAACGAACCCATGATACAGGAGATTTTTGTAGTGTGGGCTAATGTTTTAAAAATAAAGTCTCTGCCCGTAGGCTTTATAACAATAATATGTGGGCGAATAATAATATATCTATGTTATTTCTCTTGGAATATAGTTAACAAAGAAAAATTTATACCACTGAACTTGACGTTACAGGGTGGGTAGATGTTATCTTAAATAAATTATGTTGATAAATTGACCGAAACCTTTGGTAATTCAAGAGGTCTAAACAAAATACTGCTATGTTTTTGAGCTCACAAAATAAAATCACAACTAGTACTTAACCACTTCATAAGTATCTGAATACACTAAAGTACAGACGCCAGCTTATCAAGGTATCCCAACCTGTCAAATTTTAAAAACTATCAAAGAAATTAAACAGTTTCGGATAGCTTGACGTGCTGGCATCTGTACATACCATACCAACTTACCAAGCAGTTACTGGGTCTAGACAAATGCAGCTTTCGCCTGATGACCGGGACTATCACCGGACACTGTTTGCTAAACACCTACACAACAGGCATTACGGTCCTCCCTGCAGAGCATGGAGGACAAGGAAACGGTAACGTACGGTACGTGCTCCTCCAGTACACAGGCGTTACAGCAGTATGAACGGAGACCCTGGGGCCAGCGAAGAGGTGGACTGGAATTTTGAAATTGGAATGCCAGCCGCCATGGCTCAAGAACAATGGCCAATCACTGGTCAAGGAGTAAATGCATAAACCAATCCCAATAGATAGATGAATAAATAATGCTGAACAATCCACACAGCATCATCTAGCCCCAAGCTAAGCAGAGCTTGTGTTATGGGTACTAGATGACTGATATACTTAATACAATACATTACATAGATAGATATTTTTACTACACATAAAAAATACCCAGAACACCCGGAACAAATCTTTGTAGATCGTACAAACATTTGTCCCAAGCCGGGAATGGAACCCGCAACCTACTGCGTCGCATGCGGACCTTCGCCCGCCGCGCCACATCGGTCGTCAGATAGATACCGATACCATAAAAATAAAACTTACCTACTATATTTAATCGTGTTCGTTTTGTCACCGCTTCATAAGATAGAGTTCTCGGTTAAATAAATACTGCAGTTACGTTTTCGCAGTCACTGCGCGGCGTAGATAACGGCACGTGTGTCGTTTAGAGGCAATAACCTCACTTTAGTGCATTTCATGACATTCACTCAGCACTAAAGGATTTTTAGTGATTCACGTAAAATGTAATACTGTGTCGCAATAAAAGTATGGTTTAGTTCCGTCAATGATTTTACACTATCTGTGAACGCTTCATTACATTTCTTCGTGGGTTTCTATCCCCGGTATGTGATTTTAAACGACTACAGATATTATTCCTTTAGAATCTAATCGTTATGTAATACCTTTAAATGAACAATTCTTGTATATATATATTATCTGAATTTCGGAAACGGATCCAACGATTTTCATCAAGTTCGAGAGCGATAAATCGATCTAGCTAGGTTTCATTTTTAGAAAACGTCGTTTTATCCGAACGAAGCTCGGTCATCCTTTGGTTTCATTGTCGAATGGGTAAAGTAATACGTGACATTAAAATTCTGTAAATACAAAATTAGAGTTAATTAAAAATATATATATTAAAATACTAAAATTAACTCCGAATCGCCACCAGATATACTTTATTATATCTTCTTTTATTTCAGCTATAGTTGCCCAGACAAACTAATTTAGAGGAGTCAAATTGATTTATGTACAAATGTCTTAAACTTCGCCACATTTTTTCTCAATGCGTTTGAAATGTCAACTAAGTTTGTAGGGGAGCTTGAGTTGAAGGTAAATTGACATCTCTTATAAGCGATTGTCCCTTTTTTGCCATAAAAGAGGGAAAAAATTAAATTGCGTGTATTAAATTGCCCCTTTGTGTAACTTGAAACAAATTTTGAAAAAAACGCCCGTATTTTAACTGTTTTACTCTGGTGCTCTGATGGATTAAGGGAAAAGAATCGGAAATAACTGAAAAACAGTCAGAAGCGCCTTAGTTAAGATATGAAATATTCCGTAATTAATTCAGTTCATAAATGATTGAATACCACGAAAGAAGGCTCACGTAAACAACCAAGAGCAAAGCCTGTCACAGTTTTATAAATATATTCTTCCAAAATCCGGAGAAAATACCCCAGATTTCTTCAAAAAAATATGAAAGGAAAGGATATACGATAATAAATAGTCGCAAACCCGAAACAGGGATTGTCTTAAGCCAAAGGTACGTGCAACAAGCCACAAACTGCCGGGAACCTTGAACCTTATTCTGTATTCAAACACATTTCGGGATTCCGAAGTCCGCACAGATGGGACCATCACTCGTATAGTATTCGTACCCTTCCAAGGTCTAAGCAGTTATCAAATAAATCAATTCCAGTTGGTCTCCAATTTGACTGTGAATGGGGATTGAGTAACTCATTGAAAGACAATTTCAAATTCCGTGCGATGTCTCAAATCTCTGTGTTATAAGTTTAATTGTATCCCGATTGCAATTCTATCAGAAATTGAAATGATTTGTGATTGGGCTTAGAAGCTTTTAGGGCTTAGTAGTCAGCTTGAAAATGATAGACATACCGTTACGTCATGCTTGTAGTTCCCGTTATACCGTTTGACATTTTTATAGTAACCTCGTTGACATATAACTTTTTCTTCTTTTTTTTAATATAATCGTAATAAGTATATCCTTAGTAACACTGTCTATTACTGTATTATTGTGACAATTTTACAGTTATTCAAACGATTTTACATTAATTTGTATTTTGTATTATTTAATCCTCCTAATTTTTATTTAAAATTATGATATCTTTAAATTGTTTTTGAATTAAATAATAATATGTTTTGCATGCCCACGTGACGGTAGGGCATGGAGGGCTTTTATAATAAAACACCTATGTACTAAAAATATCCATGCTTGCAAACCAATAAATAATTTAATTTGAAATGATTTGATTTGATTTTATTTGATGGGTCAAATGATAAAATGGTATCTATTATTCACCAGATATGGAAAAGTGGTGGACATAATACATGAAACTACAACCTTGTAATGGCTTATTATTCTAAGCTTGTAATGCTTTATGCTGTGGACTTTTTGGTAGCTGTCTATTCTTGTTTCGTGTACAGCTATTGTAATATAAAACATCTGAATAAGCTGCCTCCGTGACCATAAATAATACAATACAGTGTTGTTTCAAAAATGTCGGTATTAGCACTGGGAAACATAAATAACTAAGTGCATAAAAACTCATAGACCATACCTACTGTGAAAATTTAAGCAAAATCTACTATCTTTACAGTTGTTTTTGATGGCTGTGTTTTGAAAATTAAAAAGTTGATATTTTGGTCTCCGTAACAATATGATAACAGCAAATAAGCCATTTGTCACAACCACAGGTGAAAATATGAACAGATAAGAGAGAGAGTATTAGTAATAATGACAAATATAGTAATCTCAGCCGTTATCAGGCACTTGAGTTTGACTCAGTTGATATTGATGTTAACAAATGATACAGACGTCTCCGCACTTGAGGGCTTAGGGCGTGATTGCAAAGAATTAGTACAGTAGCACTTAAATAAACACGTAAACACTAAAGATGAATATATAAAATATTGCTTGGTTACATTGACTCAGCTCTAATTAGTCCTGAAGGAAACCAAGCATAATTACGAGAGTCTAGTCGTATTTGACAAATGAAAAATGTTCTGAATTATTTTGTTTTTATTTGAATGTAGAGAGAACTAACAAGAACTTTAGGGTCATAGTTTTAATCAAGTTAGCACTGGCTTGCCTCAAGACGAAAACAAAAGAAAAAGAAAAAGTAGATATTATTTATTCATCGACGCAAAAACAAAACAGAAACACAAGGCGAAAATCTAAAACCCATACTAAATCCTCGTTTTAGCACTCAATTCTTTGTACGTTCAGCAAACAATTCTAGTATTATATTCTATTCAATCTGCACGCGGATCACGTAACGAATATTGGTCAGATTGTAGATCCTAATGTAGCGTGTACCCTAAAGGCCTTTCTGTACAGAATTGTTACCCAATAACGAACAGTTCCTTGCTTATTTTAACCGACTACAAAAAAGGGACTACACATTCGACCTCTATTCTTTTCATATATGTATGTACATTAATTTTTCTGAGATTACTGAGCCGATTGACGTGATTCTTCTTTCATTTTGTAGAAGACGCCTGCCCAGTATTTTTAAATTAGTTCTAATATAAGGTTTTTAATTAACAACAACAGTATAAATATAATATAAAACAGCCGCACGGGTTGATCGAAGGTTAAGCTACGCTTGCCGAGGTGTGTGTGTGGATGGGTGACCGTTTGTAACATTTCGGGACTCCTTCGTGCCTCGGAAAGCACGTTAAGCCGTTGGTCCTGGTTGTCATTTGGAGATCTTTGACAGTCGTTAGGGGTAGTCAGAAATCCGAAAATCTGACAACCAGTCTTGCCATGGGGTATCGGGTTGCCCAGTAACTGGGTTGTGGAGGTCAGATAAGCAGTTGCTACGTGTGAAACACTGGTATTCAGCTGCATCCGGTTAGACTGGAAGCCAACGTTGGAGTCGGCTTCCAGTCTAACCGGATGCAGCTGGGAAAAGGCTAGATGATGATAACAAGGTTTTAAATTAAGTTTGTACATTATGTTGAATTATGTGTGAGTGATACATGAATGATGTCATCACACGACATTCATGTACTAAAAGTTTAAGTACCTAACCTAAAAAAGCAACTACAAAGTGAAATTTACCTCCGGAAGTCGGTGGTTCTGATAATAGGTACACAAAAACAAATAAAACCAAAGCCAGTGACTTCCGTAACTATAGTTAAATTCCACTTGAAAGAAACATAATGTCGCTTTTTTTAAGTTGCTTGTGTTTTTTATTAAGTTTTTTTATCAAACTTCACACATTTCCAAGCTTCACTTTAGCTTTATTACTTTGCGGATACATGCGAATACACTCCGTCGTTCTAAGCAATCTACCTAGGGACGCGTTTTACCACAGTTGCTCGAGAATTGTGCATTTTTCAACCAATCTGTTACATTGTGAAACCAGAAACTCGCAAGAACTCGCACTAAGAATAGCTATTTGCGCGGAAAATTTTATGTGAATTCTTTCGAAAGTGTTGGAGGACTTATGGCGCGTTGACCTTTATGAACGGTAAAGTATTAAAAATGCCTTTTTTTTGGGCCAAGCCCGACCCACTGTTCCCTACCACTGCAACACCCGTAGACACAAAAATGGTGGACAAGTCCCGGAGAAACGATTCAACCGTCTTGTATCACGCAACGGGTTTTATCTGATAAGAACAGCGGAGGAGTTATAAAAACTCACAGTTTCCACTGAAAATACCCTTACCGCACCTAGCTCAGTATTAGCTTGGCTTATGTAAATGCGTACCCAGGCCTGGGACGCGGTGGTTCTGCGAGACGGTTAACAAAGGAGGCTGCTGAACAGAAAAGGGAGATTTCTTCCTCTCACCCGGCCCGCAGCAGACGCACCGGCCCCCCTAAATGGGTTCAAGGGCGACGGACTTGGGGACGTCCGTCACCCCCCATACATCAGGCCCCGAGGTGGCGGCCCGAGTCGTAGTCTGACAGACCCCTCTGTCCACCACGGGGCGGTGGACATCCATGAGGATTGTCTACCTCGGCAACAAAAAAAAATGTAAATGCGTTTAGGATATCCTTTCTTTTGCAGGAAATCAAGTAACCCCCGTCATAATGGCCTCCTAGCCAATAACTGGTTCGATAATTAAAATCAAACCACTATCATCATCAGCATTCTCTCATAGGGTTTAGCTTAGCTTTTAAGCTATTGCATAGCTTTTATCGCGGGTTTTGAGCGCGGCGACCGAATCAAGAAATTCCGTAACGACAAATATTTTACGTTCTTCATTTGTCTAGACTTTTCTTAACTATTTTGGTGTCAGCTAAATACCAGTATTACCTGTGACTGTTATCATTTAGCCACGAGCTCCTCAAATATTTCATGTAAAGTTTATTAATTGCTTACAACCTCTTAGTTTGCAATTCTTTAAAATATTAGCGAACATATGTATGCAATTGCTTCAAGATTATTTAAGTAATTTGCCTTCTCTTTATGAGAAGAATTCTATGCCCTGCTGTGGGCCAGTAATCAGTGGATTTTTATATTAGTACCAGCCTATTACTGTCCCACTGCAGGGCAAAGGCCTCTTCTCATACAGAGAAGGCACGAGCATTAATCACCACGCTTGCTCAAGACGGGTTGGCGATTTGAGACTTATATTAATTATATAAGTCCAGATTTCCTCACGATGTTTTCCTTCACCGATGTTAGTGATGTCCAAGATAAACTTAGAAAGTACTGTATGAATTGAAAAAGTCACATTGGTACTTGCCCATGTTTGAACCCACAACCTCGCGATATTTTTTACTATTCTTTTATTGAATAAAAATAATAATTATTGTTTTCCATTACATCTGATATTGAATCGACAGAACAATGTTCGACATCAGAACAACCTACAGTATTGATCATTTCATAAGTTGGCAAGTCTGCACACACCTGCACACCCTTCGTTTAACTTGAAACAACTTATATTTAAAGTTACCTATTGATTTTGATAAGGGAATAAATTGAGGTCTACCGTTCCAAGCTCGATAGCTTTCATCAACACAAGTTTGTTCCTAATGGTTGTTGTAACTTAGAACAGCTTACTACCGTACCTGAAGTGTTACTTGATTCGTGTTGTTGTTGTTCAGACATGTTATATAGCTTACAAGCCGACAATGTCTTGAGATTAAGTTTATTAACCGGCATAAAGGTACTGTTTGTAGCACCCTTTGTGTACGAAACCCTACTGATCAAAATACGCATGCAGACGTCGTCAATATTTTGTTTACGTTACTCTTTCAAAACACTGTAGTGAACTAGTCTCCTGCACCAAAGGTTTATTTATGTCTCCGACTGCTGGCTGCGGGCAGATAGATTAATACTAACCTAATGTGCTATCCGAGTGCCACTTTATGCCTAAACGGGACAGTTATTATAACTAAAGTTTAATAACGTTATAAATTGGAACGGGTGTCCACAAACACCATTACGGAGAGTGGTTGGCTGGCCCTCGTATCATTTATAACTGAGCTGAAATCCCTGATGCACACAATTTTGTGTCAGCTGTGGGTTTAGTATATTAATCTTTATCGTTTGTCGTTCACTGTTCGATGGTAATGTTTAAGCATTATGGGTGAGACGTTTATGGAGGAAAACTTTATGGATTTTGGTGGTGTAGGTGAGGAGCTTGTGGGTAAGTAAGTAGATCGGAGGTTAAGCTACGCTTGCCGAGGTCAGTTTGTGGATGGGTGACCGTTCCTAACATATCGAGTCTCCTCCGTGCCTCAGAAATAACGTTAAGCCGTTGGTCCCAGCTGTCATTTGGAGATCTTTGACAGTTGTTCCAGGTAGTCAGAAGCTCGATAGTCTGACAAACGGCCTTACCAAGGGGTATCGTGTTGCCCAGTAACTGGGTTTTGGAGGTCAGATAGGTAGCCGCTCCTTGTAAAATACTGGTATTCAGTTGTATCCGATTAGACTGGAAGCCGACCCGAACATAGTTGGGAAAAGGGTAGGCAGATAATGGTAGGGTGGTAGGTTGTTTAATATGTGTCCTTACTTCACTGGTTAAGATAGTAAGTTGACTTATCTAAGAACTGTCTGCTCGGTATGATACTAAGAATGAGAGAATGTGTGTGTACAACAAATTGCATAAAAGTCAGACAATAACATAGAGTAATAACGTCTTTTCAATTTGCGTCAGACGCAAGTTAAATATACTACAAATACATATCAAAATTTAAAAAGACATGATATTCTTACATATAGTTAAAATAGAATATATCCCCTATTGAAAAAATAAATAACGTCCACGATAGGTACTTACCGTTCGTATGCGCTTCAATACACCATGAATATTCACGAGTGTAGCGTTGGCCGCTACGCGTCCGCGTCTAAACGTTCGGATTGGTCCGAAACCGCTCGGCATCGGTACGATTGTCAAAACGAAACAAACGTCACGGAACGGAACGATTACGCTTGAATACGCGGCAAACGACTTCCCGTTTCGTATCTATTGTTCCCACCGACACTTTTACATTTTGCGCTCGTTTTCAGACCTATTGTGATGGTGGGAGCGATGCGTATTTTTGTACGTTTGTACTTTCTTTTTGTCTATTTTCATAAACTATGTAGGCTAATGCTAATGAAGGACATAACACATTAGGAGCAGACCCTCTGAGACTACACTAAGCGTTAATAAAACATAACATCAGTCTAATGAGTCAATTCCACGTCCGCTTGGTAGCATTGCCGCTATTTCCTCGCTGTCCTTTGGAAATATAATATTTTTAATTCACTCCAGTGTGCCAATTTTTATCTTATTAAATAATCCGAATACTTTCTTTTTCTTTCACGTTTTTATTTTTAATCGGTTTTAATTTGTCATCTCGAATCTTCACTTCTGTATTTTATATTTTAGTATAACCTAGTAGGTTTTTTACGATCCCTGGCACTAAGCCAAGATAGTACTAGGAAGAATAGGAAATTAGCGCCATGAATAAATACCTAATCTAACAAAGGAAACGAGGATCCACTGTTGGCACTAATTCAAGCTCTTACTTATTATTATTAGCATCACTATTCTGGCCATTAAAATCAAAATAGATTATGGTAGGTTAAATCATGCCAGAAATTTCGATAAAACGTCGACACGGTTGGCTCAGCGGCTGACCGATCGACTGCTGTGCCGCGTGTTTTGGGTTCGTTTCCCGCACGGAACAAATATTTATTAAATGTTTGTAAACCGACCACGACACTGGAGAAATTAACTGTGTGGGGCTTTATTCAAAAATAAAAAAATCTATAAAATTAATAAATAAAAAGTGCATGGAAACGCATTGAAAAAGTCTTGGCGACCGGTCTTGGTTGTGGAAATCGGTTCTAAGGATAATTTAGTTTATCATAAGTTAAATTGTAGTCGGGCTAAATACCCCCAAGATTACAGTTTTAGTTACCCTCAAGATTACAGATTACACCGAGGTACAGTCGGGTACACACGCAGCCACTCGAGACAAACCTCAATCAGAATGTACAGACGTGTGATGATAAATCAAATCATATCAACATCAAACAAGATACTGACGCTCCACAGTCGTGACCTAGAAGTATTTGTTTTTTCTCCAGCCAAGGAGTGTCAAATAAAAATAAAACCAATAAAACTGGGAATATTTCCATTGTTTGACTACTTGCGACCGGCAATTTCCTTACAAATTGACGGGAACAAGACGAAATTCATGTCTTCGCTGTGAATTAGTTATTGTTGTTTTTATATCGCCTATTCCCTTTGTTGAGAAGTCGTGCCAAGAAACAAAATTGTCTCTAGAGAAATGTTTTTTTTTTTAATATTTGATTGTTTTACGTAGTTTGTGGTTTACAAGAGTAGATGACCAAAGAAATGATGGATGGATTGGTTAAAGGTTTTATGGCTGGGAAGGTGACAAATACGGCAAATAGAAATGTATGGAAGAAGAAGACATGCTGCACCGACCCCAAATAAATGTGGATAAGGGCAGGAGGATGATGATTATGATTGCTTTACGTAGTTTTTATTACGTCATCAGTACTTTTTTTGTAGCAGCCCGGAGTCTGCATTTGTGCCTGGTAGGATGCAATAGGCTCGTCCTCTTTTACATGGGTCTTAAACATAGCTGACGAAACGGGGGTTCCTCATAGTACACCTAACATCTACATATACATCTGTTATCTGACGGCACGGTTGGCGCAGTGGCTGAACGATCGACTGCTGCGCAGCATGTCGTGGATTCGATTCCCGCGCGGAACAAATATTTATATGGCCTACAGGTAGTTGCTTCGGGTCAGGCTGTTCGTGTATGTGACTTTAAATGTTTGTAAACGAACCCACGACACAGGAGATATTCCTAGTGTGGGGCAACGTTTAAAAAAAGTGTGCAAAATAGAAATTAATTTACAAAAGCAAGGTTACCGTTGACGAGTATTTTTATTTATTTCATTAATATAATAATGTTTAGAACTAACAACTACCCGTGACTTCGCCTGCGTATGTATCTTTATAAGTTTGTACTGCAAAGTTTTATCAAAATCCGTTCTATGCTTCTTGCCTGAAAAATTAACAAATATCCATGCTTACCTCCTCACAAACTTTCACATTTATAATATTAGTAGGATGATGTGACGAGTTATATATATGAACTATTTGATTATTGCTCTGTCAATATGTGATTTGATCTGAACGATTGGCAATCATGAGCCATTGGATATGAATTGGAGATAAAATCGACCTATAAAGGCTCCCGAATATCGCTTTTACAAAGGCTCTTTTTATAGGTACCTACATGAATATAATATCTATTTATTCCTCTCTGATTGTTCTGCTTAATAGTTATTTTTGTAGTTGATCATTTATACGATTATTAGAAAGAAAGCAAAAAACATTTATTTAAATTCTGGCAAAAAATAATAATACTGAATAAAGAAAACAAAGAAAGAAATACTGAATAAAGAAAATAATGATGACAGAAGTAGTTACAAAAAATAATGTTAGGTAGGAAGGTAGGTCCTAACATGTAATTTTATCTTATTACTGAGTTTTAAAATGTTCTCTCATATCATGCCTTCCTAATTGCCATAAAGAAAACATGATTTAATTTTGGTTGCTCTGGGTTTAGTATTTACGCCAATTACTAGTTAACTAGCATTCATAAGAATACCTGATAACATTAGAAAGATAAAAAAAAGAAAATTTTAATCAAATATTTAAATTTCGACCTCTTACGATCGTCACATGCTTCTGTAAAATAACCAAAAACCCATTTATAAAGTTATTAATTTCATAGTTAGTCTACAATCTTCCTTTATTCGTTAAAAACTACGAGCACTGAACGAGAAAAAACTTATTTCACTCACGAAAATTGTATTTCCCTATAGGCCTTTAAAAAATTACAGAAAAAGGTCGGTAGTAGGTTAAACGGATTTTTTTGCTGTCCCTAGGGCATCATTGTACTGGTTAAAATGAAATGTTGATTTTAACCGGTATCCGATCGCGTGCGTACTCTTATTTAAAAAGCGGACCGATGTAATATTTTACAAAATTGAAACACCGTCCGTTGGGGATTGTTATTTACTTATTCGTTCGTCGATGGAACTAAAACTTTTCTCGTTAAAATAACAACCATGGAGAATAAACACATGGAACACAAATTTGACGACCGATGTGGCGCAGCGGGCGATGGTCCGCCTGCGACGCAGGAGGTTACGGGTCCGATTCCCGCCTTGGGACAAATGTTTGTACGATCTACAAATATTTGTTCCAGGTGTTCTGGGTGTTTGCTATGTATAATAAAAAAAAATGTCTATCTGTGTAATGTATTGTATTAAGTATATCAGTCATCTAGTACCCATAACACAAGCTCTGCTTAGCTTGGGGCTTAGATGCTGCTGTGTGGATTGTCCAGCATTATTGATTTTTTTGTATTGACACAAATGGAGGATATTTTTTCGAAATTACTATATTTTAGATTTAGTTTTACAGTTTTCAATAAGAAAGATATCATTAAATTGAAAACAAATCATTTATTAGGGTTCCGTATCTCAAAAGTAAAATACAGACTCTTAAAGAAACGCTTTGTTGCCATCTGTCCGTCTGTTAAGACCCTCTTTCTCAGGAATGGATAGAGGTATCAAGTTGAAATTAAAATTATTAGCTTCTAAGTCAATGCAATCAAAATAGAGGCGGCTAATTGCGTCTCATATTGGTGATCAACTCACTTTTCAAAATCTAAATTACCCTATTACCTAGCAGCATGAGAGTAGAAGTAAGATCATACGGTACAAGTCAATAAAAATACATATCTGAAAATTAGCAATATTGTACTGAGTCTGAAACTGTTCCTGGACAAATATGTGAATATTTTTGCGGCAGAAATTAGTTTCAAGTGAGTAGGGTTTACAAGTTATCTAGTAATTAGCTGTTAAACCGTGACTCTATATGTTCATAATATTCGTATAAAAAAAATGGCTGGTTTTCCTCATTTAAAAGCGCTGCCTGTGAAAAAACTGAAATCGTTTTGGTCAATAATATGTTTTAATTTAAATGCTGCTTTTTATTTAATTCCACCCTTATTAGGGTTCCGACCAGGAATAACGGAACCTTTATGAGATAACATTTTGTTCGTCTAACACGGAGGTCTGTCTCTCTTCTCTTCTCTTCTCTTATTAAAAACGTTGTCCACACTAGAAATTTCTCCTGTATCGTGGGTGCACTTACAAACATTTAAAGCCTCTAGGCCATAAAAATTGCGTGTTGTGGGTTCGATCCCCGCACGGAACAAATATTTGTATGACCTACAGGTAGTTTTTCCGGGTCTGGCTGTTTGTGTATGTGAGTTTAAATGTTTGTAAACGCACCCACGATACACGAGAAATTCCTAGTGTGGGGCAACGTTTTTTTAAAAAGAAGAAGAAAGAATAAAAATATTTGTTCCGTGCGGGTATCGAAACCGGGATACGCAGCGCAGCAACCAATCGTTCAGCCACTACGCCAACCGTGGCGTCGTACCCCAGTTCAGGTGGAACCATAATATTTCGCGAGCCTGCCTCGCTCATGGCCAGTTTTTTAATGGCAATCAGAAGTATACACTTACTTCTACACAGAATTTAATTTCAGTAGGTAAATATTCGCGGCCCTCAATTTAAAGCAGTGTTAGTAATCTATGAAGATTTACTTCCATAATTATACAAACAGTAATCTGGTGCTATCAAAGACTTTTGTAATTGGCAGCGATAAAATATAAATTCGTGTTAGGCTATTTAATTTTTTTTAAATGAAATGTTCTTTAGCCGCGTTGAGAAATTTTTCCTAGGGGTAAAATTTATGGGTTGACAACACCGACATGCTAAAGTGTCGTGTTGCGACAGACTGACAACCACTTCCACCGGCAATAGCCATGACTACCATTTTTTTATTCTTACAATAAGGTACTGCCCCGTATAAAAACGGTTTTAAAACAAGGCCATACAATTTACATAACACCAACTGAAAATTACTGTCATTTTAATCAAACGCATTCCAATTTAGTAAACACTAACGACGTCTTATTTTTCAAAATGGCAACATCGAAAGCGGCCGACTAACGTATGTTTTGATTTTGAATATAAGTCTAAAGTAGTGAATAATGTGAGTATCAAGCAGATAATACAACTATTCCTTAAACACCGTGGAAACTAATTCTGTATAGTAATCTGTGGATAACGTCTTGAGTAGTATATTCGTTACTTTTATTATAAGTCTTTATATTGTGTGCCTGCTATCCATACTTTATATTATAAATGGGAAAGTGTGTGTGCCTGTTTGTCCGTCTTTCGCGGCAAAACGGAGCGACGAATTGACGTGATTTTATAAGTGGAGATAGTTGAAGGGATGGAGAGTGACATAGACTCCTTTTAGTCTCTTTCTAACCCCCCACTTCCGAATGCGAGCGAAGCCGCGGGCAAAAGCTAGTGTAATATACTGCTGTTTGTTATTCCTATGAAAGAAAACAACATAAAAAACCCGACAAGGTTCTTATAATTTACATCACGTACTATACACACACTTTATTCAGTAGTTTGACTTTATAGACTCAGTGATTTATGTGTAGTTCCACGGTACTTTGTTATCATACGCAAATAAATACGTATAAATCAATCAGGCGGTATCACTTGCCAGAATTAAAATTAAATCGTGTATGTGTCATTGAACTCTTAGTCGTCTTCATAACCTATATAATGTCATTTGTAAGTAATAAAACCGAATAAATGATGATAAACTATATTAATTTCTGTAAATTGGATTTTAAAAACAATTTTACACCTTATTTTTTTTTAAACTATATCTTGACCAATTTAAGTATTATAACTTCTCTTACATAACATAACTTAGACCCCAAACATAATTTATTGAATAAATGATCTGCCCAGCTCTTTCCTAGCTAGGTTGGGTTCAGCTTCCATTCAAATCAGATGCAGTTAATTACCAGTATTTACCTGGAGCGACTGCCTATCTGACCCTCACAACCCAGTTACTGAGAATTCGAGGTACCCTTTGGAAAGACTGCATGACTTGTTGACTTTCGGGCTTCTGCGATCTACAAAATACAACCAGGACCAACAGCTTAACCTGCTTTCCGTCTCGACATGTAATGGATGGTCACCCGTCCACAGACCGACCTTCACAAGCGTAGCTTAGCCTTCGATGCAGTCAAGCTTAGTTGTACAATAGACGCATAAATCAGAACGGGAAAACTCGATACAATTGTTTAATTGTCTTCCAAGGTCTCGTACATAAATCAAATTACAGTAAGCAATTGTCACTTCATCCTGTGCCGACATTTTACTTCCTCACCGACGCTAGACGCCATTTCTCATTCACTAGCCAAATTACGCAATTCAGTGAAACGTAACTTGGTTAACCTTGTTCAACGTTTACCGTCCATTATCTATGCGCTGTAGAGGAATAAAAGCGTAATATGATTATTCCTGAAATATAGGTTGATAGAATATAAAGCGGAGATCGGAGCGGAGCGGTATAAAGCGGAGATTTTACAGCAGTGATATAGTAACTTCGTTTGGTCGGCGAACGATATAAGCCAACATCTTATGTTATTCTCAATAATATGTGATACATTCTATTTAAATTTAAAATAGTTTTTTTTCCTTGTGTACTTATTCAATTTTTTTCTTTTTTTGTTAGTTTTTCTTTGTTTTTTTGTTTGCTTTTATTTTCTACCATATTTGTACGCCTTCACGGCAAAATATAGCGCACATATAATTGACCTAAGACCTTATGTTCCACAAGTAAATACTCCGATTCTATGTATTGACGACGTGTAGTGCACACAGGTACCTGAATACCTACCAATAACATCGCGCCAACACTATACTATACACCACTGCCTAAACATATACTGTAATATACTGTAGTACACTCATTCACCTGTCGTGGTGAAGACACATGATAACATATTAAATCGTTGGTCGTGGCTGTCATCTGGAGATCTTGATCAGTCGTTACAAGTAGTCAGAAGACTGAAAGTCCGACAGTCGGCCTAACCAAGTACTATCATATTACCCAGTGACTGGGTAGTGGAGGTCAGATAGGCAGTTTAAAATTCATGGCATTCAGCTGCACTTACATTGGAAGCCGAACCCTACATAGTTACCCAAATATTACCCCTCACCCCATTTGCCAATAGAATATTCCATTTGTTTGTGATTTCTGTCACTCAACTAATTTTGACCCTAGCTACCCTCGCTGTGACCCTCCCAAGCCTTGAGCTTAAAAGTATTCTGGTCTAGGTATTAAAATCAAAAATGAAAATTTATTTATTCAACTTAGGTTGAGAATCAGCACTGTTTGAACGCAAGACAGCCCCCCAAAACGCCCACCCTTCACTACTTCCTAGTGTTTTTGCTGGGAAGAAGAAGTGGCGTAAAAAACTCCCCAACAACACATCTGTCACACAAGTTTAAAGAACTTGAATCTAAAACATATAATGCAAAGTAAATTACATAAATCCACTTTATAAACAGACGCATAGGTTCATATATTTAATAAAACCTGCGTATTAACTACAGAATTACATATTCAAATGACTAAATACAGTGTCAATCAAGAACTAATAATCCAATATAATGATATGCTGCCCGTTCACGTTGATATCATCTGTCAGTTAATGAACAGCGTACTTATTTGCATTTAGTTAAAGCGGATTAACTAACCGACACACATCAATATCTATAAAGCGCTCGCTAATGACATAAATATCAAGTACTAGCTGCGCCCCGCGGTGCTATACGCGTATTAAATTCACATTCTTCAAACGCGTCAACTGTCAAAGGCGCCGAAGACAAAATATTCGTTAAGTTTTCTGTTGTTCAGCGCCACTTTCTTAGTCCTTCTTTCCGTAAGATCATTCTCCTTATATACAAACGCAAAAAATATCGAAATTGGTCCAGCCGTTCACGCGTGATGGCGTGACCAAGGGAAATTAGGGATTCATTTTTATAGATTATGCATTAGTGTAGAGGTTTTGTATATTAATATACTTTATTATATACTGGCTGGTAGAACACTTGTTCTCTCTGGTTTTACGCAGTCAAAAAGGTTAGAATTGTTTAGAAGATGAAATATGTCGCCCGTCTTGATTGTAATGTGATTGGCATTATTTTTCTTATAAAAATATTCACGGATTATCTCCAAGGCGGTTGATGGTCTATCATAGTACCTACGTGATATTGGCAAAAATGTCTTCAAAGTCTCTCCCACAAAAGTCATGAATGAGGAGTTGAATAGTAATATTAATTGAATTTATTAACTTTATCCAATCATAAAGTTAATAAATTCAATTTAATCAGCGAAGCCCTATTATTTTATCACATTAAAATAACCCGGTCTACATAAGCTATATCATCATACCTATTAATAGTGTTGTTTTGTATACCTAGCTCAAAGAAACTCGAGTTAACGAACACAAGGAAGAAGCAGCTTAATATCTATTTATATTAAAATTGTATTCTATTTAATATTAAAATTGTAACAGTCAAGAGGAGCTCGTGGCTCTTGGCCGTGGAGCGGCGGCTCGAAGGTTCAGTTACGCTTGCCGAGTTCAGTATGTGGATGGGTGACCTTTCGTAACACATTGCGACTCCTGCGTGTCTCGGAAAGGGTCGCGGCTGTCATTTGTACATCTTTGACAGTCGTTGCGGATAGTCAAAAGCCCGTAAGTGTGACAACCAGTCTTACCTATGGGTATCGTGTTGCCTAGTAACTGGATTACGGAGGTCAGATAGCAGTCGCTCCGTGTAAAATACTGGTATTCAGTTGCATCTGGTTAGACTGGAAGCCGACCCCAACATAGTTGGGAAAAGGATGATGATACTTACACCTACACGACACTACACTTAAACCTAGCTCCTAAAATCTTGAATTAACGAACACAAGAAAGAACCGGCTTAATAATAGGTCTTTACCTATGAAATTGCCGTTTTGTATGAAAAAATTTAAATGAATTTTTTTCATGTATTTTTTATTTGTATTAATCGAAGTAATCACCCATGCAATCAATGCATCTTTGCCAACGCAGTGGCAGTTTATTGATGCCCTTCTTAAAGAAATCAGCTGGACGGGAGGCAACAAATTCTTCAAAGGCATTTTGTACTGCCTCTCGGGTATTGAATTTTTTTCCCGCCAAGAAGTTATCCAAATTCTGGAAAAAGTAGTAGTCTGTAGGCGCAAGGTCTGGTGAGTAGGGCGGATGACGGAGAGCTTCCAACCCCAGTTCTTGCAACTTGGAGACCGTCTGCTGTGTAGTATGAGGTCGCGCGTTGTCGTGCAGGAGCAGCGGAGACGAGCGATTGACCAATGCTGGTTGGAGATGTGCCAGCTTCTCCATCATTGTGTTCAATTCTTCACAGTACACATCTGCAGTAATGCTCACCCCGTTTGGTAAGAAGCTGTGTTGAATCACACCGGCGCTAGACCACCAAACAGTGACCATCACTTTTCTTGGGGTAAGTTTTCGTTTAGGGCATTGTTTAGGTGCTGAACCAGGATCCAACCAACTTGCTGAGCGCTTGCGGTTATCAAACAGAATCCATTTTTCATCGCAGGTAACAATGCGGTTCAAAATTCCTTCATTTGTGTGTCTGTTGAGCAGTGCAAGGCACGTCTCGACGCGTACTTCGCGCTGGCGATCATTGAGTTCGTGGGGCACCCATTTGTCAAGCTTTTTTACCTTGCCAATTTGACGCAAATGGACCAATATTGTTTTGACGCTAACGTCGAAAGCTGCTGCTAATTCAGCCGTAGATTGTGTATCATCAGCTTCCACAATCGCCTTTAATTCGTCATTGTCGACCAAAGTCTTCGGACGACCGCGAGGTTCATTTTTCAGGTCGAAATTTCCAGAACGGAAGCGAGCAAACCAATAACAGGTAGTGCGTTGGTTTGTAGTGTTAGCTCCGTAAACGTCGTTGATGTTGCGTGCCGCTTGTGCCGCGTTGCTGCCACAACGGTACTCATATTCCATAAATACTCGAATTTTTAACGTATCCATGATGACGAAAAAGATTTAAATGCGATGAAAATGTAACACTAATCAATAAACAAATGACTACTTTTGGAAAAAAAAATCCATGTTTTTAAAATAAAATTAATTTGAAATTAGAATTCTTAGCCAAACAAAAAATATTTTGATTTGAAATGGCCAGTACTGCAGAACGGCAATTTCATAGGTAAAGACCTAATATGTACAGGTATATTAAAATTGTAACAGGCCGAAGTCTGTACATTATACTTAGATATTGAAGAAAAACTAATTGTAAAAGTATTTATATTTAAAGAACAGCGCACCGTATAATAAACCTGCTCGAACTACTCGTATTTTCTAAGCCCATCACTATCCATTGTCGGAGATGTACCTACTAGTCTTTGTTTACGTGAGTAAACATTTTAGCGTCTAGAATGCTCATCTTAATACTTATTAATTCTCACTAATAAGTACTGTTTACCTGCTGATTATAATTAATTGAGCGTATCGTGTGTGGATTCCGCATTCCTATATATTTATTATATTTTATTTTTATAATTACGTAATATCCTTTACATACCTACAGTTTGCTTTCAGGCTCCAGATACAACCGCTTAGTCTTAAAGACCTGTAGTTGACCTAGTTATAGACAGACCTGTCGTCAGGAAAACCTAATAACTTTTCGGCTGACCCGACAATCGAACCCATGACCTAAATACCACGCCGGCATTTTGCTACCGCTTTCCAATAATGCTTCCCCATAACGTGGGTTCAATTATTTAATTAAATATCTCTATCGTAGATAAGGCACTGAATTACTGCTATCAAAACACTACCATTCTTGTTTAATATTTATGTACGTTTTACATGAAACAGTGATAGTACCACGTATTTGTTATCTATAGCACGCTCCTTGAATACCGACTGAGACCATATTACGACTGAATCAAATAAAAACTCATAAACAGTGTGTACACAACTTATCTACACGATAACATGACCAAAGATGTCTCTTTGCAGGTTGCACGGACAACAAGGCTTAAATGGGGCGAAGGAAATTAAATTAAAAACTAAAGTTCTTTGCACGATACGCAAATACTCGCACAGACTGCCGATGTTTGCTCTCGGAACGTTATCACTTGATAAGTTGGAACACAAGCCTCGAGCAAACAACGTTATCATGGTAACGTTCTCACCGGGGACCGGGAGGCGCAGCACAGACTCCGCTCGGCTCCGGCGCGCCGAACGAGACACCTGAGACTCGGGCCACGCTTGTTCTCCACACCACTTGCCCGCGGATGGCGAGATGGAAGTTCAACACAGATAGACCGGTGACAGTGAATTGATGTGACTAAGTGTTAATGTTAGTGTAATACCCAACCAAAGAACAAACCAAAGCTATTTAGCTCAAATTCCTAGTCGAGAGATATTTTACGTCGTCAAGCTGGAGGACCTAACGACGTTTGACACGGAAATAGTGGAGAATGTCAGTGAGGAGTGCGCGGCGAAGAGCGAGCCGCTGGCGCAGGGTTGCCCCGCCTACTACGATGGGCTGATGTGCTGGGACCCGACGCCCTGGAACACGCTGGCGGTGCAACGCTGCTTCAGCGAGTTCCACGGCGTGCAGTACGATGACACACGTAAGTTAATCTTTAATCCTTTTATTACGCCGCTGTTCGTGTATTGTAAACAATGCGATCACGTGGTGGAGACGGACTTGTTGAAGGATTTCGGGCAAAATCTCTCAATGTTTTTCGAGAGAGGAGGGGCCGTGCCGTCAGTGTGAGATAATGGAAAAAATGGCCTCACATTTTCATGTTTTAAAGGTATTCTTCATGTTTCGGCCTTTCATTGAAGTTATCTCAGCCTTTTGTTTTCGCATCGTGGATCTTGTTTCCAATATTTTCGAAACGGTAAACCCCAAAAAGAAGTCATGTTTCCTGATACCCCACTCAATTTTATTATAATAAAATATTTGTATCCTTTAACCATTTAGGTACGTAGCTCACATTTTTATTTCACAGATTATTAATTCATACGTAATGTAATAATATTGTTGACTAATAATTTTCATATGAATATTAACTTTTCTGAATATGACGTGTGTTAGTTTTGATTATTATTGTATTATCAGGTCATGTCTAAACACTAGTTTAAACCGATGACTTGCTTGAAATTAAAGGCTAGATTGTTTCAATGAACGAAACTATTTCATTACACTTATTACAACAATGAGGAGGAACAGTAGGTTGCGGGTTCGATTCCCGCCAGCCAAGATTTGTTCCGGGTGTTCTGGGTATTTGCTAAGTATAATAAAAAATATCTATGTATTTAATGTATTGTATTAAGTATATCGGTCATCTAGTACCCATAACACAAACTCTGCTTAGCTTGGGGCTATATGATGCTGTGTGGATTGTCCAGCATTATTTATTTATTTATTTGATGCTAGAATACATTTCAAAAAGCGTTTTGTTTCCAATTGGTGACTGACGTAGCTGTGGGCCAATCACGTGGCTCAGCCGTCACTAAAGAAGAAATGCCATAGTAAGATGGTTTTCGTTCCGAATAATACCGAAACCAGATATCGTTAAAGGCTAGAGCCTGCTATTGAATTAAGCACAGCTTTATTTCCCGAGCAGTCTCCAATAACGGCAACAAAACATTTTCAAAGAGCTATCATTGTCTGTCGTACTAAAATATCTTGAAAACAAAAGCAATACAAGTGTCTGTTCCCGGCATCGTTACTTTTGTTATTTTGTTGTGAAAACAAATGGAATTGTTGCAGCGACTCAAGTGTTAAACGCAACGATAATAACTGCCGCGTCTGAGTGCATCTCTATACGTTTTAACTCAAACGGGTCTACTTGAATGCCATGAGAATTTCTTTGAGCAATACTTAGTTTTGTGTAGCAGACACACTTAACTTAGGTACGTGTTTAGTAAAGTTTTATTTTTGTTACTTCATTCAGTCTTATTTTATGGCTAAGTAGGCAGATTGTTCTTCGTATTCCTTTAGGGCTTCCTCCTTATCTTCTGTATACATTTTAGTACGCAAAGAGTTGAGTAAGTTTGGATTTGAAGCTTTTGTTTATTTCGAGAGCAAATCACTTGGTGAAGCAAATGGTTAATAGCTGAAAACCTTCTAGACATCATTTTTTGTAGACGTAGACGTATAATTATAAAATGATAGGTCAGTAATAGTAACAGGTGTTTATAAACCTTTGTTCGTCATGGTTGGAGAAGGTTGTAAATAAAATTCCAGTGTCCAGAATAAAAAATAGAAGGAGAAAAATATTAATATTAATAACAAGCACAGTGACACTTGTACATAATCTACATAGAACACAATTTACTGGCAGGTGGAACTTATTCTTTTTTTGAATGGCTTTCTGGCAGTATAGACTTTACGGTTATTAACTGCTCAACCGAACTTTCCGGTGGGGAGTTAATACAAATTAAGGCCTCAAACCAATGGCATAAAAACTTACTACTTACCTGCAGAGTACGGGCCTCGGCTTAGGGCGTCGCTGGGAGAGGACAGCAAAGGGACAGGCTGGATCTGATCGATATTATTTAGGAAATGTCCGTGGAACGTTGCATTTTTCCTTGAAAGCATTATTGTTATCTGTAGTTCCTACAGTTGTGATGACAACAGTTTTTAAAACACCGAATAAAATATTTTAAGGCGAATAAGTTTTTCACATTCATGGATTACATTTGAACCTTTATTTCCACTAACAACTACCCAGACGGAAACAGTTTAGCAAAAAATCTCCCAGTTGAGCCTTCCAATCCATTTTATTAATACATCCCATTCAAATAAAATATAGCGATACCTACCTATGCAGTTTCCATATCACTTTGTAAAATCAAAACAAGAGTACAAAGTCTGATGTTATTGGATAGGATAACAAGGTTTATATATAGGTCAAGTGATAGAAAGGGTTACCTTCGGGAATCGCTATAGTACTGTTGGGATATTCAATCTATATAATATTTTGCCAATATCTCTCTTACTTTTTTAATCCTTTTGTCGATTTATTTATGAGTGCGGATGATGGCATATAGCATCGAACCTACTATTGGAATCAAATGTAACAGCTCATTATTTAGGACCCATTAAAATCAGTGTTAATTTTAATCCGTGATGCGTTTTAACTGGGCTTAACCCAGTTGTAGTTGTGCCTTTTACCCTAGTTCTGTTCTATCACCTGATTGATATGGAGGGAAGTGTAAATTATGTGCTTTCCTAATTCCTCCGCTGTTCTTTTCTGATGAATTTCGTTGCGGGATCCAAGACACTTTAATTGTTTCTCCGAGACTCGTTGGGCTTCATTGTCTCGTAGCTTTTCTGGTGGTCGCCACTGTTGATTCTGGTTCTCAGGAGTTGCAGTTGTTTGGGAATATTGTGGCGGGCATGTCCAAATGACGATGGCATCAAAATGTGCTTAGTCAAAGTTCTAGTTGATTCAAGTGACATAGATTACATGCTAAGTAGTTAACTAGGCGGTGTCTATAGACATAACTAATGTATCCAGATTATAAAGGCTTTAAGAGATGATCATAACTCAAATTTGAAAAGTACCTACCATACTTTTGAAAAACGAAATCCCATCGAAATACAGCGGTGCCGCCAACCTTTTGATATCTTAGCCAAAGACAAAATATGTAAACGCTTAAAAAGAGCTCAATGTACGTACAACAAAAAGAAAAGATAAAAAGCATTCGTTATATTAAAAAAGTGTAACCTCGCAGAAAATCCCTTCATCGCGATTACAGAGTAATATCGTACAAATAAGTCGGGAGAAAATTCGCTTTGTCATCGACGAAATATTTTGTGCACGAATGCAGCAAGATAAAAATATTTACAAGATAAGAAAAAATATTTGTTTCGTGAGGGAATCAAACCGAAGCGACGACACGCGGCACAGCAGTCGATCGCTCAGCCACTGCGCCAATCGTGCCGTTACTATTAGTAGTACGATATATTTTCTGTTGTAGTGCAAAAGTACTTAGGTGATAAATAGTTGTAATACGTTTATGAGAAACGTTGACGAGTTCTATTCTTTTTCAGAATCTAACTTTGCTTTTCTAGCTTGCCCTGGTGCTTAGATATGCGAGCTCTATTTGCTCGCTCTTTTTTTAAATCATAATAATCATTTATTCATTTACGAATATGGGTACAAAAGAAAAGGTCTAATACAAACAATAGTATCTATTAACGATGTCCTACCATAAGGCTTCATTCTTGATAAAACTCGAAACATTTTTGCATATGTTGACAAATTAACTTCCATATCGTCAGAATCGGTACCAGGCGGACTCTTAGCGAATAAAAAACTAGCATTTTGCTTACTTAATCAATCTCTTTAGTTCTGATTTTTTTATTAATAATCCGATAAAGTGACGCCTCATGGTATGGGCATGTGATGCGAAGGAATGAGGACCACATTGTCAGGAAAGTTTTGAGTATGAATGTGCAGGGTTACATGAGTAGAGGAAGACCAATGAAAAGATTCACACAATCCATCCGGATTGTGTGAAAGATGATAATTATGGCTAGAAAAGAGGTGATTCTTGAGATGACGGCAAATAGAGATGTATGGAAGAAGAAAACATGCTGCGCCGACCCCAAATAAATTGGGATAAGGGCAGGAGAAGGATGATGATTATTTATGTATGAATGTTCAAAAGAAAGCCTTTTAAGCTCTCTTCGCTCTCTATTGCGCAGCTGCTACATTTGAGCAAGTATTTCCTTGTTTTTTTTTCGGTTTGAAGCCCGTTTCAAACATGAGATCCAGGACGAAATTAAAAAAAAACGATCACTCTCTGATCCTCTACTCTTATAGTCTGATGGGGCGGCAATCTGGCATGACCGGGGAGGGTGCAGGCGCAGGACTAACGGCGTTATGTGTTTTTTGTCACACCAACAACTTCCTAACTGCGAGCTACTGGCTGCTACTGATAAATTTCTTATGGATAACCCCAATCACGTTTTGACCTGGATATAAACCCAGGCCCCACGCTCAGCAGTCTCACTTGCGACCACGATACAAACGGGGCAGTTAATCTGGAGAACATTGTTCAAACGAAGGGGATCATAGAACAGAGTTAGCGACCTCAACTTCCCAATCTTCTTGTTTAATTCAATAAGCTTCTTGTTTTCAAACTGTGCAAAATTATAACATCCCTTTTCTTGTGATACAGAGAACGCATCTCGGTATTGCATGGACGGCGGCGTGTGGCGGAACTACTCCAACTACGCGAACTGCACGGAACGCATCGCCAACGTGACGCCGACTGACGTCACGAGCCTCATCTACCTCGCCGGCTACTCGCTCAGCCTCGCTGTGCTGTCGCTGGCCGTGTTCGTGTTCCTCTACTTCAAGTAAGTGCTTGTAACGTGTTGATAACTTGTAGGCGATTCCGTATACACCAACAATTTACAGTATGCTAAGTTGAGTTTTAGGCCATTTTTTATATTCATGGAAAATTGTTTATCGTTTAGAGCATATACAAGAAATTTGAGTGTTTGAAAGACTATAAAAAATCCTTGAATTTCTTGTATAGACTTCTTGTTTACAAAATTAAAAACATCTAAAGATATCACGTATTTTTAAAGCTCTTCTGGCGTAAAATGGGTTTTTCAAGTTAGCATAGTGTTCATTGCTGGTGTCGATATATGTACGCAAAATTATAGGAAACCTGCGAGTTTACTCCTGACATATTTAAAGGCTGAATCGAATCAATCTACAAAAAACCTGAGAATATTGGAAAAACAGACAACCCTGTCAAAATAAACTAATATTTTTTCTATTTCTTAGAGAAAGTACCTACAAATAAATACAATATTCTAATTTCGAAAATACCTAACAAAAACGTTCGTAAACGGTCTTACTAAAAACCGTTTATTCCAATATCCTTTTATCTCGATTGAGAAAAACTGGCAGCGAATTATATTTTATCGTAGACGTTTTATTTCTAACACACAAATTGCGATAATAGGAATGTGTCCTAGGTAAAAATATATTAAATCTATTTAGTCCGTCAGTAAGATAACCAAAAATATTGGACATGTATTTTTTGCTTCCAATCAATAAAAAGTGACAATGATTTACATCAAAATTCAGGAGAAGGGGCTTGTGACGTCACTATTACGTTAAAAGTGTAGCACGGCGTGAGGTCACGCGCAATTTAAACGTACTATATCGTCGTCTTTGGTTTACGTGACAAAAGAAAGAATACGTGTCCATTATTTTTGAGTAATCCAACTATCGGACCAAACAGATTTTTAAGGACTCTACCCTATTATGTCTGAGGAAATGAACTTTAGACAGTACCTTTGCAGACATCGTGTAGTAAATTGTGAGACAATAGGGCAAAACACAATGGCTTTGAAGGTTTTTCTCTAGAATACCACAAACGATGTTAAAGTATTTTATCGACCAGTGGTTTCGTTTCGTTTTCGTTTTCATGCACGCGGTTGTGGGTTAAAATCCAGCCAGTAGAAATGTGATTTTTCGATATACATATACATATAATGTACTTGATTTCACTTTGACATCACTGAGATAGGTGAAGGAAAACATCCTGAGGAAATCAAAACTTATATTTAATATGAGCCGCCAATCCGAGTTGAACAAGCGTGGTGATTAATGCTTGTACCTTCTCTGTATGAGAAGAGACCTTTGCCCTGCAGTTGGACATACAGTAATAGGCTTGTATTATTCTAATTTCATTTAAACGGAACATTTAGACATTAGAGATAATGTTTGAAAACAAGTTTTAGGATAAAGTGGAATATCAGCTACGTAGATAGAAAAACAACTTAGTAGGCTACTGCACTGAGATCAGTCCATAAGATATTGATTTATTACATACCTACACGTGCAGATAAATCATACTTGTCAAATGATCAGACAGTGTTTGACAGTAGGCAGATAAACATTGTGAACAACGAATTTAATGTTAAATCTGTATTGCATTTTTAGGGTGACGTACTTCATAACAAAAATGGGAACCTTTGGGAGATCCTTTGTTTGTCTATTTGAAAGCCTGAGTTTTTTGTGAGGTGGAAATAATCGATATGCTGACCAATGCCCTTAAAAATATTTACATACTTATGTATTTCTTATGTACTTGTGTTAGTGCAATTACTCGTATAGGTACTAACAAAAAACGCCGGGAGAGGAGACGCCCTAAAAGGACATACACTGACCTTAGTGGTCACAAGTTCTATGCTACTACGCATGGATTTGTGGCCGGTTACAAAAGGATCGCCCCCTATAACATGGGCCTTAAACATAACCAGTTATGTTTAAGTTCACCAGTGAAATGTAGGTGTACTATAGGTACCCCACTGCCTAACTCTTCGTGGAATACAGGCAACATGTTTTGTTTTCTATTATCAAATCATAACAGCCGTTAGGTATCCCTATCAGAATCTCAAAACGGTTTACGTCACCATTTTCCACGACATCTCTGGCTCCGCAACCAGTTGCCGTACCAACAAAACTATACAGCTCCATGGAGAGTCCACTTGATTATATAATCAACGCGACCATGGTCGCACCACCATTGTTTCCTAGTGAGATATAGACCGCAGCCAAACTTTTTTTATTTCAAATCAAATCATTTATTGCAATCCATGATGTACTCTTACAGGTGGTAAAATAAAAATAAGAAATAATAATTGAAATAATCATGGACCCTGTCGGGCACAGCAATTTTTTAAATATTTGTAGTAAAATATAGTTCACATTTCTGGGTCAAATACGGCCCTCACTAAACGAATTAATTCAGTCGCATTTATTTACATTGAAAACCAACCCCGGTGCCGCGTATGTTTGTCTTCTGAGTAGTGTGGCCAAAAGCTATCATTACAAAGATCCTGGGCCTAAATGGGAACAAAGTGTACAGAGAGGCTAATCCCGGATTTTGGCCCAGATCTGTGAAATCCTTAAGATGAAATCGACGTCATTTGATGTTGCTTCTTTAAATAAGGGTAGGCATCGATTCCGATTAGGGACCCGTGTTTGCATTAGATACGGTAACAGGCATGATTTGTGTTTCACTTTGATTTTGCCTTTTGCCCTCTGGTAAAGTAAAAGATACGAAATTCTGAAAATAATTGCTTCTTTGGTGTAGTGGTCGCTAGCGCTACACCTGACTAACATATGACTAACATACATTTTAAGTACAATAATACTAACCTCATATGGACATGCAAAAATAGTCTGAATTAAATGAATTTTATTTTTATTAGTTTTTATTATTGGTTTTGTCATTTGAGATTTTGCAGTAGAAACCTGGAGTCTGAAGCCCGATTCATGGCAGTAGACTCGCCCCCTACTAACTGGCAAGGTGTGAGTGTACCATTTAATAGGTACACCTCTACTCAACCCATCGGAGAATACAAGCGTTATATATAATACGAAATCCTATTAACATTAATTACGCATCATGAATTAGGCTTTACAACGCAGCATAAGTATTTCTATCGTTACAATTACTATGTAAGTACGTATAAAATGTACCTATTATACATAAAAATACGACCATTATTTTCTCTGAAGCTATCCAATAAATGTCTAGCGAATTACATCAGTCATGTCTATAGGTTGACCGATTAGAGTTAGAGTTGGCTTACGTCGAGACGCGTCACTACGCGTTGGTTAGACACTTATTTATCTCATTCTTTTAATATTACTTTCATTTATCTTTTCTATTTTTTTTTATAAATCGTTGCCGCACACTAGGAATGTCCTATATCGTGGATGCGTTTACAAACATTTAAGGTCACATACGCAACAGCCAGACTCGGAACAGCTACCTGCAGGCCATACAAGTATTTGTTTCGTGCGGGAATCTAACTCTAACTCTGTGGCAGCGCAGCAGCCAATGCTCAGCCACTGCTCCAACCGTGCCGTTATTACTTTTATATATCTATATGTTTTTTCGAACTGTATTTCGAACACGGATGATTTTGAAAACCCTCAAGGACATGTTTTATCATTGAGGCGGTATTTTAGTCTCTATGTATAACCTTCTCGAATAGCTAATAATTTTCAAAAAACAACAAACCCTGTTTTTTTTTAATAGCTAGCTTAGCTATTTCTCTGTATCTCCAAAGACATAAAAAAACACCCTTAACGTATGTATAGATAACTAGACTTCGAGGTGGCCTATCAAGATGAAACAAGGACAAGTTTATAAGTTAGATTTGCAAACAATACAGACGTGACGTGAGACGCGCACAAACATACAAACAGACAGACAAACAAAGAAAACTTCTTAAATAATTGTTCTGGCTTCTATTGCAGCATTAAAAAGATCAGCTCATTTTAAGTTTTCTTAAATATCTTTTCTGTATAAACATAGGCTAGTTAGCATTTATTGATGATTAAACAAAGTTGCCTGAAAGTGAAATTCTATCTCAATTATATGAGTAAATTTCATTGTTTCGTTATTAAAACTAGTATTTTACCAGAATCATTTAATGACTTAACACTCGAACATTCTTAGACTTGTCAAAACAATAAAGAGTATTATGATTTTACTACTAATTAAGTTAACAAAGCTATTTAGAAAATCAGTACCAATGAGATGAATGAATGCCGACTGTAATCGCGAATAAAGTTCATCATCTCCCTAGCCTTTTCCCAACTAAGTTGAGGTCGGCTTCCAGTCTAACCGCATGCAGCTGAATACCAGTGTTTTATATGGAGCGACTGCTTATCTGACCTCCACAACCCAGTTACTGGGCAACACGATACCCCATAATAAGACTGGTTGTCAGACTTTCGGTTTTCTGACTACCCGTAACGACTGTCAAAGATCTACAAATAACATCCGGGACTAACGTGCTTTCCGAGGCACGGAGGAGTCTCGATATGTTACGAACGGTCATCCATCTACAGACTGACCTCGGCAAGCGTAGCTTAACCTTCGATCAACCCGTGCGGTGGTTTTTATTTAGCCACGAGCTCCTCAATCGCGAGTAAAAAGTTAAAAGGTAAAGTTATGTTTGAAAAAGGGATCTAGTGAAACAAGCACGATCGCTCACTGGGTTTATCTGGCGATTTTAGAATTTAACAAACGTATGCGATGAGACTAACTGACAGTTTTCCTGATGACGTCGTCTTCTATTTAAAAGTCACGGCTGATAAAATATCAAGTTCTCCTTTCGAATAAATCGAATAAATAAATACATTAGATTATCTTCAACTATTATTACTAGATGAGATTTATCAATGTACGTTCATTCACTGACAATAATAGACACCTACTAATGTGGCCCAAACCCTTCTCTTTGTGAACCAACTACACCTATTATTTGAGTATTTTTAATGAGAATGAGTGGCAAAAAGCTCCTCTTGTTAGTAATTTAAGGCGAATGATTTTACATGAGCTTACTGTAAAATTGACTTTTGTAAAAATTGTTTTAAAGATCCCGAGAAAAGTACATTAATTTAATTCGATTTAATGCAATTAAATTGCTTTATTTCAATCAACAGTTGGATCATACTATAATAGCATAAGAATAAAAAATATAAAATAAATAATTAAAAATAATACAAAACACGACACACACTTTCATTATCACTTTAAATACAGTAAAACGGTGTGAATCGAAAAGCCAGGGTGAATAGAAACAAAACTTTGAAGGGCATTTTCGCGTTAGTAAGACATTGTTTATTACTATAAGGACTCTTATTTTTTTTAAGGAATTGAAATGGTTAATTTCAACACCTTGTAAGTAATTAATAATGATGAATCAACGATTAAATCTCATTTAAAGTTTTGTTTCTATTCACCCTGGCTTTTCGATTCACCCCGTTTTACGGTAACTAAATTTAACAAAGTTAACAAAATGAAATTAGAAATAATCCTATAATAAAAAATGGTAACTACGAGTTCCTTTATTTATTTATTTTTTTATCTTTTTTATCGTTTTTTTTATATTTGTAGGGTCTTTCGTTAACAATGTAATATGCCACATAGGACAGCCGCGCCTGCTGAACTCAATAACAGGTGGCTGTTAATCTCAAAGCAACTTGTAAATTCTAAAGATTTGCAGTGAAAAGGAATCACGATACTCTGCTCTTTAAGCATTGATCAGCTGATCGGCAAGATGTGCTGCACCTGCGACCGCAACCACCACTTCATCCTAATGGCTGTGTCAAAAAAAAATTCTCACCGTTATTGAGAGCTCTCAATAGCGGAGCGGTGCTGGCTCAATCAATTTGGAGCCCCATACAGCTGTTTGGGACTCCAAATTGATTGAGCTAGCAAATGCAACGATTTCAATCTAAATAACTCGTTCTTTAACTTAAGTTTGCAAATCAATGAAGAAAACTGAAATGAAAATCTATTTGATAAAATATATATGCAAAAAAAAAAAACTAACGTACCACATAAAACATGTATTATAAATATATATACTATATAAATGTATATTTAACAACAGCTTATTTAGCAATGCATTAAAAATATACAACATTTTAATTGATAAAGCATACTACGCGATCCAAGATTTCTTGAATTATTGTATGAATAACAAATTTAACATGTATATTTTTTTTATTTAATGCCAATACATAATTATAGTAGGCAGGACATATTGGAACTTTACAACAAACAACAACAAAATTCAAAAATATGTTTTGAATTATAATAATTACGCATAATTTCTCTAATAGTAGTTTTCCCTTTTCCAGTTTGCTGTGTTTATCTAATCTTATATATAAAATTCTCGTGTCACAATGTTAGTTACCATACTCCTCCGAAACGGCTTGACCAATTTTTATGAAATTTTGTGTGCACATCGGGTAGGTCTGAAAATCGGCCAACATCTATTTTTCATACCCCTAAGTGATAAGGGTTCTCCACCCCAAAAAAATATCAAGGCTTAAAATGGCAAAACAACGTTTGCCGGGTCAGCTAGTAACCTATAGAACTGGATGTAAATGGCGTGTTTGTCGTCTCTTTCAGTAGATCCATTCACAAATAAATTAGGACTAGATAGAGGTATATCTATTTACTGAGACAAAGGCTTTGAATGAGGTTAATACAATAATGTGTTACTATAATGTGTACCTTTGTCCCTCTATTAGGGCATTGTCCTTAGCATTATTTCAGGCTTTAAATAAAATGCTGGTCATTACTGAGGGTCAGCGGTTGATAGAGGACATTTAAGAGGAAATCAAGAGACTGTCTCTTCGAAAACAAGTAATAATTTGTACGTTTTAGATTAAAGGTCCGCGCACGAAACGTTATTAAATAATTTGAATACAACGTTATCGTAAGAAAACACATTATTTTTAATTTATTTTTTACATTTTTGAATTACCATTTAAAATAAAAACGTAGGTACTTGATGCAAGTAATAAAATAATTGTATTTTGTTAGAGTACCACTCAGTATTATAAAAATTATTATAATAATGAGAAATTACATCAAAAAGTCGTCTATAGATACTCCTAATGCTACTCCGTCTCGTGACAACCAGAGACATACTGAACGATACAGCATAAGGGATTTTTTTTAATGAAAATTTTAATTTTCTATTTTTTGCTTAAGTCGTGTAATAAAACCAGCCTGTACTGTCCCACTGCAGGGCAAAAGCCTACTCTTATACAGAGAGGGCAAGAACATTAATCACCACGCTTGCTCAAGGCGGGTTGGCGATTTCAGACATACAATAGTAATGAGTCCACGTATCCTCGCGACGTTCCTTTGATATCAGTATTGTATTGTATTGTATTGTTATACGGGCCGATTTCCACAACTCCACGACGTAGCGCGTATTTTGCGTAAAGGGTGGGACAGTACCTTATTCGATCCACCCCAGTTCCCCGAGAAAGGCCAGCAGCGCCCTGACGTTACTGGCGATCTCTCGGAGAGTAACCGGGTTACCGAAGTATTTAGCCCTGTATGCAGTAACCTCTGGACAGTGGAGAAGCACGTGGTCCGCCGTCTCGTCCACCTCCATGCAAGCTCTGCACAGTGGGCTATCTGTAACTCCTATAGTAAATAGGTGCTTGTTAAATGACCCATGACCTGTGACAGCGGCTGTGACTGTGCGCAGCTGCTGCTTAGTCAGTTGTAGGGCCTGTTTTGTAAAGCGGCCGTCAATTGCAGGGAGTACCTCCCTGGACAGCCTGCAGTCTGTATGGTCTGACCAAATTTTGTTGTGTTGAACCCTAGTGCGTTTCCTTACCAGAGTGCGTATATACCCAAAGGGGAGTGGTACAATGGGTTCCGGTCCCATTACTGCCATGCTAGATCCCCTTCTTGCGAGTTCGTCTGCAGCATCATTGCCACGAGAACCGCTGTGTCCTTTGATCCATTGAATGGTTATGTTGTTTAGAATACCCACCTGATTTAAGCGGTGATGACATTCGTATATAAGCCCAGAGTTGGTTGTGTAGCATTTTAGTGCTTGCAGGACCGACATGCTGTCCGATAGAATACGGACAGTGTGGTCCTGAACCTGTCTGGCTGCGATAGCTGAGGCTGCTAGGGATATACCCATACACTCTGCTTGGAACACCGTATTGTGGGCCCCTAGAGGTGTGGCTATATGTATATTGAGGTCCTCCGAAAAGATGCCAGCGCCAGAGCCGGTACCTGTCTTGGATCCGTCTGTGAAAATACGCAACTCTGCTGGACGTTGTCCCTCGTACCGGTGATCCTCATGGAGTTGGATTTTGTATCTTTTATCGAAGATAAATTGCTTGGGAATCCGGTCATTTATGGCTTTAGTCAAGGGGAACTCCTTGTAGAGTCCCTCAAGTAACGCGGAGTGTTTGATATCAGTAATCTTTAGACATAAACTTTAAATACTTGCACAGTATCTCACCGATGACGTATTCTGAAGTTGTGTGCTTACATACAAATAATTTCAGTGCAAATTATTTTACTCAATAATCTCAAGTATTATTCCAATCATTCATCATCAACCTCCTTATCTCAACTTATTTGGGGTCTGAGCAGCACGTATTCTTCATCCATACATCTATATTTGCCGTCATTTCAAAAGTCGCCTCCTTCCCAACCATTTTTACGCTTCTATTTATATTTCACACAATCCATCCATCGTTTCCTTTGGTCGGCTTCTGCGCTTGTAACCCTCCATATGCGTACTCTTTACGTAAACTTTCCTCACAGCATGATCCTCATTCCTTTGCATCACATGCCCAGCTGATTTATGAAAAATAAATACGAACGTTCAAGTAAACTCCATCAACTCAACACATTTCACTGATTATGAAAACAATTGAACGTCACATTTCAAACAGCCAGTGTTGTCACATTAATGTAATTTGTTTGCACAAAATTGTGGTTCGTAATGATATCAATTTTGCGCCTAACCGACAACGAATCGTGTACCTTTTACAATTTCGCAAATTGAATTTCAAATGAGCCTTCAATGAATTTCGTTTTATTCTTTTTTCAAATAATCTTTTTATGGTTATCTTTTTAAAGGAATTTTCTTTAACGAAAAGTGTTTTGTACAGGTGAAGGTAGAAAAAACATTTAAAATAGCGATAGCGTCTTGAAATTGAAAAACAGTGTTACGGTACTAATATTTTTATAGCTGAAATTATGTCCACCAGAAAAAATACAAGGGAATAACTAAATACCGAGAAATAACCTAGTTTTAACTCATTACAATGAGGTGACATTAAATGCTCTGTTTTCATGGGCCGTCGTCCTTTACGATTAATTTAAAACCTTAATGTATTTACGAAAAATCTTTTAAAGTCTAAAATCGTTAAAGCAGTAGACGGGTTAAATCGGGTGAAAATTTAGGCACGACAGGTGAAGCAAATTGGTGGAATTTCACCCTTCTAAAACCTATTCAATATTACAGCAAAATAAACGTTAAAACTGCCTTAGTACAATATTTACCCTCACGTTTTATGAAAAAAGATTCGTAATATGAGATAATAACGATCTACTATCTCTACTCATTACAAATAAAATCGGATACGCAAATAAGGACATTGTTACAAATAAAAAAAGGCTCCATTTTCCTTAACTTAGTTCTTATTACGTTGGACAAAGTTCTCGACAAACCGTATTGTGGATATTATTCATATTTATTACACTATATTTTATCTTTATCGGGGAAACATGATTATTTTCATTATTTTTACGCTATTTGTGTGGTTTTTTTTAAGCTATTAAAATATATTACTTAACCCACATCTGACCAGTTTGATGAAATATGGGTGTACCAGGTACACCTCTGCCCAATCCTTCGAGGAACACAGGTGTGATGTTATGTTACTTAACCTATTGATCGCCTTAGTCAGATTTATCTAATCATATTAATCATATTAATACGTCACAAAACTTTTGTTTGTACATTCAATTCAATTCATTTCACGCAAGATGATAAATGTAGTGACGATTTATAAGCTGGATGCTGGGGGCACGGTGACTGATTATAAAACAGTTATTGTCAAGCGGTTAAAAGGATAATAATGTAGGGTTGTAAAAATAATGCTTAAGTTGAGGGGAAGCATCAGGTAAGTATTGTTGCCGCGTTTTTTTTTTTTGTTATTCACTTGACACATTTTCACCTTTAATATGTCGCCTAAATAGCTAATAACTTAAAAAGATTGACTATTAAAGTTGATTCGTGTTTGCATTTTCCCAATCTGCAAATATTTTAAGTATTTCACATACAGGAACGCCGCAAATCGAGCCTGAGGTCATTCTGAAATAATTTCCCACGTATCCCTCAACAGAAAGCAAAACATTTAAATATGTAATATTTTATTCGTATCTGTGACAAGCTTAAAAACCGTATCAAAATTATATATGGCAGAACCATATTTAAAGCTGATATTTACTATTATTATTAATACATACTCTCTTTGCTGTGTACATAAATCCATTTCCCATTCTGTTTGCTTTCCAAATCTATATAGAACAATTGCAGCAGTATCCCGTGTCAATTTAATGATCATCTAAAATGTATACTTCCATTTACGAGTAGGTACCGTGCCAAGATATGATTGCCGCTATAACACCGCTCGTGTACTAAAGTTTACGATATACCCATCCATCAGTGTATAAAAACATAAACAAACAGTGTTATGGACAATATTATGGGAATCAAAACATCTTTAAAATAGCCATGTGTTTAGTAAATGGCATTTCCGTACGAATTTCGAATTACACGACGATACGCACTGGCATATGCCAGTGCGTATCGTCGAATATTCGTGTAATTCGAACTTCAAAATTCAGAAAAGAATCCTTATGGTACAACCGACACTGGCCTGTTGTACATTTTTTTTTTTACCGGCCGATATCCGCAACTCCTCGACTCTGCGCGTATTTTGCGTAACTGTTGTACCAAAAGGATTATTTTTCTACCATTTCGGTACGTAACTCTTGAACAAGACAGACTCTACTCACTAAGCTCACCACCCACTTGTCATTACACTAAACAGACCATTGTGTAGGAGTGCCGCAATACAAGTTGTGACATTACCCTTGACATTATGGCGATAATATGGTGAATGGTGAATATCACTTTTGGCAAGCAAACGAGAGATTATGGTCGTTAACTAACGTCATACATTTGAACGATGCGATCAGAGCATCTGATACCATACGTGTAATGGCTGTTATGGCTGGACAAAACTGTTTCCATTCCATTAGTGCCAAAATAGTTGAGAGTTGTTGAGAATTAGTGTTTTCCTTTTTGTTATTAGAGGTCATTTATTTGCTATATGAATTCCTCATAACTCAGAAACTGCATATTTTATTGCATACCATAATGTGTTACATATCGGGTAATACCTTAGCGGCCAGAAAACGAGACACAATAGAAAATGTATTGTTTGTCGGTCACCTGGCGTTTAAGGTGTTAAATATGTATTAATCATTGTAGGTAGGTAGGTATCCATTATAGAACCTGTGGGGCACATCATAGTTCGTAAGAGAGAGAAGGATAAGCACATAAGATAAGAGATTCTAATCAACACAATTGATAGCATAGACTACCTGTACCAGTAGACACTACCTGTACTTGTGCCTACTTCGTAGTTGGCTTTTTGAAGTAGGTGCAACAAAAAGTAGGTTGGATAATATAGGTTTTTATACCAGTAGGTAAAAGTACCTATATTACCCGATTCGTAGTATTATTTAAAGTTATTAGTATTGAACTACTTGATGAGTGATCTTTAAGTTTGTAGGTAAAATTATTTTTTTGTACATTTAATTTTATCATTTCCATTTAAGAAAATTATTTTTATTGCACTTTTTGGTATATCTCTCATAAGTATGTACATAAGTATCATATTAAATATTAATCAAATAAATTGTTATCTCATTATTCATTCATTCTTACTTAGTAAGTTGTAATTATTGCATTGTTAAGTTTAATTATTTTACATAATGAAGATAGAGATAAATAATAGATACGAATAGCCTTATACGAGTATAACCATTCAACAATATACTATTTACCTATCAATAAGCTATTATACTTATTAGATATCGAGTAATGTCAGTTTTCGTATTAGAAATAATAGAATATGTACAGATTGACAGATGGACCTGTCATTCTCCATTCTCAGTCGTTCATAAAACAATGCTATCACATTTCACAGTGGCATAAAATATGCCTCTCAAGTAATAGAAGTTGCGAGCTGAGTAGTGGGTAGTTCAGCCTGTTTGCAATTATTCACGACTTGCAACTTATACTCCATTATAACTCTAAAGCAAGCACTGCCGTTACTTTTTGTATTTATCGCGTCAAACACGCTCAAACGAGCTCGTGGCTAAATAAAAACAGCCGCACGGGTTGATCGAAGGTAAAGCTACGCTTGACGAGGTCAGTCTAGGGATGGGTGATCGTTCGTATCATATCGAGACTCCTCCGTGTCTCGGAAAGCACGTTAAACCGTTGGTCCCGGCTGTCATTTGTAGATCTTTGACAGTAGTTACGGGTAGCCAGAAACCCGAAAGTCTGACCACCAGTCAAGGGTGTTGCCCAGTAACTGGGTTGTGGAGGTCAGATAGGCAGTCGCTCCATGTAAAATATTGGTATTCAGCTGCATCTGGTTAGACTGGAAGCCGACCCCAACATAGTTGGGAAAAGGCCAGGCAGATAATGATGATGTCGCTTTACTGAACAGAAAGCAAATTCTCATAATAAAAAAAAACGGTCAAATTCTAGTCGCAATATTATCTCAGCGACAATCAATGTCAGATATGTTGGTATTTTTTGTCCGATTAAGACTGAGATGTTCTCTTATTTCATGTTTTTACTTTTGTCAATGTAGGTATTTAATATTTAAAATAAATACATATATTAGGAACTGCTACCCGCGACATTGTACGCGCGGAATTCTGTATAAGTACTTCCCTATTTAAATCGGTTTTAGTACCCAATGTCATGGGATTTTGCGAAAAGCCAAAATTCTTTTTTTTATAAAAACTTAAGTAAGTCCTTATAACATCAGCTATCTGCCATTCTCGCCAAAATTATTCCAGCCATTTTAGAGATACCCACCCGAAGCAAACAGACAGACAGACAAAAAAATTGAGTTTTCATCTAAGTAATTACCATGCGGTAGTAAAGTAGAACCGAGCTAAATTATTTAATTTTCATATGCATTTACTATTTTGACATTGCAACCAATCGCTTCAATTGTATCGTATACATTTATAGAAAAAGTACTTTTGAAAAATACACAGTAAGCTCCGTTGCATAATCTACAGACACAGTCGATGGATATCACGTGTCAACACAGCACAGACGCTGAATCTAAAGTTGCATATTTGTTATCTAGCGCCAGTCGCGTCGACACACCCGCGTGTTGCCTAGGACAGATTTAAAAAGATCATAGATAAACCGGTCCATTCTTTAAGAGTCACGGTTGCTTGTTCACGTAAAGAGCTTTATAGCGCTCTATCTACGGCTAATAACGAATGCCAAAGGACTAATTAGTGCCCGGTTGGCAAATGAGGGTTAAATACACTGGAATTCTCTAACGCTTTAAGCAGAGCAACAATTAGTACCAGAGGACCACTTAGAACCAATTTGGTGAAGCCAAAATGCTGCTGAGGTGTCAATATTAAATTAGAGTGCTTGGTGAAGTCTGGAATAAGGTTACTGACAAAGTTTTTTTTAGAAATATACATAGGTAACATAGTAATATATCTTATAATACGGGCTTGATCCAGAAAGCGGTACTCCTGGACACGGCGCATGTTGGTAGGAGGTTCCTTTCTCAAGAGCCCTACCACTGGTAGCTTGGACTATGTTCCCAATGCCGGTGGGTTTTTTTTTTGTTTTTAAATATTTAAAAATATAATTTATATGTAATTTAAAAATAAAAGACAATATACTCACCTGTTACTGTCCCACTGCAGGGTAAAGGCCCCTTCTTACACAGAGAAGGCAGGAGTATTAATCACCACTCTTGCTCAAGGCGGGTGGACGATTTCATACTTATATTAATTATGAGTCTAGGTTTTCTCACGATGTTTTCTTCCACCGATAACAGTGATGTCCAGGGTAAACTTAGAAAGTATTTATGTGAATTAAAACATCATATATTGATACTTGCCCAGATCTGAACCCACAACCTCATGCATAAGAAACGAGGTCTTAACCACTGGGCCATAACCACTTATTTTGCTAACATACTAACAACATATATTGTTATTAATATACGAGTATATTGAGTCCTATTTATCTACATGTATACACATACCAAACACTTAAAAAGCAATGACCTATCCTAACTAACTAAACAAAGCGTCGAAAAATTCATTCACATCGCTGTCAACTGGTAAAGATGCCAAAAGACTGGCGGCATTGTCACGTTGAATGGCTGAGCTTCTGTACAAAGTAGAAGCCAGCCTTTAAGCCACGCGGAGCGTCAACCAATCGTTTTAAGATTTAAAATCTCATAGATATGAATCAAGATTAATAAAATTTCTATAAATAAAAAGTCTGTATCAACATTATAATCTATCTATATATACAAAAATAAATCCCTGTTTCCCTTGGTCACGCCATAACTTGAGAACGACTTTACCGATTTCATTTATCTCTTCTTTTTTAGATTTCTAATACTTTTTAGAAGGTTCTTAAAGAAAGAAAACTTTATACAACTGCGCAGAAAATTCGAAAATTTCATAAAACTTAAAGATCATTTTAAGTACGCGCGTCTGACGAATGTGAAATTTAACCGCGGATAACATCGCGGGACGCAGCTAGTATTAACTAAATAACAACGGTGTCATAATAAAGCTCTTACGTAATTATACTTAGTGAGTGGTCGCGCAAGCGTGCTTTAATGTCTTCTTTATGAAGCCCCCTTAATTCAGCCACCTTTAACATTATGCGGGTCTTAACTCAACTTTAACTCGTCTTATAAAGGGAACAAAGCGTCTTCCAGCAATTATAATTACGCGAGGTATTTACTAAAGACATATGCTTCATATATTATGTCTCACCTTGGCCCTGTACTAATATTATTTTCTCATTTTCAGAGACCTGCGATGTCTGAGGAACACGGTACACACCAACCTTATGACGTCATATATACTGTCAGCTTGCAGTTGGGTGTTGAACTTAGCTTTACAAGTAAGTACTGGTTTACTATCTAATGTGTATTATCTGTAGATAGTGGCTTTAGACATTAGCATGAGAATTAGGTTGGACTATCTTGGATACTACTCGATCTTACGATTACATGATGTCACGACACGGCATGTCAGAGGGAAAATTGAATTAATCGGGTCCGTGAGAACAAAGACTGCGCGCTGTCAAAATCGGAAATACTCTTTTGCCGCCATCTCGACGTTTATATCAAGTGTAAAGAGAGTCTACTGTGTTCCGTGTTTTTCAAAGTAAATATTCGCCGTCATTATAAGGAATGTGATTACAAGTGCTGGCAGGGATATACTCGTAGTTTTGAAGTTCAAACACACGCGCAGTCTTTGCTTGCGCAAATTCTAGTAGTGTATTCATTAGACAGGTTTATTTAAACCGGCCATTACTTTTTATTCTGTTCCATATTTAAATTACCTTACTATATATTGGAGGTGGTTGGAGATCACTAAATTGAGTACATTTAATCTCATGTATTTAATATAAGGAAAATCAAACGATATACATAAAGTAATCCAAAAGATATCAATATTACATATTCTGTTATACAGTATTTTATAACATAATTTATGACTATATAAAAAGCTATTCCCTTGATGTAGATAAACCTAAACAACACTTGGTACTTGTAATAAGTAAATATTTATTTACTTATATTTATTTATTTCTTAAGTACATAATTATTTAGTTTTTCTAATTCTGAGTCTGGATATAGTCTATTGCTATCAACCGGACACGGTTGATAGCAATAGACTATCCGACCATTCCATAGGACTTAAACATAACTGGCGAAATGTGGATGTTAGTACAAGTGTACCTCTAACTAACCCTTCAGGGAATACAGGCGTGCTGTTATTTAATCATTTAGGCACACAAATGTTACCAGGACTAAGGGTTTTACAGACACCAACAGTGGTACTGCAATATCTCAATTAAAGTGAGACAAATACATATTTATTAAGAGACATGTTACAATTACCACTCAGTGGCGTGCACTCCATACATGCAAATATGTACACACATCCCCCCCTAAATGATAAATAACTATAATTATAAAAAAAATATGGTTATTTAGCCCAGGTACTTGCTTGTTGTACCTACCGTAAGTTCAACAAGCTGAAACTGGTAAGTCTTCTTTTTTGTGCATAGTCTGTCGAAAATCTTTGTGCACGCCACTGCTACTACTACAAGTATAATATACAATATCATAACTACATAGACTACATGCACAAATAAATTAACATAAGTACACGAATATACTACTCGTAATACAATTAGAGACAAAATAATAAGAATATTTCACTTATTTACAACATTCCACTTAGATACTATGTCAAAGCCTAATTGCATAATTCGCTTTATAAAATGGCGGGTATTTTTTTTGGTAAACGGGACATCTTTGTTCTTACTGCGGATTAACGTTCATCGAAACATTAAAACTAGTCGCGGTAGCTAGATTTTGACACCTGACCAAAGGGGTTAGGTCAGGTAAGTACTTTGACCGGCTTACTTCTGAACATAAGTCCGTCGTAATTAAAAACGGCCCCATTTTAAATACGGCTAGCCGCTACGTAATGTGACGAATTCTACAATTTGGCTGCGACAGCTACATAATATAAAACTTATCATTTTCTTTAAAAAGCTTTCAGTCAACACGCATTAGTTAAATTGACACGGTGTAATTTATCAAAAGTACTAAATTGAAAATGTGTCAAACACAAGTTTTTATATATAAAAACATTTTGTAAAGATTTTATTCAGAAGTCAATGGACTTGAATTAAAAATACGGAGTCGATTTTAGTGGGAGGGAGGTTAAATCCGACATTGTAATAAAACACGAACATTGCGTTACACATTTATCCAACACTGAACTAATTTCAATGATTGTTTATTTTCTTTTTTCATAGGGCTACATTTGATTTATGCGTTTGATACAACAATAAATTATAAGTATTATAAATACTTCTAAAACTATCTGCTCAGTCTCAATCAGCACAATTAAATAAAAAAAATAAACAGTACGTTATAACAAAAGATATACACATAGCGAAATGAAATTAGGGGCCCGCGGAGCAGAGAAACAGATAAATCTTAACCAATAATCCCTGTCCACTGGAGCGAAACGGAGTTTTTATGCATCTATATCTCATGGGTTAAAATTTCTCCGTTTCTTCGCTCCGCAACCCCGCTCCGGTCCGGTGGACACGCAGCCTTACAGTAGTGTCGAATTCTCTCATTACCTACTTCAGAGCAGGGACATAGTCAGCTTTTAATTAATTCTTAATTAGAGCTTGAAGACCAAACAGAATTCCACCTTATTATTCTAAGCATTTAATTACATTTGTACACGTTATATGTATAAGATTTTTCGAAAAAACTTCCATAAAAGTAAATGTCTAAAGATGTAACTTACCCGGAGGACATCATAGCTAAATCAGTCAGTGTCAGTGGTCAGTGGATGGGTGACCATTCGTAACATATCGAGACTCCTCTGTGCCTCGGTATTGTAGATCTTTGACAGTCGTTACGGGTAGTCAGAAGCCCGGAAGTCTGACAACCAGTTTTACCAAGAGGTATCGTATTGCCCCGTTACAGGGTTGTGGGGGTCAGATAGGCAGTCGCTCCATGTAAATACTGGCATTCAGCTGCATCCGGTTAGACTGTGGAAGCCGAGCCCAACAAGGTTAGGAAATACTTACACAATCATAACCGCAAGAAAATAAATATATATTCACCAACGTGAATTTTGATTCATAGGTACCTATGTACTTTTTGAGTTTATCTTGGACGTCGCCGCGTCGCTGACAAGCGGTAAAGGAAAACATCGTGAGGTTACCTACACCTAAATCTGAAGAATTTTGAGGTTACATAATTCCTATACAATTGATCCATCACACGGTTGGCGCAGTGGCTGAGTGTGTTCGATTATCGCACGGGACAAATATTTGTAGGGCCTACAGGTAGTTCTTCCGGGTCTGGCTGTTTGTGTATGTAAGTTTAAGTTTTTGTAAACGCACCCACGATACAGAAAAAAATCGTAATATGGGGCAAAGTTAAAAAAAAAAATATGTTTGAAGAATGCGTTATACAACGTAAATAACGCATCGAAAGTAGTTGAATTATGAAAATGAAAGGCATTGATAGTGAGATAGTTACGCAATTACCCCGCTGGACTAAATATAAGTCAGTAATCACCATCCTGCCATGACCAAGCGTGGTGATTAATTGTCTGAGCTTTACCGAATGAGAACAGGTTTTGCCTTTAACTGGGATAATGAGAAGCTGGTATAATTGTTTAAAATATAAAACTCTCTTCCAGTTTGTTATTTTATGTACAATCCAGAATTAATGTTTGATTTTAACCCGATTTACATGGGATTATTTTCCCTCTCCGCAAGCTGTTTATAAGCGAAGTTTTGTTTCATTGTAACCAAATAAAAGCAGACCGAGGGTTCCATACCATTTCATGAAAAAGTGTTTTATTCAGAGACATGGTTTTAATTTTCCTGTAATCTTTACATACACTTCTATCACATAGAATAATTTCTCTAAGTAAACTTCAGAGATAAGGTTAAATGTCGAAAACGGCCTGAAAAATTAAGAAAACATGTTTGAGAATATTCATATAGACTTGGATTTTTAGAGTAAAATTTCTATTTTTATTTCTTTCTTATTTCCAAAATAGTTGAGCACACGTCATCTACAACTTTTCCAAATTTCAAGTCTATATAGCATCAGTAGTTGTTGAGATATCCAGCTCGGACAGGCGAACAGACAGACTGAGTCGCACCATAAGGGTCGATTTTCCATTTTGGTTCAGAACCCTAATAACATGATCGTGATTGACAACACAATTATTGTTTTTACATTTATGGGAGATACGCTAGGGTACCTTGGCTCCCATAAATGTAATGTGTTTTAATGTCTAATAAATGTAAAAAATGTACCTTAAATGTGTTTTCGACAATGCAGTTCTCGCTAGCCTTCTAGTGTGCAATTTTGCCGCAGTTCACACTTGACACTCTGAATGGTTTTCTATTCACAAACCGTCCAACCACATGCGGGCTCCGGATAAGAAAGTTTGGTCCCTAGACTCCCATCCTATCAAGTATATCAGAATACGTAGATCGGATATTATAAAAGTTCCTTGAAGTTCCTCTCAAGCATATGCGGTTTCCGCTCCGCCGGATTCACATCAACTCACAACAGTCAAAGGAAGTTTTATGCTATGGCTGACAATCCCGGGAATCCATCTCATCTCATTCAAAACTTTCTTGATTCCCAACCTACACAGGCTGTGTATCAACGGTAACGTAACAAACATTATTTGTATACTTTACAAGTTCCGCAATATAAAGTTAATTATTCTGCCAGCAACTGCTTAAATATGCAAATTTACTCATTTGAGTAACTATACTCAAATAAGTAAATTTGCAAGAAGATCAACTGCTTAAATATGCAAATTTACTCATTTTAGTAACTTTACTCAAATGAGTAAATTTGCAAGAAGTACGTTCCACCACAAGGTGAAACTTTAAAATTTCTGTGCATCAACAATTTATAAAATAACTAAGTATAAACCAGAGTTGTTTCAAGGAAGTTGGTTACGAACATAACCAACATCATATAGAATAGTCTAGTAGGTACGTGAAGGAAGTATTTCAAAATGAATTGCTATCCCTTTGGCGTCTAATGAACCAGTCATGAATAAAAATACGTGCCGCAGATAAAAGAGATTCACAAGTCAGAGCTTTGATTATAAAGCTACAAGAAACGCTGTTAATTTAAAATTTACTGCCATCAAGGATTTAATTCACGTCTGAAGTAAGTCTTTGAACTTACTTTTAGTATCCAAGGTTCAATCGGCATCTAGAGAATACACGCGAGTTATTTCGTTCAGTTTATCTAGATCTAAAAATTCATTGTACTTAAAGAAAATATGCGATGAAAATATTTTTATTAAAATAACAAAGCGATCACGCCAGATTTTTCTTTGCGATAAATAATGTCTGATCAAAATATTTGTAAATTTTAAACGTACCGAAATAGAATAATTCTCCAGCGCATTTTTGTGTAGGTATAGATTCAAATTTTAAATAGATATCTACCTAGTTGAGTTTTTGTTTCAAAAATCGCTAGAGTACAGCTGCTACAGGATTGTAGCATTTAGACGGCACGGTTGGCGTAGTGGCTGAGCGATTGCCCGCTGCCTACGTGTCTCATGTTCGATTCCTGCAAGGAACAAATATTGTATGGCCTACAGGTTGTTGTTCCGAGTCTGGTTGTTTATGTATGTGAGTTTGAATGTTTCTAAACGCAACCACGGTACAGGAAGAACTACTAGTGTGGGGCAACGTTTTTTTTTTGTAAATAAAAAAATTGGTTCGATCGTATGCGACAAGCACATACATACATGACCTCAATACAGTTTTTATTTATTAAATACCAAAATACTAAGTAGGAAACGGGTATTTTCAATTGTAAAATTATAATTTACATTATGTTTACGTCAAACGTTCGTGGTAGACAGACCGGTTAGTAAACATGCCATGAAAATGCTTGAGTAGATAGTAATAAAAACCTTGGTTCTTTATTCTCTTCGTGTCAAAACAGACCGACACTAATGCGGTACTCTTCCAAGGCTACCCGATATCCATTAAATATGTTTTCTAGAAGTAGAACTAAATCTATCAATCACACGGATCTTTTTCTGGAATATTTTATTACTAGAACGATCCCGTTTCAATCGTTTGCTTGGCAAGTCGTTGCGTCACTGGTAAAATTCTTATAAATGTTCCAACATGATAGAACTTGTATTACCGAGAGACATTAGTTCCACACAAAAAGTCTAAGAGTTATACGTACTAGTTAGATGCGTATGTGTACACATTACAGGCTAATACCAAACTAGAGAAAAATATTAATGAGTAATTCCTTGTCTACCGTAAAAAGTGACGATTTGGTTTTTGATAAGATATTTGGTCCGACAATAGTGTCCTTAAAAATTCTGATTGGTCCGAAAGTTGGATTACTCAAAAATACTGGACACGTATTCTTCTTTTGTCACGTAAACCAAAAATGACGACGATATAGTGCGTTGAAATTGCGCGTGACGTCACGCCGTGCTACACTTTTAACGTAACAGTGGCGTCACAAGCCCCTACTCCTGGACATTGATGTGCTATATCATTGTCACTTTTTATTGATTTGAGTAAGAAAAAATACGTGTCCAATATTTTTTGGTAATCTTACTGACGGACTAAATAGACTTGATATATTTTTACCTAGGTCACATCCCTATTTTGAGGACTCAATCTGAATTCGTATCCATGTTAAATAAACCACTTCACCGGTAAAATATAACGACAAATTAATTAAATACGAGAATTAAATCCTAAATCAAGTGAATGCCAAAGAAACAAAAGTTCCTCTTGTAATAAGACATCATGCGTGGACAAGGGTCGTGACAATGCTATTAATTAATATAGAAGAGTGCCCTTCGCGTTGATAACGTTGGCTTTTCATCTCTCACGGCGTAATTGAATCCGTAACAGCCTCCATACCGGAGATGAAAAAATGTGTAAGCCTTCGTTTGTTTTCTGAAAGGCTTTGTGGATAAAAAAAAAGAAATACTTCAATAGCCATTGATGGATAGAATTATCTAACAGAATGTACTTATTCTGTAAGGTTTAAAGGTGCTCAAGGCGTAGATAGACGTTGGAGTATTTTTTTTAATTATTGTTTTTAGCTTAATGTTTAGACGAAGCAATGCGGAGACCGTTTTCAGTATTCAATACTCAATTTTTTATTGCATTCCATTTGTTTTTTAGAAATGTTGCCCCATACTTGGAATTTCTCCTGTATCGTGGGTGCGTTTACAAACATTTAAACTCACAAACACAAACAGCTAGACCCGGAACAACTACCTGTAGATCATACAAATATTTGTTCCGTGCGGGGATCGAACCCACAACACGCGGCGCAGCAGCCGATGGCTCACCCACTGCGCTAACCGTGTCATCGAACATATGTTGCAAAGGTGGTAGAAAAAAAAAACAAATTATAGATACAATATGGACACTGTCGGGCACGCAAAAATTTAGGAGAGAGGAAGAGGGCTGATTAGTATTATTATTATAAATTATTAGATAATCAAATTTCATGACTTCTCACCAGCTCTAATGTCACACACAGTGACTTTGATCACAGCTATTTAAATTTCATGTAGGACTCATTGTCTCTTTAACAATGTTAAAACTAATAGGTCTTTACCTATGAAATTGCCGTTTTGTATGAAAAAATTTAAATGAATTTTTTTCATGTATTTTTTATTTGTATTAATCGAAGTAATCACCCATGCAATCAATGCATCTTTGCCAACGCAGTGGCAGTTTATTGATGCCCTTCTTAAAGAAATCAGCTGGACGGGAGGCAACAAATTCTTCAAAGGTTTTTTGTACTGCCTCTCGGGTATTGAATTTTTTTCCCGCCAAGAAGTTATCCAAATTCTGGAAAAAGTAGTAGTCTGTAGGCGCAAGGTCTGGTGAGTAGGGCGGATGACGGAGAGCTTCCAACCCCAGTTCTTGCAACTTGGAGACCGTCTGCTGTGCAGTATGAGGTCGCGCGTTGTCGTGCAGGAGCAGCGGAGACGAGCGATTGACCAATGCTGGTTGGAGATGTGCCAGCTTCTCCATCATTGTGTTCAATTCTTCACAGTACACATCTGCAGTAATGCTCACCCCGTTTGGTAAGAAGCTGTGTTGAATCACACCGGCGCTAGACCACCAAACAGTGACCATCACTTTTCTTGGGGTAAGTTTTCGTTTAGGGCATTGTTTAGGTGCTGAACCAGGATCCAACCAACTTGCTGAGCGCTTGCGGTTATCAAACAGAATCCATTTTTTATCGCAGGTAACAATGCGGTTGAAAATTCCTTCATTTGTGTGTCTGTTGAGCAGTGCAAGGCACGTCTCGACGCGTACTTCGCGCTGGCGATCATTGAGTTCGTGGGGCACCCATTTGTCAAGCTTTTTTACCTTGCCAATTTGACGCAAATGGACCAATATTGTTTTGACGCTAACGTCGAAAGCTGCTGCTAATTCAGCCGTAGATTGTGTATCATCAGCTTCCACAATCGCCTTTAACTCGTCATTGTCGACCAAAGTCTTCCGACGACCGCGAGGTTCATTTTTCAGGTCGAAATTTCCAGAACGGAAGCGAGCAAACCAATAACAGGTAGTGCGTTGGTTTGTAGTGTTAGCTCCGTAAACGTCGTTGATGTTGCGTGCCGCTTGTGCCGCGTTGCTGCCACGACGGTACTCATATTCCATAATTACTCGAATTTTTAACGTATCCATGATGACGAAAAAGATTTAAATGCGATGAAAATGTAACACTAATCAATAAACAAATGACTACTTTTGGAAAAAAAAATCCATGTTTTTAAAATAAAATTAATTTGAAATTAGAATTCTTAGCCAAACAAAAAATATTTTGATTTGAAATGGCCAGTACTGCAGAACGGCAATTTCATAGGTAAAGACCTAATATTAATACAAGAAAAACGAAAAATTAATTAAAGAATCACAGGGCATCGAAAAATTCATCCGCGTCATTGTCAACGGGAAAAGTGCCTAGAAGACTATTTAAATAAAAACATTTTTTTAAACCACACAGAGGCCCGTCGCGACGACCCCGTCGATGCCCCCCTCCCGACCCTTTGCTAGAGCCAGCCCGCGAAGCTGAGCTGATTAATGTTTAAAATGTCCCTAAATAATGGAACAATCAGATCCAGCCTGTCCCTTGCTGTCCTCTTCAGCGACATCCTAAGCCGAGGTTCGTACCCCGCAGGGGGTGCCCTTAGCGATAGTCGCTTAGCTTATAAGTTTTTATGCCTGGCTGGAGGCCTTAATTTTAATTAAGCCCCCCACAGGAAAGTTCGGTTGAGCAGTAAATATCCCTGAAGGATAAACTGCGAGATGCCCATTCCAAAAAAAAAAAAAAAAAAAAAACCACACATATTTTGACAGCCGAATTATCGCTAGCGATGTCACTGTGTGGTCGTACGATTTAAAGAAAACACCAAGTCGATCTAGAAATCTTCCGTGGTTCGACAAATGTTTGCGTTGATAAAAACATTGGCGAATGTCAAAGAAGACGAAGTCTACAACTGTAGAGTACGGCCAATATACGAGTATACATGCAGGCGGGAAAACACAGTACTAAAATAAAGTGCACCAATTTATTCACATGTTGAATTTTTCTTTGACAACCAGCGCCACCCTGTACTGCACACTTTTGAGGGTACTAGTCACTAGGCACTATTTCAAACAAATTTCGGGGGCGTATAACTCCACAGTTTGAAATTGTATCTAAAAAGTTATGGTATCGTTTTGTCTCATTATTTATTTTGTCTGTAGAAATGGAAAGAGAATAGTAAAATAAAAAGCCGTCAAAAGTTTATCTCAAAACTTTTCATAAGCGATATTTGTAATTGATTAATATTATGGTTTTTTCTTAAAAATCGATCTTCAAAAGGACTTTACGAGCGGGTTTACGTAAAAGTTCGGAACGGTGTTTGTGCGTCCGAACTAGACGTTTGCATGTAAACTAGCGTCTAACTTTCCATATCTCTGTCTGACACGATACGAGATGAGGCAGCGTGCTTTTTGACCATGCCCACAAGTGAGTTCGAGCCTACGACTAGTTCATCCTTAAACTTTAATGACACGTTTGGCGCAGTTGCTGAGCGATCGACTGCTGCGCCGCGTGCCATGGGTTCGATTCCCACACCGAATAAATATTTGTAGGGCCTACAGATAGTGGTTCCGGGTCTGGCTGTTTGTGTACGTGAATTTAAATGTTTGTAAACGCACCCACAACACACTATAAATTCCTAGTGTGGAGCAACGTTTTATTTGTAAAAAAGAAAAGAAAAAGAAAGAAACTGGGCACGTTGTACTATATAGGCAGGAGAGATCCTACTTTTTACGTAGTACTTATTGGTCAAGCAATCCTTTGCAGTCACAATTAACACTATGTTAGCTGGGCACCAGATTACAAAAACAAAACATGTTTTTACTTCCCTAGAAACACGACTATAGAGACAAAAACCACCCGCTTTTATCACGGAAAATCGAGTCGCCCTAGGAAATCACCCACCACTTTTTGCTACCAGGCACTTGCAGTTAACTGCCTGTAATTAATAGGCCACTTAAAACGAATAATGGCTAGTTTAAATCTCACATAAACGTGCTTAAATACTAACGGATTTATGGTTAACATTTCTATGAAAAGCCGGACATTGTTCTAAGCATCACTCACGCCTATATTCCCCGATGGGTTAGGCAAGGGTAGGCTATATTAAATCCAAAAAATCCTAAATCATATATCGATTGTCTATCCAAATTTTACTTCAACGTCCCCGGAAGATCAAAGCGATGGCGACCCACCGCTACGTGTTCTATTTACTTCTCCTAATTACAGGCAAAATTCGTTTGTTGTGCGTGCAAGCAAAAAGTTTTTGACAGTGTGTTAATGGCCTAAGCTAAAAAGTGCAGATTGTGTTCTCTCATCTTCTCAAAGCAAAAGCTATGAGTCGTAATTTCTGAACGGTAGGCGAGAATGATGGATAAGTCCAAACTAATCCAAACGGGTGGTAACCCGAGCAATATAACACCTATAAACGATTGAAACGTTTGTTTTGGATGTTTTGAGTGATGTTTATAAGGGGCAAATAGTTTAATATGATTAGGTTCCCTTAACACGATTTTTTTTTATACTCTATTTCTTTTATACTCTTCTACATTCTCAATCATACAATCAAAGAAACATTGCATTGCATATGTATTTATTTATAAGTAGGAGAACCAACTGCTATAACAGATGGATAATAGTCACACAAGTTCTCACAAGTAAAATCAGGAACAAAGTATAGAAATCTTATAATCACTAACAAGTACGATAAACAATAAAAAATAAGGTACCTAACGTAGCACTATACATATTTAGGTACAGTCTGAGGCCAGATTAGGCTCAAATCACTAATAAAAAATTTAGAAGAAGGAAGCACTACCCGCTTTTAAAAAAGTTTGAATATGTACCTAATATTCAATTTTGACCAATACATTCAATTTTGACGAAAAGCTTATTTCTTGTACATACAAAATTCAGACTTATTTGAACGGACGAAGGTTGATATTATTTTACATATATTTCCGCATAATTGTAACAAGTGCTAGATAGCTGTGTGGCCACTTCCACTTGCTTTTTCTATTCCGTGTAATATACTAAAGATATTGTACATAATTGCGCAAGCGACTGGAACACGGCAAGCTTAAACTTCTCCACCGCTACCTGACTGGCGCATTAAACCCTTCAATTTAAAAAAGTCCTTTTCATAAAACTAAATATACCGAATTTGTGCTGTCCCAACTCGTAAAAGATAATTTAAATATTTTAAATTTAGCGACATTTTACGAGACGAGGGTCAAAATGGGCGACACATAAAATATATCTTGTTACAACTTCAGTAATTGATGTTACGCTTAAGAACCTGATATTAAATACTATTATAGATGAGGTGACCAGCAGAGAAATATTACACCTAGGTACATTTTCTTTTTAAAGTTAGTCAAAACTATCTGTACGATCTACCTACTTGAAGTCTTTTGTTTCAGAACTGGTCTGAAGAAGCCCAACAAGATCAAACTTCGTGCATGATTCTGGTCATATGTATGCACTACTTTTACCTCACAAATTTCTTCTGGATGCTTGTAGAAGGTAAGAATAATGAGTAAAATGCTTGTTCATTATTTACAATGATCACAGAATATGTCAATCTCCAATCGTTAAGTAATCATGTGATCTATAAAGTATAGGTAAATTAATATGCTTGATGCATTATATATGTATAATTCAAACGTTTAAATTCCTTGACGATCGGATTCAAAGAATAATCGCAACATGCAAAGAATTTAAATGTAATAAGAATAACAGAGTAGCTCGTGGCTAAATAAAAACAGCCGCACTGGTTGATCGAAGGGTCAGTCTGTGGATGGGTGACCGTTCATAATATATCGAGACTCCGGAGAGGCTCCATTTAAAATGCTGGTATTCAGCTGCGTCTGGTTAGACTGGAAGATAATCCTAATAAAGTTGGTAAAAGGCAGATAATGATGATGACGAATATCATAATGATGATGGCCCCATGGTTGAGGCCTTGCCATGCACGATATTGAGGGTTCAAATCTGGACAAGTACCAATGTGACTTTTCAATTCATATGTACTTTCTAAGTTTATCTTAGACATCACTACCATCGGTGAAGGAAAACCTGGACTTAAGAATTAATGTGAATTTGAAATCACCAATCCGCCTTGAGCAAACTTGGTTATTAATGGTTATGCTTTCTCTGTAAGAGAAGAGGCCTTTGACCTGTAAAAGTAAATAATACCAGCCTGTTAATGTCCCACTTAACAGGCTGGTATTATTTACTTTTAAGATAAAATTAGAAGGAACTTACAGAAGTCATACACGCAATGATGAAAGATGGTATCACAAACATATAAAACAATTCAGACGCTACCTTTAGGTAGCGTCTGAATCCTTCAATGACAATACATAATTAGAACATTACGTAAGATTTTATAAATAACTTCGTTATCGGCCACGTAGCTTGTATGTTTATGTACAGATGCCAGTACATCTCACTACCCCAATCTGCCAAATTTCTTTGGTAATTTTTCAGCTTTATTACGAAGGAACATGGTTCATGTTCAATTGGGAAAATTTGACAGTTTGGGACAACTTAATGTGATGGCATCTGTACCTACTCGTAAATAATTCCTTGCAGGCCTGTACCTGTACATGCTTGTGGTGGAAACTTTCACCGCTGAAAACATAAAGCTGAAGGTGTACGCCACCATTGGATGGGGTAAGTTTTATTTTTAAAATTTGTCATGTATTACATTATTGACACTGCACTGTGTTTAGTTTGTTTAAATTAGTATTTAAACACTAATTTAAACAAACTCAACACAGTGCTAACAGAATATTAAACGGTAACAATGTAACATCGTCATAACGATTTGCGCAATTATTTTAGGGTTACGTACGAAAATGGTAAAAAGAAACCCCTATAGTGCGGCTTTGTCTGTCTGTCTGTAACAGCTGCTTATTCAAAGAACTTGTAATGATATTGTTATTAAATTTCGAATAGGTATAAGCAGCGTTTATCCACTTACATAAGGAATCCAAACAAAAAATACAAAATGAAAAAAAAAAAAAAAATAGAATCATGCCTTTGTCCCAATGAGGTGTAGGCAGAAACTACAGAACCGCCTACTACGATCCATTCATCCTTTTGCTTTGTTTACGTTCATACATCTGGGCATATACGAACGCCGGTTGCGAGGACTACGCACCTGACCTTTGTGAAAAACAGCACCGATAAGGTCAGTGTATGTCCTTCTAGGGCACCTCCCGGCGTTCCCGCTTACATCTGCCTTACCTTTCTGTCTTTATTACTTTTGGTTTGGAGAAAGAAATAATGCCCAATTTACGTGCGGGCCCCCAAAATATTTCTTTTTCGAGATTTTATTTTACTACTTGATTTATACTCATGTCAAATTACAGCTTTCTAGTAAAGAGTCTGTTGGCTAAACGGACAGACAGACAGAGGGACGGACATGTCGAAAATATAGGAGATTTTCTTGACTACCCTTAAAATTGGAATCATATTTATTTTACCAAGGCACGAAACCCTCTATGAGCAAGTCCGAGTCGCTCTTTAGAATACTTTTATCTGTAATTTATAGTAAATTCACTTGCAGAGATGTATCCCTGCAAGTGAATTTACTATTTTATAGTCTAAAAGTTATGTGTACACAACTTTTAAACTAGGGATAATGTTTCTTAACACTGTTACATCATTATAAGTTTTAGTTTCCACAGGAAATATTCCCTGTAGAACTCCAATAAAGAATATTTATTCAGTAAACATTATTTTTCAATTCCACACACTTCAGTGCTTGAGCTATATTACAAGTCAACTCTGTTATCATTTCATTTCGCTTCTCATACCTTTGAGAAACCTTTCACATAAGATGAAGTACGCAATAATGAACTATCATTGAAATATTTTATCTTTATTACTGGGCAAATCTTCAGACTATTGAGTCGCTCAATTTCTTAATAGTGTAATAAATAAAAGTTGGAATTTCTTTGAGAGGTTCATATTCAGTTATCTAATTCAGTTATCCCATAAACAAAAATCTACTAAATTAACCAGAACCTCGTTAATGAGAGGTCTAAGAAAGAAATTTTATATCTGATAAATCCTCTGTGAGAGACTGGTACTCGTATTTTATGTAATTGGTATGTTTGTGACAAATATATATGTTCTTTTTAGGGTTCCGTACCGCAAAAGGTAAAAAAGGAAACCTTATAAGATCACTCTCTTCTCCATCCGTCCGTGTGTCACCACCAATTTTCTCAGGAACGGGCAGACCTATCAAGTTGAAATACCAGATACTAAAGTATGTAGTCCCTATTAGGTGTATAAAAAGAACTTAATTTTCAACTTTTTTAGTTGTCGGAATTTTCCCTTTACTTGTGCCGTAAGACCTTGCTTTTCACCAAAATTAAAAATTCTAGGTTAACCAGAAGTACCCTATAGGTTTTGGGTCGAAAACCGTAAAAGTAGTTCCGGCTGACCTGGAATCACGAAATTTGGCAAAAAGCAAAGGCACAAATGTAATTTTAAGGCACGCTTGCCCCCTAGCCCTCCCCTAAGCTGATCCGATATCAACAAAATATGCCTCCAATAATAACAGTAACATAAGTGATAAATATCCCAAAAAAAATGCTTAAATTGATTATTTTCGTTCGCAGGTGCGCCGGCGGTGTTCCTCATAATATGGGTAATATCGCGGTGCTTCGTCACCGTCGTGTCTTCAACCGGGACGGATGGGGTGAGGAACTGATATCAATTTTTTTTATTCTATTCAATTTCGTTATACATACACGTGGAAAAGTTAAAGAATTGATTATTTTACAAGTTACAAAGAACAAAGTTTTTGGTAAGCTTCAAAATCTGCATATACTATAGAAAAAAATGTTTGTATAGTAAGACGTTATGTGAACTCTGCTTTCTTGCCAAGGGTAACACCCCTTAGATATTTTTGTTAACTCTCACTACCAAAACTGTATAATGATTAGGATCCCTCCAACTGACAACTTACTGAATACGATTAAAAGACTAAGGAAAGGATATACTCCAGCACGCGTAGCATGACCAATTCTATATCTATTCTACCAAGAATAACGTTCTGTCTTTACAACTTGACAGTTATTCTACCCGAGCACGGGTCGACCCGTAGACTGTAGAGAATAGAAAACCTTCTTCCCTCCAGTTTTGACATCGCCATGCTTAGAACGGTAGAAATGTTTCAACAATCTGTTATGTTGTCTATACTTCCGTCGACAAAACCTGCTTCTATGGTGGTCATGCTTATGGCATGTAAATAATACCTAATTGCGACTATTATAAAAAGTTTTATTTGCAGCTTGCCATGGTGGGGGAAACCAAGGTGTGCATATGGATACACGAGCACCAGGTTGACTGGATTCATAAATCCCCAGCACTTGCAGGACTCGCGTTAAATCTATTCTTCCTTATTAGGATTATGTGGGTGAGTACTCGTAATAGGTAGAACATTTTAGTGCAATTCAATCGGCTGATATTTTAGAGATATAAGTTTTATTTATGTATCATAAACCCATTATGACAATCATTCATACAAAAATAAATCGGTTTCCTGGTTTCTCCTTTTCAATAAGTACGATAAGATTTTTTGCAGTGGGGTAAAATTAATTTGTAGAGCGACCGACACAAGTTAAACCTCCCTTGGGAAATTAGAATAGCGCATCAAGCACCAATCGGAACGTGCTTAATTGAAATAAATTGACAAAATCAATTTTCGTCCCATCTCCCTCCCTCCAATTGATGGCAATTTCGAAAAAGAAACCCATTTTTTTAAGATTATGTTCTTAAAAATTGGGTTTTGATAAAAATTCTGTTTTGTAAATTTACCACTAACAGTTTGCAGCCAAGAATATATACTACGATGAATATAATCCAACTTTCGGGCCAATCAGCAAAACTACCCTATTGTACACAGATGTCTGACACTCTCATAAATCTAATTCAGTCTTAATTAGATTTATGAGAGTGTCAGACATCTGTGTACAATAGGGTAGTTTCCTTAAAAAATCTGATTGGTCCGAAAGTTGGATTACTCAAAAATACTGGACACGTATTTTTTCTTTTGTCACGTAAACCAAAAATGACGACGATATAGTGCGTTGAAATTGCGCGTGACCCTTCTCCTGAACTTTGATGTGCTATATCATTGTCACTTTTTATTGAATTAATTAAGCAAAACATATGTGTCCAATATTTTTGGGTAATCTTACTGACGAACTAAATAGACTTAATATATTTTTACCTAGGAAACATCCCTATTAGCTTAAGTTAAAAGTAAGGCCGTGCGTTCACGAGTGGCTCTACGTTCACAGGTGTTAATCACGAAATTACGGTCGGCGAACACTCTGGAAACCGAGCAGTATCGGAAAGCAACCAAAGCGCTTCTAGTCCTCATCCCACTGCTGGGCATCACAAATCTGCTGGTGTTGTATGGACCGAGTGACGACTCCTGGTTCGCGCATGCCTTCGACTACGCAAGGGCGCTGATGTTGTCCACGCAGGTATGGGTACACACGAATGAAGGGTTAAATGTGCCGATGAAATAATATTTGAAAATGGTTTGAATGTGCCACTATGCTGAGGCATTTTTGGTCCAGGTTTTTAGTTTTAGTTCTTTTTGCGTTGTCAAATAAATGATTTTCTTTCTTTCTTTTTTCCTTTTGAAATATCACATTTATATTATGGTGACATTAAATTGGCTGTCTTACCCAGAGGTTGTTGAGGATAGATAGGCAGTTGCACCGTGCAAAATGCTGATATTCAGCTGCATCTGGTTAGACTGGAAGCTTATATTATGTTAGGGACATAGTTAGAAATAGCCAGGCAACTGACGATGATGATAATATTATAAACCCAGACGCAAACAATAATGATTGCATGACTTCTTAAAAATAAGACATGCGTTTGACAACAACATGGACACTGGTGCATTGACGTAAATAACTGCAATTTTGGACAAAGCTAATAAACCTTTGTCCAAATAACAATGAAATTCTTAAAAAACTTCTTTATTCATAATACTTATTCTATAAATCTAGACTAGTTAATATCTAACTATCGACCTAAACTTTACAGTTGGTACTAAAACAAACTGTTCTATTCTCTAATAAAATCAGCAGCTCCATCTCCACTATAAATTTAAAGCTACTGACGTTCAGAAAATCTATTTTAGTGTCCAAAACTTGCGGTTTATCCCCGAGTTATAAAACACATTCCTTATACATTCGACGCGGTCCACCGTCGTTAAAAGTATCTGCTAGTACCACTTGTCTTCCGCAAAACCGTCTTAAGAAACCGCATCACATCAAGCTGCTCATGTTCCTAGTTTCATGTCTCTGTTGGCTTAAGAATTGTTGCCCTTTAACTTCGACGAAACATGGAGCCTCTTTAGGAACAATCCTGTGTAAGGGTGCTTTTCTACCTGAGAGTTGCGAGGAGGTGCAGCATAACTGCATATATTTCTCGAGTCGCTTGGGTTCAATGTACTCGCTCTCGTCTAGACCTCGCCTAACCCTCGCCTCGCCTAGCTCTAGCCCAACCTTGCATTTACGTACGGAGGCGATTAAGTACAAAATCGTCCAATATATGATTACGCTGCATGACCCACACCTGGTCAGGTCACTTCCACCTTCTATAGCCCCATAGTATAAGCGCAAGACATTCTCATCGATGGATTGTGTCCATCATATGCGCTTTCGCCGGCAGCTATCCTAAGCCACGCTGTGCGAGGCTAGAATAGACAAATATTCTTTTTCGTGGGTATCGCAGACATCCCTCGAACCGCATCCTGGCACATCCATGGTAGAAACGCATCCTTAGCGTCAAGTTGTGGCAAGTTCAGTATCCTAATGAAGTTTCAAACTTGTGGGTATGTCTGTGTGTTCCCGTCGAGTCATGCTTACCTTTCGAACTGCGATGGATTAGCGCTGGAGTAAACTGAAGCCACTTTGACGTATATGTTGTGTTGTGTGCCACGCATTGATTGTCTGTAGCTACTAAAGTAATACAAGTTTGAAAGGAATACAAACTTTGCAGTACTTAACACCTTAACTGCCAAAGAACGAGACACAATAGAAAATGTAGTGTTTGTCGGTCATTTGGCGTTCAACGTGTTGAACTTAGGCAGAGGCATTTTTAACCAAAGCTCGCTTATATCATATCAGAATTATTTAGTACGAAGACTGTTAACAATTTCCAATCGCAGATCCAATAGTTGAAATACTTAAGTACCAATGCGTTTCATTGTCAACAAATTATCAAGAAACACATATATGATCAAAAGTATTATACATATACCAACATCGAAGTACCTATTTCAATTGAAGTAGTAATTGCTCCGTTATAATCATATTATAAAACATTTGAAAAGAAAGAAGAATCAACCCGCAAGATCCTTAGACTTTCAAGACCGCTATATGGTCGCTCGTAATTTTTATCCTTATTGAAAATTAATTATATATAATGTTTTTGACAGAAAATGTCAGTACTATAACACTCGACATTAAAATGTTTATTTTCCAGGGTTTCACTGTAGCATTGTTCTACTGCTTCATGAACACAGAAGTGCGTCACGCGATCAGATACCACGTGGAGAGGTGGAAGACTGGGAGGACCATCGGAGGGGGCAGGCGGAGGGGGGCCTCCTACTCCAAAGACTGGTCCCCCCGATCACGAACAGAGAGCATACGGTAAGAAGAACTTAAAACATTTTCGATGCATGTGGAAAATAATAAACACACGGTGAGGTCTTAGTGCACGCAAAATACTAATTTAAAATCTGGGATAAATTAAACTTCCATCAAATACAGACACAAAGGGTTTTATAAGCCACCAATCCATTAATTCCACCACAAAATTTCATGGGACGCTGACTTTTGAATCTAATTATGTTAACTTTTGTAAAACCTCCCTTCGAACTTAACGCTTGATTCACGGATCGGCTGATAAGCAGGTCAAGCGTAATTGAAGGCAATTGGAATTACTAAGGAGTAAGTATACCTGCCAATTAAATTATCGGGCATCAAACCTTCTTCAGCGATACCGAACTAAATTCAAATGATCGTAAACTTCTTTAACAAAATCCTTTTTGGTTGTCCCTGTTGATTTTTTTCAATGTTTTTCTCGTTACAAGTAAACACAATATGTGGAATAATAGTTATAGTTTCCAATTAACTCAATAAGTTTAATACGTCGCCAACAATCTATGGTCTTGAAACTTGTCTTGTGCTGTAGCGAATTTCGTATTTTTACCAACGGCAATAAAATGTGTTATAAATTTGTTTCAAGATTGACAATACAAATTTTTATTGCATGACAGTAACCGAGCATGAAATAATGGAAGAAATAACATTACATTTCCATATTCATGGTGACTCCATAAACGATAAAGAAGGGCAAAATACCTATCGACAGACGTCTCGCGAAATTCTCGATATTTTTCCAAGTACTATAAGTACGAAGGGTTCGAGATAGTTACCATACCCTCGCAAGAAAACGTAGAATCATTGTAGTCTGATAATGAAGTTCTGACTTGCAGAATACGATGTAGCTTCATTTCTTAACCGAACAAAAGTCACGATTCAATAGAGTAAAAGTACCACTTTAAAGAATTTATGAAGGAATAAACTGCAGAAGAGAATTCTATTACTGGTAGCATCGCTCAGATAACAAAACAATATAAAATACGTAACTGCAGCAAGACCGATTCATTTTGATAGTTGACTTAATATTATTAGAGATAAAATGTTAAGTGTACATAAAGTCAAAGAAGTTGCACAAAATGGTAAGATCGATGTTATCCACTGTGGCCCCAGCTCTTGCGGCGATTTCTTTGAGTTACAAATGGCTGGAAGTGCTCCACTATATAAATATTTAAAAGGGTACCAAGTACCCTTTTCTTACGATGGTTTGAACGAACAGCTCTATAATATTCACAAAGTTGTGTTTAGGAAGCGCTTAATTGCACGCTATAAAATTATATGCATCCAATAACAGTTTTCCAAATCCATATTTGATCAGATATTTTTATTTCCCAATAGACTCACGGTATGAAGAGGCCCACGGATTCCAATCTGGATATACATTCAACGAATTTACTTACTGGAATGGACTTTATGCATTTAAGAAGATGTTTTAAGATAGAATGTGGATTTGGATGGAATTTTTATTGTTTTATTTTTTGTTACGTATATTTTATTAATTTTACAATAAATCAATGTTTAATCAGCTTTATTTATTCTTCTTTTAGCACCCTCCCCTTCAAATCCTATATTAACTTTTTATTTATTCGACATAATATTCATTCATCGTCATTATTCACTACCTCACTGTCTTTTATATAATTTTGCATGGCATCATTTTTAACCTGAACGCTATTATACATAATGCTTCCTCCATGTTTCGGAGGTGAACATCTTGTTTGATCTTTGGGAAAATCTCTTTTTCACTATCATCTAAACTAATTTTAGAAGGTGCTAATAGATTTTATTTCCCAAGATACCTTTCCAATTTACATTGATATCGTTTCTAAAGGGATAGACTTCAAAAGGGCTCACCTAAAAGGGTACATTTCCATACCTATTGACAACAAAGTGCGAACGAACGGAAGGAAAGTGGAATAAATCTTGGCATCCCTTTACGTTCCACAATAATATCGCGTGAGAACTATTAATGAATCCATTTGAAAACCTAATAAGAGCATTTTCATCGGTTCTCTCACATCGTTCGTACGAAAATTGAAACCAGCAGACAAAATAAAGTACCTAGTTATACTTAAATTTTATATTTCGCCAGTTCTTGCTTTCTACAAATAATGGCTTGACTTTGAGAAAACAATACACAACAAAGTTGAATTTCAAAGTGGTGTATGCTCACAAACATAGTCGAACTTGTGCAATATTGTCCTAACATTGCAATACCAACCTCGTTTTGAAGTTTCAAAACAGCTGAAAGTTATATGACAAGGCCAACAATCTACTTTAAGTAAAACCTTGAAGCAGTGAAGCAGAACGTTTCTTATCTCGTTTCGTTTCTTTATTGAAAGCAGATTCTGAGAAATGTGGAGTTTCTTGCCCATTCTTCTACGAAACTACCTTTTGGAAGGGGCAACTAGAATCGTTTTAGTATGTTATTTATTATTTTTAAGTTTACGTTCAAAAGTGCCTTTTTAATAATTTAATTTAAATATATGATTTGACTTGAATTGAAATGCATCACTTTATTCACTAAGTTAGTTCAAATTCCAATTAGAACCGTTGCGTGCTTCACTAATATCAGAATTACAAAAATCCTAAGTAAAAGATTAATTCAAATAAATTGACGAGCAATATCATAAAGCCATAAATATTTCTGTAACTTGCAAGAAAGCTTCTTAGAGTTCTTTCGGATTTTTTGCGAATGATGGCCTGATAACCATCAGTGAGGGCATTCGCAAACATGCCTTACGCTGCACAGCCACGGCAGACACAACAACTTCCTGAAAGCATTATTGTAATGCATTTAGGCACTTTGCAAGTGATTTCATTATATTTTTCGTTAGTGTCTATGGTAATTAGTAGTGTAGTAAAGGCAACTTTATCACTGCCACTGGTTTAGGAAATAATGCTGGTTGTTTGAAAATGCATGACAAGCTTTGTTTATTACCCTGTCTCCTATTCCTTCACCATACCGTAAGAGAAAACTTTTGGATCATAGAAATAAGGGAGATGATTATAACGTAGCCTTAGTTTACATGTTGTATCTAGTGCTTATTTTATAAAAGATTGCGAATACAGTACTTTCTGTCAACAAATATGATTATGCCAATTTTGAGCATATTTAGGAGTTTCTTTATTCTTTGGCCTGACTGTATCTCCTTTGTTTCTTCACTCTAAAGAAAATCTGTAGATTTAATTGTCTCTTTTTATCGTAATGTTCTTTCTTAATTTTCATTTGTCTTAATGTGCGTCCAGACTATATAACATAACATTTTATATAACATAAAACATGTTACATGACATATTTATATAACATGTTTGTGTGCCAATCGCAAAACGTTATATAACATCATCATCTGCCCAGCCTTTTCCCAACTATATTGGGGTCGGCTTCCAGTCTAACCGGATGCAGCTGAACACCAGTATTTTACATGGAGCGACGCCCATCTGACCTCCACAACCCAGTTTACTGGGCAACACGTTACTATGTTTTAAAACATGTGATGTTATATAGTCTGGACGCACCTCTATTATGCCCATGGAATGTTATAGGCGAATTGTTACTTAAATATTAGCGTATATGCACAGAGAGTGTTTGAATACGGATGTTAACAAGAAGCCTGTGGGGCAGGTTGTACAGCCACCCGTCTAAACGAGAGTCAGCAGCGTCGGAGACAACTACTACTACTTTGCTGGTGCCAAGAACATCACTGTTGCCTCCTCTTGATGGAAGGCACCTGCACGCCGTGAGTATTACTGAAATAGCTAAAGTTGCAAATGCGAATTTTTATTTTTTTACTTGAGATGCTGTCTTTACAAAACTCCTTATAAACCGAACGTAGAGACCATTCTTAGTCCTAACTATTATAAAGATGTATCTGTCTGCTACCATCTGCTGCCTTTCTTAGAACGCTATGTACAACAGAACAGTAGAATAGCTTTTTCAATTTTGGGGCGGCAGCATCCATCGTCAGAGCCTCCTCAATCGGGACTCGTCAATAAATAATTCTGTCTCTCTGGCTTTTCTTTATTCATGAGGCATGTTGCTAGGAAAAAAGCGTCTAATGAAAAGCTAATCAAGACAAGGGTATTATCTCGATATAATTTAAGTTCATGCTCTAAACTTGTACATTAAAGGTATTATGTGACAGCGCGATTGGCGCAGTGGCTGAGCGATCAGCTGCTGCGCTACATGTCGTGGGTTCGATTCCCGCTCGGAACAAACATTTGTATATCCTACAGGTAGTTGTTCCGGGTCTGGCCGTTTGTGTACGTGAGTTTAAAATGTTTGTTTGTACCCACGATACAGGAGAAATTCCTAGTGTGTAAACCGTTACTTAAAATTAAGTAATGATTAACGTAACTTAAGTATACGTGTTTTAGCGTTTAAACGTCTCTTGAGCAGCGTTTATTAAATAATTCCTTTCAATCCTAATAGCAAAATTGCATAATCATCTTACTGCGCAGGATTATATCACGAGCGGCAGCGCGAGTGGCGACCAGTCGCCAGTGTGAGGAGGGGGGCGGGGGAGGCTGCCGCGCCTGCGCACCCTGCCTGAGGAGGACGCGCCCCCCGCTGCCGGCCCGTCCGCCCCTGCCTCTCCCGCCTCTTCGTCACCACTCTGCCCCACCGATAACCAACAATGGCTCGCCACTGCTTCTACCTCCATCTCCATACTACCTAATCCTTACAACCACAACGGGTACCAGAAATCAGACCCCCTTAGCCCGAACGATAGGTCATCAGGTAATGGACCTTTCTCACTTACCAACAGACTAGATACAGTATCCAATGCGACCACCCCAAACTCATCGAACTCAAGCCCGAATACAAAATATTTTGAATACTAAACTCTACGCATTTAACGTTCCTGTAACTATTGAAAAAAATAATTAATTACTCGTAATACTATAGCAAATATTTATATTGTGATGCATGCATGATATGTATAAATGTACGGACTTAGTCATAAACGAATGAAATACATTTATTAGCCTAGTAAAAAATACTTACAGATATAATAAATAGAATATTAAATCATAGATAATTCCTCAAGTAAATGTATTTTAAAATTAATGTAATTAGAAAAATGTAATATGGAAAGCTGAGTTTTCTTTAGTTATTTAGAACATTTTATATTAATGTGCAAGTATGCTATTTTATAACAAGTCAAAAATTATAACTTTTTGTACGTAATAAATATCTCACGAAATATATATGTAATTAGTAAGTCAGTTTATAAAACGTTGCCAAAGCTATTACGGCTTGTATAGAATAACATATAATATAATTATTTATAGTATTTAAGTATCTAGTTAAGTAAGGAAGAAATTGGGAAACAATGCGCTATTTGTATCATAAATTTTATAGCATATCGTAAATTTTACATACAAAGACATTTTATTCAGTTATAATTACTGTATTCATTACATGTCATCTACGTGAAACTTATGAGTGTACATTACTACCAATTTATTATTACATTAGATAAATTAAGATTCAGAATTAATTAAAGCTAGCTATGTATTGTGTACTAGATATATCTATGTATGAGTATTCAATGAACCACTTAATAAATGTATGATATCCTTTATGAATATGATGTGTACATGTAAATTCTAAAGTGATTTAATGTTTGTACATTTATGTGTAATAAACTTTGTGATCGTCTGTGCCTTTGTTTTCATTAATAAATCTTTATCTTTTTTTAATAAATCTGTAGCGACATCTATTTCGACAAACGAAATAAATCTGACGTATCCTACATCGCCATATTAAAGTTATCCGTGCGATTGAACATAAATACAAGAACCCAACAACAACCGTCGGGCAGTAGCCCACCAGACACAGCACCCGTCTGGTCGGAGGGTACTCCCTTTTCTATGGTGAATGAGGAACTTTACACCCTGTTCCTCATACCTCCAAAAATGATCAGGATTTTAACATCCAATGATGGGCAATTGATTTATCAATAAAAAGGTCAGATGCTTAATACTCGCAACCGGCGAGATCGTAGCAGGTGACGATATGTAGTTTCTGCCTACCCCCATAGGAAAAAGGCGTGAGTTTAGGTATGTATAGTGATACACTATCACCACTGACTCATTAAGCTAGAGGATAATTTTATTGCCTGTAATCGCTCCGTGTAGTAAAATGGATGAAATTAGTGACTGTCGAATTCCAACACCAGAAATTTTACTATCTTACTCCTAGAAATCAATAAATAAAATTCTTGTGAAACTTGTCTCATATTTTAAGTAAGATAGTAGTTTCTTCATAACAAATAAAGAATCGAAGTAATATTTCTGTGGGTATTCGCGTTTCTACGTGTAAGGATTAAACTAAGCTGCTTCACGAGCGCAATGCAAGCTGCTCCCACGCTTTTATCCAGGAAGACAAGCTCGGAAACTATTTTTATATTAAAATAAAAGTAATTTATTGTGTAGACACCATTCCTAGTCAACGTTATAAAAGTAGCATAGAAGGCGATCTGCAAATAATAGGAACAATTATTCAACAGCTTAGGTTTTATGCTGTCAAGGTGACGATATAACGTATTGCTAGTTGTGAACTGTACAGTGTAAGCACGTCCAAATTTGACATCACTAGCCAGCACTTTACTTGCAACGCATGGTATATACATGGTGTACACAAGTCATTCCAATCGCGATTTGTGTATCACTCAAAACTAGTATCATTAAAAGGTGTAAAGATAAAGGAGGACCTGGTGGCTAAACAAAATCAGCTGCACGGGTCGATCGGTGGTGAAGCTACTGCCGCTTGCCGAGGTCAGTCTGTGGATGGGTGATCGTTCATAACGTAACAAGACTCTTTTGCCCCTTCCCTTGCCAGGTAATAGAGTAAAAAGGTTGAAGTGAAATCAATGATGTAATGTTTTCATTGGTATCATCAATACACACTCATCCTCAGAATGAGGACGTTTAATATAATATCATCATGTTCTCGTGAACAGTCTATTCAGGAAGCTTGAATACCTCCGCACTTTATAAGGTCGTTTTGAGAACTGCTTAACTAATTGGTATACATTCAGTTTAATTGTTGGTTGTTTTTAATACTTAATTCTCTGCTGCAATACATTGAGCTGTGTTGTACAGGGTGGAAACGGCATCGACGCACAACCTGATTACCATGAGTTCAGTACATGTTTCTGCCCTAAAAGCGTTAAAACTTTTCGTTGGTTTCTTCCGAATCATTACGTTTCTTTCTGACGTATGATGACCGCCGTGTGGTTTCCGGTTAGTAGAATAGAACCAGTCCATCCCACTCAGCCACTCATGTGTGTCGTGAAAGACGACTAAGGAAGGCTGGAGGATTGTATTGCTTTCCTCTGGGCGGTATGAACAACTCGCTCCAAGCTAAGGTTGCCGTGCTGAGAGTTGCATGGCTATGGGAGATCCTAGTCGCGAGCGTGCCCGTTGTCTGGGACCGGGCGCCCCCAGGCACTAACCAGCGTTTCTTGTATATTCGAGGCTCTGTACAGTGTGGACAAATTTGTTCCCTAGCTATTCGTGGGAATATAATGAGTACAAGTTCAAAAAATGAAAAAGGTGAGGCGCTAACCACTGAGCCACCACGACAGTATACAAATAGGAAAAAGTTGCGGCACATCCACACACAAAGGCCATCGCTCAGCATAATACTGCAACCTGCAACTCATGCGTGAGACGCAGCCACAGCGCTGACCTGAATCAGCCTTGGTAAGTAATACATTGGATTTTGTGAAATACCTACGAGAGAGATATTATTACTTGTCAGCGCTGAAAAAAAAAGTTGAATGAAATCGGTAAAGTCGTTCTCAAATTATGGCGTGTTCAAGGGAAACATGGATTCATTTTTATAGCTATTCAAATGCCTCTGTACCTACACCATATAAACTTACAAATGATATCTAACTTTAAGACCTACATAGGGTGTAACAAGGCGCCCTGGGGATTGGTGAAACTTAGATAATTTGGGTATGACATCCTCTACCCGTTGAGTTTATAAGAAATACTATCCCTTGGTAAGACAGGTTGTCTGATTATCGACCTTCTGATCCCCGTTGTCAAAGATATAAAGTAGTAGCCGAGACTAATAGCATAACGGACTTTCCGAGTCATAGAGGGATATGTAATATATAAGAAATCATCCACGAACCGATATTAGCACGCGTAACTTAACCTTCGCTCGACCCGCGTGGCTGTTATTATTTACCAGCCAAGAGCCCCTTAAACCTTGGCCGATCTTAGGTATTTTTACTCTAAGAAGATGCTCAGAAAGATAAATATAATTAGTTACAGTACACAGACATAGTATCGCAGTGACGCGACAGATGTCTGGAGAGAAGCAATTTGCGCCACGGCGGGGATTACTACAGATTTATGTCGATTTATAAGACTTACTCAGCAATACGGTGAGCACTCGGTCACGGAGACCGTATATTTTCCTTAAAACTAGATCGTATTACTGTAGCACAGAGGCCAGCACATCAAGCTACCCCAATGTGTCAGATTTCTTTGATAGTTTTTCAACTTTATCGTAATAGAAATCAGGTTCAAGTTTTATTGGGAAAATCTGATACATTAGTGTAGCTTGATGTGCTGGCCTCTGTACGTAGAAACCAATCACTTTTAAAACATACAAGTCATGTTTCGTATTTTCGAATTCGTGCCTAAAAGGTTTTGTAAGGACTAGCTAACTAATCCTTGCGGTACAAATTAAATACGGGCCAACCTTTTCCCATCAGTGATCCAACTTTTGAATCTTGATCCCGAATATTCTCTTAAGAGGCTGAGAAGTGTTGATCTGGTGATCGCAGTTTTAGTTTTGAAAGGCTAGGCAGATGGTGATGATGATACCAATCACTAATATGCCTAGCCTTTTCCCATATATGTTGGGGTTGGCTTCCTGTCTAACCGGATGCAGCTGAATACCAGTATTTTACATAGAGCGACTGCCTTTCTCGGTTTAAAGAAGTTTATTTCTCAAAAAAAACATACATACATAGTTCACTTAAATATGAGAAACTTAACAAAAGTAAAATCTTATTATTATAAACATATTTCTCGTTCGATCTATCGTAGGTACACACAGTCACGGTAATACTATCATACATTATTGCAGCTTCATACAAACGGACGACACGCGAGCTATACCTACGCGCCTCGATCCTGGGTTGCACTCGGGGTGAAGACAGTCACGGCTGTACCGCAGTGTCGAACGGACGGTGTGTTGTTTTTTTAACAATAACCGCGCGATTTTTTCTCAAAAATCAGTTAATATGACGAGTAGGAAATATTGTGCTGTTTTTGGTTGTATGAATTCGTTAATTACGCATCCAGACAAGTTTTTTTAAATTACCTGGAAACTCTGAACGGTAAGACTATAAAATAATTATACTTACTAGTGGGTAGGTACATACATACAATGTGTGTCTTTTTAATGGATAAGTATTTCCTTTTATCTCACGAAAAAAAGGTGTTTGGATTAACAAATAAAGCGAATTGAGTAACGGAAAGTTATTGAGACGAGTGAAATAGGTAGTTATATGCGGTTCTGAATGAATCATGATACGGTAGGTACCTACTTACTTACGCTTGTGTTAAAACTTCGGTGCATGTGTGTTTTGTTAGTTTGCATAATTCAAAGTAAAGACGTGGTATTTTATTATTAATAATATTTGTTTATTATCCGTGTGTATGAATAATACTAGAAAAAAAAAAACAATCAAAAAACAACACGCATTTTTATTGAGCACTTCCTATTCAATATACAAAGTATTTCATTTATTTATATAAAAAGGATATTTACAATCACAAAACTAAATAGAAACAGAAAGTCATCATTTCAGCCGAAAGACGTCCTCTGCTGGACAAAGGCCTCCCCCAAGGATTTCCACAATGACCGGTCCTGCGCCTTCCGCATCCATGCCCTTCCCGCGACTTTCACCAGGTCGTCGGTCCACCGTGTGGGAGGCCTGCCTACACTGCGTCTTCCGGCGCGCGGTCGCCACTCGAGAACTTTCTTGCCCCAACGGCCATCTGTTCTACGAGCTATGTGTCCCGCCCACTGCCACTTAAGTTTGGCGATTCTGTGTGCTATGTCGGTACTTTAGTTCTCCTGCGGATCTCCTCATTTCTGATTCGATCACGCAGGGAAACTCAGAGCATAGCACGCTCCATCGCCCTTTGGGTGACCTTGAGCCTTCTTATGAGGCCCATAGTAAGGGACCAAGTCTCAGTTCCGTAGGTCATCGCTGGCAACACACTCTGGACATAGACTTTAGTCTTGAGACACTGCGGTATTTTGGACGAGAAGATATTGCGAAGCTTACCGAACGCTGCCCAGCCGAGTTGGATTCGACGATTGACCTCTTTCTCAAAGTTGGACCTGCCTAACTGGACTGTCTGTCCCAGGTAAACATATTCGTCGACAACTTCGAGTGTAGAGTCTCCAACCAGAAACAGAAAGTAGGCAAATGTAATTAAAATGCTGGAGACGGGCAGCCCTAACGCATGTTTACGTACCGCGCGGCTGTAGGCATTTCTTTCTGAAATGCAGCCGAGTTACAATACTGTATGATAATATTACCGTGACACAGTGGTAGTCGTTTATTATTTTTGGTTGGCCAAATACAACTTTAATGTATTCTTAAAAATGTTCATTGATGAGGAGTCTCTTATTTCTTTAGGTAACTTATTATAAAGCTGCGCTCCCTCAAAGTTCTCCTTCCGTACAAAGTTCTAACTGAAAGTATCTGACTCCCACAACCCAGTTACTGGGCAGCACGATACCTCTTGGTAAGACTGGTAGTCAGACTTTCGGGCTTCTGACTACCCGTAACGACTGTCAAAGATCACCAATATATCGACGTTACGTTAGTCCGTTAGTCCTTTGACGGTCCATTCCAGAGATTTGATTCGGAGTTTTGTCACGTTTGAGTTCATACCTAATCTCCTTAACTATCGCTCCATAGTTACGGCTATCACTCAAGTGGTGGGATCAACTAGCTTAAAGTTCGGTTGTGAGTTCGGAGCACTTGATCCACTCAAACACGGAAGTTGGGAGTCAGTGTCTGGACCGTCACAAGTTAATACCGCCGTGTTATAGTTTTGATTGATATTGGAGACGTACTCTGCGTATAGTAAATGTTGGCAGTCTGTTGTGGGGGCTATATTACATACCTATTCAAATATGCTTTACCCGACCATGTGTCGCTACACACGGGAAGGTAATGTGTTTAAAAGCCTAAGTTTTTTTCTTTGTGGCGAGTTTGTTAAAGAAAAAACTATTTTATATAGTTACTCACGAAAATGTAAAAAAAAATTGTATCTTAATACCAGAAACTATTAAAAATAAAAATAAAATACTTTTCAACAATTATATTACAGTTAGTGGCATCAAATTTTACTTCAACTGTACAGCTACTAACTCTCAACGTCTAACTCCTCCGTTGTTCTTTTCTGATTATTTCGTTGCAGGATCCATGAAAGTTTAAACGTTTATCTGGGACTCCTCTTGCTTTATTGTCTCGACGCTTTTCTTTTGGTCAGCACTGTTGATTCTGGTTTTCAGAAGCTGCAGTGGTTTGGGAATAGTGTGGCGGGCTTGTGCCAAAAAAAAAGCTATACAGTTACTCAGTAACACAGGTTCGACCCTCTGTTCAGGGAGCCGTGATACGCTTTACTGCACGTCTAATGTCTAATCTAATCTACATGCCTGATCCTCAGTGTGGCGCAACATATTTATTTATTTAAAACCATAAGCACATGTAAAAATAATCGTACAAAGCGGACTTCTACCAACCTACCTTAGGGTTCGTCATGATAAAGTCATGAGGTAGATTTTCATAATTTAACCAAAGCAATTATTTTATTGTTTCTTCCGTGTACGAAGTACGATATTGACTTCAACTCTAAACTGCTACTAGGAAATTCTAGATGGAATAATCCATTAACACTTTGTACCTGCAAACATAGCATCACTACCATAGAAACGGGTTTTATCGACGGAATAATAGACAAAATGGCAGAATTTCGAAAGATTTCTACCGTCCTAATCATGACGACGTTATACTGAAGGGAAGTAAGCTGTCTATTCTTTACAGTCCACGGGACGCCCCGTGCTCGTGTAAAAGAGAGGTCAAGTTGCAAAGATAGAACGTTGTCTACTCTTGTTAAAATAGATATAGAATTGGTCATATTACGCGTGCAGGGAATCGAACACAGGACCGCATGCTCAGCAGTAGCACTTGCACTCGACCAACGAGGAAAGAATAACACTACAAATTAACAATACTTTCAAAATATCGTACTAACAAGCTCACCTGACGGTTGTTACATGACAGAAATTGCCGGCGGCTAACTAGCCTAAACAAATAACGAACCTTTACACTAACAAAAAGACTGGTGTAGGCAGGGAGAACCCGAAAGAGGAGGCAAGTATTGTAGAAATAATAATAATTAAGGTTGTCGACATTGTACCGATACTCGTGTCAGCCAATGGCTTAATAGCTAAGAGCCTCGACCAACACCTAAGGAGGCTCTCGTTAGGCAGCTGGATCAAGGGCTTGATTCAGAAAGCAGTTCTTCTGGACCCGGCACGTATTGTTAGGCGATTAATCTCTCTGGAGCCCTGACCTGTAGCTTGGATCCTGTTCCCGATACCGGTGGGCTACTATTTTTTATATTTTTTTAATCTGAATTATTTAAAAATGTAATTAGTAAGTAAGTTAATGTAATAAAGGAAATAATAATAATAAGTCTAAATATGAAGTGAATAGTTGCAACAAGCATTATTTGCTTTTCTGAAGATACACTACAAGATAACGACTCCTATAACAAATTTTGACGTCGTTTACTAAGAGGTATATTTAGTGTTAGCAATGCTAGTAGGTAATCTATGTCTCAATATAGTTGTAGACCGGGTTATTTACTGTTGTAAAATAATAGGGCTTCCCTGAATTAATTGCATTTATTAACTCTATCAAATGACTTTACAATCAAGAATCTTCAATTAGACGGCAACATATTTCGTTTTTATAAAACGAAATGTTAGCAATGCGCTCAATAGTCTAGATTATTATTAAAACTATGTGTTTTTTGATGTAAGAATTAGTAAGTAGCATCACTATTTAAGCTGAGAGGTGGGACACGCAGACATGCTAGTCACACTGTGGGCCCCTCTCCAGTCTGCCACCAATCGCAACTCAATGCGCACGTCCGTTCAATCCTTTGTTAAAAACGGCCATATTGTTTTTCTGTAAAAAACGCAATTAACGTGCTTTCAACTCTCGCCAGTTGTCTGTTGCACCAACCCCGAGCCCCTGCAGCATCACCCTCAACAAACCATTCTAAGTTATTGCATTCAAACTCTACAATATTAACCCAACGATGAAAATAGAAACAAAAGCCGTTGACTTGAGCTAATTTGATGTTATAAGTTAGGCAAATTATCTGCAAACGTGGAAATTAACAATACATGGGTTTTAATTTTTTGCACGGAACCCTAATTCTTTTTCAAAAATATAAGTAACTAAGTTTAGAGACATTAGATATATGTCAGTGAAGGCACCGTCAAAATCAGTTTACCGTTTTGGAGGTTACCTCTAACAAATAGACAGTCAGAGAAACAGACAGACAAAAATTTAAAAAAATGTTTAGTACACTTTCATATGCATTCAAGACAGTTGAATCGTTTCTCCGGGACTCGCCGGGATTAATTGTCACGACGCTTTTCTGCTAGTCGCCACTTTTGATTTTAGTTTTCAGGAGTTGCTTAGTCAAAGATCCACAAGACATGTATTTGACAGTTCAAAATGGCGCATAATGTGTTGTAGTATGGGCATTATTTTCAAGTATTGTCGTATTGTTGTCCTCACATTAACATGTTCAAATCTCAAATAAATACAACAGCAGTAAAATAACACATTTTTACTAATGTGTTTTTTTACTGCTGTTGTATTTATTTATATGTGTACATAGGTTCAAAATTGATATACGCCATTAAGTATTTACGGAAACTACTCAGGAAAAACATTACCTTCCTTCTAGGGCGGTCGGTTAAAAAAGCAACGATAACCAGCCTGTACCGAATATAGCATTAAAGGTCATTCATAAACAAAGTGTAAGGGTACGCCTACACTATGTAACATAACAGATTAGAAAACATAACTATTATGGCGTGGACTGTATGTTGGGGTTGTTCGTGAAATAAAAACTCTTCTTGGTCGTAATTCTTGCTTTATTTGATCTTCCTTTAGACTAGTTAACATTTCTTGGCTTAGTTGGCGTACTACACCCTAACCGATTTTTTTTTTTTTTTTTTTTTTTTTGGAATGGGCATCTCGCAGTTTATCCTTTAGGGATATTTACTGCTCAACCGAACTTTCCTGTGGGGGGCTTAATTAAAATTAAGGCCTCCAGCCAGGCATAAAAACTTATAAGCTAAGCGACTATCGCTAAGGGCACCCCCTGCGGGGTACGAACCTCGGCTTAGGACGTCGCTGAAGAGGACAGCAAGGGACAGGCTGGATCTGATTGTTCCATTATTTAGGGACATTTTAAACATTAATCGGCTCAGCTTCGCGGGCTGGCTCTAGCAAAGGGTCGGGAGGGGGGCATTGACGGGGTCGTCGCGACGGGCCTCGGCGGCGAGGACGGAATGTCCGTTTTTGTTTGCGAACAGTGCTGGTGGCCTTATCGCTCTCCTGGAGGAGAGTGATAGGATCATCTGGCTCTGTGAGTGTGTGTTTCGGTCTTCGAACTGTGCTTATTCGCGAGGGAGTGTATCGGACGGCCGATGACACTAAGGGGTTAGGATGAGCGGTAGAACAGTCCATGAAGCGCTGGGTGAGTCGCTTCATGAACTGTTTCACCGTAGGTATTTTGAGATCTACATGGAGAGTCTCATTTCGGACGTAGAAGGGGGCTCCCGTGACTCTGCGCAGGAATCGGTTCTGGACGGTCTGAAGCCTATGAATATGATACGGCTTGGCGTGAGCGAACACTGCGCAAGCGTATGTCATGATTGGTCGGATGACCGAGACGAAGAGCCGCAATTTGCACCTGAGTGACAACTTGCTTTTCTCGTTGGTCATACAATAAAGCCTGCCGGACGCGAAGACGGCGCGCGAACGCGCCGCCTTTATGTGTTCGGCGAACGAAAGTCTGTGATCGAGTATCACACCTAAGTATTTGGCTCGCTTATCCCAAGGGATAGGCTTGCCGTACATGGCTAACGGACTAGGCGTGGGGACATTGCGGCGTCCGGGTTTCCTAAAGAGAACCGCTTGACTTTTGTCGGGATTGACCTCGACTCTCCATTTCCGGAACCAAGCGCCTAAGACGTTTGCGGAAGTTTGGAGAGTGCGAGCTATGGTGGTAGGGTTGTGACCGGTATAGTAGATGGCCGTGTCGTCGGCGAAAAGCGCCAACTGGGCCTTTCTACCCCTAGGGACGTCGCTAGTGAACAGCGAGAACAAGAGAGGAGACAGCACGGATCCTTGAGGGACGCCCGCGCGGATAGGGTGAGGTGACGATAGCGTACCGTCTACGCGATATCTAAACGTACGATTCGACAGAAAATCTCGCAAGATGAGCACGAGACGATCTGGCACATCGAGTTGGTATAGCTTGTATAACAACCCGTTGTGCCAGACCTTGTCGAAGGCTTTCGCAATGTCGAAGAAGAGGGCGCCGGTGAGCGCGCCTCTCTGAAAGCCCGCGCTGACGTGTTCGACTACGCGGTGCACCTGTTGAACACACGAGTGTCCCGGCCGGAACCCGAACTGTTCGTTCGGTATCAGGCTCTTTGCCTCGACATAGTCCTTGAGTCGCTTATAAATAAGCTTCTCGTAGATTTTGCCGAAAACATTGAGCAGACTGATAGGTCGGTAGCTCGTGGGCTCAGACTTGGGCTTGCCAGGCTTGGGGATGCCAATAACCACGGCTTCTTTCCACGATTGAGGAAAGATATTGTTGCTCAGAGCGCCATTGAAGATGGCGGTCATGAGCATAACGAGTTGCGCGGGGAGGATTTGAAACACCCTATTGGTGATACCGTCCTTACCGGGGGCTTTGCGCGGTTTGAGCCCTTTAATGATGTCTTGCACTTCGTCCGGAGTGACGGGAGGCAGAGGATCATCAGGGTTGTCGACGGGAGGGAGCGAGGACCTACGTTCGACTTCGGCGTCTACCTTTAAGAGGTGAGCTTGGTCGAACGGCTGGGAGCTAAGCGAGCATTGAGTCTCTAAGCTTTCGGCTAGGCATTCGGATTTTTCCGAGTCGTCGAACGCGACGCTCTTATCTGGACGAGTGAGGGGAGGCATGGTAGCCTCTACGGTGGACCGGAGTTTCCTCTGGAGGTTCCAGAAGGCATGGTGGTTGGGCTCTAGCTCACTGATCATCTTGTCCCAGCTCTCCGACTTATGCTCCGCCACACGTTTGCTGACAGTACGCTGTAGCATTCGCATGTGGGCTTTGTTCGCAGAGCAGGGAAAAGCGCTATAGGCACGGACGGACGCGTTCTTCTCGGTTATCAGAGCCCGTACATCGTCCGGTAGGTTCCAGCGCTGGGCATTCAGCGCCGGAACCCGCCTTGAACAGTCGTTCAGGACTGTCTGTACGTGCTCCGTAAACGAGTCGACTGCGCCCGTGGTGTCAGCGACTGAGGTGATTAGATCGGGGATGGAGTCGAGTAGAGGCGACGAGGAGGATTTCAGCTTTTCGCTTACCTTCCTCCAGTCGGTAACTAATTGAGTCGGGGGTGGCTGATCAGGGTCAAGCGGACCCGTACGGGGAACTAGCGTCATCATCACCGGACGATGGTCGGAGTTAAGCTCGTGGAGCGCCTCTATCGATTGTAAACGAAGGTTTACATTCTTTAGGAGCGCTATGTCCAGTATGTCAGGTCTATGGTCAGGATCGTGGGGAAAATGGGTATGAGTCATCGGGGCGATGACGTCATAGTTAAGGGAGGCGCCCAGATTGAGGACAGCCCTCCCTCTGGCGTTGGTTACATTACTATTCCACGCGGGGTGCTTGGCGTTGAGATCGCCCGCTATGATAACGGAGTCACTCAAGCCGAGAAGAACCGAGATATCGTGGGATAAAGCTGGGATGTCGTCCCTCCCACGAGCGGGAGGGCAGTACGCGGATACAATAGTAATTGGCTGATGGCCAGTCATGCCGAGCCGACAGATAGAGTACTCAAGGAGCGAGGTCGGGGGAGGAGAAGTTAAAGGGACACAGTGCAATGAGTTTTTATAATAAATCATTGTACCGCCCTTGTGACAGCGGGATCTATCATTGCGCACCATACGGTAGTTTGCAATTTTGGGGTCGCGGTTGTGCGGTTTGAGGAACGTCTCCTGTATGAGGAGGACGTCCGGTTGGTGATCGCGGAGGAAGTTGGCAAACTCAGCCCGTTGCTGGAGTAAGCCATTTATATTGACGTATCCTAACTTTAGGGATCGCGGTTTCAAGGTTCTAGCGTTAACGTACCTATCCATTGCGGTTATTAAAATGGGCTTCTAGGTCACGGAGCACCGAGGGGGCCTCCATGAGCGCTTCGATGCGCTTCTTAGGGTCTGTGGTAGCCTCTAAGCGATCGGCTAGACGATCGGCTTCGCGGTTGCAGAAGATTAAGTACACTGGCAATATGACGTTCATATTGCGCTGTGTACGGATTTTAGTGTCGTAAAGAGCCTCCGTAGGCTGAGCACGGAAGGCGGAAACCTCAGCCTCTGCGGTCTGGGTAGCCTGAACTGCAGGGGCTGGGGTCGGCGCCGGGATGGGTGAATCCATCAGCGCCGGTGGGTGGCTGCGTTTAGCCGCCAGGGCCGGGAAGGCCTTCTGGTGGTTCAGCTTGTTCCACGGAGATGACCTCTGTGGGCTAAGGCGCTCAGGGAGCGCAGACGATGGCGGGGGTGGTGCCCTAGTAGAGGGGCATTCCCTTTGTTGACGAGCGTTTGCACGTCTCATCAACCTTTGGGAAGATGACTTTGGGGCTCGCGGGCACCCTCGGAAGTTCGCGGTATGACCGGACTGTCCGCACAGAACACAACTCGGTGGTTCAGTGCACTGAGTGCGGTCCTTGGGTCGGTTACATTTGCCCGTGGCGTGGTCGCCCAGACACTTGACGCATCTGGGCCTGGCGAAGCAGTTTCGCTGAGAGTGGCCGTACAATTGGCAGCGATGACACTGGCCAATTAGATGGGGACGGTACGGTTTTTCGATCTTAATACCGGACAGGGCACACACCGTTTTGATGTTGAATATGGGGTGGTGCCCTTCTGTGGGGTCGCAAATAACTAGGACCATATCATAAACTAGCCCACCCCGGGCCTTATGAAGGCGGTGGACGGCGGACGCGGGGACACCTTGGGCGCGGATGTCGGCCAGGATGTCCTCCGTTCGGATCTCCCTGGGGATACGCCTGATAACCACACGGGTTGGCGTCTCCTCAGGGAGGGAATAGGTGTGGAAGGAGATGGCCTTCCCACGTAAAAGGGATACTATTTCCCTGTAGTCATTTGCTGACGGCAGGGTTACCTTGATACCCAGAGGGGTAGCTCGGGCGTTGGTGTAGTTGATCCTGCGATCAACACACATTTTGGAGACGGCCGTCCACTTCGCCTTGTCTTGGATGAAGACAGGGGGAGGTGGTTTCGCCTTACGGGTGGCGGTGCCGTTAGGGCCCGTACCGGAGGCCTGTGCCAGGGGTACGGGGGAGCGGGGGGGAGAGGGCGCGGATTCGTCTACTGAGGACGGGGCGCCGATTTTTTTGGCCTTGGTGGCCTGTGAGGGAGCTTTAGAGGGCTTCCTCTTTCCTCCTTTTCCTACGACTTGGTAGTCGTCGTCGGACGAGGAGGAAGGAGACTCCTCTGCCTCTGAGCAGCTGCGCGAGCGAGGGACAGTCGTGTCCATCCTATCTAAAAATTCATCGGAATCGTCATGCGCGGGGGCTGGCATTCCGAGAATTGGACTTTTGATGCACCTGGCGGTAACAGGCACAAAAGCCGAGGCCGGACGGGTCGCGGGTTCCGGGTATTTCGGTGCCTTTGTCTTTTTGGACAAAGGCGCCGGACTACCTGCGTTCGTGGAAGAGGTTGGCGATAAGGGGCTATCGACCAACGGACGGGGCGCGGGTTCTGGGTATACCGGTGCCATTGTCTTTTTGGACAAAGGCGCCGGATTACCCGTGTTCGTGGAAGAGGTCGGCGATAAGGGGCTATCGACCAACGGACGGGGCGCGGGTTCCGGGTATACCGGTGCCATTGTCTTTTTGGACAATGGAAGACTACCTGCATTCGCGGACGGGGACGGCGACGAGTGATTATCGACGCGAATAATTCGCTCCGGTTGAGCGGCCAGCCTGTCGAAGGCTACGTTTTTACCGCCATATTTGGCGCGGATGTCCGGGTCCTTTAAGAGGACCTCCCTGACGAACGCTAATAAGTCAGCGTCCGTCATGGCTGAGAAAAAGTCCCGTTAGGGAGTAATTTTGGGGCCTACGCCTAAACCTATCTCTAACTCCCCGGGTGGGTACGCCCGGGGATGTGTGACCAAACCCTCCCTGCCGGGTGTAGGCAGGGAGGTGAGTACCTCGGGTGAGCCCTAAGCTTGTGATCCCGTCGCAAATCTTATTGTGCGAACGGGGCCCTGACCAGTCTGGTGCGAAGGGGTAGACACACCCAACCGACACCAGGTGAGTTGCTGGGGAAGGAAAACAGAGACTAGAGCTGACTAGGAGATCCCCCAAGGCCAAGCTTCTAGCTCCCTGCCGACTTGACTGCCTCACCCTGAAGGGGCTCGGCCGGTGTATCGGGTCAACACCGCACTCGGCTTCGTTGGCACCGTAAGGTATCCACCGAGAGACCACGAAACTGTGGTTTTAGCCCTGAAGGGGCCAAAGACGTTAGACGCACGTTTCCGTTAACGAAATAGCGAAATCAGTAACCCACTGTCTTGAAAAAGACGGCTCTGATGCACGGGATTCTTCGTAGTCGGCGACTACGGCGGAGTTGCGCGGAGGCGCAACAATGGCGGAGCGTGAAGAGTCACGCAGCGAGCGAGGAGCGGGAGCAGCGAGAGCGGCACGTCCGTTCGGGTCGAGCGCGTGAAGCGAAGTCACCCTAACCGATTTTTTTTTTTTTTTTTTTTGGAATGGGCATCTCGCAGTTTATCCTTTAGGGATATTTACTGCTCAACCGAACTTTCCTGTGGGGGGCTTAATTAAAATTAAGGCCTCCAGCCAGGCATAAAAACTTATAAGCTAAGCGACTATCGCTAAGGGCACCCCCTGCGGGGTACGAACCTCGGCTTAGGACGTCGCTGAAGAGGACAGCAAGGGACAGGCTGGATCTGATTGTTCCATTATTTAGGGACATTTTAAACATTAATCGGCTCAGCTTCGCGGGCTGGCTCTAGCAAAGGGTCGGGAGGGGGGCATTGACGGGGTCGTCGCGACGGGCCTCGGCGGCGAGGACGGAATGTCCGTTTTTGTTTGCGAACAGTGCTGGTGGCCTTATCGCTCTCCTGGAGGAGAGTGATAGGATCATCTGGCTCTGTGAGTGTGTGTTTCGGTCTTCGAACTGTACTTATTCGCGAGGGAGTGTATCGGACGGCCGATGACACTAAGGGGTTAGGATGAGCGGTAGAACAGTCCATGAAGCGCTGGGTGAGTCGCTTCATGAACTGTTTCACCGTAGGTATTTTGAGATCTACATGGAGAGTCTCATTTCGGACGTAGAAGGGGGCTCCCGTGACTCTGCGCAGGAATCGGTTCTGGACGGTCTGAAGCCTATGAATATGATACGGCTTGGCGTGAGCGAACACTGCGCAAGCGTATGTCATGATTGGTCGGATGACCGAGACGAAGAGCCGCAATTTGCACCTGAGTGACAACTTGCTTTTCTCGTTGGTCATACAATAAAGCCTGCCGGACGCGAAGACGGCGCGCGAACGCGCCGCCTTTATGTGTTCGGCGAACGAAAGTCTGTGATCGAGTATCACACCTAAGTATTTGGCTCGCTTATCCCAAGGGATAGGCTTGCCGTACATGGCTAACGGACTAGGCGTGGGGACATTGCGGCGTCCGGGTTTCCTAAAGAGAACCGCTTGACTTTTGTCGGGATTGACCTCGACTCTCCATTTCCGGAACCAAGCGCCTAAGACGTTTGCGGAAGTTTGGAGAGTGCGAGCTATGGTGGTAGGGTTGTGACCGGTATAGTAGATGGCCGTGTCGTCGGCGAAAAGCGCCAACTGGGCCTTTCTACCCCTAGGGACGTCGCTAGTGAACAGCGAGAACAAGAGAGGAGACAGCACGGATCCTTGAGGGACGCCCGCGCGGATAGGGTGAGGTGACGATAGCGTACCGTCTACGCGATATCTAAACGTACGATTCGACAGAAAATCTCGCAAGATGAGCACGAGACGATCTGGCACATCGAGTTGGTATAGCTTGTATAACAACCCGTTGTGCCAGACCTTGTCGAAGGCTTTCGCAATGTCGAAGAAGAGGGCGCCGGTGAGCGCGCCTCTCTGAAAGCCCGCGCTGACGTGTTCGACTACGCGGTGCACCTGTTGAACACACGAGTGTCCCGGCCGGAACCCGAACTGTTCGTTCGGTATCAGGCTCTTTGCCTCGACATAGTCCTTGAGTCGCTTATAAATAAGCTTCTCGTAGATTTTGCCGAAAACATTGAGCAGACTGATAGGTCGGTAGCTCGTGGGCTCAGACTTGGGCTTGCCAGGCTTGGGGATGCCAATAACCACGGCTTCTTTCCACGATTGAGGAAAGATATTGTTGCTCAGAGCGCCATTGAAGATGGCGGTCATGAGCATAACGAGTTGCGCGGGGAGGATTTGAAACACCCTATTGGTGATACCGTCCTTACCGGGGGCTTTGCGCGGTTTGAGCCCTTTAATGATGTCTTGCACTTCGTCCGGAGTGACGGGAGGCAGAGGATCATCAGGGTTGTCGACGGGAGGGAGCGAGGACCTACGTTCGACTTCGGCGTCTACCTTTAAGAGGTGAGCTTGGTCGAACGGCTGGGAGCTAAGCGAGCATTGAGTCTCTAAGCTTTCGGCTAGGCATTCGGATTTTTCCGAGTCGTCGAACGCGACGCTCTTATCTGGACGAGTGAGGGGAGGCATGGTAGCCTCTACGGTGGACCGGAGTTTCCTCTGGAGGTTCCAGAAGGCATGGTGGTTGGGCTCTAGCTCACTGATCATCTTGTCCCAGCTCTCCGACCTATGCTCCGCCACACGTTTGCTGACAGTACGCTGTAGCATTCGCATGTGGGCTTTGTTCGCAGAGCAGGGAAAAGCGCTATAGGCACGGACGGACGCGTTCTTCTCGGTTATCAGAGCCCGTACATCGTCCGGTAGGTTCCAGCGCTGGGCATTCAGCGCCGGAACCCGCCTTGAACAGTCGTTCAGGACTGTCTGTACGTGCTCCGTAAACGAGTCGACTGCGCCCGTGGTGTCAGCGACTGAGGTGATTAGATCGGGGATGGAGTCGAGTAGAGGCGACGAGGAGGATTTCAGCTTTTCGCTTACCTTCCTCCAGTCGGTAACTAATTGAGTCGGGGGTGGCTGATCAGGGTCAAGCGGACCCGTACGGGGAACTAGCGTCATCATCACCGGACGATGGTCGGAGTTAAGCTCGTGGAGCGCCTCTATCGATTGTAAACGAAGGTTTACATTCTTTAGGGGCGCTATGTCCAGTATGTCAGGTCTATGGTCAGGATCGTGGGGAAAATGGGTATGAGTCATCGGGGCGATGACGTCATAGTTAAGGGAGGCGCCCAGATTGAGGACAGCCCTCCCTCTGGCGTTAGTTATATTGCTATTCCACGCGGGGTGCTTGGCGTTGAGATCGCCCGCTATGATAACGGAGTCACTCAAGCCGAGGAGAACCGAGAGATCGTGGGATAACGCTGGGATGTCATCCCTCCCACGAGCGGGAGGGCAGTACGCGGATACAATAGTAATTGGCTGATGGCCAGTCATGCCGAGCCGACAGATAGAGTACTCAAGGAGCGAGGTCGGGGTAGGAGAAGTTAAAGGGACACAGTGCAATGAGTTTTTATAATAAATCATTGTACCGCCCTTGTGACAGCGGGATCTATCATTGCGCACCATACGGTAGTTTGCAATTTTGGGGTCGCGGTTGTGCGGTTTGAGGAACGTCTCCTGTATGAGGAGGACGTCCGGTTGGTGATCGCGGAGGAAGTTGGCAAACTCAGCCCGTTGCTGGAGTAAGCCATTTATGTTAACGTATCCTAACTTTAGGGATCGCGGTTTCAAGGTTCTAGCGTTAACGTACCTATCCATTGCGGTTATTAAAATGGGCTTCTAGGTCACGGAGCACCGAGGGGGCCTCCATGAGCGCTTCGATGCGCTTCTTAGGGTCTGTGGTAGCTTCTAAGCGATCGGCTAGACGATCGGCTTCGCGGTTGCAAAAGATTAAGTACACTGGCAATATGACGTTCATATTGCGCTGTGTACGGATCTTAGTGTCATAAAGAGCCTCCGTAGGCTGAGCATGGAAGGCGGAAACCTCAGCCTCTGCGGTCTGGGTAGCCTGAACTGCAGGGGCTGGGGTCGGCGCCGGGATGGGTGAATCCATCAGCGCCGGTGGGTGGCTGCGTTTAGCCGCCAGGGCCGGGAAGGCCTTCTGGTGGTTGAGCTTGTTCCACGGAGATGACCTCTGTGGGCTAAGGCGCTCAGGGAGCGCAGACGATGGCGGGGGTGGTGCCCTAGAAGAGGGGCATTCCCTTTGTTGACGAGCGTTTGCACGTCTCATCAACCTTTGGGAAGATGACTTTGGGGCTCGCGGGCACCCTCGGAAGTTCGCGGTATGACCGGACTGTCCGCACAGAACACAACTCGGTGGTTCAGTGCACTGAGTGCGGTCCTTGGGTCGGTCACATTTGCCCGTGGCGTGGTCGCCCAGACACTTGACGCATCTGGGCCTGGCGAAGCAGTTTCGCTGAGAGTGGCCGTACAATTGGCAGCGATGACACTGGCCAATTAGATGGGGACGGTACGGTTTTTCGATCTTAATACCGGACAGGGCACACACCGTTTTGATGTTGAATATTGGGTGGTGCCCTTCGGTGGGGTCGCAAATAACAAGGACCATATCGTAAACTAGCCCACCCCGGGCCTTATGAAGGCGGTGGACGGCGGACGCGGGGACACCTTGGGCGCGGATGTCGGCCAGGATGTCCTCCGTTCGGATCTCCCTGGGGATACGCCTGATGACCACACGGGTAGGCGTCTCCTCAGGGAGGGAATAGGTGTGGAAGGAGATGGCCTTCCCACGTAAAAGGGATACTATTTCCCTGTAGTCATTTGCTGACGACAGGGTTACCTTGATACCCAGAGGGGTAGCTCGGGCGTTGGTGTAGTTGATCCTGCGATCAACACACATCTTAGAGACGGCCGTCCACTTCGCCTTGTCTTGGATGAAGACAGGGGGAGGTGGCTTCGCCTTATGGGTGGCGGTGCCGTTAGGGCCCGTACCGGAGGCCTGTGACAGGGGTACTCGGGAGCGGGGGGGAGAGGGCGCGGATTCGTCTACTGAGGACGGGGCGCCGATTTTTTTGGCCTTGGTGGCCTGTGAGGGAGCTTTAGAGGGCTTCCTCTTTCCTCCTTTTCCTACGACTTGGTAGTCGTCGTCGGACGAGGAGGAAGGAGACTCCTCTGCCTCTGAGCAGCTGCGCGAGCGAGGGACAGTCGTGTCCATCCTATCTAAAGATTCATCGGAATCGTCATGCGCGGGGGCTGGCATTCCGAGAATTGGACTTTTGATGCACCTGGCGGTAACAGGCACACCCTAACCGAGAGCCGTGCCCTTATATGTGCACGGCTACGTGTGTACAAGTTGTGGACACGTCCAAACAATCCTAGGGCGGTCCACTAATAAAATCCCCGAAATCCCAGTTCGGCTCCCGACAGGTTCATACGTGTTTCGACCTGTCGGTGCCGGACCCTATTCCCTGAGATTGACGTCATACTTGGGGAAATTATTTTATTTACTTGGTTAGGTGTAAGTACTTTTTTCTATACAAAACTACGTTGTGCTCGCTTTTACACAATGTTTCCTTATAAGCTATGGTGAGTGCTTATATATAATAAACTTTATTTGTTTTTAATACTTTACAGGCTGCGGTACACGCTTATATGTCATACTTTAATAATCTTTGCGGCCTGCGCTACAATAATAAATTAACGATCTCTTTACAAGCTGCGGCATGCGCTTATACATAACAAATTATCTAACAATCTTTCTACAAGCTGCGGCGTCCGCTACATTTCTCCTCCCGGCGTAGCTCGCGAAGCCTCTTCTTTATTGAAAAGGACGACGAGTTTGCTGACTGGGCGCCGGAAGATTCCCGTCTTGGTCCGTATCTCGACGACTCGAGTGCTGCCATCACTTGCAGGGTGCGTGCGTTCGACGATTCCCATTGGCCAAGTATTTCGGGGTAGCGTACTGTCGACCACGAGGACCACGTCGCCAGGCTGAAGAGGGCGCACGTTACTTTTGGGTTCGCCACGGGGTACTAGGGTAGGTAGGTACTCCCGTAACCAGCGTCGCCAGAAGTGATCGGCGAGCGCTTGTGTAGCCCGCCATGTCCTTCGGTCGTCCTCTTCACATGGTCCCGTCGTTGGTAGGCCGGTCGATGACCCCAACAGGAAATGGTTAGGGGTCAGGGCCTCGGGGTCATTAGGGTCAACGCTGACGTGGGTCAGAGGTCGAGCGTTGATGGCGAACTCTGCCTCGGCGAGGAGGGTGTAGAGGACCTCTTCTGTAGGCGCCTTCTCCTTCAGAGTCACCCTCAGGGCCGTCTTGACAGAGCGTACCATTCTTTCCCACGCACCTCCTTGATTAGGTGCGCCGGGAGGGATAAAGCGCCACTCCATCCGGTGCTGTAGTCCTAGGTCGTTCAGGACGGGCAGCCACTCCTTGTAAGCGGTGTAGAGCTCCTGATCGGCCCCACGGAAATTAGTGGCGTTATCTGAGTACATAAGCCGCGGCCACCCTCTGCGCGCAGCCATTCTCCTTAGGGCCATTATTGCAGAGTCCGTCGAGAGGGAGGCCACGAGCTCAATGTGCACAGCACGGGAGGTGAGGCACGTAAACAATGCCCCCCACCTCTTCTCTCGGCGGCGGCCCATCTTGACCATCATGGGACCAAAATAATCCACCCCGCAATTTGTGAACGGGCGGTGGAAGGGGTCCAGACGGGCATGCGGCAAGTCTCCAGTGGCCGGCGTCTGTGGTGTTCCCTTTCTTCTTTTACAAAATGCACAGTTTCTTTCTATGTTGCGCACGGTAGGTCGCAAATGTATGACCCAGTATCGTTGTCTAAGGTCATTGGTCACGCGCTCACGGTTCGCGTGACCCGCTGCGCAGTGTTCTCGTAGCACTAGGAGCTTTGTTATTCGGTGACGGCCGTCCAAAATGACCGGTCGCTTAGTTTCTTGTGGCGCCGCGGCGGCGCTGATACGCCCGCGTACCCGTAGGAGGTCATCTTCAATCACCGGGTCGAGAGGATACAGTCTGCTCGTCCTAGGGATAGGGCGAGCGGACCGTATCCGCTTTATTTCGTCACCGAAACTCTCCTGTTGTGCCCGCTGCATTATTTCTTTCTCGGCGCGCTGTATATGTCTATGTTCCAGCCTCGTAGCGGCGCGTCGACACATATCGATGAAAGTCAGCACTCTCGCCGCGGTCCTCACCAGTGTCTCGTACTTGGAGAAGCGGGCAGGGTCAGGTAGCCAGCTGTCTGGTGGGCCCTCCGCGACGTGCAAGACCTCGTGTTCATCGTCCTCGTCAGGTGTCACTTTCCCGGGCCATTGGTTTTCGTGTAAATAGAGAAAGTCAGGCCCCTGGAACCATCTGTCAGTCGCACTGATAGTCGCATTGGTGATTCGAGTGGCGTCGTCGGCTACGTTGTGTTGGGTAGGTAACCAACGCCACTCTTCTTTCGAGGTGAGTTCGGCTATCTCTCCCAGGCGGTGCGCGACGAACGGTGTATATCGTCGCATGTCGTGCGTTATCCAGTGCACGACCGTGGAAGAGTCTGTCCAGTACACGGTTCTGCTCACCTCGATGCGATGCTCTTTGCGGACGGTGTCAGCGAGTCTAGTTCCTATGACCGCCGCCTGTAGCTCTAGCCTCGGAATAGTCTGCGCCCGTCGTGGCGCCACTTTAGCTTTAGCGGCGACCAATACGATACTCACGGTATCGTCGCAGTTTGCTATCCTCCAATAGGCTGTGGCGGCGTAAGCTTGCTCGCTCGCGTCACATAGGACATGTAGTTCTATGTCTCTGTATTCCTTTGACGTATAGTTCCTGGGTAGCTTAAGTCGCGTGATGTCATTGAGCTGAGTGAGCCACGCTGCGAAGAGTTCGTTTTCTTCCTCTGGTATTGGCTCGTCCCACGATATTTGCAGGCGCCACAAACTTTGTAATATGATCTTTGCCCGTATCGTGAAGTGGCTCAGCAATCCCAGCGGGTCATAGATTGACATCACCGCGCTGAGAGCTTCCCTTTTTGTAGGTGAGCGTTTACGCTCTCGTACTGGAGTGGGAACCCGGTTCATTGAGGTATTGAACCCGAGTTCGTCTCGGTCAGCGCTCCAGTATAGCCCGAGTATTTTGCTTGCGGGCTCTTCTCCTCCCAGTTGTGTAGGCACGGTGGCACGCAGCTCTCGGGGTACGTGGCGTAACACCGCCTCACTATTAGCGCTCCACTCTCGTAGAGTAAACCCGGCGACCGCGTGCACCTTTCTTATTTCCTCTATTGCCTGCAGAGCTTCTTCTTGGCTGTCGTAACTTGCCACCAAGTCATCCATATAGTGACTGTTCTTGATGGCTTCGAGCGCGCGTGGATATTCGTGCGCATGTATGTCCGCGTTGTGATTGCGTACATAATGAGCCATATATGGTGAGCTGGCTGCGCCGAATATCATGCTCGTCATCTTGTAGCGGCGCGGTGGGCTCGTTCGGTCACTACCCCTCCATAGGAATTGCTGTGCCGGCTGATCTTCATGTCTGATTTTAATGCGTAAAAACATTTCTTGAATGTCCGCAGTGACGGCGATCGCTCGTTCTCTGAAGCGGAATATGATTCCCGGTAGCGACAGCAACAGATCCGGGCCCTCTAGTAGCCTGTCGTTCAGGCACACGCCGTGACTTTTCGCCGCTGCGTCGAACACTAACCTTTGTTTGCCGGGCTTGTTCGGATTCTGTACGGCGAAGTGAGGCAAGTACCAGCAGATGGCGCTTGTGGTCTCTGCACCGTCGCATGGCACTGCGTAACCCTTTGTTAACAGGTTATTCACTTGGGCACTATATTGCGCGGCAAACTCAGGTGATGCGTCCATTTTCTGTTCGATTCTTTTCAGCCGGCGGAGCGCTGCGCTGTAGCTGGGTGGCATGTTTACGTTGTCGTATTGCCACGGCAGTCCGACCTCGTAGCCACCGTCAATCTTTTTTATGGTTTTGTTGACGATGGCCATCGCTCGTTGGTCGGTACTGTTTACACGTGGTTCTCGTGCAATGCCCAGCGCGTCGATTTTAAAGTGAGCCTCCACCAAGTCGTGAAGCTGTCGGTGGTCGTGCTGCTGCTTCTCGTGTTCGTAGAGATGCAGCACGTTGTCTTCGCTCACGATAACATTGCGCGGTGTGGTCCCGTGTACTACCCAGCCGAGCTGCGTTCGGGATGCAGCCGGCTGGTTGGGACCGCCGACCCGGAGTTCTCTTGACACGATGCACTCCCAGTTGTCCGTCCCCACTAGGATTCCGGGTCGGGTTGGTTCGTAACACACTTCTTCTCTTGGGAGGTTGCGCAGGTGCTCATATTTCAGCAGAGTGTCTGGAATTGACTGCTGGTGAAGCCTCAGGTTTCTCATTGTTCTTGCCTGAAGCTTGTGTGTGGCGCTGCCTTCGCCGATTCCCCTTATTTGGATAGTGACAATCTTGCTTTCTTGGTCACGTGAGGACATGTTCACACCACGTATGTGTAATGGTCGTGACATGCCCTCTGCCCCGATGCTCGCAGCCAAACTTTCATCCATCAGGGTGACGGTGGCTCCCTCATCTAGGAGCGCATGCGTCATCACTTCTCCCCGTGGACCCGCGATGATTACGGGGCACATCTTGAGTAAGACAGTCTTAGGGCCGGTGGCTGTTAGGGTAGCCACCGACATGACTGCCTCCTCCTTTGCGTGCTCTTCAGCTTTATTATCAATCACTGACTTATCTTTGGGCGGTTCCTTTGGCTCTTGATGCAGCGTAGCGTGATGGGGTCGGCGGCACTCGTTCACACCACACAACTTTGCTCTGCACGTAATGCGCCTGTGTTTCTTCTGGGCGCACTTGAAGCAGATTCCGTTTGTTTTTATTAGCTCCCAGCGTTGGCTCACGTTCATTGATTTGTATTTAGGACACTGAGTTAACACGTGGCACTGGTTGCAGCTGGGGCATTTATTTTCTTCGCTATCTTCAATCGTAGCGAACACTGTGTTGGGTTTTTTCCTCTGGATAATAGCGGGCCTGGTTTCTTTCTTTTGGATAGCGGTATTCGTTGTTGTGGTGTACGTATAACGTAACGCCCTGTCCGCTTCTCTCATTAAGAAGTATGACAACACAACGATTTCTGGCTCCGTTGTCCCTTCGTGGTCGCAGGCGAAGTCGCACCATCGAGATCGTAGATGGGGACTTAGCTTTTCCAGTATTTCCCTGGTCAGCAGTGGGTTGTGCAGGTACCCTTTTCGATCGATTGTCTTCAGTACACAGATCGTACTTTGCACTTTGATTGCAAAGCTGTTGAGATCGCTTGCTGAGGGTCCTGGCTTTGGCATCTTCTTGAGATCTTCCAGCGCTTTGTCGATAATGGTTTCTGGTCGGCCAAAGCACTGTTCTAGAGTCTTCATTATTGTTTGCGGTTCTGTGGCCGCGTGTAGGAGTGCCGCGACCGTGTCGCGTGCTTCACCTCTCAGGCAACTTCGTAGCCGCTGAAGATTCTCGGACGGTGACACATTAAACATGGTGGTAGTGTCATGGTAGGACGCCTTGAATGGCAACCATTCACTGATGGCCCCGGAGAACGTCGGCAGATCTGTATGCCGGAGTCGTGGTCTAGCCATCTTCTCTAGGGTGGCAGCTAGATGGTCGATACTGTTCCGGGTTCTCGTCGGCGTCGGTGATCTTCTTCTGGGCATGTTAAAATGTTGTTGCTTGGTACCTTCTTTTGTTTCTAGGTTTCCGGCCCCCTCCTCCCGTGTATCGAGGGGGTTGGTGCGCAGCCACTGGTCCACCTTCTGATTTTGGTGCTCTTCTTGCAGCAGGTCGTCATGAGTGGTTTCTTGGTCATCCTGGATAGCGGAGACCTCTGCTGCCAATCTCTTCTTGACTAGATCGGCATCCAGTTCTAATTCCTTTCTTCGGATGATCGCTAATCTTTCGGCTGCCTCTAGTTCGGCTACTCGTAGCCGCGTGGTTACACTCGTTGTTGACCTTACTGATTGCTGCGGTGATCTTGCTGGCCTCTGTTCGGACGACGGCCCCGCTGTAGCGTGTTCTGTCGTGGTAGTACGCCCGATCATACTCTCGATCCGAGGTGATTCGGGTGGATCGAGAGATAATCGCCTAAGTCGCTCTCGTTCGATACGTTCCGCTTCCCGGCGACGTACTGATACCAGCAATTCTTCGTCCCTTCGTTCTAGGGCCCGCCGTTGTTCTTCGAGTTCTGTTAAATCACTTTGACTACGGGTGACGACCATCGCGTTCGGTTGACGGCGCACAGTGATTTCGCAGAATGTTCAACGCAGGTATGCAGGTATCTTGTAACCGGTTCGGACGTGTTTCGTTCTTGAAATGTAGGTTCTTCAAATGCAGGTTTCTTCAAATCCGACCTCGAAGGACCAGACTATTATGGCGTGGACTGTATGTTGGGGTTGTTCGTGAAATAAAAACTCTTCTTGGTCGTAATTCTTGCTTTATTTGATCTTCCTTTAGACTAGTTAACATTTCTTGGCTTAGTTGGCGTACTACACCCTAACCGAGAGCCGTGCCCTTATATGTGCACGGCTACGTGTGTACAAGTTGTGGACACGTCCAAACAATCCTAGGGCGGTCCACTAATAAAATCCCCGAAATCCCAGTTCGGCTCCCGACAGGTTCATACGTGTTTCGACCTGTCGGTGCCGGACCCTATTCCCTGAGATTGACGTCATACTTGGGGAAATTATTTTATTTACTTGGTTAGGTGTAAGTACTTTTTTCTATACAAAACTACGTTGTGCTCGCTTTTACACAATATTTCCTTATAAGCTATGGTGAGTGCTTATATATATTAAACTTTATTTGTTTTTAATACTTTACAGGCTGCGGTACACGCTTATATGTCATACTTTAATAATCTTTGCGGCCTGCGCTACAATAATAAATTAACGATCTCTTTACAAGCTGCGGCATGCGCTTATACATAACAAATTATCTAACAATCTTTCTACAAGCTGCGGCGTCCGCTACAATAACGCAATTTAAGATGTTTCTATCGGGGGATTACAAATGTTACATAAATTTGAACATGTTAATGTGAGGACAACAATACGACAATACATGAAAATAATGCCCATACTACAACACATTATGCGCCATTTTGAACTGTCAAAAACATGTCTTGTGGATCTTTGACTAAGCAACTCCTGAAAACTAAAATCAAAAGTGGAGACTAGCAGAAAAGCGTCGTGACAATTAATCCCGGCGAGTCCCGGAGAAACGATTCAACTGTCTCGGATGCCGCAAAGAAAAAAAAAAAAAAAAAAGCGGGGGAGTTAGAAAAATACATATCGACGACGATCAATATCTTCTATCTACAAAATTGAAACTTTGCAGGAGACAAAAAAAACATCTCATATTTTCCTTTAACGATTGGAAGTAAAGTACCGTATTGGTTTTTAGGATAAATAGTTAAATATCGTGTTAGGAGGTTCTGCCAGTCGGTATACGCGAAATTGCATTTTACGCCGATTGGCATTCAAAACTAAAAATCAAAAAGGTACTTAGGAGATATTGATACTTCATCGTCGGTAGGTCTTCCTTGACTAGCTATATAGTAACTGAACGTTGGATAAAGGTAAAGTATCAGCCTATTACTGTCCCACTGCAGGGCAAAGGCCTCATCTCATACAGAGAAGGCATGAGTATTAATCACCACGCTTGCTCAAAACGGGTTGGCGATTTCAGACTTATATTAATTATATAAGTCCAGGTTTCCTCAGGATGTATTCCTTCACCGATGTCAGTGATGTCCAAGATAAACTTAGAAAGTACATATGAATTGAAAAATTCACATTGGTACTTGCCCAGGTTTGAACCCACAACCTCGTGCACGAGAAGCGAGGCCTAAACCACTGGGCCATCATGACATTGGACGTTGGATATATTTGATTAAATTCCTGTATGCAAAATGGAAAAACAAATTATTGTCGTAATGATTTCCCTACATTATATAACAAAATTGTTATAAAATAGTAGTAGTCTGCACGCATCCTTATGACGCTCTAATCTAATTTAACAGAAGCTGCGGAAATTGAAATAACACTCGTACGATCATTCAAGGGTCCATAATATAATAGAGAAGGAGATGGGACTTTCATTCATGTCAGAATTACTGTCATGACAACACCCGTGACCCACGACGCGATGCCCACGGGAAATGCGTATGATTTGTCTGATTTTCTGAGGAATGTTGACTTTGACATGATTTTAGACCATAATATTTTTGTATTTTTTCTTGAACAGTCAGTAAAAAGACATTTTACTTACTTATTATTTAAAACAACGAGAAAGTCCTTAAAGTAATTTCATAACTTAACATAACACCTGTATTTCCCCGAAGAGTTATACAGAGGTGTACCTACAGTACACCTTCGTTTCACCGGTAATGTTTTTAAGTATCATGTAATAGGGGGTGAGCCTATTGCCATCAACCGGGCACACATCCAGACGCCAAGCTGCTACTGAGAAATTCCTAATGAAAAATCTCAACACAGGACCTCATGCTTTGCTGTTGCGTTAATGACCACTAGACCAAGGCAAAAATTCAATTTGATTCAAATATTTAATACACGTAATAACATAACATTTAATATTACTTGTATTCGTAAAAGAATATAATAATAAAAGTTTCTGCTTAGGATATAACAGATAAATTCGCCAACAAAATTGAACTACTGCATATTTTAGCAACAGCAATATATTTTCGGCGTCCGGTACAAATTCTTTCCAAAACAGAGACATTATCTATGAACTGTGTAATATTTCTCCGTTGAATAGACACTAGACATAATGCAGCAATATTTCCACAATACAATGCTTACCGCTGCCTAGCCGATAATGAAACCATCACTCGTACAAACAAAGTCTACCCTCCATTATACTGCCCTATCATTCTACTGCGTCTGACATTGGTAGTACAGAGAGAGAGCAATTGTTGTACAGAGGCCAGCATGTCAAATTTCTTTGATAGTTTTCAACTTTATTATAAGCCAATAAGGTTCATGTTCAATTGTGAAAATTTGACGGTTTGGGATAGCTTACCGAAATATTTGCTTCTTGTTTCTTGTTTTAAAACTTTTCAAATTCATTTATATTTCTATTTAAGACTGATACAAATACCCTGAATTATTTTAAACGTGTCCACCAAAACACTTTTGAAGAGTTTTCAAAATTTGACATTTTTATGTAATGTTTTTTATTATTATGGGAACGAATAATTAATTTGACGTTCTCCTTCTGAAGACCAGTCATCATCTGTCAAACCTTTTCCCAACCAGGTTGGGGTCAGCTTCCAGTTTATCCGGATGGAACTGAATAACAGTATTTTACAAGGAGCGACTGCATATCTGACCTCCACAACCCAGTTACTGGGCAACACGATACCCCTTGGTAAGACTTTTTGTCAGACTTTCGGGCTACTGACTACTCGTAACTGCTGTCAAAGATCTGCAAATGACAGATGGGACCAACGGCTTAAAGTGCTCTCCGAGGCACAGAGGAGTCCCGATATGTTACAAAAGGTCAACCATCCAGAGATTGACCTTGGCAAGCGTAGCTTAACTATCGACCGACTCGTGTGGCTGTATTTTATCGCCACGAACTCCTCTTTCTGTAGACCAAAGTGTCCCCGTTAAATACTACTTTCAGTAAAATTCAGTTCCAATTTGTTGAAAGCTGTTCACTCATCGCTTCATTTTTATATTCCATCACGCAAATTGATTCTATTACTTGTGAAATAAATAAATACATTAACCGAAAAACTCTTATAAAGTGTAATAGAGTTTTTTGGTCAATTTATTTCTTTCACCTTCAGACTCAACACAGATAAATGAAGTGTCAAGTGTCTACTTTAATCAGTCACAGTGTTGAATAATGTATCACTGCTCGCCCTCGAAAGGACACGGGTTGATGGCACGTCGGTACTAATCACCTCTCATGTGACAATTAACGGGATACTCGTTATTTAGACGGTTTTAGGCTGACATTTATTTACAAAGGCCTACGTTACTGTAGTTTATGTTAACGCAATAGTTTCAAATAGAGATTTATTTTGGCAACTAAATTGGAAACAGACAACACTGGCCAGCTGATACCACTACCAATCTTGGATCTGTCTGACTAATCTTACTACCTCGACATGGGATTCGTACAGTTTTATTCTAGTCTTCACGAGAGGAAAATGTTAAAGTCAACAAATAATAATAACACAATACATACCGTCAGTATGTATAGTGCCTTCTCTGTATGAGAAGAGGCCCTAAGGCCTCTTCTCATACATATTATATATATAGAGATATTCACTTCAGGGCTAACCCTGAAGTGGGGCAGTAAATAGGCTGATACTATAAGTACTATACATACCTTCCAACCATTAAATTAATTAAAGAATTGGCTGTCAAAAAGATCTTTCAAAACGTGTATCTCAAATATAAAGATATTTATTGCATAACAGTGTACATTAAGTTCTTATTAATAAACATACATTTATACGTAGTTTCCACAGTCTACCCATATATGGCATCGTATTTTAAGAAATTAGGTACTCACAAATATTATTTTTTATCAAAAAACTCAAGCAGAAAACAGACGTACAAAATAGAAATTTAAATCACAAAACAAATGGTACAGTAATAACCCAAATGGCTCCAATTAATATCAAGTACAAATCGTAAACATAAAAGAAAAAAATCTGGTTCGGCATCTAAAGTAAGATTAAAAGATTAACTTTATTGCCGCCTATAGTCATTAAATAGGGACAATGTTTACTTCGCCTTAATCCCATGGTTTTACGGTGTTTCAAGTACCTACGTAGATGTAGATAGGCACTCGAGTACGATTATCGATGTAAATGGATTTATTTCAGTTTGGTTCCACGTGGAATAAATAATCATATAAAATAATACCAGCCTGTTACTGTCCCACTGCAGGGCAAAGGCCTCTTCTCATGTAGAAGGCACGAGCATTAAACACCACGCTTGCCTTAAGACGGGTTGGCGATTTCAGACTTACTTCTATATTAATTATAACTCCAGGCATCCTCACGATGTTTTCCTTTACCTATGTCAGTGATGTCCAAGATAAACTCAGAAAGAACATATGAATTGAAAAAGTCACATTGGTACTTGCCCAGGTTTGAACCTCGTGGACAAGACGAGGCCTAAACCACTGGGCCATGATGACACGAAAAAGAAATCTTACTAAGATTTATTTATTGAAGATATATCACCTCCATGTATTTACTAGCACTGGATATATAAATTGGATAAATATAGTTGACATAAGTATTGTACGTGTCACCAGAATGCACAGAGGCCAGCACATCAAACTACCCCAATTTGTCGAATTTCTTTGATAGTTTTTCAACTTTATAACAAAAGGATGGATGTATAAAGGCTCATGTTCTATTGGGAAAATTTGACAGTCAAGTTATCCCAAGCTGTCAAATTTTCTGTCTGTACATTGTTCTCGTAGAAATTTCTTCCTAATATATGCTTTTATAATATTTCCTACGTTCTTTTTGCTCTGCTAGCCTCCCCAACAATTTACATATAAGATGGTTGCCCTAAATTGAACCTAATAAAGGCCGAACGGAAAAAAATGTTACCAATTTGAAGTAGAAATGTACACAAATAGACACAAAAAAGCTTTGCCAGATTTTGAACAGTATGGGTTCGAAAAGTTTAAAGTTACCATGAGCTTAAAACTTTTGGTGGATTAATAGGTTAATCCCATCAGACCCAATACATGTTTTTGTAGCAGTTTCGTAACGAGTAGCGGTGGAGTAGGCAACATAGTGCTGAAATATTTTCGTTAAGTATAATTTGTTTCAAAGCCCGCATGACTAATTTATTGCTACTTAAAAGAACTTAAAAACAAACGAAAGTTGAGACAGAAAGCAATTTAAATTAATGCTTGCTACATCGATCTTTATACTCTTTCACTGACACATCAATGTTTTGTATGAGATTTTACGAGTTCAGTGCAGTTTTTTTAATAACTAATGTACCTACTTAAAATAAAGAGCACTACGAACTTTTTATATGATGTCCTTACACAAGGACAGATGTGCTGTTAAATGGGCATAAATATCGCTAATCACCTTTGTTTGCCAAAAAACTAAAGAGGTTTGTTATACTTTTTGCATCCCATTTTGCTCTGTCATTTGTTTTCGGTAGTGATGGCATTTTTTGCTGAAAAAGCTGTAACATTAACGTCGAACACAAATTACTCATTCTGAACATTTTCACTATCTTAATTACAAAAGCCTATCGGCATACACCTACGTGTATAGACGAGTGGGGTAAAAGGGTGTGTGTACAACGAGTGGAAAGTATAAAGCGATTCACGATCGAGAGACGTGCAAACATATCGATGATGCTCGATTGTATTCTCACTCGTGCGTGATCAAAGAATACCCTCTGATACACGATGTGCCGATTCGATTATATAGAAGTCTGAATTAAATGGTCTGTATATGTTAAATACCAGCCTGCTACTGTCTCATCGCAGGGGGAACATCTCTTCTGATACAGAGAAGGCACGAGCATTAATTACCACACTTATTCAAGACGTGTTGGCAATTTCTGACTCATCCTTCAGCAATGTCAGTGATGTCCAAGATAAACTTAGAAAGTGTATATAAATAAATAAAAAATAAGATTGGTACTTGCCCGGATTTCAACCCACAACCTCGTGCATGAGAAGCGAAGCCTTAAACACTGAGCCACCGTGTCTGGCTGTAGGTATAAGTGAAAAATAGTATTTATATTCTTTAAGGTGGTACACAGAGGAAGCTCGTATTCGATTACTAAGACATCTGGCGTCTCGCAAAATGAGTTCACATGACAAAATCTAAATAGGTATAAATGTTCTATGTATATCACAAATGCCGGTTGCCAAAGTGTGTGTGTGGTGTGTGTAGGATTTTAGATGCACACGGACATTTTGTTGTTGTGTGCGTGAATGTGGTTCGGCCAATACTGAGCCTACGCACATAGTCATCATATATCATCATATTCACACACTCAAAGACAAATGGCCCTCGTGAGATAGAACTGTGTGTAGAATCTGTACTACGTGTCTGTCTCGTTTAAGTAAGTTGGATTGCTTCGATTATTTCGGAATTTAAAAGCATTTTGGAATGACCCATCACTAAAGGTAAAGGGCCGTTATATCTGTGACGTCATTAGCATGAGGCCGCACCATTAAATTCGCAACAGTCAGTTTCTACGCCACGGCTCTATAGATTTATGGTACTGTAATATCATTCGATAGGTATTATTAGATACGTAGGCCCCTATACCTAATGTACATACTCATTTGAGTACTTTATTTTATTTTTAAAACTTTTTGACGACCTATGTGGCGCGGTGGGCGAAGGTCTGCCTGCGACGCAAGAGGTTGCGGGTTCGAAGCCCGCCTTGGGACAAATGTTTGTACGACCTACAAAGATTTGTTCCAGGTGTTCTGGGTGTTTGCTATGTATAATAAAAAATATCTATCTATGTAATGTATTATATTAAGTATATCAGTCATCTAGTACCCATAACACAAGCTCTGCTTAGCTTGGGGCTAGATGATGCTGTGTGGATTGTCCAGCATTATTTTAGCCATAAGACCCTCTCGTTGCTAATTAATAGTCTACTATTTGTAGATCTTTGACAGTCGTTATAGGTAGTCAGCATACGGAAGGTACACAGGACAGTCCAGATGTCAGACAGGTACAGACAGGACAGTCTTACCCAGGTGTAACCTGTTACCTAGTAACTGGGTTGTAGAGGTCAGATAGTAGCTCCATGTAAAATACTGGTATTCTTCTGTATCCGGTAAGGCTGGCAGCTGACCCCAACAACGCTAGGGTCGGTTAGTCAGTCGATCGCCAAAGTAACTATGGAATAATCATCTGATTGTATTTTAAAAATGAATTGTCAATATTTCCCCAAATATATGTATGTTATCATCCATCATCCTCCTGCCCTTATCCCAATTTATTTGGGGTCGGCGCAGCATGTTTCCTTCTTCCATACACCTCTATTTGCCGTCATCTCAAGAGTCACCTCCTTTCTTTAACGTCGCAACCGCCCGTTTTGGTGCGACAACCCTTGTCCATTTTCTATTTCCCCACTGTCCGCAATATATCTATACATGTAAAATAATTACTTTAAGATATGGTTAATAGTTTTCATAACTCTAACATACAAGATTGCTATGTAGTTGCAAACAACTGCCAAATATGAAAATCGTTAAATATTCAAGCGGTCTGAAAACTTGCTATAAATTGTTATTGTTCCTGTACAAAGGAATGAAAACAGTTCAACACAATAGCATTCATTGAAGTAGTTTACAATACCATAAAATCGTAAAAGCAAAACCGAACTCCTTCAAAAACTTAAGTACAATGAGTACAATCAAAGGCAATTGCAGCTAAAGGTCGTTCTTGAGCGGAATCGAAAACTGGAATCGTTTCAAAAGGACGGAAAGTGCGGGCGGCTATGCAAAGCGCAGGAAATGGCTGGCTGGGGTCGAAGCCACCACAAAAATAAGATCGGATTCCTTTTCTCCTTAGGAAACGTGCAAGTTATGCTGTGTATACTCTCTACTATAGGAATTGTGTGGAGTTACCCAGATATTACTGTCGCAATGGATTTTTTTTATTTAATTATTTATTTTTGGCAACTAGGCTCAGTTGTTAGTTACATAGTTCTTAAAACCTATTGTTAGTAAACAAAACACAGGCACAAAAACAAAAAAAAAAAGAAGATAAAGATAAATTAATCTATTTGTCAAACATGCGTTTATACAAACTGACTACTCAGCCGTGCAAGGTATTCAATTACAATGTTGTGAGCGTCCATGTTTTTCCAATAACGGCTTACAAATTTTGAAGGTATAAAAATTATCTACATTAATTTGCATTTACGAGTACTTAAAGTAATTTTTAAATTTTATTACAAAATGCACAAGAAATAAATAATTATTGATGCCAAGATATATCTTAATATGTATAAATCTCCTGTCACGATGTTTGTCCGCGATGGACTCCTAAACTACTGAACTGATTTTAACAGCATTTGGTTTACTGTGTGTGTTGTGGTCAAACTTAAAAGATAGGATAGTTTTTATTTCGATTATTGACCTTAGTATTTTTTTATTGCAAATTAAATATTTTTCTATGATTAGTTCCAAATATTTGTAACAGATGGCAGTGTAACTTAACTTTTGAGGCGGTACGAAGTTCGCCGAGACAGCTAGTATACATATATATAAGTATATCATCAAATTGTAATTATTGATAATTGTTAACTTTTACTTCCCATCAACTGTTCCCAGCAATGGTATATCGTGTGGCAGCAACCACGTCTCTAAGAAGCACCCCTATATTGACGGTTTTACAGATACGTCTAACACTTCATATTCATTAAAAAAAAAAACGACTTACTACTTTTAAAAACTGGTACGGTGGTTTAGTGATCACAAGCGCATCTCTCGTAGGTTAAGTTTCTCGAGTAGGGCAAAGTGTTATTATGTTTAAGATCTGTTATTTCTCAGTAGCAGCCCGGATTCTGGATTCGTATCGGGTTAGTGACAATACGCTCGCCCCTTAAACGTATCCCGGCGAAATGTGGGTGTACTATAAGTACGTCTCTGCCTAACCCTTCGTGGAATACAGACTATGTCAGGTTAAGTCAAATTTACTTCTAAACCTTGAAAGTAATGTTAATATTACCAATTAAATTATCTATTACATTCAAAGACAATGTTGGATTGGACAGAACTATTTCCACTGCAATTATGCTACAGTAAACTAAACACAAAAATCTCAAAGTTATCCGGAGTTTGAATACCAGAATGTTATTTCAGCCTAAAGAAGTCCACTGCTGGACATAGGCTGGCGACCTATGTATCTATATAGCCAAAGATGACCACCACGATAAGAAAGAAAGAAAGAAAAAACATTTATTTGAATGAACTATTTGAAGAAATAATAATAATGACAACAGAAGTAGTTACAAAATAATAATATTATTTATATGCCTTACGGCTGCGCCAAATGGATCCAGTTTAGTAAAGATGTCAGACATCTAGTGTCTGACGCTGGTTTTCAACCCGACCTTGGTCTGGACGATCGGTCCTACTCTGCCCTCATCCATCGAACCTGCAATCTTCACAAGATCGTCGGTCTACCTTGTGGGGGCCACTCAGCCTTCCGCTACCGCTTTTGGGTATATGTACCTTATACCCAATAATTTTTATTAATTCCTTTTCCCTTTTTTATAAAAACATTGCCCCACACTAGGAATTTCTCTTGTGTCGTGGGTTCGTTTACATACATTTGAAGTCACATACACGAACAGCCAGATCCGGAACAACCTGTAGTTCTCTAGTAATCTTTAGTTTTCGGGAATCGAACCCGCGACACGCATTGCAGCAGTCGATCGCTCAGCCACTGCGCCAACCGTGCCGTCAAAAAACTAAAATAGTACTAAGTACATTAATTACTATTCATATGCAATTTTATTCAACGCATATAAAGCGATCTGTCATTTCCAATCACGGCCCCTTAACTGACACTGTATAAAATACTTTTTTTTCAGGTTATAGATCATCACACGATCCGTCATTCTCGGAGACAATCACCAACTTACATAATGAAATAACGGAGTGATGGATAGCTTTGGCTTTTTATTCAAGTAAATTAAGCTTAAAAAAAGTTAATATGACACAACGATCGCGCGCATCGTCGCTTTAGGCTGCCTGTCCATTGAAGCGGAGCGAGGTCGCGTAGCGGAGAAACGGAGAAATATTAGCCAATAGGATTGCATATAATCTTCACTTCGCTGGGCGTTGTCTAACACTGCATGTCCATTGTGGCAGAGCGAGGCTGCGTAGCAGAGAAACGGAGAAATATTAGCCAATAATCCCTGTCCATTGGAACGAAGCAAAGATTGTACGCAATCCTATTGGGTAATATTTCTCCGTTTCTCTGCTCCGCAGCCTCGCTCTGCCCCAGTGTACAGGCAGCCTTAGACAACGCTCTTAGAAGCCGGATATCCATAGTTTCACACTATCATACTTCTTACTAGTTTTATAAATGTTAAAGTTTGTGAGGATCTTTCACGCAAAAACTTCTGAACGGGTTTTGATATCATTTAATAGATAAATAATAATAATATTTTATTTCAGACCAAGATAGTCCATAGAGTGTTAGTAATACACAGGCACTTAAGAACAAAGTTAGTTACACACAAAAATACTAAAAACAAACTAAAATAACATTTAAATTATCCTGTATGTAGGCGGCTCCAATGCTTCCATATAGGACTCTCCACATGCTCTGCAACCACTTTAATACTAGCCGTGCCCGTGTCTTCGTTTTCACGTGGACGAAGTCACTGGCACAGCTACTAATGAAAGATACATATCTTTCAGACCAAATTTAATGGTTTTATTCCTTTTACACGGAACCCTAATTATTTTTCTTAAATAACGTAGCCTGACTTATTTCTGAACACATCAACTATCTGCCAGTGAAAGTTCTGTAAAAATCGGTCCAGCTGTTTCTGAGATTACCTCAAACAAACAGATAGACACAAAAAAAAATGTTTTTTGGTATAACTAAAGTACGCTTAAACAATTAGAACAAAATAATGGAAAAACATTAACGTTGGATGCATTATTTGTTATTTATTATTATAGTCGAGCCGCGGGCAAATATTTGAGATATGCCTTTTAATTATGACGTTCTATTCTAGTACCAAACTTTTCTGCTCGTATTTCATTACTTCAAGACTTATCCCCGATACTGATGTTTGGTGCATCGACGCACTGTTTGATGTCGCGAATAACTTTGTACCGATGTATTTTTTTTCACTATTCCCAAACCTTGGCAACTCATGAAAACCAGAATCAACAATGGTGACCACCAGACAAGCGTCGAGACAATGAAGCCCGACGATTCCCGGAGAAACGATTCAACTGTCTTGAATCCAACGAAAAAAAAAAAAAAAAAATAAGAGTTAGTAGCTGTACGGTAGCCGTAAAATTTGATGCCACTATATGTAATATATTGCTTCAATAGTATTATTTTTTAATTTTTAGTTGTTTTTTTTTTGATGTATGATAGCTATTAAAAATAAACGTTATTAGGACCAAACAGACTTTTAGCATGAGCGGTTAGTACTTTATTTACCCTTCTGATGACTATGCATTCTGTCTCGGTGAAATCCTGTCTGCTATGATCCTTAATTCCTAGTATTTGTAGCCCGTTTTTGGTCATGGAAGAAATATGAATGTCCACCATGTTATAGTCATTAATCAAAAGTGCGTGAACGATGTTCAGTTAAGGCCTTTGACGGCGATTGGAATGTCCATAACACACCTGTATCACGACTCGCAGCCCTATTTGGAACTCCATAGGTACATATCTCTGAATCCCTAGTGGAACGTGAGCGTTTTATGGAAAAGCTATGAACGACTGGAGCATACGTGCGATCACTTCAACAATTCACAACGGACGAATAATGCACGAGTTCACGTGTACAATCAACTGCTAACTGCTAACTTCTATCTTTACCAGTAATTCGACAGAATTCTCAGGTGTCTCATATTTGGTTCACTACTACTGTTATTAAAACAGTTATTAGTAGGTACTGTGATAAAAACTTTTTATCTTTTTTAAGTACCTCCCTTTTTATTTTACTTTATTTTTATTATAAATAAAGTAAGTAAATGATTCGTCTAATCGACACTTCGCGTGACCAGAGGGCTGGCTCATTCTTTGCCCAAAGAATTAGTATTGCCATCCAACGTGGCAATGCTGCCAGTCTTTTGGGCACGTTTCCAGATGACAGCGATGCGGAGGAGTACTTTGACGCCTGAGTGTCTTGGTCGGCTTTTTATTTTATTTTGTGTTTGTAAATGTATATAGTTACTTTTATGGCATAACTGTATATATGGAAATATTTAAAATTTAAAAAATAAATCTCACCCTTTTAAAAATAAAAAAAGTTGTATATTGCAATTATAATAAGCGATCCTGTACATTAAATTAATAAATAATAACATAGATTTTTTTAGAAGGAATAAGTAGCAGTATTATTGCATAACGCATTCAGTCAAAAAAGTTAAGAAGAATAAGCACGATTTTCTACGACATTCAATATTCTTCGGTCAAAAATATTAAATATCTACATAAAATAAAGACTAAAAAACATTCGATATTTTTATCCGAACTGCAAGACTACTTCATTTTTTTCATCCGCTCAATCTAAATAGCAGCACTTGTCAAATTTGTAAGAATATATATCTAATATTTAAAATTCTCGTCGCAATGTTTGTTACCAAACTCCTGCGAGACGGCTGGACCGATTTGTATGAAATTTTGTGCGCACGTCGGGTAGGTCTGAGAATCGACCAACATCTATTTTTCATACCCCTAAATGATAAGGGTGGTCCACCCCAAACATTTTATATTGCAAAACAACGTTTGCTGGGTTAGCTAGTGTAATATACAACCTTTGTAACAAGTTTAAAATTAATGTTTTCTATTCAAAGTGTAATAAATAATAACATTTAAATAATACAAACATCACCCTTCGGCTTGCCACATGTCTGCGGCTGAGCGCTCAAGCGCTTCTTGCTTCATAAATAGCAATGCGGCGAAGATGACAGCTGTCTCAGACAATGCTTGTCCTTCAGTAAGAGCTAGGTCGAACAGCACGACACCACCATCGTGCTTTTGTCAATTTTCATCCTCATCAGACAGTTGCCACTGATACAGTTAGAAGCTGTATTAGAAACGACAACGGAAGAGGCCAGATGTCTATAAGCAATGCCTTGAAAGTTGGATAGACCTTTGTGGTGAGATGCAACGATACCTGTACCGTCACCCATGCTCCATCCTGTCTTACTATCACGGTGGGCTGTGCTGGAGCACAATCAGAGCAAACATAACAACCTAATTAGTATGGTAGCTATATTTCTCTGAGCGGTTTGGGGTTGAAAAGTAAAGTAAGTAGTACCAGCCTATTACTGTCCCACTGCAGGGAAAAAGCCTCTTCTCATACAGAGAAGGCATGAGCATTAATCACCACGCTTGCTCAAGACGGGTTGGCGATTTCAGACTTATATTAATTAAATAAGTCCAGGTTTCCTCACGATGTTTTCCTTCACCGATGTCAGTGATGTCCAAGATAAACATAGAAAATACATATGGATTAAAAAAGTCACATTGGTACTTGCCCAGGTTTGAACCCACAACCTCGTGCACAAGAGGCGAGGCCTAAACCACTGGGCCATCATGACTCTTGGTTGAAACCCTATGGTAATTTTTTATTTATTTATGTTATTTCAAGTTTACACGCACAACATTACGGATTTCAAAAACCTAAGGCGTTGAACAAAATAATAATAATAATAGCTAAAATACATGTAAGGTTATGATTAACAATCAACAAGCAAAAATCAAATTCATGTGTCATGAGGTCACCAGCATGTTGGCATGTCATCAGTCATGGGGTATGAGTGCTCACCTACTTTGTCAGGAACTCAGGACTGGTTTTGTCATCACCCATCGTACTAAACTACCAAAGCAATACCCTGGCCGTACACACTGGCCGCCTTTTAAAACTTAAAACTTAAAAACTCACAAAAGAGGTTGGTAAGCCAAGAGGTTTTAACGCGTTGAAGACGCTCAATAACAATACTAACACGATCTTATCAAACTTTTGTGTTGATTTTCGTTCTAGAAATAGGGTGTAAGTGCTTCTTTAACTCGACAAACAGAATTGTTCCACAAAGGGATTTAGTATGTAAGCACGCGTCTGTATATCTGTATCGGATGTGCAACTCCACCGAGCACGTTTGTCGTACGGCAGTACAGATCGGCGATTTATTACTTTATTCTTTCAAAGGAACGGATTTGAGCTACCGATACCGATTTAGCTTTGTATTGTTACGTGAACGTTTCATCTGAAGCATGTACGCCTTTAGTATTGCGATCACGTTCAGTTTCAATACTTACTGCATTTCAATGATGCAAACGTAATGCGGTCTGCGGGTAGGACTTAATTATTCAATTTTTTAAATTAAAATCTTACTTTTCTCGTCCGTACCTACTGCTTAATTAAATTTGCTCGTCTCGTGTTTCGCTCCGTTGATATTTACCATGTTGTATTTTTATTTACTTGTATCTTTCATTAAGTCGCACCAATGGACATTGACTTCATTAAAAAAAAAACATTGTTTGAATAATAAAAAGCTATTAATATTCAGTAACAATTGGAAAATGTTTATTCTCTTTTGGCATGCAAATCGGTTGATTGTGAACATGGTTTAGCGGTCCAATAGGTTTATTTATTAATCAAAGTGTAAGTGTGTGTGTAGTGAGTAAGTTAATTAAAAACAAAAAAAAAATGATACGCTTTGTACTCTGGTGGTATTTGCCAGCAATTTGCTTTTTTTTTTTAAAAACCGCCACGTCTATATTTCCCGAAGCTTTAGACAAAGGTTGACCTACACCCACATTTCGCCAGTTAGTAATTAAGTATTTTTAATCACATTTCATTTTTTTATCAACCCATAAAAACTATTAAGAGTCTAAATAAATGCCTACCAAAATAGTCTTTGATACTTTGTACGTCACGAAAGCTTTTTAGGAAATATTACCGGGAGCTGCTATCCCCTGGAATATAGTGTAGTCGATCTGAAGGTGAGTCTCATTTGTCAGTCAGATTGCGTGACGTTGTAAGTCACAACTACTTTTTAAATCATTGGTCACAACGGCTTGTATACACGTCTTACGTACTATAAAATACCCATCATTTTATTGAAAAGAATGAAGAATGAGTAGTATGAATGGAATAAGAAGAAAGACAGCTTTAAAAGCTAAAGCTTATTATGATAACAATCTATTATCTGCTAGTAGACTCACAAACTACAATGCATAGAACGTCAAAAGATAATGAGAAAAACAATTTTCTATAATCATAAATCTCTCAATTAAAACACAGTACCAAAAACATTCACCAAAAATATTTAAATTTTCTTTTTTGTATATTTATTATATTTCTAATCGGAATGCCCACATTTCCGACATTGCCGTAGATATATCTCAAAATTACAAGATCCTGTGAGCTTGACAAACGCCTTGTCATAAATTGAGCTAAAACAAAAGCAAAGCGGGTAAGAAATTACCATCATCTCGGTATCTCCGTCGCAGGCGAAATTGCTGTCAACTTGAAGACGCATTATAAATAAAGAAAACTAAGCATAGGTAAATTCTGCTTTTTTTATGCATATAACTTAAAGGCATTTGTGGGTGTAAAACATACATAACATCACGCCTATATTCCCCGATGGGGTGGGCAGAGGTTCACCTGTAGTAACACCGACACTTTTCGCCAGGTATGTTTAAGTCCCATGTAATAGGGAGCGAGCTTATTGCCATTATCCGGGCACAAACCCAGCCTCCGGGCTGCTAATGAGAAAGATATATTGAGTACAAGTACTATTAATACTATTCAATCGCGCATTCCAAGATATATTTTCTCTTCCAAAGGTCGTTAAGATTCTGTAAGTTACTGATCGTCTTACATCCTAAGTTCATAATTTGATTGGTTTTTAATTGACGCACCTTTGAATAACCAGCACACGAAAATATATTGCAATACATATCAAAACATGGATGCTTTACTAGATTCGGGTCACCTTTGAAACAGGCTCACCTGGCTATTCTACCGAAGTAGACAATAGACCGCACGATTCGTATAGACAGGGAAGTTTGGAACTAATACGTGCCTATACATGACATATGCACTCACACACAAAAAGCTTTTGAAAGCTTTCATTAAAATACTTATAAATTGTATATAAAATGCGGAAGGTACATCGAGGCATAGACTAATAGAGGTGTCAGTTTCATCATGGTATCATGTTCTGAACTCATCAGTTCAAAACATCATTCTGGACCTCCCAGCCAGAGTTAAAAGTTTTCCTTCCTATTTTCTTTTTCTGAAGTGTTTTTCGAATAGTACCTACACCAGAGACTACCTGCATATTTTTTCTCCTTTGCTATGAAGTCCATCCAAAGACCAGGTCGCCCATTATAACAACAACCTATGTAGCTCTTAAAGTTATTACTTGAAAGCTTTTGGCTTGACAGTGGGAGAAGCACGTTCTAAGCTATCCCGACAACAAAGAGTACCGCTCGATGTTGTCGGAATAGCTTAGATTATTATTTTGTAGTCACTGGAAGATGTGATGATGATGGTGATGGGGTGTAATGATCTGAGTGAATGTGTTTCTCAAGGTAATGAATAAAAAGAACTAAACCTCTTCTACAGAACATACTTTTATTCGGCCAAAAGCAAGTGAAACAGAAACTACATTAGCATGATATCAGCATTCATTTACATTGTATGCCTTACTCGAACACGAGTAAAACCAACCAAGCTTAATTGAAAACTGCGTATATTTTGTAAACAACCTGCGCCACATCACCGAAAGTCTCCCTGTTCATAACGAAAATATCGGCCGCAGTTAAGCATAGAGGGCGCTGCGACAGGCAGAGCATCAGGAGAACGTCCCTCGCCTGTCTTGGCTCCATTAGCTCCCAGCCACAGCCGTAAACCGATGCGGACATTCGCAGCCCAGCTGATATGAGCATCTCCCCTCCGAAACAGTACAAAAACAAAGGCATGATACCTGTCACTCCTGTCAGTATCGTGTTCCTCACATCCCACACGTTCATCGTCTGCAGGGTGGTCACCAAGACTATAGTCATACAGAGGAAGTGCGCACCGAATATAACTTTGTATAACTCTCGTATCTTGCCGTGGTAGTGCATCAGGAACTGGTGATGCTTCACGCAGAATGTTAGCAGGTCATCGATGGATTCATTTTCCGTTTCCTCAGAATTGTTCCGAGATAGTCTATTATTTGTTAATATTGTATGAATCTCGTCGAAAGCTTCTGTGATGGCGTTGAAATGACCCAGTTCGTGGCAGATGAGGGTGACGAAGAGCACAATGTAGCCGGTCTGATTAATGGCAGAGAACACGGTCCCGACACACGTCAGGACAAATGTTATTTCGAAAAATGGTGTTTCGTATTTTGGGCTTAAACCTGGAATGGACAGGAATGTTGTTACTTTGATTCATGGCGGCAATAGCTTCTGTCAATCTTGTATTTATCAAAGGCATATTTGCAGAATTCATTTTTTAAACTCATTCTGATTAATATCTGCACCAAGTGACAAAAGTGCAAAAGTGAAAAAGATATGGTGGAAGGGTAATCGGGGCACATACTGATACCATGCGTTCAGAACATGATACACGCGTTGAAACTTTTGAAATCTCGTTGTGTTAGATATAAATGATGATCTTCTCATGACTTTTAATTGTTTAAATAAATAAACACATGAGGGGTACAATGGTATCAGTTTCTGCGACGATACAGGATGGAAGAGTCATATTCCCTATATTATTATAGGGAATAAGTACGTAATTGAACAGAGAGCACCACATCAAGCAACCCCAATGTGTCAAATTTCTTTGATAGTTTTTCAACTTTAATACAAACGAATAAGGTTCATGTTCAATTGGCAAAATTTGTCATTTTGGAGTAGCTTGATGTGATGGCCTCTGTACGTGCATTTATTACATCGGATCCTAAACGTCTTTAAACCTTACCATATGTTTCACCAGGCGTCGTGGGCAAATACCGATCGTTACCGAAAACCGTGAAGAGGAAAGGCATCAGAAGGTAGGTAACATGAGTGACAGCTTGGTTAGCAACCACCAGCCATGAGAAGTAGCGCGCACGCTGCAAAGCACTCAGCATTTTCTTCTTTGATGCTGAACCATCTGGTATTGAATCCAAGCCGTGGCGGCTCAATTCAAACACTGTCCTCAAACGAGCCCTTTAAAATAAATTTCTAAGATTTAAGCAGATAGAAAGAACAAAAAACATTAATCACAGGCTCAGGCACTCAATACGAAACAGAGAACATTACAGAAAAATCCAATAAATCAACCATAACACCTGATATTCTGCAAAAGGTTTAGTAATTCAGTTTTAAGAGTCTGACAGACGAGGATTTTCCACACCATCAAAAAAAAATGTAGGTTATACGTATAACAATTAAAATAATAAATAAAGAATGCTGGAAAATTCACACAGCATCATCTAGCCCCAAGCTAAGCAGAGGTTGTGTTATGGGTACTAGATTACTGATATACTTAATACAATACATTACATAGATAGATATTTTTAATTATACATACAAATACCACGAACACCCGGAACAAATCTTTGTAGATCGTACAAATATTTGTCCCAAGGCGGGAATCGAACCCGCAAACTCCTGTGTCGCAGGCGGAACTTCGCCCGCCGCGCCACCAGTTATCCAGTCTCATGACTTGTAGAGAAAAATGCTACACGATTAAATTTAAGTACCTCGCAGTCCACATGAAGATGAATTTAGTTAGAGGTACTGAAGAGGCGCTGATACAGTTTATAGCTTTGAAGGTCTCAATCTTGTCTGGGAACACCTGGGCCAAGTAGATGAGCTGACTCAATTGTCCCACGTATATAAACGATCCAAAGTATACCAATGTAACAATTACCGAAAAAACTGTAAAACCTGGAGATAAAAAGAAATTAAAATGTTAAAACAAAAGTAAAATGTAAAGGCATCTTCGGAAAATTTATTTCATTTGGCCAGCATTTTTATTTTCCGATATAAGTACCTATGTGTCATACTTACAAGTTACACTTTCTGGATGATATTAAAGTAATGAAAATTGGAGCTTGGGACATAGTGATGGAATGATTATAGGGATATTACATAGATGTATTTTTTTTTTTGTTTACACGTATGTGGTTCCAAAATGATAAGTGAATCTTTTAGCCACAGTAATGTAGTTTTCAAGGTAATATTAGTGACCGTAATATGTTTGTTACATTTTTGATGAAATTTTGTGAGATATATATATAAAAAAAGTCGCATAAAAAAAAATGCGAACGTATTTTAATAGGTATGATTATAAATAGATACATACTACGTTTATTATCGCCAAAGACGTTACGGATCCCAACAATTTTTTGAATAGAGCTTATCATAGCTTTAGCAGCTTGAATGGGATCCTCATCGGAGGCAATCCTGTCCATGTAACTTCGTATTTTATCTTTGAGCACCTTCATCGTTACAGTACAGTTTCAACTAAACAGAACTGTGAATAAAACTAAACTTCACAGTCACATGACTAGAAAACAAATTGCCTCAATTTTTGTAAATAAAATTTTCGAAATTGCTCTCGATATTATTTATTTAAACTTCGTTTAATAGATAGTTAAAATAATATCTACCAATTATTTTTGTTTAATTGATTTCGCACCAATTTTGGTGTTAATAGGTCTAAATTGGTCTGTGAAGTTAGTTCTTTCTAAACATTTTTAAATTACTCACATATTCCAATGGATTCAGTTGAACTATATTAAATATAAGGAGAATTATTTATTAACTAATGGCTACGATGCTTTAGCTATTGGTAGGGAAACGGAAAGTTGAATATCCATCTCAAGCTTGATTGTAAAATATTTTATTTTAAAATAAATTTTCACTCTATTTTGCACTTAATAATGTTTGATTGTTACATTTAATAATGTAAAAGAAATTAAAAAATGAAGTTTAAAATAAAAACAAAACACTATTTTGACGACCTATGTGGCGTAGCGGCGAAGGTCCGCCTACGAAGCAGGAGGTTGCGGCTTCGATTCCCGCCTTGGGACGAAATGTTTGTACGATCTACAAAGGTTAGTTCCGAGTGCTCTGGGTATTTGCTATACATAATAAAAAATATATATTTAAGTAATGTATTGTATTAAGTATATCAGTAATCTAGTGTCCATAACACAAGCTCTTAGCTTGGGGCTAGATGGTGCTGTGTGGATTGTCAAGCATAATTTATTTATTTAATTTATTGTAAAAAATAAGAACATCTGACAAAAAATTTCAGCATTGGGAGATCCAGAATCGTGTACTGAACTCATGGTATCAGGTTGTGCGCCGATGTCGGGAACACGAGCGAAGCAGCAGGTAAAAGCTAATCTATATTTATAAAAATGAATCCCCATTTCCCTTGGTCACGGCATCACTCGTGAACGGCTGGACCAATTTAACTAATTCTTTTTTTGTTGTTTTGTGTTTCAAAGAAATAACTGAGAATGTTGCGCGGAACATTAGAAAATTCAAGAAAACTTAACGACTATTTTAACTTCGCGCGTGCGAAAGTTCGCGCGTTTCATCATCATCAGGCTATATTAGTCCACTGCTGGACATAGCCCTCTCCTAATGAGCCATAGCGCCCTGTCTTCAGCTTGCCGTATCCAGCATCTGCCTGCAGTCTTTCGCAGATCGTCATCCCACCTAGTCAGAGGGCGTCCTACACTACGTTTGCCGAGTCGCGGTCTCCACTCAAGAACACGTTTACCCCAGTGGTTGTCGGTTCTTCGCGAGATATGGCCAGCCCACTACCACTTCAACTTGCTGATTCTTTGAGCTATGTCAGTGACTTTAGTTCTCTGTCGGATGTATTCGTTATGAACCCTATCCTTTAGAGAAACTCCGAGCATAGCTCTCTCCATAGCTCGCTGAGCGACTTTGAATTGGTGGACCAACCCTACAGTGAGTGTCCATGTCTCGGGTCCGTAGGTCATGACGAAAGTTTTCAAGCAATTGCGGTATGGACTCAGCGTATTTTCCCAAAAGCTGCCCAGCCTAGCTGGATCTCCTCTCTCACGCGTTTGATGAATGTGAATTTTAACCGCGGGTAACACCGCGAGGCGCAGCAAGTAACTTATAAAGATACATTCACAGGTTATGCAGGTGGCTGATAGTAGTTAATATAAAATGGCTGCCAACTTCTTGGAACATGACATTTCCCACTGTCTTATACGAATCAGAGTAAAAGAATAGTGATTTAAAATTAGGGCATCTCGTGCTTATTTTTTATTGTCTATATGCTTAAAAGAACACGCCACCAAAATTGTATAAAGTACAACGCGTAATAATGAAATAAAACATTTTTGATTTGATTTTTTTTTATTTGATTGACAGGTCTACTAATCGTATTGTCTATGACAGACCCATTAGACCAGTAGGTAAAGGATGGTGTCACTACATTACACGAGCTTCCCCAATCATGGCTCGTCCTATTTGGCATTCATTTCCTAAATGGGTGTACATGTGATTGATTCTGCAGTACATTTGTTACCTGTGCCGGTGGCGGTGGTGGGTGCGGTGTCTAAATTAATCACTCAATTTAGCGAAGTGCTTGCTCCACATTCATTGGGGTCAGGTAAAGGTATGTTTGGTACCTGGGTTGGTCGGGAAAATAGGTTGGTTGGTATTGACAATTTTGACTTTCCAAGAATGGTGTGAGCTGTCTGCAGGTCATAAAGTCTCATGACTTGTAGAGAACGATGGTCCATAAGTCAGTGCTGCTCACAAAAACAAATGCTGCACTATTACAATTTAAGTACCTCACAGTCCACGTGAAAATTAAGTAGTCAGAGGTACAGAAAACGCGTTGATACAGTTTATGGATTTAAAAATAAAATAAAATAATACTTCAATTCAGAACTTCATCCATATAATGTTCGTTATACACACTACTTATAAGCTACATTAGTAAACAAAAAAATAAAAGATTTTTATTCATATATCTGTTGCACTCACCTGATGCACCGATATATGTACACATACCCAATGCACCATCTTCGTGCAGCTTGGCTTTTCACTATAGACTGGCTTTGAAGGTCTAAATCTTGTCTGGAAACACCTTTTTTTTGTTGCCGGGTTGGAATATTCTCAAAGATGTCTGTCAGACACTTACTGACTAAAAACCACCTCGGTGTTCCAGCTCACACCTATGCCGGGGGTCGCGGGAACGTACGTCTCTTCTGCAACCCCCGGCTTGTCTGGGAACTCCTGGACCAAGTAGATGAGATAACTAGGTCATCAAATATATGAATTGAAGGGTTATGGGCGTTTGTGATTTTAAATGGGTCATCAGCCTGTCGTCTTCCAGTCTTACCGGATACAGGTAACTATACTGTTCATGGTGCGATTACCTATATGACCTCCACATCTGAGTGACAGTGCACAAAATCCCTTAGCTTCCAATCAAGCAATCCTTAGATTGAAAGTCAGACCTTCGGGTTTATGACTACCCGAAACAGGTGCCCGTGCTTAGATTAGTATAAGCATTACCTGTACAAAAAATTGTGACCCACAGAAGCTTCGTTTCCGTTTCCATTTTCGATCAAAAAATTATGATTCGGCCATATTTTCGTATTCGTGCATAAATCAGACTTAGCTTCGGCCTAGCCGATCTTCAGAACCTCGTGAATTGTTGCTCGTCATTCGACCTACGTCATTAAGTTCAGTGTTTTTATAAATTGTATTATATAAGCAATCAATACCACAAGAAATACACGAAATTTTGAAGCCTTTATTTGCTCTTTCTCTCCCTAATTGTAATAAAAAAACACGATTTCATGTACAGACGCCAGCAGATCAAGCTACTCCAAAATGTCGGATTTTCCCAATTGAACCTGAACCTTATTATGTATTGAGATAAAGTATAAAAACTATCAAAGAAATTTGACACATTGGGGTAGCTTGATGTGCTCTCCTCTGTACAGTAGACATATTTATATTTTTTACAGTAGACATATTAATTTCGAAAATAAGACTAAACTCGAAGCCTTCGTTTTCGTTTTAAGCCTAATTCCACTTTCGGTCGGACACTAAACAAAAACATTGTAAGCAATTTAATTTCGTTTCAACGTTTAGTCAGCCTTCATCGTTCTCTCAATAGGTAAGTACCGTGTTTATCATAAAGATGAATATTCAAATACCGCAGCGGTTCCTAAAATCACAACTAATAAGATCAACTGTGACTTTAGAGATAGAAATAAACAAAGTCTGTACTTATAAATAATCTACTGTACAGAGGCCTGCGCATCAAGCTACCCAGTCTATGGAATTTATTTGTTTTTTTTTTTTTTACTTTATTACAAAGCAGTAAGGTTCATGATTAATTAGGAATAATTTAACAGTTTCGGATAGCTTGATGTGCTGGCGACTGTACTTTGGCAACCAGTGAGCCAGGATCGTGATTATCTATCGGCCACAGTCTTACGCCCTCTATAAACAACTTAACGGTCCTGGGGGTCAATAGGGATGATGCCTGGGTATAAAAATAAACGATATGAAGTCCGTCATTCAGAAAATAAAAAAATATTAAACACTTTTTTTTGGTTTACCATATTAAAAAAAAATAAGATAAAACGAATTAAAGTTTGAGAGTTGTGGCTCGCTACGTCACAAGTGACCATAAAACGTACACGTGACGTCATGCCACAAATTAAGTAAATAACAATTTCTCAAACAAAATCCAACCTAAATCTAAGTAGATAGTGTAGAAATGAACTAATAGGTATAGACGCCAGGACATCAATTTATCCTAACATATAACTGTTAAATATTCCCAATTGAACATGAACCTTATTTTTTTGCAAATAGGTTGAAAAAGGTATTTATAAGGCAGATGTAAGCGGAAACACCGGGAGGGGACGCTCTATAAGGACAAACAGTGGCCTTATTGGTGATGTTCTTCAAAAAGGTCAGGTGCGTAGTACTCGCAACCGGCGTGCATAAGTTGAATGATTTAGTATTGACCCGATTTCCCCGCCATTATTGTAAATTCGGTTCGGTAGGCAAATGTTGACACTGAAAATAGCAGAGAGAGAGACGCTTAGTTTTCATTTCCATCAAGGTTATATCTAAATATTATGGTAATCCCATTTTAACAGTGTATTTTTGACGAACTGAAAGAGTGAGAGTCTTGTATAATATTATAAGTATAATAATTGAATTATAATATTTAATAGTAATAGTATAATTGTATAATAGTAGTAGTATTTAAAAAAATCTTTTTTTTAAAATAGGTAATAGTATTTTTTTATATTCAATAATAAAACATTATTGCATAAAAGGTGTTGCAGTAAATATAATAAAAACAATTGCACTTTACAAATGAACACTGGTATACAACATAAATGGTTGTGGTGGGATCCCTTCTTTTCGCATAATGTTTTTTGTCCTAATATACTTCGGCATAACGATTTTGGCACAATTTGTTTTGGCATAATTTTTTTAGGCATACATTTTATGTTGGCATAATCATGTTAAAGACTAATTTGTTTTGGCATAAATTTGATTAACATAACGTTAGTAGGCCTAATGACTATTAGCATAACGTTAGTAGGCCTAAAGACTTTTAGCATAACGTTAGTAGGCTTAATTTAAATTAATATGCTGTGCAACAAAAGTTAGTCACAGAACCGAATTGCTGCAAAACCGACTTCACGTAGTCTTGTTTGTCCTACCCCTAGAGTGTTATTTAAAATCGCGTAGGCGCGTAGGGGCGAGGCGGCCCGCGGGCTGAGAAGCAGGCGGCTGCGAGCGAGCCGTCTGCGACGATTAGCACGCGTGGGGCCGCCGGAGGGCCGCAGCGCCGGAGCCGTCACAGAAACCCTGCCTGCTGCATGCTGCTTGCTTGCTTGCTTGCTTGCATGTTGCATGCTTGCCTGCATGCTGCATGCGTGCTTGCATGTTGCATGCTTGCTTGCATGCTGCATGCTTGCTTGCATGCTGCATGCTTGCTTGCAAGCAAGCATGCAAGCAAAATATATTTTTTAATATTATTTTATAATTTAATATTATCTTAGCAAAATATGTTCTAATACTTTTATGCGTTATTTATGCTTAACTTTTATGCTTTAGGGTATTATGCTTAAACAAGTTATGCTTTAGAACTTTATGCTAAAAAAGTTATGCTTTAGAACTTTATGCTTAATAAGTTTATGCTTTAAAATATAATGCCTAATCATTATTATGGTTACAGACATAATGCTTAAAAAAATTATGCATGAGCTGTTATGCGTAATTATATTATGCGAAAAAATAATTATGCCAAACAACATTATGCTAAGTTATATTAGGTCTAAAAATTTTATGCTAATGGATAGGGAACCGGTTGTGGTACTGTCATCTTAGATAGGCTACATAATAGCTTGTAGTAAAAACAAACAGTGCCGGATCCCTCAAGAATGGAGAAATCAATTGCGTAGTGTTTTATAAAGAATTATAACTTAACATTACGCCTGTAACCCTATATAGTAAACACCTCGGCACTTATGTTTATATCCCACGTAAAAGGTGCCGAGCCAATTGCCATCAAGCGGTCACAAATCCAGACTCCGGGCCGCTACTGAGAAATTCCAATATCACTTTGCCCTATCAGGAAATCGACCCCAGGACCTCATCCTCGACAATGGCGCTTCCGACCACGAGATCAGGGAGGCAGTCGACACACACATGATATAATATGCAGGTACCTAAGTTTTAAAAGGTACACCTACATAATATTCAACCTTTGCAGGGGGTGACGGAAGGCGTAAATTAAATATTGCTCATTGTAAACAGGAACACAATTTTTTGTCTGAATTGAAATTAACTATTTCTTTAACATGAAATTCTCATTCAAAGTTTTGTTTCTATTCACCCTTGTTACCCGGTACTTTAACATTTAAATGAAATAAAGACAAGACTGGCTTTTTATTGAAAACTGAGCAAACTAAGTAACCAATACGCGACCAATTACTGATTATTTTAGTCAATGCTTAAGCTCTTTTGGGGTCAGATATTTTTTCTAATTGGGTATACCATAATGAAACAAAATTATTTATTATTTTCCACGGCAAGAAGATAAACGTTTTAATATAGGTAAAGATAAAGATATTTTATTTTACAAATATGGTGGTAGGTACAGAGGCCAGCACATCAAGCTACCCTGATCTGTCAAATTTAATTGTTAGTTTTTTAACTTTGTAACAATAGTTCATGTTCATTTGGGAAAAATTGTCAATTTGAGAAATCTTGATGTGGTTCTCGAAATCGTTTCCGAATACACTTACCTCGGGCAGATTCTGCAGTTAGGTAAAAACAATTTCGAGAAGGAGGCCAAGAGGAGGATCCAGCTGGGCTGGGCAGCGTTTGGGAAACTGCGCCGAGTCTTCTCGTCATCCATACCGCAATGCTTGAAAACGAAAGTTTTTAATCAGTGCGTCCTACCCGTCATGACCTACGGAGCCGAGACATGGACACTCACGGTAAGGTTGGTCCACCAATTCAAAGTCGCTCAGCGAGCTATGGAGGGAGCTATGCTCCGAGTTTCTCTGAAGGATAGGATTCGAAACGAATACATCCGACAGAGAATCAAAGTCACCGACATAGCTCAAAGGATTAGCAAGTTGAAGTGGCAGTGGGCTGGCCATATCTCGCGAAGAACCGACAACCGCTGGGGTAAACGTGTTCTTGAGTGGAGACCGAGACTCGGCAAACGTAGTGTAGGACGACTTCTGACCAGGTGGGATGACGATCTGCGAAAGACTGCAGGCAGATGCTGGATGCGGCAAGCTGAAGACAGGGCGCTATGGCGCTCATTAGGAGAGGGCTATGTCCAGCAGTGGACTAGTATAGCCTGATCATGATGATGATGTGGTGGCGCCTGTACATTATATAAATACAGAAACAGCCATATTACAAGGCATGCAAAAGTACGGAGTTTACAATTTAAATAAATATTTACTGTTCCATTAAATAATATTATTCTATTTCATCATTTATTACTAATTAATTAACTCAACTATTAATTGTTTGATAAAGTGTTTTACCCCGATAAACATGATGATCAACTTGTGCAGCTATTATTACTTATAGTATGTACTATGTAAGATTATACTCCATTATGTAAGGGATACAAGACAAATGGTCACTTGTATGCCATCATCCCAGTATGTAGACGTGTCAGTTTATTCAAATCGGTTTGTCTACGTTTGGTTGTATTTATCAAATAATAATGTGTCCTCATTTCATGCGGTAAACAGGAACGCCATTATTTTCATTATCTCCCCCGCACAAAAATGTACACGATCGCCTCACACCGCACACGCCAAGCGGGCTTAGCAGTAAGGTAGGTATTTAATTACTTTTAACCGACCGTTTCGCTGACTCTGGATATATATACGGGCAGGTCGCCAAATTGGATAATATTTAACTTAGGTTTTTTGCACTGGGGACAGAATATGCGATTTTTACAGCGGAGTTTAACACTTTGGATGTCATTAGCTTCTCATTAGCACTTATTTTCGGAAGCTCCGGATATTTTCAGTTCTAGGGATTATCTTACATTTTGCAAGACCCTTAAGCCTGTGTGTCACTAGGAGACCATGGTGGCGCAACAATGGTCTAGCTGTCAAAAATTGTATGGTTGGTATCGCAATCAATTGGATACCAGATGAGGTGCCCTCCATACAGTTGCATACATTTTGTTGGTAGCACGACTGGTTGCGCTGGCACTGGTGTCCAAGTGAGATATAGCCCTTAGAGTATTAGAGAGAGATGCTGGATATTTTACTGAGGCACTTAATTTTAACTCCCGATGTATGAAGAAGGGAGCTTGTAGCTAAATAAAAACAGCTGCACGGGTTGATCGAAGGTTAAGCTACGCTTGCCGTCTGTGGATGGGTGACCATTCGTAACATATAGAGACTCCTCCGTGGTCCCGGTTGTCATTTGTAGATCTTTGACAGTCGTTACGGGTAGTCAGAAAACCGAAAGACTGACAACCAGTCTTACCAAGTGGTATGGTGTTGCCCAGTAACTGGGTTGTGGAGGTCAGATAGGCAGTCGCTCCATGTAAAACACTGGTATTCAGCTGCATCCGGTTAGACTGGAAGCCGACCCCGACATAGTTGGGAAAAGGCTAGGCAGATGATGATCTATGAAGAGGATTGATGAAAATTTGAAGGTTTTAACGTTCTGTGTGTCCGTCCTTAACATTGAAGCTCCTAAATAAATAGTCCGATGTCTTTGTCTCTATGGTATTTTTATTAGAAGACTGGTTTAATTGGGTTAGTTCTTAGCATGTTTTATGAAAAACTATAGAGCGATGTTAAAGATAATTAGGTCTTTTTCTTTTAGTGGTATATTATGGTAGGTTTGTCATCTATACTGTGGTCATTTATTTTTATTTCACTGGTCCTATCGACTTGAAACACAATAGCAAGTCCATGAAATAGTTGGACTCAATTTTTTACCAAGGTTGAACTTGTTGGAAAGTTCTAGATCAGTTGTAGAGCTCTGAAAAGATCTGAGGATGGAATAAAATTGAAGAGTGTGTTTGTTTGAACGCGCTCTTCTCTGGTTCTACCAGCAGCCACGCCAGTGAACTTACATAAGTGCGCATGGGTTGGTGGTCGCCCAGGTTAGGTACACCGTGCGCTGCTAGCACATATGTAAGTTTCTTTACTCAAGTGCTGCTATGCTATAATGGCGTAGCATGTTAGGGAAAAGCCAATTGGTTGATTTAGAAAACAATTCTTTTTCTGTTCCGCTTCTTCTTTCACTTGGGTGTCATTTTACCTAATCCATTCTACAGATTCTTCATTTATCACATTGACAAATAAAATAAAAACAAACCAGTAAAAAGCGAGTCGGAATGGCTGACCGAAACTTGCTTACCGAGGCAAAGCATTTTTCTATTTTCAGATTTATTTTTTATCCGCCTCTATCAACTAAATTTATTTCGAATGTAATGCTTTACAAATTTCCGATATAAGGGAGGGTGGGGGTGGGATGGTATGTTTACAATTTTATCCTCCATTTGCATTGAAAATAACAATATTTTTCCTACTTTTACATGTTTTGTAAGTGGACAAAACAAGTGGAGTGCAGTGCATTCAGTCACTAGCATTAGTAGATAATTCCTGAAATAAACAGCAGTCACAGAAATATATACAGAGTATAAGAGTTTTAACAATTTTAGTACGGTACCATAAAACCATTTTTCTATAAAGAAATTCTGCTTCGCGGCATGTCTAGTTTCTATAGAAAAGGCTTTAATTTCCGTTCCAGAACGAGCGGTAGGTAATGGAATGAATCGGGAGAGGTAATTACTCCTGCAACTCCGCCTGGCCTGAAGTGAAATATGTCTGCCGTATAAATGTGGGGAGCATTCTTGTTGTGGTCTTGTGGGTAATAAATGTGTTCAAGATTTATTTTCTGTTAGATTAATTTTCGATGTATCTAAGGTTTTACTTGGTTTATCTCACTGCGAATACAAAGATAGAGCGGGTAAGTTAATAGTTAGGTTTTTATAGTTATTGTAGGTAATATTGCGGATTGATATTTTTATTTCATAGAAAAACCAAAACTACGCCGGGTTTTTTGAAGTACAGACGCCAGCACATCAAGCTACCCCAAACTGTCAAATTTTCCCAATTGAGTTTGAAACTTATTCCTCTGGAATAAAGTTGGTAGACTGTTAACGAAATTTGACAGATTGGGGTAGCTTGACGTGCTAGCGTCAGTACATTAACTAGCACCTCAGGCGCCATGTGTATCTTTTTGTCACACAGTGTCTGGAACACTGTGTATTCAAAAGTATACACATCTTTCTACTAAGTAAACGCAAAAACAAGGGAAAAAGGGGGGGGTCAAAAACAAAATAATATGATTATTACGTAGTTTTAAACACGTACGAACAAAAACATAAAATAGTATTTTAATTTTTTTTGGGTCTGGCGCTGAGGGTGCTAGGTGCCAACAACATGCGAGGATTTATTTACTCAACAGCACAGGTAGTATGATCAATTCTATATCTATTCTACCAAGAAAAATAGACAAAGTTCTATCTTTCTAACTTGAAATCTCTTCTACCCGAGCACGGACGCCCCGTAGAGAATAGGAAACTTTTTCTCTTCAGTTTTTAAATTGCCATGCTTTAGAAGGTAGAAATCTTTCAACAATCTGTCATGTTGTCTATTCTTCCGTCGACAAAATCCGTTTCTATTCTGGTCATGCTACGCGTACTGGAAAAAGACACCATTTCGATACAAATTTAAAACAATTGAAACATTGATCTCGCTAAAACAAGCACGCTCGAAACGATTCCATCAAGCTTACGATACGGTGATCCGTCCGTACTCCGTAGACAAACAATCTTGATGGTTGTTACACAGCGTCCATTCAAGAATCAGGATTCGAAAGGCGTTGTTAAACAAGGTATGCGATCAAGTAGGCAGTGCTACGTATTGTGAACGCGTATAATACGTGTATAGTACGCGTACAATACCTTAAATTAGCTTTCGGAGTAGATATCTTAATTAGATAATAACATTACGCACGCATTTAGGAAATCGTAAAAAACCGTAGGTGGATCCTGTGTGGTAGGAACCTTCAACATACGTCGTCTTGACTAGACGCAAGGTTGATTTTTAACCATAATTATTCTAAGCTTTCGGTACGTAAAAACTAGAGGTACCTTAGTAGGTACCTACACAAAATATAGAATAATCTACAAATCGTAAGTACATTACATTATAATGTACTTACTGTACATAATATAGTATGTACAGTAAGTTTACATTAAGTGTACATTAGTGTATAGTAAGTACATACTATAATGTCTATATAAATAGACATTATAGTATGTACTTACGTTTTGTATAATTCAACACCCTTTGAAAGATGTTGTGTAAATAATGATGTACCATAAAAGTAATAAATGACAGTACGAATTAAAAATATTATCAGATCAAAATTAGTCATTTTGGACTGTGACTGTGTGCCTGTGCCCGCGACTTTGTCCGCGTGAAATTTAACAAAACATTTCATTTGTTGAGCGGTACCCTAATCATTTTTCTAATATAAAAGTAGCCTAAGCTACTCCTTATTACATCGGCTATCTGCCAGTGGAAGTAACGTCCGAATCAGTCCACCCGTTTAGGAGAATACCTCAAAAAAACAGACAGACATTTAAAAAATGTTATTTTGGTATAACTACCGTACGTATATACTTTCATAAGCATTCAGTAATACACTGTTATTTTGATATTACAAACCGACACTTCAATTTTAATGTCATGATGGCCCAGTGGTTTAGGCCTCGAATCTTGTGCACGAGGTTGTGGGTTCAAACCTGGGCAAGTACCAATGTGAGTTTTCAATTCATATGTACTTTCTAAGTTTATCTTGGACATCACTGACATCGGTGAAGCAAAAACATCGTGATGAAACCTGGACTTATATAATTAATATAAGTCTGAAATCGCCAACCCGTCTTGAGCAAGCGTGGTGATTAATGCTCATGCCTTCTCTGTATGAGAAGAGGCCTTTGCCCTGCAGTGGGACAGTAATAGCCTGGTACTACTTTACTTTAATTTTATTTATTTGTATAGATAACCCTGCACACGACTAGCGTGTCGCTTAGTGAACCGGGTGCTTGGTCCGTTACGTAGGTAACCATAGCACCTATGGACGCGACTGTCGGGTTCTTACAGCTACAGGCCCAAAAAATCTAGGTACAGGTTTAGTATGTAGGTAAATTCGATTAGCAGATTGCACTTTTCGTTTAAAAAATATTTCAAACGAAATTGACTGTCCTGATCTTCTGCACAAAATGCGTTTCAACGTCCCTCAGAGATCAGTAAGATTTAATCCACCTATCTCCATTTCTTTTTCCTCTTCTAATTACAGGCATAACTCATACATGGTGCGAGCGAGTAAGAACTTTAATATTCTTTGTAAAGAGTTCGATTACGAATGCGCTCGGCTGAACGCTGACTTTTTTTAAAGTACCTTGTATTTATAATCTTCTCTATCGTGCTGGTTACTGATCCTAAGATTTCGAATTCTATTTTTCTGTTTTTACCCGTGGGGACCTGTAATTGGCTTTATGTTTCATATTCAATTATTATACATTTCTTATATCTGTTGATTCTCTTATAAATAAATAAATAAACACGGACTTGGCAGAGAAAGTATTGGCGTATGTGGTGGCTCAGAATCAGTCTCGGAATTTGAGTCTCTGTGGCCTGATGAAGGTGTCTGCACCTACCTTAACCAACGAAACTCTTTATTTCCGTTTTAATCTAATAACTATGCGCATATTCTGGAGTGGTCACTTGTCGTAAGCATGCATACCTAAGCCTCTAGCTTGAGTAACAATATAAAATATAAGTTTCAGTTACTCAAAATATGTAGATATTGACTGTGCTTAACATTCGGGTGAAGATAGTAGGACCTAGTTTAATCAAATCAAAATTCATTTATTCAAATTAGGCTGAGAATCAGCACTTTTTGAACGTCAAAGACGTTTACATAAGACAGTCCCCCAAAACGCCCACCCTTCACCACTTCCCAGTGTTTTTGCTGGAAAGAAGAAGTGGAGGAACAAACTCCCCAGCAACACGTCTGTCTGATAGGTTTGAACAACCTGAAGCTATACAACACATTATGTCAAAAATAATAATTATGTTATAAAAAAAAAAAAAATTGAATGACGTATAAAGATGATTGCATCTTTATACGTCATTCAATTAAATAATTTGCTACATGTTAGCTAGCACACACCAATATGCCAAAATAAATAAATAAAAAGTTATATATACCAAAATCGACCATTAATGAGAGGATCATGTCAATAACATAAAAATAAGGATAGTAGAAGAAACATACCTACACAAAAATAAAGAACTATTAAACAGTAAAAGAACATAGTAGGTAACATTGTCCTGCGTTCAACAAAGCGACTAACTATTCTTGTCTTCTAAATAGTCGTTGATCGAATAATATGCTTTAGAACAAAGGTTTGATTTAACTTTAGCTTTAAACGCGTTAAAAGGTAAATCCAGCAAAGAATGAGGTAGCATGTTATAAAAGCGGATACCGAGCCCCACAAATGAGCTCTGGACCTTATGAAGCCGGTGGAAAGGAGCGTACAGTTTGTGCTTATTTCTGGTATTAAAATTGTGGATGTCACTGTTTTTAGTGTACATATGTATATTTTGCCTAATGTATATTATGTTGGCAAAAATAAATTGAGAAGCCACTGTGAGAATACCAATCTCTTTAAATAGATCACTTAAGGAGACTCTGGGCCCTAATTGGTATATTGCACGAACAGCTCGTTTTTGTAGCACAAATATATTTTGAATATCTGCAGCTTTGCCCCATAACAGCATACCGTAAGACATTACGCTGTGAAAATAACTAAAATAGACTAACCGAGCTGTGTCCACGTCAGTGTATTGTCTCACTTTCCTGACAGCGTAGGCGGCAGAGCTGAGTCTCCCTGCTAGGGTTGATATATGAGGGCCCCACTGCAGTTTGGCAACCACTGTTATGCCCAAAAAGACTGCAGAGTCCACCGTATCAAGCACCTCACCACCAATGATTATATTCGGTCCAAGATTTGACAATGATTATTTTCGTTTTCTTGGCATTGAAAACTAGGTTATTTGTCGTAAACCAATCCGTGACCATTGAAAGTGCACAGTTAACATTATCAAAATCTTGTCTATTCCGTTCTACTTTAAATATGAGAGAGGTATCATCTGCAAACAACACAACATCACAGATACCGTTTAAATAGAATGGCAAGTCGTTAATATAGACCAAAAATAAGAATGGACCCAGTATTGAACCTAATCAAGACCTCTCGATTATTTTGAAGGAGTAGCAATTATAGATTAAACGGATATCCGATAGCAAACCGGTATCCGACCTATACGACCTTAATTTACCATTAATATTTTCGGCCGAATATGTCTGGCTTCAAGGTATCCGGCCGAACTTCTATCCGTTTCATATCTACGAGTAATAGCATGGTTATTATCTCAATCGTGCATTTCTATGCACAGATTAATTGGAGACTAGAAAATATGGTTGGCATTTGAACACATTGTCACGACGGCTGATTGATCTGTTTGCAATGACTGTGTTCATCTATACATAGTGGGTACATCTGTTAGGTATAATTTAGTTCAAACCAGCTTGCTGCGTCGAGTAGCCTAAGATAACAGGTATTATACGATGGTCATGAATAGGGGTGCAAATTGAATTTCAGACTAATAACATCCCTAGGTACAGGTTGAAGTTATTGTTTTAATACTGGAGTTATTTTTGTACAGCTCTATCTAACTCATTAGATAAGTATTAGGTACTTATTGACTATTTATAGGGGCGGTATAAATCTGGGAAATCATAGCCATTGTTTTTAAATTACGTTGTAATAAAGTCGGAAGTAGGATGCACTTTAAGGTTGTCGCAATGTAGTGGAAATTTACACGCTTTTGCAAAGGGTTATATGATGCTAGGGAAAACTCTTGGGAAAATCAAATTGAACTTTATTTTATCAACTCATCATTTATTTCTTTTCGTTTAACATGGGCTCAACATACAAACATTCAGGAAAGCATAAAGAAATATATATTTATTCTTTGTATCAATACATTTAGGAGTCTTAAAGAACTCACACTTATTGCCGGTCACTTTTGTAGCGTAACTACCACAATAACATCATCAGAAACATCGACTTATTCATAGGGTAAACAGTTTTAAGCGCGATAAGGCCAAATTTTCAGTTTCAAACGAATATCAATCTTGCAAAAGTTTAAATAAAGTTGATAATAAATGGACATAGGATTTAACTTTTTCTAAGAAGCGCTATGTTGATATTTGTCTGGCATTGAAAACCGCGCTGCGCTTCGCCAAGTCTGCGTCGGCCCTTGCAGACAGAAACCAAACATTTGAACTTCATGTTTGGGCTGGAATTGGGACCTATAAGGCTTTCATAATTGTACTTCATTCACACCACCGCAAAACAACTATGTACAAACCAATAATCTAATAACAAGCTACTTTTTAATGTTTTCGTGTCGGATGCTTTGGTACTAAGAACTTTTGTAGTACTCTATACTACACAATCTTATTGCTCCGACGTGGTCCGAGTTGCGGCCTTTTGAACTGGAAGGGAGACTGGCCCCGTGACATGCGTGATAGATCTGTAGGCTGTTGTTTATCAATCTCATTATTAAGTAGCTGATCCAGGGTCTGAAAACAAAAGGAAAATAATAAATATCCTACTAATATTAACACAAAAAATACATTTCCAGTATCAGGCAGTGAAGGTGTTTTTTCTAACTCCCACGCTTTTCTAATCTGACTAATTTCGTTGTGGGGTCCAGACAGTTGAATTGTTTCTCCGGGACTCGTCAGGCTTCATTGTCTCGACGTTTTTCTGGTGGTCTCCACTGTTGATTCTGGTTTTCAGGAGTTGCAGTAGTTTGGGAACAGTGTGGTGGGCTTCTCCCATTAAAACTAAAAACTACATTTCAGATTGATGCTTACCTTATTATCAATCAGCCCTCTATCTTTCAAGGCTTTTTCAATGTCCCCGAAATCTTTCTGTACATCTTCATTTTTACTTTTTTCTACAGCTTGTCGTACTCTTTCGACCTGCAAGAATATTTATCTCGTTTAAGGTTTCTACTTTATACTTAATGGTGTGTGAAAAAAAATTATTGAAATGTAACATACAGTTTCTGCAAAGAAGGTGTGTCTATCCTTCTGAGAAGGACTATCAATGTCCAAGACTGCCCTCAAAATGGGCAATGTATCTTCAACTCTGCCCATATCTGCTAACGCCATTGCCTATTGAAGATAAAAATACTAAAATATGTAAAGAGGAGAGGAATTTTAATTAATTACTATTCAACATCAAAATCTACCTTTATATTCCTAATAGTAACATAGTGTTGTTTTTGTGATGATATTGATTCCATAGCTATGTGTGGTGCTCCTTGTTTTAATGCTAAAGCTGTAAAAGAAAGATAATATTGATAACATCTTATAATTTTAAACATATCATCATCCTCCTGCCCTTATCCCAATTTATTTGGGGTCGGCGCAGCATGTTTTCTTCTTCCATACATCTCTATTTAATTTTAAACATATAATATACAATAATTAATGTCTTCAATGTACTAACCAGCAAAAAAAGTACATGCTCTTCTGACTGGTATACTTCCAGCACTGGCCATATCAGACCATAGTTTAGATGCATACTCTAAACTCTTTAGTGTGTTCTGTAATTTAAAATAATTTTATTTTCTTTATGTAACGATCATATCATATGAACTAACATATAAATATGTACATTAACACTGTGTTATCTCTAGATTCGATATATTGAGCAAGCATGGCGATTAATGCTTGTGCCTTCTCGGTATGAGAAAAGGCATTTGCCTTACAGTGGGACAGCAACAGGCTGGTATTGTTTATCATTTATTTTATGATATACTTCAAAAAGTTACATAGCAGACAAGCTCAATCCAGATATTCTCCTACAGTTCTTCCTCATTTATTGTACAAATTTACAATTCCCAAATAAGCAAGCAAATAGCTTAGCACAGTCAACAAAAAAATCTTATACAAAAAAAAATGCATTTTTGTAATGCATTTTTTTTTGTAATACTCACTTGTTTATAACATGCTGCCAGTATCATTACCACACAATATTTAGGAAACTTGCTCATGTTGATCTGTTTCTGTTGTAACCGGTCAAATGCTTTGTACATCTCATCATACATCTCGTGACTATACAGTAGGTCAAGCAGGATGTGGTACGACACTTGCTGGTCAAAGAAACCATCATTCTTTGGATCATAGAAGCACTAGAATAAATATTTAATAATTATATAAATTATATATGTTATTAAAATAATGGGGGACCCACAGCCAAATTGAAAAAGGGTTGTTCAGGGGTTAGTTCTAGGGTTGAGGAATTTGTTCCACATAGTGTAATCATTTGTAACATGTTTATGATAGTTTATTTAATAAAATAATGTTTTGTTTATCTTAAATTAAACTAATTTCTTTCGATAACTTGCATATTTTACCTCTAGTGCTTCTTTTGGTGCATCCAAGAAATGGAACATTCTCATAACAACTGGTCCAAAGACATAGGAGCCAAATCTTAGCTCTGTGTTCTGGGAATTGAACCTGGAATGCAATGAGAGAGAGAGGTCTTAGTTTATCACATGGACACATAATGAGTTGTATTAAAAGCCTTGTTGTTATTCATCTTGTTTCATTTGTACAGACGCCAGCACATATAGCTACCCTAAACTGTCAGATTTTTCCAATTGTACATGAACGTTATTACTTTTGCAATAAAGTTGAAAAACTATCAAAGAAATTTGACACATTGGGGTAGCTTGATGTGCTGGCGTCTGTACAATGCCTATAGGCAATTAGTGTCTTTTGCTATGTTGATGTGTTTATGTCTTTATTTATTTAACTATATACACAGCATTAACCCATATTAAAGTGATATGTGACATAACATAATGATAAGTTAAAACCTCAAAAGTATGTATACAGTAGAATCCGTTTATTATGACTCCGCCTATATTGACCAACCGGTTATTATGACGTAATTACACCACGAAGTTTGGTTTTCATATAAAATTCTTTGTAAAAAAGTCGGATATAATGACTTCCCTTACAGTGACATGTCACTAATTATGACCCATTTTTAATAAATTATGTCCAGTTATAATGACCAACATGATTCTTTACACCTCTGGTAATGTTCGTCGATTAAAAGCTGCAGAATTATTATCACGATTTGTTCACAGCAATATTGAAAATGATAATTTGACCATTCTATGTCTTCTATACACAATAGTATTAGAGACTGTTTTAACAATAAAATGAAAAAACAAAACCAGTCAAAAATTACATATTTTTTTCAGTAAAAAATACACTTGTATGTGTTATAATGTGCTGATTATGTACAAATTTGATTTTGATTTAATTACTTAAGTATTAAAATACTTAAGTACATACATCTTATATATAAAATTCTTGTCACAATATTCGTTCCCATACTCCTCCGAAACGGCTTGACCGATTCTTATGAAATTTTGTGTGCATATCGGGCAGGTCTGAGAATCCGCCAACATCTATTTTTCATACCCCTAAATGATAAGGGTGGTCCACCCCAAACATTTTATATGGCAAAACAACGTTTGCTGGGTCAGCTAGTATTGACATAAAAAAGGTTTTTCATTTCCCAAAACGTTTTGTATGACGTCCGCTTATTATGACGTGTTTGTCAATTCCTTTCGATGTCATAATAAACGGATTCTACTGTATATTATTTCACAATCTAGAAAAAAAAGAGTAAAAAAAAAGGTAATAGTTGGTTTTTATAATTCAAATGAATGGATGACACAAAACTGATCATACAACTTCTCCCTAATTAAGATAATTATATTCCTATAAATACAATACTATTTCTTACTTTTGGATCATATTCAAAACGAGTTTCAAGTCAGTAGGTTCTGCTAAGTGTACCATATTTTTCAAATCTTCGGTAAATATCATATTTTCTTTAGATGCCACAAAATCATTCATCTTAGTTCTGAACTTGTCGGAATAACTCGTGAATTGCTCCTTAGCTCTTTTCCTAGTGTGTAAGAAGCCATCGATTCCTAGCGCGGCAGGCGAATAAAGGTTTTTGACTGGAAACATAAAAGATAGCTCATAAAAGCTATAGTAACACCACAATTTAAGTGTTTCCTTCATTAATTTCCTTGACCCTTTGATCACTTATGCCGAAAATGGACAATATCTCAGGAAAAGATCAGGAAAACCAATCTTCAACATTTTAAATAAAACCACAAACCTTGAGTCACATAAAGGGTTCTATATGGTGATATTAAACGTAAATTAGAATAGAAACCAGTTCTTGCAAGGGAATTTGCTATTATAGACATAATATTAGAATAAAACGCAGATGAACACAATTTTAAAATGAAGAATATAGGTTATGCTATAGACAAGACAGTGAGGGATTTGAGGGGGGGGCTTTTGTTTATGGTCATGGTCATTTTGACATTTGGCATACTCGTTTATGAAATTAATTTGAGCTACCCACAGACATGTAGTTTTGCCCTTCAAATTATGGAGGGTAGAGGTAAGGAGAGTCATCTTAAATGGGAGAAAAGTTGAAAAAGTGTCCAGTTGTATGCGCTAAATAACAGTTCAAAAATCCTCCACAATCGCGCTGGTGGATGCACAGGGTATGGTATGAATGTAGCAATCGTAGATGAATTGAAGTATGCCGAGTTAAAAAAATTAATGTCATTATCGACTAAAGTAGTTAATTATTGAGAATTTCAACAACTTACGTTGTACAAAATACTGTGGTAAATATAAACTTACAGATTTATTATAACCAAACGTGCGTTTAGAGTGATTTTATTTCGTAAACAGTAAATAGTACGGTTATTGATATATAAACATTTAATTTTATGAAAAAGTGAGTGATAACAGAACAGTTATGGGTAAAATTTGTGTTGTGAAAAGTTAAATATAAATAGTTCACCTCAGCCTCTTTCGTATTTCCAACCAACAGTATGTAAATCAATTTTTTATAAATTATAAAATTATAAATTATGAAAATTAAATTAGCCGACATTGAAAAATTTTCATAATTTCGTTTTGCTCCTGATGAACATTTTTAACTCTAATTTTAAACACATTCGTTTGTTTATTTTATTATATTTATGTACTTATTTATTTTGTATAACATATTTCTTCTTATTAATATATTAATTTATTTTTTGATATTCACACATAAGCGTTAAATCGTTAAATGATACGTAAAAAAATAATCATATATTGTTTCCCACTTTATGCGGATTTTTAAAAGCGCGCCATAACTTAGCGGAAGTTTCTCTTTCCTTGTTTATTTTTCAAGCCTACTCTAACAATATTTGGCGCTTCTTTTAAGAGTTACCTTGATGCAAATGTGGCGCCATCCTAATTTAATACATTTTGACGGACACTTTTTCATATACACAGATGATCCTCCTTACCTCTACCCTCCATATTTCAAATAAAAAAAAACTTGGAAAATCAATTTTTTTTACACGCTTTACATTAGCTTTACATGTTTGTTTTATATAATCAACTTCTCACTTTTAACGGCCAGATTTCATTAAAATTTTGCACACCTGTCAAAGACCAATAACAATGCAATAATTCGATTAAAAAATCGTAGTTTATAAAACTAAAAAACACGCTTTTATAGAAAATTCAACTAAACAATAGATTTTTTTTTAATAAATTTGGATGTTTTTTATAAAACTACAATTAATTAGCCACAAAACCACAAATGAACATAGAAGATTTAGCTGGAACACCAAGGGGCCGTACCCGTATTTGATTTGAATTTCAACTTGATATCTCTACGCGTTCCTGAGACAAGGGGTTTTGACAGACAAAACAAACACACAGAAAGACAGACAGACCTACAATGTTTTTCTTATTGAGGAACGTAACCCTAAAAATAGTTTGACAAAACTATGAGAAAGAAAATAGCGATAAAATAAAAAATAAACAGCCAAGTGGACTCCCGACAGAAGTGAAAGCTTTGGAATAACGGTAAGTCTGACACAACATGAACATGTCACATTAGCATGCTGTGACGCTCCCATGGGAATAACGCGTGACTTTATGTATGTGTGTCTGTAAGTTAAGGAAGATTTACGTTTGAGTCAGTGGTTGAGTACCTACTTCATAGTCTGTGGATAAACGAGAATATACGTAAAAAAAAAAGTGACGTAACAATACAAATGGAGGTGTTTACGTGAAAATGTAAATTTTTGTTTAAACAATACATTTTCTTTAAAATTGTTCCATTGTTAGCGTAATTTCAATATAAATTAGCATCACTGTAGTGAAAGTTATTAGATTTCTAAAACTGAAGAATATCCGTGTGAAATAATTTGCGAGAGGACAATATTTTAGTGTGGCACGAAACGTATGATGGATTTATTGATTTGATGAATCATCATTGAGGATTAGACAGTTATTGTACGAATCAAGAATCTGTGAAAGCTAACAACAAACTGTGTAACGCAAGAAACCACATGGTAATTATTACCGAAGGGTTTCCTGTGTTACACAACTTTGAATCTTGTCTTACAGTATTCTTAGCATGAATTTCAGTTGACTTTTTTACATCATGTAAAATTTCGTTACGTTGTTTGATAAAGCTGAGGGCAAAATTGAACCATTACCGGAATGTAAGATTTATTTTCACTAATTCTATCATTATTCCGTGTTGGCTTACTGTTATTTGCACATTAATTTCATGCTATGAATACTGTTATAATAAACCAATTATTGTTAATATCTACATGTTTGGCAGAAAAAACATGTTTTTATTAAGAATCAAAAGTAACCGCTGAGTATATTGTGTATACAAAACTTTGTAAAATTGTACTGGTGTAATATTTGTGTATTTCACTAATTAGCACAATTTTTTCTAGCTAGCACATAGACATTATGATTTGAGGTCCATAACAAATAAATAGTGATGGACGGAAGTGTTAAGTGAGACATTCACTGGACTTATGACTGGACAATATAAACAGATGAGAGGTCAACAATAAACATGAAAAGTATTGACAACTGAGTAATGTTGGACCTGATGATAGTGGCAGGGTGGAAATGTAATCAAAGATATAGTTAACAATACTTATGTATAGATGCGCAAGCAGTCAACTTCATGAGGGTTGTGATATATCCTTCATAAACTCTATAGTATAAGAATACTCAGGGTCTTTGAACAACATTCATGAAAGTGACATGGCAAGGCTCATGCTTTTAATACACACATGTATTTTTTATATACCCTATCTACTTCAAACCCTTTTTATTTAATGTTGGCTTCAGTAGTTATAATTCAATTTGTTAAGATTAATAATATTATTATATCTTTACAGATAAGTTGCTGTTCTTACAGAATTTATAAAGTGCTATTAAAATAACTAGCAAGTTGGAATGGCTGACAATTACAGCAGACACTCTCAAAGTAAATCAACAAGGTATCAACAAAAAGAAAAAGATATTGTGATGAAATCCAAATCTAGGAGATCTAAATACTCTGATCATAAATATCATCATGTGGAGTCAAAAACACCTCCATTGCCCACCAGAAGTACCTCCACATTGGAAGAATTATATCTAAAAAGAGATTCGCTTAAACAGGAACTAAAAAACATTGTAAAACATTCTGACACTACACCAACTAAAGTAAGCAATAAACGTAGGCATTCCAAAGAAGACTATGCTTATGAAATTATAAGTAATAAAAAAAGCTACAAGGAGAAAAAATCTCATCATGAATCTTCTCCAGAACTAGAGCATACCCAAGCAGATTCAGAAGATGAGGAGAATATTATTGAGCTGAGAAGACAACTACGTAAACAACTATTAGAAACATTTAAAGGGCCCCATGATAAAAGCAGTGGTAGCAATGAATCAGACAGTAAGATCACTTGTTCTGAAGATAAAACCAACGGAACTGGTAAAAGTAACCAAGTGGATCAAAATATTTCAAAGCAAATAACAGACATGTTTTCAGAAAAAGATGAGTTTCACTCTAACAGTACATCGAATAATGTAACTCAGGACAACAACGAAGTTAATTTAAATTTGACTGATAATTGGGATGATCCTGATGGATACTACAATATACGTATTGGAGATGTTATCAACAATAAATACACCATTAGAAGTATCTTAGGTCAAGGAGTGTTTGCTAATGTTGTTAGGGCTCAAGATAACACTGACGGAAATGATTATGTGGCTATTAAAATCATCAGAAACAATGAATTAATGTATAAAACAAGTCTAAAGGAGATAGCCCTACTAAAAGAAATAAGGCAAGCAGACCCTGATGACAAATATCATTGTGTTCAGTTCTTTGGGAATTTTATGCACAAAGGACACCTTTGTCTTTTACTAGAATCTCTGCACATGGACTTGAGAGGTGTCATTAAGAAGTATGGCAAAAATCATGGTATCAACATAAAAGCATTAATGAGTTACAGCAGACAATTACTTCTGGCTTTAAGACTTCTCAAGAAACTTGGAATAGTTCATGCTGATATAAAACCTGATAATATCTTAGTGAATGAAAAGAAAAATGTCTTAAAATTGTGTGATTTTGGCTCGGCAGGGAAGAGTGATGACAACGAGCCTACCCCTTATCTAGTTTCAAGGTTTTACAGAGCACCTGAAATCATTCTAGGTGTGCCATACAAACATGGTGTTGATGTATGGTCAGCAGCATGTACCATTTTTGAAATGGCCACAGGAAAAATTATGTTTACGGGAAGTTCCAATAACAAAATGTTAAAATGCTTTATGGATTTAAAAGGCAAATTCTCAAGCAAGCTTGTGAGACGAGGTAAATTCAAAGATCAGCATTTTAAATACAATAACAACTTTCTTCTTCATAAAAAGGATGAATTTACTGGCAGAGAAAAAGTTGTTGAAATGAGTAATATCAATATAAGTAGAGATTTAATGTATGAACTCAAAAAATCTTACAAGAATGTATTTCTGAATGATGACAAAAAACTTACACAACTCAAAGACTTGCTTGATAAGATGACAATGCTAGATTCTAGTCAAAGAGCTTCAGTGACTGACTGCTTAAAGCATCCTTTTATTTTAGAGGAATTAGAGAAAGTTGCAAGTAAAAAATAATAAAGCTGTTTATTTTGTTACAATAAGATAAAGTTTAATAAAACGATTTTTCAATAAAAGTATTTACTTTATTAACTTCTAAGAGACGAAAACAACAAAAATATACGCCTTCAACCAAAATATCACTTAAGGTTTCATATAATATAATATGGACTATCACAATTTAAAAGGAAACAAATTGACTGGTCATCAATGGTAGTAAAACTGCTGTAGACAATTGACGTGACCGCTTCAGTGTCCTTAGCCCTTAGTGCGAGATTTTAAACCTCTTCTTTTGCGTTAACATAAACTTAAATTTGTACCGAAACTGTATAAGCGCTCTCTGGTGATAATAATGTGAAAAATTATTATTCCATAAACAAGTTAACGGTTTCGGGATCTAGTATAAAAACTCGCACTATGCCCTCTGACCTCTGTTATTCTGAGAGTATTTGATAATCACAAAACCAAATGAGTACATAGATCAGAAAAACGTAATATGATTTCAAATAAATAGGCTTATTATATACAGCATTTTGTTGAAGTGCTTCTGTATGAAAACTATCTGTAAGTAGTTACTTTCCAGTTAAACTCAATGTTTTGAAAATATGTAATAAAATTTATAAAAAAGGTGGGAAACATAATGTTGGTAACGAAAATACAGCTGGCAAATACCCAGTACTTGACATTTTAATGTAGTCAAAAGTTAATGATTGTTCCAAATGAACATAAAATTATAAATATCAATTGGATCACCACTTAAGACATAACTATACAATACAATAGAGCCTTCTTTAAAACTATATAAAACATTGCTTACTTTCCATTTTCACTTTTTCGATAGGTAAATAAAATAAATAAATAAATAATGCTGGACAATCCACACAGCATCATCTAGCCCCAAGCTAAGCAGAGCTTGTGTTATGGGTACTAGATGACTGATATACTTAATACAATACATTACATAGATAGATATTTTTTATTATACATAGCAAATACCCAGAACACCTGGAACAAATATTTGTAGATCGTACAAACATTTGTCCCAAGGCGGGAATCGAACCCGCAACCTCATGCGTCGCAGGCGGACCTTCGCCCGCCGCGCCACATCGGTCGTCAAAAACAGGTCGTCAGGTACACACATAATCCATAAAAAAATATAACAACAAAAGTAAGTAGATTTAATTAATCACAGTACAATAACATATAAGCAAACCAAAGTTTATCTGTTACTGGCAAAGTCTGCAGTGTGGGCAAATTTGACCGGGGTCTAGCTGCCTTGTGACCCTTCTTAAAAGGTAGGGAACTAGTATTTTTAGGGTCCCACATTCAAATGGCAAAAACAGAACCCTTATAATTTCTTCTTGTCCCCACCTGGCCGAATGTTTCTAAGACTTTTTTTATTTGAGAGTATTGACACCATATCAATGAAAAGAAAAGAAAAGATATATTCTATGTACCACTAAATTATGGTGTAATAAAATAATTAACACTTTCGCTGCCCAGTTCAAAAATACACAACATAATGCGTAGGTACATGGTAGGGGGTGATGTGCATGTTCACATCTCATCTATAGCTTTTTACATGTACGACTCGGGAAGCGAGTTCTGGATACATTAACAAACTATTTTTCGACCCGGGAGCCGGGTGCTGGGCACTAAAACCTAACACGGTGAACGCCAGGTGACCGACAAACAATACAATTTCTATTGTCTCGTTGTCAGCAGGGCGACTCTCCGCGCATGTAACTGAGGTTCAAGACAAAATAATTAAAATATTTCTTAAGTGACTTTTCTGCTTCCGTCAATGAAATTACGATAAGAATTATTGGCTCACCAATAGCCAATAAATCTTTTCGTAATTTCACTACACCATTGTCTAACGGTACATGGAATACACCTATCATCCAAATTTCATGGATAAAGTGCCAATAGTGTCTGATTAAAATCGGTGAGTGACATCCGGACGGCCAGGCGGAATATAAGGGGTCCGCTTTCGCAACAGAACCCTAAAATCTACATTAATTCACCGACAGGCTACGCACAACCGTAACCCATCGGTTCATTTTGTATTTTAGACCCAGCGGTCTTGAAGCATACAATTTGCACAAGAGTTCCATGTACAATAAAGGCGAGCACTATGGAATGATTTTTGAAAATACATCCCTTAAAAAGTTTAAACAGAGATTCGAATTTTTTATTGTGTTTGCCGATGGGAAAAACCCGTCAGGTGAACGCATTTTCTAAAATAAAAATGTTACTGTAACTCATTCATTAACAACTTTTCCCAAAAAATCCTCACAACATTGTATTCTTAAGAGTTGAACGACCTACCGACTTTGCCCGTAACATATCAATCACTCACAGATCAACTTATTTCTTACAATATATTATCTGTAGCACATTTTACAGAATAAAAAAGAGATATATTTTTACAACAGTTCCCTAATACTTGAAGTATGAATACTGTATCAATGAATAAATGACTAATTTAAGTGCAGTCATCATGGTGCCGATTCCTTTGTTGACAAGCTAAACTAAATATAGACTACCTTCATCTCTTTCCCTCATATAAAATAAGAAAGGGAACAACAACATAAAGAAGGTAAGAACATTTATAAGAGCTGTCAATCTTACTTGAAATGAAACTTAAAAACATAGTAGACATGCTTCAACCAAAAAGGTCAAGTTCAAGGCATAAACTAATTTGATATATAACTGTTGCCGTCCTTTTCTGAAGGTATCTGTCAGAAAGAAATGTCAATCCTCTTATTTAAATTTATTTTGCGAACAAGGGTATCAGCACCTATTGCAGTTTATTTATATCTAAGTACAGCCAAACACTGAAATTAATAAATGAACACTAGATTTCAAATGATTGCTTTATAGTGATAAAGTTTTTTTTTATTTTATTTCAGATATGTTCAGTATAACGTGTTTTACTTACTATAATAATAAACGATATGGTCAAATTATAGTAAAATCGAATTTTTTAGTAAAAAAAAATTTCGAACGAATTTATCAATCGATTCAATATTTCGCGAGCATTATCTATCATGATTTAGTCAAAACCAATAGTGGACTATCGCAAGTGCTACAGAATTATTCAGTATTAATTATATTCGAGGATTTGTGAATAAATCTTAGCCAGGCCCCCCACATACAACTTTCGTTGCAATGTCTATAAACCGAATAAGGCAACTAAATATAAAATCACAAGACAAGTCACTACTGTCACAGCAACTTTTATAATAAATCTACATTATAACCACTATCATATAATCTAATGTCAAATTCTTATGGATGGAGCCATTACACAATGAATTAGGTATTACAGTTAGCAGAAATGGGATGAAATGCAGTCTCAATTGATTCGATTTGATCACTGGCTTTACTTATCACAAAAGTAATGGTATGCAAAGACAACATACATGTATTGTGTTGGTAAATAAAAAAAAAGTTAAAGTTACCGGCACGGAACTTGAGCGTTGACCTTGAGTTGAGCAGTAGTCGATTTCAGTAGAAAGAGCTAATGCGCAAAATTACCCCCACTACTGCGTCCAGCGCTCAAGATCCGTGCCGGCACTTATACCTATGAGATTCTTTAAAGTTGGAAATAACATCGGCTAACTTGACCTCTTTAGTTTCCATCGTTAGTATCGTAACGCGACTAATAATATAGTTAATGTTTTTCTTTGGATGCGTGGAATTGGGTAACACAATGACGAGCTTTTTGTAGTGCCGTGATTGTTGTTATGTTGATTGCATGTTTTGGCTCTGGAAGCCTGAGTTGGGAGCGCCGATCTCTATAGACTGCCCGGACGCTATCGAGTCGGGGCTCTGTAGCGACGCACTGTACACAGGGTTCATGGGAGTAGTCCCACCGGCCTCGAACAATGTACTGTCGTACACACTGTTGCTCTGCTGGAAAATACAAACATTTGAGGTTCACCTAGAAAATGGTTCGATTTGTTAATGGCAGAAATCTCACAATCTAGGGATAGTTCTTGTTTGTAAACAATCAATTGCAGAGTTTGCAATTTGTAATATTGAGAAGACTAATCAGAAGCAGTAGTTTAAGATTGAGGATTAAGATTGAAATTGGATATACATGATTGAAATCGTTAGTTAGATAGAAGAAGGTAAAGAACTGTTGTGATTAGGCAGAACGAGGGACATACTTTAAAGGAAGCAGTAATCATCAAAACGAACCAATTTTACTATGGGATCGACACCGAAATCGCGAAAAAAAATAGCTCACATTTTATGTATCCATCATAAATGTATGGAGAAACGGATTTATTTTTTAGCGATATTAGAGATTGTTCCATTGTCAAAGTTGTTCATTTTAATGAGTACTACACGCCTTTAAAGTATGTCCCTCGTTCTACCTAACACCCTATATATTTTACTGTGATTAATATAAACCTTTAAAGAAAATGATAAATATTACCTGATAAATATAATCAGAATCTGTTTTGAGCGAGCTAAAGCTCTGCTGGTGCGGCAAGGAAACCTGATCTTCGTCCATGGGCTCGTCCATTTGAGCCTTGTACGAGAACATGATGCTTGGTTGAGATACACTGAAACCACAAATTAGAAATATATTATTATGAATTTCTAGTATTTACTTACGATAACTCACAGATTGCAGGACTATTAATAGAAGACAAGCTGTTCCTATGAAAAGCATATATTTTGGGAATACCATTTCGCTGGTCAATTTATCAGCTGCTTAACCTGGCTATCTTGTGGTGCCTACATAAGTTAAGGCCTTGGAGCCCAGGGCAAAAGAACGCCAAGGACCTTGTGGGGTATGGACTTCGGGTTAGGAGATCACTGGGCACAGGCTGGATTGGATTCAGTTTATTTTGGGACAATTTAGAAAGTAGCTAGAGGACGTCCCGGCGGGCCTAGACAACGAGGACGACGGTATGTGTTGAAGCAGCCCTACCCCTCTCATAACGGAGGACTATAGCGTCATTGGAAGTAAAAGAAATGGAAAGTGAAGTCAGCTATTAAATGCGTCATCCCATAGATGTATAGTAGATATGAGCGCTGCGCCTCCACGGGTAAGACCAGGTGCGCCGCCGTGCAGCAAGATTCCCAGACCCGTTGTATCTGAATTAATGAAAATGAATACTTTGCTAGCTTAAATATTCATCCCGACAAGGAATCCTGTACGCGGTACAAGCACATGACCGGTTTTTTTTCACGCCACTGTCGTGGATAATTTCAAATAATTACCGCTGCCGTCAAAAGTGCTAACGGCGCTCATATCTAATACAAACTATAAAATCGTGATAGGCTTCATTTGTCCAACGAAACTAAGGCCCGTATTACTGAACTTCGCTTCATTATATTCTGATTGTGACTGTTGCCTGGCTGTCAAGACTGACGCCTAGCTTCTATACGCACAAAGTATTACCTTTATTATTTTAATACTAACCTGAAAAATTCGCTTAGGAATGTGTGATAGACAAGGGGAGTGTATAGCGAGAAGTAGAGCCAAGTAGTGACGTCGACAACACACAGGCCCGACTGCATGCTGCCCCATGCGAGGAGTCCTGCACCGACGGCCTGCGTCGTGTCCAATAGTGCCAGTAGCAACACGTATAGGTAGAAAGATAGTTTTGCTGCAACAAAATAGGTTTTATTGGTTCATATTTTAGTGGTAAGAATTAGTCCTGGCTGGTGATACAGGTGTGTCAATTTGCATGTGCGAGCATGCGGTACAGTTCTCACAGAAGCGTTGCCGCCGCGCCTCGAGTGATACTCCCACCAACAGTATTTGTACGACCTACAAGGCCAAAACGTTTTTTTTTTCTATTTGGATCCTAATCAAATATCCTCCAAAGATCCTAATAAAACTATCAATTGCAATAAAAGAATTAACATTTTACTGGATTATACTTGCAACCTATTATCGTATTGATAAATTATTTAAAAAAAACTGGCTCGTTGGTCTAGTGGTCCCAAGCATGACTGCTGAGAGTGAGGTCCTGGGTTCGATGTCTAATTCGGGCAAGGTGATTTTGAATTTTTACAATAAACATTTTCAAACAAACATTTTCTCATTAGTAGCGTATAGGCTGGATTTGTTTCAGCCTATACGCTACTAATGAGAAAATGTTTGCCCATGATTACATGGAACTTAAAACATAACTGGGGAAATTGGATGTTCCTATAGGTGCACCTCTGTCCAACCCCTTCGGGGATAACAGGCGTGAGGTTGTAATAATAATTTAATAAAATGTCTTAAGCTCTTTTGCCCTTACACTGCAAGACACGTTATTAGCATTTGAAGCCATACACAAATCATAGGCTAAGTTCAACAATGCATAAATATAATAATACCAGTTGCAAACACTATCTCAATGTGATTATGACCATTTTTAACAGATACAATGTGTGTTAATGACTACAGCTTTCGACATTTACAGATAAGTTTGTTTCGAATGTGTAACCTAATAACAAAATCATTGGTGATGGGATCAAGTTGCTTGGTTAGACAACAAATAACAAAGGTTGAATTGATCAGTGTTACTATTCTTGAATTTCTATTATATCTTATTGTCATATGTTCTGCAAAGTTAATAATAACAGGCATTTTAAGCTTGTGGTCATACTTACATTACCTGCACGGAGCATGAGCACCGGACTTCAGTTGTCAATTTCGGTATGCGCGAACTTACCCCCACTACTGTGTCCAATGCTCAAGATCCGTGCCAGTGCTTATACATGCATATATAGAGTCGCTGCCTTTTTCCCATGGGCATCCAGAAACTACAGAATGCCACCTACGATCCTTACATACTCCTTGTTTACATTCATGCACCTAGTCATACACAAATGCCAGTTGCAAGTACGTACGTACGTTTTATGACCTAATGCAAAGCGAATGGCGTTTGTAAGGATCGTAGCAGATGGCGTTATGTAGTTTCTGACTACCTCCATGGGAAAAGGGCGTGAGTTTATGTATGTATGTGTGTTAAAATTTGCCCATTACTCAAAAACCCACATTTCAACATTGATATCAACATGCATTATTCCTGAGTACAATTAACAACAACAAATGTATATATTTTGAATTACATAGTTACTGAGACACTGCATATACATGTACAATAATAAACAATACTATCTGAAATTGAACTGCAATTTATTAACTGCATGTTACCATTGCATAAGTTATTCTTTATAAACCAATAAATAATGATAATAGAAAGAGGAAACAATTCTCATTATTGCATTGTTATTAAAAAACTATAAGTGTACTTACAAGTGATTTGATTCAGGAATAAAACACTTAAGTACATTAATTTATGAAGTAATTATGATTGATAGAATTGTTATTATCTATTTATAATAAGACAGCCTTTATAATAGTAATAATAGCTAATTTGAATGAGTTGAAATTATTATTTCTTTGTTATGTTTAATGATTATTCATCCATTAAATTGTTTATTTATTTAACTGCAATATTTATGAAAAAATTAAATGAAATCTATTATACTTACTAGGCAAAGCAAGATATTCCCTCAATGGAATCCAGGGCAAGAGTAATATTAAGAAGTAAATGAGAGCAAATACTAAAGATGATGTAAACCAAAACAGCATCCCTCCGTGTCCAAACAGATCATAATCTCGTGTGTCAACGTGGAACATGTCATCTGGCATGACAATCTCAAGAGTGCCTTGCGTGACGGTGAATGCAAGGGATAAGAGTGACGTTGCCAGTAACACATATCTAATACTGCTGCGACTGTCCAAATGGCCTGGAATATAAGGACAACAATAAGTATACAAGTATGTCACATCTGGGTATCATAAAACAATTTTAATTTTTTGGACTATTTTTCATTAAAAACTTGCAAACAAAAAAAAGTTTCACATCAAGTACAGTTGGAGCCTGATAATCAGTAAAAGTCTGTCTGTATGACAGTGGAGTAACACCAACAGTAATAAAAACTAGAACAAGATTAGTCATTTAAGCAAAAAATAAGAAGGTTACTTACCAAAAGCCAAGCCAAAAATGACAACACTCATCTCTGTGGCTAGCAGGAAAAATCTGACCATGACCCACAGCACCTTGTCCACCAGCCCACCAAGTGGCATCGCTGCATTCACAGTCATGGACACAGCACATCGCACCAGACTTATGATCACATTGCCCCACACCAAAGTGTAAAACGTCAAAAATATAGGGCTACTTGTAGCGCGCAATTTCAACTGAGCCTTGTTAAATCTTACTACTAAGAAAAGCACGAACAATGCGTTTGGTATTAAAATAATTAAATCCCAAATTCGGACCCTGCAAAAGAACAACAAAGTGAGCACATAAACGTACGCAAAAAATACCAAGGACGCAGAGCATTTACGTACCTTGAATTATTTATCTCGTAGTATAAAACATATTTACAAAAGGTGTCCTCCGTAACGGGAGGAAAGTCGGAGCCATTGGTACCGTACATCTTCTTATTAATCTACTATTTTGCCATTTAGTTTGTTACGAAAGCGTCTTGAGCCCGTGGCAGCATTACTCCAATAATCAAGTTATTGGAATAGGCCACCGTTACGTCAACTTAGTCCTATCATTATAAACATACACGCTTTGATTCTGCACTAGTAGTTCTCTAGCTTTCTAATTCAATTGTCAATGACGACACTAAAATAAAAGGATCACACCACGATATATAGTATTGTGTAAAATAATTTATTCTTTTTTATTCCTTTGCTTCGCTTCTTCGCTTTAGTAACTTGACATCTTGACATTGACAATTGATTGACTTTCTCAATTGATAGAACCGTCATGTTAGTCTAGAGCTGCGCTAACCGAATACCACAGACCTTTTTAAGGTCGACATGCTGAGCCCACCGAACTTCATTCTGCCCTCGCCGCCGAGGCCCGTCACGACTACTCTGTCAATGTTTTCTCCCGACCCTTTTCTCGAGCCAGCCCGCGTAGCTGAGCCAGTAGTTTTTTTTAATTAGTCCCTTAAATAAAATATATATTTGATCCAGCCCATCCTTTTGCTGTTCTGTCCCAGAGACGTCCTAAGCCAAGGTTCGTACCTCGCTCTTGCGATTAGTCGTTAGCTTTTAAGTTTTTTACACCTTGGCTGGAGGCCTTAATTTCTGTCAAGTCCCCACAGGAAAGTTCGGTTAAACTGTAAATATCCCTGAAGGATAAACTGCGAGATGCCCATTCCAAAAAAAGAGACGGAAAAGGTAATAGTTTGATTTCAACGCATTTCCAAAGATCTTTTGACACTACTATGTGATTGCGTAGTAGCATCCCGAAAAATTTAATGTAATTTTCAAAGGTTTTTTGCAATATCCAGTCCAGTATTAGGTGGTGTTATTAAAAATGTCATTCGCAAGCGTAAAAAATGTGTATTTCACGAAGTATTACTTATTGAAATAATTAAACGACTTTTAAAGTTCAAATTCTGCGGTTGAACGAATATTTAATGAAATCCTGAAATAGCAATGTGTAGCACCAGCCCGCAAAAATTCAATTTAGGTTGTAGCTCAGTATTAGGTAATATGTAATTGAAAAAGTTATTCATGACCGTAACTGACATACCCTGCTACAAAAAGACAGGCTGAAAAACTGTTTTAAGGCCATATAAACCATTTTTACTTGTTTTCTCCGGACGCTGCATCAACAGCAACCTTAGGTTAAATGCTCTAAAACAGCGACTTAAAATCACCGATAATAGTCGAGTCTGCGTGCTGTTTTTTCACTGGCCACTTGTTGTGTGTAAACCTAGCATTAGACTGACACGGGCCGTCACTCAGCTGTCTGTCACTTTTCTGCTTTTCAGAGTACCTACCAGAATATGAATAGGTAGGTTGAAAACTATTTCACATACCTACTGTAATAAAAATATAATCAAAAAAAGTTACTCCCTTTCCTAATCATTTAGTTTCATGTTTAGATAAAAATCTGTGATGATCAAACAATTATAATTTAATCAACAAAACATTAAGTTTACAGTAGGTAGTGACCACATAATTTCTTATAAATCTTCCAGGTGTTTATGTAATACGCCTTGTGTCTGAATATAACCAATAACAAAATGTCGAATACATCCAGATTTTTGTGGAGCCAATTTTCCCGAGTGTCAAGAAGTTTTAGGGCCATTCCAAAAACGCCAAGCCATGTTTTTCGGATGCCTAGTAATACAAAACCGTATTTATTTGGATTTTCCCTGTTTACTTGGCTCGGATTCGAAAAAAAGATGAGTACAGAAGATGAACTTGTTCACACCATAAAGCATTGCGTATTATTTATCCAAAAGAATGAACTCGAAAAGGCGGAACAGCTCCTTCATGTAGCATTGCGACAAGCTCAGCAAATTCATCATAAACTTGGAATTACTTATATTTATGATGTTATGGCAAATTTAGCTCTTCAGAGAGAACAGTTAGATCAAGCAAAGCAGCTGTTTGTTACAGTAACACAAAGAATTATGGCAGATGGTGTTGTAGAAGATGATCCTAGAGTGGTACATCTCAGTGTTAAATTAGCAAGAGTCAGCCATCTGCAAAAGGATTATACCACTGCACAGTTAGGATATGACTGGTGTTTGGAGAAATTACAGCAATTACTAGAAAGAGATCCTTCAGATAATACGAAACAACTATTAGCCATGGCTGAAGACTGGTATGGACGACTGTTTCTAGATGTTGATCGATGTGAAGATGGCTTAAAGCTTATGAAGAATTCATTAGACCGAATGAAAGAAGTGCCAGACATAGAAAAAGAACATTTAGTAGTTCAACTAAATGATATTGGCACTGTTTGTGACCGCCTTGGCCAAACAGATGAGAGTATAAGCTATTTTAAAGAAGCTATTGAAATGGCAAATTCTTTGGATATGGACGACTTGGGAACCATGTATGTCAATTTGGGGAGGGCTTATCTGAAAAGTAAACTACTTGATGCAGCCAGAAAATCTTGTGGTCATGCTTGGAAACTGGGAGTAATGTCAAAAAATCAAGAAGTCAAACAGGAAGCTGAAACATGTATCAAACAAATAAATAAACTAATGTAGATAATCTTTTATTTAAGAAAAATAGTGTTGGCATGTTTTACTTATGATAATAAGGTATAAAGAACAAAAAGTGAACTAAATTAATCAATCTCAATATGGCCACACTGACAAAATTTGTGGCACAAAATTAATAGTTTTTTTTTACTTCAAGTCATACATTGCAAACATCAATGAACAACAATATATAATGGCGCAGATTCCTTTGTTCAAAATTTAAACTTAAATTAGGCAGTTTGCATTTTTTTTTCTCTTGGAAAGCAAGAAGCTCTTCCATCCCCAGAAGAGCTGTAAATTTTAGTTAAACTAAAGCTGTTACATACAAACTGTTGATATTTCAAACATAGAATGTGGTGTAGTTCAAGGCAACAACTAATTTGACAACTCTAATTTAGTCCATCACCTGTCACCGTCAGTCTGTTGTTCTCTAAAGCTGAATGTCATTCTGCTTATTTAAGTTTAGGCTTTTTTAACAAGGTTACGGCGTCACTGTATATCTTATACTATTCTATTTATACAGCACTTTCTTTTGTGACACTGAAAGGTTCCGACACAACTTCCGTTATGGTGTCGTCTATAACAACATCTTTAACAGGGCGGTCATTGGCTCCAGTGGAAGTTTTTTCAATCCTACGAACGACATCCTGTGAACAAACACCCTTGTCAGTAAAAATACAAACAAGCTTAGCATGGAAAGAACTTTCCCTAGAAGTAAATTTCAAAGAATGATAAACATTGCAGTGTTTACCATTCTTTGTATGGTTCAGTTTTCAAAATCAATGCTGATTGTAGCTGAGCACACTTAATACCAAGAATGATGAATACAAATCAACTGTTGTTATGAAATTGTTATTATACATAAGCATATGGATGGGTACCAAAATATGAATTACATTCATGTTCTTAAACATTGTGACAAGATTTAGATTGAATTGTAAATAATTTATATGTTTACATCAATATGTTTTCTTATACAGTTCATATTCTCTGCTGCAACTGTTCATACACTAAATATTTTTATGTTCATACTTACACAGCTTGTGTTTACACAGCTGCTCAATAGTACTAAGTAGTTACTAGTATAAAACTATTATCAAAAACGAATGGAAGACCAGTGGTCGAAGTTCAACTGCTTTAGGTTTCTGCACCCTTCCCTATATGAAATTTAAGTACCTACTCGTGAAGAGCTCGTGGCTATATAATAACAGCCGCACGGGTTGATCGAAGGTTAAGCTCCGCCTGCCGAGGTCAGTCTGTGGATGGGTGACCGTTCGTAACATATCGAGACTCCTCAATGCCTCGGAAAGCACGAGCCGTCGGTCCCGGCTGTCATTTGCAGATCTTTGACAGTCTATGAATATTCAGAAGCCTGTAAGTCTGACAACCAGTCTTACCAAGGGGTATTGTGTTGCCCAGTAACTGGGTTGTGGAGGTGGGATAGGCAGCCACTCCATGTAAAATACTGATATTTTAGATTGGAAGCCGACCTCAACATAGTTGGGAAAAGGCTAAGCAGATAGATGATTAAATGTTTATATAATTAAAACAAAGATTCCCTATATAAGTCAATGGGTTAAATTTAGGTCACACATTTTTGGTATTCTTACCATGCCTTCCAAAATTTTACCGAAGACTACGTGTCTGCCGTCAAGCCAGGGAGTCTTGGTGGTGGTGATGAAGAACTGGGAGCCGTTGGTATCTTTACCAGCGTTGGCCATCGACAGCCAGCCAGCGCCATAATGGCGGAGCTTGAAGTTCTCGTCCTCGAAACGTTCGCCGTAGATGCTGCGTCCTGTGATTAAAATTAAGTCCCGTTAGTTAAACAGAAACAAGATTATTGTCACATTTTTATTATGAATGTACAGCATATCAAGCTACCCTAATGTGTCAAATTTCTTTGATAGTTTTCAACTTTATCACAAAAGAAATAAGGTTAATTTTGAAATAAATTGGGAAAATTTGACAGTTTGGGGTATCTTGATGTGCTGGTCTGTACCTATTGGAACAAGATAAATTCTGGGATTGATAGAGAAGATACAAGTACTCTCCTATGAGGTACAAATAAGTCACTTGAAATTGATAGATAATAATATGTTATAGTTTTATCAATTTTATATGAATAAGATAAGTGATTGGTGATGTTCTTCAAAAAGGTTTGGTGCGTAGTACTCGCAACCGGCGTGCGTGTATGACCATATATTTAGGGACGTACAAGAAGCAAAAGGAGTATGTAAGGATCGTAGCAGTTAGCGTGTGGTTTCTGCCTAACCCCACGGGAAAAGGCGTGAGTTTACGTATGTAAGATAAGTAGATTGATTTGATCAAGGCAAGCGCTGACTTTAGTTGAGCAAATCACAACACCCAAGAAAGTTATACAACTTTCTTGGATGTTTAGTATGCGTCCATAAAATGTAACTGCCAATTAAAAAGGTGAACGTAAAACTAATTGGAAGTTTATCATATCGGTTTATATAGATAATGGCTACATAACACATGACTTTTATGAACTGACTAGGACTTCGCCCGCGAGGATTTCGTACTTTTCTTTACGAACTTTAACAAAAGAAAATGATAATAGCCTGTAGCACTCAGGAATAATGTAGCTTTCTAACTGTGTTTTTTTTTATTGGATCATTAGTTCCGGAGAATATCCCCTATATACAAACTTACAAACAAATTTTACCTCTTTATAATATAGGAATGGATAGCCAACGCTTGTTTCCATTCCTATTGTTTGTGTTTCTATGAGGTATTGTAACAGACTTCTTGTTTTAGAATGAAAACTTTGTGCATTAAACACTGTCTAAAGGATGTAACTCTACCCTGTTACTTACCACCGGTGCCATCGCCTTTAGTGAAGTCTCCTCCTTGAATCATGAAGTTTTCAATGACTCTGTGGAACTTGCTGCCCTTGTAGCCTTCGCCCTTGGTTTTCTGTGCCAGCTGGAAGAAGTTTTCGGCGGTCTTGGGGACAGTCTTTCCAAATAATCCAATGACGATGGTGCCAATTTGTTCTTCACCCAGCTTCATCACGAAGCTGACCTAGATGATAATGATTAAACAGCTTTTAGATATTTAATCAAACATACAAATTCTCTCATATTTAGAGCACCTTAGGGACTCGTAGTGTAGTAAGATAATAACAAAAAAACTGGCCAAGTACGTGTCGGACTACGCACAGTGAAGGGATCCGTATTCGGGGTGATGAAGGTCATTCGATTTTGCCAACAGTAAAACTTATTTTTGGCGAAAATAAACTGTACCTACTTATCTCAAGACTACATGACATTCTTCTTCAAAAGAAATTTAAATGGAAATGTGGTATTTTTCATTTTTACGGACTTTTTATTCATAAGTCAACATTTGAGTGAAAATAATATTACGTTTTCTGATGGGCAAAAGAAGCCCTTGCATATAATATTCCACTGAACCTGCCTAGTTATCTTACATTAAAATGTCAACGACCTAAAGTACAATCCTTTCCACTTCCAATTTTACTGGCCAAGCATTATACATACATATAAAACCGTAATTCTGAACATTTTATTATATTATATATCCAGCAATGCTAATGTAGTTCTTGAAATATACAGCTATGGCAGACAAACGAAGTTGTACGATAAGGTGTCCGTTTTTATCATTTTGAAACGGAAACTTAAATAAAACGATAATTTTATTTTGCAAACAAATTTTGCTCAATTCTAATTTCTTTACATCTTTTATGTGCCCAAAACGAAAACACAACATTTGACTAAACATTATTTATATCTCTAGGTTATTAACACACGTTGACTGCCGACAAAAAAAATCCATTCGGGCCATTGCGGACAATGATGCGCCATATTAATGGTTTGTTCAAGCCGTGTCTGCCTGACAACGAAGACCGCGCATCAGTGTTCAAAACTATCTGTTGCGCCCCCGCCGCGCCCGTCGTGTCGGACAGAGGTAGCGAGATAATTCGCTAATAAGCTGACCTGCGCGGCCCGCTACTTCAAGTCAATATAACAAGAAACTTTGACATACCTATGTATCTTTAAAAAAATGATGATTGGAGAGTTGGAGACGTTATTGAAAATTCTTGGAATTAAGATAAAATTAATCAAATATTTATTCTTCTTTTTTAGGGTTCCGCATCCAACATCTTTTTGTTAACCTTAACAATCGCTTTATATCTCTAATCTTGCAATATGGTACGTAAACTTACACGTGCGAGTCCTACTCGTACTTGGCCAGATTTTCCATTAGTTAGCGCTCTTTATCTCTCATAAGTCGTAATCAAACTAAATAATTTAAAAAAAAACAGAGAATTGAAAATATCGGAGACTTGTGCTTATCTTGGTAACTATTTAAGCATCACACAACATTGACAGAGTTGGCTGTCCACATCTTAATTCTGTTTTTAGTCCAATGATGTGGCAACTAGAAGAAAATGCGCATTATCATGAGAGAAATGCAAGTATATATTTAAGAATAAATTCTGAGTACTTTTAACACACAATACATGTTGTACATTTTTAAGAGACAAAGGGATATAAACTGACTCAAGTTGGCAAGGATCAATGTTAATTTTAACAGCCATATTATATAATTATCCTTTTAATGATAAACTCAGAGGTCACAGTTAAGATTTTCTCAAATCCCTTATTATTGAATTACTAAGTAGGTAATATAAATAAACAGTTCCTATTAATTCCTCAAAACTGGCTTATCATAATGTTGCAATTGCATTGGCCAATCACAGCTCTACACATCATAAACAATGCCACATGGTTTGTTTGCAAAAATTTAAAATAGCTAAAATAATATGTTATTGATTTATTTTAAAATATCAATTAAGATTATTTCTCTTTAAAAAAACTGGGTAGGTAAGTTATTTAAATTGTATCTATTGTTTAAATATTGTGTGTAAGATGAAGTAGTCACACGGACAGTTGCTCAGAAGTGAATAGACTGCATAAATGATTCTGAACAGGATACAAGAACTATAAAAATAAATTAAATACGTGCATTGAATAGCGAAGAGCAAATGTAACTTTAGCCAGCAAAACTTGTAGCGTCATCACTAAAGGTCACCGACCGATCATCGGCAATCACGAACTTTACAATACGAAGGAACTGTTTGGACACCGTTATTTATTATTATTACACGGATGCTTCAATTGAATGACAAAAGCTAGACAAGTAGACAACAATACTCACCTTGTGAGTTACTTTAGGTCCTTTGGGGGCATCTTCTGTTCGGGCAGCGGCAATTATCAGAAGAAGACCAAGAGCTGCTGCGAAAGCGCTCATGATTAAAAAAAGTTTAATTCTTTTTCTTAATATTTTTACGAATTGACCCTAACTTGTAGGATGACGAGTATATTTTTTTTAATATTATTTGGACGGACCCAAATCTCGTGCTTCCTTGCCGGCACACGAACACGCACTTGCACGCACTTTAAGGCAACGAAGTCGCTGAGCTCACTCAATGACGTTCGTAAGCTGCCTGTCGATAATGTCACTGTCAAAAATGTCAACCGCGTGTCCGCGTTACGTAGAATAGTACATAGACTATGAGTCTACGATTATATAATATTGGAATACTATTTCATGCAGCTACAGAATGAAAGATGAATTACAAAAAAGAAAGAGAATAAAAAAAAGTATTTATTTTTATTACATCTTATTAAATATTATTAAGTAACTTTTATGTAGACGATTATTGCTCAGGCGATTTATAATGATGTGAGTGAGGACTATGGTGAGGACGATGAATTCATGACAGGGTTGGTCTTGTAAATTACAATCCGATTCTCCACGCCGGAACACCTCTGAAACGATTTCGAACACTTCAATATATGGATACCTACTTCATAAAATTCATTGGTACAAGGTGCAACACAAAGATCTATAGGTACTATCTTACAGTTTCTTTATGTGTTCAAGATTATTCATTTTTGTTTTAATTTTGCAATCTTTACTATTTATTCTAGAACACCATTGTTTTGTGGGCTTCTGAAAATGCAGCAATGCATGGTCCCCAGTAGACTCTTCATGATCTTTCAATGGCAGATTTTTTACGCTGGTTAACTTGAGATCTTCACTCAAATAAATTCCTCGTTGAACGTTATTACTGTAACATTGAAAGAATTCGTTGGTTTACTTACTCTATATTCTAATACCAATACTATTTAATAATATTAAAGGATTTTGAAACAAAATAAAAATATCGTATTCTTACCGAACTTCATCTTGATTTGAGTATTGAGGAACTAAATCTGTTATAATATCCAAATCATCTGAAACTATAGAAAAATACTGTAAAAGCTGTGAAATAACTAATAATAGAAAAAAACTAATATAAATAAAATATAGCAATAGTTTTGCATTTAATAACTGATTGTTTACTGTAATTGGTTTAACGTTGGCAACCAAATAGAAATAAACCTATGCTACGTTGTCCTGCACCTAACTTAGCTAAACAGAGCAAAGCACAGGGTCCTAGCAAAGCTAAATGTTCTGTAGTCACCCTTATTTTCTTACCGGTGCCGGTGCTACACAAGTCCAAATTATAATTATAAACAGGGTTTCTTCTATTACTCTTGCTTTTTGTGTTACCATCCTTCTTTATTACTGGCTCCCTGACTGCCTGAATTAAAAAGAGATAATTTATAGGTAAGTAGAGACGCCAGCACATCAAGAACCCCAAACTGTCAGATTTTTCCAATTGAACATGAACCTTATTTGTTTTACGATAAAGTTGAAAAACGATCAAACAAATTTGACACTTCGGGGTAGCTTGATGTGCTGGCCTCAGTACCTACATACAGATCATAGATTCATGATGGGCACAGATCATGGTGTCAGAGCAAATTGCTTTAAGCTGCAAAAAAAATGCACCAAATATCAGTAGCAATAGAAAATCTTTGCTGATGTAGTAAAACCTAACATCACTCTTGTACCTATGAAGCCTGCCTGGAAGGGTTAGGCAAAGGTGTACCTTATGTACCTGTAGTGCATCCAGCTAGTACCATCCAGCAGCACATTTTGCTAGTTATGTTTAGGTCACAATAAGTATATGTAATAAGGAGTGAGCCCATTGCTATCAACCGGGCAAAAATCCAGTTTACAGGTTGCTACTGCGAAATTCCAGGATTCCAATAGCAATTTGCCCGGGTCCTAACTCTCAGTAGTAGCACTTGCGAGCACTAGATCACAGTTTTAAAAATAAAACACATAAACTAAACTACCTTTGCTGATTTCATAATTTTTCTATTGGATCGCCATTTATCAATTGCTTTCTGTTGTCTTTCCTTAAGGTAGATGTACTTTGAATACCATTTGACGTGCGAAATAATTTCTTGTTCACGAATACCTGGGGATTCATTTAATACTTATAATATTAACAACTCCCTTACAGTCAATCGAGAATCATGATAAGAACTCACACATAACTTAAAAGAAATGTATTCAAAGATATTCGTGGCTTGATGGGTTACTTTCGTAATTATACAAAATTCTTGGTTACAGAAAATTCCAGTTTGAAAAGAGTGTTACACCTAAAGAAATGCATCACCTTGTAGTTTCGGAAGAAGTTCAAACAGAAACATATTGAATGCTGGAGAAGTTTCCACGGAACTATCCATTCCTTCAGAAGAGGTGTGAATTTGAGACCCAAAATGTTTTTGCCATTGGTTTATAAACATATTATGGTGATATTCATTCCATCCTCCATATCGATTTGTGCTATTCATCATAAGTTCTTGAAACTGTTGAACTTCCTAAAATTCAACACTGGGATCAATAATTATCTTAAAAACAGGAAAAGTAGTATTATTTTTATAGACATACATATTCGAGAATAATACTTACTACACACTTGAATGGGGATGTCATCATCGTCTTAACAGGACTTGGCACAATCTCGTTGTATTTTGCTGTTTGGATTCTCGGCCGTTTAAACTTATTGAATATAACTGGATTTTCATTTATCTAAAAGTATATAAATATATATTTTTAAATAATGATCTGATTAGCCAAGAGCTATAATGGTTTCGGTACTTTACTCACAGTTTGAGACAATTGTTGTTCAGCGGATTTAAGACCAGTTAATTCTGTTTGTAAATATATTTTGAACGCTTTGATACGGTTTTCCAACTCAAGAGTACTTTTTTTTACATCATCTATGTCTGAAATGGTATGAAAGGAAATAAAAACGACGTATACGTTATTAACGTGCGCATCGGTATGAATTATTTATCAAACGAGAATAGTTCTGTAAGACTTTCTAAGTGTAAAAGATCTTTTGCAGCAACCACAGTTTCGCTATGATATAATTTTATTACTATCTCTTCCTTAAACAATGAACAGCCAACATGTTCAACAAATACGAATGAAAGTGCGCATAAATCTTTATTTTCTTATACTTACCAAGTGTTTTCAACATTTCTTTAGAAGACGTACTAGTTTTTATATCTTGAAATAATAATTTTATTTCTCTAAATGAGTTATTGGTCTTTGCTAAAAAAGCTTTGAACTCTGACAGTGATAAGTAATTTTTTGCATCAATCCCTTCATCCATTTGCAACGTTTCTGGTACACATTTATTAATACTCTGAAGAAGAATACTTTCTTCAATTTGCAATCGTTTTATTTTAGCGGATAGTCTTGAAGCTTGTGTAATATCAGACGAACAAGCGGACTTTGTGGACGTTAAGCTCATTTTTATATTGAAGAATGCCTCGTTTATGTTAAAAATGTCTGTTTACTTTGTTTAATATTATCGACCAAACTTTCAGTGGTTTGAATTTACCACCGCTTGACAACAATATTCGATTCATTGCCAGACTTCAAAATTATTTATATTTAATGATGAAATGAATCGACTAAATATTGGTGAAGTTTTAATATCACTCAAAAAATCGAATTTGACATTTTATCATTCGTTTCCTTCGTATTCGTTTCTGATCGAACTCTGAAAGTCTGAAAGCGAATTTTGGGTAAAAAGAGAATTTGTGGAATGGAAAGTGAATTTTCAAGGGAATACTCTTGAAATACATAAAAATGTTCAGTCGTTCGAGATTGTTTTTCACCAGGACTCTTCCATTACGGGTGAGTATCATTGGATAAACATGTATTTACATAATAATTCTCAAATAAGTATTGGTGTACCTAACCTTACAATTGATGAATATTGTTTTCAGAATGTTTTTAACGTGGATTATCAAAACAATGCCCGATTTTTGTACAGCATAACAGCCACAAGAAGTCGGTCTACTACTCCGCTTAATACGATTGTTATGTTCGTTCCGCAACAAGAGGTATTTTATTATAATTCTGTTGATGGTATTACACGCAGGATAAAAAAGATCTTTTTATTTAGTGAAATGCGAAAAACTTGAATATTTATGTCACTTTTGTAAGAATATTAATATTTCGTTTTTTTATATTCAGATAAGAAAGTATAGTAGTAAGTTTAGCAATAACTGGCAATGTTGTATCATTTCAGGCGTGGATTGTGGAGCGTATGGGAAAATTTCACAGGATTCTAGAGCCTGGTCTGAACTTACTGTGGCCTATAGTAGATAAGATAAAGTATGTGCAAAGCCTGAAGGAGATAGCTATTGATGTTCCCAAACAGAGTGCCATTACGTCTGACAATGTTACGCTGAGTATTGATGGAGTGCTTTATCTTCGAATTATTGACCCCTATTTAGGTAAGATTCATAACTTTAAAGGATTCATCTACATTCACTGCAAGCAAGTGCTTTGGAAATTAATTGCACTGGAAATTAATATTATTTATTATCACTACATAGTATAAAACAAAGTACCTCACTGCGTCTGCATGCAATAAACTCAAAAACTACTTAACAGGGTTTCATGCGGTATTCACCAACTTAAAGTGCAGCACGTGGTTCTGAGTTCGATTCTCGGGTCAGGCAAAGTGTTATTCTGTTTTTCCACTTGTAATTTCTCAGTAGTAGCCCGTTGTCTGGATTTGTGCCCGGTTGGTATCAATAGTATTGCTCCCTATTACATGGGATCTAAAAAATAACTGGGGAAATGTGGGTGTACTATAGGTAAGCCAATGACTAATCTAAATTGCCAAATAATATATGTTAATACATAAATTATTTGGCAATAGCACATGACTACTGCCTAATTGGCTATGCTATTTTCCAATGCATACAGTTGATCTTACGAAGCACCAAAGGAAAGCTAGCATGAATCGAGTTGTAAGGACTTCACCCCTGCAGGCCTTCGATAATAAATAAGATTTTCATACTGTCAAGTTTAGTTAAGGACAGATGTCATCTTTTTGAATGGATAATCTCACATTCCAGCTGACATTCTCTTAGGAATTTCTCCTGTGTTGTGGGTGCGTTTTCAAACATTTAAAGTCACAAACACATGGCCAGAACCCAGAACAACTACCTGTAGGCCATACAAATAATTTGTCCCATGCGGGAAACGAACCCACGACACGTGGCACAGAAGCCGACTTAGCCACTGCGCCAACTGTGCCATCAATATGTGTCAGTAGTTTCTAAATCAATGGGCTAATATTAATGAAGACAAAAAAATTGAGAATTGATTAAGGAACATTCATTGGAGTAACTATTGAATTGTTGTGCAAGTCTAGGATCAAGCTTTCTTCTTGAGTAAGCCCATGCACTAACTCCAAAACCTAATAAAAAAGGATGTGAAAAAAAAAATGGGTTAAATTCTTTGCCCAAGAATGTGCCTTTTGCCTTTTGTATAAAATTGAGCACAAGTCTTGGTTGATCACTTTACTCCACATCCTATATTTTCGGATTTTGTACTCAATACTCATCTTAAAAATCACCACATGATTAAAAATGATTCTGGCCAGCCCATAATTAAACATGAGCTCTCTGAGATTTTATTCCTTTTTGTTTTTATTCCAGCATCATATGGTGTTGAAGATCCTGAGTTTGCTATCACGCAACTTGCTCAAACTACTATGCGTTCTGAACTTGGTCAAATTTCACTCGACAAAGTGTTCAGGGAGAGAGAATCTTTGAATACAGGCATTGTAGATGCCATCAACAAGGCCAGTGAAGCTTGGGGCATCACATGTCTGCGATATGAGATTCGTAAGTATATTTCAATAACATTGAATTGACAAAGATTTCACTTTTTTTTTTAAACTTTGGGTGCATTTCCAAACATTCAAATTCACATAGGCAAACAGCAACATACTAAAATAAAGGTGTACATGATTTTTTTCAATCCAACCATCTCCCAGTTTTAAGGCTAGCTTAACACTGGGGGGCCTTTCATCATGAGCTTAACAGCAACGTCAGCAAGGTAGGTTTAGCGAGTGTTACTGTGTTTTACGGACTTTTATTTACTTGAACGTAACCCAGATACTTTCGAAAGGAGGCAGAGTAACCAAAATCCCTGAATGTGCTTTTGTTTATTAATTTTGTTTTTTAATTTTACAGGAGATATTAAACTACCGACGCGAGTGCACGAGGCTATGCAGATGCAAGTGGAAGCGGAACGGCGGAAAAGAGCAGCCATCTTGGAATCCGAGGGAGTGCGAGCCGCCGACATCAACGTAGCTGAGGGCAAGCGTCAAGCTAGAATACTAGCGTCAGGTACACATTTACGTATTTAAATACAGAAATATGTTTTGTGTGTTTTTGGCTTAATATGTTTTGTGATTATTTTACCGTCTATATATTATAGACAAAAATTCAGCATCCGTTGGTTTGTGGTCGCAAACTCGAAAGTAGTCGATCGATTGACTTGAAACTTTTGCCAAGTTGTTCCATATTTTCCCAAGATTGTTTATACATACTTTTTATCTCGAAATTCCCACGGGAAAGGAAAATTTCAAGTATGCGAGGTGTAGATAAAAAACAAAGGACAGCGCCACAGCGACGCATGGCCGGGTTTCGCTAATAATATGTATGTACTATACATTATATTATTTAACCATGAAGACTTGTAGTTGGCTTATAGTCGATTATTTTTCTGTTTGTTCAGGGTGTTGTAGCTATAAGTCTTCCATGTACTATAAAATAAATATATCAGCGCCATGCTGCATGCTGGGTTGGATCGAATAAGGTATTGTCCCACCCTTTACGCAAAATACGCGGTAAGTCGTGGAGTTGCGGAAATCGGCCCGTCTAACAATACAGTCAGCGCCATGCTTGCTCATAGCGTAAAGGCGTTATCAGATTACCTACAAAAAAACGCAATTTATTGTTGGTAAACTTTCAGAGGCCGAAAAACAAGAGCAGATAAACAAGGCGTCTGGTGAAGCGCAGGCGATGCTCGCCGTTGCGGATGCGCGCGCAAAGGGACTCAAAGTCGTTGGTGGGGCGCTCGCCCTACGGGTCAGTCGGATTTATCATTATAAAATCATAATTCATCATCATTATTAAGATTTATTCAAGTTTTCTTGGTAGTCCTTGAGAATGAAAAAGCTTAATATATACATTAATACACCCTTTTTTTTGCAGGATAGCAAGCATGCCGCCTCGCTGACACTGGCTGAGCAGTATGTGTCGGCATTTAACAAGTTAGCGAGGACGAACAACACTCTCATCTTGCCGGCGAACGCAGGAGACGTCTCCAACTTAGTTGCTCAGGTACTTTGTGAGGATAAACTATTTGTTGTACCCGAAAAATCTTTAACTCACCTTTTCGACACCCACCACAGGGGTGATGATGCCACTATTCACCTATTATATTGCTTTTTTATTGTGCGATAGAGTAACATTACCTCTCTTTCCAGGCTATGTCAATATATTCTACAGTGACAGCGCATAATACACTGGCCAAGCCTCAAATAGACGATTATGAGGAGCCTCTAGTCAAAATTAACTCATTAACAGAAAAAGGTTCCACCTTGGCGGGTCCAGCCATCGCTAACTTTGATGACTCCTTATCAGAATACTTCTCAGACGATGAAGAAAGAGAAAAGGCATTGAGGTCTCACAAAGAAAAGAAAGACTACCACACGCAACAATTAAATAAGTTAGAAAAAATAGAAAAGGACACATAACTAGTACCTGTTTAAAAAAGTTAAGATTGTCTCTGCATTTTAAAGCAATGAAACCTTTTTGTGTAACTCGGTGCATGAGGGACTAGTTCTGAATGAAAACTAGACAGCTGCAATAAAATGCATTTATTTTCAAACATTGTACAATACAGTCAGTTCTAAGTGTATTAAAATGTTAATGTACAGATATGCAATATTTTTAAAGCCAATCATATCTCATTAGTTGTCATCTTAAGTTATTTATTGTGAAATAACTGTGGAGAAAATAAAATGAAACTTTAAAATATCATCAAAAAATATTTATTTTCCTCACAACTGCAATAGCCAAAATCGATATAAAACAAGTCTCATAAGCCTCCACGGAGCTAAATCCTAAATTGCTACGTAATGTATCAATATGGAATATCTGAATTGTCCTTATCTGGCTATTAAATACATGAATAAATTCTTTTCAATATTATAATGAGTTGACTATGCTACACTAGTTTGTAGTATGAAGCCTGTAAAACGACGATATAAGAATACAAGTCGCACTTGTTTTTTAAAATCCAAAACGCAACGTAAAAAAAGCAAGTGCGTGTTGGATTACATACATTGAACGGAACGGAACCCTTCAATGTACGTGATCCAACACGCACTTGTTTTTTATTAGTCGTAATGAATATTTACTCATTCATAATAGGTATAATCATCAGCACGTAAGATGGCAAGATTTTGGCGTAGTGGGGGTAAGTTCGCGCATCGTACACTTAGTGGCACAAAAAAGTGGTAACTTTTATTGATCGTCATTATTCTATTGTTATTGCCATCATTTATATTTAATCATGTCTGTATAGAACAAAGTTAAAGAAGGGAGAGGAATTCAAGTTTATTAGGAGTTATAAATAACGTGCATTTAAAATTCAAAAAAGTTTATAAAAAAAAAAAAAATTGACTAGTCGTCGTCACTATCCGTTAATAAAACTACCCCTGGCATCATATTGAAAGTCGCAATCGCAGAACACTATGGTTGTGTTCTGCAAGTGTTCGGTCAATGCTGTATGTTTTAAATTGTTCTTTTTCCAATTTTATTAATTTGTATAACTCTGGTTTGAGCATACTTTCCTCGTATGCTATGCCTTTTCAGGAACTCTATCCTAAATTTAAAAACAATAACAACACTTTAATTAAAATATTAATACAGAAACTAATAAAATATAAATAAATAAATAAAATATAAATGGAAAACAATAAATAATCATTATAAATTATAATTACAATCAAACATGATAAAATATTAAATTTCTATATAAATTAATGACATCTACCTAATTTTGTTGTTTTAGTGTTACGGAAATATCGATAAAAACGCTCTTCCTCTCTCCAACCATATCCAAACTTGGCAGTGCCCGACAGGGTCCATAATTGTTCCTCTCTAATTGTATCTTTACCACCTGTATATGTACATTATGGATTGCAATAAATCATTTGAATTGAATTGAATTAAGTTTAACACAACAAAAACAAAGGGTTCAATTTTCGTGCACTGAAATGTAATCGGGAGCGAACGGGACGAAGGCGCGGTGCGGGAGGCAAGGGTACGCTACCTCATACCCCGCGTCCCGCTTGACCACCAAAGAGACCTAAAAAACGACTTGTGCGCATCTAACGACTTTTGCCATCTTATTTGCCGGTGATTATATCAATTTTGTAGACATCAAAAATAAGTTTGTAATTCATAGTATTGCTCAAAGAAACTTAAAAATAAAGTCATTTCTGCAGTTATAACCCATATCTCAAAAACTATTGGCAATAAAAAGAGGCACTTAGAAGATCTTAATCATGTATGCAGAGCGCTAAACCTATTTCTTTTTACGTTGTTTTATCGATATAGTGTCGACAGTCTCTGAGTAAAATGGCTGTGAAATGTTCGAACAGAACAAGTAAGGGTTCCGATTCTGCCATTTGGCTATGGTACCCTAAAACGTGTTATTAGTTTCTGGACAAACACCTGTAGCCATACTGTTTATTAATTTCAAAGTCTCTAAGAACATATAATATATCTAAATAATATCCATATTACGTTCATCACCTTTTTAGAATTATCATAAGTACTGTAAAATGGAATAAAGCTACACCCGACTTTTGACAATCCTTAAAACTTATAAATTTTTCATATGAAATGAGCAATAGCCTTTAAAGTTACTTTATCCTATATTTTTTAAAAACACTAATCAAAGTGCCACACTTATTTTTTTTGTCCATGTTGTATATAAATGCATGGCTATAAATAAAAAAAAAAATTGTAACTAGATTCAGATTACTGATATTAACGTAGATATTGGATCATATTTTTGATAGTTATATAAAATATCAAGTGGATGAAGAGAAAAGAAAGAAGTGAAACCTAAGAATTATGATGATTTAAGATATTTTTACAACTTTTTCTCTTTGATTGAAGTAGCTGACTGTGCCTTCCTCGGGTTGGGCAAAGCTTGTAGGTGCTGGCATTTTGTGCAGACTGAGATACGACGCTGACAGGTCGGTACCATCGAATTGTCTCAAATGAATCTGAAACAAGCATAAACATACCGATAACGTTCAGTACATAATACCTTCCGCTTAATAAACCGGGCTAATTGTGTGTTAAACCACGAACAGTGAAGGGTTCCGTAGTCGGGATGAAAATTTACGTGTGCGCAACACGTTACTGACTTCAAAATAATTATATCATAGTATTCTCAAAGAACCTACTCCTCTATCTCACCAAATATTGAAATTTTAACAGCCAATTCTAGATGCATCATATTCTCTTTTAAATTATGGGATTGCTTATGTGTACTGTATTTATTTGTGCCACCCCTTATTATTTTTGACGTCATTTCACTACACCATGGTTTTTTGGGACAATTAATACCAGAAAGGTGTACTTTCTCCCAGATATCATTGACAAACTGCTGAAAGTCTCTCGAGTAAAAGTAACATTCGAACTTATAAGGGTTTCGTTTTCGCCATTTAGCTACGGAACCCTAAATAAATAACAAGTCTTTGGATTAATAATACCAACACAAATGTATGGTGTACAAAAATTGGCTATAAAGCAGCTGGTATTTTAATACCATTGTAAAAGAAACCAATACCATTGAAATACATACTAATAAATGCAGGTTGACTTCATCACATCTGCTCAAGTATGGGAAGTTACCGCCGCTTTTTAAATGCGCTAGTTTTGCTTGAGGGTATGACTTGTAAAGGTCCTCGCGAACTCGAGAACTTAAGGCACATTCATCCCACACATCCATTACTGTGATAGGCAGGTTAACCAGCGCTTGTGGCTTTATGTAACAAGGTGTGCAGTTCAAAGTCAGCCTTGATGCTAACTCTGACTGGTTCAGAGATTCCAGCTATAAAGAATAAAAAGTAAATTGTTATAAGATGATAAACAAGACAATATAAACAAGATAATATAAATAACTATTGTAAAGGTCCAAGTCAGTCTTGATGACATAAATCGCGTGTGGTTTAGATAAAACCAATTAAAGTTTTTTTAAAGATAACACTCGAAGATAAAAATCGAGTAGCATTCAAATAACAATTTCGATAATAATCTATGATTCTGGTTGCTACTTGCCAACTTATTGTGGAACAGGAATTTTTTTTTTTTTTTTTTTAAAAAAAACGTTGCCCCACACTAGGAATTTCTCCTGTATCGTGGGTGCGTTTACAAACATTTAAACTCACATACACAAACAGCCAGACCCGGAACAACTACCTGTAGGCCATACAAATATTTGTTCCGTGTGGGGATCGAACCCACAACACGCGGCGCAGCAGCCGATGGCTCAACCACCGCGCCAACCGTGTCGTCAAAATTATACGTCGGAATTATATTACACGATTTGAATATCATGTTACGAGATATACTTACACCCGGTTTATGGAACGAAATTATTGACGCGTCACAAATTCAAAGCAAGTGATGCGATTGGCTCTTGATTATTTTATTTGACAGATCACAGCAGATTTGTGATAATTTTCGTTCCAAGAACTGGGTGTCAGTCAATGTGGTCATATTTGTTGTGTAAAGTTTCATTATTATTTAGTAGAGTGTGAACATGTTATTTTTTTGTCATGTAATTCAATATGTTACTTACTCTTTCAACCATGAAGTCAATAGATTCAGCCATCCTTTTATCAACTTTGTCCGTTGTGAAATTGCCCATGAGCATTCTTTTCAATACCAAAGATGGTAGAAGCCAGAATAGGGCAGAGGAGTCATGGTATTCAAACACGGATGTGTCTGTGAATGTGTTGCAAAGGACAAGGGATGCTACACGGGGACAGTTACTTGTTAATTCTGCAAACTTTTGTGCTATAAAACCACCTAAAAATACTTGTGAATTAAAATCAGAGCTTAATAACATGCTGAATATAAAGTAGTAATCAAATATTAATTGTTTACCTATTGTTTGATAACCTGAATAGAATGAAATAAAGATTAAAATATTTATTATTTCAAGATGTGGCTTTTGACAATTCAATTATGGATTCAAGGACAAATTTTAATTTGTAGTTAGAAAACAATGTTCCCCACGCATTATTCTACATAAGAACTGATGCTTTAGCCAAACATAATTTTAAAACTATTATTTTATGTGATATGACTACAAATTAGCAATTTTTAGATATTTTCCTTTGTATGTGTAGTATTTTGGCATGAAATCTGGCAAAAAGTAAGATCCAACTGGAAGGTAGGGTCCTAGGTTTTGAAATTAGATAATCATTGAAATATGTGAGTTAATTTACTGTCTCATGATTAGGGAGCCCCATCCATCCATCCATCATCAGGCTATACTAGTCCACTGCTGGACATAGCCCTCTCCTAATGAGTGCCATAGCGCCCTGTCTTCAGCTTACCGCAAAATACGCGCTACGTCGTGGAGTTGCGGAAATCGGCCCGTCTAACAATTAGGGACCCCCAGTCTTAGGGACCACAGAGTTAATTATTTGATATTAGTGCCTGAGAAAAGGGTCTGGATAGGTGGACTACAAAGCCATCCTATGAGGGTGTTTTTTTTCATGTATGGAAACTTAAATACAGACTGATAGCTTATCTACTGTTTGTCATTTTGTTTCTCTGTTTGAAAAACAAACAATTATTATAATGTCACCAACATTAGTATTAATTGGAATTTGTGTCACTCATTATGGAAATTACTGTACCAACATATCCTACTATTTATTGTGTACTTTCTATAGATAAACTTGGTAAACATGCTAAACAAAAACAGCTGAATGTACATGATGATGAAAGTACTTGTTTCTATATAATAATTAAATGAAACCAACCTAAGGATGCCCCAAAAACATGTACTTTGTCCAGTTCAAGGTAGTCAATGAGTCTTTTAAAACCATCACACCATTCCTTCATGTTCCAGTATGGTGGTGGTTCAGCAGCAATAACTCGTACCCCTCTTGTGGCAAGACCTAAGACTTGCTGGAAAAACACGTCGGCAGTGCCGGATACTGGTGGCAGACATATCAAAGGGCAGTTTACCGATTTTGGCCCACTATCAAAAATTCTCCAAGCCTGAGAAAGTTGTAAACAAAGAGATTACATTTGATATATAATTCTGAAGATAAATAAGAATTCACAGTACATATAACAAAAGTGGGTCAGGTAATTTTTTTTAGACAAAATTATAAATTGGAAATCTAGATAATGTCTGTTTACCTTGGATCCGTCTGAGTCGACCACTATTTTCCTCAAGGGAACGCTGCTTCTAAAGCTAAGATACTCATTAGACTGTGACAATTCACTGACACTACTCATTTTTATTTTCTATTTATTGGTTTGCCTTAAAATAAAAATAAAGGTCAAAACTTATTAAACAACATTAAAACTTATTCAACTGTAAGACTATTTTGGCATGAAACTTAGTAACTTAATGACGTTTTACATCTTGACGTTTTAACGTCAGTTTTATAAATCTGCTGTCTATTTCACGCAGAAACACCTTAGAAATATACAGTTGGTTCATAGACGGAGAAATATATTTCCCTAGCTAATCTATTTCTAGTGATCAACGCGATCAGCGCGGGTCAATTTCCAATGTTAATCTACAACAACTTTTACTCTAATTTAACTTGAAATATTTGTTCTAAGGTTGCTTGTGTCTCTTGTCGTGTCAGATTATTTGGTCACTTAACCAAAAATATAAAACTAGGACCTGAATGTCGCTGCTGGTCATTTGACTCATAAACTCATACATTATCACCATCACATATTATTATATGCACTGCACCGGACCAGCATCACCTCGGCTCATTGTCCAATGTGGACGTTGTGTTTACGGCGGGATGAAGTCAAGATTTTGGCTAGGCTTTCCTTCGCTTACGACAGGCTGACGCCGAGTTTACCGTTGTTAGTAATACCCATGTATATGTAGATTACGGTAATAATATGAATTGGATGTTCCATTAATAATGGAAATTCCCAACAATATAATTTGTTGAAGACGTCCTTCAACGAGATAACTGATCCTTTTTTGGTATCGTTGTATTCTCTAGCTTGAGATAAAGTGATGTCACGGTAGTGCTCGTACAACAAAAGAAAACTGTATCCAACTGCGTAGTCTAGGAGCACACGGGTCGGTTTGTCTTGTTTATCTCATTCTGCCAGATTTGGACAGTCATGGCGACTTCGACATCGTGACGGCGTTTTTTATTTTATCACTTCTACATACCGCCAGTCATGCTATAAGTTTTTCATAATATAACGTTAATTGATAAACTGTTGTCTGTTATTTAATTGGACCTTTTTTCAGGCAAGCACTAGACACTAAAAATTTGCAGTGCAGCCACTGCAATTTCTAGTGTCTAGTGCTTCATTGCTGCTTCACGACAGGTGGTCAACACCTGTCGCGCACGACATAGAGCAAATGCCTGAGCCACCACACCCCGCCCGCGCGTGCAGCTGTCTAAGGCACCGCCACCGGGTAAAGAATTTAGTCCATTAGTCTTTTGAATTAAGAAAGTTTCTAAGACATTCGTGCAAGTTTTTCAGTTCTATATAATAATGAATAAAGGGAGTAATGAAAAAAATGGCGTTTCTCATCCAAACACATTCTGTTTATTATTTAATACGTAATTAACATTCTCATCCTGAATTTTCCTACGATAATTTTCCAAACCGCTTACTTACTCTATCTTAAATCTAACTAATTAATAACTTTTGGACGATTTTAGCAGGATTTCGAAAGTTATATGTTCTGATTGTGACACAAGATTAGGTAGGATCTATTAACGCACACAGTCCACTCGTGACTGCCTAGTGGTCAGCGGACAGTCAACTTGTATGCAGCGGAGACAGCAAGTGGCCAGCAGTAGGCCACCAGCAGCAGGTCACCAGCAGCAGACTTTCGGCTACCAGTGGCTCATTCGCTGCATAGGTGTTGGTCACTGACCACACGAGGCTGTTGCAAGTGGTCCGTGTGCAGAAACATTAAATATGTATTACGAAATAGCATTGCGATCGGAGATTACACAATAGCTTGAATAGGAATTTAGAAGCCAAAGTCGCAGTAGTCTAACTCTTAATTACAAATCATACAAGTATTACATTACAAATCTATATAAATTTAACATAGTGCACACTAACCATTAGAATTCATTTTTTCTTAATATACATTACGGATAATTTCGTTCATGAATTACTAAACATTCTTATTGATGGACTGCATCATTTGCGATTTGAGCATACTCCCAAATTATTAAAAAATCTGAACTATAGCATCTCTGTACACACGGAATTTGTCAGGATCAAATGAGTGAAGTATGGAAAATATAGAAGTGAGTACACATCTACAGCATTTACACGTTATGTTATAATGTTTCAGATGGTAAGTGCAATACAAGCACAAGCTTAATTTCCAAATAAAACATGTACCGAGCGTGCCAACCCTCTCCATTCGATGAAAGTCGTGTTGAGTGAGCATTAACTTGTTAAATTCCTTTCTACTGCGCATGCCACACTCCGTCGTACGTTTTGTTCGCACGTGTGGCTTTGCTCAGAGGAAGGTTACACAATTTCGTTCTTTATTTCTACAAGTTTAAATAGAATATCGAGTATCGTCCTCAATGTTCAGTTCGTCAAAGGGTGACGCATTAAAGCGGCTCGATGTTCTATTACAAAAAAAGATCTCTAGTGAGTGCTCTCCGTAAGAAATATAACACAAATATGTTCACTACTAAATAGCTACATTGACTTATCAGTTCTTTATAACTCTATTTACGACACAAACAGTTAACCACTATGAGATAATCATGACTGTGTTCGAAATAAAAAATGCCGGATATTATTGTTATCTTTTAATGATTCTAATAATCAAAAATGAATAAAACTAAACACAAAGACAAACAAATATTCAGGCAATAATGTTTTACAATCACAGAAGTATTGTTACACATAATATAAACAAAACAAATTATATAATTGTCTATTTCAGAAAGATTGTAACATTTACATAATGGATACATAAGCTATAGAGATATAATATTATAATAGAAACAAGAATGACTCATTCACTGTTATTATAATAAAATTAATATTAACTATCCAGTTCAGGCAAGCGGTACGGACAACTGAAAATAATAAATGTCATTAACTATTCAAATGCATTAAATAGTCAGATAAAATTATGCAATTGTTTACAATATTTAATTAATATAAGATTTTCAAAAATAGTTTAGTATTCTACTGTTTAGATAGGTACACGATATTTATTTTTATAATAATCATTATTCAAGTTATAAATAGATCCAGAGGAATCTTTACATATTCTCCGTTATACAGATCACTTTACTATTTATATTGTAACTTCTGGCCTCTAATCTTTTTTTTTTCTGAGTATACATCTCAATTTCTTAGAGAATTATTCCCCTGCATTGGGGTAATCTTGGATTAGGTCAGGGCGATATTCCGGATAATTCGAAGTTTCTACTAAATACAGCTGCGAATCGGTCGCTAATAATTACGCTGAATCGGTCAAGATGAAATGATGAGCTAATAAATATGACGTCTACATTCATTGCCCATGCAAAATCTCAGACAGCTGAGAGAAAACATAATTTTTTCGGGATATTTGGTCACAATTCGGGATTTCCCCAATGCACTTTTTTAACTTTTCCTCATTTAAACATTAATTCAATTGTTGGTTATCGCACGGCTAAAACAATCCATTGACTTCAATTCTTTGAATCAAGTATGATAAAAAAAACAAGTTAAAAAATTATAATTGAAAAGCGCCGTTTTTACATATTCAACGAATTTTTGGTGCGATTTGCACGCTTAATTACATTTCCAAAGTGACGATATTAGCCTGGTACAATATCTTCACTTCTAAAAGAAATGTCGCGTTAATTTAAAACAAAATAGGTATATAGAACAAAGCTGAGAGAGAAGAACAGCTCTTGGGCCCAAGATACCAGCATTAACTTGAAGAGGTTTATGCAATCATTTAAGTTTATTTTAATTGAATGTACGTTAACACTGGAACCGGGTTGTAATATTGGTTGTATAACTACGGAAGTGGCCAGGAGCACGCATGCGCAGTCAGTCGTTACATGAAGTTACAACTCACGACCATGCAGTGTAGCCTTGGCAATACGTAACTGCAAGGAAACTGAAATTCGTCGATTTAGCATATTGTAAGAAGTATGCATGTCAGGATAAAAAAACGACGCGATTCAATCAAAGAGAAAAAAAAGTCTATTTAATTAAACGGAACATTTTTTTTCTAATAATTTGCAAATTAGATGAAAATTATTGAATGAAGCTCCGAGAAGGTCCCAAGAAAGTAAGATTAAGGTAAGTTCTACGATTTCTACATAGTTATGAGTGGTTGATTTTGCAGGCCGGTAGTGGGTCGTATCCGTGTGTAAGGGGGGGTGTTACCGGAGTGGTCCGTCCGCCGCGGGAGATCGCGGGCAGGGCGCGGAGCAAGGGGCGCGGGGGGCGGGGCGCGGCCTCACGACTCGCCGTTGCCGCTGTCGTCGCCGTCCCCGTCACCCCCGTCCACTTCCTCGTCAGAGTCCGTGTCGAGGTCATCATAGTCGTCGTCGTAGAAGTCTGTCATGTCCAGCTGGAAAAAAAACAATGTCATTTTGAAGTTGAACTGCTTTAGCACTAGTTTGTGACGTGTGAGACTGCATTTGGAACTAGTTTCTTAACGAGCTGCTCGTTATTCTTGATAACTATATGACATTCGGTTTTGAACATTTAGAATCGCACTTTCTAATATCCGTATAATAATTTGATGACATCCACAAAATTTGCAAAGTGTTTCTCCTTTATTTTGATTACTTCTAACTAAAGTACTGCATAAGCGATGCTTAAGTATAGACTTAAGCATCGCTTATGCAGTACTTGCCCTAGTCATCAAATAATTTTGACGAGTCCTACAAATGGTATAATGCATCATAATCAGAATAGACACTTCAGTACCCGTGGTCCAAAAAGCCTTTCATAGAGGTTATGTATTGTGGAGACTCATTAACCGGTAAATGTCCAAGCTTCGGGCTCCTTTGAAAACTCCCTATTACAAAACCAGCCATTTTTTTCTGGCCAGGCAGTCAAGAATACAAGCTTGACATTAACCTTGCGATAAATAGGCTTATAAATAATACAATCCCTTGAAACATAACGTCATTTCAATTTATACAGTGTATAATGGTGTGACTGATAATGTTGTCCGCTGGTCCACAGTCATGGACTACTTATCTTAGCTATGCCTAATCAGTTTGAAAGCATCGTACGACTGTTAACCTGTACAGACCCCAGCACATAAAGCTACATCAAACTGTCAGATTTTCCCAATTGAACATGTTTTTTTTTTTTTGCAATACAGTTCAAAACCTATCAAAGAAATTTGACACATTGGGATAGCTTGATGTGCTGGCCTTTGTACAATAAAGAATTTACTCGTCTTGATTTACTAGGCCATTCGTATTTGGTTTTTTCTCAGTAGCAGCCCGGATTCTGGATGTGAGCTCGGTTGATGGCAATAGGCTTAGTTTTTATAAACATAACTGGTGAAATGTGGGTGTACCCTTTGGTGAACTACTGTTATGTGTTATAGGTCATTAATAAGGAAGAATATGTACAAACCTGTGGCTCCTGCGTCGTCGACTTGACTTGTGTTTTAATGCAATAATCTTCTAACGTAAGGGGTACTACTATGCCTTCCTTTTCCGCATCCGTGCGCGCCACTTGGGCCTGTTTTCTGTAAAAATGAGCACACAACTAAGAATACAGTTTTCTAAAATCAGTCGATAACCCTGCAAGTTGCAACGAACGATAAGAGCTAGAGTACTCGTGACTACTCATTATAATATTATCTTTAATTATTTGTAACAAAGGCCTTTTCTTTGCCTTTCTTTTTTTTCCTTTTTTGCTGAACAGGTATGCATGCACTCGTCATCATAATTAATTTTTGAAGTGAAACTTCTAATGCGACTTCCAATAAGGTTGCGGTAAACGTTTAACGCTACCATGGAGGGGGTATGGAAACACTGTTGGGTTAAACGTTTAACGCTCCTGGGGAGGGGGAATAGAAAGAGACAGAGCGAGAGTGAATGCGTGGCACTCGAACGCCTGCGCGTAGCACACAACACATTACGAAGTTTCTCTTGCTCCGCGCGGAGGGACTCCATGCACTATTTTTTTTACCAATACTTTCTCACCAAAAACTGCTAATCCAAATCATGGACACATCCAATAAGGGGCTGCGCAAACGTAGACACTTTTTGTCACCGATACAACACACCATCACAGGAAACATGGACACAAAAAATGTTTACGTCTGCGCAGGGAGTGGCTGATTTCATTCTGGTTCTATAGAAATCAGATATTCATTGGTAGCTTGTATCCGACACAAGACACAAAACTGTCCACGTTTGCGCAGCGCCTTAGCCAATAAAGGCGATTGATTAAAATAAAATAGGGTCACTTATTAAAGGTCCAAGATCTATATTTCCTAGTTGCAATTGCTATGATTTCTATGATATTAAGTATGCCAATCCACTCAACCCAAAATATTAAATAAGGCTAAATTAAATGTTGGTAATTATAAGTCACCTTCGCCGCTCAAAATTTCGACCGAGTTAGTTACGGATTCAGAGAAACGAGGACGCGACCGAATAAACTCATTGTGTTATATTACTTTCACCAAACGACGGCACTGAGTTTTGTCACATGGTAACATCCGAGTTGGAATGAGTGAGGCTTGGATATTTCGGTAGCTTAGAGGGCTGTACGTCCTGGACAGAACCAACCCGTAATGGTCCAAATTACTCCTGAATGATGTAGTAGCTGTAGAGGATACATACGAAGAAAGCGTTCCTACTTTTATTCGATAGCATAACTGTTACCGAGTCTTTCTGGTATACAAGTTTTTAAGCAATAGAAAATATGTTCAGTGCTATGCATATCAAGCTTTCCAAAACTTGTGTTGTTGTTCTTTTGTAATAAAAATAAAGTTGAAAAACTATCAACGAAATTTGATGTACTGGCCTCTGTACAATGACGAACAAGCCGAACAATAGTTCGTTTCTTTTAAAATTTGCTGGGAATTCAAGTTGGTAGTGATTACGAAATACCTATTCATAGTCTGAATTTAAAGCCTTTCATCACTTGTCTTTCTAATGGTAGTCTTTATTAATGAGGTCAGAACCGAACCTCAAATAATGCAGAGCCAGAGGCTGATATCATGTTTCAAATATGCCGAGAAACATGATTGCGTGTGCGATTGTGCATCTTTTTGTTGTGCACCTTTCAAGCAATTCATTAATTTTTGATCAGTGGTTAAAACTAGGAGGATTTCAGTGTTATTCCCATGAGGTGGCTTAATTCCCATCAGTGCATTATAGTAATTAGAAGAAAGAAGAAGGAGAAGCTGCTAGCGTGAAGTGAGAATCCGCCAAAGAGACCTAGCAGTGGTCGAAGATACATAAGGTAACTCCTACATAAAAAAAATCACCTTGGTTTATTGTATACGGTCATCAACTCACCTGATAATATTCTCGTATTCCTTATCTTTTCCCTTGGAGTCGCGCCAGCGGCGGTACATGACGCTGGCGTCGACGTTCGCGGGGCTGAATGTGTTGGGCTCATTGAGCAGTGAGATCACCGACAGCAGGACAGTGCGCACCGACTGCGTCGGGTTCCAGCGCTCGCACGGCAGCTCGCCCGACTGCGGGTCATCCACCGGCGGGTGCAGGATCGATATACAGAGGTCACCATTCTGGAACATTATGAAAGGGACGCTGAGTTATGTGGAACGGGTTTATCTTTAGTTATATGGAACGGGTCTATCTTTTCTTTGCTAGCAATGAGGATAATTAAACATTAATCAACTCTTTGGCGTAGACCATACAAATGGACGAGTTGTCAGAAAAATCCAAACAAAATTAAAAATTGTTACTTGACCTCCTCAGTGGAGCAGGTCAAGTTAAAAAACACAGTTAAGTTGTTAACTTGTTTTCGTCTAAATTAGCTGATTTCCTAACTCTCCCTTAATAATGTGCTTGACGTATGTTTTTTTCCTGCGGTGATAGGAGATTGTTTACAAAATAAAAGCATAACGCCGTAATTTGATCACCTATGTTCAAAGAGATCTGTGGCCTTAGGGCGAGTTTCAAAACCTATTCGCGTTTAAGTACCTAATGAAACTAAATAAGCGCCATCTGGTGAAAACGATGAGGAACACAATTATTCCATACTAGCACTTCGCCTGCGTATATTTTGTAGTTTCCCTTCGAAAGTTAACACCCCCTTTAAAACGTAGTTTTGAGTACCAAATGTAGCTGTCTATTACGTCTAAAATATTTAAGTTTATCCATTTAAAACAATCAAATATTTCCTCTTATACAAATATACATAACATTACGCATGTATTCCCCGAAGGATTGGACAGAGGTGCACTTATAGTAACACCCACATTTCACTAGTTACGTTTAAGTCCCATGTAACAGGGGGCGAGGCTGTTACCACCAACACACCATATATCCAGACTCTGGGCTGAAGCATTAGTTTGGAGTTTAGATTTAGACAAATTAACGTAACGCCAACGTTAAAGATCGAATAAGTCTTAAAACTCGCACTAAGCCCTGTGAAACAGAATAAGCGATGTAGTGACTATTACGGGAAACATAAATATTACATACAAATGACGTAGTTAGCGAAAAAAACCGCGCGGCCCTTTTTACAGTCCACCAATAAACATCATAGACAACTTGAGTGATTTTAGACTACAGCTTGGGACTATCTACATAATATTATAAACTTCTGGTTCTCAATTCTTGCTTCGTCTTAATTTACATTCACTGATTTATACTAGGATACAAAGATTGTTACAATCAGAATGTGAGTAGAGACGTCTGGGCCAACACGTTATACCAAGTATAATTTGATACGTTCGGACCACCGCGCGCCAGATCTGCGTTCAGTTTATGCTGTCTATCAGTGAATTAAAATTTACTCAATAAGCTGCGAAGGCCGGAGTTATTAAATCTTGTTGCGATTTAATGCTTCACGGTTAGGAAGACAGATTTCGTTTTCGTTGCGTCGGAGCGCACGTAATACAAGTGTTACATAAAGTCCATTGTTGCCTCGCCTCCCCGGCACACAGATTACCAGCAAGCTTCATAACAATTCTTACGTGTTCAGTACACGCGTCAGGAGAAACTGGAATGTTGAACGTACGAATTGCTGAAACATGCGAGTAAATCGAAGTATAACTTCGGCAATTTTATTTATCCAGCATTTCGATATACCTTGTCATCCCCAGTAGGGCGAGCACGGCTACTGTGACTCGGCTTGAGTCACACATTTTATCACCGTTTGAGCGATAAAACCGTAGTATACCACCGTAATTATTTCTTGTCACAAACGTTTGATACGCCCGAGCTCGCCCGCTGATCATCACTAGTTAACTACCCAAATATTTCAGCCGATATTACATCCAATTGAAGAGTTTGGCTTTTAACTTTGTTTGCAATTATTGTTCGGATAATAACACAAGGACATCGACATGGATATAAATATGTAATCATGAATATCGAAGCAGCTGTTGTCACACAATAGGTGAACAAACAGTAGCTAAGTATATTTTTTACTAGATATGTCAAGGAGGACGTTACGGAAGTAATTTTAGCGGAAACGGAAGTGTAGAGCTTGATCTCCACGGCTGCGGAGGTGAACGTAGGCGGAGGAGAGAAATTATTGAACACGTATTCTAATAAAAAAAAAATGTTCTTTTGGTAATCAAATTTTAGAAGGTTCACACTCATCGTCACATACATCTCTATTTGCCGTCATCTCAAAAGTCACCTCCTCTCTAGCCATATCATCTTTCACACAATCCATCCATCTTTTCTTTGGTCTCTCTCTACTCTTGTAACCCTCTACATTCATAATCAAAACTTTCCTAACACATCACATGCCCATACCATGACAACCGATTGCAACACAACTTCTCTGTCACAGGCGCCACTTTCAGACTTCTTCTTGTATACTCATTTTTCATTTCATGCATTCGCGTAACCCCACACATCTCCCTTAGCATTCTCATCTCAGCTGCATGCCTTTCATTCATCCCTTTTGTGGGTCAATAATAAGAAATGGCAAACTATATTTCACAAAAACAACGGCGTTTTATTCGTGATCCATAAAACAAACCAGCTCTACTAAACGGTATCTCATTTGGTACCGAACCTGGCGGAAGCAGTGATATGGAGCAAACATTGTCGAATTATATCTTTAGCACATTAAAGTATAGGCTTTGTTGGAGAGCGGGTTTTATCCATTAGACCTCCGCTTGGTACAACTCGAGGTACGATTTCTTGCGGAAGTTAAGCATTTGCGAAGTCGGGAGCATTACAATCACAACTTATACAATTACATACTACCTAAGTACGTATAGTTGGTAAGCTAGGTAGGTATGTAGAAACAAGAGTTAAACATGGTTATGGAATCAACCGCTTGTACCTGGAAGTTACTTAGTTACTGGTGTGTATCATTATATCGTTAATCACACTAGTTTCCTGTTCTTATGAATTCATAATAATTATATCACTTTGCAATAGCAAGTTGTAAGGAAAGAAAAATGCAGCGTCGCACTGGCTCATGGTATATTAATTTCAGCGTAATTTTGTTTTTGTTGGAAGATTAGAGACCGTTTTATTGTTCTGTAAAATGTAAGTTTACTTCACAATGGTTGGCGGGTATTCTGGCGATTGCAATGACGCTCTCATCCTGACTAGGCTACTTTTTCCGCGTAGATATGATATCGAACTTTTCCATGCAAGTTTTCATCTCCTATAATTTATATAAATTTGACCCCTTTTGGGGTAGAATGAAAAATAATCGAATACACGTATTTCTTTTTTTTAACCAAAATATCTACTATTTTAAAAATAGTGTTTTGGTTAAAACCCTCAAATTCGTCTTAGGTTGAGAATTTTCAGAAATACTGAAACATGTGTATCTAACAAAAGCTAAAATATACCTTATTTTCATTGATTTAACAAAAAAAAAGTTGGCCGTCCCGAGACCCCTGCAGATGTGAAACATCGGAATTGATGGTTATTGAATTAATTTAATAAATAAATATGGGTCGAAATTGTAAGTTGTTGTTAGTATAAGTAGTCAGTCTGACGTTCGTTCGGTCGGTGGAGAGGGGGCATATAGTAAGCAGCTCATACAGAGAAGAAACAGAGTGTATAGTATTTGCGCGCGCACATACAAGGGATTCGGAAGGTGGCGTAGAGGGGGCACTATGGCACGATTGCCGTGAAGGCACGAGGCACGCCTATAGATGTTTCACATTAAAACGCGGAATTCCATACAAACTTTCATTCTTTTCTTATTTTATACTTGCGTCACAAAAGGAACACACAAATTTCTTATTTCCAGCTTCGATGGTTTACGAGTTTCATATGCGTATCTATATAACTTTATCAAGCAATCTCAAGAGCCAAGACCGACTGACTGCATCGACAGATACGGAAATTGTGATTTGTTTTGTGTTGCCAGCCAGCATTATTATCGCATGATTTGGCAGTAATTTGATTTATTTGTTCTTGTCCTACATTCGAACTTATATCAACCAAGTTCCTACACACTATATTTTAGATGATGATTGCAAAACAATAAACGATACGCAATATTGTAGAAAAAAAAAAAACAATTAAATGAACGGAATTAACTATTGGTATGGATGTTAGGGTCATCATCGCCCTTCACCTGTTATATTACTCATCAATTCACACCGTCAGCATCGACAAGGTCTTTGAGGCTCGTCGACAATAACTGAATTTTCTCTCTAGACTTTGCAATTCTGACTGTATGCTTCTTGTCGTACATATTCTTAATAATCAAGAACGCCGCGCAATCTGAGTGCCTAAACACAGGCGTGTCGCGGTCGCACAGTATACGCGACAGGATCGTACTGTGCCTACAAATGAACGCGCTCTTATACTCTTTATGTATTACACATGATACCTAGCTTCATGTCTTTCTAAGGTAATAGCGGAAGGCAGTAAGCGAGACGGAACAGACAAGAGGCTTACCTCCGCAATTTGCCCTTCACGATCTCGGTAAAGCAGCATATCGACGACCCACCCCATTTACATTGTAATCTGCTCAACGATTCGTGAAGGTTATTTTATCCGATTTATCGAATAAACTTTTATGTTGTATGAAAAACTGAATTGTAAGATCACCCAACTCTCATTATGACAGATAACGCATAACGTGTATTAAATGGTGGCTCGAATCGTTCAATTCTAACCAGTGGCCTACTCCAGTATCCGCGTGACCCAGATACATTTGTCTATCGCGATAACTACGTAGGTATTTTAAAGTATTGTAATAATTAACGATTACATAAATCTTTAGTCATAAGTATCTGTTAAACATTTATAAATCCCATATTTAAATAAATGAGCTGAATCATACACATCAATAAAATTCAACTTGCGTGACAGTGCAATATTCAGCCTTGTCATTTAGCCTCATTTTGACAGTATAGGTAGTTAGTTATTAGACATTGAACAAAATTTCAACTAAAATTAAATTATTTCGATTAAGGCACCGTATATACTGCCAATTTCTCCCGCTAGAAGCACCATTGCACTGTAATGTAAAACCTGCTTTACTCCCTGCGTAAAACTAAGTAAAATAACTTGATGTTAATGTAGGCCTCTTCTGTCATCTGTCAGTTAACTTTAGTGATTTTTTTTTGAGAATATCGTTATACGTTAGGACGTGATATTGGCAAAATTGTAGTGCCTCTTCCACAAAAGCCGTAGAGCCGCAGAGTTGAAGTTGAAATTATCACGTCAGAAATAAGCAGTAAAGAATAAGTGTTGTGCCACTTTTAGTATCATTTATGTTTAAAAGTATTTTGTAAAGTTGTTAAATATCACAACAAAGTTCTGTTTCAAATACTTATCGCAATGTTTTTTACACATTTCCTATTGTTTTATATATTATCATCATCTGCCTTTTCCCAACTGTGTTGGCTTCCATTCTAACCGGATGCAGCTGAATACCAGTATTTTACATGGAGCGACGGCCTAGCTAACCTGTCAACCCAATTTCTGGGCCCCTTGGTAATACTGGTTATCAGACTTTCGGGCTATTGACTACCCATAACGTCTGTTACTATCTCTGGGATGAGCTTTTTTGTTGGATTCCATAGGGAATCCAACTTACTAGCTTGCACGATAGTAGTATTGCACGATACTATTATCGTGCAAGCTAGTAAGCTTAGCTAGTTAGTAATACGATTAGGTTTCAAGATATGGTGTCAAATGCTTTGGCGTCATGTTTGAGAAACTGTAAAATTGATAACACTAATTACTGTTACCCAGCTAAGCACAATGGTACTGCGAAAGTGTTTCTTTCTAACGGTCCTTCAGAACATACTCTGAACGGGTCAGCGGTATCTGAGCGCACAAGGATTTGAATGCTAACAGCGTTGTATTTTATAAGTGTGTTAGAAAGTTAGAATCGAAGAATCTGGAAACAATCAATTTGAAATTCATGCTTTTGAAACAATCAGCGGGTAAACACGACATTATGTCTGGAAATGAAATGTGATCAGATATTTATTATATACCCATTGAACTTATTCTCCCTGAGCATTGGGCTTCTTTTATGTTTTAAAAAGTTGGTGTCAGAAAAGACAATCTAGAATAAGTACATTTTTTTTGCCCAATGAAGTCATGATGATAGAGCATAAAGCCGCAGACATTACGGTGATGGCATGGAGCGTCGCCCTCGGCTAAAAATATGCTACCGGTTCACTGCGCGCTTCTTCACAAAGAAAATGCGTGTTGCTCCGCCTTCCAAATTGGGAAACACTTGAAAACTACATACAATGTTTGTTTACCACATCAGTCGCAGGCAATCACACCGAAAGAGAACAAGTCTACATTGATCAATTATTCTGAACCATGTCAAGGTACATGGTCAAGAATAAGTTAACAGAGCGGAAAACCAATCAATAGCTCGCATGTCGAAGCAATATTGATCTATAATTTTGAGACTAAAATCATCATATTTTTTGGTTGTGAAGCTCTTAAGGATGTCAATGTTTAGATTTAATAAAAACAGATTTTTATATAGTTTGAAACATTTTCCTCGAGTCACTGATTGGCGGAAGAAGTCTTTTAAGTGCCTATATTTTGATTAAGTAGAATTTTGTAATCCATGACCTTAAAAATAAAATATAAGGTTGTATAGAACGTACTGCGAGCGTCAGTTACTCAACATTCAACAAGTCAATTCTAGCATCTACAATATCCGTTCTGTAATTCATGTAACGGAAATATATTCAGTATTGACTTTCCGATAACTTAGTACAATATATTATAAAGAGTAAGTGGCTAGTCTGGCAGTGAGTAGTCGTGAAGCGAGGACCTTGGTGACTCGGCCGCGGGTGGGTTGAAGGCCCGGTGACGCACTTGACTGGCCACGGAAGCGCCCTCGCCTTATTATAATCTCACCTCCGGTTTTATCTTGCAACTAATGTTCTTTAAACAGCCAAAGTATTGTTATCAAAATAAACAGTGCAAAAGGCCTTATTTTCTATGTCCGGATAGTAACTGGTTCAGCAACTGAATGAAACCTTTTGCCAGTGAATGTGGCAGTCGGAACTTTCAGCTTATGGTGAAACAGGAATACATTCTCAGTACAGTACACATTATTGATATTCTCAACTGCGCAACATATCGTACGGGTCTTGAGTGAATTGCCTTCGATAATTGCACACTTTGTTGCAAGAATATCGACTATTGTTCCCTCGGCAAGTATCGACAGATTCATATTTATTATCGGGCGTTCAATAGGGTGCGCAGGGAACCACGTGGCCAGCATAAAAGAGTTTGATTGAGATGTTGGCACTTGCCTCCACTGTTGGGAGTTATGACGATCGCGTCTCAGGGGGCGTTATTTAAAGAACAGCGTGTGAATGTAGCACAAGTTCAAAGCGGCCACCACGACGCAGGTCGACGGGATCGGGAATAAGGTTAATTACCCCAAGGCCGGGGAGTGCCAACATCAGCCGGGATGATCCTCAAGGGAAATTCTTTTCTACGGGGAAATAAAAACAAATTAATACTCCTTGACATTGTGCCATATACACTTGTTTATAAAATCTTTTAATACAATTAGTTTATCACGACAGGCGATGCCGTTGAACAATAGTTAGTAAACGTCGTCATAAGTCGTTGGTACGCCATTTCTACTTGTTTGAAGAGCTGCTAGACAAATACTTATTATAACGGATTCACGGCTCATTGTTACACATATTTTTATTGAGGTATATCTGGTACTTATTTAGAAACACATGTGCCAAGAGTATCATGAAACGTATTAGTAGAAGTTCTTCTACTGATACGTATATACCTATCAGGACAGGACGACACGCGACGAGCACTTTTATCTGAACATATAACTTATCGATTGGAATTATTGGAACCTGTTAAAGAGAATTCCCAATAGGGTAGTGTTTGTCGATAAAATTGAGCGTGAACTCAGCAAGTTGATATACCTTGTTTTCGAGCATAAAATATGTACAACATGAACAAAGCTGCCGGCTAAAGCTAGTTGACTACAAAGTGATTCACAGGCGTTTAAATTAAATATGTTGGTTGGTTACCATCGGCGGTGGCTTCACTTTATGCAAAAGGTCGTTCAACTTGTACTACATCCTGTTTGATGTTACGGATATTTTTGTGGGCTATGTTCTACACAAAATCCTAACTATACATTGCAAGAGCCCTACCAATTTCTAAAATAAATCATACCTTTATAAAAACGTTTCAGTTTACGTCAGAACTATAAATATTCCCTAAATTTAGTTTGGCTCATTCAAGACATATTACTGTCGTGTATGTTTTAGCTTATTAAAACGAATCGTGAAAGTAGGCTATGGAACTGGTTTCCTAAAACTTTACTGACATTAACAATGTACGTTTCTGTGCTACATTCAATCATTAGTATGCATACATTTAAATATAAATCAACTATTACAGAGAATCAAATGCGCGCCACACTTGATCTATTTTAGTATCATTTGTTAGAATCTTAAAAATAAGGTAGGCAGGGCGTTGGATGCGTCACAGCGTCACAGTATGATTCAGCCAATCGGACTGATGACCCCGCTGCTTCACTACTATACAAGTTACAAGCTACATTATTTTGTTCCGACGACTCACAGTTGACTCTTCTAAAAGCTAACGGTAACGCGCAGACGACGCGAAAACTGTACAACCGGCTGTGAGCTGAGTTTTAAGAAATGAAATGCTACAACTTTGCTCAACGCTAGAAAACGTGTTTTGTGAAATTTTTATACCTATAAGGTTTTAGTAAACAATATTATATCCTGTATGAGTATACAAAAAGCAGGAGCAAGATCTTTATAATACTACGGTTACTCGAAAGCCACAGGATCGTGTCGACAACAAATAGCATGTTGTGTCCCAGTTACTCAGATATTGATCTACAGCAATACTAATAGTATTGTCAACGGACACGTCACTCTATGGAACTGATCTTTTGAATGATGATTCATATATGTAGAAATAACTGGAAGCGAGTAGGAGTTTTTGAATCAGAGTCAAGAAACGTGAGCAAGGGGACCATAGGCTTCTCACGCCCCCTTGTGGCTTAATTTTTTCTCACTTGGGTATCTTACTTTGGGCGTTCTCTTAAAGTCTGTATTTGAAACGTAAATCCAGAGGGTGGATCGTAACTAAAAACAGGGACAGCAATAGGAAGTCATAGCATCAAATTAAATGCTAAAATCGAATTCAAACAAAGTAGGTCAAAGTGTGATACAGTGCGAAACGTTTCGCAGTCCCGGGGTCAAACACGCCAAGAGTGTGTCGCAAGTTGCAACTAGATAACTATGAGAGCTAAGATAATTGTTGAATTGTCTACATTGCCTATACAATATGCAATGATGCATCTTTGTAGTCATACCATCAATGTAGTTGCTAAATCAATATTTCTTTAATAAGTGGTATATATTTTGAATCAGTCTGTTGAAAAGATGCTTACGTAACGATTCTTATATCGATGATCATGGCGTTGCTTGATTAGGGAGCTTATACTCAGAAAACTGGTAATTCGTCGTGGTCGTTGGAAACCGTCACTCCCTTGCATTCAGAGTTCTTTCTTGGGTAACTTTTTAGTGAAGCCAACTAGGTGCAAGGGGCGCTTTTACGTAAGTATTTTTTAATTACATTATAAAACTGGTTTCGTAAGCCAGGAGTCCCGAATATTGGTGACGCACTCAATACCAGCTATTTTTAACAACTCCATCAACCTCAACTGTTCTTGTGTAAGTATGTGGAAAAATAGATTTTTTCTTTTATATTTCTGAGCAATGTACTCCTCAATATTAATTGCCTTCGGGTTAACATATTATTTAGATAAAAATCAGACTATAGACTCAGGTGAGCTGTCCATTTTTCGCTGACCTTCTTGGAATTCGGATATATTGGGCTATTCAGTGTAAATGTGGGATTACAAACAATATGGAACTATATCAAATCACATGCAAATCTTAACATTTCACAAGCACGCTCTTCCTGTTTGTCTTGATAGATAAATGAGAATATAGTTACAAGATTGGCCCTGTTGTCTCCGGTTATATGGTTTGCGGCTAGATCCAGCTACAGATTGTTTTTAAGTCTAATGCGTAGTGGCTGCCCGCGATATATTTTTTTTAGGGATATTGCAATTTGCAGCTCAATATTACGTTGGCAATGGTTTATTAAAAAAAACATATTTAATTTAATTTCATTTGTTGATACAGCTGTAATAGAATTACGTAAAGTAATGTCGGTTCCGATGAATTTATATATTTAAAAAAATCTTCCGAAAGCTAAGCCTAGATAATCACTGTTGTTTCAATATATTGATATATTATTGCAAATAAGTAAGACTTCTATTCCTCAAACTATGAGAATCCTGTTTCTCGAAGAACAGTGTTCATCAGTGAGACTCACACACTAAAAAAAATATTTAATTACGTAATATACTATACTGATTTTAGCATTTTTAATAATAGCTAATTGTGAGGAGTGTTTGTGGCTTGGGAAAGATCTGTGAAGTAAAGTTAAATATTTTAGACGTTAATTCGCATATTTGGTTTTGTAAGAATCCTACCGAAATCTCGCTCGTATACTTATAAATAATAATATTTTTATACTAGTGATCGCAAATGCGACTGCTAAATGAAGTCCTAGATCGAGATATGTGTTATTGGAATTTTTCATTACAAATTTCTCAGTAGCAGCCCGGATGATGGCAATAGCTCGCCCCCCATTACATGGGACTTAAAACATACCCTTCGGGGAATATAATATGACTTCAAATAAGGAAACCGTTTTTTAAACTAAATACTTCTTTTAATGTGAAATTTAGTATCAACACCTATTTTCTAATCCCAATGATGCGTCATTGAGCCAATCGTCTTGGTTCGAATTTCGTTCGAAATTTGCTTAGCATTCTTGCTCTACTCTTGGATATCATCTGCCTAGCCTTTTCCCAACTATGTTGGGGTCGGCTTCCAGTCTAACCGGATGCAGCTGAATACCAGTATTAAAATACTGGTATTCAGCTGCATCCGGTCAGACCACCGGTCGGTCCGGAGGTCAGATAGGCAGTCGCTCCATGTTTACATGGAGCGACTGCCTATCACACAACCCAGTTACTGGGCAACACAATACCCCTTGGTGAGACTGGTTGGACTTTCGGGCTTCTGACTACCCGTAACGACTGTCAAAGATCTACAAATGACAGCCGGGACCAACGGCTTAACGTGCTTTCCGAGGCACGGAGGAATCTCGATATGTTACGAATGGTCACCCATCCACAGACTAACCTCGGCTATCGTAGCTTAACATTCGCGTTTTTATTTAGCCACGAGCTCCTCCTCTTGGATATATGGCCTTAAATTAAGTTACTTTATCACCACCACAATTGTTATGTGCAAATAAGTGTCGGAAACCATGACTAACCCATGAACGTAATGAGGCCAGCACATCAGGCTACCCCAATCTATCAAATTTCTTTGGTAGTTTTTTAACTTTTTTACAAACTATTAAGAAGGTTCATGTTCAATTCGGAAAATTTGACTGTTTGGGATAACTTGATGTGCTGGCGCCTGTGCACACTCATTTCTAAATGTACAGCAAATCTCTGTAAAGTGGTTTAAATTAATTAGCTATTAACTAATACTGTTTTAGTGGTCTCAACGATACCGGTACAGTTGTCTTATCTGTTTACGTCACGAATATTATTATTTCGACAAAATTAATGAGCTGTACGACTTACATACGACGTTCGGGTTGATATTTCATAATGATTGGTAATTACCTAGCTTAATAATGATTCTGCATGATTTTGGTGGCATAGTGCTTCTTTCATGGTTAAGTTGTGGATGTAGTGAATTGGTGTAAAGGAAGGGTATGCTCCCAAGTGTTCAACCACGTTGACTTTAGAAGAGGAAATTGACGCTACTGATAGTACAATAGGGTTGATGACTAATATTAAAAGTCCGTCAGGTTAAATACGTGCCTAATATTTATTTTATAAAATCATCTGAGTGACGGACTAAGTATCATTTCTTATCTTTACCCAGGCATCATGAATAAATACCTACCTTATTCTTTTGTAATAAAGTTAAAAAACTATGAAAGAAATTTGGCAGATTGTGGTATTTGATGTGCATACTTAGGTTATCTGTCATATTGATAAAATAGACCTTTCTAAGACCATTTCTTTAGCCTTGGTCCTTTGAAGGTGTGTGGATCCCAACCGAGGATTCTTAGCCCCCATTCTCCATAGTAAAACGAACACTAATAAATTGTTAAAATAGTAATAACATGCAAATTAAAAGAGGATGCTACGACGTTTTTCGGTTTTGAAGATAGAAATTGATGTTTTTTTATAAGCTTTCATTCTGCTTTGCAGTTAAGTTTAACTATGTTCTTTGAATACGTACTTATTTATCAATTATACCAGGCCAATACTTAGAACAACGAAGCAGCCAGTAAAAAAAAATATAATTCCTTTTACTTTTTTTTTGTCCTAAGAACTCAATAAAAAAAAAGTCCCATAGCAATGCGTCCACTTTAAATTTCGTTCCACTATTTTAGCAGTAGTAGGTATTGAATTCCAAAGGAAAGGCGTGCTAAGTCATAGTTGTCAAGTTGTCATTTAAACATCTCTTAAGACAGGCTTTTATATACCAAGTGTAATAACTTCTTTAGATACCTAACTATTCAATGTTTCATCAATGACGGAAACTATGTTTTCTTTTTTATTTAGTCTTACATCAAGAAGTGCAGAACAATGATTCAATGCTTTTCCCGCAGACTTGCGTTCATTAAAATCTATTGTGGTAACTGTCGCTATCTAGAATCCAGACTACTGGTACTTACTACATACTCATGACCCTATTCATTCAAAATTTCCAAAAATATCAATTGATTCGTTTTCGAGTTCTTAGGTGGCGCGTAAATTCAGGCGATTAAATTGTAGGACTATCTTAAACGACTTATAACTTTTTAAGGGTTTTACTAAAGAGAGATGTAATGTTTTTACAACATAACATCGTGCCTGTATTTCCCCAGGAGTTGTGCAGAGATGTACTTATGGTAACATCCAATCGCCAGTTACGTTTAAGTCCCATGTAATAGGGGCCATAAAATAATTGACTAAAGACATATTTACAACAAGGACAGTTATTCTTGTGTGACAAATTATTTAATTTAATTATGTATAAAGATAATTGACATAATTATTATTTTCTAGACATATTATGTTGTATAGATTCAAGTTCTTGAAACCTATCAGACAGACGTGTTGCTGGGGAGTTTGTTCCGCCACTTCTTCTTCCCAGCAAAAACACTAGGAAGTGGTGAAGGGTGGGCGTTTTGGGGGACTGTCTTTTGTAAACGTTTTGACGTTCAAAAAGTGCCGATACTCAGTCTAATTTGAAAAAAATGAATTTTGATTTGATTTTGTAGTATTCTTTGTTTTAATGACTTAGGGTCAGTTCACACAGAGACGCGACGCAACGATGCTTGACCTCTTCAAGCATCGTTGCGTCGTGTGTGTGCACCAGTGTTTTCGCACTGCGCAGCGCGGCACCGCGACGTCGCGAGGCGCATCGTGGACGCGCCGCTCTCGCAAGCCGCACCTATCAGCGAAGCACCACTGCGACGTGTTGCGTCGCTCTACGCCGCAGGTCATATTCGAATTATCTCAATATAAACTATCTTTTTGTGCACTAAATAAAGCTATATTTGGTATAACTATCTTAAAAGCTGAGCGCCACGTCGCGTCTCGGTGTGAACTGACCCCTACAAGGCGGAGTGGAGGCTGGACGGAGGTGAGATGGTACGGCAGGTCCATAAGTTCAAGAACGCTCAGCGAGCTATGTAAAGGGCTACACTTGAAGTCCCTTTGAGGGATCGAATCCGGCACGAACTTTGGTTCTAGCACTCACATGGCTCACAGAATAACAAAGGTGGAGTGGAAATGGGCCGGCCATATTAGCTGTACAATGGATGAACGTTGGGGTAGACATGTTCTTCAACTTGACCCCGAATCAGCAAACGTAAGGACCTCAGGTTAGGTGGAGTGATGATCATTGAAGGGTGGCTTGCAGCAGCTGGATGAGGGTTGCTGAGAGGAAATTTTAAAGTAGTAGGTCAAACGTTTAAAGAATAGTTCTGTAGCCAAGTGACAAAAACGGAACCCTTATAATTCGGTGTGTCTATCTGACTCTCTGTCCTTTTGGATGTTGTTATTTACGGCAATAGATTTATTTATTAAAAACAAAGTATGCAAAAGTTACAACTAAAAACTATATATACCACAAAACCGCTTGGATTGTGAGGGATGCTTTTAAACTCACAATTGCAGAAATACCTTTGCTTGTCACAGTTTCCTTGAGAAGTAATACGAAACACAGACTTATATTTACATTCGAAAAAAACAATACTGTGGTCAACACGTACTTGGCCGGTTTTATATTCCAAATTCAAGCCATTCATTGGCCTGGATGTTGCGAAACTGAGTTATCCAGCTATCGACAAACGACATTAGTCAAATTCTACCGATTGCGTATGACGTCCAGCCCGGTTTTAGGGTTCTGTACACAACGGGTGGCAACGAAACCCTATTACTAAGCTTCTGCTGTCCGCCCGTCTATCTGTCTGTCAACGGGCTGTATCTTGTGAATCGTAAAAGGTAGAGATTTGATATTTTCAGAATGTGTATTTGTATTTCCACTACGACAAATAATAAAATAAAAAGATACCAACGTGATTTTTTCGAGGTTTTTAGCTCGGCCTTAACAATCGCTACATATCTAATTTTGTAGGATGGTACGGAACTCTTTGTGTTCCGAGTCCGACTCGCACTTGGCCGGTTTATGTTTTTCATATAAAACATGCTCTGACACAGACAGACATTCTATTCGAGTGGGAGAAAATGAATCGCAGTTTCTGTTGCTGTATCAAAATAAATCATGGCGTTTATGTAACAATGTAATTGTAACAACTAACATCCGAATGTGAAAATATTAGAGCATTATTTTGGATGCATATTATGGATTTAAATTTAATATTGAAGGGGTATACAGGGTGGAAGAGGCTTCGATGCGCAACCGGATACCACGAGTTCAGTTCTAGACGATGTTTTACGATTTTTCCTGTGTTTGTATAAGTGATATTTTTTTTACAGTTGTAAAACACTATTATTCGAAAAGTAAATAATTAACTTCTTTCATTCAAGAAAAATCTCATTTAGTCAGAAAGAAACCATGATTTTTTTACTCCATTCTGAATGATGATTTGGTAGCAGTGTTGAAGTTTTCGCCTTACATGCACGAGGTTGTGGGTTCGAATCCAGGCAAGTACCTACTAATGTAACTATTTTAACACATAATGTTTCTACCATCTAAGTTTTTCTTGGACATCATTGACATGGGACATCGATAAAGAAAAACATCGTGAGGAAACCTGGACTAAAAATTACCTATAATACATGTCTTACATCCCAATACACCTTGTACATGTGTGGTGTTTGGTGATCAATGTTCACGCCTTCTCTGTATCAGAAGAGGCCTTTGCCCTTAAGTGGGACAGTAACAGGCTGATATAATTATTTCATTATCGTTTAAGTATACGAGAATAGATTTTTTGCCTTGGTCTAGTGGTCGAACGCAACAGCAAAGCATGAGGTGTTGAGATTTTTCGTTAGGAATTTCTCAGTAGCAGCTTGGCGTCTGGATGTGTGCCCGGTTGATGGCAATAGGCTCACCCGCTATTACATAGGACTTAAAAACATTACCTGGTGAAATGTGGGTGTACTTTAGGTACAACTCTGAACAACCTTTCAGGAAATACAGGCGTGGTGTTATATTTTACATTTAAAAGTATAAAAATAGTATCCCAACGGGATCGGGTCAGGGTCCCGATATTATTATTACTAGGGACCATTGTAGACTATTGTACTCAATAGCTTAGCCTTGTGTCGAAAACTCCAAGTAATACAGGCAGTAAAGTACCTACTTATAGGTATTCATTACCTACGTATCTAAAACCTAGAGGCCTTCTTATCTACATGACCTATTTAAAATGTAAGTAGGTAGGTACCGCACAAACTTCTTTGCGCTTCCATGATTCCGTAGCGCTACGTTTGCATCACTATGAATGAGGTCATGAGGTAATGCATTGGGTCAGTCGGGGTAAATATGACCGAAAACAGTTTTTATACGCAGTGAAACATGATATACATTTCAATTAATTGTTCTGCTCAATCAAAGGGTAAATACATGACTCAGAAGACCATACATTTAACTTGCCTTGGGTCTTTTACCAGGACACAGGAATTTAAAGTGATACGAAGTCTTTTTCTTAAATTCAAAAAATCTTGTATAAACAAAAGAAAGAGGATTATTTACAAAACCAAAAAAATAGAACTCAGTGTTTTTACTAAAGAAGAGTTTACAATTTGTTTTACTTTTGTTTATGTTTTTAGGTTAAAGTGTAGTCAATATAAACAGGTGAAAAGGTGACCACTCCCAGTGCATTTAGTCCATGATGCCAATTAAATAGTTGTAAAATATCTATGGTCATAATAATAAAATGTACCTATATTATTATAAACTATTCCATGTTAGTTTTACGTATGGCCATTTTTTAACCAATTATTTTAACTTTTTAAATTCATAGGTACCTACTAATCTTATTTTTTGACTAGTACTTACGTTCGTAAGAAAAATTCTAATAAAAAAGGTTTTGTATTTATCTTTAGCTTTTGTTTGAAAGATATTACACATTAAATCATTACATCCAAGTTAAGAATGCTTGGAAATATGTAGGCCCTCCTCCATAGTACAATCTAGAGTCTAAGTGGACAAAAATAAAACTGGTTGCTAATTTAATACCGTCATTTTGTTATTGAATGAAAATTCTTTTACATTCTTTGATAAGTTTAATTTAGATACTGATTCATGGTTTGTTAAAATGTGAGTAGCACCGAATCTTCCTCAGTGAGATCTTTGCTAATATGTGAGATAGCTATCAACTAAATGAGTTATCTGTTATTGCTTGCTTTACAATTCTTTGTACCCACCTATTATTTATTTATTTAATACTTTAAGGTTTAAGCACACAAATGTACAGAGGCGGGCTTAATGCCAATCACCTAATTTATGTTAACAAACATTGTAAAACAACTTTAAAAATAGATTGAGTTAGGGCTTCTTTTGGAAGGAGCAACTAGACTGAAATCTCGTTTTTCTTGTAAATTTTTGATAGGTACCTATTAAAAAGTGCCCTTTAATGTCTACTGGAAATAAACGATTTCATTTTGACTTTGCGCCCATTTTTATTTAGTATTATTTTAATCTTATCAGCCCCTGCTTTTGATTCTTTGTGTTAACATTGTGAATTTTCCTCCAAAACATCGATTTATATTTATTTTACTACGTTCCAGCAGCATGATAAATCCGTTTTATACTTTGTTTACCGCTTCTTCCAGGTTTAGTGACCATTTTAAATACATATTTTGGGACGCATTTGCGAGGCATTTTGCACAAATGAATATCAACAGCCTCATTATTTCACTACAAATGATAACGTCTTAAACATATACAATTCACGTCTAGTTTTTCCCTTGAAAACAACATAATTCGTTTATCAGGAAATTCAAGTTGTTTTATATAGTTTTCAAGGCTGCGGGTGCTTGAATGTGGACAAGAAATCGAAGAGTTTGTAGTCTCTAATGGACAGTTTATGTGCAATGTTAGGTTCAAAACAAAATGTATCATTAATGTTTAACGAAATCAGTTACATGTTTAGAAATTTGTACCACAACAGAGTACAGACAAAGCATATTTTTAAATTCAATCTTATCATTTTAGGTCTTTTTCTACGGAATTACAATCATATCTTTACTCTTATGACCCTAAATGTTGGGGGTCTTATACTAACCATATCAGACCCTCAATACCTGCAAGTAGGGTGGTTCAGGTGGGGTTTACCTACCCAACATATTTCTTTCAAAATCAGTGAGTTATTCACCTAATTGTAATAAGTATCAATGGTAAAGTTATACATGTGTATAAGATGAAACATTTGTCTTTATTTAATAATAATATATTTTTTTCTTTTTTAAAAACTTTGCCCCACACTAGGAATTTTTCCTGTGTCGTGGGTGCGTTTACAAACATTTAAATTCACATACAAAAACAGCCAGACCCGGAACAACTACCCGTAGGCCATACAAATATTTGTTCCGTGCGGGAATCGAACCCGCGACACGCGGCGCAGCAGTCGATCGCTCAGTCACTGTGCCAACCGTGTCGTCAATATGTATGATAAAACCCAGGACATGGCATTATTTACTTACCAGACAGAATTTTGGTGTAAGCACAGTTTTTATCAGTGTTGTTTTAGTATATATATATATGGTATAGTCAGATCATAGTCATGGTGAGCATCCTCAACTAATTATACCAACCAAGTTTCAAGTGACAATATCTTTTTGTTCAAATCAAATTTAAAATAAGAATTGTCAAAGAAGAATTAATATACTTAATGCCGATGAATAAAAAATCTGTGCCTCTGTGTTCAAATATTGGAGCACACAATAAGGATAATATTGTTTACTATTTGTAATAATAAGAGTAGTATTTATAAACTTACCTCATACACATTTGGATGCCATACTTTTGTTAAAAATCTAATGGTAGGCGGTGAGTATGGATAGTCTGGTGGGAATTTCATATGTGCCTGAAACAAAAAATTAAATAAATTATTGATCCTATTATTTTAAAATGCACAACAGTATGTAATGATATCAAAATATATATTTTATACTTTGCCTGACATTTTGAGGAACAAAAAAAAAAAATATTTATTTATTTAATACTTTAAGCACACAAATGTACAGAGGCGGACTTAATGCCATAGGCATTTTCTACCAGTCAACCTTTGTTATTCAGCAGCTGTAACACCTCTGCATATTTTGGTTGAGTATAAGGCATCATTATGCACCTTTTCCCAACTATGTTGCGACTGCCTATCTGACCTCCACAGCCCAGTTACTGGGCAAAACAATGCCTCTTGATATGGCTGGTTGTTTACAATTGTATTTAACTTACCATCCGGCCATGTTTTTTGCAAATAAATGATATTCTATTCTATTCTACCTGTAACGACTGTCAAAGATATAAGCAGGGACCGACGGCTTAACGTGCTTAACGGCACGGAGGACTCTCGGTATGTTACGAACGGTCACCCATCCACAGAATGACATCGGCAAGTGTAGCTTAACCTTCGATTAACCCATGCAGCTGCTTTAATTTAGCCATGAGCTCCTCTGAAGGTAACAGGTAGTCAAGAGGTAACAAGTACCTATGATAGAATATATAAATCTCTATTTAAGAAGCCTGTTTAAAATAAAAATGAATGATCTGATGTTAGTGTGATGTGCAAGCATGATAAACTACTTTCACTTAAATGCCTTTGGTTTTGGGTTACAGTTGCGTGAGCCAGTAGTAGGTAATATTATATGTATGCAAGTGTGATATTCATCACTTATAATAAGTTAAATATTCTTTTCTGAGATGGGACTTCAGTTATGGACAAATTAGTTGGGAGGTTTAAGTGGATGAAATGGTCAATTGAAGTATGGGATTAATTTTAAAAGATGAGTCTTTTTTTTGTTTGTTTTTAAAAGTAGAATTTATTTTTAAGTAATTGTTCACTTTACATAAGAGTACAAGTACATAATGTTAAATACTAATAATATGCAATGGTATCTATAATGGATCACTTCTTAAAAAAGAAGTCTTACTGTCTTAAGGCCAAGGAAATGCCTTTTACATTTTCCTTTATTTTTTATGCAGAAATTAAACAATTTAATATAGTGTTTCCTGAGAAACGTTTCGATATACAAATTAGCTTTTGAATTTTTACAAAAAGAAAAAAAGATATTAATCTACCAGTAACACAAATGCTGGGTGTAATACCACCCTGTATGTGTAAAGATACAGATATAAATTATGAATATTTTTTCAAAATTTATTTCAGGGTCCTTTGATCACTATGCTTGAATAGATTTATTATACTTTCGGTTGTGTCTCTGATGGAACACCTCTTCTGGATCGGATCGGATCTGACTGTCTCATATACCAACTGCTGGGTGTGAACATGAAAATTTTCTTACTATGACTACTGTATGATACATTAAATCATTACCCATTTTAACTTTGGTACAACAAGTGGGGCAGGAGGTAAACACATGATGATCTTGCTAAGAAATCTTATTTGTTTTACATTTAAATGAAATAGGGTCTGGTTTTATGAACTTTTGATAACATTCAAGAGATAATTTCTTCAGCTGATTACTTTATGTGGGCCTGGTTTAAATCATTTACTAAGAGATAAACAGATAATACAAAGAATTTCACAGTAAGTGTCTGCATTTACATTAGCTAACTTGCTGTAGTAAAGACATGCCGAACTTAAACTCTGAATATAATTGGAAAATCTAGGGATTGTTGTAAATTTACTACATGTTGATGAATAAAGGGGATTATGCAATAATTATAGAAATAATTAGATGCTGCCAAATTAATAGCATAATAGTAACGTAAACCCTGAATTGTTGGTTACATTTCGAGTTTTTTAAATGCGTCTATCTATGTTTGTTGATCACTAAACATTGACCTGAATATACTTATAGTATTTTTTAAGACTTGTCTATTGGTTTTTAATATTAAACAATATTTGCAAGCAAAACGGGTGAATATACATGAATAGTATCTATGCTGTAAACATAAACACAATAAAATGTACAGCGTGTCTTGGCTTCAGCTACATAGTAGAACACAAAGGGACAATTTCATACTCATTCATTCATAGTCTTTGATACTGTGATAAATGGTAAGATTTACAATAATTGCTACGAGGAGTGATAACAGGGCTATGTTAGTGTTATCAAGGAGTTGTTATCAATATCTAATTGCTACTATACTATTGGCATATAGTACAAACAAATTTGGAAATTGTTATTCCCAACAAAGTTAAATGCTTGATTACAAACAGAAACAAAAAAGAACTGGCTAATTTCACATGTACTACTAAACCTGTATTCATAAAAATGTATGAATCATTAATATTGATTATCAATAATATCCTTTTTTAAGTTCAAAGCTCCCATAAATAGGTTCTCATTATGATTTTTATCAAAAGTTTTAATTATTTTAAGGTACAGCTACAACTTCTTACAGAAATTGACATAAAAGAACCACACTTGTATGTTTTTATGTGGAAAGTATGAATTAGACAATTTATTACAATGAGAGAGAAGACTAGAACATTGCATGTTCCTTCTTTTATAGACAGAAAATAAAGAAGAATAAGTTATTGTTGGTCAATCATAGAATAATTATTCTGCCTACATGATCAATGAAAAGAGATTGACAGTTGCAGGTCTTTCAACACTGAATAACTTTCTTCCATTGTAAATAATTTTCGTTACAAATGTAAATATATTGAATAAAGACGAAAACAAAACAAAATAATGTGCCCAACAAGTTTTTGGGTGAAAAAATACCACTATACGAGTGGTATTTTTCCATGAAATTCCCAAAGCAAACTGTGAAATGGCGAAACCATAAATACCCCCACAAATTTAAGTAATTTTGTTAATATGTTCATGTGAATGATTATAAAAGAATTTTAGCTTCTTAAGTGTAAAAAACGTGATGATAAATGTTGCTTTCAGGCCATTGCTAATGTAGATACATATGATAGTGTGCTTACCTTGAAATATCCACCTTGATATAACGTGTCTGGAGGACCGAAAATTGCAACTTCCCACTCAAATAAATTGTCCTCTCCTAAAAGTTTCACTCGGAACCCTTCCACGGGTTCCTCTTGCAGACTCTTATACTCTAAGGCCAAAGCCCTCAGTGCTGAACTGGTCGGAACCGAATTAGACATTATCAAGAACTAATTTTCCTAAAATCACTATCTAAAAGAGATTCTATTAACATAACACTGCGGAACTCTTCTTGCGGTCCACGTATTCACGAGGCATTTCAACTTGAGTCACAATAACAACGAACGAGGAATTTTGGTAAACATAGCGCCAGCGTAGCTTACGGATTTATGATTCACACACTTCAAACGCCAATACTGTAATTACTTCTACAGTAATATACGTTTAAAAATGGACGGAAGAATAGTCCAAACTACACGGTGATTATTACAACAATGAGAAAGCAACGTCCAAACAATCACGATCTCAAGGAAAACGGCTGCGTGGTTCAGCTGCTGCCTGAGTTGCCCGAGCGAATATTGTAGAACAGCTGTTATTTTATTTCCGTGCTTGATTGCGCAGTGGCGTGACGCACGCGGCCATTTATCGACTTTGCTACTAGTGTTGCCCCCTGCCGGACTTCCCTCACTTAACCCTCCAATGCTTAAATACTTTGATCAAGATGTTTTGTCAGTATATAGTAAGATGGCAGCATAATAGTTGCGATGCTAACGTCCTCTATGCGTTGTATATAACACTAAGTTCAATTTTTTCACTCTTGATTCTAGATGGCAGCACTAGGTAGTTTTCTAACAATAGAATTTGGTTTTTCCGTCCGGGCGGCGTGGACGGGAAGTGATTATTACTGTTAAAAATATTTTATGTTCGCTGTTTTACAACCAGGTGAACAAACAAAAGAACAATAATACTATTCCAATATCAGTTATTTAAGGGCTGATACGATATCCATGAAAATATGAAGGCACATGCTTCTATGACTGCAGCCATTTTTAATTTCAGGATCAAATCTATAGGTAATATTTTATTTGCAGATATCATCATCAGATTATCTACTTAATTAATTATTAATAAGAATGAACCTACTTCGTCTTAGTTAAAATGTTAAACGCCAAGTGACCGACAAACAATACATTTTCTACTGTCTCGCTTGCTGCGTGTCGCGGGTTCGATCCCCGCTCGGAACAAATATTTGTATGGCCTACAGATAGATGTTCCGGGTCTGGCTGTTTGTTTATGTGAGTTTAAATGTTTGTAAACGCACCCACGATACAGGAGAAAGCCCTAGTTTGAGGCAAAGTTGAATTTTTTTTATTAAGAGCAGGCAAATAAATAAGCGCATTAGTTACAGTTAAACAGTTTCTCCTGTTATCCTTAACGGTGTAGATTTGAAAGCACTGGGCATATGTAAGTATCTGGGTCACATAGTTGCACATGATATAATGGAGTATTTCATGTATATTTCTTCTCCCTCTTTATTTAGAGAAGAAGGGGAAGTAATACGCTCGCTCACAGCATGTTGCACCAACGATGTAAAAATAACACTCATTATTTTAGACATTCTTTTACTTAAGCAGCCTGTGGTTGAAACGTACGCGGGGAACCAACAGAGCTCTGGGCACTCGGTATAATAATGCTTTTAGGATGCTCTGGGGCTTGAAGTGGCGCTGTAGCGCATCTGATATTTTTAATAATGCGCGTACGAATGATGGCTTGAAAGACATCATCATCACATCATCGTTCGCGATTCATAAAGTCATCATGCGCAAGAGAGCAAACTGCTTGATGCATAGACTACGAAGTAGCAGAAAACTCAGTGGGTATGGAAAGCCATAAGCATACTAACATATTGCTGTTTTGTTACCATTTGTTACATCACATTATTCACCTAGCGTCATATGGCTCAAATAGTTTTCGATTTAGAGTGCAACTCAAAACTTTTTTTGCATCACCGTGAGTCGCAAAAAACGTGAATAGAACATAACAGTAGACCAGTAAAACAGTGAGTAATGTAGGTTACCAGTATGTGGCTTGAAAATTCTTCTTTCGGGATTCTTGCTATTACGTAGGCGAAAACAGAATCAGTCAAAAAATGGAACTAACTGTTTGTACGTATTAATCAAACATGTAAAGTAACGGTGTAGAGTGGAGATTAAGTAAGCACTTATTTGTGAGCCAGTTGCATTTGCCTTTCAGACAAGACAATTGGTCTCTGTGGGCGCGTGATTCAAAGACAAGTCGCCCACCCACTGCCATGTATAGGCAAAGGCAACGGGGCCTTGCGCAACCCACGTCTGGCGCGGGTATAATGACTTAAACTGATCGGGTTTGGGCATCGACAATTCGGTATGAATGGTTGTTTTGGCAAAATACTTATTACTTCAATATTGAAATTCTAAAGACAGGTAATTATCGCCCCTGCTGCTGTATCGGTGACAAGAAAAAAAGAAAGTTCTATAAAAAAATAAACTACCTGAGTTTAAGGTAACTAATAATGTACCTATTGGGAATCATCTTTATGGGTACGTTTTCTTATCCTATCTAATACTTACGAGTAACCGATTTAAAGTTCCATCGTGAGAAGATTCAGTCAGTAGTATCGGGTCATCTCTACATATGAGTAACGTAGGTGTTGTAGGTACCTAATATCCGAGTAGGTACTTAGGATACACTACTAATAATATACTTGATGGGCCAAGAGGCCCATTAGCCCATTAGCTTGCTTAGGCATTTAACAATTATTATGAGATTTTGTCAATTCAACTGATATTTATGTAACTTACCAATTGACTACCTACTTATTTAGAAAGCTACAAAAGAGAACTAGTAGCTGTTACCGTATGTGACCGGTATGCTACGACACAAGCGCAGGATGGGTATTATTAGGTAACAGTTCATCATCTGCCTAGCCTTTTCCCAACTATGTTGGGGTTGTCTACCAGTCTAACCGGATGCAGCAGAATATCAGTATTTTACCTGGAGCTACTGCCTATCTGACCTCCACAACAAAGTAACTGGGCAACACGATACCCCTTGGTAAGACTGTTTGTTAGACTTTCGGGCTTCTGACTACCCGTAACGACAAAACAAAACAACAATATTATTAAAATATAAAATCTTAGATGCCATATTATGTTAAGGGGTCCTTTAAAATAATATTGATTTTATTGAAAGATGGGAGAGAAGAGAGAAAGATTAACTAGACAGTGTAATTTCATTGCGCCTGCGTAGTGCTTAGCAAGTTGGAGCAAGGAGAAATGAAATGCTACTCTTAACCAGTTTTCATTCAGAATATTTTCATAGCATCCATCGTTCAATAATTATTTATGTAGGTAAGTATACTACCCGCTGCCTTAAAAATTGAAGTTCTTCACTGTAATGATTAGCCATTTTTAACTAGGTAGGTATACCTACTTTAATACACAAGTTTTATTTGAATGCTAATGTAAGTACCTATGAGCTAGCGACCAGCTTTAATCAGCAACATTACTAATTACACTGCAACCTTAACGACCTTACAGAATACAGATGTATTCATTTGCGTAGGAATAATGATTCACATCAGCTCGACCCATTTACACTTTTCCTCAGAATATCTCTGACTGGACAATCAAGGTCGAGAAGTTTGTTTGTATACGTATGTTAAAATCTACTCAAAATAAAACTGCGCTCATACTTTATTAGGTAAACAAATTCGTCATTACTTTAACATTCATTCATTCTAGAAATCATCTTGTTAAGATATTTTGTAAGACCACATCACAATTCTACCAAATATCCTAGCCTACAAAATATCTCCTGGATTTTTTATCAACATCAGGCAGGTATACCTGAACATCACTCAGGCACTCACATCACAATTCTATATAATTGTGATGTGAGTGCCTACAAAAAATCCAGGTCATTCGAATGCAGTAGTGCCCGATCGAAGCGTACTGCATCGATGGCGGGCCGGCTCGGCTGAATCTGGAAATTGCACGGCTCCAAAATGTTATGCAAATATCTGTGTCATATAACCAACTTGAGCCTACCCTGAGATCAGTTCACTTGAATCGTTTTATTTAGTTGAATAGCGTGGGTTGTGCTTATTTATTCATACCTATAATTTAGAAGACTTACAAATATATTTTTCATCCCTTTTTGCTCGAATCATTGTAAGCAGCCAGTTTTGTCCAATGCGTCCAACGAAATGATGAATCTGAAAGATCTAAATCCTATCTTATAAACAACGGAAAGAGATGGGAAGAAAATCTGAAAATTATAACGAACAGTAGCCACAGGTGTACCTAATAATACTTCGTAAAATATTCCTACATCAAACAAAATATGACCCTGTGTTCCTAATTGCTATGATTTTCATGAATAAACAGAAATGTATAAAACTAGGTCATTTTCACCTAAGTTACCCACTTCGCGCTCGCTTTTCATAGGATTACCGTCGATACACGCCTGAAGCCATGTAAGTCTAGTATATTTATTCAGAGATTCCACAATCATTAGTGTCTCTGCAAGTACGGAACTACATACCGGTAATGTTCAGTGAAAAAGGGGGTGTTTAATGGCATTGTGTTGACGACTGCTATTCAAAACATCAGCCAACATTTTATTTACGAACTTTATGTGACACCGTTCTACAAAACAGTGAGATCTTAGTGATTTTAATATTTATTTATCGGTTAAGTACGGAAATAGGGCAGTGTTGGTGACTAAGATTCGTGATTAAGTAAGCAGTGAGTTAAGCAGCTTTTACACCATTTTTGGTATGAGTCCAACAGTGAGATGTAAGCGCTTACGTGTCGCAAAGGTCTGGTGGGCGCGATGTGCGGCGTCAAGGTGTGAGGGGCGCCGGCGCAGAGTCGCAGAACTCGCAGACACACAATCCGCGAGTCAGTTGCGAGGAGCGCGCGCGCACTCTGCGACACACGATACGAACGACTCTCGCGACCAATATTTACTTTTTATATGGCAATAGTTTGACAATATTTATATTATGTGATTAGTTTTTATTTAAAAATATTTAAACGTGGTAATTTAAGAATCTCCTATATCAAATAGATATAAAGTTTTTATGATAAAGTAATTTAATTTGTGAAATCAAAATGACGATAAAAAACAAAAAGACTAAGCAATCAAAAACGTCCGAAGTGACATCTTCTGGAAGTGCATCGACTAGTGTTCAGAAGACAAGTTCATCCACGTCGGTGCAGCAGAGCAGTAACACACTGCAGAAGGTCAGCTCGTCTGGTAAGAAGGTCCGCTATATCGATGTAAAGGTCGAGGAAGATGAACCGCTTATGATAACTGACATTTCCGACCATTCTTCGATAGCTGGTTCGACTATATCGGAACATTACAACAGTCACCCGCACTACATCATCACGGAGGCTCCTTCTATCAGTGACTTGTCTCAAACAAGAGCACTGGAACATAACGTAAGTGACATGGCACAGTCTACTTCGGGCGATTATGTCTCTAGTTCGATGCAACAGGAATCTTCCTCGACCCATCAACAGAATTCAAAAACCGAAACATTCCAGACTTCATCGACTTCTGTTCAGCAGTCCGGCTCTAGTCACAGCCAAACATTTGACAGAACTGCAGATTCTTCTGCTCCCAATCAAACTCTCAATACAGGTTTCATTGATAATTCTTCCTCAAATGTCTCAAACTCCAACACATATTCGAAACGATCTCAGAATGCAAATGCTGCCAATTCTTTTCTCCAGTCGGAGCGACAAAGCTTAGTGAATCAATCGGCACCATCTACAGTCAAGGATCAGCAAAACTTGAAACATAGCGACAGGGGAACTTTTCGTAACTCTCCTGAACCATCACAAAGGACCCAAACTATTCGATCTGATTCCAAGAATTTTTATGGAGGTGAAAACAGCCTGGATAAACGAAGTAACACTAAAGAATATAGTAGCACTTCACAAACAAATGAGGCTAAAAGTAGCAATATTACAAAGTCTTCATCATCATCGTATGTTGTTGAAATTGTTGACGGCAAAGAGCGAATAATTGATAGTTCGAAGAGGGAGTGGGGTGATGCCCAAGAACACGCGTCAAAGGAAGCTTATGCAAGCGTTAGTGGGACCGATATGCAGCCGCAATCTGCTCACAGTATTCAAAACTATGATATGAAAACAAATTACGACACAGGAAAAGATGGAAAGAAACCTACGAGTGAAATGATTGTGAAAGAAGATTCAAAATTCATAAAGGATGGAAATCAAATGACTTCACATTCCAGTATTACTACAGAGAAAGATAAGGTCGCTAAACATCAACAGTACATAACGAACCGCGATCATTTAACAGCTGATCAACAGTACATAACAAACCGGGATCATTTAACAGCTGATCAACAATACATAACAAACCGCGATCATTTAACAACTGATCAACAGTACACAACAAACCGTGATCAAATGACAACTGAACAACAGTACATTACAAACCGCGATAATTTGACCTCTAACCAACAGCAAAGTACGACTCGTCAGCATTTAACATCTGATCAACAGCAAAACACAACTCGTCAAAATTTGACATCTGATCAACAGTACACTAGTCGTGACCATACTACAACGGATCAACAGTACACAACTCGTGAACAAACAACGTCTGATCAACAAACCTCATCAGCAAAGGATGATCACTACCAGTCGAATAAAGTTTCTAACATCACCAATAAAAATCGTAAAGATATTGTTGATAATAACACTACCAACCAAGAAAGAGTTGATAACCGACGACGCAACATGAATCAAACAGATTCATCAAACTTTTATGGTTACGATGCTACCATTCAAAACGAATTAAGAAAAGTAGGCAACATATTACAGGTGCCTAATACGGAAAATATTAACTTTTCCACAAAAATTATGAAGAGTAATACAAGCAGTGCTCAGCAAGCTTCAACTTCATCTTACGTAGTTGAAATTGTTGATGGAAAAGAACGAATCGTTGACACTTCTCATAGAGAATGGGGCGATAACAAAGAGCATTCTACCTACGAGAAAAGTCACAATATCAGTGGTACTGATATAAAACCTGAACATGAATATTCACGACATGTACTGGATAAAGAATCTCATTATGACACTGGTAAAGACGGGGTGCCTAAAAGTTCTCTTGAAGTATCAGAGGAATCAGCTTTATACAAGAATGGAAAAGAAATTGCATCTACAAGCAACCGATACGGAGGGGATTTTACAAAGAAAAAAGCAATAACTGAATATGTCACTGAGACAGACGATGTGCATAATAAACGCATTCATGATGCAACTGATCAAAATGTACATTCTACAACCCATAAGACAACGTCTTCTGATACTCAGTCTCATGTAAAAGATATCAGAGATGTCAAAGACACTACTGATTTTGTGACCACGGAGAAAGAAAACTTAACTAAAGAGTCCACATCTACGACCACTTCTCATACTAAAGATAATTTGACTACATACGAAAGGAGCACCGGGACATGGAATGGAAAGTTTGTTTATGAAAAAGATGATGACAGACCTAAAAAACCTAAAGAGATGTCACCGTTCGGCAGACCTGAACAGCCAAGACACCACTTAAAGCGACAAGATACAGAGGAGAACATAATATTGTCATCAAGAGACATTAAAGACTTTACATCTATCAGTGACTTGCGGAAGATTATTGAGACCTCAAAGTTTAACAAAGATGTACGAGTTAGCAACAAAAATATTGTGATTAACAGAAACATTGACGACCGTATCCTGAAGGAGATAATCGAAACTGTTAAGAAGTATCCATTCAAGAGGATTGAAAAAGTAACGTTCGGAACTAAAATAAATGAAGACGTAAAAGATCTTTATGAAGGACTTGACACAGAAGAAACTACAGTATTTACTACCACTACGGGTGAAACAACTAGAAAGGCTTTCGATGTGGAAAAGAAGAAGAGTCAAATAGAAGTCACCCGCTACGTTACTGAAAATGGTATTACGACAAAAATAACAACTTATGAAGATGCTAAAGAAGACGACAAGATCAGAACGGACGTCTACGTCGACAAGAGCGCGTTAGACTTCAAAAACTTGGTAAGAAACATTTCTATTATTCATAAAAACAATTTTGCGAGCAGATTCTTAGCCATTTTGTCGATTGCATACTTAAAGATACTTGGGTTAATTTTGATTAAAAATTCATATTATTTTTGTAAAAGTCTAATGTTATTGTCTTATCAGCACGGAGAAAATATTTGGCAATCTAAAAGTGCAGGAGATAAAACCTTTACATCCATTTCAGCGCGATGTCCAAACGACCGAAGACGTTATTCGAGAATACGACGTGGTGGACCGTGCTATCACGGACACCACAAGAAAGGATACCACCGTCAGCACCGTCTACGATGAGAAAATCATCGACGACAGGAGAACAATGCGAGACGACAGGACCACGGTTGAGGAGACCGTCATCATCGACGAGACCCGGCCAAGAGGCGGCCCCAAGAAACCGGAGAAGACTGTGCATAAGGAACAGTGTATCTGTGAAATCTGCACTTGTGGGTGAGTCCCATCACAATTATTATACTGATCACACCTTTTGACATGATACCATCAGCAATTATGTACGATTACGTGCATCATAAACAACTGGGCCAAATGTTGATTGTAGCTAAACTAGCAGGGCATCCTCAGTGAATACATATAGTGATGCTACCTATAGCCCACTAGGTAATTGTCATTCTAACTGCAGTTAGATTGATGAATGCTCACAACCATTAGCGTTCTATGCGAGAATGTTAGAAACGAATCGTGGCTTCGGTTGGCGTACTATTTTCGTTTTCCGACCGTTTTTAGTGCGAAAAGGTTAAACCGGCCGATAATCTTTAAAGTTTGTAGTGTTTATTATATACAAATACCCAAGATGGTATGATGATATCATGTATGCCGTAAAGTATCTAACAATAAGCTAGTTTTTACATATTTTTAATTACCTAGTTACTGCCGAACGATTCATCATGTTTTCTGACTTTGTATAAAGATCACCAAGTTCTATCAAAACGTTTTACACACAAGTAATATTTAGGCAAAACTTATATTCGGAGGTGTACTTACGACTTATCGGGAACAATATGGCCGTGTTTGCCTTCTTGGAACTGCATTAATTCGGCACCTTAACGATAATCCTCCGTCACGATGTTATTGCATACACAAAAGATAATGTCGTCAGGTGCGCCACTGATATTGAGATAAATTTTGTAGGTTTTACACTGATAATGTATGTAAGATAATATAGGTCATATTGTAAAGAAAGACGCAACGAGCAATGTTTTAAAATGAGATGTAAATATGAACGACAAGGCTTGGATTATTTTCAAATCGAAAAATATATTGGCATAGTAGATAATACTTTAAAAAATCAGGAGATAAAGATAAAGATAAAGATAAAGATAAAGATAATTTTATTTTGCAAACATGGGTATCATTAAATGGTGACAAAAAAAAACATATTGAAAGTTCAGCCATATTTTACCACGTAGGCATGCAAAAGATATAAAATATCAACTTATAACTAGAAAGTAGGTACAATTAAAAAAACATTACACGTGATAAGAAGAAGATACGTGCCCACATTTGAGAATAAATAGTTTAGATTCCGAAATTACTCCAATTCAATGTCGAATCAATCAGTTACAGTTCACAAATTACTTGGTGTATAAAAAAAATAACGTGACGTTTCATTGCGTAGCTTTTCACTAGACATGACGTAACGTCGTATTTTAGTAACAATTTACCTGGCTACTTGACGCTGTGTTTATCACCTCTGTAAGAGTGTGTGGTAAATGTGTGCGTGTTCTCCACGGTGACCGTGAAAAATCATCTGTGTAGCCACCATTATTTTTTGTTATTACATTGAAATTCAATGAATAAGGCCGGGCTGTGTTACAATGAATATATTTCATTAACGGCTATTTAACATTTACAATTTTAAGAATTTGAATTTATATTCGCAACAGGTACGTGGAACAGAACTGCACGTTTTATTATATTTCTTGTCATTGCTGCGACTATAATAATACAAATAGGTATCTATATATTCGTATACAATTCTACATGATAGGAGACGTATTCGTGGACTCTCGTTATGGTCTCCAATTGTGCGGCACGATGAACTGTGACATGACGATCAGCCTAATGAGGTGTTACTTACGTAATCCCTTCTAACAGCTACCTTATAACCGAATGCCTAGGATGAGTCAGCTTCACAGTAATGCCTTGTTCGAGTAACACATTGCCTTCTTGATTCATGTTGAACACTGTGGAGTTATGGATCGTTACCATGAAGATAATACAATATATCCGTCGTAGAGCTATTGAGGAATTACTTGAGGCTAATGTTTCAATTGTTTTAACATGATCTACGTCTCTAGGATAGCTTGCTCCGTTTTAGTTGTAGTTTTGTCGTTTTAAAGGCTCGAGCGCTTAGTGCAGGTTCGAACGAAGCGTTTTTATGAATTCAATTTGTTATGATAACGTCAAAGTTACTTAATTCAAGATAAACACCTAGAAAAGTGGAAATGGAATGGTTTTGCGAGAACTTGTGAAACAGTTCAACTAAGCAAGCAATTTATTTAGAAATTAAAATACCGTTTCCGTTGCCTTTAATTTATGCATCTACCTTATTCATTCATTTGCGTGGGTATACATAGTCAATGAATAGTACTTAAATATACATTTAGTCAAAGTCTAGTCCGTTGTTGTAACATGTGTTTGACCCCAAGCCCTCCAGATTCTTGCAGCTTGACAAATCTAGTCTGCCATATGACAGATTGACCGCACATATACAATAGATATGTTTTATAACGAGTGTGTGTATAAAATACTTTGATTTTAATCGTACTCACATCTGGCAGAGTGCCTAGTAGAAGTAAATATTTTTGTTATCGCCTCTGTAGTTGTGTTTCCCCAATGTCAGGGCTAGTGGCCTTGTGACTATGCCCAATGAACTCTATTGAATCAAATAATTTCTCAACTTAGCGAGAAATTATATGCATAGCTATAATATATGAGTCATGCTTCGACTCTATCGGTTTAGCAACAGCCTTTTATTACTTGCCTCACTCATAGGTAGGTGCATACAAGTGTGGGCTGCATTTCGAATAATGCAATTAGTATTGCCCTCGATCTGAAACTAGTTAATATTTTATACTTATATATTCTGTGATCTTAACGATGGATGGATTGTGTGAAAGATGATATGGGTAAGAAATAGGTGACTTCTGAGATGACGGCAAATAGAGATGTATGAAAGAAGAAGACATGCTGCGTCGACCCCAAATAAATTGGGATAAGGGCAAGAGAATGATGATGATATTCTGTGATCTTATCTTCGGCACCCTGACTCCTCCTGTCGTTAGGGACTCATCTTACATTCTTATGCTATTTCGTTCATCGCTAATTCGGCGCCTCATTTAGACAACTCTTCCATTAAGATAAAATGCCATTACCGTGTGGAGAGATTGTAGATAGGTACTTATTTCTATTTTTGTCTGTTAACAGTTTTTGTTTTACAGTTTACATATTACTTTTATTATCACCTATAGTAAGTAAGTTATGGCGGCTGTTAACCTGCAATGATAATAATTACTGCCAATTAATTTTAATTGAACGTTCCAAATAGCTTTTGCGCTCTGAAAATTCGTGTCAATCGAAATATAAATGTCGCTACGGAGCAATTTAGACCAAATAGGATTAAACATTTACTTACAATTGTATATAAAAATAGATAACGTATCATTTTGTTATCTACCGCTTCTTTTAAACAGTCGTTTGATTAATAAGTTTACTTATTGTGGCATTGAAAACGATAATAAATAAATAAATCCGAATGAAGTATATTAGAAATCATAGATATCGTTGTAAATGGTAATCATTCAAGGTTCTAAGAAATAACTAATAAGTGTCCAGCGTAATTAATCCTAAGTCAAATATATTAGTCAGTAATAGGTCATGACGTCACCTGGGAAATACATAATGATTCCATCTGCTCAAAAGTACACGGTAGCAATGATGCAGGAGCAGAGATGAGACAGATAGGAAAACCTACACTTGTTCATTCATATGAGTAGTTTTATGGGTGTCTGTGGAACAAGTGCCATCGTACTTCGCAGGTCACGGGTTTACTCGAGCGCATCGTAAGATAGGCCGCACCTGTGGTAACAAAACCAGTGTAAGCTGACCGTGGATTATATTGAAACTCCGTATTACGCTTGGCCAACTGTTACAAGTTTACAAATAAATGTTTCATACAAAGGTGCGGTCGACTGTAGATACTTCATTAGTTTTTACATTCCCACATCTGAATAAATAATGTTTTTATCACAAGATTACTAATGGCTTTCGGTATGCCATTTTTTAAAGGTTGTTCAGAGAATTTACGTATGACGCCATTTATCTTAACAATTGCAACATTAGATTCTGTCTTTCAGAAATTGATTCATGAAAGAAATAAGTCATATATGGCTATCCATAGTCCGTTGCAAAAAGCCAAGGGTCCCACCGATTAAACATTGGACATTGGACATTGGACAACCTAGGTTTCCCATCATTTAGAGTCGAGATTAGCTTCAAGCTAAATTAAAACAGCCGCACGGGTTGATCGAAGGTTAAGTTATGCTTGCCGAGGTCGGTCTGTGGATGGGTGACCGTTCGTAACATATCGAGACTCCTCCGTGCTTCGGATAGCACGTTAAGCCTTTGGTCCCGGCTGTCATTTCTAGATCTTTGACAGTCACTACGGGTAGCCCGAAAGTATGACAAAGGGTATGTAAAGGGTATCCTGTTGCCCAGTACCTGGTTTTTGGAGGTCAGATAGATAGTAACTCCATGTAAAATACTGGTATTCAGCTGCATCGGGTTAGACTGGAAACCGACCCTAACATAGTTGGGAAAAGGCTAGGCAGATGATGATTAGCTTCAAGTACTTAAATTTCGTAATACAATACACCAACGCGTAAAGATTAAAATTAGTGGTCTGAAACGTTGGCGGGTACCAACTACCAACCTGTTAAAGGATTACAGCAATAAATTGTTAGTTTTGAAATATGTAGTTGGACAAAATGTATCTCGTTGGCTGCCCACAATAGCATTACATCACGCTATGGCGTGTGTTCGCAGTGACCGACCACGAAGGACACTTTTAAAATTAAAGCCAAACATACGGCACCTGACATTAATGTAGCTCAAACAGCGCCATAGGAATCTCGCCCTAGAGCATATACATTTAAGATATATTTTCTATTTAATTGAGCATATAAACATTAGTAAATAATTCTAACTAGCTGTTGCAAAATGTTTTCCTATTCAGGTTGAGGAACAGTGTTGTGGTACCGTACCGCGCCAGGCACCTCTATCTAGCCTCATCTATCTATGTTCTACGTATCTTCATTATATAAGATAGATGATTCAGTTAATTAACTTCTATTCGTTTCAATCAGACGTACATATATAAATTAACGTTGATTGAGTCCAGTAATCGTAAAATTAAATGGCGACATTCTACATCATCTTTATCATGGTACGAGTAGCATACGAGACTCAACTGATAAATTCTCAAATATTCAGGGAGTGTTTTGTTCGTCAAAATTCTTATGTATTGAAATTTACTTACGAGCTGGTAATCCATCTAGCTAGATGGAACCGGAGTCCAGATAATGTTCTTTTGATTTCATCGCTACGTGCTCGTGATTTCTTCAACCAGAATGTACCCGTGATCCGGTCTAGCTTCTGCTTTACTAATTTCGATTTGAGATAAGATGGTAGTCACCTTACACAATGAAAACGCGGAAGCTTTCTCTTCACATTATTAATTTATCGACATCTTGAAATCTTAAAACATTTTCCCATCCGCCGTTGTCTCCGCATCTGCTTTGTAGTCATTATTTTAATTTAGCTAGCATTTTCACTAGTTTTAAATTATTATTTAGATAATTAATTTGTAAACCTACATGAGCAATGTAATCATCAATGTTTAGTGCTCATAAATCCAGTTTTTATTGACAGGTCTCTAACGGGAGGCTTAAATGAAATCGGAACAAGTTTCGCGATAACATACTTGAGAAAGCGGTTAGTTTCTCCTTTCCTATTTTATAAACTAGTGACATTTTTCAATTGTCAACTAGCCAATATATGGCATGATTATTACTAAGTAGATATTTTTATTCCATTGCTACTTCTACTTCTAAATGTGGTGGTACTTCATAAATCAAACGATAGTAGGTAATATTTTCGGAAATCAGAAAACAGTTTTATTGGGCATTCTTTGATGCGCATATGTTTTCAAATGAAGTTGATTACAACATTATATGTGTTACTTTCCAACGTTGCCAATGTGATTATGATAGACTGACTGCTAATCTTTTAATTTTCCAAATAAAATTATGCAGTCAGATAAGATTGTTACAAGTAAAATGCTTGTCAATTTTTATCATTATTGCAACTGTTATTTAATCTGCGATATTAAGATAAGTCATGTTATTTATGTAATACATCATGTATACTGGGGTAGGTACTGCTTAGTTCTTTCAATTGATTAAGTTCGAAGTTGTTATCTAGCGACCTTCCTTGTTTCGACTGCAAGTACTAAGTAAAGTTAAGAACGTTACGGTATTTTGTCACTTTCGGATTTATACTTTATCACACAATCCCCTCAGCTTAGCAATTTAGGTACATGGATATAAATGGATACTGAAGGTAAAATGCGGCTTAAAAACACATTAATAGCGGTGGCCCATGCTACGGTTTTCATGTTACCTTGACATGACAAAGTAAATAATCTCTACGAAGCTAACATTATGAATTTAGGCCCGAATTAGACAGAAAATTGGCTTTAATTATATCTGTTGCTGAAAGAGTACAAACACTCTTTTGCAATTAGTGACATCAGTATCAACCGTTAGATACACACACATACATAAATCACGCCTTTTTCCTGGAGCCAAAGGAGTATGTCATGATCGTAGATAGCAGCTAGTTCTATAGATTCTGCCTTCCTCTATAGAAAACAGACTTTATTTAATATGCATTGTATTTAAATTAATAGGCACATCAGATAAAAGTGAGTACTTAATTATTGCTGACGTTATAGCGCATAGAAAAAAACAGCAACGAATGAATATTTGAATGATTAAGCATTAAAGTATTACGTAGGCCTCTATTATTAGTTGCGCCAAGCGTGGCCTTCTGCTGACCTTTGTGTCTCAGATATAAGTGCATTATTCACTTGTATCGATCCGTACTGCTGTTATTTTACTAAAGTTTATTTCACACTTCGGTTCATATGGCATTTTTTATTTGAAGTACCTAAAAACAAACATTTAAACATATGTTTTAAAAATGAATAAAATGCCCGTATCATTACTATGTTCTTTGGGAAAAATAAGCTTATTCTCAATGTGAATATCTTAAAACCTGAAGTTGATATAATATTAAATTCGACCCTAGCATTAATTACAGGTTATTCTAGTTAGCTGAAAGTTAAATTAAAAGTGCCTGAAAATGTCAATACTAACTAGGTAATTGGGTTAACTTTGAACGTTCTAGCCTCGTAAGGTCGTGACTAGAACAGGGAAACTAATTCATAATATCAAATGGAATAGAATGTTCCTATTAGAAGTGAACTTTAATACCCATTTTCACTAAAACTATGCTACACCTAAATAAAAGGTCTGAATAAAAATGTTCGCAGTGCGCAACAGTCCAAAATATTTAAGGAATACATATTTTAGGGGCTACGTAGTGTAAGTGATGATGGGCATAATATTAAGTATGTGTGTGACATATTACTTTAGATCGTAAGATCTATCTTCGTTAACAAAACAAAGAACCAATCATTCGTCCCGGATTGGCTTACGTCACGCCACCTGTCCTTGTCGGAGTGCACGACTGATGTCAGTTCAAGCTGAGATAAGCCCTGACAATACGACGTGTTTTCGCATACCATGTTAATGTAATTTATCAAAATACAACAGATAGATAACTGGGTCTTCTCTAGACTAAACATACGTGCATATTCATCAAATCAGTTAAATTATTCCGTTGTTAGCAGCTTGAATTGTTCAGGAAAGATAGTGAAAAGTAGAACATGTCACATGTGGATGGTTGTACTCGTAAGAATAGATCAAGGAAAAAATTGATGAACAAAAAGATATAGTCCCTGAATTATGTGGACACCAAAAAGATGGGTGACAATGAAGTTTGGAAATATAAATTGGGATAAGGGCAGGAAGATGCTGATTCAATAAGATTCAGTGCGCTGGCAGCTAAAGATGAAGCGAACGATGTCGTGCTACTCTTCAGTTAATTTAATTGAAATACTCACCACTCATTTCCTAGAACCAGCTCAGCATACCAATACTAGCGTTAGCTATTTTTAGTAGTGTATACAATGAGAGAAAAATGTCGTCACTCGCTGTTAGTCGTGGTATAGTCGAATACGTGTCTATTTAAATATATACTTTATTTACAATGAAGAGTGATTCTTCGAAATGATCAGTTGCGAAATGTATTAAACATTTCGTAACTTTTAGCCTTATTGAGAATATATCGTTTGCTTAGTCATGGACATAAAACCTTCAGACAATAACAGACGGTCCGTACTTTATCGATTTCAGCTAGCTTAGTTTTGAATAATGAAAATAGCGCTGTCGGTAAGACAGCACAATCATAGTAGCGTGTTAAATAGGTCGATCAATTCCGTGTTATATTGCCGCACCGGGGTAGCTTGTATCATGGTCGTGTGGCCTTCCAATCTGTAAATTATCACGTCTAGTTTTCCAATAAATAGCTACGTAAATAAATGTTCTCACAAACCATCGATATTATTTTGTTGTTAGCTGTATGTGAGCCGCATTGTGCTTTCAATAGCAAAGGGAATGTTGTGAAAAACAGAAGTCTAATTTTGAGTTTCTGTTGAACTCGGCGAACCCATTTAGTATGTTTTAAAAACTAATTCGTTCCATGGAAAGATTTCGGGATTAGTTACCAGGAGCTGCAGGCAAAGATGACGATGCAAATATATAAATCAGTATGGGAAATTCTCTCATTATTTCTACCTCCTTAAGGAAATGTTTCCTTAAGGAGCTGCAACTGGCTTTCTCCAGGGACTTTCATTGCAGATCATATCAAAATACGACTTCTGATGACTGAGAACTGCAGCTGATATTTATCAGAGGTAACAAGTTCTAGCTTCAATTAAACCAATTAATTGCCGTTCATAAATACGGATTTAATGAGTAGTGTTAGTGATTTACTGCTCGGCTGGCTGACAGTCATGGTTGGCCCGTGAAAGCGGACGACAAAGCCGGTGAACAGAGTTCGTTCGTAGATCATAGATTCGGCGTGCACTGGCGTAGGGTACTCGACTGTGACACGTGAGGCTTACGTGCGCGACCACCGTGACTGAGAGAGTTTTGTTATGGCTTGCAACAGTAGTAACACGCTGTTATTGACTACTGTGGACCAGAAAGGGCTTTATGCAGTGCTGCTGGTTCATCGTACTCTACTTATTCTACCACTTTGTTTGCAAAGAACTTGGCCTGAGCAAAAATACAGACTTTTGGCGGACTCTGGCAAACTTTAACTTGCTTAAAGCTTATACTTTAGCTTAAAGTTATTTCAAATCTATATGGGTTGTGGTTTATGACCTATTTAATGACCATGCCTACTTCAAGATTTATGCCAAGGAAAAATCTAACAAATAACTTGAGTTTGAATCACGGATGATTAATATTTTTTGCTAGGCAGGCAGTTTTAGTTGTCTTTTTCCTCAGCGCAGAAATAATCATTTTGTTAGCTAAGTTATTATGCAGAACATGCATATACGAGTACCTACTTGTATTTTTGCATACATATAAGGATAATAGGAAAACGAAGCGATTAGTATGTACGTCCTGTGATCTCTGTTTCCGCTGACTTTGTAGGATGCTGTGAGCGACATAGTGGTTTTATGTGTCCTCTTATTCGTCACGTTATATTGATCACGTTGTCCGATCGTCTGATGTCATTTGTGGTTGAGCTCACGAGGGCATCAATATTAGGTCGCGTGCTTCTACTCATTTGAACGGGAATTGTAAACACATTGTAACCTACTGTTGTTCTCTGGGAACTTACTTACTATTAGGTATGATTAATGTTTGTTTTGGTACTCATTTATGGCGAACGGGTTAGATAAGGTGTGTTTGAAGTAAGTAAGCATTGCAGATGTTTTTTTCTTTAACTGTTACTACTCTGTTTTTAAAATGAATGATTACGCTTAGGCAAACAGCACAGTTTCCATAATTTAAATCATATGATACCAAGAACAAATAATTACAAAACCTTCTTAAAACAGAACTATGTATTTGTAATCTAATTCACACTGTATGATGATTAATGGCACCATTACGAATATCAATAATACAATAATAATTAGCGGTACAAAGCTTATTACATCTATCATCGAACGTGACTCGATTGGCGCCCGAACGATAAGTGGATTCGTCCTCAGCATTCAGAACACGTCTAGACCACAAGATGGGTTGACAAGCAGGATAGCCATATCAGGTGACTACATTCTTCTATGTAGGTTGAAAAACGGCAAAGGAAACCACGACGCGAAGATAATTATGGGGTCCTTTTTTTGTTAACCTTCAAAGTATAACCTACAGAGAGTCTGAGATTTACGATGAAGCAATTTTGTTATACATAGTGTAGTTTTCGGGCGTGAGGACGGAGCCATGTAAAAAGTTTGAAGGAACCTGTTTCTATTGTATCTGTAAGTATAGCTACGGAATTTAAATGAGTCGAATGGGTTCTTTTACCCAACGAAATTGTTGTTTTTATTAGCGCTCAAGGCGTTCTACATAGGTAGGCACATACAAGTAATATGTAACATTTGTTAGAATACATAATCTTTGATAATACTTGTATGGACGCTTATGGTAAACTTGATTTTCCTTTTTTATATTCGGCAACATTGTATTTGTACAGTTTGCATGAATTAATGATTTTTTTATGTATTTATACGTGAGCTTATGTACGTGCGAATGCTTTATGTCGAAAGACATCACCATCTCACCATCATTACGAATGCACAAACTCGTTCCTTTTGTCTGTACGTGAGCTAGAAGTATTGTATGCAAATCCAAAGTGGGAGCACATATTATTATCGCGACTGGGCAGGCCGACACACACATGACTGACATCCATTAAATCTAGGGTGCTGGTCTATAAGGCTACGTGCTGTAGTGCCTGTAGTAAAATGCAAAATAACATCATGACGAGTCATAAAGCTAATTTCAGTCGTGACTACCTGTAGTTATAGTTTTGTTACCCTATCTACAAGTGATTCGATTTTTGTAAATTGATTGATACAGAGAAGCATATTGTTTGTTTTATTTTTTTGGTTAATTCCTGTAGTCTCTGAAACAATATTAATATGTAGTTTATGAAAAAGGAATGAATGAAAGGCAGTTGTATGCAGCTGAGATGAGAATGCGGGGATGTGTGGTGTTACGCGAATGGATAGAATAAGAAATGAGTATATAAGAGGAAGTCTGAAAGTGGCGCCTGTGACAGAGAAGTTGTGTGGAAATCGGCTGTCATGGTATGGACACGTGATGCGAAGGAATGAGGATCATGTTGTGAGGAAAGTGTTGAGTATGAATGTAGAGGGTTACAAGAGTAGAGGGAGACCCAGGAAACGATGGATGGATTGTGTGAAAGTTGATATGGCTAAGAAGGAGGTGACTTCTGAGATGACGGGAAATAGAGATGTATGGAAGAAGAAGACATGCTGCGCCGACCCCAAATGAAATTGGGATAAGGGCAAGAGGATGATGATGAGTTTATGAAATGTAGTGGTTCATTTTGTTTGGAAATTATTAATCTTCACTTTCATCTTCAATAATGCCAATTATCTGCTATATTTTCACGATTGTTACTTCTGATTTCTTATACAGCAACCAAGTAAGATACTTAGCTCTGCAGATACTCTTTTCCCAAATAAAAAAATGTCTGCTGATCGTAATACGTGGTTAAAAATTAGCTGAAAATCAGCGTCTCACGAGTTACTTAAGTGTTGCTTCATCAAATAAGGTTGAGTTAAATTCTAGTATGTAACGTAATAAAGTTAAATTCATCATTACGTTTTTCCACAAGATGCTTGTTTGTAACTTTGTTGATACCTAGTACCGAACATGAATTTAATTGAGTTTGATTGAAACCCACCTGACAAATATTTGAATTTATGAATAACTCTTATTTTTTTCACTCTTCTTTTAATTCAGAGGAGCTGAGCAGTGAGCTGCTACCGAGATTGTACTATATGATATAATAATAAAACCATTTTACTACATTTGCAATGATGTCATTCCCGATATGACAAGAATTCACGGCTTAAGACTGATAAAGACAGTAATAATGTACTTTGCACCACAGGCAAATTGCATTCGCCTTCACAGAACGGTAATAAACCTTAATTTCAAATTGCATGATGATGTCGACCTGTCGTCTGGTGAGATGGTGATTGAGTGATAGAGACGCTAGAGTCGCATCAAGCTAACGAGAATAACAAGTAAAGTGCCCCGACGTACATTAGGCGCCCACTCGTCACTAGATCCTCAATTGAAAAATATTCGTCGTCGCTAAATTGACCTTAGAGCGTCCTACGTCTCAGCTCGGAATAGGAAGAGCTGTCTTCTAATACAATATCAATGTTAGCGTCTGTAACCAAATTTGGCAAGCTGAGCTAATGATATGATGCCGACATCCTGTAATTCTCAGAAACTTGAACCAAACTCGTTTCTGAACTGTGTGTTGTTTGCTTTATGTTATATGTAAACTTAACAAATTGAAAGTAATTCATTCGGCTGTCGTAGTGTGGTGTTTGTGTTAGGATGGGCTGGCTTTCTTCTCGTGATTTACAGCATTCTCGTGTATTTTATTACAGCGTGAGAGTGATGTAAAAAAGCCGGGTATTGTATACAAAATCGGCACGCCAATTAGAAAGATACGTGACGTGTAAAGTGGTGCAGGCTGCGACCTCAGGTGCTGCGCGGCGGTATTCGCGGCGATGATCTCACCGACTCGGGCCCACGTCCTCGCTTCGCTCAAACTCGTTTGTTGTTTACTCGTGTCGATGTAAGAACTTAACGTTTTCGAGCACAGGACGTTCAGTATCAAATGAGACGAGGTTTACGTCATGCAAACACTATATTTTGACTTTTATTGCAAAGAAAATGCCTTACATCCTTATTTAACTTAGCACTCTTGGCGTCCGACAGGCGAGTCTTTATGCCAGTTTTTTCTGCTAGTGTTTCTTCGTATGGTTTAATCTGTTTTGCCCTCGCTTTCAAGATTTGAATATTAACTCGGCTATTCCGGCACGAAGTTGTTTTTATGATTGAATCGTTGAGCGCTTATAAACGTTGAGCGTTGAGATGAAGTGTATTTTTTGTGGTGCATAGGAAGTTAGCCGAGGTAGGCAATCAGTGGCGGATTTCAAGTGCAAAATCATTAAGCACAGGAAACCAGTCAGTTTTCAAAACCATTACCTAATAGACTATTGTGACCACAACTGCTATTTAGATTTGTCGAGGACAAAACTCGGTTTCATGTAGTGTGAATGTGATTGATCATATTACAAAAAGAGATCATGATTGGCATAGTCTGTGTTGTGTAATTTTGAGAATTACATTGCGTGCTAGCCTGTTTTGTGTGCAGACAGGTAGGCCATATGGTCGACGACCTTGCCTAGCACTGGCGACGGTGACTGGCGGACAGTTTCTGCACCTACACACACAAATAATATCCGATTCTTCACGCCTGTTTTGAAAAATATCACTTCATATTTGAAAAGTATATCTGCGTAGGTAAATGTTTTATGCATAACAGCAACATTTGGTATCTTATCTATGCCAGTTTTTAAGTATCAACGACCTTATGTATTCTCAAAAGTACAACAAAAAACATAATCAGCGCTGTCGTAATTTAGTCGTATTTCCTTTATTCTTTTCAAGTGGCAACGCGCATTCATATGGTTGTTAGGTTATCTGAAATTACTTTTAACACTGAAATGGCGGTATACCACCAGGTCCTTTAGAATGTTCTCTCATATAATACCAATTTCTCCAGTTGAATATAAAGTCAAGTTTAGGTACATCATACCATAGTTTGGGGATTATATAGGCATCTGGGAGACTCCATTTATAGCTACGTTGTAAATTACAAACAAGTTTGGCTTCGAGCCGCTTTTGGGTAGCTTCTTAAGGCAACTTTCCAACTCCTGCGCATTGGGGTCGAGTTTTTTGACAACCACCATAACAGTAGGTATGGTAAGAACAACTTGATTTTATACCAAAAGAGTTTACACGATATTGGTGACGGTATTTCTTTTCTTTCGTCTTAAATATGAACAGACTTGATGTGAATATTCTCCTTAGTAACAGATCCATCCAGCAAGCAAAGATATCCGGTGTTCCTACAGACGACTTTGCATGTATATACTAATTTAATCGGGCATCAAAAGAGTTAGCGCCCATAAACGAACTCATCTCTGTTAAAGCAAGTTTTATCACAACTCCGCCGCCTTTTTATTGCCTTTCATTAACTTTCTTAATTTTTTAATAGATACTTGTTCATTATGCGTCAATTTTGTACTAAACTTGTGGGTTTTGGTTGGGAAATTGGACTTTTGTAACCACTAAGTACAACGATTGATCATGGGGGAGATAATGCCATAATTTCGTACGGCAGGTGTTCCTAATAATTGCAGCTTGATGTAATAATAAAAACATAAAGCATTTCTGACCACACACTAGATAATAATCTTGAAGTTACCCCATATACACCGACAGTAAATATCAAGGGGAGAATATTGTGTCATTTTTATGCCAAAGCCATAAGTGTACGAATGAAATCATGCTTCAGTAACATTGCACAATATTATGTTCTTTAATGCTTTACAAATGTTACAACAGCTAATTGTAGTGCTGGAGTGTTTCAAAACAATCTCGTTAGTCAGAGCTCAAAGCTTAGGGCGAACTTGCATACCACGAACTACCAAGTGGTATTGAGCACATTTGAAATGGCGTTGAGTAACCGTCTCGATATAGCCAGAGCGCCATCAACCCCGTCATCAGTCTGTTACTCTCACTATGACTCAGGATTTAAACATATGTGCATGTGCAGCTTGAATAGGGAATTAACGAAGTGGTGACAAGTGGTCATTTAGTTTCATCTTAGTTACTTGCAATTGCGAGTTTCTTAACCCTCCGGAGCCTATAGCAACAGTAGGATATCTATCCCATTTCTATACTGAATATCCAGTACCTACTTTTACCTGTTCATCCTCAGAGCTATATTCTCATGTTCCATTAGAGATTCTGTTCACATGATAGATTAAGGATTACGTAGGTTACTGACCTTCGTGACTTCGAATTCCAACTAAATTCTTAACAATCGAGCTCAAACGTGCGTAGATTTTTCAAAATGATTGTTTATGCTATTTGCAAATTTTGAGAAGGTAGCCCAGCGATGTATCAACGTATTCTTTTCGTTGTTTGAATTTCAATACGATGGTATTATGCTGTTGCTTAAATATTAAATAAGTACAAACTACTTAGTCCGTGCTTTGCATGAGAGCTTTCACTTTAGCTCTGTGTTACGTAATATCAAATGCCAACAGCAGGCTTTCGGGGCTACCTGGTTTTAAGCAAATAGATCCTGATTTGTTACAAAATCTACCAAGTATCTAGTAGGGTATTTGATTCGATTTTTCTTTAAAGATTTCCCGAAACATTAAAAAAAGAAAATCTACGGTTAAAATACATTTTGAAATATCTTTTTAAGTTGTAAGTGTTTTAAAATCTATGTGGAAAAGAGACAACATTAATAGCGTCTGACGTCACTAGACAGAAACGCCATAGTGACTTCGCACCATTCAGTATTTAAAACGCCGTTCCAGGTGACAAGGATGGAAGAAAACTTCTAAAGAAAAACTTTTCCATTTTTCCACCGATTTTTTTACTTATTGACTAATCCAATTTTCTAGAACTAGAAATCTTATTTAAATAAATTACTTGCTCATGTATATTTTTGATAGGAGTCTAATACCCTATTACAAAAGTATTTTTCTTCACTCCAGTAAGGTACCAGCAGTATGATATTCGATCAGTAATTCTGTCTCAGGCTAATTGCATCATTAGTTGGTGATCATTTGCATTGCAGTTAGTGCATAACAAGTTAAAAACTGCAAAAAGTATTTATACTTGATCCGTTCACGGAATAACGTATAACCATAAATAGCTTCAACAACATGTTTACTCAAGGAGTGGTGAAGTCATAAATATTTTTATGCACTTGTGTCAGGGCCTGCTTCTTCGTATCCCTCATTGCCACTGATTCACGAAATCTCATTCGTTCGGGTTCGCGTAGGCATTTTGCATGACCTCAATGGTAATAAGGAAAATAAGTTTTTTAATTAAAACCGACACTTTATCATCGTTAAAAAAATCCTTCAACTTAAACTCATCTTTCTTAAACATATTACCAAAGTATGGATGGAATTACGAATTTAAATCGAAGGTGACGTCATCAAAATATGTACACCGACTTCCTGACTTCTTCATTCAACTTTAATAATTCATTCATCTCGGACTGTGTGAATATAAAACATTTAAAGAACTTTTATATATTTTTTTTCCACCTGCTTACTTCATGACTATACTATCTGGAAGTTAATACATTCATGCGTTCTACGATAATACCTAAGTGTGAAGAATATTAGTACAGCACAGTTGCACTAGGTGTAGGCTGCAAGTAGGTACCTTTACTATTTAACTACAATACAAAGGTACGCGATAATCCATTGAGAGAAAGTGTGAAAACTAAGCTGATAAGGGTTGTTGAGTCGACACGCTCGGTAGCTTGTGGTTGCAAAATGATCAATGTGTCAAACAAAAAGCCAATTGTTATCTATGTAATAACGAATACTGTACGCATAGTAAGCGGTACCTATTTGGTACCAGTAGTCGCTCTCTTCAGCTTCGTGAAACGAACTTTCAACATATTATTATGATTGTTATGTGATCTTTGAAGTCCTGGAAGATTTTGTGATTGGCAACCATGGTTTTGAGGTAAATCTTAAGTGACTTATTACTTAGCCATACAGAAAATTCGCAGCAAATTGTAATCTTTTTGATTATCTTTTGAATATCTCCTTGTTTTAAACAAAAAGCTGCTTCAAAAAACGACCATGGTGTCTACTTACTTATTTTGTCAAGATCCTGATTGTTTCAAATCAATTTATTACCGTGATACGGCCGCACCATATTTTGCAAAGACAATCCCACATTCTCGCCCACACCTTGAAGCAAATACAACTAAATTCAGTTAGCGATATCGTTAGATAAGACAAAACAAAATAATCTTGTAGTTTCTACTAGATTAGAATAAAATCGCGACTATTTTGTAATAGTAAGTTTACCTACACATTGGTTATCAACACCGCATGGATACAGAAATCTATGAATATTAAAGGTTATTAAAAACGTATTATGCATCAGGCGATTCAGGTGTAAGCAATCGGATGTTTGCCTGAGGCAGTGCAGTTTCGATGACAAACTGGGTCGTATTTAGTAGCATTCAAGCCCTCTCACGATCTCATTATAGGTAGCATTTGAACTATGCGCCTATATGCTACCATGACTCTTCCGAAAAACTTACAATTATAAAAATTCCGTCATTCACATAACATCTAATTTAACCAGACTGACTTAAAATTAGACGTTATGTGAAATAAGTAAAGATAAATACAATATTATAAGAGATTCGTATTAATTGTGTCAAACATACCTAGAGAATGGTCACATGGGAACTGACCTCTTGAGGACAAGCATATTGATCGGCACAGACGCGTCTGGGATTAGGACATATGTTTGCTACCCATCGCTAGGCGACTATAAACTGGAGCACACCTATTAAATTGTCAACTGTAGTGATATTTATTGTAAACCCTTAAATTTTAAGGGACATGGAAGTTTAATAAGCATTCAGGGACATGATCTACTTGGTTTGAATTCCATTAACAAAAAAAATCAATTCTGTTTTGTTCGTGTATATTGCCAATGAAAACAGTGCCTTTTTAATAAACAAAGGGTCGCGTAGTGGCATGATTTATCTTACCTCTGACGAGGTTAAGCAGCTCTCCTTGCCAGTAGGAAAGGGGTCACACTATTCGATTTGTTTCATTGACTCTTTGAGTCATGGCTATATCTGGATTGCGTCTTGCGAATTTCACTTGCTCGCAGTCACTTGCATGCAGTCTGTAGGCCTGTTTCAAATTAATTTATCATTACTTTTGATATATACTACTTTAAAGCTGCTTCAATACAAAGAACGTTGTAATTGACTTAAGTCGTCGATGACGTCAACGCTTAATTTAGCGATTGCGATGAGAGAACAGTGAAATGAATGACGTGTGAGCAACGGTGTGTTTGGAATGTTGATTCAGACAATTTGAGATTTACGTATCTTAGCGGATATAGAATATGTTTTTTGAATTGATCCACAATAACACCATGTATACCTAAACTTGAATAAACGAACTGCATCAAAGGATTTTTAGAAGAGAGCAGAAATAACGCTGTAAGTATCTACTTACAGCGTTATTTCTGCTCTGACTTTTATTTCAGGTTAATAATTTTAAGCATTAAGTATCTACTTAATGCTTAAAATTATTAACCTGAAATAAAAGTCTTCAAAAAAGAATTAGGTATTATATGGTTTTGTATCTTATAAGAAATAAAGTACTTATTTTCTACATAATCGTTAGTAAAACAATTTAATAAGTACTCCGCTTTGTCACCGAGCTATACCTAAGGTAAATGTTTTTTATATCTGAAAGCGGTCTGTCTTGCCTGTGTTCATGAAATGTTCAGTCGCCGTTGCTATGGAAACAGACAAAACGCGGTCACTCGGCCCTTCTGATTGTATCACACATAAAAGGATTAATTTGTCACCATTATTCTCAAAAACAGCAATGAACGTTGTATTAAACAAAAATAACAGTCGTTTGTTTAAAGGATTAAGAAATGTCTAATTTTTTTGATCGCAGAAAAACGTTTTTTAATTACAAAGACTGGATCGAAGGTTCAAACCATGTAGAAAGAATTATCTTGTTTTTCAATAAGGTTTTCTTATGGGAGCTAATTAAACACCTTTGGGGTTGAAACACTAGGGCCATGGGGTCCGTGTGCCCATTTAGTTTTTCGAGAAATCGCGAAACGTTTGGTCGACTCTTCACGTGACCAGAGGGCTGGCCTTTTTTTTGGCCAAAGAATCAGCATTGCCATTCAACGTGGCAATGCTGCCAGCCTTCTGGGCACTTTTCCCGTTGACAACGATGCGGATGAATTTTTTGATGCCCTATGATTATTTATTTTATTTCTTCATATATTAATAACACCTAAGTGTTATTCCAAGTAACACAGCCAGCGGCCGTTGACCCCGCAGTCAGCTGTAGGAACTAGAAAATAAGTTTAGATTTCCATTTTGTTTTATATTATTTGATACCAACGTCGCCGACTACCACTCAGAACCTACATATCTCCAGCTAATTAAATTTGACCCTGTTATTGTTCATCATTCATTTCTTTGTCTTCAAAATCGATTCCATAAATATCTATAACCAATATATAGGTAATCAGGTAAGCAGTTCTTTATATCGTCTCTTTATATTTTTATGGCCAGACGTCCAACTAATTGTTGGTATAATACATAGGTACCTTCCTACTTGTTGACAAGAGAAGCCGCTTCAGTTTCATGAACCGGCACGGCACGGCAGTGCGCGCTGCGAGCTCGAAGCCGCAGGTTTCATTCACACAAATAACTCCTTGTCCTACTTTTACAAATTATAGGTACTAAATAATTCAATGAATGAACTAAAAGTTAAGAAAGTCTACATGCCATGAGCAAAAGTGTCTTTGGCGGCAATAAGGTTTTAATTAAATAGCGGAAGGTTTTCACAGAAGCATAATTAATTCTAATTTACGTGGACTTTAGTTTGTTTTTCAATTTATGTAAAGCCGTATTCTCCGTGCCAAGCTTTCTAAGTCGACTTTGAACTGTATTTGGTGCGTTTTGTCCTATCTGGTTGTAAAGTAATCACCGAGGTTATGTTTCGAAGAAAGTTGCAACGGATAATTGCGACACGGTATCAGTTACAAAGAGAACAGCTGTGAAGTGCATATTGCACCATTGTCTTGTGTCTCTGTAACGGGAGGCAGGGGAGGTGAGCGCGATGGCCGCGTGTGATGGCCAATTCACTGACGCTGCCACCTCTGCCGCTACCCAGAAGATTTCCATTGTCTCTTCATCCCTATCGTGTCAAAAGGTGTGATTTTTAATTAATTAAGTACTTACTGTTTGATTTTAAGAAACAACAATGTTATTTTGAATATGGGACAGATGTTTGGCTTTGGCTTGGGCGAACTCAGTTCTTAGAAATTCTTTGAAAAAGTTTTTTTTTTGGATTTCTAAGCTTTTCACGCAACCAGTTAGCAACATTTCTTCCGTGTACAGTGCGTATTTTACTAACATTACGTGTGGTTGTTTACAGGCGTCATCGCTGCCCACACAACGATGTCCCGGAGCCATTGTTCGATGTGGAGCATACGACGAGCGTGGTCTCCGCGTACAAGCGCGACTACGACGAGAAGCACGTGACCCGCACCACCGCTGTCCACCACGAGGATCACCTTCGTCTTGAAGGTGACTTCCAAGAGCCAGACCGTCCTCAGTGGCAACCAGCCGAGCGACCCAAACAAAGAAAGCCCGAAGATAATCTTAAACCCGAGGGTGACTTTGAGAGAAGGCAACCTGAGGAATGGCGGCCTGGCGAAAGGGCTCCCGTTAGAAAACCTGAAGATAATTTAAGACCGGAAGGCGATTTTGACAGGCATAAACCCGATGAATGGCGTCCTGGCGATCGTGCACCCGTCCGTAGGCCTCAAGATAACTTGAGACCAGAAGGAGAATTCACTACTCCCGAAAAAGAGCCATGGAGACCTGCTGAGAGGGAAAAACCCAAAAAACCAGAAGATAACTTAAAACCAGAAGGCGATTTCGAACAGCCGAAACAAGATGAGTGGCGTCCAGCAGAGCGAGTCACCCAGAAGAGACCCAAAGATAACCTCAGACCTGAAGGTGATTTTGAGAAACCCCGACAAGACGAATGGCATCCAGCTGAAAGACAAACAGCGACAAAGCCAAAAGACAACTTAAGACCAGAAGGTGATTTCGAGAAGCCAAAACACGATGAATGGCACCCAGCAGAACGCGTCTCTCAGAAAAGACCTCAAGATAATCTTAAACCAGAAGGTGAATTTGAACAGCCAAAGCACGATAAATGGCGTCCAGCAGAGCGCGTCACACAGAAGAAACCCCAAGATAATCTAAAACTAGAAGGAGATTTCGAGGAACCGAAACATGATGAGTGGCGCCCAGCAGAGCGTGTTACTCAGAAGAAGCCCCAAGATAATCTTAAACCAGAAGGGCAGTTTGAACAACCAAAACACGATGAGTGGCGCCCAGCAGAGCGCGTAACCCAGAAGAAACCTAAAGATAATCTTAAGCCAGAAGGAGACTTCGAGCAGCCAAAACACTATGAATGGCGACCTGCTGAAAAACAATCACCCACAAAACCGAAAGATAACTTAAAGCCAGAAGGTGATTTTGAACAACCAAGACACGACGAATGGCGTCCCGCTGAACGCGTCACCCAGAAGAGGCCCCAAGATAACCTTAAACCAGAAGGTGAATTTACTACACCTAAAAAAGATGAGTGGAAACCCGCAGAAAGACCCCAACAAAAGAAACCTACTGACAATTTGAAACCGGAAGGTGAATTTACCAAGCGAAGGCCTGATGAGTTTGTTCCCGCAGAAAAAGCAGTTGTGAAAAAACCTGTGGATAATTTGCGGCCTGAAGGTGATTTTACAACTGGACGAAGTATAACAGACGATTACAAAGTGGTGATTGGGGAGAGAGCTGAAATCATTCGCCGAACAGATAATATCATCACAGAAGGCGAGTTCACAGGTAATTGTCATTTCTTAACCAAAGTCTTCTACATATTTTTAATAATTTCAGTCATTTACATTTAGGACATAATTATATACAGGGTAAAAGGGAGATCGACGCAAAACCATGTGTACAGTATATGATTCCAGACCATGCAAATTTTCGATAGTTTCTTCCTAATTTGTAAATTTTATTCTGATTTTCTTTTACAAAAGTCCACCAAACAAAAAGTCTATTTCAAGAAGTAGCTCCTTGTCGTATACTGTAAGCCAGAACCTTTGGTTAACTTGTAAGGTAACCTGAATAAGCTATAGAATGGAGTAGGATGATAATAAAATTAATTATACATGTCTAATAAATCTATTGAGTGAATATATAACCAAATAACTTACTTTACTTTCTAGATACTACAACTTCGCGTACGGAGTATACGCTGAAACCAGTGGAAAGACCAAAACCAGTTCGTCGCAATACTTGGACCAAGTTAGAAGGAGACATGACTACAGAAACGACATCTCAGTCAGAATTTGTTGATTACACAGACACCGTAGAAAGAACAACAATGGTCAAGAAAAGAACTGATAATTTAATACGAGAAGGTGAAATTGAATTCGTTACTTCTAATCAAAAAGACTACCCAGAAAAAGTAACGCCAGTCGAACGACCTAAGCGACGGCGGACGTGGACAAAGGAAGAATTTGAAAAGTTTTATTCTACGGAAGAACTCGAAAAAATTACAACTTCACAGGAGGAGTACAGGACATACGAAGAAATTGATGTAAGACAACAGAGAGTTATAAGAAAGGATAACTTGCATATGGAAGGTAAGTTTGATAGTCAGACTGTGTCTCATGAGACTTACGGGCCAAAACTATCTGAAAGGCCTATACAAAAGAAGCCAATCGACAACTTGAGACCTGAGGGTGACTTTCAGCAGCCAAAGCATGATGAATGGCGTCCGGCTGAGAGACAAACACCGACAAAACCAAAAGATAACCTAAAACCGGAAGGTGATTTTGAACAGCCAAAACATGATGAGTGGCGTCCAGCCGAGCGAGTTACTCAAAAGAGACCGAAAGACAACTTGAAACCAGAAGGTGATTTTGAACAGCCGAAACATGACGAATGGCGTCCCGCAGAGCGAGTCACTCAGACGAGGCCTAAAGACAATCTTAAACCTGAAGGCGAATTTGAGCAGCCAAAGCACGACAAATGGCGTCCAGCTGAAAGACAAACACCGACCAAACCTAAAGATAACCTAAAACCAGAAGGTGATTTTGAACAGCCGAAACACGATGAATGGCGTCCAGCTGAGCGTGTAACTCAAAAGAAACCAAAAGATAACTTGAAACCAGAAGGTGACTTTGAGCAACCGAAACATGATGAATGGCGTCCGGCTGAGAGGCAAACGCCGACAAAACCAAAAGACAACCTTAAACCAGAAGGTGACTTTCAGCAACCAAAACACGATGAGTGGCGTCCGGCAGAGCGCGTAACTCAAAAGAAACCGAAGGATAACTTGAAACCAGAAGGTGACTTTGAGCAACCGAAACATGAAGAATGGCGTCCGGCTGAGAGGCAAACGCCGACAAAACCAAAAGACAACCTTAAACCAGAAGGTGACTTTCAGCAACCGAAACACGATGAATGGCGTCCGGCAGAGCGCGTAACTCAAAAGAAACCTAAGGATAACTTGAAACCAGAAGGTGACTTTGAACAACCGAAGCATGATGAATGGCGTCCAGCTGAGAGGCAAACGCCGACAAAACCAAAAGATAACCTTAAACCAGAAGGTGACTTTCAGCAACCGAAACACGATGAATGGCGTCCGGCAGAGCGCGTAACTCAAAAGAAACCTAAGGATAACTTGAAACCAGAAGGTGACTTTGAGCAACCGAAACACGATGAGTGGCGTCCGGCAGAGCGCGTTACTCAAAAGAAACCTAAGGATAACTTGAAACCAGAAGGTGACTTTGAACAACCGAAGCATGATGAATGGCGTCCAGCTGAGAGGCAAACGCCGACAAAACCAAAAGATAACCTTAAACCAGAAGGTGACTTTCAGCAACCAAAACACGATGAGTGGCGTCCGGCAGAGCGCGTAACTCAAAAGAAACCGAAGGATAACTTGAAACCAGAAGGTGACTTTGAGCAACCGAAACATGATGAATGGCGTCCGGCAGAGCGCGTTACGCAAAAGAAACCGAAGGATAACTTGAAACCAGAAGGTGACTTTGAGCAACCGAAACACGATGAGTGGCGTCCGGCAGAGCGCGTTACTCAAAAGAAACCTAAGGATAACTTGAAACCAGAAGGTGACTTTGAACAACCGAAGCATGATGAATGGCGTCCGGCTGAGAGGCAAACACCGACCAAACCTAAAGATAACCTAAAACCGGAAGGTGATTTTGAACAGCCGAAACACGATGAATGGCGTCCAGCTGAGCGTGTAACTCAAAAGAAACCAAAAGATAACTTGAAACCAGAAGGTGACTTTGAGCAACCGAAGCATGATGAATGGCGTCCAGCTGAGAGGCAAACGCCGACAAAACCAAAAGACAACCTTAAACCAGAAGGTGACTTCCAGCAACCGAAACACGATGAGTGGCGTCCGGCAGAGCGCGTAACTCAAAAGAAACCTAAGGATAACTTGAAACCAGAAGGTGACTTTGAGCAACCGAAGCATGATGAATGGCGTCCGGCCGAGAGGCAAACACCGACAAAACCAAAAGACAACCTTAAACCAGAAGGTGACTTTCAGCAACCGAAACACGATGAGTGGCGTCCGGCAGAGCGCGTAACTCAAAAGAAACCAAAAGATAACTTGAAACCAGAAGGTGATTTTGAACAACCAAAACAAGATGAATGGCGTCCTGCGGAGCGTGTTACACAGACGAGACCAAAAGATAATCTTAAACCTGAAGGAGAATTCGAGCAACCGAAGCACGACGAATGGCGTCCGGCTGAGAGACAAACACCGTCCAAACCAAAAGACAACCTAAAACCAGAAGGTGATTTCGAACAGCCAAAACATGATGAATGGCGTCCAGCCGAGCGAGTTACTCAAAAGAAACCAAAGGATAACTTGAAACCAGAAGGTGACTTTGAGCAACCTAAGCATGATGAATGGCGGCCTGCAGAGCGCGTAACGCAGACAAGGCCCAAAGATAATCTCAAACCCGAAGGAGAATTTGACCAACCAAAACATGACAAATGGCGTCCAGCTGAAAGACAAACACCAAGCAAACCAAAGGATAACCTAAAGCCGGAAGGAGACTTTGAACAGCCAAAACACGACGAATGGCGTCCAGCCGAGCGTGTTACTCAAATGAAACCTAAGGACAACCTCAAACCAGAAGGAGAATTTGAACAGCCAAAGCACGATGAATGGCGCCCTGCAGAGCGCGTTACTCAGAAGAAACCTAAAGACAATTTGAAACCTGAAGGAGAATTCGAGCAACCAAAGCATGACGAATGGCGTCCTGCTGATCGCGTCACCCAGAAGAGACCTAAAGATAATCTTAAACCAGAAGGTGACTTTGAGCAACCGAAACACGACGAGTGGCGTCCTGCTGAAAGACAAACACCTACAAAGCCTAAAGATAACTTAAAACCAGAAGGTGACTTTGAGCAGCCTAAACATGACAAATGGCGTCCAGCAGAACGGGTTACCCAAAAGAAACCCAAGGATAACCTTAAACCTGAAGGTGAATTTGAACAGCCTAAGCATGAAGAGTGGCGTCCAGCCGAAAGACCAGTTCAAAAGAAACCTCAAGATAACCTTAAACCCGAAGGTGACTTCGAGCAACCTAAGCATGATAAATGGCGCCCGGCTGAGAGGCAAACACCTACAAAACCAAAAGATAACCTGCGGCCTGAAGGCGAATTTGAGCAGCCAAAACACGATGAATGGCGACCAGCCGAACGCGTCACTCAGAAAAAACCCAAGGATAACCTTAAACCTGAAGGTGAATTCCAACAGCCAAAGCATGACGAATGGCGTCCAGCTGAACGTGTCACCCAGAAGAAACCTAAGGATAACCTAAAGCCTGAAGGTGAATTTGAACAACCTAAGCATGATGAATGGCGTCCCGCTGAAAGACAAACGCCAAGGAAGCCTAAAGATAATCTGAAGCCAGAAGGTGAGTTTGACACTCCCAAACAAGACCAATGGCGTCCTGCTGAACGGGTCACTCAAACGAAACCTAAGGACAATCTTAAACCAGAAGGAGAATTTCAGAAACCGAAACACGATGAGTGGCGTCCTGCTGAAAGACAAACCCCTACAAAGCCTAAAGATAACTTAAAACCAGAAGGCGACTTCGAGCAGCCTAAACATGACAAATGGCGTCCAGCAGAGAGGGTTACCCAAAAGAAACCCAAGGATAACCTTAAACCTGAAGGAGAGTTTGAACAGCCTAAGCATGAGGAGTGGCGTCCAGCTGAGAGACCAGTTCAAAAGAAACCTCAAGATAACCTTAAGCCCGAAGGGGACTTCGAACAACCTAAACATGATAAATGGCGCCCAGCTGAGAGGCAAACACCTACCAAACCAAAAGACAACCTGCGACCTGAGGGCGAATTTGAGAAACCCAAACAAGATGAATGGCGCCCCGCTGAACGAGTTACGCAAAAGAAACCTAAAGATAACCTTAAGCCGGAAGGTGAATTTGAAAAGCCTAAACAGGATGATTGGCAACCTGCAGAAAGACCTGAAGTAAAGAAACCAAAAGATAACTTGAAACCCGAAGGAGACATGGACGTTGTTAGGAGAACTGATTATACTGCGACTCGAGGTGATCGCGTTGATGTCGTTAGGCATGAAGATCATCTTAGAATGGAAGGAACCATAGACGTTCATCGTTCAAGAGACGATTATAAGCGTATTGAGAAAACAGAAAAAGTTGTTATTCAGAGGCATGAAGATAATTTGAGAACTGAAGGTGAATTTATAGATCTTACAGTCCGAAACGACTACAGTGCAACTAAAGGTGAAAGGGCGTCTGTTGTTAGACCACAGGATAATCTGAAACCTGATGGCAAATTTTATAAGCCTGAAGTAGTTCCTTCTCAGCCAGCCGAGAAACGCAAACCATTTAAACAGGTTGATAATATTACTATTGAAAGGGACATTGATCTACGACAGAGACAAAAAATTGAACGACTTGATATCATTAGAAGAGAAGATAATCTAAAGATTGAAGGTGAATTTATAGACATGAAACAAAAAACAGATTATTCTAAAGTCACTGGTGAACGGGCTGCTATTGTAAAACATGAAGATAATCTAAAAATGGAAGGCACTATGGAAAATATTCGGTCATCTGACACGTACCGTGTTGTTAAAGGCCAAAGAGTCAAACTAACCCGCAGAGAGGATAATTTGAAAATTGAAGGAGTATTCGAAGACCATACTCGTAGAGATGATTATAAGGTAACTAAGGGTGAAAGATCGGCCATAGTATATCACCGGGATAATTTAAAACCAGAAGGTGATTTCGAAAAAAGACCAAGGGAAGAGCATGAACCTGGTGAGAAACGAACACCGCTTAAACAACCAGATAATTTAAAATCTGAAGGTGATTTTGACAGACCTTCAAGACCCAAATGGGAAACTTCAGACCGGCCGGACCTAATGAAACATCAAGATAACCTACGTCCTGAAGGTGATTTTCCAAGCCGTCCTCAAACTCAGTGGCAACGAGGAGAGACACCAGAACAAGTACGTCCTAAGGATAACTTAAAACCTGAAGGCGACTTTGAAAGACCCTCAAGGCCGAAGTGGGAAACATCGGAGAGACCCGAACAAGTAAGACCTAAGGACAACTTACGTCTTGAAGGTGAATTTACGGAGAGACCTAAGACTCAATGGCAACCAGGAGAAACAGCAAGTCAAGTTCGTCCTAAGGATAATTTAAAACCTGAAGGTGACATGGACTCACGCACTCCGAAAACATGGGCACCAGGAGAGACACCTGCACAAGTTCGACCAAAGGATAACTTGAAGTCGGAGGGAGAATTCGAGAGACCTTCAAAACCGACGTGGAAGGCCGCAGATAGGCCTGAGCAAGTAAGACCGAAGGACAACTTACGCCCCGAAGGTGAGTTCACGGATAAACCCAAAACTCAATGGCAACCGGGAGACACACCAAGCCAAGTGCGTCCAAAGGACAACCTAAGACCCGAAGGTGACATGGATTCACGAACACCTACAAGGTGGGCTCCAGGTGAAACACCAGCACAAGTTCGACCTAGAGATAACTTGAAACCTGGCGGGGAATTTGATCGACCTTCAAGACCTAAGTGGGCGCCAGCCGACAGACCTGAACAAGTAAGGCCGAAGGACAACCTACGTCCTGAAGGTGAATTTACGGACAGGCCCAAGACTCAGTGGCAACCAGGTGAAATACCAAACCAAGTTCGGCCTAGAGACAATTTACATCCGGAGGGTGATATGGTTTCACGGACGCCAACTAAATGGGCTCCAGGAGATACACCATCTCAAGTTCGTCCTAAAGATAATTTGAAAACAGAAGGCGATGTTAACTATCCCTCAAGACCAAAATGGGAAACTGGAGAAAGACGAACCCCAGTTAAACCAAGGGATAATTTACACCCTGAAGGTGATATGGATTCCCGCACTCCTACGAAATGGGCACCAGGAGAAACTCCTGCGCAAGTTCGTCCTAAAGATAACTTAAAACCTGAAGGTGACTTTGAACGACCAGGACCCCAAAAATGGAGTCCCGCAGAAAACTCAGGCCCTATAAGGCCCAGAGACAACCTTTATACTAACGGGGAAATAACTAAACATGATACCAGCAAAACACAAACAAGTGAGACATCGAAGAGGACCGTAGAATCGAACTCTGTCACTGGAACTGATGATCGCGACATAAAATCTCAAACCGTTTCACATGATGACTCCCAAGTTTATCGCGATAATCAGTCGCATACATCTCACACGGAAACGCATGTGAAGCACTCCCACACCACTATGGACCATACCACTTCAAAACATAGACAATCTGGAACTCATGGTAAACATATTACATCACATGATGTTATTGATCACAGTGGAACACAGAAAAATATTGAGAGAGTTGCATCACAAGACAGTGTCACCGATAGAAAAAAGACAGTGGGAGTTACGGATCGTTCTGTATCCCAAAGTAGCACAGGCAGGACAATAGTAAACAAAAGTGACACCAAGACTATGAAGACAATTAAACAAATATCAGAGAAGAAGCTCCGAGGAGGCAAGTGGGTGACTGTAACAAGAAATGTTGAAGTGGATGTAAGTGATGAAACTGGAAAATTCACTCCTCAGCAGTCTGCCCCCAAGAGAGAGGTAGACGATCGTACAAACCGTACGCGACAATTTGGTGGAGATACAACGCAGAGAACACTGCCATCCGATCATGTAACATCTTCAACGAATCAAACTGTTCATAAAACACAGGGATCAAGAGGAACTACTTCTGCTGATCAACAATATTCTCAATCAAACCAACAATATAATATTGACAATACTCAAAGAATACATTCGTCTCAACAATCCGTTAGTTCTTCATCCTCGATTCAAAATTTAAATTCCAATCAGCACCATACACAAAGAATTACAGGTGGTTCCACGGTATCCCGGGATCAAGTTGGTCAAAATGTTACAAAGTCTACCCAACAATCTACTACTGACGGTCATATAATCAGGGGTGCCACGTCTCAACAATCCGTTACATCTTCATCTTCAAGTCAAAACTTAAATTCCAATCAGCACCACACACAAAGAATTATAGGTGGTTCCACCATATCCCGGGATCACGTTGGGCAAAATGTAACGTCTACCCAACAATCAACTACTGACGGTCATATAATCAGGGATGCCACGTCTCAACAATCCGTTACATCTTCATCCTCAAGTCAAAACTTAAATTCCAATCAGCACCACACACAAAGAATTATAGGCGGTTCCACCATATCCCGCGATCACGTTGGACAAAATGTTACGTCTACCCAACAATCAACTAATGCCGGTCATATAATCAGGGGTGGCGATACTTCTCAAAGGATTGTATCGTCAGATTACTCTGGCAGACAATCAAATCAAGGCCAAGTATCAGAAAGTCACATTCAAAGGAATGTTAGCTCAACTCAACATTCGACGAATAGAAACCATTTGAGTGACAGTGTAACAAAGACAAGTATCGAATTCCAAAGAGCGATGCACGGCGGTGGCGGTAATGATCCACCGGCCACCGTTACAGACAGCTCCTCACGTGGTGGTCATCATAAACGCACATCAGATTTGGTTTCTGATTCCACGTCATCGAATTCTATTTTACATCGTAAAGGCGTTCATTCAAACACAGAAGCTCATCATTCTATAAGCTCTACAGCGGCTGCACAGAGAAAGAGCATCGGTAATCTCTCAGAACGCGGTGAATACATTAGTAATTCTACCCACAGCACGGACAGAAAAAGCATCAGTTCCATGCATAGATCTACCAGAGACAACATGGGTGTTATTTCACAGCATGAAAGTTCGGATTCTCGCCGTAATCAAACAAGAAGAGATGGACAGTCTACTCTAGCGACCGACCATCAGCCAGGACGAGTTGTTAGAGATAACCTGAGAGTCGGTGGTGACTTTTATGGGCAATCAGAGGCCCGTTATGGAAGCTTTTCGCGCTCAGAACATGCGCAGAAAACTGACCGTTCCGAAAGAGTTGAGCGTGTAGAGCGGGTCACTCGCCACGGAAATGCTTCGCAATTTGTCCTGGGTGACGGCAGCACTAGCTACAAGCGTGAATTTACATCTCATGTCCACGGGACTTGCCCAGCTACATTGATAGATTCAGGACGTACTCCTTTCAAACACACGCGCGATTCTCGGGAACATAAATTCTACGCGACAAAGATAACACAGCAACAATAAATATTTCTGTTGTGTCTTGCCTAAGGCTAAAAAAATTTCATTCCTTATTTACCTATATGGAGCTTATAATGTAATCCTGTTAATGTTATTTACTGTACACGCATGCTAACTGCTAGTCTTTAATTAATATATGATTAACATACTCTATATGCATAATAATAATTTGTTAATTTAACAATTATATATTTTGTTTTGTCAAACAAATTGCCATGCAATAAACTTTTACATAATTAAGGAGTTGTTTTTATTTATTCCCAGATACTTTTTGTTAATTTGAACGCATAAATCTAGGTTTCCCTCTGATGTTTTTCTTCTGGGTATGTCAGTGATGTACCGAATAAAGTTAGTAAGTACTATGTACATATGATTTTTTTAAAGTCACAGTGGCACTATCTGGTGACGACCTCTCAACCTCGTGCATGAGGGCGCCTTAACAATCACATTTATTTTTGTATTAAGAAAATAATAAAAGCATAATTACCCTTGCACCTACGGTCATCTTTGGATAGAAGGTCCAAAATGACCGACCAGAATTTACATAACAAGTAAAAGTATTCTATTTTGATTGCCCTAATATTCGACATTGGCATAGCGGCATAAACCGTTTTAATGACGATTGGACTTGCACTGATAGGGGCTGCCACTAATGCTCACTACGATCAGCAAACAGAGCAGCAAATTGCTAAATTTGCAGTTTTGAGTGTAAGCGCGTCGATTGAGTACCTAAGGATTAAAGCCCCTCCTCCTTCCAATTGCTATATCTTATTTTATTTTTTTACAATATAGATTAGATTTCCGATTTGCCGTCATGGCCAGTTAGGGCCCCTCAATCCTTCAACATACAATTATCTCTCGCACGTTTTGGAACTAGATTTAGAAAATTAGATTCAAAATGGATTTAGCATTCAACTTCTCGAGACATCGTAAGGATCATCATAGACATAGAAGCTTTTGCAATTGTTGTCTGTGCTGGCACTTTCAAGGACATACCCAGCCGCACAAAGGTTATGTTTTAGGCTATTGTAGGCATGGTGACTATGAATAGAAAAGGGCCGAGACCGCTCTGGCGTTGGCCTGGCATTGAGTACGTAAATTAAATGATCAGACACTGTCATTTACGCTTCTCGCGCGTTATTAGAATTAGAAAAAAACATGCCCTCATGTTTAGGTTATTTATTTATAAATGACATTTAATGAAATGACAATTATTTATTTATAAATAACAATACCTACAAATTATATGTGGTTATTTAAAATTAGTTATTAATTTACAATGTTTTCATAAAGAAGTTGTCTAAAATGGAGGCATATTATTATTTGACTGCATACTATACTGGATAGACTGCCCTTATAAACATAACATGTTTAACACGTATAATTTTGGAAGACTAAACAAAAAGAAAACTAATTTTAAATTACCTTATATTTGAATACTTATAAATAAAAATGTAATACAAATAATATAAATTAAAGTTAGGTAGAAACTAATGTATTTTAATGCAAACTTTGTTCAAAATACTTAAAAATTATTTAATCGTTATCATAGTGTGCACCTTTTCTAACCATCAGAAGAAGTAGGTTCTTGATCATTATGCGACTGTTTTACTCGTCGTATTCTTTTGTATCTGTTTAAATCTCCGTCATAGTTTCGCGGGAGTGGTCCAAACGCATCATTCTCTTGGTAATGCGGGGCATTGATGAAATTTTCACCTGAAGATTTCTTTTCAGTTTCAAGTAATAACGTAGACCGCTCAGGTTCGTCCTTCGCGGTGTCTCTGGAGCTGTCTTCAGCAGTGCGTCTGTTCCTAGCGTCACTGCTGTACATGAGATTATCATCGACGCCTTCTACACCAGATAGAACGCCATCAGTATCTGATCCGAGACTCATTGAGTCGTCCCCTTCCAGGTTTTCATGTGGTGCTGCTTTTGAGTTATCAACATTAGAGTGCTTAGCTTGTACTGACTGATCAGCGTTGGCAGTTTCTTCTTCCAAGCCTTTGTTACTATTTGCGAAGTTAGAAGTACGATCATAAAAGCCCTCATCATCAAATTCATTACCCTCATCGTTATCTTCGTCCTCGTTTTCTGCTTTGTACGGAAAGTATCCGACTTTAGCATCAGGGAAAAGACCAGCTGATCTTTTTTTAATTATTTGGTCAGAATTTTTTCGCTTCACTCTAACTAATGGACCCGAATAAGGTACCGAATCGTCATAAGCATTTGAATTAGGAAAAGATTCTTCCAGTGATTTCATCGAGTCGGATAATTCTGATTGCTTTTCCAAATCGGTCTCTCGTTTGTACTCTTTACCATCTTCACGAAATTGCGGATCATCGTTCAAAAATGTTGATGAACTATCATCCCGAGAACAGAAAGATCGTTGGTCATTGGCATAATCTTGTCCATTTTGAAGACTCAAATTATTGTCTATCGTTTTAGAGTCATCAACGGACATATCATCCATATCGTCAAAATTGGTTTCTCTCTTTATTTCAGTTTTTGATGAAACTTGTGGTCTTGCTACTACTTCGCCTTGATTTTTGGTATCCAGATTTATAGCGAACGTGTTTAAACTATCAGCTGCTTTCTGAATACTTTCATCGTTGTGGTTTGTCAGTTCTATTTTATTTACAGAACCCATGCTTGTTTCCGCAATTTTTTGACTGGATGGTTCAGTTTCAGTTGCCGATTCTGGTTGTTTACTGATATCTGTACTCTCCGTGTTTGCAGTTGACGGTGCTGCTTCGGTACTTAATTCAACCACCGAACTGCCACCTTGAACTTTACTCAGATCAGATTGGCAGTTTTCAATAAAATTATTCTCTTCAACCGCGCCCGCTTTCTTAGTTATTTCTCGTTTATTAATAAATCCATTGTCACTCGCATCAACATCATCTATAATTTTTTTTAAAAGCTGTCTTCTGTCATTTGTGAGTGAATTTAGAAGCTGATTTAGTTCGTTGCCAGAAAGTTTTTTAATGTGTCTTTTGATTGCAGATTCTTCATCTTCACTGTCCGTTTTCTCATTGCTTTCTTTAGTACCTTGGCTATTAGATATAGTAGGAATATCAGCTGGGCTAGCTTCTTTTACATCACGCCTATCTCTTAAGTTAAATTGTGCACCACTATCATGACCTTTGTCCTCATTTATATCTCTATTTTCAGCTTGTATTGTGTTATAATATTGTTTAAAGTATCGAGATTGTTCATTGGTGTCAGAAGCTTCATTATTGTTATTTTCATTTCTGTTTACTTTGCTTACTTGGTCTCTATTTTTTTCAAACAACATATCACCTTCTTCGTTTGACTGGCCCTCAAATTCAACAGTTCTTTTATCGATTTGATTTTCTCCTTGGCCTCGCATCATACGATTGGATTTGTAAACATCACGATTGCTTAAGTGTTCTGTTGCTTCTTGTTGATCGTCGTTAGATTCAGTGTATCTATTTGGCTGACGAAATCTTGGAAAGGATTGAACCTGATCGTTGGTGTGTGCAGCTCCAGGATTATCTTCTCGTGTATCTCGATTCGTATTGGTTTTGAAATCTGAAAGCTGTCGAATTTAATTAATCAATTTGCACATCTCAATTTTAAGGAAGAAGAAGCTGCACTGAGTTTCGAAATGACATACATTTTCTGTTTTGGTCCGAGTTTGGCGGTCATCAGCTGAATTGCGTTGCAAATATTTGCTTTCAGTTAGATCCAGCATGTGCCTACTTTGCGGTACGTCTTCTTCTTGAACCGCAGACTCCTAAAATTAATTAAAATACATTACTACGGATTTGCATGTAATCAAATAATATCATAAAATAACCGAAGGATAGATGTGTTTAGATTGTCTTTGTTTGGCCAGTTGTATCCATAAACCAAACATTAAATTTAAACAGAAATAGGCTAGTAAAAATAAGTTAAGTATGTAACATTGAATGTTTAATAAGCAAACAGTAGGGCTAACATGTGCGGGATGTTGGAAAGAGTTACTGTGACCCCTGAACGTAAAGGGCACGGACGGAACACGAATGGGTTTTAGTCAGTATTTATGTCTGACAAGCCCTCCCATTTCACCCAGAACGGGAGAAGTCACTGGATGATTTCCCAACGTTAAAAAAAGGCTAACTAACATGTGCAGTGCGACAAGGCCCCCTTCACGTGTTTAAGACTTGTCTATAATTCAGACATCTTAAGGCACGCCATGCTCGAGAAGGCTCGAAAAAACACTGACTTAGACGATGTTACGTACACTCCTAACAAAGCTCTTTTCGGTAACCGACTTTACGTAGGGCTGATGTTTCAATATTCAGGTAACTTTTATCTGATTACCTGCTCGGCCAGGCGCGCGTCTTCATCGTCAGTCAAGAACTCTTCTGCTACGGGTTCATTCTCCTCATCTTCTGCCTCCTCAAGATCACTGTAACGACAAAATTTACATGGTAAAAATATGTTACGGATTTTGACTGTCTATCATTCAGTCGGATGATGCTTACTGCATCTGTTCACAGAACTTAGGTCACATAAAACACTGAAAAATGTACTATGGTGGTGCTGTAACCAACAAGCCTAACATAAGGTACTAGGATTTTTCTTCAAAAAAAAACCTTTTAGGAATTGCTCTTGTATCGTGTGTGTGTTTACCAAAATTTAAACTCACATACACAAACAGCCAGATAAAGGTTATTTCTTTTCAGCACACCAGTTTATTTTTCATGTTTTAGTGTGTTAGGTGTCATTAGATCCTGTAATATGTCGGACTTTAGTAGATAGTAAACTACTCAATGGCAACCAAAATATGATTTTAACTGAATCGAAAAGTAATTCTTCGAACACCCAAGTTCACAACGCAGTCAAGATATCATGCGTGCTTTTTACTTTGCATGCCCGCACTAAAGAGGCAAGTGCGTCACAGGTACGGCGCAGCAAGGATAGGTACCTCAACTTATTTTTTTTTTCTGCCCACAAATTAACATTAATTAGTGTTCTAAAATTATAAGTATTCAGCATGTATGGTTTAATATGGGCTGTATAGCGGTTTTATGTACAGTGGCTTATCCTTGGCACAGCGCACAAAATAAAAATCCGCAACTAACACTTGTTGTACATTTAATTCTATTGGTTACCTACTTAATAATTATTGTTTATGAAAGTTTGCATCATAATATTTAGATATACATAAATATTGGTTTGGCTGATTTATCATATTTTGTAAATTTCATAAGGCCAAAGCGTAAGTCATGACCTGATCAATACCATTAAAATGTTAGTTACGATGAGACAAAAATATAAGTAAGTACTTACTTTATAGAGTTGAAGCTGTCGACATGATTATTAATGAACGAAATCAGACGATTCATTGCTTTGTAATGAGCACCGTTTCGGGCCGCTAAGTACCTACTGAGAATAGGTTTTTAATCCTCAGACAAGGTCCAAATCATTTGAAACTACTTACAATATTAAGTATTCGAACTTCGAGTTCTGGCTCTCCTCTGTAAGTCTACTGATTCATCAAGTTTGGAGACCGAAATAAGGTCACGATTATTCATAATAACAACTTCGTACGTACAAAAAGGAATTAATGTTACCTATCATTATTGTACTCTGCTGCCTGTTGTGGTCTGCTGGTAATCTGTACTAAAAGGCCCCCAAATAAGATCAGTACAAACCAAGAACGCATGTTTGCAAATTCACACAAAAATCACTTAGAAAATGTGGTGAATGACACAAGACAGCAAAATTTGAATATTGAATGACATGATTGACGTTTAATTTATTTGTTTCCAGCCTGTAATAAACTACTGAGGAGGTTGAGGTTGATTAGATAATTTAACATTGTCCACGCGACCCCAGCGCCGTACAATTTGCGAAGAAGTATCACCGACCTGAATGGCTTGGCGTGATCGCTGTTTAGTTACTCGTTACATCGCAATGAATCTTTCGGCACCATCTAAAAACTTAAAGAAATGAGCAGTAACTACTGAACTACTGGTAATTTATGACGGCACACAGTCCTTGTGATGGTTCTACTGGGTGGCGCAATGTTTGATTTAACAATACCCAAGCAAGGATATCTAAAATCTCTTGCGAGAATTACCTGTTATTTTTCCTGTAATATTAACATTATAACCACCATCTAATAGCATGAAAACTTTTTGACACAAACAGCTATGAGCGACTGACAGACTGTCAGACGAAGTCGTAAGGGTTTCTTTGGCACAAAACCCTAAAAACAAGTTTTTCTGTTACGGAATTATTACCGTTTCATTACTAAACTAGTTCTAACTTTAGTCAAAGCGCAAACCATTGAACCAGTTCTTGTATTGGATTTGAACTTTATTCCGAGGTACATACGGCTACATATAAGCTATACAATACCAGTATAAGCTTACCTCTCATTTTATGGAAATCCTATACAATGAGAGGTCAGCTGTTGTATGCAGCCGTGTGTACAAAGTTCTTATAATACAAAAATTGACGTCAGAAGCGAGTCAAGCAATTAAAAACATTACTTTAGTTCAAAATACAAGAACTGGCTCTAATGTTAAAGCTTGAACTAAAAGTAAGTTCACATTTCGTAAGAAGACTACTTGTGCTGGCAACTCTCAGTTGGCCTGTTTACTTTTGATCAATCTATATAATTAGCCTGTAGCGTTCCACAGCTGGGCAAAGGCCTTCCTTTCTTTCCACAGACGTCTGTCCTCTGCAATTGTGGGTCATCCTTTTCGGTAGGAGACAAGATCTTCCCCTATCTTCGTTTTATTCTGCCGCATTGTCACAATCAGTGCTTTTTTAGCCCACAACACAGCTGATATGCGGCCGTCATGTTTTTATTTTCCATAACTATGATGTCTAAACTAGGCAACATGCCATGTCATTTTAAGCAAGTAGTATGCATCTAAGCTAATATGCAATGCAATCATAATTGCTAGGTTGAAGAAACTAGTATTGACAATTAAAATAATATAAATCAACAAACATAGTGAGGTAGCCATGAAGAATAACCAAATACTTACAACAACTTTATTTTAAATGAGACCGTTTCATCTCTATCACACTTATGTACATTTGGTTTAAATAAAACAAACCTTTGAAACATTTTACCGCAAAATCTTCATTAAGTTTGTGCATATTTGAGAAAAAACATATGTCCTATAGTTAAATGTCGTATGAATCCAGATTTAAGAATTGTAGAAATACTCGATCACACAGAGCGGTGTCTCGTTGCTTTTAAGGGCATCAAAAGATTTCTCATAACTGCACATACATTAGCCTATTTCTATTTTATAACTTAACTCCAAAATGCAAAAGGTAAAAAAATCCAACAGGTTTTATAACTATGAGTACTCTTCAAATGCGACGCGTGCGCAGAGCGAGCGACCGGCCGGCGCCACGCGTCACATCATCACGCACAGTCGCCACAGAACATTCACAATTTTGACTTTGTACTTTTAGAATTGATAATAAACAATATATGAACATTGAACATAACAGTGTCATGACGTGGTCGCAACATTCCAGCACATACAACATATTGCACTTGACGCAGACTCAACATCAAACCCGACCGATATTCGTTAATCTTCTGCATTTGGCAGACACTAGCTTATATAACATGTACATAATGTATCTAAATTTAGAAAACACTATTTAAACTTTAATAAGAAAAAAGAAACTTACTTTAACGTCAGATTAGGCTTCACAATGAATTATGTTGTGCTTTTTTACTTTATCACAATTATCGTACATTAACTATTTATACAGTACAAGTATATCATCTGTCATACAGTACATACTCCTATGGCGGAATTTTAAATAAAACTTTAAAACCATAACAACACGAACAGTCGTCATTCTGTGTACACTGTACACAGCACAAAGATATACAATACATATTATGTTGCAATAGATATGACCTATGTAAACGAGCAGATATTAAATAGCCGCGGGAACCCCACACGTCCCCACTTCGGTTCTTTCTATATTAAAACAAATCATTGTATTCACATTGCCTCATAATTGTAATGGAATGAAATCTGTACATTATAATCAGTTGAATTGTATGAAATCTGTTAAAACATCCTGAACATAATTTGATGACTAGACTCTTAAAACGTAATATAATGAGCATTTACAAAACAGAAAAACACAAATGTCTACTTGTATGTCAGTGCACTCGTAATATTAACCGCACGGTCGTATTAAAAATAATTTCTATATGTCATACATTTATTACAAAAACTATAGAATTATTAATTCACATAACATTACAAGAGAGAAAACATACACATAGTTAATGTTACGAGTGCAATGTATATTTAACAACTAAATAAATCAAAACTTAATAACTATTTAAAGTTTAACTTCAGATAGTTACAGTTCTAGAACAGAGAACAAGGATATGATCTAGCATCGAGTAACTGTCGGAAACAATCTAAGTAGCGCAAACGAAGTGTCACGAGGAGTCGCAAGAGATCGCTGGCTAGTTCAACTGCGGCCTATTTACAGTGCCTCTGTGTAAATCTTGTCTTTATGACCGCCAGCGATATGTCACATCAGAAACAAATTTATATGTTAAGACTAGAGCTTGCTCCCAAAATATCAAGTGAAGAGGATAATTGTTATTGTTGCTTCAAAACGGTTTACTGTCTTAAATGTCTATCTTTCTCTTTGTAAATGAGGCATCTAGAAAGTGATGTAGATCAAAAGAGGAGTTACCGGTGTGAAGCAGCAATGTTCCCTCTTCAGAAAGGTATTGTAAGTGAGTGCCACCACTCTTTGCGTAGACGCATATAGATCATAGTTTACTTAAAAAAATAAAAAATCGAACTTACATAATCGATGTATACAATTCGAGCCGCGCAACCATACATACACACATACATAGATATGTTTGCGACAAAAGCTTACTAAAAACCTCATAAACTGCATCCCTCTTATTTACAATGGCCAAGAGTGTTATACTAAACAACTATATCCAGAAAGGAATTGGGACATGGAGACACAATGTACACATGCTACATAACGTAGGCAGGCTCGTGCATAATTATTAATGTATACACAAGATTGTGGAACGAGAAATGTCACCATCTGCTCATCTGCTGATTAAGTTAAAAAACTCAGTCAATGCTTGAGCAATCGCTGAATGACAATATTAATGTCTAAGAGAATTATATGGTGCCTTGAAGTATAAGTTTAAAAACTAGTCAGTTAACAATTCGTTAAACGACGCAACCAAGAATTCGTAGTTATACTAGCATGCAACATTAGCGATTTAAATGCAATTTCGTCAAAAAACGCAAACCTTTGGAAGTTCTGTTGAATAAAGATTTGGAACTTTTGATAGGGTATCTCACACAGAAGAAGATTCATTTCGTGTTATGTCTGTGAAGGACCCGAAACCAAAATTCGAAAACTTGCAGAAATCAACGATGCAATACCTGATCTGAACAATCAGTGGGTCAAAATGGAGACATCTGACTAAAGTGAATCAATAACTTATAAATCCACAATTTCATCGAAGTGAACACTTTTAGTTTTTATGTACAAAGAAATCACCGTCAAGAATTTGACATGAACAGTTATAATAAAAAACTCGATTAGATCCGAATCAATCTTCCTAATGATATTCGAGCTATAGAGAATATTCACAATACTAATTAGAATAATCACCTCGGGCCGCACACGAATCGTCAAGTCGATCACTAACTCTACTTACCTACCCTTCGAAATTGAAACATGAGTAAAACGAATAACCACAATGAACACTTGGATCCTTGGCGGAATGTGCACAAGTTTGCGTGTAGCGAGGCCGGCGGCGAGCGGCTGTACTACAAGCGGTCGAGCCGGAACTCGTGCTCCACGGCCGAGTCGGGCACCAGCGCCGTGGGGTCCTCCAGCAGGTTCAGGTCGTCCAGGTCCAGCCCCGCGCGCAGCTGCGCCTCCTCGCCGCCGAACATGCCCGCGTCCAGCTCGCCCGAGTAATCTGCCGGGCACATCGTACACACAGCTATATTATATGTATTTATGTTCAGTACAAACTTTCTTCATATACCTACCTTTAGTTTTATTAGAATTAAGAATTTATATCACAAGATGTTAATCTTGCTCCCATTAGATTTAAGTTATATTTCTAACTATAAAGTTCTACATATTTGTATGCCAAATGGTAGAGTGTACATGGAAAAAAACATAATTTCAAATAACACCTGCATACCTATATTCGACGCAAATAAAAGATTTAATTCTATTCTATATGGTCGAGTGCGTACAGCGAGTTCAGGCAAGTATTCGCGAACGGCATTCATATGATATAGTTGGTGATCGTCATAGTTTTACGTATCCAAGTAATAAAATCTACGTAAAGTAAGAAGAAAATTCAAAATAGGCGCAATTTTAGATACGTAAATACTATTTTGAATCTTATTATACACGTTCGTCTATTTCACAACAAATCTTTGATCGGCTAGGCCGCTCGCAAGTTACATGTGTGTGTACCTGTGAGCACGATGTCGGGTATGCTGGCGGGCGTGGCGGGCGTGGGGGGCGCGGAGGGCGAGGCGAGCGGCTGCATCGCCGCAAACCCGCCGCCGCCTGCTACGGGGTCGCGCGCGTTCCGTCGCCCGCAGTTCATACCGCTTACTCCGCTCCCACTACCGCAGCTCGTCTGCGTGGACTGCAAAAAATATACGAATACCCCTTAGTATTACAGATATGTTCGATTAGGTAGTGTATTAAAAACCGGCCGTTCCGTACCATTATCCAGAAAAAAGGCAAAAAAATCACGTTTGTTGTATGAGAGCCTCCCTTAAATATTTATTTTATTCTATTTTTTAGTATTTGTTGTTATAGCAGCAACAGAAATACATCATCTGTGAAGTTTCAACCGTCTAACTATCACGGTTCATGAGATACAGCCTGGTGACAGATGGACGGAACATAGCGGAATCTTTGTTATAGGTTCCCGTTTTACCCTTTGGGTACGGAACCCTAAAAATTAAAAGTTCAGTAAACAATTCAATACAAATTAAAATGTGAAACTGACCTGGGGATATGATAATGATGAATTATTCGTCGTCTGCGGCGAGTGTGGTGACCCGTGGTTGAGATACGTTGTGTTGTAACTCGATACCGGGTTGTCCAACTGTCGACACAAGTAAACACATTACTATTATATCCCAAATACAAGGCAACGGCTGGCAAGCGAGAGAAAACAACAAGAAAACGCAGTAAATTCTGAAAATAAAAACACATGACGTCACTAAAACTACCGCAATAACCAGATTCATGGTAACAATGTCTGATGAGGTTGTAAAAACGGAAGCGATACAGCCACTGAACAACATTTTAAAATAAAACACTGACTGTATTACAAAAAAAAGACTGTCAAAATAACTAGTTAAAATTATGTACTTACTAATGTAATCACAAGCATAATGGTTGATTTATGAATTGAAGCTTAGTAAATAATTTTCAGCTAGCTTAGGTTTTTGTTACCAAACTCATTTTCATAGCCACAGCATTATGCTTATGAATGTAACTGGCCTGACTAAAGAGTGCGATAATCATGCTCATGACAATACGTAATGATCTGTACTTAAGAATCGCTAGGAGACTGTTATTACTGTACGCAAACAAGTTTAACTAAAACTATCAAATAAAATACCAATAATAGACTAGATTCTTTGTTACATTGTTCTACTTTTTACTTGCAAAATATTAAGTTGCCGAGCATGCCTAATACATCGTTATTCTTTAGAAAAAAAGAATGCAAATAAAAGGTAAATGTCTCAATAGTACTATTTTCTTAATCCTTTGACAGTTTCAAGTTATATTTGACAGCAAAAGAATAAATGACGTAGAACAGTACTATTAGAGACTTTGGCTAAAGGAAATGAACATCTATTCATGATATCTGTACAATATCAGGTTAATGAGCCAAAGTGAACTTAAATGTCACGGGACCAGAACTCTTTATTGCAATTAAACTTTTGATTGTTCATTTCCTGTAGAAGGGGACGTCGCGATAATAAAATGAAACGTGAAAAGAGCTCCAGCGCAAGGCTAACTCGTAAAGGTACGTGCGCTAATAATAATAATATCTGTGGAAATAAGTGTTACGACACGTAATAATAAATCAATATTGAATCTGTGAGAGGTGTGCGATTTCACCGCTTTTCACATCAATTGAAATTAATTTACTAAAGAGGTACCAAATTTTATAGGACTGAAACAAAGGCGAAATAAATGGTGACGTTGCGTATAAAGAGATCGAATATATGCGTTTTTTGTGTAGTAAAAAGTGACCACAAAAACAGTTTTCGCCAAAATACTATTGAAAGTCTGCAATTGGCGGTGCAATCGCGCACCCATCACATGTTAACGTCACTATAAATGCGTGAGGGGGTAGTGTCGTACATTTTCCGCCACTTGGACGTGCGCGGTCCAGCCTGACTCCACGAGGCTCTGCACCAGCTGCGCCCAATCCTTGGCCAACATCCACCAATATTACACATATTACACACTAGCACACTTATAAACAGTTACAGTCTGTCAAATGTTTCCAACAGTAAGAAACCTAACTGCTCTCAGAATTTAGTTTCGAATTTGTATGATTTTGGATAAAATACTTGAACGCCCTACACATAAAGCTCATTTTTCAACTTTCATATTGTTATGACCTTTCAATGGTACTAATCATTCAAAAATCGACTTAATTTACAAAACGGGAACGATCACATTCGTGTAACTAAACTCTGAAAAAAAATTACATATCTTAGATACGACTACATCAATATTTCTGGGATATGAACAAGTATCTAAACCCAAAAAAGATGTAATTTACTAGGTCAAGAAATATCCAAATCCGGCTTGATTTATCGTTACTTATAGAGGGTGATCAGTGGAAGGAGGGTGAACCTGCACACACTTGGGTAGTATAATATTTCTCGCATCGATGGTGAATCTCCGCTGAGATTAGCTGCCACAACCAAGTTACGGGATTAATAAGGTGTATCTATACATACACGAAATATTTTAACACCTTAAACGCCAGATGACGGCAAACAATACATTTTCTATTGTGTCTCGTTTTCTGTTAGCTAAGGTGTTAAGAAGTCAATGTACTCATCAATACAAACAACTTTCACTATCACCATATCATTTTATGTTATAATTTCCTTTATTCATTTAAATACATACTGTTTACATTTTCAAATATAGAATATAAAAAAAAAAACATGGGAATATGTTTAGTAAATAGTTGCCCACCGATGGCAGGAGCAGGGCAGCTAGCGCTGGTTACGGTTGGAGACAAAGAAACCTCGTCACAATGCGAGCCGTATCGACGAGTACTACATTCTATATTACGCCTTTGATCTCATCGTGTAACGAGAGCCAAGACAGATGGTCGTCGAGGCTTTTAGCCAGCAGGCCATTGACCGTTACGACGAATGGCACAATGATAGCCGAGTCCACATTCAACGTGTCGACAACGTCGTATGCTAAGTCGATATATTCAATTTGTTTTTCTTTCTCGGCTCTCACGAGTTTTTTGTCATGTGGGATGGTAACTAACTTATCGGTCTATCACCACTATGTCAGGCTTATTGGCAACAATAGTCTCGATGCCTCATGCCAGTAATGATAGACCGATCCCACTGCGCAACATGCTCACTTTTGTGAACTGGGCGCATACTGGTGGTACGGTACCTCAGAATTCACAAGCTTGTGCCTCATGGCAAGTGGCTGGTAGACAATGCTGGCGACTTGATGATGCCTGCGCAAGTACTCGCCGTTAGCCAGAGGAAAACAACCAGAAATAATGTCTGATGGACTCTGGACCCTGACGATGTCGTCTCGAAAAAATATTTATGGTTGCAGTATAAGCGAAATAGTAAAATCATTAAGCTCATTTACAAGTAGTCGCTCAGCAGTCGAAATTACGACTGTTTTAGCTTTCTACTCTCCTTCTCCATATGAACTTTAACTACCAAATCTCACACCCACCGTGAACGAAATATTCTCGAAAAGGGATCCCCGAAGGATTCGATAGTGTACCTGTATTTTTTTGGGTTTCGTACCCTGGATAAATGGAATGCGTGTGGTGGTACTTCAGGACTACGATTTGACTTGTATTGTAACCAAGATTATTGACGTAGCTAGTAAAAGATTGTTATTTCATTGCAATAGGAGCCGAAATGATTTCAATTTTAAAGCGAGGAGATCAAGCTAGCTTGATACACCCATTGATAATGAATACGTGGAGGATTTCATAATTTTAATCAATTGTAAGTATTTTATACTACGGCAGCGTAGATTTTGTGCGACAAGGACTGTGTCGCATCGTAAATTAATACGTCAAGCTAGATTTTGCGGTAGCCGAGGCAGCGCTCCAAATGCCTACAAGCCCGATATTGGTGCCGACTACCTTGTTGCTAAACTAAATTTAGACTAATTCATCTCTTTCTCTCATATAAAATAAGAAAGGGATAGACATTTATAAAGCTGTCAATTTTTGTTGAACGGAAACTTCCAAACAATTATAGTTGACATTTATAAGGCATCGACTTAACATGCACATGGTCACATGGCACATGGTCGTGTTCAAGGCACAAACTAATTTGACATCTCTAACCTGAGCTGTCGCCGTCCTTTTCTTAAGCTTGTCAGAAAGAGATGTCAATTCTCTAATTTAAGTTATGTTTGCGAACAAGGGAATCGGTGCTATTGGCCAGGATGACCTGCCTTAAGGCGATTTAAGTACTACGTAGAAGTCTATTTTGATTGTTAGCAAAAAATGAATACATTTCCAAGACGTGAATAAAACTTGTTTTAATCATGCGTCATGGAATGGAGCGCACTCAGATAGTTAGTGGTTTTTTATACTTAAGGAAACGCATAAACAATATTAACCAATATTTGCAGACATATCGTACACAACACATCGCCAGTGACTTCGTCCGCGTGGATTTCGTAGTTTTCCTTTCGAACTTAAACATCCCCGCCTACCCTTAAAGCGTAGTTTTGAAAATAAAATATAGCCTTGTCACTTGCTGATAATGTAACTTTCTATTTGTGAAAGAATTTTAAAAATAGGTAAAGTAGATTTTGAGTTTATGCATTACAAACAAATAATGAAATTTATAATATTAGTCAAGATTGTTACTCAACTCTAAGTGTCTCTACTGGATTGTAGATAACCCAGTTTTAATATTTACGGGTGTGTACACATCAATACTTTGCTAAAATCTGCATTAAATAACTTAAACGTGCCTGAGGATGGAAGTCTCATACCGTTGCAGCTGGTTTTATAGTTTGTATACCTAGATAGGATAATGATATAATTACATTAGCATTTGACAGACAGTAACTTTACCGTTGCTATTGTTATCACAGCGACAGGTCAAGTACATGAGACCAGTTTCTCTGCGCAATAAATATTTATGTGTTTACTCATATAAAACCAGTCTCACATACCTGTATATATATTTCAGTATATAAATATTGTATTAGGTATATTCTCTATGTGCTGGCTTTAACTTGATGACTGATGATGTGCAGCTTTATCATAATGTGCGTTTTAAATACTTTATTCCTTTTCAATATGTGCCAAAACTTGTATCTAGTCTCAATTCACCTTTTTCTTATATCTTTCGACTACGTTTAAGTACATTTATGATGATAAGAGATATATACCAGTGTTCAAACATTACATTTCAATTGATTAGTCTTTTGTTACTTACAATTCCTTGCTGTTCCATTGAAGCATAAGTGTAAATAAAGTAATATTATTGTTATTTTAGATGTTACGTTGTTTCCGTAACAAGGAAGTGTTACAACCAGTTTCACTATCAAGTAACGTTATTAAGAATAGTTTGTTTTCATGTACCTGAAAATTTGCGAGACGCAAATCTACTAGCTTGTATAATGTTTGAGTTAATCAGCATTGTTTACAGCTCAGAACAAAATTAGGTGTTTCATCTGATATAATAAACAAATAGACTTTTTAACTTCAATATTTTTAGGTTGTCTTTTCACTATTAGTATTATTACTATTGAGCCTTGTTGTATTACAATTTAGGCATGAAACTGTGTATTTTAATTGCTTTAAAAAAAAACAGTTTTGTTTTGATCACATAAAACAAAAAATTTAAATTGTTTTGTTTGTGATTATTTTTACAATCTAATTATTACAGTACTGACATTTTATTATTTAGTGACTGTAATTTTGATGATCATAAATCCGAATACGATACGATTTTTTTATATCTTCATTGAATTTAGGGCGAGAGAGAATAAGGGAATTTTTGTTTTCATTCACAGCTACGTTTTCTTTGTGCTTCATAATAAGTACGGTCAAGGTCGACAGATTATCGTACCGCGAAGCATGTCACGCACATAATTTATAATGGAATTAATAGTAGCCAGCTAAATGATTGACTTATTCATAGGTAACTAAACTTAACTGTTCAAGTGTGTCCTTGAACATTAATATTCAATACGTATGGGTGGAATCTAGTTTGATTTATGTTTCAACACGTGTAAGTAATTATATTACTGTTTATGTAAATAACTTACCATCGTGATTTGCTCGAAGGGTTGTAAAAGCGCTTGATGTAGGTTGTTGTAGTCTGTTTGTGGTGATTCTACAGGACTCCCTGGACTATGCACCATCTGGAATTTCGGCATATTAGGTATATCAGTAACAAATGTCCAAAAATCGGTTTTAAGAAGCCTGGTGCCCATTGACTTCTTTGATTGGCTGATTAGACTAGATACATACCGACTTACAGACATGACCAACCAAACTGGCAGTAAATCAGCAACGTGCGCGAAGAGAAAATAAAACCATTTATAAATTCATTAACCTCCAGATCTAAAGATTGAGAATGGCTCCAGATTTTAATTCAACTATTTTCGTTTTATTTAAGATATTAGAATGAAATCCTATTTTATCATTAAAGAGTTTTACAATTCACTGTACATTTACAGTATAAGTGTGTTCTCTAACGGCACACCTACTAATGGCGTCACTGTAAACAAAAACTCGGTTAGCAATTATTACTAATTCATGTAATAGTAAAATATTTTGTTTCATACCGTAGGTGAAGGTATGTTAATGTTCGACGTTGAAGAATATTGAGAGGGCGGACTACAGTGCGTCTGGTAGCCGGAGGGTATCCACCCGTGGTCCAGAGGCGACATGTTCTGCAACCAGTCGAAACGAGAACGTTACACGTGACGTCATCGCGCAACAAGCAACGAAACAAATTTTACCACCGTATTATCTCGCGCGTAAACATCCGTCATGTCTGGTTTAGGAACGAGATATATCGTGGACAAAATTTAGTCGCGCGCTCATGTTTTAGTACGTCATGACGAGGCTCGATACAAAACAGTGTGAATAGTGTAAAAGATTAGTAGTTTAAGCAAGTTTACAATGCTCCAATTAAAATTGTATACCTGTCTATCGCAAACGCTTAACGTAAACGTAACGTAAATTCAAACTATTTTAAAATTGAAAATACTATTCTCATATAATATTTAGTTATTTTAAGACTTTTCATGAACAATGGTGAAATTAAAATTAACTTTTTATGATGAGTTTTTTTTTAAACGAAATCATGTAAAAATATGTTAATTAGTTTCTCTTAAAAGCGGATACTTTTACTTAGAAATATTTATTTCTTTTTTTTTCCTTTCGTAGATAGCCTTTTAAATACTTCGGTACGATTCACATCATCCTAATTCTGATCGTGAGAATAAATTGGCAGTCACTCACACCTCACCTCTATCTCTATCACACACACAGTCATCTAATCCCCACGTTCCATTTTTTTTTAGCAGCTGTCAAAACACCCGTACTCCGGCAGGGTAAAAGTCTTAAATACTGTTTCTTCAGGAATAAATGGCGAATGCGATTAGCATTGTGCGACATGTAAAAGTTTCAATTTGAGTTCAACTAAATTGATGTTTGGGACTTTGAACTTAAATGCTATAGGATAGTTGTATTTACGATTCAAAAATCGTTCAAATTTACGTTACGTTTACGTAAAGCGTTGGCGATGGAATCTCTATAGGGCATTGGCAGATTGGTATCAACCTTAAATAATTTGAATGTTTCCATGACAAATTCTAGCTAACAAAATATAAAACAATCTAATGCCACTACTTGCATTCGTTATATTGTATAAATTAGGGTATGAATTCCATTAGACTTTTATCACAAAAAATGCTTCGCGATCTTTTTAATGTCTGCGATTTCAATAATACAAACATGTATTCTAAGATATTTAAGAGACTAGATAGTCAATAAAGTTCAATACCCTATCCTGTTTATTAACATTCTTATTGATACCATCCAATGCCACTGCTATTATTTTGCAATAAAAGTTATAAATCAAACAACATCACACTGCTTTTAGCCATAAGCCATTTGTTACATGCAGTTAATACGGAATTAATTACATAGAAGCTAGTATAAAATTAATTATGAAGTAAACCGTTATGTAATTTTGGCAAAATGGCAAAGAACTAACTTGCAGCAGCATGTGGTCCATTCTTTAAATAAATAATAACTGGTCAAGAGCGAGTCGGGCTCGCACAATTAGGGTTCCGACCAAATTACACTCAGCAGTGGATTTAACAGTCGCTGTTTTCCCGTAATCATTGTACCTATAGCGCCTAATTAATCCAGCGCTACCTCCTAAACAAAATTACCTAGTGATGAGCTAGTATCAAAGAACGACATGATCTTTACAATATGATTCATCTAATTCATGTTTTCAGTTGAAGATGGATACTAAATAGGTCAATAGGCCTACGTAACTAGATGCTTTTTTTATTCAGCTTCTATTAAAATATCGTAAATAATTTAAAAAGCCTGTTAAAATTGGCACAATAAATTAAAATCAATTTTTTATTAGCTTAAGAAACGTAGGAGGTAATAGGCGGTCAGGTATTGCACATTTTAAGCTATATCTTCAAGATCACTTTACTAAATATTTAAAAATTAAATCTGATAATTCTTAGAGGATTTTTTTTTCAAATGAATGTATCGAAATAACCCCTCTTTAAATCTATTATTTTTTCTTTGATAAGCGATCTCCGGTGCATTATCGAGACTTGACATTAAGCCAAGATCCATGTTCATACGTCGCAAAGATTACGAAAAAACCTGTGAAGAAGAACAAAAAAGTGATATTACAAAGGTTTTCCCTTTTAAGGTCGGAACCCTAAAAACACAAGTTCTACAAAATGTATTAATAGTATCCTGTCCTCGCAAAGTTAAAAGAAAGAACCACATTTTTTTTGGATATAATCAGATATTAATTTTATAAAAGTATTAAAAAAGAAATGCTGTAAATTATATACAAGTGATACTTATGTTAAATTGCCAACTTATGTTAAATATTATAGCTTGTGTTACTTATATAATATAGTTTTTACGGTGATTAAAAAATGGAATGTTAGTATGCTGCATGTCATATAATTCAAACTGTTATTTATGAAGTTAGTCATGTTTGTAAAAACTTGTTCTACACTTTTAAGGATTATGACATGCACTTAAATAAATATTAGGATACAAAAAAAAGCAAATAATATAAAAAATTGATGTCGTCACTCATTTGTTGTGTTCTACGTTAGGTAGGTACGTCACAAAAATGCACGTCAATGGAACTTCAGCTGATGTTACACGTGTACCATACCCATACCGCTGTATTTGATCTCGTGCTAGCTGAAGTGCAGGGGCCAGCACATCAAGCTACCCCAATGTGTCAAATTTCTTTGATAGGTTTTCAACTTTATTACGAAAGTTCAAATGGGAGAATCTGACAATTTGGGGTAGCTTGATGTGCTGGCGTCTGTACCAATGACGCGAGTGACGACCTTTATTTGTATAAATATTTCTTAATGTTTTACTATTCCGGAATTCACTTTTTATAACGCAAATGGCACAGGCGTGTCATCATCTTATCCAATACCTATACATAATCAAGTTTTAGAAATAATTTAAATAAATAAGACGATAAAAATCTTTAATAGTCCTACAAAAAAAATACCAATAAAAATATATGATCATATGAAATATATTACGATAAGAGATACGAAGTTAACTGGCGCCGTTTAGTGCGGAGGTCTGTGCCGATATAAGCAATATATTGCTTTGAAAATGTAGTTAGTGGTCATGGTTAGCTGAAAACAAGTTAATAACGTCGTTTCATGCACGAAGCACCAATGTGATGAATGAAAAAGACGAAATATAGAACGAATGTCAAAGACATATACATATATTTAGGATATTAGCGAGACCCAGCTCTGTTATAGATAATCAAAAATATTGGCACCAACAACAGACAGCGTTTCAAAGCATTCAAGCGACCGCCTGTAAAGAATGAGCGGGAGTAAAATTTAAGAAGAGGTTAAAAAAGAAAACGAACCTTATTATGATGAAGATAATTATTTGTGTTTGGTACAGATAAGTGATTCTGAAATAAACAAAAAATGATTTGTGTAGAAAGCAAATAAACACAAACATAACAAAAAACAACAAAAATGTTAAAGTTCCTATCGGGAGTGAGTGCTCACTGGTAAGGCACATGTTAACGTTCTCCAAGCCAGTGTTAGAGCTACCTTACAATGTACATCTACCAACTAGTTGATTACAACGATGATTGTCACTAGAAGTTCATTACTTATCTAGTAGCCATCTACATTATGCACCGCTACTACCATTCGGGTCAGGGAACACGCCATTTTCGATATACAATACTGGTTGGTCAGACCGCACGTATAAATTCTTGCATAGTAATGTCTGATCAATCGATACTGCAATAGTTTTTTAATAGAGGACAGATTTGGTTTGTAATGTAAATTGATTATTGTGTGATTTTCGCGACGCAGGCGCAGATTGTGACTCATACGTTCAGACGTAACAATATTGAGGAAGTCAATATACTTACGATTCGAAAAGCATACAACAGTTGATTTTTGCAGCGAGTTTACTTTACGCGATTTATAAGGTTTAGAAAATAAAATAGTTACTATTTGGACATGCAAATTTGCATCTTCAAGTACACTGCCTCTATTTTATCTATAAAATAATGCTAACAACACTATGATGCAATAAAAACCACAGGCCTACCGTTTAACTGAGACGGTGCTAGTCAGTAGCAGTACGCGCGGGATAGGTGTGGACGGGTTGCGTCAGAGGACGAATGCCTGATACACGTCACCACATCCTCCCGCGCGTGCAGCTAGCAAAGGTACCGTCTCAGTTAAACGTTGGGCCTGTAGCTTTCAATGCAAAAATAAGCATCCATAAGGAGCAATGCACTAATCGCGGCTCATACAATAAGTTTAATTCTATGTTCAATAGATGTGACATCAGAATGAGTCGGGAGGTCGCGCCTCGTGGTGGGACCGACCTGTGCGTCGTAGAGCGGCGCCACGTGCTCCCTGTGCTGGTGCGGCAGCGGCACCGTGGCGCCCACGGGCGAGCCCGACGCCGGCGACAGGCCGCCCGTGGCCGGCGACACGCTGCCGCCGCCCGGCGACACCGCGCCCGGCGACGTCGGCGACTGCAACCATCACCAGCGTCAGCGGCGTCAGCGGCGTCAACACCGACGTGACGACATGTAGCAGCGACACTTTGTCGTACAAACCCGAGACAGCCCTACCGTCTTCCCATGCCAGATTTGCCTACCCCCTTTATACCCGACCGACGCCAAGTAAAATAAGCTTACACCAAATATATCGGACTGACGCACCATACTACAAAATGTAATTCCCATACATTCAATCGATAATTATACTTCTTGGCTATCGGAGATTATTTACTTACGAGACTGACAGTAATTAGGCCTGTCGCTTAATCGCACGTGTTGCGCAAGCGCACATTATAGTTCCGCTTTTACTTAAACCCATTACTAGAATCACGCGAGTGTACAGTGTGAAACACGTGAGATTCAGCCGAGGGCCTTATCACTGCGTTCGACAGACCGCGACGGATCGGCGATCAGTTCGATTTTATTAGAACACAAATAGACGGCACAACCCTTGCGGACGTCACACAGCGAGATGTGGTGAATGAGCGATGATGGGCTCGTCTTACTTGTAGCTGTAGGTGTGGGCTATAGGCACGTACGTATCGCGGCTGGTAGTCGTCCGTGCGCGGCGTGTGCGGCGCGTGCTGCGCGTGCGGCGCGTGCTGCGCGTGCGGCGCGTAGTGCGGCGGCGGGAAGTGCACGGACGTGAGGTCGGGCAGCGAGCCGCCGGGCACGGCCAGCTCGCAGCCCAGCGAGCCGCCCAGCCCGCCGCCGCCGTCCCCGCCCACGTATACGCTGTCGAAACAGTCATACGTGCTAAACAGAAAACGTGTTAGTTCTTTATAGTATTACAATCTTATATTTGGGCACATTGTCAGGGTCAGACCTAAAATCAATTTAAGTGATGTTGAAAAGAATATGGGTCAAAATATGATACCTACGTGTCGAGCTTCCCCATCCTAGAAAGAGACATTTGTACTTCATGTGTTTCAGCGCTTATACAAAAACCTATAAGTTGTCGTCACAAAACACTGGCAAAAAAAAACACTTAAGTACGTCAATTTTTTACGTAAGTACCTAAGTCTCAAATAGTTGTGTTAAGGTAGACTTGATTATTCATATTGTACATTGGCTCAATCATTTTAGGCATTAATACGCATTTGTTGTGCACCAAACATATCCCCGTTTAAGATGAATCACATTTATAAAACGTGTTTACTACTATACATGCTTAACACATCGTAACTTGTATGGAAAAGCCATTCAAGTTGCGAACTTAGGGAGGATAAAATTGCACGTTTTACTGCCTTCAATAACAAAATAGGTATATTTTTATGCAGTGAATACTAACTTATTATTGTTAGGTATCCTGGGTATTTCACATGACGATCTCGGCCGATTTGCGGGATTCATTGGAGCTAACACATCTAAGTGGATGTCACCTGAAATAAAATAAAAAATTTGATGTTATTCTAATTTATCGGTATTATTTTGACTTACTAGTTACTTACGAGACTCATGTTTATTTTGCAACGATTAGAATGTTTGTGTTTGGTTAGGTAATGAAGGTTGTCGCTACCTCTCCGGTGGTGGTTCTGATGCGGGTGTAGATGCGGATGCGCGTGCGAGTGCATGGTCCGGTGCGGCGACAACGGCTGCGCCACCGCCTGCTGCTCCACGCCACACGACTGGTGGAGCGCCGAGTCCGAGTTAGTGCGCCGCCAGTTGCTGTCGGGCGGCGGACTACAAACAACGCACACTTAGTTTCAACTTCTCTACATGCACAACAGTTCCGCGATTGACTGATAGAAAACACAGTAATACTTAATGATAATAAAAAAGAAGGTGCAGAAAATAAAATTCACCCTAACTACTCGTAAATAAAATATTATCCTAGTTGCGTCAATAGTGCCACAGGTAGGGCTCAAAATCACGAGTTCGCGCTCGCCAATCAGGGTGTTATCATTTGAACTATTGTCACTTATAATTCGCTACCAATTTTCAAAAATTGAAATACGTTTTTTCATTATCACAGTTATTAAGGAAATTACTGTTTGCATGAATCATATTTACCCCACGCAAGCCGCGCTACAAGATTTTCCCAGTGGCAGCGTTGATATGGATTGTCCTTAAGATCAACTAAGCCATCTAGTGCAAGAATATTCTGTTCGTAGATTTAACTAAATGATAAACGTAGTTACTTTAAGCAAAATACGTGTGCAGTTACGTTTCATTTACTGGAACGGCATTCCTATCACTAATCATATTATTATGTAATCTCATCTAAATATCATTTTTTACATGTTTGTGTAAACCTGCGTTACAAGTTCTTACACAGTTGGATACTACGCATTTTAATTTAATTGTAACTTCTAGAAGTGACGTAATGTTTGAAACATCGCAAAACTAAATTCTCAAGAGATAAGCAGGAAAATAGTAGTTAAATAATAAACAATCGATTATTAGTTCCAGGGCTATTTTTATGTGATTTTAATTATTTATGTATCATTATTCATTATGTTGGTACATCCTTGCATGTCCTTTAAATAAAGTGAATGCAGTTGCAAAACACGCAGACGGTAAACTCTCTTTAAAATCAAGATCATGCTTAGTCGACTGAATAAATTAAATTGATACAAGTTCTATAATTTATACGCCAATCTGCAGGTCTTCGTAGAAAGGCGAAACCTGACTCGTATTATTGATACTTTTCGAGGTAATATTGTTGTTTTATAAAATAAGCACTGCGTTAAATGATCTAAAAACCGAATTACATCAAAGATATATTCATAGATGTTGTTTTTACGGGTTAGTACTAAAATCGTAAAAAGGAGCCCTTATGGCGCGACTTCGTCTGTCGCATCATCTACCTAGCATTTTCCCAACTACGTTGGGGTCGGCTTCCAGTCTGACCGGATACAGCCATACCGTGACTGCCTATCTGACATCCACAACCCAGTTACTGGGATACCCCTTGACAAGACTGGTTGTCAAACTTTCGGGCTTCCGACTACCCGTAACGACTGTCAAAGATATACAAATGACAGCCAGGACCAACGGCTTAACGTTCTTTCCGAGGCACCCATCCACTGTCTGTCTTCGGCAAACGTAGCTTAAACTTCGTTGAACCCGTGCGGCTCTTTTTATTTACCCACGAGTTCAAAACGTGCGGCTGTTTTTATTAACCCAGGAGTTCATGTTTGTTTGTCTGCTATAAATTTTGTTTTTTTACAACGCTTGTCCATCTATAATTCAAGAGCACGAATTTAAATGCAGATTATGCACCAAGGGAATAAAGTAAAGACACTAATTTATCCCCTTAGTGTTACCATTGTTTAGCAGGGCAGATGGACAATCGAATAGATAGAAATTATAAGAGTTCTGTTTCTTTATTCGTCATACGAATCTTAAAAACATTCCCAGGTTTCGCTCCAGCATAAGTGGACTCGCGCAGGTGAGCGAGGAAATGTCTTTTGCGCAAGGCCAATCCGATTTTTTTTTATGTACGTTTTACCGTGACGTCTTGCTGTGCCCAACAGGGTCCACGATTGTGTCCAATGTTTTTCACCTACCACCTAGTCATGTACATTGTGGAATGCAATAAATAATTGACTATTGAGTATTGTAGTATACCTTTGACAGAATTTAAATGAGCCTTTAAGTACCCAAACATTTATAAATTAATCTAAAAGGGCAGGAAATTGTGTAAAAATCATACATAAAAACGTAATTCTTCCTTTTTTTTTAAGGAAAGCAACGCACATGACATATCATGAGTGCGATGGCAGTTTTGTTAGTGGGAGAAAAAATACGAAATTCCCACGACCTCAACCGCTCAGAGGTCACTGAGAAAGTATGGTGAAGTTTTTTACATACATAATATATACATTTGTTCGTCTATGTCTTTTAAAATAGTTATGTTCTAGTTATTTTTAGTGTAGGTAAATTCATATGATTTTTATTACCTATAATGTCGTATCATTGCAAATTGACACAATCACACGAAATGTTCTTATTTCCCGTAAATATAATTCCAAGAAAAAAAAACATAAATCATTCAACGATATTGACCAAAATTAAACTCAAAACAGCAGTGGAAGATGTAAAAAAAAACGCAATAAAGATTGATTTCGCGGGCTACATTGATGGATTCCCATTAATATAACAGACAAAATAAAACACTGACTCATTTTTCCATAAATCTGAAAACACACTTTACCAAGAAACTTAATTATACGGTCCCAAACCGTTATTCCGGGTCTGGCTGTTAGTGTATGTCACGATGTTTCGATGATTCCTAGCGTGGGGGCAACGATTTTTCTTAAAAAAAAGAAAAATCGAAGAGAATGAAGATAAGAAAACTTAACTTTGGAAACGGAAATATACTTTTCTTACCAATGTTCGGAACCTTCGGTGCGCGAGATCAACTCGCTCTTTACCGGTTTTTATTTTTTACAATTAAGTACTTATTATAAGTTATGCCCTCCTCATGGCATAGTATGTTGTTGTTTCCTGTATGTATACTGACACGTTGCGTTGTTTAAAACAATTATTATTAAATATGAATGAGGTTTCTTAGAACGACTGACTACAATGAAACTTGAATTAACATGACATGTAAATGACTCATAAAATATTTTACCTCATGAACTTAGTAATTAATAATTATCAACACGTTCCTATAGTGTTGGAATTAGAATAAATTGCTCGACCGCTGTTTTCTTGCGACTTGGTATTTTAGATAATAATTCAGCATGACTACCATGATTAGAAAAGTGACGTAAGGAGTATAGTTAGCGACTGATTTAATTATCGTAACCTCGAGGGCTATATAGTGCATGCCTGCGTTGATTTAATTATTTGTAAAATAGTTAAAGTGATACCTGTATTTTTTTATCGGTTTGCCATTCTCTAACCTCACAATAAAAGGACACAACAGTGTAGAAATAAGAAATTAAAGCAGTTACGTGATGAATTTCGTTTGTTTGTAACGCGTTACGACAAACATAGAGTGGATTTTTGCATATTTTTGTTTACTTTTAAAACTAGGTTCCATTCACCTCGGGAACAATGGAAAATATCAAAAGCATCGTTTTTCGGTAATATTTTCAAATTGGCGGGAAACTCCCTGCTTAGCGGACTGGCTATAACTATAATGAATAGAATGCTTTATAAGAATTTTCTCGCCATTATTAATAATAACAAGGTCACCTCAAGTAGACAGTGCTGCCATAGGGGCTGGTATCGTGTCTACGGTCTGCAGGGCGACGCATCGGGCCGACTGAAGAGGAGGCGCGGCCCCGCTGCCCGGCCGCTCCTGGCGAGCGGGACGGTGATGTGCCGCCGCTCCGGCCACCGGCCATAGCATACTGGTTTGATAGCGGTAATTCTTCCGGCTAGGACAAACAAACAACATCTTAACAACAAATACACATTTTCACTTAAGAACGAAGGACTACAACGGGGACTAAACCGACAGCATATCTGAAATTACTGGCATTTCCCGCGCAACTAGCCGCCTTGACACCGGTTCTGCTGGAGTTCCCATACATTTTCGAAACGCCTTACCGCGCCGTGATTCCGGTTCGGCTAGTTTGGCGGGAAATACCAAAACAAGTGATGCTGTCTGTTTCTCGTATTTTTTCCTGTACACATCACTATTCTGTTAAATAGGTAAGTCTAACTATATGAAGGTAAATGAGGTGTCTCAACGAAGAGTAATAAATGCAACTGTAGTGCTATAGGTGTGCAAAAATATGTTTATTACACATAACACTCTCAAGGAATGTTTGGTATACAATCATTAAAAATATAAATTATGCTAATGTGCTAGTACCTATACGTATTTTTGCACATTTGCACTATAGGGGGGAAACAACAACACTAAAATATTATGAATCTATTATTTCATTCTTACAGGGTGATATGATTTAGCATGTCAAATACATTTATAACACTACTTCTAAGTGCAGGTCACATTTAAATGTCTATAGATCCACTAAGAATGTACCAAATAACTTGAAATATTTACTAGGATGCAACATGCCATTTCCCTAAACATTTTTAGTTTTTATAAACCATATTTTTAAGGCACAGAATGCAGAAAAAGCAAATAAATAATAATTTGCTTTATATGTTTGTTAAAATAAGAACAGCACACTGTAATAAATTATAAGACATTCATAGATAAACCTGTTTATAATGTGAGTGAACAGATGACGGAGTTAACTTTGGTGAACAAGAAAAATTATTAGAACACATGTTCTAATGTAAATATGAGTTCGACACAGTTTCTGTTAACAAGAATTACTACACACTATATTTATTATTACAGGCATTTGATTCTATTTAGCAATATTTAAGTAAGTTTTTACAAGGTGGGAAAGCAATTAACACCTTTTTAATTTATGAAACTGTTTCTATTTTTAATATATCTTCCATCAATATGCATAAGTAAACAAAACCAGCATGGGAAATAAAACAGAATAAACAATAAACATAAATTTTCAAAAAGAATAAAAAATCATTTCAGCCAGCTACAACTGCACCACTACCGAACAAAAATAGGTATAGCAAATTCTACCATAAATCACATAGTCAATCAAGATTTTGCAGGTAATAACCCGAGTAAGTCTCAATTATATTTAAAAAGTAGTTTATTGGTTAGAAAATGCAAATAGAATGGCATTGGAATTCTCAAAGGTTTTTACTACCTGCAAGATCATAAACTGGTAGATTTACGCTATAAGGGATTTTAATGATCAGATTCCAAAACAAAGGAACCTTAATTGTTTCCAGCTCATTGGCGGTAGCTTGTGGTGCAGCCACATTTGGCAGGGAGCCACTGCGGAATGTGCCCAAGCCTTGCTGTGCGGGCCGGAGTGTTGACTCAACATTATCACTAGGCTCGGGGGGCGGTTTGTCTCTGGCTACTTTACTTGAATTTACCTGTAATCATGATGCCTGAACATCTCTTGACTGTACTCTCACTATAGACATTCTAATTTTTCATAAAATAGGGAAGTAAACATAATAAATTGCATTTCTTCATTGAATTTAAATTAAAACTACACATGAACCCTGTTATTAACACAAACATTGTCGGTATGCCTAGAATCACAATGTCTGAATCTAGATTTATGAATTATGATACTAATATATTCACTGACAATTAATAACTATTGCCAGTTACAATTGAGAAATAAGACTTTATATTTCCCTAGTTTCATTAGGAGATGTAACACTCATAATATTCTAACTAGCTATTGTGTAGGATACCAAATAGACTTACAATCCATTTTGACAATGACAATTGTAACTATACACACAGAACGAATGGTATTTTGCTATTGAGTTATATGAAAAAATATGTCCACTTAGTTGTTTAGGCGTCATAAGTATATTGTAAAGGATTATTGTTTACGTCGGCGGGCACATTTGACGGCCAGGAAGCGACTGCCTGAGTAAATATAGGCGACATACCCTTTGGGTTGCGTCGGAAACTTCGCGCATAATCTGTTCAAAAGCAGCTGTTTCCTCCGCCTGTTTTTGATGATGGAGGGCAATTTTTTCACTAAATTTTCTTGGATTCGCCATGATGGCCAGTAAACATTTATTTTTCTCGTTTTTACATCACAATTTTTAGCGTTCAAAGATCCAAAACGCGCTTGACTGTCAGCCCAGCCACACAGATTAATGTTGCCATTTTGAAAATCAACAATTTATAATGACGTACTTTGTTTACATTTATAGTCGATTAATAATAAATCAAAGGAGAACAAAAATGTATGGATATTTTATTAAAAAGTAACTTTTTACAATAGTACAGTAAACCGCAAAATGGTGTAATATTTTTACATGTAACTGTCCTATCGTGTGGATTGTGAATAGAATCAGAAGCCAGAACCTATACTGAATTAGTGCCCACTCATGTTTGGCCTACCGTCTATACTAAAGTACATTACGTTACATTATATACGTATTATTGCCGTGCATACAGTACACACACGATCAGTCTAACATCAGCTGAATCCATTGAATTATTACGTATACCAATTAGACCAAAATCACATGGTCAGCCTGATCGTCGAAGGTCTTAAAAATGTAGAGGATTATATCGGTAAAATCGGCAACCTCATCATGAAAATCGAGACAAAACCTCAAGAATTTCAATTTGAGCAAAATAGGTAGTTTATATCGTCTGTATGGATCAGAATGTTGGGCCACAAAAGGAATGAATGACAGGCAGTTGCATGCAGCTGAGATGAGAATGCTAAGGGGGATGTGTGGTGTTACGCGAATGGATAGAATAAGAAATGAGTATATAAGAGGAAGTCTGAAAGTGGCGCCTGTGACAGAGAAGTTGTGTGGAAATCGGCTGTCATGGTATGGACACGTGATGCGAAGGAATGAGGATCATGTTGTGAGGAAAGTGTTGAGTATGAATGTAGAGGGTTACAAGAGTAGAGGGAGACCCAGGAAACGATGGATGGATTGTGTGAAAGTTGATATGGCTAAGAAGGAGGTGACTTCTGAGATGACGGGAAATAGAGATGTATGGAAGAAGAAGACATGCTGCGCCGACCCCAAATGAAATTGGGATAAGGGCAAGAGGATGATGATGATGAGGTAGTTTATATCGTAACTTAATATTCTATTCCAACTAAAATATGATATATATCGTAAATGCTCTTAGCCATGAATGGACAGAACTAAACTAAACTCATCCGAGACGGAGTGTAAGCATTTTCAAGCTCGCTACGCTGGGTTTTAAATCATTGGCAAGCCATTGTCATTTCTCTTTCGACTGTTATTTTTTTTACAGAATAACTTTTGTGCTGGGAACAACACTGAAACAGAGCTGTACAAATTAAAGTGCGTACACTTACTACTTAGTCTTAATACGACACACTTGATATCACGGAGATTCTTGCGTGAGTTTATAGATCTTATTTAGACCGATCGTTTCAACTAAAAGGTGCCTGTAGACAATATTTATTGGTAAAAATAACCAGGAAGTGTATAAATAATATAAAAATTAAAAATATCAGTCTCAACCATGTGCTAGAGCCTGCCGGAAATATAAAACAAGGCTATCGTTGGAAAGAGGGCGATGTGACTGTGATGGGGTACGCATAAGTAACCCAATGACCGGTGCCGAGTGAGCGAGGTAGTGTCGGGACCGTCTCAAAGGCATAATATTCAACACTAAAACCGACCTACTTATATTGAAGTTTCAGGTTTTTCAGGCAACGGCCGTGTGTTCCACCAAACACACGGCCCCACCCAATTATTTTTAATAATTCAATGTTGAACCCGGGGCTAATGTTATTCATTGATGAGTACTTCCGTACTGGACGTCCTGTCTCAGCGGGTCTGACTGTCAGTGTTTGCTCTCTGATAGAGACGCTAGTATACGCTGTATATATTGTACACAAAGTTTTGGTGAGATTTACCGTAATCTACCACGTAGACTTACTTGAGCTGGTGTCGATGCTGAGCGGGTTATTGAAAATCACCCGTCATAGTTATGTCTTTGAAGTAGTATTTCTAAAATAGAATAGGATGTGTGTTCTGCAAGAAGCACGATATTTTCATTCACCGTCCTAAATACAGTGGCGTTATAGTAAATTCCTTGAAGGAAAGTGCATACCTAGCTGGTTTTGAACCTACGATCTACAACTTTAACCACTGTTCTCTAATAGGACGGATAATAGGCCTGTAACTATGCTTACAATCTTACATGACGTGGCGCTCGGTCATAGAGAACTGCAGGGCAATAAATGGGCCTCATTATCATTTCTTCGCAACAAGACGTTAGAAGGCCGGCTAGTACAAGATTCTACGTTACAACTATACCGAAGAAGCGTGTAACCGAGCGTGGTCTTCAAGATGTGACATTACGGTTGCAGTTCGAAGTTGACTGACAGTGACATTGACTTGACATTAGCATTAGAGTGTTGACCGACTGTGAAGTCAATTTGTATTGTATTTTATCAAAGAGGAATGAGCGCGGACGAATACAATACGCTAACGATATTATTAACTCAAGCGTTCCTCATTAAATGAGTTGTGTGGTAGATTGAATGTTGAGTGGAACCATGGAAGAAAAATATATTTTAACTCTAGACATAGGCACTAGCACTATTCGCTCCTATATTTATAATTCGCGAGCCGAAACTGTTGGAAAAGCGGTTGATCAGGTATTTAAAATTTAAAAGAAAATGTCCTAAATATTAGTGTTAAATATAAAATGTTAGTGGTAATTGATACGTAAAGTTAGTGTGTTTATTTAAATATTTTTTGAGACAGTGAAATTCGTAAACTCATACGCAAATGAACGGTTGCTTTGAACATTTTATTTTATCATTTAGGTGGTACTACATTATCCGCACCCGGGGTTTGTTGAAATAGATCCCGATGAACTATGGACCTCTGTTGTCAGTGTGGTACAGAAGTCATTGAGAGGTGAGATACAATTAAATTAATTTATTTTTTAGAGAATGCTTGTTACCATTCCAAATATGTATATTAAAATCAGATCAACATAAACAACTATTTAGAAGACCATTAACTGTATCAGTGATATTAAACGCTAGTGAAACATCTATTACCTATCTGAGAAAACATGATAATATTATTATTTGTTCCAGTATTAAGATAATCTTCTAAATAATTAGATCCTTCTTAAACAAACACACCATTGTGCTGATTGCACTTGTTTTTTAAAATTTGATAAGATAACTTATCAATTAATTAATCGTAATGAGCACAACATATGTATGTGGTAAAACTAGTTCACAATTGTTTGTTAACTATTTGTGAAATAAGAAACTAAATATCATTAGATGTATATTTTCTTGTACGTACACAGTAAAAATGTTAAAATAATGTGAACTACGAACAAATGTTGACCTGAATATTAATAGCACATAATATTATTATGTTTTTTCTCTAATCCGATTCATCAAATTAAAAGCAGTATCAACACCATCCTTTTAAAATGGAAAGGCTTACTAAATTTATGTTGATGCAAGACAACATATCAATTAGACATGAATAAAACAATAGTATATATATATTAGTAATAGCTTGCTGAGTCTGTCCAAAATAATCATTAAAATAGCTGTGACAACTAGATTAGATAAGACGATTGATAACTGTATAGTGTGAATTACCTGTTGATGAGGCTAGTCGCCATTCATTCATTTTAATATGAAATTTATTAGATATTTTCCCGGTCAGAAGTGTAGTAAATGTTATGGATCATTGATCATCAATGTAATGGTTCAATGATCATTACAGTTAATCTCGTTTTAATACAAATAAAAAATAATGTTGGACAATCCACACAGCATCATCCAACCCCAAGCGAAGCAGAACTTGTGTTATGGGTAGTAGATGACTGATATACTTAGTACAATACATTACATACATAGATATTTTTATTATACATAGCTTAAAACCCAGAACACCCGGAACAAATTTTTGTAGATTGTACAAACATTTGTCCCAAGGCGGGAATCGAACCTGCAACCTCCTGCATCGCAGACGGACCATCGCCCGCCCGCCCTCATTATTGATGTGATTGACAAATAATATGAATTGTTATGTTTATATGGCAAACTATAATATACTTTTTAGAAATAATTTATGAGCCCATTATTTGAAGTAATTAATCAATAAATTTAACTCAAATTCTTGTACCCAGATGCCAGTCTAACATCTAGTCAGATGACTGCCATGGGCATATCCACACAAAGAGGCACATTTATCAACTGGTCCCGCAAAACTGGAAAGCCATTCCACAAGTTTATTACATGGAAGGATCTAAGGGCTGATAAACTTGTCAAAGAATGGAATGCATCATACACATGGAAGGTACATTTCAGGCAAATATCTACCTGACTTGATCATTTGAATTTTGCATTTTTGAACTTATTTTCTTATCCAAGGATTATTTTTCAGCTATTCAAAGCTAGTGCCTACATACTATATCTTATTCTAAGGAGCAAAAGATTTAAAGCAGGAAGTGTATTTAAATTTATGAACACCCAGGTGAGTTAAATTAATTAGTTGAAATATTATTTAAATGTTACTATTATTTATATTCACTTCCTTATTAACTAGCAATTTAGTTTGTAGGAAATAATATGGCGGAATTATATTAGGTTCTACCACCAACAGGTTTCTGGTATTTTGAAAAAAATATTATTATAAGATCCACTAAACTTTATTCGAATATAATCACTAATAAAAATTAATTGATAAAATTATAAAATTATTTCAAAAAATCATGTTTAGAGAAATTACCGAACGCGTCGTAAGGTTTAATTCTAGTTGCCGACAATAGACTTAAATTTATTTAAAAGAAAAACACATTGCATGATGATTATGATAGCATTGCATGATGATATGACTAGCTTCTGCCCACTATAGCACAATGAAATGAAGGCAAAAGTTACGAACTTTAACGGAAAAAAGAGTCCAACCCGGAACACAACGTATATCGCAAGAAGAATAAAAAAAGAAATCTTGCGTATTTTACTATTTTTAATTTATATAGCTTCTATTTCTCTCAGTTTATACTAACAGACTTAGCTTAGGGCTATTCGCTCCAGCCGGGGGTGGCGGAAGTATCGTACGTTCCCGCGACCAACAATAATAATAATATGATTGCAGTCTTCGTAGGATTTTCAAATGAAATAAAAGAAAAAAATAGAATACAGTTATATATATTCGCTGATAATGTAGCTAGTAAGCTACAACTCCCAGCGGTTACCAGGGACCGATTTAAAAAATCTTTCACCTATTAGGCCCGGATTCCACCAAAGCGGAGACGAGATGAGAGCAGTGGAGATGTGTTATGAAGCACCAATAGAATTTCCTGATTTACACTAAGCGGAGTCAGGAAGTGTAAATAACGACATTCTATTGGTTGTTTCTTCTTCTCTCGTCTCGTCTCGGATTGGTCCGAGACGGATCCGGGCCGTACTGTTTATAATTAATTAATTAATTAATACTGTCTATAGTTCAAAGAATTTTTAGATCGGTTACGTCGTTTGTGTGTTCATCCTTTACAAACATAAAAAAAATCTAATCTGTTCTCTTTATAAAATGAGATTAGATAACCATGATTTACCATTGCTATTAAACAAATAAATATTCATTAATCTTTTTAATGATAATTAAGGATAATTTAGAGTCGAATAAACCTATAAATTGAATGATATCATTATAGGTATCTATTAAATGATTTGCACGTCACATGTTTGGCAGTGTATGTGCCGGAACGAAAAATGCATGAAGATAACATCTACAATATTCGAGCAAATCAATATTTTTGATCGGCTCTGAACACTTTCTGTTGTTGATGAGCACATCACTGATATGCATCTGATTTCAAATGGGTAGGCAGAAGCATTTATCACGAATTTCGTGACAGCGGGTAAATACATAGGGCAATACTGTACCTACTGTGTTTCAGTTTACTTAGTTTTGATTTAAATTCGAATTGCGCACATACAAAAGTTATCGAAAATAAACCGCGCGAAATGCGCGCGCGACTGCAATTAATAAAGAGCAACCAGGTTGGAAAATATTATGATGATAAAACCTAAATAAAACAAACATCCTTTGTATTCGAACATACTCCGCACTTCTAAATTGATCATTCATTGTTTCGACTGACACCGAAGGTTACCAGACATTGCCCCCCGACAAAAAGGATAATTATATTCAAATGCACATAATTACTTACGTATACACCACACCATATATTTACTTTGAATTTTGGTTTATATGAAATACTTCGGCCGCGACTTCGTCAGCGTGGATTACGCACTTTTTCTTTCGATCTTCAACATCCCCTTCACCTTCTTTAAAGCTTTTCAGAAAATCAAATGATCTCTCGATAAGTATGTATGGCTCCATATTTTTTTTTAAGTTTCATAAAATAAAAAGTATGTTACTCGGTGAATATGTAGTTGAGTACTTTTCGGGTTTATATACGTATACAAATACAATTCAATAATTTTTTCCTCTTTATAATATTAGTCAAGAAAAACACTTAGTATGCCGCACCAAATGGCGCAAGAGCAATTTGCTAGAAGGGTGACACGGTATTAATAGATTCCAATTGTTATAAATTCCCTGTCAAGTTCAATAAGGAGTCAATTGCTTGCAGTCCGTCTTGTGTGCCATAATGCGGACGTGTTTTTTTTGTTGTCAACGCTAAAATGAAGTTGTTTACTCAAGAAATCAAGCAACAGGATCCATTAGTGTTTCTAATGAGTCTTGTTGCTTGATGCAAATAATACTTGATGATGATTAAACACAGCTATTCTCGTAAGAATAAGTATCAGCCCCTGATAATAGGGTCTCATACTGTAACGCCTAAACTAATATCTTAACACGCCCATTCAATCTACTTAAAAGAAATGTCAGAAAATCTGATCAGTCCACGCTGTTAATTATTGCCAATTGTCCTAGGTGTCTGTGAGTGCATTCAGTTCTAAAATTAGACACATTCTTGCCGGAAGCGTGAGCTAGATTGTAGATATTGATTTCTTTTATTTACATTGTAACTGAATATTTATAGACAACGGTGTCGCTTACCGTGTTCACAAGCTGAACAAAATATAGAGTATTTTCATCCTTATCTCTCTTATTAGACAAGAAAGGGACGTTATTATAACAGCTGTTAATTGTGTTGAAAAAAAGGTCCCGTACTTACTTACTTAATAGATGGCATTTAAAACGCATCAACCAAAACATTTTGAGGTTCAAGGCATAAACTTATTTGAAATCATTGAATCATTAATATATGCCAATTCCCTAATTTGATTTTATTTTGGAACAAGAGAATTGACGCAATACGGAATTAATTATAGACAAAAAAATACGCAACAGACAACCACGGCGGTTAAATACTTTATTTTACAAATTAATAATATTAAAATTACTAACCCAACTAGCACTGAAGTTGTTATAATATTATATTAAAACAATCAACAGACTATATAAAGTTTTATAACAATTGTATACGAACCAAACTCTTATTAAAAATGTAAATCGTTGTCTCAGTAACTTTTGAGGCAATAATTTTACGTAATGTTAATCTCAGAACCCATAATTGAAATAACAAGATACTTACATAGATATTATAATATCAATCAAATACAAAGTGAAGTGCAAAGTGTGGTGTTTTATTAGGGATTTGAACCATTTTTCTTTAAATCGCGGATTTTCTTAAATTAATTACGATCAGAATTTAAAATTAAAGAAAAACCCAGATAATACTGGAGTTTCTGTCACTGTTTTTTTTCTATTTATAACAAGTAAAAAAAGATTACTGTAAAAATACCTTCGATCGGAAGGTAATTTAACGGCGTGAGCACGACGCAATTTCTTTTTGCCGCCCGTTCCGTCCAGCGGTGCAGTGTGCCAATCGCCTTAATACTTAATCCTTCGATAACAGCAAGTTCATCGGTTAAGCGAATGTTTGACTAAAGCACATAGGTTTTAATGATGTAAAGGCTGATACAGGCCTATCCTTGAACTAAGACGGTGCAGTTACCGAGGTAACTGCACGCGCGGGAGAGGTGTGACTCGCGTCAGCGGGCGATTGATAGAGATGCATCACCACGCGTGCGTCTCAGGCACCGTCTCAGGTCTGCGGCTGATAGTTTTTCATCGTCATAAAAAGTACCTATTTGGAGGCTCAAAAACCCATCTTGACCTCATGGTATTTTGTAGAACGAAAATAAAATTTGGACCGAAGCAGGAATAGAACATGTGTCCTATGTTGCAACGTTGCCATTCTGTCCCTGAGCCATTACGGCTATTTTTAACATAGAGTGTTGTTTTCAGACATGCTTGAGATTATACTGGGCGTTCCAAAACGTGCCTGCATTTAAGACTGCCATACAAGATGACGATGCACTCTTTGGAACCTTGGACACGTGGCTATTATATAAATTGACAGGTAATGTTAACGATATACTTCCCACATAGATATTATAAATGGAAAATTAAAAGCTACACTCGTTACTGTACTCAACGATAATTTTCGTAATTTCTTGATAATTTGCTTCCCATTTTGTATTGATTGTCGTAAAACTGACTAAATGTAAAAATGGCATGCATCTAACAAAAACAATTGGTAACGCCATGTCATGCTAACATTAATCAATTTCGGTGATAATTATTGCAATGGCGACTAGCGACAGTGACTTACTTTCGAATACTTTTCTAAATTACTTCCCACTGTTGTACAGCACAATGCACTCGTGATCTACTTTGCAAACGGACTTGCACATGTTATTTATAATGTCTTAATTACGATGCCGCATAGCGTAAAACTATCGATTATTTTGAACAGGTGGCAAAGTTCACATGACGGACGTGTCTTCAGCATCGGCCACCGGTTTCTACGACCCGTTCACCATGCAATGGGCGGGATGGGCCATGACTATGTTGAAGATACCGAGAGCAGCGTTGCCCGAGGTTGTAGATACGGCTGGAGACCACTTCACTAATACCTTACCTTCGATATGGGGGCATCCGATACCTATTGTTAGTTGTGTGAGTATGTTTCTACGCTGTCTATGTGAAAATAAACACTTATTTTCAGAGGTTTTAGGGTACAGAGGCCAGCACATCAACCCCAATCTGTCAGATTTATTTGATAGTTTTTCAACTTTATAACAAAGTGACAATGTTTATATTCAGTTGGGAAAATTTGATAGTGGCGTCTGTATATAAAGAGTTGAATTATTGAATGTTCGATTGACATCGGCACGTTTTAAGCATAAAATATACTTGCACATTATTTTTGCAATTTTGATTCCGGTTTACTTTTATTTATGTCGACGAACAAGTAATAAATTCCAGTCAGTGTTATCTGCTTCTGAATGTATTTATGTTGAATATTAATTTAAAATTATCAAGTTATCGAGCTTTTGGTAGCGTTCATGGTCAATAGCCGTAAAGATCTTTGTTTGGACGTCAACTTCATTAAATGCCCACATTCGCTGCATCATTTTTTTTTCTTAATTCTCATTGTATTGAAACAATATAAGGAAAGCAAAAAGTAATGCATTTCAAGGTAACCGACTTCTTTGTTCTCCTTTTTAGGATAAATGTAAAAAAACAATTTCGTTCTTGGTATTTAAATTCCTCGAATCAATCCGACCCTTACAAAAGTCCTTTTGTGAGAGCCCTTCCTCTCATTACCTATTTTGCAGAAGCTTGTAGGTACATGTACACGCTTTCTGCCGTCCTATCACACAAAGACTTCCGAATGTAACAAGCAGTTAGCCCCCAATCTCCTTCATATTGTAAAAAATATCAGTCAGTTAAAAATTGCAGCGGGGATACTGCCCAGGGTATGCCCGCTAACGTATCCCGTAAAGTTTAAATTTTCTTAAGTTTTTTCATGAATTGATGATATAAAAAATACCTGTATATCTCACAGCACAATAACAAATTTTATTATACCAGACAACCCGATACTGAACTGCATATTGCAAACAACGTAAGATAGTTGGAATTTAGCGGGCTACCCTCCATGCAATCTATTCTTTACTAACAAGATTTGCTTCAACCCTCAGATGGCAGACCAAACAGCCTCAATGTGGGGTTCATGTTGCTTCGACGTTGGAGACGTTAAACTGACGATGGGTACAGGGACATTTTTCAACATCAACACGGGTACGGAACCCCATGCCAGCGTCTCGGGCCTCTACCCTATAGTTGGCTGGAAGCTCGGAGAAGAACTGGTGTTCTCAGCCGAAGGCGCGAACAATGACACCGCTTCAATTATCAAGTGGGCGCAGAATTTAGGTGATTATTTTAACTTTCTTTTCAAAGGTTCCGTTACATTTTATGGACTTTCCGAGATTGCTTCACTGTTGTCAAATGAGGTTGGTAACTTTAGTGCGTGGTACAATATTGTAAAGGTTAAGTCAGATGGAAGGATTATGATATTAAGGGTATTTATTTCTGAAGCTGTAGTGGCAAAAATTGAAAAGAGTATGCTCAGATGGTTTGGTCACGTTGAGAGGATGAATGAAAGACGACTAACAAAATGTATTAATAAGGCAGATGTAAGCCCTAGAAGGAAATACACTGACTTTATTGGTGATGTTCTTCAAAAAGATCAGGTGCCTAGTACTCGCCACCGGCCTGCGTGTATGACCAGATGTATGAACGTTAGCCAAATGAAAGGAGTATGTAAGGGTCGTAGCGGGTGGCGTTCTGTGGTTTCTGCCTACCTCCGAAATAGGCGTAAGTTTATGTATGTATGTGTGTTATTTCTGTTAGTTGGTTTTTAATAAATACTCAACAAGAACAATATATTTTTTTAAACTAGGATAATTATGTTTTTATTTATTAATTATTTTATTTGTATGGTAAAAATGTGCATAGTAAATAACATCGGAATTGAGGTATGGTGAATTTGACACTTATACAGCACTTACCTAAAAATATTGCTTCTTAAAAGTCTGTTTTGTTGCACTTAGAGAGGATAGAAACATAAAAAAACATACAAGTTAAAAATAAAAACAAAACCAAAATATAGAAAAGGATTAAAATTAAAATCAAAGTTATTTAAAATTAAAATTAAAAAATAAACAATAAAATTCTATACAAAATCCAAATTCTAAATTCAATAATATCACATCAATAATTCATAAAATCACGTTTTATCATTTACGAAGAGGTAATTGATGCAAATACGTATTCTGAGGTATTAGAAAGTCAATTCTTAAAAATGGCCTCGAATCTTTGCCCACTCGATCATAAAAGGCTACTAATTTTTTTGTTTTTTGTATGTGTTTTACCGCGATCATTATAAATAATAATAAATAATGCTGGACAATCCACACAGCATCAAATAGCTCCAAGCTAAACAGAGCTTGTGTTATGGGTACTAGATGACTGATATACTTAATACAATACATTACATAGATAGATATTTTTATTGTACGTAGCAAATACCCAGAACACCCGGAACAAATGTTTGTAGATCGTACAAACATTTGTCCCAAGGCGGGAATCGTACCCGCAACCTCCTGCGTCGCAGGCGGACACTCGCCCGCCGCGCCACATCGGTCGTCAAATTAACAGCGTCAACATTATCTATGTATGTGAAGCATGAAATATGCACACTGTGTTGTATAATGAAGTTCTTGTAATAAACAGGTTCATGCATATTATGCATTGCACGCGTGAAAAGGTGGTTTCATAATTTCAATCTTTTTTGTCATGTTTTGGTACAATAGAATTATGTAAATATTCTTTGTTTGAATTCAGCCGAAATGATTTTAACGCGTAATGGATTAAAATAGTTTTTGTTGTGCCATATATCCTTGATATATTGTCGGTCATAATAACAACAAGAGTTTAGCCAAGAAAGCTGACCACGAATCGTTTTCAAAAATTTTATTAGGTCTGACAATATTTTAGAGCTCGAGTGAGAGAGTTGAGACAAGATGAGCGGTGAACTTAATGCGCAGAAGTCAGAAAATGAGCGCTAGTTTAATTTAACTTTTGAACTGACTGTTACCGTCCACAAGGCACATTATTCAATCAAATATTCAAATCATTTATTAGAAACGAATGTAGCTTGCATTCAAATACAGGTGAAGTAGATAAGGGGTAAGCCATGTACATTCTACCTAGAAATAGGCACGCAAAATTTATAATTTCGATAATTCCGATTCGTTGTTTTGCCATTTTAAGCAAAAAATGTTTGGGGTGGGGTATGAAAAACACATGTTGACCGATTCTGAGACCTACACAAAATTTCATACAAATCGATCCTGCAGTTCCGGAGGAGTTTGGTAACAAACATTGCGACACGAGAATTTTAAATATTAAGAAGCTATCAAAAAATAAAATTACAATAAAATGTTACAGTTATAATGATTACAATTATTCATACATAAATTAATATTAAAAAATGTCAAATCAGAATATTATGCAGTGTCAGTGCCAGGGTTGACAGCTTTCATTTTTTTAAATTCCCGCCTTTTTCATGGACAGCTTTCGTTGGTCAGACTCTAGTAAGGTTATTTTGGACGCTTCGTTGAGAGGATGAATGAAAGACTAACAAAAGGTATTTATAAGACAGATGTAAAAGGTCAGGTGCTTAGTACTCGCAGCCGGCGTGCGTTTATGTTAGTGTAATTAGAACTAAAAGGGTACGATGGGGTTGGCGTATCCATGTGGATAAAAACCCCGTGTTAAATAATAGATTAAAAAAAAAAGGGTCGCAGCCTGTGGCGTTCTGTAGTTTCTGCCTACCTCCATGGGAAAAAGGCATGAGTTCATGTATGTATGTATGTATGTATAAACGTCCATCTGTTCTAGGATTGTTCGACAACCCCGAGGACACGGCTGACATCGCGACCTCAGTACCAGATACGGACGGTGTGTACTTCGTACCGGCGTTCAGCGGGCTAGGGGTAAATATTTACATACTACTTACATAATGTAACATCACAACTGTATTCCCCGAAGGGTTAAGCAGGGGTGTACTTTCAGTAGACGCACATTTCACCAGTTATGTTTAAGTCCCATGTAATAGGGGGTGTGCCTACCTACTACCATCAACCGGGCACACATCCAGACTTCGGGCTGCTACTGAGAAATTCCTAATGAAAATACATACATACTACTTACATAATATAATATCACGACTGTATTCTAGTCTGCGCAGACAGGCATACATAACAGGCATGCAATGTGTAGGCAGCATTATCTGGATCCGTTGACTATTAGTGTGACCTCAGAAAGATCCTTGACTTAAGACCTTGTCTTAGCCTTATGCTGGCACTTTGCATCGCTATTTGGTGTTCGCCTTTTTTTCGTCCGATTCACAGGAATACACCGTCTACTCATCGTTCATGAACAGCGGATATGCAGAACATTTACGAATATTATTGTATCGAACGCAAAGATGGACGTGTTGTCTGCAGCAGCGGCTTATTATTTGCGTGTGTGGACGGCAAACAAACATATTCGCAATCCTTTGATATGTTGCAAAAAACAGACAACATCAAAATTTATTTATTCAAATTAGGCTGAGAATCAGCACTTTTGAACGTCTAAACGGCCATCCTTCACCACTTCCTAGTGTTTTTTCTTGTAACTCCCCAGCAACATGTCTGTCTGATAGGTTTGAAGAACTTGAATCTATACAACATAAGTAAAAAAAAAAAACAATCATCTTTATACATCATTAAATGAAATGATTTGCCACATGCTATCTAGCACACACCAATATGCCAAAAATAAATAAATAAAATCTAATATTATATACCCAAATCGACAATTAACTCAAGCAAAACCTTCTAAACTGAATACATAAAAAGCCTCCAAGGCAGTCCAAGGGCGTGCCCGCTGACATGTGCAATGCTGCAGGCAGGCGGATATGGGTGTTCTTGTATTTGTCTATATTTGCTTATTCTCACGAAAAATAAAGCCACTTCACATCGTCGAATTTGGGCGAATAACACAAGTACGCGAACACGAATATCGATGTGAAGTGCCAGATTAGGTATTAAATAAGTGATATCTAGTTTATTTTGTTTTTTTTTTGCCTGTTAGGTATTTTGATGTGTCTTTACAGTGTGCTCTCTTTTGCTCACATTGGTGCCGTTTCCCTTGCCACAAACTAAACGTCAATTAAAGAATGGACATCTCTTTCTGTCATATAGCTCGAGAAAAGGACGGCGACAGCTGTTATGTACTAAGTATGAGATGTCAATTTAGTTGTATGCCTTGAACTTGACCATGGTTTCGTCGATGCCTTTTAAAGTTTTGCATGTCGAAGTTATTTCGAAGTTTCACTTCCACTAAAATTGACAGCTCGTTAAATGTCCGTCGTTTTCTTGTTTCATAAGAGAGAAAGAGATGAAAGTAGTTTAAATTTAGTTTAGCTTGCCAAAAGGGAATCGACACCATTCTCTATTCTTCTGTGAAAAACGTGAAGACTTGTAATTGGATTACAGTTCATTATACAGTATTTTATGTAGGTATCAAATAAAAAAACAGACGGACAAGAGAGTGACCTTATAAGGGTTTCTTTTTTTACCTTTTGAGGTACGGAACCCTAAAACTACCCGATTATCGAAATCTGAACCACAGCAATCGCACTTGTAACAACTACTCCCGTTTGTAATATTTGCGATGTTACTTTTAGAAGTACTAGTTAGAAGTAAAGAGTTTCGCCAGCCCTGACCTGAAAGTGCGATACTGTGAAAGTATGCGTCACTGTGACGTGTGTGTGTGTGTGTGTGTGCGTTTATTATCCGCGATTGGTATAACTGTCACGTTTCTTTTTATTGCGTGATAATTTATTTGTTTTGCTTACTAAACCTGCAGGTCCACCTAATTGAAAACGTTACCGCGTATCTTATTTATCTTTAGATGCACAGCAATACAGAAAGTATATATTGTGATTATGTAATTGTAATTTGATTATTTTTAGGCCATTTTTAATAATTACGTTTTTAGGATTCCTGTATTATAAAGAAAACGGAGCCTTTTTATTATTATTTAGTAGGGTTCCGTATAAAAATGGAAAAAGAAGAACCCCTATGGATCAGCTTTGTCAGTCTTTTTATAAATGCGACTTATCCATACCTACAGAAAAAATGAGTCGATTGAGGTTTATGTAAATATTACAGGAATAAAACAAAACCATGTCTTTAACTAGCACAGCAACTTAGAAAATTAGTTTTTCGGTCATATAAATTAATTTAACCTTTGAAAATGGAATAATATGTTTCTCCCAAAGGTACAGAACCCTCGCTGGCCGAATCCGACTCGCACTTTGCTTGTTTAATGTTTGTTTGTCACAGAGTTTTTTCGAGATCTACGCAAAGTAGGAATTCAAATTTTGCAATATGTAAATGAACTCAGCGACGCGGAAACAGATATCGCGGAAAATATGATAATAGCTTAATCGAATTCCAAATATTTAAATCGTAAGACAGTTTCTGAGGTCTGGTGGTTGCAAGCGCTACTGCCAAAATTAGATCCTTGGTTCGATTTCCGGGTCGGACAAAGTATTATAGGGTTTTTCTATCTGGAATTTCTCAGCAGCAGCCTAGAATCCGGATTTCTGCACGTTTGATTGCAATAGGCTCGCTTACATGGGTCTTAAACATAACTAGCGAAATGAGTGTCCTATCTTTATACCTCTGCATAACTTTTAAGGGATGTGATTTGAATAATTCGATTTTCCACACCGCGTCTAACAATGGTGTGGTGATGTTTGTGTTTTGTTTTGCCATATATTTGATGAATATTTGAAAGTACAATAAAGCACTGTTTTGATATTCATTATTTGGCTGTTTTTGCCGGGAGGGGACGCCTTACAAGGACATACACTGACCTTATTGGTGATGTTTTTCAAAAAGGCCAGGTGTGTAGCACTCGCTACCGGCGCGGCGTGCGTGTATGACTAGATGTATGAACGTAGAGTATGTTAGGATCGTAGCAGGTGGCGTTCTGTAGTTTCTGCTTACCCCAATAAGAAAAAGGCATGAGTTTATATACGACATCAATTAATAAATAATAAAGGACCTTAATAAATGTTTCAAAATCCATTTAAATTCTTAATCTGACAGATCCATAGAATAGACAGAAGATTGTTGTAATATTACAACAGACAAAGAAATACTTAAATCAACGTTTAAAGTCCGTCATACTTAGCCCTCAAAACGAAAAAAAATATCAGTCTATAACGGCAAACAAGTTTCTTGGTATAAGTAGGTAAACATGTTTGAGGGGCTTCGATTTAAAGTTGGAACTTCCTCTACATGGTGATATCCTTAATCTTTTGTGACCGACCTTGTTCCGAATTTAAAGGTGACCCGTGGTTGACGGACCAAGTGCATGAAGCAGTTGCTTTTGTTTTTCATATAATTACCATCTGTGCCCCGCGGTGATCTCCGCGTTTTAAATTCAAATTCAACAAAAGTTAAAATAGTCGTTAAGTTTTGAAATTTTCTGATTTTTTGCTCAATTGTCTTTATTTTTCCTTTCGTAAAAGCCGATGAAACATTTCAACGCTCCTAAATGCTCGTCCAAAATCATGTACTTAAGTCATGGTATTGCATGGTGGTGCGTCGATATCCACCCTGTTTATTTCCTAAGCGATGACTTCTAAAGTGTGAGAGTATCTTTTATTAAAATTTAATCTATGTAAGTAGTTAAAACAAACAATGGGCGTTCTTATCGTGATCTGAGATTTCTTCCAGACAGCCTTGAATGCATATTATACCCACTACAATTCGTGAGACAAATTCACACGATAGTTTGATAAAAGTAAACAAAACATAACGTAGATTTGTAATTTTATTGCTGCTTTTAAACCCGTTTTTTCCGTATATACCCACTTACCTAAGCAGCAGTAAAAAATAATTGCTCAGCTCTGACGTTTATATAATGGTAGCTCGTGTAGCTATAAAATGTAATATAATTCCTATATTTTTCTAGCAATTATGGGTTATTGCACACAATACCATGTGAATTGATATGGATAATGTAGATGCACCACTTCGTACCCACTAATTTATTTAGTAGGCAAACTCAACCTCTCACTGAACTATTAAAAATACACTTGAAATCCAGATAGAATTTGGCTAAGGTGTACAATATTCTCTTCCTGTCTCACTCTTTGTATCATCTGCCTAGCCTTTTAACAGCTATATTGGGGTTGGCTTCCAATCTAACCTAATACAGCTGAACACCATTATTTTACATGGAGTGACTGCCTATCTAACCTCCGCAACCCAATTACTGGGCAACACGATACCCCTTGGTAAGACTGGTTTCAGACTTTCGGTCTTCTGGCTACCCGTAACGACTGTCAAATATCTACAAATGACAGCCACGACCAATGGCTTAACGTACTTTCCGAGGCACGGAGGAGTCTATGTTACGAACGGTCACCCCTGACTGACTACGGCAAGCGTAGCTTAACCTTCGATCAACCCGTGCGGCTGCTTTTTTTAGCCACGAGCTCCTCCTATCTCTCTTTTTGTATAAAATATAATAATTTTGTTTCCAGCCTCCATACAACGACGGCTCAGCAGCATCAGGTTTCGTGGGAATGAAGCCGTCAACGAATAAGGCGCATCTAGTGCGGGCCGTGTTGGAGTCACTCGCGTTTAGAACAGCCCAACTGTACAGCTGTGTGCTCAATGAGACTAACTACGCTTTCCACATTATCAGGTATTTAGAAAATATCGTGCCTTCCTGCGCTGTTGAGAAGTTGCAGAATTGTGTTATTTACTGACGTGAAATAAAAGGAACTACCTATTATGCTCAACAGATATGTTTTCAATGTATCTGTTAAGCGTGGTGACTAGTAGAGCTAACCTGAGTATTTGGGAGTCTGTAGCGCCATCTATATCGCCACATACGAACTAAAACTTACGTATATGCGATATGAGAGTTATCAGCGCGATTAACATACATATATACAGAATCCCGACAACAACCGTCAGGCAGTAGCCAACCAGACACAACACCTAGGTCGGATATCCTCTTTTTGCAATGGTGGATGAGGACCTTTACTCCTTGTTCCTTATACACCTAAAATTCTAATATCTTAATACTTAACTAGTCCGAAGGATGCTACTTTCTTCGATACTATATGGTTCATTTATGAAGCCGTACAAAAGAATAACCTGCCTAGTTGTCATGTAGTTTGGGAATTTTGGGTTTGTCGTCAACTTATTTGAAACATCTAGTTTCAAATGGATATCTAAGGAACTGCGATAATGACTATGATATTTCTGAAGGCATGTCCTACACTAGTGTAAAATCACATCCATATTCATTCACACTATTCTTTTTTAATTATATTCGTTTTTTTCAGAACTAGTCCATATAAATATAAATTATACAATAACAAAAATATATTTTGGTACGATTTCGTAACGAACATTGACAGTATTAATATTAGTTTTAATACTTTTATTTCAGGCTAGATGGCGGTGTATCGAACAACGACTTCATAGCTCAGTTGGTGGCAGATCTCACAGGGTTGCGCGTTGAACGGCCGGTCCATGTGGAGATGTCGTCACAAGGATGTGCACATATAGTTGGATATGAAATAGGTAAGATAGTTGGAGCATGTGTTACAGTGAAGTAAAGGCAAGTGTTATTCTAGCTCTAAGTATGAATGGTTGTCGCTAGATGGCATTAATACCAGACTGTTACTGTCCCACTACAGGGCAAAGGCCTCTTCATATACAAAGAGGGCACGAGCATTGATTGACCACGGTTACTCAATGCGGGCTAGCGATTTCAGACTTATATTCATTACATGTCTAGGTTATCTTACGATGTTTTACTTCACAAATGTCAGTAATGTCTAAGATAACATTTAAAAAATACATATGAATTGAAAAAGTCGCAACGGTACTTTCCTGGAATTGAACATAGTTATGCCATCTAGTCGTGCTGACCTTTACTCCACCACGACTATATGGCATAACTCAGTGAAACCATGAAAATCCAAAAGGTTTCTTTGTATGGTGCTGACCGATATTTCTTCTAAAAGTCACAGTTAAAACAAATGTAACTATAACATAATTATATAATACAATGTAACCATTGGCTAGGGTTTATGCATCTTCAACTTATATTAAATAAATTTCATCTTCAGGTATATGGGAATCAAAAGAAGAATTAAAAAAGTTACGAAAAATCGACTGTATATTCAACCCACGTCCGCATATAAAGAAAGCATACGAAGCAACTTTCACACGGTGGCAGGACGCCGTGAAACGAATGTGCGGCTGGTACAACGGAGAGACGCCGTCACAGGCTACGATATCAGACTCGAGTAGTAGTACGTCACAGAGTAGCTTCAAGGTAGCAGGTGGTCGGAAGAAGAACGGCAGTATATCCAAATAGCGGTGGCTTTTCTATCTGCTCGCGATGTTAGTCGCGTGCTTGCCTCTCTGCAGGTGATACAGGTGTTGGAGGGACTTCTTCAAGGTTCAGTTTGTGTTTCAAGGTTCCAGGAGCCGTGATAACGGTTCGTCAGGACCTGCTTACCCAACTGCATCGAAATACCTTGAAGAGCTCATACATTAATGTAGTAAAATGCCCGTCTGACAGACGGCACGTCCGCATAGACTTGATAAATGTTAAACCACGTTTAAGCCTCTTATTAATTAACACGGAGTAAAGTTAAAACCAGTATATCCTTCAGATTAACCTTCATTTTTTAAGGTTTAAGTTTGGCATAATTTTACTCCGGGTTCATTAATAAGGGGGTTATTGTTTTAATTACCTATGATATTATGGAAGCGTGTGCTACTCAATAGTTGGAGGAGTATCGTTTAGTGCCTGATATGACTAGTTTAAAAGAGATAACTACTGTTAAGCTATATCAAAGATTTATTGTATGTTATGATAATTGAATATTTATTATTATATTATGTATGTAATACGCTAAATTATACGCTTAGACTTTGCGGGGGGTAGAGTGACGACAGATGTGCAATATTTCTGCTCAAAAGCTGGTGACTGGTGTAAAATGAATGCATGTACAGAGAAAAGCACGTCAAGCTATCCCAAACTGTCAAATTTCTCCAATTGAACATGAACCTTATTTCTTTGTAATAAAGTTGAAAACAATCGAAGAAATTTGTCAGATTGAGGTAGCTTGATGTGCTGGCCTCTGTTCTAAATTTTAGAAAGATGCAATGATGTAATTCCGACTTTAATGTTATTATAATTATCTATTATAGAAGCAATTTATTTAGCGATGACGCTGTGAAACCATGAGCCATGACATAATAAGGTAATATTATATGTTTGTTTGTAAGAAAGAGGAGGAAAGGTCTCACTGCTTCTCACTCTGAATAAGCATTCCGTATGAGAAATGGGAATTGCAAAGTATTGTTAAATTCACAGTAGTGTAAGAGAATGCGCTGAGCACCATAGTATGCATAATGCAATTTACGAGCGCGCCTCATGTCACTCTTATGTCATTGGTATAAGGTATAAATTGGAATGATACATATACTATTATAATTCTTTACAAGTGCAGTCAAATGTCAATATATATTAATATATAGTTATAAATTAGATTATATTTCGTTAATGTAATGGTGTTGTTTATGTGATTGTTAAAGGCTCAATGTAAGACTTACGTGTTATGTAATACCTGTTTACTATTTGTGATATCCATCGGCTTATACAATATGTAACATAATAAACGCAAGACCTCATACACCCCAATTAGAGTATTATGTCAAAAGCATAATACAATGACCAAAACATATTTTTACTATATACTAACATATACTACATATTAACACATTTACTACCAGAAAATAAGACACAGTAGAAAATGTTTTCGGTCACCTGGCGTTAAAAGTGTTAAAAAAATCGTGTTGGCCCTCTCATTACTTTATGCATTCCAAATTGAGTCGTATAGCTTTGAAATAAGGTTTAATTTTTTTTGGGTCAATCGGCGGTTTATGAAAAATACCTACATTAAATTCAGTAATCAATTCGATTCAGTAATCAATAATAAATGAAATACTTCCAGGACTTGCGTTTAATCTGTTGCACGTTGTATAAATAACCGCTGTATAGTAATAGAAGTACCTAAAATGAAACTGTAAGAAAATCGATCATATACGAGTAGAGTTTCCGCCGCAAGGGTTCCGTTTCAAAGCAGTTGCACACGGCCTACGGTATACCGATTCCGTATTGATACTGATACTGTTGGCCTGCGTCATCCCACTGATGGGCCTTTGCCCAGTGGCGCTGGAAGGCATGCCAATTCCAGTTGTTTCGATCCAGGGCTAAATTGGTCCACTGGTTTTGTCTGGTTTTGTCTGGAAGACCGCCGCGACGCTACTACTACTATTACTAGCTGTGTCAGGGCTCCAGAAAGTGGTTATTTTGGCCCACAGCTCAATGGGCATACGGCAGACGTGGCCAGTTCAGTCCCACTTTAGCTTAGCGGCGTTTTGAGCAACGTCATTTGTGTTTCAGAATTAAAGCTCAAAAAAAGAAAACAAAAAATAATCACACTCATAGATACAGTCTTATGTCCGCCTAATTCCAAATTTAAAGAGCTAACTTAACTTTACAGTTGATAAAATCTGTTCTCCCATACATCATTCTAATTCAAAGTCGTTGAAGAAACTGCAAATGTTATTTTGTGATCGCAAAAAAAATCCTTTTTATGTGATGTAAAAACCAAGAAAAACAAGTACAAATTAACAACTTTCGGTTATTTAATGCACCTGAACTGTGAGATCTTTCTTCTTGCCAAATGTCATATTACTAGGTTAACTGGATACACCATAGGTTTTGTAAATTGAGGAAATCATCAAAATATGTGGTATAACTGATCGTATCTCTATGATGGTGTTGACTTACAAGCTTGAGTTTTACACGAAACTCCCACTTGAGGTTTCTGACGACAGATTGTGGGATTCAGAACATCTTGTATTACGACATAACATTCAAACGCATGAGATTTAAATATTCTTGACTGTTTTTTAATACTCAGCTTTAAATAGGCGTCGGTTTTGATTTGGTACTTCATACACACCAGCCAATTCCCTGAAACTTGTCGTCAGTATATCTATATCAGTAGTATATCAGTAGTCAGTATATGTATACTTTTGTCTTATAGAAAAATAAATCTTTAACCCTTTGTTCACCAGAGACTAAACGCACGCGGGTGCCCTCCGCGCCTTGTCTTTTTAATAACAACTTTTAATTTTTTCTTTGTCATAATGAATTTATCAATATCCTTGGTGTATTTTAATTTGTTTCATGCAATAAAATACGCACGGGAGCTTCAACTTTAAGATATATCAATAAACAAACATAAAAGTAATGGTTTAATTGTTTATATCGTGTTATAGTACTTGGAGTGCATCACAATTTTTGTCACGCATTTGTGACGTTGGCGTACAGGGCACTCGTTCGCTTGTCTTGCCTGTGACGATGGCGGTCAAAAGGTTAATATTCATAATATAATACTCAGCTTTAAATAGGCGTCGGTTTTACTTGGTACTTCATACACACCAGTTAATTCCCTGAAACTTATCGTCAGTATGTCGACTTTTGCTTTATAGAAAAAAAAATCTTTAAAGTTCTGTTAGTGTAGGCTGTCTGTTTTACTGAGTGATTGATAATTCCCGAGCAACGGAAGTTCCTTCTGGGTGTCATCGCAAGATGATATAGGGATCATCCCCTAGGCGAGTAAATATAGAAAGACAATATTAAATATTGGTTTGTAAGTAGATAGATAATAATTACAATGTTACCTCAGTTGTGTTGTAGCTGCAAATATGATTGTTCCTATGTGTTACTTTATTAGAAATGTAGCTTTTTGTATGATATCATCATTTTTATATCTTTTTTACCCTTCCATGACATTTTATTGAAGATACGGCGTCTAATGTTTATAAAAGTGTTTGAAATTAGATTTTAATCGTGGGTTTAAGTAGATTAAGGGAATCTAATCAAAATAATTTTGTATGATCTATATCTAGTTAGCGAATTGTATTCGTAAAAGACAGTACATTATTTTAAGTTTTTTTTCTTTGAAAAGCTATTATAAATATCCTTTATTACAAATACCTCCTAAACGTGTATGTAAACATCGAATCCCTTCATTGGGAGCAGCTATTGGTAGATAGAAAATGTATTATTGTTTTATTTGACAACACAATATTGTAAAAAGAATACTTCAAAAGTAAATTCCATAAAATGCTGAATATATTATACTTGTATTTTATTAACCTAAAGAAACACCACCAACCATGTCTCCTGTCTTGTATTGCTAGCTATATTGTGATACAAGGCGTTTTTGGGGTAGTCTCACCAAATAGTAGTTACACCAAATTTAAGTTTGTTTGTTGTTATTCCGGGTCTGGCTGTTTGTGTAGTTAAAATATAAAAAAAACAGTTTTAAGGAAAAAAAGGATTTTTTGTTGTATCGTGGGTACGATACAAGAAAAATATCTAGTGTGGGGTAATGTAAAAAAAAAGATAGTAAGAAAGTTAATCGAAGCTGATGGATTAAATTCAAACAAACGACTGCAAAACACACCTTTATTCATTACTTGTAACTAGTTAGTGACCCACCCCGGCTTTGTATGAAATACGACGTCCTTAAGAATACTTAATAAAAGTGAAAACTGTATCAAAATCGAGCTAAACATACATACATAAACTCATGCCTCCCATGGGGGTAGGCGTAGGCGTAGAATCTAATAACAGAACGCCACCGGCTACGATCCTTACATACTCCTTTTGCTTCTTTTACTTTCATACAGCCGGGTCGTAATCGCACACCGGTTGCGAGCACTACGCACCTGACCTTTTTGAAGAACATCACCAATAAGGTCAGTGTATGTCCTTCTAGGACGTCCTCTGTTGTTTTTCCGCTTACATCTGCCATAAAGAAACATTGTCAGTCGTCTTTCATTCATCCTCTCAACGTGACCAAACTATCTGAGCATACTCTTTTCAATTTTTGTGACTACATCTCTTATAAAGCACAACTTTGTTTTATAACATCATTCCGTAATCTATCAACGTTGCACCATACATACTTTGTAAGGAACGCATTTATTCTGCTTTTCATGTGTCTTTTGCCACACCCAACATTCACTTGATTTACTTCCATACATCAGTGTAAGCACCAGCACACCATTGTTGATAGCGACAGACGAGCCTTTTTAGACATCGGCTTGTTGGTCACAACGCCATGTAAAGCGCCATTCTATTTATTTCCCGCAATTACACAGCTTTGCACATCAGCATCAATCTTTCCATCGAGCGAGTAGTTTTCTAGTAATAGGTAGGCAAAGAGGCCAGCACATCAAGCTACCCTAATGTGTCAAATTTCTTTGGTAGTTATCAACTTTATCGCAAAAGAAATAAGGTTCATGTTCAATTGGGAAAATTTGACACTTTGGGATAACTTGATGCGCTGGCGTTTGTACATCTCGTAGGTAGGACGGACGTACGTACAGTCAAAGGCTATAGGGTCGAGCACCTATTCTTTATTCGTTTACACTTTTTAAAACTCTGCTTTGCATAACGTGTCTACGAAAAAAGGATTTTCAAATGAGAATGGGTCAGTACATATATCTACGGTATTTAGCAATAAAAAAGAATAAAACGGCAAGGTTTTAAATAGGCAAAGTCGTTATTATGACATCTTTAAAACCAAGAAACTAATTAATAAACCATCACGATTGTATTCCCTGAAGGGTTTGTCAGAGATGTATCTTTAGTACACCAACATTTCGCCAGTTATGTTTCAAGTCCCATCCTATAGTGGGCTAACCTATAATTACCATCGACCGTGCACAAATCTAACAAACAATATCTATGTACTTAAGTTTAAAAGGTTTTATGGCAAAATAATGACAGTGACAATGATTTTATCACAAGTCATAAACGTTTAAGTTGTGCAATACTTATATCTTTTCATTAGATATAAACATTGTTTTTAATTGCATTTTACAATGTTTTAAGGTAATATTTATTATGATGCCGCAAAAATTGCGCGACCTTTTAAAATCATCACTACATATTAATGCGCCTACGTCATTAAGAAATACTACAAAAATTGAAAAAAATACTGTATCTAAAACACCTACAAGCAGTATTTATACCTCTTAATGATGCTAGTTTTGAGTAATACGCAAAACTACGTAATTAAAATATTGATTGATTGATAATGAACATGTCAAATTTGTACCTGCTTACACTGTAAAATGGTAAGTTGGATCTCTTTAACATCATTTGGCTTTTTTGATTTACCAAGAATAAAAAACATACACGCAGTGTGACTGAAAAAGTTGCCCTAGCTTCGTAACCGTGATGAATGGAGAATCAAGATAAATTATTTTTAAGGACGTAGCTACAATTTAAAATTAAAATGTCTGCCTTTCCACATTTCAGCTGCAAACACGATGACTGACAGAATTGTGCCAACAAATAATATGAAGAAAGCTACTTGTTGATCTCGTAACCTTATTTTAAAGAAAGCCCGGGATTCGCTGTCGCGGTAGGTCTTTGAAGTAGGAATATCAAGCATATCCCGAGTCATCTTGTAGTAAATAGTTGGCAAACCTGCTTCGTTTAGCCGTTCTGTAAAAGCTTGGAGATCCTCGTAGAATGGAAAACCTAAGGGAGCAAACATTAGAATTAAAACAATTAAATAATAAATAATGCTGGACAATCCATACAGCATCATCTAGCCCAAAGCTAAGCAAAGCTTGTGTTATGGGTACTAGATGACTGATATACTTAGGTAATACAATACATCACATAGATATATATTTTTATTATACATAGCAAATACCCAGAACACTCGTAACAAATCTTTGTAGATCGTACAAACATTTGTTCCAAGGCGGGAATCGTACCCGCAACCTCCTGCGTCGCAGGCGGACCTTCGCCCGCCACGCCACATCGGTCGTCAAAAAATTACTTAATGTTAGGTTACATGGCTCCGGATGAAGTCATGGAGGTGTGGTTTGCGTCGTTCCCGTTCTTCTGTGTCTACCCTAGATTGGAAGCGGGAGGGTGGCACACTGCAACTGATCATGTCGTTGATCGTTGTCGTTCGAGGCAAACGCTCAATCGGCGTAAACCAGGCTATAATGGAAATCATGACGCCACAAGCTTTGTTAAATCACACTATCTTACACGTACACAAAATACGAACCGTTACTGGATATTAGATTCAATAACATGTTGAGAGTATTCCGAAACATTGTATGTTACCTGATCGGGTGATGTAGGACACGTAATAAGTAGCGAAACATTGGTCCACTATGTCGATGAGAGGCGTCTCGTGACTGTCCAAGTACAGCTGGTGAATTTGCATGTCGGCGTCCGTTTTCCTGTCCAGAGTTGCTGCGTTTTTGCTTTGCAGGATTACTTCTGCAACAATAAGTAAATTGTTTGGACATCACATCATACCCAAACTTAGCATAGCTTGTACAAAGGCGAGGTGGCGGCCCGCAGAGGAGGGCTGGCACTAGCCGGGGGTTGCGGAAGGATCGTACGTTCCCGTGACCCTTGCCGTTGGTGTGAGATGGAACACCGGGGTGGTTTTTAGTCAGTAAGAGTCTTACACACCCCTTCGCCCCCCTCCTCCCAGGGCGGAGGACATCCATGAAGATTTGACAACAAACAAGTATCGACATCTAGGTTGTAAAACCTAGATGTCTATACTCGTTTCGAAATAGCAACATGATGGTCGTAAGGACTATATAGTTAGCCTGATCTTCGTGCTAGGAACAAGGGGACCAATTTTTTTTTACAAAATGCTTTGCCTCCCTCTAGGAATTTCTCTGCGTTTACACACATTCAAAGTCACAAACACGAAAAGCCAGACCTGGAACAACTATCTGTAGGCCATAGAAGTATTTGTTCCATGCGGGAATGGAACCCGCGATACTGGGAGCGGCAGTCGATCGCTCGCCCACTGTGTCAACCTTGCCGTCCGAAATTTTCATTTAGACTTACCAAGACGATCGCCAGGCATCAAATGAGCTTGATCAAAAAATTGTGTTTGTAGCTTGTCTTCTGGTGTCTGTAGCTGCCTCATGAATTCCCTCATTGAATGGGAAGTGTATAACTTAGCTCCGGAAGAATAAAGCTCCTGTAGAGTTTTCATTTGTTGAAAACGTTGCACAGTTGTGTACACTCTGCTCAGGTGACCCTGAAATATAAAATTGCCAGTGTAAATAATACACTATATTATTATAATAATCATAAAATAAATTTAAGTAAAACTTACCTGATAAACACCCAGAAACAATATAGAACCAAATAAGCATGTGCCCCTTAAAATTAGGAATCTTCTTGATTTCATCGGTGAATATCCAACCACAGTTGTCATCACAGAGCTGTGAAGGTACCAGCAGAAGGTCATTGGCTTTGGTCCGTTCATTTTTTTGTTGATAATCGCCGTGGCCCACATGATGCCTCCGATTACTACTAAGAACGCACATATCAGGGCCCAAAGTGGCAGACAGAGCACATTGTACACACCGTGCCATAGCGGTATAACAGGAGCTTTCTTTACTAACGCACACAATTGATCGGTTATGATATAATGCAGGTAATAAATATGTTCGTCCGAATACAGAGTCATAAACCGCGAATTGAAAGATATATCTAACTCGTTACGAATGATGCAACCCAAAGCACCGCTGATATTGCCTGGTAACGCATAGCCGTAATTGTCACAGTCTTCATTAACAGGAAAAGATAAATTAAATTTTAAATGCGATATGATGTCGTGCATTATCATTCCGTCTAAGCCGCAATACCCATTCGTTAAGTTCAAATTAATATTCACATAATAGTGTAAATTCTCACATTTCTTTATAGATGTAGGGTATCTGCTGAATATGCTCGCCTGTATAGGGTAATCATCAGCTAGCTTTTTCCCACTTTTATGTATGGCTAAAGATAGGTCTTCAACGTGTGTAGCATTTATTAATTTAATAGATCTGTCATATAAATTGCGAGTGGACGGCTTTTTACCGTCATAAATAACCATCTTATGTTGACATGCAAAAGGGAATACTACACCAACTCGCATGATTTGATATTTGTGCCACAAGGTGTTCATGACATTTTCCAAAAACAAAAAGTCATTAGGATTCAGCATGCCGTTCTCACATTTGAACTTGCTGTTACCGGTAACGATAATGTAAACAAGAGACCAATTGGATCTAATAAAAAATCGCCATAAAGAAGAGTTCACCATCTTCGGTGTTAAATATCTTGTCAATATCATGAAGTTGGGATTATCACTTGTCCTCATAAAATTCCTCGTAACATTCAGTCTAATGTCTATATCTGAACCATATACATTTAGTAAGAGAACTGAGTGACCAGAGAGACTATTTCGAAGAATACAAGTTTTAAAATCTGGGTGAGCGTGTACATCCATATCGAAAAATACTGTTTGTGAATAGTGTTCAACTGGTAACAGTATTGAACAACTTCTTACAACTGGTGTAAGCTTGTACTTTAATGTCGAGCTTGAAATTGCGAGAAACTTGGTTACTATGAGAAATTTTAGGAACTCCATTTCTGATGTTAATAATTCAAACAATTCACACTACATCAATGGCTTCCTGACGTAACACTACGTAGTTCTACGAAATTCTCCTTTAAAACAGTCGTTTACTTATAGTAAGAATGTGTAGATCTTTATCAATATTTACAATAATCAACCACCCTAAATCATACGCTATGTCAATTTGTTGATGTGACAGTACAAATAATAACTTGAAGATTTCTATATCGATGAAGATGTACTTACTTGGAAAAATATACTTAACATTTGAATTGTCAGTAAATAACATTAACTCACACATTTTCGTAATCGTTGTTTGAAACATAAAAGCTTAAGATCGATATGATAATTTTGTGATGGAAGTTATGAGTATCCGTAGAATATGTTTTTACAAAGAAACTTAATAAAGGCTTTTTGGACGTAAGGCTCTCATGGGATTCTTAATATTCTAGCTCAATTCTAAGGGCATGTTATCATCATCATCGTCCTCCTGCCCTTATCCTAATTTATTGGAGTAGGCGCAGCATGTCTTCTTCTTCCATTTGCGCTCTTCTTAAAAGTCACCTTCTTTTTAGCCATTCATCTTTCACACTATGCATCCATAATTTTTTTGGACTCCCTCTACTCTTGGTACTCTCCACATTCATTCTTCAAACTTTCCTCACAACATTGTCCTCACTCCTTCGCATCACATGCCCCACACAACCGATTTTTACACAACTTCTCGGTCACAGGCGCCACTTTCAGACATCCTCTTACATAGCTCCTTTTTCGTATTCGTTTCCGGATGAAGATACATTCCGTGTCCGGTCGAATACGTTCTTGATTTGCATTTGTAACTATGTCTACAGTAATCTGTAGGGCTGTTAAGCACCCAGATCTGAGTACAAATCCTAGTCCTCATGCTCAGCTTAGCCGATGTACCTGTTGCACCAAGGTATGTGTAGTCGCATCTGGCAGTCATCTTCATCGACCTAGCTTTTTCCTCATCTATGTTAGGATCGGCGTCCAACCGGATAATACCCGTATTTTACACGGATCCATTGCCTATCTGACCTTTACATCTCGTGTACTAGGTAACATGATACCCCTTGGTAAGACTGTTTGTCAGACTTTGACAGTCGACCAACTGCTGACGGGTTTTCCCTGGCACGGAGGAGTATTGATATATAAATGGAACCATCAATATAAGCATGCACGGAGCAACCTCGGCAATCATAGCTTAACCTTACCTTAGACTCGTGCAGATGTTAATATTTAGCCACATGCCCATCCGTAATGTGTTGTTGGGATTTTTCATTAGAAATTTTATTTTATTATAGATCAGAGCTTGTATTTAAAGTGTAACCTGTGGTTACCTGTAATTAAGTGTGCATTGCAGGATAGCGTATACCTACCATACAAGATTTAATTTTGGAACATGTAATTGTAATTTATTTCTCGTTTCTATAATTCTAATTTATTTTAAGGATACCAAATCCTTAAAATAAATAAAAGAAAATTACAATCAGGAAAGTCTGCATAAAATGTGAACATGGGTGTTAATAAAAAAAAACAAAAACCAAAATCAACACTTGAAAAAGGAAATCAAATAAACTAAAAAGAAAGCACAAGTTCTAGTTCTTACTATCTTATATTTACATTCTATAATGTTGAATAACGAAATAATTGAAATAGTTTCATGATCGATACACACATAAAACAAATAATAAATTCTAATGCGGATCAAAGTGTCTTTACAGTCGGGAGCCATTAAAAATCGAGACCAGCTCAAATCTTCTCAATAATAATACAGATATCGACTCAAGGGAGAATTGCTTTACGTGAGCAGTTCTACGTGGTCTATTCCGGAGTCAGTTCTATTTGGTGATTCTAGCAGCAAACAGAACAACCACCGATCGGCAATGTGGTATTTAATGAAGTAACGTGGTATATCAGCGCGCCCTACCAGAATATCAGCGCTGCATTATGCTGAGATAGAGGCGCTTTTGTCTCCCACTGGTCCAGTTTAGTTATGTTTTCATTTTTATTTCCCGTGAGTGTCCACACACATTTTGTTCTTTCTTTCATACCTACTTTAAGATAATGCCTATGGACCAAGAATAGCAATTTCCCATCTGGTTCCACGGGGCTATCACCTGCTGCAACTACAACGGTTATGGAAACATCGGATACGAAATTCGTTATTAGTCAGGAGTACTAAGTGCCTTATAGTTTATTATGCAAATTGCAGCCGTAGCTTTTGTGCAAATAGAGATAAATAAAATAACACAAATTTGTCGCTACACAATATAGTACACGCGGGCGAAGTCGCGAGCAGAATGCTTGTATTATATGGAAATCACGGACGTAGGTAGGTACACTCATTGGGAATAAATGATCAACTTACGATTCAAGGTTAAGTCTTAGGCCTCTGCCTCGAATTTTGCGGGCAGCGGGGCGGCCGCGGCGGCGGCGCGGCAGCGGGGCGGGCAACGCATACCTGCTCTCCAAACCAGCGGGCAGATCGCGCGGCACTATAGCGGTGTAGTGTTGTATTTACTTTTTGCCCACACTAAATAGAGCGTAGAAGTGGGTCCCTACTATAGGGCAAGGAAAATAAATGGCGAGTTTTATCGACAATAACGAATACAACACTATACTACAATGCAGACGCGGAACGCGGGCGGTCACCGCTTGACTGGGGTACACTCGTTGCCCGCTCGTTGCCCGCCCCCGCGCCGCTGCCACGCCGCTGTTTTCGAGAACCGGTCCATTTGAGTTTACGCATAAGATCCTGCCGCTCCCGCGCCGCCGCCGCCCCGCGCCGAGCGGGAATACAAGACAGAAGCGGCGGGGCGGGGCGTGAATGTTATTTTGTATTGTTTTGCAAAAATGGATGTCGAAAAACTAATCTAATGTATTCGTATACTTGTTCGTATACTAGTTTGTACGATTTGGGTCAACAGTGTTTTTACACTGTTCTTAAAAAAATAATCTAATTGGGAATCTATAATCCAGGTGGCGCGGCGGGACGGGTCGTAATCGCGCCCGCAGTGTGACCGCTGCCGCCGCGCCTGCGCAGCGTCGCCGCCCCGCCACGCCGCGCCGGCCATGTGCAGAGCCCTCTACTATAGAGGTGCACGAAATTCAATCTGATCTTTGTTCAGATCTTTACTTATACAGTTTACAATTTGTACGTCTGCCTACACACATTTCAGCTGCGAACACAATAGCAGACACAACTGTACCAACAAATAATATCATAAAAGCTACACATTCGTCTTTTAACCTTATCTGAGAGATAGCTCGTGGTTCACTCTTATTTTTGGTTATAAAATTTGGGATTTCAAGCATTTCCTGAGTCCATTGGTAGTATATGTTTGGCAAGCCAGCTTCATTTAGGCGTTCTGTGAAAATTTGGAGTTCTTCTAAGAACGGGAAACCTAAGGAAATACAAATACTTAGGGTTAGTACATTTAGTGCAGGTTCACATGGCTCAAGATTAAGGTATCATCAATTAAGGTAGGATTTTGTTTGCTAACTTTCATCAATATAAGTATGAAGGTTGTATATTGCATGCGGCTGCGGACGGTTGAAATAAGTTTGTGTTCCCGAAATCAGCGTAGTTTCGTCAAATCATGGCATGGGAAACTCAACGACTAACAGCACTGCTGCAAAACTATAGAATTCCCCAAAATAATGAATGAAAAGTAGGTACCTGATCGAGTAATGCAGGACAAGTAATAAGTGTAGAAACATTCGTCAAGTATATCGATGAGAGGAGTTCCGTTATTGTCCGAGTACTGCTCAAGAATTTCCATCATGGCATCTGACTTCCTGTCTACGGTGGCAGCGAATTTGTGTTGCAATACTACTCCTGCAAAATATTATATGGACTTTACCTACCTACGAGTATTTTTTATTGCCTTTAACTAGAATAAAAAAAAAATTCAATCAATAAATAAATGGATAATGCTCGACAATCCACACAGCATGATCTAGCCCCAAGCTAAGCAGAGCTTGAGTTATGGGTACTAGATGACTGATATACTTAATACAATACATTACAAAGATAGATATTTTTATTATACATAGCGAATACCCAGAGCACCCGGAACATTTTTTTGTAGATCGTACAAATATTTGTCCCAAGGCGGGAATCGGAACCGCAACCTACTGCTCTTCGCCCGCCGTGCCACATCGGTCGTCAAAATAATTCTTCTTCTTTCTTCTAATAGAGTTAATTATTCAGCTAGAACTAACATTTACTATGTTTTTCCCGGACGACTTAATTCAGAAAGAGCTTAACTGCTACTGCCATAGTTAACCAACTTACCAAGACGATCTCGATCGCCAGCTATCAAGTGAGTTCTATTAAAGAATCCCTCTTGTAACTTGTCATCTGGGTTCTGAACTTGTCTTAAGATATCTCGCATTGAGGGAGACGTGTATAAAGTAGCTCCAGAATAATAAAGGTCCTTCAGTGATCTTATTTGTGGAAATCGTTCCACTGTTGTGTAAACTCTGCTCATGTGACCCTGCAATGATATAGGTACATAAATATTAACTTGTTAGATCTTTAATTAAACTTTTTATTTATAAAAGTACCTTTAAAGGTACAAAAATAATTCGCCGAATGTACCTAATATGGAGAAAAATAATAGACTTACCTGATATACAGCCAAGATAAAAATAGAACCCAATAAGCATGCGCTCCTTATCATAAGCAATGTTTTCGTTTTAATCGGTGAATATCCAACCATTGTTGCGAACACAGATTTGTGAAGGTACCAGCAGAATGTCATTGTCTCTGGACCAATTATTGTTTTGTTGATCATCGCCATGGCCCACATGATGCTACCTATTGCAAACAACACCGCACCTATCAGGGCCCATAATGGCGGTGAGAACAGATTAAACACGCCTTGCCAAAGTGGTTTAACATCGGGTTTTCTTAAAACAGCGCACAGAGTGTCGGTTTTAACATAATTTATGTAATCAATGCGCTCATCCGAATACAAAGTCATAAATCTTGAATTGAAGGATATATCCAATTCCTTCCTAATGACACAGCCCAAAGTGCCGCTGACATTCCCTGGAACTCCATAACCGTAATAGTTACATTTGGCATCATTAGTAAAAGAAATATTAAATTTTAAATGCGAGAGGATGTCGTGCATTACCATTCCGTCTATGCCGCAATACCCATTCGTAATGTTCAAATTAAAATTCACATAATAGTGTAAATTCTCACAATCTTTAATTGCTGTTGGATATCTGTAGAACATGCTTCCTTCTATTGGGTAGTCAATAGTTAGCTTTTCTCCACTCTTCTTTATGGCTACTAATAAGTCTTTGGAGTTAGTAGCATTAATTAATTTGATAGATCTGTCGTATAGAATCCGAGTGGATGGTCTTTTCTCGTTATAAATAACCATTTTTTGTTTACATGCTGTGGGAAATACGACAACAACTCGCATGATTTTGAATCTGTGCCACAAAGTATTCATGATGTTTTCCAACAACAAAAAATCATTTGGATTCATAGTTCCATTCTTACATTTGAATTTACTGTTACCGGTTACGATAATGTAAAGTAGAGACCAATTGGATAAAATAGAAATTTGCCATTGATTAGAGTCAACTATCTCCGGTGTTAAATATTTTGTTATTATAATGACGTTAGGGTTATTACTTGTCCATAGAACATGTCTTGTGTCGTTCACTCTTATGTCTACATTCGTGTTTAGTAACAGAACTGATTGTTTAGAGACACTGTTTTGCAGGATACATGTTTTTAAATCTGGGTGACCATGAGCGTCTACGTCAAAAAATACTGTTTGTGAATAATTTTCAACTGGTAACAGTATCGGGCAATTTGTTACAACTGGTGTGAACTTATACTTCGGCTCAGAGCTTGAAATTGCGAGAAACGTTGTTATGATAAGAAACGCAAACAACCTCATTTTTGATTTTACAAATTCAAACTATATTTGCGCCCAGTGTTCGTCAAATTGTTCACTGTACTTCAATGGCTTCTTGATTTAGCTCCACGTAATATTGACGCGAGAACTTGATTATCATTAATACTGCTATCGACCTTAATCACTATAAAAGGTTTTCTTCTTCAATCTGTTAACTTGTGACAGCGCAACATGAAATTTAATATTTAATCATTGATGAAGTTTTATGATTATGTAGATACGAGTGGAAAAAAGATAATATTTTATGTGTCAGACTGGCAAATAGCAGGTATGCTGTAAGCATACTATTTGCTGGTCATTTCTGTAACTGTTTCTCGAAAATGAAAACACATTACAATGTGCAAACATGAATGACAATAATCGATTTGCTTCCTCAGATGTGTATATAAATGTTGATGCAGTCCTTTCCTAATTTCAAACTCTTTCAAATATTTCTGAAGTCAAACTTTAAAGTCCTTCTAGGACCTTTCCTTCCAGCGTTTCCACTTACATCTGCCTTATGAATATCTTTTGTTAGCCGCCTTTTACTCATCCTCTCAACGACACTTTTGCACACAGACATATATTTCCATTTAATCACCACATAACGTAAACACATGAAATCTGGGCTTCTCTCTGCCTAGCAACTCTGCCCGGCAGACTTTTATATTATCATCTCTTTTTGTGGGTATCGTATCCAGCAACATAATTAGTTAAAACTTTGACATTAGGGTTCTGGTTTTTTCACAAGATAGAGAAATGGTGTTACCACTATAGAGGTTTTCCTCAAGGTAGCCTTCTGGGTCCAACGCAATGAGGTTCATGGCGAGTACAGCCAAGGATGCTTTCTCATCTGATCAATCAAATGAATGTTCTGTCAAAGTTACAACTTGCCCAGAATAAACATTCATGAATCGATCTCACTGTAGTTGTAGTATTCAAAATGGAAAATATTGAAATGCTGGACTAAATGGCTCTTTGAAATGTAGGTATATCATGCCATACACTTTGTGCGCGTAAAACTGCAATTATTTGGAAAGGAGACGTTGAGATTAAACCACCAAACTGACTACCTTGACTCAGGGAAAGAAGGCTAAAGGAGCGAAATCAAACAAACTTGCCTACTTAGCACGGATTTATTTATGACATCTTGTTTTTCTTAATAAGCATAATTCAGTAGGCCGCTTGTCCCCAGGAACAAGACCAGTACCTATAAGCTGAACTCTTAGTCTTTTGAAACTCTGCACAAAGAGTTACCAGCGATGTGTACCTACTCAGCTGTGCGTATAAGTAGAAGGTCGCTGTTTTCAGACGCAATCGTAGTTATTATAAATAAATAAATAATGCTGGACAATCCACACAGCATCAAATAGCCCCAAGCTACGCAGAGCTTGTGTTATGGGTACTAGATGACTGATATACTTAATACAATACATCACATAGATAGATATTTTTTATTATACATAGCAAATACCCAGAACACCCGAAACAAATATTTGTAGATCGTACAACCATTTGTCCCAAGGCGGGAATCGAACCCGCAACCTCCTGCGTCGCAGGCGGACCTTCGCCCGCTGCGCCACATAGCTCGTCAGATTATTAAACAGTGCTCTTATAATTTAATAAACCTAAACGTTATTACATAATACAAATAACAAGTTTGTAAAGTTATAATTAACTAATTCTGGTTACAGTTTCGAATATTCCTTGTGTAAACTGCCCACGCAGCACATGCTGTGCAAATAAAATAATAATATTAAGCACCCTGACTTTAAAAAAAACATATTGTAGAGGATATTTCGCGGTGTGTATTATTCACAATACCTACATGGTATATAATTGTGGGTATCGAGGACATCTATCTAGTGCGAATGACCATTACCAAGAGGGCACTGGCTTTTGTAAGACAGGTTTATCGCCTAGCCCAAGAGTCAGGGACTTCACCCTCTCTTTTATATGTATAAATAAAGACTATTATTGAAGTAAAACTTCTTCTTTATTGACGTATGGGAGAAATCTTATAGCAGTGTTAAAAATAATCGTCACACTTTCCGATGCGATCTTGAAAAAAATCGTCACATTTTCAGTCACTTTGGACCGTCAGGAGTGACTTATAAATAAATATTTTAATGATATGGTATATAACGATATAATAAATGGACTTATTGAATAATTATTCATTTAAATAAATAGTGAAAGTGTGAGATTGTTTCTTTATTGTTTTGAAAAAGTTTCACTTCATCAATACGCACACACACTTTTTTATTTTAAAGCTAAGCCTTATTTAATTTAAACTAGATGTTCGTTGCCCATACAGTTTCAAGAGTTGACGTCTGCCTATCCACATTTCAGTTACGAACACGATGACAGACACAATTGTACCAACAAATAAAATCCCAAAAGCTACACATTGGTCTCTTAACTTAATTTTGGATAAAGGCCGCGGCTCGGACTCTAAATGGGACCTGGAAGTTGGGACTCCAAGCATTTGTTGGGTCCATTTGTAGTACATAGCTGGTTCGCCAGCTTTTTGTAGCGGTAGGCCGGCTTCGTTCGGATGTTCTGTAAAATTAAGGAGAACCTCGAAGAATGGGAAACCTAATAGCGACGACACGGTTGGCGCAGTGGTTGAGCCATCGGCTGTTGCGCCGCGTGTTGTGGGTTCGATCCCCGCACGGAACAATTATTTGTATGACCTACAGGTAATTGTTCCGGGTCTGGCTGTTTGTGTATGTGAGTTTAAATGTTTGTAATTGCACCCACGATACAGGAGAAATTCCTAGTGTGAGGCAACGTTTTCTTAAAACAGAACCACCTGTGGCGTAAAATATTTTGTCATTATAATGATGTTAGGATTATTACTGGTCAAAGTGAAATGTCTATACAGATTTGGAAGTCAGCGTGAATGTTATACACGCTGACTTCCAAATCTGTATTCAGTAACAAGACTGATTGTTTAGAAATATTGTTTTGTAGGATACATGTTTTAAACTCTGGGTGAGCGCGTACATCCATGCCAAAAAAAGCTGTCTGTGAATGATTATCAACTGGTAACATTCCCGGACAATTTGTCACAACTGGTGCGAACTTATTCTTCGGCTCAGAGCTTGAAATTGTTGGGAACGTTGTTATGATGATGAATACAAGGAACTTCACCATTGCTTGTCAGATCGTCACATCAATGCCTTCTTGATTTGGTTGTCAATAACGAGCCCTACTAAGTTATTTCTATAATATACATTGGCGATCTTTATCAATATAAGTATGTACAGCTATCGACGTTAATCGCTCTAAAATGTTTGCTACCTTCTACAGTATGTTAATGTGACAGCACAATTATAATAGTCAAAGATTTTATTATTAATCAAGATGTATGGGAAATAATGATAACAATTCTTGTTTGTTGGCAAATACTTTCAACTAAGTAACAGCATTTCTTAATTGTATATCGAACATTAAAATGATAATCAAATAAGGAAAATTTGTGGCTTGATTTCCAGTTCTTTTAATAATCTCTGAATGAAGTATTTCTCATCAATATAACCACATTACGGGACTCAATATGTAGATCCAGTTCTGTTTTATCTACATCTATACTTAGAAATATGAAAGGGAGGGGATTATAAGCTACTAAATTAAACTTCGAATGACGTTCCCAGTCTGCGCAAAAAGAAAATAATGAAAAATATCTGAAATATAACTAGACATCCTTCACTTTAAACTGGAGTACCAATTTTCCCCGTTTGGTGTGAATTGTTAAACAATCTAAAAATACGGTATTCTTTAGTCTTTGCCAAGGTTAATTTTGTATTTTGTACCGAGTTTTTAATTAATTGGATTGCGCGATAAGATCATCCACACAAACTTTACTTCTCTTGTCTATAAAATACACTGTGTGAATTTGGTTTTTGTAAGTTCTGTAGTTTCGGCACACTCATGAATGTGACAGTCGATCACCTAATAACGATAACCTCTTTATATTTTAATTAGTATAGTAGTATAGATATAGTAGTAGTAACTGGTTTTTGGAGGTCAATAGGCAGGTGCTCCATGAAATATACTAGTATTCAGCTGCGTCCGGTTAGACTGGAAGCCCCCAATATGCTTGGCTTATAATTATATGACTGGCAGTTGCGTCTATCTTTGCTGTACAGAAAGCGTTAGGAGCAGGGACTGAAAGGTAGTCTTGAAAATTCAAAGAGGGACTACGATGGCATTATGTGAAAAAATTATATTTGCACATTCTCAAACGTTTTTGACTTTTGACGAAACACTAAATAAAAAAACCGTTCAGAAGCATACCAAGATGCCACAGGTCCATCGGTGAAGCTCATGCCCATGGGGTCCAGGATTTGTTTTCAGATGTGCTAAAATAAAAAAACTCTGACGGATATGTTTATGAAAACACCTGTTTTAGACGTGCAAAACAACGTAGTCGACCGTCACAAATATTTATAAGTTTGTTTGCACATTACGAAACAAGCACAGACAGTCCCATATATTCCTATATACATCGTCAGTCCCGTTGGCTGTCAGCGCTGCATATCTAGAAGTTAATTTGACTCCGATAATCATCCATCCAGAAACCGAATTTCCTTAGGAAGTCGGGTCGCGTATCTTATAGCCTACTTAAAACTCCAATCAATCTAATTGGTCTGTATCAAACTGCCAACTCTGGGTAAACGGAAGAAGCATAGCAATCTGATGGGGTGAAATCAAACAGATTTGAATGCATAAACACACGTTTATTAATAATCCCTATATTTTGAAAGTACACACTGTTGGTATTGCGTAACAAACACTCGGCTAGACAATTTAAACATAAGCTAGAGAGATAGTGCTAGATATACAGTGTGTCTACAAATTACCGATAGTTACACGTAGTGCGAATAGAAAGGACCAGTGACGTTCGGCCAAGACATACAGAAAGGTGCATTTGCAAAAATTAATTTAATTTACACTAGACGATCTTAGCTTGTAGAGTTTCAAATGTTGACGTCTGCCTATCCACATTTCAGCTGCAAACACGATAACAGACACAACTGTACCAACAAATAGTATCCCATAAGCTACAAGTTGGTCTGTTAAACTTATTTTTGAGAAAGCTCGCGGTTCGCTATCATTTTCGGGTATAGAATTCGGAATCTCAAGCATCTTCTGAGTCCATTTGTAGTATATATTCGGTAAGCCAGCTTCGTTTAGACGTTCAGTTATAACTCGGAGATCCTCAAAAAACGGGAAACCTAAGTGAGCAAAAATAGATTTCATTAAGACATGGTTCATGACATTTTTTGAGGGTTTAAGAGCTTCAAAGGTTACTATGGCAGCTGTCCAAATCGTTATTTCATCCTCTGGATTGGACATTTAATATTATTTACCAAAATTAAGGGAAATTAGATGGTGATTTTTTAATATTACCTGGTCGAGCTATGTAGGACAAATAATAAGTGTAGAAACATTCGTCAACTATGTCGATGAGAGGACTTCCATGATCGTCTGAGTACTGCTCGAGAATTGACATCTCGGCATCTGATTTCCTGTCTATGGTTGCTACGCTTGGTTCCGTAAGAATTACTCCTGGGGGGTAATAGATTAAATTATTTTTTGTACTATCATGAATATAATGGACAGTTGACTACTTTTAGTAATAATAATGGGAAAGGGAGCTGCTTTCAGTACTACAGCATGCTAGTAGTATAAACGCCAACTGCATCCTTAGGGTTCTGGACCATATATTGTACATACATTGTCTAAGACCACCTAAGCTTCCATGTTGGAATTATATAATTACTTTTACTCGTACTAACAGCATCGCCATCATTAACGGCCATGTTTTAACGACTACTGAGCATAGGCCACCTCGCTTTACACCATGCTACTCTGGTCTTGAACCAAGGTCTTTTGTTGGTAGATAATTTAACTAGCGCAAGAGTACTGTATAACGCATATTATCAACAATTCAGGTAAGTTTCAGCTCCAACCGTAGTCGAGTGTCCTGTCCACCTCAGTTTGAGAGCGGAAAACACGTTATATGCCTGTACATCGTACCGTGTTTTTTATTTAGTTCACAAACCTACCAAGACGATCACCAATTGTCAAATAAGCTCGGTCAAAAAATTTCTCTTGTAGTTCGTCTTCTGGATTCTGTAGCTGTCTCATTATCTTTCTCATTCCAGGAGATGTGTATAAAATAGCTTCTGAATAATAAAGGTCTTTTAAAGTTTTTATGATTTGAAAGCGTTCCACTGTTGTGTACACTCTGCTTATGTGACCCTGAAAAAATATACAGAGATGAGACAGTGTGAAGTTATCATAACTGAATGGACCTTTGGTCAGATAAGTAAATGTGGATCATTCGACGAATTTTAATTAGTTAAGACGTTAAAACAAAGGACATCGTCGTTAATGGGCCTAGAACCAACAAAGCATTTTACTTTACTGTGTAATGTGAGAAACAGAAACTGTGCGTACCACAAGGAAAAATTTAAAGAGCTGAAACGAGTAACGACTTCACAACAAAAATGCCGGCTGCATTTTTGTTCTTTGACAGTTAAATTTGACGTAACAGTTAGTGATGCCCAATCCTTAATTTCACCCACATCGAGAGCGATATTATAAGATAAAAAAATTAATTCAACTGCCAAAGGATCATATCAGATACAATTATAAATCAAGTGTCTTGACTTGGCTCGCTAGGTTGTCAATAGAAACAAGTGAACGAGTTTGTTTTTTTTTTCTTTGGAATGGGAATCTCGCAGTTTATCCTTCAGGGGTATCTACTGCTTAACCGAACTTTCCTGTGGGGACTTAATTAGAAATTGAGGCCTCCAGCCAGGGCGTAAAATCTTAAGGTTTGGAGGGTATGAGAGATAGAGACGAGGCTGGTGTCGGTATAGTAAATGGCCGTGTCGTCAGAAAATAGAGCCAACTGGGCCTTTTTACTCATAGGTTATCGCTTGTGAAGAGCGAGAAAATGAGAGAAGACAACACGGATCCTTGAGGGACACCCGTGCGGATAGAATATGGGGAGGATAGGGTAGCGTCTACGCGACATCGAAAGGTACAGTTCGAGGAAATCTCGTAAGATGAGCACGAGACGGTCTGGCACACCGAGCTGGTAAAGTTTGTATAACAAACCGTTGTGCCAGACCATGTCGAAGGCTTTCGGTATATCAAAAAAGAGGGCAACGAGTTTGTATATTTAGTGAGTCTATTCACAAGAGATGGTAAGATGCATAGTGATGTGGGAAGGAGAGTAATGAACGATTTCCACCAAATGGGCCGCCCCGGGGGCGCCGGAATCATGTTAGTAATTCGGGAAATACAATCTTTTTAGTTTTGTTTTGCGTGAGTTTTTATTTATTAAATAAATATACATCCATATTAAGGAAAACAAATAAATAATTGAATGAAGTGTCTTCCCAATAACTTTCGACGTTATTAGACGATTTCTCAATTTTATAGTTACTTAGCAGTTTAAGTTATATTTAAATTACTTATTACGTAATTGGCTAGATTATAATGTAATTAAAGTATCACCAATACAAATTGATAGTTACTATACTTTACAATGATACACGTATGATGTTTTTTATACCAAAAAAAAGAAAAAAATCTAGCCACATACCGGCAATAAACAGTGAAAGGCATTTATTAGCGTGATTTATACATTGAAAGCATTGTTTCTTACGATACCTCTAAATCTTTGTTTTATATAAATGCAAGGTGCCTTTCATAAATCTTTGTCGACACATACTCGTAATTTAGCACACGCAAAGTAATTTTGCTTCGCAGTTGGTTCTGGGCGAAAGATTTATGGATGAAGGACAATCTCGTTTATTAATTTCTAGGTATCTATCAAAATGATTTACTTACCAAATAAATGGCCACAAAAAAAATGGAACCCAATAAGCATGCGCTCCTTATCATTAGTAATGTTCTTGTTTTCATTGGTGAAAATCCAAGCATGGTCGTTGTCACGGAGTTGTGAAGATACCAATAGAACGTCATTGTCTCTGAGCCGGTTATTGTTTTGTTGATCATCGCCGTGGACCACATGATGGCACCGATTACTACTAATACCGCAAAAATCAGGGCCCAAAGTGGCAGAGAGAACACATTATACACACCGTGCCAAAGCGGTACGACATTAGGCTTCTTTACTAAAGCACATAATGTATCGATTGCAACATAATGCAGGTAATTTACTGGTTGATCCGAATACTGAGTCATAAATCTTGAATTGAAGGAAACATCCAACTCATTACGGACGATACAACCCAAAGCACCGCTTACATTACCCGGTTCTGCATAACCATAATCGGCACAATTTTCATTTTCAGACACAAATAAATTAAATTTTAAATGCGAGAGGATGTCGTGCATTACCATTCCGTCTAAACCGCAAAATCCAAGCGTTAAGTTTAAATTGAAATGCACATAATAATGCAAATTTTCACAATCTGTGATAGATGTAGGATATCTATAGAATAAGCCTGCCAGCATGGGGTAATCTTGAGCTAGCTGGTCACCACTTTCCTTTATGGCTATATATACATCATTGAAATTAGTAGCATTAATTAATTTAATAGATCTATCATATAAATTGCTAGTGGAAGGCTTTTTGCCGTTATATATAACCATCTTATGTTGACATGTAAAAGGGAATACTACACCAACTCGCATGATTTGATATTTGTGCCACAAGGTGTTCATGACATTTTCCAAAAATGAAAAATCTTTAGGATTCAGCATGCCATTCTCACATTTGAATTTGCTGTTACCGGTAACGATAATGTATAGTAGAGACCAATTGGATCTAATTATAAACTGCTGTTGAAGAGAGTCAACCACTTTTGTCGTAAAATATTTTGTCATTATAACGATGTTGGGATTAGTACTGGTCAAAATAAAATGTCTTGAATCATTCACTGTTATGTTCACATCTGTATTCAGTAACAGGACTGATTGTTTAGAAATACTGTTTTGTAAGATACATGTTTTAAATTCTGGGTGATCGCGTACATCCATGCTAAAAAATACTGTTTGTGAATAATTTTCCACGGGTAACAGTATCGGACAGTTTGTTACAACTGGTGCGAACTTAAACTTCGGCTCAGAGCTTGAAATTTTAAGGAACGATGTAATGATGATAAATACAAGGATCTTCATTTTGATGTTACATGTGACAGACCATTGCTCATCAAATTGTTCACACTAATGCCGTCTAGATTTTGTTTTCATTGACGAGTCCTATGAAGCTTTTCCCATAATATACATTGGCGATCCTTATCAATATACCTGTTGATACAGCTTTCGTTATTAATCGCTCTAAAATGTTTGCTATCTACTACAATCTCTTAACGTGCGACAGCACAATTATAAGACTCGAAGATTTTATGATTGATCAAGATGTACTAGCTTGGAAAAATGATAACAATTTTTGTTTGTTAGCAAATACTTACAACTAAATTGTTACTTTGTATATTTTCTAACAAAAAAAAGGTGTTGGTTAATTTACTTAAATATACGTATGTTAATAATCAAAATGGGTTGATTACCGAGTTCTTTTTATTTAATCTTTGAATTTGGTTTCTTCAACAATAAAACTACGATACGAGAAATTTAGGAAACTTGATAAATGCAATCACTCTACCTAAAGATCCAGTTCCGTCTTATCTATACAGAGGTGGTGATTTAATCACCTACTTAAATCCTGAAGGTTATTAAATCGCCATACTGTATAAGCGATCAGGTATAGAGATAAGCGAGGACACTGAGGCCCTCTTGTAGCACTGATCATAATTCACTCATTGATGCGTACACACGTCTACAACATGTAAACGTACTCTCGGCTACATATCAAGCTATACATTTCTAGTATAAGCTGACCTCTCATGGAAATGGTATGGAAATCCTATACAATGATAGGCGATATATAATTGGCGAGATATTCTTCGATATGACTCGAGCATTCGACTAAGAAAATCATGACATTTTAGTAAAAAAAAATTTGAAGTAATTGTTTAAGACGTTCTTAATTAAATTAAATCATAGAGATCTATAGAAAGCAAAAGACAAAAATCACTAGAATTAATAAAACTACTAAAAAGGAAGAGATGTACATTACAGATTAACGTCAACCTACTTTTGGTGTACCACAAGGTAGTGTATTGGGACCTCCACTTTTAACGCAATATATTAATGACTTGGAAAAATCAATTCCGCACCCTATGACTTTGTTTGCAGATGATAGCATGGTCAAAATTTCCAGTGATAGCAATGACATGATCCAATATATACTAGACATTCACAATACATCTACAATAGAATGGTTAAATAATAATATTAGAGATGTGGTGCCGCGTTACAGACGGGATACGACCATTCTTTGACGACCGATGTGGCGCAGCGGGCGAAGGTCCGCCTGCGACGCAGGAGGTTGCGGGTTCGATTCCCGCCTTGGGACAAATGTTTGTACGATCTACAAATACACTCGAGAGCAATGAATCCGGGTCACTTAAAGAATCCTAAAAATAAATAAATTGTATTTAACAGACAATGTAATACTCCTTAAATGAAGGTATTAAAACTTCTTAGTTATTATATCATAAAAAAATCAAATTTGAAAAAGGGCCACTTTCGAAGATGGAACTACGAAATTACAGCATTTGGTTTTGCTTTTGTTTGTAATCTGTCATTTATGTGGGTACATAAACCATGTTGATAGTGCTCTATATTCATTATTCAAGCTGAAATTATGTCGCTTACGCCTGAAGAATGCACCAGAATACTTACAATGCTGGAAACCGGCCGGAGTCAGCGCGATACAGCCAGGACTGTCGGTGTGTCGCTGTCAACAGTACAAAGAGTTCTCCAACGTTACGAAGAAACTGGTTCTAACCTACGCAGACCAGGAACGGGCAGAACCAGGTGTACCACAGCACGAGAAGACCGATACTTGGTGAACACCATGCTTCGAAATCGCTTTCTCACAGGAACTGAACTCACAAATCAGTTTCGACGCCTCGGAGGAAGTAACCCAAGTGCATGGACAGTAAGACGTCGGCTTGCTGAATCTAACTTAAAACCCCTTAGACCTGCAAACGGCCCTAAACTGGAGCGTGGGCATCGTATTTCAAGACTAAGATATGTCCAGAGCCACGTAAATTGGAGTATTGAAGATTGGTCAAAAGTTATGTTCTTCGACGAATCAAAATTTATGCTCTACAAGCACGATGGAAGACACAGAGTGTATCGAAGACCAGGGGAAAGATTCAAGCAAGCATGCATCGAAGAAAAAGTAGCCTACGGTGGTGGGTCTGTACTTGTGTGGGCCGGAATTTCTTCTGAAAGTCCCACAGAGCTGGTGATCATAGAAAACGGCTCTTTAACTAGCGTAAGATATGTGGAAGAAATCCTCAATGATCACGTTGGTCCATTTATGGTCAATTTAGGTGAGGATGCTATATTTATGCATGACAATGCCCGACCTCATACAGGTAGGATTGTGAATGACTACCTTCAAGAGATGAACATTACTCGTATGAAGTGGCCAGCGCGCAGCCCGGATATCAACTCGATCGAGCATGCTTGGGACGAGCTAGGCAGATGCGTAAAACAACGAAACCCTCCCCCAATCACGCTTCGTGAGCTCAAAATTGCTCTCACAGAGGAATGGAAGAATATTCCCCAAAATCGTATAAGGAACTTGGTGTACAGCATGCCAAACCACGTAAACGCAGTAATGGAAGCACGAGGAGGCAATACGAAGTATTAAAATTCAAGAAAATCGTAATAAAGTTCAAAAATTTCATGTTTCCTATTTTTGTTTTAAGGAGAGATCAGCAGTTTTTTTCTTTATGTAATTTTGTGTTAATAAAATTTATGGTGACTCATATTTTTTTTACTTTCATTTAAGGAGTATTACATTGGCTATTAAATACAATTTATTGCATTAACCTATCATTTTTAGTTTCCGAGATTTTTAACATTCTTTAAGTGACCCGGATTCATTGCTCTCGAGTGTATTTGTTCCGGGTGTTCTGGGTATTTGATATGTAAAATAAAAAATATCTATCTATGTAATGTATTGTATTAAATATATCAGTCATCTAGTACCCATAACACAAGCTCTGCTTAGCTTGGGGCTAGATGATGCTGTGTGGTTTGTCCAGCATTATTTATTTATTAATATTTATTTATTTATTCTTCGAGTATATTCAGCAAAAACGGCACTCGTGCGCAATAGAATCGTCTGCATGGCGCCTACTATATTTAACATATTGCCTAAACGTTGGAAGGAGCTAGTTAATACGCACTCAAGCGTCAATTTAAAATGTTTCTGTCGCAAAAAGCATATTAATGTGGAATAATTTATAATTTTGTAGTATTTTAGAACTTTGTAAGTGCCTATTCGAGGTAATTTTTTTGATCACATCTTATTATTTTTCTTATTCTTTTCAATGTAATGGAAATAGTTGTAACTACGGCTAAACATCATCGGACCTAAACTGACTGCGATGTAATATCTTACATGCTCATGTTTAAACAAATAAATAAATCTTGTGTGTCGTTGACCCTACCACCATTTAACGGAAAGGAGTGATAAGAAGTGTTTTTGAAAATTCACCCCCTATCACTAAATTTTTCATTACGTTTTTAGTAAAAACTTAAAACAAATACGTAACTTAGTAATTGATAAAGTTTGTCATTCTTAGGTGAATATCTAACAATGTGAATATTTTGTTAACGATATCGAAGTTTGATTTTCGTAGTAATTTTGTCCCATATCTTTATAGTACGTATTTAAAACTGCGATCGTTATGTTTAGATGAACCAAATTGCTAACTCTAGGTAATCGGAAAAAGTATAGCAAGCTGATGGGGTGAAATCAAACAGATTCGAATGCACAAGCACACGTTTATTAATAATCCTTACATATTTTAAACTTGCCGAGGTCAGTCTGTGGATGGGTGACCGTTCATTACATATCGAGATTCCTTCGTGCCTCGGAAAGCACGTAAAACCGTTGGTCCCGGGTGTCATTTGTAGATCTTTGACACGTTAACGTGTTGTCGTGTCAACGTGTCGTTACGGGTAGTCAGAAGCCCTAAAGTCTGAGAACCAGTCTTACCAAGAGGTATCGTGTTGCCCAGTAACTGGGCTGTGGAGGTAAGATGGCAGTCGCCCCATGCAAATTGCTGGTATTCAGCTGCACCCGGATAGACTGGAAGCCGACCCCAACATAGTCGGGAAAAAGCTAGGCAAATAATTAATGACATATTTTAAGCACACACCTGGTGGTGCGTAAGAAACACTCGACAAGATAATCTAAAAATTTCACAAGCCGTGGTCAATATACAGTGTTACTAAAAATAACCTTACAAATAACTGTTCACCAGTGCCAATGAAAAGGTCCGACGAAAGTGCAGCTGCAAAAATGATTTAGAGTTATTGAAACTTTACAATCTTCGCTTGCACAGATTCAAATGTTGACGTCTGCCTATCCACATTTCAGCTGCAAACACGATAACAGATACAACTGTACCAACAAATAGTATCCCGTAAGCTAAAAGTTGGTCTATTAATCTTATTTTAGAAAAAGCTCGCGGTTCGCTATCGTTTTCGGGTTTCGAATTCGGAATCTCAAGCATCTTCTGAGTCCATTTGTAGTATATATTCGGTAAGCCAGCTTCGTTTAGACGTTCAGTAACAACTCGGAGATCCTCAACAAACGGGAAACCTGAGCGAGCAAAAATAGATTTTATTAAGACATATTTTGGGGGTTTAAGAGCATCAAGGGTTACTATGGCAGCTGTCCAAATCATTATTTCATCCTTTTAGATTTAGATGGTTTTCTCACATTAAATACACACATCAAAAAAGTCTAAGCAATACGCTTCGTTTACAGAAACTGCACGTTTCAATAATTGATACTTTTATTTATTTCTTAACAAAGCACATATTATGTATGTATGTTTTGGTTCCCGGAAACATAGATTAAAAAACAGAATTCAATAAAATTATAAAATATTTATGACTATTTTCTCCCAATTTCATGTGTTTTCGAATTTGGTATTTATCTCACTTTTATCATTTTTAGAAATTGAGATACTCAGTATTTGAAAACTTGAGTGGTGAGTAATTTTTTGTGTCATGGAGCGACGCTCCAGAATTAAATGAGATTTGATTTTTTTTAATATTACCTGCTCGAGCAATGTAGGACAAGTAATAAGTGTAGAAACATTGGTCAACTATGGCGATGAGTGGAGTTCCATGATCGTCTGAGTACTGCTCGAGAATTGACATCTCGGCATCTGATTTTCTGTCTATGGTTGCTACGCTTGGTTCTGTTAGAATTACTCCTGGGGGGTAAAATATTGAATTTTAGTTTGTAATATCATGTGATAGTGGATAGTATACTATTTTTGCAGAGCAGGCAGAGCTGATCTCCATTCTACACCGTGGTACTAAACTAAGCACCAACGGCATCCTTTGACAGTACAAACATGGGACAATGGTTAAGACTTCATGTTGCCAAATAATTTAATTAAAAACTCGTACTAATAGCATCACCATCACAAACGGCCAAGTTTCAAGCACTGCTAAGTATAGGGCAATTCACTTTTGTCCCATGCTTCCTGAAGACTAAAGCCCCGTCCTCCTCCTTAAAGTTGTAATTTCCAAAAATCCTTAGTGGATGCATACATTACAAAATTAAAGTATATTCCAAATATCAGCTTTCTGGATTGTGTTTTTCTGGCTGTGCGTTGATGGTTAGTCAGGGCATACGATTTAAAAAAATAGCTGGCCATTTAAACTTGACGATTTAAGTAGTACGATATAAAAAGACGGTAGATAGAGATCTACCGTCTTTTTATTTTGTTCAGAAACCCACCAAGACGATCACCAATTGTTATAAAAGCTCGGTCAAAAAATTTCTCTTGTAGCTTGTCTTCTGGGTTCTGTAGGTGTTTCAGGAAATTTTTCATTGAAGGAGATGTGTATAAAATAGCTTCTGAACAATAAAGGTCCTCTAAGGTTTTTATGACTTGAAAGCGTTCCACTGTTGTGTACACTCTGCTTATGTGACCCTGAAAGAATATACAGAAAAAGAGTTTAGACAGTGTGAAGTAATGATAACTAAATTGATCTTTAATCTGATCACTAATTGTGGCCCATTAGTCGACGCGACGCTTGGTTAGGTTAAGAATACAAAATTAAGGTGTACCTTCTAAAATCATTTTGCTTACCAAATAAATAGCCAGGAAAAAAATGGAACCCAATAAGCATGCGCTCCTTATCATTAGTAACGTTCTTGTTTTCATTGGTGCATATCCAAGCATAGTCGTTATCACAGAGTTGTGGAGGTACCACCAGAATGACAGTGTTTCTGGGCCAGTGATTGTTTTGTTGATCATCGCCGTGGCCCACATGATGACTCCGATTACTACTAAGACCACACATATCAGAGCCCAAAGTGGCAGAGAGAACACATTATACACACCGTGCCATATTGGTATAACAGGAGGTTTCTTCACTAAAGCACACAATGTGTCAGTTGCGACATAATGCAGGTAATAAATTGGTTCATCCGAATACAGAAACAAAAATCTTGAATTGAACGATACATCCAACTCATCACGGACGATACAACCCAAAGCACCGCTTGTATTACCGTGAGCCTTAAAACCGTAATAGTTACAGTTTTCATCACTACAGATAGATACATTGAATTTCAGATGCGAGAGGATGTCGTGCATTACCATTCCGTCTAAACCGCAAAACCCAAGCGTTGAGCTCAAATTAAAATGAACATAATAATGCAAATTTTCACAATCTCTGATAGATGTAGGAAATCTATAGAATAAGCCTGCCAGCATCGGGTAGTCCTGAGCTAGCTGGTCGCCACTTTCCTTTATAGATATCAATAAATCTTTGAAATTAGTAGCATTAATTAATTTAATAGATCTATCATACAAATTGCGAGTGGACGGCTTTTTGCCGTCATATATAACCATCTTATGTTGACATGTAAAAGGGAATACTACACCAACTCTCATGATTTGATATCTGTGCCACACGGAGTTCATTATACTTTCCAGTAATAAAAAATCATTAGGACTCAGCATGCCATTCTCACATTTGAATTTGCTGTTACCGGTAACAATAATGTATAGTAGAGACCAATTGGATCTAATTAAAAACTGCCGTTGAAGAGAGTCAACTACGCTTGGTGTGAAATATTTTGTCATTATAATGACGTTGGGATTATTACTCGTCATAACAAAATCGCTTGTTAAGTTCGTGCTCACGTCCTCATCTGTATATTTTAGTAACATTACAGAGTGTTTATAGAGTCTGTTTTGAAGGATACATGTTTTTAATTCTGGGTGAGCATGAACATCCATGTCGAAAAATACTGTTTGTGAATGGTTTTCAAATGGGATCATAAGCGAACAATTAATTACAACTGGTGTAAAGTTGTCCTTTGGTTCCGAGTTTGAAATTGCGAGAAATGTTGTCATGATGAGAAATGCGAGGAACTTCATTTTCAAGGTACAACAACAAACTTTATTTCCGCTCAGTGTTTGTGAAATTCTCCACCTCACATCAGTGCGTTCTTGATCTATTTTACACGCACAAGTGCTTGTAATACCTTTAAAATAGTACTTGATCCTTATCAATATGACTAACAGATTTAATCACTCCAAAAGGTTTGGGATTGAACATATGTCAATCTGATAATATGACATGTCAATGTCGTAGATCCTTTATCGAAAACCAAAAAAAAAGATTCAATTTTGTGTTCCAGTCTTTAAGTGTTTGTACCGTGTAGTTATATGTATCTGATCTCCTGATTTCACAATTTTGCCACAATAGAAGTGAGCAAACATTTGCACTTTGTGTTATAACTCGAGATTTCCAGTCCATATAGGTTTATACATTAACACATTGTTATATCAATAGAGTACCATGGTATATAAAATAACATTGCCCTATTTTTTCAAGCATTGTTACATACAAGTTGGTAATGGCACAACTCTTAATATTGTTCTTAATATCGATTATATTGGCAATTTCTAGTGGACGAAGATTGGATGGACTACACTTGAACCCAGAAGTACTAAAGACTACAATAGAGATTCGTATGGGCAACGACTACATGGATTATAGTCCATACAATTCGTTTTTGTTCAAAGAAGAAGCTGATGTTCCTGTGATACCATCCATCAGTGTGATGGAAATTCTGGAAGAACCTTTAAGTCAGACATGAAGCGAAAATAGTGGAGGATAAAGGATGGACGAAAATAAAAAGGAATTCTATCAACTAATCCGTTTCTACCTAGATTTATCGTAATGGTTTATTCAATGTTACGGGATATTGTTTTAAGATAATAAATACTTTTGTTAAAACATGTTGTTTCACTTTGCAAATGATTATTTGTATTTCGAATTTGTAGAAATACTTAACCAATACAAAAAATCTCCCAAACTACATAAATGCCGGCAGTTGCTCTCGTATGACAACCGATAGCAAAAAATACATTTATATTTTGACATAACATCACAGATGTACTAGTGTAACTCTATGCTAAGTGAACAACCTTCATAATGGTCTTGTTTATGTAATAAAGCTGTCCTGATCAGTTAACATATTGTCTGTCATTCGACAAACATAGGACTGAACACCCTCAGTGTAAGTAGAGCTGGAGTAGAGTAGCCTCGTATTGAATTTAATAAGATCCGGTTTGAGAGAGTTTTGGTTCAGCTATGATCTTCCATAGGCAGATGATGATAACCCTTCTGTTCGTGGAGCATTTCCATTTGTGAACTAAATAGGCACATGCTTGAGCATTTTTTGGGAAATGGCAGTACCATCTTTTTATCTGATGTATTTTATATGTTGTATCTGATTTTTACGGGGTCTGTATTTTTACTGTCGCTACGACATCAAATAAAAAAAAATTGCGGGGACCTATCCAGGTAAGTGCTTTTTTAGCGTTTTTGCTCGACATGGTACGAAACCCTTTGTGTGCGAGGCCGACTTGCGACTGGCTAGTTATAAATTGCCTAATACTGATACACACAGAATTTGGTGATGATGAAAGCTCTAAATAATGAGAATTTATCTTAAGGGTACTATGAAAAGAAGTAAAAGAAGTTTTAATACAAAAAAACACATTTATTTCATAAAAAAAAATATCAACACATAAAACAAAAATAACTCATTACACGTTTTCATTGAGCTGCTGTAACGAGTGGGATTATAAACAGTAGATTGGATTGATATTATAAGAAGTGTTGACTTTGTTAAGTAACACAATCTTTAGTTACATATTACCCTGCCCAAGTGGGGAGGAACTTTATCCTGCGGCCACCAACTCCGAGCTCCGCGTTGTCGAAGGCGAAGCCATCTTGGTTAGCCAATAGGTCGTTACTTGGGTTGTCTCCTCGTAAGGCTGACCTCTTCGCCACCTTGTGGGCATTCACTTTGGTATCGGGTTCCGAAGTACTACTAATGTCCACAAGATCCACCAGGACTGGAACATCCTCGATCACTTCTATCACTTCCAAAACAGGAACATCTTCTTCATCAGCCACTGTTGTGGTTTCAGCTGGCTGCTGTGTGGTTGCAGGAGCTGCGTAGGCGCAACTCACGAGCGCAAGCGAGAGAAGGACAATCAATTTTGAAGCCATGGTATTGGATGCCTCTTGGTAACTTCTCCGCGGTGATATGGGAAATATTCCCAGGAACTTGTATAGTACGTTAGCCGTCTTCCGATGCTGAATTATGTTTATGATGGTGGAGCGTGCATTTAGTTTTTATACCTAAGATAAAATGGTGCTAACTAAAATTATCCAGAAATGGGCATCATTGACGCGCATTGTATCTGCGTTGCTAATGGGGGAAACAAATACTCTCAATAACATAATGACCATGAATACCCATTGTTATCCACAATATTGAAAAACGATGACAAACAGTTAGTTTACTTTAGTGATTTGTTAAAAAAACGCATTTAGTAACGTGACGGACGCATCCTTCCGTTTATTGATGAGTAAGGCTGTATGACTGTAAATTTGATCTTACAGCACATTATAGGTAATCTTTACGCGTTGTTATATTCTGATTAAATAGGGTGAATCATTTAATTCTTGGAACTGGTATTGATTTATGATTCCACGCTTCCGTAAACATGATTACCTACGTTAGTCGCTGTTGTGTTTGTTATTTGTTATACGACTTTTTGTTCAAATAGTATTGCGAAATATTTGTTAATTTCTTAGGGTAAAAAAAGACACTATTCTGTCTATTCCAGTACGATTCGTAAAGACATGTTAAGATAAGAGATAGCATCTCCTGTAAACCCTAATCATATCTCTATTCAATCATTTATGGATCAGAATTTTGGGCCACAAAATGTATGAATGAAAGGCAGTTGTATGCAGCTAAGATAAGAATGCCAAGGGTGATGTGTGGTGTTATGCGAATAGATAGATTAAGAAATGAATATGTAAGAGGAAGTCTGAAAATGGCGCCTGTTATCGAGAAGTTGGGTGGAAATCGGTTGTCATGTGATGCGACCGAATGAGGACCATGCTGTGAGGGAAGCTTTAAGTATGAATGTAGAGGGTTACAAGAGCAGAGGGAGACCAAATTAAAGATAGATGGATTGTGTGAAAGATGATATGGCTAGATAGATGGTAAATTTTGAGGCTAATAGATGTATGGAAGAAGATGACATGCTGCGCCGACCCCAAATAAATTGGGATAGAGCAAAAGGATAATGGCGAATACACGAACATCGTGCTCGGAGTAAAAGTGACTCAATAGAACGTCTATATTCAGTTATTTCCTGTTCAATACGTAGTGCACAATATCTTCAGGAATCTTGTACTTTAGAATTCTCTACGGCATCATATATCTTTGATAGTTTTTCAACTTTAGTACAAACGAACCTTATAGTATGTGTTCAAACGATGTGCTGGCGTCTGTACAAAGCTGTTATGTGCATCATTTTTTACGATTATATTAGTCTGCCTTTAACGGCGTACAAATTTGGTTTTTAAAATTATCGTTTATTATTACATGAGATTAAATTGTTGATTATTAGAATTAATATTGTTTAAATAAATTGATCATTAGTTGAAAAACAAATAACTTTATGTATGAGTCAAAATTCAATGAAATCAAGGAAATCAAATTTTATGCAAAGGCTGTCTGTAATGTCACACATTTAGGTACATTTTCATTCATAAAATCTTCAGTCACATTTCAGAGACATTTGCTTACAATAACGTTAAATAATTTACATTAAAATGTACAGAGGCTGAGAGTTTTGAAGCCATCAAGTATTTTATTATAAACAGTAATGGAAAAGCAGTATACATTAGAAAACCATTTAACTCTACGCCTATGATCATCGCCTAGGGTCAGGATACAACATCATTATGCAAGTCAATGCCTGTTTTGGTTTAGGTACAAGGATATAAATTTAAAAAACGTATAGTGCTGGAAGTGCCAGTATTTTAAGTCTTTTTAAATAGTGGAACACAAAATCCAGTGAGCGCGCTCCACAAATCTTGCGTAGATTTTTTTTGAGTTCTACAACTCTTTTAAGTTCGATCGATTCACACGATATTATAATGCCATGGCGTAAAATTAATAAGAAATAACCATGATATGCACATAATGCCGCATTAACACTCGTGTTTGTCTATATAAAAACAAATATAAATCTATGTGTCTTCTTACATAGATCATCAATATGAGATTTCCAGTTACAGTTTTTGTCAATTATTAGGTATAATCAACCACATGGGTTGATCGAATGTTAAGCAGCGCTTGTCGAGATCAGCTGTGGATGGGTGACAGTTCCTAACATATCGAGACTCCTCCGTGCTCGGAAAGCATGTTGAGCCGTTCGTCCCGGCTGTCATTTGTAGATCTTTCACAGTCATCAGAAGCCCGAAAGTCTGAAAACCAGCCTTACCAAGGGGTATCGTGTTGCCCAATATCTGGGTTGTGGAGGTCAGATAGGCAGTCGCTCCATGTAAATAACTGGTATTCAGCTGCATCCGGATAGACTCGAAGCTGACCTCAACGCACATCACAAGCACATCAAGCTATCCCAATTTTTCCTACTTAAACATGAACATTTCTTCGGTAATATGTTGAAATACTATCAAAAAAATTGACAGATTGGGGTAGCTTGATGTGCTGGTTTCTGTACATCCAACGCCACCTGGAGTAATCTTTTATACAAATAAATAGAATTGAAGTGTCTGTTTGTAATGTATGATATTTGATCATTATTAATATAGTGTATATTTTATGCGGCAGTTTACCAACAATTTTATTTTTTATTTGTCTGTCTGTCAGTCTGTCTTCGTCGATTTTGACAGAACCTTCACTGGCATACAGTTAATGTGTTAAGGAGTATCTAAGACTACTTTTATTTTTGAAAAGTAATTAGGGTTAAAAAAGAAACCTATGGAATTTTATTATATTCCACATGGATGATGTCGCGGGCACAACTAATTATACATATTTATAATTAAAAGTGAAAAGAAAAGTTTCTTATCCCGTTTTATTAAATAAAATTATGCTTGCTTATTTTGACTACCGCTATATGTACTTTTTTGGTTTCTTTTTTATAGGAATTTATCCGGATGTGCCAACAGGTAAGCCCTATACATAATCTTTCGGTTTTTAGCTATGCTTTTCTGGCGAATCGCATTTTGCATGATCACCCAATCCTATGCTGTACTGACGTGCGATCAAGGCTCTTAAGTAAACCTTTGTCTTGGTTACAAAAGGGTATGTGTTGAAATAAATTGGGCAACTAATCCCTACTGGTTTGTACCTGTTAGTTAAACAACACCAAGATACATTTTTTTTAGAGTTCGGCAGCTTCACTCTGGTAAACATTTATGCTATTTCATTGTAGACCAGGTCCAATTTAAGGCATTCACCAAAATTGTATAAGTAACAAAAATATGTTTATACTTTGTCTCGACTACCTTTGTACGTGTTAACTTGTTTTGTAGCTCTTTATTCTTATCAGTTATCAGTAACGTTTGGCGTCTCGTTAGCATGTTGCCCATAGCCAAGGTTCATAATGAAAGGATCACTAACGTGTGTTTTGAGAACTTCTGTTGTGTGATCGTGCGTCAGTACTGTTCTAAAAATAATAACGCGCATTATTTAAGTGTGCTATTTCAATAAAATATAATCATTTCTGTCAGCAACAGATTCACATATAAGGTGATACAAGATCAGCAAAGGCACAGTTCAGTTACCAGTAAAAGTAAGAGCAAGATAGGATCTTTCGGGAATGCATTCAACACTATTTATCGTCGCGTCGTTGGCGCTGCTGGCGCTCTGCGTGTGCGCACCCGCCGAGCAGGATGTGATCCAGCACATCCCTCAAAAAGCAGAGCAAACACCATCAGTTACCGGAAGAGACGCTGCGGTGTCTGGTGCTTCGGGAAAGGGTGCTGGTGCGTCTGAACACGAGGCGAGAGTACGACGTGAGGTGGCCGGACAGGAGAGCGACCTGCTGCCCGCTATTAACGATGTGGACGCCTCACCCTTCGGAGAGACCTCGCAGCTGGAAGGCCGTGGCCGCATCAGGGTGCTGCCTGCGTACCTCGGCTGAATAACCAACACCAAATAACATCGGACCACATGCTACCAGCACATCGGATATAACGTTATCGTCTAAGTAATTTAAGGTTGTATTAATGTATTATTTAAGACATTAAACAAGTTTTTTGGTTACAGATGTACATATATTTTGTACATTTTAATTTAGTACTAGCAATAAAGAATAGTTAAGAATAACTGGCTGTATTTTATTTTAAATATGGTTTACTGCGAGTAAGTACTGAAGTCACTTCACAGAAATATGGTAATAGATAAAGGGGTTGCTAAGTTAATTAATAAAATTAACATGAAGCCAATAATGAGAAGCCTTGACTATAAAATGCATAACTTCTTCTAAAAATAAATTATTCCTTTTTGTTTTTACAATGTTAATCATTGTAGTGACGTTAGCCGTGGGCGTCGTTAACTTGGTGTCATCATTAAGTATTGTCCAAAAAGATAATGGACTGGGATTTACAAATATAACAATGTTAGAAGATAGTACTGAAACTCCGGAAAATAATACTGTAGCAGCAGTGAAAGAAACAAAAACCATAAGAAGTGTACTTGAAGATAATAATAATGATCCAAATGACGGTAAAAAGGAATTATTTGAAGCAGCAGAAAGTAGTAACTTAGTATATCGACCTCTCTTCGTATACAGACGGATCCAACACAGTAAAAGGAGAATCACTATGTACAATTCTTTTGCAGGATAAATTAACATGTCACAGGTAATTCATTTGTTACTCCATGGCCTCACATGATTTAGCGAAGTAATAAAACTCGCCCAATTTAAAAATAATAAAACTAACAAGCCAATAAAACAATAATGATAAAGTCATGAACTACTGGGAGAGTTAAATTGCGGTTTAGTTTAATCCTAGCTGTTGCAGTATCGAGCACAATGATTTTATTTCGAATTTGGGCTGTGGTTATAATACTAATAGTAAGTGAATCCACTTTTCCTCTTTTTATCTTATACATGTAACTAAATCAGTTAAACATTTTAGATTCCTGACTCTTACGGGGGAATATCGCCAGTACACGATTTTAAGGAAAAATTGTTAAGAAGTTCAAATAATAATAATATTAACAACGAAAGATTTTTACTGACGTCTCCACATAATGTATTGAAACATTTAGACAGTACGATTTCAAAAGCAACAAAAAATGTTACTCAAAACCCGGAAATGGATGATATTCTTTACCAAATTTCAAAGGACCTTGTTTCGGCTATTTTATCGAAGTTAGAAATACAAGATAAAATAACTAGAATTACTACGGAGGCATTGGAAGCACCTGGCAAAAATAAAGGTATTACGGCTATTGAGACAAGGCGTATTTTGGATTATATTTCTAGAACATTGTCTGGCCATATACTTAGTATAACTAGAGCTGCAACAGAGCCAGAACTTCATCGGTTGGTGTATGGATTAGCTCAAATTGCAGCCGAGGTGTCGATCGTATCAGCATTAAAAGATACCACATATGCTGCAGCACTGTCTAAGAAGCAATCTGTTGATTTATCTTTAAGAAGAAAAAGATCTATTGTACCTGGAAAAGAAAACGTACTAGTGACCCCGTCTCCTGTTTCTACAGCGACAGTTTATAGCGTTATTCTTAATAAAACTGTTCATACAGTCCTTACTCCTAAAAATAAAACATCAATCAAAGATTTTCCTTCGCCGTTCTCAGTGATATCTAGAGCTGAAAAGAAAGCTCTCCATGTCCTTAATAGTAAGCAAAATATTCCAACGTCCGTAAAAGGCTTCTTGAATCAAACAGCCTTAGATATTGAAAATAAAGAGCGAGAAAATAATAACACAGATCCAATTCTCATTGATAAGACTCTTAATGGAACTCATTATGTTAGAGAAACTCAAACCTTAGATACTCAAGAATTAAGTGCGCCAGGACTTATAGATGACTGGGTTGATACCAAGGAAAACATTTATAAACCCATCAATCCTGACATTGTTGCTGATATGGAGATAGATCAGCCTGAATTTGAAGAAGAAACTAGTAATGAAAAGAAATCTAAACAAAAATTGGAAAGAATGGAAGTCAAAGCCAAAAAAGCTATTTTATACGCTGGTGATGTGGCCTATTTGACAGCTGCAAGCGTTGTGGCTCTAAGACGAGCTTTGACTGCATCCATCGAAGTTCAAATGTCTGTAAGGTACGCAAAAAATGGTATGTCAAATCACCAGGAATTAATGATGAACTTAGCAAAGACCGCTGCACAACAAGCAGGAAAACAAGCTAAGAGTGCTACATCCAAATCTTTAGCTTGCGAGCGAGTAATTAAATTGGCACTGAAAAATACAGCCCAGTCTCAAGGAGCTCATCTGAACCATGTCGCGAATAGAATTGTGATGGATACGTTGTCATTGGCGACACTGGCAAAATCAATGGCATTCGTTGCTTCAGATATAGCCATCAATTCTTTGTATCAAGCCACTGATGTGAAACCACCAACATAAAAATATCAGTGAAAATTTACATGTTAAAAATAAAATGTTGTCTCGAAAAGGTTTAAAATAAAAAAGGTAACATGTCAGAACTATCTCATTTATTTATTTATAGTATAATTCAACATTGTACACTTCCAAATATCCCATATTTTAAGAGTACATCTAAATGGTTGAGATTTCATAAGTTCTGTTTGCTGCATTTGTAAAAGCTAGTAATGAGTCTTCCAGTAGGTGTAGTGAACGGGAACACTGGGAACACTGTAACAAAAAAAATAGAATAATTCGATATCAAAAATATGGTGTTTTTATGCTGGTATTGGGAGGCTTCGATGCTACCAGTGAAAATGCAGGTGGTGCCGTAGGGGCCGGTGAACCAGGCATATGATAATGCGACGTCTTTACCGACAAACACAAACTACTATTATTATTAGTAGTAGTTACTTTCGAGAAGTAATTACCTAAAAATAAAACCATTTATCACGTGACAATGAACGCGAACAAAAGCGCGACACGGAACATTTTAGAACGACTGAGTCTTAAAGTTTTCATAAAAACAAACTTAAAATGTCGGACACAAAGTTTCTTTTGCATTACCAGACGTACAGAAAAATAGTCCGCAACTTTGCAAGTAACAAGACTGAAAAATAGCTGACTTAGCACTTATTCATCTTAGTATATTGGAATTGAAAGATTAGTTTCGTATTCGTATTCTTATTCGATCTTCTTGTGCGATTATTACGATCAAATTTTAATATGGGACCAACCCCGATATTCCGAAAGATCGGCATCCAAAACGATCGGATCGGATTCTTTTTTCTTTTCTTAAGTACGAAGTGTACGAAGTGGTTCTAAAAACATCCCTTCAAATAATGGAAGAGGTGGCTAGTTTTTATCGATATAATGTTTCCCACGTGATACGCGCCTTATAGAACTGGTACTCCAAAGTAAAAAAAACATGGTTTCTTACTGGTGCGTGGTGTAGTAGTAAACCGGATACTCGTGATGATACCAACTATGCCACCAGTTGCTGGCAGCGGTTTTCAAATCTGACTCATCAGGCTTCGGTGGTTTCGGTAAGTCATCAACTTTCACAGGTTTCGTCTCCAAAGGCCCGTTATTCGGCGGGACTTCAACCACTTTTGATTCTTCCACTGGTAAAGCACAGCATATTACCAAAAGAACGGAGATTGCAGCTAGTTTCACGATCTGCAAATATTAGGGATAGTTTCTATATATAGAACAATTATTATAGCACTTATTAACAACTGGTATTTCTTAATGGAGTAGGTAGAGGCGTAGGTGGTACTGCACAGTTATCGAAGGTATCTTCTGCATTTTTTACACGTACATACAGCACTTTCGCTGGATGGGTAGTGAGAATATACCAGATCGAACCAAGGCTTAGGAATAGCCAGCAAAAAGCGATTTGGTCTCACCCACTAAGGGTTCCGTACCTCGGTAGGAAAACTTATGATTCTATAATAAATCATTTTTGAGACCGCTAAACTATGTTTGTTTTCTGAAAGGTTTTTGCAGATTACAACAAAACTGCGCTAGTAAGACACATGAAATGAATATATACTTGATTTTTTTCAGATTTTACAAACTGGAAATGGTAATTTTATACACATTTTGTATCATGCAAAAATCAAAAACAATGCGGGCCCTTTTATATACGTCAGTCTTTTTGTTTTAATTTATTGCAATGAAAGCAACAACAGGTATTTGGTAAAATGGTAAATAACCCTCCTTTTGGAGATAAAAAGGAGTTCCTTTTCATCTGACTGACCCAGAAGGAGGGGAGTGCGAGTTTGTTATTAGTAGTTCCTGAAATAAGCGGCTTAGGCAGACAGACTTGCATCATAATGGTGGTTAGCAAACAAAGCGAAGACCAAAAGACAAATACAAATAATCTTTATCACTCAGTAATGCGCAATTGAAGATACTGAATATTTGTATAATCATTTAGACTCTTTAGACTTCTGGTCCAAGTACTTGTATGCGGTTGACCCATGAGGTAAATCGCAGTACGATAATACGTTCTAAATGCGTTTGCCCTTACAATACTGACACTGTGGTGTCAAGAAGAAACGAGCGACATAATACTAGTCATCATCTGCCTAGACTTTTCCCAACCATTTTGGGTTCGGCTTCCAGTCTAACCGGATGCAGCTGAATTTATTTTACATGGAGCGACTGCCTATCTGACCTCCATAACCCAGTCACTGGGGAACCCACTTACTATTACCCCTTGGTAAGACTGGTTTTGTTGACCTTTAACGACTGGCAAAGATCTACAAATGACAGCCGGGACCAACGGCTCAACGTGCTTTCCGAGGCATGGAGGAGTCTCGATATGAAATGAACTATTACCCATCCACAGACTGACCTCGGCAAGCGTAGCTTCACCTTCGATCGACCCGTGCGGCTATTTTTATATAGCCACGAGCTGCTCAGCGAGATAATACTGGTTTGGAGAAGATATCAAGTTGGATACTAAATGACTGCTATTGTTTCTACAGTAAATAAGAAACAATCACACCTCGCCAATTCCAGTATGGTCACATGTTTTTAGTACTCCGAAAATGGCGGCTGATATGATAATTCGATGCTAAACATAAGATCCTGTACGTGTAATTTGCTAATTTTTGGGATACGTTGCATGATTTTGTACTATTAGGTATCTTCACCTCTTATATAGCAAGACAAGCGAGGTGATAATTTGAGGTGTGTTCGTGGCTTAACCAATTGCCGGTGAATCCGGTGAATGCCGGTGGTCTACCAGATAAGAAAATGTCTAAAATATGTGTTTACCGAATGATGTCCAGTTTTTAACCGATTTCTAAAATGTTTGGTGTTCTTTTTTATGATTGTTCAGAGATATTACCTTCGCCAATTCCTAATTTTGGTGATTATGTTTTTTGGAAGAATATTTTTCCGACACGGTTTAATTTCGAAGATGCATCAGGGAACACCTCAAAATAAAATAGGAAATCTATGTTGATTGAGGTAATGTTAGGTTTACAGTTTGACAATATCAAAACAAGGTAACCTAACTATGGTCAACTGTACTTGAACTCTTACTGGAACTCCTTAACAATAAAAAACATGAAAGTTTAGATTGATTTCAATTCATAGCCGACGGCACAAAAGAACCTGATAACTTTAAAGTTGTGGGTAGGTAAAGCAACTAAAAAATATTTGAAAAGTGGGTTGTTTTTCTTTGAAATTCGTTATTTTTTACTTTTCAGTTATGGTACAGCTCCAGCACACTGTTCTAAACTGTTAAATTTTCCCAATTGAACATGAACCTTATACTTTTGTAATTAAGTTGAAAACGATCAAAGAAATTTGACAGATTGGGGTAACTTGATGTGCTGACCTCTGTTCCTCTCACTACTTAAAAATGATAAAGTTCCGTAGTAAGGTAACCTACATATGTAGTAGTTTTAGGAAGCCATTTTTTTAAAGCATTTTTTTGCGTAAATACATAAACATTGTGGAAGGGACATCAATATGCATCGACTTCCACGTAAGTACATGATTCTGGATCCACCACCATTGAACTTATTCGACGACTTTTTCCTGTTTTTTACATTTTTACTGACGTGTTTTTTATTTTAAACTAAAAAGGCATGTTAATAGCAAAATTTATATCTAAACCAATACACAAATTTACATATTTTTTTAATTAAAAATTAAATATGTAATTCACTTCTTTCATTAAAACTCCTATAGGGTTTCATGGAATCATGTTTTTTTTTTACAGTTTAAATATAGTTATAAGATAAAAAAAACGTAGAAATTAGGAAAAACCGGTAAAAACTTTAAACGCTAGGGGGACCACAATCATGAACTTAATTCATAGTATCTGTTTGTTCGTCGATGTACCTACGGTCCACTCTGTATACGCGAAGTGCATCCGTGCTCACCCAGAAAATAGACTATACAGAATGGAAGGGACATCGATCCACATCCTGATACCATGACATAAGTACACGATTCTGGACATTTTTGTCAGCTTTTTATCAGTTTCACGTTTTTTATCGGATGTGTTTTTTACTTAAAACAGTAAAAAGTCATGAGAAAATTATAATGTCTATATAACCCCCTGAGATTTCTAATTAAAAAATTAATACTTATCGTCTCTCATTAAAAATCTGATTGGGTTTCGTAGACTTTTAACAGTTAAAATCACAAAAAAACATCAGCAAAAAACGTAGAAGTGAAGAAAAACAGACAAAAATTTTCAACGTTGCGGAGTCCAGAATTATATTCTGAACTTATGGTACCCTGTAGAGCAACTATTGCATATTAATATTAATTCAATAGGTCTAATGGCTCTTATAGACTTCTATACAACAAAATATAGCTCAACTTACCATTTTGAATATTTTCCAAAGTAAACTTGTAGACGGATTAAGGATTATGCTGGTCCTTGTTAAAGGATCACTTTATATATCCTTCATTTTTGGTGAGAGACAAGGACAAAACACCTTGTCTCATTTTATTTTAACATTGCTGGTCACCTTTGTATGTCATCGGCACGATGCGATGGTTGGACAGCTAATCGCGGCTATAAATTAGGTGTCTTGAACAATATTGCTGTTATCAAATTACTAGTTATTTTTATTTAAAGGTTCTAAATTAGATTGCATTTTGGTAAGTGCCGGATTATGTTAATTAAACAAGGATTATCTTTAGCATTCAGATCATTTACCTACTAAATGTTTGGGGAATAGGTACTTGCCGTTAAATTTCGTGGAACTGATGGGTTTTAGAGAAGGCAGCTAATTATTACCTTTTTAAAAAGTCCTGTTTTTGGGAAATAAAATATCTTGTGTAGCATTTTGACGGTACGGCACGGTTCGCGCTGTGGCTGAGCAATTGGCTTTGCAATTGCTGCGCTGCGTGTCGCGAGTATGATCCCCGCACGGAACAAATATTATTATGATGTTCAGGTAGTTGTACCGGGTCTGGATGTTTGAGTGTGTTTAAGTATTTGTGAAGGCACCCACGAAACAGGAGAAATTCCTAGTGTGGAGTAACGTTTAAAAAATCTGTAACACTGCCCCTATTCCGGTTCCTCATGTATCGTGACAATAATACTAGCCTGTTACTGTCCCACTGCAGGGCAAAGGCCTCTTCTTATACAGAGAAGGCACGAGCATTAATCACCACGCTTGCTCAAGACGGGTTAGCGATTTGAGACTTGTATTAATTATAAGTCCAGGTTTCCTCACGATGTTTTCCTTCAACGATGTCAGTGATGTCCAAGATAAACTTAGAAAGTAGGTACATATGAGTTGAAAAAGTCACATTGGTACTTGCCAGGTTTGAACCCATAACCTCGTGCACAAGAGGCGAGGCCTAAACCACTGGGCCATCATGACATACATGTATCGTGTAATATCGATTTGGAAATCCCTAACAGATAGGCACTTAAACTCTAGCTAAAGGAGCTTTTACACGGCACAGTAGGTACTTCATACAAACTTTATATCCAAAACTTTAGACATGAATAAACCGATTTAACCAACAGAGACATGTACATACTCGTATGTAATAGAAGAAACGAAACTATTCAGGTCTTAAAAGTAAGTTGAGAACTATTTCTAAAAACTGCACAACTGTTTTTAGAAATAGTTCTCAACTTCGTTCAAGTTTAGGCACGATTTTATTTTTTTATAGATAACTTAAAATCGTCAGTCGTCGTCGATCGTTTTGTGTGCATGCAGAGTTTACCTGTAAGTGATTGTTACACTTTATCCTGTTTTCTTTATTGTGTATATAATTGTTGGTGAAACAAATAAATAAAATCTCCCTCTCCTTCTTTTTTTTTTTTTTTTTTTTAAATAACGTTGCCCCACACTAGGAATTTCTCCTGTATCGTGGGTGCGTTTACAAACATTTAAACTCACATACACAAACAGCCAGACCCGGAACAACTACCTGTAGGCCATACAAATATTTGTTCCGTGCGGGGATCGAACCCACAACACGCGGCGCAGCAGCCGATGGCTCTACCACTGCGCCAACCGTGTCGTCAATAAATAATATAAATAAAAATAATAATTCTATCTTAACTGTTTCTGTGAATGTTTGTATAAATCCATTTTCACTAAAATCGGTAAAACATTTCAAGGTTTTGGACTTCCAAGTTCCAAGGGACCGTTGACCTACCTTTTTCGTATTCATTTCAACTTGATTCCTCCACGCGTTCGTGAGAAAAGGAGTTTTGATAAACAGACAGAGGGACAACGAAATAATCCTATGTAACTATTGGTTCCGTTCTTTCCTTTTGAGGTACGGAACCCCTAAAATAGTAAATTCTTAAAGTATTTTTTTCTTTTTTACATGTTCATAATTGGTAGTTGTTTATTGTAATTAGGTACCCACATAATGGATATTAAGAAATAGAATTAAAAATGCTTTTTGTATTAGTAAATTATCAAACGCTTAATCTAGACTAGCCTTTTCCCAACTATGTTGGGGTCGGCTTCCAGTATAACCGGATGCAGCTGAATACCAGTATTTTACATGGAGCGACTGCATATCATACAGCATACTATCCTCGACGACCCAGTTACTAGGCAACGCGATACCTTGGTAAGACTGGTTGCCAGACTTTCGGGCTTCCGACTACCCGTAACGACTCCATCAACATCATCATCAACTCAGATCCACAAATGGTAGCCGGGACTAACGGCTTAACATAGTTTCCGAAGCCAACGGTCATCCATCCACCGACTGACCTCGGCAAGCGTAACTTAACCCTCGACCATCCGTGCGGCTGTTTTTATTTAGCCACGGGCTCCTCCAAATTATCAAACACTAATTTAAATTAATCCAAATGTATGTTGAACTGCGATTTATTGGTTTGAGATGCTAATTAAGTATAATTAATAAAGTATCGATATCCCACGAACCATTTTAAGAATTATTTAAACCTTTAAAAAGAAATCAGGTCATTTGAAAAACATCTGACATGCCAACAAGAAGGCTAAATTTGTGACGGTTGGATTATAAATTATTATTAGGTAGATATGCTTTGAAGTTATTTGTTTAGTTTTTATCAAATTATACTGGGTTCGGCTTTGTAGTCTGTAAATGAAAATAATAGGTTGGAACACTTGGTCACCCATACAAGTATTTCCTAAATGGGGCCGTGCACAAAATCGACCCATTTTGATCATTGTTTGTGAGGAAAAAGAAAAAGAATTTAAACAAAATCTTTGAAATTTCAAAAGAAGTGTTATTACCTTATTCTTGCATTTTTGTTGAAGGGATTATTTAAATAGTTTAAAAAATAGAGGCAAATCACCAATATTCACAACCAATTTTACGAACAATCTCATTCGAGTGACATTTGGCCCTCGTTTTACAAGAAACTGCTCTTGATTTTGAAAAATAAAACACATTGTAAGCATTGTGAGCATATAATAGATGACCAATAAATTTAAAAGAATTACCCATCACAATATTTAAAAAACAATTGACAAATGTTATTAAAGATTTTTTTGATGATAAAAGTGTCTGCTAATCGGATTTTGATGCTGATTATGTAATATTATATATTAATATATTTGGTGTGGGACGCAACCTGCGTCGATACCCTTGCGCCATCTCATGTTTCAAGCACGGCAGGCTGTGCTGGCGCTGCCGCGGCGGGTGCTGAGACCCTCAAACGGCGCAAATACCTTATTGGTAACTACAGTTTTGAGCCGTTGTATACAATAAATGGTGCCATGTGTACAATAAATGGTATTCTATTCTATTCTAATAAATCGCGTAATCTGCGATAAAATGTGTGACTCAAGTCATGTCACACTAGCCGTGTTCATGATGATTTACCCACATTGAAAACAAAAAATAAAAATAGTTAAATCAATAAATTGTTTAGACTAACACACTAATGAACTAGCCCCAAACTAAGCATAGCCTGTACTATGGCGACTAGTAAACGGATAAACATAGTTATACACACATACATACATACACATCCTACTACACACACACACACGCTTACATTTTATATTACGGATTTTCGCCAACCACAGACACAAGACAGAATAATGTAACATGATGCTTATTCTAAATATTATTAAGTGTTTGTCTATTAGCTCAGCAGCGCATTACTTTGCTTTGTTGTGCTAACTGGTGAACCTACTGAAATGTTTCAATATTTGACGAACAATTAACTCTAATGGAAGTAAAACATTATTTTCTGTGAACTTGCAGTAAGCCGTGATTATGTTTAATACTTACCTAGAAGAATAAATTGCATAGTCCGGGATCTCCCAAGATAACCTGTATTATGACGTATAAAATTGTTTTAATAAAAAACCCATTTATAGACATAAATATCTTTAATCCCATCAGGATAATATATAGTAACATTCGTTGTTATTAACTAACCCTCAGTCTTTCGCATCAAACATGGTCGGCTTCCAGTCTAACCGGAACAGCTGCAATAACAGTGTTTCTCACAGAAGTACTTTCTTTTTTTATTGGGATAAGCCCGCCACACTATTCCCAAACCACTGCAACTCCTGAAAACCAAAATCAAAAGTGGCGACCACCAGAAACGCGTCGAGACAATGAAGCCTAACGAGTCCCGGAGAAATAATTCAAATGTTTTGGATCCTGCAACGAAATTAATCAGAAAAGAACGGCGGAGACTGGACTGTAAGACTGGTTCTTAGATTTTTAGGCTTTTGGCTACCCGTCGACTATCAAAGATCTACATGCAGGCGGGACCATAACCGGTAACTCCATCCACGGACTACCTTCTGCAAGCCTTGCCTCACCATCAAGACCCACCTATGCGGCTATTGTAACTTAGCTACGAGCCTCGGTCTTTGGCATCGATAGGGCCGTCGCCTAATGGCGGAAAGGTGCAAATGATTTGAGATCTTATTTTATGATGCTTAGCGTTCACCTTTCGTTATGCCACGCCATACCAAAAGGATGCCAAAGGCTGTGACGTATTACTGAAATGTGAGCATTAACAGTGTTCAATAAGATTCAAAATCATCTGCATTACAAAAAATCCTTGCCATGCCGTGCCGCCAGTGGGCGCCGGGCCTTAGTGATCGTGTTACGAAGATACGCGGAATTGCTATGTGCTACGCGAACCCCACACTTGGTTACGCCATCTTTATTTTGTTGTACATATAAGACTCTGGGGACCTATTAAGAACTAAAGAGAATAAGTCTCTATTATTGATTTGGTATAGCGTTCCGCAATCGATTTATTTGTTTTATCTTTAGGGTGTTTTAATTTCTGTCAGCATTGTAGGTTGACACTCGATGTATTTAAAGTTATAATCATGTTTTTTCTTACTTTGATCAAGAGCTTGAAGCGCCATCTGTGTTGAGAAACCCGTAACACTCAGTCCGTTACTAAACCAGCGGACTTTTGGTTCTCACGTGAATACACAGAACCGCGAGAAAATCACGCTCTACATGAGATTGAAGTTTACTCAATTTACCTCAAGATGGCGCTGTGTCGCTATCGATCACGATCTCGTGATCGATAGCGACACAGCGACAAACGAAGGTATCTACCTTCGTTTTGGAATTCGTTTGAATTATATTTTACGTTACTATCTTTTAACACTAGATGTCGCTTGTGTCGGATAGATAACTTTTGCGGTATTTTGTTTTTGTTGGTATTTGTATGAAAGTAGGAGAGGTCACTAACAAACAATAAAGTTCGAGTTAACGTTTAGCATACACACTCGTACTTTATGTACAATTTAAATGATCTATTTAACCTTATTCTATAGTTAATTATTAGTTAGTAGTGATTTCATGAGATAGTTAAAATACCTTACTAAGTGGCATACAACGTAAATTATGTTAAATAGGACATCTTATGAATGTTTAATGTGTTTGCAAATTATAATATTATTTACCAACTGTGTACACAAAGAATCTGCGTATGAGCATGTTTTGTAGATGACATTCACATTTTCCGCTTACAGAACAAGTAGTCAAATGTACGTGGGTATATGAACTAGGATGGGCTCAAATTCTGCAAAAGTTGGTCCTTAATATTGGCACATTTTTACTAGTAACTTTATAAAAGATCATGCTTCTATATTATCATAGCAAATCATATGTCAGCATGTACCTAGGTACCGCAGTGATATCGATTTCACTTTTTATCGAGATTGCTTCGTTATTATTATCTATTTTCCCATCTAATCATAACGCTAGTGAGTGATGAGGTAGGTACTTATTGCAGGGTGCTAGTCCATATCTCGAGTGCGTACCTAGGCACATAAACATTCTTTTTAAAACTAGGACAAAAAATAGGTGTGTTGTTAGTTTTTAAATTGTTTCTAGAGCTTGCCATTTTCTTTGTTTAGGACTTAATTACAACGTGATTCAGAATAACAAAACCGCAAACTATTTCATCGCAGAATTTAAATTGCCTTTAATGAGCACAGCGTATATATCACCATTTTAAAGAAAAATAAGTCAAATCTAAATATAGAACGATTAAATTATTTCATAAAGTATTTTTTCATGTAGGTCACAAACGGCTTAGGTACTGGTTTCGAATAAATAAAATATCTCCTCATGATGGCCTCCTAAAGCAGGTCGTAGTACAATCGACTCGTTCTGGTCAAAGTCCAAGTTTGCCCAACCGATACGACAATATTGTACCTATGTACTCGAGCATACGTCATACAGCCGTGACTTCTTCCACACAATACGTCTTTAGTACGTGCTTATCGGCTTAATGTGTGGTCAATTAAAGAGGTGTGTTGCAACGCCTCAAATTGATAATATTGCCGCGATGCGTGGCCTTTGTTTTCGGCGTTTTTTCGACTGGCCCGGATAATTTATGCCACGGTTGCACTTGTAACTGTACCGTTTTATATTGTGGCTTACATAAAAATATTGTATCGGTGTAGTCTGCGGGTAATATTAAACTAGGTATTTATGATTAAATTCATCGTTTGCCTAGCGTTTTCCCAAATATGTTGGAGTCGGCTTCCAGTGTAACCGGATACAGCTGAATACCAGTAATTTACATGGAGCAACTGCCTATCTGACTTCTACAACCCAGTTACTGGGCAACACGATACCACTTAGTAAGATAAAAGAAGATTAAAGTCGACTCTTCTGTTAAAAGTGAAGCATGCGCTTACCTCGGCTTGTGTAAGCAATGGGTGTGTCAGTCTCGCCGTCTACGCAATTACAAGGTGGCATTTTGCCGGCGTCCTCGTGCGCATTCTGTAGTACTTCTTCTGCCTTCTGGGAGGCGGTCATAAAATTTCTATTGGCGCCGGTCAATGCCCTTTCTAGAAACTTCAACATCCTCCTGTCAGACAGATGATGACGTTTCTATGGTTTATCTAATAACATCCGGGAAAAAACTAAATTGTACGCATATGAAAAGAAGGTGCGTCACTAATCTGTGCCATTATATACCTATATATGTATTGCCTATACATACAATTATACAAACATAACTGTGCAACGGAAGAACAACCTTTGATCAGGAGTAAAACCGGAATCTTTATGACATCACTTCGTTGTCCGTCCGTCCAGACGCCTTTTTCTCATTATAAAGGTAGGAAAAGGGTATCAAGTTGATATTAATATTGAATTTGAATAGTTTTGCAGTCCTTTCGACGGCGGTCAATTACGTCGCATATTTTGATGATTTTCTCATTTTTCCAAATTGTCTTCCCGTTCACCTAGCAGCATGGCATCTGCCAAGAAGCAAGACCTCACAGTACAAGTAAAGAAAAGTGTTCATTTTTAGTTACATCACATAAAAAATAGTTTTTGTGTTTAGAAACTAACATTTGCAGTTAGAGTAACGACCGTGAAGTGGAACTATGAATAGCTGTGTTTATTAACTGAAAAGTTGAGTTAGTTTTGGAACGAAGTTCCTTGTCGCGCGTTGCGAAAGGGGGCTAGACGGAAAAAATTAAGACAAAAAGTTGTAACGACACTTTAGTTGTAAGCCGTGCGGCGTGAGCGTGTTTGTGTCTGTCTGTCTCTCTCTCTCTCTCTCATAGAAAGCAAGCCGGTTATTTACGTGTTGCAACGATTGTTTTTGTTGAGTGTGTTTGTGTGGGTTTTTTGTACATAATAAATAATAACAAATAATAAAAAAAGGAACTTCGTTCCATCCGGGTGTACCTTGACACCTCTCAAGTTTTTTCTGTAATCTGGAGCTAAACGCACATAAGCCGTATCTTGAAGTGATCTTAGTCTTAATTTCATTTATATTGGTCAGGTCTGCACTCGATAAATAGCCAAGTCCACCATATTTGAATGGAATAAAGACTAAATAGTACTTCGATGTACGGTCTCAGTTTTTTAAATTCCAAATTAAATTACAAGCATAACTATGCAGCTCCCATACATATGTTTATGTTTAATTAAGTTAATAATACTAATTTTAAATTTAATATTACTAATTTCGATTACAAACTTTAATTTACAGTAGGAGCCACCTTCTTCATCACAGTCGTTGCTCCAACTGTAAATTAAAGTTTGTAATCAAAATTAGTAATATTTTTATGTGACATATAATAATAATTATATTATTTATTCAAGTAACATAACTCATCTCATTTCAACATAAAGTACAGGGAAAAATCCAAAGATTATATTTTAACCACAAATTTAGGGTTTCTAGGTAAGTACTTTTTTGCGTGACCAGACTTATTGCTATATATCTATATGAAGATGGTGAGATAAAGGTTTTGAAAAGTAAAAAAATCTTAACAATACGTGACATACTTAGTTGTCCGTGTTTCTTGATTGCTTTGATTTAGAAGCGTGAATTTTTCTCTTGTACCAGAGACCGCAGACTTTAGTATTTGATATTAATTTTAACTTGACTGATTATGTCGACCGGTTTCTGAGAAAAAGGGTTTTGGTAGATGTACGGATGGACCTCTCTTTCGGATGATGTGACCTCTTAAGATACAGAACCCTATCTAATTCTAGGCAACACTTATCATCGATTTTGTTTTATCTGCATGGGAAAAATACACTTAAGTATCTACTTCTCACTGCGGATATAAATAGTCAGACTTGAGACAACCCAACAGACAAAATACAGTCATTAACATATTGCGGAAATGCTTATACGTAATATGAACCATTGTCGCTTATTCCTTATAATTCTTTTTAGTGTTTTGTTCATACATGGGTAACCTAACAGTGATATAGTGGCCACATATAGTCGTGCAGTTTAAAGCTTCGCGGCTTGTATATTTAAATTAAGGTGCTCACATATAGGTCGCCATGATTAACTGTTGTCCAAGACTTCTTGTCGCTGTGACGGCATATTGTCAAAACCAAGGGAACGTATAGTATAGTCATAAAACGATAAACAGATGTCTGTCGAAATCGTGTGTCGGTCTTGCGACTATCTATCGTATCCGCGATAAAAAATAACGAAGAGGTAACTGCATTGCCAAGGACAAAGCAACTGCCGTGGACCGATAAAATGTCGTCACGATATTATGGGAATAGCTAGATACGATAGTCGTTCAACGATATAATATTTCAACGACATAATAACGGAACGACAACGACATAACGACATAATATAATATAGGAATTGATAGAGACGATCGTCGTTCAACGATTAATTAACCGTTACGACATAGTGGGAACGCGCCCTTACTGTCAAAAAGACGTAAAGTCTTGTTTGCCGTGATTTCTCTCATACATGGTTTGTCAGTTAAACTTGTTTGGATTGGAATACGATTTATATCGCAAACAAGTCATGGTAAATACATTATGTTTAAACCAACACAGCTAAGAACTTACGGACCCGTATATTCACGACTTCAGAAGCTCGTGGCTAAATAAAAACAGCCACACGAGTCGTTTGAAGGTTAAACTACGCTTGCCGAGGTCGATCTACGGATGGGTGACCATTCATCACATATCGAGACTCCCTCGGGCCTCGGAAAGCACGCTGAGCAGACAGTAGTTACGGGTGGTCTGAAGCCTAAAAGTCTGACAACCAGTCGTGCCAAGGGGTAACCTGTTGCCCAGTAACATTTATTTATTTATTTAATTCGGTTCACCAACAATAGTTCACACTGTATACAGTTACATAACATATACTTAATATTAAATTCCAGCGCAAAGGTAAACACCACATGCTCATTAAAAAACATATAGAAAAATAAGCTACTTAACTTATTGGGTAATAAGCGCTAATTTTCAATTAAATTAAACTAAATGGAAATGGAAAAACATGGTTGTGGAGGTCAGATAGGCAGTCGCTCCATGTAAAATACTGGTATTCAGCTGAATACGGTTAGACTGGAAGCCGACCCCAAGATAGTTGGTAAAAGGCTAGGCATTTGTTGTATGTTCACGACTTTATACAATGAAGAAGCACTTAGTGCATTCGTAGACGGTTTTATACCTGCCAAAGCGTATTGGCATACAGCCGTAGCGGGTTCGTCGGAATATTCTAGAGACGAAAGCAGGGTCAATGCCCCACAACTGCATTGCAAACATTCTGGAATGTTCTATTACCATTTTATTTGTTTCGTTTCCAATTCGTTAGGTAATCCATTGGATGACCATTGAAACAGCTGCAATTAATTCACGAATTAATTAATCGATTCCGGCCAAGGTAACGTAACATGGGCTTTCCGCTCTACATCGAGTATCGAACGAATGATTTCAAAAATTATAGTTTACTTTATAACCGTTTTCTACTAAAATACTGTAAACTGGCTAACCCATCACTATAATTAGTGAATCATTTAATAGTTACCCATGGATGCATGGTGTGTTCACTCTTTTGTATTTCACGACTTAGTGTCTGATATAATGAATAAGAACAGCCGTACGGGACGATCGAAAGTTAAGCTACGCTAGCCGAGGTCGGTCTATGGATGGGTGACCGTTCATAACATATCGAGACTCTTTCTTGCCTTGGAAAGCACGTTAAGCCGTTGATCCCGTTTTTAATTTGTAGATTTTTGACAGCGTTACGGGTAGTCAGAAGTCCCTTACAAAGGGTGATCGTGTTGCGAACAGGGTTGTGGAGGTCATTTATGCAGTCGCTCCATGTAAAATACTGGTATTCAGCTGCATCTGGTTAGACTGGAAAACGACCACAACATAGTTGAGAAAAGGCTAGGCAGATGAATTAATAGTAACTGGCCCAGTGCGAGTTGGAATCACACATAAAGGGTTCTGTACCATCGCACAATATTAGAGATACCTACAGTGATTGTTGAAATCGAGTACTTAATAAACGCCGAAAAAACGTTTCTTGGATGGGACCCCCATTTTTTTAGGATTATTTGTTTTTTATTTAGAGACAATAAAAATACACAATCTCCGAAATTTTAAGACATTAAAAAGTCTACCAATTACGGTTCGTGAGATACATCCCGCTGATAGACAGACAGACGGGTACGGAACCCTTAAAACTATGTAGGTTCATTCATTTACTTGCCAACAAACAATGTGTTGTGAAAAACAGAAATATAATTACATATGTATTTTTCCGTGCATAAACCAAAAACCTATTGTAAATTGTAATTATCAATTATAAAGTCAGTGTTCAACTTAATCATTAAATTCAACGTAATACTAATGTGAAATGACGCTTTTTGTTGAGGTGTTATCATTCTTACATTAGCACTATATCTAATAGGGTAGTGTCCTTAAAAATTATGTCTGGTACGAAAGTTGGATTACTCAAAAATACTGGACCCGTATTTCTTATTTTTTCACGTAAACCAAAAATGACGACGATATAGTGTGTTGAAATTTCGCCTGACGTCACGCCCTGCTACACTTTTCACGTAAAAGTGACGTCACAAGCCCTTCTACTGAACTTTGATGTGCTATTTCTTTGTCACTTTTTATTGATTTGAGTAAGCAAAAAATACGTGTCCAATATTTTTCGGTTATCTAACTGACGGACCAAATAGACTTATTATATTTTTACCCAGGACACATCCCTATTTAACACAGTGCTAATGTAAGTGCTTTGACATCAATATTTAAATCGGCCAGACGCAAATAAGATTGAGGTAATTTTCTATTTTCCGCCTACGGGAATGGCGACATACGAGTACTTACAATATAAAGAGACAAAAAAAATCAAGGTCATCAATTCTCCTTTAGGGAAATAATAAGCTAAGAATCCCCATTGTCGATGGTCAATACTTTTCTACATGTTGAAAACTAACCAAGTAAATTAGTTTTCAAGAAAGACTGCAGGCAGATGCTGGATGCGGCAAGCTGAAGACAGGGCGCTATGGCGCTCATTAGGAGAGGGCTATGTCCAGCAGTGGACTAATAAGTATAGCCTGATGATGATTATTATGATGATGAAATTAGTTTTATAAACAAACATTAAAGAAATTAACTTTAAATTCTTATGTAATCATACAATGGATCTAATTAAATTACTTAATTGTTTAAACTATTATAAGTATTACTCTTCATTATATAAAAGATCAACAAATTGATTATAACAAATGATGAACAACTTTTTTTTTTTTTTTTTTTTTTTAATAAAAACGTTGCCCCACACTAGGAATTTCTCCTGTATCGTGGGTGCGTTTACAAACATTTAAACTCACATACACAAACAGCCAGACCCGGAACAACTACCTATAGGCCATACAAATATTTGTTCCGTGTGGGGATCGAACCCACAACACGCGGCGCAGCAGCCGATGGCTCAACCACCGCGCCAACCGTGTCGTCAACTACAGATAGAGTAAGTATTGTTATAGTTTCATGTAGTGTATTCTGTGTTCATACGTGAAGCAGCATTTAAAATTTGCCTAATTATACATATTAGTAAGTTTCTTCAAGGAAGTATTCAGTAATCAACGTGTCGTTGTGTGGCGCAGATTTACATACATTATAAATTTAATAAAACCCATGAAACAGGTTACTCAGTTAGGTATTCTTGTTTAATGCCACCCTGTTCAGCATTAATAAAACGTACTTAATAGGAACAAGGTATGGGCTTTACCCCTCTAAAGATATCTAGCAGTAACTAGCAATGGAACTTGTACCTATGTGGCTACGAAAGTTGTTCAGTAGGTTTTAAAAGTGGTTATACTAAATACAGAAGTCCACAGGTGAACCTATAGTACCTACATAGACCTAACATGGAACTCGCAGTGAAAAACATTGTCGAGCATTCTGCCTATGTTTTGAATATTTAAAGCCGCCTGCGACGCAGGAGGCTGCGGGTTCGATTCCCGCCGGACAAATGTTTGTAAATTACAAAGATTTGTTCCGGGTGTTCTGGGTATTTGCTATGTATAGTAAACAATATCTATCTATGTAATGTATTGTATATCTGTCATCTAGTACCCATAACACAAGCTCTGATTAGCTTGGGGCTAGATAATGCTGTGTGGATTGCATAGCAATATTTATTTATATTTAATATTTATTAATGATGTTGATCGCCAAAATTATGCTACGTCGCTATTCATGCAGACTTATTACAAAATGCGGCTAGTAGTGTGACGTATGGCAAGGTGCCAATACCAAAGTGCTAGCGGTGTTATTGACACAGCTTTTACTTTTTTTGCCGGTACAAAGGTTAAGGAAATTCTCCTAGACAAAATCTAGCAATAGTATCGGAAAGAAAGATGTGATGTACGAAAATAGAATACCCAGTGCCATTTGTTGTACAGAGGCCAGCACATCAAGCTTCCCCAATGTGTCAAAGTTATTTGATAAGTTTTCAACTTAATTACGAAAGAATAAGGTTCATGTTCAATTTTGAAAATCTGACAGTTTGGGGTAGCTTGATGTGCTGGCGCCTTAACGCAGCTCGTAGAAAATGTTCTGTGATGATTTAGCAGTTAATAAGTCGTTTACAAACAAATGAACACCAATTGAGTTAACAAAACACATACGCAGTAAACTCTTTAATTTTCTTACAAAAACGAGCGAGCAATTTGGAATATGTTCGTCATCTAGGTACATATTGGATTGTTGATTGCGGCGTACACAGCCGACAGCCGCTCCGAATGCGACGTAAACCGAAATTGGACTTTGACCGACCTTGTTTGAGCTCGTGAGAGCTGTGGGCTTGTGCGTTGTATATGTTTTTTAATGCAAACCGCATTTTTGCAGCGCATATTGATATAAATGTATCATAAATTCGAAAGTTCGGGTCTGTCTGGGTTTGATTAGCTGCTAAGCTACTTGCAGTCTGATAAGAGTGCGATAAACATGGCAGGGGGAGTAGGCTCTAGTATTACTTACCGACTAAATTAGGATTAGGTATGTTGATATTGTGGCTTCCTTTACTGAAGGTATTAAGAGATACTTGAAGCTACTTATCATGCAATTGTTTTTAATGATAAGGCGAAACTAGGAAATCCTCATAAGGCAATAAATGGTTCTACATGTACAGCACCATACGATTTTGGAAATGTTCCGCTAAGTATCAGTGTTTACAGCTGGTTGGTATGCGTCACATACCTAATGGTATAATAATACATTTAAGTACCTGTGTACTGTTTTATGTATTGTTCTGACTGCAAACATAAATACAGCAGAACACAGTAGCTGTGTCGTTAATCGTTGTGGCTAGATTGTTTCCCGACTAAAAACGGGGCCACGATGTTCTTAAAATAGTCTTCTGTTACCTACCGTCTTAATATTTAATAATACCGATTTGGCTACTGAAAGCAATTTGCAAAAATCATTGAGTACAAAACCAGTTCAGGGATTTGCAGAAATCATTATTAGAATGATGAATTTAATGTGCATGGTTTCTGTTCTTGCAATTATAATTGCTGCGCACGAGTTGTCTTGTTTTACATGCATCCTCGGTATATTATACATTTATATAAGTGATATAATAAAACAAACGCAACCTATTCCTGTCCTTTGCGAGTGTTGAGATAAATTGCATTTTTTTTTTTTTGTTTTTGCAATGCAAAGGTCCCCAGTACACTTTTTAATATGCTGACAAAGACGAGCGAGCAATTTGGAATACGTTCATCATGAATAGTTAAGTAGCTGATTGAAAAGACTAGACTTATTTAGATGCCATTAGTGCAATAATAAGTAATACCCATTGTTTAGTTTAGTTTTAATATGATAATTGTAGCTTTTATGGGGGTGACATTATCACTAAGTGATAAAACCGCTTAAAATAAATAAAGATAAAAAAAAGTAGCCGATTGGCAGAAATATCTCAAAAAATCTTCTATAATTTCTTTCTCTGTCTCTTTTAATTTTATTAGTATGTAGCTTTCTAACCGGTGAAGTGTTTTTTACGATAGCTAGGTAAATAGGACCTGTTAGATACGATCTACATTTTTATAAAAATATTTTTAACGAAAAGTCCTTAGGGTAAAGACGGAGCAGCATTCTTTATACGCAGCATATTTTGATCAGCAATAACAAAGTCGAGAGATTGTTCTAGAACACGAAGAAACAAAACAATATCAATGAAAACAAGTACCTGTCTAGTGAAGGGTGTATAAAGTTCACATGCATATTTTATGCATTCATGCACATGAAGATATAGGTACATTTTACAAGTCAAACGCGGGTCAACGACTGCTATTGACGTAGAGGGTCCAATGAGGCAGCGGGTTGAAAAACCCTACAGTTTATTTATAGATATTTCAAAATGGAGATATGTTTGGTTGGTTACTTTACTTTGATTCTTCCGGTATCTTAAATAATGTTATGAATGTGGATGTTTGTTTCTTTGTTTGTTTGTTACGCTTTCACGCTCAACCTATAATCATGCTAGAATCTGTTTTCAGGGGTACAGAAAAAATATTTTTTAATAAAAATCCGGTCGTGATAAGGAAAAGTTTCTTAGATGTAGTAAAAAATATACTCATAAACAAAATTCTACTAATTGGCCTAATGCTAAGTGTAAAATTTCTGAATACAAGAATTATGGCCGGAACACGTAATAAAAAAAACGTAATATTCAATTTACTTTATTTTTAATTTAATTTAATTTCGACCCAAAAAATAATTCAACCGGCTCAAAAAAAAAAAAAAACCAAAAGCTGTGAAATAACTGTTTCGGAAGTCGGTGGCTTAAGTTGTTTCTTTTGATTGATTTAATATTATAAACACTGACACAGTTAACACTGACACAGTTATTTTACACCTTTTAGTTGTTTTAGGAGCCCGTTGATTTTTTTTTGTAAAAAAGGTTTTATATTTATTGCTTTTCAGTGCGTCGGTTTGTAATTTATCTAAAATACAATATCCTTGTCAACTGCTCATCACCTTTTACAAAATATTGCTTTTCGCGATGCAGGGACATTCATTGTTGAGGAGTTCTCCTGGTACTTCACCATAAGCTTTGCTTCGATTCCAACAAATATTTGTATGGCCTACAGGTAGTCTGTCTGTTTGTTTATGTGAGTTTGAATGTTTGTAAAGGCACCCACGATACAGGAGAAATCCTAGTGTGGGGCAACGTTTTCAAACAAAATGGAATGAAAATGAAATAAATCTGTGGTCTTCATCATCAGTTCCAATCCACCAAATTTTTGTGCTTTCCGAGAGCAAATGCACGAGTTACTATAAGAAATACCCAAATCGCTATACATAGGTGTGTGCAGGCCTATAATATTTGAACAGTTCTCTCGATATTTCCAAAATCCCATCGTCAGATCCTGACTTGGTAACAACCTCGAGAGTAGGTATACCTACCCTTAAGAACATTTTTTTTTCAAAATCGGTTCGCTATTGACGGAGAACGGAAAACAAACAAAAAAATACACATAAATACAGTCGAACATAGAGTTCCTGCCTCCTGTTGGGTTAAAAGGGGTCTCCAAAGGAAGGATCAATTATTAGTGTTTACTATTCGTTTGTAGGTGATGTATCAGGTGTGTTCAACTCATATAACGTGAGACGTCCGATGACACAGATGGCAAAAGGATACTAGGTGAGAAACTAGGGATTTCTGTCAGGGGGTTAGAGTGAGGTCCGAAACCATTAAACAATATTTATGAGGTTAGAAAGAGAAGACCATTATTAGTGTTTAATATCCGTTAGTAGGTGATGTATTAAAATATGTGTTCAACTCATATAACGTGGGACGTGCGATGCCACAGATGGCAAAAGGAATACAGTGACTGTGAGAAATTAGGGATTTCTGTCCGGGGGTTAGAGTGAGGTCCGAAACCATTAAACAATATTTATGAGGTTAGAAAGAGAAAGAATGTTGATTTGTCTTTGCTTTACTCCAACACCTCCTTTTTAGAAGTCGGTTTAAAAGGTGTGGTCACGGTCACACAAAAGTGCCAGTTGGACTGCGGACTTGCTTCCTACAAAGTACACGTTTACAAAATGTGTAACGCCCCGGCCAAGACCTTGGTACAGTGTACGTAAAAGTCTATATGGGCAAAGTCGCAAAACTATGTAGATAAAGTGCTGCGATCCAAATCACGCACGGACTTTTGTTTTTTGCTTTACATTTTAGTAAGGCAAGGAAGTAACTTTTAGTTGGATATCATGTTATCCTATTGACCTCGATTAGTGTTGTGGGTATGCCTACCGTGCCCACAATGGTTGTACCTTGCCGAACTGATTTCCACTGATAGCGGACAAAACCGAGGAGACCTAGTGAGGCCGCATTACTATCATACGTTATGGGTTCATTAAGAAGCAGAGAGCATGAATTATTCTCATTTCCTCAGTTTACGCATTGACTGCAGGAGGCCGATTAATGATAGCGAAGTAAGTAGACTCCTTATCGTATAGATATCATACGATAAGGAGTCTAGACATAGACAAGTTTGCGCAACTAGCAGACAGGGATAACATAATTGTTGCGACATTTTGTGTAACCGGATTCGTGACAACAACAAAAATACTCTGTTGTTATGTTATCAGTTGTAATAGATATTCTGATAATAAAAGACTATCACAATATTGTATTCATGTATTAAGTTACGATATTTGATAGTACTTATTTAAGTAAGTACATATTAATAGTATTATTGACTATTATCTATTTAGATTTGTTCAAAGTCCAAATTGGGACAAAGCCCATACTGTGTGATTGACCCACAAACAGGTCTCAAATCTTTTGTATTATTTGTTGGTTTACAAATGCTTTGTAGGTATTGATATTAATTATTCCCAGTTAGTTTAAAGAAATATTTGATTTGTTTACACGTCACTACTTCAAATCATATCCGGGCAAACTACCGATGTTGCTTTTTCAGTTTATATGAAGGTACGTATCTACCTACTGTCTAAATTCATCTTCGCCACTACTGCGAAGGAAAACATCGTGTGAAGACCTGGACTCATTGATATAAGTCTGAAATTGCCAACCGACCGTGAATAAGCTTGGTTTATTAATTATTGTTGTTTTGCTAATGCCTGTAGGTACTTTCTCTGCATGAAAAGAGGCCTTTGCCATGCAGTGGGACAGTACCAGGTTGGTGTACTATTTCACTAGCATTACTAGTATGTATACCTATCTATAAAATCGTATGTATGTAGATTTTTCGACGGCACTTTTGGCGCAGTGGCTGAGCGATTAGCTGCTGTGCTGCGTGTCGTGGGTTCGATTCCCGCACGGAAAAAATATTTGAATGTCCTACAGGTAGTTGTTCCGGGTCTAGCAGTTTGTGTATGTGAGTTTAAATGTTTGTAAACGCATCCACGATACAGGAGAAAATCCTAGTGTGGGGCAAGGTTTAAAACGCGTACATAATATCGGTGGCATTAACCTTGGTAGATTCTGATATTAGTATTATCGACGTTGTATTTGACATTTAGTGGTCAAACGTCAAACCTTTTCTCAGTTGTAGAGATCATCAGTCCATAGTAGAAAGCACATAACGTTGCCGTTGTCGCTTAACTTATATACATATATGACCGTCCTTATGTGAACTTTCTAGCTTTCTCTACGACTTTACCTTTATACCTATTGTTAGCTGTCCAGGGAGTAAAGGTTAGCCTTTGTGTATATGTTACATATATTTGTTACACAAGTCGGGAGCAATGTTTTGTCATCGATACTATTTTACATTAATTAACACTCTAAAGAAGTTAACTTTGTAAGGTTGGTTGTGGATAGTCTCCGAAATAAGTAATTCCTTTTCAATTTTTTTAATGTTGCTCCACACTAGGAATTTCTCCAGTGTCGTGGGTGCGCTTACAATCATTTAAAGTCACATCACCCGAACAGCCAGACCCGGAAAAACTACCTGTACTATTAAAAAACACTACAGGTATATCTAAGGCAGGTAAATAATAAAAATGAATAAAATAAGTTTATTGATCCAAAAATATACATGGGACACAGGTTGTACTAACTATGGACATAAGGGGAGAAAAACAATTGTCAATATTAATAAAAATTGAATAATGTCTCCTAAACTAGGGATGGTTTGTATCTTAGGAAACTTCTACCGGATTTGATATAAAAAATAAACTTAATGTAATTTTATAATTTACATGATTATAATAAAAAATAAAACTTTACAAGAGTTCATTTTTATCAAGTCAAAGAATTGCTAGTTTAGAATTCTTATAGTGACAGACATCAATGATCCTTGAATTGCACGTCATGATATAATTCTGCCAGCTGTTATTTTATGCCAAACACGCTTTACGTCAGGAGGCGTGGCACACCATGTTGAGTTGTGCAATAGATAACTTTATAGACGATAATAGTAAGCAGAAGCCTACTTGCATAGTCAGACCCTTTATTTAGAACAGCACTTATGAATAGATTTGTGTTTTTTTTTGTGTATTTAATTCGTAATGAATTATATGTGTTACCGTGTAAAATAACAAATGCCGACAGTTTATAATAAATCGCTGATGAAGCTGAGGGGTAATGACCTGGTTTGCGTATGTTCAGACCGTCATTCAGACATATTATAAATAAACTATTGAACTTTATGCTTTTTATTGTAAACAGAAATGATTTTGTTCACAATAGGCAACGATTTATAATGTAACGAGATTCATTATAAGCTGACGGTGTCTGCAATGATCCGGTGACATAATGTCACTGACATAGTTTTTATTTTAGTTATTTCAAAACTGTAAACTCACCTGACTCATCTATTTTTTACATAATTGGGCTCAGATATTAAATAACAAAACTATAGGTTAGCGACAATTTCGGTAAATACCTATTTCCTAACGTCCTTGATAACGCGTTTCATTATCTCTTGTGGTATTTATTTTTATCGATTATTCTCAATCAGTTACGATATCAGGAAAAGGTCTAGAAGCGTACGGGTTTATTAGACTGTGGGGGTCGCTGCATACTGCCTACGACTATACCTACTTAATAAATTGAGTGAATAAATACGCAATAACCTGCTATATATTTTAGGAAACCAGGAAATTAAAGGCCATTTGTGCTAGGATATCTGCCACCTTCGTTTACGTGCTGGGCCAATAATTTTAACATGGTTGGAGCTGTTTTTGTGGAGGTCGTGCCGATTCGAGAATAGAAGACCCCTAGCTGTACCTATGTTTCGTTTACTGCTGGGTTGAAGTGGGATTGGGCGGGCCATGGTTGTAGAATCCATCAGGAACAGGACCGATGAGTCAGTTTTCACCCAGTGGGTGCCAGAAGACGGGCGTCGTCGCCTAGGGAGGCCTAGTAAATATGAACCTAATCTTTTTGTAATAAAGTTGAAAATCTATCAAAAAATTAACACATTGGGGTAGCTTGATGTGATGGTCTCTGTACCATTCACTTAATAGAGTTAATACTTTTAAATATCTTGGACATTTTGTAACCTCTGACTTGGAAGACGATGCTGACGTTGAATGGGAACGTAGGTCACTGTCTGTTCGTGCGAATATGATAGCCCGCAGATTTGCTCGGTGTTCGAGAGGCTTCAAAATAGCCCTATTTAGGGCATTTTTTACGTCCTTTTATACCGGTAGTCTTTGGATGATTCATGATACACAGAAACAGTACTACGTGTCCAATATAATAACGCGTTCAGGGTACTCTTGGGGCTGCCTTGCTTCTGTAGCGCATTGGGGTTGTTTTCAAAGGCGCGTGTGGACTGTTTCTACACAGTCATGCGCAAACGGTGCACATCCCTGGTGCGCAGGGTGCGGGCCAGTCGCAACAGTATCCTGAAGGTTTTTCCTGAACGTTTCGGCTGTCAGTACTTGAACCACTGCTGCATGGCTCACGTACTGACTAATGTTAAGATAATGTTTTAGTTTTATAATAGTTTTGAGTTTAAGTGTTATTTTAATTTAATTTTGTTAAAAATATTAATTGTGATTTTAATTGTAATGTTGATTTTAACTTGTGTTATTGATTATATAATTTTTAATTCACTTAATTTTTTTATTTTTTTTACATACATACATATGATCCAAAGTTGAGTGAGATAATTAAATAATAATAACAATAATTGTTCCTAAAGTGGTATAATAAAGGAAGCCAAAGATTTCAATATAATAAGATGATTTTAAGGCACCTATTGTATTCATGAAAATTAGGTAAGTTAGTGACTATACATATACTTACCAGGCTTTAAATGGTAACCATAGTATAATTTTCAGGATTTTTTAAGTCCAAATAGACAAATTATTGAGAGAAGTCGTCATGACACGAAATATTCTTTTTGAAGATACTAGGTTTATTCCTTTTTTTTCTTGAAGGTATCTATCAAAGGTGTTACCTAACAGACTCACAAACTTCCACATTTATAATAATACCTATCTATTATAAGAACATCAAGTACCTACTTACTGCGTATGCGGTGCTTAAGATTCTGCGGAGTATGTAGTGTAGGTACTCGTAGATTAGGGATGCCCGAGGTATCAAAAAGTATCAAATATTTATATTGTACCTATATTTTTTTAATTAATCGATATCAGTTTCGATATAGCTATTGCCAAAAAAGGACCATTACATCAACAAAATTTTATCAATAGGTATAGGAATGCTCCTAGTAGTGTTGTTTTTTCTGGTATGAAGTCCAACCTTTTCAGCTTGGGAGATGTTTTTCAGTAACTGTAAATAGGTATATCTTTCTTGATACTGTAGAGGTTTAATGTTTAAACCGACCTTTTTCTATACAGGCTGGTAGAACCACGGCTCTCTATGGTTTGAAACACTCAAGATAGATTAGAATAGTAGAGAAGATAAAATATGTCGCCCGTCTTAGGGAAGATTCTTGAATTGTAGTGAGGTGAAGTACTTAGGTAATTAATGCCACAAAATCAGAGAAGCCCCATTTTTTTATAGTAGTAAATATCCCAGTCTACATATTCTTGGAGGCGCCGGGTATTTAAACACTCGAAATTTCCAAAATATCCAGTTATCGATACATCACCAAAATAAATTGATAACTCGAATGAAAATATAAATACAATTTTTCGACAAACCTAGTAAGGTACCGTACCTACCTACACACTTAACTTTGATTGTTTACTATATTTTACTAGCATGTTATCATGTTAGTTTTACACTTGTAGCAGTGTATAAGTTGGATCTTAAAAATAAACGAATGCCTTAATATTATTGCACGGTTGGATAATTTTCTCTCGACGCTGAGCGGAGAAAACCCAACAGCAGTTTTTATTAATGCATTAATTTAGTTGTACATACGTGGGTACAGACGCTACCCCAAACTGACAATTTTTCCCAATTGACAATGAACCTTATTGTTTTGTAATAAAGTTGAAAAACTATCAAGATTGGGGTAGCTTGATGTGCTGGCCTCCGTACCTACGCAATAACTTAGGTATCTGGAAATATATTTTTTGTTCGTATTTCGTACGTTCGGAAAACCGTATATACCTCGACAGCCTCGTAAGTCTAGTGTTCGGTATTGCATTGCTGAGCATGAGGCCCTGGGTTCGATTTCCGGCGGGAGCAAAGCGTTATTGAGTTTATCCATCCGTGATTTCTCAATAGCAGCCCGGAGTCTGGATTCGTGTATCGTGTTGCCCAGTTACTGGGTTGCGGAGGCTGGGTAGGCAGTCGCTTCATGTAAAATACTGGTATTCAGCTGCATCCGGTTAGACTAGAAGCCGTCCCCAACATAGTTGGGAAAAGGCTAGGCAGAAGATTTAACTAGCTAGACTCATTCTGATGAATATATTTCATATCATCATCATCATCCTCCTGCCCTTATCCCAATTTATTTGGGGTCGGCGTAGCATGTTTTCTTCTTCCATACATCTCAATTTGCCGTCATCTCGAGGGTCACCTCTTTTCTTGCCATATCATCTTTCACACAATCCATCCATCTTTTCTTTGGTCTTCCTCTACTCATGTAACCCTGCACATTCATACTCAAAACTTTCCTCACAAGATGGTCCTCATTACTTCGCATCACATGCCCATACCATGACAACCGATTTCCACACAACTTCTCGGTCACAGGCGCCACTTTCAGACTTCCTCTTACATACTCATTTCTTATTCTATCCATTCGCGTAACACCACACATCCCCCTCAACATTCTCATCTCAGCTGCATGTATCTGCCTTTCATTCATGCCTTTTGCGGCCCAACATTCTGATCCATACAAGACAGCAGGTCTTACCATTGTTTTGTAAATCTTCCCCTTAAGTTTAAGGGGAATATGAGGGGGTCACAAGTTGTTCCCGTTACCTGCCGCCATTTCATCCACCCTATGTTAATTCGGTGCTTAACAGCCCGATCTATTTCTCCGTCACTTTGCACGAGAATATATATATTTGAATATATTTCATATATTAGTTCAATATAACGATTTATTAGAATTGTTAAATATACCTAAGTAAACAACATATTGTAGTATACTAGTTACCTACAGGTGACGTGCATTATAATCACCACTATATATTACAATTGTGTGTTGCAAAGGTCGGCGACCTATGAATCTAGTACTTTAGAAACTATTACTAGGTGCCTTAGTAATTAAGTAGGTACCTACCTGACATGATTATATAGTTAAGTTGGAAAGGAAACAATACACTTTTGCAATCTTACGTGTTTTTATGTATGCAATAGGTTGTAGATAAAATAAAAGACCCTCTGTAGGTACATATCGATAGACTCACTCTGATGAATATTTTTCTTAGAATAGATTACTTATAGGTGTTCTTAGTTATCTCTCTGTTGTTTATCTACATGTAATTATTTGGAATTGAAGATAGTCACAGCTAGGGTAAAATAGAATCATCTATCACCTAGCCTTTTCCCAACTATGTATTGTGGGTTGGCTTTCGGTGTAACCAGATGCAACTTTTGTCAATCTGTATTTGAGATGAAGCGACTGCCTATCTGCGGGAAAAAGCTAGTTATCTAATTACCACGAGGCACAAACAAAAGAGAATAGCTCATGCTGTATGTGTTACCAGAACCAGTTTCTGGAACGGAAATAAATAAATATAAATAATAATAAATAAATAAATAATGCTGGACAATCCACACAGCATTATCTAGCCCTAAGCTAAGCAGAGCTTGTGTTATGGGTACTAGATGACTGATATGCTTAATATAATACATTACATAGATATATATTTTTTATTCTACGTAACAAATACCCAGAACACCCGGAACAAACATTTGTAGATCGTACAAACATTTGTCCCAAGGCGGGAATCGACCCCGCAACGTCCTGCATCGCAGGCGGATCTTCGCCCGCTGCGCCACAGAGGTCGTAAATTATTGCAAAATGAATGCGACAAATTGTGAAGCGCTCGTTAACTGCTGTGAACAGTTTCAACTGTAAAATGACAGCAGTCAATCGCATCACCTGATTTGCGTTTAATTCTTTTCGTTCCTTTCTTTCGTTAAAAACGTTGCCCCACACTAGGTATTTCTCGTGTATCATGGGTGCGTTTACAAACATTCTAACTCACATACATAAACAGCCTGCACTACTACCTGTACGCCATAAACATATTTGTTCCGTGCGGGAATCGCACCCATGACACGCAGCGCAGCAGTCGATCGCTCAGCCACTGCGCAAACTGTGCCGTCAAAAGCATTTCCACTTTGTACCACAAACTTGGTGTTAGCCATAGTCTGAAATGTGGAGACGAGGCTGACGGTTCTGGGTACGAAGAACGTCCTTCATATCTCCATTTTAGTATAGCCACTCGTGGTCCTCCACGTGGATAATATAAGGAGGTTAGGCCTCCAAGATTAACCGATTTTTCGGGCAATAAACCACCTTCCTATCTATTATTGTAGATACATGTATTTAAAGATTACATATTCAGTGGATATGTGTACCTACGTACGTTGTATACACAAATATTCGTCATACATGTACTTATCCGATTGACGTCAAAGAGGGTCTAATTGACTATTATTAGGTATTAGAATATTTTCCGTGTTTATCTGTATGTATATATAAAAAACAATTGCCGTCCGCAAGTCTTGCAAAAAAGTCTGGTTGTGTTCTTACAGGATAAGGTGTGTACGAAAAATGAATGGGAAATCCACCGGAAAAGTCGGCAATATTTATGTTATTTATAAGTGTGAAACTATCAATAATGTTTGCAATAATACGAAGTCGGTGCGGGTCGCTAGTTTATTATATTTTCCTGTTTGCTCATGTACTCATTGCGGTTCTCAAAAATTGCCTTGACAATTTTGGCATATATAAGCGAAATGTTGTCATTGACAATGGACTTGGACTCGGCAGACACGGAAATGAAATACTAAAGTATTGACCGCAAATGGAATTAAATAATTTTACATCTGGTTTAGCAAGAAATGACCACATACCAGTTGCTGAATGGCTTATTAATAACTTTAAACGAGCAATTCTTGTATATATGTACGTCTTATATATAAAATTCTCGTGTCACAATGATAGCTACCACACTCCTCCGAAACGGCTTGACCGATTTTTATGAAATTTTATATGCATATTCAGTAGGTCTGAGAATCGGCTACTATCTATTTTTCATACCCCTAAGTGATAAGGGTTGTCCACCCCTCACATTGTCAGCTAGTATCAATATATAATCTGAATCTGGGAAACGGCTCCAACGATTTTCATACAATTTAGTACGCAGGGGGTTTCGGGGGCGACAAATCAAGCTAGGTTTCATTTTTAGAAAATTTCGTTTTATCCGAGCAAATCTCGGTCATCCCGGTACTATTATTAACACAGTTTACTGATGCGGTCTGATATAAAAACCGCACGTTTCGAATTATTTAAATCCTGAAAATGTGACATATAAAAAAGATGCCACTACTACTTTTTTGGTTTAAGGAAATAGGTGATCAAACTTGTCTAGAATCTTATTTCTAAGCGCTACGACTGCGACACTGTGCGTGAATTTTTCTTCGCCTGGGATCGAGAGTCTTTTAATTCAGTGCGAAACACAAGAGGCAAACAAGGCGAAACACGAAATTTCAAACGAAATTTAAAAGGTCTTTCAGCAAGTTCCATTCAATTTGCACCAGTTTCAAGTCTTCCCGTCCAATTATTGTCATACTCACAATAATTGGACGGGAAGACTTGAAACTGGTGCAAATTGAAGTTTACTGGATTCATATTTCTGGAGTTCACCACTCTAACGACGTGGATATCTTTCAGCTGAAACGATGATAATAATGATAATCCTCCGTGCCTCGGAAAGCACGGCTGTCATTTGTAGATCTTTCACAGTCATTACCCGTAGTCAGAAGCCCGAAAGTCTAAAAACCAGTCTTACCAAGGGGTATCGGGTTGCCCAGTAGCAGTATTTATTCTCAGTGGCGGTACAATGAAGGGGAGGATACGACTTTTTTTACGATGATAAGAAGTACCAAAGTACCTCATTTATTTCTTAAGCCCTATGACCAAAATGATTATACCTTTGACTTGAATTAAATAGTGTACAAACATCAATTGACGTCTCAACACGTTAAATGTTCAGATACCTATTCCTTCAACTCAACTGAAGTTCACAGATTCGTCGCAGCATCGTGTACCTTAATAAAGGTCAATCCTATTCTTAGGCTCAATTAACATTGCCGCAAAACCTGATTTTTGTGGTCTCGTTTCTAATTTGTACGTTAAATAATTGACATTAACTCCATTATTAGATATTTATTTTAATCAGAAACAATTCCATAGATGTTTGTTAGTATTAAAGCTTATATAAATATGTTTGTCTACTCATTATTAAATTAATTTATAAATCTTCCTGCGCCAACTCATTCTGAAAATTCGATTCCATTCCGTTCTCATCTGGTTTTGGTGTATGGGTGTAAAATAGAAAAGGGAGGATCCTCTGACCAGCCGGGTGTTGTCGGGTATAAATGTTCGATCACTCGGATAACTTTAATATCGCGATGTAGGATACGTCAGATATAGTTCGCAAGTGGCGAGATAGGTGTCGCTGCAGAGCGATCGTTTACATTCTATTGGTTGACATACATAGAACAATACTATTCACGTGTATCGGTATTGTCAGGTGAATAATTAATTAAATTAATTATTAATTGGACGCACACGACGCTAACATTCTGATAATACCTTCTAGTATGTATATAATTATCAGGAGACTAGCTTATTTGCTTAGACTGTTTTACGGTAGAGGAATTTTATACATTCATAATCAAAATAATATCTACTCGGGTTGGTAATTAACGATAAAAAATACTTACATGTAATGGTGATCTAACAGTTCAAATAGGTACCTTATTCTAGTACTCACAAAGGTAGGTACTTTTATTTAATTTTATCATCATCAGTTGATGATGCCATTAAAAAATTTAATGATGTTTCGTGAAACTATTCAAGTGGTAAGTATGGGAAAATTTGACATTGTGGAATAGCTTGATGTGCTGGCGTCTGTACTTAAGTTGTGCAGTGTGCACGTTTTAAATACATACCTTTTAATTACCTACCTAAGTTTATTATATTAAGTATACCTACCTATTAATAGATCGAGCATTTGTCGAACACATCCGATTACAAATCCATTCCAAAGGTATGTGATTGTAAATGTAAGGTATTGATATTGTACTCGCAGACACATAAGTAATTTCCGCATATCATTAGAAAAAGGAATGAATGTTACCTATTTGTTCCAAACAATGGATACTGAGCTGTGAACTCTGAAATTACACAATGTGAATTGGAATGTGGAAGAACATTCTTTTGTTTGTACTACATACAGGGACGGATTAACCCTTAATCAAATTAAGCAATTGCCTACGGCATCACGTCTGGGGGGGCACCAGAAGAAGCACAAAATCCGTCCTTAGGGCATCACGTCTCACTCTAACGTCTCCAAAAACCACGCCAAAAAAAAATTCTAGGACTAATTTGAAAGGAGGATGGCGTGATTGGACCCACATTATTTATAAACGAACGAAGTGTCGTTCACTTGCAAGTTGATAATAACTATAATTAAACGTTTGTAAAAGGCTTATATAAAAAATATTGACTCACTAGGTGATGGGAATTGAAAGTTAAAAGGTTTTATTTTATTAAAAATAGGTTAGTTTGCAGTTTTGAGACGCACCGTGCTTTGTATTATATTCCAACCTACGTAGGATTTACATGCATACACTTGTCAAATAGAAGTATACACATATATAACAAAACTGGTAACATATATAAAAAAATACAAAAGTTAATATTAAAAATGCAGAAACATTTTTATACAAAAATGTACAATATCATAATTGTTACGATTATTTCTGAACGGAACGTTACGTTGTCAATAGAGGTTGACTCATTGACTCTCACTGTCATAAATTGCTATGGATGTTATTCCATTTTTGGTTTTCAACGCCTTCCGTAATCTTCTACCTTGTATATTTTTTTTCTCCCAACTTCTATAGCTTACTGCCCATTTGATTTTTTACTAGTTTTGAAAAGTTCTACAACAAGATATAAAATAAATAAATATAAATATTGCTGGACAATCCACACAGCATCATCTAGCCCCAAGCTAAGCAGAGCTTGTGTTATGGGTACTAGATGACTGATATACTTAATACAATACATTACATATAAGTTACCATACTGTACGATACTCCTAACAGTGGGTCCCATTGTACATGAAAATTCGCATCCTCCTTTCGCGCGTTTTGCACAACTAATGTTTTTAGGCGGTAAAGGTATAAATACCGATTCTAGTTGACATGCGGATAGGAGGGCCCACAGGCGTGGATTTCTTAGGGCACCAAGTAGTCTTAATTCGTCACTAACTACATAGGGTCTTTGCTGTGTATTGTAAGGTCTACCATCATTCTCTTCTCCTTATCCCAATTTATTTGAGGTTGGCGCGGCATGTCGTCTTCTTCCATACTTCTCTATCAGTCTACGTGGCTTCGGAACCGTAGATTATTAGGTATGTGTTATATTTTTCACTAATTTATTACCGGCCTATGTATTTAATTACACTCCTTCGTTGATCACTAGACCAACTAAGGAGTGTCGTGTGTGGAAGGAGTGGCCGCAAGCGCTGTACTGCTGAGGTGTTGGGCAAACTATTAATTGTTTTTTAGCTACACATCGAAGAAATAATGTTTTTTTCCGGATTTTTTTGTACAACAAATTATATGGTACTCTTAATCAATATCCGAAAACCATATCTAATTGCCACAAAACAGTTAAAACATTTCTTAAAACCCTTGACTATGAAAAAAACGAGAACCTTTTGACAGATCTCAAAAAAATAGACGGCACGGTTGGCGCAGTGGCTGGGCGATTGACTGCTGCGCTGCGTGTAGTGGGTTCGATTCCCGCACGAAACAAATAATTGTATGGCCTACAGGTAGTTGTTCCGGGTCTGGCGGTTTGTGTATGTGAGTTTGAATGATTGTCAAGGCACCCACGATACAGGAGAAATTCCTAGTGTGGGGGAACGTTTTTAAAAGAAAGAAAGAAGATTTAATTCTCTCCAATCTCTGATGGGTGATAAGATTAGGTAGGCTGATTTACACATCTCATACTCGCTCTCTGACACTCCAACACACATTCACACAATCATTCTCTCATACATTCTTGCATGACACTTCAAATAATCAGTTTTGTATGAACCACCAGTTTTCAGGCTTTTCCGATAATCTGCTTCAGGCTCTTCCAATGGTGGAATACAACATTGGACCATGACATTGTTACTTTTAAGGAAGCTATTATTTTGAAGAGAGAATATTTACATGAATTGATGATGATGTAACATCATCAAATAAAATCAACCGAATTGTAATATAAGAAAGTAATTTTTCACCCTTTAGTATTTTTTTTGTAAGCCTGTTGTTTATTTTTGTAAAAAAACGCGATTGGGTTTCTCGCTTTTTAGTGGGTCGGTGAGTAATTGATCTAAGTTACAAAAGCCTAATGTCATCTGCTTTGACAAAATGTCACTTTTGCGTTAGTTGTTGAGGAGTTCTCCTGGCTCTTCACCATCAGCTCTACTTCACCATATGAATTGTGACGAGCATAAATAGCTTAGCAGTCTTATTGAAGTAATCGAATCGCAACTCATTAAATACTTTATTATAAAGTCATTCCGGTGGCCATCTGTGGAGATCATCATTAGTTTCACTTCTACAAATGGTTCTTTCCGAGAGCAAATGCACGACTTACTGTAAAAAACCTACCTATAAATCAAGAGTTCCCTCAATTTCTTCAGAATCCCATGATCACACTTTTGTGATCATGCTATTCAAAACCTTTGATTTGAATACAATGGGAGCAATCTGGAAGTAGGTACCTACCTAGGTATCAATCACCCTTCAATTATTATTTCAGTATATTTTTACAAATCGGTTTATAAATGACGGAGTTCTGAGCTGAATAGCCTACTCCGATCAGCAAATCTATAGCGGGATTCGCGGCTGTAGTGCGGGAAAATAATGTTGGTACAAGTTCAAACTATCGACGATGACTGACGATGAGTGGTTACGTTATTATTCGGTCGTGTAATAACGGCACCGCCAAGGCTGAGTATACCGCTGCTTTGTTTTGACTCGCGGTCATATCTCGCAACGAAGCGCTATCGATTGCACGCTCGCCGAGTTTTCCCGCGAAAATCATTTCCCTTTTTACAAAAAAGATCAATAAAAATGTACTCCATCGCTGAAGTTACTTTGGCTTTCGTTGTCCTCTATCTCTTTTCGTTTCTTTTCGAAGTGGTGGCAGGATTAGTTGTTTAAACAGAAAATGAATTAAAAATTTACTTTCCAAAATGTGATATTTTTAAACTTTAAGTTAGGTGTTTTAGTTAGTTAATAAGTTAATTAGTCAAAACATCAATGCAATTTAGGTGTAATAAGTTAGGTATTATTTATTTATGTACGTTAATAATAAACATCAAATATTTTGAAGAATCAAACGTACAACTGGACCAACTAAACAGCAGTAATTAGGTAAGTTTTAATTGCTTTCTTCACATTTATTATTTTGATATTTACATATTATGATAGTAGTTTTATCAGTTTTATAAATATTTCCCTCCTATTCAGGGCGGTCGGGTAAAACTCGACAGTGAACAACGCCATCTGTTATATTATTTCCAAACTATGTGAATATTTGAGCATGACCTTGAGTGTTAATAGTTTAGAACGTATCTCGAAATATTTTATGTGAGAATATTTAAAAGTTTTTAATATAATACATAATTAAAACAATAATCCATTTCAAAATAAGTGACGGTAGTATAATTTTATGGATCTACAGTTTTATTTTATCTGTTTTAGTTATTGTCAATGTGCGTTACGTCAATTAGTTTTATGTCAAAGACAGCTGCTTAGAGATCAATATTGTGGATGTGAATGTTACGATAAATAAAAAGATTTCAAAATGAAATTTACCAAACTATGTCGTGGATTAAGTTACAAACCTAAATCTGTAGCTGCCAGTGGTCTTGCTACCGTGTCTGATAAAAAGTGGCAAAGTGTAGTCGGTTTAGAAGTGCACGCACAGTTGAACACAGAATCAAAATTATTTTCTGGTGCTCAGAACACTTTTGGCGGTGTAGTGAATAATTGTGTATCATTATTTGATGCTGCCGCTCCTGGTACATTACCTGCGCTGAATAGAAAATGTGTGGAATTAGGTATAATGACCGCATTAGCCCTGTCTTGCAAAGTCAATGAAGTATCGACTTTCGATAGGAAGCACTACTTTTACGCTGACCTGCCGACTGGCTATCAAATAACGCAACAAAGAAACCCTTTAGCTAGTGATGGCGTTATTAACTTTCAGGTACTCAATAATTGTTCAGCTAGATAACCTCAAAATGTAATAGAACATAACATTGATTATATAAATATATGAAAACATTACATTAACTATGTTTCTAAAACAATAGAATATCTTCTTAGTCTTTCTACTATGATTAATGTTTTTTTATTTATTTATTCTAGGTATTCACTCCAGGAGTACACAAGAAACCCTATAGAAAAAGTTCCAAGATCAAACAAATTCAGCTAGAACAAGACAGTGGCAAGTCATTGCACGATGCAGAACTTAGGCGAAGTCTCATTGACCTCAACAGAGCTGGTGCCCCACTCATAGAACTCGTGTTTGAGCCTGATTTAGAGGTAAATACTGATCACATACATTAGCTGCTTTGAGACGGCATTATCATCAATGTCTTATCAGCTGGGTAATGCCCTGTGCAAGTACAAGTGCCAACAATTGCTGTTGATTCTCTGTTAATGTTAACTATTTCTTCTGCTTAAAAACTGTGTGTACATAATTATCAAGTATGGATAAACAACTCAAAATACTAAATTCTAGATTATGAACACAACTACAAATACACAAGAGTATTTTAATACAGTAAAATAAATATGTGTCTATTATAGTAATGCTGTAATGAAATACTACATTACATAAACATTGACAATGTTATAAATGACTAAACACGTTTTGTAGTGAGGATTAAGAAATAATTCATTCATTTAAAATATGATTAAGTAGCTGAATGACCTCTAATCCTTTGATACAAAACAAATTGAGTAAGCATAGTTCATTAATTTGCAAATGAACAATCAAGTGAGGAGAATACATTAGTTTGTTTTGAAACATATTTTAAGCGATGGCCTTGTTACATTTAAACTTTGTTAATATATTTAAGAATGGAAATTCATTTCTTACAAAGAATGATGAATGTAATTGATATTTTATAATACATAATTAATAGGTTCCCCAAATGTGTGAATAATGTTTCTACAACAAGTAGAAGTGACATTTGAAAAGCTTGATTTTAATTTATGCCATAGAGAATATTTAGTTTTGTGTCTTAAAATAGGCAAAATTACATGAATATGTATATTCGAGGGGTTTGTGTCTAAATCATTACAGCTGCTTATGTCGATCAAGGTTAAGCTAACTTGCTGTGATCCATCTGCCGATGATTGACCATCCATATCCATACCGAGTCCCTTCATGCCTCGGAAAGCATGTTTAGCTGTTGGTCCCGGCTGTCATTGATCTTTGGCATAAGCTAAAAAGTTATATTTTTGTTGTTGTGGGTATATTTTTATTTGACTCAGTTACTAGCTTGTGGAGGTCCAATGGTCAAATAACTGCATCCGTTTAGACAGTAACTAACCTCAACTTAGTTGGGAAAAGGCTATTCAGATGACTATGATTTGTATGTATATGTATTTAAATGGGCATATATTTAATCAAGGCCCAGATAAATCTCATATTGACCTCCCTAAAGTATTATTGGACACGCCAATATAATATTCAAGTTTCTTTCTGTCATCCTCAAAAAAATGCAAAATCACCTTTATTTTAATCACTTTTGATCTTGTCTTAATTTATGAGAAAGAATGTGAAGGTGGTAAACGGATTAAGTATTTACCAATCCACCATTTCTACCAAAATCATAAAGGTACCAATTGATTAAAAAAGTCCAACGCTACAAAAGAAGTTTTTTTTTGAGTCTGTTAAAAACACTTTTTTACATGTTTTCACATGATTATAAGTTTATTGATAAATAATAAAATAACTTGAACTCAGTTAGTTAGATTGCTCTGCGATATAATAACGACATTCACCAATTGCTCACTCTCTTTATTACCTATACGATATATCTTTTGAATTCCAGGATGGCGAAGAAGCGGCAGCGCTAGTGAAGGAATTGGTGCTGATAGTGCAAAGACTTGGTGCGTGCACGGGTCGTATGGAAGAGGGCGCACTCAGAGTTGACGCTAATGTATCGCTGAGGCGGCCTGGGGACCCGCTGTCGACGCGAACAGAGGTAAACATCTACATTTAACTTAAGAACACTACACACACACTAGTTCCAAATTTGTGTATTTTAGATGTAATTATTTTTTGGGAGCTGTTCTCCGCTAAATCATCTCATCTTCCACTTTATCTTCGTTTATAGTAGCGTCGACAAATCGGCGCATACGCGTTATCTGTCATATTATATGGAAGGTGATTTCTCTCAAAGCTGATGTCGATTTTTGCAGAATATTTCACCAAAGGTGGCAAGTACTTACTAAACAGTTTTAGCATAATATAAACCATCCATTTACCATATTTAACCTTCAATTAGGTTATAAGTTGACCATAACCAATGGTAAGACAGGCCCTGAGAAAATACGTTTTTCATCATCATCATGTGATGATGATGAAACACGTATTTTCTAACCGCATCTGACAATACGCATCGAAATAATGATAACATTCTTCTATATCAGATTAGTCTAGTTAGCACCGTCGAGTTTAATAGTAATTTACGGTGAATAATTCCAAGCATTAGCACGAATACTTGATGTAAACTATAATGTAAATTCGAACAATTTAAAAATAGAATAAACTCGTTTCTAATAGTTACATTTATATACTTAAATTTATATTTTAAGACTGTATTCTTATCTACACCTAAGGGTACATTTTGAGCGTATACTACCAACACAAGCCAACGGCGTCGAGCATGCTTCAGTAAAATTGAATGGGTGAGATACCCATTTAATTTTAGGTACATGCTTTAACTTGATGATTGTATGGTACTAGATTTTTATTCTTTGCCCCACACTAGGAATTTCTCTAGTATCGTGGGTACGTTTACAAACATTTAAACTCACATAGACAAACAGACTAGCAGGTACAGACGCCAGCACATCAAGCTACCCCAAACTGTAAAATTGTCTTAATTGAACATGAACCTTATTATTTTGCAATAAAGTTGAAAAACTATCAAAGAAATTTTGCCTCTGTACTTGGTTCCTGTTTTACGTCAATGAGGACGTTATTCAATCATCTTTGTTACTGTGGCCTTATTGCGTGTTTTGAATCTCATTCGATCGCGTTAACGTAAATTTCAATACTGAGAATGAAAAGCGCTGTCTGGTGACAATAATGGGAAACATAATTACTCCATACAAATTCTACAAAAATAAGGGTTAAAAATCGCGTCTTTGTATCAAAGCCGACAAAGTAGGCTACCTCACTTTGAACTTATTCATTATCAAACAGGCTTTTGTTAATTACTTACAGTAATTTTGTCATCGATATATTAATTTGAATTTAATAGACGTAAACCACATTCATTACCAACGCAAGAATAATTTTAAATGGTTCTTAATTTGATTCCGCAAATAATTCAGATAAAGGGCAAACCCAAAAATGTAATCAACTTAATGGTGCGGTTTGTGATAGTTGATTATGTGCTATTAACAGTTGCATTTAGAATCATCATCGTTAGTTAATGAAAGCGTTGCGCGATATTGATAGAGCTATCAATGTTATTTTTTTTTTTTTATAAAAAAGCTTTGCCCCACACTACGAATTTCTCCTGTGTCGTGGGTGCGTTTACAAACATACAAACTCACATACACAAACAGCCAGACCTGGAACAACTACCTGTAGGTCATACATATATTTGTTCCGTGTGGGAATCGAACCCACGACACGCGGCGCAGCAGTCGATCGCTCAGCCACTGCGCCAATCGTGCCGTCATCTAACTGTACCTACATATGTAAATAAAAATCGATGTGTATGTGTGCGTATGTTCCTTATGGACTCCGAAATGGCTGGACTGATATTGACGGGACTTAAGTTGAGGGTAACAGCTACTCATAAAAAAATTGTGTTTTCAAAATACACGCCGTTAGTGGCTATTTTCTTTTCCCATATTTCCACATATTGTGTCTTATTCAGTTGTACATAAGATTTAGTCTGCACTTATATCACCGACCACATTATTATGTTCGCTGTCATATATATTTTGGGCCTTTGTTTCAGATCAAAAACATTGGGTCAGTACGCGGCGTGGCAGCTGCGATCCGGCACGAGATAGATCGTCAACAGACCATCCTGAACAGCGGGGGTCGCATCATCAACGAGACCCGCGCCTGGGACGCGACCGCCAGAGTCACCATTGCGATGAGGGACAAGGAGGTCGTACAGGATTATAGGTGAGACTTGAAGATACCACTGTCAACTAACATATCTTCACTGATTCCCAGATGATTACATCGGAAGTTGAATGCTTTAATTAATTTTAGAATCCGACACGTTAAGTGGTTTGTGTCGTGGCTTCGATAGCTAGCGCTATGAAGAACAGGGTGTAAAGTTCCTTATCATTAGACGTTTCGTATTCTTGAGTTCGACGCTAGCGCCAACTTTGGGATTGGATTTGGGGCGCGCGCTAAACTCTAAAACTACTCTTGAGTTTATTTTGACAGCTGTGTATTTCGCCAAATTATATAATCACGTGTCTGAAAAATTAATATTGTAATCGTATTGCCGTTAGAATGGAATTAAAATGACGGTGCGATTAAAATTACGAAAGCCAGGTGTTGTGTCTGGTTGGGGTACGGATCTTGTATCATCATGTTCAATCGTGCGGATAACTTTTATATCGCGATGTAGGACACGTCAGTTTTGTTTCGTATGTGACCGATCGTAGCTAAATAAAAACAGCCGCACGGGTTGATCTAAGGTTAAGCTACGCTTGCTCAGGTCAGCCTGTGGATGGGTGACAGTTCGTAACATATCGAGACTCCTCCGTGCCTCGGAAAGCACGTTAAGCCGTTGATCCCGGCTGTCATTTGTAGATCTTTGATATTACGGGTAGTCAGAAGCCCGAAAGCCTGGGAACCAGACTTACCAAGGGGTATCGTGTTGCCCAGTAATTGGGTTGTGCAGGTCAGATAGGCCGTCGTTCCATGTACAATACTGGTTTATTCAGTTGAATCCGGTTAGACTGAAAGCCGACCCCAACATAGTTGGGAAAAGGCAGGCAGATGATGATGTGACGGGATAGATGTGGCAATCTGTTCTAATGGTAATATTTTCTTTATTCAGGTATATGCCGGAACCGAATCTGCCTCCGCTGCGCATGAACTTAACGACCCGCACAGATCACAAAGACGTTTTAAGCGTACCACTTATACAGGACAGAATACCAGAGCTGCCAGAGCAATCCAGGAAAAGACTCATTGAGCAGTTTCAACTACGTCCAGAAACAACGATACAATTGGTCAATGAGCCAACCCTGTTGGAATATTTCGAAAATATAATTTCAGACAACGCTAGAAATCCAACTAAAGTCGCAAATTTTCTAATAAATGAACTTTTAACTGTACTTAATAAGAGGAAGTTAGACGCAGACGACTGTCCCATTACTGTTAAGCAACTAAGAGAACTGACTGACATGCTTCTGAGTAAAGATATTAATTTAGAAATTTGTAGGAACGTTCTAGATGAACTGATTGTGTTATCTGATAGTGACGTGTCCCCAATAAGAGTGGTGGAAGAAAAAGGTTGGAAATTGATTAATGATGAAGCAGAACTAACAAAGTTATGTATGGTAGTCTTAGAGAATAATCCTAATTTGGTGAATCAGTATATGAATGGTAAAACCAAAGTATTTAAAGCGCTTTTAGGAATATTGTCTAAGAACAAGAATAAAATTGATATGACTGTAGCATCTAAGATTATGGAAGGGTTATTGAAAAAGTGATAATAAATTAAAAATCAATATTTTTCTTTTATTTATAATTGCATGGCATGCCTTTTAAGCTCGTGGCTAAATAAAAATAGCCACACGGGTCGATCGGAGGTTAAGCTAAGCTTGCTGAGGTCAGTCTGTGGATGGTTGACCATTCGTAACATATCGAGACTCCTCCGTGCCTCGGAAAGCAATTTAAGCCGTTGGTCCCGGCTGTCATTTGTAGATCTTTGACAGTCGTTACGGGTAGTCAGAAGCCCGAATGTGTGACAACAAGCCTTAAAAAGCCGTGTCGTGTTGCCCAGTCACGGCAGTCAGTGGGCTATTGAGGTCAGATAGGCATCGCTCCATGTAAAATACTGGTATTCAGTTGCATCCAGTTGAGACTGGTAGCCGACCCAAAACATAGTTGGGAAAAGGCTAGGCAGATGGCAGATGTATGATGCCTTTTAACCTTATTTTGGAACTTCGTGTAAAATGGAACCCTATACCTATAACCTAGAAAAAAACTCAAATAAGAGTACCCACCACGACAAATCAAATGAGGCCAAATACACTGGGTTTATCTTGTGTAGTTTAGAAGTTCTTAAGACCACCATCCGTCTATTTTCAGACCAGCTCGATGAGACCTTACTGCAGAGATACTTGTAAAATTCAGTGACAATTTAATATTATTATTAAATTGTCACTGAATTTTACAAGTATGCCATATTTCATCTCAATCCGACGCCAGCAAGTGATTAAAAAATAGATTTCAATTTTTAATCACTTGCTAGAGACATACACAGGAGGGTAAGACATACACACAGACACACATAGTCTCTAAAGGCAGAAAGTCGCAGGTTAATTAAAGCTTGTAAAAAGTTGTTTTGGAATCGGTACAGAATAGAGTACTTTGTTAAATCGGCGATAGTTTCTCGGATTTTGTAGTATTTACATTCTGGTTATATTCTGCTGGTGGAGTCTATTGAATAGGATTCGATCTAATCTTGACGTGAGAACAACCAAAAGAGTCTAATAGAGGTCTTCTCAGGGGCATTGAAGGCTCAATTCTGAGGTCGTTGTAGAATTATTATTTAACACTGACTACACTGGATTTCACTGGTAGAATGTAATTTAAAGTTGAAGCTTGATCAACGAATACTTGGATGGTGCAACTTTTGTGACCTAGTATGGATCAATAATGTAACATCTCATTTAATGAATGTCTGATAGCAATTTTATGCAGGCATCGTCGAGAGCAGCACCACTACGGTGCAAGGAAAGGATCAAATAAGACAATGACAAACAAACAAGACAAAGACAAACACGTTCAGACGTAAAGACTTATTTGAGATAAAAATGGTTACAAAAGTTCTTCTAATGCTACCTTATAATATACCAGAACTTTTGTATAAAAGTAGCTGTGTATAAACATATTTAATAATAACATAATGTCATGCAAAACTTTTAGTAATTCATTTTAATTTAAACTGAAGTAATTATTTTATAGTATAAAAGGAATTCTCAATTAACCAACTGCGTAAAGCCGAAGGGCCAATGGTCCGTTTCAGATGTGAAACAGACCATTGGAAGTTCTTTAATTTAGTTAGGAATCTTGTTATAAACATAATACTGTGTATTATGTTTATAACAAGATTCCTAACTAAATTACGGACGTTGCAGACTCAACCTACCCTGACAGACATATTCACGTAGGTATACCTACTCAAACGCCACTTGGCGTTCTATATAGCAAAGCAGCTGTCGCTATAGGAGCGATAGACTTTTGACTGTAGTGTACGAGTATCTTCTATCTGACTCTACTAGCAAATCTAATTTTACGTGCAAAATGGTTTTCTTACTCTGCTCGTAACATTTATTTCCCCCACATCCATTGACTCAATGCAGGCGTCATTGAGTTCACACCAGTTAGACTAGTTTTCAGGCTGTCTTACTGAGTCATCCACTTTTGGATGTTAGCCTTGACATTGATTACCCATGTTAAACTTTTGGAACTGGGTCTATAGACCACTGATGACATTATGCCTTATATTTTTAAGGGATGTCTGACAACCAGTCAAGCCATGGGCTATCGTGATACCTAGTTACTGAGTTGTGAAAGTCAGATAAGCAGTCGCTCCATTTAAAATACTAGTATTCAGCAGCATCCGGTTAGACTAGAAGCCAACCCCAGCCAGCACTGTTGGGAGAAAGCTAGGCAGATCATGAAGTGTTTTACGGGGCAATATCAACCGCTGTAACGGAGCATAGGTTCTTGCTGATGACCATGGCGGCGTTGTTGATACACGATGTCTATTAGATAATACCTGCGTGAAATATTTCACTGTATGACTTTGAAAGATAACACCACAATTTATTTACATTCACACTTGGTATGCAGCTCAGGCGAAGGTTGTTTGTTGACGGTGCTTGTTGACGCGCGCCCCGAATACGACACACAGCGGGCAAAACAGGGGCGCGACGTTCTGATTCCGATTTTTTTTTTATTCTAGACCAAATCATGATACAGTCTTTGCTAACGCGAATATAATCTGTAAAAGACACTGAGGTGGTGCCTAAACGTTGATTGAGAGTTGATTATTAAGTTCGTGTAGATTCTGAATTCGGTTGGACAGTCAACCCTGTTACCAATATTTCGCGTTATTCTCTATGACCTGCAGATACACCCTCGCTGGCTAGAAATCATCCAGTAGGTATATCTTCCGCTCTACCCCAAACTTGATCTATTTTAGACATAGCATAGAAAAGACGATGACGACGTCAACAAACAAAAAAAGTAGGTATCTTGGCGAATAGTTAAAGAACTATCTAGTAACACCTGTAGTAACCGAGGTCCGATTACTAATCCGTATTAAGTCCTAGGTCTTTATTTGAACACAAAAACAAACAATTATGTAAGTGCCTATGTGTGACAACCCTAATTATTTTGTTGAGAGCATAAATCTATCGAATAATTAGGATGTACACGAAGAGTTGCAAAACATCAGCCCCGCCTCCGTTGTCTATATCCTGTCATTGGGTCCGAGCATCTCATTGAGCTCAGAGCAATCAACGACTTCGATCAATCATGATGTGGATGCAAGGCATTATTTTTTCTGCTATGGTAACGGTTGTTCTGGGAATCCCAGAAGTGCCTGGTTTACATAGAGATATAAGTGCAGGAGTCCACAGCATGGGGTACAAAGTAATTTACGGCGACGAAGATTTGACTATAATCAATCAAGTGGTCTCTGATGTAGAGAAGGGTAATGTGTTAAAGAACAGAGTTAAGTTAAATGATGCCATCAAGCCGCTGCCAGCGGAAGATGTCAAGTGCTTGATGTCCGTCGATCGATACTGTTCCAAGGAGATGGGAGATATGAAAAGTGAGTAAAATGCACATGATTTCAATTAAAATGTATTATATTCCCAAAAGACCTATGCAGTTTGAATACCTACTGTGGTGTATCCAGTCCTATTAAATGAGAAGATCATCAATATCGATGAATCTATGTGAATTGTGACAAATTGTTCTAATTTGATCCACAGGTACTTTGATCAAAGCAATTAAGGAGGACTGCGTGAAATGTTCAGTAAAGCAGAAGGACGAGGCGGGTAAAGTGATCGCAGCAATGATGGCTCACGACCCAGTCGCGTGGAAACTCTTCCTCACCAGGTACGACGGCCTCGATAGGGCTCAGAGGCTAATAGGTTAGGGGACTAATATGATACTTTTCTAATTTATGTGAAGTCAATATCCGAGCGAAAGTAGTGAATTCATTATTTAGTGAAGGCAATACGCCTTGAAACAATAATAGCAAAAATGTTGTTCTTGGAATTGTTTGTTTTAAAACGTATTTATTGTTGATTGCCACTGTTTTTTTAGGTTACAGCATCCATGATTAACATAGTGGCCTAATTTATTTTCCAGTTTTGTTAGTAGCTGTTATTTTCATGAAAATAAAAACAGTTATTTTCACGGTGATTTGATGCCGAAGCATGTCGACTTGTATCTGTTCCCTACGGGTTTATTTTCAAATTTGGAATGATCCAATCTGATATTGTTATAGATCTGCCCTTCAAATAAAGCCACGAGAAAAGCCTAAAAAACAAGAAGTGGTTAAATTGAGAGAGATAGGTGAGCCAGAAGAGGTAATACGACCATCCAAAAATAGATTCATAATGCCCGGCGTCAACGTTAGAGTTAAAAGATACGTTTCTGAAAAAATACCTTAGTGTTTCCAATGATACATAGCTGATACTCAGTTAATTTGTACATGTAGGTTAACATAATAGTATTTTGCAATTTAAATAAATTATTGAAACAAAACTGTTTTTTTACTGTAATCACGTAATTACCAACGGCTGCGGAGATCTATCAATCTTTGCGGTTAGCGCGGTTGTACATAGCTACGAGACTTCTCTACGTCCTGGAGTATATATATAGACACAAAAATTATGCACCGAAGTTCATAAATAAATCTTTGAAGCCCGAAAATCTCACCAATATTCTTTAGATTATCGATAGTGACCAGAAGAATATAAAACACTAAGGAGTGGTGAAGGGTGAGCTGGACAATCCAAACAGCATCATCTAGCCCCAAGCTAAGCAGAGCTAGTATTATGATGACTGTCTTATGCAAATTTTGATGGGCAGTGGGCAGATGGCTTGGCAGATAATCCTCATGGAGGTCCTTCGATCCTAATGAGGGGTCTGTCGGACTCTTACTGACTAAAAACCACCCCGGTGTTCCATCTCACACCTACGCCGGGGGTCGCGGGAACGTATGATCTTTCCGCAATCCCCGGCTAGTGCCGGCCCATCTCTGCGGGCCTCCTGAGGTCGAGGGGGGAGTGAGGTGTTTGACTTCACGACAGCCGGAAGACACAAGGCCCAATAACTAACCACAACACCACTAAAAGACTAAAGTTGCTGCATGATTTTAATATTAACGGCTTCTTTAAAAACAATGTAACTCTTCTGATCCGTTGAGTTGGTTGTGCGTTACTAGTATGTTGTTAGATCTCTGTAGGTATGTTCTTTTTAGGAAGCATTCTTCTTTGTAGTTTCATCAGACTTTGTGACGTTTGTTTCTTTATTGTCTTCAGTTGGCTTACTTGATAGATATTTCGATTTATAGCTTCCATCGGAATTGTATCTGTAAAAAATATACCAGCGTTTTGTATGACGTGTATCATCATCATAGGGAATACCTACAATCAGCCTAATATAATATTTTACAGGAAGGGCCAAACGTGCACTTAATGTGCCGTAGGTGGCAAAAAATCGCCATGTATATCGGAGCTGAATGCTCGGAATGCGCCAGTCGCTTCTAAATGTCCGAATGCCACCACCAACACCATTACCACCAATTATTTAAGGTTTATCATGGTGGTGAGGGACCTACTTTATTGCACAAACACCAAAACTATTCATAAAATGTAAATGTCTTACTTCTCCTCTAGTTTGACCCAGTCATCAGGTCTATGATCTATGAGGTAGTGCATCACTCGGTCAGAGCCATCGCGTTGTCTGTCAGTGCACTTCTTACAGTCATTCTCTATTGCATCAGGAATATTTTCTGTAATAATATACAATCAAAAGAAACTTCAAATCAAACATTTAATCACGCACATAATCCACAATGGGTTAGGCAGGTGTACCTATATATTACATGGGGACGTGCCTATTGTCATTAACCCAGCACAAATACCAACTCCAGGCTACTACTGACAAATTCCAGGTGCTAAACCTAATAGCACTTTGCACGACTAGGGAATCGAACCAAGTACCTCATGCTCAGCAGTAGCGCTTGCGACCACTGGACCAACGAGGCAGTAAAAATAAAATAAGTATTAAGAAACCATTGAAAATAAACTTTAGTGGGTAAGTATAGCAGCCATGAATAACATCAGTTTCATGGCAATTTGATGAAGACTGGTAGACAACTGAACCACTAGTTACTACGCATTCTCCTTGAATGCACTTACTCTTCAACTCCTTTCCATCTGCCGTGCAGGGTCCAAGGTCCATTAGACAGTTGACATAGCCGGTCAACAGACGCTCATTGTTCAGGATCTCCTCCAGATCGATACCATCGTACTTAGTTGTGTACGTCGTTGTCTCTGTCGCATTGCTCTGAATTGTCAAATATACAAGCAGCATCATGGCTAATGTTGCGTACATCATAATTCCTGAAATAATGAAACAATTTATTTTCGGCGCCTGGTTTGATTTTATCTAATTCTATCATGTCTAAAGATCCAAGATTTGAAATTCTTAAAGTAGACCTATTAATTTCTAAGGTATTATTAAGCAGCCTTTTAACCTACGTTTCGTAGTGACATTTTTAAGTTAATAGTTTTTAATATCAGGGATATTTTCGGTTACCGTAAAACTCTGCGAAGTGCTTTGTCTAACACGCACTTGGCTTTTTCTACACAACAAAACAAACATTTAAGTAGACATTATTAACCAAACATAAATTTGGGTGTAATTTAGGGCAACTCCGGAAACTTCAAAGACATTTGTTCGAGTGCCTACATTAAATACTTTGCAATACATCTTTGACGAGACTCACGTCTCTAATATTATCAACCCATTTTCCAATGAAAATAGGATACTTCCATTTGATTTTGGGATTTCTGGTTGTCACCTATTCCTTCCACCTTCCCCAAAGTCTTTGGGTGCGACCGCGCCTATTCGCTTGTAGTTTTATTTATAGCCAAGATGGGTAAAGCTCAGGAAAATAAGGTGGGTTTAGGTGTCCAAACAAAGTCTTTGTGAAGATTTTTCACCGAAATTATCTTTATAGGCATTACAAATATGGATGAAAAGTCCATTGCGATACCACGTGGGAAATCAATAATTTGCGGTTTTATTGCATAGCTAAACGTTCAAAACCATTTATATGGACTATTCGTACACCATTGTGACTATCGTTATAAACGTACTTTTTCCAATTGAAACATTCTTTTTTGAAGTGAAAACTTCTTTAGCGGCGTTGTACACTTTTTTGTAATGGGTAAAAAATGTTAAACTCGCGTCAGGACACGTGACCTGATCGAAAATTCGTAAGACGAATGGAGAGTAGACAGCCGGCGCGGCGTAGGAGAGGAATTATCTCCCTCTCTTTCTATCTTCTTTATTTTTTTCTTATTCTTTATTTTTCTGAGAGATAAACTTTAAATGTAATATAAATTGTCATGTTTGTGTAAGATAGCGCAACAAATAAATATTCTACCACATAATTGATACTACTTTTATACTGATAATTAAAACAATTCGTGCAAAATTATTCCCTAACCATTCCAAAATATCAAAACTGCACAACGCTAATATTCAAGTTTTCGCTTCTGCCGGCACTCCCCGCAACTCGTCGTTTTTTATTTTTTTTCTAGCAGCTCAGTTTTAAGTTCCTAATGTACACTTCATGTCTCACATATTTCCAACAGGCGCTCTATCTGTCTAAAGAGTCAAAATCTTAATCGCATATTTGATTTCGTTTAGTTTCACCAGTGGTATGAACAAAGTAAATAATGAGACACCTGGATTTGTGCACCCAGTTAGCAGCAGACAAATATTGCAAAATTAGTAGGTAAAAAATAAATAGTGACTAAAACCAAAATGCCTGACTGCTATAAATACAAAAAATCTAATGTTAAACAAAAAAACAGAATCCATACAAACTAAAAAAATAACCAAAAATAATAAAAGTAAAAATCCAGCAGTTTAGAATATTGCGACTTTTATAGTCGGTAACCGTTATTGAGAAGATTACAGCTGGTCTCGATCTTTGATCACGACTACTGGGCTTATTTTCTTGTTTTTTGTTTATGTTAAGTTCAAATATTTATTCTATGAATACACCACTTTCATCGACTTTTTGTTTTTCACAATATGGCGACTGTTTGCCGCCATCTTGAATTTTGACAATTTTATTTTGAGTGACAGTCGCAAGTTTAAGAAAAATCGATTGACGTAAGAATCATAAAAATCATCACATACATAAGCTGATAAACACAATACCCTCCTCTGTGTCGCGCAGTCGGGTTAAAATAGAAACACTATGTGGACCTACAGAAATTCGGTCTAGGTGACTATTTTACTGTATGGTAGGTATACTCATGATACGAGTATTATTGAACATTATAAGTATAGTTCAATATTCTACTTACCAAAAGCAGCTGTAAAAGATGAACCCTCGTTCGTCGGACCGTGAGTACTGAGTAATATCAGGAAGACATTCATTTATAGTCTACAGAAAATAGCTTAACGAGGCGTTGTTATCTGAAATCATTGGCTTAATAACGTTAACAACATGATGTTGGTTATTGATGCTGGTTATCTACATAATAGTTTAGGAATTGCTCAGATGGTACACATGTGTACACACTGACTGCTATGACATGATGGCACCTATTTCCATGACAAGAGCCAAGTAAAGTAGTTTAGTACGATTAAGCTCTCTTTTGCATGTAAAAATTGTAATGAATTCTTTTTGTATGCCTATAATAGGCTGATCATAGCGCACATTAACCTAAAACATGTCTAACCACTATACCCATGTATCACAAATAAAATATTTCGATTTCTATTTCTATTTCTAAAAAGCTGCAAAGAAAAATTGTATATTAAAAGTGTTCAAATATTTTTATAAAATAAATAATATATTACATACATAAACTCACGCCTTTTTCCCGTGGGCGTGGCGTTCTGTAGTCTCTGCCTACCAGAGACTACGGAACGCCATCTGCTACGTTCCTTACGTACTCCTTTTTCTCCGTTTACGTTTATACATCTGGTCGTACACGCACACCGGTTACGAGTACTACGCACCTGACCTTTTTGAAGAACATGACCATATTATATAATTAATAATATATAAAAGCATTTTTTAAATATACAAAACTTTGCAAACTCGTATCTTGAATGGGGTCCAAGCTCCAGAGAGCAGAACCTCCGAACAATGCTAGCCATGTCCAGAAGTACTTCTTTGCTTTCTCAATCAAGCCTTATTCCAGCTAGTCTTCTCAAAAGTTGGCCAAGGCACGTGGCTATTATGCTATTGGCTGTCACAACTATCGGCACAGCGAGTGACGAGTTCTCATTCCACATGTCAACAACCTCGCTAGTCCAATTAATATACTTGATTTGCTATTCTTTCTCGGCTTCCCGTGATATGGGACCGTTATGCAAACAATCGTTGCGCGCCTCGCGATTCTTTCCACCATCACTATATCTTATTGGCTACAATAGTCCTGTCAGTGATTACATTATCGATCCCGATACAATATGAATTTTCCATTTTCAAGAACTGGATCGGGCACATATCTGTAGTACGGCATTTCTGATTCGATCACACAGTATTTCATGCAAAACCATAAAAATAAATAAAATTCCTATAGAATTTGAATGATGACATAATATTGTATAATAAGTAGAATAGTACACCTCTTAGTGCAATCACAGGATATGATGCGTTTCTTGCAACTAAGTATAACATATGGTATCCTGAGATTTAACTCAAAATCGAGAAAAGGTGTGAAGATCTGCACTCGTTCTTATTGTGTTCTGCGCGAAAGTACGCCTTTGTTCCGAATTGGAAGTTTTACAGGCCGGTATTAATTTAAATGACTCCTACCTATCGTACACAAAACTATATTGAAATCATACTTACTTATTATTAAGCGCGGAACACATGTTAGTTTTTTGCGTGTGTTTTTTACGACAGGTACGCGAACGAGTTTGTACGCCTATTAAAACTACTTGCGGTGTTCTTTAAGCTATAGAGCCTTTGCTTATTTTCACCCTAAATATAAATACCGACTCCTCGTAAAACCACGGAGATTGTGCACAAGTCGAACTAAATTTCGGATATTTATGCGTTTATCTCTTAAAACCTTTCTTCGAAATCTCTTTTTTCAACCAGAAATGGACGGTAGGTAATACAATATAAGAGTACAGTGGCAGCGATGAAAAGAACAACAACAACAATCTAGTTTTAGGGAAACAGCGAGGCGGAAAGTATTGTTATGAAACATAGTGTCTTTGTTCGACAAACGTAGTGCATGAAGCTAAACACCCGGCTCCCAATACACTACAGTCAGCTGGCATGCTCAGCAATAAAAGCAGACTTGTCATACTACTGGTCCTGAACTGCTCTGGGCTCATGAGCTCAGAGCAGTTCAGGACCAGTTTTTTTCCAGACCAGGATTTTAGTTCGGGCAAGCGAGTCTCCAGGCATCTATGGCTTCAATGAACATGATCAAAATCAATCAGTGTGGAAGCTAGGATATTCCTGATTAAATTCTAAGTATCTTGGACCGGGACATAAAATACTGTAATACATGATTTTTTGGATGCCGAGGCCACCCGTACGAACAGGAAGAGTAGCTTGTGCCCAAGCTCGGTCGCTCATGGCCACATATTATATACATTTAAATTGAAGTGACTGTTTTTAGTGTTAAAACAACAGATTTTTACTAAATGCTAGTTTTACGAAAAAACTTTTTTTTGTCCGTCTGTCTGTCTCTCACTTTGTTTGAGGCTCCGAAACGGCTGGACCGATTAAGACAGGACTTTCATTCGCTGATGTGTTAAGTAGTAACTTGTAAGTAACTACTTTTATTAAAAAAAGAATAATTAGGATTCCGCCCCAAAAATTAAATCCCATGAAATTTTGAGTCTTTTGAGTTTTGTCGCGGGAAAAGATAGTTTTAAATAAATTTAATGTATTATTTGGTCCTCCTTTACTCAAAAGGTTAGTGTGCTTCCATAAATAGGAACAACGAAGGAAATATGTTAATTTAGGACGGAACAGCAGTAATAAATTATTGTGATACGTTAATTTGAAACAAACTATACATAATACTTAATTTGGTGACTATTAAAATATAACCTTTTTATTTATAGGCATTTATTTTCGGTAACTACGTAACCTTCAATATAAAAAAATCAAACATTACGGGGTAAATAGTACTTGATCTTTGTCATCTTCCCCGGTAAAAGGAAGGAAGATAACACAATGTTTCCAATTTACCCTGTTAATGGGACGACCGTACCCAGGTAGAAATGGGACCAAGTCTATCGTTCATTTACGATTCCTTCAAGATACAATTACGGTGCAGGAAGAGCTACTTAGAGCAAGTTTGTTGAATTGACTATTTAGTATCTAGTTACGTGTCAATATTCGCAACCATTTATTGCGCGTCAGACTAACACTTGTCCAGTTTTTTTTTTCTATATTGCTGGTGCCATTTTTAATTAATTAAGTACCTATATGGGTTTTTGTGTTGGTTTTTGTCTGGATGTGTCCGTTTGATGGCATTAGTCTCATCCCCTGGTACATGGGACTTAAAATATATAACTCGTGCGTATACCTTCGCCTAACACTTCGAGGATTACAGGCGTGTTATTTTATGTATAGCCTTTTGTCAGTTACCGTTCCGGCCAATCCATCCGTACTAATACAAGTATCCATACTAAATACTATAAATGTGAAAGTAGCTCTGCCTGTCCGTCTGTATGATACCTTTCACGCTTAATCCGCTGAGCTGATATATATGAAATTTGGTATGGAGATAGATTGAGACTCTGTGAACGACATCGAATAGTTTTTAGTAGTAGTTTTTCAAACGAATTCGCTACTGCGACTGCATCCGCGATAACCGACATTTACGCGGACGAAGTCGCGGTCTAAACGTATCTGCCATAAACACCATTAAGTCGCCACACCCCATCGTTTCCTCAGATATGACGCCCGTTATCTGGCTATATGTATATTTCTACGTTACATATTTACCTAACTATAAATAAAAATATTCCTACATCCATAAAGAGTTCATAATAGTGCATTAAAAACAAGCTTCCTTATCTAGAACCTCGGTTTAGCTAGAATAATGCAAATCAAGTGATAAACTGTGGTTTTCCTGATCTTGATGGTTGTAGCACAAGGTCACTCACTCTGCGTCGCTGGGGCCACTAAGGGTCAGTTCACACAGAGACGCGACGCGACGTTGCTTGAAGAGGCGCATCCTGAACGCGCCGTACTCGCACGCCGCGCCTACTAGCGAAGCACCACTGCGATGTGATGCGTCACGCCTCGCCACGAGGCATCTTGAGGCGCCGCAGGTCATATCGTCGAATTATCTCAATATAAACTGTATCTTTTTGCGTAGTAAATAAAGTTATATTTGGTATAACTATCTTAAAAACTGCACGCCTCGTCGCGTCGCGTCTCGGTGTGAACTGACCCTTAGCACAGATAATCTACCTCCAACATCGACATGCGACACAATGCGATACTAGAACGTGTATCATTATTATTCTTCGAAATGTTTTATATTTAGTGAAATATAAATTATACTAAAAGTAAATACTAAACTAACTAAGTGTCGGGCAAAACCTACATGGTTTTGCCCGACACTTTTTTCGTGTGAATGTTCTAGCTTAGTCTGTATCAAATTTCATCATAATCGGTTTAGTAGTTTAGCCGTTCAAGCGTAACGGACAGACTGTCGGACAGACAAACAGAGTTACTTTCACATTTATGATATTAGAAATAAGTAATATTCATATGGATTTCGATGGATGGTAAGAAATTCCCATGTTAAGGTCGTATAAAAAAAGTATGTTAAAGATCCTTTCTTTTTATAAGATATGAAGCAACGTAACATTAGTTACGTCCCGTACCTCAATACATTTTTGCATTTCTTAGCCCAATTCTAGAGGAATGTTATAGGCTATTTAATATCACGCCACAACCCTTAGAAATGGGTGAAACAGCGAGACTAAAAGTTAATAAAGATTAGATACCTATCATAAAAATGAAACTTTTGAACGGGCTTTAGTACAAGACGGTACCTCAGAAAATGCCCCATAAAACCTTCAACTCTTTGGTTGACCGGCCGGTATTGACGACCTGTTTACTCAAGGAAAATAACCACCTGGACTGCCTCAACTTGATTGGGCAGTCCAGGTTTATTTACCTCGTTTAGGGTATCAACCCGTACCCTTAGCAATCATTTATTCAAATGCTGTTTTAGGAGCTTTGAATATATGATTTATGATTTTACGCTCATTCTGTGATTCTATCACGATGACAGTGGTAACTGTTAATTAGAAAGAAGAATATAGAAAGAACAAAACATTTATATAGCACAGGCTCAGGCACACTATGACATACATTATATAATTAGCCTTATATTGTCAAAACAGTTGGCGCAGTGGCTGAGCGATTGACTGCTGCGCTTCTATGGCCTATGGCGTAGTTGTTCCGGGTCTGGATGCTTGTGTGTGTGAGTTTGAATATTTGTAAATGCACCCATGATACAGGAGAGATACCTAGTGTGGAGCAACAAATGCCAGCCGGGACCAACTGCTTAACATGCTTTCTGAGGTTCTGAAGCACGGAGGGGTCTCGATATGTACTGAACGGACATCCACAGATTGACCTCGGCAAGCGTAGCTTAACCGTACATCGACACGTGCGGCTGTTTTTATTTATCAACGAGCTCTCCTCCACGACATATATAATTATAATATAAATAGTTATGTGCCTTACGGCTTCGCCAAATATGTCCAGTTTACCAAAATTGGCCGACATCTAGTATCTGGCGCTGGTTTTGGACCTGAGGTTATGGGGTTACGGACGTTAATCAGTTGTATAATGTGACGATGTCAGTATGTGAAATATATAATCAATAGTGTAATTAATACATTGGTTCACTTACCACAATTAGTATCTACCTAGCTGCATACGATAATTTCCAATGGCTCATGTAGCGTAAAATTGTAGGTCTTACGATTACATACAAGGTGTGTAAGTAATAACAGACTTGAAGCCTATTGTGTATGACAGGCCTCGACTCGAGTCTCGAACTGCAGTCGGTACTGAGAATGTGGGAAGTTCAGCGGCTGGTATAACGCGTCTGTTGAAGTGAAATAGGTGAGAGCTAATTGATTAAAAATGGTAATAGGTTAATTTTTGGATAGATCAGAGTGTAATTTTGATCAAACTCTGCTTCGATATCTAGCAGCGTCTGGCCTCTAAAAATTGTATGAGAATTTTAACATTGATCTTAGGTTCTTATTTCTCTGTAGGTATTTAAAGAGAAATTAATTTTATTATCATTCATTTGTTTCTATATGGTGGTAGTAGTTTCTGAGAATGGTGTTGAACAGTGTATTCGAACCCCGAAGTAATTATAATGGTTTTTAATGGAAGGTTTTCTCGACTTCAACTTTTTATAATGAGCAAAGAAAGAACGATTCAGCATTGCTATTCAACCTGGCTATGCTGCCAGCTTTTTGGGCGCATTTCACACACTCGTTGACAGTGATGCAGATAAATTTTCCGATGCCCTGTGATTCTTTTTTCTTTATCTTTTCATGTACATAATAATTTTATATTTAGTTATATATATTTAGTAATATATTTAGTTCAATTCGCACAGCATTATCAACGAATAAGAAAATGAACAATTTAAAATGGCGATATTGATTCAAATTGACAAAGATAGGAAATGCCAAACATTTATAGTTTTTGATTCCATCAACGCAGCAAATTGCAGCGCTGTGTTACGAGTATGTTGCCTGCTGATCAAAATTTATTTGGTGGTCATTATGATAAGTTAGTGTTACCTAAGTGAATTTTGACCATAATTACCTGAGTCGCTGCTCACGAAGATAAGATATTTACATTGTTCCCAAGCCACACACTTAGGACAAAGTACTGGGCACAAAACACAATGTTGAAAAACGGAGTTAAAAATAAGCGAAAGCCGCTCAACGACTTCCATCAACCCCGTTCATTCCTTTGAGAGGGCTATTTATCTAAAACTAGCTGTACGCAATTTCGCGGAAACAACTCACAGTCGCGGACACATTCTCATAGAGCGAGGAATTTGACAAAACATGGTTTTTCATTTTTTTTGCATGGAATGCTAATTCCTTTTCTAAAATAGGTAAAAGTAACCTAAGTTACCATCGAACCTAAAGTTGATTGCTGAACAATACTGAGTATAAAAACATATCAGAAAAATTGGCGACTTAAAACCTCAAATCATACTTAGTTATTATAATGTTACTGCAATGGATTTTTTCTCTTCATATTTCCTGTAACAATAACGTGGTAAAATCTCCTGTCATGAGTCACTCATTAGTAGTCTCAAGAGCAAGCGAGAAACTCGCGATAATCACAATTTGTTAAATTAGTACTAGCTTTTGCCCGAAGTGTCGGTCGGTAATGCAGATGTCGGTCGGTAATGTTGGTTATCGCTTATGCAGAAGAAGTCGCGGATTAAAAACTATCCCATATCCTCTCCCAGGAATTAATATATCTCCTTGCCTAATTTCATTACGATCGGATCGGCCGTTTAGTCGTAAAAAGGTAACAAACAAACAGTTACTTTAGTATGTATGGAAGTATGGATACTCTTGATGTACTACTTCTACAAAATCTTTATTTCTACCTAAACTGATGAGATTTATAATTAAAATCTTAAATGATTTACTTTTTAATTAAAAATCTCATTTGCTTAGATTGAAAAGACAAGTAAATATTACGTAGGAAAAAAACGTCAAAACGACAAAACCGCTGACGAAAACTCAGTATGTGCGTCGATGTATTTATTTTTTCGTGGGGTAAACAAAACCTGTGACACTTTAAGGCAAATTATAGCCAAAACGTAAAAACTTTGTTGGTATTTACTACCTACTTTAATATTAAATGAGGGTCAATGCTTCGCATGTTAATGCTTCTAATTTTAAAAAATTCGCTTTTTATTACTGGCAGGCAGTTACCTACTTGGTTGGTGGAAAAACCAGGAAGATTTTGCATCGTGTTCGTATCATTAAAGAAAAAACAAAAAGAGTAGGTGTTAAAATGCTTGCAAAGTTAACATTTATTTCAGACAAAGATCTTGAATTTTTAATAAATTAGCGAATTTGTCATGTTATATGGTCAAAAGTGTGAATACAAAGGAATAGATGGACGATTTGATAAAATGTTTAATGGAAGCACGTTCCTTCGAGATAATTGATATACAGACGCCAGCACATCAAGCTACCCCAATGAACATGAACCCGATATTCCAGAGTCCAGAAGATGCCAGAAGAAGGGCGTCGTCGCCTAGGGAGGCCTAGATGACATGAATCTTATCCTTTGGCAATAAAGTTGAAAACCTATCAAAGAAATTTGACACATTGGGTACTTTGCACTTCCGGATATTGATCTTATGTACTGAAAAGTTTAAATACCCATATTACTCATTGAAACATGTTTCTTGGCACTTTGTTGTTAATTCAACTGTCGTCGTTAATACTCGGTAGTATCATTAGCAGTCGTTTCTTCACACCTAAACACATGACGTCAAGTAAGGAGAATCGTTTGTTGTTTACCCTGATACCGGTGGCCTAGAGGTGCGACTCGAAACGATGCGATTTTATTTCGATTATGCAAAATATGAAAGAGCTGACTTACTACTGTTAGTCTAGACCCAATTTTGATTAAGAATTTAGATATTTAGACACAACTTTATTTACGGTAAAACTGGTTTTGGGAAAATTTCAGTTAATTTCTGCCTAGTCTTTTCTGAACTTTGTAGGGGTCGGCTTCCAATCTAACTGCAGGCAGTATTTATTTTTAACAGCTGATCACCAGTATTTTACATAGAGCAACTGCCTGATCTCCACAATCCAGGACCAACGACTTATCGAGCTTTCCAAGGCACGGACGGTCTCGATATGACAGGGATGCCCATCAATGGACCGTTAGGCGTTGCTTTACCATGAAGATCAACCAATTTGGTTACTATTATTTAGGCAGAAGCCCCACAAATAGAAGCAGAGCGATGGTGGTAGCACTAACAATGAAGTAGATCTAGCTACTAAAGAAATAAGAGAGGTCACTAACATAGAAAGATAATGGTTTAAAAATGACGAAGAACTTATAGTCATGTTGTGGTTGTCTTTGTGTACTAGCCACGATTCTAAGAATAACCGTGGGTACTCAGGATCAATACACGCATGGCTTAGCAAACGAGTATTTGTTCACACTTACTAATCCATTAGAAACCGGTTCTACACGTTTCTATCTAAGCGCAACGTCTTGAGAACATAAAACATATCTTTCTAAAAACATGTTTTATCTGACTGTACAGTAATCTATAATCATTTTATACAGATTGGAAAGAATATCGCTCACAACCAGCCTACATATCTATTATTATATCCCCGCTAAAAGTTAGGTAAGGTGAGCATGAAGGACCTATCAGTCCATAGCAATAGTATGGAATGACAGCTCACGTTGCCTTCACTTCCCTATATTTTTACGGGGAAAAATTTCTTATTGGAAAATGTTCGAGATTTTCACTGTAGAAAAATTATGATTTAAATGTAACCCAATGAAAAGTTGGGAGAAAGCCGAGGAAATTTTTTAAAAATCCGTCCCGTTGTTCAAACGGGATGTCAAAAATATTATATAAAGAAAATAAAAACGTAAATGAAGCAAAAGGAGTATGGAGGATTGTAGCAGGTGTCTATGGGAAATAGGCCTGTGCTTTTGTGAAAATGGAAAACATATTTATTCCTTGAATTATGAAAAATATCCAGAATGCGAGCGGCAGCGATTTAGCACCTCTCCAAGATAGAGACCATGAATTTGGTACCACTGGCATGGTTTTAGGATATATATTAAGACAGAAAAAAAAACATAATTATTATTTAATGTATTTCCTAGTTTGAAACATTAATGTTGGGTAAAGTAAAAAAATCCCATACGCACGTTTTGGATGTTTGTCGTCGCCGTGACGAAATCTTGTTCCCAGAATAATGGGCAGAGTTAAATGACCAAAACTAGTTTTGCTGTTGAACGAAAACGCTATAATGTTGTGTATAAAAAGTGGTGGAGGACTGTCCGGCAAATTACTAAGCCCTGTGCAGAGCTCTTGAACAGTACTCCTCAAATATTAATGAAAATCTAAGGTAGGTCAGTTTTTGTCGAAACAATTCATGACCATGAAGGGTGCGTTATTATATTTGAGTTTCATTTCTAAGCTTTAAAATTTCTTTTTGTTTTTTTTTTCAAATATTTATTTCAATAAAAAAAATTAAGTACCTAAATATTTCAAGAATATCCGATCATTAAATACGACTGCTTTCTTTGTGTTTCAAATACCTTTTTTTAAATAAAAATATATAAACTTATAAATTTTTCCATTCTTTCAAATATTTTCGAATCCATTTTGCATACAAGGATAAGATTACCATTTCTGTTCGGGTCATTGTCATATACATAAGTAGTCAAAGTATACATCAATAATGGAATTCATCAGTTCTCAATTAAATGAAGTTTCTTCCTCATCGGTTCCCTTGTTAATTCTGCAAATAATATGACTTAATGTCACACTAAAAGCAAGTTTTACACCCAACACCCATTTCACATTACTATACAAGTATTTTGTGAGCGCTTCTAAGTACTTGATCTTTCTATGGGATTTTATTTTTACATCGTTTTTAAATTTCATTGCTCCCTTAACATATTGTAGGGATTGTTTAATCATTGTTATTTCTATCAAATAGTGGATCAATATCGTCGTTTGTTTTCTAAATATCACGATTTCATTATCATTTAAATCATGACCAGGCGAAATCAATGCGATTACGGTATTATTTTTTTCTAAATTCGGTGTTAACGTTTCCATTTCTTATTTCCAGAATGAACAGCTTTATAGTTTTGTGTTTATTCGGGCTTGTGGCTTTGGCCGTGGCCCGGCCAGATGTACACTACACCGACAGATATGACAATGTGAATGTTAAGGAGATTGTCAGCAACCCGCGCCTGCTGAAGCCCTACATCAACTGCATTCTCGACCACGGCAGGTGCACACCTGAGGGCAGGGAGCTTAGATGTAAGTACAGAGAATTTAGTACACCGTTGAGTCACCACCTGTCTCGCTATCCTCTAGTTATTTTAGGGTTATCTAGACATTTTTCTGGCAAATCCTTTTATACAATGTTCTGCTTCGAATAAAATCGCCAAATCTGGCTAAACTTCTGCAAGTTGCTCAAGTAATTATTTAACAAATGTTGTGATGGAAAAAAATCGAATAAATCAGGTTATCGCCAAAACATCGCCATGATTGGTTACTTGTTGGTTTATAATTCTGTGTTCGGTGTTTTGGGATGGTTAGTGTGGCTTCTGCGGTTTTCATTCATCTAAATATTCGTAGTAGGTATAATTCATTTAAACTGGGCAAATAGAACACGTCCAGCTAAGCATCTAATGAGATAGAGAAATTTTCTTTATTATCACCTAGGCAGTGCATGCCCAAAATCGGTAAAAAGTATTTAATGTTGTTGTTGTTTTTGCTACCCTCAATTGGACTTATGGAATAAATAAATGCGTTGATAAAAAAGTAAAAATATAACATAATCAAACCAGTGTTTTAAAAAAGAGCTAAGAATTTGTTGTTCTAACAATATTTGAATAAAGAAACGCAGCAGTTTTACTATTCATAATAAGAATTTAACGTGCTGTCATACCACTTTTTTGTTAGAAAAACAGGAGTTACATTAACACTGGATTGTGAAACAAGAGCCTTCCTTTACGTTATTATCTAAGAGTCCGGATGATATGAAAATTTAAAACTTAGGTGCACTATTTAAAATATTGTTTATCTGTTGGCAGCTCACATCAAGGAAGCTTTAGAGGAGGACTGTGCCAAGTGCACTGATACCCAGCGCGCCGGAACCCGAGAAGTTATGTCTCACCTCATCAACTACGAAGTGGAATCCTGGAACCAGCTCAAGGCTAAATACGACCCACAGAACAAATACTCCACCAAGCACGAAAAGGAACTCAGAAAACTCAAGCAATAAATTAATTAGTGATGAAGAATTGTAGGAACTTAATTAGTAACTATTTTGGATTTCGTTGGAATAGAAATATTGAAAGCGGGAAATGGTAAATTGGTAATACAACGCTGACTTATTGCCTCCGTAATTGCCTATCAGTATTGTCTTATACGTCTTCTATCATGCGGTGATATCCTGCCAGCTGGTTGTTTTACCAATATTTCGATTCATCACAATATGAAGATGGAATACTCTCCTACCAAGGCTTGTGAATAACATGAAACATCTAACATCAACATCAACATTAAACAGCAGTTGAGACTTGGTATTCTTTAGTTCTGATCTCCATTGTAGTGCATTAATAAATTATTGGTTGTTAATCGAGATTTTGTATTTTTATTTCTGAACCCAATCGGGTTCATCTACCGCTACTGGTTTTTTGTAGACCAGTTTTGGACATATTCCTTCCAAAAATAGCGCATGGATCACTGTGAACGGAAAAGTTGGACCTTGAAACTCTGCCACTGGTGTTTCCTGGCCATTTGCCGATAATTCTAGAGCGCAGATGATTGTTTCTTCCTCTATATTTATCATTAACTAGCTGCGCCCTGCGGCGATACCCGAGGTTTATATTCACATTCATTAAACGCGCGAAGTTAAAGTCGTTAAGTTTTTCCGTAATTTTATACTCAATTGTTTTATTTTTTCTAATACTTTGGAGAAGGTGTATGTACCTTCTCCAAAGTGTTGAATGAAAGCCGTTCTCAAGTTATGGCGAGACCAAGGGAAACAGGGATTATTTTATATATACGTAAAGTAAATTACTCTCAAATCTGTTTTAATTTCAGTTATTCACACAAAGTTCATTTTAAGATTAGTCTATTAAATGAAATGTAGGTACACAATCATATTTCATAGAGAAAATTAGTTTCTTACACAAAAAATTGCATTGTTTTTGTCACTAATAACATGTTAATTACATGTAATGACCATGCAAATGTGAGCAATGATTTAACGTACAAATATCATCGTTGTCATGAAATAAACTTTGACACTAACGTCATTGTCAATGTAATTATGCAAACATGTATGTAAGACGTGCTATAAGATAAATAATAATATTTGCACATTGAACTATACTTCCATGGAATCGTTAAAAAAGTGTACTCAAGACCAATAGTAAAACCTGGGTAGGAACAATATTTATTTTGAATCGCATAACAGACTGGTATATTTATATACCGGTTGGGGTTTTTACCTCATAGTAAGTATGGATGTTTTTGAAATAGTCTTTACTGAGTGCCACATTCAGAACAAAAAATATTTTGAGTATTATGTCAAACTACTGTTTACCAAGTACCAAGTAGTCATGATGGCCCATTGGTTTAGGCCTCGCCTCTTGTGCACGAGGTTGTGGGTTCAAACCTGGGCAAGTAGGTACCAATGTGAGTTTTTCAATTCATATGTACTTTCTAACTTTATCTTGGACATCACTGACATCGGTGAAGGAAAACATCGGGAGGAAACCTGGACTTATATAATTAATATAAGTCTGAAATCGCCAACACCGTCTTGAGCAAGCGTGGTGATTAATGCTCATGCCTTTTTCTGTATGAGAAGAGGCCTTTGCCCTGCAGTGGGACATTAATAGGCTGGTACATTACATTACTGTTTACCAAAATTTGAGTGATCCAGTTTACGTCATCAACGTAGCACAAGTGTAGCACGTTGCAAAAGCTTAGCAGACGCGGAGTAGATGCGTAGTAGACGTGCATTTGACGCGCAGTAGACGCGTAGAAGACGCGTAACAGACGCGTAAACTAACTAACTGCGCCGGTTCCTGCGTACAAATACATATTCAGGGTTTTAGTGGGTTCGTGGGATATAACATTCAATTATTTAAAAATAAGGCTTTCATTTATTTTGCAAATTGGTAAAAAAAATAAGGTATGGTAATGTCAAAAAGATAAGATGTAGTCAAAAAGGTAACAAGAATGAAGTAATATTTAATTAAATATTTCTTTCATAAAACCGTTAGTCGAGAGTAGCATTTACTGAATAGACAATTATAGCCATATAATATTCGTACCCATAATAGAAAAGTATGAAAAGATTGCATAACAGGGTTATTACGAGTGGGTACTTATAAATCGAGCCGCAGGCGAGGTTTGTAATAGCTAATCTCGAGTATTTTAATACCTACTTATGTTCAGTTTCATACACTAATTTATCTACTAATATACCTATTGCATGGGTAGCTATTACAAATAAAACATCTAACAAATTTGAAACTATAATAATTTTTATTTATGATAGGGTAAATCCAGAGGAGATGGCCGCAGGGTACAGGTGGTAAATTCCAGGTAAACACTTCCAATGGCATGTTCGACCTCTGTCTGCAGAATCTCGGGTTCTTCAGTGATAAATCGGTCAGCCCATCGTTTTGCGACAAGCCCGCCACACTATTCCCAAACCACTGCAACTCCTAAAAACCAGAATTACAGTGAGGACCACCAGAAATGCGTCTAGGCAATGAAGCCCGACGAGTCTCAGAGGAACGGTTCAACTGTCTTGGATCCCGCAACGAAATTAATCGGAAAAGAACAGTGGGGATTCGAAAAATACACAGTTTGTTTAAGGTTGACCGTGGTATTAAAGATTTGTGCAGTTTTTCCAGCGTTCCAGAAACCTGGGCTGAAGAGGAGCTGAAATGCCCAGGGCAAGGGAAAGGGGAGATAAACAAAACGCCATCCCCCCCTAAGGACCTTGGCTGTCACACCCTCAGTCTGACAGTCTGGGACCAATGATTATGATTATTTTATTTACTGAGTTTTATTTTTATGAGACTAACTATGAAAATGAATCAATCTGTACAAATAAATAAATTTAAGTGTCTGATTGTAATGTCTAAATAACAGCTTTTACTAAATACATATGAAAATGTCGCCATAAAATTTCTTACAAATATGCTTCATCTATGACGTCTAGAGGAGTTAGTTTGTTATCACAATCAATATCCAACATTTTTGACAAAATGAACTTTGCCAATTCAACAACAACAAGTTAATTCATTATTTATTATGATGCCTAAACTCTGCAGTGTAAGACGCTTGCGTGCCATTGACCTTAGCCAGTCTGTGTCTGTGGCCTTGAAATATAACTACTAGAACTTCGCCCGCGACTTCGTCCGCGTTTCGTAGTTTTCTCTTCAAACTTAACATCACATACACCATCTTGAAAACGTCGTTTTGAAAATATAATATAGCTTATCGCTGATAATGTAGCTTCAAATATGTGAAAGAATGTTTAAAATCGATAAAATGTTTATTGTATCCATTACAAACAAATAGACAAACAAATCTTTGCTTTGATAATTAACTGTGCCTGCAGCAAGCTTTGAGCAGAGGCGACGAAAGTTTGAAAAACCTAATTATGGTTGGAAATACCGAAGTTTGCCTTTGGTATTTTCAAATATTTACAAATTTAAGATCGCTTGCTCGTTCTCCAACATTATGGATCGACCAAATTAAAGACTCATCAATCAGTCATCCAAATTCTACAATGTTTTTTTTATGTCGTTATAATGGAAACACTTAGAGACGATAAATTAACCGTTACGACATAGTAAGAACGCGCCCTTAGAATGCTGTCTCTGTTTTAGTGATTGGAACACACCGTAAACGTCTCAGCCCACCCACTGTCGGTGTCACGTGCGAGTTTTTTAACGTAAGCTGAGCAACCACATCGTCTTGACTTCGTCACAGACCCTGGTACAAGAACTAGTTATTAATGCAATCCCGCAGCGGTCCAATAATTTTATTGATGAGGCCGATGGGGTACAATGTGCTTTCCGAGAGCAAAAGCACCAGTTATCTAAAAATACCCAGATCGTTACAGGTGTGCCTACAATATTTGAAGAGTTCTCTTAATTTCTCCAGGATCCCATCATCAGATCCTGACTTGATGGCACTGGGACCACCCTGAAAGTGTACCCTTACAAATAAAAGAGAATTTTTCAAATCCGTCTAGCCGGCTTCATGTAATCGTGTAACAATCATAGAAAAAGAAAATACAGTTGAATTGAGAACCTTTTCCTTTATTAAAGTCGATTAAAAATGGTTTTTCTCCAGCATATCTTACAAAAATATATTAACTATAGTGACACTGACTGATGCATTGTAAAAATGTGATTAAAAACAACTTCCAACTATAAATATTCATTAAAAAAGTTATTGTGTTGAATTATCCAGGAAATTAGTTACCTACCTTAGTTTTGAAAATTTTAATTACTTAAGCTCACTTTTTACAAAAGGTTTATCAGTTTTATTTAAAACTAGCACTTCGTCCTCGTTATTTTGTTTCTTTGCCCTTTGAACATTAACATCCCTTCCACCCCTTTAAAAGCGTAGTTTTGAAAATAGATTCTAGTTTGTTACTCGCTGATGACGTAGCTTTCATTCCAGCTATTTTTAATAACCTTCCTGCCGTTTTTGTCAAAGCCTCACTTTAGAGATTATCTAAAAAAATAAATGATATATGTCTGTTTAAAGTTTCATTAACCCTTTATGTGAAAAAGTGTCAGTAAAAATGAATGTACAAAAAATAAATGTAAAATGCACACAGAAGAAGCTACGTCTGCCAACAAACTGCTTTGCATGGCAGAGGTAATATGCACGTAAAAAAAGAAAATAAAAACATGTGTGCAATTCACACGTGGTAGAAGTGAAAACCTTCAAAATTTTGGCTTCAAGATAATGAGACAAATGTAATATTTTGGGAAGAGGATAATTGTAGGTTTTAGTAATGATCATAGTGATACAAAGTTTGATAATTAATTTATAAAAAAAAAATTACGACATAAGAAACACTTCCCATCTCATTTTGTCCCACGTTAAAACTTATGAATTTATGTGTCTGTCAGTTCTTACTGTCGCTTTTTCGTTTCATAAAATTTCAAATCACAACGATGCTAAAGAAGTTTTCACTTCAAAAAGAAAACTGTGAATAAAACATTTTCATTTCATTTTTCATTTCTGATTGAATTTTTGATATCGTACCTGCAGTTTTTGAGTTTATTCAAACATCCACAAAACAAAAATCTTTCCTCTTGGTAATATTATTGTACATAAACGGTTGGACCAACTATACGATATGATTCTCATCGTTAAGCGTACGCTTCGATATAGGTATTATATCTGTCCGATCTTCATCTATGGAAGCAAAAAATTCCGCTCTTAGATTTATCTAACGGTTCCTTATTGGTGGTTAAAGACTTCTTCACATATAATTAGAAAAGATACTTATACTTTATAAGTATCTTTTCTAATTATATTGTATAGTAGGTGTGTGATATATAATACCTGACCATTCTGCTCCTCTACTTCTTGCTAAGAGGGGTCAAGTAACCCAAGTATATGGTATGGTATGTTGCATGGAGCCACTCCACAACCCAGTTACTGGGCAACATATATAATATGGGGATGGGATGGGATACCCTTAGTAAGATTGGTTCCAAGGCTTTCGGGCTTCTGACTATAACCCGTAACGACTCTCAAAGATCGAAAAAAGACAGCCAGGACCAACGAGGCACGGAGGAATCTGGATATGTTACGAAGGGTCACCCATCCATAGACTGACCACAGCAAGCGTAGCTTAACCTTCGACCAACCCATGCGGCTGTTTTTATTTAGCTACGAGCTCTTCTTCCTTTTCCTTGTATTCCGTACCAAGTAATTAGTTACGCGCGTCAAGATATAAATAGAAATTCCATTGTTTCTCCGATTGATCTCTATTTCTGATAGGATGGGTTACAATCACTATGGGCATCAAATGGGTTTATCTAAATATAGAACTTGAGTCAGGACAAGTTTTACAAGTAAACAAAAGCTTTTTTTAGATGTTTCAACAGCAAGGAAATATGCCTACAATAACTGCTATATCATTATTCAAGATCGTGTAAAAACCACCAGTTGCAGGGGTAACCAACCGTGTTAATTAGTGTACAAGATTCCTCGGCCGGCTCGGGTGTCCATTGACGTCATACGTTGAAACGAAAATAGTAAACATGATCTGAAATAAATGGTCTCATCAGAGTTAAGTAACCCTGGCAGCACTTAGCAGATAAAATGGGTTCCATGACGTCAGTAAACAGGCTTCGTATACAACCAGTTTTGATGCACGTCCTGAAATAGAAGGTTAAATCCAGCCATCAACAGAGCTTGCTAAGTAAAAGGATAATAGCTTTATTATTATCTTTTTTAATGCCATCATAGTTGGGAAAAGGCTAGGCCGATGATGATTATTTTTACAAACTGGGATAGAGAATTTTAGACAAAATTATGGTCTTAGACAGCATCCACTGCCCATATGGCACCACGCGAGTGTAAGCTCGGCTCGGACTAGCCTCTTTTTTAAAAGTTAATCTTAAATTAAAATTAAATAAATAATAAATAAATAATGCTGGACATTCCACACAGCATCATCTAGCCCCAAGCTAAGCAGAGCTTGTGTTATGGGTACTAGATGACTGATATACTTAATACAATACATTACATAGATAGATATTTTTTATTATACATAGCAAATACCCAGAACACCCAGAACAAATCTTTGTAGATCGTACAAACATTTGTCCCAGGGCGGGAATCGAACCCGCAACCTCCTGCGTCGCAGGCGGACCATCATCCGCCGCGCCACATCGGTCGTCAAAAAAGCAAGTCGTCAAAATTGAAAGCAAAAAATGACTAATGACATATAGATGCTAAGTTGAGTATAGGGAACCTCTCTATAGAGTAATTATCTTATACCCTTTCCTAAAAAACCTAAAACAAAAATAGCCTAAGTTACTACTTATCCCGTCAACTATCTGCTAGTGAAACTCCCCTTAAAATCTGTCCAGCTGTTTCGGAGTTAACCTTAAGCAAACTGACAGACAGACCAAATAAAATAAAATCGTATTTTTTGTATAACTACCTGAAACTATCATAATATGCATTCAGTAAAAAGCTGTAATTTTGACATTACAAACGGATAATTTCATTAAATTTATTTGTAAACATAATCTGATTAGGATTAAAAGTAAAAGATAACAATCATAAAATACAAAAGCAACCGGTCAAGTGAGTGTCGGGCCACGCTCTATGTAGGGTTCCGTAGTCGCCCATCATAATATGCGGGCTTGGGAGGGGGCTTTTTGTTTAATACTGTAAACATATTAATTGAGTTCACCGTTTAACGGCTAATTTAACTGAAAAATAATTATTTTTAAAAGATTAAATATCAACTTACTCCCTCATACTTCTCAATATGAAACTACCTTTTGTCAGAGACAACTAGATTTAACTTTTCTTTTATGGTGTCCATTTTTGATCGCAAAAAGAACCATTTAATGATTTGATTGTGACAACTTAAATTAAAGTCATTGCTCGTGCGGAGACATACATAATAATAAATTCCTACATCAACACGCAAAAGAGTTATATTAAAAACTTTTGTATAAAAGGGCTGAAATCCTGATCATTAAAAACTACGACATCAAAATTATAAAAAAGTCAAAGCTTAACTTATAAGTTCCCTGCACCTCAAGAGAAAATACTCATTGGATGTCATATAATGAGTCATACGAACACTGCGTACGCAAGTACGTAGGTAGGTCCAACCTTTTTCCCTCACTGCTTAAGTGGTATATAAGTACAAGTAAAGCCGCTTGCAGTTGTAGATCGCACAGCATCTGATCACGGAATAAACCTCTCTCAAACTAACAGGTATTATATTATAATTTTATATAAATATAATTTAATAAATTATGTATTATATTTATTTTTATAAATTAATAATAAAAAATAAAAGAAAAGCTAATGTTTATTTTAAATCGATAAAAACAGTTTTTAAAAAGCTTTTGGACTTTATTCTTTTCTATAGGGTTGATATATTGGTCGATTGTAGGGCTGATGATGTATTGTTTGGAAACCCTCCATGTAAGATAATGAGGATATAATAAATATGTTTATTTCCAGCACCAAAATGAAGTCCTGCATTGTTTTGTGCGTCCTGTCCGTGGCCGTGATGGCTCTCGCGCGCCCTGAGGATGCTCAGTACACTGACCGTTACGACAAGGTAAACCTGGACGAGATCCTCGGCAACCGTCGCCTGATGGTGCCTTACATCAAGTGCATCCTCGACCAGGGCAAGTGCGCACCCGACGCTAAGGAACTCAGAGGTGAGTGTTGTGCGTCTATTTTTAAGTTTAATACGTAGACATAAGGATCAAAACAATAAGCAGTTTTAGTTGACGCAATTGTTTCATGTAAATTTATGGGGCTGATCAAAATCACGTTATTGCATACATAAGTAATCAAAGTAATTGTCCACACTGAAACTAATTTATTCTCTTAATACTGTAATTGTAAGAAAAATAATATTGTTACGGTTTTTATTTAAAAAGTCGCGAATTTGTCTTATAAAGCTGCAAACGAGCATAAAGTGGATTCAGTAGGTCTAGCACGAACGCGCGACGTAAACATATACCGATTTTCTGTTTGTCAGTACTCGTTCTACACATAAGCACCCTTCTCGCAGATTAAGCCAAAATGAGATGAGGATAGTTGTATTATCGATATTATGTCAACTTAGTTTTCTTTATATCGCGCGTTTGTCCAGGGCCCACAAGTATGTGCTTAAGGATGTACATTAGTTATCGATCCTAATATGATTTCACATTGTATTCGACAGGAAACCCTCGATTGTAAATCGCGAAAACGTTTTAAAATATTAATGATATTAATGTTAGCAAAGTAGCAGACCAAAATTCCGGAAAAATATGTTTTTTGGGATTAATAGCAAAACAGTTACTGAGAAAAGTAGTTGTATCCCAAGCTCTGCATGTTCCGGAATTAACTTCCTTAAAACATAAGGTCAAATCGCTTCTTTCTTTTCACAGAGCACATCAGGGAAGCTCTCGAGAACGAATGCGGGAAATGCACTGAAACCCAGAAAAGCGGAACCCGCCGCGTCATCGGCCACCTGATCAACCATGAGAAAGATTACTGGAACGAGCTGACCGTGAAGTACGACCCTCAGAGGAAGTTCACCGCCAAGTACGAGAAGGAACTCAGAGAGATTAAGCATTAAGTGATGAATAATCAACACTTTGGTGTAGCATTGGTACTCGTATTCAAAATTGTGATAATGTAAATTTAGATTGAAAATAATAAAGTTTTCAATTACTTTTTAAGTAATTTGAAATAATATTTATTCAAGGTTTTGCAGTTTTACTTCTTGTTCACTATTTTTAGAAATGTGATTGTATGTAGGTATTTAAACACATGAGCAATTCACATAATCCGGTTTCAGAAAAGTGGCTGTTGTGTATTTTAAGGACTGAACTTTTTTGTTCCCGCTATTCTTAGTTTAGAATTACAACATGAAAATGTGCTGAAAAGTTATATCCCAGGAAGCGTAGAAAACCGCCAGAGGCTCTATTTTTTTTTATAGACTGCCTCTCACTAGGAATTTCTCGTATAGCAGGGGATGCGTACAAACATTTAAACTTACATACACAAACAGCCAGACCCGGAACCACTACCTGTAGGCCATACAAATATTTGTTTTGTGCGGGAATCAAACCCGCGACACGCAGTGCAGCAGCCAATCGATCAGCCACTGCGCCAACAGTGTCGTCAATTATGCGTGCTTTTAACAATTGAGAAGCATTTTAGGCTCTAATTCTCTCTGACGTCATACACTAATAGGAAACTAGGTCTGGATAAAGCAAACATACTTAGATTAGTTCTCGCTAGTCAGGTTCTGGCCATGATCACACTTCACCTATAGCTACGTATAGAGACGACTCTAATGCGGGATGTGAGCACACGAAGGAATTACTTTTCGACCCATATGGTAGACTTTTCATTGAAAGTGTTAAGGGAGCTCTGACGCAGATTAAATGGTAGCAATGACGTCAATAAACAAGTCGTCAAAATCCAGTCTATACGCAAGTTCTAAAATGTAAGGGGAAATCCAGTCGATTTTTTTCCAAGTAGATGAAGGTGGATAGAAAGCAGCAGATGAAGTTTTATGTTTCACCGTTAGTGTAATTAAATGCTGCATGACGTTCCAGTGTGAGGATAAAAAAATTGTTTGATATTTTTATTTTTAGGTTACTTTAGGTTAAAAAACCGCTGTGAACCGGAACATAATTATCAAGGCGTTAAAACTGAAACATCATTGTAAATAATAAAATAAAATAATATTTTACAGGTTATTTACCCCTGCCCCCTGCTTTATCTTTCTCCTGCCCTTACCTCAATTTATTTGGCATGTCTTATTCTTCCATATAACTCTATTTACCGTCATCTCCATAGTCATCTCCTTTCTAGCCATATCATCTTATCTTTCACATAATCCATCCATCTTTGGTCTTCCCCTACTCTTGTAACCCTCCACATTCAAACTTAAAATATCCTCACAACATGGTCTTCATTCATTTTTACCCTGAATCAATTTGAAATTCAGTGAAGTCTGCGGTGTATTTTCATCACATGGTATATTGTGGCTATTAGTAGTTAGACAGCACAGCAATATATTTATGATGTATAAAGATGATATACATAATTATATATTTTTTTGACATATGTTGTATAGCTTCAAGTTCTTCAAACCTATCAGACAGACGTGTTGCTGGGGAGTTTGTTCCGCCACTTCTTCTTCCTAGCAAGAATACTAGGAAGAGGTGAAGGGTGGGCGTTTTGGGGGACTGTCTTTTGTAAACGTTTTCACTTTCAAAAAGAGCTGATTCTCAGCCTAATTTGAATAAATGAATTTTGATTTTGATTTTGAATAGCAGTACGATCCAAACTGGAGACCACAACAATATAAGTGCAATGTTGCTAGACAAAAAAAATATCCATAAAAAGTTTCAATGCATGGATGTCGCGAACTCTGCTGCTGGCTACAAGCAAACGTAATTACCAACTGACGCCATCTTAAAATTACGATCGTTTAAGTTGATAAATAAATTTTCCTATACAATATTTACAGAATTACTTAATCTAATTATAATATAAAACTAACTATAACATTCATATGTACATACAAAGCAAAATAAAACATGAAGCCGTTTGTCATCTGCAAACGAGCCCAGAAGACTGGCAGCATTGCTACGTTATATGACAATACTAATTCTTTGGGCAGCGAATAAAAACAAAATCTGAAGCCGCATCAGCGCCAGCGTAGCCAAATAAATATGATTTAATACAATAAGTAAGGCAAGTATAACTACCGATAGTGGACAAAATATTATCTTTCAGGAAAGCCAAGAAATATTTTTATTTCTAGAAATTGTCTGTACTTTTTTTCAATTTTGCCGAGGTTTAGGGAAAATATATTAGGTTATATGATTTTTAATTAATGATTTATTAGGTTGCCAATGAAATTATTCATTATTATCATTTATGAGGCAAACACAACCATATCATAGATGTGAGTAAAGTCTTAAAAATAAATAAACATAATATTCAAAACAAACGAGTATTTACAAATTTAAAATCGAATTGACGTTACGGTTGCGTCAAGCATTCGTGGTTGAAGTAAACGTAAGGCACACTAGTAAAGTTTTCCGATATTATTTTAGCCTTGACTCGGAACTGATTGACCTAGACAAACAATAAAAACATGATGGAATGCCCTTAATAATTGATTTATTATCACGCAACTAAGGCTCATAGGAAAAATACACATCATTACAAAATAACAAACAAAATATCAAATCATAATAATTCAATAAGTTAAAAAAAAAAACAAAATCAAAATCGGTTCATCTGTTCGGGAGCTACGATGCCACACACACACAGGCAAGTCAGACTTATAACACCCCCTCGTTTTTGCGTCGGTGGTTAAAAACGTAATCAACAATGTACAGAGGCCAGCACATCACGCTACCCCAAGCTGTCAAATTTCTTGAATAGTTTTTCAACTATATTACAATAATAATGTTCAATTTGAAAAAATTGACAGTTCGGCAAAGCTTGATCGTGCTGGCGTCTGTACTTAAGTTGTTAATTTTTTAAGTAATTACGTGTACGTACTTTTATTATAATAATGGTACATCCTTAAGATGACCAACTGACCCAAGAGTGCCATGAAACGTTCACGCATTTCTAAAGACGTTTTTCACCCACGTTTGCGAAGATATCCATGTCGCAAGCTTCTTCCAAACTATGTTGGGGCCCGCTTCCAGTCTACCTGGATGAAGCTTATATAAGCGACTGTCTATCTGACCGCCAGCTAAGTACTGGGCAACACGATACCCTTGGTAAGACTGATTACCAGTAACGACTGAATGATCTACAAATGTCAGCAGTCACCAATAGTTTAACTTGCCTTCCTAGACACGGAGGAGTCTCGATATGTATCTAATGAACAGTCAGTAACCTATCCAGAGGCTGACCTCGGAAACCGTACCTTCATCTTCGATTGACCCGTGCCAGAGCTAGTCATATTAAAAAATTAGGGGCCAATTCTAAGAGTTCAGTAAATTGGGATACTGGTAGGAAGATAATGAATTCTAAGAGGATGAACACTTATTAATTTGAATTTGTTGACAAAACCAAAATCCACCCTCTGTAGGTGGACACACTAGTGCGGGAATACAGAAAAAGAAGCATGGGTAAAATTACGAATCATTTATAATGGTGGTAAATAAAAAAAAATTAAACAATTATGGACCCTGTCGGGCACAGCAATTTTCTTAAATAAGTCGACAGAGCAAAAGCGCTTTATTAATTTTCCTTGTGATTAAGTTTGAATTATTGAATATCATATAAAGTATTTAATATTTCCATTTATTAACTTATTCTATTTATATGTTACATGCAAGGCTGTCTATTCATTTATTTTATTATATTTAATACGGGATATTATTGGATCAAATTAGGACCAACGCCAAATGTTGACTTGCCGTAAGCCCCTCAAAAGTATTAGTAATCTACTGAAAATTAATTTCAGAGCAATACAATTTCCACCTCATTCACGACAGTCAATAATAATACCTATTTTAAACCATTAGGGCAAACTTTCATTTCTTTATTTTTATCAAACTACGAATACAGAATACGTAGTTTTCTCTTAAAATTGATTGTAGTTTTGAAAATAAAGAAAACCTATGTTTCTCGTTAATAATGCAGCTTTCAATATAACAGAAATATTTTTTTAAATCGGTTAAGGTACGTTTCGAGTTTATTCATTACAAACAAAAAATATTTTTTCTTTATTTATAACGTAACTACTTTTCCCTTTGAACTTTAAGATCCCCTCCACCCCCTATTAAGCATAGTTTTGAAAATAATAATAGACTATAGCACTTAGGAATAATGTAGCTTTCTAAAAGTGAAAACATTTTTAGGATTGGATTGTTAGTTCCAGAGATTACCCCTACATACAAACTTACGAACAAATTTTACCTCTTTATAATATTATATTAAGCATATATAATTTTATAATATTAGATAATTTTATTATTTTATGGTCTTTATAATTTTTTATTTTATTTTATTTGGAACAACTAACAATTACATAATAAAAATATACAAACATTGAGACTTATAAATAATAATTATGTAATCCACTGCGTTATTCACAGGATACTTTTTACCAAGGACGAATAATAATATAAGAACGAATAATACATAATATTAGTTTAGATCATCCTCAGGCTCTATTAATTCCTACAAACATTTGAAATTAGAAGGATAAAAGCCTTATAAAGCAAAAAAAATCAGGTCAGTTTATTTATGGATAAATAAATATTTATATAAACTGAAAACCGTTTTATTTGGCCTTGTAAAAATAAAATTAACACAACCACAGCAAACCAGAATTGAATTAAAATAATTTCCTAGTCAGCCACCTCGACTGAAAAGACTCATTGGATGTCAATAAGTAATTAGTCATAAGAACACTGTGTGCGTACACGCTTTTTGCCTCACATCTTTAGTGGTATATAAGTGCTGGTAAAGCCGCTGGCATTTGTAGATCGCACAGCATCTGATCACTGGATAAACGCCTCTCGTGTCAAAAGGTATTATAACATTTTATATTAATTAATACAAATGAATAATATGACTGAATTTCAATAATCCAAATAGTAATATATCATTTTTAAACCGGGTAAAAATAACAACTAAAAGAAATGGGTTTTTGACATTTTAATTTTACATAAGTTGGATTCTTGTCTTGTGTTGATGAAGTATAGTTTTGTTTTTTTTTTTGGTAATCCTTTCTGACGGATTAAATGCTAAAAATGCTACAAATTGGGGATTTTGTATAATTGATTTGTTTTTTTTTATTGAACTTGATTTAAAATTTATCCCCTAATTTGTTTCCAGCACCAAAATGAAGACCTGCATTGTTCTGTGCGTCCTTTCCGTGGCCGTGATGGCTCTCGCGCGCCCCGAAGAATCTCATTACACTGACCGTTACGACAAGGTAAACCTGGACGAGCTTTTCGGCAACCGTCGCCTGATGGTGCCTTACATCAAGTGCGCCCTCGACCAGGGCAAGTGCGCACCCGACGCTAAGGAGCTTAAGGGTGAGTGTTGAACAGCTTTTCAAATGTACGTTTGGTGTTTAGCATGGCTTGGCCCCATAATAAAAGATTAAGTTTTGCTAATTTGCAAGCCCGTTAGAAACAGAGTGACCGTGCAGCACTATTGTTAATCAAATTAACAAATTAAAGTTGAGATGTTATTGGTGTAATTACTTACATACTACATACAAAATACATACAAATACAAACATACAATAAATGAATATATCACGAGCAATGTACCAACAAAAATGAGAACAATAGTTCCCGCAAAGAATGATTTGAAATCCCGTAAGCAATTCATAACGATAATTTGTAATTACTTTGTCACTTGGCCAATTAACTTTTAATCAGTCAATGAGGCAAAAGATAATACATGATTTACTCATTTCAAAGTGAATTTGCATAGGCATTTTTAAGTTTTTCAAATGAATGTAACATAACCATTTCTTTCTACACAGACCACATCCAGGAAGCCCTGGAGAACGAATGTGGCAAATGCACTGACGTGCAGAAGAAGGGTACCCGTCGTGTCATCGGGCACCTGATCAACCACGAGCCAGCTTACTGGACTGAGCTGTCCGCCAAATACGATCCCGACCACAAGTACACCGCCAAGTACGAGAAGGACCTCAAAGAGATCAAGCAATAAGTGATACTTTACCAGTTTGTTTGGTTTCAGTCGGCAGTCAAAATTATGATGTGATTTTAGTTTGTAAATAAAAAAAAGTTTTAATTTACTTCTTGGTTTTTTTGCGATACTAATAACGAGTAATCATCAACTTAAATATTAATAACAAACCCAGGCTTACTAACACCACTGGAATTGATAGTTTTGCGGAAAATTACTGATTAAAATATATGGGCAGTTTAAAAAAAAAAGGAACTGTCACTTCAAGTAAATCTTCATGATCTACCTACACTACAACCTTCTGCCATCAAAACAAAACAATCTCAGTTACATGGTTGTCAAAAAACGGAAAATTCCTATCATTATCTCTTGGTAAAAAATGCTTAGTGAGATTCTCGCAAACAATAATGCACTTATAGGTATATTTCCAGGCGTGTTGGCACCAAGGTTACATAACATATGTATACTTTGATTTTTACATTTAAAATTTAAAAAATCATCATATTAAAATATACCTACGAAAAATACCAATACTGGTCTATAATTCCAAAATCAAAATCAAAAATTATTTATTCAAATTATGCTGAGAATCAGCACTTTTTGAACGTCAAAACGCCCACCCTTCACCACTTCCTAGTGTTTTTGCTGGGAAGAAGTGGCGGAGCAAACTCCCCAGGAATTATCAGGTTGTGCGTGCATGTCCCTTCCACACTGGTGATTGTAGTCTAGTTTAAGAAAATATAATGACTAAATGAGACGATTATTTATTATGTTTTCTTCTTTTCGATTCGATGTAACTTATTCAATCATCAAAATCATCAAATCGAATCAAATCATTTATTTTGTTTGCCAAAATGGGTTCCATAACCCGGCCCATGAGAGCATAAAGAATCTTTAAAACATCAATCTTAATATATATAAATGATGCGTCACGTTGTTTGTCCGCTATGGAGTCCTAAACTATTGAACCGATTTAAATAAAATGTGGCTTACTGTGTGTCTTTTAGTCAAACTTAAAATATAGGATAGTTTTTGTTTTGATTATTGACCTTATTATTTTTTTTATTGCAAATTAATTGTTTTCCTATAATAATTCCTATACATTTGTAACAGATGGCAGTGCAGCTTAACTTTTGAGGCGGTACGAAGTTCGCCGTGTCAGCTAGTATATTATAACGTGATATTGTAATACTCCATGTTCTGCCATCACATGGACATGTAAAATATTACCCATAGAAAGGTTTTTAGGTTAGTATTTAATTGTACCTGGTTAGTGGTGACTTTAGAGGTCACATGGCCGCTAAAATCAGCGTCAGTGTCGTTCATTAGATCCGCAAAGATACGGGTACATGGAAACTTGGAACATTCCAGCGAGTAGGTCTTGTTTTAGAGAGCTACACATTCGCATTTAGTACGACGACTTGTCTATGATGCCACATTTCGACAAGTTGTATTTGCAACGAACTACCTGGGTACACACTTCATAGATCACTGTACTGGCATATGTTTCTGGGGTCTTAAGAAAAGGGTCGGTGGTGAGTGTGTGTAGCTGCTTCTTCTTTCTATTGGTGGTTGGTCTTGGATGGCCGGTATGCAGCGAAGAATACTCATCCTGCTCTGAAGCCTGCCCGGGCAGGTATGTTTTTGTGAACTTATTAAGTGTCTTTGTTAAACTTGGACATGATTGGCGAATAGTGCAAAATACTCTGTCCTTTAAAAACAAAAGGTAAAACTGATTGTTGGCGTGGCGACGCCAAGAAAGAAATGTTTTTTTTTTTAATTAGTTTTTTTTTGTTTCATTTGTTTTTGATATTGATACCTAACAATCTGTTCTTTTATGCATATTACTTCTACAAAACTATTTCGATGTTGTATATCTGTCAGGCGTTCTGTAACTTTTTTGTTTTACTTAAGCCTATGCTGTCCCACTGCTGGGTAAATTGCTCCCACATGCCATGCATATCCTGCCGGAGTTTTTTTTAGCTTTAGCTTTTGTTAGCCGTAGAATACATCAGACAATGTATTCTACGGCTAACAAAGCTACGCTACGAGTAGTTTAAATAACATGATAATGCAATGATCGGCAATATTGTGTGTCATCAATGTTGTAAAAAGAAGTTAATCGCAGGCGCTAGAAATTGACGAGAATCATAAGATCATTGGACGAAATGACAATAACGATTCTAATGTCATAGTTGAGCATAACGGCTTGGTGTGGTTTTTTTCATTGCACACTTTTAATTTTGTTGGTTTTTTTTATCTTAAAAAGCGCTTCCTAGAGCTGTAAAAACGTATCAGGGCAAGTATGTATCCCAATTAATTGGATACGTAATAATTAATTCGGTATCAATAAGAACTAATTAAAAAAACGCTAGATAATTAAATTAATAGTTCTTTTACCAGCCTTTTACTGCGCCTCCAGTGAAAAGTCTCAGCCCATACATGGACAGCATGAGTTATAACCAGGCTGGAATAAAGGTGGAACGAGGCTGCAGAGTGGAGAAACGGAGAAGTTTTAACCAATAGGATTGCACAAAACCCCACCTCTGCTCCAGTGGACAAGCATATTTAAAAAAAAAAAACTTTGTCCCACACTAGGAATTCCTCCTGTGTCGTGGGTGCGTTTACAAACATTTAAACTCACGTACACAAACAGCCAGACCCGGAACAACTACCTGTAGGCCATACAAATATTTGTTCCATGCGGGAATCGAACCCACAACACGCGGCGCAGCAGTCGATTGCTCAGCCACTGCACCAACCGTGCCGTCATTATTAATAATAATAATAATAGACTTTTATTTCGGACCATAGAATCCATATCCATTATTGGTTAAAATGTCTCCGTATCTCTGCTTCGTAGCCTCGCCCCGCTTCAATGGACAGGCATCCTCAGGTGGATTGAGGATTTGAGACTTAAAAAGAATCCTCGTATCACAATGTTATTTGCCATACTCCTCCGAAACGGCTTTATACATTTTTATGAAATATTATTATGTATGTTCGGTAAGTCTGAGAATCGGTTGTAATCTATTTTTCATACCCCTAAGTGGTAAGGGTCCACCCTAAATATGTTTTTTTTTACTTGGATTTTCTTTTTAGCTTGAAATATATGGCATTAAAAATACATATAACCCAAAATTTTCACCCTTCCATCACCAACCCTTATATGGTAAAACAACGTTTGCTGAGTCAGCTAGTTATATCTAAAATCGTCAATAGGAAGTTCATATTTTCTCACGATGTTTTGCTTCACCGAATACTAATTTAAAAAAGTAAAGTTCCAGCCTATTACTATCCCACTGCAGGGCAAAGGCCACTTCTCATACAGAGAAGGCATGAGCATTAACCACCACGCTTTCTCAAGACGGGTTGTCGATTTCAGACTTATATTAATTATATAAGTCCAGTTTTCCTCCAGATGGCGATGTTGTGGGTTCAAACCTGGGCAAGTACCAATGTGACTTTTTCAATTCATATGTACTTTCTAAGTTTATCTTGGACATCACTGACATCGGTGAAGGAAAACATCGAATACTAATGACCAAGATAAACTAATCAAGGACGGATTATGAATTTGTTTTAAAAAAGGTCGGCCCAGTTTTCAACTAAAGATAAAATACACTAGTGGTATTGTACACTCATAATTGACAAATTCGAACCATTTGTGGGTTCTAGGAACGGACGTATTGTTTTCAAAATATTAGTAGTATTCATTATGCGGACGAGTTTTTCGATGCACTGCTGTTTTCTTTTCATGTATTAATAGTTTTTCATAATTTTTATTATGCCCTTTCGTGGTTGTGTCATAGTTATGATTAAATAATAAATAATATCAGCCTGCTACTGTCCCATTTCATAATTAAGTTCATTTATTATTGACGGTACGATTGGCGCAGCGGCTGAGTGGCTGACTGCTGCGCCGTGTGTCGTGGGTTCGATTCCCGCACGTAACAAATATTGTAGTAGTCTAGGTCTGGCTGTTCGTGTATGTGACTTTAAATGTTTGTAAACGCACCCACGCCACAGGAGAATCATCTAATATGGAGAAACGTTTAAATTAAAAAGAAAATAAGACAAAAAAACTTCTCACGAATCCAATTTAATAAAAAAAGTCAATAAAAATACTTAATTAAAAGCTTTCAACATTGTTATTGTTTTCATGAGCTATTAGTCTATCTATTAGTCTGCCTAAGACAGTCTTGACTCGGTCTGCCAAGCAGCCAGACGGCTTTTAATATACTAGATACACATTTATTATTTATATCGGTGGGGAAAAAACCACTTGATCTTATTTTTATATGGCTAGGTTACTGGGAATCCCATGTGTTTCACATAAAACTGGAACTCGTGCGCAGTTTATGTTTTTTTATTATTACCGTTTTTGTTCTAGTTTTAAGAACAGAGTTAGAACAAAAAAACATTTTTATGAATGATAATGATTGCTCTTAATGATGTTAACAACTCGTGACGTGGTGTACATCTGTAGATATTAATTGAATTGATTAGTTGGATCAGGAAGCGTTAAAGTTGAAAATTCTTTGTTCGATGGCGTTCTTCCAAGGTTATAAAGCACAGCAGACAATTATATGATAATTAAGTTCATGGTTAGGTAAGGGCAGTTATCACCAATCCTGTTAAAATTCAAATTTTGTCATCGATGGTATGATTATTAGTAGCTATCACACTTAGTTTTAGTTTATTTTATTTTTTTATATAAGTGTGGAATATATATGTATGCGTGTTTGGGGAAGTGCGCACACGCTGGCGCTCTGTCACGAGAACAAGAAGCTCAGGAACATGAAAAACGGGTTGTGGTGACAATTCGTCTCATTCGCTATTTCGTTGCCATCCCTAATAGGTCACATTCACTAACACGTCACCTTGTGCATCTTTTTTTGTTTAAAAAAAACGTTGTAGTAATTTCTCCTGTATCGTGGGTGCGTTTACAAACATTTAAACTCACATACACAAACAGCCAGACCCGGAACAATTACCTGTAGGTCATACAAATATTTGATCCGTGCGGGGATCGAACCCACAACACGTGGCGCAGCAGCCGATGGCTCAACCACTGCGCTAACCTCGTCGTCAAACCGTCTGGTCAGTTTTCTTAACTCGTGTCATGCTGTATTTCGTCACTTTCCCAAGTCATCCTTTTAATTATGTGTTTTGGTTTACTGTGTAGTAACCAACCCACTGCAGGGCAAAGGCCTCTTCTCATACAGAGAAGGCACTAGCATTAATCACCACGCTTGCTCAAGACGATTTCAGACTTTTATTAATTATATAAGTCCAGGTTTCCTTGCGATGTTTTTCCTTCACCGATGTCAGTGATGTCCAAGATGCACTTACTTGCCGGTTTGAACCCACAACCTCGTGCACAAGAGGCGATAGGGCGAGATAGTGTGTGTTATGTTAAGGAATATTATTGTTATTTTTTTTTAATGCTAAATATATTAAAAACCGTAGTCAGTGATCTAGTAATCTAGAAGTAGTATTAAACTAATATTTTTGTTATAATACTGCCCCTATCCGTCAAGTGGGGTTGATATATCTTTCACGTCTATCATTAAATAATACTGCGGGTGTGCAAAAAACATTTCTCGAGTAAGGAATCCGTTGGCGACGTATAAAGCATAAAGTGCCAATTTTTGTTAGAGTCTGGCAACCCAGCCGCTCCACCAGCTGTTTGTTAAAGGTTGGTTTTAGGCATGTGCAAAAAATCGCGGCAACATCATTATAACATAACATTACTGTAATTATAAACAAGTTAAAAGGAATAAATCTATCAAAGATAAGTAGGCGTTTCAACTATAATAACTACTGATAAGAAGTTTCTCTGCTATTCTTCTTCTTCTAAAATGCTCTATTGTAATAAATTACTTCATTAAAAACTCCATCAGACTAACATCACCTTGGTGGGTACCAAAAGCGATAGCAGGGCCTCAGGCTCTATACAGACGGACCGCATTTCAACTGCAATCTAACCGCAAATTGCAGTTCGGATGCAGTTTGAATGCAGTTGACATAACTGCAATAGAACTGCAAACCAAACGTGCAGTCTCGGAATCGAACTGCACGGTTGACTGTAATTGAACTGCAATCGGACTGCACGTTTGTATTCATTATATTCATTCAGTTGATATTCGGTCCGTCTGTCATCAGCCTTAACGTTATCTTATTTATAATTGGAATAAAAACACACTACAACAAAAACGAATCAGGTAACCTACAAAAAACACATACAATATTCAAGATGCAATATACTACTCATATAACATATAAACTAACTTATCGATTATATAAAATGAAAAGGATAAAAGTAATTTGTGCAAATACACTCAAATAAAATGTGAAATATTCCGAGGTCAGCACATCAACCTACCCCAATGTGGCAGATTTTCCCAATAGAACCTTGAACCTTATTTATATTACTATAAAGTTGAAAAACTATCAAAGAAATCTGACACATTGGGGTAGCTTGATGTGCAGGCCTCTGTACATATAATAACTAACTCTAACTCTAATATATTTTGAGACGGTTAATGTTGTTGTATGTTGTGATGGTTAACTATGGAACTCTACACTGTCCGTGGCCAGTATTCTTTTAAATAAAAAATTAAGTCAAACTTTATCGTCGCAAAAAAAGTGACTGAAAGTCTGTGAAATGCATTAACTCATAAATGTTACATTTAACAATCCCTACGTAGTAAGTGAGGTAATCACATTTTTATGTAGATAAAGTATGTAAAGCAAACGTATAGTTTTTTTTTATTTTTCCAATGGTAGCTTTATTCGTTCCAGAAACGAATAGAAGATTCTATTCTACTCTAGAAGCGAAAATTAAATGAATTAATCGGTAATAGCTGAGGATTTTCAATAGGTCATTAATAGCAGAATTTAATTTATTCATACAATTACAGCTAAAAAAAATCAAATACCATATTGGTTTTTTTAGTTTCTATTTTATTTTACAAAGACATTGGTAGGTAATTATAATGTAAAAAAAACAAAAGAATAAAAACCATGCGACCTTGACTATGAGATTTAACAAGTTTTCATATTATTAGGTATTTATATCTTAACTTAGTGGTTATAGTGCCACGGAGATCCAAGTTATTTGTAGCATATTAATTGGTTTCCCACAGATTCATTCGCATCAAAATGGTTATCAGTTATTTTTTATCCAAGATCCTAATATACATAATAATCGTATTGCTCAGAGTAATTGCGTTGTGGAGATCAGACAGACAGTCGTTCCATGTAAATTACTGGTAATCAGCTCAGTGGTGGACTAAGCCCGTCAGAGGCCCGGGGTGGCAAAACTGAATGAGGCCCCCCAGCTTTAAAAAAAATGTAGGTAGTTTAACAAGCTTTTTATTCAGTTCACCTTTGTATGTAGTGTTTATGTATATTTCGTATTTTTTTATTTTTTTTAAAACGTTGCCACACACTAGGAATTTCTCCTGTGTCATGGGTGCGTTTACAAACATTTACACAAACAGCCAGACCCGGAACAACTACCTGTGGGCCATACAAATAATTGTTCCGTGTGGGAATCGAACCCACGACACGCGGCGCAGCAGTCGATCGCTCAGCCACTGCGCCAACCGTATCGTCATTATTATATATTATTAATATCTGGCTAGTGAAATTAATTTCAAAGTACCCGCTACAAAGACCGGAATTCCCCCAGCGTATTGGACGGGTTCAGCAAAGTTAAAAGAATATTATATTAGTACCGCTTAAAAAGTCTAGATGGCTGTGATGAAATTATGTAGGTTAGGTACTTAGCACATTTTAAAGTCTTGTTTAGGATTTGATCAGGGGAATTCGGAGGCATTTAGGGGCCCCCCAAGACCAGAGGCCCGGGGCGGGCCGCCCCTTCCGCCCCCCTGTTAGTCCGCCACTGAATCAGCTGCATCCAGTTAGACTGGAAGCCGACCCCAACATTTTTGGGAAAAGGCTAGGCAGATGATGATCGTACTATACATAAATGTCCTTTACATATTGTTTTGTGATTCTCTTTATTCATTGAATAAACATATAATTTACATTTTTAAATATTTAAATATAAAATAAAAATATATTTAAACATATAAAACATAGTGGTCCACCGATGGCAGGAGCCAAGTTAGGACAGGAACCTATGGAACTTAAACATAATTGGCAAAATAAATATATATATGCGCGATACCCTTGCGCCATCTCATGTTTCGAGCACGGCAGGCTGTGCTGGCGCTGCCGCGGCGGGTGGTGAGGCCCTCAAACGGCGCAAATACTGTTACCTTATTGGTAATTACAGTTTGAATGTACAGAGGGCTGGCTCATTCATTGCCCAAAGAATTAGTAGTGCCATCCAACGTGGCAATGCTGCCAAGCTTTTGGGCATGTTTCCAGATGACAGACATGCGGAGGAGTACTTTGACGCCTGAGTGTCTTGGTCGGCTTTTTATTTTATTTTGTTTTTGGACATATGTAAATAGTTAGTTTTATAATATTTTAATTGTATATATCGCACACCTAGATCAAAACTGAGATAACTAAAAAAATAAAGATTTTTAATGCTCTGATGAAAACGTATTTCTCATTTTTTGTGTCAGTAAAGTTATGAAACAGGACCTTAAATCAGGTCATAAACATGTTGTAGAATGTAAGTGTATTTTAACTGGACTGTGAATCAGTCTTTTTATTGATACCACATTATTTATTTTAGTTGTTATTGATAATTCTTGAATTTTGAGTTGTCGTAGTTTAGATCTAGCAGTGCAATATGTACATTTAAAATTTAAGTAATAAATTACTCTTCATTAGCGAAATGTGTATGTTCCTACAAGTGCCCGTCTTCGGGGAAGACAGACGTAATGTTATGTCATCTTTTTTTTTAATTTTGTACTGCTCTAGGAATTTCTCCTGTTTTGTGTGTGCATTTATAAACATTCAAACTCACATAGACAAACAGCCAGACCCAGAATTACTAAATGTAGGCCATACAAATATTTGTTTCGGGCGGGAATCGAATCCACGACACCGTGATGTCAAAACCATCGCATGAACTAAGTCGCGCGCAAAGCCAGTAGGTAAGTTATAAATTTAGCTTAATGACCGAGCATATTTTGACTAAGGAGTAGAGCTTGTGAAGATAGAGCTTGTAGAGTCCTTACTCTACAAGCTCTAACTTCACAAGCTCTACTCCTTAGTCAAAATATGCTCGGTAGAGCCAACCTCCTTAGGTTGGCTCTACATGAGATCTGATAAGTTGTTGACAGTGTGAGCCACATAGTCTCTGGTCTGTGCAATATTTTACATGTTTTTTTTTTGGTGGGATTTTCATTTTTCAAATGTATTGTTTTCTTGCTGCTTGCCCAAGCATAACAAGTTTTGGCTTAATATGTAAATTCTCAGGACTTGACTAATTATGCTAATTCATAACACTTAACAACAAACCAAAATTGTGATTTGCAGTGCCCTGACAGGGTTAATTTACAAAAGCCAGTAATATTATAAAATGTGTGATGTGCACGAGAGCAAATAAATAAATAAATATTTGACGGTCATTACGGGTAGTCTAAAGGCCAAATGTCTGGTAACCGGTTTTACCAAGGGGTATCGTGATCTCTATTATCTAGGTTGTGGAGGTCAGGTAGGCAGGCGTTCCATGTAAAATATTCATAGTCAGCTGCACCCACACTTGCATTCAATAATTTCCCTGATGAAGATATGGTAAGGAATGAATAGGCAAGTTGCAGCATAAATAATCAATAAATAAATATGGCTGGACAATCCACACAGCATCATGTAGCCCCAAGCTAAGCAGAGCTTGTGTTATGGGTACTAGATGACTGATATACTTAATACAATACATAACATAACATACATAAATATTTTTTTATTATACATAGCAAATACCCAGAACACCCGGAACAAATCTTTGTAGATCGTACAAACATTTGTCCCAAAGCGGGAATCGACCCCGTAACCTCCTGCGTCGCAGGCGGACCCTCGCCCGCCGGTCGGTCGTCAAATGGAGCATGGAGCACTGTTAGTACGGCCTCCTATATTATAATGGGTGGATCCTTACTGGTGACGGATATATTTATTTCCGGCAACAGGTTAGGAAGTGACAGAAATGATGACGTTATGACGTTTTTGTTTTGACGTCACAACTCGCATGGGCTCTGTCGCTAAATTATTTACCCCAGGCAAATTTTGTTAGCGTAACGGCTTCTGAAAAATCGCTATCATCAAATCAAATCTACTTAATTCTCGGCTTTTTGTTAACAAAACTGAGTAATCTGTTGTTCTTAGATTGCATTTTATTTTTGTATGTACACATCATCAGCAAAACCCAACAAACGAGTTTCAATTTAGCTCGTGACGTAGAAACTCAATGTTTTAGAATTATAAAACAAAACAAACCCTAATTATACAAAAACAAATAACCACAAACCTGTTTGTTTGGAGCTGGGAATTAGCGTGTCCTAGGTACTATATAAAACACAATGATCAATCAATATTTCAAACGTTCAGTGATCATCAACTGGAGATCTGGTCAATTCTGCGTCCTCTTTTTAAAGTAAGTAAGTTGAATTAATACTGTAATATTAAATAAATCTAAGGTTGCCAACGACGCAATATTTATGTAATTTAGCTATACTTAGATCTATATTCGTTGCAATGGTGTACTGCCATACGGTCGTAAAGACATCATTTTGAGCTGGAAGGTGTTGTTAAATAGTTTTAGATTATCTAGCAGTTAGTAACTAACGTAATGTCATGATGGATAGTATAGTCCTTGCCTCTTGAGCACGAGGTTATGGGTTCGAACCTGGGCAAGTACCAATGTGTCTTTTTCGAATCATATGTACTTTCTAAGTTTATCTTGGACATCACTGACATCGGTGAAGGAAAACATCGTGATGAAACCTGGACTTATATTTAATATAAGTCTCAAATCGCCAACCCGTCTTGAGCAAGCGTGGTGATTGATCCTCTCTGTACGAGAAGAGGCCTTTGCCCTGTAGTGGGACAGTAACAGGCTGGTATTATTATTATTTATATTATAGTAACTTACTACACGGTTCAGTTGCGTTCTTTTACCGCAGACCACTTTAAACTTTTGTAGTTATGTTTATGTTTGGTATGTTATGAATTTTTCTGAGAATGAATATCATAATATTCTAAGAAGCACAAAATAACCCTTCAGGCGATACGCTTTTGAGCTATAATTAGTGTTTTTGTAAGATTTAAAATATGTTAAACTAGAGAAACCAGTATATAAAGCCATCCCAAACTGTCATATTTCCCTAATTAAACATGAACCATATTTCATCGTAATAAAGTTGAAAGTTGACAGATTGGGGGAGCTTGATGTACTGGCGTCTGTACCACTGCATAAACTTGATAATAATTATCTTGCGATTTAATAATATCTCTCTTAATACAGGCGGTTCAACATGAAGACCGTATTTCTTCTGTGTGTCCTCGTGGTAGTCGTGTGCGCCCGACCTGGAGAACAGTATACAGACAAATATGATCATTTGAACATAAGAGAGATCTTTACCAACAGGAGGTTGCTGGTTTCTCACATCAAGTGTTTACTGGGCAAGGGCAAGTGTTCAGCTGAAGGCATGGAACTCAAATGTAAGTAATTTTACCGCCTCTTAAGCTCGTTTTTCCCGAAACCAGCAACGTATGAGTATTGAACATGGCTGAGACGGCTGTGGATTTTACGAGTGTCTTACAATGCAGAATCAACAAATAAAACTATTAAACTTGTAAATAACTATTTGATCTAATCAAAACGACATTACAACCTTTTCGGATATTAGGTATTTACCTTAAAAAAGACCGTGTTATTTTATGCTAAAACACAAAGAAAACGAACCACCCGTGACATGCCTCTGTTTTTATTCTGCATTTCCGTTTACAGCTCACATGAAGGATGGACTGGAAACGGGCTGTTCCAAATGCACGGATAAGCAAAAAGAAGCAGTCCACCTCGTCACCGATTTTATGATCCACAACGAGCCTGAATACTGGAAAGAACTCTCCGCTATATACGACCCCGATGGAAAATTCGCCTTGAAATATGAAAAAGAACTCAAAAAAATTGCTTAACTTAAAACAAAAAATATGTTTTAACAGTGATGTCTCTCTGTGATTTAATTGGCCATGCCAGTAAACTATGTGATAATACTATTCTGTTTGTTTCTTTATTACTTAACTATTCCTGTGCAGCTAGTCTGGGCAGGTATTTTTATTATATTTTTAAGCTAGTTTGAGTATCACCTTCACAAGTTAGCCTTCAGCTTGGTAGATTTCCTTGCTGCAGTTATTAATAATATCTGTTTGATAATATACATTTTTGGTTTATAAAGGTAATTTTTTATGAGATTGATACGTGACCTTTAGTATATTAAATCTAGGAAATGTAGTATTAGCCTAGCAAAATTCATTTTCTAGAAGTCCTAGACCTATCTAGGACCTGTTATAATAATAGCAGCCTGTTACTGTCTAACTTAAAAAAAAACAAAAGTGGTATTTGCTCTTCGCAATACCACTTTTGTTTTTGCATGTCATTTTCTGCCATATATGTAACTCTATTTGCCATCACCTCAATAGGTACCTCCTTTCTAGCCAGGTAAATTTTACACAATCCAACAAACCAAATAACGATGGATTCGTTTCTTTGATCTACTTCTACTCATGTGACCGTCCACATTCAGACTGAAAATGTCTCTCACAACATGCTCCTCATTCTTCTGCATCACATGTTTATACCATGACAGCCGATTTTCAGACAACCTGTCGGTCATCGGCACCACATGCACACTAGCTCTTATAAAGTACATGTGAATTGTAAAAATTACGATGGTACCTACTTGCTCGGATTTGAAACCAAGAGCTCGTGCATTAGAAGTGAGACCTTAACCACTGGGCGATCAGGATATCCAGGACATTTAAAGCCACCACTACTAAATACAGTTTAGGAAATGATACGAAACACTTGTTTAAATACATGAACATGTACGTACTTATAGTATATAATATTTCCTATATCCTTATTCCTCTTTACAGCAGATTCATTCTCGAGTTCTTTAGCAGTTGTGCCTCCTCATGACTATGAGTGGTACCGTAAACATAATAAGAGTAAAATAAACTGTCAGAACTATTTGTACAGTAGTCGATCTTGTCGTTTGAAAACATCATAATATGGAGTTATTTGCCCAAGTAAAGCAATTACTTGAACAACTTCTTATGTTATTTTTTTCCTTTTTCTTCCACTCTGGACAGGTTTATAAATAAACTGGCGAATAGTTGGAAGCCATCAACGTCTTATACATTTTATTAAATATTATTATGCTTACAAAAAACCGTATCTACTGGGTTTATAAAGTATGACGTCAAAGTTTTTGGATGCATTTAAATGCATGGAAAATTGTTAGATCCAATGAATTCGAACTTTACAGTCTTTCGATTGAGAATATTTTTTTATTTTATTAAACATATTTAGATGTAACCTACAAGGTCCACGATTGTGCTTAGTTTTTATGCAGTTTTTAAGATCTTATCAACATTGTGGAATGCTAATGAATGAGTCAATGTCAAAAGAGTAATCACATGAGTATGATGTGAATATAAATTCTTCAAAACTACAAATATTACAACTGTGAAAGTCGATGTATGGGTGTTTGTTACTCCTTTGAATACTAATGTATGTGCAATAAACATTCATCCATCTTAATAACGCTTATTTGGAAGTATAAGCTTTATAAGTAATTTATACTTCACAAAGTAATTAAATTTATACACAGGTTTGTTTGATAAATTCAATTAAAAATTACTTAGATGAAGGTGTTTCTGCTTGGGTCATTAGTTGGTGAGGTTGGAACTTTGTTTTTCAAGAAACGATAAACTAAAAATGAAATGTTATTTTTGCAAACACAAAAATTAATATTGGCATGCGTACTAAAACAGAACTCTACACTACTCTCTTCCAGATACAGAACTCTCCATTTGCGTGATATAACAAGCACTTAAATTGGCCGGATTTATACACAGTTTAAAATAAAAAATGTCAGAAAAAAACGTAAAAATTAGGGAAAATCCGACAAAAAGTTCAAAAAATAGAATCTTGAATGTTCAAGATTCTATTTTTTGAACTTTTTGTTGTTCATGTGAACACATAGTATCAAGTTGATACTCTTTGGCTCTACAGGGTGGAAGGGATGTCCCTTCCACCCTGTAGAAAGCCAGAAAGCCTGCCAAAGGTGGAGCTTAGGGTCTGATGGCGATGTCGAAGGCGGCCATGGGAACTGCCCCACCCTACGAAGTTGCCCCATTATGTTCTAGCTTGTTGGTTTAGTCTCGACAAGTGGTTTGGCCAAAAGTGGAATCCAAAGTCCGATGACGGAGCCGGAAGGTAGAAACAGGAACTGTCCAACTAATCTACTTAATGTTGTTGGGTAAGCATTTTTTCAAAAGGTCGCTAACAAGTCGATAGCATTAGATGTTCCTGAAACAAGTGCCTGTGACAAACAGCCAGACACACAGTACTTTGCACCCGTCGAAACATAGTTTGATATTCAAGTTTTAGGGAAAACTTTGGACCAGATTAGTCAGTGCCTTGGGGAAATGTAAAAAGTTTGGTTATGTTGTAAAATTTCAAGTAAAATCAATAGGTAGTATTTTAACATAAAAATAGTCCAGTGCAGTTATGTATTTACTACTCATCAGAAATTTCTTTCTGCAACCAAATTGTAATCTTGTCATTTAAATTATTTTATAAATAGACTAACTGCGCCCCGCGGTTGACATTCGCATTCATCAAACGCGCGAACTGTCAAACGCGCGAAGTTAAAATAGTCGTAGTTTTCTGAATTTTTTTATGTTCTGCGCAATTGCCTTGATTATTCTTTCCATAAGAACATTCCACAAAGTACTCGTATAAGAAATCTTAAAAAAAAGATGAATGAAATCGATAAATTCGTTCTTAAGTTATGGCGTAACCAAGGGAAACAGGGATCCATTTTTTTAAGGTTTGGTAGATTTATCAAAACATTAGGTTTCTTGTTTATTTTAAGAAGTGATTAAGTTTTTTTTTAAGAAGAAATTGTTTCGTAATTATCATCTTGAACATCACAAGATAAATCATTCAAGCTGATTGTCAACCCGCGCGACCTTTACAACTCATGCATACATTATAGAGGTGTGACTCAACAAACGTTTTTCAAAACAAACAATAGAATATGTAGGTAACTCTCGTCACGTTCTCGGGGTAAGTAAGACGCCACGTGATATTACTTTATAACTCAGGGCCATCCAACAAAGTTGTTTCGTAGATACAAGTTTGTCTACGAGTGTGTCTCGAAAAAAAAACAATTAAAAAGACCACTGAGAATACAGAATAAACTCTAAGAAAACTGAAATTTCAGATATTTTTTAGGAGTACAATACTGTAGGTATTCTCAGACAGATTTGACAGTTCAAGTTGGAAAACACGAAGCAAGGCGACTTGTTGTTAATGTTTTAAAGAAAGAAGATAGACACGCACAGATAATAAAATACACCAGAGAGCATTCACAGTAGTATAGTACACAAGCACAGCAGCTTCATTGCAAGTGCCCTGTTTGCAATAAGAATTTCTGATGCACTATTTTGCATTCGACTTTTTTTAAACGTTGCCCCACGCTAGTAATTTCTATAAATATTGCCTAGTTGAGTTGGTTGAAGAGTAATCATCGCTTGATGTGAAACAACTAAATCCAGGTGGATTTCGTTTAGTTGTTTCACATCAAGCGATGAATACTCTACTCTACGTCTACTAGACGTGAACAGTAGGTTGACCGTTACAACCTGTGGAGTAGGATAATAATGACAGATCTTAATATAATCTATTAACTTTTGCTAGCCTATATATATTAGAAAAAGTCATTTTTTTTTTAATAAATAATCATTTATTCCCGACTTTGAAAAATACTAGAATTAGGAATACAACTTTAAGAACTCAATATTGCTGATATATAGATATGTTATGTACAGGTGGATACAAAACTGCATTATCGCAAAAGAGTGTTATGTGTATGATTCCTCTTATTTATAACCACGTACCAAAGTATATTAAAGATCAACCTTTAAGTAGATTCAAAAAGGTACCTTAAAAATGCTTCTTCAAAAATGTTATTATTTTGTATCAGAATTTTTAAGTGATATTAGAATATAATAAGTCAATGTAGTCTACAATGTCATAATATTATACAAAGTGGTAAATAGAATAAATAAATAGAGTAATTTTAGCATAAGTACATAACATTTTGCATGCCATGAGGCAGAATTGTAACACCTAATTGTACTCTTTACCTATATTCTAAGCAAATAAATAAATCTACCTATCTATCTATCTATGACAAGTGCAGTATAATGATTTAAGAAACCATAAACTGTAAATAAATACTGTCCCCAATCTGTCAGATTTTTTTGATTGTTTTTCAACTTTATTACAAAAGGGTACGGTTCATATTCAATTGAGAAAATTTGGCAGTTTGGGGTAGCTTGATGGGCTGGGGTCTGTATGTAGGTGATTAGGAGAAACTGTAAAAACCTGACGCGTGACAAAATTATCAGGAGAACATTAAACGTGACAACATATGCGCCCTTTTTTGCATCTTTGTATCTCTAAGTTGTTTATCAATTGATTGGGATTTTATTAAGAGGCTAACAGGGAATTAATCAAGCTAAGCTGATAACCCCAAAAAATACTTCCTACAATGCTAGCCTGAATTCTAATAATAGAACGTTGTTGTTTTTATGATGTTGTTGATGGGTGCGATGCGAGTTATCTCGCATAAATAGTTATCGCTGTCGAATCAATTCGACAAGCTTCGTAATTTTTTTTGTCGGGGTGCAAAAAAGGTACACGTCTACGAGTGTGATTGAAGCCTGTTTCAAAGTATTTTTATATGTTTTTTCGTGTCGGTATTTGACGCACACTCGGGTCCTCTGACGCAAGATATTTTATATATTATAAGTGGGATGATCGATTCTGTTGTAGCCGTGCGTCCGCTCACTATCTTAATTTAGAATGAAGGTATTGCTTACGTATTTTACCAGGTACAAATTGTGTTTATATATAGTTATTTTTGGTTAATTGACGGCTGCATTTTAGTGAAGGCTGTGTTCTAAAATTAGAACCAAAGGGTTTGAAAAACCCATCGTTATATACACAAATATGTACTTACGCTGTTTATACTACCTACTTTGTAAAACAGCATCAAGAAAATGCAGTGAAGAAACTACTTAATACTACTTTAAGGTTAGGTAATATTTTGCACTTCTGTCCATGACCTAATAACCTCAAGGCAATTTTTGTAATGTTGTTACATAATGCGTTGACTACATTTTGCAGTAGGTAGATACTTCATGAATTTTGTCATTATTTGGAATCAGTTATGGTAAATATTTGTTGTATTCGGTAATGGTATTAACGTCACGTATGGCTGTTGTACCTTCTTAGGATACACTAGGAATTTTTTTAGTAATTTGCCTAGTTAAAGTTGGTTGAAGAGTATTCATCGCTTGATGTGAAACAACTAAATCCAGGTGGATTTAGTTTAGTTGTTTCACATCAAGCGATGAATACTCTACTCTACGTCTACTAGACGTGAAAAGTAGGTTGACCTGTTACAACTTGTGGAATAGGATAATAATGACAGAATCTTAATATAATCTATTAACTTTTGCTAGCCTATATATATTAGAAAAAGTCATTTTTTAAAAAATAAATTATCATTTATTCCCGACTTTGAAAAATACTAGAATTAGGAATACAACTTTAAGAACTCAATATTGCTGATATATAGATATGTTATGTACAGGTGGATACAAAACTGCATTATTGCAAAAGAGTGTTATGTGTATGATTCCTCTTATTTATAACCACGTACCAAAGTATATTAAAGATCAACCTTTAAGTAGATTCAAAAAGGTACCTTAAAAATGCTTCTTCAAAAATGTTATTATTTTGTATCAGATTTTTTAAGTGATATTAGAATATAATAAGTCAATGTAGTCTACAATGTCATAATATTATACAAAGTGGTAAATAGAATAAATAAATAGAGTAATTTTAGCATAAGTACATAACATTTTGCATGCCATGAGGCAGAATTGTTACACCTAATTGTACTCTTTACCTATATTCTAAGCAAATAAATAAATCTACCTATCTATCTATCTATGACAAGTGCAGTATAATGATTTAAGAAACCATAAACTGTAAATAAATACTGTCCCCAATCTGTCAGATTTCTTTGATTGTTTTTCAACTTTATTACAAAAGGGTACGGTTCATATTCAATTGAGAAAATTTGGCAGTTTGGGGTAGCTTGATGGGCTGGGGTCTGTATGTAGGTGATTAGGAGAAACTGTAAAAACCTGACGCGTGACAAAATTATCAGGAGAACATTAAACGTGACAACATATGCGCCCTTTTTTGCATCTTTGTATCTCTAAGTTGTTTATCAATTGATTGGGATTTTATTAAGAGGCTAACAGGGAATTAATCAAGCTAAGCTGATAACCCCAAAAAATACTTCCTACAATGCTAGCCTGAATTCTAATAATAGAACGTTGTTGTTTTTATGATGTTGTTGATGCGTGCGATGCGAGTTATCTCGCATAAATAGTTATCGCTGTCGAATCAATTCGACAAGCTTCGTAATTTTTTTTGTCGGGGTGCAAAAAAGGTACACGTCTACGAGTGTGATTGAAGCCTGTTTCAAAGTATTTTTATATGTTTTTTCGTGTCGGTATTTGACGCACACTCGGGTCCTCTGACGCAAGATATTTTATATATTATAAGTGGGATGATCGATTCTGTTGTAGCCGTGCGTCCGCTCACTATCTTAATTTAGAATGAAGGTATTGCTTACGTATTTTACCAGGTACAAATTGTGTTTATATATAGTTATTTTTGGTTAATTGACGGCTGCATTTTAGTGAAGGCTGTGTTCTAAAATTAGAACCAAAGGGTTTGAAAAACCCATCGTTATATACACAAATATGTACTTACGCTGTTTATACTACCTACTTTGTAAAACAGCATCAAGAAAATGCAGTGAAGGAACTACTTAATACTACTTTAAGGTTAGGTAATATTTTGCACTTCTGTCCATGACCTAATAACCTCAAGGCAATTTTTGTAATGTTGTTACATAATGCGTTGACTACATTTTGCAGTAGGTAGATACTTCATGAATTTTGTCATTATTTGGAATCAGTTATGGTAAATATTTGTTGTATTCGGTAATGGTATTAACGTCACGTATGGCTGTTGTACCTTCTTAGGATAGTGTTATAAGTTTTCAGATTACACTAGAAAATTAAAAGTCATTTGCTCGTTTTGATCATTTATTAATCTACACGATACATGCTACTTCATTCCCAACTATCAGCATCGTAGTTTCTACATTCATTGTTTTATTCTAATCTTCTGCGGCAAGAAATCCTTCATAGGTCTCTGCGTACTTATTCTCAGGATCGTATTTGGCGATAATCTGCTTCCAGTAGTCCTGTTCTTTAGCCTTGATGTGCTTGACCACCTTCCTTGCTCCCTTCTTTTGTTTCGCCGTACATTTAGAGCACGCAGTCTGCATAGCGTCCTTGATATGAGCTGGAATACAGAATGGAAGTTTTTATACTATATTTGATATTGCAGAACCACAACTAATGAACGTCCATCATTCACATACTCGTACATTATGCCGAGCTTGGGGGCTCCCACGCATCGTTATGACGACCGGCCCTGTGCTTCCCGCATCCAAGGAACTATGATTCTGATTCATTTGCTAGTCAAACTTTCTTTTTTACTTATTTTTAACGTCACCCATCCACAGACTGACCTCGGTGAGCGTAGCTTAACCTTCTATCAATCCGTGCGGCCTGTTTTTAAGCCACGAGCTCCTCTATTTTATTATATTTTCCTACATCTATACGAATCAGATTCGTTGTGCACAATAAATAATACCGACGTCATTTCTCTGCCCACGTCAATTGATCTTGTTATTGTTGGTAATCACTTGATTATAAATGTGGAAGAAGTTCACGGAAATCAATAAATAAACAATAACATTGCGTACGATTGTGGGTAGTTTTCCGCACATCAAAGCTGTCATGATTGAAGATTTAATTGTAGTCATGGAAGGTTTATTTTTATTTTATACTCTTTGTTGAAATAGAAAAAAATTACTGAAGTTATAAAAGGTACTTATTATTATTTTTCATTCACCTAATGTCTACATAGTTAATACCTACCAGTAAAAAATACTCAACTCTATGTAAGTGATTGGTAGGCATTGGGTATTTTTTTTTAATTTAGCTTTCCACTCAAAAACCCTTTAAGCTTGCCTGGCTATGAATGGCCTCACTCAAGTTACACGGTCTATGAATTTCCAATGCCCAAACAGCCACACAAATATTTGTTCCGTGCGGGAATTAAATAAATAATAATGATGGTCAATCCACACCATCATCTAGCCCCAAGCTAGATGACTGATATACTTACTGCAATATATAGATATATACAATACATAGATAGATATTTTTTATTATACATAGCGAATACCCAGAAAAACACACACATTTGTCCCAAGGCGGGAATCGAACCCGCAACCTCCTGGGTAGCAGGCGGACCTTCGCCCGCTGCGCCACATAGGTCGTCAATTGAATCCACATCGCGCGTCGCAGCAGCCGATCGGACAGCCACTACGCTAACCGTGCCGCCTAATTGCCGATTAAGTGGAGAGTGGAAGGATTCAACTGAACATAAGACTGAATAATTCACCTGATCAAGTGACTGCAGATTCAAGTATTTGATACTACAAACGTACATAAGTACATAAACGAGGAGCTCGTGGCTAAATAAAAACAGCAGCACGGGTCGATTGAAGGTTAAGCCATGCTTGCCGAGGTCAGTCTGTGGATGGGTGGCCGTTCGTAACATATCGAGCCTCCTCCGTGCCTCAGAAAGCACGTTAAGCTGTTGGTCCCGGCTTTCATTTGGAGATCTTTGATAGTCGTTACGGGTAGTCAGAAGCTCGAAAGTTTGATCACCAGGCTTACCAAAAGGTATCGTGTTGCCCAGTAACTGGGTTGTGGAGGTCAGATAGGCAGTCGCTCCATGTAAAATACTGGTATTCCGCTGCATCCAAAATACTGGAAGACGATCCCTACATAGTAGTGAAAAGGCTAGGCAGATGATGACGACATACGTATGTATGTCATCATCATCTGCCTAGCCTTTTATCTGTTCATAAACTCACTCCTCTTTCCCATGGGGGTAGGCAGAAACTACGGAAGACGTTTCGTGGATTCTGCCTACCCCCACGGCCCTGCTGCTACGATCCTTGCATACTCCTTTTGCTTCGTTCACCTTCGTACTTCTGGTGATACACTCATGGCGGTTGCGAGTACTACGCAGCTGACCTTTTTACCATTAGGTCAGTGTATGTCCGTCTAGGGCGTTTCCACGTACAATGCCTTATAAATATCTTTTTTTAGTCGCATTTCATTCACCCCCTCTAAGTGACCAAACTATTAAAGGATAATCTGAAAAGAGTATGCTTTATATTTATGTCACTACATCTTCTTTTAAACCACAACTATTTGTTTTATACCATCGTTCTTCAATCTACTTTTCATAGTTACACACACATACGTATAATTTCTAAAGCATTTATTCAACTGTAATGCTTGTTTTGCGACTATTTCATACTAGTTTCAATAAAATACCTTCACCCGTATCTGAGACACCGAAATGATCCATAAAGAATTTCCTTTTTTATTTAAAGGTAAGATAAGGAAGTACCTTAGGAAGATTATTTAAGGTATGTTTTTACTAAAGGCATATTTTTTATTATAATTTGTCGCTATGGTGTGTTACTCTCTGACTAATTATACTATAGATTAATTCAAGGAAATATTTGTTTGGAGAACACCTGCTTTATTTGTTGAACGCCTATTTTGATGTTTAAAAATTTAACACCCCTTTTAAAAAAAGGATGTGAACATATTTACTAACGAATTTATTTAACCTATGTTGAAAGCAATCACCATTTCTTTTAGCTAGTATTTAGAAGTAGCAGGCCTTTATAAGAATACTCATTTCTAAAATAGCATGAGGATTCTGCGTGGTTTTTTTTTTCTTTTTTGGTATACATCAATGATTTCTAAGATTATTTTGTGTCTTAAACATTCTTGAACATAAACTTCATACGTCAAAATATCATGTATGAAAATATACACAAGGTGACATCGACACACAAACTGATATCATGAGCTCAGAATATGACTTTGGATTTAGCGTATGAAAGTTTTCTTCGGTTTTAACTAATTTCTAGGTTTTTTCTGATGTATTTTTTATGAATTTAAACTGTATATAATCATAGTTTCAAGCTTGTCCTATGTGAATTTTTATAAGTGATGAGAACGTAATAACTTTTTAATTGGTTTCTCTGAAACATCCATTAAACATCACATTCGATTAGATACAAATGATGATTTGCTTATAACTTGTTACTGTTTTAAGTCAAAAACACATCCGCAAAAACCGTAAAAATGAGGAAAAAGCCAAGGAAAACTTTCAACTCTGGAGAGTCCGGAATCATGTATACATAATTAAAGTAAAATTTAGTGAAAGTGGTTACACCTACACTAGCGCTAAATAAGTTTCGATAGAAAATATAATCAAATGTGTTTTCTCAACCACTAGTGTACTTCGATCTGAGTCATCATACTAGAAAGCGATTACATACAATAAAAAAATAGTTTTTGTACCAAGCCGAAATCAATACGGTACTTACGTAAAACGATCGAAATATTTTTCACACATTAAAATAAGTGGCACAAAAATGAAAATCCCATACCTCTTAATTCCTTTCCTTCAGGAGTACATCTTCCCTGCTCAAGAGTGCACTTGATGTATGGAACCAGCACTTTCCGGTTGTCAATAATTTCGTCAATGTTGATGTGGTCGTACCTATCTGTGTATGTTTGAGCAGCTGCGAAAGCCGCTAGAGTAACCACGATTGATAACACGAGGAAATTCATCCTGAAAGGTGTTGAAATATTCTATGTAACTCCGAATAAAAACCAATGTCTTTGTTTCTTGGACACGCGTAAAATAATGATTGGAATTCCTAATGTTTTCGCTGTTTTATAACTTCTTCTTTTATTACATTAGCGATTCATGACAGTCACCTTTTGATATTTTAATAAATTACACAATTTTTAAGTAGCTTTTGCATAGTTAACTCATTTATTACTTATTTTTCTTTTATTAATGACAAACTTATGTATGACTAACAAAACAGTCTTTGAGTATTTTTAATACGTCAAATATTTTTTAAGTATGTACTTTATATTCTACTTATTTCACGTAGGTACCTGATTTCAAAATTGTGGTGGTATGGGTATCGGTTTTTGAAGTGAATAAATGAATTAACTCAAAATAACTGCAATAGGGTATAGTGTCCTTTAAAAATCCGATTGGTCCGAAAGTTGGATTACTCAAAAATACTGGACACGTATTTTTTCTTTTGTCACGTAAACCAAAAATGACGCCGGTATAGTGCGTTGAAATTGCGCGTGACGTCACGCCGTGCTACACTTTTCGTTAAAAGTGTAGCACGGCGTGACGTCACAAGCCCCTTCTCCTGAACTTTGATGTGCTATATCATTGTCACTTTTTATTGAATTAAGTAAGCAAAAAATACGTGTCCAATATTTTTTGGTAATCTTACTGATGGACTAAATAGACTTAATATATTTTTACCTAGGACACATCCCTATTACTTTGATGAAAATTGAAACATAATGACTTTTCACTAAAAAAATACAGGGTGGAAGTGAAGTGGAACTGTTACCATGAGTTCAGTACATAATTCCAGGGTTCCAGCGCTGAAATTTTTCTTCGGCTTTCCCTAATTTCTACGTTTTATTCCGATGTTCGTTTCACTTCAAACAGTAAAAAAAACGAATCGTACCTAGCCCAAATATAATAAAAAAAATGATTATATGGAAATGATGATTTTGTCATAACTTTTTACAGTTTAAATTAAAAATACAACAGAATAAACGTAAAAATGTTGAAAAAGCCGACGAGAAATTTCAACGTTGGTGGTTCACAATCAGTTACTGAACTCATGGTATCAAATTTATTCGTCGATGTCCGTTCCACCCTGTATAGGAATTTACACGGTGGAATTTTGATACGGGGCAGTAAATAGTTTAGTTCTCTGACCAAAAAATCCTTTGGACTAATTGTGGTCCTTACTAGAAACAGGATGGATAGGCAATTTTTTTTTTTAGTTTTGTGAATGCAGTTTAGTTAAGAACAGCCTCCTAAGAAGGATCCTGTGGCTACAGCGGTTAAGGTGTCACTGCCCCTCACAGAAATCCACGCTATATAATTTGAATGATTGAAAAAAAAATATGAAAATATGTAGTATTAAATACCTGTATTTTTTTTCGATCAGCGGAGAGTATTATCTATTAAGGAGTATTGATAGACACTGATGATCAGATGATCTTCGATTATATTTATAGGAATTAATGCGGCTATTACATGCGGAAAATGGCTGGCCATTGTCGCGATAATTATGCAAAACACTTAACCTGCAACCCTGCTGTAATTAGTGCTTATTATTCCCAACTTCAGACTCAAGATATGTGCACTGCGCAAAAAGAAATGTCAGGTCCATGAATCAAGTTGAGATAGTTCCGCTTAACTCAACTATTATATATAATATTGTAATATTTTTTATTTTGTTTAAAAAACGTTGCCCCACACTAGGAATTTCTCCTGTATCATGGGTGCGTTTACAAACATTCAAAGTCTCATACACAAACAACCAGACCCGGAACAACTACCTGTAGGCCTGTAAATGTTTGTAATCGCACCCACGATACAGGAGAAATTCCTAGTGTGGGGCAACGTTTAAAAAAAAAAAAAAAAATTGTTCCGTGCGGGAATCGAATATATAAAATCTCAGCCAATGCCCCAAACGTGCCATGCCATCGTCATCTACTATCAGTATAAGTCATCACCTGCCCAGCCTTTTCCCAATATATGGGGGTTGGCTTTCTGTCTAACCGGATGCAGCTGAATACCGTTATTTTACATGGAGCGACTACCCATCTGACCTCCACAACCCAGTTACTGAGGAACACGATACCTCTTGGTAAGACTGGTTGTCCGATTTTCGGACTTCTGAGTGCCCGTAACAACTGTCAAAGATCTACAAATGACAGCCGGGACTAGCGGCTGAACGTGCTTTCCGAGGCAGAGAGGAGTCTCAATATGTAGTAGACAGTCACCCATCCACATCATCATCTCTCGTCATCGTCATCCATTTAAAATTGTACATCAGGCTGTGCATTCCAGAAGTTCGTAACAGTACCTGGCGAATAGTCGCTGATTAAATAAACTAATTAAGAGTGCTCTAATATATTGACTATGAATTGCAGCAATAACACTTGATTATGTGTGTATTGCGCTACCCTACTTCCAAGTCTTGATTAAGATTAAAAGTTATCTTAAACATGTAAAACAATGTCCATGGTCGAAATCGTTTAAAAGCTTTATACAGATCGTAGAAACTACCTCGTTGGTCTAGCCCAAGTGCAACTGCTGAACGTAAGGTCTTGGGTTCGATTCACTGGTTGTGCAAAACGTTATTGATTTTTTTTAACAGCAATTTTCTCAGTAGCAGCTCGGAGTTTAGATTTGAGCCCGGTTGATGGCAATAGGCTTGCCCTTTATTACATGGGACTTAAACATAGCTGGCGAAATGTGGGTGTTACTATAGGTACACCTCTGCCCAACCCTTCGAGGAATACGGCGTGATGTAATGTTTATGTTATGTAGAATCTACTTAACTTAATTTATGGCTAGAATTAATGTCCAGTCTTGGGTAATAATAATGTTTTAATAGTTACTAATATCAGAGGTTCCGTAGTGCGAGGTCCAAACTACATAATTCTGCATTACAGAACATGTTACCATCTCTATAACACGACAGCTCACTGATATTGTTAGCCTGTATCGTCCTACTGCTGGGCAGAAGCCTCTCCCCATGACTTAAAGTTTTTTCGATCCAGTGCTAATGTGGGCAACTGGTCACTTCACTACTTGGACATAACGTTTAAAATCATATTTTGCTTCCACTAGATCTCTGATTACATTGACTGCATCTTATAATGTTAAAATAATAAGCATGGTGTATTGAATAAATACGAGTTAGGCATCTATCTTTGCGACAATGTATCAAATACTTACGTGGCTACAATATACTCGTAATTGTATATTCAAAACAAAAGAACAATAAGCGCCTGCGAAAAATATGTTTGCAATAAACAAGAGCGCGTTGATGTCGTTTAAACTACGAATAATGTGTGGAAATGAAATATTTTAATATATTTTAAATTATCTACGGATCGAAACAAAAAAGTTTGTCTGTGAATTCATTTAGTACTAATAAAGCAAAAACACATAACAACACATAAAACAAAATAACACAAAAATAACCTTAATCCAGAGAATTTATTGAAGAAAACTTTCGTTTTACTGCAATCACCTCTGTTTCGGCTTTCGTCTAACAGTTTCTCGTATGCCTTTTCAACAGTTATAATATTTAATATGGCACCAGTTTTAGGTCAATATCCGTTGTACTTAATATTGTTTTTAATTGTTTTCATTACGTAGAATTTTGATCAGTTTATTAATGTGATTGTTTAGAAATTAGTTCGCCTTTATGCAACTAGGTGGCATTGTAACTACGTCTCGGATAAACTATAGGTCAAATATTCCTTCGGTCAAGACAGATAGGAAGCACCAAGTCTACGTGGAAACCAAAATTTTGGACCTCAGTTGAGTTGACTTTACACCAAGACTCGACTTATTGAACTGGCGTAAGCAAAAGACCTAGCTTGGTAACCGTATTCATTAGTTTCACTTAAGTAATATGGAAACCGATGTATGTAAGTTGAGATTGGGAAGTTGCTATTATTATACTATTACTATACTATTATACTATTACTATACTATTTAAAATCAGAACAATGAAACATTATTTTTCCATGAAATGCCAGGCTTTTTTAAATAAAGTGGTGCTTTGTCTAAAATGAAAATCGACATTTTCCATAGATATATCAAACCAAAACCGTGCTCAGGTTGTTTTAAGCAATATTACTTTTTACACACAAAAAAATCTGTCTAAATCGGTCTAGCCGTTTCGGAGATTACCAAAATCAAACAGACAAGAAGATATTAAAATTGTTTTTTTTTTCGCAAGTACCTTAATAAGTTCATATGTATTTAATAAAAAACTGTTCTATCACATTACAAATAGGCGTGGTGTTATAGTGATTAACGACTTTACCCAACGCACCTACCACCTAGTTAATTTCATGATTAACTTGGATTTTCCTTTCATGCCTTTTATGATCAACGCTTCTTGAATCTTTGACGGAGAGGTAGCGCCATCTCGTGCCGCACGACTACAATAATGCCGCCAGTCAGTTGTCAATAGATTCCCCTCAAAGGTACTAGATGGCTATATTTTCGATGCTGGTGAAGTGGTTTTTCAAGATAATAGTTGGAAAATGTGCTAGTAAGCTTTTTCTTTTTTTCTGGTGTGATAGTTTAACAGGATGGGGTTCAATTTCCAAGCTACCCCCCCCCCACCACTGATTTCAGTATCTTGAATAGTCTACGAGCCTCATGTGGCTGGCGATAGTGTCCGGAAAAATCATGGTTCAGTACGAACTTGGTTCATTGTGCCCTATTAGCATCAATTTTCCGTAGCTTGGAAAAACAAGGACATTAAACACAAACATGAATTTCTTTGGTTTATTAAAATATTGATATCAAATATGACAACATTTTTTTATAAAAACAATATTACATAAGAAAACATAAACAAAAGCATAACATAGATGCATCACAATTTTTAAGTATAATAAAAAGAAAATAGTATAAATTTCAAAAAACATACAAACGAGTTGAATAAAGAAAATGCTGAGTAAGAGAATTGAGCGTTTAGAGCTGTTTCAGACAAACTGAGTTTAAGCATTTAAAAACGCTTGGGCAAGGTATATCTGCAGTTACTCTAAGAGGTTTTTTGAACGAGGTTAGGTTTATTCTTCTGGGATCACAATGCCGTTGGCCTTCGCGCGTTCTTCGTACTTCTTCCTCCATTCGCCAGTGGGATCGAACTTGGCGGTCAGCTCACGCCAGGTGTCAAGCTTGTTCTTGATCAGGTGCTCGATAACCTTGTATGCTCCCTTCTCTTGATTTTCCGTGCATTTCTTGCAGCCAGTCGCAATGGCGTCCTCGAGGTGATCTGTATGGAGCAATGTAGATAGCTTTAAATTTCAATTTTGAAAGAAATGAATTGGTTAAGTGAAAGTTGATACGGCAATTACCATCAAAGAATTGATGGTATTTCAAAGCAATGGATATTTATGTGTTTTTCTAGATCGCTATAAGCATTAAAACGAATGCTATGATAGGATTTGGGTCTAACCTAAGCTTTTCTCAATTTATAATGTTTTTCATGTGTATTTTTTTTTTTCTTCTTCTCGGTGTTCGTCAAACAATACACCACGTAGTTAAACTAGCACATTATAATATTATCCTCAGTGTATATTCAACGGAAGTGGATCGTTCAATGGACGTGACTAGTTTTTGAGATCACATTATTATACTCCCTTTGCAGAATGATACATTATCCTCTTCCATTTGATTTCCTGTTGTGACTGTTATTTTATTTACTTTTGTTATAATCTCTTTGTCTTCTAATTGAAGTGATAAAACTAGTGTGCGTTGGAAAAATACAGCTTCTCACAGTTTTACAAGGAAAAATTAGGGCGTACTGGAAGCTTCAAATTCAGTTTTTGCATGTACAGACGCCAGCACATCAAGCTACCCCAAACTGTCAAATTTTCCTAATGGATGAACCTTATCCTTTTGTTATAAAGTTGAAAAACTGGTTGAAATTTGACAGATTGGTGTTAAGTGCACTCTGCACTATCTCTAAAAAATATTGATAATGTGCCATCTATCTCACATAATTCGTTTTATAAAAATTGAACCTTTTGCTTTGTCATCTCCATGGGTGCATATGTCATGCTTGTATAAATACTCCTTTGATATAATTATGCCTTCGAGGTAAGAAGTTAATTGCTTTTACTTCTGGGAATACAATCATGTGTGTCGCTTGCTTATGTTTTATGTGATACAGTTTGCAATTATCTATCATCATCATCATTACAGCCGAAAAACACTTATTGCTGGACTTAGGCCCCACAGTTTCATCGACATCATTGTATAGTTACTATGATGTCGATGAAACTGTGGGGCCCGTTGTGATAATTTACAACGGGCCTGTTTTAATAATGTGGTCAGTTGAATCATCGATTATTCAAAGTAGTTTTTATCTGTTTTTGTTCTTATTGCTCGATATTAATATCTATTTAAATACTTAATTTTAGGAAGACCAAATTTATTGGTATTTACTGATCTGGAACTTTATCTATTCTTATCGTTTAATATTAAGTATTTTTATTTTTTTATGTTAAGTAATAATGCTTGTTCAAAAAAAATATCTTTACCTTGTCCTACATGTATTAGGTACTGAGATTTTCTGTACTCACCCTAATTAACAACGACCTTAATAATATGCGATCTTGTACTCGTAACTATTTGAAAGTAGAGTTATTGGCTAAACTGTTCAAAACATTGCCTGTTTTATGCTTCAATTTAGTTTTAAGTTAATTCTATTTATAAGTATGTTTAGAAATAAACTTAACAATATTTGTTCACGGTAGAAAGTCTCTGTCAAAACCTCACTAAAATATATATGTACTGCGAGGTTCACATTCTACCCTTATATTAACATACCCTTGTTTAATTAATGATACAAATTGTACATACCTATACAGGTAATTTACAATAACGGGAGGAAAATCTCTTACAAGAAGTGCACACTAAGCAGTTGGTCCCAGCTGTCATTTGTAAATCTTTGACAGTTGCTATGTTTTTGACATTTGTAGATATTTGACATATGTTAGAAGCCAGCCATCCCTACCTAGCGATATGGTACTCATGTTATTGAGCTATATACTCGCTCAAGGGTTTGGGAGGTCAGATAGTCAGCCGCTCCACGCCATCATCTAGCCTTTTCCCAACTATATTACGGTCGACTTTCGGTCAACCCAAATGCAGCTGCAAATCAATATTTTACATGAAGCGAGAGCGATTTTACCTGACCTCCACAAGCCAGTTTTTGGGTAAAATGCTTGATAAGTCAGTCGCTCTATACAAAATACTGACATTCACCTACATCTGGTTAGACTGGAAGACCCCAATATAGTTTGGCAAAGCTTAAGGTTTTACGGATTTCAATTGTAGAAAGATTACATATGGTGCCAGCCTAAGTCAAAACATTAGGATTGGAATAACTAACATAATATAACGGTTAGGGTTGTGATGATAGATATATTTTTAACGTTGAAAAGTCAGTTTTCAAGTCGGTTCAAAGTTTTCAAGAATGGAAAATTTTTCGTTATTAAAAATATTATAAAAATTCTCATAATATATCAAAGACTATTTTTTTGTTATACTCCATTGCGCGATTGCTTGCAAATATATATCTTAAACCTTTCCAATCTACCTTCGCAAAACGGTCTGACTTCGTCATTTTTCTAAGATAACAAATTCATCGTTGTAAAGTTAACTTTTACTGCACTTTAAAGCAAAGTACTTCATAAAGCTTTAATTATATTTACGTACTTTATAGATCCATCAAAAATTTCTAGTATTCTGTGTTATTAAATAAGAGTCTGCCTGTATTGTACTTTCGCAGGGCAAAGATCTCACTATAAAGCAAAGAGAGAAGGCCACAGATCACCACACCACCATTCAAGTTGTATGAAGCTGTGGTCCTTGTCCTAAAGTTAGCGAAGTTCAAAATTCAATAAAGAAATGTATTATCTACATATATAACACATACAGTCACATACAAAAGACATGCTACGTCGACCCCAAACAAATTGCGATAAGGACAGGTGGATAGTGATGAATATACGAGTATATGTATGTCACACTTTGTTAGGCTTTGAACACATCCCATCCAGCGAGTCCCTAATCCTTGTAGGGAGGGCCCCTTATTTTATCTTCGCCTTAGCACAAATGCACAAAATCTTTACCTTTGAGTTCCTTGCCTTCAGCAGTGCACTTTCCCCTAGACATAACACAGTTGACGTATGCGTCTAACAGGCGGTCGTTGCCCAGGATCTCATCCAGGTTGATATTGTCATATTTGTTGGTATATTTTTCGTCGGCCAAGACGGCGGCCACCATCACGCACAGCAGTAAAACGAACTTCATGATGCACTGAAAGATTTTGGAAAAGTTGAATAAAATTGTTAAAGAGCTGTATGAAATATAAAGGGTAGAACACCCTATAATAGAAAATACCGAAACGTATAGAAAGCCCCGAAGAGTACAGTATTGTTTGTAACGGAATGCAAAGATAACTTAGGGATCCAATATATGTAATTATGTTGCGACCACATCCTCACAAATGGATTCAAACAGTTACGTGCTAGTTTACTTTAAATTATTTACTGTAACTGGGCCCCAAATGAAAAATCACACTTTAATTTTGTCACTGTCAGAAAGGAGATTATTAAGCTAGAACATCTAAACAAATTTGATGTCTGCAATGGTGACTTGATTTTTGAGCAGTTATAAGCTGCCTACACAGGATGCACCAAAGTATAGTCCCTTTATCAGAGTCTTTATACAGAGTTTTTTTTTAAATATTCCACCACAACCTTTTTTCCCGGGGCTTTGAAACAGATTAAAAAAAAATAGAATGCAGATAAATAAACAATATAATTAATTTGACCTACCGTATGTTCCTCAAGTAAGTACTCGTATGTATGTAATCGCAAGTAGTCGAGTGACTTATGATGTCCGTCGTAATGATATGCCTCTATATATACTGGCCGACGGTGTGCTTAAACCATCTAATTTGTCCCTGGTTGGTTCATTATTTTATCTGTCTTCGATGCATAACCCGCACTTATACAGGACGATTTATTGTCATTGTTTTGTTTTTGTGTGTATATTAGCGTTCAGTTTCTGAGGACGTATGCGTGAGCTTTTACTTGTCTTATGTCTTTCAGGTTTTGTTCTTTTAAACAACCTAATTTTAGCTTTAAGGGAAATTGACCATTAAAGGTTTTTTTCGTAAATGATGATGTATTTATTACACCGTGTACTAATTTCACTGTCAAGCATTTTCAATCAGTTAAAGCTAATTAAAAATGTATGAGCAAGTGACAACGAGTACATTTTATTTAGGTAGTACATAACAAAAAAAAGGATTCAACATTTTCGAAGGATGCTATTGACGTAAGCAGCAGCTCGTTTAGGTTTTAAACATTTACTTAATTATGATTTTTCTTTATGTTACAACTTAATTATGAAAACAATTATAATTGTTTGAAAATAAAACATTTGGTGTTTGTTTCTGAAATCATTTGTAATGATGCAATATTTATCAGGAAACAACCTAAAAATAAATACACTTGGCTACCAGATAATAAGCCCTGAAAATTTTAAAATATAGTGTCATAACTATGTTAAAAAAACAACATGCTCTTGATTGATACTATCATATAAATATAGATAATCACTTCAAAAATGTCAGATCAGGACAATTCATTATCTAGCTACTGGTTAATAATACGATATCATTTGGACACGATGCAGAGCTGAGATAATTATGAAAATTGATGGAACTGGAAGGTAAAGAAAATATTTTAATTATGTGACCTACTGTTAAGTTTTGCATTGAGTAACTTGTGTAGAGAAATAATGTTATCTAATACCTTTAAAAGAGCAATTCTCTGCATAAATGTGTATATATGTATATAATCTGAATCTCGGAAACGGCTCTAACGGTTTTTATGAAATTTAGTATGCAGGATGTTTGGTGAGCGGTAATAATCGACAGATCGGTTTCATTTTTAGAAAACGTCGTTTTATCCGAACAAAGCTCGGTCATCCAGGTACTTTACTACTAAATACGAAAGCTTGTGCTTTAATCAAAGAAATATAATTTGAGCTCAATCGTTTGATTTCAACAGGAATCAGGTAATAATTAAAGATGAAGTTATTTTATACGTCAATCGATAAGCACGATTTGCATCTAATATTACGTGGGCCACATACACAAAAAGGCTGATGATCGATGTACAGAGGCCAGCACATCAAGCTACCTCAATCTGTGAAATTTATTTGATAGTTTTTCAACTTTATTACAAGTGAATAAGGTTCATGTTCAATTGGGAAAAATTGTCAATTTGGGATATCTTGATGTGCTGGAGTCTGTACTTGTCATCGAGAAATAAATAGACAAGTTAAATGAGAAAATTCTGGTTGCGAAACAAAATACCTACTTCATACTTTTTTCTGATCGTTTGTTGACTGAACTAATGCACATAAGCTTCGTATCATTGGATGCAAGGCGTGTGTTCAACTCCTTTACATAATTTTATGTTCTAAGAAATTGTTTAAATAAAATAAATTAACTTATTTTGTGTCTTTTGTTGTTTTCATAGCAATTTTTAGGATATGTTGTATGACGTGTAACCTACACTAACTTTATTTATCCAACATTATAATATAGTTCCACACTGGATTTTCGAAATTTTGTTTGAACGCATCCTGGAGTTCATAAAGAGGCATGATTCCTTATCAATTGTTACTGATTTTAGAACCAGCTGTATTAATATGCCACTAATACGTGCCTACTTTATATCACCATTTTCATTTCCTTTATTTCTTTTTAACATATAAAGTAATGAATATAATAAAAACGATACAATAATTAAAAATAAAATATTTAAAATATTTTATTTTTAATTATATACGTTACAAGGAATATATCAGGACATACGGATTCTAATGGGGAAAATACTCATATTACATAATAATTTCTCATTAATTCCATAGACAATGCTAGTAGAATTACAATTTTCTATAAATGTTAAAAGTACATTTTACGTATGTATGCGGTCGCGTTCTCCTATACGTGCCAGTTACCTACTAATAAGTAATCGGTACACTAATGATATCATATGTGTGTCGTCTTAAAATTAAATAGTTAGGAAATTATCTTGAGAGCACACTGTATATGAAAATTATGTTAAGGGGAAACGCTCGCGTAGTCTTCCGTTTCCACGACCGCTATGTACCCTTGAAGCTACGTGCATTGTTTATTATAGTTTTAATATTTCTCATCACTATCAGCTTATGAAAATTCTTAAAAAATAATAAACATGCGTAACAATACTAAAAAAAACGGTAATGAAGAAGGTCACGCATTTTTTTAATAAAAATATTCACAAATGGAATTTACTCGTAGCAATGAAATGTTCGTAAACCTTAACTTCTAGAATGTTTGTTTATCATGAATCTCGATTGAAAACTGTATTAAAGACGTAATTTCTTAGCTTTGAACTTAAGGAAGGTAGGTATTGCTGACTCAGATTTTTTTCGAGATCTTCATATTGTAGCATATTTTAACACTTGGCAATATGTTTCTTCAGGCAACAACTATCATTTTGCGTATAAAATTATTTTTGCGCATATACGCCCGACACAGGCCGAAAAGAAAAGAACAAAATAAAAATTTAATAACGGTACTTATTAAAGAAATCAAATAATTATTTTTAATGTCAAAACACATTTTGACGTCACTGTCAATAGAAAAAGAAGTCAAAAACTGCAGCATTGCCACGTTGAATGGCAATGCCTATTATTGGCCAAAAAATGGGCAGTCCTTAGGTCACGTGAAGAGTTGACTCGCTTGGTGACGACTCTAAGAACGCGTTTATTAACTTGAACGTCATTGCCCTAGTGTTTCATATCCAAATAAGGTCAAAGGTCAGATATATAAATTGCAATTAGTTTCTTGTCACATGCTGCAGCGCATAACAAAGAATTTACGAACTACGTCGAAGGCATTATGGGCATTGAGTCTGGCGACTTCCAACTGTTGGGTGCCAACTGGGTGCTTAACCACCGCATCCCGGCAAGGTCTGACAAGAGCCCAATAGATGATGTCATGACGTGCTATCCGTACAGCGTTTTACTACAGGATAGGCCACGGTGCAGGCTAGTTTATAAAGATTATTTCGAAAAATTCTCAAATGGCCAAAAATACCCAGGCGTGTTCCCATCTCTGAGCATAATCAAGTCATTTTGCTACATTTGTTCTCTCTTTCTCTTTAATAATAGTCTTTTATGTTTGTTTACAGGAAACCAGTGCACTTTTAGTAATCATTTAAATAAATATGTAGGTAGACCCTACTGAGTAATAGTCTTATTTGATTAATGATGCAAATAACCACAACACTATTCTTTAGGCGTAGCTGTTACATCTTCATAATGTTGTCATCGAGAAATGATGAGTTAGTTATGGGTTACACATTTACTTGTCTTGGCATAGTCTTGCAAATAAATAACAGTACTTTCTCATGGAAATCCTCCTCTTGGGGCGGATGGACGGGACTGCCGGAGTCTTACTAACTAAAACCACACTGTGTACTTCAACTACCTTTTGGCCGGGGTGCTAGGAGCCTCGTCCTGGTCCACATGACTTCTATGCGGAACTTGTCACCCTCTGCGGTCGCAGTTCCTCAAGAGAGGCACGCGCGGCGCACGGCACGCCGGTGTTTTGGACATGTGTATGTTTAGGCGATACAGTCTCCAAGTATGTCACCTGCCGGCAAGACCCTGGCGGCCTGATAGCATTGTACGCTCTGCAGCGCTCTTTAGGTCTACTGCAGATAAGGAGAGATGTGCTCTACGACTGGCTTTCTGATGCCTCCTTTACAACCACCGACCACGGATTGTACTATGACCACGACAGCAGCGACTTTTACGACGAAGTAATGGCGCTACTCTGCCCAGAATAGGCTCAACTCCAGAGCATGCTGTGCCGTGTTGTCGAACTACTTACCACACATTGGCTTCCGGCCCATACGGCACAACTACTCTCCGAAGCATCTATATCAGCTGGAAATTAAGGGCGCTATGATGTCTTTCCAGGCGCCCTTTCAATACGGGTCTTGCCAACACTTTTACCGGCTGTTATAATTTACTATCTTCTCCCAGACACTTTGTTCACATGCCAGTCAAATATACCAGTAAGCATTTTGCAACAGCGTAACTTACAACAAGATAAATATTTTTTGAAATCGTGGGTCGATTTCAAAAAAATATTTATCTGGTTGTATACTTCTAGAAATTAATTGCTTCTACAAACAAACAATTTAACCACTTTATTACATACGTTTAAATATGTAGTTTAGATTGCATTGAATTGATTAGAGAATCTACAATCAGTAACTAGAAACCATAACTTATAGACTATGTTTTACAAGATAGGTTCTTGTAATAAGTCCACAGTACTTATGTAAATATTGTACTTGGAACTGATATTACTCTGTATTTATATTTATTTAGATGTATTATTAAAGATGTGTATCTCTATATATATTATTAAATATTTACCTAGCTAGTTAGTTTAGTGACATATTGCAATAAGGTTTACATATTACCTTGACTATATGTATTTTGGAGAATATTATTGGCGATAGTCACTTCAACATGATTTTTTGCTATTTTCTAAAAACCGTTTTGGCCCTATAGTTATTTTGTATGTTGATCTATTCCAACAACTAACATATTAGTAACATTTATACTGATACTAGGAAAAAGTTTATTACACTATTGTTTATTATTTTTACACTTAAATTACTACCTACATCTAAGTATTATACTTAAAGCAGACACACGTAATATTGTAGTGTCATCTAGCAGCCTAACAGGAAAAACCTAATGTCGGATTTGACGAAGGTAACTTTTTATTGAACATAAACAAATGAATCAACCGGTGCAAGGCCATCGTTGTGATCAGCTAGGTTATATTTAGATTACTATAAAATTTCCAGTTGACCCTTGCTCCTAAGTTCATTATGATGCTAGTCTCTCGTAACTGTTGGAAAAGTGTAAAGTATGCACCACTCTATTTCTTTACGTCGGTTTCAGTCTTCTTCTTCGTTATATCGATGGTTTTTTCCACATCGTTCTTTATAAACTTCCACCAGATCTCAGCCACGTCGACGGTATTAGCATTAGCCTCGGAAAGGTCTTTCATGGTACAGGATTTGTTGCGTAAAGAGCAGAACTATTGTTTGATATGTGGCTTTACAGTCGCATTGCAGCTGATCGGGGTACCCGCATCTGAGTTGTACCTACAGCGGCTAAACTGGCTCGGTTTATAGATTTCCAGGACGGCCATGGTAGTGGGTGGCCAGCTGGTAGTGCTCTCGGCTTCGTGCATCATTGAAAACTGTATATACTTTTCGGGTATGAGTGGATTGATGCCAGGTAAATTTTGCCATCTGAGAAGCAAAGAGAGCTGAGACAGATGTATGACGAGGTGGTATGTATATTCGAGGTAAGTTGGCGGTAAGACAACGCGGCGTAGACCTATTGCTAGTTCAGGAAGTCTATGATTGGTAAGGGGGCACCTAGGATATCCTCGTGCTCAATATCATGTCAAATCTTAAGTTATCTGGTGGCCTGACAATGTATAAGGAGGAATGAACATGATTGTGTTTTAGAAGGTGTTCTTTTTGTTGTATTTAGATTCGTCAGAGCCATTTCAAGACTTTCTTCGCCATCCTCAGTTTTCCATCCTTATTGGTAGATCCAGACCATCTACGTAAAAAATAATCCATGTTCATCATGTTGGGCTAATTTATTAGTGTACATCCATGTGATGTACTGCTCTGAGGTGAGGCATACTTAAGGAAATGCCATCCGCCCCTTTCAGAATTTAAGTAGCCCTTGAGGTGGTAGGTGTCATCAGAGGCGACTAATTCTCGTTTATATTAACAGTAGACGATACCTAAATGAATGCCTATATATTTGCATTGTTGGATTTTCAACTCTCTTCGCGGAGACGAGCGTTCAAAATACAGCAGCGTGCATGTAATTACATGTCGCACAGTGTTAGTGAAAACGGGCACAAGGGTGACAAGTCAGCGTTCACAGCGCATCCTACGTATCAGCACTGTAGTATTTATTGCGATAATCTTTATAAGCGTGAGGTTTACAGAAAATTATTATTGCTTTACCCATGATATTTTCATTGTAGATCCATCTGATTACCTATGACCCGTTTTGGAGCCTTATTTCTATTCTCCATTCTGTTCTTAGCGCTAATGCTGTTGTCTGTCGAAAGTGCAGATATCGTAGTAAAAACTAGCCACAAAAAGCTTTAGCTGTACTTTTTGTATCGAGCCTGCTTGGTGTTTGGTGTCCTTGACGAATAATATTAGTATTTCCATAACCTAAGAAAATCTTCCACTCACGCTGAAAACACTAACTACCTCATCATCATCATCATCAGGCTATACTAGTCCACTGCTGGACATAGCCCTCTCCTAATGAGTGCCATAGCGCCCTGTCTTCAGCTTGCCGCATCCAGCATCTGTCTGCTTAATTATTTATTGGTAAAGTTTTCAAATTCAGTATTCCCCTTAACTATGTTCCACTTGGTATAATATCACAAACGGCTTGGTCACCGGAGCGACAGCTGAATGTAGCAGACGCAACAAACATGGACCAATGGCGACCTTCATGCACTTAGTTGAGCAAGCCCGAACATTTACCACCTCGTCGGCTCTCGTTAGGTGAATCATTAGCATCTGGGTACTCGCTGTTGTATAACGATTACAGATAAACAGAGATTTGAGAACTCCTTATAAATGTCACAGTCTGTATTTGTATTACAAGTCTTCGGTTTGAGGTCAGAAACGCTAGAAGAGACTCGAATAGGTTTCCGTTATAAAAGAATATTTTTGCTTCCAATTTTCAGCTTTTCGTACTCCACCAGGAACTGGAGCAGGACCTATGTCACATTTTTAGTCTTTCGATCGAGCTGAGCTTGGCACAATGCGCAATGTAAATTAATTAATAATAAATAAATAATGCTGAACAATCCACACAGCACCATCTAGCCTCAAGCTAAGCAGAGCTTGTGTTATGGGTACTAGATGGCTGATATTCTTAATACAATATATCACATACATAGATATTTTTTTATTATACATAGCAAATACCCAGAACACCCGGAACAAATGTTTGTTGGTCGTACAAACATTTGTCCCAAGGCGGGAATAGAACCCGCAACCTCCTGCGTCGCAATAAATTGTTAGAATGTCGTGGGCGCTTTTGTTGTGACTTCTGTTGTGTGGTTGTCAAGAGTTGTTAATATTTCACAAACTCACAGTTTATTAATAATAGGTCTTTACCTATGAAATTGCCGTTTTGTATGAAAAAATTTAAATGATTTTTTTTCATGTATTTTTTATTTGTATTAATCGAAGTAATCACCCATGCAATCAATGCATCTTTGCCAACGCAGTGGCAGTTTATTGATGCCCTTCTTAAAGAAATCAGCTGGACGGGAGGCAACAAATTCTTCAAAGGCATTTTGTACTGCCTCTCGGGTATTGAATTTTTTTCCCGCCAAGAAGTTATCCAAATTCTGGAAAAAGTAGTAGTCTGTAGGCGCAAGGTGTGGTGAGTAGGGCGGATGACGGAGAGCTTCCAACCCCAGTTCTTGCAACGTGGAGACCGTCTGCTGTGCAGTATGAGGTCGCGCGTTGTCGTGCAGGAGCAGCGGAGACGAGCGATTGACCAATGCTGGTTGGAGATGTGCCAGCTTCTCCATCATTGTGTTCAATTCTTCACAGTACACATCTGCAGTAATGCTCACCCCGTTTGGTAAGAAGCTGTGTTGAATCACACCGGCGCTAGACCACCAAACAGTGACCATCACTTTTCTTGGGGTAAGTTTTCGTTTAGGGCATTGTTTAGGTGCTGAACCAGGATCCAACCAACTTGCTGAGCGCTTGCGGTTATCAAACAGAATCCATTTTTCATCGCAGGTAACAATGCGGTTCAAAATTCCTTCATTTGTGTGTCTGTTGAGCAGTGCAAGGCACGTCTCGACGCGTACTTCGCGCTGGCGATCATTGAGTTCGTGGGGCACCCATTTGTCAAGCTTTTTTACCTTGCCAATTTGACGCAAATGGACCAATATTGTTTTGACGCTAACGTCGAAAGCTGCTGCTAATTCAGCCGTAGATTGTGTATCATCAGCTTCCACAATCGCCTTTAATTCGTCATTGTCGACCAAAGTCTTCGGACGACCGCGAGGTTCATTTTTCAGGTCGAAATTTCCAGAACGGAAGCGAGCAAACCAATAACAGGTAGTGCGTTGGTTTGTAGTGTTAGCTCCGTAAACGTCGTTGATGTTGCGTGCCGCTTGTGCCGCGTTGCTGCCACGACGGTACTCATATTCCATAATTACTCGAATTTTTAACGTATCCATGATGACGAAAAAGATTTAAATGCGATGAAAATGTAACACTAATCAATAAACAAATGACTACTTTTGGAAAAAAAAATCCATGTTTTTAAAATACAATTAATTTGAAATTAGAATTCTTAGCCAAACAAAAAATATTTTGATTTGAAATGGCCAGTACTGCAGAACGGCAATTTCATAGGTAAAGACCTAATATTATGCACACAACATAATTGACATTTAAGATCAAGACTTCAGAACCTTGTTAATAATTAATGCAAACCCATTGTTAACCTCAAGCGCTAATGAATTATATGTATTTGAAACTAGCTTTTGCCCGCGACCTCGGTCGCATGGTAAAAAGTTGGAGCCAATTTCTTAAGTTAGACCTTTAATAATACATTGGGGAAAATAGTTTTTGAGGCATGTACAAACATACATACAGACCAAAATTCCAGAAAAGTTGTTTTGTCTTCTGTCGCTGAATATAAATAAAGACCTTCCATATTAATTTTCAGCCTTTTATTCCTTTTTTCAGTCATTTTTTTTTGTATCAGCCTGGTACAGTTTTATTATATATGCAAATATGTATATGTATATTTTCCGCCTGTTACAATTTTATCATATTAAGTATGTATGATGAAAAGTGTGCAATATTTCAGAGTTTTAGAGGCCAAAGTCTATCAAAATACATGTACATATGTAATATAATTAAAAGCAAATTGCGTTTCAACATGCAGTGCGAATGCGTTCGTAATTACAAATAATAATCCTTTATTCGTCACAACAATTAGCGTAGATGTTATATTTAGATTCAAACTACGTCAATGTACAAAAACTTATTACATTATGTACAAGCAAAGGTACGATGATAATTAAATTATTTAATTATTATTTTTGTGTTAGATTACCATTTCTATTTATCTATTCACATAAATTTGTGGAGGAGAGGTTTGTATTCTCAGTGTATTCGCATATCGGGGGATTCCCCGATGCTGCGGAGGTTGATGCGGCTCCACGCTGAATTTTAATTGTGTATTTTTATGTGTCTGTAACAAAAATTATAGCTTAATAACTAGATCACTCTAGTGGCACATCTAGAGATGACATTTGTATTTTGTACAGATCAGTTAGCACAGAAAAAGAGAAATGGTCCACTATTCCTCTTATTCTGTTCTCCTTATTATTTGCGGTGAATAAAGGTTGAGTTGACTTTTACTTGAATTTACAGATAGTTGATATATTTTGTGAATCTATACTTTAACTATTCACAAATATCGACTATCTGTGTATGATGTTTATCACCATAAAATGTATGATGAAAACTTTAATGATGAAAATTCTACAATCTAAATTATAATATTATAAAATAAATAGAATATACTGCCATTCCTATCTTCTAATAAAATTAAATAGACTTAGAACAAATTTTTATGCGCACCGCGCGTAACGTAGTTTTTTTGGGACACAATGATATTTGCTTATTTTACTTAATAAAATGGTTAATATTCCAAGGCTGCTGTCTATGTTCCACCATCCGGTTCCAGATGTAAAGCATACCTAAGCTCCCTTACTTTTGAAGAATGAGCGTAAAACCTTACGTAAACAATTACGTAGTGTTTTAGTACATCCAGTATGATTTCTTTGGTATTGAAACTTCACTTATTTCACTGAACATTTTAAATAGAAAATGCTATCTTGAGAGTATTCTATAATGAATAAACTTTAAAGACTTCTACAATTTATAGTTATCTCATATTATTTTTGTTTCGTTCTTAAACAGTTATTACGCCGTACTGTAAAATATTAAGCCCTGGCTGGGGGCCTTCTTGTAAGGTCACCACAGGATCGACCGGTTAAGCAGTAAACAGCCTTATAGTGCTGAACTGAGAGTGGCCCTACCTAAAAAAAAAAAAAATGTAAAATATTACTATTTGATGAGGTACTGAAACTGTAAAATCATGTCTTTCAATTTAAAAAAAAAACTAAACAAGACAATATTAGGCAACAACATACAATTAAGGCCTGTAATTTGGTTTTTACACACAATATTATTAGTTGATAAACATATTTTTTTTTCCGTATCCATGGAACGGAAACTTTATAGAGGCAATAATTATAGTTAATTATTATGTATATTATGGTCGGAAGCCATCAGCGATAGGATGGTTGCTGGTTGGGAGAGCATTACAGTTGGAAGGGGCATTTCAAATGAGGCAACCCTAGCTGGGGAATTTTCCACTTGCTTCTGGCGGGTGTTGGCACAATTCACCAGTTTAGGGGAGGGAAAGGAGGATTTAGGGTTAGGTGCTTTGGAGCAGCCGTAGTTAGCCGAGATTGGAAGCACAGTATACAACTGGATTGTTCCGAGCAGAGGGAACGGGTCGTAATCTCATCTCAGCGACAATCAATGCCTAAATTTGTTAAAAATGTAAGTGAATTAGACGTATTTTTTGAGGCGTTGATCGGTTCGTATAGCTTATCTAAAGATATTTATTCTGCTTCTTTTTAGGGTCAGAAGACAGTGGACAGACAGACAGACAGCGCCCAGAACCCTATGAGGGTTGGACGGACGCTGTCCTGCGGCGGTAGCCGCTACGGGAGATCCGGAGAGAGGGGTACTGGGTTGCTGCAACAGATTACCTCCCTTTCCGAAGACTCGATAGTCATCTTCAGTAGAGTATAAGGCCGAGAGAAACTCTTCAGAATTGGAGGGAGGTTGGGAGGGAGGGACGGAAATGCGTTTGCAGCTGCGAAAATTATATAGTTTTTTAGTGATCACACTTCATAACGCAAACTCTAAGTATGAATGAATTTAGGTTCCAACCTCCACAACGTATGAACATAAATGTACTCATCGAAATTATACAACAAATTTTGTGACGTATGTAATCGTACGTTGACAGTTATGAATCGTATGCGGTTTTACCGTCACATAATTACACAAATTACTGTCTAGCTTGGGATGTCCTAGCTGGCCAGCATTAACCTTCGTCAAACTAACTGAGCTGGAAATTAGGTATCGTGTTGATGCGGTTCTCGTGTCACAATAATTTAGAGAACTTTATAATAATTCTGGACGGTTTAAGCCTCGTATCCAATAGGCAACATTTGGAGCGCGACATGTTGTAGAACATGTTTAAAGATAGCGCGAAACTTTTGTTTAGCAACGTTGTCTGTCTACACTTATCATCGTCAACAACATGTCGCCAGAGGTACTAGTGTTGATTTCAGCGGCGGTGGTTACAATTTGCTGCCTGTGGTAACTGGTCGTCTTGCTGGCCATGGTTTTTTTGTTATTGTGATATCAACTTCTTCTTAACTTCGTGGCTCCTAGTTTATCACAGCACGCCCTTGTACTGCCTTGGAGGCTTTTTATGTATTCAGTTTAGCAGGCTTTGCTTGAGTTAACTGATGATTTTGGTATATATTAGTTTTTATTAATTTATTTTGGCATATTGGTGTGTGCTAGCTAACATGTAGCAAACTATTTAATTTAATGATGTATAAAGATGATTGACACAATTTTTTTTTTTGACATATGTTGTATAACTTCAAGCTCTTCAAAACTATCAGACAGACGTGTTGCTGGGGAGTTTGTTCCGCCACTTCTTCACCCAGCAAAAACACTAGGAAGCGGTGAAGGGTGGGCGTTTTGGGGCACTGTCTTATGTAAACGTTTTGACGTTCAAAAAGTGCTAATTTCAGTATAATTTACATAAATTAATTTTGATTGATTTTGGTTTGATTTAATTGAAAAATGCACCAAAAGAAAAACACTTATTTTTGTACAGTTCAATTAATTTAAGCATACGTTACACCAGATTACAGACAGTTCTGTGGACAGTCCCCAGTTGACAACATTTGGTGCTCAATAGCATGTTGCTCAGAAATAAACAACATCATCATCTGCCTGGCCTTTTCCCAACTATGTTGGGGTCGGCTTCCAGTCTAACCGGATGCAGCTGAATACCAGTATTTTACATGGAGCGACTGCCTATCTGACCTCCAGAACCCAGTTACTGGGCAACACGATACCCCTTGGTAAATCTGGTTGTCAGACTTTCGGGCTTCTGACTACCCGTAACGACTGTCAAAGATCTACAAATGACAGCCGGGACCAACAGCTTAACGTGCTTTCCGAGGCACGGAGGAGTCTCGATATGTTACAAACGATCACCCATCCACAGACTGACCTCGGCAAGCGTAGCTTCACCTTTGATCAACACGTGCGTCTGTTTTTATTTAGCCACGAGCTCCTCCAGAAATAAACAACAATCCGCACGTTATAGACCTCGCCAGCTGGCACCGTCGCGGGCTGCCGAGCGACACGTGTTTTGCGTCAATTGTTGCCTAGTGGACACGAGGCTTTATACGTATAACAATATCAAAATTACAGAATAAGAAAAAACACTCGATGTTTTGTCGAGTCGCAAAACCGTGCGAAGCAAGGACGAATAGTACTTCATAATAACTACAAGACGTTGACGAACTGAAGTTATTTTAAGAACATTTCCAGGTCATTTCCGAAGCCCTGTAATTATTTTACGAGGAATACTGGCCCTCCCAGTGGCCACAGTATCAAGGGTAATAGAAAGATAAATATACTAAGGAAACCATTATTAACATTGTAAAAAATAAAGGAAACAAGATTTGTTCCATGTTGTACAGACGCCAGCACATCAAGCTATCCCAAACTGAAAAAAAATCCCAATTGAACATGAACCTTATACTTTTGTAATAAAGTTGAAAAAATATCAAAGATATCTAACGGATTGGGTTAGCTTGATGCGCTGGCAACTGTACATTATTTATGTTCTGAGAAATCCATCTTTTTGAGGTTATTAGCTAATTATGTTCATTTTCAACTCTACAAAGCCTAGTCGTTGCTTCCTTTTATGCCTAATTATATTTGTAAGTTATGCGTAATATCTCACCAAGTGGAACTAATGATAACAGTTTACATACTAGAACAAAAAAAACAACTGAATATATTAAGTTTTAATTGATTATAAAACATTTTGTTGCGACACGTCAATGGTGCCGATTGTATAAATCAAAAGACACTCAGATTGTTCTTAGAATTGATGTTGTTAGCAACATGGATATTATTATATTATATTTGCCTTATAATTGCTGTAACAACATCTCAAATAATACTAAGTAAAATAAATAAAAAACCGGACAAGTGCGAGTCGGACTCGCCCACCGAGGGTTCCTTACAAATGTATAACATATTATAAAAAAAATGTTTATATTTTTCATTCTTCGTCATAAATTGAAAACTAAAAAAAAGAATATAAATCTGTTTAAGCTTGTGCCAATTAAGCTTTTTCATACCCCACATGATACGGTTAACTCAATTCAAAATTGGATCCGTTCTAGAAATATAGACGCATAAAGACCCTATTATTTTATGGTTTAATTACAAATGTTCAGATTTCAGATTTATCACTAAACTTCACCTTATAAGACGGTATTACTTGCCGAATTTCATAGTTATAGGTCAACGGAAAACACCCTATACATACATTTCGATTTCCTTGAGTGTCGAAATATAAGTTTGATGTTTTCACAAATTCAAGAGACTGTAAATAATAGGTCTTTACCTATGAAATTGCCGTTTTGTATGAAAAAATTTAAATGAATTTTTTTCATGTATTTTTTATTTGTATTAATCGAAGTAATCACCCATGCAATCAATGCATCTTTGCCAACGCAGTGGCAGTTTATTGATGCCCTTCTTAAAGAAATCAGCTGGACGGGAGGCAACAAATTCTTCAAAGGCATTTTGTACTGCCTCTCGGGTATTGAATTTTTTTCCCGCCAAGAAGTTATCCAAATTCTGGAAAAAGTAGTAGTCTGTAGGCGCAAGGTCTGGTGAGTAGGGCGGATGACGGAGAGCTTCCAACCCCAGTTCTTGCAACTTGGAGACCGTCTGCTGTGCAGTATGAGGTCGCGCGTTGTCGTGCAGGAGCAGCGGAGACGAGCGATTGACCAATGCTGGTTGGAGATGTGCCAGCTTCTCCATCATTGTGTTCAATTCTTCACAGTACACATCTGCAGTAATGCTCACCCCGTTTGGTAAGAAGCTGTGTTGAATCACACCGGCGCTAGACCACCAAACAGTGACCATCACTTTTCTTGGGGTAAGTTTTCGTTTAGGGCATTGTTTAGGTGCTGAACCAGGATCCAACCAACTTGCTGAGCGCTTGCGGTTATCAAACAGAATCCATTTTTCATCGCAGGTAACAATGCGGTTCAAAATTCCTTCATTTGTGTGTCTGTTGAGCAGTGCAAGGCACGTCTCGACGCGTACTTCGCGCTGGCGATCATTGAGTTCGTGGGGCACCCATTTGTCAAGCTTTTTTACCTTGCCAATTTGACGCAAATGGACCAATATTGTTTTGACGCTAACGTCGAAAGCTGCTGCTAATTCAGCCGTAGATTGTGTATCATCAGCTTCCACAATCGCCTTTAATTCGTCATTGTCGACCAAAGTCTTCGGACGACCGCGAGGTTCATTTTTCAGGTCGAAATTTCCAGAACGGAAGCGAGCAAAGCAATAACAGGTAGTGCGTTGGTTTGTAGTGTTAGCTCCGTAAACGTCGTTGATGTTGCGTGCCGCTTGTGCCGCGTTGCTGCCACGACGGTACTCATATTCCATAATTACTCGAATTTTTAACGTATCCATTATGACGAAAAAGATTTAAATGCGATGAAAATGTAACACTAATCAATAAACAAATGACTACTTTTGGAAAAAGAAATCCATGTTTTTAAAATAAAATTAATTTGAAATTAGAATTCTTAGCCAAACAAAAAATATTTTGATTTGAAATGGCCAGTACTGCAGAACGGCAATTTCATAGGTAAAGACCTAATATAAGTATACCGTTTTAATTTTAACTTGATACCTCCAAGCATTCCCCAGAAAAAGGGTCGTGATAGACAGACGAACCGAAAGTGATCCTATAAGGGTTCCTTTTTTCCTTAATAGGTACGGAACCCTAAAAATAGAACCATTTTAATATGTTTCAACACACTTATAGTCCAACATAAAAGAGTAGAAATTAAATATTTGGGAACTAAAGTGTTTTCATTTTCTGGCAACTTCTAAAATGAGTAGTTGCGCTGTCAATTCTTCTCGATCGGTTTCGCTTTTCGTTAGATTTTTGGTTTTTGTGTGTAATTTCTGAGTGTGGAAAGGAAAACAGGGACTTATGATGAATAAAGTCATTCGTGGAGGTGCCCGTGAAATAATTTATAAAGTTTTCATGCGGAGTATGGCCGAATTTCAAGCTGGAAGGTGCTATCCAACTTAGAAAATGTTTACGAACGTACAGCAGATTTTACTGGTAAGTAACTATTGAAAGTTGCACTAACCGTTAATTACAAATGATTAATACATTCAGGAAGCAACATTTTCGAACTAAATATTATTTACATATTATTTGTGTATCATTTTTGAGGTTATGCTAAGGTAAACAAATACCGTTGTAGTTATAGCGCGACTTAACAACGTTGATAGTAAGGCAAAAACAATTAATGTAATTTATTGCGTATAACGAAATACATTTTTTGCTATAAGATATTTGTTGAAGGAAACCGAAAGAAACAATTTTAAAACATTTTCACGTTATGAACATATTTTCCGCGGGACTTCTTTCGTCGAACTGACATTGGTTTTAAAGTTGTATCTATAATTTATGTTAATATCAAGCTTTGTTTGTTTTAGGTGTTTCTGTAAGCACAGTGCGCAGAATCGTGCAACACGGCATGGAAACCAGTGGAAAATTTTCGACACCAGCTAAACACAGAAAGGGTCGACCCCCAAAGGTGTTGGACGACTTTGACATATGTGCAAAGTCATATATACAAAAATTAGTTCATATTTGTTTAATTTCTACTCTTTCTGGCCAAGCTGTATATTTGATTAAATTTTTGTTTATATTTGAGTGAAGTTGTTTTATTACTACTACATACCAAATCTATTATCTATCTACGCGGAACTTTTTCAAAGCAATTGATTAATAAACATACTTATTTAATATATTTACTCATTAAAAGCTAATAAATAAATAATACTAATCAAGTATCAAGATCAGCTAGGTCGTACTAACGGGGTTGCTACCTGAGCGATTGTGGCGCCCTCATTTATTTTCTACTCTTTTGTGTCGCACTGTACTCGAAAACTGACTCTTATTTCAATTCTTTTGGGTTCACAATGCAGTATGTGCTGCAGCTGCGTGATTTTTGCGCTGCGAAATGACCAACAGATACCTATACCTACCTAGTTCAATACCTATTAGTCAGTGCATTTTAATAAAAATAACTAGCAAAGTATTCAAAGCTATACCTATCTACTTTGAATATTTGAGACGACCGATGTGGCGCGGTGGGCGAAGGTCCGCCTGCGGCGCAGGAGGTTGCGGGTTCGATTCCCGCCCTGGAACAAATGTTTGTACGATCTACAAATATTAGGTCTTTACCTATGAAATTGCCGTTCTGCAGTACTGGCCATTTCAAATCAAAATATTTTTTGTTTGGCTAAGAATTCTAATTTCAAATTAATTTTATTTTAAAAACATGGATTTTTTTTTCCAAAAGTAGTCATTTGTTTATTGATTAGTGTTACATTTTCATCGCATTTAAATCTTTTTCGTCATCATGGATACGTTAAAAATTCGAGTAATTATGGAATATGAGTACCGTCGTGGCAGCAACGCGGCACAAGCGGCACGCAACATCAACGACGTTTACGGAGCTAACACTACAAACCAACGCACTACCTGTTATTGCTTTGCTCGCTTCCGTTCTGGAAATTTCGACCTGAAAAATGAACCTCGCGGTCGTCCGAAGACTTTGGTCGACAATGACGAATTAAAGGCGATTGTGGAAGCTGATGATACACAATCTACGGCTGAATTAGCAGCAGCTTTCGACGTTAGCGTCAAAACAATATTGGTCCATTTGCGTCAAATTGGCAAGGTAAAAAAGCTTGACAAATGGGTGTCCCACGAACTCAATGATCGCCAGCGCGAAGTACGCGTCGAGACGTGCCTTGCACTGCTCAACAGACACACAAATGAAGGAATTTTGAACCGCATTGTTACCTGCGATGAAAAATGGATTCTGTTTGATAACCGCAAGCGCTCAGCAAGTTGGTTGGATCCTGGTTCAGCACCTAAACAATGCCCTAAACGAAAACTTACCCCAAGAAAAGTGATGGTCACTGTTTGGTGGTCTAGCGCCGGTGTGATTCAACACAGCTTCTTACCAAACGGGGTGAGCATTACTGCAGATGTGTACTGTGAAGAATTGAACACAATGATGGAGAAGCTGGCACATCTCCAACCAGCATTGGTCAATCGCTCGTCTCCGCTGCTCCTGCACGACAACGCGCGACCTCATACTGCACAGCAGACGGTCTCCAAGTTGCAAGAACTGGGGTTGGAAGCTCTCCGTCATCCGCCCTACTCACCAGACCTTGCGCCTACAGACTACTACTTTTTCCAGAATTTGGATAACTTCTTGGCGGGAAAAAAATTCAATACCCGAGAGGCAGTACAAAATGCCTTTGAAGAATTTGTTGCCTCCCGTCCAGCTGATTTCTTTAAGAAGGGCATCAATAAACTGCCACTGCGTTGGCAAAGATGCATTGATTGCATGGGTGATTACTTCGATTAATACAAATAAAAAATACATGAAAAAAAATCATTTAAATTTTTTCATACAAAACGGCAATTTCATAGGTAAAGACCTATTATTTGTTTCGGGTGTTCTGGGTATTTACTATGTATAATAAAAAATATCTATCTATGTAATGTATTGTATTAAGTATATCAGTCATCTAGTACCCATAACACAAGCTCTGCTTAGCTTGGGGCTAGATGATGCTGTGTGGATTGTCCAGCATTATTTATTTATTTATTTATTTATTTACTTACTTAAGGCGGTTGAAAGCGAAAATATAAAAATCAGAAATAAATCATAATCAAAATTCATTATTCAAATTCGGCTGAGAATCAGCACTTTAGGAACGTCAAAACGTCTACAAAAAACAGTCCGTAAATCATAACCTATATTTAAACCAACACATTATGTACATCAATGAATACATTAGCGCTAAACGAATTTTAAATGTCGAACAGCCAGACCCAATCGAAAATCCAATCGGAAACGAACCCACGACACGCAGCGCAGCAGCCAATCGCTAAACCATTGCGCAAAATGTAAGATTTGTTTGCACGATACTAGTAATGGTTACGTTCAGTAAATAAAAAATAATTTAATGATTAAAATAGCGTAACTAATTTGACATAATATCACGTCTGTCTCCCCCGAAGCGTTAAGAAGAGGAGCACCTAAAGTATACCTACGTTTGTTTTGAACACTTAAAATAATATAAAGTGATGGAAAATAACTTGCATCGTTGGACGCAAAAAGCTATTACGACGTACAAACACAAGCCAGGGCACTGAAATCGGCGGTAGGAGAACTACGAGATACTAGCTCAAAAAGGATACCGTATACAAATAAACTGACACACTAGCTTACTATCCCTTAAATGAGAGTAGTAGGAACTACCTTACTAGCCTACTAGCCCTGCCTGGCCATTCTATCTTTAAAAAATAGCTCGGCTGCCCTGGACATTATTATATACCAAGCTTACTGTTAAACTTAGTCGAAATTAACCAAATATGATGAAATTAACATTTTTATCATATCGTGCCACTACGTAAATGACTCATCATCAACATTCTCCTGCCCTTATCCCAATGAATTGGGGTCGGCGCAGCATGTTTTCTTCTTTCTTACGCTCTCTCTATTTATCTCTATTTGCCCTCATATCGAAAGTCACGTCCATCCTAGCCATGTTATCTTTCAGACAATCCATCCATCGTGTAATAGGTCTTCCTCTACTCTTGTAACCTTCCACATTCATACTCAATTTTCGTCACAACATAATTTTGATTCCTTCGCATCACATGTCCATATCATGACAAGCGGTTTGCTCACAATTTCTCGGTCGCAGGCGCCACTTTCACAATTCGTAATCGACTGTAAAACGTAATAACTTACTTATTTACATATTTTTGGTTTGTTATTTTGTAATGATGGTTGGCGAACTCGAAAAGCGGCAGTAATTTGTCATCTGCATCATCGTAATTACATTTGCTCAACACTGAGCAGTTTGTCGTGCTAACAATAGCAAAATATGGACGTTGAACACGCGAGGCTTAAAGGATAATTGTATTTCATCGCACTGATATTTCATCATCTACATAGCCTTTTCACAACAATCTTGGGGTCGGCTTCCAGTGTAACCGAACACAACTGAGTACCAGTATTTTGCCTGAAGCGACTGCTTATTGACTTCCACCACCCAGTTACTGGGTAACACGATAAGTCTCTTTCTTTATTAAGACAGTTCGTCAGACTTTCAAGGCTTCTAACTACCCGTAACGACTGTCAAAGATCTATGAATGACAGACGGGACGAACTTTTTAACTTCCCGGTGCAGCGGTGCACGGAGGCGTCTTGGTATGCAATGAGTGGTCACCCGTGATGCTGTTACCATTCCGCCACGTGCCACGCACTGAAACTTATCCTCGTCGATGTTTTTTCTATTTACTCTTTATTCGGGCTCCATATTAAAATTATATACCTGCTGTCTTGTATGGATCAGAATGTTGGGCCGCAAAAGGCATGAATGAAAGGCAGTTACATGCAGCTGAGATGAGAATGCTGAGGGGGATGTGTGGTGTTACGCGAATGGATAGAATAAGAAATGAGTATGTAAGAGGAAGTCTGAAAGTGGCGCCTGTGACCGAGAAGTTGTGTGGAAATCGGTTGTCATGGTATGGGCATGTGATGCGAAGGAATGAGGACCATGTTGTGAGGAAAGTTTTGAGTATGAAGGTGCAGGGTTACATGAGTAGAGGAAGACCAAAGAAAAGATGGATGGATTGTGTGAAAGATGATATATCAAGAAAAGAGGTGACCCTTGAGATGACGGCAAATAGAGATGTACGGAAGAAGAAAACATGCTGCGCCGACCCCAAATAAATTGGGATAAGGGCTGGAGGATGATGATGATGATGATGATGATTAAAATTATATATCTCTCTGGTCAAACAACCCCACTTGTACAAAAACGGATTCAGAGAATATCTTGTAATCACTTAACTGTCTGCAAAACAAATACTTTACATATCTATAAGTATTTTGTTGCGACTGTCAGTTTAAGTGTTTGCATAGTTGCGACATAATATGCTATAAACTGATTCCTATTTGTGTTTCGGTCGTGCTACAATACTTTTAGTTGCCCTACGTCCAATTACCGGTACGGATCTTGAGCTCAACTCGAAACATTACCTACCTCGCTACCTTGAACCTAGCTTGTAACATCTTTTTATTTTCTTAATATATTTTAATAATAATTAACCTTACAAACTGTTCACGCCAACCCAGTTATAATAACAAATAATAGATAGTTCGACACTCCGTAAAAGTGTGAACCAGCCCTTATAAACCTGCGCCCGCGCATCGATCATGACAGTTGTGTAACCGTCATCAGCCATTGTTCTACGTCTAGGATCACTTAGCATTCAATTCCTGGTTTGCATAACCTTAGCTTAGGTGAATATGATATGCTTAGGTTATGTACAGATTTCACGACTGGTGACGTAATTATTATTGACATTTCTCTTGTAATAAATTCACAAACACTAAAAGATTCGTTTCCGTTTATTTAATTGAGAAACACAGCGTGGTCTTAAAAGTTAAAAAATACGTGTTTTGTCAACTGGTACATCAACATTATTATCTCCTTCTGAATGATAACTTATTCTGTTTCTATTAACAAAACCTTTGTCAATATTAGCAGTGATTTTAATTAATTAGTTGATAACTTTAATTGTTATCGTTAAGTTTTAACGATTACTGTAAAAGGAACACCAACACGCCAGCAACTTTGTCTCGCAATTATAATGAATGAGTGATAAGCATGCTAAAAAATAATCAGTTAATAATAAATTACATGTAACAAATATTGCATGGTTATATAGCTTTGTAATGAAACAACCAATTGATGCTTTATGGTTTATTTATTTATGGCACTCCAACGACTTATTCACTAATACATTTTGGGGTACTGTAACAATAATTATATTAGCTTTTTCCCGCGACTTCTTCAACGTCAATGTCGGCACGGATTACTACTATCCTTTGTCATTTCCGGGGTCTCAAACTATCTCCATACCAAATTTCATATAAATCGGTTCAGCGGATTAAGCGTGAAAAGGTAAGAGACAGATAGACAAACAAAGTTACTTTCATATTTCTGATATTGTATATATATATATGATATACATATGAATTGAAAAACTTACATTGGTACTTGCCCAGGTTTGAACCCACAACCTCGTGCACAAGAGGCGAGGCCTAAACCACTGGGCCATTATGACATTTGGTGGATGGGCAATGATTTATTTAAAAAAAATCAGTAAGATAGTACAAGTTCTATGGTGACCATGAAGGGCGGTTGAGTGACACAGAGTATACATATAGAGGTGAAAAGTCAGACTCAGAATACGAGGTATTTTTAACCGTTTCTTAATTGGCAAAAAATCTTACACCACTTTTCATTTTAAAATAACTATTAAATTCCTTAATTCTACTAATTGAATAACGTTAATTACTACTGAAGTTAATTATTGTAGTGTGCTGGCTACTGTTCTGTCATTACGAAGCATTATTTACCTTTTTATTTTTGTCCCTTTTCATTTGCTAGATTCCTCATTTTCCGAAACAACACATTTTGCGGTTTCAAAGCAGAATGATGGAGCTCCTATTTTGTGTCATGAAGTACGAAAGTCCGAGATGGAGAGCCCCAAGTTCCTGTGCTTGCTTCACTCACTCTTGGACTAATTAGTCGGCACGAGCATAGTCCACGGAGCCCCGTGGTGCAGGTCCTGTATCGATTTAAAGGTATCTAATTCAAAGGGGGTTTATTTCGTTTGCTTTGCATATCCAGCCTCGTTATTCGAACCTAACCGGTTCCTGTTACAGGGCTCCAAGTACAAGCGCTTGCTTGGCCCGATTTTGGACTTAAAAAACGGTCGAAGTAAAACTGTCGGTTTAAAATCAGAAGAAACCAAAATTCAGGCAAACACTGTGCGATTGCAAATGAATTATTCTGGCTACTGATCATTCGGCGAAATTAAACAAGGAAAAATCTTGGTTAAGCAAACATTACCTACTTACTTCGGCGAATCGTTTTCGGCATAATAAGATTTGATAAAATATTTACTTTAAATTGCAGGTAACTGAGACCTGCTTCTTGATACTGTAAAATTCTCCTCGCCATAACTTGAGTGAAATGAACGGCATAGTTTGCTGTCAGCGTCTTACTCAAGCTGGGTGACACTCAAATGGCGCAATGGACCTATCCATTGTGCAGGAAGACAGTGCGTGTTCTGCTTTTAAGCTTTCGCTACGAGCCCTTCTGACACGGCGAGGAACTAATTAATCTTTGTCAATGCCATGCTCCTCAAATTTATTCACTAAACCAGTTATTGTTAGCCGTGAAGATAAGTGATTTCTACCAAAAATTGACCGCAATTTTCTCAAAGTTTCCGCAATACATGTTTGGGTTGAGTAGAATGTTTTTAAATAATTAAAACACGTGACAATCGTGAAATGCTTCATAGCAAATTTGCCGTTTCTACACAAACTTATTTTCATGAATCAAGTGTCATATTTGCCGCCAAAACAAGATGGCGGCAAAATATATTGCCCATCCTGTATTGTGACAGTTGTAAATTCTAGACATGTGTCTGCGTCACTAGATCTGTTGACCATAGAACCAAATAAAAACGACTATAAGGTCATGGTATGAATATGAACATTTTTATTATATAATCTCGCCGAAAAACTATCGTGGTAGGCCTCCGATACTTTTAACTGACATGACGGAAAAAGGAGGAGGTCTGTAAACTTCTAATATATATAAAATTTCCATGTCACAATGTTAGTTACCGTACTCCTCCGAAACGGCTGGACCGATTTGTATGAAATTTTGTGTGAATATAGGGTAGGTCTGAGATTCTGCCAACATCTATTTTTCATCCCCCTAAACTTTAAGGGTGGTGCACACCCAAACATTTTACATGGCAAAACAAAGTTTGCTGGGTCAGCTAGTTTTTTTTATAACTTGTTGTCTTGTCTGGTTGTGTTGTCTGGTCAGTTAACAGTGTGATCTGATTTCGATAATTATTTTTTAACTGCACAGAGTATTTAATTTGAAACAAGTAATCGATCCCTTGTTTTTTTTTTATCATCCAATGACTTTAGAAAATAGGGGATAACTGATTTTCACGAGGTGATGAGAAGTTGACATAAGGCTAAGTATTGTATCTTAAGTAAAAAAAATCGACCGACTTAAAAAAAAAGACTAAAAAGTATAAAATAACTATAACTGCGGAAGTTGGTGGCAAAAAAATAAGTCAATGAAACAACCAAAGCCATTGACTTCCAAAACTATAGCTTTTTTTTTACTTTTATTTTAATTATAATAAAAAATAATAAAAGACCTTTAACAGTGTTTGATAATATTTGTTCCCACAATGTAAACTACGTAGATGCCTCCTGGGAAAAATATCATTATTGAGTTCATGGCGGATTGTGCGAATCTGTGGGTAAAACCTAAATACCGCTTCTGAGTAGACGTATAGGCAGCATAGTAGCATAAGCAGCATAAATCTATTAAGTAAAACATATTATATGTTAACAAAAATTTCTGAACTTAATAAATTTCAGGCTAATAAAAAAAATACCGTGTCTAAATAAAATACTTTGTCCTTCTTTCAAATATGCATCGCATAATATGGAATTTGCTTTCTTCATCATTTGCATCGATTTAGTTCGCAGAGAGACGACGATAGTAATTATTACAAATTCCAACTCGACTTTTACGTCCGTCTGATATCTATCAGACGGACGTAAAAGTCAGGTCAGGTCAGAGTAGACAATAAGTATCTACTTATTGTCTACTCTTGTACTATTGATTCACTCTAATATTGTCAGCGAAGTACCACCTAGAATTAAGTTTATCGCCATACGTGGCTGATTGTATATTTCCTGGGTGTTACTAAGTATTTTAAAATTTCTTATAACTTTGCTAAATGCCAAAGTCAAAGTAAAATATTTTATTTCAATTAGTCTATTAAAAAGGGCACATTTGGAAGTCAAATTTACGGGTATAATGAAATAGAAAACGATTCTAGTTGCCTGTTCAAAAAATAGTTGCATAATGGAGAATTATAGGCAAGAAACTCCACACTCATTCTTTTAAAATAGTTTTTTTTGTAAATAAATAATACCAGCCTGTTACTGTCCCACTGCAGAGCAAAGGCCTCTTTTCGTAGAGAGAAGGTACGAGCATTAATCACCACGCTAGCTTAAGACGGGTTGGCGATTTCAGACTTATATTAATTATATGTCCAGAATTCCTCACGATGTTAAAAAGATAATAAGTAATCCTCCAATTTGTAATAACATGCTTGCTTACGCACTTTGTTACCAAGCACTTTTAATAAAAGTTTTAAATCCAGTTTTATTATGTCACAAGGTATTTTGTAGTAACGTTTAACACATTACACTGTAAAAGATGTTTGTACTTTGACTAATCTGAAAGTTGGTTAAGCTTTTTTTATCTATATTATAAAGTAGTAATTATTTCTATCATTTATATTACCAAAAAGATGTAGATTCTTTCTGATATAATAATATTTCATAAATGAATCGGCAAGGCCCTGTCACTTATTTCATTAAAAGAAGATTATGACATCATTCATAATATTTTCAATTTTTCATGAATGAATTGGCGAGGCACTATCATAATATTAATGTATGGAAGTAGTTCCTTACTAGATTCGAGACTACGTAGTTTATAAATGGCTCTTACAGCTCTCGTTTGCAGGATAAAAAATTATTAAATGTGAGTAGTCTGACCCCACATGGTAAAATGCCATACGACGTTATGTGGTGAAAGTAGCTAAAATATACCAAACGAGCTGATCTGTTAACTATCTTATCTTTTTAACGAATTAGAGAGATGTTATACTAGGTCCCCATTGTAATTTCTCGTCTAGCGTGATTCCCAAGAAAACCATTTTATTATTAAATTCTAATCTAAGCTTTACTCTATAGATAAATTATTAGTGGAATTAACATATCAAAGATGTCTAATGAGTCATGAGAACAACCACAGCTTCAAGTTGCCGCCCTTGTATCAAATATTATCCTGTTTTGTTACAACCGCCGTCACGTAATCACTCAATGTTAAGCGTTAACGGCAGTTAAAAACGTAATAAGTGTGTAAATGTATTCTTAGGGATCAGAAGCGGTTAATATTAAAAGAAACAAAGCACTAATCAACCTAGGAAGTTTTATTCCTTACAAATGCTTTAACTTAACAAGAATATTAAATAACAAAAGTCGATATACACCGAACTAAAATTCCTAACAGAACAAAATTATATCAGTCACAGAGCCTACTCAAACGTCAGTCACGTGACGCGTTCGAAAACCAAAAAAGAAGAAGTATGAGGCTGTTTTTAAATCCACTTTTTATGCCATTATTAAAAATTGCTTGAATGGCAGTAATGAACAGCTTATTTAATGTATTTAAAAAATCGTTCTGCACACCTTACTTTTACCGTCTTTTTCATTCTCTCATATCCCGTTTTCCCTTTGTCTATCCTTCCTTTTCATTCGGAAACCGATGACAATGCAGTTCAGAAATATTAAAAAAAAATAGTTACCCCACTCTAGGATTTTCTCCTGTATCGTGAGTGCATTTACAAACATTCAAACTCACATACACACACAGCCAGACTCGTAACAACTACCTGTAGGCCATACAAATATTTGTTCCGTGTGGGAATCGAACTTACGGCACGCAGTACAGCAGTCAATCGCTCAGCCACTGCGCCAACCGCCGTTTTTTTAATAATACTTTAAAACATTACCTTTTTTTACCCTTTTATAATTACACATTATTCAGCCCACAATAATGCGTTTTTGCAATGCGGGCTATAATTTGTAAACACACATACATAGACGAAGTCGTGTGTGGCTATTAGTTGCTTATAATAATTCACTTAGCCCTTCTTCTTCTTAGCTTGTCCTTGACAATTTAAATGGAGTCAGCCCAAAATTTGGCGACAAGTTTGGCTTTCATCAGATCCTGTGAAGTGCAAGCAACAGGACAAGCAGGGCATGATAGCAAGTGCCCCATCGTTCTTGAGGCAACACCACATTTACACTCCAGGGCAGAGTCATCTTAGAATATCCACCTGAACAGGTTTTCCTTACTTGGGCCAAGTTACCTCTTAAACATTCTTATAATATAACTTACCATTATGTAGCAATGCCCTTAAAGAACTTAACTCCTTGGCTCTGTATCGAATGGATGTGAATACGTATGTTACTCAGAATTGTGGTTAGCTAGTAATAGATTAAATTTATCACTCTACCCATTATTTAGAAAAAGTATGTACCAAAGCATAAATATTAAATTTTGAGAAATTTTCTGAGAAACATAGTTTATACTTAACTAGCTAACTAGCTTGTACCCGCGACTTGTCCACAAGAAACTTGTTTAAACATCAAACTTCCTAACACTGCAGCAAAACCGATAGTGTACCTTTCTATCAGTGAAAGAATATTTGTAATCAGATCATCACTTCTAACATAACAACTAACAAACATTAACACAAAACTTGCTGAGAAAGTGGCTCTTATTGCAGTGAGGCCCAAAAAAAAGAGAACTTTTAACGCTTTCTGACGTTGATCAACTTATGGCAATTTTTTTACCTTGTAAGTTAATATAATATTTATCAACTACATATTTAAGCTATTTACATTTAAAAAAGAAAAAGGAAGGATCACAGGGCATCAAAAAATGTATTCGCATCGTTGTCAGCGGGAAAATTAATGTACAAAAGGCCAGTTTGCCAGAGAAATGATTCTTTAGCCAAAAAAGCCCTGTGGTACTCCACCCATATACGGAGAGTATTTGGGTATATACCTTGAGTTTGAAATATTGTTTGTTTTAGTGACAGTCCAAGGTGCGTTAAGTTAACTTGATATATTTACAAAATTCAACTTTTATTTATTTTTGTTTTTATTTCGATTTTTTCGTCATCTAAATATCATCAACCTCATCTAAGGCTCTAATTTCCCTCCCGAATCATTAAAAAAACACCAGTTAAACACACACCAATCAATAAATTCATTGATGATGATGAGAAGTGTTTTATTCTTCTAATTGAAATTACCTTGTAATGCAACACCGTTGTTTATGATATCCCGGTGCCTATTATATGCATAATGTCGTCACAATGCCTGATTAATTCAAGAGGTGAATGCAGTATAAATTGTGTTATGGGTGAGATGCAGGCGTCACAGCCCAGCCAAGGGTCGAACGGAGCTCACGGGGAACCGGTGAGTCTTACCTCTTACCACCCTTTATATTTTTTATTTTCTTTGTTTACTTTCTTTGGGAGTGCAGTGCTGTAGAAAACTCCATTGAAAATATATCTTAATCAACAAAATTGGTTAGAATTATTGAAAAAACTTAGAGTACCTACTATAATTTCCTTGTAAGCTGCTGTTATTGCAATTTAATATTCATTCTCCAATTTCTCCTTTATCGGTATCGTAATAAATTCACTTTTATACACAAAAATGAAAGTGTTGTTTCTAGAATCTGGCTTATCAATAAATAGTTTTAGACGATTCTGTATTACTCCTTTGCAAATTTAATAGTTTGGTTGATCTCGTAGTTACTTAGTGCCCGTTCAGGGTATTTTCTTTGAATTGGAAACCAGGCATCTACTTCCCTAACTATGGTTTATTACTTAATATGTGTAAAAGGTTTCCATGACACTTACCAAAGTGACTTTTGACGATGTGAAAAATCAATAAATCCCTTCACTGCTGACCTCACACTAAACATCATTTTTAAATACTTACCTTCAATCAATGAGTTATTTTATGTAAATGTCATATGTTGTTTGCGCCTTAATAGAGATCCTTGTAAACTAATTGATCGTAAAAATTACAGTCATTACCTATTACATCTTTATTATATTCTATGCGCCACATAAGTCCATAAGTCAATCATAAGTCATAAGTAATGATAAGTAGAATTTATAATTGCTTAGGTTTCGTAACCAGGAAGCTCAGTGATATAATATTTACTTTTTCTGTTATCGCTCAGTAAGAACTCTTAATATTTCTTTTTTTAATAATTTTTTAAGTCATATTAAAAAAATAATTTATATAAAAATGTATTATAGTATTTTGCTTTTTTTTTTTTAACCATTATACTATACGTACCTTCCGTTGCACGCTATCTTATTTCTCGCAATCTCTTTCACTAAATAATATTTTTACTGATAATTTCTGTACTTATAAAATAGGTAGAATCATAGAAAAGAAGGCAACATCCTCCTATAATTAAGATGTCAATTTGCAACATCTTGTAAAGGGAAACAATTACATCTACCTACTTATGCACAATCGTTTAGAATAATAAGCAAATCAACAGTTTTCCTACTAAAGTAGTTAGCATCTTGTTGTAAATCTTTGTAAACAATGCGCTACACATTGTTCATTGTCGATTTCTTTAGACTAGGATATTCCAAGGATACTCTTGCGATTAGAGTGGAACATGAGATCACTATTCAACTGAACTTGTACATATATTCTCTAAGGATCATCCCTAATAACTTTTATTATTATTATTATTTTTTATAAAACGTTGCCCCGCACTATGAATTTCTCCTGTGTGGGTGCGTTCACAAACATTTACAGTCATATACACAAACAGCTAGACCCCAAATAACTATCTGTAGGTCATACAAATATTTTTTCAATGCGGGAATCGAACCCACGTCAAGCGGCGCAGAAGGCGATCGCTCAGCCACTGCGCCAACCGTGCCGTGAAAGACTAAGCCTAAGTAACATACCGTTTCATCTTCTTTTATCTGCCTCATTAACGTATTGTCTCTCTGAATTTCTTCAGAGATTTTCTCACAGTTACTTCAGCTTACTTGTTACTTATGTGTATTAAGGGTACCGGTGCTGTCTCGTCGGTGGTGCTAGGTAGTAGTAAGGGCCTTATGTATGCATGAGCTGTGTAGCATTGTTTACAATCTAACATTGAGTCTGGGCGCTACTAAGAGTAGTAACATAACGACTTATAACGAAAACACAAGATAACTGATTGGGAATACAATATCGCCTCTAACGAAACTCTTTGAATAATATACCAAAAAACCTGGCCAAGTGCGAGTCGAACTCGTACATAAAGGTTTCCGTAACACATCGAGCGAAAACCGCCAAATTAATCACATTATAATACGTCATGGTCAATTCACTCCAAACTTAAGTCTAGAAGAGCAATTTTTTTTTTGTAAAATTACAAATTAACAATTCTCGGACTTTGTTCTACTCGTATACTTATGCTGTGAGACCTTGCTTTTTGTCAAATTTCATGACTTTGAGTCAACGGGAAGAACCCTATGTGAAATAAAACTTTATATCTTCACTTGTCCCTAAGAAAAGGTTCTTGACAGACAGACGAACAGAAGTAAATACAACGAAGTCATCCTGTAAAGGTACCCTAAAGGAACCCCTTAAAACTGACCCCTTTCAATGACTTTTGTCTACCCGACACAAGTCGTAAGTTTTACGCGCGGTTAAAAAGCACAACCAAGAAACTGATTAGCAACAAATCCTCTACGAATATGCACGGGGCAGTGTTTAGGGGTTGGGTTAGGGTTAGGTAAATAACAAAGCAGTATATAAAATCTTCCAACGAAATCTGAATAAAAAATCCATACGAATGATCGCAACAATCGTTCCATTATCACCGTCACAATGAGACAATAGGTAATCATTGTAATTAATAACAACGACGCCTGCCCATGAACCTCAGCGAACAATAATTATTACTGTATCTCCCAACCATTGTCAGATGGTTTCATAATAAGCAGCGGAAAAATTATTGATTCTAGAAACACTGTACGCATGAATTGAAATATTAATAACTTGTACTGGGTACTTGCGTCAACAGCTTTAATTGCAGTTAGATCGGATGCTGTAGGCTCCGTTTAATTTGCTTTGTAACTAAGTCGCCATCTTTTATAATATATACTAAGCCCTCTTTTATATTTTTTGTATAAATTTATATTTAGTTGCGTTAATGTAGTAAGTGAAAAAAACACAGGTAATAATTCGGTATCTATAGGTAACAATTTAAAAATAATAAATATTGCTGGACAATCCACACAACATCACCTAGCCCCAAGCTAAGCAGAGCTTGTGTTATGGGTACTAGATGACTGATATACTAAATACAATACATTACATAGATAGATATTTTTTATTATATATAGCAAATACCCAGAACACCCGGAACAAATATTTGTAGATCGTACAAACATTTGTCCCAAGGCGGGAATCGAACCCGCAACCTCTTGCGTCGCAGGCGGACCTTCGCCCGCCGCGCCACATCGGTCGTCATTTGATACTCAAATTGATTTTTATTTGTATGATCGACCATAAATCAACTAGGGCGCTGTCAGCGTATATCAATTTTTATTTACAAAGAGTTTACTATCATATTTGTTTGTCTTTTCCAGAACAAACACAAACAACATGAAACTCATAGTCGCAGTTGCTTTAGTATGCTTGGTGGCGGTGACATGGGGTAAACCCGCATCTACCTACACCGACAAGTGGGACAACATCAATGTTAAAGAGATCCTGGAGTCGCAGCGAATTCTGAAGGCGTACGTTGACTGTCTGCTCGATCGGGGACGATGCACTCCCGATGGAAAGGCATTAAAGGAAACTCTACCCGACGCCTTAGAAAATGAGTGTAGCAAATGCACAGAAAAACAAAAGTCTGGGTCAGACATAGTGATCAGGCACTTGGTAAACAAGCGTCCGGATTTGTGGAAGGAATTGTCGGCCAAGTACGACCCCGACGACATCTACCAGGACAAGTACAAGACTCAAATTGAATCCGTGAAACAGTAAAGCACAGAAATACTGATGAGGATGTCGCAAAGCTGGTGAAGAACGGGTGGTGGCCACGTAAATTTTGAACGTAAACGCAGTTACAAAAGCATTAATTGGAGTTTATTGAAATAAATATAATGTCTTTTACTGAATGTTTTTGAATTTCCTTGCCTTACTTGTTATCCTGTAGTATCCACATATACAAAGGAATCATTTATAAAATCAACAAACATAGAACATTTCATTTAGTAAAATATATACTAAAACATAATAAATGCCTGCAAAAATTATAATAGCTAAGTTACATTTAGTCTTCTTCTGCTAGAAATTTATCGAAGGAGTCTTTGTAGTTCTTGTCTTTGTCGTATTTTTCGCTGAGCTCCTCCCACGCCTCAGGATGTCTAGCTATTACTGCCTTGATCACTGTTCTTATTAACTGCTTCTGTTTAGGGCTGCATTTGCCGCATGTGGTCTCTAGTGCTTCTGGTATTACTTCTGCAAAGAAAAACAAACGTTAAAATGAAACACCCACTATTCACTCACATGAAAAATAAATTGTCTACCGATAACAACGGATTTTTGTAAACTTACCTACCTTTATTTGCGTGATAAATCAAATCTTTTAAAAAAGTTGAACAAACATAGACTTTATTTTATACAAAGCAATGGTTTTTTTTTATTATTGTTAGTGACCTATCTCACTCTCAACATATAACACTATACTTAGGTAGTTATCAAATAGGGTCTACCCTTTATAGCAGAACTTTTTATGTCATAATATTAATTAGCATAACAGTGCATAGCATAAACTTCATTTCGCAGAAAATCGTTCGGCATACACTCATTTATAATACATTAAAAACGCATAATTTTGTAAGTCAGAATCATCTTTAGGCATAAATTTCATATCCATACTAATTAAACAGTAGAACCATCATATTGCAGAAAGTTCACTGTCAGAATCGTCTTTTGGCATAATTTTGTAAGTCAGAATCATCTTTAGGCATAAATTTCATATCCATAATAATTAAAAAGTAGAACCATCATATTGCAGAAAGTTCACTGTCAGAATCGTCTTTTGGCATACATACATTTCATATCGATAAAATCATTAAAAGGTAGTTTACAGTTAGAATCATCTTGGATAAAAAGTGTCGCATAGAAATTATATTAAATAATCAGTCAGATTACACTGAAACTGGGTTTTTGAAGGCAATAGGAGCTAATTTGAGATTAGTTTAACGAAAATTGTCTTTAAATTTAACCGACTTCAAAAAGGAGGAGGTTCTCAATTCGACTGTATGTTGTTTTTTTTTTGTATGTTTGTTATGCGATTACTCCGCTAATTATAAATTGATTTTGAAGATTCTTTTTTTTTTCGCTAGGTCATTCTTCCAAAAAAGAAACTACAAAGTAAAAAATAACTTTAATTTTGGAAGATGGTGGCAAACAACGAAATTTAAAAACTAAATATACCAACTTCCGAAATTAAAATTGTTTTTGACTTTTTAGTGTCTTCTTTGGAAGTCGGTTGTTTTTTGTTTTGTAAAAAGTTCTTTTGTTTAAATGCTTATTTAATTATCTTTCTGCATGTATTACTTTGTATTACTTACTGAACTCAATTAAACAGTTGATTGTGAACATTTATGTGGTTCTTATTTACCTGTGAGAAGCATGCAAACATGCAAACAAGCTTACACCATGCATGCATCAAGCATGTAGCATGCAAATATGCAAAACAGCACACACCATGCATGTATGCATCAAGCATGTAGAATGCAAACATGCAAAAAAGCACACACCATGCATGCAGCATGCAAGCAAACATGCAGCATGCAAGCAAGCATGCAATATGCAGCAGGCATGGTTTCTGTCACGGCTCCGGCGCTGCGGGGCTCCGGCGGTCCCACGCAAGCTTCTCGTCGCAGATGGTTGTAACGCTCACCACCGCGGCGCGCGTTAAAACCACTGCTCCTCAGCCCGCGGGCCGCCTTGCCCCTCCGCACCTACGCGGGCTTAAATTACACTCTAGGGGTAGGGCAGACAAGACTACGTGCAGTCGGTTTTGCAGCGATTCGGTTCTGTCACTTCACTAACTTTTGTAGTACAACATATTGACTTTTCAAGACAATATTTTAATTTTAATTTTAATTTATGGTTAAGAATATGATTACATTTTGTAGAAATGACAATAATTATGCCTAATAAAATTATTCCAAATGAAATTCTGCCATCTTCTTAATATGCCAAGTGAAATTATTCCAAATAATCGTCGCTCTAAATAAACGTTATGTGAAACGAAATTATGCGAAATTAAGCTTTGCCAAAAGTAATAATGCCAAATAAAATTCTGCCATCTTAAAAGTATGCCTTTGTAAATTCGGACGTATAAACATTCGGCCAAACAATAATTATATTAAATGATATTTATGCCATATATATATTCGTTTAAAGAAGATTATGCCAAGTGTGTTATGCCAAATAAATTTCGGAGCATCAACATTCTGCCAGATAGAGGGAACCCTATCAAATAATGCTAGCTCACAATTACCTCAAAGACAAAAAAATGCGCTTTTGAGAGTTTTATGAACTAATCTTTAGAAATAATTGATCGATTTTGTGATATTACGATACAAAACCAGCCAAGTGCGAGTCGGACTCGAAGACGAAAAATTCCACCATATGTGTGGTCATCCATACCATCGTACAAGATTAAAAAAAGCAGATTATGGTATGGGAGCGCTTTTCATTTTTAGTTTAATTTATTTTTTAGTGTCTGTTGGTATTGTGGCAGTATAAAATACACACTCTGTGAAAATTTGAACTGTCTGTCGATTAAGGTTCATGACATACAGCTCGCTGACAGACATATGGATAAACGGATAAATTGAAGGACGGACGCACAGCGTAGGCTTTGGAATAGGGTTCTGTTCGTACCCTTAGGACACGGAATCTTAAAAAGCGACTGTGCTTACTTTTAAAATCCTTAGCATCAGGCGTACATGGTCCTTGGTCGAGGAAACACCTAGTGTAGCTGAGGAGTATCCTATCATTCTCTAATAGAGGCTGGACATCAAAGCTGTCATACTTGGAGTTGTAGAAGTCAGCGGTCACCACAGCCACTAATGTCGCTAGGAGCACGCAGTCAGCCTTCATAGTGAACTAAAACAGTTAAAAATAAAACAGTTAAAAACTAACCCAAGTCCTAAGAGGTTGTCTATATATCGGAAACTCTCTTTGTTTCTGAGGTAACGTTGGATACTGTCGTCATACAAACTAATGGATTTGACACATTGACAGAAAGTTGAACAGAAGACGCATTGGAAAAATACATAATTTTGTATATGTACTTGTGCTTGCAGCCAAGTGGTGTCTGTAAGGTTTAGTCTTGTATCGCAGAAACCGATTTTCGACTGGCAATCTTCCAAAATACACAAAAAATGGTTATTTGGTATAAAATCTATTTGTATAAAAATGAATCCCTATTTCGCACGAGTGAACGGCTGGACCAATTTCGCAAATTCTTTTTTGTTTTGTTTGTTATTGTAAGGCAATACAAATTACGAAAATTGCTCGGGAAATTGGAAAATTACAGAAAACTTAACGACTATTTAAACTTCTCGCGTTTGACAGTTCGCGCCATTGACAGGATGACGTCTGTCAGGTCTGCTAGTGCAATATAAATATAGGTATAGCAATAATAATAGAATCATGCTTTCACAAATAGCAAGGAATTCAGAAGATATCACTGAGGAAATGAATGATTGTAATAGTTGCGATAGGTCGTAACAGGTAATCCTAATGGAGTCTTATAACATTTTGTAGCTATCAGTTGCCAGGGTCGAAGCTGACAACAATCTTGCTAGGAATGGGCTAACGCCCATGCTTGTAGGTCGTTTATAGAACTGAAGTAAGTTTGTTCAATGAAAGCTGTATATAGTAGTCAACACTCGATTTCATTTAAGGAATGGATATCCCATTTTTTCGTTTATCATGTTTTCGCGGTCAAAATGGTCTCACGTTTAATTCCCGAATCCTAACCATTTTCTTGAATCCTGCATGCAGTATGTTGCTATTTACCAGTGCGCGGTTATATTTTAGTCATGTTATACTTAATGTCATACTTAAGTGGATGCATTATTTCCATTGATAATAATACACACTTAAGTGACATGACCAACGCATTTTCTACGTTAACAACTAATTGCTAGCCTGTTTTACGACTCTATCTGTTGACTTCATTTTAGGATAATATTTCGTAAAAGAAATACAATTTTGATTAGGTACAAATTTATATTGTAGGTACATACATACATAACACATCTTGTCATATACGCACCCCGAATGCGAGTACTACGCACCTGACCTTTTTGAAGAACATCACCAATAAGGTCAATATATTATGTTCTTCTAGGGTGTCCTCTTCCTGCATTTCCTTTACATCTGCGCCCACTTACATTCCTCTTGCATATTAATAAAAATACCTTTGTTAGTCGTCTTTCATAAATCTTCCCAACGTGACCAAATTAACTAAACATAAATAAATAAAACCAGCCTGTTACTGTCCCACAGCAGGGCAAAGGCCTCTTCTCATACAGAGAAGACACAAGCATTAATCACCACGCTTGCTAAAGACAGGTTGGCGATTCCAGACTTATATTAATTATAAGTACCTACAGGTTTCCTCACGATGTCTTTCTTCACCGATGTCGGTGATGTCCAAGATAAACTTTGAAAGTAGATACATAATTGAAAAATTCTAAACAAAAAGTCTAAACATACGCTTTCCACATTTATATAAGTAACTAGCTATTCTCAAAGTTCTCCCAGGATTAATGATGCCTACTAATACCCGACATCTGGTACAGCTACTTATTCTTTGACGTCCAGTCATTATATCAGCGAATGCAGCTGAATACCAGAATTAACATGGAACGACGGCTATCTGACTTTAACAACCCAGTAACTAGGCAACAAAGTCTGACAATCAGTCTTACCAAGGGGTATAGCACCTTGGTAAGACTGATTGTCAGACTTTTGGGTATTTGACTACCAGTAATGACTGTCAAAGATCTACAAATGTGAGTCAGGCCGGGATCAAAGGTTTAATGTGCTTTACGAGGTAGGGATAAGTCTTGATATGTGATTAACGGTCACCTATCCACAGACTGACCTCGGCAAACGTAGCTCAAGCTTCGTTGATCGACCCGTGCGGCAGTTTCTATTTAGCAACGAGTTCCTCGTAAGTTAATTATACTAGTAATTTACTTGACAGTCACTAAATCTATTTATTATATCGCGGGTCCAGAATCTTATTATAAGATTGATAATATCACAATTATAGTAGATCATTTTAGAAATTTGACGGTTGGCGCAGGGGCTGAGCGATTGACTGCAGCGCCGCGTGGTTCGGTTCCCGTACGGAACAAATCTTTGTATGTATGGTAGTTGTTCCGCCTCTTTGTATATGTGAGTTTGAATGTTTCTAAACGCACCCACAATGCAGGAAAAATTCCTAGTGTGGGGCAACGTTGTAAAGAAGAGAAAGAAAAAAACATCTATTAAGATAATGATATAATTAATCGATAACACTTGTCAACAAAAAAAAACACTGTTTATGTAACATGAAAACTTTAGACTGGTTTGTTATGTTTAGAAAATGGGATTTTTTATGGTAATAATTACGTTGTAGTCCAAATGTGAATACAGGAAATGTATTTCAAGGACAATGACATCAATCCAAAGCCTTATAAGCAGAAAAGAAGTTCTCGACAGTACTTTTATAGACATTTCATCGGTGGTTTGCGAAAATAATTGCAGTTATTTTCATAATAGATTCAAGTTGATTTTTCGACTCCCACATTCCCCTTAAACTTAAGTGGAAGATTTATAAAACAATGAGGCCTACTGTCTTGTATGGATCAGAATATTGGGCCCCAAGAAGTTGTGTGGAAATCGGTTGTCATGGTATGGACATGCGATGCGAAGGAGTGAGGATCATGTTGTGAGGAAAGTTTTTAGTATGAATGGGCTTCTCCATTCATGTTACAAGAGTAGAATGAGACCAAAGAATCGATGGATGAATTGTGTGAAAGATGATATGGCTAGGAAGGATGTGACTTGGGAGATGACGGCAAATAGAAATGTATGGAAGACAAAGACATGCTGCGCCGACCCCAAATAAATTGGGATAAGAGCAGGAGGATAATGATTCAAGTTGGTTTTTCCAAATCACTACACTTGTCATGAAAACCGAAATAATTAATATACTAAGCAATCACGGTAATCATAAAATAAAGCCACGCCATTTAAAAATAAAATGTTTCGAATTTAAAAATGGAAAGACATGCGGTAAATATTCCATTTTCCGCCTAGTAGACTAGCTGTAACACAAAAACTAGACCTGATAAAATGAAACTAAATATGTTGATGAAATAAGGATAGAAAGATAATTTCGAATGAGTTTAAGCACCTTTCTTGTTACAAAATTTTGTTGACCAGTGTAATCATAATATCAACATAATTATTAATTAATAAGTATTATTCAATATGTGGATAACGTCGTGAGCTAAACATGTAAACATACTTTTTAAGTTTTATTACGTATAATAAATTAAGATATGTGTGTAACTGTTGGTTTTCCTAAAATAAATAAATAAATAAGATTAATTGCTTGGTTATGGTTTTTCCTCAAATGAGTGACTGGAACGAACAAAGTACGAGTAGCTTTCTAACCATTTATGTAATAACTAACCTGTATAACTACACTCTCTAATTCACGTTCAATGTAAGTATGGGAAATTGCGGGATATCCTGTTGAGATTATAGCAACTAAGAAACGCATACATTATATAAACTGAACATTAAATAATATATTATAGACAGTTCTGGATACGCCTTGTTAAAAGGAATTTAGGAGCTATAGCGGGTAGTTGGACTGCTAGCAAGAAGACAGGAAGGTAGCTATTTAGTTCAAAAAGTTCTGATTCTCAGCCTAATTTGAATAATTTAATTTTGATTTTGTATTATTGACATACCGAAAATAATAAATTTATAAATACCTGCTAACAATGTCAAGCCAGGTCAAGTTGGAAAACAACTGCAAAGGAAGTGACATATCTTGTTGTTTATAAAGCCTCGTGTGTCATGGTCTATAAGTGCGCACAAAGCAAACACACATAATTATTACCATGTACGAGACGTGAGTACGTTGGTAAATGGATGCATTATCTGATATACCGTCAGTGAGACGCATAAATGCCTACTGCCGCCTATCTTATACTAACTGCTTACCCTTGATTTTCAATGATGATAGAAATAAGGATCATTTGCCATGTCCTTGCCTAAACTATGCTAGGACCGGTTCCCAGGTTGGGTCGGTTTCCAGACTACTGAATGCACTTAACGTGGAGTCACTGTTTTTCTTAATAGGCAATCGCTACACGTAAAAAGCTGGGTTGTGGCCGTAAATCTCCACAAACCAGTTGCTGGATACCATGATACCCTGGTATCGGCACCAATTTGGTTAGACAAGCAAAATTAATATAATCACTCTTCCCGGACCGACCCCGTCGAGCTTAGCATAACCTACGATCGACCCGTCCCACTGTTGTTACTTAGTAACGGGCGAGGGGCTCATGGCTTCCTACACTGGTAAGACTCATTTGAGTGACTGAAAGCAGATCCAAACTTTATTTCTTTTAATAAATTTTTCATTATTTAATTGCTCCGTAGAAGTGGACGTTAATGTAAGTGATAGTAACGTCCACTTCTATGGAGCTCAAGTTCTACAACTCTGTCTCCATCTCCGCTAAGATGGTCTCCATTACTTCCCTAATTTCTATCAACTTTTCCTGAAATTTCCATTTTACTGAAACCCATGCAAATCACTTTATTTTCTGTTTAATTCCTTTCTTGTATTACGATGAGTTCGCACTAAGAACACTATAGCCATACGTTCGTTTAAGAACTCCATGAGGTTTCAAAAACTAAGCCATTAAAAACACGTGAAAAATAAAAATGCTAATCTGCATGACACAAGTCAACTATAATCATTTTTGGGGATTTAATTATTTTTTGTAATAATAATTATATTTGAATAAACGTGTTAGTTATGCCTTTAGAATGTAATAGAGCAACTTCGGGGGGGAAAGGAAACCGTGGGATGTTCATAGAAAGAGATCCAAAGATTGTTGCTGCTGGTATAGCTAGTGCTCAGGCTAAAGAAACTGTAGGTGCTGCATTGCAACATTACCTGCTCAAAGATGAAGCTGATGCTTTATTGAGTGATGCTCTCCACCCAAAGCCTAAACCACGCCCACTTCCACGGCTCCGTCATCCAATACCACTAGATATGCGGAATGCAGGTCCTAGCGGGGCTGTCGCCCAACTAATAAATCCACCAAACAAAACAAAATTCGAATGTCTAGTTGCTGATTTTAAGGACACAGTGTATACATCTTATTGGACGAAGAATCTTGGACAAGTGAAGGATAGTGTGCCGATGTTACCAGAAGGTTTTGATAAATTAACTACATTTGGAAAACCGACGGCGTTTCACGGCCGGCTCTATGATATAGCAATGCCTAAAGTTCCATTACCCGACAAGACACCCCTGTCGAAACGCGCTGGTGTTCAGGTAAATCGCAATTATTGTGCACCTCCTTTTCGCTCAGATGTAACTTACGGCTACCGCACGATCGCAGACAAACGAGGTACTCGCGGTCGATGTGCAGTCAGTGATGATAGGATCATTCTTGGAAAAGTAGATATGGGGATAGTGAGCACAATAAATTCAAACTTTACAGATACTCACCAACCCAGGATTGGAAAGACTTTAGCTCCAAATGATAATATTAACGAAGTGCCCAAAGATTATACTTTTGGTATACTGAAACCGCCCGATAATGTGAAGGAATGTTTATCATTCTGCGAAATTAATAAGGGAGTGGAGTTTTTCAGATCATGCCTAAAACATCTTAACACTGTACGGAAGGGTTTGTCCAAACGTTATCTACCAAATTTCTTCGGCGCATTTTACTTAAACCTTAAATATTTTGACAAAGAAGGGTCAGGTTGGCTCTCAAAGGATATTGTTTATGATATCTGTGGAACAAAGCTGATAAGATTCGATCCAGCATTGATAGAGCCTCTTTTGTCAATGTGGGGCGCATTTAACGGGTCTAAAATTGAATATAAAATATTTGTACGTGTTATTAATTACAGAGTACCTTCTCCTGAAATCCCTAAAATACCAGATGTAACAGAAGACTGCATTGATTTTCGTACGACTTATACAGAAATGGTAAAACCAGGACAAAAACAGGATCCTCGTCGAATGGCTGGTTTACCCTCGGGCAGATATTTTGATCTGGATTTTCCAATATCTCCGGAAAGAATGTGTAAAGCAGATAGAATTTGCCTCCCGCAGGAATCCGATGCCAAAGCTAGCTTATGTCCAAGCGTGTTGACGCTTCTCTTTGTTTCACACCGCGATATGCACGAAAAACGGGAACCAAATGTTATAAGAAAAGTTTTTGAGGCAGCCGGAGAGAAGTTTACGGATGAAACATTTAACACTATTTGGGATAAAGCTAAACAACTTCATTCCCAAGGATGGGTCTGTTATGAAACATTTCGTCGTACGATGGATAAACATAATTCCGAATTAGAGGGGAAAGTAAAAACCCAAGTAAAATGATTATTTATAAATGTTCTTTTAATTTGTCATCATTTGTATTCACTTAGAAAATCCTAACTGTTATATTCATTGGAAATTGATATAGATATACATGTAAAGGAAATAAGTATTTGTTTTTATTCTTGAAGGAAATCCTTCCATGCCTGTTGGTATTTGCCTTGAGGGTCGTACATGGCCACTAGTTGCTTCCAGATATCAGGGTGGTTTTTCTTCACTTCTTGCGCTAAAGCCTTGCCCATTTGTTTCTGTTTATCCGTACATTTAGCACATCGAGTTTCAAGAGCTTCCGGCAATTTGTCTGTAAAAGGCAAAACATGATGAGGTAAAGCCTACAGGTATTTGTTCCGTTTCTGGTTGTTCGTGTATATGATTTACTTTTCTAAATGTTTGTAAATCACCCACGGCACAGGAGAAATTCCTAGTGTGGGGGAACGTTTCTAGAGAAAGAAAGAGCCGATTTCGCATAGCTTGAATAAATAAATAATGCTGGACAATCCACACAGCATCATCTAGCCCCAAGCTAAGTGGAGCTTGTGTTATGGGTACTAGATGACTGATATGCTTAATACAATACATTACATAGATATTTTTTATTATACATAGCAAACACCCAGAACACCTGGAACAAATCTTTGTAGATCGTACAAACATTTGTCCCAAGGCGGGAATCGAACCCGCAACCTCCTGCGTCGCAGGTCGACCTTCGCCCACGGCGCCACATCGGTCGTCAAATGAGATCATATTAGGTATCGAGGGTAAGAAAGCTATAATGAACAGTTTCGTAAAAACATTTAAATCAAAGTATTAGACAGCTCGCAGTTTGATGATAATATAATGTTCCCAAAATATACTTTTAAATATTTTGGGATGTTTTACTTCTACTTCTCATTTTTAATAAGGTATAAATAATTTGGTGCTTAATTCTGTTATTTTTAGTCGTAACTAAATATAAATGCGAATGTCAGTTAGTTTGTTTGTTACTCTTACACGACTTAGGCATCATCATTAAATTTTGAACAGAAAAGAACATAGGGTACCTTTCACCCGGAAAAAAGTACTTTTCCCGATTGAAATAAGATACCGGCCAAATGCGAGGCGGACTCGCACACGAAGAGTTCTGTACCATCGTACAAGTCTTTAAATAAGAACAAACTTAACAATGTAGCTAAAAGACATGTTCCCCTATACTTTCCCACTGCTAATGTAAGTTTGTACTCACCATATTGAGTTATTTACTATAGTATTTTAAGACCATAGACTTCTTATAGGTTTTTTTTATAATCTATACGGAAAGAGGAACTTTCTTTGTAATTTTCAAAAATGTAGGACCGATAGTTATAATAGGGCGGGGAGTTCTTCTGAATCAAAAATATATGTATTTGAGATTCTCTAATGTATTTTTTATTATCTACAACTAATTTATTATTGTCACAATAAGCCCTTTCGGCCTGTTTAAAACTCATATACCTATTTAAGTTACACAATTTCTTTTGTTGCGTTCCAAATTTCAACTCAGTCGGTCCAGTGGTGTCGGAGCAAATTGGCTGTGACAGACACGCGAGTAATCCTATAAGGGTTCCGCTTATTCCTTTTGGGGTACGGAACCCTAAGAATAGGGCAAGTGCAAGTAACGCTGGCACTTAGAAGTTACGTCGAAGTTACGAGTTTACGACGTCACTGTTACGTTAAAAGACGACCTATATCGTCGTCATTTTTGTTTACATGACAAAAGAAAAAATACGTGTCCAGTATTTTTGAGTAATCCAACTTTCGGACCAATCACAATTTTTAAGTACACTGCCCTATTGCGATTAATGCTTGTAAGACAAAACTGCACTCCTACTCACATGAAGACTACATTTGTATTCATAATCATATGTATATATTATGACCTAGATAGCTAATAGGTCCTGAAAACTAAAGAAACCTTCAGGCTAGGTTCTAGGTACTATTAGGCCCTAACATCCCGGATACCTTCAAAACACGTTGAAGGCAGGCACCAGACATCTAAAGCAAGCAAATAAAAAACACTTGCTTATCTAGTGCCTAGTGCTTACAAGTGCTAATGCTGAGAATGAAGTACACATCCATACTAAAAGACAGTTTCTTTTAAGATGTGCTGGCCATTTATTACCTTGTAAACGTGTTAATGCAAACGTCTCGAACCAAATTTTTTTTCATGAGTGATGACAAAAAATAATCACATCGTAAACGATGTGATTATTTTTTCATGACCCTATACAAGAGTAAATCAGGATGGCTTTGAAAAGAAGTTGTATATAACTTATTCACATCTATGTTACATTTGAAACGTCCCTAATTAAACCTCTTTTCGAAATGTGAATCGCATAAAATCCGGAATATAAAACTTTTATTCGTGTTATTTATTATAGAGAGATATCACTTCACACAAACTAGGTGGTTGATTTATATTTTACTTACTTAGGATATATAAATAAAGCTTGATTCCATAGAATGTATTGTATGGAATCAAGCTTTATTTATTTAGATTTTACTAATGTGGTTTCAGCTTTGTTAGAAGTTGTTCACTTGATTTAGAAATAATATATTTTTTGGCTAAGGAATCAGCATTGTCATTCAACGTGGCAATGCTGCCAGCTTTCTGGGCACTTTTCCCGTTGACAGTGATACGGATGTATTTTAGATGCCCTGTGTTTCATTTTTTTTTTCATGGTTTTATCATATTACAAATAAATAAATAAAATTAAATAAAAATAATTTAAGTGCGTAGTTGGGAAAAGACTAGAGATGATGATGAACTAGTGAACTATTTTTTTACATACATACAAACATAAGCTCACCCATTTTCCCATGGGTGTTAGCAGAAATTACAAAACGGTTTTGAGTAATCAATGGGAATTACGACGGCACGGTTGGCGCAGTGGCTGAGCCATCGACTACTCCGCCGCGTGTCGTGGGTACGATTCCCACACGAATCAAATATTTGTATGGCCTACATGGTATGGTAGTTATTCCGGGTCTGGCTGTTCGTGTATGTGACTTTAAATGTTTGTCTTGGATTTCGACACAGGAGAAATTCATAGTGCGGGGCAACGTTTAAAAAAATTAAAACTTGTGTCCTTACCTTTAACTTGTTTCACTTCTGGTGTGCACGGTCCCTTGTTGAGCAAGCACTTGGAATATGCTTGCAGTAATCTCTCGTTCTCCAGAACTTCTGAGATGTTAAAGTTGTCGTTAGCATCCTCGTACTGCTCAGCGAGCACTCCGAGGGCGAAACAAATGGTAAGCAGGACTACCTTCATGATCACTAAGCCTTACAAGAAAGACAGGTGAACTTCGAGCACAGTCTAACAGCTGAGTGGTATAGTAATCGATGTGTCCTATATTTATACGAACTAATAGATGCTTTATTTCTTAGAACCGACCACAGTATGACAACTATGTCGCCACTAATTATGCATGGGCATATTACCACGATAATTATCAGTTCAATGAAGATTGTTTTGCTGCATATTTATTGTTCAAACGGGCGTGCAGTTAATAAAAACCTTTTATGACACTCATGACTGAATCAGAACGTATGAGCGGAAGGACCACTGTTGTAGTGCCGGACAGGTGCACTGTAATTCGCGCACCGATGGTTCTGTACAAAACTTAGGTAATTGTACAGCTACTTTTACCAAAACAATTAATATTACCTACTGCAATTCATAAACTACGAAAGCATAGAACATTACTACGGTAAAATAATAAATAATGCTGGACAATCCACACAGCATCATCTAGCCCCAAGCTAAGCAGAGCTTGTGTTATGGGTACTAGATGACTGATATACTTAATACAATACATTACACAGATAGATATTTTTTTATTATACATAGCAAATACCCAGAACAAATCTTTGTAGATCGTACAAACACATGTCCCAGGGCGGGAATCGAACCCGAAACCTCGTGCGTCGCAGGCGGACCTTCGCCCGCCGCGCTACATATGTAGGTCGTCAAAAATAAGAAGGATTGAAGAACATACTTAACTTTGTGGTTAAAAAATGTTCTCACATACATCTATACACGTTAGGGTCCATTCTCTAACTGCAAATGGAAGTTTGTAATCGAAAACAAAATTTGAACAACGGAGTAATCCTATAAAGTTCCTTTTTCTTTGAAGTACGGAAACCTAAAAACCAGAAAAGGGCTATTCGTACTTCCCCACCGAAGGCTCCGTACCTTGGTAGTAAAATATAATTCTATAAATAACATGGTTGAATCCCACCATCAAGTTGATTTATTTTAGATTCATCGCGTTGTAATCTTCGGAGAAAAAGAAACTGTTTTATATGATACCCTAATTGACCTAGTTACCTCAATTTAAAACTTCAACCCCCACTTCGTCAACGATTGCAATGTAAATAACAATATACGAGCATATTATAATGCTTTCACTTGTTTTGTAAGTATACAGGCATAAAACCATTGCCCCATTCAAAAACACTGGGTAAGGGTAGTGAATGGTTTTGTATAGGTAGTAAGTAGTCTACATAAAGATAAGTACTAACAATACTAACATAATTGTAAGCTAATATTGTTGCTAATATACTAACAAGATATGGATTTAAATTATCTGAAATAAATTATTCTATTCTATTCTATAACACTTCCATATTTTAAGACGATAGTATTTAGAGTTCCTGAAATAAGCATCTATGACATGGCACACAGACGAAATTGCATTATAAGGGTTCCTGTCTAACCATTTTGGCATGGAACCTTAAAATTATAAAAAAGTAAAACGACAGACAGTTGTTTATATATTTTATATCTTACTCAAATCCCTAAACTAAGAAAGTAAAAACCACTTTAAATAAATATAAATGCTATTTTTCATGTTTTTTTGATGTTAACATCAAACATACCCACTGGTATGATTCCTTTCAACTGCCGTAGAAAGCAATTTCAAACTTGGTATTATTACTATAGACACTATTAACTATTTTAATAAATAGTATAATTCAAAACATAACAGTATCACAAAACCGGTCTGTCCTGACCTGATAGTGATAATTAGTTACAATTAAGTAACGTTACTGTTATAGAAAATTTCACCGGAGATAATGATAACTGGTTGGTTTTTAATTGCCAGTGACTAAGAAGGTGTAAAATGCATCTCTGTTGGAGCGGTCAGGGTTGTACTTGTCGAGCAGCTCCAGGAAGCGAGGCTCACTCTTTGATCTGATACCGAGGAGCAGCTTGCGGACAATGGTCTTCTGTTGAGGGTTGCAGCGGCCGCAAGCGGTGGCTAACGTTTCTGGCAGTACACCTGGAGAAAGAAATTGGTTGACTTTTAGTTATTTTATGTAGTATACAGCAATTTTATCGATCTGAGGTACAAGCTTGAGGCAGGATGTTGGATGGCAGTTCCAGATACGAACGATAGGTCTTTTTTTATCCAACGGACACAATGAAGAGCCTAGGATAGGCTAGGATACGAGGATATATGAAATAATCCTACCAACCAAAACCTTCCACTCCTTTTTACCTAACGCTAGACACCATACAGCGATTGATTTTTAAATTGCTCCGATTTGCCTAACTTACTATGATCTGTTAAATTTTAAATCTGTGAAATTTTCAGAGACTATTTTATGAGAACATAACCCTGGTGATAAGTAAATAAATGCTTTTTAATTTGATCTGCTAACAGCTAGCTATTTTGTATCGTAAACTGTGGATATCGTCTTCAGTAGTATATTCGTTACTTTTATTTCAAGTCTATATATTGTGTGCCTAGTATGTAATATACTGCTGTTTGTTATTCCTATAAAATAAAATAAAATTCTAAATTAAAGATTACCCTGTTCAATCAAATCGAATCAAATAATAATCGAATGAACTTTGTTTCACAAAATGAAATTATTCGATTATTTTCTTGTAAATGAGATGTAAACATATACTTTGAGGTAGCTAATGAGGACTATGTTTTATTTAATGATTTCATTAGTTTCTTCCGTGCTTAGAATCTATTATGGCCTTAAAGTATTCCTACATAATATGATTAAAGACAAGATACCTCTAAGAATGTAGTTAAATACACATGTACAACATAGGAGATGCATTGTCTTGAATTAGTGCCTTGTAATTAAGTTTCATTGCTCGACTGTCATGGCAGTTATCTATAGCCAACTATAGACTGGGCAACTGCCTGAACTGGGGATAAAGTCCAACATTCACCATCAGCTTGCACTAGCTATGTGTTGATGTTGCATAGTAAAATCCAGGGTCTAAGCCACACAGTAAACGAGTAGGTAGGTTGTAAGTGATTGTAAGATGAAATGTTCCTAGAAAACCAAAGCATAGTTTCACTATTGGAATAGTCAGACTAAAGCTTGGTTCCACCCTGCATGACAAAATTTGGGCAACGCTACTTTTTTTTTGAGCAACGCTATTTGCCTAGCTGTGTGAATTCGGCCTTAGAGACACGATTTAAATAACATTTTATAGCTGTATAAAAAGAACTTACGTTTGAAGTTTTTACCATCCCTCGTGCAGGGTCCCTTGTCCATGACGCACTTGTAGTAGGCGAGGAGGATCCTATCGTTTTGTATAATGGAGTCTGCGTTGAAGTTCTCATAGCGATTGGGACCCTGTGAGTAGCATGACACCACCACCGCTAGCACCCATAGACAAAGCAGCCAGTTCCTCATTGTTATTGTCTAGTATCTGGTGAAAGAAAACAAGTTCATAATTATAAAGTAAGTGGATGGTTTAACAAAAGTATATGTTGCTTTTGTAATCTCAGTGGATGAAACAAACAGATCATGGGATGTATTTAATCAGTAAGGCGGATTGCTGTCTGCCAATTGTTACTTGAATGAGGTTTTACTTCAGTAAAGACGTTTTAAATGAATTATTTTAGAGAAACAATTGCGGAAATCCCGTTAACGTCGCGGGGTTTGTTACTTGTTCAGTTTATAGGGTCAACAAACAGTCAAACAGCTTACAAGAGTTCGCACAGTAACGCTTTAAAGCGAGCCATTCAGAATTGAGATCAAAGAAAGTTAAAAGAAACAATAGTGCTATCGCACGATGTCAAGGTCGGCCGACACGAACGGTACAACGTATGCCACTTTCTCGTTTTTACTGGCAATAAAATAGAAGGATACACCAAAATTCATTTCTATGCAGGGTGTTTGCTTCTGAGAAATGGTTTATGAAAAATACAGTCAACCAAAAGCTAGTTCAAGGAAGTAATTGGACGTTAAATATTGTTATGAGGTTGTAAAATTATTTATAATTAGTGTAGGTAGTGTTTATCAACAAACGCATCATAATAAAAAAACGATATCAATTAGCTACGTACATAAGTCGTGGCTGCGATACAAAGATCAATCAATTCCTACTGAAGTATTAATCATGTAGCTACTTACATATTTCTAGCACGATATTTTCTGAGACAAATATAAACTCAATATACAACAAAGATATATAAAGCAACTATGTATCCCGGAATCGTAAATAAAGCAAAAACACAGTTGAACTAGCACGGTCCTAACATGAACTGCGAACATTCACTCACTTTCACAGCACTTTCTAAGAAGCTTTTTATAGAAAAATACTCACCGAAGAAAGATGTGTAAGTGCTGCTCTTGCGGCGTTCACTGTTGCAATGGCAATGGTGGCTTGTGGGCCCCTGGCTTGGTCCCCAGTCCCCACGGCGGGGTGCGATCATCTCAAACCTGTCGGCTCGGGGTCGATGTAACGGGCCGCATACAAAACGCGACCAAGAAAGCAGTGCGCCTGCGCATCCTATAATGATATTCTGTGCATGGCTTTGATCATGTTGTCTGTCGTTTAAGTTTGGGTTTGTTTGTTTTGAACTATTAAGGAATCCTGTTTCATAAAAGGATTTTTTCCACCTTATCCTTTTTTGGTAACTTCCCTTAGTAAATTGTAATCTGGAGTACCTAGGTATCTGTTAGCGGCAATTAATTTATTTGCGCTTTAGGTATTGATCAAAGGGCTCGCAATTTTCTTGAATAGATCACTAAAGATTTTGTTTCTTGCTCTACGAGGATAAATCCTAAATCTATACTTCTATTACTTTACTATTATAAATAGGTAAAATTTAGTTGTTAGCTTGTGTGTAGGGGGTAGTCTCCGGAACGAATGACCCAATTCTAAAAATAATTATCTGTTAGAAACTATATTATTCCTGAGTGCTAATATTATTTTGAACACTTCGCTTCAAATGATAAATGGGGTCCCCCCTTTATCATACCCTCCACCCGGAGGGGGGTGATAAAGTTCGAAGGGGAAAGTACGAAATCCACGCGGACGAAATCGCGGGCGAAGTGCTAGTTCATAATATATTGCTTCATTTTGCTTGTACAGTTAACAGTTGTAAGTAAGGGGCTTGTGGTTAAATAAAAACAACCGCACGTTTGTTGTTCAGCCTTAAAAAGAACCAATACATAAGTATTGGCCATTGCCCTAATCCCATACTAACAATTACATTTTTATCGAACGCGAATGCCATGGTTACAACAACAATAAAAGAACAATAACTGGGAGAATGTAGAAAAGCGAGGGCCTCTGTCTCCTTGCCGGAGAGCATACGTTTTATCAGCGGCAATTGCTTACGGCTCTGATAAATATTGTGAGTGAAGGAACTTCCTTAATACCAGCTTCCCCGGCGCCTAAACGGATAAGGTCCTCGCTTTGCCGATGATGTCGGGAGGACCTGGTGTGATTTTATGGATTAAGAGGGTTGGGAAGAGTCAGGCCTTTCGTTCGGGCAGAGTGTTTGCTATCACGAGCTACGATTCTATCTGAAGACTATGGTGCCACCATATCATTACTGATAATGATCCTGGCTGCTCTGTTACTGTCACCTAACCTAAATTAGGTTCCACCACCAGTTGGCAATATTGAATACAAATTATGAGTCAAAACATTACAATTACCTACCTGTAATTTGTGCTGTCAATATCTTTTTGACGGACAAATTTTTATGTACATGGAGAACTTTGTAATGGAAGTCATCATCTACCTAGGGCTTTTCGCAACTGTATTGGAGTCGGCTTCTAGTCTAACCGGATGCAACTGAATACCAGTATTTTACATGGAGCCACTGCCTATCTGACCTCCACAACCCAGTTACTGAACAACACTTCCATTAAAATTTTTGTATGAGACTAAATAAACATTCATCATAAGCTTTAATTGACTTTGTAAAATACTACCCAAAATTTCAATTTCCTTCCAAAGTTCAGGTTGCAACTATTTTTTTAAATACAGTGAAACCTGGATCAGAGAGAAACCTTTATTATTGAGAACTACAATAAGATCCTGGCACTTTTTCATCGAATTACCTCTGTTAATGGGACTTTTCGAACCTGGTTAAATGAGATCTGATTTCTAGGATTCTTTCGATGTTTACCTCTATAATTGGAACTCTTGAGCTCAATTCCATTTATAAGTGAGACAATTTATCTGGTTGGGACAGGTTTCGACACGATTGTTTACAAACATTTGAATTTCTTTCGTACGTGCTTTGTATGTCAGTACTATCTCAAATTTTGACCTACAAACAAGACAATAAAAGTTCACAAAATGTCCAAACGTAAATATGACACATTATCAGCATCTGAAAAATTAGAGCTTCTATCAGATTATGCCTATAAAACGTACCTACACTTAATTCATAACACCAAAAATACACATTTTCATTAACATTGTCACTTTTATAAATGGAATAACGGTACATTTTGACCTCTACAAGCGGGGGCCTCTTTAAATGAGACAACTAAATTTGAAACCTGTCTAATTGGAAAACAAGATACATGAAAACTTGGTCCCTTGAGATCCCAATTAACCAGGTTTTACTGTACTTTAAGCACACAAATGTACAGAGGCGGACATTTTAATGCCATAGGCATTCTGTTTTACCTTATTGGATCCAGTTCTGCTGACGTAGAAGTACGTCTCAAGCTCACAACATAACTGTAACCCGTTATCCTTTGTCCACAAACCGGTTATTATTGCTGTTAGTTTTAAAAGATCAAGAAATAATAAAGCCTGGCAGAGTACGCGGAGATAAAAGCATCGATTTAGTGAGAGCTGGTTTGGGATGCAATGTCAATAACATTACGTAACGGATTTGTGTTATATTTACAAAATTTGCCCGCGACTTTGTCCGCGTGCATTGTAACAAAATGGGGTTCTGATTTGTATGCGGAACCTTAATACTTTTCTAAAATAAAAGCAGCCAAAGTTACTCCTTATCACACCAGCTATCTGTGAGTAAAAGTTCCGTCAAAATCATTCAGCCGCTTTTACAAATGTCGCTCACCTCAGATCTGAAAAAGATCGATATGCTTCCCAGTTATAGAATACTTTGTCAATCTCACCTTCCCTACATCACTTTAATTAAATAAACGTTTAGTTGCAGTTATCCCTTGTACCTACATAGCTATACCTACATAGGTAACTACTGTTATACAGGTATGCTATGCTATTGCCAATAGGTACCTAGGTAGGCTGGAAACAGCCAGCGGAACAACGATGACGTCGGTCGCGTGCCATGCGTAGGTTAGGCTCGGACTCCACCAAAACGGAGACGAGACGAGAAGAGTGGAAACTACCAATAGACTGTCGTTATTCACACTGTCATGATGGCCCAGTGGTTTAGGCCTCGCCTCTTGTGCACGAGGTTGTGGGTTCAAACCTAGGCAAGTACCAATGTAAGTTTTTCAATTCATATGTACTTTGTAAGTTTATCTTGGACATCACTGACATCGGAGGAAAACAAGGAAAACATCGTGAGGAAACCTGGACTTATATAATTAATATAAGTCTGAAATCGCCAACCCGTCTTGAGCAAGCGTGGTGATTAATGCTCATGCCTTCTCTGTATGAGAAGAGGGCTTTACCCTGCAGTGGGACAGTAATAGGCCGGTACATTCACACTTCCCGCCTCTGCTTAGTGTAAATCATGAAATTCTATTGGTGAAATTGAATGAAATTCATCTTCCCTGTGGTGGAGTCCGAGTCTTACGCTACTGACGATAAACTGACGTGCTATACTATGCACGTCAGCACTGACTATCAGCGAGCGCGATTTCATATACATGAATCGATACGCGACCGACATCAGCGACCAACGACGGTATAACACTATTTCCAGCCTTATACTAGTTACTAGTTAACTATTATCACAACAGCGAAAGTACCGTTTTTGGCCGGCAGACAAACCTACAGACCTACTTAATCAGATACATTCAAATGTGCACCAACAGAATGAGTTACAAAATAAATAGTGACGTTGTTACTTATTTCTGAAACAATACAATAATGAGATCATAGTCAAATACCTACTGTGCTTTTGTTTAGGGCGGTGATAGATGACACTGATAGTATTAAGTAATTAACAGAACCAGAAAGGATTTTTGTGAACTCTTGAGGCCCCAGGATCATACAAGTATATTGGAACGACCGTGGTTCTTATAAATGTTAAATTTTTGTCAACGCTTTTAGCTAAAACATGAATTTTGGTAGGTAAAGCTGTGGTATACATATGTACCTACCTACCACTCTGTCCAACAATAAAATGTTTATAATTTCATAAACTGAACGAGTTTATTGTCACCATGTATAAGTATGGTGTCATAAGCAAAACAGGATTGGTTTTCAATATTTTAGAACCACGCATAAAAAAAGGTAACATATGAGGGTTACGGTTCATTTAGCCCCACTTCCCCTTAGTTAGGTCTTCGGTTCTGTATTTGGTTGGGTATTATTCTGAGTGTTTGTTTTATTTGACTCTGTTTTTCGCAGATAATATGAAGGCAACATTATTTTTGGCGCCTTATATATGTATAAAGTCAATATTATTCATGCAAAAACATTGATCTCAATCACAGAATCATCCCGAGCGGTCCGAAATGCATATGGCCGTTTTCTTTTTATTTGAATTAAGTCATTAACAATTTTTACCCCATTTGTGTGGTTGGATTTGTCACAAAAGCTTGGCCTTTTAACGTAGGTACTCAGTTCTACTTAAAGAATTGTTACTATGCTCCAACTATAGTGTTGCGTAAATAATAATAATAGTTGAATAGGTAATACTTAAATCTCAAGAAAGGTGTTTGTTCTGTCCTCCTGGGGCCATCATATCTTTTGTATTTGGAACAAAAAACAATAATTATAACATCGCCATCTGTTGTTTTTTACTGTAGCTGATCTATACTTATACTTATATACTTTTACTTAGACTTATATACTTATTATATTAAAAAAGGTTAAATTCGTTTGTAAGTTTGTATATAGGGGGTCGGGAAGCCGGCCAGCAGATGGCCACGTGCATTCCTCTTTCCATATCCAAATTGCCCCACTCTCAGCTCATTGTCGCTTCGTTTGCCCAGTTTCGCGTTAAAGTCTCCCATCATAACGGTATAGTGTGTTCGGGAGCTATGTATAAATAATAAATAAATAAATAAAATAACACTCTCGATCTGGGCCACGTTGTTGACAAGGGACCTGTGGACGATAAACCCGACACCACCCTGGGACAGTTGGTCGCCCTCCCGGAAATAGAGCAGGTTACCGGATTTGAGGATCATGGTGTCCTCCCCCTCTCTCCGGACTTCACACAATCCTACCCACCGTAACCTGCTCAATTCTTCCTCGAGTTCAGCAAGCTTCTCGTCCGTTCGCAGTGTGCGCGTGTTGTACGTTGCCAGGGCCAGAGGTCGTCGGGGTTGGTAGCCTTCATGGAGAAAGAGGGCCTTTTTATGATGAACTCCTTCTTCAGAAAACCGGAACAGCGTAAGTGGACATGGCTGCATATTAACGGTGTCTCAAAAAATGAGATTGACTTCATCCTGTCGACGAAGAGGCACATATTCAATGATGTCTCCGTGATCAATTCAGTAAAAACAGGAAGCGATCACCGGATGGTAAGAGGCACATTGAATCTTAGAACAAAGCTCGGAAGATGTCGACTGATGAAGTCTACGCTCCAACCAGCACCTATCCAGCTCCAGAACCCTGAGCACTTTCAGCTCGAGCTGCAGAATCGCTTTGAATGCCTGGCAGATTGCGAAAATGTGGATGATTACAATGACAGATTTGTGGAAATTGTCCAAACGACTGGGTCTAAGATCTTCAAAACCCGTCGTTCAAAAGGAACCAAAAAGATCTCGGACCTCACCAACAAACTTATGGAACAAAGACGAAATTTGGTTCTGCAGTCCTCTGAAGATGCTGCTCAGTATCGGCGTTTAAACAGATGGATCTCCAAGTCCTTGACTTGCGACCTACGCCAATTTAATACGACTCGTATTAAGGAGGCGATTGAGAGCAACAAAGGCTCAAAGGTTTTCGCAAGGGATCTGTCTGTTGGTCAATGCCAACTGACTAAGCTGAAGGCAGAAGATGGCAGAATTGTTTCGTCAAAGCCGGAGCTGTTGAAAGAGGTCGAGAAGTTCTACGGACAATTATACACGAGTGTACGGCAATCTGTTAATAATCCCTCTAAAGACCCAAGGGCCAGATTGACCCGACACTATACCGAGGATATCCCGGACGTCAGCCTGTACGAGATTAAAATGGCTCTTAAACAGCTAAAGAACAATAAGGCACCTGGTGATGATGGGATCACGTCTGAGATTCTGAAAGCTGGTGGAACACCGGTACTGAAAGCTCTTCAGAAGCTATTTGATTCCGTCATACTCGAGGGACGAACGCCAGAGGCATGGCACGGAAGTGTGGTGGTACTCTTCTTCAAAAAAGGCGATAAAACCTTGTTGAAGAATTATAGACCCATCTCGCTTCTGAGCCATGTCTACAAATTGTTTTCGAGAGTCATTATGAATCGTCTCGCTCGCAGGTTCGACGACTTCCAGCCTCCCGAACAAGCCGGTTTCCGAAAAGGCTTTAGCACCATAGACCACATACATACGCTGCGACAGATTATACAGAAGACTGAGGAGTATTACCAGCCACTCTGCTTGGCGTTTGTGGACTATGAGAAAGCCTTCGATTCGATCGAGACCTGGGCCGTGCTACAGTCTCTCCAACGGTGCCAAATTGACTATCGATATATCGAAGTGCTGAAGTGTTTGTACGAAAACGCCACCATGTCAGTCCGCCTCCAGGATCAAAGCTCAAAACCTATCCAGTTGCAACGAGGGGTGAGACAGGGAGACGTTATATCTCCGAAACTGTTCACTGGAAGATGTTTTCAAGCTCCTGGACTGGAGAAGACTCGGCATCATTATCAACGGCGAGTACATCACTCACCTTCGATTCGCTGACGATATCGTAGTCATGGCTGAGACCTTGGAAGACCTAGGCACAATGCTCGATGGCCTCAGTAGAGCCTCCCAACAAGTGGGCCTTAAAATGAACATGGACAAGACGAAAATTATGTCAAATGTCCATGTCGCACCCACTTCTTCTTTAAAGGTTGGAGACTCTACACTCGAAGTTGTCGACGAATATGTTTACCTGGGACAGACAGTCCATTTAGGCAGGTCCAACTTTGAGAAAGAGGTCAATCGTCGAATTCAACTCGGCTGGGCAGCGTTCGGGAAGCTTCGTAATATCTTCTCGTCCAAAATACCGCAGTGTCTCAAGACTAAAGTCTATGACCAGTGTGTGTTGCCAGCGATGACCTACGAAACTGAGACTTGGTCCCTTACTATGGGCCTCATAAGAAGGCTCAAGGTCACCCAAGGGGCGATGGAGCGTGCTATGCTCGGAGTTTCCCTGCGTGATCGAATCAGAAATGAGGAGATCCGCAGGAGAACTAAAGTAACCGACATAGCACACAGAATCGCCAAACTTAAGTGGCAGTGGGCGGGGCACATAGCTCGTAGAACAGATGGCCGTTGGGGCAAGAAAGTTCTCGAGTGGCGACCGCGCGCCGGAAGACGCAGTGTAGGTAGGCCTCCCACACGGTGGACCGACGACCTGGTGAAAGTCGCGGGAAGGGCATGGATGCGGAAGGCGCAGGACCGGTCATTGTGGAAATCCTTGGGGGAGGCCTTTGTCCAGCAGTGGACGTCTTTCGGCTGAAATGATGATATAGGGGGTAATCTCCGGAACTAATGATCCAATACTAAAAACTTTTTCACTGATAGAAATCCACATTATTCTTGAGTGCTTGTAGGCAATTTTCAAAATTACGCTTTAAAGGGGGAGAAGGATGTTAAAGTTTGAAGGGTACGAAATTCATGCAGACGAAGTCGCGGGTAAAGTGCTAGTGAGTAGATAAAGTTACTATTTGTCCGTAATTTGAAACTGATATTCTTTGATATTCTTTGGAGTCAAAGAGTGTGGGGTAATTATTAGTAAAGATCGTGTCTACATAGATTATCATGTTTTTTTTTTAAAGAAATAAAGTTTTTTTACTGATATAATTAAGTATAGAAAACATATAACAATAAACAGAAATAGTTCAGTTCTAAAAGGTTGTTAAAACAAAAGCGCCTTATGATACTCATTAGCAAATTATTCATATTGCTACAAGTAAAGTATTAGGCGAGTGTTAGTTATAGAGGCACTAACCATTTTTTTACCGTCATTTACTTTACTACACATACACATATGCATAAATTGACGCTGTTATCCTATTGGTTTTCTCGTTGGGTAGGTAGAAACTACAGAACGTCGCTTGACTTTCAATACAAGACCTTAACCCATCATTGCAGTGGTTGACGCCAACTAACAGTAAGCATAAGTAAATAAATTGAATTGCACATAGCACAATGTAATTTTTATTTGAAACTGAATTTAACAAGGTATTAATAGTTTTATTTTACATGTCAGTGATATCATAAACAAGAGTTCTTAGACACAACTTTATTCTTTTGAGGCAGCGACCTTTTTGATGAATTCGTTGTAAAAAGACTCGTACTTGTCGTGCATCTGCTTCAGAACAGTATCGTATTTTGTCCTTTGTGTAGAATTGCACTCCGCACACTCATTTTGCATTAACCTCAGTGATAATTCTGAAACAATATTATCAAATATTTACATTCGATTCTGCTCATAATATGTATAACAGCGGCCAACACATCAAGCTACCCCAATCTGTAATATTTTAAACATTCTAAATCAACATAAATAAGAAAACCGATTGGGTTGGCAGGATGAGAACTTTCATTAACCATGTTGACAGGGACAAGCACATCAAGCTACCCAAATATGTCAATTATTTTGTATGGTTTTTCAACTTTATACCAAAAGTAAGGTTCATGTTCAAATGGGAAAATTTAATAGTTTGGGATGGCTTGATGTGCTGGCGTCTGTACCTAGTTGATGTTAAGTACATAATCTCCAAGTAGTATCATCGACTCACCTGCCAGCTTTTTGTAGTCGCCGCATGGACCTTTTTCCAGTAGACAGTCAAAAACTATGTTCCTCTGTTCATCATTGGCGAACAGGGCGTTGTAGTCGAAAGCTTCAAGCATACCCAGCTCTGGTGCTGTTAGAGCAGCTGCAGCAGCCGAAGCAAACATCACCGATAGCACTACGAATACCTTCATCTTCAGGCTTTATGGGATCTGTAATTAAATTATCCACTATGTTATAATGTTGATTGAACACCAGGCTCGCGCTGTTGCATGACGGCACAGTTGGCGCAGTGGCTGAGCAATTGGCTGCTGCGCTGCGTGTCGCGGGTCCGAGTCCCGCAGGGAACAGATATTTGTATGGCCTACAGATAGTTGTTCCGGGTCTGGCTGTTTGTGTATTTGAGTATCAATATTTGTAAACGCACCCACGATACCGAAGAAATTACAAAAATGGGGCAGTTTTTTTTTTAAATAAAAGGTATCATATAAAATTGTCTTAAAAAAGTTACAGGAAAGCAAAATAAAAGGAATAATACTTATTGTTTACTTGGAGGACATATATATTCTAGCTATTTTGATTTTAAAGCCAAACAACTGAACCTATTTTGATGAAATGGGACTAATCAGAAAGTATATTCTTTCCGATGAACAAAAAATAGATTCGAATTCAGAAGAGAACCTCCACCTTTTTTTGAAGACGGTTAAAATTTGTTCAAAGCGAGCAAATCTCGATTCCGATTCGAGTGAGCGCCCCGTTCACAACTGTCAGATGTGATTCAGGTGTGGATCATATGGATCACACCTGAATCACATCTTTGTTTTTATTGAGTTTATTTATATTGGTTTATTTAATTTTCATTTAAAATGGAATTGTTTGATTAATAAATTTATTTTAGAATTTAATACTGATTTAACTTTTAACAATGGTGAATGACAAATCTAAAAGCCACGTGGACCATGTGAGAAGTTGTACTCCTTCACCAATAATCCCACCCGGGCACCGTCTCATACCCATTTTGAAGGAAATTTTAAGGCACTCACTAATGAATAATAACAATCAATAACCACATGTTTGAAAGTTCAAAGCTTGAGAACGGCTTGACCGATTTGGATGAGTTATATGTATATGTTATATGTATATATGTTTTCATAAATGTGGGGATAAGGTGAACAACATGACAGTTTTATTTTTGGAAAATCATTCACAGGAAAAGTTAGAAAGGTGATCGCCCTCACTCTATAGATACACTTTAGGCCTAATTTTAATTGTTTGCCGGCCAACTAAAATAAACACAATATTATAGTGGAGTAAAATAAAATTAACACTTTCTTAATAAAAGAAAACAGCAATTAAATAAAAGTGCTAACACTATTAAATTTTTAGTAAATATTGTGAAAATAAGTGGGAAGAACAATGATTATTACCCTTTGACTCGATGATAGACACTGATGAAGAACATAGTAGTATCTTGATTATAGCCATCATTTTATAGTTGCGCGTGAGACTAGAATATAACAGTTTTTCATAATATGAGGAAAATTCTGAGATAAGAAACGATATCAATTAAATCCGTGAGAAACAATTATGCAGTGATTATTGTTCCTAGATGCACACAACTTAGTGATGAAACCTAAGTATATTAACTCCAACTACTCACTCACTTCTATTTGAAGGATATTATAATAAGAAACCCATGATGCTAACCGTCTTTTTCTCTGGGTGACGGACGAGGTTAATGAGGTTACATTCACCACGTCCTCCATCCCACCCAAGGAAAGAAAGAAAGAAAGAAAGAAAAAACATTTATTCAGCAAAGGTTCAGGCACACAACGACAATACTAAACATAGAAAAACAGAAAAAATTAAATGTAGCTATTTCATATTAAAGAAGTAAAAATGGTTTAAAAAAGTGTCGGTTGAATCAATTGAAAATCAGAAGAATCAATTCAATTTTATATTCAAATGAGCATTTCGCCCGTTTCTTCGACCGCGTGCATTGCATAATTTTCCCATCGAAGTTTAGCATCCTCTGAAAATAAAATATGGCTTTTTATAAGTGAAGGAATTTTAAAATCGAATCACATCAATCAAATCCAACCTCTTTATAATATTTCATGTATATACTAGCTATGCTTGCGCCTTTTTTTGCCTTAGACATCGATTTAGCTGTTTAGGAGATAAGCCCAAAAAACAGACAGATAAACATTATTAAAATTGTTTTTTGTGGTAATAATATCGTATATACTTAATTTCACAGAATTTAGTAAAAAGCTGTTATTTGAACATTACAAATAGACACTTAAATTTTATTTATTTGTATAGATGTATGGAGGACTATGAAGTACTTAAAGATTTATTAATATCATTCTCTTTTGTTCTCGCCATTTGGTTGACATGTAGGTAATATTAAGACAAAAAGTGTCCAAAGTGATAGGAAAAGTTTTTATGGTAGTTTCTGCATGCTTTTGCAATTACAATACTATCTTTGTAAAAAAATATTTCTCCAATTATAGAGAGTGAGTTTTAAGTAATTGGAAATGAATATGGGTATAAAATGCTATTGGTTCAATTTGTAAATTACGCCCCATAAACTTTCTATGGGAACATTTATTTATGAAAACCCTTTGTATGCACATAACAATATCTATAACTCGATAATTTATTAAATCAGGCTCACGAAAACGATGGCTCCTTTAGATGCCAATGCAATCAACTTTAATAGGAATCAATAATGCGAAAACTATGCCAGAAAGGGCTACGGCGACAAGCAACAAGTCGACTTTGTGCGTTTTTCAGAAAAAAGAACAATGGTCTGCATAGAGATAACTTTGATTTATTAACTTGTGTTACCTCCAAAAGTTAAGTTGTGCCTCGGAAAGCACGTTAAGCCGTTGTTCCCGGCTGTCATTTGTCATTTGGCTGTCGTTACGGGTGTAACGACTGTTTGTGTATGTGAGTTTGTATGTTTGTAAATGCACCCACGACACAGGAGAAATTCCTAGTGTGGGGCAACGTTTAAAAAAAAAAACGACTGTCAAAGATCGACTTGGTAGGACTGGTTGTCAGACTTTCGGGCTTCTGACTATGTAAATACTGGTACTCAGCTGCATCTGCTCAGACTGGTAGCTGACGACAATATAGTAGGGAAATAGGCTAGGCAGATGAGTCAAGTTGTCAAAACTTAGTAAATTCGTAATTCTGGTTAAGATAAAATTGTCAGATGCCATTATAAAATTCTTCCGGTTGCAATATACATATTTGAACTGAAAAAGATTTGATTGTTTGTTTCTAATGGATTAACACAAAAACTACTTTAAAACCCCGATTTCAATCATTATTTAACTTATAGAAAACTACATTATCAGTGAGTAACATAGGCTATATTTTAGTTTTAAAACTATGATTTAAAGGGGTCGAGTGGAGGGGATGTTGAAAGGAAAAAATACGAAATCCACGCGGACAAAGTCGCGAGATAAGTACTAGTTTATGATAAAACGATAACCTACTTGTCAGACTTTCAGTCTGAAAGTTCAAATTAATAAGTAAATTTTTGTCATATTATTGAACCTGCAGATAATAGTTGACCTTGCTCCAAATTAAACCAAGCTGACAGTAAAGATGTCTGAATGATTTTTCCACGCATCTAACATCGACCTTATATTAGCTTTGATACATCAACCTCGATTAACACACCGTACGGTACAAAGGATAATCATTTTCTAATCGACTAAATGATTTGATATAAATAACTATGGTATTTGAGATTACCAGCTGTTGATAGTATCTCCCTGATTTCAATATAATTTCCTTTACATAGATGTCCACAAAATATTGTCACCGAGGTCAATGTTAGTACCTATCGTGATATCAGACAATTAGATCTTGCAAAATTATAAGTAATAATGATGTTATACTAGACAATTCCATTTTTAATATTTTTGAAAATTATAATAATTGTCTGCTTCCGTTCTTTATGGTATAAAATGTGGCGTATGGTTCTACCGGCATCGAGTCTACTGGAGATCATCAGAACAGTACAGAAGAATCTTGGTAAGCTTTACATACATACATAAACTTACGCCTTTTTCCATGGGCGTAAGTAGAAACTACAGAAAGTGGGCACGACATTTCATACTTGGAGGCTTTTATTTGTTAAGTTTATTAAGACTTTTTAAGGTGTCAGTATTATAAGTGTACCTTTATTTTTCTTTTTGGTAAATTCATTAAGTAATTGAAATGAAAGATTTATAGAGTTTTATTTATGTACAACTAACATATACTCGTACATATATACATAAACCGTTAGTTTATTATTATTATTCCCATGGGGCAAGCAGAAACTATAGAACGCCACATGGGACGATCCTTACATACTCCTTTTGCTTCGTTTGCGTTCATAAATCTGGTCAGTTGTGAGTACAACGCATCTGCTCTTTTGAAGCACATCACCAATAAGGCCAGTGTATTCTTCTACTCTAGTCTTACATCTGCCTTATACCTTTTGTTGTTCATTCATTCGCTTTCTAGAGAAAATTTATTATTCTGGATCTTTTCAATTCCCATCAGCTATTGCTACAGCTGGAAAAGGGTTTTATCTAATTTATTAACACAATAAATAGGTACCGCTAAAACAGGGTGAATAGAAACGCAGGGGTGAGTAGAAACAAAATTTTGAAAAGTAGTTAAGGTTTTGTTTGCCTAACTGTGCATATACCTGTACAACGTATGTTATTATTATTCATTAATAATATTATTCATTCAGAAGAATTGTGTATTTTTGTTTTTACAAATTTATAATAATAAAAAGAAAACTTATGTAGCATCCTACAATAGCGAGAGATTTATATCCTTATGTAGATTCTACGTCCTCTACATGTGATTGACGATACATTGAATTGACTTAACAATGGCTTAAACTGAGTAATATGGGATGTTACCTTGGACGGCCAAAATAAAATACCAAATACGTTGAAGTCTCTTTTTTTTTTAATGACGTCAGGAGTTTCTCATGTCTCGTGGGTGCGTTTACATACAGCCAAACTCACATGCACAAACAACCAGACCCGGAACGGCCACTTGCAGGCCATACAAACATTTGCTACGTGCGGGAATCGAACCCGTGACACGCAGCGCAGCACCCAATCGCTCAGCCACTGCGCCAAAGTTTTTTTACAAAAATAAACACGTTTTTAGCTTTAACTTCATTATCATAATTTTAGGTGTATGTCTGAACTCAATGAGAGCTCTCCACATATCTGAACTTTTGACATTCCCTATTTCAGAATCAGTCAAACATGAAGTTCCTGCTGATAGCTGTGTTTGCTCTGGCTGCACCCAGTGCACTGGCCTACGATGAGAAGTACGACAAAATTGACGTAGACAAGATCCTGGCCGATGAGTCGCTGTTCTCCGCTTATATCAACTGCATGCTGGACAAAGGAGATTGCTCTGTGGAACATTCCGCTGACTTTAGACGTAAGTATACACGTAGCCATGATGGCCCAGTGGTCTAGGCCTCGCCTCTTGTGCTCGTGCACAATAGGCGAGGCCTAAACCACAGGTTTGAACCCACAACCTCGTGGTTGACAACCTCGTGGTTGTGGGTTCAAACCTGGGCAAGTACCAATGTGAGTTTTTCAATTCATATTTTATTTTTTATTTATTTTATTTTTATTTAATTATGTAATTAGTATTAGTCTGAAATCGCCAACCCGTCTTGAGCTAGCGTGGCGATTAATGCTCGTGCCTTCTCTGTATGAGAAGAGGCCTTTGCCCTGCAGTGGGACAGTAATAGGCTGGTACTTACTTATACACGTAGCAATGTAATATGAATATTATCAGCCAAATTTAAAAAGAGTTTTGTAACCTAAATGAAAGTGAAAATAACTCAAAAGTCATTTATTCAAATTGTGTTCCAAATCAGCATTTCCTAAGCGTCAAAATTATTTTTTATTTAGCATGGTACACCAACGACATATTTATAATGATAACGATAATATTGGTATTTGCAGAGATCCAATGCAAACGAGTTTCTTATTGTTCAAATATTTATTTCAGCTTTAACAAAAAAAGTGGTTTTGGTATTTTTAGAGTAAAATGTTACAAGTTAGTTAAGAGCTGTAATTATAAATAATCTGATTATACATCACTCATACGAATGTTAGCAAGGTCGCTATTTTCTACTGCATCGTTCGTTAAGGTACGGTGAATTCTGTCCATCGGTACTTTTTTTTTAATGAGCATCTCGCAGTAACCTTCAGGGTTATTATCTGCTTAACCGAACTTTCCTGTGGGGACTTAATCAAATTGAAGGCTTCCAGCCAGGGCGTAGAAGCTTAAAAGCTAAAACCATACGCTAAGGAAACTCCCTGCGGGGTACGAGCCTCAGTTAGGGCGTCATTGGGAGGAACAGTAAAGGGATAATATATCCATCAGATATAGCCCTATCTGATGGATATATTATTTAGGGACTAATTTAAAACAGCTACTGGCTCGCCGACACGGGCTGGTTCGAGCAAAGGGACGGGGGAGAGCATTGACGCGGTCTGTGTGTGACAACAGTGCTGGTAGCCCTATAATAGGATCATCAGGCTCTGTCAGTGTACCATGAGTACTATTAATATCGCTGTATTTATACGTTTTTGATTTATGGGAGGTTCTAAGATGCGGCATATTATGTAGTCAAAACTAAAACTGATCTTTTTTTATATTTGTCAGTCTGACATGATAATTGGTAGTACTAGAGTAACATTTTTAGTTTCAATGATACCGTGCCAAAAAGGTGAATTACGGAACCCATAAGGTGTGACTGCTGCTATGCGTCCGTCTGCCTGACTGTCTGTTACAACTGATTATTTATGGAACTTATAATGACTTGGAAATTTGGTATACAACAATGCGAATCCACAAACGTGAATAATTGACAAAAATTGTTATTTTCATTGCAATAAAATAATAATAAAATTAAAGGGGTTAAAATAGGGGGTAAATGTCAAGTGGGGTCTCATATAAAAAGTCTTTATTAGCACTTTATATTTTATATTTTCCTTGCTTACGATGCATCATAGGCAAGAAAAATATTTCAGTATTTTGTATACGAAGTTTGCCAAGTAAAAATATGAAATAAATGTAGTTGATGGAGATTTATTTGAATACACTATAAATGAATATAAAATAAAACCATGTCTCTTACTAAGCCAGTTTTTTAGTTATCAGTAAAAACCTATTACAGACATTTTATAAACAGAAAAAATACAAATCTAGATATAGAGGGCGAGCCCGGGTCGCTTTCAGTTGTTTTTTATAGCATCATGAAATACAATTTCTATAGAGTAGTCTGGTTTAATTAATTAATTAATTTACTTTGATTTATGAGTGTGGAAAAATAAATAAATAATGCAGTTGGCATTATTTATTAGTATTTCCACGCTATTATGTTAAACTTAAAATATGTACAATAACTATGGTTATTAGAAGATTAAATATCTATTGTGCTATAGATAACAATAACCCGACTCCGCGGTAAATCAATTTTTTCCAAAAAAAAATACCAAATAGTTTTTGTATCTACTAATTTCCAGATTTTAGTTGTTATAAAAACTTAAATGCTTACGCATTAGGTACAATTCCTACCTAGACTACCTACATAACTGCTACTAACTTAGTCTTAAGATAATGAATTTGTAACTAACAAAATATTGACATGTAGTCTTTTATTTCTTTAATAACTGATTTCACATTTTACCTTTGTGTTATTTTCAGAGCTACTCCCAGAAGTAATAGCAACATCATGCGCAAAATGCTCAGCAATTCAGAAGCAAAACGTCAGAAAGACGGTAAAGGCCCTTACTGAGAAGAGACCTGATGAGTTCGTCCAGTTCCGGGCCAAGTTCGACCCTAAAGGAGAATATGAAAAGTCCTTCTCCGCCTTCGTCGTTGGAACTGATTAAAAAGAATGTCTCACCAAATTAATATTTCCCCCAGAGAATCTTAGGCTTATTTTGTTAATGGAATTGATTTTAACTATGTGGAGCATTACAGTATAATACATTTAAGTTGCAAGTTTACAATCGTTTCTTTTTCCTTTTCTGTACAATCCATAATCATCCTTCTAAAATTCCAGTATCAGTTGCCGTCTTATGATATGACATGTTAAAGCTAGCGTTGTTCCTATGCGAGAGAAACTTAGAAGAAGTTATAGTTATAACAAGAATAATACTCCTTTTTACAGGGAATCAATGATGGCTTTATTCACCATCAGTGACGGATTAAGACTACTTGATGCCCTATACAATCCACGCCTGTGGGCCCCCCTATCCGTGTGTCAACTAGAATCGGTCTTTAAACCTTTACCGCCTAAAAACAGTCACAAAATTAGTCCTAGAAACTTTTTTTGGCGTGGTTTTTGGTGGCGTGAGAGTCAGACGTGATGCCCTAAGGACGGATTTCTGATTCTTCTGGTGGTTTTCCCCCCAGACGTGGATGCCTTAGGCAATTGCTTAATTTGATTAAGGGTTAATCCGTCACTGTGCACCACTCATAACACCACCCCGACTACCTAAATCTTGACGACGTGAATGACTTTACACGGTTGGCGCAGTGGTTGAGCCATCGGCTGCTGCGCTGCGTGTTGTGGGTTCGATCCCCACACGGAACAAATATTTGAATGACCTACAGGTAGTTGTACGGGTCTGGCTGTTTGTGTATGTAAGTTTAAATGTTTGTAAACGGACCCACGATACAGGAGAAATTCCTAGTGTGGGGCAACGTTTAAAAAAAAAACTCTTTTCAGGTCCAAAATAACTGTACGGTAAACAATTTGGTACTTAATAAAAAAACAAATGAATTTGATTTACGTTGCCAAATGTTACAAGTAGCGATTATCACAGGTATTTAATGGAGGAAAACTGGAATTTATTCTCAAACTTATTTTTTTTTTGTGAAAATATGATAGAAAACACATATTTTTACTCCCGAAGAAAACGTGGGCGTGGGTGCTTGATGTTAATATTGAAGAATACACGCCGATACATGTAGCCCACTGTGAATGACAGTAACCATGGGAAAATAGAAAATGTTTATAACTATTGACACTATGCACCCCACGCTTTTTTGCATTAATATACATTTGTTTCTTAATCCAAATTTATTAAATTTTATTTTCTATTTTTTAGTTGGATTTTCTATAAAAGCGTGTTTTTTTTTCATTTTTTAGTTGAATTATTTATAAAAGCGTGTTTTTTAGTTTTTTAAACTATTTATTTTTCGAATTATTGCATTGTCATCGGTCTTTGACAGGTGTGCAAAATTATATATATATATTATATCAAAGCGTGTTTTTTAGTTTTTTTTAAATCTATTATTTTTAAATAATAGGTCTTTACCTATGAAATTGCCGTTTTGTATGAAAAAATTTAAATGATTTTTTTTCATGTATTTTTTATTTGTATTAATCGAAGTAATCACCCATGCAATCAATGCATCTTTGCCAACGCAGTGGCAGTTTATTGATGCCCTTCTTAAAGAAATCAGCTGGACGGGAGGCAACAAATTCTTCAAAGGCATTTTGTACTGCCTCTCGGGTATTGAATTTTTTTCCCGCCAAGAAGTTATCCAAATTCTGGAAAAAGTAGTAGTCTGTAGGCGCAAGGTCTGGTGAGTAGGGCGGATGACGGAGAGCTTCCAACCCCAGTTCTTGCAACTTGGAGACCGTCTGCTGTGCAGTATGAGGTCGAGCGTTGTCGTGCAGGAGCAGCGGAGACGAGCGATTGACCAATGCAGGTTGGAGATGTGCCAGCTTCTCCATCATTGTGTTCAATTCTTCACAGTACACATCTGCAGTAATGCTCACCCCGTTTGGTAAGAAGCTGTGTTGAATCACACCGGCGCTAGACCACCAAACAGTGACCATCACTTTTCTTGGGGTAAGTTTTCGTTTAGGGCATTGTTTAGGTGCTGAACCAGGATCCAACCAACTTGCTGAGCGCTTGCGGTTATCAAACAGAATCCATTTTTCATCGCAGGTAACAGTGCGGTTCAAAATTCCTTCATTTGTGTGTCTGTTGAGCAGTGCAAGGCACGTCTCGACGCGTACTTCGCGCTGGCGATCATTGAGTTCGTGGGGCACCCATTTGTCAAGCTTTTTTACCTTGCCAATTTGACGCAAATGGACCAATATTGTTTTGACGCTAACGTCGAAAGCTGCTGCTAATTCAGCCGTAGATTGTGTATCATCAGCTTCCACAATCGCCTTTAATTCGTCATTGTCGACCAAAGTCTTCGGACGACCGCGAGGTTCATTTTTCAGGTCGAAATTTCCAGAACGGAAGCGAGCAAACCAATAACAGGTAGTGCGTTGGTTTGTAGTGTTAGCTCCGTAAACGTCGTTGATGTTGCGTGCCGCTTGTGCCGCGTTGCTGCCACGACGGTACTCATATTCCATAATTACTCGAATTTTTAACGTATCCATGATGACGAAAAAGATTTAAATGCGATGAAAATGTAACACTAATCAATAAACAAATGACTACTTTTGGAAAAAAAAATCCATGTTTTTAAAATAAAATTAATTTGAAATTAGAATTCTTAGCCAAACAAAAAATATTTTGATTTGAAATGGCCAGTACTGCAGAACGGCAATTTCATAGGTAAAGACCTAATATAAGCACGCTAGATGTCGTTATTAGAAGTTGGTTGAACGTACTAGTTACCCTGTTTTACTAATAAAAACATATAAAAGGTACTTAATAATAAGTAATCGGTGGAAATATTATAAAACGAATAAAATGCGGAAAAACCAGTGAAAACAAAATAAAATCTGGTATATATTTCCATCTCGTTCTTGCCCGCGTATTTTTCTATTTTAATCTCTTACACAACTGGTTCGCCACCCGCAGTTATTGCCGCTTACTAATGTGTGATTAATAAAATTTACTAAGATACTTCATGACAATGTCGGATTTAATTTATTACTGGTTCCAAATTTTAGGCGATTTGGTTATATTTGGGTCGGTATAGGTATGTATCAAACACGTGTAGTGCGATAATCTATAATATCGTAGGCCAATTGTAGAATGGGGCCGATCAAGATATTGATATACTGTCTGGGTAGATTTGCAATAGGTAAGCCGCCATTTTGTTAATGGGCCGATTATTTTATGCCGTGGCTTGAGTAAATCGATGAGAGCAACGTGTTTGTTGATTTGCCCAACGAGTCACTCGGACTGTCGCTTGGCTCGCGCGTATTTTGTCACAGTTCGACCTAACCTACTTGGTCGCGGTGCTCTTACTAGTAATTGCGACCGATTTTCTATAATTATTATACTGGATTATTCTAGCAAAATAGTTATACTCGTATTACTATTCTATATATATACTATATACGTAGATCGTGCTCGTATCACAGTTATATCTGTCTCTTAGAATACAGGCTATCCTAGTCTAAGAGACAGGGTTATATACTTTTTGTACAGATTTTGCAACTAGTAATGTAAACTAAAAATGTGTTTCTGTATTTCTTTTTGTGAATAAACCTTATTATTATTATTATATTCCTAGTAAGTTGAACCGCTTCATATAACTAAACTAGTACTTTGATCACCTACAGAATTGATTTGCCCAAACGTTACCGGGCAAATCATCAAACGTTTTGCTTTGAACGATATGACGGGTTTTAGATCGACAAAAGGGAAGCCGGTACATATGTAGACCGGGTTTATTATTAAAATAACAGGCTCCGCTAATGTTATTGCGTTTGTTAAAAGTAGGACCTTACATCATTATTGTACAATCAAGGATCCGTCTGCTACACAAGTGTCAGATTCTATCTTCTAAACTATTCTGATATAAGTTGAGTGATTGAAACCAGATAAAATGAATGTTCTATCAGCCTGTATACCTAACTTCTGTAATACAACCTCTACAGTCTCAAGTTGTGTAGGTCATTCGCCCCTGGTACCTGCCCTAAATAGACGGCTGATTCACTTCTATGGATACAATACAAAATCTGTTAGATACACCGTTATTAAGTATGATGGAGATCATACTTAATAACGGTGTATCTATATATATATATATATATATAGATATCAATGCTATCATAAAAAGATGTAAAAATAAACACTTTTCCCTTCCTGCGCCTAATTACACTGCTCTGACCCACTTTGTTGGTTTAATACGTTAATAGTAACGGACCTAATTACACTTGATTGAGTCGGCGATATGTGTTTGAACATAGCAGTTAAAATAATTTCCTTTTGACGTATACAGAATTAATAGCGATATCACACTATACATCACACATTACTATAGTTTCGTAGCACAGAAGCCAGCACATCAATCGAGCATCAATAAATAGCAATAAATAAGGCTCATGTTCAAATGGGTAAATTTGAGAGTTTGGGATAGCTTTATGTGCTGGCCTCTGTACAATACTTAAAATATAAATAAAAATGGTCACCGTTCAAGTAGGTAGTTACCTTATTGGACGTTGTTCCTTAAATGTGGATTGGTAGGTATAAATTGGCAAAACTGGTATATTAATTTGGAGATTTATTGGGAAAATTTTATTGACGTTTTAAGTTCAGATTGTTTTCGTTCCGCTTACCAAATAAATGCAAGTTTATAACCTGATGTTATCCGAACTAACTTTTTGTATTTCGTCTTGTTTAAGGGATGTTATCCGAACTAACATTTTGTATTTCGTCTGATACTTTAAATAAAAACTATTCGTATTTTTTCTAAATTGCAACCTGTATATATAGGATTAGGATAAACGACTATAATGTTCGTGTAAAATATTGCTCAATATCTAATAACCCTGTTATATTATACGTAAACCTATAGTTCTAAACCAAAGTTTGAATTGGAACTTACTTTTAGTCCGTCCATACTTTTTCGCAGAAGTAATTATGATCTTTACGGAATGGTTGTTCTGAAGAAACAAAATTTAACTACGTTGCTGCGTGTGTTGATATTAATGTACCACATTACAAACAGCTTGGCGTAATTAATACACAATTTGAAATGTTATGGATGGGTTAATTATGGCAGAGCTACGTCTTATTTTGGTCATTGATTAGAGGATATAACTGATTATTCCGTGGAAGCCGACCCCAACATAGTTGGGAAAAGGCTAGGCAGATGATGATGATTAAGATGATTACTTTCAAACCTTTTTTGTTCTCTATTGCGCAAAATCAATACCACGTGTATAGCAACTTAAAAATACGCAAGTACTCGTATATACTAACTGTAATAAAGAAAGCGACAGCTAAAGGTACTCAAACCTAACCATTTTGTAAAACAAAATAAGTCACTGACAAAAAAAGACCAGTAATGGTTCAAACAGAGCCAGTGACGTGTAAATCTTGCCATAATGTGAATCGATTGCGTTATACTGTGGATTATATGACGGCCTTACACAATCTATGAAGTTACATCAGAGTGCAGCAGCGTAGGCTTTGCGCTGGCGCAACTGGCCGCGAGCCACGTCACCGCATCGCCGCCGCCCGCGCCGCTCCGACGGCGCCGCCTGACACGAAAACCCAGATGCAACCAGTTCTGTTCCTCGGCTTTTTATTGCAATTGCTATTTTTAATTCACAAAATTGTTGGCATTTAGTATTATTTTAGTAACTTTTTAATACAAGGTGTGACCGGTGTGACTCATAATTTTTACATTTATTTTCTAAGCGGACCAAGTGGTTCACCTATTTATGGTTCTTGGCTACATTTGATATACCTTAAATTTGGAATAAATATTCAAGCATAATTATTTATCTACGAATAAAAGCACAAATAAGGTCAATTATAAAGCAAAACCAAAATCGTACCTATCAAAATCAAGTATTTAATTACAAAATATCAGTCAACATCGTGATATTCAAATAAATAACACAACAATTTGTCATCCGATAACATCTAAACGCCTACATATAAATACAATCACATGGACAACGATCCTGGTAAATGAAAATATATTGAGAAACATGTGACAGATGAGAGATGTTTCGAAGTATTACAGCAACTTAAAGAGCTATTTAAAATCTAATTGCTAATCGGGCAAATAGTTTGTTTGTTCTATGACCCTACATATCTTATTCTTAATCAATTCATGTTGGAACATGGTTGAGTTTATTATCTGCTTCCTTGGATGAACTTGTCGAAGTTGGCGCGGTTCTTGCCACTGGGGTCGTTCTTCTTAACCAGGTCTTCCCACTCTTTGGGATGCTTCTGCTGGATCGCCTTAATCACCTTCCTGATATTGCCCGTCTGCTTCTCAGTACACTTGGCGCATGTAGTCTCTATCGCTTCAGGGAGAGTCTCTGCAAATTATAAATCCACGATTAGTAAATACGATAATCAGATCTTTTGAATTTAGGACACTTTTTAGGGATTTTTCGGCTACGAACCCTGAACATGTCTTCTAAATCCGATAGTATATTTTACAGATATTTAACTCGCGAAACAATTGGTCGATGAACTTTATTGGTGCGGCGTGGGTATTCTATTAACCGCTAAAAATTGTGTCATGTCATTAAATATACGAAATATTACACACAAAAAAATAGTCCAACTCCTAGAACTTTCAATTATAGAGTAAAAGAATCTGAAAATAAATGAATGCTAGTAAAACGTCAAAGAGATTCCGACAAACACAATGATTTTCCCCGTTTCTTTGAGATATACTTTGGAATATGAATTATATTTGTTAGTTTTGCTTTTGATAGACTCCTTATTATTGTGCATGCGTACATTTTCATCCCGACTACAGAACCCTCATGAAACGAAGTCCGTCACGTACTTGGCCAGTTTCGAACCAAAAGGTAAAAAAATCTGTATGTCTGTCGCAGCCCTTTTGTTCCAGGAAGAACTAACGCTATCAACTTGAAAATTAAACATTTCTATATAATTTTTGCGTAACGATATTATTATTGATAGTGAAAGAACTTTATTTTGAATGCAACAAGGGCCCTTGTTGATTTAAAATCATAATAAAATTATTTTTACGGTTCTTTAAAATAGGATGTTTAAATTTTAAGTCGGTCAGTTTGGGGTATTACGTGAGCTGGCTTGAAAAGGATGAAAGATGTCCGTTAAAGTAACATACTTATCCTGACAAATGAAATAGATGAAATTTTAATGCTACCCAAAGAACAGCGCAAAAAGCACACAATAGAAATAGAAGCGAACAGAAAGAGTAAAACGTCAAAAAATGTAGATAAAAAATGTCTCTTAAAAGCATATTCAAACTGATCTATATTATAATTTTATAGTATAATTTAGTCATTATTAAATCAGAAAAAACCCTTTGCCTACAAACATTGTTATGCTGTCGCAAGTAATAAAAATTTAAATAAAAAAAATGGATAAATCTTTTTTTGACAAGGTATGAAACTCTTGGTTTGCGAGTCCGACTCGCTTTTCCCAGTTATTTTTTACGTGAGTCGTAATTATTATTACGTTCAGCACTGTTAAGCTGTGCATAGTCATTCTTTACTAGTCTAAAAATCCATGAATATGAAAATGCAACTAAGTAAAAACTAAGCAAAAATACCAAAGATAATTTGAAAAAATCTTTCAATAAATACATGATTGTACATCCTTAAACAATATCTCAGGATATTTTCCCTATTGAAATCCTTGACCTCGACCCGAATTACGCAAACAGTTTGAATCGTCAGTATTGGGTTTATCCGGAATTACATAAATATGTATTGAAAGCTACACCGCGTCTATGTCAACACCTCCGCTTGTTAATGCAAAATATTTCGATATACTAGTTAAGGTAACCTAATATTGATTTATTATGTTTTAGAAGTCTGTTTATAACAAGTACTGTCTGTAGTTTGAGTTTAACGTTACTTGTGTCGTTGAATAAATAAATAATAATAAATAAATAATGCTGGACAATCCACACAGCATCATCTAGCCCCAAGCTAAGCAGAGCTTGTGTTATGGGTACTAGATGTTTGAGATGGGTTAACTGTGATAACAAATTTATCAAGTGACAGTATTTTCCTACACGAAAAAACAAATGATTTAAAACTAAAATGATTTGATCACTTACTTTTGAAATCAGATCCTTCTGGTGTACACCGTCCTTTGTCCAGAAAGCAGTTGATGTATGCCTTCAGAAGTCTGTCGTTGGAGATCAGGGTCTCGACATCAAAGTTATCATATTTAGCGTTGTACTTGTCAGCGGCGAATGTCACCACGACCAAACACGACAGTACAATCAGGAACCTCATTTTGATAGTTGAATTCTGGAAATAATAACTGAATTTAAGTCCGCTCTTTAATTAATTAAATTCGTTCGCTCACAATAGAACAAAGGATATGGCTGGACACGAATGGTACCAAAGTGACGAAATCTATTAAGCGAGCTGTTTCCATGGACACACTCAGGACGTGTTTAGAATACATGTGAGCAAACATGCCTCACAAATGAGACGTATACATCTAAAACATTAAAGTTTGTTGTATGATTGACATATCAACGAATTCAATAAGTTAATTGTATGCTATCCATATCTTAAAAGGTCACAGAGCTTATTCACAGTATCCATATCACAAGTCACAAAATAATTCGCCACTGATTGCAACCTGCTGTTCATACACCCACCTTTTACTCTCTATAATCGACCTAAAGAACTAGCGGTGGCAGAAAGCGACAGTGGTTTATATTGCCGACCGTATACCCACTACCTTCATTGGCACATGGGTCAACGCTAACGTAGAGGAAACAGCTGAAATTGAACCTTTTACCAAAGCACATAGGGGTTTTTATTTATTGTCTGCGCAGTTTTGGTAAAACCCTCCCTGTATTGTTAGTGAAATGTCAATACGTCTGCAACTTGTGGTTATAAACAAAACATCATGGGTTGCTGCGTTACCGGGGAAATTAAGCAATCGAAAAGTTTTGCCATTTTTACAAGGAAAACGTTAAATTTAATGGTTTTACAGTTTGTACAGTACTTTGCTCAAGTTAATTCGGTTTATTTTTAATTATGGTAACACTATCGATGATTTCCATAGACGACAGTCGCAATCGTACAGGAGAATAAACATGTTTACGATTAAGAGCCTAACAGACGCATCCCTATTCTGTTGAATTATAAATTATACAAAACATATGAATATCAGACTTAAGACCTTATCTGGCTCATGATTCGTCTCATAGTACTTCCGTGTTCACAAAGAAACGTGTGTTGTATCGGCATTGGGTTTTTGTAAAAATTATCCTTAACAACCTTTGAATAGAGTCCATACACGGTATCAAAATTGCTGATTCACTGATTTAACAATCGAAGAGGTTTTGATGAGTCAATAACAATAACTGGACACAAAGAAACTGTTTGTCGTCTTGATATTTTTAGGTACATTGAATAACATTATGTTATTATATAAGTCATGGTCATCAATTAATAGCTATATAAATTAAAACAAACGAGTCTCGAAAGACCTTTATCTGACGATTCGTTGGATTACTAATTTGCTATTATAATTAGATTTGCGAAATAAACTCTATTTGCTAATGGATTTAAATATATACCTAGGATTAATTATATCAAATTACTTTTACTATTAATTATAATTTTATTATTATTAATTATAATTTCAACATTAAATATTTAGTGATTACGGGATCCTGGGTATATTGCCTACAGACATAAATTATGGGCAGTTGGATAAGTTGGCTCCAGCTCTTAAGAGATTCGAAATTGTCATCCGGCATGAAGAAAGATTATCCATTACAACACCATACAAAAAAAGGGAGTCTGAATAAGTGGTGATGATGCCATCTAGCCCAATTCAGCCACAGCGACTGCATTTGATGACTTCCTAATGTGGTTGTTGAGAGCTTTGGTGTGCTGCTCTTTGATGTGCTCCCATGTGGCTAGCATATCCAACTTTGGCCGAAAAACTTCGAGCACAGAGCAGACATGTAAGTAAACCATTGACGGTATTGTAAGTTATAGTTGTAGGTGGCCTAGCTTTAAGATCATCAGGCTTAATGTATAAGTGTGACTTTTTTCGCCCTGTCGATGTGTGTATGGGTCCTGATGATGGGTGACCGTTCGTAACATATCGAGACTCCTCCGTGCCTCGGAAAGCCCGTTAAATTGTTGGTCGTGGCTGTCATTTGTAGTTTTTTGACAGTCACTACGGGTAGTCTGAAGCCCGAAAATCTAACAACCAGTCTTACCAAGTGGTATCGTATTGCCCAGTAACTGAGCTGTGGAGGTGAGAATTGAGATAGGCAGTTGCTTCATGTAAAATACTTAGATATTATTACTATGTAGACTGGAAGCTGACCTGAACATAGTTGCAAAAAGGCTAGGCAGATGATGATTATGAATTAGGATAGTAGACCTCCTTGCATTTATTAAATTCTTCGATCTGTTATCCTCGTGCTAAGATTATTTTCTGAGTAGAACAGACAAATAAATATTTTTTTATAGTTACTTCATTGCCATGTAGTCATAACTATGGAAATATACAACTATCAACTATCAAGGTATGAATACTTAAAAGTTCCCCGAAATTAAAACGTCACCACTCAAGATTTCCTTGAAGAGGAGGAGAATGGTAAATTATTAAACTAGTATTGATACGGTGTTTAATGCTATACAGGTAGTTTTGGTAGGCATACTTAGTACCTGTAAGAAAATACGAACACAGAAGAAATAAAATTCCCGCCTACGTTTTAGTAAATTTTGTTGAATATAATTTGCTCGACATATTTTTCCATATATTATATTAGATTACTTGATTTGTAATTTCTTCTAAATCATTTCAACGTTTAAGCTGGGAAAACGTTTAGAGAGATATGATTTTGTAACTTATCATCAATACCATAACCTAAATATTACATCGTTTTCACCTTCGTTACATGGTGCGGTCATTTACTTTTTTTTACTCACAGTATGCATTGCGTCGTATTATTAAACAGAAAACCTGAAATCATGTGCAATCAATTCAGTCCTCAATTTTGACCAATCACGGATTGAGATGATTACATAATAATATTACTTGATTTCCTTGTACTTATTAGCAGTATTAAAACAACACTAGATATTATTATGTGATAGGACTTTTTAAAAATATCGAAATCATCGTAGTTGTATCAAGGATATATGATTATTATCGATGCTACCCACATAAGACGGCACGGTTGGCGCAGTGAGTGAGCAATCGACTGCTGCGCCGCGTGTCGTGGGTTTGATTCCCGCACGGAGCAAATATTTGTATGGCCTACAGGTAGTTGTTCCGGGTCTGGCTGTTTGTGTATGTGAGTTTGAATGTTTGTAAACGCACCCACGATACAAGAGAAATTAGTCAACAAATTAAATATTGTGATTGAGAACATCAGATTGTATGCTATTTGTTAACACACATTGACAAATCACTTACATATATACTTTACCATGCGCCCAGTGGGCCGAATTATCTCAAGCATTTGCGATAGCCTTTTCGAAGGCCTCATGGTACTTGTTCTTGGGGTCAAGTTTTCTCATCAGCTCCTCGTACGTTTCCGGGAAGTTTCTCTTAAAGGCGTTGAACGTCTTCCTGGCCAGTCTGCGCTGTGACGGTGTGCACTTCTTACATGCTGTTGAAACTGCTTCAGGCAAGATTTCTGAAATGATTAGCAAGAACTAAGTATATGGATCTGTCATGATGGCCCAGTGGTTTAGGCCGCGCCTTTTGTGCACGAGGTTGTGGGTTCAAACCTGGGCAAGTACCAATGTTTTCAATTCATATGTACTTTCTAAGTTTATCTTGGACATCACTGACATCGGTGAAGGAAAACATCGTGAGGAAACGTGGACTTATATAATTAATATAAGTCTGAAATCGCCAACCCGTCTTGAGCAAGCGTGGTGATTAATGCTCGTGCGTTCTCTGTATGTGAAGAGGCCTTTGCCCTGCAGTGGGACAATAATAGGCTGGTACTAAGTTAATGGATTTTAACAAACACGGAGATTTAGAAATACCGGTTCGTTTAATTATATAGTAGGTAAAATTTGTTATCATGAAATGTAAAGGCAGAAACATGCAACTCTGAAATGTGCACTTAATTAAAAATAAATTAAGGTGCATTGGGGCAATTTCGATAGAATTTTCTGCGAGATGATTAGAGATGAACCTTTCAGATGGTTATTCGGGAATGCTCTATTTTACGAGTCTTATTGTTAAAGACCTGCATAGTTATTGAAAGCATAAATTAGATTTTTAAATATATCGTTGGATTTGATGAAGAAAGTATTTTATATACTGAACCATATTTTTGAGTTTTATGGATAATTGAGAACTATCGCGGGGTAATTCCGGAAGATCTCAAAAGTCGCCTTTATTGCATTTCAGACAGAGTTTACATTTCATTTTCTAACCACCCCAAGATTTTGATATTGTAAGTTTTTTTTAAATAATAACTGTTAATTAGAATTCCTATAACTTTGTATTACGGAATTACCCAAGAAAAAGTAAGATAGCGGTTTGCCTTATATTGTTAGCAGAAATATATGACTGCGTTCGGTAGATATTTTTCTCACAATCTCAGGTCCAGTTGAACACCAGCGTCAGGCCCTGGTTGTCTGACACTTTTGCTGAACTGGACCTTTTTAGCGCAGCCGTAAGGCACATACTTAAAAATATATATGTATACTTACTCGTATATTTATTTTTAATGTATTTCTTGTTACTCATTTTTTGTTTACTTTTTATTTTTTTGTTTTCTATGTTTAGTATTGTGTCTTTGTGTGCCTGAGCCTGTGCTGAATAAATGCTTTTTCTTTCTTTCTTTCTTTCTTTCTTATTTTTCTTTTCGAAATAGCCCAATCCCCAATGCACTTTAATATTATTTCCACCGTTTATTTTATTGCGCATTACCAGATTATTTTAAAAGATATTGTAGACTTAAGAGTTCACACGGTGCATCAAATACAATTGCCGTAAGACTTGGTGGACTTGAGTGTTGATTGAAAACATCGATTGCTGATGAAAACCCGTGGTAAACCCACTTCTTGTACAAGCAGCTCAGTATATCAGTGCAAATAATAATTCACGCTGGAGGTTTTCCTATTTATCCAAGTAAAAACTTAACCAAACTTAGAATAATATTTCACTATTTGACACTTAACTTCAAGAGCAGTGGGGTTCAAATGGCGTCTGTGTATTCACTGCTGAATACCATTGTTTTGTGTTTAATGGTCGGCTTCCATAGTTACTTTATGAGGCTCAAAATCCAATTAGTGTTAATTGTCGATTTTGGTATATATAAGTTTTTTATTTATTTTTTTTGGCATATCGGTGTGTGCTAGCTAACATGTAGCAAATTATTTAATTGAATGATGTATAAAGATGATTGATATTTTTTTTTTTGACATATTTTGTATAGCTTCAAGTTCTTCAAACCCATCAGACAGACGTGTTGCTGGGGAGTTTGTTCCGCCACTTCTTCTTCCCAGCAAAAACACCAGGAAGTGGTGAAGGGTGGGCGTTTTGGGGGACTGTCTTTTGTAAATGTTTTTGACGTTCAAAAAGTGCTGATTTTCAGCCTAGTTTGTTTTTTTTTAATTTTGATTTTGAATTATACATTTATAACAAGCTAAGTTGCGCACATCTCTAGGTCTCGTAGGTCCCTACGAGTGAGTGAACCTGACAACTAGCAACGCCACGCACCGTCGCTCATTTGTATAAAAAAAAATATGACGACCTCTGTGGCGCAGCGGGCGAAGGTCCGCCTGCGACGCAGGAGGTTGCAGGTTCGATTCCCGCCTTGGGACAAATGTTTGTACGATCTACAAATGTTTGTTCCGGGTGTTCTGGGTATTTGTTATGTATAGTAAAAATATCTATCTATATAATGTATTGTATTAAGTATATCAGTAATCTAGTACCCATAACACAAGCTCTGCTTAGCTTGGGGCTAGATGATGCTGTGTGGATTGTCCAGCATTATTTATTTATATTTACCTACTACCTACAACATGACTACAACTTGCATTAATTATTAGGTCTTTACCTATGAAATTGCCGTTCTGCAGTACTGGCCATTTCAAATCAAAATATTTTTTGTTTGGCTAAGAATTCTAATTTCAAATTAATTTTATTTTAAAAACATGGATTTTTTTTTCCAAAAGTAGTCATTTGTTTATTGATTAGTGTTACATTTTCATCGCATTTAAATCTTTTTCGTCATCATGGATACGTTAAAAATTCGAGTAATTATGGAATATGAGTACCGTCGTGGCAGCAACGCGGCACAAGCGGCACGCAACATCAACGACGTTTACGGAGCTAACACTACAAACCAACGCACTACCTGTTATTGGTTTGCTCGCTTCCGTTCTGGAAATTTCGACCTGAAAAATGAACCTCGCGGTCGTCCGAAGACTTTGGTCGACAATGACGAATTAAAGGCGATTGTGGAAGCTGATGATACACAATCTACGGCTGAATTAGCAGCAGCTTTCGACGTTAGCGTCAAAACAATATTGGTTCATTTGCGTCAAATTGGCAAGGTAAAAAAGCTTGACAAATGGGTGCCCCACGAACTCAATGATCGCCAGCGCGAAGTACGCGTCGAGACGTGCCTTGCACTGCTCAACAGACACACAAATGAAGGAATTTTGAACCGCATTGTTACCTGCGATGAAAAATGGATTCTGTTTGATAACCGCAAGCGCTCAGCAAGTTGGTTGGATCCTGGTTCAGCACCTAAACAATGCCCTAAACGAAAACTTACCCCAAGAAAAGTGATGGTCACTGTTTGGTGGTCTAGCGCCCCGGTGTGATTCAACACAGCTTCTTACCAAACGGGGTGAGCATTACTGCAGATGTGTACTGTGAAGAATTGAACACAATGATGGAGAAGCTGGCACATCTCCAACCAGCATTGGTCAATCGCTCGTCTCCGCTGCTCCTGCACGACAACGCGCGACCTCATACTGCACAGCAGACGGTCTCCAAGTTGCAAGAACTGGGGTTGGAAGCTCTCCGTCATCCGCCCTACTCACCAGACCTTGCGCCTACAGACTACTACTTTTTCCAGAATTTGGATAACTTCTTGGCGGGAAAAAAATTCAATACCCGAGAGGCAGTACAAAATGCCTTTGAAGAATTTGTTGCCTCCCGTCCAGCTGATTTCTTTAAGAAGGGCATCAATAAACTGCCACTGCGTTGGCAAAGATGCATTGATTGCATGGGTGATTACTTCGATTAATACAAATAAAAAATACATGAAAAAAATTCATTTAATTTTTTTCATACAAAACGGCAATTTCATAGGTAAAGACCTATTATTTATATTATATTAAATGGATGACAAATGCCGTAAATTTACAAAAATATAATAAATTTACTTATATATAATAAGTAAGTATAGTAATAATCGATGACGATGATGAAAGACGACCGATGTGGCGCGGCGGGCGAAGGTCCGCCTGCGACGCAAGAGGTTGCGGGTTCGATTCCCGCCTTGGGACAAATGTTTGTACGATCTACAAATATTTGTTCCGGGTTTTCTGGGTATTTTCTATATATATAATAAAAATATCTATCTATGTAATGTACTGTATTAAGTATATCAGTCATCTAGTACCCATAACACAAGCTCTGCTTAGCTTGGGGCTAGATGATGCTGTGTGGATTGTCCAGCAATATTTATTTATTTTATTTATTTATTTATTTAATCAATTAACATTACCTATTGAAAATCATGAAACTATGAAAACACCGAACATCACTCTAAGGAAAAGATAGGTAGTACTGAAGTATCTATAAACCTAACTTTGAAGGTAGTTGTTGGCAAGGTGTAAGTTTGTATCCGCAAAAAAAGACATTGGACACATATTTTTTATTTTTTTCGTAATCAAAGGATTACGACAATACACTGAGTTAAAATTTAGCGTGACGTCACACGTAAGTAGATTTTATGCCTACATCTGACGTAGCGAGCCCCTACTCCCCATTTTTAATGATAAAGCAAAAAATACGTGTCTAATATTTTATTACCTACTATCTGACTGGCGGACTAAATATAATTCCATTTTTTTACCCAGACTTCATGTCTATTTTAGTTAATAGTACTTATCATATTGAGTACTATAAACATGAATTACATTATTTTATGTATTATCAATCATCTTCGCAGCGTCCGCCAAAAAATGATGACTTTTAATAGGTATTTTTTTGATATTCAATATTCATTTATTGGTGTGATTTTTGGTTCATTGTACCTATATGAGATCTTAAAAATAAATAATTATAAGTTCCTCAAAAATCTACCTTAAAGGTATACACTCTTTGATGCATTGGGTTTAATTATTGCAATTGCAAACAAGAACAAAAATTTAAAATGCTGGTAAGACGCTTATTACAAGTAAGCTTACTATTGATTACATATAAAGCGGCCCAGAATTGAGTAGCCGAGTTGATATGAAACATTATAGAAGCATGAAATTACAATATTTCCTATTTTGCAACTAAGAAAATGATGCAAGACTTAAATAACAGTACTTACGTCTGAACACTCTTCCTATAGGCGTGCACGGTCCTCTCCACACAAAACAATCCAAATACTTCTTCAATAATCTGCGATTCTGTATTAAACTATCAATTTCGTAATAATCGTATCTACGATCGTAAAACTTCTCTTGAGCAACCACCGTCACAAGCAATATAAATGTAAAAAATAATGTTACTTTAAAATTACATTTGTTTAAATCGATCATAGTTTTAACTAGTAAACTATGAAAAGGTTTTGAAATTGGTGTAATGTCTACTACAAATGACGTGTACATCTCAAATGCTTGTATTTAAAACCCTCTCATAATCTGGCCTTCATCAAACATAATATTTATACGGAGACTCACAAAAAATTAAGTGCTTTATTAAAATACTCGGAACAATGTTCGTTATAATGGGCTTACGGTGATTATTTAATATTATGTGTTTGAATGTAATAATGGACGTTGCACAGACAGATGATGTTTCCTATATGACTCGTCTTTTAATAAAACTTTGTTTATTCAACAGTTTGTGGGCAATCTCTGTACAGAACTCAATTACTGTTTTTGCTCGATTATGGAAAATTACTCTTTGAGCTTACTCCAAGTATAGTAGGCACCCACCTAAGTGCCTGTGTTTTCCTTAGTCTTAAGTATCTAAATAATTATTAATTTACATTAACATGTTTTAATTTTTTGTAAGTATCTAATATATTTTTTTTACAATTAAATTAGCCTAAGTTACTCCTTATAACTTCAGGGGAAGTCCCGTCAAAATCAGTCATGGCGATTAGGAGATTACAAACAGACAGACAAAAATTAAAAATGTTTCTTTTATAGGAATAACTACCTTATATACCTTCTTTCAATGGCATTTAGTAAAAAGTTATTACTATGACATTACAGACATACACTTTTTTATATATAGACATACAATTTATGTATTTTTATAGATGATCGCAAATTCATTTTTTTTCGTATGTATTTCTTGTTTTGTAATGTTTAGAACGTTATTTTCCTTTTTATTTATTAGCTTGGCTTTATCTTAAGTTATTGCGCCTTGAATGATGACTTCTAGTAACCGTGACTTGACTTGTGACTACATGCCCTTCACTTTGTGTAAGTTACAGCTGGAAAAATACATTACACAACTTTTTACGGTTAAAATAAACGAGGCATCGCGGTCCAGGAGCGTGGTTCACAGATTTCCGACGTGTCTCCTGGACGGCGATCCACAGTCAAGAGGGACGCAATAGCTTCTACTTGATTCTTGAATTTAAATGGTTTACAGTATAGTCAGAACTGATGTCTCCCTAATCCTCCCCTTTTGATCGTCGTGTTATAGTAAACGCCTAAATAGGATACTGTGAGGAACCAGAAATCAGAGAGGTACTAAAAAGATTTATGGAACTGGAAAATTATGAGGAACTACGAGGCAGTGAGGAAAGGTTCCCTAAACTAGAAAGCTGTGGGGAATAAAGTGTTGCTGGGGAGTTTGTTCCGCCACTTCTTCTTCCCAGCAAAGTGTGTGGGCGTTTTGGGGGACTGTCTTTTGTAAACGTTTTGACGTTCAAAAAGTTCTGATTCTCAGCCTAATTTGAATAAATGAATTTTGATTTGGATTTAGATATTTGAAAGTTGTGTCGTACAAATTAAAAATAATCGTTCAATCCCTGTTTTTTGTTACCATGTCTGGGCCCCAGCTCCGGGACTTTTAAATTTACTAAGTGTGACGTAACTTCCTAACGTCATCCATTTTATCATTTCCTATTTTTTTTATCCTTTCTTCTATACTAAAACTGTAGTTACGTGCAATTTTGTTTTTCTTTGAGATGTTATTGGGCCAGAAATATAAATAGAAGTACACACGCTGTCTTTTTAAAAGCTTGAGGTCATTGAATCACGAGAAAAACTTTTTTTCATTTGGGTAAAACTACCAAATTAAAAACAACAACAACAACTTCCAAATTGGCGGTTTCCGAATAAACATTCGGAAACCGCCAATTAATAATCCAGAAAGCAAAGCTAAATGCTATTGTAATTATAAAACCTGTTAATTTTTTGCTAAACTTCACATCGCAAAAACTCGAACAAAGACTTAATCGTTCTTATGTTATAACGATGAGGCGTCATAAAAACTGATTACTGCACAGTGTATCATGGATTTTATTTCTGACATCATATTAAAATTGAAAAGCAGGTAAATTGAACTGACTCAGTTAAAAACAGTATTTGTATAATCTTCTAATATATAAAATTCTTGTGTCACGGTGTTTGTTATTAAACTCCTCCGAAATGGCTCGACCGATATTCGTGAAATATTGTGTGCATATTGGTTAGGTCTGCGAATCGGACAACATCTATTTTTATCCCGCTAAATGTTAAGGGTGGTCCACCCCAAACATTTTATACGGCAAAACAAGGTATGCTGGGTCAGCTAGTCTTCTAATATATAAAATCGAAACGAATCGGACAACATCTATTTTTCATTCTTTTTCATTTTATACGGCAAAACCACGTTTGCTGGGTCAGCTAGTTTATTATAATATTACTAATGTTTTAGGAAGTACTAGCAATATTTTCACGAAAAGCACGCTTGCTTGCCATCTCTTGGAGTTTAATCTTTTCAGGGTTCCATACAGAACAGGTGCCAACGCCGGGACCTAATTACAAAGCCTCCGCTGTCTGTTCGTCAGTCTGTCCATCTGTCACCTGGCTGTATCTCGCGAACCGTAATACATAAGTAAACAGTTGACATTTTCACGGAAAGTCTATTTCTATTGCCACTATAACAATAAATAAAAATACATATATGTAAATAAATATAAATATCATTACACGGTTGGATCAAAAGCCTGATACAGAAGGCAGCACTCCTCGATACGGTTCGCATTGTGAGGAGGTTCCTGTCTCTGCAACCCTAACCGCCGGTAGCTTGGACCCTGCTTCCACCATCGGTGGACTACTATTTTTTATATTTTTAAATGTTTTTGTATTTTTTATATTTAAATATTTAAAAACGTAATTTATATGTTTATAAAATGAATAATAATAATAAAAATAAAAAATAAAACGTCATGGAGACTGCGACATAAGTGAGAATTTAAATATTTGGAAAACTCTCAGGCAACACAAAAGAAGTTTTCTAAAACAAAACAAAAAAATAACAGAGGGGGCATACAATAAACTATGATGTTTTTGATGTTAATAATGGGTGTATCTTTTGAACCCTAATATGTAGGTTAGTATTACCATAGTCTTTATAAGTACAAATAAAATAAATAAAGTCAAAAATTAAAGGGTACAGGCATAGGGATACACAATGAACGTGTTTTTTTGGCGATTTTTGCTCGATTTTAATGATGGCTATATATTTGTAATAATTGTATCAGAAAATACATATTATCTAATTTACTTTTAAGTAAAACAACTAATAGTTGACTGTCAAATAACCTAAATAAATAGGTACCTGTATTGACGGCTTTTTTTTTAAACGTTGCCCCACACTAGGAATTTCTCCTGTGTCGTGGGTGCGTTGACAAACATTCAAAGTCACATACACAAACAGCCAGACCCGGAACAACTACCTGTCGGCCAAATAAATATTTGTTCCGTTCGGGAATCGAACCCTCGACACGCAACGCCGCAGTCAATCGCTCAGCCACTGCGCCAACCGTGCCGTCACCAACTGTCCCACTGCAGGGCAAAGGCCTCTTCTCATACAGAGAAGGCACGAGCATTAATCACCACGCCTGCTCAAGACTGGTTGGCGATTACAGACTTATTTTAGTTGTATAAGTCCAGGTTTCCTCACGCTGTTTTCCTTCACTGATGTCAGTGATGTCCAAGATAAACTTAGAAAGTTCATATGAATTGAAAAACTCACATTGGTACTTGCCCAGGTTTGAACCCACAAACTCGTGTACAAGAGGCGAGGCCTAAACCACTGGGCGATCAGTGGTTTAGGCCTCGCCTCTTCGTCCACTGTGAATCACAACGACAAACTACATCCTCACTTATAACGAATGCACATTTATTATAAAAAACACGTAAATTATTTTTAAGGAATTGCATGTTTTAAAAGTTAAGCTTTATTATGTTTAAAACGATTGCCTAGTTCTTAAGAGCTAGAGACGTTGGCTTCTAAAGCAGTTAAGTGTTTATTTTCAGGATCAAACTTATTCTTAAAGGCTTCGTAGTCTGAAGGCAGTATCTTCTTAAGTCCCACCAGGAATTTGTTGAAGATGTGCTTCTGAGCGTCCGTACATTTGGCGCAGTTCGTGCTGATAGCCTCGGGGATGTCCTCTGAAAAAAAAGAACATTAAAGTAATTAAAATGACGGCTGTCATATTATTATGCGGTCTATGAATAAATTATTATTCACGAAACTAAAAAGGAGATAGAAGAAATAATGAAATGTGGACAAGATCACCTGAAAGCCGAGCACAACCACTACCTCCAGCCTTGTTTTTTAGCTCCCATACCACTACCGGTACCCAGATCCGTTGTAAGTGCTGTAGTGTCATCGGTCGTGGCAGTTGGATTGAACTCGAGCAACAAATATTCCTCCTGCCCAGGTCGCCACTAACTGTACGTCGACGGAGAAAACCCAGTCCTAGGATACCGAGACCCACTGGACTTAATTACGGTCCCAGTTCCCGGCGGAAGTTTTCAGCGCACGCAATGGACACAAATCATCATCCAATTATGTGTTCAAAGCTTTAATAATATTTAGACACAGAAGATCTTTGGGGAATTTCTGTAAGATTCTGTAGATCTATTATATTAGCTAAACTATTGCGCCTTGTTTAGCTCTTACATTTAACTCTAGTGTAGACCAAGGAGTCTTTGCGGATCTAATAAAACACAGTAAAGTAGGTACCATTGTTTAAATCCGGTGATAGTAAAGACCTCAATAATTATGAGCTTGTGTCAATTCTGCCAGTTCTCACTAACTTCACAAACACCTTGCGTGTTTGTGAAGTTAATGCTCAATAAAATAAATAAAATAATGTTACGTCACTTTAAATGTTTCACATCAAAAATCTGACCATTTGGAATCTCCTATCCTTTTAAATGCATGCGATACCTTTGAAGGTATCAAAGGTCCACGATGGTATGTCGTCCAGTGTCCACGATGGTGTATCGGGTAGTGTTGACTCTCGGGTTGGACACTTTTTCTAACATACCAAAGTATGTAAACTTTAACTGTGGTGAAATAGAAGGTGGTGCAAAATGCTTGTTGACTTCTACGAAGAGTCGCGGGCAGAAGTTAGTAAATAATAAAATAAAACAATACAAAGTAGTGGGGTTTTATTTTACTTATCTAATAAAACGTCTGCACTAGAAAATACCGTACAATGGTTTGTACGGTGTTTTCTAGTGCAGACGTTTCTTACATATTCAGACTGCCTTATGTCCACCAGGACATAAGGCAGTCTGAATATGTAAACCTCGGGAGTTTTATATCAGACTGCCTTAGGTAGACTTTTTCTTTGGAATATTAACTCTTATCAGCAATGCAGTTGTAATTCAAGCAAGAAAAACTGCAAAGTTTATTGATTAATTCATCAAGATAACAGATTTTTTAATTAGGTATGTTGTTAATTCTTAAATACTGCGTTGTAAAGTGCATGCATCACGATTAACCTAATTGTTTGAAAGCACGAAGCATTATCATAATATTTCTATGAATTAACCTAACGGATATTTTCCCTTGTTCCAAATGTGCCCGAGACGCGAGGGTACACTTGTTTGGCCTAAGAACATAGCAAGAAAACAAAAGTAGAGAATCCACATTTGAAAAAAAAAAATTGTCAAAAAGGTTTAAGCCCTCTAACGGTCAAACAAACAAAAGGCCATGCACATAGATAGACATAATAAATAATTATCATGTGGGTATGTTGCGATATTTTGACAAGTTGAGACGTATTGCATTCATTTATTGAGTCTGCAATCAATATGAGATAACGACCGGATCATTTACCCGTGACTGTTGTAATAGGTGACTAAGTTTATCAGTTAAACGAGTAGCTGCTTCCACTTGGTTAATAATAACATCGTAAAGCAATAATTTGTCTATTCGTTTGTTAGTGCTATACCTATTAACAACTAGATCGGTTTGATTAAGAGCAGATTCAGGCTCATGAATGTACGAAGAGCGTTGGCCTTAGTGAAACGAATCCTACTGGACATCTGGTAATGTTACATCCATAAAACCACACTTGAGGCTCTTGATTTGTACGAGACCTAAATCTCCCAGACAGAAAAAAGCTTGACTCCGATTGCGAGAGTAAAACGCGATTGCGAAAAGATAATATAGTAAAAAGTGGCACATGTACTCAATACGTACTTTTGAAATCGCCAGGGACGGCCTCACAAGTCACTTTGTCCAGGAAGCAGCCCACGAACCCCTTGAGAGCGTCCACATTGGCCACCACGGCATCGATGTCCAGGTCATCATTCTCTGTGCTGTACTTATCCTCAGCCTGGGCAGCGGCAAAAATCAGTAGGATTGACAGCAAATGGATATACTTCATACTGGCAGCTTTGTCTTTCTGTGAAGATCAGTTAAGGTCATTAGCAATTGGATTTTGAATAGGGATGTGTTCTAGGTAAAAACATATTAAGTCTATTTAGTCCGTCAGTAAGATTACCGAAAAATATTGGGCATGTATTTTTTGCTTACTCAAATCAATAAAAAGTGACAATGATATAGCACATCAAAGTTCAGGAGAAGGGTCTTGTGACGTCAGTGTTACGTTAAAAGTGTAGCACTGCGTGACGTCACGCTCAATTTCAACGCACTACGTCGTCGTCATTTTTGGTTTACATGACAAAAGAAAAATATGTGTCCAGTATATTTGAGTAATCCAACTTTTGGACCAATCAGAATTTTTAAGAACACTACCCTTTTTATGAGCAATCTTTCAGAGGGTGAAAATAATCATTTACGAGTTTTGCTACGGAATGAACTCTGAAATAAAAAAATTAAACAGCCAACTGTTTTTTTTTGTTAGGCTATATAACGTAAAACAAAACACGTCCAGTGTGATATTAAAATAAAAATGATATAATGTTTACCTCACCCACAGTAAGTTGACCTTGGTGTTTGTTTTTAAGAATTTTCGGGTGTATACACAATAATTAAATAACAAAAAAAAAACCGGGAAACCTTTTGCCACACTACAACGTTTGAAGCAAATTAACAATTAATTAATCGTATGTGCTTAGAAATTCGTTCTGGTTATGATTATATTCAGAACTAGATATATTTATAATCAACTGAGAGTATTACAAACCTTACAAATTAAAGAGATAAGCGAAAATATAAAAGATTTTTCAGAAAAAAAAAGTTATTTTAGCTGCTACTTACCCTATTTAAGTTTAAAGAGCGATGGACGAATAAAGCTTTTTGCAATAGTTCGCTCCTTTTATACGAGTACGTTAACATGGAGTGATAAAAAGTCTTTGTGTTGTTCTCAGTGCAGTATGTAAATATAATCTAAAAAATGAGTGTGGGTGAAGTGAATGTCATTCACTCACAGACAGTCATACATATAAATGAATGACTGTTCTCTGAGATCTTGCTATTTGAATAGGGATGTGCCCTAGGTAAAAACATAATAAGTCTATTTGGTCCACCAAAACCAAAAAATATTGAAGACATATTGTTTGCTTACTCAAATCAAGTAAAACAAGCCTTGTGACGTCACTTCTACGTTACAAGTGTAACACGGCGTGATGTCATGCGAAATTTCAACACAGTATCTCGTCATCATTTTAGGTTTGGGTGTCATATGAAAAAATACGTGTCCAGTGTTTTTGAGTAATCCAACTATCGGACCAAACCATTTTTCACCTATTGTTTGATTTTTGAGTTCGTATAATTTACTACCTTGCCATTGAACCACGTGACCCGTCTCTTAGGTAAGTGTCGTCACAAGTAGTACAAGTCAATGTATGGGTCAATGTGTGGGTCACATAGTTAATATAATAAAATTAAAGAAATGAAGTTCCCTAAGTGTTACGTAAATTGTAGTTTGTGGTTGTTTGCCTTTATATTTTGTTCTTATACTTTGTTCTTATATTTTGTTCTTATATTTTGTTCTTCTATTTTGTAATGTGAATACAGTATTTTGCTTCTACTTTGTTTTGAATGTTGTGCACGTCTGTAATTGTCGTAAACACCAGCTATATGTCTCTGTTTCGTGTCTCTTATTAATGTTTGTGTTTATGATGTTGATGTGTAATACTAAATAAATAAATAAAATCACAATGATCCAGTCCCTACATTTTATCTTAAGATATATCGGTCTGTCTGAGAGATATCGTTTTAAGTTGAAAGTCGCTCAGTTGTTAAAATTCTACGGTGTTAGCTTTCTGCACTCGTTCTTTATTGCACATGCTCATGCTTTCTACACTCTCCCATGCGCGCATTATGCTTAGAAAGGGATCCAAAGTTTTCTTTCTCTTTTTGTATTAACACTGTTGCTGGGGAGTTTGTTCCTCCACTTCTTCTTCCCAGCAAAAACACTAGGAAGTGGTGAAAGGTGGGCGTTTTGGGGGACTGTCTTATGTAAACGTTTTTGACGTTCAAAGAGTGCTGATTCTCAGCCTAATTTGAATAAATGAATTTTGATTTTGATTTTGAATATATAAATACCTCGATACTTGCAACTGGGAAGAGCGCGTGGCTAAATAAAAACCACCGCACGAGTTGTTCGAAGGTTAAGCTACGCTTGCAATGGTCAGTCTGTGGATGGGTGACCGTTCGTAACATATGGAGAGCCGTGCGTGCCTCGGAAAGCACGTTAAGCCGTTGGTCCCGGCTGTCATTTGTAGATCTTTTACAATCGTTACGGGTAGTCAGAAGCCCGAAAGTCTGACAACCAGTCTTACCAAGGGGTATCGGGTTGCCTAGTAACTGGGTTGTGGAGGTCAGATAGGCAGTCGCTCCATGTAAAATACTGGTATTCAGCTGCATCCGGTTAGACTGAAAGCCAACCCCAACATAGTTAGGAAAAAGGTTAAGGTTAGGCAGATGATGACCTCGATACTAGCAACCACCTTTACATATATTTTGTAGTATATGCAGATTGGCAGCACATGGGTAAAAGTCGTGGGTTTATGTACGAATGTAGTTAGATTCATGCGTACATAAACTCGCGCCTTTTACCCATGAGCGTACACAGAATGTACAGAACGCCACCTGCTACGATTCTAACATAATGCTCTATTTTAAATGTTAAGGTATTTACTTAAATGTTGCCTCTTTATAAAATAAACGATTTTTATTATTATAAATGATTCATTATTTTAACCGCCTTGTTGGTCTTGTGGTCGCGATTGCTTCTGATGAGCATGCAGAGTTGGGTTCGATACCCGGGTCGGACATAGTGTTGCTTGGTTTTTCCATCAGAAATTTTTCAGTAACAGTCCGGAGTCTGTATTTATGCCTGGTCAGTGGAAATAGGCTCGTCCCCTATAACATGAAGCATAGTTAGCAAAATGTAGGTGTATTATAGAGGTACACCTCTGCCTAACTCTTACGGGGATGGAAGCGTGATGTTATGTTCATTGAAGTATAAGTTATAACCCAACCAAGCCAGTACAGAAACAACAAACTAACTACACCGCATGCCTAGGTATAATCACTACGACCCCGTCAAAGGCGCAACGGGCGGTTTCGAGGGCCCAAAATTTTCTACAAGTGATTTACCACGGCCCAAATACACGCCTGGCTAGGCCGCGTCGAGAATGGGCTGGAGTACGTGCGTGCGTCCCTGCGAGTGGTTGCACAGGTATGTGTAGGCGCGTTGCTTTCTTTAAAATACTTAGGCGTTCGGTCCTCGCCAGGTGAGACCTCTAAGACTCTGGAGGAGTTTTGAAGAACTTTGACGCTGCTACGAACAGAAAGTGGCTCGCTTTCAGAGGTAGCCGGTCCTGGTCTAACGAGAGTTACTAATGTTGTGTAACACTGTCAGTGTCTGCGCTGCTGCGAGCCCGCAACACCTGTTCAACGAGTGAGGTGATTATGATGTTAACTAGCCCATTTCGGCCACAGCGACTGCATTTGATGGCTTCCTAGGGTTATTAAGGTTATTAAGTGCTTTGGTGTGCTGCTCTTTGATGTGCTCTCATGTGGCAGCAAATCCAAGTTTGACCGAAAAACTCCGAGCACTGAGCGGCCATGTCAGAACACCGTTGACTATATTGTAAGTTAACTTGCAGGTGGCTTACCTTTAAGGTCATCACGCTTATCATCTAAGTGTGACCTTGTTCTCTCTTCAAAGGCGTTGACCTGTCTTTGCTCACGACGCTTCCACTCGGGCCGATTTTGTGCCAGCTTTTCCCACAGTAAGGGGCAATTTCGCATCTTTTGAAGTGTCTATTCTGAACATCCTTTCAAAGTAAAAACTGTGACATGAGTGAGGTAAGGTGTCTGAGGATACGTTAATGTGTGATTTTTGTGCGAGATGTGCAGTATACTAACTAAGACACGATTCACGGAGGCGCGCATGCCAAATCAAATCAAATAAATAAATAAATATTGCTGGACAATCCACACAGCATCATCTAGCCCCAAGCTAAGCAGAGCTTGTGTTATGGGTACCTACTAGATGCCTGATATACTTAATACAATACATTACATAGGTAGATATTTTTTTATTATACATAGAAAATACCCAGAACACCTGGAACAAATATTTGTAGATCGTGAAACATTTGTCCCAAGGCGGAAATCGAACCCGCAACCTCTTGCGTCGCAGGCGACCTTCGCCCGCCGCGCGACATCGGTCGTCAAATAATGTATTGTTTATATAACATATATATAGGTTTATACAGTTCTTGGGTCAAATATATAGAGCTCTATAATATATCATAAGCGTACTTTAAGAATGCTAGAATAAAACAATGCGAGAAGTGTAAAATTATGTCACATAAAATCACAATAAATTAAGTAAATGTCATTATTTAACTGAGTCAAATGTCACTGCCATAATACGATCTGCCGTCATAACTAAGAATGCAGTAATCGCAAAATGGCGGTTACGAGATAAACGCAAAAAACATATATCATGTCATCTGAGCAAGATGTTCGTATTTTATTGGTCATAATATATATCTAAAAATTCGGAAAAAAATCAAGCTTTTACAAGATAATTTTAATTTATTTAATTTACTAATATATGGAATTATAATACGCATAACTGCGTTTCGGTTTAGTATCAGGTCGTTTCCGAGTCACAGGATACTAAAACTAAATGCAGCACTTGCGCGTATTACTGCATTATGTCTTAGCACAAGTCGATTACTGCATTATTTTTTAGTAATAATTGCCAGTATTATATGCTCGGAACTAAGGATGCAAGGATTAGTTGCATTTTAATGTTAAGGATTTTTTAATCTCTTAGCTACGACCTAAGTTTTAACATCGTGGAATGTAAATAAAGTATTGAGTAAACTATACGGATGTTAAAAACCTACTTCATGTTCTTATAATATGCAGCATTAGGGTGAAATAAAAAAACTTGTTTTTGCAAATTCAGTTTTAATAAGAAAATAATTATCACGACATTATATACCTAAAAATAACAAATTGAAGCCAGACTGTTAATTAACATTAATTAAGTAGGTACAATATTGGCATCATCTACGAACCATTTAGCGCTTTCTTAATTTCTAAATTAAATCAGACTCTTTCAATGTAATTCTAATATTCAGTTTTTGTTTTCATTGGCATGACTTAGTAGCAAAAACTAGTTAACTATTTACTTATCACATTCCAATAAGGCAGAATCATTACATGCAGGCATGTTCTTAATATAAAAACCTAAAACAACATTTTTAAAAACTTTTAAACATTATTTAAATACAAGCTATCCAACAAAATTTAACATTATAAACTTAAAAAAAACATCCAAAGAAAAAATCCTATAAAAATAAAGTGCTGCAGTCTCTCTATTTGCAATGAGATCTACAGAGGCATCGTTTACAGGCAGATTTTGCCAAAACAGCAGTCTGTTTTCAGGTATTATGTTAGCTAGTTTTTTAAGTATACCAGTCTTTTCTCTAATGTTATTCCTCGCGGCTTTTGATTTCTTACTGGCTCAGGTACAGCAGATTGTTTTATGAATTGAGTTTTCATAAAATCTATTTCCAACGTATTTCCATCAAGACTTGTCTTAGCAAGTAGTGTCATACTATTTCTTTGTACTTCGACACAAACAATATCTTTTAAATAGGTTTTTTCTTCACACTTTTTTAATTTATACTGAGATGAGTTATCTTTGTAGTGTATCATCATCATCAGGCTATATATTTAGTCCACTGCTGGACATAGCCCTCTCCTAATGAGCGCCATAGCGCCCTGTCTTCAGCTTGCCGCATCCAGCATCTGCCTGCAGGCTTTCGCAGATCGTCATCCCACCTAGTCAGAGGGCGTCCTACACTACGTTTGCCGAGTCGCGGTCTCCATTCAAGAAACTAACTGTACGCAATCAATAAAATCGGAAAAATCATACACTTTTATGATTTTTGAAGTTGATTTCAAACCTGATGATGAAAATTGTCTGCAGACATAAACGTGTGTCCCGGTTCGATATATTTAATAATAATTTTTGTTGCGCAGATTAAATGGCTATTAATAATTTGTACCAGAAATGTAAAAAATGCCCAATTTTTATTTTGACTGGTGCAATCGTCGGTCCAAACAACAATTTCATTGCAATCACGTTTACTTTCAAATAAAGCTGAAAATGTACTAATTACGTCCTCTTGTTTTCTGCCAGATACTGCTTCATGCCATACCGCTGCAAAAGGTTTTTCCTTACTGGAGCCTAAAGGAACAAAGCTCTCGTCAAATGCAATTATTCTCGGGCAGAACATAACGACTTTGAACATGTCTAACCTTGGTAGCATAATAATATCATTGCATGTCATTTGATGCAGTCTATAACTGTCACATTGCAACAATTAAATTGCTGTAAACTACTCGATCGAAGTTAGAGAAGACTATCATAATTAGGTATACTTCGTTGCGTCCAAAAAAACTTCTTTGCGTCAAAAAAACAACCAGAGTCCCGCCCGTGGCACACGTATTAATTACTCCACCGAATGACGTCGCCGAACTGATTTACTAAGACAAAACGCGGCAATGGATCGCACTGCTACGACTTTCGCAAGCCTTTACTACACTTAAATACAGCAATGTGGAGTACTGCGTTTTAATTTAGCAATTTGTCTATTGAATTTAAAAAAAATATATAATGTAGTGGATATTACTGCATTCTGTTCTAGGGTATTCTTGCAAGTACTGCATTCTTTCTTAGGCCATGTTTAATACTGCGTTTTCTCTTATCATTGAAGCAGTTTTTATGCAAGTACGGCGAAAATCATTACATAAAAAACATACTTCGAGTGAATTTTTTTATGAAAATATATTTTTTTCATGTACATGAACCTCTTGGGATGCCATTTCTGGAAAAAAGTGAAAATCTCAAAAATGTCGATTACTGCATTCTTTGTTATCAGGGCAGAGATGTCAACAGATACTCGTATAATACAAAGCATGGCAATCTAAATAATTTAATATAATACCGAGGTATTATAGTAGGATTTACTATAATAAAAGTACCTATGTACGTATGAAAGTACTTTTAAGTATATTTTGAACAATTCACATTTACAATTGTAATTGGTTCTGGTATGTGGTCATAATTATATACAGGGCAAGTTTTTAATCACTATCCAACTTGTCACAGGATTTTCTACCGATGAATAAGAACAACTTTCACTATGGGACCAACTGTGAAATCACGTAAAAAAACAATCAACTGTTCCATACATTTTGGTCCAGTAGGCAATTTTTCTACGAAACCGTAGAACCGGAAGAAACCAAGCTATCTCACATAAATAACATACACTACAAAAAAATCTGCACGAATTTCCCACAAGAAGTATAACAACGAAAACATCATCAATTTGCACCTCTACATTACGTACGTGAAACCAATTTCTTTTGACTTATAAATAGGTAATCCGACATTTTCGATTGGTAAACTTCTCGCAAGAAATTCGTGCTAGGGATGATTAAAACAGCGCCTCTACGGCGAGCCAAGACGAAGTGACATACGTCAACACAGTGGACTGCACATTCACTTGGCATCTGGAAATGGACTATTGTGTACTGTGTTGAACAATAAACATTTGAATTTGAATTCGTCAAGATTGGGCAGCTTGTGGGTACACACCAAGTTTGAGGTGCGCCGCTGTCTCATTGTGAGCTGATGACCGATATCCTTGTCGATAATCAGGTATTTAAACAAGGCAACCACTTGAGGTCGGCTCTGAGCGACAGAGCATAGGTCTAAGTAGAGCGTGATTTGACCATTGTCTAGAAATGTTACTGGACGATTTTGTATTACGATACTTCGATGTCCAAAAGGGCATATTTAAGGGCAAGTTGTTGGTGGATGACCCTGGCTACGAGGTTGTGCCTATGCAAGTAATCATCGTTAGCAAGGCGAGAATATTCATAGAAAATATGCCTTATAGATTCACCGGGAAGGTGTGAGGCACGACATACTCGTATATGCGTCTAGTATTTCATCGTCTTGATAACTTGCAAAGACAAACCCTTCGGTTTTCCCAAAAACGATAACGAAGCTCAACCTTGCCATGGAAAAAATTTGAACAAAACCTTCCGTATAACTCGTTACCCTTCCAAACGTTCCTGCTGCGGTCCATAGTGCTTAAATCAATCCGAATACAAATACGAATACCAACGGTTTCCTACAGCTCTCTTTTGTCAAGGATAACCGTGTAATATCACACCACACGTACTTTGCAACAACCTTAGTACGTAATGAATTTCAGCTGTTTGCCGGATAGTTGCCTTACATAACAGCGAAATCGTGTATTGCTCGGAATAAAAGTGTTCAATTTTATTCCGAGCAATACACGAATAATCGTGTGAGTTTACACTCAAAATTCAATTTCAGGCGAAATCATTCAGACAATATTATAATTGTAACCATCCTCTAACCGTTGATATTACGGAACTTATTTAGGAAAAAAATAATAATATATATATTATTTTGTTACTGTAATTTAAATCCTATGCAAGTACTCATAAAACTTTACATACAAGTACTTACTTCTTTAAAGGAATCTTTGCTCATTGTATTATGCAAGTGCCTAAGTTATATATGCTTATCTCTAAATATGTATCAATTTGTTTAACTTTTTCTGATGCTTTAATTACTGTTGCTGCAGCTGCTGCTACTGCTGTCTGGAAAATATGTTTCATCAAAAATAGATCTATAAAACCTGTTGGTAGGTATTTCAGCAATTAATTTGGTGATAAGTCAAAATTCTTCGTGCAGCAATATTTCTAGTTTGTTTAACATATTGATTGTTAGATTTTTTTGTCATATTGTCCGTAATGTGTTTTCTTGTGCGCGTATCAAGTAAAAAGTACGAAATGATTAACACTTAAGCTAAATGTCTAAAACAATATTTAAGTAGAATTTGTACTAACCTACCTAATTAATATTGTACACAAGTAATCTGTGGAAACGTTGTGGATTGTACATTTACCCATTTGTATAACTATGTTTTATTGTATCACACATTTTACAATTGTTTGTTTTTCCCAAATAAAATAAAATAAAATAAAAAACAATGTAACTTTTGCACAAAAGTGCTGAGTGTAAATTTGAGGTTCACTTTTTCATATACCTAAATAAACTAAACACTAACTAAATGTGTACGTAACCAGTATTTTTAACGTGTTACATAAATATCTCGTTCATTCGTAACACGTTGCTAAAAACTTTCCTCTATTGCAAGCAAAGTTAAGCAGTGAGAAAAAACGAAAAAGGCTCTATTGAGAAATATACAGGGTTATTTGTAAAACACCAACAACCTGTCAGGACTATCATGTTACTAACATCATAATCAACAACTTACTCGTATGTTCTTTGCTGGGGAGTTTGTTCCGCCACTTCTTCTTCCCAGCAAAAACACTAGGAAGTGGTGAAGGGTGGGCATTTTGGGGGACTGTCTTATGTAAACGTTTTGACGTTCAAAAAGTGCTGATTCTCAGCCTAATTTGAATAAATGAATTTTTATTTGATTTATGACTTTTAAAAAATCATCATATTTTAGTTCATCAGATAATCATACAAAAATAAAAACATTTATCTTGAGCGCTCTAAACGTTACGAAATCTATGCGAAGTAAAAGAAAGTGATAGTAAAATAGCCAGGTATCATTGGGTTTTTGCGTAAAAAGGGAATGCGGGAATTGTAGCGTAGCGAGTTACTAACCCAAAAGTATCACTATGAGGTCAGTGCGCGGCAGGCGTAGGTAGGTACAGCAAAATACAGAGTTGAAATGTCTTAGATAGGACAACGAAATCTTGAAGGTCTGTTTTTGGTAAATGTATTATGTTTTGTAAAAAGTCATAGTACAAAAGTTGTTGTTTATGATCATAGTAATACATTCCTGAGAAATTGTCGGTGTTTTAAAAATAACCCTGTATATTGGCCATGACCATCAGTCATTAGGGCAAAAGAACAGCAACCAGAAAAATTGCATTTCATGACCAGTTAAAATTCACGTAGATCGTTTCTTTGCCTTCCAACTTTACCCGACCTCGTGAAAGTGTGGTTGTATATTTTACATGCACGCCACACTTCTATAAACCCTAGTAGGGTTTGTGTAATACTCTGAGATTTCTACTGTATGGCAAATCACTCTCACAATCAAAAGTTTTGCTAATTTACGTTTTCAAAATCGTTATCTATTGTTCGTAGGTCACAGTGGGCCGGGTGGCGCTACGTATCATTCATAATTTATATGAAACTACAGAGAGTTTGTTCGAACACTTTATTTGCATATTTTATTAACAGCACAACTCTGTGCTCTATAGATGGCGTTGTGCATTAAGTCATTTTCTGAATAACGGTGGAAAGATTTTCAGCGAAATAATTACCCTCATTCATGTTCCTGTGATTTGAAATAATCCTACTACCTGAGAGATTGTCCAAGTGGCAGCTATGGGTTAACGTGTGTAAGATACATGTATTGTGGTGATCACCGGTCTCACAATGTGGCCGCACGACCGCATGGTGGCCGCGAAGAGTGGGGTTGCTCGCACCTTACCAAACCAATTCTCTTGTCCAACTCCTGCTGCATGTCCAACTGGGCGTGTACACTCGCTAAACCTTCTGTGGAGCGGTATTAAGCAACACAACACCGCGCGCACACTCACAATGGCTCCTCAGCCTGTAGAAGCGTATAAGTTGACGCTTCTGTCGCTGGTCATCCCAGCTGCTTCCTCTAAGCTACTTGAGGCAACTGGAGGTGTTACCTGGCGGGGACTGGCCCGAGATGTAGTGAAGAAAGCTCGAGATGACAGCACCACAGGGCGCCTACAGACACATGCTGTCACTCACACGGTCGTGCGCACAGAATCGCCCCCTTTTCGCCAACGCCCAAAATTCACCCCAGGCCCCTGTATATAGGCAGAGGTAAAACCCCGGCCACAAGTGGACAACTATGCCCGCTGCCGGGGCTTCGCAAAAACCAACCTGATTCGTTGCATTCGTATATATTAATATAAAGTGTAAAAAAAATACAATTATTAATACAAAAATAATTCGATAGAAAAGTCCATTGACTATATTCCACCCACTTTTACTCTGTTTTTATTACAATGACTTGGAGTTTTGTTTTTTTACTGGCAAAACTTCATTTTTAATATTTCACGATAGTTTTTTTGGAATTTTTTGACAATGTCGCGAACAAAATAGGTACATAGGTAATTAAAATACAAAATCAAGAGCGATACGAATATGTCGATGGAGAAAAACTTAACATAAGTAAGTTTTTTCACAAACCAACTCTGGGATGAAAAACTTATTACGAATGTGTTAAACTGCCTTCTCTTTAAATGTGAAACGACTGGTTGCCATCCAGAGGAAGCGAATTCTAAGGGAATTCTGGAAAAATAAAGAAGAATAACCGCTCCGCTTTGATTCACTGAAACCAGAACGGTAAGAATGATATCGAAGAAGACGATTATTTATGAAACATACATTCTTAATGTGCACAGAGCACATTGGAAATGAAAATGTAAAAATATAAAAAAGGATTTTTTTTATTTATTTATTTTAAGGATCACCAGTACATTATAATTAAATATTACAAAATTATAACTTATACAGTTAACGAGAATCGACTTGGAGAGGGTGGTTAATAAAACACTGGATTATACATTAAGCGCGTATAATATATATATCCACAGTGCTTGTAGCTCACACAAAACAAACAAAACATATTTGACCTATTTCAGCGCCGGAGGATCTTAACGACGCGATTCAGGATCCGACGCTAAACTAACAACGCCATCTATTGACAAACTATAAACTCTTTCGAAATTATCCTATATTGACCTGAACATTCCGCCCACCAAGGACATTGTGGCGAATGTCCTTCAAGCCTGACTATACTATACTACTACTATACTATACTATCACAATGTTAAATTGTGATTAACAAACATAATTTTGAGGTAGGCCGCTTTATTGTGGACGATGACGTCCGTAGTGTTACTACGCGAATAACACCATCGGATCCGGGATGTTTTAAAGTTATTTTGCCTAACAACCACCTGCCAGGGCATGCCAGGGCAACAGATGGCTTCGGAATTATATTTTGCCATTTATTCCGTTGCAAAAATTGGTGAAGGTAATCGTGTGACCATCGTCGCCAAAAGTCCTGCATTATACGCTGTTGCAGTTGCCATCGCCTTAAGCTACCAACATTTGCCCTTTCATAATTTGAATCGGGTGGCAAAACAAGAGGCTCCCCTACTAGGAAGTGACCTGGAGTCAAAATTGTTAATTTATCCTGATCCTCAATATATGATAACGGTCTCGAATTAAGGCATGCCTCAATTTGAGCCAATACTGTGGTGATCTCCTCAAAGGTCAGAGTCGAATTACCAATCACCCTCTTAAGGTGATGCTTTGTGGATTTTATCCCTGCTTCCCAAAGACCTCCAAAATTGAGAGACTGAGGGGGGATAAAATGCCACTCAGTGCCATTATTACCTAACTCCTCACCTTTTCCCCTTTCTTCATTGAACAAATGAAGTAACTCTCGCGCTGCCCCTACGAAATTTGTTCCGTTGGCGCTCATATTACAATATATTGTCATTAAGTGACATTCCATTAGATCCTTTACACGAAGCATCAAATACGACGCGGACTTTCGTCGTTTCTTTATCCTCCCGGATGACAGCATGGTGAGGTAAGTAGATCGCCTTTTGGGTGTTGTTTTCATCTGTAACTTTTCTCATGTGTTTCAGCTCCAAATATTCTTCCGGAACTCTCGTGTAATCTTCCTTGAATTTGCTGTTTTTTCTGAATTTACCTTCTAACGACCGTAATCTTTTTTCAGCGATTCCCTTCGAATCACCAACCCTGCTGACCGGATCTACATCCCGCAATGGTAGTCTTACTACGTAACGACCACTCTTGTCACGTTCAGTAGTAACTGTGTATAAAGCTTCGCATTTGGTTTCTTCCTCCGTTAGCATTTTTTCCCTAGATGGTTCCGCTTCTAGTTCCCAAAATCTTGTAAGCAGGTTATCTGTTTCCAGGCTTAAATGCATCACGGTAATGTGTGAGGAATTACTAGTTTGATCTACCTCAAATGTTCCTGACAATATCCAACTTAACGTAGTGTCTTGCGCTAAAAGTGTTCCACTAACATTCCTTTTAATGCCCTCCTGGATAACTTGACTGTATACTTCAGCACCTGATAAAACGTCTATTTTATTAGGCCTGTCGTATTCTGGATCAGCCAAATCATCATCGGACAAATCTACCCATTGTACCCGAGTTACTTTCGTAGCTGGGAGAAGAGCAGTTACCGATTTCAGGACGAACGCATTTACATTTACTTGGACAGTCGGATCTATTCTAGATCTCAATTGAAGTACCACGGTTGACTTAGCCGTCGCACTTTTTTCTTCTCCTACGCCTATCACAGTTTGCCTGGATAGCGTTTTGTCCAATCCTAAAAACTGGACCGTGGATTCCGTAACGAACGAACCTTGCGATCCTTGATCAAGTAAAGCTAACTACTCGATAGCTCCCATCTCTCGACTTCGCCTTTACTAACGCAGTAAAACAGTTTTGCGACCAGTTCCCGACGAGAAACACGCGACTAGTGGTTTACTTGACCCTTCCGCTTGCGCGGCTATTTCCATTTTACTAAGTTTCTCATCATCCTTCCTTGCCGTTACTGCGGCTGATGAGGTTTCCTCGTGAGCCCCCTATTACCCCCACCAATTACCGACCCAGAAACACCTGTTGGGTGTAATAAAGAATGGTGGCGGCGCACTAACGGGTATTTGAGCCAAAAAACCGGTCAAAATTATTTAGGAGCCTATATTATCTCAAAATATAATAAAAAACAATATCTCATCAATATTTAGAATTTATTAATAAAAATACATGAAAAAACAAGAAAAATAAACAAAATAAAATTTAAAAAGTATTTTTTTTTTTAATTTTTTTTTATTCGGCATTAGTGCCCTCCGATTCGCTGTTAACATCCGAATCCTCTTCATCATCATCAATATCTTCAATAGTATTGTCGTCCGACCTATTTAAGTTCGGTGTTGCAGCAATCAACATAGTTTTGGCCTCGGCGGAAAATGGCAAGATTTTCTTTTTTTTCTTTGGCCCACTCGAGCTGATTAGGGGATCGGATGTTAAAAGTAATCTATTTAAAATGTCTCTGTTGCACTCAGTCCTCGAAAATTTTCTTGCAAAATCTACCCGATATTTGCGAATATGCTTATTTCGCGCCTCAGCGGCTTCCTCGGACAATTGTCCAATTGGCAAAATTGCATCTCCCATCACCTGCGCTCCGTGCATCAAAATTTTGTGGACTGTAGGTGACATTGGATACCAGCCATACAATTCCACATACAGTTTGGCAGTGTCTTGGGCATAATCATCAAATTTTTGGTGATCAACCTCATGGCCACTTGAGATTACCTCAAGAATCACTTTAAACTTATTGATTAATTCAAAGTTGATGCCGGTAATGCGAGAAGAGCATTCTGCATTTTGGAAAAATCTCCTGGACGTATTCCCATCGTTGCTATTTCCAAAGCCAGCTTTAGGAACATCAACAAGTAGACCCATTTCTTCTCTGAAAGATTTCTGTAATTTCTCTTTTGTTTCTTTAACAATCTTTTTCTCTTCCGGTGTACGGGCTTGCCACTTCTTGAGGGGTAGTTTATATGCTAAATGCAGCTGTGTCTCAAAAAAACGTATTCTGGCATGGAGTACAGAGAGCCCAAACTTTAGGGCTTCTTTTTCAACGGCACCTTTCTTTAATTTATTAAAATCCTTTGATGTCTGGCCGCATATATAACATCGCATAGTTGATGCCGTGTCCGTTGCGGAGTTGCAGACCTTTCCGTCTACCATTGTCAGCAAAGTATTGTGACTGATTTTCACAGATATTTCACTGTCTTCAGTTTCCTTCAGATTTTTAGCTTGATTTTCGATGTATTCTATTTCTTCTTTGGTGACATCTTTTGTTTCGTGAATAAATCGAGCTCTGATTGGTCTACAAAATCTCACTGAAGATGGAACTGGGTTCTGCCAAATGGTTTTTGTTGTTTTACCATCAAGGGAAACAACCAATCTCACTGGAACAATCGAGCTCACAAAAATATTTGAATCATCATCGGTGGCGTTTTCAAATTTTTGCTTAAATGGAGTTTGATGCGATCCATCACATCCCCACTTAGATATCATAAGTAGGTTTTGCTTTTCGGTGTCAGTTAACGTATCTACGACATTTTTTAAATATTGTATGAGGCGCAAAGCCGTATGATTCAGCAGAGCTTGGAGTTCAACATTAAAACTCGTCTCTGTAACAGTTATTTTTTCATCATCTGGGTAGCATTCTTTTTTCGCCTTTTGGAGGAGAGAGTAACAAGGGTAGATGTTCTTGCGTCCACCTTGTATTACATTCCACTGGCTTCTTGTGAAGTTACCTTCTACAAATAACGATAGCGCTTCTTGCGTTGTATATTTCAAGTCCACGAGATCTTTTTTAGACGAAACTATCCTTCTGAACTTCTTGGCTCTCGTTGGTGTTAAAGTTAATTCTTTTATTATTTTCGAAGCATCTGCATTTCCGGAAGTGCCCTGACTTACACTTGCAGCGAAAATCAACTCTTCGGCAGGTGTCTGGGCCCTTAATTCTTCAGTTCTCCGCCGCTTGCTCCTCTCACTTAATTCATGGAATTCTTTAACTGGACGTCCAGGCCTGTGCGACCATAAAGGAAGCTTCAATGGTACCCTAAGCCATTCTTCGTTGTGTTTCAAAAATCGTTCGTGAGTGTTATGAGCTGTCGTCCATTTCTGCTTAAAACTTGTCTTAAAATACCTCAATGAACGAGACAAAACATCCCTATCTTCTGTTGGACATGAAGTCAGCTCAGCAAGTCTATCTTCCATCAAGGTAAATTTTTCGTCCATATTCTTCCCTTTGAATCCCTTTAGAATATTATATAGTTCCAGTCGGGTGATAGTTTTCACGTTTTCCGGAGAACCTATAAAAAAAAAGTTTTTTTTTTTTTAATTATGCATTTAACTAAAAGAATTTAAAAAAAAGTTGGGGTGGGTCGGGGGGAGATTTTATTTTTGATGCAGGTAGGCAAAGGTTCAAACTTTATTACCACATTTAAAATGTAACGCGACAAAGCCCGACACATACACAAAACACTATTGTTTTAAACTTTTGTTAAAAATATCACGTTTTTAAGAAGGAAATTTTCAAAATATGTCTAAATGCGGAACTTTGACGAGAAATTAACTATAACATATTTTTATACAAAGTACATACCTTCAACATCCATATTCAATACGATTTTTTCTGGTAATTCACCATACGAAGACATATCAACACAGAGAAAGATGTCAAATAATCGAAAGCGCCGAGAACAAAGACACGCGTTACACACAAAGGCTAGGTTCCGACTGATTATGTGGCCAGACGCAGTAATGCACGCGGGTTTGGGGGCGGGGAAGCGGTGAACCGGTTATTGTTCTTACCACTTTAAAACCACTTTTGACCGGTTTTTTGGCTCAAATACCCGTTAGTGCGGCGTTTACACACCTGGCATCTGAGAGTGTTTTTACAGTGTCTGGCAGAGTGGTTGTTGTGTAGGCAAACAAAACACAAACTATGTTCAACAGCAAAAGTACGCCTAACTTCAGTTGTCTCTTCACAAAATTTTGGACAAGACGTAATCCTATGATCGGCTGAGCAAAAATCACATGACCCTGGCTTTTTATCTTTCAAAACATGGAATGAGTGAGTTCCTTTCTGATGTGTAGGTTTTTCCCTGTTTTCTGACTTATCTAAATTTTCCAAACCTCTGAAGCGAGAGTTAAAAATTCTGTAAACTGTATAAATGTAGGTAACTCATTACTTGAATCTGAAGCCACTTAGAGTTCCCAACATTTCCTGGTCTCCTTGTCTAATTTTCCGCTAATTATGTGTATAACAATCAGATCCCAGGAAGAAACCTTCACTCCTAAATTACTTAACGACTCCAAACATTCTGAGGTAGTCGTAATAAGCCTTTTTATCTCGTTTGCCGATTCATAGGACAACGTCCTTTGATTAAGTAATCTTTTCATAATACCGTTTGCGAGAAACCTTTTGTTATTTTGTACATCTTATCTAATTTAGACCATGCGATTTTATAATTATCTGAAGTTACCGTTATATTTCTTAAAAGTTGCTCAGCCTCCCCACATAAATGAGCCTTCAAATAAAAAAATCTCTGCGCGTCATCAAGAGAAGAATTCTGCACCAATCCCACAAATAAATCTCGAAATGTTTGCCACTCTGAATATTTTCCCGAAAATGAAGGAATTTTAATTTCTGGCAACTTGACTCTATTCTTTTGGTCATGATAACTAGACTTAGAATCCATGGATAACGTGGTTGAATGTCCTTTACACAATAAATCTTTCAAGTCACTTTTAAAATCAACATAAAATTCCTCAACTTTATCATAAAGACAATCTTTAATGTAACTCGAGTTGGACAATTCAACCTTTTTAACCTTACTTAAAATCTCAGTATGAGTGGCCGTGAACGTATTCCATAATTGTTCCAAATTTTCCAGACGTGTCTCTATATATGCTTGAGTAAACCTCTCCTTAGGAGCTTTCTTTAAATTGGACTTTGCCTTATTCATTTTAGTGCTAATATCCTCCTGTATAGCAAGGAAGGACTCCATTTTAGAACAATTATTTTATACGTTTACCAAAAACAACTAAAATCCTCAACATAAAGTTTTAAAATTTCATAGGTTTCATGGCATAGGTTCCCCGTCAGAGCCAATTAACCCATAAAATTTTACAAGTTATAAACATACACAATAAGTCATATGGGTCAAAATCGGGCATGGATTCCCCGTCTGAACCACTTCACACGTACAATTTTTACAAGTTTGAGTAGTAGTTGCGCGTCCAGACCAACATACTGTTCAGGTTTACTATATTAGTAAAGAAAATACTAGAATATATACAAAACTAGCTGACCCAGCAAACGTTGTTTTGCCATGTAAAGGTTGGATAGTAAGGTGAAAAATTGAAGTTGTATGTATTTTTGCATGCTGTATCATAAAAAAAAGAAAACAAAAAATTGTCTAAAAATTAAAAAAAATATTAGCTGTGGACCACCCTTAACATTTAAGGGGATGAATAATAGATTTTGTCCGATATGCAGAATTAACTGATATGCACACAAAATTTCACGAAAATTGGTTGAGCTATTTCGGAGGAGTTTAATTACAAACACCGTGACATGAGAATTTTATATATTAGAAGATACGAGTATATCTAAGAAAACGTACCTATTTCGTTTTTGATTTGGGTATTCTGATGTGACCGTTTAGTTAGAAGCTGGAGAGCTGTTAGATATTTTTGGTTAGGTATTTGATAGCTTAAAACTTGTTCAATAGTTATCCTATAATAACTAAGTCCATAACCTTAAAGGAGGAGCTCGTGGCTAAATAAAAACAGCCGCATGGATTGATCGAAGGTTAAGCTACGCTTGCCAAGGTCAGTCTGTGGATGGGTGACCGTTCGTAACATATCGAGACTCCTCCGTGCCTCGGAGAGCACGTTAAGCCGTTGGTCCCGGCTGTCATTTGGAGATCTTTGACAGTCGTTACGGGTAGTCAGAAACCCGAAAGTCTGACAACTAGTCTTGCCAAGGGGTATCGTGTTGCCCAGTAACTGGGTAGTGGAGGTCAGATAGGCAGTCGCTCCATGTAAAACACTGATGTTCAGCTGTATCCGGTTAGACTGGAAGCCGACCCCAACATAGTTGGGAAAAGGCTAGGCAGATGATGATGATGATGACCTAAGTCCATAACCTAAGTAACGACCTGGCTAAGGGGAAGCGGGGCTCCGTACTGAAAATAAAAAATGACCCCATATTTAAACGGAGGTCTGCCTGTCTGTCTGTTTGTCCTTCAAACCCCTTTTTATCAAGTTAAAATAAATATAAGAACGGTTATATTACCTTGGTAGCAAGCCTGTTGTGCCGGATCTTTAATATATGTCGGAAGTATGGCCGTGTGCCGGATGACTGGCAACTGCAAAGCTGTAATTTGGTACAAATACAGCTAAATAAAGGAAATTAATCACAGCAGGATTGTAAAAACTAACTGACTGTAAAAGACTAAGTCTTTTGAGCGTAATCGTCAAACTGTATGCAAAGAATTTGATAAAAGAGAGGTAAGATTAGCAGATGAGAAAGTATGGGATGTGCAGGCAGGGTTTAGAGAGGTAATGAATGGGATGCATGGATCAGATCTTCTCCTTGAGGTGTATAAAAAAGTAAAGTACCAGCCTATTACTGCCCCTATACTGTTATTTGTTCATGTATTAATAGTGTATCATTGTTAAAGAAATAAAACCAGCATTCATCATATGTTACTCGTATGTAAATTATAATTATTAATAATAAATATATTATATCTTACAAAAAGGTTGATGATTCTTTCTCAGCACTTAGTAGGAATTTAAATATAGCAATATTATATCATAACTAGAAACCATCGGAGTTCGAGGCATTGCTCTGACTCTATTCAGTAATTTCCTCACCGATAGGTTGCAGTGCGTTAAGATTGCAGAGCATATTAGCGACGGAACTAATGTGATGGTCGGCTTGCCACAGGGAAGTCTCCTAAGTCCCCTTCTTTTTCAAATATACGTCTATGAACTTTGACAGCTATCCCTCCCTTCCACAAAAATAATAGCCTACGCAGATAACACGGTCATTCTTTCGTATGACCGTGAATGGACCTCAGCAAAAGAGATTGCCGAAAGGAGTCTCAGTGAAGTGATGCTGTGGTTGGGAAAAAACAATCTTGCCCTAAACATAAAAAAACAATTTCACTACCTTTGGCTTAAGACCCTCCACCCTTCCCCCAGATGGTTATCTATCAATAAAAGCCCACAAATGTACCAACCTCTCTTTCCTGTGTCCATGCCCCACTGTTACCAGAGCAACAGTAATACGATATCTCGGCATTCAATTAGACTCCTGTTTAGAGTTAGAGTTTCCGCCAATAGCAACATCCTTAAGATCTTTTACTCGTGATCACTGCGAGGGGAGGGGCTGCCAAGACCGACATTATTAAGGTAGAGCGAGCACAAAGAGCACTTATAAAAGTTGCTTTAAAAAGCCTTTCAGATTCCCAACACGTCAATTATATGCAGAGTTTAAAATGTTAATAGTCCAACAGCTCCACATGCTCCGCACAGTTATGTGAAAACACTTCCCCCTTCCGTGTACCATAAATGAATCCCAACAGCTAGAAGATGACCTAAACCGCCATTCCCCACAACACACACAAACACTACGTTTGCCAAGCGACACCTACCTAAGTGCACGCATCTACAGCAAAATGCACCAAAAGCTAGATATCCACCCCCAAAATATATACAAATGTAAAAATAATGTTAAAACGTTTCTACTTACTCTAAAATATGACGAGACAGAAGCACTGGTAAAACCCTCATCCGTATAAATCTTTAGTATATGTAATCATCATACAAAACAGACAACCGCAGACACACACACACACACACACACACATACACATACAACTCATACACTCGAGCTTACACGTGCATAAATTTTTGTTAATGTTACACGTTTGGTGTTAAGTATAATATTTGTTCAAAACTTTCCGGCTACAAATTGTTTTGTTAAACGAGCTGGTTTGTTATAGTTATGTCCTATGTTGTAGAGAAACTCTATTAATTAATTATATATTATACATTTATTTTAATTGTTTCATAAATAATAGGGATTCTCTAGCTAAGGAAGCCATTGTTCAGCGCCTCGATATTTAAATAACATTATAACTATTTGCATGAACAATGAAAATTAGTGTACCGTATGTACCCACATACAATTATAGTCCGCTGTACGCGTTTAGCAATCTAATTAAACTAATTAATAACAAAATTACTTTTTATTACAGTTACTCAAAAACTGCCCTTAATGGCGTTACTCTTAGGTTCACAATGCAGTATATTACACACGCTTGGATTTTACATAGTACTAGCACTCGTCCACGTGGATTTCGTACTTTTTACTTGTAACTTTAACACTCCCTACTACACCCCCTGAAAACCGTAGTTTTGACAATAAAACATAGCCTACACCTGGTACCTGTTGAAAGTTTGACGACACGGTTGGCGCAGTGGTTGAGCCATCGGCTGCTGCGCCGCGTGTTGTGGGTTCGATCCCCGCACGGAACAAATATTTGTATAACCTACAGGTAATTGTTCCGGGTTACCACCCACGATAGGCACCCACGATACATGAGAAATTCCTAGTGTGGGGCAACGTTTATAAAAAAAAAAGTATAAGCCTGCCTACACTGTCCTGTGTCCTGTCACACCTATTTAACCACTGGAATATGAAAATATTGTAAAATCCATTCATTTCTGAAAGAGTAACTGTGGGGTTCCTAGCAGGTTTTCTCCCATAGGAATCGACCAATTGGAACGGTGCGACTACCTCTAACGTTCGATTTGACCAAGAAGTTTCCATGAAGTAAATGAATACTGTGAATTTTGCATACTTACTAGTAAGATTTCGATGAAAAAAACGGACATCTGACTAGTAAGTTAAAAGACAGCTGAGGATCTCCGCGCCTTTTTAGGCCTTAAACAGTCCGTTTTAGAAATAAGAGTATCAGAGTTCAAATCCGGGTACCTCATTCATCTTTTTGTGTTTCTGAACTTTATTGTTTTTGTTCTGTACTAAGAAGCGACCGCAAGATACCTGTAAAAGTAATATGCTTTAAGTGCAAGAAATCGGTTGACATCAGGAAAACAGCTTTATGCCCAACGTGTAACAACCAATATGAACCAGATTGTGATGGTTATCCGGAACAAACCTACCGTCTAATGGACCAGGAATCTAAGAAAAAATGGCGAGACATGCATCAAAAGTAAAAAAGTTCCAACTACCAACACCGTATCTGATGTGTCAAACATCACAACAAGGAAACGAGCAAATCTACACCTTAACAGCCCAACAGCAGGGCCTAGTGATAGCTTCCAGGAAAATAAACAACTTGAAACGGTAGAAGCCACCACCCAGAAGACTTCTGATGTCTTGGATTCCCATATACTATCCGAATATGACACTTCTGATGTATCATTTGATACTCCTAACAGACTTTCTCACAGTGTTGATGGCACAATATCCGAAACATCGGAAACATTAACTGTTTTAGAAATGAAAATCACCATAAAGATTCTCACGCTTAAATTGGATAGTGCAGAAAATGAACTGGAAAATACTCTTTTAGAAAATCTCCACCAGCAAGTTAATAAATTAACCGCAGAAATAAAAACGCATCTTCAACAAAACCTGAAAGAAGCACAACAACAAATTGAAGCTCTCACAAAAACAATAGAAACGTTGCAACGTAGTAATAGAACAACTCAACTATCTCTGGTATCAGCAAGTAACCCAGAAACGCCTGCTTACAACGAAGAGCAAAACCACGAACCGACGAGTAGAGTATTAATCTTTGGCTCCCAGCAGTGTGTTGGTCTATCAGCAGCCATGACAAGTTCGAGACAAAATAAAAAGTATGAAGCGTATAGGATGATCGCGAATACGAAACCAAATGTAGTCATATAATAATGAGATGCCGTTATGCTAAATTAAATTCTAATGATAAACTCGTAATTTGTTTAGGAGAAAATGATTACAATTTAAAATATACGTTATTTAATTACAAATTGTACTAGATACATTTATAACAACATGATCTATTGTATTAAATGTGTCTAAAAATGAATATTTGGATGTTGATAAACTTAATTATCGTATTAAAAATATATGTATAACTCATAAAAAATGTACATTTCTTGACTGCAAATCTAACAAGATTTCCGAATTGTGTACTAAAATTAATTATTTAATTGACTATAATGATTATTATGAGAATTATTTGAACCCTAGAAATCTTGTGAAACGAATACTGAGTAACAAATCAAGTGTTAAAGAAAACATCTAACATAATAAGCCCAAAAAGGGGACAATTCCGTTCTATTTTGATCGTCGAAGCCCAATCCACAACAATCACAAAACTTAATAAATCCCAATGATAAACCACAAAAAGGAACTATACCGTACTATTTTCCGATAATAAAAAATAGTTTAAAGTTTTTTCCGACATCTCTAAAACATCATAGTTTTAAAATACTACACCAAAACATTGCCAGTATCTTGTCCAAAAGAGAACTCCTTGAACTAACACTACAAGAACTCCAGGAGACGAATAACAGCCCAGACGCAATATGCCTATCCGAGACATTCATAAAAAAAAGGTAGTGAGTCTCATATTAAAATGTATGGCTACAATATTACGGCTAGCTTTTGCAGAGAAAAACAAAGGGGAGGTACCTATATTCTGCTTAAAAATAACCTCGTTTGTAAACAGTTATCTTTTATAAATACATACGCAACACAAAATACTTTCGAATTATGTGGCATAGAACTTACCCATCATAAGCTGATTATAATTTGTGTTGATAGGACACCCCAGTCCGACCCCACACAATACTTTTGATAAAGTTAAATACCTAGTCTATTGGATCAGGTATTAAAAAAAATACAATTCCAAAGCAAGCGCGGTTTTGGCAGGTGACTTTAACATTAATACTCTCCAAAAAAGTAACATTTCCAATCAATTACAAGAACTACCTATCATATAATTATAATTTTAAATTACATACTAATCATCCAACTCGTAAGCCTTCTTGTATCGATCACATTCTCACTAACATTCCTAATGCTAAATGCTACAATAATGCCACTTCATCTATCCGACCACGACACTGCACAAATGATGAGTTTCCCTTAAAATGTAAGATACATACCCAGATGTTTACAAAAGAGATTACAGTTTGCTTATTATCCAGAAATTTAAGGAGTGTATACTGTGTATAGGTAGTCTGTCATGGTCCGAACGACTTAAATTTGGCATTTGACTCTTGTCACAAATCATAATGCTTGTTCCATTTTTTGTGTTTCCCGAAAATAAAGATAAAAGTAAATATTAATAATAAAAAGAAACAAAACTGGATAACCAAAGGCCTAAAACAAAGTTGCAAAACCAAATGGTCTTTGCACTATCAATATTATAAAAATAAAAGTGTAAGAAGCAAAATTAAGTACATCACATACCTACTCAAAGATTTTACACAAATGTGTTTACACATCAAAAAAGAACGCAAACATCAAATTTATAAACAATAGTGAAAACAAATGTAAAGCTGTATGGAGAGTAATAAAAGATTACCCCTGAAATACTTATAATCAATAGGTAGTTCCGGATCTGTGGTCTTCTTCATCAGTTCCACTTTACCAAATGGTGTTTTCCGAAAGCAAAACCACTGGTTACTTTAAGAAATACCCAAATAGGTGTGCCTAACATTTGGTGAGTTCCCTCGATTTCTCCAGTTAGATCCTGACCTGGTGGCATCCTAGTACCTGGACTACTTTCAAAATATACTTTACCAAACAAAAATATTTTTCTAAATCGGTTCGTAAGTAGGCTTCTGGAAACAAAAATATCGATTTAAATAAATAAATAAAACTATACTTTATACTTTTGAGTCGATGCAACAAAAAATGTTGTTGTTTTTAATTAATGAACTATTTAAGAGTGATAAAATTTTAGGAAGAATCACGTGACTCCAAACGCTCCATGATTATACCGATAATCATGGCGCATTTGGAGTCACGTTGTTTTCGACGTCATAATGTTAAAGTAATTCCTGTCTAGCCTTTTCCCAACTATGTCAGGGTCGGCTTCCAATCTAACCAAATGCAGCTGAATATCTGACCTCCACAACCCAGTTACTGGCCAACACGATAGCCCTTGGTAAGACTGGTTGTCAGACTTTCGGGTTTTTAACTTACGTAACGACGGTCAAAGATTTACAAATAACAGCCGAGACTAACGGCTGAAAGTGTTACCTGAGGGACGGAGGAGTCTCGATATGTATCAAACTGTCACCCATCCATGGACTGACCTTTAATCAACCAGCGTGGCTGTTTTTATTTAACCATGGTTTCTAATATGTATTGAAAAATAATATCCGAAATATAGTGCACTAAAACTCTCCTTAGGTAACGAATTTCCTCTAAAATGATATTCGGTTTGACTCAGTTTTTATTTTTTTTTTAATTTGAATGCACGGTTGGCGCACGCTGAGCGATCGACTGCTGCGCTGCGTGACGGCGTGGGTGGGTTCGATTCCCGCACGGAACAAATATGTCTATGGCCTAGGTAGTTGTTCCGGGTCTGACTGTTTGTGTTAGTGAGTTTAAATGTTTGTAAACGCACCCACAATACAGGAGAAATTCCTGTTGTCGAGCAACGTCTAAAAGAATAAACATAAAGAAATGATGATGCTGAGCTTGAGCTCCTGGGCCTAACTCCTCTGCCTAACCCTTCGGGTAATACAGGCGTGATGTTATGTTATGTTACAATGAAATTATACTCAGTAAAAAACAATTGAAGTAATTTAAGGATTTATTCGGTGCACTGCTTGAATCCTTTGGTTTCACATTTAAAAACTTTTTTTGGGGAGTCTTTTTGGTATTCTAAGTTCACGACGCCGACGGTACGAAACAAGCACGACTACTTTTAACGTTTGAGATCTCTGATAAATTTATAAATATAAATTTATAAATTAGACTTCATTGGTAAAAACGCAAATCATAATTTGTTAGTAGGTAAAATCTTTGTTCGGTAACTCTTGGTAATTTTTAATTTAATATAACTTTTTAATTAAAGAGAATAAAAATAAACTGAAATTCGTTTTGATACAAAACGTTACATATCGTATACGTATACATATAGCATACGTTACATATCTTTATATTTCTAACAAAAAAAAAAAACTTCCGTGACGGAGAAATCAATAATACTTAAAAAAAAATACATAATTTGCAGTCGAACGTAGAACCTCCTCCTTCTTTGAAGACGGTTAAAAAATATTCCGCCTCGTAGTACTACCCTTAGTCAATCAAGAACGTTTAAATACGGCGACATCATGGCACTAATGGATAATATTCACTCTACTGTTCCCAACGATGCAGTGCAAAATAGCTGCCTTGCTGGCATTAGTATTGGTAATGTATAATTTTATTTTTTATAATTTCTTCTATTATGTAACCATATATGTGGTATATACACTACATACTACATTATACTTTTTAACATTTCGAATTAGTTATCCAAAAACTTTACAATTCACAATTAGTACAATTTTAAATAATCACACTTCAGTGTGTTAGTGGTACAACCGTATCAAGTAATAAAGTATAGGTAGGTTTTCCATTGAAATAAAGTAATCAAAACTTATGATAACATAACTTGTTTTGAATATTTACTTTTAACGGTAAGTATTTAGAAAAATGTTATTGATATCTAAAAAAGACTAGGTACTACTAAAAATACTTTTTATAGAACACACATTCCAAATTATTGTGCGATGACGTATGACAAAGTATTATAATCGGTACAAATAAGTAATACAAAACTAGGAAGAAAATAATAATAAATGGAAACAAAAAAGCGTTTAGTTTTCCGACGGCTTTCAAAACTAAAGTTATTAAATTATATAGTTATTAAATAATATAATAGGTTGTCCTTTATTAAATTTTTTGTTGTGACTGATTCGTAACTTGGTATGAAAATATTATAAAATCCTTAACATAAGCAAAGTAAATTAAATACGTATTATTGATTATAAGATAAACTGATTAATCAGCGTGCAGCGGGGCGAGCACGGCCGTACCGAAGACGTTTGTGACATGACGTGATATACATTGAAAAGATCTTGACAGTGTCCGCGTCTCGCTGTAAAACGCCTGAAGGCTGATGAATCCCTTGGAAGTCAGACCTGTTACTGCTTCCAAGTGAATAGCACGGGTTACCATACAAATGAAGGGACAAATATACCCATTGTAAGATTTAACTCCTCTACCCGGAGAGAGTCTAATGTTAATGAGTCCTGCATAGTCTACGCCAGTTGATCTGAACGGTTTGCTGGGTTTCACTCGTACCTCTGGTAGTTGGCCCATCAATTGTACCGAATTGTTCATTGAACACCGGATACAAGTTACACACTCTCGATAATATTTTTTTGCTTGATCCTTAGCTCGTATACTATACTTTGACCGCAAGTAATTAAGCATTACTTGTGGTCCACCGTGTATAGTCTAGTGGTCTATCTATAATTATTAGTCTACTAAGATGACTCTTAGCAGGTAAAATTATAGGATGCTGTGTGTCATATTAAACTTGCGATTGTTGAATACGTCCGCCGACTCTTAGAATACCAATATCGTCGATAGTGGGACAAAGATTGCGTAATTGGCTCTTTTTGAGCACGGGTTTATGAAGTTTTAACCGCTTTATTTCTTGATTAAATTCTAAACCTTGAGTTTGTTTAATGCAATTATTTAAAGACTCATTAATTTCTTGTGTAGTTATGTATTTAGGATTACCAACATCTTTAGTTAATTTAAATTTTAGTCATCTTCTACGGTATGACATAACTCTTAACATTTTTAATAAATTATAAAAATTAGTCCAGATTAATTCTTCTTCAGTTTTAAATAGAGCAGTTAAAACTTTGGCCCTCTCCTCTTCTTGAGTATCCTCGACATCAATTGAATGCATCTTTAGCTCTATCTCAGACAACCAAGTTGGGCCATTCCACCATGACAAGTTGTTCACCAACTCCTGGGCGTGCAAACCTCTTGAGGCAATAAACAAAGCTATAGGTCGCTAGATGGCGCTGCGTCTAGTCAAACGTTGAAACAATCGCTCTGTTATTAAATATCGGTTAAAAATATTATTTGTGCTTTTAAGTGAATAAAAATAGGTGAACTAATAAAACATCACCTAATACTTAAGTGACAGTGTTATCCACGGATTTCATACATAAACTGTGAAGTTAATACATATTATACTATGAACAATTGACTGTGCTTTAAATAACAAACACGACCATAAAATCAACAATAACAGTGAAAATAAACTACACATTGCAAAATGTATAATATTTTGTGATTTAATTCAACGTAAAATATGCAAAAAAGAAATATAAACAAAGACAAAGTGAAAAAGTGACTCACATAGTGATTTGAATTTAACTGTCACGCTGACCTGCCTATTCAAAGATAAAACATTTGCTGCAAAAAGTCGACAAATTTAACATTTATTTGTAATGTGCAGTTGGCGTAATACTAACGCATCAACTTTTGCAGTTTAACTAGCCTCGCATGAGTGGCCGCGGGTTCAATCCTCGGTGACTACATCACTTTTCGTAAGTTATAAAATTTATGTTTGGAATCTACAACAATTATTGCAAGATGGCAGCACTAGTAACATGTCATAAATGCAAAAAACTAGTAAACATAAAAAGTACTGCTTTGTGTTCTGCCTGTGATAACCGGTATGAATTGGATTGCGATGGTTATCCAGAACATCGTATCGCCTCAAAGACGCGGAATCAAGAAAAAAGTGGAGATGTAAGGTATGCATAAGAAGCAAAAGATACGCTAATACCGACTGTACACCCAATATAACCGTGAGGAAAAAAGTAACAACAATGAAAACACTCTCACCAACGGAACAACCACAAAGCACTAAGAATGTTGTAGTACGTGATGGTTCGTTCAAAAGTCAATCTGCGGTTCAAAATTCTGCGAATTTACTTGATTCCCACATATTGACTGAGTGCGAAACATCTTTTGAATCGCATAGTACTCCCAACAAATTGTCAATGAGTGTTGACGGTACTGTGTCTGACTTAGTATCAGCCTCAGAAATGAAGCAGATAATTGCACAGCTCTCATCAAAACTCGGAATTACCGAAAATGAACTAGGAAATATACTGTTGGAAAACACCGACCTACACAAGCAAATAAACAAGTTAACTACAGAAAACAACACATTAAAATCTTTATGCCAGTCGCCCTCTATATTTTCAAGTCCGGCTCCAAGCACTAAGAAAAAGAGGCCAGCTCTGTCAATTCCATACAACATACTTTCTACACCATCCTCGTTACCATCATCATCCAGAAAGTTGAAATCCAAACCCAATGACAACGCAAATGTGTCATCTCTGGAACAAGAAATAGTAACCTTACAGCAGCAATTAAAGGTTGCGCAGCAGGAGATTGCACCTCTCCAAGAACGCATTTCAATCATAATGCAAAGTAGTTACAATGTCTGTGAACCTGCCGACAGTCAAGAACTGAAGCAAGACACTGTGACCACCGCCAGTGCTCAGACTTGTATTGCCACAGACGGGAATAATGTCTCCGAAAGGAAGATATTTATCTTCGGTACTCAGCGTTGCGTCGGATTAGCAGCAGCCATCTCACACTCAAGGACTAATACGCAATATAAAAAATACAGACTCATTGCTGAAACTAAGCCTAATGCGCCTAGCAATGAAATTATAGCAAACTGCAGAAATACTAAATTGACCACTAAAGACAAACTTGTTATATGCATAGGTGAAAATGACAACAACCCTAACCTGTTGTTGTCTCAATTGCAAATTGTATTAAATACATTTATAAATAATACGATTTTTGTGTTAAATGTCGTCAATAACATGTACCTCAATGTCCGTAAGTTAAACTACTCTATTAAAAATAATAGGTCTTTGCCTATGAAATTGCCGTTTTGTATGAAAAAATTTAAATGAATTTTTTTCATGTATTTTTTATTTGTATTAATCGAAGTAATCACCCATGCAATCAATGCATCTTTGCCAACGCAGTGGCAGTTTATTGATGCCCTTCTTAAAGAAATCAGCTGGACGGGAGGCAACAAATTCTTCAAAGGCATTTTGTACTGCCTCTCGGGTATTGAATTTTTTTCCCGCCAAGAAGTTATCCAAATTCTGGAAAAAGTAGTAGTCTGTAGGCGCAAGGTCTGGTGAGTAGGGCGGATGACGGAGAGCTTCCAACCCCAGTTCTTGCAACTTGGAGACCGTCTGCTGTGCAGTATGAGGTCGCGCGTTATCGTGCAGGAGCAGCGGAGACGAGCGATTGACCAATGCTGGTTGGAGATGTGCCAGCTTCTCCATCATTGTGTTCAATTCTTCACAGTACACATCTGCAGTAATGCTCACCCCGTTTGGTAAGAAGCTGTGTTGAATCACACCGGCGCTAGACCACCAAACAGTGACCATCACTTTTCTTGGGGTAAGTTTTCGTTTAGGGCATTGTTTAGGTGCTGAACCAGGATCCAACCAACTTGCTGAGCGCTTGCGGTTATCAAACAGAATCCATTTTTCATCGCAGGTAACAATGCGGTTCAAAATTCCTTCATTTGTGTGTCTGTTGAGCAGTGCAAGGCACGTCTCGACGCGTACTTCGCGCTGGCGATCATTGAGTTCGTGGGGCACCCATTTGTCAAGCTTTTTTACCTTGCCAATTTGACGCAAATGGACCAATATTGTTTTGACGCTAACGTCGAAAGCTGCTGCTAATTCAGCCGTAGATTGTGTATCATCAGCTTCCACAATCGCCTTTAATTCGTCATTGTCGACCAAAGTCTTCGGACGACCGCGAGGTTCATTTTTCAGGTCGAAATTTCCAGAACGGAAGCGAGCAAACCAATAACAGGTAGTGCGTTGGTTTGTAGTGTTAGCTCCGTAAATGTCGTTGATGTTGCGTGCCGCTTGTGCCGCGTTGCTGACACGACGGTACTCATATTCCATAATTACTCGAATTTTTAACGTATCCATGATGACGAAAAAGATTTAAATGCGATGAAAATGTAACACTAATCAATAAACAAATGAATACTTTTGGAAAAAAAAATCCATGTTTTTAAAATAAAATTAATTTGAAATTAGAATTCTTAGCCAAACAAAAAATATTTTGATTTGAAATGGCCAGTACTGCAGAACGGCAATTTCATAGGTAAAGACCTAATATTTGTAATAGTTATAAAAATTGTCACTTTGTAAATCAAACATCCACGAATCTATCTGATGTTTGTAAGTCGATAAATTATTTTATAGATTGTTGTGATTATAGTGATAAGTATTTAAATCCGAGCGAAATACGAAAAATAATAGCGAGTAACAAATCAAGTTCCAAATTAAACGTTCCTACAGATAAACCCAAAAAAGGGACAATCCCTTACTACTTTGGTCGTATTGAGGGTACAACGCCCCCTGAACATAGTTCCTCTTTGCAACACAACTCAAAAGGTCAAATAGGGACTATACCTTATTACTTCCCTGTGTTAAACAAGCGTGACTCTTTTTTTCGTATCTCAAACTAATAAAACACACCAGTTTAGAATACTCCATCAAAATATAGAAAGTTTATTATCTAAACAAGAACTACTAGAAATTACTATTCAGGAGTTAAAAGAAGCGAATAATGATCCAGATGTTATATGTCTATCTGAAACCTTTGTAAAAAAAGGTTACGAAAATTATGTGAAAATCTACAACTATCAGTTGGCTACCAACTACTGTAGAGATAAGCAAAGAGGTGGCACATGCATATTAGTGAAAATTGGTTTACTTTATAAAGAGCTATCATTTGTGAATAACTATAACTCAAAACACGTTTGAAGCTTGTGGCATAGAAATTATAGATAATAAATTAATAGTAATATGTGTTTATAGAACACCACAATCTGATCCAAATCAGTTTTTGACAAAATTACACTATCTTTTGCATGATTTGTCAAATAAATACAAGTCCAAAATAAATATTGTTGTGGCTGGTGATTTAAACATAAATACTCTTAAAAAAGGAAACATCTCTAATGGATTGCAAGATCTTTCTAACAATCACAACTTAAAAATCCACATCAAGGTACCTACTCGCAAATTGACTTGTATTGATCATATTTTAAGCAACATTACCAATGCAACTGCCACTGTACTGCCCCTGTATCTGTCTGATCACGACACAGCACAAATGTTAAGGTTTCCAATCAAAAAGAAACCACAGAAATCAACAATTTACTATATTTATAAAAGAGACTATAACTTAGATAACCTCCGAAAATTTAAAGGATCCGTCCGATATTTATCTCAAAACTGACACTAACTGCGCATTCAATGATTTTCATGAGCTATTGTGTCTGTTTTATGGTCTCTGTTTCCCTAAAGTAAGAGTTAAAATCAATAGTAATAAGGAAAAAAAACAAAACTGGATAAGTAAAGGTTTGAGACAAAGTTGTAAAACTAAACGTAAGCTACGGTATGGATATTATAAAAATAAAACTTTAACTAATAAAACTAAATATAAAAAACTACTCCATTCTGCTAAATAAATGCATTTATAATTCAAAAAAGAGTGCAAACATAAAATATATTCATAATGATGATAACAAGTGTAAAGCCACATGGAATGTCATTAAAACCGAAATAAACAGTAACGCTCACAAAGACAACATAGAAAGTATTAAATACAATGAAACAATAACTACAGGCCCTGTACAAATGGCTACTATATTTAATAACAATTTTGTTAATTTAACACATGTACAAGGGGAAAAAAACACAAATCAAACCCGCTTCAAAAGTACGTGTGTCAACTCCATGTTTCTAAGACCAATGGAGGTTAAAGTGGTAAGACACGAAATAATGTCTCTGTCCAACACTAGGTCGGAGGGCTATGATGAGATAAATACAAAAATCGTCAAAGCCTGCTGGAACGAACTGACTGGTATTCTAACGCATTTAATAAACATGTCATTTTCACAAGGCACCTTTCCTGAAAAATTAAAACTGTCTTTAATAAAGCCCTTATTCAAAAAGGGAGATAAATGCGACATCAACAATTACCGACCTATAACTCTTATACCCATATTGTCAAAAAAAATTGAAAAATGTATGTTTAAAAGGTTAACTGACTTTTGCAATAAATTTCATATTATAAGTGACCAACAGTTTGGATTCCAAAAGAACAAGTCCACATCGTTAGCTATTTTTTCCCTCATGCAAGCTATACTTTCAAATATTAATAATAATTATATAACTACAGGCCTCTTTTTTGATCTTTCGAAAGCCTTCGATCTGGTGTCACATGACATATTGCCACAAAAATTGGAAGCTGTTGGTATTAGAGGACCAGTACTTCAGTGGCTGTCGTCCTATTTAAGCAATAGAAAACAATGTGTCATCATCAATAAAAAAAATGAATATAACGTAATAACATCCTATTCATCGGAATATAAACATAATAAATATGGCGTTCCACAGGGAAGTGTGCTAGGCCCAATATTATTCCTCATTTATATAAATGACATCATAAAAATAACTAACCATAAATGCGTATTATTTGCTGATGATATTTCTATTATAGTGACATCTAATAAAAAACTAAATTCCATTTCAGAACATGAACTTGACATTAATAATACAATTGACAAATTATTACATTGGCTTGACATTAACCATTTGATGATAAATTTAGACAAATCCGTTTACATCCTCGATCAAATAATTCCAAGAATGACATTAAACTCAATATTAATAAAATCAATGAAGTAACGCGTACCAGATTTTTAGGTGTTATAATAGATAAAGACATTAACTGGAAAGAGCACATAGACAATGTTAGTACTAAAATTAATAAATTTGTTTATGCATTAAAACAAGTAAAAAATGTAACTAATATAAAAACTGCTGTAATGTCATACCACGCGTACGTCGAATCGTTGTTACGTTATGGACTAATAATATGGGGTAACAGCACTGACCTCCAAAGAGCATTCATCGCTCAAAAAAAGTGCATGAGAGCAATTTGTGGACTTAAGCCTGACGACTCATGTCGACCAATATTTAAAAAACTTGGTTTGTTACCGTTACCGTCGCTTTACATAATTATATGAAATATGTGTGTTTGTTATGAAAAATAAGCAACTATTTAAGACTGCAAATGATGTCAATCCTCGGAACCGGCGAGATCCATATAAGCTTGTATTAAATGATTTGCCTAGACTGTCTAAGTACAATAGTAACTGTTTGGCAATGTGTGTGTGCGTTTATAATAAAATACCAAGGCATTTTAAAACTTTAAATACAAAATTATTTAAAATTAACTTGCATAAGTGGTTACTTGAGTGTAGTTTTTATAATCTAAAAGAATTTATAAACAAAAAATGTTGACGATTTACTTGCTTTTGTTCCTTGTTTTTAAAATTTTGTTTTAACCTAGCTAAACATGCTTGTGCCTCAATTTGCATTTAACAACCCTGTATACCATGTTTTACGCAAATAAATATTCTAAGTATTCTATTCTATTCTATTCTATTCTATTCTATCTGTGTCTCTATGCCAATTGACTCCTAGTACCTTTATTAAACCGTGCTTTAAGAGGTAGCTCATTATTATCTCGCTTATTTTTCCTATGTGTTTTATTAAAGTCTCATTGAGTTTCACTCTCATTCTCATTCAATCATCAAGATGATTGACATAATTATTATTTTTTGACATAATATGATGTATAGCTTCAAGTTCTTCAAACCTATCAGACAGACGTGTTCCTGGGGAGTTTGTTCCTTCACTTCTTCTTCCCAGCAAAAACACTAGGAAGTGGTGAAGGGTGGGCGTTTTGAGGGACTATCTTATGTAAACGTTTTTGACGTTCATAAAGTGCTGATTCTCAGCCTAATTTGAATAAATGAAATTTGATTTGATTTGAAACAAAAAGAATGCACAGCGACACAAACGTAAATTTTGTATGACTTTCTTTTTCAGACAATACTTATTCTTGGAGCCATATCTCAAGAAAAATCAGTCGGGAAGAAACGATTTAAAAGAGACGCTTTGGGCGATGCCATTGAAAAGTCTTTGAAGCCTAGTTTCTTCAAAAAGTTGCAATGGAGATTTAAATGGTGCTGCAACAAGATTAAACACTTTTTTAAGCATACAATAAATCCTTTCAGTAAGCATTCTTTTACTATGCCACCTAGCTATGATTACAGATATGAAGGTGCTGCAGAGCATGCAGCTAAAGTCATAGCAAATCTTGGTAAGGGTATTGCTGTTAAACCTGCTACAGTTGCTAACCCAGCAGCTTAATTTCTTAATAATGTTATTTTATAGTCCTGATGACTACGTAAAGTAAATTAAAACATGCTGATCGTGACACAATCCACTGTCTTGCAATAGGTTGAGTTTCATTCAAAGCTGATGAGATTTCTCACATGATTTAAAATATGATTAGTTAGTGTGTGAATACAATTACCAGTGGTCTACTCTATGTCCTTTGATTATAACTATTGTATGATTAAAGATTATCTGTGTTCTATCTTCTGCCATGCACCTACTACGTACCTATGTTTGTTTGAAATAAACGTTTATAATTATTTCGTTTTTTTTTTCAACCAATACACATGATTATTATTTTATTTGGATATTATATTTACAGAATTACTCACTCTAATAAAGATAAAGCCTGGGTAAAAAAAAAAGGAATTATATTTCGTCCGTCGCGGGTTAGATAAAAATATTACATTGATGAAAAAAGAATTACATAAAACGCATTAAAGATGGGGAGTGGGAGCTGGCTACGTCACATGAAGGTATAAAATGTACTTAAATGTGACTACATTTTAACTCAATGTATTGACGTAATCCTTTGATTAGGTACGTAAAAAAAGAAAAAAGACCAGTGTTTTTAAATATCCCTATTGTAACATACAACTAACAATATAAAGTACCCATACAAAATCAAAATAAAATAGAAAAGGGAGGAATACTAAATAAAAACCCGACCAAAATCACTCAAGCGTCAAAGTTCTCCTCCGCATCGCTGTCATCTCATCGTCATCGCTGGCAGTATTGCCACGTTGGATGGCATTTTGACATTGCCGATGCTTTGGTCAAAGAATGAGCCAGCCCTCTGGTCACGCGAAATGTCGATCAGTCAGTGAGAAATTTCCTTTGAAAAGGAAACATGCACCCGGGCCCCACGAGCTTGACCACCTGAGCGTTTCATTCCTAAACGGCTCAAAACTGTAATTATCAGTAAGCTTACAGTATTTGGGCCGCTTGAAGGCCTTATTTCGTTTTTTGTATGCTTGTCTTGGAAATATTAAGTATATAAGACACTAAGGATTGGAAACAGGTGACGCGTATAGAGGGAGGGCTTTGCCCAGCATTGGGACAGTTCGGGCTATTAATATTTTTTTTTTTTTTTTTTTCCTTATTAGTAAGAACCAAGTTCTTACTAGTTAATTGCAATCTAGCCTAAGAAGACTAATAAACAATTTAAATCTAACTTATTATGCTACGTTATAAATTATGTTAATGCTAAGAATAGTGTCCATAATTAGGTATGCACTTTTACACACGTTCGTAACACTTCCTTAGAGTCTGGTAAAATTGATAAAACACTTTGTTCATGTGTTATATAAATAGCACAACATTGTTACTATTATTGATTCACTTACACTACACTAATTCAAATGGTTTAGTTCTCTTTAGTCTACGCACTATGCCTGTGTTGTCTAACAGCTGGATTGCCTCAACATTCACGTGTCGATGGAGTCTGTTTTCGTGGGCTTCAGCAAATTTTTGTGTGATGGTGGTGACGAATTCCATGTCGAGGTCACGGTGGAGGTCATCGTTTCTTATGTACCAGGGTGCATTTACAGCAGCCCTGAGTACTTTATTTTGGAACTGTTGAATTATATTTTTGCATCACGGCCGTTGTGTGCGCGCAAATGATACACTCTCACTCAATGACAGACCGACCAACCGACCGATCTCATAGATTGCTCAAAAATCCAAAATGGCATCGACGAAGTTTGCTAACTTTTCGTCAGGGGTGCATTTTTTATGGTTCCTAAGGTTACTTTTAACAAATATGAAGTCAAATTCGAAATCGTAAAATAGGGTGTAATTTTCATGGTGTCTGTGGTTGTTAATAACGGTAATAGGGTTAACATTCAATATGGCGTCGTCCAACTAGCTAACTTTTCGACGACCGACCGACCGACGGAACGTCTGACTGACTACTATTACTTACAACAACTTATAATATTTTACTCCAAATTATTTTCTGGGTATATTTAAAATTCCAATAGGTACATTAAAAAACCATCAATTTCGATGTTTCACGCCTGCTGGGCGTCACGTGGCGCCTAACTTTTTTATTTACATTTATGTTAATAATAGTAATAATTAATTGATCAATATTATAAGATCCTTAATAAAAAAAAATGGCTTCAATAGTAAAATTATACAAAATAAATAATAGTTTAAATAAACTAAAAAAACGCTTTTATAGAAAATCCAACTAAAAATATAAATTAAAATTTAATAAATTTGGATTAAGAAAAGTGTAAATAAGCAACAAATGTATTTTAATAGAAAAAATCGAGGGGTGCTTGGTGTTAACGAGGTGTTAATATTGAAGAATACATGCCGATACATGGAGCCCACTGTGAATGACAGTAACCATGGAAAAATAGAAAATGTTTATAACTATTGACACTAGACATGTCGACATTATTATTGGGGTTCCAGACCTGAGAAAATAATATATTAATACTCAAAATGAGGTAATCGATATCTTCTTGTGGGATACGGTACCAGGTTCGAAGAAAATGTGTTAGAAATTCACCGTCATCAGATTTTCGGGAAAATCTTGGTAAAGCGTTGTCTGCGTCGGAGCCTATTCTACGCGTGCTCAATTGGATCGCCACATTATGTTGCTGCTGCCAGTGAGTTACCCATCGAGCCGAAAGTGGGTGGGCATTATCATGCATGAGCATAAAATCTTCAACCATTTGCAACTGGTACTGGGCATTTTGCAGAAGTTTAATTGCATTGAACCCAAACGTGGTCGGTTCTCCCAGCCTAGGCGATATCCCTCCCATACCATTATCGTTTCGACCTATTATTTATTTTTATTTTTACTTTAAAGAAGGCTTACAGTCTAATTACTAGCCTCCACACATTACAAATATCGGTTAATGAATGCTGAACAGTTTAAGTACTGACAGAACAGTGACTATAATCTATAGAAACATGGCGCCTTATAATCGAGATATTTCAAAAACATTTGTACATACCCTCAATGCGCAGCTTGTAGATCTCGTATTGAGGGTTCCAGACTTGAGATGCATACTCCAAGTGGCTGCGTACGAACTAACAATACATAACCTTGATCGGCTTCAGAGAACGGAAGCTGGCCGAGGTTCTGATTATAAATCCTAGAGCTTTCGAGGCCTTGTTCAAAACACTGTCGATGTGTTGATCAAATAGTAATTTGCTATCCTGCATAATATCTAGATCTGTAATGCTGTTAACTTTGCCTATAGTAAGTTGGTTGAGACTATAGGCTACATTTAATATAAACTTCTGACGCGTGAAGGTCAAATGAAAACATTTAGAGGCATTCAATTGGAGCAGATTACGTGTGCAATATTCTTCAAATCTGGTTAGATCAGCTTGCAACTGGTGAGTATCAGAGATATCACGTTTGATTTTATGAACCTTCATGTCATCAGCAACACGTAAGAACGCTTGAAGCAGTTTATATAAACAGCAATAAATAGAGTGAAAAGCAAGGTCAGGGGCCGAGGCCAAATCTGAAGTTTAGCCTTGTAGAACCACAGCTTGACTCCGATTCTCAATATAAGTCGAAAATCATCTATAAAGGTCCCCATGCTCCGGCTTCGAGTAACGGCTTTGGGCAACCAGAAGCAAACGATGGTCAATATGGTCGAAGACTTGCTCTAGTCGGTAGAAATGACATCTACCTGCATGCACTGTTCCATACCACCCGATATAAACTCATAACACCAAGTTAGTCGTAGTAGATCAATTTTTGAGAAAGCTATGATGTTTCTTTTTTTTCTTTTTCTTTTGTTCATCCCCGAAGTTACTTACCATTGCTGCATAAACATTGTTACATACTATACGCTCAAGGATCGGAAGAAGGAAGTTCGTAACATCAGATTTGTTACCTATCTTATGAACAGGGGTGAGGAATGCCGATGTCCAGATTTTAGTACCTTCAGAAATGGATCGATTGGATAGGACATACAATGGGTAAAAATAAATTACTGTTATCATCACCCGTACAGGCGGTGACGACACAATACTGCATAACCTGAAGAATTGCATTCGATTTTTTCTTACTTTTTATATAATTATGACCAGAAAGATTTTGGATTTTTTACTGTAGTGGATTCTATTTTATCTATGTAGGTATATATTAAAACATGTCTATCCAAGTTAACAGCTCTATTCCGTAAGAGCCTAAGAGGGTAAGAATAAAAATCAGAGATATTACGTATTTATTATTCATATTCATATTTATTTGCGTTCCACAAGGTATAAAATAAGATGTTAATGAAAGGCCTAAAGCTAAGAGCCGTTGTAGACCCCGACAGGGCACAGCAAAGTAAAAGTAAGTAGGAGAGAGGAGGAAGAACACTGTGTTTAATTATAGTAAATAAGTGAGGTATGAGGTATAATATATTAGGTGAGGTATAATTTATTTGGCGCTTTGTATTTTTTGTATTTATGTGTGTCTATACTGAGTATTTATTTGTTGGCAAATTTACATATAAATTTAGTAACTTCATACTTACATGAAGCTACTTATAATTTATCATCTAAGTATTCACTTATACTATAGTAGCATTTGCTTACAAGAAAATGCTTCAATTTATTGATAAAGATGTTGTATTTTTTTACATTCTTTATTACTTCGGGTAGCTTATTATATATTTTTATGGACATTACTAAGGTACTATTAGAGTGCATTTTTAGTCGCGATTTTGGTAGGTTTAGTCTATTTTTATGCCTTAAAATAATTTTCGTTTGTATGTCTTCCCTTTTTGTGAAGAATTCTGGGTACTTTCGCACAAACTTACAAACTTCAAATATATACAGACCGGGTAGGGATAAAATCTTTAGTTCCTGAAAGTATGGTTTACAGCTATAGGTGACTTCAATATTTACTAAGATTCGAATTAATTTTTTTTGTAGGGTAAATAGCGTGGGCGAGTAAGTGCTATTGCCCCATAAGATGACACCATATTTGAGCCAACCGTAGGCATACGCGTAGTACGTTACTAGTGCAGTTTTAAGATCTGTAGTTTTTTTTATCTCGCGGAGGGCGTATGAAAATTTGGTTAATTTTGCTCTTACTTTTTTAATGTGAGGCTTCAAATTTATGTGTGTATCAATGTTAAGGCCTAGTAGGGAAAACTCATTAACTACTTCTAATTTATTATTTTTAAAGCTAAAGTTTATATTTATTGGTATTTTTTGGCGAGGGTGGAATGAAATGATTTTAGTTTTATTGAAATTAATTTCTAGGTTGTGTTCCGTCATCCAATTTATTGTAGAATCTAGTATTGAACTTAGTTTATTATTCAAATTGTTGTTATTTTCGCATGAGGTACGAGTAAGTATAGATATGTCATCAGCGAACAGGACACAAGGCTCATTTATATTATTAGGAAGGTCGTTGACGTAAACAAGGAATAAGAGACATCCTATTACGCTTCCTTGCGGGATTGAAGCGTTAATTTGTTTGCTGTCGGATCTGATTAGTTCTATTTCATTTTTGCTGTTGTAATGTTCGATTTCAACTATTTGTTCCCTATGTTTCAAATATGAGACAAACCAGTTATAACATTTGCCGCGGAGTCCTATACTATATAGTTTACTTAATAATATTCCAAATTGTACTTTATCATACGCTTTAGTCATATCCAGCAGAATTCCTATCGCTTACTTTTTATCATTAATGATATCAAGGGCTTTTTGAATATATTAATTTGTAAACGGCTAAGATAGTGGAACGGTTTTTTCTGAAACCATTTTGGCAGTCATTAAATATATGATATTTTTCACAAAACGCATATACTCGATTACACATGGCTTTTTCGAATATTTTGGAAGCTGTCGGTAAGAGAGCAATTGGGCGGTAATTATTCGGATCAGTTTTATAATTATTTTTATGTAGAGGTTTTATAAGAGCTTTTCTTTAAAAGGTTGGGAAAAACTCCTTCTTCAAACGACTGGTTTAATAATTTGTAAAATGGTAAGGTTAATTCATCTGCACATTCTCTTAATAAGGTAGGTGGAAGTTCATCAACGCCGTGACTTTTTTTATTTTTCAAATTTTTTATCAATGTGTTTACCTCGTAAGGGTCAATTGGACTGAGGAAAATGGTATTCTCTGTAGTGTTTACAACTGGAGATCCTTTCGGTTTGTCGGTCAAGTCGGTCGTAGCCTCCCCGATAGAAGCAAAAAAATCATTAAATATATTTGCAACCACTTTTGGTTCAGAAATTGCGCTACTATTCGTTTGAAGGGTTATGTTACATTTCTGACTTGTTATTTTTTTGTTTGTAAGTTCATTTACTATGCTCCACATAGTCTTGACTTTATTATTATATTTATTCATTTTATTTTTATAGTTTAGTTTTTTTGCTGTCGTTACTGTCTTCTTTAGATTTTTTTCGTACTTTTTGTAATATTGAGTTAATATGGGGTTTTTTGTTTTAGTTGTTAGTGTTTTTAATAATCTTTTATTTTTGCAAGTTTTTTATTCCTGCGGTGAGACAATATTTTTTATAATTTGGTTTTGACTTCAATTTTTTTAATGGCATACATTGATTTAATATGTTAGTGAGTGTATCATTAAATCTTTCATAATTACTGTTCATATCTTTTTCAATTGTTATGATATCATTCCAATTTATTTCTTGTAATTTTAGACTTTAATATTATAATTTTAATATATTTGTGAGATTATAAAATCTTTTCTTCACGTACCAGGCGATTCTTTTTGTTTGTTTAGGCAAGTTTAAATGTAAAATGGTACTATTATGGTCTGAAAACCCAAGCTCTTCTACAGTCGCGTACATATCTTTGAATTTAAAATTTGTAAATATTAAATCTAAGCATGTAGTTGTGATTGGTGTTACGCGTGTCGGGTTTTTTATGTATTGGGTAAATTTACCTATATTCTTGCATTAAGTTTATGAATTGGTTTGATTTAAGGTTATCAGATAGTATTTTAATGTTGAAGTCGCCTCCTATAATTATATTTAGTTTAGAACATTTAGTATTTATATATTTTACAATTAGTTTTAGTTGCTGGTAGAATACTTCTTCCTCTCTTCTATTCCAATATTTAGTTATAATTAATATATTTTCCTCAGGTAATTCAGTAGCACATAACTCTAGTTCATGTTCTATATCTGTTATATCGCTTCTATGTATATAGTCTATATGTTCTTGAAGTAGAATACAGACACCGCCGCCTGTTCAGTTACTGCGACAGTACGATGATGCAAATTTATAGCCGCTAATCTTTTTAGTTGTAGTTTTTCTTCCGAGAGCCAGGTTTCCGAGATACATATTGCTTTATAACTAGTATTTTGGGTAACGAAAGCCTCAAGTAAGTGTATTTTATTGTTGAGGCTTTGGAAATTCTGGAATAGTATTTTAAATGTTAGGTCGTTGTTTGTGAAATGAATGGTTCTCAGGTTCATTCAGTATATCCATATGGTATGATTGGTAGTGGATACGAAGATTTTTTAATCAATTTAAGAGGGATTTTTTTATCCCTAAGTTCTTATAATTTTATTAATGTAATTATAATTGAGTTTAAAATACCAGTCCACTTTATACTCAGAAAAATAACACTCATGAATAAAACTCAATAATAATAATGATGCGGATGAATTTTTCGATGCCCTGTGATTCTTTTTTTTTATATTTTCTTATAGTTTTATCATTGGTGGAGAAATAAATAATATTATAATTTTTCAGTATTGTTTTGGTTCAGATCTAATCGCCGCATAATCTCACCTAGCAAAACATAATATCGACGTGTTATGCTTTCTATCAATTTATGAATTTAAAAAAAATCAGCTCGAATTGATATCGGTTTGTGATACAAGTATCTGGCAAAGCTAATGGATCATAAAATTCACCAACATGCACAAGTCTTTAGAAAATAATTAGTCTAATATCCTTCCGTTGATATTTCTTTCACCATTATATTGCGACAAGGTATAAAAAATCACTCGAGTGTTGACACGTAACGTTTTGCGATTGTTTTACACCCAGACTCAACATTTATTATATTTTTTTTTAAACGTGGGGCAACCACCCTAAGAATTTCTCTTGTGTCGTGACTCGTGGGTGCGTTTACACACAATTATAGTCACATACACGAACAGCCAGACCCGGAACAACTACCTATAGGCACGAAATTACTGTACTTTTTTACGTTGAATTTATTAGAAATATTAGAATGCGATAGGTTACATTTTTAAACAAAAATGTCTTGTCACCCATTAAATCAGTTTACTATCATTTTTTATTGTTTATAGTGTAGTATACATGTAGTGTAATTTACCCTACCATGTGATAATTATTACTGTAGTGGTTATTTCATTGTCTTTTTTTGCTATATTTTCCCTAAAATGCGACCCTTTTGGTTTGTGTAATTTTTCAATGTACCACTTTTTATTGTATTTTCTTCATTCATGTATAAATATAACTATCATAACACATGTTAACACATACAAACACACAACAGATACTCACACTCACACAAACATACTGTATACTTTAAAAATAACCCAGTACTCTAATCCGAACTTCAGTCAGCCTAGCACGCGTGGTTACTGTCTTAATTTACTTGTACGTTACATATATTTAATTTACTTAGTGGCAACGTCTATTCAGATTATAATTCACACAAATGGGTGACACCCTACAAACTCTAGATGAGATCGACCAGATCGAAGTTCGTCGTCATCGTCGTCATCGTCTCGGTACAACTCGCTCCGTGTTTGAAATTGTTTTAAAATTGTGAAAAAACGCTTATATTCTTATCTGTGATTAGAAATACAAAGTTACAGTTATCAGTGGACAATTGCATTCTGAACTTAGTTGGTGAAGTGTTTTAATACTACAATAATTGTAATTTTTTTTTTTTTTTTTTTCCCTTATTAGTAAGAACCAACTTCTTACTAGTTAATTGCAATCTAGCCTAAGAAGACTAATAAACAATTTAAATCTAACTTATTATGCTACGTTATAAATTATGTTAATGCTAAGAATAGTGTCCATAATTAGGTATGCACTTTTACACACGTTCGTAACACTTCCTTAGAGTCTGGTAAAATTGATAAAACACTTTGTTCATGTGTTATATAAATAGCACAACATTGTTACTATTATTGATTCACTTACACTACACTAATTCAAATGGTTTAGTTCTCTTTAGTCTACGCACTATGCCTGTGTTGTCTAACAGCTGGATTGCCTCAACATTCACGTGTCGATGGAGTCTGTTTTCGTGGGCTTCAGCAAATTTTTGTGTGATGGTGGTGACGAATTCCATGTCGAGGTCACGGTGGAGTTCATCGTTTCTTATGTACCAGGGTGCATTTACAGCAGCCCTGAGTACTTTATTTTGGAACTGTTGAATTATTTTGATGTTGGTTGGCTTAGTACAGCCCCAAAGTTGGATACCATACGTCCAAATTGGCATCAGAATATGCTTGTATTAGTATTATCAACTTATTATGTATTGATAAACAGGATTTCCTTCCCAGTAACCAATACAAACGTTTATAACGAATATCGAGTTCCTGTTTTTTCTTTTTGATATGGGCTTTCCAACGCAGCTTGGCGTCGAGAGTTATGCCAAGGTATTTGGCTGTATTAGCATAAGGTATTTGCATACCATTTATGTAGAGTGGGTGGTAGTCACTGTGTTTGTTTGTGAAGTTAATGTGAACTGATTTTGACTCATTCAGATTGATCTTCCACTTTTGTGTCCAGTCGTAAACTTTGTTCACAGCTAGTTGAACTTTCTCTACTGCTTCTCTGTGGCTTGATCCGGTGGCCATAATAGCAGTATCATCTGCAAAGGTCGCTATGGTGCTGTTTTCCAGCTCTGGGATGTCACAAGTGTATAACAAGTACAAAATTGGGCCAAGCACACTTCCTTGAGGCACCCCAGCTTTTATGGTTTTTAGCTCGGAATATGCGTCCTCTTGGCGTATTCTAAACATTCTTTTAGTTAAATACGACTCTAGGATATCTACAAATTCTGGTAGCATGCGTCTGAGCTTAAATATGAGACCCTCATGCCAAACTTTGTCAAAAGCTTGCGCGACGTCTAAGAACACGGTAGCACAGACTTCTTTATTTTCTAGCGTTTTTTCAATAACATTAGTTATTCTATGTACCTGGTCTAACGTTGAGTGTTTTTCTCTGAAGCCAAACTGGTGATCTGGAACTAGGTTTTTATCTTCTATTACTGGTTTTATCCGTTTTAATAACAGTTTTTCAAATAACTTTGATAGTACGGGTAACAGAGAAATGGGTCTGTATGATGATGCTTCGTGGGGAGGTTTCCCAGGCTTCGCAATCATAATGACTTCAGCAACCTTCCATGGCTCAGGTACATATTTTAAGATAAATGAAGCATTTATTAGTTTGGTCAGCTTTACTATGGCTTTGCGTGGGAGGCGTTTTAGAATTTCCCCTGTGATGAGGTCGTAACCGGGAGACTTTTTTGAGCTAATGTTGTTTTGAATTTCTCTCATTACTTCCTTAGGAGTCACAAGCTTGATTCTTTGGTTTTGTGATAAATTTACACTCTCATGTATTTCTACAGAGCTTTCGTTGGGTTGAAAGGTTTCTTCTAAATGTTGAGCAAATCGGAACGCCTTTTGGTCATTGCTTATTGCCCATTTTCCGTTGCTATCTCTGATGGGCGGTATTTGTATAATCTGCCTTTTTAGATTTCTCGTTGCTTTCCAAAGTGAGTAATCCGTTGATTTGTCATTGGTAAGCTGAAGAAGGTTGGTATTCAGAGATTCATCCTCAAATTGTAGAATTTTTCTTTTTAGTCGTTTAGTTAGGTTATTTAGTGTTGTTTTATGACGCGGGAACCTTGTTTGCTGCCACAACTTCCTTTGTTTTCTTTTCTCTGATAGTAAATCCACAATTTCTTTAGGATGGATAAATCCCTTATATTTGCGTTTTAGCTGAGGTGTATTGCTCCACGCACATTGTTGAATATTAATAATAAATTTGTTTACTTCTGAGTCAAGCTGATCTTGCGATTTTATCGGAGTTTTAAGGTCGATAATATTATCTAGATCAAGAGCAAAACTGTCCCAATCTGTGGACTTATTAACCAAGGTTAAGTGGCTTTCTTTTAATAGGATTTTTTGACTTAGCATTAGTATAATCGGAGAATGGTCAGAGTTCATAGTAAAACTTTCCTCCAAACTGATGTAATTGGTGGATATATTTTTGCAGATGAAAAAATCTATAAGATCCGGTATTTTCTGGTGGTCAGTGGGCCAGTATGTAGGTTTGCCTGTACTCATTACTTCACAATGTGTTTCTTTAACTGCACTTAAGAGCTGTCTTCCTTTAGTTGTAGTAAGTCTTGAACCCCAATGCGTATGCTTAGCATTAAAATCGCCGCCTAGGATAAATCGCTGGCCTAATAATTCAAAAAGATGTAAGTATCGCTCTTTTCTTATCATGTGCCTAGGAGGCGAGTATATGGCTGCAATGGACACTTGACAAAACTTAGTTTTAACAGATACTGCCACTGCTTGAATGTCTTCTTCTTCATATTTACACTGCACGTAGTGACTAATGTTTTCTTTAATTATAACCGCACTACCCCCCCTGGCAGAGTTGCTAGGGTGGAGGGAATTATATATCATGTATCCTCTAAATTTGATAAAAGATTGCTTTGTGAAATGCGTTTCGGAGATTAAACACACGTCTATATTTTCTGTATCTAGGACCGCCTGCAACTCATGCTGATGTTTGGGGAGTCCATTGGAGTTCCACGCCATTATTTTGAGTGTGTTATTCATTTTTGATTATTCAAGACAGCTGTTTTAGTGCTGGATTCTAGCTTCTCTAATCTCTTATCAAATGAGGTAATGCACTTCAAGATCTGGTTAATCTTATCCTCTAAGTTCAGAGGTTGAGATCCTTGTTTTGCAGCTTGTGCGTAAGTACCAATGTTGGTTACTTGCATGGCTGGTTGTTTTGCAGTTGACTGGACACTTGCTTTCTGCGCCTGTTTACCAGGGTGCGTTATAGGAGGAAACTGTTGGGTATTAGGCACCGTAGGTTTCTTTTTTAAAACTTTATTTTTCATAATTTGCATCTGTTTGGCTACTTCACACCCTCTATAATTGGCAGGGTGAGGTAGGCCGCAGTGGATACATTTTGGTTTCTCTTGCGGAGATTTGGTACAATTGGCTGTAAGATGCTTGCCAGTGCATTTCACACACCTTGGCTCTTTTTGACAATATTTATGTGTATGCCCATAAGCTTGGCATCTCTTGCATTGGGGAATGAGTGCTGGATTTTTGAGTGGATGTATTTCAATTTTACACCCTAATATGTACTTAATGCCGTAGATTTTGTTGACATCTTCATCGTTATAAAATGATAAAACGAACATGTTGAGTGGTTCTTTGGTCTTCCAGCTCAATTTACTATCTACCTTTTCTATTTTTAGGCCTTGGGTTGTTAAATCTTCCTTAATTCGATCTGGTTGGCAAGAAGAGTGTAGTTTCTTTACCACAACTCTAATTGGTCTGGCCTGCTTGTTTTCGTATGAATGCCAGTGGTAGTCTTTTTCAGACAAGAACCTGGCAATTACTCTATATGAGTCTCCTGATTTGGCGTTAACCTTCACACAATCCCCATTCATCATTTTTGCTGTAAATGATTCCGCTGGTTGGCTTTCAATTAACGAATCGTAGAACGTTTGATAGTTCTTGATTCCGTCTATTATGATTGGCGGTGGTAAGGGCACTTTTTTGACCGAAGTCACTTTCTCATTTTTTTGATGATTGTCTTGTTGGGCGCTTCCGGGTTGTTGTTTTGGAGAGAGGGAGGTGTTAAGCTTCCTTTTCTTCCTGCTCTTGGCCCTAATCCACTCAGTCTCTTTAGCAAGGTCATCCTCGTCTGTACAGTATTCCACGTCGTTTTTTGTAGTCTGAGCAGGTTCTGTAGTCCCTTTTGTTTCTTTGATGCAGTTCAATTCTCCTTTAAGTGTCTGAACTTGTTCCTGCAGGGCATCAATTTGTACATTCAATTTACGTACCATGACTTTTTTTTTCTATCTGTTGTTTTCTCTATCTGTTTTCTCTTGGAGATAACAGTCATATAACTGCCTTTCTAGGTCAGTTTTAATAGTAATAGACTTTTTTGCAGCCATTATTAAGTTGTAAGGCGAGTTTAACACCTATACAATAAGTTATTGTAAACACTTCATGATTTCCGCACTTGTAACTAGGTCATGACACTGACCCCGATATATTGACGTAGGTACGCCGCGACGCGACGTTGTTGTGATCCGTCAGCAGAAAACTCTCGCGAAAGAGCTCGCGCGCGCGATCGTACGTCCGTGCACTATACTAGGTAGACAACAACTGACTGACACGGGCTATTAATAATAAAATAATAATAATACCATATAGCATAAATATATTTCCAAAGTAAGAAGGCAGTTACATGCAGCTGAGATGAGAATGCTGAGGGGGATGTGTGGTGTTACGCGAATCGATAGAATAAGAAATGAGTATGTAAGAGGAAGTCTTAAAGTTGCGCCTGTGACCGAGAAGTTGTGTGGAAATCGGTTGTCATGGTATGGGCATGTGATGCGAAGGAATGAGGACCATGTTGTGAGGAAAGTTTTGAGTATGAATGTGCAGGGTTACATGAGTAGAGGAAGACCAAAGAAAAGATGGATGGATTGTGTGAAAGAGGATATGGCAAGAAAAGAGGTGACCCATGAGATGACGGCAAATAGAGATGTATGGAAGAAGAAAACATGCTGCGCCGACCCCAAATAAATTTGGATAAGGGCAGGAGGATGATGATATTTCCAAAGTAAGATACGAAGTACGTAAGTAGTAAGAACGAGTATTTTTCCCCGCCTACTTCGCCAACACCTGTACGTCAGCAGGTGAGAGGCCGGCCACCAAAGAACTTGTGATCCAGGGGCCCCTGGACACAACCACCGTGGCCCCGCTATCGGTGGTTGTGTGCAGCGCATGAGATGAACTCAGTCCATGAACGAGAACGTCATGCGCGTATACTACGGGTCTACAGAGCGGAGTTCCCCGCTCTGATGTTTCAGGGGTTGGAACCAACCGGAAACGTCTCGGCCCAGCTGTTGCGGCATGTCGAATAGCTAACGTAAAGTTCCCAAATAATGACGTAGTATTCGACCAAAGCCAGCTGTACCAGCCTGGCAGGGCAGGATTGAGAGCCGTATCGATGGGGCCAGAGTGCTCATCGGCAAACTATACTGCTTCAGGGAGGGCAATATAAAACCACGAGTGATGCGTTTTGTGAGGCGGGCATTCTCGGGGACTGGAATCACTCCTCGCGAATACTTGCCCTTAGCGATGGTCGCTAAGTTTTTACGCCTGGCTGGAGCCCTTAATTTTAATTAAGCCCCCCACAGGAAAGTTCGGTTTAGCAGTAGATATCCCTAATGGATAAACTGCGAGATTCCCATTACAAAAAAAAAAACAAATTGAGATTAGAAGTGGGCCAGGGCAGGCACTCGACCCGAACGCACGTGCCGCTCTCCGCTGCTCCCGCTCCTCGCTAGCTGCGTGACTCATCAATCCATCTTCGTTGCGCCTCGCCGCAACGCCGCCCGTAGTCATCGACTACAAAGATCCAATTCGACCAGAGCCGTCTTTTTCATGACAGTGACTGATATCGCTATTTCATAAACAGTAGCGTGTGCGTCGGAAACGTTTTTGGCCCCTTCAGGGTAAAATCCACAGTTACGTGGTTTCTCAGTGGATACCTTACGGTGCCAACGAAGCCGAGTGCAGTGTTGACCCGATACACCAGCCGTAGCCCCTTCAGGGTGAGGCAGTCAAGTCGGCAGGGAGCTAGAAGCTTGGCCTTGGGGGATCTCCTAGTCAGCTCTAGTATCTGCTTTCCTTCCACAGCTACTCACCTGGTGTCGGTTGGGTGTGTCTACCCCTTCCCACCAGACTGGTCAGGGCCCTGTTCGCACAGTAAGAAGTGCCACGGGATTACAAGCTTAGGGCTCACCCTAGGTACTCACCTCCCTGCGTACACCCGGCAGGGAGGGTTTGGTCAGACATCCCCGGGCGCACCCACCCGGGTTAGAAAGTTAGGTGCTAGGCCCCAAAATTTCTCCCTAACGGAATTCCCCCTTCTCCGCCATGACTGACGCTGACTTGTTAGCGCCAAATATGGCGGGAAAAACGCCATTTTTGATAGGCTCGTCGCTCGCCCAGAGCCAAGTACGCAGCGATAGCTATCGCCGTCCCCCGAAAACAAAGGTATTTTGGTACCATTGTCCAAAAAGACAATGACACCGAAATACTCGTAACCCACCGCGACCCGTCCGGCTTCGGCCATTGTCTGCTGTCCCTTCAGTTGCCACGTGCAACAGTCCTATTCCGGGAAGTTCTGCCCTTGAGGCCACCGACCTCATGGACACGACTATCCCGAACTCCTGTCCAAATTCAGAATCTGAGGACTCTCCTTCCTCCTCGTCCGACGACGACTATCAAATCGTCGGAAAAGGAGGAAAGAGGAAAATGTCCAAAACCTCCTCGCAGGCCACTAAGGCCAAAAAATTAGACGCCCCGACCCCACCTGTCGAATCCGCGCCCTCGTTCCCCGCGCCCCTGTCACAGTCCCCCGGTAATAGCACTAGTGCTTCCGCCAACGTCCGCAAACCCAAACCACCTCCACCTGTCTTCATTCAAGACAAGTCGAAGTGGACGGACGTCTCAAAAATGTGTGTTGATCGTAGGACCAACTACACTAATACCCGCTCAACCCAACTGGGCATCAAAGTTACCAGTTAAGGCCATCTCCTTCCACACTTATTCTCTCCCTGAGGAGACGCCGACCCGTGTGGTCATCAGGCGTATCCCCAAGGAGACCCAGTGACCACGACACGGCCGACTTCTCACGACCGAAAGTCCGGACTCTCTGTATAGAACCACCTAGCTGCGTTCTGTGCGGACAACCCGGCCACACCGCTAACTTCTGGGGTTGTCATAAGCCCCCAAGCCCTCCTCCCAAAAGTTGATGAAACGTACAGACGCTCATCAACAAAGGGAAAGTCCCTCTAGTGGGATTCCCTCGTCCGAACTCCCCGAGCGCCTCAGCCCGCAGAGATCCTCTCCGTGGAATGCGCTCAGTCACCAGAAGGCCTTCCCGGCCCTGGCGACTAAGCGCACTCACTTACCGGCGCTGATGGACTCACCCATCCCAGCGCCTTACATCGGGTGGGAGGATGTTCAGGCTTACCTGCTGATAGTCTAGTAGCACCGTGTGCTACAAAAATATATTGCCTTCACCTTTCGGTAAGGCGCGATTTTTGCGTCGGTGTGAGTAACAAATGTTTATAATATACTAGGTATGACTTTGCAAAAATCGCAATATTTTTCGTGTATCTAATGACGACCTATATGGCGCAGCGGGCAAAGGTCCGCCTGCGATGCAGGAAGATGCGGGTTCGATTCCTGCCTTGGGACAAATGTTTGTACGATTTACAAAGATTTGTTCCGGGTGTTGTGGGTGTTTGCTATGTATAATAAAAAATATCTATCTACGTTATGTATTGTTTTGAGTATATCAGTCATCTAGTACCCATAAGACAAGCTCTGCTTAGCTTGGGGCTAGATGATGCTGTGTGGATTGTTCAGCACTATTTATTTATTATTTATTTTTGCAAAATTATTGGTTCTTTGCTCGGAAGATCGTCAACTGTAGAGCTTCCGGGGCGCTTCGGTAGTACTCATACTTCATAGTCTATTATGACATAAAAATAAATAAATCAATAAAAATAATTTAATTCAGACTTTTTTTGCATGTCCATATGAGGTTATTATTATTACTTAATATCTATGTTAGTCAAACTTATTAAAATTAAAAAATATGTCCCAGTATCAATGTCAAAGTTTAAAATTAAATTCCATAAATTATTCTATTCATAATCACATTATTACAAGTATTCATACCTATATGCAGGTTTATAAACCTATCCCACACTGCTGACTCTGGACTTTCAGCGATCATCTTTAGGATTCTGTTGCCTCTACCCCTAATTCGACGCAGAAGTGAGGCTGACTTTTTGCGCATTATTGCGTAAAACTCATTCTCATGGGCGTCTGCAAACATCCCCAAGGCACTGAAGACTCGATAAAGGATGAATTCTTTGAAATTTGGTTTCTTCAGTGATTACTTTGAACTTTGGAGTAACTGGTTTTCTTAATTAAGACACAAAAACATCCATCCGCTCATGCAGTTGAAAAGATACGAACTCGTTCCTAGTATGTTATAAACATTATTTCACTAACACCAAAACAACAATCGCGCCTTGCTGAAAGGTGAAGGCAATGTACTTTTGAAGCACATGCTGCTAATAGACAGTCAGCAGGTAAGCTTGAACATCCTCCCACCCGACAAGCTTGTCTTTCAACGATAAATCTTCAGTATTGGGTAGGGGACACAGCTTGGTAATAGGCCAACGTAAAATGTCTCTAGTGGTTTTCAAAACAGCCAGAAGCTCTCAAAACTCCATCTGGACCAGGGAATAACTTAATAACCCGTCCAAGGCGCCAACACAATGGAGGAACAGGTTCTTCAGGGATAAGCACGAGGTCTCCAATATGTAAGGATTTTGTGTTCGTCTTCCGTTTCTGAAGTTGATGTAGTTCGTGTATGTGTTTAGAATTTAGTATATGCTAGGTTTTACCAGTGACGGTTGGTAAATGTTGGTTTTTGGGAGTAAAACAAGGAGTTAGGTAAGTACTGACTTCTTAATTATTTATTTCTATTAACTATCATTCAAAACCTAGATATTGTTATGTTGATACATAACAATATCTGAATGATAATCAATATCGAATGAATGATTCATAATTGCTCTTAAATGATTATAAGAGCAATTACGAATCATTCATTCATCATTAGTAAAAAACAGCACAAATAAAATTGTCTCCACAAACAACGCTCACGTTAGCTACGGTAACTGAATCAATTTTATTCGTATTATTTGATATTTGTTTGTTTATAAAGAAATTGAAGACAAGAAAGTCAATCATTGTCATTTATTAATAGGTATTAACAAAATACCTGTTACAACACGGAGCGCTGTTATGGCATTTGGAATTACAAAGTAATCATCCTCCTGCCCTTATCCCAATTTATTTGGGGTCGGCGCAGCATGTTTTCTTCTTCCATACATCTCTATTTGCCGTCATCTCATGGGTCACCTCTTTTCTTGCCATATCCTCTTTCACACAATCCATCCATCTTTTCTTTGGTCTTCCTCTACTCATGTAACCCTGCACACTCATACTCAAAAATTTCCTCACAACATGGTCCTCATTCCTTCGCATCACATGCCCATACCATGACAACCGATTTCCACACAACTTCTCGGTCACAGGCGCCACTTTCAGACTTCCTCTTACATACTCATTTCTTATTCTATCCATTCGCGTAACACCACACATCCCCCTCAGCATTCTCATCTCAGCTGCATGTAACTGTCTTTCATTCATGCCTTTTGCGGCCCAACATTCTGATCCATACAAGACAGCAGGTCTAACCATTGTATTGGAATTACAAAGTAATCCTGATGACTTTCAAGCGCATTTTTTCGACGAGCATTTTTTGTGGCAGTTACATTTCTTGAAGCCTTGTCCTCCAGTCAACGACAATTTTCCGACAACTTCTCGAAGACTCACTTCTTCACCTTTAACAACTTCATTTAAAAGGAGGGGCTGCAGACTGCCTAAAGTACGAGACTACTCGCCGAATACGTTCTGACGCGTTTATTTTACATTTGTCTTTGACTTGACGCAAATCCTTAGATTTACCAAGTGAATGATGGTAAAAGTTCGATATAAACGACAATTATGGTACCGTTCCGACTTTACCATTACGAGTTAGTAAATCTTAGGTTTTACTGGATAATCTTAGGATTTACCGTACTTCAGTTCAGGCTTTTACAGTAACATATGTTCACGCTACCAGCGTGACTTAACAGCCCTAAAGGATCGATATTTTAAATGCATTTGATAATATGCGTCGTTTTTTTGTTATGTTGTCATGATTGTGATCTGATTGTACGGGAAAATTTAAACTATCACTTTTTGGCCCCCACCCTAAACCCAGCGTGCTTGACGCCTCACTTATACAAGACCAAAGTATCACTCAAGTGAACATTTATTTTTATTTATTTATCTTTAATTATTTAATTCTTTAATATTTTATAATATTTATTTTTTTAATATTATTCTTTAATTATTCTTTAATATTTATTTTTTTCTTTAATTATTTTTTTATTCTTTAATTATTTGTCGAGCACCTGCAGCATGGGGGAGCACCTGTATAGAGTGTTAGCCATGTTTTACACTTTTTGTATAAGGCACTCATATCTACCATCTAATCTTATGAGAACAGTGGTTGTTCCAGTAGTGAAAAATGTCACTGCTGATATATCTGATAAAAGTAACTATAGGCCAATTTCTTTAGCAACTATAATCGCAAAAGTGTTTGATGGGTTATTGGATAGAAAATTGGATCGTTATGTTAAATTACAGGATACACAGTTCGGCTTCAGAGAGGGGTTGTCAACTGAAAGTGCAATATTATCTCTGAAACACACTGTAGACTATTATGTGAAAAGACGAACCCCAGTATACGCATGCTTCTTGGATTTGTCCAAAGCTTTTGATTTGGTGTCATATAATAAGCTTTGGACGAAATTAAGAAGTGCAGGTGTCCCAACAGATCTGGTGAATATCCTCGCCTACTGGTATAGTGAGCAGCTTAATGTAGTCAGATGGGGAAATGTATACTCAAATGAATATTCTTTGGAGTGTGGCGTTAGGCAGGGCGGGCTGACTTCCCCACGGCTCTTTAATATTTATGTTAACCATCTGGTTGAGGAGCTCAGCAGCATGCATGTTGGATGCCATATAGATGACATATGTGTCAATAATTTGAGTTATGCTGATGATATGGTGCTGCTGAGCCCCTCAATTGGTGGTCTTAGACAGCTGTTAAAGGTGTGTGAGGTTTACGCTGTGGAACATGGCTTGAGGTACAGCGACAATAATACTTAATTACGCCACCTCACACACATAGAATCTATAGAATAATATAAAAAACCTGTAAAATAGGCAAAAATCACACACACAATAATACTTAATTACGCCACCTCACACACATAGAATCTATAGATTCTATGATGATGGTATGGTTCTTAAAAATTTATCTTAAACTTATTTGACAGACATGTGGCTGTTTCCCCACTTTACGAGTAGCTAAAGCTGACCATTTGAAATATCTAGGAGTCACGATTGACACAAATCTAAATTTCTGTAAACATATTGAGTTACTACTATGTACTAGAGTGCGCAAATTAATATATGTTTTTAAGAATTTACGGAATATATCCGAGTGTAAATTAACTAAACAGGTTTATTTAGCTTTGTGTCAATCTATTCTTACCTATTGCATAACGTCTTGGGGTGGTGCTGCAAAAACAATTTAACTCCCTGTAGAACGCGCTCAAAGAGCAATTCGAAAGGTTGCTACTTTTCGCTCTTTTAGAGTTCCTACACACCAGCTTTTCATAGCCCTTCCGACAAAAGAAGGAAGGACTTCTAAAGGTATAATAGGCTCAACAAAGTACTAAGCCTCTATAGTGTAAGCTATAAAGAATGTAGTACATTGTTATCACAATATTTAGCGACACTCAATTACACAGATACAGAAAAAAAAATTGAATTTCTGTCATAATGATAATATTTTATTCCCTCGTAAGTTTCTACTTTTGTATATTTATACAGGCTAGGCTAGTTTTAGGTATTAATGTAACTATGTAAGTATATGCTTTTTCTCATATTTGTTAAAAAGATTATGTTAAGTCAGTTTTACGTTTAATTTTAATCTCCCTTTGTATTTGTAAAGGAAAGCGATGGCCTGAAATACAGGTTTAAATAAACCTAGATTGGGCGATTCGCTACCTTATATTTAAACTACGAACAATCATTACATGCACCTGTAATAAAAATATTTTAGCTTTAGTTTATTATTAGGCACTATAATTGATGGGAATTTTACTACTGTTGTTGGCTAAATGTACACTTTTTGTAATTGTTATTATTCAATAAATTTTACTTATTTATTTGTTGAGTTTTTTGAGCCACTTCTTCCTAGCAAAAACACTAGGAAGTGGTGAAGGGTGGTCCTTTTGAGAGACTGTCTTATGCAACTATTATCGTTCAAAAAGTGCTGTCTCTCAGCATAATTTGATTAAATTTATTTAGACTTGAATCTGCGATCTAAAACTGCTGCTTCTGATTCGCCCTGAAAGATTAAAAATTGCAAACTCGGCCATTGTTTGATTAGCTTAGATTGCCCCTAGATTTGGATTGGGATATGTTATTGAAATTGGCGGTTAGTGTCACTGTTGTAATTACTTCGTGGCTCGAACTGATCTTTTACCATTTATTGTAGTTCACAATTTCGTTAGTATATCTTTTATTTCAATCGGAACATTAAAAAGCCAGTTTTGAACGTCAAATGATTAAGTTTGAAGTTTCATGAACGGCCAGCAAGGAAAACAAGACATTATTGCTCTTTGCATTTTTGTCATTGGCATTTCGATAAGGTTGAAAGAAGATGCTGGTAGTAATTCAAACGACGAGAGTATATTTCATTTGGTTGCACAAAATCTATGAAAAAAAAAGTCTACAGACAACAACTCCTATGATGTAAGTGACACCTTAATGATTGACACCGGATTTATTGATATTACCAACAAGGATATGCCAATAGTTAGACAATTTAATTATCACGTTTGTGAGAATGATGCACAGGCAACAAGAAACCAGCAAAGACCGAGTCGGACTTGCTCACCGATGGGTTCATAATAGGTTGGGGAAGAAGTTTCTTCGCATTTTTTAAGAAAATTCAAAACATTTTTTAATATGATTAATTTACATTTAAATAAAGTATGTAAGTACCATTCTGTTCGATAACTTTTTGCCATCTTGTTGGTAGGGACATGATCGCATTGCTATAGAAATTTTGGGACTTCTGATCAAAATATCGCGACAAGTGGTTTTGGCAGTCCTCTCGTGATGTTAACCTGACACAAGGGCGGATCCACCGTTGTGGGCACGATGGGCATGCCCACAACCTTAATAGACTTGTAACGTCAAACTTTTATGGACTATTGATATCGATAGACTGATGATAATAAACGATATGCCTTATTAAAATTTAAAAAAACAATCAATCATGATACGTGCGTGATTCGGAACGCAGCAAAGAGCCATAGACGATACGCTGACATGTTATGGCTTATGTCACATTTTTGACAACTTATTGAATATGAAATTGGATAAATTACAAATCGTAACAAGACTGAAGAGACACATTTCTATGGTTGCTACATATGTTAATTTTTCGACTAATGATCCTGTTATCCCATAATGTTTTCATTCGTTGAAAATTCCGTAGTAGAAATAACGGCCATAGGGGTGTGCACTCTTGGTTTTGCCACGATTTCTATTCTACTGCAAAGCCTTACGCTATGTTTCATTATTTGTAACTTTGTTTTATAGTAAAAAGAAGTAACAAAGAATGTAATTTATTGCATTGTATATTGATTTTTTGTGTGTGGCTGGCTGTGGGTACGAAAAAGTTTGTTTTCTTGGTTGGGGAGGTTTTTTTAGCGTTTACTAATAGATAACTAAGTATCTATCTATTAAATTAATTCCTACATCTACTTTTGCAGCTATGCATCTAAATTCTAATATATTATATACGTTGTTACAAAACCAATCCGGCAAACCCTAGGTACTTGAAAATATCCAAACAAAACTTCAATACCTACATCGCCCAAACGTATGGAACAGCTGATTTTTTTTCGCGTATTCGGGGTTGACTGCATAGTAAAACTTGTTCCATATTATGACTCATAATACTACCACTATAGATAGGCTGTAGTCGCTTTTAAAAAAAGAGATGGATCTCTATGAGTGTGGAGGAATAAGAGGCAAATTTTTGAGTGTGAGTCAACTGTCATAAATGAATACCGACTCTGGATGACCAAATGGAAAAGAGAATATAAGAACAATTCGGCCATACCAGACTCGGTAGCTCATCTCATTGAAGCATGCGACCAAGATTTGTACCCTAACATAAAAAATTTCTTACAAATACTGGCAACTCTTCCGGTCAGCGTAGCTACCGCAGAGAGATCTTTTTCTACTCTTCGCAGAATAAAATCTTGGTTGCGTGCCTCAATGGCACAGGAAAGATTATCCGGGCTAGCTCTCCTAAATATACACAAAGATGTGAACCTGGATATCGATGACATTATCAACGTTTTCGCAAAAAAGAAACGTAAGCTTGAATTTGTAATTTAAGTAACTACCTAAATAAAGTTATTTAATGTAAAATGTACCCAGCATTTAATTTAATTTGATATTCGTAGAAAATGTAAAAAATAATCAAAATCTCGCCTGGTGGATTTCACTTGCTGATCTCACTTACATTACTTCTGATACAACTATTTACCCAGTCTAGTGACCCGATATTGGCTTACAGGCTGAAAAAAAGAAAAAAAATATAAGATATTGATTGAAATAGGTTTGGATCGAAACTGACTATTTAATTTGAAGAAATCGGGTCCGACTTCCTCCTAAGTTTATATCCATTCCTAAGGCCAAAGTCCTGATGCTCAGAAAAAAGGAAATAATCTAATTCAAAAGTTCATAAACGACTTGCATGATTGTTAATGAGCATGTTCATGCTCCGACTCGTACTTAGCCGATTTTCTAGTAGCTGTGACCACAACCTTTTTTGAGGGCTGGATCCGCGCTTGACCTGACACTGCTTAAAGAATTCTGAAGAGACCGAAACAAGTGGAAATCTGAAGGTGCAAGGTCAGGACTATACGGCGGATGCATTAACACCTCCCAGCCAAACTCTTTTATTTTTTGCTGAGTGTGAGCTAGTGGGAGCATTAATAGAGATGTTTCAAAATTTAAATCGATAAAAGATTAATTCAGAGCTTGAAATAAATATCTATTAAGAACTGTTCATTAAGATATGACTGTAAAAAAAGTACCAACAAAGGTTTTTTTTTAAATTAAATGTGGAGGTGAAGACTAGTCGAAGTGCCCACACAGCTATCTAGCTGATTTTGTATGAACAACAAATAAGCTTTCCGTCAAAATTAAATGTGTTGTTCATACAAAATGAAGACTTATTGCAACTAGAGAAGGTTGTTATTATTTTACATATATTTCCGCATATTTGTAACACGCGCTAGACAGCTGTGTGGGCACTTCCACTTGTTCTTTATATTCCGTCGTTTTACGTGTACGTGCTACATTTAGGTTATCACATATACCTGTTGTCTTATATCATAGAAGAAACTTAACTACATATTTTCGCACTACTAAAGAAAAGTTGGAAATTACAATTAAATCATTAAGATGCGAACAGGAGAGGGTGAGAAATTTATCTGGGCTCTAATATTTATTAATAATAAAGGCTGTTGCGTCGCAGAACAAAAACGTTGGATAGCAATGTCTAAAGGGTGCTATGATACGCCTCCAGACCATCTGCAAAAGGCGTAGTATAAGTTAAACCTATTATACTGTCATCGTTTTTTTTTGGGAAATTATAAGTCAAGCCACAAAATTATTTATTGACAGCGTGATTAAACTTGAAAACAACGGGCAAATGACATAGCCTCTAATAAAGTAATTCGTCTTTTTTACAACGCCAACTAAATATTCTATAGAAAGCGTCAAGTAAAGATCATCAATTATTGTATTTTGTTTTATTTTTGGAATGGGATATCTACTGCTTAACCGAACTTTCCTGTGGGGGGCTTAATTAAAATTAAGGCCTCCATCCAGGCGTAAAAACTTAAAAACTAAGCGACCGATCGCTAAGGGCACCCCGTGCGGGGTACGAACCTCGGCTTAGGACGTCGCTGAAGAGGACAGCAAGGGACAGGCTGGATCAAAATAGATTTATGATTTAGGGACAATTTAGTCATTTACTGGCTCAGCTTCGCGGGCTGGCTCTAGCAAAGGGTCGGGAGGGGATCAATTATTGTTTTTTTTTTTTTTTAGGTAGGGCCTCTCGCAGTTCAGCACTATAAGGCTGTTTACTGCTTAACCGGTCGATCCTGTGGTGACCTTACAAGAAGGCCCCCAGCCAGGGCTAACTACAGTTACATTTAAACGACCGCTCGCTAAGCCCCCTGTGGGACTCGAACCTCGGCTTAGGGCGTCGTTGAATACTTAACAAAAACAAAGGCTGGGTCTCGTTATTATTATGTCGGGGGGTTTTTTATACTACTGACTCAGCTACGCAGGCTGGCCTTGTAGAATCTAAAGATTGAATTTACATTTAACTAACTAGGGCGTCGCGCGTCGCGGGCCTCGTCGGCGAGGCCGGAATGTGGGTCGGTTTGTTCGTGTGTATTTCCTAAGAGTGCTAGTTTCCCTACTGCTCTCCTGGATGACGGTTGTTTATCAATTATTGTGACTTGTCCTTCTTATATATACATTGCCGTCTAATTTACTAACTCGGCCACGGATTTTACATCTCTTCACCTTTTTACGTTATACAGCTTCCACAGAATGTCCTCAAAAAAATATAATCCAAGCTTCTACAGACAGCATCATTTACTATAACTTAGCATGTAAAATAATATATCATATTCTTTTATCGTGAAAATAGCCACTGCATCATTTGGCGCAAGTACGCGAGACTACAGCGACCGGCCATTTGCACCAATCAGAGAGCGCTATTCGATTCATGTAACGACGCGACGAGTTGAGTTGATCGGGTGCGTCTCATAATGTATAAACTCATTTGGTCTAATTTCATTTTACTATCGTTCATAAGATATAATCAACTGAGATATACCAGCTGTTGATTTAATTTCTTTACATATAACATTTATTTATTCTAAAACTTAATTCGTATAACGTCGTTTGATATAACGTTTATGTAATCGAAAATCATTAGGTCTAACGTTTAATATAGATAAAAACGTCACTATGTTTAACACCCCGACTCAGAATACCCCGACTCGGATAGATAACGTTAAAAGGCATTAGGCCTTTTTTAAAAAGAACCCTGTTTAAATAGCACCCTTTTTATTCTATGTAGGTACATCGCCTTGACATATAATTGTCTGTATACAAAATCTTGTAAGGAAACAATTTATAAAGAGTAAGTGTGGAGTTTCTTGCCCATTCTTCTCCACATGAACCTACTGTTTTTATTTATTTTAAAGCCTTATATGTGCCCTTTTTCTCCCTAGGTGTAAAAAAAGGATTTTAGTGCCAAGCGGGAATATTAATATTTTTTAATATCTCAATTGTAATCGTTTTCGTTTTTGGCCGAAAATAAGACTTCGGCCGAAACTTCTTTTCTTTTTCAGCTGATAATCCATTATCAACAACATCAGTTACATTTTTTTTAACGTGGGCAACGTTAAAAAATATCGTGGGTGCGTTCACAAACATTTAAAGTCACATACAAACAGCAAGACTCGGAACAAGTACTATAGGCCATAAAAATATTTGTTCCGCGTGGCCAACCAAAAAGGGGTTTTTACCATTTTAGTAAGGAACCCTGAGATCTAAATTGGAAGTTTACACGTACTTTAATATTGTCGTCGCTGCGTTTACATTCAACAATGTCAGCGACGATGATTTCAATGCCAATGCTGACTGGTTGTTTACATTCAGTTTGTTAAGATTTCCTCAGTTATACCTAATCATGATATATAAAGAGACTCAGTGTAACAAGTAGCACAGTGTTACCAGAACCAAGGAACTTGAAATACTTAATAATGTAAGTTGTTTTGTCTATCGTAGAAATGTTGCGTGCAAGAACCCTTTTTTTTTAAATACAAAATCTTCAAAACCAGTTTTTTTTTTTTAATTCTAATATACGGAAATGTTTATGTGTCGAGTTGAGTAATAAGCCAGTTGATAATTAATTGGATAGATGGCCCCTTATCAATTTTTCAAAGTGTTATTTCAAATTGTGAAAACGCTAACCGCAGCGATTTTTTTTATAAAAATAAGAATCAGAATATTAGTGTATTGCTGATTTTCCTAACATCGTGTAAAGTCATTTTGGCAAGTGTCATGAAAACCACCAGTACTTGTATTGAAGTGCGCTGCTTTCCAAAACAATACCTATGTATTAATAAACCTTTCCCATTTCAGACAACCATGAAGACTACTCTAGTCGTATGCGTGTTGATTGCGGTGGTGTGGGGTAGACCCGATACGACATACGACACCCGCTATGACAACTTTGATGTCCACTCCCTTGTGGAGAACGTTCGTTTGCTGAAGTCTTATGGACACTGCTTCCTCAGCACCGGGCCCTGTACCCCAGAGGGATCTACCTTCAAGAGTGAGTAGACAGTTTGTCGTTTTGTAACTTCGCCATTTCATTCAAACCATAACTATTGTCTTATTCTTTCTTTTAGTTAAACCAACACGGGGTTCTCTCAAATCCAGTTCGATACTTACTTTTGAAATTAATTTCATAATAAAAACTTTTAATTCTCTTATAAATTCAATTATAAACGTGTTTTCAATTAATTTCATGTTATTTGTATGTAATTATATTTTATTATGTACCCACGATGGCGGAATGTGTCTTGCACTAAAAACACCTGTCACATCTTTTTCACTTACCACATTTTGTGCAAATAAAGATACTTAATTACTAGACATTTCTGCCTGTATTGCATTATGAAGGATTATTTTACAATAATTTACAGAAACCATCCCCGATGCTCTTACAACCGGTTGTGGTAAATGCTCGCCTAAGCAGCGCCATCTGATCCGCGTTGTAGTCAAGGGATTCCAGACGAAGACTCCTGACATATGGCAGCAGCTGGTCAGGAAAGAGGATCCCAATGGAGAATACAAAGAGTCCTTCACAAGGTTCCTTAACGCCTCGGACTAAATATACCAAAGAGTTTCAAAACCGGAGAGGTTCCGACCCAGTTGAGTAATGAATGTGTTAAGAAATATAAGTTTAAATATTTAATATTGTATACGTACTTAGTTGTACAACTGAAGCGTTCTGAGTAACATAATAACAAGTTTTAACATATCTATGTGAAAATAAACAACTTTTGTACTTACTTTTTGTGGCTATAACGTTTCTCGAACGAAGTGATTATGTTTTGTAAATATATTCTAGCTGCATATTTATAACAAAATTGAATAATTTCTATGAAGTTTTAACCCTGGATGATGGGCGACTAGCCACTTAAAACCTCTTTTTTTTATTCGGGGTGGAAAATCCTCATGAATGTCCTCCTCCCTGGAGGGGTGAAGGGGTCTGTCAGACTCTTACTGACCTGAAAACCACCCCGGTGTTCCATCTCACACCTACGCCGGGGGTCGCGGGAACGTACGATCCTTCCGCAACTCCCAGCTAGTGCCGGCCCGCCTATGCAGGCCTTCTCAGCTCAAGGGGGGGAGTGAGGTGTCTGACTCCCCCCGCGACGTCTAAGAGGGGCGCGCGTGGAACACTACGCGCCGCCACCTCGTGTCCTGATGTGTGGGGGGCGACGGACGTCCCCAAGTCCTTCGCCCCTGGACCCATTTAGGGGGGCTGGAAGAGGGCGTTGTCCGCCCTCCGCCGACGCCCGGTGCGTCTGCTGCCGGGTTGGAGGAAGATATCTCCCTTTCCCGTTCCGCAGCCTCCTTCTGCGAGACGGTTATCACGCAGAAAGAGGCTGGAGGACACGCCACTTAAAACCTGTGCCATCTTCTTTTCAATAAACCTTTTACTTTTTGTATGCAATTTATTTTTACAACACATTTACTCGAAAAGTGCGCATGCGTTTTACTTTGCATGTCCGCACTAGTGCGGAAAAGTAAACAACGTAGTTCAATGAATAACATTTGTGCTTTATTTTAGTCTCAGCAAAAAGTCACATGCCTTTGTTAAGATCTATAATTTGCGGGTCTTCAATGAAACACTGTTGTTTGGTGGGTTTTAAATATTCCTCTAGACATACCCGAGGAGGTGGAGACGGATTTTATACCTACTGAGACCAGCAAGTGCAACATCAAACACAATAACAGACCTTATCGAATTGCAACAAGGTCTATATTTCGGCAAAACCACCAAAATGAAATTGATTCGCTATGAGTGGAAGATAGTTGTATCATAATCAACGATAATCTCGAAACCGTCGTTCAAAACTAAAACAGAAAACTAGATGACGAGTTATTTCATAACAATTAACTCGCGCGTTCGGTGAACTTGACCACTACAACCGTATGTTGCTGAATCTGCAAGGTCGGGTGAATCTGAGAAGCAAACGCGGCCTTATCAGCAGTGTCGGGTCAACCGCACAGTTCCTGTTCGGAGTATTGGATGATCAATTCGCCGAACAATAAATAAATAAACATTGCTGGACATTTCACACAGCATCATCTAGTCCCAAGCTAAGCAGAGCTTGTGTTATGGGTACTAGATGACTGATATAGGTAGTTAATACAATACATTACATAGATAGATATTTTTTATTATACATAGCAAATACCCAGAACACCCGAAACAAATATTTGTAGATCGTACAAACATTTGTCCCAGGGCGGGAATCGAACCCGCAACCTCCTGCGTCGCAGGCGGACCATCGCCCGCCGCGCCACATCGGTCGTCAACAACAACGGGATATGCAACTCATTATAAAAAATGAGAACCATCTGGCCCTTATGCATAAAAATCAGACAACTATAATAGATGCCAAATACAACGTTCTAAGTAGTTCAGAAGAAATAATTGCAATAAGCTAATGAGCAACTTTCAGCGATTTGTGATGCATCTAAGAAACATTCAAGAGATTCTGCTGGATACCGTAACTAACATTTACAATAAACTTACACCCCATTCATCCCCACCATCATTCATTCCCATCTTCTGACCGGATGGGAATGAATGATGATGGGGATGAATGGGGGATGTGGCACTTCCCATCACCAACATTCAAGATGATTTCAACTTCTACAAGTGAAGGCAACAATGACAGAGAGATATCAAATTATTGAGATACCGGTGCTGTTATTCAGTAGAGAACACCACGAAGTTTATAACGTCATACCTGGCCCAAAACAGAATGGCTTCGACATGGTCACCCTACTGCCGAAAGCGGAACTATTAGCAATTAACATACAGAAAGATTCCTACCTAGAGACCACTGATGGATATAATGCATGCCGAGGTGGAAGAACTCACGCTGGAAATCCCTCCAATTAATCGGATCTTCAACCTATCCGTACCGGTCTTGAGACACGAACCCGAGAATGAGACGGCAATGGTGCAAAGCTTATTACTGCGAGATCTGGGAAACGAATAGAACAGAGGAAAGAAGACATTATTTCTGATCAGGCACACACCACGATGTCCACCAATATGTTGTGATTTGAACAACGTGTCGTTTTGCATCCTCGTCATTATTCAGGAGTTGGTCTCAAAAGCCTTCTTAATTATCAATTTAGATGATGGTACCTGGTCAATAATTTATTAAGCTGCCATTTAAAATTGTTTAGATTTGACAGTATTTCAGAATGTAAAAAAAGTAATTAAAAAAAAAACAGCATCCCCCGCGCGCGACATGTCGCTGTGTGCGTGAGTTTTGTGACGATTTTCTGTGTATTACCTTGCTCTAGGTACCCACAGCGACCGATTGCCATATTTTAGCCTAGTTCGAATTCTAAAATCACCTACATTATTTTCTTGATAATTAACTCGTTTTTAAGCAACATTAGAATGCGGAAATCTTACTAACGAAGGTGGAACTAGTGTCCCAAAGAATTGTTCAGTAACCTTCTGTAAGCACAATAGTTATCAGCCGATTAATAAAATGATAGTTGTTCTTTATTACGTTTTATTTAATCTGCCTCACTCTGTGAATGTGGTCTATGGTGCCATATCCTCCTCGAAACCCGGCCTGTTCCGGCGGCTGGAACTCGTCGAGTCTCTTGGCGAGACGATTCGTGACCACTCGTGAGAACAGCTTATGCACATGGCTCAGAAGCGAGATGGGTCTATAATTTTTAAGAAGGGTTTTGTCACCCTTCTTAAAAAAGAGCAACACCAAACTCCCCATCCACGCCTTTGGAGTCCTGGAATCCTTACAGCGATGCCAAGTAGACTATCGTTATATCGAGGTGTTTTGAGATGTCTGTACGAAGCCGCAACCATGAGTGTCCAAGTACAGGGCCAGCAGTCTAAACCCATCCAATTGCGCAGGGGAGTGAGACAGGGGGATGTTATATCCCCGAAACTGTTCACAAGCGAGTTGGAAGATATATTTTTGACGACCTATGTGGCGCAGTGGGCGAAGGTCCGCCTGTGACGCAGGAGGTTGCGGGTTCGATTCCCGCCTTGGGACAAATGTTTGTACGATCTACAAATATTTGTTTCAGGTGTTCTGGGTATTTCCTATGTATAAAAAAAAATATCTATCTATGTAATGTATTGTATTAAGTATATCAGTCATCTAGTACCCATCACACAAGCTCTGCTTAGCTTGGGGCTAGATGATGCTGTGTGGATTGTCCAGGATTATTTATTATTATTATTATTTATTATTATATTTAAGACGCTGGACTGGAAAGGAAAGGGCATTAACATAAACGGCGACAACATCTCACACCTGAGATTCGCAGATGACATAGTCTTAATGGCGGAGTCACTAGGGAGCTTAACCAGATGCTGGACGGCCTAGCTTCAGCCTCGCGACGCATCGGTCTTGGCATGAATTTGGATAAAACCAAAGTCATGATCAATGGCCACATTGATCCAATACCGATCGTCGTACATGGCCACCTTCTCGTAATCGTTTCCGAGTATACTTACCTCGGGTAGATTCTGCAGTTAGGTAAAAACAATTTCGAGAAGGAGGCCAAGAGGAGGATCCAATTAGGCTGGGCAGCGTTTGGGAAACTACGCCGAGTCTTCTCGTCATCCGCATACCGCAATGCTTGAAAACGAAAGTTTTCAATCAGTGCGTCCTACCCGTCATGACCTATGGAGCCGAGACATTGACACTCACGGTAGGGTTGGTCCTCCAGTTTAAATTCGCTGAGCGAGCTATGGAGAGAGCTCGGAGTTTCTCTGAAGGATAGGATTCGTAACGAATACATCTGACAGAGAACCAAAGGATATAGCTCAAAGAATTAGCTCCATATTCATATCTCGCGAAGAACCGACAACCGCTGGGGTAAACATGTTCTTGAGTGGAGACCGCGACTCGGCAAACGTAGTGTAGGACGCCCTCTGACTAGGTGGGATGACGATCTGCGAAAGACTGCAGGCAGATGCTGGATGCGGCAAGCTGAAGACAGGGCGCTATGGCGTTCATTAGGAGAGGGCTATGTCCAACAGTGGACTAATATAGCCTGATGATGATGATGACGTTTTATTTCGTCTGTTCGCTGAACGGACAATCCTAAAATTAGTTATCTTAGATCTGAATAATAAAAACATGTCGGTGATATGATTTAGGTTCAACCTGAGTCGCACAGCTGTTTTTGTGGGTAAATTCAATCCAAGGTTTTAGAGTACTCACCGAATGATTTTGTATTTATTTATGTAATCAATTGGTTGATTTGAAATTTTCTTTTAACTTACGCAACACTAACACTTTCGTTTTTACTTATGCACGTATTTGTTGAGCACTTGTTACTTTCTAAGTGAACACTAACTATTTAATGTCTCACCACAAATAAAAGTCCTGGGGTGTCAGGTCCGGCGAAAGCGGAGGTCACAGGTCCACCGCGGCCGTCGTCGTGAAGTACTTCAGTGTGTCTTCCTGAAATACGACAGGCAGACCTTCACTGCCACGAGCTTGAGCATGCCAGGGAACGTCAAACTGCCTATGATCTCGCAGTCTCTGCGTATTGGCCAGCATGACGCTCTGTGACGGGGTGCCCGATCGGGAAACCGTCCCGCGAACATCTGGATGGCTCCTCGTAAATTTTCGCCACTGATGGCATAACATCGTACCATCTCCACCAATTCAACATTGGAGAAATTTTCCGACATCTTGAAATAAAACGATGTTGGATAAGCGTTTGTGTTTATTTGTGTGTGGGATAAAGCAAGTAACAGACGCGCTGAGTTTTTATAAGGCTGGCTTACACTTACCACTTTTCGTAAATAAGAAAAAAAAACCTAGCCAGTTTATTATTGATTCGGGTCGAGAATCATTAGCATATATAGGTACTTTTTTAAATGTGACAATGACGCAAAACTATAGATTGTTTATTGGCGACGACTTTATCACTGGTTGTGATGATGAAAACAATTAATTTACATTCCAAAGTCCATGTCATCCGCTCTAAAGTCAGCCTGTTTTAATTTACGCAAATACAAAACTTATTCTATATATCTATTCAAAAATTCTTCTCTAAATACTCAAGACAAATCAACTATCAGTGAGACAGTTTAGAGTGGGAGCCAAAAAGTGATAATTTAAAGTTTCCTGTTTTATAGCGACCACGGAAATTGTGCCAGTCAACCTGCCAGTCAGTCATCGCATGTTCTGGTGAGATGTCCCCACTGCTCCCAAGGACGCTTTTTTAAAGGCGAATGCGGGCTAAGGATACACTATGGCAAGGTTCTCAAACCGCATAGTTTAACCTTTGTGCCCCGCAGCCACAACCTCAACACCAGAACCTAAATGTAAACTATGAACAACACTTTCAAATTTTAAAAAATCAATACCACTTTTAAAGAGGATTCCCCGGGGCGCGAGACAGTCTGTTGCACTAAGTTTGGCACGATGTCTCAGTCTTTCGACCCAGGAGAACTTTTAATGTAAGACCCAGAAACTTATTTTAGATCCAAAATTACCCGCTTTTAGTAACCACTCACACAAAAGTTTATGTTCACATGTAGAATCCAAACTAAGCAAAGATGATATAAATGGAGCGGCCAGAATTTTACTCAGCAGCGATATGGTGGCGTAGTAACACTCAGCCTTGGTGAGTAAACATCCTGTGCCTGCGGATGATCTTACCTTTCCTGAGAACCCCGATTTAGATTCATATTTTTTAAATATTACAGCACCCCAGTTGATTGCAACCGTGAGCTCATTCCGAAGCGGGTCTGCCGGCGGCCTCGACGGCTTGACTCCACAACATTTAAAAGACCGCTTGAGTCCGGTCACATGGGAAGCTGGTTAGTCGCTTCTGAAAAAGCTTGCGGCTCTTTGCAACCTCATGCCCGCCGACGCCGGCGGTGTGAACGATGCCGTCATCGATGTTTTGTATGGACCAAATCTTTGCGCCCTGTGCAAGAAAGATGGTGGCATTCGTCCCATTGCCGTTGGGAGCACCAAAATTGTAAGTTATACAGCGTTAAACTTACATCCAAATTCTTGCCTACTGCTTGTTTTTGTTTCCAAAGGGGGCTGCGAGGCTGCCGTTCATCTCCTCACCTTAAATTGTAAAAAAGGTGAGATCATTCTCAAGGTTGATATTAAAAACGCCTTTAACTCTGTAAACAGGGACACTTTGTTGGCTGAAGTCAAAAAGAAATTACCCGAAATTTATGGATTTTTATGGCAACGTTTAGGACAACGTTTTAGAATCTGCAGTCAGTTGCCAACAAGGTGATCCTCTCGGGCCCGTCATTTTCAGTTTGACTATTCATCCAATCATCCAACGTTAACGCTAAGTACAAAATTTATCGTGTGATATTTAGATGATGGAACATTGGGCCGTGATGTAGACACCGATTTAAAAGACTTTTAAAAGTCAGATTTCTCAAACAGAAATTTAAATCTATTGGCCTGGACCTTATCCCCACAAAATGCGAAATTTATCTTTCTGACATAACCGACAGACAATCGACTCTACAGAAATTTCATATAATAGCTCTACAAATCAAACATTTAGAAAAAATCTCACTACACCTCCTAGATTCCCCAATTTTAGAAGACAGCTTTTCATCTTTCATTGACAATAAAGTTAAAAATTTCAACGATATTTCGGACAGACTTTCCAAAATTAACTTACATTCCGCTTTAACCCTTATTAGATACTGTTGTTTTAGTCCAAATTGTATGTATGTTCTACGCTCTTCCCCTTTAGGGAAGCACCTCTTGGAAAAAATTGATTAGTTTCATCAATTTTTGGAAAAAATTGATGAAACTAACACAATACTACAATACTACAACACAATACTACAACAGTGGAAGACGAACACAAAATTGGAGACCTCGTGCTTATCCATGAAAAAAATGTTTCTCCATTGCGGTGGCGCCTTGAACGAGTTATTCACTTATACCAACAAAAACACTAGGAAGTGGTGAAGGGTGGGCGTTTTGGGGGATTGTCTATTGTGAACGTTTTCACGGTTTCACTGCATGGGTTTTGCTGAGTTTCAACCTTATTTGAATAAATAAATAATTTTGATTTTGATTTTCCTTTTTTTTTCTTTTTCTTTCTTTTTCTTTTGATTCCCTGGTCCAGATGAAATTTCGAGAGTGTTTGGCTGATTTGAAAACCACTATTAATAGAAGCACTATTATAGAGCTGGGTTTGCTACCCAATACTGAAGATTGATTGTTGAAAGACAAGCCTTACATCGGGTGGGAGGATGTTCAGGCTTACCTGCTGATTTTCAGTAGCACCATGTGCTATAAAAATATATTGCCTTCACCTTTCGGTAAGGCGCGATTTTTGCGTCGGTGTGAGTAACAAATGTTTATAATATACTAGGTACGACTTTGCATCTTGTCAACTGCACGAGCAGACAAAATATTTTTCGTGTATATTCCAGTAACATCCAAAGTTCATAGTAATCATTGAAGAAAACGTCAGGAATAAAAACGAAATCGAAACAGCTTTAGAGTTGTTGATCTTTCGAGGAAAGGAACAGGCGAAGGGTGAGATGTTGGACGCCCGCTATCCTTGGGGGCACCCTTATCGGAAAAAACTCCGCGCCCAAGGCCCGCATTAACGGAATCCCTCCAGCCTTAGTTCCTTGCCGTAGCCGTGAGGGCAATTTTCCCGGGCCGGGCGGGAAAATTGCCCTGCACTTCCGATGATGACACCAGGTTGAAGAGGCGACTCCCGCGATCACAGATGGGGAGATGAGGGCGGTAATTTTAAAACCACCGCCCTTGGACCAGACGAGGTGCCTGCAAAAGTATTGGCTCTTTGCTCGGAAGATCGTCAAGTGCACAGCTTCCCGGGCGCTTCGGTAGTACTCATACTTCATAGTCTATTATGACATAGAGGATGAAATCTTGGTTTGGTTTCTTCAGTGATTACTTTGAACTTTGGAGTAACTGGTTTTCTTAATTAAGACACAAAAACATCCGTCCGCTCATGCAGTTGAAAAGATGCGAACTCGTTCCTAGTATGTTATAAACATTATTTCACTCACACCAAAACAATTACAAAAAAAAGAGTAATATTTATATTAATATCTAGTATTACTTACTTTCTACTTAGTTAATAGTTCTTTGAGTTAAAAAAACAAATAGTGCAGTGCATGGAAGATGTCCATGTATGAAAAAAATGAAAAATGTTTTATTTGTTTTACAAGTAAACTTAACAACTAGTGATTGGAGCCTCCTTTTAAGCAAAAAAGCCTGTGTTAGGAGACTCCGCTCTTCCAAAGCTTAAAATATGAACATAAATTACTTGTTTTAAGTGTTATAAAAACAGGCGATTTAAAATAAAAAGAGAAAATTAGAACTATACAAGAAGCATGCAAATGCGTGAGTGAGAGTAGAGGAGTGTGAATGTGAATATGAGGGTGTGTGAATGTGATTATGACTATGAAGGTGTGTGAATGTGAAAATGGAGGTGTGTGAGTGTGAATACTGAGGTGTGTTACTGTGAGTATAAAGGTGTGTAAATGTGAATTTGAATGTTGAATGTGAGCATCTGTGTTTGTGAAAGTTAGGTGTTAGTGTGAGGTTTTGTTAAATTAAATGTAAAAGAAAATGAAAACAGACTGTGTACGTACAAATACGAATGATAAGAGCATTAAGTGTAAGGTTTTATTTATTCCAGTAGCTTCTCCGTGTCGTCATAAGTGAGTGGTTTTATCCAATTAGTTACTATTTTTTTACAGTCAGTTAATGGTTTATTGTATATGTAGATCTCTTTGTTTACTCGATTGTAAAGCTGAGATGAGCGTTTGTCGTATTGAATACGGGCGAGCTTGGTTTTAGTTTTAGGAATTTCAACTATTATATCTTTTCTTCTTTTCAAGATTAAGGTGGGATCAAAATTAAGAGTTTTATGTTTTCTGAGAATAGTTTTAATTATATATAGTTTGCGAACAGAGTGTAAATTACTTATTTGATAAAGACTTTGTGTAGGGTACCTTAGGTTTTTGAAGTACATTAATTTTATTAGAGCCCGTTGTCCCCGCTCAAGGTCTATGAATTTAGTCTTAGCCGCCCCACCCCAAATGGGGATGCAATATACTAAGACAGACTGGACTATAGCTATGTATATTTCATTAAGTTGATTTCTGGGTTTATTTGTGTTGGTGGTTATATTGTTTGGCACGATATGCCTTAAATTTTTGAAAATCCAACTCAGTTTTCTAATTCTGTTGGTAACTTGTTCAAGATGGGAGTACCAAGATAATCGTTGGTCAACAACAATACCAAGATATTTGGTTTGAGAAACTTTGACTAGTGTTGGACATAGGCAGTTAATTGAATCGTCACACTCGTGTACCTTTATAATAAAGTCGGGGTTTGGTTGTGTCCTGTGCGATATGCTAAAACATATGTAATTTGTTTTAGCTGTGTTAAGTGTAAGTAAGTTATTTGAGAGCCATTTAGCAATTTGCGTCATACCAGCTTCAGCACTTCCAGCAACATCGTCCCAAAACTTCCCAGAAAAGACTACTGCAGTATCGTCAGCGTAGGAAAAAACTCTAGCGTTATTTATTTTAAGGTTGCAGAGGTCATTAATATAAAGTAGGAATAACGTAGGGCCCAGCACAGTTCCCTGAGGCACACCGAAAGTGACTTTTGCATCGTTACTAACGTATTCTCCTACCTTAACTCTTTGTTTCCGGTTCGAGAGGTAGTCGGTAACCATTTTAAGTGAAATTCCTCTTATACCTGACGCTTCTAATTTGTCTATGAGGATAGGAACAGAGACGGTGTCAAACGCTTTTTTCAGGTCCGTGTTACCGCTATCCAGATTACCTGCCACTAGGGAGCTAAGAGCAGTAACTGCATCCTCGGTTGATAATCCCGGCCTGAATCCAAATTGCGAGCTGCTTAAGATGTTAAATTTGAGTAGAGATTTTAAGAGCCTCCTGTTTATGAGCTTTTCAATAATTTTCGATATGGCTGGCAAGATGGATATAGGTCTGTAATTGTTGACATCGTCTCTGTCCCCACCCTTGTGAACAGGAGTAATTATAGATTGCTTAAGTGGTGAAGGGAAGCTGCCCTTTGTAAAGCAAAGATTGGCCAAGTGGGTTATTATGGGAACAATATCATGCCTAATATGTTTCAAAAATCTTGTGGACACGTTGTCCCAGCCGGGTGCACTGTCAGACTTTAGGCTCATCAAAACCCCATCGACTTCTTCGGTATCCGTATCCAAAAGAACAAACGAGTTTTTCTGTGTAGACAGTGTTTCAGATTTAAAAGACTTTAAGTTGTGCGCTGAGGGTTGAACTTTTTGGGCTAGCTCTTTGCCAATATTTGCAAAGTAGTCATTAATGAAATTAACAGACTCAGTTGAATTTGATCTCATTTGTAATAATTCAGTGTTATGACTTTTTGTATTATTTGTGTAAGTTAAGGTTTTAATGTTTTGCCACAATAATTAAATATTGCTGGACAATCCACACAGCATCATCTAGCCCCAAGTTAAGCAGAGCTTGTGTTATTTATTATTTGTTACAGAATTAGCTAGTAGGTCTCTTTCAAATTTTCTTTTTAACTTTTTTATTAGGTTATTACAGTAGTTGCGATATCGTCGGTAAGTTATTTTTAGGATATTATCAAAAGAGTCGTTACGTGCTTTTTTTTGGAGTTTGTTGCGATTCCTAATACATCTTAGTAAACCGGAAGTTATCCATGGCTTAACAATACGCTTGCTATTAGGAATGGCTTTAGTGACAGTGCTTTGATTAATATTATAGAATCAGTTAGTTTATATATTAGTAGGTCAGTTAAATGGTCCGGGTCACTACAAAACAGTAGGTCTGCTATTTTATTTTCTCTAATGCGGTTCAAGGCTTGTTCAAAATCAATAGATATTTTAGTTTTACTAGTAATAACTTTAGTTTTTAGCTAAGATAAAGATAGAAAGGTAGTGAAGTGGTCGGTGATGGAAGTGTGTAATATAGCAATAGAAGCAGATATTTTCTTTTTATTTATTTTGATCATGAAACAGTTGGATTCACGTGTAGGTAAATTATGTCCAGGTAGAATTCCGTATAGTGATAACATACTTAAATAGTTAACCCTATTTCTGTATTCATGCGGCGGCTCAGTGTCTTTGGATTTGAGATTTATGTTTATATCCCCCGCTATAATTATACTTTTATGAGAAGTTAAAGTATTGAGGTGAGTACTTAGAGAATCTACAAACATATCCGTGTTTGGGTTGGATGGGGATCGGTACACGCCTAGAATAATATTATTAAGTACTTCCAACTGTAGACATGAAGCATGAGTCAGATTTATTTCTTTAACTTTAGGTTTTAAGGTTTTTTTTACGTAAAGTACTACACCATCATTTTGATTTAATTGACGAGTAGTTGAAAAAGAGATATAGTTGTCAAGTTGAGGTATAGGTTTATTCGTGTGTAGCCTACATTCGGTTAAAATTATGATATCCGTTTCAAATTTTAATGATGACAGTAAAAGTGTGAAGTCTTCAAAGTTGCAAAAAATGCTTCTTATGTTTTGAGAAATAATGGTCAAGTCATGTTTACCAATTTTAATATGATCTAGCAGCTCCGTGCAGGCACATTCGAATGCGCGCGCAACTTCGATCTGGTGGATCTCATCTAGAGTTTGTAGGGTGTCACCCATTTGTGTGAATTATAATCTGAATAGACGTTGCCACTAAGTAAATTAAATATATGTAACGTACAAGTAAATTAAGACAGTAACCACGCGTGCTAGGCTGACTGAAGTTCGGATTAGAGTACTGGGTTATTTTTAAAGTATACAGTATGTTTGTGTGAGTGTGAGTATCTGTTGTGTGTTTGTGTGTGTTAACATGTGTTATGATAGTTATATTTATACATGAATGAAGAAAATACAATAAAAAGTGGTACATTGAAAAATTACACAAACCAAAAGGGTCGCATTTTAGGGAAAATATAGCAAAAAAAGACAATGAGATAACCACTACAGTTATAATTATCACATGGTAGGGTAAACTACACTACATGTATACTACACTATAAACAATAAAAAATGATAGTAAACTGATTTAATGGGTGGCAAGACATTTTTGTTTAAAAATGTAACCTATCGCATTCTAATATTTCTAATAAATTCAACGTAAAAAAGTACAGTAATTTCGTGCCTATAGGTAGTTGTTCCGGGTCTGGCTGTTCGTGTATGTGACTATAATTGTGTGTAAACGCACCCACGAGTCACGACACAAGAGAAATTCTTAGGGTGGTTGCCCCACGTTTAAAAAAAAATATAATAAATGTTGAGTCTGGGTGTAAAACAATCGCAAAACGTTACGTGTCAACACTCGAGTGATTTTTTATACCTTGTCGCAATATAATGGTGAAAGAAATATCAACGGAAGGATATTAGACTAATTATTTTCTAAAGACTTGTGCATGTTGATGATCTAAATACATGCTTAGATTTAATATTTACAAATTTTAAATTCAAAGATATGTACGCGACTGTAGAAGAGCTTGGGTTTTCAGACCATAATAGTACCATTTTACATTTAAACTTGCCTAAACAAACAAAAAGAATCGCCTGGTACGTGAAGAAAAGATTTTATAATCTCACAAATATATTAAAATTATAATATTAAAGTCTAAAATTACAAGAAATAAATTGGAATGATATCATAACAATTGAAAAAGATATGAACAGTAATTATGAAAGATTTAATGATACACTCATTAACATATTAAATCAATGTATGCCATTAAAAAAATTGAAGTCAAAACCAAATTATAAAAAATATTGTCTCACCGCAGGAATAAAAAACTTGCAAAAATAAAAGATTATTAAAAATACTAACAACTAAAACAAACAACCCCATATTAACTCAATATTACAAAAAGTACGAAAAAAATCTAAAGAAGACAGTAACGACAGCAAAAAAACTAAACTATAAAAATAAAATGAATAAATATAATAATAAAGTCAAGACTATGTGGAGCATAGTAAATGAACTTATAAACAAAAAAATAACAAGTCAGAAATGTAACATAACCCTTCAAACGAATAGTAGCGCAATTTCTGAACCAAAAGCGGTTGCAAATATATTTAATGATTTTTTTGCTTCTATCGGGGAGGCTACGACCGACTTGACCGACAAACCGAAAGGATCTCCAGTTGTAAACACTACAGAGAATACCATTTTCCTCAGTCCAATTGACCCTTACGAGGTAAACACATTGATAAAAAATTTGAAAAATAAAAAAAGTCAAGGCGTTGATGAACTTCCACCTACCTTATTAAGAGAATGTGCAGATGAATTAACCTTACCATTTTACAAATTATTAAACCAGTCGTTTGAAGAAGGAGTTTTTCCCAACCTTTTAAAGAAAAGCTCTTATAAAACCTCTACATAAAAATAATTATAAAACTGATCCGAATAATTACCGCCCAATTGCTCTCTTACCGACAGCTTCCAAAATATTCGAAAAAGCCATGTGTAATCGAGTATATGCGTTTTGTGAAAAATATCATATATTTAATGACTGCCAAAATGGTTTCAGAAAAAACCGTTCCACTATCTTAGCCGTTTACAAATATATTCAAAAAGCCCTTGATATCATTAATGATAAAAAGTAAGCGATAGGAATTCTGCTGGATATGACCAAAGCGTATGATAAAGTACAATTTGGAATATTATTAAGTAAACTATATAGGATTCGCTAGATGGCGCTGCGTCTAGCCTAAAGTAAAAACAAGTGCTCTGTTATTAAAAAATTGTTAAAAATACTATTAGTGCTTATAAGTGAAGTAAACCTAAGTGAACCAATAAAACATCACCTTATTCCTAAGTGACAGTGTTATCCACGGATTACATACATAAACTGTGAAGTGAATCCACAATATACTTTGAACTATAAAATCTGCCTTACAAAAAGAAGCATGAAGAAAGTATAACAAATATCAATCTAAATAAAGAAAAGATCGCAATCCTCATAATAATTGTTACCCAAATTCATCAAAACAAGTGTGGAAAAAAAATAATTATAACAAAGACAAAGTGCAAAAGTGATTTGAATCTCAACCGTCATACATCATAGTATAATGCGCGCAGCCAAAGATGAGACCTGTCAGAGGCTAGTAGAAGGGATTTTGCGCAGGTACAGTCGCGCTCAAAATAGTTAAATAAAATAATGAGTTCGGATTAAAATAATATTTATTAAATATCGAAACCAATTAGCTATCGCTGTCGTCATCGTGTAAAAAACTAACACCACTTATATATTCGTGGGTGCGATGGCAACTACTATCACGAGCTGTCCCACTTGTGCTCGGCTGTGGTGCGACTGGTCCGTCTTCGTCGGAGCTATTTTCGCTATCCTACGTGTTACTGTCACTGTAGTCGGAGGAATCCCCTACTGATATTATTATTTGGTGGTCAGTCAAATCGTCAATAATATGATCACTTTTATCTGTATATATTATGTATATCTGTATATATTATGGGGCAGCCTTCTTGACGATATTGTCTGAGCTTTTTTTAAATATTGAATTCTTTTAAGGCGGAGATCGGACTTTTCAATGAGAATTTTCCTGTTATTTTCGGTCTTCCTCCACCGAAACCCAAGATCTTTTATAATTTTGCGCAAACTAGTTGCGGATCCCTGATACCCAATGTCATCACGCAATTTATTTTGAATCCGTTTTAATACAATTTTCACGTGACAAATAAGGAACTCCCGAAGTTCCTTATTTGTCACGTGAAAATTGTGGATACAGCGTTTTATCACCCCTTTATCAAAATCGTCCACGACGTTTACTGGGTTTGGTCTCGGTCGTTTTTTTCCAGGAGTGCGAAACACTGACAGCAAATCGGAGCTATTCGCTTCCTTAACAATTCTCTTCACCGTGATAAGCGATGTTTGAGTGGCAGCAGCAGTACGTTTTTGTACCGCTTTCAAATTTCCGACGCCTTCCTCCGCTTCCTTCGCCATAAACTTGTAAACGTCATACACCATCTTCCTACTTTGCCTATTCAAAGTTTTGCCTCGGGGCATAGCAAATAACAAAAACAATAACAATAAGAACGATAAAAAATAACTATAGGTAACAAAAAGCACAATAACTAATAACTATAACAAACAAATAACGAACACTAGTAAGTATCAACTTTTGTACTCGTCAGTATTTCGGACCACAGCGGCGTATGCGCGGGCAGCGGGAAACGTCAGACGACTGATACGCATGCGCATTCGCGATACCTCGTCCCGCACGCTCTTGCCTCACCGCGCAATGGTCTCGTCCCTCCCCGCTTGCCTCGCTTACCGCCAAAATGCTCTACGAACTGTTTACTGCGCAGGTATGACCACGTGATCCGTCAAGTCTCATCTTTGGCTGCGCGTATTGTAACAGACTTACCTAATCAAAGGAAAAATATTTGCTGCTACTGGTCAACAAATTGAATACGGAAGACCATGTTCAGTTGGCTTTGTGGCTAACCACTCCGCTTTTGCAACTTAACTAGCCGCACATGAGTGGTTGTGAGTTCAAACCCAAGTAATAACATCACTTTTCGTAGATTCCAAAATTCATGTTTGGAATTTATAAATAATAAGTACAAGTCTGTGACATAGAAAGAAGTGAGTGGTACTTGAATATATTATTATTGTAATTTCGGTAACTCGGAAACTGTCAATAATTGGAATAGCGACATCTGTTGACAAGTAGCAGAACACAGTTGACAGCAGGACAAAATTGCACATGCAGAAAATTCATTCTACTAATCTGGAACATAGCACTTTGGCACGTCAAAGAAATTAACAGGTGTTGTCATATAGCTTGTACAGTGTGCCCAGTGTATCCTGTTCCTATATTACGACAAAAATCTATCCAAATAAGGGAAAAACCTATTATGTCGGCTAAAAGCACTTCAGAAATTGGCTGCAAGATGCCAGAGAAAACTACTTGTTTTAAATGCAAGAAATCCGTTGATATTAAAAAAACCGCATTATGTTCAACTTGTAACAAGCGGTATGAACCAGACTGCATTGGCTACCCGGAGCATACTTACCGTCTGTTAGACCAAGAATCAAAGAGAAAATGGAGATGTACTGTGTGTATCAAAAGTAAAAAGGTCTTAAATAGTAGCCAGACTTCTAACATTACCACAAGGAAAAAAACACAAGTAAACCGTTCTTCTCCAAAACAGATAAACCAATATGACCAGGAAAGTCCACAACTGCAAGCAGCAAATTCCGGATCCCCAAATAGTTTCAAAATCTTAGATTCCCATATACTATCCGAATGCGAAACATCGGATGAATCGTATATCACTCCTAACAAACTGTCTAAAAGCGTAGACGGTACCATATCGGAAACCTTGACTATTTTAGAAATGAAAGACACAATAACGGAGCTCACGCATAAACTCGATAGTACAGAAAATGAACTAGAAAATACGATTCTTGAAAATAACAATCTTCGCCACCAACTGAGCAAGTTAACTACAGAAATTAAAATGTTAAAATCACTCTGCCATTCTCCACTTAAAACTAATGCAGATAGTAAAAGCATCAAAATTATGCATCTACAACAGAAGATCACCAATCTACAACAAGAATTAGAAAACGCACAACAACAGATTGAAACCTTTAAAAAGAAAATAGATTCATTAAGACACTACGATAACAAAAAGCCTATACAACCCCAGGTGCAAAAGTTTTGCCCTCAAACGTCTGCGGCTACTGGAGACCAAAAATGTAAACCGCCAAATAGAATTCTCATCTTTGGCTCTCAACAATGCGTCGGCCTAGCAGCAGCGATCATAGATTCAAGGCAGAATACACCATATGAAAAATATAGTATTATATCGGAAACAAAACCAAATGCTTTAAGTAGCCAAATAACAATTAACTGTCTTCATGCTAAGCTAAATTTTAATGACAAACTGGTAATTTGTTTGGGAGAAAATGACCACAGTTTAAGGTATGTTGTGTCAAATCTGCAAACTGTGCTAGAGACATTTTATAACAACACGATTATAGTATTAAATGTGTTTAAAAGTGAGTACTTAGACATAAATAAGCTTAACTATCGCTTAAAAAACGTATGTAAAAACTATAAAAAATGTGAATTCCTAGAAACTGAAACTTCTAAGATGTCCGAATTGTGTAATAGGATCAATTACCTTATAGACTGTAATGATTACAATAACAATTATTTAAATCCAAGGGAACTTATTAAAAAAATAGCGAGTAACAAACCAAGCCTTAAATTGAGTACCAAAGTAATTGAACCCAAAAAAGGAACAATTCCGTTCTATTTTCGCAATATGAGTTCTAACTTACAAAAACAAGATAATCTTATAGATCCGATAGGGAACAGTCACAGAGGAACCATTCCGTATTATTTTCCGATCATAAAACGGAACACTACATTTTTTCGAGACCAAACCTCCTGTAACTAATAACCTTACAATACTCCATCAGAATATTGCCAGTATTTTATGTAAAAGAGAAATTTTTGAACTAACTTTACAAGAATTACGTGAAGCGCATAATGATCCAGATGTAATATGTCTATCAGAAACTTTTATAAAAAAAGGATACGAAAACTACATTAAAATTCATGGATACGAAATGGCAGCCAACTACTGCAGAGAAAAGCAAAGAGGTGGCACTTGCATTTTACTAAAAGAAAATATTTTCTTTAAAGATCTGCCATTTGTAAAAACCTACGCCACGCAAAATACGTTCGAGGTTTGTGGGATTGAACTTACACAACATAAATTAATTATTATTTGTATTTATAGAACACCGCAATCGGATCCCACCCAATTCCTAAATAAATTAAATAGCCTCCTGCACAATCTAATGCAACGGTATAAATCTAAAATCAATGTAGTTTTAGCAGGTGACTTTAATATCAACACCTTAAAAAAAGGTCATATTACTAATCAATTACAGGACTTGGCATATAATTACAACCTGAAATTTCATATCAATGAGCCAACACGTAAGTTATCATGTATTGATCACATTCTTAGTAACATTTCTGACGCTATAGGTATTGTAATGCCACTTCACTTATCGGACCATGATACTGCACAAATGTTGACCATTCCACTAAAATACAAAACACAAAAACTACCAACATATTATACATATAAAAGAGACTTCAGCATGGATAATATTCGAAAGTTTAAGGAATGCTTACGTAATTTGTCTTGGTGTGACATATATGCAGCTAATGACGCAAACGTAGCATTTAATCACTTTCATGAAATGTTTTGCCTACTCTACAATCTTTGCTTCCCTAAATTAAGAGTAAAAGTTAATATAAATAATAAAAAGAAACAAACTTGGATAAGTAAGGGCTTAAAAAAAAGTTGCAAGACAAAACGGTCTCTACGTCATCGATTCTATAAAAATAAAACAACACCTAATAACATCAAATACAATAACTATTCTAAACTTCTTAAAAAATGCATCTTCAACTCTAAAAAGAATTCAAATATCAATTTTATTGCTAAAAACGACAACAAATGTAAAGCCACCTGGAAGGTTATAAAAGACGAGCTTAATGATACAAACCCTAAAAGTAATATTGAAAATGTCAAAATTAACAACACACTAATTTTCAACCCAGTTGAAATAGCATCCGCTTTTAATAACCACTACATCAATTCAACTAATAAATTAATAGATACAAACATTAAAAGTAACACTGGGAAAAATATAACTGTCAATTCAATGTTCCTTAAGCCCATGACAGTAAATGAAGTTAGACAGGAAATAACGCTTTTAAATAATACCAGTTCCGAAGGCTACGACGAAATTAGCACAAAAATCATTAAAGAATGTGCTAACGAAATCATTGACGTATTAACATACTTAATTAATTTGTCATTTGGCTGTGGAAATTTTCCAGAAGCGCTGAAGTTTTCCATTGTTAAGCCTCTGTACAAAAAAGGAGAAAGACATGACATGAATAATTATCGCCCTATTACATTAATACCCATTTTATCTAAAATATATGAAAAATGTATGTACAACAGACTCGTACATTATTGTAATAAATTTAATATCATAGAAAATGAACAGTATGGGTTCCAAAAAGATAAATCAACAACATTAGCCATCTATGCCCTCATGAAAGCTGTATTACCTAGTATCAATGAAAATAATCTAACCACAGGTCTATTTTTTGATTTATCAAAAGCATTTGATCTAGTTTCCCACGATTTACTAATACAAAAACTAGAATCACTTGGAATCAGAGGGCCACCCTTACAGTGGATAAAGTCATACCTTCATAACAGGCAACAATGTGTTACTATACCAAATATTAATGATGATAAGGACCTAACACTATACGCATCTGAATATATTTGTAACAGATTCGGTGTTCCTCAAGGAAGCATACTGGGGCCAATCTTATTCTTATTGTATATAAATGACATCACTAATATAACTAACCATAAATGCATCTTATTTGCTGATGACATTTCTATTATTGTGACATCTAATAAAAAATATAATACAATTTATGACCATGAAGTTGACATTAACAACACAATTGACATCTTGATTAATTGGCTTAATATTCAAAATTTGAAAATAAATCTTGACAAATCAGTATACATACAATTTAATAAATGTAATAACAATAAATCTAATTTCAGTCTAAATATACCCAAACTCAAATCTGTAACCCAGACTAACTTTCTGGGTGTAACTATTGATGAACATTTAAATTGGAAAATGCATGTAGACAATGTCTCTAGTAAGATAAATAGATTTGTGTATGCGCTGAGACAAGTAAGAAAAGTTACTAATTTAAAAACAGCCATATTAGTTTATCACGCATACGTAGAATCTATACTGCGCTATGGACTTATAATGTGGGGCAACAGTACCGACCAACATAGAACATTTGTTGCACAAAAAAAGTGCATTAGAGCTCTATACGGAATCCAACCTGACGAATCATGCAAACCAGTATTTAAAAAACTTGGTTTGTTACCGCTACCTTGTCTATACATCTACGAAATATGCATGTTTGTATGGAAACATAAAAAGTTATTTAAAACAGCGAACGATATATGTCCTCGAAACAGACGGGACCCATACAGGCTCGTACTAAACAATGCTCCTAGGCTTGCAAAATATAACAAAAGCTGCTTAGCTATGTGTGTACGGATTTATAATAAATTACCTACTGATTTTAAATTGTTAAATACGAGATATTGTTTTAAACGGAAATTGAGTGCATGGCTAAGCCAAAATAACTTTTATAGTGTGAAACAGTTTTTTGACACAAAATGTTAGTTAAGTACTTACTTACTTTTTTATTCTTTGCATGCTGAGTCTAAACCCGGCAAAACATGTTTGTACTATTTTAAATTGTAAGACCTGTTATACCATGTTTTGAGCAAATAAATACATTATTATTATTCTCTTTATTCTTGGTATAAACATATAAATTACATTTTTAAATATTTAAATATAAAAAATACAAAAACATTTAAAAATATAAAAAATAGTAGTCCACCGATGGCAGGAGCAGGGTCCAAGCTACCGGCGGTTAGGGTTGCAGAGACAGGAACCTCCTCACAATGCGAGCCGTATCGAGGAGTACTGCCTTCTGTATCAGGCCTTTGATCCAACCGTGTAACGAAAGCCTCGACAGATGGTCGTCAAGGCTTTTAGCCAGTAGGCCATTGGCCGTAACTACGATCGGCACAATGACAGCCGAGTCCACATTCCACATGTCGACAACCTCGTGTGCTAAGTCAAGATATTTAATCTGTTTTTCTTTCTCGGCTTTCACGAGGTTCTCGTCATGTGGGATGGTGACATCCACTATCATTGCGCGGCGCGCTAATCGGTCTATCACTACTATGTCAGGCTTATTGGCAACAATAGTCCTGTCAGTAATGATAGACCGATCCCAGTACAATGTGACATGGTCATCTTCGAGAACTGGGTCGGGCACATACTTGTAGTACGGTACCTCAGATTCCACAAGCTTGTACCTCAAAGCAAGTTGCTGATGGATAATCCTGGCCACTTGGTTATGTCTGTGCAAGTATTCGCCGTTAGCCAGACGAAATTATTTTATTATTATTATTATAGGACTCCGCGGCAAATGTTATAACTGGTTTGTCTCATATTTGAAACATAGGGAACAAATAGTTGAAATCGAACATTACAACAGCAAAAATGAAATAGAACTAATCAGATCCGACAGCAAACAAATTAACGCTTCAATCCCGCAAGGAAGCGTAATAGGATGTCTCTTATTCCTTGTTTACGTCAACGACCTTCCTAATAATATAAATGAGCCTTGTGTCCTGTTCGCTGATGACATATCTATACTTACTCGTACCTCATGCGAAAATAACAACAATTTGAATAATAAACTAAGTTCAATACTAGATTCTACAATAAATTGGATGACGGAACACAACCTAGAAATTAATTTCAATAAAACTAAAATCATTTCATTCCACCCTCGCCAAAAAATACCAATAAATATAAACTTTAGCTTTAAAAATAATAAATTAGAAGTAGTTAATGAGTTTTCCCTACTAGGCCTTAACATTGATACACACATAAATTTGAAGCCTCACATTAAAAAAGTAAGAGCAAAATTAACCAAATTTTCATACGCCCTCCGCGAGATAAAAAAAACTACAGATCTTAAAACTGCACTAGTAACGTACTACGCGTATGCCTACGGTTGGCTCAAATATGGTGTCATCTTATGGGGAAATAGCACTGACTCGCCCACGCTATTTACCCTACAAAAAAAATTAATTCGAATCTTAGTAAATATTGAAGTCACCTATAGCTGTAAACCATACTTTCAGGAACTAAAGATTTTATCCCTACCCGGTCTGTATATATTTGAAGTTTGTAAGTTTGTGCGAAAGTACCCAGAATTCTTCACAAAAAGGGAAGACATACAAACGAAAATTATTTTAAGGCATAAAAATAGACTAAATCTACCAAAATCGCGACTAAAAATGCACTCTAATAGTACCTTAGTAATGTCCATAAAAATATATAATAAGCTACCCGAAGTAATAAAGAATGTAAAAAAATACAACATCTTCATCAATAAATTGAAGCATTTTCTTGTAAGCAAATGCTACAATGCTCCTTATACTAATAAGTGAATACTTAGATGATAAATTATAAGTAGCTTCATGTAAGTATGAAGTTACTAAATTTATATGTAAATTTGCCAACAAATAAATACTCAGTATAGACACACATAAATACAAAAAATACAAAGCGCCAAATAAATTATACCTCACCTAATATATTATACCTCATACCTCACTTATTTACTATAATTAAACACAGTGTTCTTCCTCCTCTCTCCTACTTACTTTTACTTTGCTGTGCCCTGTCGGGGTCTACAACGGCTCTTAGCTTTAGGCCTTTCATTAACATCTTATTTTATACCTTGTGGAACGCAAATAAATATGAATATGAATAATAAATACGTAATATCTCTGATTTTTATTCTTACCCTCTTAGGCTCTTACGGAATAGAGCTGTTAACTTGGATAGACATGTTTTAATATATACCTACATAGATAAAATAGAATCATCTACAGTAAAAAATCCAAAATCTTTCTGGTCATAATTATATAAAAAGTAAGAAAAAATCGAATGCAATTCTTCAGGTTATGCAGTATTGTGTCGTCACCGCCTGTACGGGTGATGATAACAGTAATTTATTTTTACCCATTGTATGTCCTATCCAATCGATCCATTTCTGAAGGTACTAAAATCTGGACATCGGCATTCCTCACCCCTGTTCATAAGATAGGTAACAAATCTGATGTTACGAACTTCCTTCTTCCGATCCTTGAGCGTATAGTATGTAACAATGTTTATGCAGCAATGGTAAGTAACTTCGGGGATGAACAAAAGAAAAAAAAGAAACATCATAGCTTTCTCAAAAATTGATCTACTACGACTAACTTGGTGTTATGAGTTTATATCGGGTGGTATGGAACAGTGCATGCAGGTAGATGTCATTTTTACCGACTAGAGCAAGTCTTCGACCATATTGACCATCGTTTGCTTCTGGTTGCCCAAAGCCGTTACTCGAAGCCGGAGCATGGGGACCTTTATAGATGATTTTCGACTTATATTGAGAATCGGAGTCAAGCTGTGGTTCTACAAGGCTAAACTTCAGATTTGGCCTCGGCCCCTGACCTTGCTTTTCACTCTATTTATTGCTGTTTATATAAACTGCTTCAAGCGTTCTTACGTGTTGCTGATGACATGAAGGTTCATAAAATCAAACGTGATATCTCTGATACTCACCAGTTGCAAGCTGATCTAACCAGATTTGAAGAATATTGCACACGTAATCTGCTCCAATTGAATGCCTCTAAATGTTTTCATTTGACCTTCACGCGTCAGAAGTTTATATTAAATGTAGCCTATAGTCTCAACCAACTTACTATAGGCAAAGTTAACAGCATTACAGATCTAGATATTATGCAGGATAGCAAATTACTATTTGATCAACACATCGACAGTGTTTTGAACAAGGCCTCGAAAGCTCTAGGATTTATAATCAGAACCTCGGCCAGCTTCCGTTCTCTGAAGCCGATCAAGGTTATGTATTGTTAGTTCGTACGCAGCCACTTGGAGTATGCATCTCAAGTCTGGAACCCTCAATACGAGATCTACAAGCTGCGCATTGAGGGTATGTACAAATGTTTTTGAAATATCTCGATTATAAGGCGCCATGTTTCTATAGATTATAGTCACTGTTCTGTCAGTACTTAAACTGTTCAGCATTCATTAACCGATATTTGTAATGTGTGGAGGCTAGTAATTAGACTGTAAGCCTTCTTTAAAGTAAAAATAAAAATAAATAATAGGTCGAAACGATAATGGTGTACAGTGCAAGCACAGCACAGTTTTGTATCAATAAGTAAGTCAGCATTTTACCTGCGCTGGGCCGGTGAATTCAGTACACGAATAGCATTCATACCGCGTGCACTCATCTATCATACAATCATACTTTTATCAATAAATATCAATCACATCTATCAGTGTATCAATCAGCATCTACTCAAGGTGTAAGGTCCCAAACCATACATCTTAATGGTCCTTCGAGCCTTCTGTATAAACGACCTGTGGCCGACAGTCAACGGTCTACTAAAGTCATCAAGTCCTCGACTGCTGCAATATCGCCAAAGAAGGTGCTTTGCTTATCTTTCCGTGGTTGCGAATCGGTTCAGCCGGCCTCCCACAAGCGGGTCTCACTGGTTGGATTGAGAAGGCGCTAATATCGCGGAGAGTTCGCTAAAGCATTTTCTGTGGAATAGCGGTCAGGAGCATTATCAAGAAACCTATCAATCATGAGTTCTACGATGGAGAACTTATTAGCAAATCAAGATCAAATCATGCAAGCTATGGAGCAGCTATTAAGGAACTTCAAGAAAGATTCTGCAGAACGTAAGACTCCATCCAATATCAAGAAACGACTGCAAACTTTAGATAGTTATTGGTCTGAGTTCCAGTCTAATCATTTGAAATTATGTGAAGGTGAAACTCGCAGTGCCAGATATTTCACCGACAATTTATATCAAAAAACTAACCTCTTCTACACTGAAACACGGGACACTATCGAACGTTACGAGTCGAAAATTCCTAGTGAAGGTGTTAGAAATCCATCAGTTCAAGCATCAGTATCTGGAAAACACGAACAAGTTACGTCAAATATTTCATCAGTTGACCCCGATCAAGCAAACAGCGATTCTTGTAACAGTAAGTCTACATCTCTGTGGAAAATTGTTTCTCAAGGAAACGCAAGCAAACTAGAAGAAATGCTGCGTAAGCAAAAAAGTAACTTCAAAGCATTGGCGCGTACAATCAAGAGCGTAGAATTAGAGAACATTTCTGAAAAATGGGAACTCGAAGATCTACTGCGTAATGTACAAAAAAGGTGGTCAAATATAGACTCGTTGCACTGGGAAATTGACAGTGAGCTGTACGAGGAAGATGAAGATTATGAACAAACATACAGCAGATATGAACAATTATACAATGATATGAAAAAGTCAATCAATATCAAGATGGGCTCCATTTCACATCGTGAGAATTGTACCCCCAAAATCGACATTCCTATCTTCAGTGGAAACTACTTGAAGTGGACATCATTCAAAGATCTATTTATAGAAACGATCCACAACAACAAGTCAATGTCGAGTGCTCAGAAAATGCAGTTTTTGAAAAGCAAGCTAAAAGGTGAAGCGGAAAAGCTAGTCCAACATTTAAACATCAGTTCGGAAAATTATCAACTATGTTGGGACATCTTAAATCATAGATACAACAACGAAAAGCTCATCTTTACCTCGCATATTAACGCGCTTCTAGCAATACCTACAATGCAGAATCAAGCAGATTATCAAATCAAAAGGATGTTTGATACTACCAACGAATGTCTTAACGCCATAAAGAATCTCGGTGTCAACATATCGAACTGGGACCCACTTATTGTGCATCTGCTGACTCTAAAAATGGACAGCGAGACGCATGGGGAATATATTCAATCACTAACTGATCCCAGAGCACTACCGACACTCGACGAATTCCTTAGATTCCTGGAGAACAAATATACGGCTCTTGAATCATCTCGGCGAAAGCAGTATACTCCAAAATCAAAGCAAGAGACATTCAACAAAAAAGAATCGGAACATCAGCCTAACAAACAAAGCAAACCTAATCAGCAAAATAATAAGAACGATGGAGGCAAACCATTTTTCCGCAATTCAACATTTAAAAGTTTTGCAACGAACAAAGCAAATTGTCCACTTTGCAATGACAACCACGGACTTTTCCGCTGCAAAACATTTTTAGAATCTAGGCCAGACGCCAAAAGAGATATTGTGAAACAATTAAACGTATGCAAAAATTGTCTCCATGATCACAAAGACAAGCCATGCTACTCGGAAACAAAATGCAGAGTATGCCAGGAAAAGCATAACACATTGTTACACGACACGTTTCACAGTAACGCAAAAGTAATAAACACGTCGTCGGTTACAGAAGACCAACAGTCCAGCTCACGAGAAAACAGAACACGGGACACTGTCAACCATGTCTCAAATGGAAGCATTGTAGAGATCCTGCTAGCAACAGCCCTCGTTCGAGTGAAAGCACGAAACGGGAAATACCACACGCTGCGTGCTCTTATTGACCAAGGCTCACAAGTATCTCTAATATCAGAATGCGCAGCTCAAAAACTAGAGCTCGCAAGACAAGCATTCAAGGGCGTCATATTTGGCATCGGCACAAATCAAGCCAAGTGTAAGGGAGAGATCAGTATTACTGCAGCATCATTGCATACTGATTTTACCTTTCAAGCAGATGTGCTGATAATGAACACACTATTACATAACCTGCCCAACAGAACATTTTCAAAACCACAATGGGCATACCTACAGAACATACAACTAGCAGATCCAGAATTTTACACGAGCCGTCCTGTAGATTTACTACTAGGCGCCGACGTATATTCTCAAATAATAATGGGAGGCATTATTAAAGAAAACGAGTCATTACCCGTAGCACAACAAACTCAGCTTGGGTGGATGTTAAGCGGAAATGTCAAATCATATCACTGCAACGTCGTGATGAACAACATTGAGGACATACAAAGGTTCTGGGCCATTGAAGACATAGCAGATGGCAATATCAACATGTCCAAAGAGGATCATCAGTGCATTCAGCAATATCAGACTGAAACCTCGCGACGGGAGGACGGCAGATATGTTGTAAGATTACCATTAAAGCCAGAAATAAAGGAAAAATTGGGAGAGTCAAAACCCAAGGCTATAGCACAATTTCATCAGTTGGAGAAAAAGTTTGAAAAAAACCCAAAGATTGCGCAAGACTACAAATCATTTATCGATGAATACATCGAACTAGGTCACATGCGCGAGTGCAAGAATAAAAAACAGCCAGATTGCATTTTACCTCACCTATGTGTATTGAGGCCCGAATCAGCAACAACAGCATTACGTGTGGTGTTTAATGCGTCAGCAAAAACATCGACTGGCTACAGTTTAAATGATTTGATGTACACTGGCCCAAATCTTCAGCAAGACCTATTTACGTTAATTTTGAGATGGAGACAACATAGATATGCAATAACAGCGGACATCGAAAAAATGTTCAGACAAATCTACTGTCATGACGATGATCTGCAATATCAAAAAATCGTATGGCGCGACTCACCTCAAGAGAAATTACGTGAATATGAGCTAACCACAGTTACATACGGCACTAAATCTGCACCCTTGTCGCCATGATGACTCTGAAGCGAATAGCAGAAGATGAACGCTCAAGGTATCCTGCTGCTGCAGCAGTTGTTGACAGCTGCTTCTACATGGATGACCTATTGGTTGGACATCATAGCATCGAAGAAGCAAAGCAACTAAAATCTGATCTTATCAAATTACTGAGATCAGGCGGATTTAATTTGAGAAAATGGTCATCTAATAAAATAGAGCTATTAGATGACGTCACATCAAACACAGAGCGTCAATCATTTGAATTCAAACATCAAGAGTCGACAAAAACATTGGGACTACGCTGGCACCCACTGGACGATCAGTTTAAGTTCCAAATGAAAATTGACACCAAATTAACAGCTACAGCTACCAAGAGGTCTTTACTATCAGATATATCGAAAATATTTGACCCACTGGGCTGGCTGGCACCGGTCTCAACCAAACTAAAACTATTATTTCAAAATGTCTGGTCACTCACACTACAATGGGACGACAAAGTACCAGCACATATCAACGAGCAATGGCAGAAGATCAAGAAAGATCTACCAAATATAGAGCAGATTAATGTACCACGATGGCTACAAATACAGCAAAACGCAGAAATTGAACTTCATGGTTTCTGTGACGCATCTACAAAAGCGTATGCTTGCGTAATATATTGCAGAATCATCAAACACAACCAAAATAATCCAACTTCTGTGACCATATTAGCAGGAAAATCAAGACTTGTTCCTGTCAATAAAGCGATTTCATTGCCAAGATTAGAGCTAAGCGCAGCGCATTTATTATCACTTTTGATGCAAGTAGTTCAAAAAACTTTACAGAACTACAGTATCAAAGTATACGGATGGTCAGATTCAACAGCTGTCCTGGGCTGGTTACAAGGAGATCCGAATCGCTGGAAACCATTTGTGGCAAATCGAGTGAAACAAGTCACGGAAGTCATTCCAACCACAAACTGGTACTATGTAAAGTCAGCTGAAAATCCTGCTGATTGTGCAAGCCGAGGATGTTCAGCAGAACAACTCAAAGAACATTCACTATGGTGGCATGGACCAGGGTGGCTATCGTCATTTGATGAAAATGAACATACACAACAAAAGTATGTTACGCAAGACGAAATTAAAAAATCAGTACAAACTGGCATCATTCAACAAAATGATGACATAGCTCAAAAAATATTAAATAAATGTAGCAATTTCAACAGAGCGACGCGAGTTCTAGCTTGGACTTTGCGCGCAATAACACGCAATAATCAGCACAAACCAAAGTTTTTGACGATCGGCGAAATGAAGAAATCAAGAAATCTCATCATTAAGCAAGTTCAACATTCGGAATTCAGAGAAGATATCATCAGTCTTCAGAATCACAAACAAGTCAGTGCAAAAAGTGAACTGCTGAAGCTGAACCCGTTCCTGGATCAAGAAGACTTGTTGAGAGTTGGCGGGAGGATCTCTAACGCGAACATCCATCAAAATATGAGACATCCACTCATTATACCTAAAAACTCTCATCTCAGTAACTTGCTGATCGACCAAGGACATAACATGACGTATCATGGCGGAGCCCGAATCACGCAAGCTTGGCTTCGGCAGCAGTACTGGATCATAGGCGGAAACCGAGCAATCAAGAAGCGCCTTAGAAACTGTATCAAATGCAGACGTCACAACCCAATCAAACAAGAGCAGTTGATGGGAGACTTGCCTGCAGCACGCAGTAATCCAGCACGCCCTTTTTATCACTCAGGGGTTGACTACACTGGCTTTGTGTACGTAAAAACAAACAAAGGTCGCGGAGTGAAGACATCAAAAGGCTACATCGCTGTGTTCGTATGCATGGCCACAAAAGCCGTGCATCTCGAACTAGTCTCGGATCTGAGCTCCTCAGCATTTTTATCAGCATTACGCAGAATGTCAGCAAGAAGAGGCGCCCCAAGACACATATACAGCGACAATGGTACAAACTTCGTAGGAGCAAGCAGAATCCTAAACGAAGAATTCGTCAACATACAAAAAGTGTTAGACGTGAAATTTTACGAAGCAATCACCGACATGGAGATTAATTGGCACTTTAACGCCCCATCTTGGCCGAACGCAGGAGGTGTATGGGAAGCAGCTGTGAAGAGCTTAAAGTACCATCTAAAGAGAGTGATTGGCGAACAACGGCTGACGTTTGAAGAATATTCAACAGTGCTAGCACAAGTCGAAGCATGTTTGAACACACGACCACTGTGCGCTCTAACAGAAGATCCAGAAGATTTGGATTACCTTACGCCATCCCACTTTTTAGCAAGCGGACCAACCTTGACGTTAATCGAAACAGAAAAAGACTTACGGACGAGGTGGCATCTTACTCAAAAAATTGTGGATGACCTATGGAAAAGATGGAGAGCGGAATATTTAAGTCAGTTGTCAGTGCGTAGTAAATGGCGGCAATCGCACACAAATCTAAAGATTAACGACATTGTCATCATACACGACGTGCAATTACCATCAGGAAAATGGGCCATGGGAAGAATCACGGAACTACATCCCGGAAAAGATGGAAATGTCCGAGTGGTTACAATTCGCACAAAAAATGGATCACTTAAAAGACCAATAACAAAACTATCATTATTGCCCATCAATGAAAATCAAACAGAAGAGCAAGAGCATCAAAAATCGGCTACTAACGTACCAAAACAACGAACACGACAATCGTCATCAAAATTTTGCAACTTAATTTATACCATACTCATGATAATTATGATGATGGCATCAACAGTAAGAAGCGAGTACAAGTTCACAAGCCTGAGTAGTAACCAAAGCATATATTTTGACAAGGTAGCCAATATGCGGTTACAACGCGAAGAATGGAAGCTAATAGTTTATTGCGATATGGCTCCATATTGGGGAGGAATAGACGTACTCAACAAATATATGAATCACCTTGAAAACATATGCTCATCAGATCAAATAGCACAATGTGACGTAGTGCGACTGCAATTACGTCATGGGTACGAGGAACTCGAACATTATAACAGCATTTTACTTGGTCAGCAAATGCACCGATTGCGCCGACGTAGAGGCCTTATCAACGGTGTAGGCAACGTTGCACGCAGTTTATTCGGAATATTGGATGAAGATTTCGCTGAAAAATATCAAAAAGATATCGACCTTATTAAGAAGAATCAAAAACATCTTAACTTATTGTGGAAAAATCAGACATCAATCGTGGAAGCAGAATTGAATGTCATCAAACGAGTTGAAACCGCCTTGGAAAAACAACATAAACTCATTAATCAACACATAATCAACTGCAACCTGGGAATAAATAAACTAAAAGAGCAAATTCAAAAGACAGATAGCAGAAGTGACTTTACTTTATCCGCCTTGGTGGCATCCCATATGCTGTCAAGCCTGAAAGATATCCAGGAAACGCTGGTAGATACAGTGGCGAATATTTTTTATGAAAAATTCAACTTTCACCTTTTAACACCAACACAGCTGAGAGATGAACTCAACACTATAACAGGACAACTATCAAAGGAATTGACCATACCCATAAATAATATTCAAACGGATCTTGCTAAGATATATCATTTACTAAAAGTAAAAGCCAGAGCAACCAAGCAATACATGATTTTTGAAGTCAGGATTCCTCTTGTGACTAGGGAAGATTATGAGCTCTACAACCTCATACCAATTCCGTTGCAAGTAGCTGAAAGCATGGTCACCATCACACCTATTGCTCATCACTTAGCGATAAATATACATAAGGACTCGTTCATCCCGATGTCGGAAGACGATTGGGGACGATGTACGCCTTACGATCATGACGATTTCATTTGTCATTTGGGAAAGCCTATTTATCAAATGACCGCAGATAACAATCTGTGTGTTAAGGATCAAGTCGCAAATCAATGTCAAACAGAAGCCAAAGAATGCATAGACCAGTGGACGGAATTAAGCATCGTCAACACATATTTATATTATTGTTGCGGACAATGCACCGTGCGAGTCATATGTGAGGATTATATTACTGCTGAACGACTCAGCAAGGCCGGGGTACTGACACTCGGTGAAGGTTGCGTAATCAAAGGTCAAACATTTACGATTTATTCGCACCAAAGCTTAAGCAATTCAATCCATACGAAAACAGACGTCATGGACATTGAGATTCCGTCTATAAATCACATTATCAATCTAACTGTACCATCAACTGCCATACTGAACGACACCGAAGAGACTGTCAAACGGCAAAAGGATTTAGAATTCATCAGTCTCGCCATCAAGAATGCCAGAGCGAAGGAAGTTGACGTACTGACGGATCAAGTCTCATCCCACGACATCCACCATTACGTCGCCATATACACTGTAGTGGCAGTGATCATAATCATTGTGCTCCTCTACGTGTGGCGACAGCTGCGAATCCGCAGGGACACGGTTCAACAAGATCGTCAGGAACCCAACGTGCACTACACGACTGCCGTAAGAAGACCATCACAGACCATCGCTACTGCTGACAACAGAAGTAGCAACACTCACATAGTTGACAGGGCATCGTCACCACGTTTTGGAAATCAAAACAGATCAATGTAGTGTTATTTAAGTCTTATTATAAGAAATTATGTTTTATTACCTTGTTAATTAGCACTACCACGAATCATATCACCTATGCACCTTTATCTTCTCCGGGCCTGGAGCATGTACAGTGCAAGCACAGCACAGTTTTGTATCAATAAGTAAGTCAGCATTTTACCTGCGCTGGGCCGGTGAATTCAGTACACGAATAGCATTCATACCGCGTGCACTCATCTATCATACAATCATACTTTTATCAATAAATATCAATCACATCTATCAGTGTATCAATCAGCATCTACTCAAGGTGTAAGGTCCCAAACCATACAAATGGTATGGGCGGGATATCGCCTAGGCTGGGAGAACCGACCACGTTTGGGTTCAATGCAATTAAACTTCTGCAAAATGCCCAGTACCAGTTGCAAATGGTTGAAGATTTTATGCTCATGCATGATAATGCCCACCCACTTTCGGCTCGATGGGTAACTCACTGGCAGCAGCAACATAATGTGGCGATCCAATTGAGCACGCGTAGAATAGGCTCCGACGCAGACAACGCTTTACCAAGATTTTCCCGAAAATCTGATGACGGTGAATTTCTAACACATTTTCTTCGAACCTGGTACCGTATCCCACAAGAAGATATCGATTACCTCATTTTGAGTATTAATATATTATTTTCTCAGGTCTGGAACCCCAATAATAATGTCTAGTGTCAATAGTTATAAACATTTTCTATTTTTCCATGGTTACTGTCATTCACAGTGGGCTCCATGTATCGGCATGTATTCTTCAATATTAACACCTCGTTAACACCAAGCACCCCTCGATTTTTTCTATTAAAATACATTTGTTGCTTATTTACACTTTTCTTAATCCAAATTTATTAAATTTTAATTTATATTTTTAGTTGGATTTTCTATAAAAGCGTTTTTTTAGTTTATTTAAACTATTATTTATTTTGTATAATTTTACTATTGAAGCCATTTTTTTTTATTAAGGATCTTATAATATTGATCAATTAATTATTACTATTATTAACATAAATGTAAATAAAAAAGTTAGTCGCCACGTGACGCCCAGCAGGCGTGAAACATCGAAATTGATGGTTTTTTAATGTACCTATTGGAATTTTAAATATACCCAGAAAATAATTTGGAGTAAAATATTATAAGTTGTTGTAAGTAATAGTAGTCAGTCAGACGTTCCGTCGGTCGGTCGGTCGTCGAAAAGTTAGCTAGTTGGACGACGCCATATTGAATGTTAACCCTATTATAATCACCGGCAAATAAGATGGCAAAAGTCGTTAGATGCGCACAAGTCGTTTTTTAGGTCTCTTTGGTGGTCAAGCGGGACGCGGGGTATGAGGTAGCGTCGATCCGAGCGCGCGATTGGTGCATCAGTCGACCCTTGCCTCCCGCACCGCGCCTTCGTCCCGTTCGCTCCCGATTACATTTCAGTGCACGAAAATTGAACCCTTTGTTTTTGTTGTGTTAAACTTAAGTGTTGTTATTGTTTTTAAATTTATGATAGAGTTCCTGAAAAGGCATAGCATACGAGGAAAGTATGCTCAAACCAGAGTTATACAAATTAATAAAATTGGAAAAAGAACAATTTAAAACATACAGCATTGACCAAACACTTGCAGAACACAACCATAGTGTTCTGCGATTGCGACTTTCAATATGATGCCAAGGGTAGTTTTATTAACGGATAGTGACGACGACTAGTTATTTTTTTTTTTTATATATATAAACTTTTTTGAATTTTAAATGCACGTTATTTATAACTCCTAATAAACTTGAATTCCTCTCCCTTCTTTAACTTTGTTCTAAACAGACATGATCAAATATAAATGATGGCAATAACAATAGAATAATGACGATCAATAAAAGTTACCACTTTTTTGTGCCACTAAGTGTACGATGCGCGAACTTACCCCCACTACGCCAAAATCTTGCCATCTCATTTGCCGGTGACTATACCGTTATTAACAACCACAGACACCATGAAAATTACACCCTATTTTACGATTTCGAATTTGACTTCATATTTGTTAAAAGTAACCTTAGGAACCATAAAAAATGCACCCCTGACGAAAAGTTAGCAAACTTCGTCGATGCCATTTTGGATTTTTGAGCAATCTATGAGATCGGTCGGTTGGTCGGTCTGTCATTGAGTGAGAGTGTATCATTTGCGCGCACACAACGGCCGTGATGCAAAAATATCGCTGTGACCGCACGAAGTGCACCACTAAATGTTTATCATCAAAATATAAATTTAACAACAATAAGGAGCTTGTATTATACTTAATATTCTTAATTATATTACAATAAAGAGGTAAAATTTGTTTGTAAATTAGTAAGTTTGTATATAGGGGGTAATCTCCGGAACTAAAGATCCAATTCAAAAACTTTTATGTTTGATTGCTTGTTGCTTGTTTGGCTGTCATTTGTAGATCTTTGACAGTCGTTACGGGTAGTCAGGAGCCCGAAAGTCTGACAAAAAGTTTTACCAAGGGGTATCGTGTTGCCCAGTAACTCGGTTGTGGAGGTCAGATAAGCAATTGCTCTATGTAAAATACTAATACGGTCAAACTGGAAACCACCCGCACATACGAGTAGTTGGGAAAAGGGTAGGCATATTTAATAAATGAGTATAATATGTTAGAACTCAAGATAGAAAAATCTACAATTGTTTTTATTGTTTCTGAGTTTATTATTTTATAAATGTGGTTAACCATAATTACTATTGAACCTATTCTGAACTAAGTTAATAATGTTTTGTTGAGCATGGTCGTTGGCCGTGGTAAGCTGATGATGTCATTGTGTTTGGCACAGTCGTCGGTAATGGTGTGTTGAGCGCAGTCGTTGTCGATGGTTTGTCGAGATCGATCATTGGCTTTGAGTGCTGTTGCTTGGTTGTTGGCTTTGAGTGCTGTTGCTTGGTCATTGGCTTTCAGTGCTGTTGCTTGGTGATTGGCTTTCAGTGCTGTTGCTTGGTTGTTGGCTCTGAGTGCTGTTGCTTGGTTGTTGGCTTTGAGTGCTGTTGCTTGGATGATGTTGGCTTGGAGTGCTTCTGGTTGGGCGTTGGCTTTGAGTGCTGTGTTTTGGTTGTTGGCTTTGAGTGCTGGTGTTTGGTTGTTGGCTTTGAGTGCTGTTGCTTGGTTGTTGGCTTTGAGTGCTTCTGGTTGGTTGTTGGCTTTGAGTGCTGCTGCTTGGTTGTTGGCTATGAGTGCTGCTGCTTGGTTGTTGACTTTGAGTGCTGATGCTTGATTGTTGGCTTTGAGTGCTTCTGGTTGGTCTTTGGCTTTGAGTGCTGCTGCTTGGTTGTTGGCTTTGAGTGGCAGCACTCAAAGCCAACAACCAAGCAGCAGTGCTTGGTTGTTGGCTTTGAGTGCTGCTGCTTGGTCGTTGGCTTTGAGTGGCGAAGTTTGGTCGTAGGATTTTAGTGCCTACGTTTGGTCTTTGGACCTTAGGTTTTTTGGTTGTCTTTTTTTCCATTTTGAAGCCCATCAACATCAGCCATATCTTTGTACTCAAATAATTCAACTTTGATTCTAAATAATCTATTTGAATCGACATCTCGACGAGTGTGGCTGGGTTATCTATTAATGTTGCTAATGTCTTTAAATACAAGATAATATACCAAAATTGGTTTTCTCTACGGTGTGGTTTCCATTCATTATATAGAACAAAGTCAAACGTATACATTACATCGCCAAAAACTTCACTCCAAAAATTAGAAAATATTTCATCCCCATGCCACTTAAATGCCTTAGTATAACACTGATTAGGGTACGGTCTTATATTTCTTTGCTTAAACATACAATCGCTGTGTGCCATATCCTCTTCTGTAAATAAACGTTGGTCTAAAGTATCAAATACAAAAGCATTATAATTGTATCTTCTGGTGTCTGAATCATCACCAGGGTCAAAATTAGTTTCTGGTATCTCATTATACCATCTATTTTTAATTATACATATGTTATTTAGGCGAGTCCTGTCCTGCGCAGTTATCTTTGAAGTGTTCACCTGTAGACATTGTGGATGACTTGTCTTTTTGTTGGTTAAAGAGTTTTTGTCCACGACTTCCTGTTCCACTTTGACTGTTTCTATGACCGATGACAGGTTTGGTTGTGACGGGTGGTCGTTTTTTATCTTCAGCTCCTTCGCTTCACACATCAAAATATTGCCATTTAACAGCAGCCTGTATATCCAAATAAGTATGACCATAGTCTTTGAAATATCTTTTTTTTTGTAGAAGGAATACATTTTCACTCGTCGAACAATAAGTTTCACCAGTAACACGTCACACAGAATCATTATTCAATAATATTGTAATTGCTACTTCCGTGGCCGTTTTTCGCTGGATTTAATACAGAAGATGCTAGCAGGCCAATGCACTTGCGGTTGTGAACTAAATAATCCATGTCGTCTGTATTTTATACACGCGAATGCGAGTCTTTTAGTGCTTTGATTATTATGTGGATGTTATACCATAACAATGCAATAGTTGTTTGACTATTTCATGGTTATGGTGACTACTAGTAGGATTTATTGTTTCCATTTTGTAAAACACTTGATAAAATATTTTGATAACATAATTCTTTACATGTTATATCATCAGGAAAAGTATCATCAGTTACATGAGTAGACAAGAATATTATGAAAGTTTAACGTAACCGTTATTTGTACTAAATTAGTTCTAGGCATTATGAGTCTGAAAAAAATTCGGTCCAATTTTTTTCAAGTTTGTATGGAAATACAAACGTTGGATAATTGTTCAGCTACTTTCACCTAAATAATTAACATTACAAAGAAATTACAAATTAACGACTTTCGGACTTTTTACCTTGCGTCTTGACAAATATCACGATTTTAGGTAGATCAAGAGAAAGTTCCCTAATGGTTTTAATTTATTTGCAAGTACCAACAAATGTTGCATAAATGGCCATACTTTTTTACCATTAGATTCATTAAACAGACAGACAGACGGATAACGAAGTTCCGTTTTTTTCCTTTTGAGGTACGAACCCTAAAAGTAATAGTAGATTGTGCCCCACACTTGTGTCACGGGCTGTTCACACCGGTGCAGCTGCGGTGTAAAGGGGCCTATACACGGACGGCATATCGGACAACTCGGGATTAAATTTTTTTTTAATCCCGAGTTGTCCTAGAGTTTGCTCCCGAGCGGAGCGGGGTTAATAAACGGAAACCCTTGATTACTTTTTTTATACTTTGCTCCTCTCTAGGAATTTCTCCTGTGTCGTGGGTGCGTTCACAAACATTTACAGTCACATACACAAACATCCAGACCCGAAACAGCTATCTTTAGATCATAGAAATATTTGTTCCGTGCGGGAATCGAACCCACGACACGCGGCGCAGAAGCCGATCGCTTAGCCACTGCGCCAACTGTGCCGTCTACGTAGCGTACTTTGTTGTCCATTTGTCTGTCTGTCTGTCAAAACAATATTTTTCGGGATCGCATGTAGGTATCAAGTTGCGTTGATATCAAACGCGTAAATTGAAGTTCTATAAAACTCCAGCTTCTACATACATAAACTCACGCCTTGTTCCCATGGGGGTAGGCAGAAACCACAGAGCGCCACCCGCTACGATCTTTAAGTCTTTTCGCATCTCTCAGGTTCATACACGCACGCCAGTTCAGTTAAGTCAATGCAATAAAAAGACGGCCGTTTAGGCGACATAATTTGATCCTCGCAAGTAAATGTAAACCTATAGGATACTTCCCGTAGACCTAGAATCATGAAATTTGGCTATATTCGTGCAGTACGTAAGCAACTTTTTTTCACACCAGCACCATCGCGGCGCCTTGCCAACCACTGTAATAGGTATTTCTTGAGATCGACTTAGGCGATTGCACCCTGCACACTGCACCGCATCCCGCAGCGTAGAGCGGGAGTGCATGTTCTTACGTTGTTTGTAAGTATCTGTATTTGTATACAAAACACGCGTAGTGCAACACACAGAAAACGCATTGACGCGAAGTGTTCGGCGTTCGCCGCCACGCAACCCGCTGCGTGATGCAGTGCAGTGCAGTTTTAGAAACTGTACCATCAAAGTAATCAAGGAAACTGCAAAATCTTACATTTAAATTGTATCATTCATTTTTGTTTCTTTCAAGTATACTTATTATTATTTTATTCTCTTTATTCATTTTATTTACATATATTTTATATTTTTTAAATATTTTAATACAAAAACCAAAATGTAAAACATCATCATCATCTGCGTAGCCTTTTTCCAAGCATGTTGGGGTCGGCTTCCAGTCTAACCGGATGCAGCTGAATACCAGTGCTTTACATGGAGCGACTGCCTATCTGACCTCCAGAACCCTGTTACTGGGCAACACGATACCTCTCGGTAAGACTGGTTGTCAGACTTTCGGGTTTCTGACTACCCGTAACGACTGTCAAAGGTCTACAAATGACAACCGGGACCACCGGCTTAACGTGCTTTCCGAGGCACGGAGGAGTCTCGCAATTCAACTTTCTGTAGCATATAAAGGGTAAAGGACTGTTCGTTTATTTTTTTACAAACCTGATCAAAACGTTTCTTCCAATTCAGTCCATGGTCTATATGGTATATATCTAAGAATGTTATGTTATCGACTTCTTTTATTATTTCGCCTTTATAGCTTAAAAAAACAATGCAAAATAGCTAAACATCCTGACGTGATTGATTTTTTTAAACATTTATTTTATTTCATTTTTTAGGGAAACCAAACAGTGACACATTACATTGCGTAGGAAGAAATACAAGAAGATACGGCCAAATGTGTAACCAACAACATTTTCCAGGGAATACACATAACAAATTATTATATTTACAAACCGTGCTATTTAAACTAAAACCTACAAACTACAATCATTTAAGTTAAATAAAAGTTTTTTGTGTTAAATAGTAAAACAAAAGTAAATTTATCATCCAAACCAAAAATTCAGAGATGCAAATCTTAATCAAAATTGAAATAAAAATTAAAATGACTATTGATACTATATATATTATATTATATAAATACTATATATATTGTATTTCGAGTACAATATTTTCCAGCAGAAAGAGCAAACATATCGATATGATGGAATTGTTTGTTGTTATTATTAGTAAGTCGTAGCAAAAGTGCATAACTGGGTTACTGTGACGTAACGTAGAGGTAACTGCAAACAGCGGCCGTGCGACTTACTGTCATTCTTCTAACTATATAACTTATTTTATTACGGATATCAATACAGTCCTCTACATTGGTACACAAATCCAACAAAAATACAGTCTCTAGGAGAGTTGGTCTTGATTTTAGTTCAAGTAATTTATACTTCTTAAGCATCATATATAAGATGAATCTGTGTGGAAGCAACGATAATAACATAGCTTTTAAAATTTTCTTTGAACCTTTTCAATGCGTTCAGAATATTTATTGAATAATGGATTCCACGGTGGCACTGCGTATTCGAGCTGTAATCTAACCAGAGACTTGACCAAATATAAATAGGTAGAAGGGTGCACAAACTCCTTCGCAGATATCATCTCTAAACCGTACATCCGATAGGCGTTATTTACAACTTTGTTAATGCGGGCATCAAGGTGAAGTTTATCGGCGAAGAGAATACCAAGATCACGAATAAGCAACACTCTTGATAGTAACGTTTGATCCAAAGAGTTTTGGTGCCTGAAAACATTCTTATTCTTCGTGAAACTGAATAGCAGCATTTAGATAGAGTCAGTTGTAATATTCACTGAAGCGATCCAGATGTTCCTGTAATAATGTGCATTCTTGCAAATTTTTGATGAGCTTGTAAATTTTGAGATCGTCAGAATTGAGCAAGACTTTAGAACTTCTAAAACAAACATGAATGTCGTTTATAAACAAAATAAATAAAAGGGATCCCAGAATTGAACCCTGAGATACACCAGAAGTAACACTAATAGTTCTAGCAGATCTGTAACAGTTAACTACGATAGTTCCAGTTCTTTTCGAGACATATGAAGAGAACCATCCGAGTAATTCACCACGTATACCGTAAAAGAAATTTTATTCCGTAGCAGCTCATGATCAACCTTGTCGAATGTCTTTTGAAAGTCAGTATAAATGGCATCCACTTAAACACGAGAATCCATATTGTTGAACAAATAATCCACAAAAGCCACCAAGTTTGTGGTAGTTGATCGCTTTTTTATAAATCCATGTTATTGTTGGATTATACTGTGATGAAGAGCTGGATATATACTTTATCGTAGACTAATCTCTCAAAAAGAAGACAGAACTGACAAAATGAAAATAGGACGATAGTTCTCGACATCCTGCTTAAAGCCCGATTTATACATATATTGGTGTTATATTCGCAATATTTCCTCTTGAAAGTTCCTTGTGCCAGTGGTTTACTAAACAACTGCTAAGCTCTAACTTACTGATGAGGGGATTGCGATCCATATCCCCACTTGAAGATATACCACTCATGGAGGATTGTTCGTAAGCTGAATGAAAGAAATCAGAAAAAGTTACAAATTTCTTCGGGATCATTGGTACTTTGGTCTTTGTACAGGCATTGCATTCACTATTGAATCTAGATCTGTATAGTGACAACTGTTCATAATCAGAGATATTGTTAGACACCTTCCATTTAACCCAGGCTTTTAGCCTGTTTTTGTCGATATGTTTCAGCAATGGCGAAAACCAAACCACAAATTTAAAGGATTTAGAATTGACGTGTGGAACGTTAGTTTTAATTATGCTAAAACTGATATTATGCAATTTATTTACTGCCATCTATGGAGTTTTCCATCTCAATCTGCTCATTCCAATTAATTTTACTCAGTTCTTCATTTACCTTCCCGTAATTAGCTTTATAATAATTGAACTTATTCAAAAACTTTCGAATCATGTTTGTACTGTATTGTTAACCAGGTTTCTGTGAGTATTATAATGTCGCAGCAATTTGATAAAATATTTCTGTATAAAATGTGCAGTTTAGTGCGAATCCCACGACAGTTTTAATAATTAATAACCAAATTATCCGCCATTTAAACAGTTCATTTTACAACAAAATATCAAGCCAGCATTATATGTTTCATTAATAAATATCAAAAGAGCACAATATTTCATTTTGACCAAATGCAGCAAGACAGATTTACATGTACGCAAACAATTATGTAAGAAAAACCTAGATACTAACAAAAAACTCCAATACATAGCAGTGAGGCAGCAAAATAGTCTACAATAACATTTATCGATATAACTAACACCAAACAAACGGATGGATTAAAAGACCAGCGAGAGGATATTAGCAATTTACATACCTTTTGGTTGCATATAAACAACACCAAGATAACATTACAAGCCTTACAGCGCTAAAAATATACAGAGTGATGACTTTTACGCTGGTAAGTAATAGATGATATAACAACAAAATCTCTAATATTAACAACATATAACAACGGAACCGGTTTATGTACCATCTCTTCCTACCAATTTGTACGCCACGATATGCGGCTGAACATGTTATATGTTTGACGACCGATGTGGCGCGGCGGGCGAAGGTCCGCCTGCGACGCAAGAGGTTGCGGGTTCGATTCCCGCCTTGGGTCAAATGTTTGTACGATCTACAAATATTTGTTCCAGGTGTTCTGGGTATTTGCTATATATAATAAAAATATCTATCTATGTAATGTATTGTATTAAGTATATCAGTCATCTAGTACCCATAACACAAGCTCGGCTTAGCTTGGGGCTAGATGATGCTGTGTGGATTGTCCAACAATATTTATTATTATTATTATTTATTAAACAAATAAAAAATTACTTACTTACTTACTAACCTATAATTTTATTTAATAAGTATAGCGATTAGTTAACATAATGAACAATTGATATAATTTTAAAAAACTATTTTTATAAGCATTACATACATTAAATATAACATCGTTTGACATAACATACATTAAATATAAAATCGTTTGACATACCACTCAAAAGATATAAAACTTATTTGGTCTACTATGATGAAAACGCCTACTTAAAAACACTAGTAACTGATTACCACCTGCGCTAAGATAGGTCGACGGAGCGCCGCGCCGCTTTGCGGGGCTCCTATTTCTGGGTGGTACCAGTATTAGCTTACCGGCGTTCCTCTCCTCTGTCCACAGCACTGAGAAGTTAACCAATAAAATTTTAGCCCCCTCCTTGGTTCTCTCTGAAGTGCCCTGCTTGACCGATGCGGTGAACGCCTGGAAAGTTGCTTGCCCGGATACCGATTGGCCCGTGAACCCATCTTCCCAGATACAGTGGGATGAGCCGCTTCGCAGGTTGGTAAATCACTGGTATTCATTTGCTTCCGAGTAACCGGATGCAGTTGAATACCTGTGTTTTGTGTTTAATGGTCATATTGCATCAATATAGGTACTATAGAAATTAAGTCTTTCGTTTCTATAGTATTCGTCGGGTTCTTACGCTTTGCCAACCAACCCATCGTTGCCAAAGCGCAGGAGCCGAAGGATGATATCATAAAATCTGGATAGAATAAACTGTCCAAAGGAATGTCAAACACTGCTACTATTACTACATCCAAGTCCGTTGTTATATAAATAAGTGGTGACACCGATAATGTGTCATAGAACACATAAATACAAAGAAACATTTATTTAGGACACGCGCAGTTAAAAAAACACGAAAAAAAGTAAAATCTAACCACACAAAAAACAAAAAAGAGGTCCTGTACGAGGCCAAAAAGGCTCCTATCTCAGTATGCTGCAATACCACGGACACACCCAGGGACTAACAAATATTTGTGTCCAGATAATTATACTACTGATGATTGTCATCCTGATAATATGATTTCGAAGGAATTTTGTTTTTAAACTGAACAATGCAAGTATTGTATTAGTGGAACATTGTACTGTTTATTTTTAAAGCATTGAAAGATTCCAGTTCGTTGATATAAAATGCGGACAACATCGGTCAATCTGACCATAATCGCAAGTGCATAACGACCTGTTAGCAACTTCTGCATGCAGTCCGATGAAAGAAACTGTTACCATTTAAACAGTTTTTTATTTACGTCACACAAACAGAACTTGTTATAGCATTATGATTCTTAGTGTGTTGTTGACGAACTTTATTGTTGGCCGAGTGATACCAAAAAAGAAAGTGGTGTCATGGACTATGGCTATACTCATTTGGGTAAAAACACTACTAATAGGTCTCCTCTTGAATAGAACGTGTGAGACAATTTTCGTGAAGTGTGCAGCAAGAGAATTAAAGTTAAGTGAAGGACTGCTTCACCAATTCAAAAACATCCGCCCGTTATACAAACCCGATAGCCTAGACGAAAACCCAGAGAGCAACAACAAGCATTGGATTTATCAACAGTGTCATCTGGCAAAGTCAGCGCTTAGAAAAACAGAGGTTACGCTAATGTTGTATAACCTGTGTATCTTAAAATATAGATGGTATTCTGAGATACCAACAATTAATTTTGAAAAAGAAACTAATCTCTCAGATTCAAGAAGAATTTATAAATTTGATCCTGCATTATTTGAAGCCTTCGATAAACGAAAGCCTCTCCCTGGTGACAAACACGGGGATGATTGTCTGCATTCAAAAAGACATACTCCAAGACTGTACCCTGGAAGATGTTATAAAAAGGAAAATCCTAAATATTGGAAGAGATTTGAAAATTTTTGGGGTGAAGTGGGTGGCGATGTAATGTATACATTTGACTTTGTTTTATATAATCGAATATTTACATACCGTAAAGAAAACCAATTTTGGTATCTTATCTTGTATTTAAAGACATTAGTGACACTAGTAGACAACCCGATCGTATTAGTCGAGTTCGGGCCCAGGTTTGAAGCAATTGAAGAAGAGATAAGTTCCACACAATTAATGTATGTAACACATGTCATCAAAGTAATAGCTCTAGAATTAGCCAAAGCTGCACTTGGTATGTTAGGTTAAGACTTTTTTTTCTTATTTTTTCTTACTATTAAGTAAATTTTAAAAAAATTAAAAAAAATTAAGTCGTGGTAGTTATACCACAATAAAAAAAAAACAAAAAATATAATAATAATTAAGTAGTATATACGGGAATTAATATTTGACAACTGTTAGTTGTATCAATGCGATTAATGCTATATTACTATTGTGCTACTTTATTCTTTTTTACTGTTCAATGTTTTACCGTTGTAAACATAAAGAAATCAATAAATTTTATTTTTGAAATCAAGTCAACTTTGTCAAAACCCCCACAAATATAACTCCACAAACAGAGAAACTCAATCATAAACCACTCAAAAAGGGATACATTCGAAAAATCATCACTAATTTTGGGGACCGTGAGAGTGAATCATGGATCTGCCTAGCCTCTTCCCAACGATGTTGTGTCGGCTTCCAGTAGGACTCGCTCTACGCGCTCGACCCGAACGGACGTGCCGCTCTCGCTGCTCCCGCTCCTCGCTCGCTGCTCCCGCTCCTCGCTCGCTGCGTAGTCACGCAGCGACCTCGGATCGTGAGGAGTCCCTCACGATCCGCCATCGTTGCGCATCCGCGCAACTCCGCCGTAGTCGCCGACTACGAAGAATCCCGTGCATCAGAGCCGTCTTTTTCAAGACAGTGGGTTACTGATTTCGCTATTTCATTTATGGAAACGTGCGTCTAACGTCTTTGGCCCCTTCAGGGCTAAAACCACAGTTTCGTGGTCTCTCGGTGGATACCTTACGGTGCCAACGAAGCCGAGTGCGGTGTTGACACGATACACCGGCCGAGCCCCTTCAGGGTGAGGCAGTCAAGTCGGCAGGGAGCTAGAAGCTTGGCCTTGGAGGATCTCCTAGTCAGCTCTAGTCTCTATTTTCCTTCCCCAGCAACTCACCTGGTGTCGGTTGGGTGTGTCTACCCCTTGGCACCAGACTGGTCAGGGCCCCGTTCGCACAATAAGATTTGCGACGGGATCACAAGCTTAGGGCTCACCCGAGGTACTCACCTCCCTGCCTACACCCGGCAGGGAGGGTTTGGTCACACATCCCCGGGCGTACCCACCCGGGGAGTTAGAGATAGGATTAGGCGTAGGCCCCAAAATTACTCCCTAACGGGACTTTTTCTCAGCCATGACGGACGCTGACTTATTAGCGTTCCTCAGGGAGGTCCTCTTAAAGGACCCGGACATCTGCGCCAAATATGGCGGTAAAAACGTAGCCTTCGACAGGCTGGCCGCTCAACCGGAGCGAATTATTCGCGTCGATAGTCACTCGTCGCCGTCCCCGTCCACGAACGCAGGTAGTCTTCCATTGTCCAAAAAGACAATGGCACCGGTATACCCGGAACCCGCGCCCCGTCCGTCGGTCGCCAGCCCCTTATCGCCGACCTCTTCCACGAACGCAGGTAGTCCGGCGCCTTTGTCCAAAAAGACAAAGGCACCGAAATACCCGGAACCCGCGACCCGTCCGGCCTCGGCTTTTGTCCCTGTTGTCCCTGTTACCGCCAGGTGCAACAACAGTCCGATTCTCGGAAAGCCAGCCCCCGCGCATGACGATTCCGAGGAATCATTAGATAGGATGGACACGACTGTCCCTCGCTCGCGCAGCTGCTCAGAGGCAGAGGAGTCTCCTTCCTCCTCGTCCGACGACGACTACCAAGTCGTAGGAAAAGGAGGAAAGAGGAAGCCCTCTAAAGCTCCTCACAGGCCGCCAAGGCCAAAAAAATCGGCGCCCCGTCCCCAGTTGACGAATCCGCGCCCTCTCCCCCCCGCTCCCCCGTACCCCTGTCACAGGCCTCCGGTACGGGCCCTAACGGCACCGCCACGCGTAAGGCGAAGCCACCTCCCCCTGTCTTCATCCAAAACAAGGCGAAGTGGACGGACGTTTCCAAGATGTGTGTTGATCGCAGGATCAACTACACCAACGCCCGAGCTACCCCTCTGGGTATCAAGGTAACCCTGTCGTCAGCGAACGACTACAGGGAAATAGTATCCCTTTTACGTGGGAAGGCCATCTCCTTCCACACCTATTCCCTCCCTGAGGAGACGCCGACCCGTGTGGTCATCAGGCGTATCCCCAGGGAGATCCGAACGGAGGTCGTCCTGGCCGACATCCGCGCCCAAGGTGTCCCCGCGTCTGTCGTCCACCGCCTTCATAAGGCCCGGGGTGGGCTAGTTTACGATATGGTCCTAGTTATTTGCGACCCCACCGAAGGACACCACCCAATATTCAACATCAAAACGGTCTGTGCCCTGTCCGGTATCAAGATAGAGAAACCGTACCGTCCCCATCTAATTGGCCAGTGTCATCGCTGCCAATTGTACGGCCATTCCCAGCGGAACTGCTTCGCCAGGCCCAGATGCGTCAAGTGTCTGGGCGACCATGCCACGGGCGACTGCGGCCGACCAAAAGACCGCACTCTCTGCACAGAACCACCGAAGCGCTCATGGAGTCCCCCTCGGTGCTCCACGACCTAGAAGCCCATTTTAATAACCTCAATGGATAGGTACGTTAACGCAAGAACCTTGAAACGAAAATTACAGCTGCTGCAACTAATCCCCAGGCGGGTCCCCTTCGGGGGGAATCCCGCCCCTCTCACGAGGGCTGCCCCACCGTATCTGGGGGGGGCAACAACAGCCCAAAGGCCGAAACCACCGGCCTGCGAGAAAAGGAGCTCCAGGTGAACCTGGAGCGACTGCGCAATGTGGTGCCGCCGTCTGCTGTCTCTGACAGCAGCAAGAACCGAGGAGGTTCGGGTCCCGAAAGGGACCAAATGTCCTGCCAGAACGCGCGCGGGTGCTCCGGCCAAGTCTGGAGGAAACGCCCGCGCAGCGAGGACTCGGGGCCGATAGGTCTCTCGTCGAGTGACGAGAACCTGTCGGCCGCCAAAGTGCCGACAACACGGAGAGGGCGAGGTCGCACGGCAGCGGGCGGAGCCGCCCCTCGATTGCCGGAGCGGAACGCTCAAGGTCGCTTCCTGGCACGAAGCCGACCCGGCACGCCAGCTCCAGCGGAGCAGGAGGGCGTGGGAGGCGACCCCGGTTTTGCGGAACTGAGCGGGGGCTCGGATATGTCCCTGCAGCCCAACAAGGCGGAGGTTGGCGCTGAAAAGCGGGCGCAGCGCAGGACAGTCGCGGCTGACGAGGTCAGCGAGCTGGCCCGACAGGCCCGAGAGCGCCGCTCGGCCCGCTTGGATGCCGGTGGGAGTGTGTCGGCGGTGGCGCTCAGTCGCCAAATTGTGGACGGCGTGGATGTCGTCCTGAAGGTTGCCACCAAATCGGGCAACCTGAAGGGCACGTTCACGCGCGCACTCAAAGAGGCGGCTGAGGCGATAAAGGAGGCCACTGAGGTCCTCCTTAACCGTACCAGCTCGGAGGAGACGGCGAAGTTGTGGGAGGAGAACGGCCGTCTCCGAGCTGAGGTAGAGGACCTCAAGCGGCGGTTTGCTGTCGAGAGGGTGGCTCCTGCGCCCTCGGTTGATGCAACGCCGTTGACTCCGCCGGCAGCCCCGTCATCGACCCCTGCGATTGCGGATGCGGAGATCGAAAAGATCGCGCGCATCTGCATGATGCAATGCGGGAAGATGGTGGGTGCCCGGATGGAGTCCATCGAAGCCAGGCTTCTTCCGGCGGTAACCCTCCGCCCACCGCTCGCTGCAGACAAGCGGCGGAAGGAGCCAGCGCCGGTGACCGGCACCAAACCCGTGGTGGGGAGTAGCAAGGCTGCAGGTTCGTCTGCGCCTAAAAATCGGACGGCCGGGCCTCCAACGTCCATGCCTCTGGCGGCCCCACCTGGTCCTAATGAGACCTGGGCGACGGTCGTGAGGAGGGGCCGGAGGAGGCCGACGGCACAACCGGCGCCGCCGGCACCCGCCAAAGTGGCGTCATCGGCACCCAAGAGGGCCCAGGGGCCGCCTAGGGTGAAAGCCCCACGCTCCGCGGCTGTGGTTGTGACGCTGCAGCCTGGAGCCGTTGAAAGGGGCCTCACATATAGGGCGGTCCTGACGGAGGCAAGGGCGAAGATCGCGTTCCCCGACCTGGGGACACCGACCGGCTTCAAGATGAGGCCGGTGATTACGGGGGCGCGGCTCTTCGAGGTGTCGGGTGCCGATGGTGGCAAAAAGGCGGACCTCCTGGCCGCCAAGCTGCGGGAGGTCTTCAACCCGCGTCGACGGCCTGGATGACTCGACGACTCCGGCTGAGGTGGTGGCGGCCGTCGCCCGAGCGGGTGGGTGTCCGCCTGAAGACATCCGCACGGGCGACATCCGGGTGGACGCTTCCGGGCTCGGCTCGATCTGGGTCAGATGCCCGGTGGCGGCCGCACACAAGGTCGCCGACGGCGGGCGCCTGTTGGTGGGATGGGTGGCAGCAAGGGCCAAGCTGCTGCGACCGAGGGCTTTGCGGTGCTACCGCTGCCTTGACATTGGGCATGTCAGGGTGCGGTGCAGCGCCGAAACAGACCGAAGCGAGGAGTGTTATCGCTGCGGTCAGCCCGGCCATAAGGCGGCCCAGTGCTCCGCGTCGCCAAACTGCAGCCTCTGTACAGCTGCAGGGAGGCCCGCTGGGCACAGAGTGGGTCAAAAGGCCTATGGCGCGCCCGCGCCCAAAAAGAAGAGAGGGGGTGCCAAGGCTGGCGGGGGCTCTTTACCCCCCCCTCAGCCTGGCCGCCCTCCGGCCGACTCCCGGCCTAGGCATGGTGCGGAGGGGATGGACTGCGCTTAATGGCGCTGTACCATTTCCTCCAGGGCAACATCAACCACTGTGCCAGAGCTCAGGATCTCTTGCTCCAGAGCATGGCAGAGTGGTCGATTCACGTGGATCTGGACGGTTTGGTGGCCATAATTGGCGGGGCTCTCGTCAACCCGTCGCGAGGTCACGGCTGGGTGGCCGTCCTCGCGAACGGTATTGGCACTGTTGGGGCGTATTTCTCGCCCAACAAGAGTCTCGCCGACTTCGAGAACTTCCTTGTCGAGTTGGGTGGCGTCGTGGGCCGACTCCACCCTCGCCCTGTGCTGTTGCTAGGGGATCTCAACGCCAAGTCTACGGCGTGGGGATCTCCGGCGACCGATGCTCGGGGTGAGGTTTTGGAGGAGTGGGCGGTCACCACTGGTTTGACCGTCCTAAATCGGGGCTCGGTCCACACATGCGTGCGGCAGCGGGGCGGGTCTATAGTGGATGTCTCGTTCGCTAGCCCTGCTGTCGCTAGCCGGGCGAAAGTACTCGCGTCACTGTACCGGTGGCGCGAGGAAGCGCGGGCGCGAGGCGAGCGACTAACGCAGCGACACATGGAGCTGCGTCGGTCCCAGCTTCGTGAGGTCCTGGTGGCGGAATGGCGGGAAAGGCTTTCACGCCCTACCGCCGGCCTCGTCACCATTGAGGCGGTCCGGCCGGTGCTCGATCACTGGCTCGGGAGGAGGCACGGCTCCCTGTCGTTTCGGGTGACACAGGTGCTCTCGGGGCATGGTTGCTTCGGGAAGTACCTGTGTCGCATAAACAGGGAGCCGGACGCCCGGTGTCACCACTGCGTCGACTGCCGGGAGGACACGGCATGGCATACGCTGGCAGAGTGTCCCGCTTGGGAGGATCCACGCCGTGCCCTCGTTGCGGAAGTAGGCAGGGACCTGTCGCTGCCGGCTGTCGTGTCATCGATGGTTGGCAGCGAGGAGGCCTGGAACGCGGTGGTGTCCTTCTGCGAGACGGTTATCTCGCGGAAGGAGGCTGCGGAACGGGAAAGGGAGATATCTTCCTCCAACCCGGCCCGCAGCAGACGCACCGGGCGTCGGCGGAGGGCGGACAACGCCCTCTTCCAGCCCCCCTAAATGGGTCCAGGGGCGACGGACTTGGGGACGTCCGTCGCCCCCCTAACACCAGGACCCGAGGTGGCGGCGCGTGTTCCACGCGCGCCCCTCTTAGACGTCGCGGGGGGAGTCAGACACCTCACTCCGCCCCTCGTCCTGAGGAGGCCTGCATAGGCGGGCCGGCACTAGCTGGGGGTTGCGGAAGGATCGTACGTTCCCGCGACCCCCGGCGTTGGTGTGAGACGGAACAAAAAAAAAGAACCTTGAAACCGCGATCCCTAAAGTTAGGATACGTTAACCTAAATGGCTTACTCCAGCAACGGGCTGAGATTGCCAACTTCCTCCGCGATCACCAACCAGGAGACGTTCCTCAAACCGCACAACCGCGACCCCAAAATTGCAAACTACCGTATGGTGCGCAATGATAGATCCCGCTGTCACAAGGGCGGTACAATGATTTATTATAAAAACTCATTGCACTGTGTCCCTTTAACTTCTCCTCCCCCGACCTCGCTCCTTGAGTACTCTATCTGTCGGCTCGGCATGACTGGCCATCAGCCAATTACATATATATTATAGTATCCGCGCACTGCCCTCCCGCTCGTGGGAGGGATGACATCCCAGCTTTATCCCACGATCTCTCGGTTCTCCTCGGCTTGAGCGACTCCGTTATCATAGCGGGCGATCTCAACGCCAAGCACCCCGCGTGGAATAGTAATATAACTAACGCCAGAGGGAGGGCTGTCCTCAATCTGGGCGCCTCCCTTAACTATGACGTCATCGCCCCGATGACTCATACCCATTTTCCCCACGATCCTGACCATAGACCTGACATACTGGACATAGCGCTCCTAAAGAATGTAAACCTTCGTTTACAATCGATAGAGGCGCTCCACGAGCTTAACTCCGACCATCGTCCGGTGATGATGACGCTAGTTCCCCGTACGGGTCCGCTTGACCCTGATCAGCCACCCCCGACTCAGTTAGTTACCGACTGGAGGAAGGTAAGCGAAAAGCTGAAATCCTCCTCGTCGCCTCTACTCGACTCCATCCCCGATCTAATCACCTCAGTCGCTCACACCACGGGCGCAGTCGACTCGTTTACGGAGCACGTACAGACAGTCCTGAACGACTGTTCAAGGCAGGTTCCGGCGCTGGATGCCGCGTAGACGGTACGCTATCGTCACCTCACCCTATCCGCGCGGGCGTGCCTCAAGGATCCGTGCTGTATCCTCTCTTGTTCTCGCTGTTCACTAGCGACGTCCCTAGGGGTAGAAAGGCCCAGTTGGCGCTTTTCGCCGACGACACGGCCATCTACGTTACCGGTAACAACCCTACCACCATAGCTCGCACCCTCCAAACTTCCGCAAACGTCTTAGGCGCTTGGTTCCGGAAATAAATAAATAAAATAAATAAAATAACGTATGTACGGCAAGCCTATCCCTTGGGATAAGCGAGCCAAATACTTAGGTGTGATACTCGATCACAGACTTTCGTTCGCCGAACACATAAAGGCGGCGCGTTCGCGCGCCGTCTTCGCGTCCGGCAGGCTTTATTGTATGCCAACGAGAAAAGCAAGTTGTCACTCAGGTGCAAATTGCGGCTCTTCGTCTCGGTCATCCGACCAATCATGACATACGCTTGCGCAGTGTTCGCTCACGCCAAGCCGTATCATATTCATAGGCTTCAGACCGTCCAGAACCGATTCCTGCGCAGAGTCACGGGAGCCCCCTTCTACGTCCGAAATGAGACTCTCCATGTAGATCTCAAAATACCCACGGTGAAACAGTTCATGAAGCGACACACCCAGCGCTTCATGGACTGTTCTACCTAACATGTTCATCCTAACCCCTTAGTGTCATCGGCCGCCCGATACACTCCCTCGCGAATAAGTACAGTTCGAAGACCAAGACACACACTCACAGAACCAGATGATCCTATCACTCTCCTCCAGGAGAGCGATAAGGCCACCAGCACTGTTCGCAAACAAAAACGGACAGTCCGTCCTCGCCGCCGAGGCCCGTCGCGACGACCCCGTCGATGCCCCCCTCCCGACCCTTTGCTAGAGCCAGCCCGCGAAGCTGAGCCGATTAATGTTTAAAATGTCCCTAAATAATGGAACAATCAGATCCAGCCTGTCCCTTGCTGTCCTCTTCAGCGACGTCCTAAGCCGAGGTTCGTACCCCGCAGGGGGTGCCCTTAGCGATAGTCGCTTAGCTTATAAGTTTTTATGCCTGGCTGGAGGCCTTAATTTTAATTAAGCCCCCCACAGGAAAGTTCGGTTGAGCAGTAAATATCCCTGAAGGATAAACTGCGAGATGCCCATTCCAAAAACAAAAAAAAAAAACGGCTTCCAGTCTCACCGGATGCAGTTGAATACCAGTATTTTACATGGCGCGACTGCCTATCTGACCTCCACAACCCAGTTACAGGCCAACCCGATACTCCTTGGTAAGATTGGTTGTCAGACTTTTAGGGTTTCTGACTACCCGTAACGACTGTCAAAGTCGAAAATCTACAAATGACAGCTTAACGTGCTGTCCGACGCACGGAGGTATCTCAATATGTTACGAACGGTCAGCCATCCACAGACTGACCTCGGCAAGCGTAGCTTAACCTTCGACCAACCAGTGCGGCTGTTTTTATTTAGCCACGAGGGTGTTCACGAGAGTGTTCGCGAGAGTGAACCATGAGTAAAGTGGACTAACTCCTCCGGGGCGTAACGAAGACCAGAAGACTTGTGATGGCAGTCGATTTTAGGATTTAACTTATACAGATCATTAACTCCCGACAAAACTATCGGTTCTACTCGGTACAGAGTATACTTTTTAATTGGAGAGCCAGTACTGGCTGGGCTACCGTACTTGTATACGAATCAACCGTAACCAAAAATGGCTGTTCTCACTGCTATTCTCACTGTACTGTAGTTATCATTTTACATCGACTTGTGTTCTGATTATTCTGCGATGAAACGTGTATTAATTAAATTCTAATAAAATGGGAACCCTCAAGAAGTACCACTCGGATTTCCTGATCCTACATAAAAAGCGGTATAAGGTCTTACTTAAGAATCGCCAAGAGTTGATGGTATGTACATGGCAAGCAATATTTAAGCTTCAAAACCGAAATAAAACTACTGAGGCCTCAGCCTCAGTTAACTGCTGAGGCTATAAAAACGTCCTCTTCTTTAACAGTTTCACCAAATTTGAGTCTGACGTACCTATGCTTGATCTTGAATTTTTAGCTGTATTCTTTATTAATACCTTCAGTAAAGCTTCGAAGGGCAGTGGCTCCGCGTGGGATTCTTAAGTATCACATCGAGGCATTATTTAGACTGTTGCACATATTTTTTTTCGTTTACAATATTCATTTCTATTGGTCACTGCACTAACATCTTTGTTATACTTACATGTGAAAACTTATTATAACTTGGCCAAACCTAGTGTCAAAAGCAACAAACGAATCCTATTTTTTTTTGTTTCGTTTCTTCATTAAAATTGTACACCTAAAGTACAGAAAACCGTTTACTTGAATTAAACTAAGCAAACAAATCATAAAAATGGCATACATACAAACATCAGGAAAAATAAAGGAAAAGTAGCACAGAAAACAAAGACAATCATAAGTCACTATAGATGAAAAAAAAAATAGAATCATTAATTTTTGAAGAAACATGACAAGATGACACCCTTGACCCACTACGTTTTGGGGGCTATTAAAACACGTGAGCTTTTCGTAATCGACTGACATTTTTATTATTATAAGGATGTTACATAGAGCGTAGTGTTAGAGGGAGGTAATGCTTTATTAGTAGAAAAAAGACCTTACGTTACAAGTCAGCGGGTAACGAGCTAGAATGAAACTTCTAACATACTTTGCACTTAGTCGTTACAATTTGAATGTCAACAGTTTTAACAACATTTGATCGTCTTTCTATCTGTTTACCTACACATCTCTGGGAATATAATTATCAAGGTCCAACATTCGTTGCTCCGGATTAGGGAAAATCCAGATAAACCTAATCAGATCAATTCACCATTTCGTCCACTATTGTTACACTTTCAAACGCACATCAGTTATACAGTACTACAATCGAGTACTCCTCGACTTCTTAACTCCAATGCTATCAGACACTGAATGACAACTTTGAAGGGGCGCGATGCCAGGCTGCCGGTGGAGGCTGATTATGTGCGCCTGCGCCATTAATTAATTGCGTCATTAATTCTGCGTCCGTACTAATGGCCGGATGCGACATACATATATGTTTTGACCTTGTGAGTACCTGATGACTTGTTGCTAGTATTATTGCATTTTGACTGTATAACAATAATGTCATATATCAGATGTCTTTAGAAAACAACTTCTCTAGATGCCTCTGAAAGAGCAACATAGCATATTCTTTCTCAGTGCTGATTAAGAAGACCGTCTTATGTTTTCTACTTTGCCAGAAAACCACAGAACGGTCGGCATTTCGCCGCCATTTGTTTTCTGTTCCGGAGGAAATTCAGTCTTTTTTAAAGTCCAGACATTATCTTGGTTAGATCATGCGAGGACCATGCAGATTAGTATCGGAGATGGTCTTTTAAGGAAAGGACCACACAGATATAAGTCAATAGTAATATAAAATACTTTACAAAGTAAATAGTTTAACATTATGTACACTACAATTAAGGATATGTCAAAGTGTATAAAATAAACAGTTTTAACAAAATAGTTGTTTAATTAAAATAAAAAATAAATATAAATGTTAATATTGATGGTGTAAATTTAGTTGGAGCAGCTTAATCCCAGGCCTTTTTGTCCTCAATATAATCTTTTACAGAGATTCGTGACATAATTTTCGCTTTATAGATGTTTTGAATTTATTAAGGAATTTTATTGCAAAAGCTAGGGGTAGTCTGGGCTATGTACCACCAGTATAACTCAATGGGACTGCACTATAGAATTTAATTTTTAACATCTTGGTCATATATGTACATATAAGCCCCTGACCTTAATCGCGGACTTGATTTTGAGCGAGAGCGGCGTTATCGGTAAAGGCGAATAAGCTAGTCAGTGGCGGACTAAGTCCGTCAAAGGCCCGGGGCGGCAAAGCTGAATTAGGCCCCCCAGCTTTAAAAAAAATGTAGTTTTACAAGCTTTTTATTCAGATCACATTTGTATGTAGTGTTTATGTTTATTTCGTTAATATCTGGCAAGTGAAATTAATTTCAAAGTATCCGCTACAAAGACGGGAATTCCCCCAGCGCGGCAGCGTATTGAATGGGTTCAACAAAGTTAAAAGAATATTAGCGCCGCGTAAATAGTCTAGATGGCTGTAGTGTTTTGATCTTGATGAAATTATGTAGGTTAGGTACTTAGCACATTTTTAAAGTCTTGTTTAAGATTTGATCAGGGGAATGCGGCGGCATTTGGGGGCCCCCCAAGATCGGAGGCCCGGGGCGGCCCGGGCCGCCACCGAAGGTAGCTCGCAGGTTTGCACACTGCTCGCTTAAAGCCAAAGTTACTATGTGACGTTTCATAATTAACATTTACTCGGTCTTTACACTTTTACATTACTGTTGTTTTGAACTAAAATTTACATATAGCCTTCGCTCCTTCAACCTGTTTCCGTGGTAGAATGCACAACTTTTAGAAAAAGTAGACCTAATTATTAGGAACACTGTTACTTCCTAAATGTGGCTTTGGGTGACTGAGCATAACAGCAAGCCGCACTTCCCATTCACTAGTGTGGTCTCGGCTTCCACAAAATTTCAAGTATAATGTTACCGGTTTTCCTGTACATAGCGCTGATAAATGCAGCAGCAGCTTTTGGCAAATTGCAACCTACGTTACTTAAGGCAAGCTAAGGTCCTTGGCTTAGAGGCCTACTAGATGAGACGTCAGCTGAGATGGTGTGGGCATGTCTTTAGAATGCACGAAGAGAGACTAGCGAAGCGCGTCTTCTATTCTGAACTCAAAGAAGGTAAACGGAAACGTGGTGGACAGTTTTTACGTTTCAAGGATGTTCAGAATAGACACTTCAAAATATGCGAAATTTATCCCTTATAGTGGAAAAAACTGGCACAAAATCGGCCAGAGTGGGGGCCTCGTGTGCATCGACAGGTCAACGCCTTTGAAGACAGAATAAGCGTGATGACCTTAAAGGTAGGCCACCTACAAGTATAATTTACAATATAGTCAATGGTGTTCTGACATGTCCGCTCTGTGTTCGGAGGTTTTCGGCCAAAGTTGGATATGCTAGCTTTGGTGTGCTGCTCTTTGATGTGCTCTCATGTGGCACATCAAAGCTCTCAACAACCAGGTGGTTGTTGAGTTGCTAAGGTTAGCAAGCTATCGAATGCAGTCGCTGTGGTGAAATCGGCTAGATAGCATCATCATCATCACTGATAAATTAACCAGAAATACTTTATCTTCCTCACTGGTTGACTTTGAGGTACTGTGTTCGAACGATGCGTTGAATAAGTGGAAAATGTCTTCCCTCAATATGAATTTACCCGCTTGTCCTCCCAAGGGCAGTGGGACGTACTCTGCATTCCTATATGGAATTCCCGGTTGAACACATTACCTTGTACTGCTGAGCGTGCCCGTCTGCAAGCTGTGGGAGAATGGAAGTCGGGCCCGTGGCTTCAGGCACTCCCGGCAGCCACCACAGGTATCATGATTAATGACACGTTTCGGCTCGCTACGTGTCATTAATCATGATACTGTGAGGACAAGGGCTCCAAAATAAATTAAGTCAGTGGGGTAGCGGTTTAAAAGAACCGGCCAAGTGCGGGTTGGATCAGGCACAATATATACGCATGCAAAGTATTCATTTTCTAATTAGTTTAGGATACAATTTGTTACGAAGCATAATCATTTATTTATTTACCAACATAGGTACAAACAAATACAGATCTAAGGTAGGTAAACAGAGCGCTTTGTTATCCCTGCAGGCGTATAAATAAGTTAGGTAAACAGAGCGCTTTGTTATACCTGCAGGCGTATAAATAAGATGCCCAAATAAATCGACATGAGTAATATATTCATTCCAAACGATTTCTATTTCAAAACACGATTAATGTCAAAGTTATTGAAAGTGACACATAACGCAAATATTGAAATACAAAATGAACAAAATAAAAATATTATTCCAAATTAATTCGTCATTTGAGTATTCATCAATAACCCTAACGTTTATTAATAAATAAATAAATATTGCTGGACAATCCACACAGCATCATCTAGCCCCAAGCTAAGCAGAGCTTGTGTTATGGGTACTAGATGACTGATATACTTAATACAATACATTACATAGATAGATATATTTTTATTATATATAGCAAATACCCAGAACACCCGGAACAAATATTTGTAGATCGTACAAACATTTGTCCCAAGGCGTGAATCGACCCCGCAACCTCTTGCGTCGCAGGCGGACCTTCGCCCGCCGCGCCACATCGGTCGTCAAATTCGGTCGTAATTAATCAGGAAAGATTTTATTTCTTAAAACGTGTAACATATTTTTTATGGCGTCTCTAATTTTATTGGTATATGCCCATACCCAAAAACTATTATGCATATATTTTGCAGTGTCTCATTTCATGGTGAGTCAAAGAATTTATATACTACGAATACGATAATACTACGAATTCGAACATCTCAAAATGAAAGTAGCTCATACCCCAATACTCATAATACGTTTAAGTCAGGTTAGCGTTAACTTTTGCTGAAGACTATATCTTTGACGCTTCAGTGTCTTGGTCGACTTTTTATTTTATTTTGTTTTTGTTAGATGTTATGTACATCTAACAAAAACTATACTGTATATAGTAGTTAGTTTTATATTATGACTAGCTGACCCAGCAAACGCTGTTTTGCCATATAGAAGTTGGTGATAGAAGGGTGAAAAAATTTGAAGTTGTATGTATTTTTGTATGTTGCATTATAAAAAAATAAAAACAAAAAAATTGTCTAAAAAATAAAAAAATAAATTTAGGGGTTACATTTAGGGGAATGAAAAGTATATGTTGTCCCATTCGCAGACCTAATCGATATGCATACAAAATTTCACGAAAATCGGTCGAGCCATTTCGGAGGAGTTTAATTATAAACTCCTTGACACGATAATTTTATACATTAGAAAGATAGATTACTCGTAGATTAAGCAATTCTGTAAATATTGTATAAGTACTAAAAATATAAAGAGTTTCTTTTTATTCCGAAAAATAGATGTGTTCCTGTGGGAATTTCGAATCGTCTCATGTTTATTTGTTAATCGCTGGTAACACTGCGGAGTGCAGCTTCTTAGGCATGATTAATATGTTATACTAAAATATTAAAGTAAGTACTCAAATTTGCTAATGATTTGTTTAAAGTAAATCAATCATTAATTGTATTTTATCAACTTTAGCCTCCATGTCATTTATTTGGATAATCAACTCCACTATGCGGGCTGGGTTATCTATTACTGTCACTAAAGTCTTCAAATATAAGATGAGATACCAAAATTGTGTTTCTCTACGCTCTGGTAAATATTCATTATACAAAACAAAGTCAAATGTAAACATGAAATCGCCATAAATTTCACTCCAAAAATTTGTAAATCGTGGCTCTTCAAAAACCTTTTTCTTTCCATAACAGTCACCAGGGTACGGTCTTTTCAATTTTTTGTGAAATCTTTGTAAATATAAACAATCACTATGGTGGTCTTCACATTCACTACTTTCACGTTCGGCCAAGGAATTAAATACTATAGAACGCTTATTAGAACGAGATGCTTGTCTAGCCATTGAGAAATCAATAGTATTAAAATCAGTTTCTGGTATCTCATTATACCATCTATTCTTAATGATACATATATTACTCAACAATATGTCGTTCTTCGTTGTTATAGTAGACGTATTTTTGCGATTACAATGTGGATAACTTGAATTCTTGTAAGTCATCAAGTTTAATTTTTGAAAGTTGGTAAAAGAGGGATCTTCTGGGAGTTCTTTTTCCGGTTTGAATGTTTGCAGTACGGATGGCGGGATTAATAGCAACAAGGGGTCGTTTTCCAATTGGTGCAATAGTGCTTCTGCCTTCGCCATATCCACTCCTTCACACATAACGAATTTATTCTCACACATTATTATCAAGATTAGGCTTAACAGTAGCGTCTTTATCCAAATAATCATAGCCATAGCCAACGAACCTATGTTTTTTCAGGAAAAAGTATGGTATCGTTTACCAGCAGCACACATTAAATCGTAAACAAATTCTACAGCCCGTTGTACTCGTTTGACAGTAGGTACATATAAAACAAAAGCTTGCAGTTTCTTTCTCCGGATTTAATACAAGAGTTGCAAACAGGCCAATAGTCACTCGTGGATAGAATGATCCATGTTATTCGCACATATTTTTATATCCACGAACAGAACTCCTTCAATGCTTTTAAAAATAAATAGATCAATGTTCTACGAATACAATAGTTGTATTGTTCATTTTGAAAACACAATTCCTTAGATATTATATCACCAGGAAAACAATCATTAGTTGTATAATTACTGAGACTAAAACATTATTTTGTTATTTGCAAATTTTGATGTAACAATTCTTAGGTTTATTATAATTATTGATAACAGACTGACCCAATTTTTAGGGTTCCGTACCACAATTGGAAAAAACGGCACTCCTATGTGATCAGTTTTTTGTCCTCCTGTACGTTGTGTTGTGTCAAAAACCGTCTTCTCAGCAATAGGTTAAAGTATCACGTTACGTAGCAGCTAATATGTAAAAAATCATGAGTTCTAATGTGTTTTGTTAAATTCCACGAGGACAAAGTTGCGGACATATTTTATTAAGTCTAGCACAGTTAGACCGCAATTTGATTTAAAATTAAATCTAAATCAATAACAAAACCCATTATGGCAGATACAAAACGCAAGAAAATTGACATAATAGAAATCAACAATTAGCAACATCAGCCACCAGAATAAACAAAAGAAATGGAAATATAAGAAAACTAAAATAATATACGGTAAGATAATGTTGACGCGAGCCAGACTTCGACCACGCCCACCACCTCCGAAGGCGTCGCGTCGCGCCTTACCGCCAATGCAACTTGGATCACCCGTGTGACTAGGCTCGCGAAGTCGTCGACATGTGGGATGTGGACTCAGCAATCGTTGTCCCGATAGTCGTGTCAGCCAATGGCTTACTAGCCAAGAGCCTCGACCAACATCTTAGGAGGCTCTCGTTAGGCAGCTGAATCAAAGGCTTGATGCAGAAAGCAGAACTTCTGGACACGGCTCGTATTTAGACGATTCCTCTCTTTGGAGCCCAGACCGGGAATCGGGTCCAAGCCACCAAAGCTTGGACCCTATTCCCGATACTGGTGGGCTACTAGTTTTAAAATTTTCATATGTTATTGTTAAATAATAATTAAAATAATAATTTTAAAGCAGAACCCGCAATACAGGAATCCTAAGATAAAAATACAATATAAAACCTTGAAACCAGGAAAGAAAATGTTTGATAATAACTCAAACATATAATAACTTCATTCTATCGACTGCATTTATTTTATTTCTTATAATAAAAGTTTATGCACTATGTTTATTATTACTGTAATATTCAAATATTTACTTTTATATTCAAAAAGCTTTTATTTACACCATTTCGTCAAATTCAATTTAGGAGTCGATGTCACATCGATTCGATAATCCCTATTATCGAACTTTCGGGGCAATCAGAATTTTTAAGGACACTACCCTAAGTGTCCTTAAAAAAAAGTTGGATTACTCAAAAATACGTAAACCAAAAATGACGACGATAAAGTGCGTTAAAATTGCGCGTGACGTCACACCGTGCTACACTTTTAACGTAACAGTGACGTCACAAGCCCCTTCTCCTGAACTTTGATGTGCTATATCTACATATATATATTTATATTATATGTGCACTTTTTATTGATTTGAGTAAGCAAAAAATACGTATCCAATATGTTTTGGTAATCTTACTGACGGACTAAATAGACTTAATATATATTTTTACCTAGGACTCATCCCTATTCAGTTATGATTGGGCCTTACCTACAACACTACGATCCGCGATTACAACATTAAAAAAAAATGGTCTTCCTTCAGTTAAGTGTAAGAAAAATATTGTATTTAAAATTAATATCCAAGTAAAATGCAATTTGAGTTATGCAATAAATTATAAATGTGAGGTTTCCTAAATAACCTAACATCAGGGAACGATGGATTGACGTGACGGGTAGAGAGAACTGGATGCCGTCAAAGACGAGTACATTTGCTCTAAACATACTAGTGAAAATAATGTTATCATTAAAAAATCAGGTTACTTAAATCCAGGGGCCGATCCTAAGAGAACAAATTGTTCACATTTGTTCAAGTTCTTTGGTAAGTTTTGTTAAAATGCTTACTTGTTGGAACCAAGTTCCATATTACATCTCCTATTTTTTAGACTATATATACCCTATAGGCCTATAATATGAACAAATTTGATCACTGCATTAAATTTTTTAGGATTAATTAATTTTAATTGATTTAATTTTATTTATTGTTCATTTTCGTGAAAAATATTTCGAGTATAATAGTATATGGGGTACGGTATCTTATAATGTAAATATGTAAATAATCATCAGCAAACATTCAGTTCTGTAAAAAAAAAACAATTTTGAGTAGTTCTGCTGTATGCGTGGCACGTAAATACTTTTGCATTATTTTTCAGACAACTAATGCTGCAGATATTTTATGATGTTTTATGCTATTTTATATTTTAGAATTTAATTATGAATTTAGAATTTTACTATATATGACGGATGATGACAGTTCGCATCATCATTAAAACTCATCGTTGGTAATGTGGGCGTTGTCGGTGTGTAATATTGGATGAAGAAAACAGATTGGTATGCTCAATAAGATTGGATTTGGAAACTTAACCACGTAAATACGTATCACAGAACGCGCGATGGTTCGGTCATGTCTGCACTTGCCTGTCAGATAAGTGACATTCCAACAGGAATCGTCCAACCACTTGTGCCCCACCAACTCCATCAAGCGCCACTAGATGGCGCTGGCGTACCAGATACGACTCCATTCCGACATATATTTAAAATTGTGTTGACACCAAAAAAAGATAAATCTTTGAAAAGAATATATACTGAAGTAAGTAAATACCTATAAAGATTAGTTAAGAATCGTTTCATAGTTGTTTTTTTTTAAGATTCATATCGTACGCTCCGAAAACTGTACCAAAATATGGGAGGCGATCCTGGTTTCACTTCAGAATTCAAAGAAAGTTAAAAATGAAAACTACCATATATCCCATTATTGCTGCCTTACCTTGGATGAAATGGCTATATGCCGTCTTATAAAATGGTACGGAAAAAAATTACTTGGACATGTCGATATTGGCAGTGGCATCGAAGGAGACCATGTAGGAATAGCCAAAAAGGCTCTGGTATTTCTAGTGACAGGCATAAATTGTAATTTTAAGGTTCGCGTTGCACATTTCTTACTTTACGGAAATAACGGAAGACGCGCAGACTTAATTAAACAATGTTTGGAACTTATTACAGAAACAGGCATAAACATAATTTCCCTAACTTGATGGATGCGCTGCTAATATGGCAATGGTGGTAAGATTAAGCTGTTCAATCAAAGATATATAAAATCTATTCCACTCTCGTCAACAAATCATTCAGTACTGCTAGACCCATCACACATGATTAAGCTTTTCAATTTTGTTATACATTTTTAGATAGAGATAGGTAATACCATAAAATGTCGATTTTTGGAGGCATTAAATAACCTTCAAATGAAGGAGAAATTACATTTGGTGAACTAGCTCCGTTACCATTATGTTAATTTTCAAAATAATACGATGAATGTTTAGCTTGCAACTTGTTCAGCCTCAGTGTCGCAGGAGCTATAGACTTTTGTATGACCAATTAAATCTGTCTTCATTCAAAAATAGTGGAAGCACTATTTTTTTTTGTGGATTAATAATATGTTTGACACTTTTAATTTTCGAAACGATATATAACTACAAAAAAGCTCTGACAGAAGCCAACGCTGCAATGCTGCTTAGTAACCTAGACACGGCGATGACATACCTAGCCGAGTTGAGAACACAAGAGTTAACTCAAATTCAAATATTTTATTTGTAGAACATAGTTCTACAAATAAAATATTTGAATTTGAATTTGAATTTGTTGTGTTAATGTTTCACAGTTGCAGCACATCCAATAAAACTGTTGAAATCAGTCTTAGGTAAACTTTTTGACAAAAGAGTAAATAAAAATACAGATGTCAATGTTAATAAATGAGCGCTATGTCTTGCCGTCAACGGCGTACAAATATTTCTAATTATAATTTCTAATGAATAACTGGTAAAAAACATAATAAAAACAGTCAGATTAATAATGAACTCAACTATACCAATAATTAATTAATTAAAATAACAATAAATTTAAGCAGATAATAGTACATTAAAATTAAATAGATTAAATAAAACAATTAAGTTATCGACAAATAATATGAAATAAATAAAATGTCATTAAATTACAATTTGTCTGCTAGGTACTCATTGACTGTGTAGTAAGCTTTTTGGCCTAATAAATTAAGAAGAGCCTTTTTGAAATGGCGTATGCTGTCAAGATCTTTTAAACAATTGGGCAACTTATTACCTATATAACTTGGGTGCTATTCCTAAAAAGCTTTTGGAGTAAAGCGCAGACTTGTGTGGAATAGCACATATTTCTCTATTGCGACGTTTCGATCTAAGAGTTTGAAATAAATGCACGTTTGATTTTGCGAATACTGCTGTCTCGTAGATGTACATACAGGGCAAAGTAAGGAGTTTATATTTTACGAATAATGGCCTACAACTATCAGTCTTTTTCAGTTTAAACACAGCACGCACACACTTCTTTTGAGCTTTGAACGCAGTGTTTTTTTCAGTAGAATTTCCCCAATACATTATCCCAAAACGTATCGTTGATGAGACGTACGCTTTGTATGCTATCAAAACTACAGATTCATTTGAAATTTTCGCAAGATTGTAAAGCGCATACGAATACTGGTTTAGTTTTTTACACACAGTTTCTACATGATATTTCCAATTAACATGACTATCCAAGTAAAGTCCTAGAAATCTGGCACAAGCGGTTTCCGGTATTTTTTGGTCTGCGTATTTTATATTTAAATTTTGTTTTTTTTTCCTTTGTTCGAACGTCATAATCTGTGTTTTTTCTAAATTTATTTTAAGTTTATTCTTATTTAACAAGTTTATAATGAAATGGATGGCATTATTTATATCATTTTCAAATGATTCTAAATTTTAGCACGGTATAATAATTGTGCTGTCATCAGCAAACAGGACGGTTTGATATTCGGTACACTTCGGCAAATCATTTATAAAAATGAGAAACAGCAAGGGCCCAAGGACACTCCCTTGGGGTACACCGCAAGTTGTATACCTAATGGATGACTTGTGAGCAACTTCTCTCTTAGAGTTGGGACAAATTCTAGTTAAAACCGTTATTTGTTTTCTTCCAGTTAAATACGTTTTGATTAGGCTCAATATATTTCCTCGGACACCATAACGTTCTAATTTACCCAGTAATATTGTGTGATCCATGTGATCAAAAGCCTTAGACATGTCCATGAGTACTGCGGCAATAGGATTTCTTTTGTCAACATTATTAATAATTTTAGCAACTAAATCATAGACTGCGTTGTTTATATTTCTATTTTTACGAAAACCGTATTGTTCTTTAGCGAGTATTTTATTTGTTTCAAAGAACGAGTTAAGGGATTTATAAATCACTTTCTCAAAGACCTTTGATAATACCGGTATTAAGGCTATTGGACGGTAATTTGAAATGGTTGCTTTGTCACCTTTCTTATAAAGTGGTTTAATTACGGTTGTTTTTAATAAGTTTGGAAAGTGACCATGTTCTAAGCATAAGTTAACTATAAAACTTAGTACGGGTGCAATTAAATGCGACACTAAACTTTAAAATTTTTGTAGAAATTTCATCAAATCCCGTGCTGATGGTATTTTTTAACAAATTTATGATTTTGAAAATGTCCATAGCATCCGTCGGTGCCATAAAAAGGGTCTTTGGGTAGTGACTTACAAGAGATATAGCATTACCGTCTGCAGATTTTTCTGTAGGATGTACCGAATCTATAAAATAAACATTGAAAGCCGTAGCTATGTCTTTAGGATCATTAATTTGCATATCACCAATAAAAATTTGCTTTACAGATTCCGGGGGAAAGTTAGATTTGCACCTATTAATTAATTTCCACGTAGCTTTGGTTTTATTTTCTGCGCTATTTATAATATGACTGTTTTGAGACTTTTGTGTCAAATGTATTACTCTTTTTAATCGTGTTGAATACTGTTTAAGTAATTGTTTGTTTTCAATATTTGGTGATCGCCTGTACAACCATAACATCTCTCTTTTCCGTTTACTACAGTTTTTGATACCTTTAGATATCCATCGCGGAGTTTTTCGAGTGGAAATCTTTTTCCACACGGTAGGGAAGCACAAGTCGTAAAAAAGTTTAAATATATCATAAAACGAATTAAAAGCTACTTCAGGATATGTGATATTAAACACTTCAGTAAAACTTAAGCTACTAACGGCTTCAATGAACTTAGAAATATTCTCAGAGCTATAATCTCGACTTAATACATACCAGTGATCAATTGCACACGATTTTCTAACGGGGCATTTAAAAAGTTGGGCGGTGTGGTCTGATAGGGCCAACTCTAAAACTTCGCCCGTACCACCTCTAACATTATGCATAATGTTATCGATACAGGTTCCACTAGATACGCGTGTGGGCTTTTTTATACTCGGCTTGAGATTGTAGTTCAGTAGTAGATGTTGAAACTCAGTGGATATTCTTGTTTTTTGCAGAATATCGATGTTAAAGTCACCGCAAAGCAAAACCCTTTTTCCCAAGTTCCTTCCGCAATAATTTAAAATATGCTCTAAATTTTCTAAGAAAATAGAAATAGCATCTCTCGTGTATTTTGGAGGTCTATAAATGCAAATGATAATCAACTTGTGAGCTACCAGTTCGATGGCACAACACTCGATAAAACTGGCCACACCAAATTCTTTAATGTCTATGACCTTGAACTCATGTCTATGTCTAATAAGTATACAAGTACCACCCTTCCTGGTGTTTCTTGTAGAATATGTTGCAATTTTATATTCAGGTATATATAAGTGTATGGTATCATCATCTTTCATGTTGTGTTCCGTGATACACATAACGTCCACTACTTTCCCTTCGCAGAAAAGTTCATTTAAACTAATACTTAACAAATCAGACTTTCCTATTAATCCATTTATATTTTGATGTAATATGTGAATTTGATTATAAACGAAAAAAATCATGCTCCTTATTGTAAGAAGTGCTTTCAGTTTGGGTTGACTGATCATTATATAACTTGTTGTTATTGATGACTGATTGGTTCAAGGTATCTCCGACAGCAGTATAATCAAAACAATGTCGAGAATGACAACGAACTTCGTTAGCTTCCGTTTCTGAACCTAGATATTTAATATATTCCATTAAATTTTTAAATATTTTTGCAATTGCTTTATTGTTTACTGTTGCAATATATTTCCGGAACATTTCAAATGTATATTCAACACAGTAATTGGAATCAAAGAGATAGGCATATTCCCATAATTCCTTATCTAAGTACATCAAACACATCAGTTAAAGGCTCTCGATAGTGGAAGTTGTACTGCGCTTGAACACATATTTAAATTCTTGATTGTGAATTCGTGAAGATTTGCGGTTGAAGATGTTGATGATAATAACGAAGACGAGGATATTAAGGCGTAGTTTAAAGTTAAACGAGAAAAATATATAAAAATTGACACCATTTTTACTAGTGCACTGCGAAACGAAATATCAGTTTGGGAATGTGTAAAACGCTTCAGCAGGCTGAATAGAAGATAGCAAGGCTCATATTTATCGTAAGATAAATAATAAATAGCATTTTTGTTACTTGCCTAATGTTTTATTACACATTCACAGTGAACTCGATTAGATTTTAGATTACATTTGTTCAATGTACTACTGCCGTAAAGTGAATCTGTCGTAAAGCAAATCTGTCTTAATGCGAATCTAACCTAAAACGAGCAAGTGTCATCATAACTTCGTCCATAATTGCACAGACTAAACCTTCGGTTTCCCCAAAGAGGTCACCAAAACGCAGCCAGGCTACTAAAACGACGCTAGTAGGTGTACATCAGGCCCATGTAGGGCCCGGACAAAACGTCTGTGAAGCTAACTCTTTAATCTGCCATACTTCCTTGCGATTTTCAGTGTCAAGCACTACAGGTTTGCTCCGGTTCTCTTTAGACCACGAGAGCAGCCCTTGTCCATCGCGACTTTATATACTCGATGCATGTCGTCTTCTAGTAAATACTCACTGAGAATGCATATCTTGCGACTGTGGAGGGTTTTAGCATTTAAAAAGCCTCGAACTCCATACTTTCCCAGGATATACAATCTCATAACCGATGATCGTGGATGATGCATTCAAAAATGCCGTTTGCACGTGTTTCCGTCTGATAAATGACTGTTAAATACTTTCTTCAGGCTTCCAGAGAAGCGCTCCTTCACCGATTGCTACATGTCAGCAACATTACCTAACGTCTTACGCTTCCGATATACCCAAATACTTATAGGTTTCGATTTGAGAGAGGGTTCTTAGGCTTATGAGATCCGTGAGTTTACATGCATGACCGCACATTTGTCCTCACCAAATTGCATCCTGATGGTGCTACTAAAGGTTTCTCTTACTTTCAGTAGATCCATCAGTTGCAAATTGTTACTATTATTTATCTTTATTCATTACAAGGCTTAATAACCTAAGCGGCTGGTATTTCCACTTCTCGCTAGCAGAGAAAGCGGTTTGCTCGATATAGTAGTTTCATAAGATGTGGTCTTACATGAGAAATTGGATAAGCTTTTGAATCCCATTTTGATGTTCTATCATTTTAACATATCAATTCAGGGCCAAGACCAAGATTCCAAGAGTCATGTTGGCATGGATTCCCTTTTCGCAGTTCCACGTGAACTTCTTGAAACTTTTTCACGTGCAATGAGCATATTGAATGGAGAGCGGATGGTAAAACTTGCTCCAAACTAGCTGTTCCAAGATTTTTGGTTGAAAATTTTGTGTGCATATCGGTTAGGTCTGAGAATCGGACAACATCTATTTTTCATCCCACTAAATGTTAAGGGTGGTCCACCCCAAACATTTTATACGGCAAAACAACGTTTGCTGGGTCAGCTAGTATTCTTATATAATACTTCTTAGTACCCAGCTAATCGGACCGACGACGGGAAGGGTGTAAATAAAACGGAGTGGTTACAACCTCATACTTTTTATTTTTTGGTTTTCGAACGCGTCACGTGACTTAGGAACGTTAGGAATTTTAGTTTGCAGTATATCGACTTTTGTTATTTAATATTCTTGTTAAGTACGAGTAAAAGCATTTGAATAATAAATTTCAGGAATAAAATTTCCTAGGTTATTTAGTGTTTTGTTTCTTTTCATCCCTAAGAATATTGTAAAAGGAAATTAAATAAAAGTCTAGCTTTTTTAAACAATGACTTTTATGGTAATAGTTAAAAATGTTCTAAAACTCCAACTTCTGTTTTTGGTGATTAAATAAATAAAATAATTAAATGAAAAATTAAATTCATTAACTGTTAAAGCTCCTCGTTTGTTTCTATATTCATATGCAATAATTATATTATTCATACTCAAAATAAGGTTATTGATATCTCCTTGTGTAATAAGCTCCCAGGTTGGACAAAGATGCGTGAAAAGTTTACTGTCTGCCACCAGATTTACAGAAACATTTCGTAAAGTCCTCGGTAGGAGCATAGTATTTATATTTTTATTATTTTATTTTTTTACATCATATACGTGCTTAGTCCGGGGACAGCACGAGTCAGTCCATGGTCGCCAGATTATGTTACTGCAACCACTGAGTTACCACTCGCGCTAAATGTGGGTGGGCATTATCATGCATCTTGATCCTTTTACAACCGGTGTGGTTGGACTACAGGTTTCAGTACCTCGTCACGATGTTTTGTCACAGTTAACTTTAATTAAGTTTCCGTAAACCCCAACCAAGGTCGGTTCAACATTAATGATATGGGCGGGAATCTACGTACGTTCCACCTTGGTATGGATGGAATTCCTGGGGATTTCGCAGGCGGCTCCATGAGAGCCGCCTACTTATTCCCTAGGGTTTTCGTAATAATCCAGAAGTTCGACAAACACTTAATATTCGTAATTCTGGATAAACGCCGAACCGGGATTTTTCAGAGAATAACACTCGCGATCGTTTCAAGGCAAATATTCATTGGCCCATTGTTTTCGTCTTTTTGTAGATGTGCTCTTTGACGTCATCCTTACGTAAGTAAAATGTGATATACTCGAGCAAAGCCGCTAGGACTGCTAGTTACTTATATAACTGGTGATATAACATCTAAGGAATTATGTTGTCAAAATGTATTACCAAGTGTATAACAGAATGCAGAGAATGTGCCTTGCTACTGCTACTAAGTCCGATGTTATACAAATAAATGGTGTCCCAGACAATGTATCGTGCAAATATTGTATTTAAATGTTTGTATAACAACAAAATGTTATCAAAGCACTGAAGGACTCCCGTTCGTGAAATAAAACACGGTTCTTTTCGTCGACAACCGCAAATGCAAGTCGGCTTGCTAGTGACTCCCGCATTCAATCAGGTGAAAGCAACTGTATTTTTTTTCAACCTATTCCACACAAGCGGCACCTAATTCTATCCTGAAAAAGAAAAATATTTCATGGACTATGGCTATACTTATTTGGATATACACGCTACTGTTACCTCTCATCTTAAAAAGAACCTGCGAGAGTATTTTGATGAGCGAAGCAAAGGAACTCAAGATTGAAACACCAGTAAAGAAACTCGAAAACATCCTCCCGTTATTACTTAATCTTTCATCGGTCATAAAACCTTTTAAAGCGGAAAAAGAAGTTCCAGGAGACATAAAGAATTCAAGTTATCAACAGTGTCATCAAATAAATACTTCGTTGGCAACCGAGGAAGATAAGATACTGTTGAATAACATATGTATCATTAAAAATAGATGGTACAGAGAAATACCAGAAACTGATTTGGATCCTGTTAATGCCTCAGAGACTAGGAGAGCAAATGAATATAATTCTTTTGTTTTTAATACTTTAGAAACACGTCATTATGATAAAAATGATCATAAGCACGGTGATTGTTTATATAATCAAAGACTTACTACTAGAAAGTACCCCAATGATTGTTATACTAAAAAAAGGTGGTATAAAGCAGACATTTTTCAAAATTTTTGGAGTGAAGTTTTTGGCGATATTATGTATACATTTGACTATGTTTTGTATAATAAACCAGAAAAGAATAAACAACACAGCGATCGCAAAGAAAACCAATTTTGGTACCTTATGTTGTATTTAAAGACCTTAGCGACATTAATAGATAACCCGACTATAATAGTCGAGAAGTTGATTCGTCTAAGTTATTTAGAACACAAATTAACTAATTTGAAAACAACGATGGAGCATAAACTTTTAGATGGATTAATATCGAGCGTAGATTACGACAAAGTCAAAGACAAATCATTGGATAAACTTAAATCTTTATATACATGGAAAGACCCTAAGTACCAAAATACACACAAAAGTTCCAGAAAATACAAACGGCGAACTACCAGAAAACACAAGAAATCTAAAAATTTGAAATAGTCAAGTATAACACACCAAAGACCGCCCGATTCATCAATGACACATTGCCGCCGCCGCGCCGGCCAGCCGGGTGCCTCCGCGCATTACCGCCTCTATTGTTATTGTGTAGGTAGTGTTGAGTTTTTGAATAAACGAATGATGTTGGGCCGTCGTCGGGCAAGCAAGTGGCAAAACCAAAATAAATATTTTCAATAAATATAGCCAGAAAATTAAACTTACTCATTCTTTTTGTAACCCAATATTATGATTCGACGACCCAAAAAAAGCTATCAAGCTACTTTAGAACTTGAGGGTCCGCCGAAATTGAAGCACATAATAATATTATATTCAGTCTTGGTACTGCTGATTTTCAAGCCTATACTCACCAGCTGCTCTGCCGTCCTTACGAAAATTGCAATAACTAGGTTTTAGCTACTTTCGAGAAAAACGCGGTCAAAGATTTATTTTTTTCTTTTGTTTATATCTCCATCACTAGACATGCTATCGACATGAATCTTTCACTGGATTATGAATAAAGTTGAATACATTATTACTTAGTAGTGACTGTTTTAAAAGTATAGTGTTAATGCTTTTAAAAACACAATAATTCACTTATGTTTAGGACCATTTACAACATGGGGATAACATTTACTAGTCATATCCGCAATAAGTAGTTTACTTACTGCACTAATAGTTAGTAAACCAACATATTCCACTTTTGACCAGCAATAATTAATATGTGTTACTTAATGTTCTAATCATAAGTGCAATAAGCATCTCACTTATTGCAGTATTTATTAGTATGACATGGTAGTATCGGAAAATACAACTATTACTTGGTTCAAAAATTGATAATGTTAATTTAATATTGGTCTATAAATAATGAAATTCAATTGACTATTAAAATTATAGTAACATGTATGATATGTCAAGCTAATAACAGATTTTTTTTCTTATCGTAGTTTGTTTGTATAGGTCCAATCTTGCAAGCTAAATTAGAACCACTTACTCTTACCTTTATAAGTGGATACTTTACACGTATGTTCAGTTCTAATGACAAAGCATTTTTATGGTATTCATGACCTGACCCTACTCCCAGGATTGGCTCCCGACGAGGACCTCAACAGTCAACAGCATAAGCACGAAATTGTATATATGCATTCAATTATGAAAGGTTGACTGGTAAAAAATGCCTATGGCATTAAGTCCGCCTCTGTACATTTGTGTGCTTAAAGTATTAAATAAATAAATAAATAAAGGCCGCTCTAAGTTCCAGCACGAGATGTCTGCTGAACCCCTGGGTTGGCTCCTCAAGAGGGGACTCCTCTTTGCTCGACAGCACCAACACGAAATTTTGTGAATGCATTCAAATACGATAGCCTGCTACTAAGCCTGGCATAACATAGCCTGGGATAGTGCACTGTGGTTTGGTGCACTTTTGCAAGATGGGCGTCATAAGTATTGGGTTGCCAGCTGTGTAGCAAAAGAAAAGGTGAAACCTGAAACTGTGTTTAGTTAGGCAAAAGTATGTACGTTTCAAGTTGAAATAAGTAGCGCAAAAACCTAACCTCCCAGTTAAGGCGGGGCTGTGCCAAGGAATGATTAGCATGAGGTTGCATCAAATATGATGTATGTATATAGAGCAACAGACTCACAAAAATCACACGACGCACTATTTTAACACGTTAAACGCCATGTGACCGACTAACAATACATTTTCTATTGTGTAACATGTCGGAAATGAGAGGAGCCGAATCTACTATGTTTCCAATTGTGTTGTGCTGAGCTAATACAGATGCCAACACATCAAGCTAACCCAAACTGTCCAATTCCAATTGAACATGAACCTTATTTCTTTTGCGATCAAGTTGAAAAACTATCAAATAAATGCAGTTAGTACTATCGACCCTGCTGCTATCAATTTAGGCTCAAACCTCTTCACTTCTGGACAACCATAATTATGTTGTTTTATGTAAGGTCAAGTTATTTTACGGTCTCCTTATTCAAAAACTAAACAATCTTATATGAAATAAAAGTTATCACAAGAATTCTAACACATATAGCTTTAAGTAGAAACTAGACATGAAAAATCTTAGTCCAAGCTTTTATATCATATACAATTTTGTAATGTAACGAATAATATCATCGATGGGTTAAATTTCCTTTAAAGTTTGTTTTCTTCTTTTATTAGCATTATAAAAGCTTGTATTAAAAATCTTTTGTTACATTAATTTATTGATACTTAGTCGAAAACGCAATAACTCATCATTATATTGCGATTTAGTTCGGATAGTTATATGGACTATTCCGGTTTTTCTAATAATAAATGCAACACATTTACTTGTTATTTAACATTTTTGTAACTGTCCTATTTTGATTATAAGATTCCTTAGCATATCTGCAATAACTAAAACTTATTGCATTTATGATTGCTAATGAGGTATACAAAATAATGAAATGCTCGAAATAAATATGAAATAACTGTACTTATTGCAGTTATTGTGAGTAATATTACAAAGTACTACAAGGTAACCTTGTCATAACTAAACTTGTGTCGATTTTGTTAAGTTAATTGCAAAGTATGGGCCAGATGTTGCAGTCATGATTACTTAAAATACCGGATTCTTGATAGATACGTCAAAATTGTCTAAGAAGAAAATGTAGAACTCGTTAAGCTGATTACGAATATTATATAACTCTGTGAGGCCCAAAACCCGAGTTATTGCACTTTTTGTAAGGACGGCAGAGCTTCTGTTGCCATTTTTCTAATTTGCTCTGGATCTCAGGCCCATCTCCACTGACAAGATCAATGTCACTGGCAAATAATATGGTCAGGGGTGCTTGTTCCTGTTTGTCTGACGCCAGAGCTTCCATTATCAACAGGAAGAGGTGAAGACTTAAAGCCAACCGTTGGTGCAATCCTATAGCTAAACAGAACTTGCCGGTGTTGCCACCCGACAGAAGTACTGGATTGGCATACACTGCATAAATTAACTCGACATATTTCCCAGGCACACTATTCTTTGTAAAGAAACATCTTATTACCTTTATGTAATAAAGATATGTTAAAAAATGCCAATTATTTTTAATGTACCTTTACTTTTATAATACTTGTATGCGATATTAAATTGAGAAAAAAACAATACACATAAATGAACATTTTTTAATACCCTTGTAAGAGCCGATGTTTATTGGCAAATGGACTGAGCGGTAACGGCTACTACTATCTCATACAGGAAAAGGTTTTAAACAGTACGGATTTTATTTTGGTGGTTCACTTTCAGTAATACAATATATTTCCATTGATTGTTTCAAAGTTGTTTTATTTATATTAATTTATTTGCGTTCCACAAGGTAAAAAAGTTAAAAATCTAAGTCATAAAAGTAAAAAACTTAAAAAATTAAATAATTAATGAAAACAACACAATTACATTTACATTTAAAGTATATAGGCAAATCCGTCGGAATCATCGGGATTCGCGGAATGAGAGCGAGCTGTCCGGCCGCGAGCCCAGTGATGATTGTTGCTACTATAACATTTTCTCGTATGTCCTTTATCAAAAGCCTTGTGCCATTACACATACTGGGAGGGCTTAAATTTATTTATCAATAGCACAATGGGAATACCTCCTTTTAATTTCAGTTCGTGGGGTGGCAAGCCCGAAGCATTGAGGGAATGTAAATATTCTTGTGGGTAGTACACTGTATCATCGATATTGCACACGGTGTCAAGAGATTTGTAACATTTAAAATCACACGGTACCTTTCCATAATCATAATATTTTTCTCATTTACTGAGTCGTTTCTCGGTGACACTATCGGCCTCGAACAATGCCAATTTAAGTTTCTTTCTGTGAGATTTTCGATGTCGGGATAGATTGTGTCTATAAGAATTTCTAGACTTAACAATTAGCCAATTCATTGTCCAACAATACTTGCGGCTATTTGCAACTGTCAATGGTAATTTTCAATCTCCAAGTTGAAGTATTTTTATGAGAAATTTCCGTTGTGGTTATTACTTAAATGTGCTCTCATATTTGTGCGCAAATTATGACTTGAGACACGCTATAATAACGTCGGCACATGTACCTTTTATTATATTTGTCCACAGCTTCTACATAAGCCCTGTGGCTCATGGTGCACTCATCCCAAATAATCAGCGACGTTTCCTGTAAGAGGTTTCCCAATGGACCATTTTACGGATTGAGCATAAGATTATTGTTCTAAAGACACAGCCAACGGTAATTTGAAGGTTGAGTGAGTAGTTTTCCCACCATGTAATAGAGTTGCAGCAATTCCGGAAGATGCAACTGCCAGTGCTTTTCTTACAGATTGTCGTGCTTCGGCTAATAGTAAATTGGCAAGAAAGGATTTTCCTGTTCCGCCAGGCCATCCAAAAAAAAAAGGCCACCCTTGTTATTTTCCATACTTTTAATTACAGCATCGAACCCCATTTTGATCTGCCACCAACTTGGGTACATTTGAGTTCACAAATACTGACAACTCGTTAACATCATATGTACAGTTCGGTATGGCATTAACTACATTTTGTAGTGAGCGATTCGGAGAAGGTAACCCAAAGTCTTTTAAATTTTTGTCGCTCAATTCTAGAAAAGTTTGTTTTCGATCTGTATCAAGCCTTCATTATAAACATCTAAATCTTGACCTTGTTGTTGGGATATGTGTCTGATATCTTGACACAAAGCGTCTTTAAAAGTGTCCCATAAGTTGAGAGTGATAAATACTTGCTATTGAAATAGAGAGAAAATACTATAAATAATAGACAACAAAACGCGAACAATAAAAAGTTATAAATTAAAATAGTCAAAAAATCTTCAATGTCGATTACGTCCGCTGCGTAGTGTTTCATGGATGTGCCCGCCCCTCTCCAGCAGCGCTGCAATGCCTGGTCGTGGATGATCTGTGACTTTTTAAATTCCTAATATCTGTTGAGTGGAATATATTATGATTTGAAAAATGCAAAAAGCAATCTACAGGTACCTATCGAAACAATTTTTAATACAAAATAATTTATTTGGATAAATGAACAACGCGACGGCGTTTATTTTTTTCTATTTTGATGACTTATTAAATTCGTAATATCTATTGAATGGAATAGCTGATTTGAACAAATCCAAAAGTAATCTATATAAATTGAAACATTCTTGAAAACAATATGATTTATTTGGTGTTTGGTTGATTATAAGCTTTTTTATTACTGACTATCTAGCTTATAGATTTTAAATTATTTGATTATGTGCGGGTATGTAGTAAATACTCAAAGTATGTATTAAATACTTATTGTATTTTGTACTCATCATAATTTAATTCCTGTATCGTCATTGTAAGGTAAGAAGATAAATAAAAGAACTATGATCTACTTTTCCTTATTATATTTACTTACATCCGCAGTATTAAAATGTATTAAAGTTTGCATGAATAATTTTCTATTTTAAATATACCATTTCTCAAAGAAACTATGATGATAATTGATAAGTATAACAGAAACAATTTCACCTTAGTAATTTTCAATAGAATTTGTACGTTTTTTTTTCATTACTTCGAAAGTCGACTACTACTCCTGAAATCGGAAAGCCTAGTTACATGTTATAGTTTTCCTTTTAACTTTTTTACTACTGGCGTGATTATTTTCACATATTCAGAAACTACCATTTAGCTGGCACGAAGGAGGGTTGCGGGGGACGCTTGACTTTAACTAAAATCAGCACCATCTTAAATAAAATAATTTTATTTCGAAACGCGGTAAGACACCTTAATTGTTATCAGAACTGAGTAGTTAATATGGCAAGCTGAGTTCGATTCTTAACGTTCGCCTTGGGCGACGGACTCGCTTGCTAGCTTTATTGTATTATCGTTGACTTCTAACCTAGGGTCTGTAGTCGTGTAGGCGGCTTCGGCGGCTTTTAAGCCGGTGAGTTTGATATACATCATTGTATTTAAATATTTTGACTTGGATTCTAAATATTCTATTTCAATCAACATCTCGGCTATTTCGGCTGGATTTTCTATTATTGTCGCTAAGGTCTTTAAATACAAGATCACATACCAAAATTGGTTTTCTCTACGGTCTGGTTGCTGTGGATCATATAAAACAAAGTCAAATGTATACATCAAATCGCCGAAAACTTCATGCCAAAAATTTATAAACATCTTTTCCTGCCATACTTTTTTCTTACTATAACAACTATTAGGGTACGGTCTCAAATTAATTCTTTGTTTATACAGACAGTCAAAATGTGCAAAATCATTTTTATCAAATGAACGTTCTTCTAAAGTATCAAATACAAAAGCATTAAATCCGTATGCTCTTCTGGTCTCCGAGACATCAACAGGATCAAAACTAGCTTTTGCTATCTCTTTATACCATCTACTTTTCATTAAACACATGTTATTTAGCGGTGTCGTATCCTCCATTGTTGTAGTTGAAGTCTTCACCTGGTGACCGCGTACATGACTCGACTTTTTGTTGGTCAATGAGTTTTTATGCATAACTTTGTTTTTCACTTCTGACGGGCTGTCGTTTTCTATCTTCAGCTCCTTGGCTTCACACATCAAAACATTCTCGCAGGTTCTTTCCAAAATGAAGCTTACTAGTAGTGTATATATCCAAAATATAGCCATAGTCCATGAAATATCTTCCTTTTTCGGGATATAAAATATTTTCAGTCGTCCAACAAAAAGATTCAGCAGCAACCCACATAGAATCATAACCCAATTCGTATATAAAAAACTGTTTCAAAGAGAGTCCTTCACCGGATTTCAAGCAGGAGTGGTCAACAGGCCGATGCACTTGCGGTTGTGGACGGAATGGTCCTTATAGTCCGTATTTTATATACAAATGAGAGTCCTTCAGTATTTCTATAATTTGTCGCTGTAATAACAAAACAACACAATAGTAATTGTGTAACATATTTGTATAACATCGGACTTAGAAGTAGTAGCAGGGGTCATTGTTTCCATTTTGTATTATACTTGGTAATACAGTTTGAAAACATAATTCCTTTGATATTATATCATCAGGAAAATTATATTTCTTGTAGTTAGTTTACTATGATGATAGTAACAACCCCCAAGCAGCAAATTAGCGGAAATTATAAACAAGCCATATTGCAGTCCAAGGCTCTTATGTAGCTGTAATAACGGATAAGATGATTCTTTAGACTGCATGTCGATGACTGTTCAACAGCACAGCCGACTAATGGCTGTGTAATGGGGAAAAAAAGTACATAGTGCAATTTAGTAGAATTTGAAAGAACTGTTATCCAGCCTTTGGCTACGTAGAATGCTACTAGCTGGTTAAGAAGACCAAAGCTTGTTAACAGCTGCTTAACGCAATAAAGTCACACCTCTTCTAAACTGCGAGCTGTATTAGAGCATCACACTTTGCTGTTGGCTCATTTATGGTGTACACTAATTCTATTATAATGCTACCTCAATGAGCTTAAAAGTAGCTGGTTAATGGCATTTAAGACTACATGAGCTGGAAATTAGTGAAGAGTATTCACTAATGGATCATTAACTCCAAAGCTTATAGTTTATTGGCTAGCCTCTAGAATTACTGACTTGACACATGCCTACGTTTAATATCTCAGTGGGGCGATCGAAACCGTCTAACCTTTGCACCGTAAAATACTTATCAAGCGATTTTAAGAGGTAACCTTAAATCATGGCCGAGTATTAAATTTAATAACGTTGCCGTTAAAAGAAAACAATCCGAGTGCTACCTTGGTCTGGTCTTAGAAAGGAACTTTTCCTTTGTTGATCATATAAAAAACACTAGGCGAAAAAGCTAAAAAGAACTTCTATGCCTGGACGAGAATATCTATAGCTACTTCGGGTCTATAATTTTTAACGATAAAAACTATTTATGGGGCGACATACTTTGGCTGCATGTGCTATCGTTCTCGTTATCGTCGTAAATTGCGTCAAAGCCAGCGCTTGGCTTCGATATTTTTATGCAAAGCGGACGGCCAGTACTTAAGATCTACCGGTTTTTGCAGGTATAGTCTCAGTCGACCTTGAGGTGCAGAAACGTGTTGCAATGCACTACTCAGCACGACAGTCTATGGACGTAGACTTTCTATGGCATCATACCCGTGCTAAGATCTCTAGATTATTTAAACCTCAGCCTGATGTCTGTTAGGAACTTTTAACCGAATGGCAATCTAGATGGGACAATTCTATCAATTGCCGACACCTCTGCTAGCTCTTTCCATCCGTTCGTGAGCGGCTGGATAAAACTTGGCTGGGGGTAGATCACTTTGTTACCCAATTTCTCACAGGCCATGGCAACTTTAAATAAATTATTTTCTTTCAAGCTTGTTCCATCACCTTTGTGTCAATGTTCTACATCAGACTGTGAATACGAACAATCTGCTCATCATGTCTTATGGGAGTGTACTCTTTCGCAAAATGATCGCAATATAATGTTAGATAGTGTGCACGAGCAATCCGGAGTTGTTTTCTATACGGACCTTGTAGAAACTGGATCAAATTTCCGTGGGTTCAGGCGTTTTTGCCATACCTACTATTGGAATCAAATGTAACAACTCATCATTTAGGACCCATTAATATGAGTGTTAATTTTGAACCGTGGTGCTAGGCAACTGGGCCTAACCCAGTTGTAAACGTCCCTTTGCGCCTATTGGCCTAGCTCTGTTCTGTTTCCTGCTTAATTTGGAGGGAAGTGGAAATTATGTATTTTTCCATCTCCGCTGTTCTTTTCTGATTAATTTCGTTACGGGATCCAAGACAGTTGAATCTTTTCTCCGGGACTCGTCGGGCTTCATTGTCTCGACGCGTTTCTGGTGGTCGCCACTGTTGATTCTGGTTTTCAAGAGTTGCAGTGGTTTGGGAATAGTGTGGCGGGCTTGTCCCAATAAAAAGAAAGTGCCCGTGTCGATTAAAATTAGGGTTCCGGACACATATATTTTGTTAGATACCAATAATCCTAGTGAAATAACGAATATTATATTGGTTAGATTATAGATTAATACTGCTGGGTAAGGAATGGTCAGTAAAAATAAAAGTAATTATATACATTTAGTGCATTTTATTTTTTAATCGCAGTCTCCAGATTTGGCTTTGGTAATTCCACACAACAATTCCAAACAACCAAGTAATGGCATTTAGCCATTACTTGGTTGTTTAAATAATCTGTTAATTTAAAATTTTTATGTAAATCCAAAGAATCACAGTCATGAGATAATGTTTTTATAAAATAACAGCTTATCTTACCAACTTATCAGCATGCATATTTTACAAATTAAACAATTCTTACTAAAACTAGTCACAAGATAACGTTATTACACAAAAAATAACAGAAACAGAACAGGTTGTTTTTCCTGCATGGTCATATTATTATGTTGCAATGGATGACCGTTTCACTGTGCATTTTTGTCCAAACTGATTTTTTAATAGGCCATCTCAATCATCCATCCTTTTACTAAGTACTTGGTATGATCGGTATTTTTTCTTTCTCTCTTTCTATTTTCTGAAAATCATGAATAATTACTTAGTATTTGTGTCACTAAGTAAAACTCATCTTTAGTATTAAAATATTCACACCTATAACAGGTACTATCACAAACATATGAACACTATTATTAATTGATAAATTATTAAAGTATTATTATTATAATACTTAGTTACTCTTAATTGAAACAATTATTTGGTAAAAGGATATAATAAATTTAAACTCTTGTTGTTACAAAGGAACACAGACTCTATCAGATAAAGGTCTGTAGAAGACTAAACATAAAAATGGTCGCATTGCTGCTCTCATTGTTTTCCCATGCTGAATCTTGAGCCTATCAAGGATGTTGACGTCTGGGCTCAGGATACAGCAGTGCCAGCACTTCGTGTCGCCGTGGGCCAGCATGCCGCTCCGGTGATGTAACCTTTGTAAAGGGAGCTCAGCGATCGCCAACACTACTACGATCAGATGATTTTCACGTTTTTTCATGGCACGGTAAGTTTGGATTAGAAGTTTGAAACTAGCCTCTCTTCGTAGGTTCTTCAAAATACAGATCATTCTTCTATACCACCCAGCCAGCGCAATTGCATGAGTATTCCAGTCAAGTCTTTCATTTATAGTATTTGATTGCGGGGATTCGGGAAAGCGAGATTGAGCGATTCTTGGATCGGTTGCATGGAAACGTATGTATTTTTAGTGAGAAGTTTGGGCCTGGGTTGTTAAATATAACTGAAACAAATATATTTAGTCTTAGAGGAATATTGAATGAAGAATATTTTCCAGCCAGAAAATAAGTAAACGTATGTTGGAATGTGATGGCAGGTTATGTAAGAAGAGTAGCAAAAGACATATTTGGAGAATCGAAAGGGAAAGGTATAAGATAAGGATGGTGGTGGAATGAAGAGGTGCAAAAGTTACTAAATGAGAAAAAGTTTTATTTTTATCTATCGCGTGCAATCCCCGGCAGTGCGGTGACAAGAGTCCGACAGATGATGTCAATAATGTTGGGAATGGTAAAAATAAAATATCAAAGGAATGTTGAAAACTATTACCGCTTCTAAGTGCTGTTATATAAATAAGTGGTGACACCGATAATGTGTCATTGAACTACTACATCGAAGTGTTCGTGGATATAAAATACGAACACCATCGATCATTCCTACCATAACCGCTAGTGCATATCGGCCTGCTAGCAACCTGCATTCAATACGGTAAAAGAAAACGTTAACTTTTCTATAAGCCTACCGTCACACAAACGGAACTTGTTATAGAATTGCATCATGATTCTTAGTGTGTTGTTGGCAAACCTTACTGTTAGCCGAGTGATGCTACATTCTTATCGGAAAAACAAAGAGGTTTCGTGGGCTATGGTTTTACTCATTTGGGTATACACGATGCTGGTCGGTCTTATCTTGAATAGAACGCTTGAGACAATTTTCGTGATGTGTACAGCAAGAGAATTGAAGCTTAGGGAATCACCGTTTGAAAACGTCCCTCTGTTATACGCAACTGAAACAGACAAAACGATAAACGAGACCTTAGAAGAAAACCCATTGATGAACTATAAGGATTGGAGTTATAAACACTGTCATCTGGTAAAGTGGGCGAAGACCAAAACAGAGACTACGATACAGTTGGATAACATGTGTAACATTAAATATAAATGGTATACTGAGATACCAGGAACTAATCTTAGAACAGAACCTATTCAGAAACCAAAGTACTTGTATGACCCTACCATATTTGAAACTTTGGAAAAACGAACGTATACAAACGCTGACTATAAAGTAGGTGATTGTTTGTTTAAGCAAAGAGTACTTCCTAGACAGTACCCTGGTCAATGTTATGCAAAGGCCAAAATATATAAATGGCAGCGGTTTGAAAATTTTTGGAGTGAAGTTCAAGGCGATATAATGTATACCTTTGACAATGTTTTATACAATCAAGATTTCCCACACCGTAAAGAAAACCAATTGTGGTATCTTATCTTGTATTTAAAAACATTAGCGACATTAATAGATAACCCGGCCAGCTTAGGTGAGTTCGGACCTAGGTTTGCATCAATGCAAGATAGTATAGGGTTTATACAATTTATTTATGTAACACACGTCTTAAAAGAATTGGCTAAAGCAGCACTCAAAGCTATGCTTGCTAAAGCGCCTAAAATTTTTGGGTAACGAATCAAAAGAATGGTCATTCTTATTGCTAGCTTATGTAATTTTACTATGAATTAAGGTTAAATTAAAACATGATTTATTAAGAACCCAATGTACACGAGAATTGAGTTTTGACAATTTATTTCGTAAAAGAAACTTTTGTTCCTTTTGAAAACAATTGATGCTATAGTATAATTGATAAAAGTTTGTGTTACGCTGTGGAACATACAGAAGTTTAAAATATAACTTGATGAAAAGTGAGGTTCTTATATTTCCGACCGCTTACAAAGGCTCAGAAGACTACGCAGCTGTCATTTTAAATGGTGGAATCTTAAACCGTGTTTACCAATTCAAATATTTATGTGATATTGTAACAGACGATTGGGACCGTCTAGAGGTTGGGAGGTAACGGAGAGTTTTGGCGGAGAGTAACATACTGGTCTGAAGGTTCTCGCGCTGTACAGGTTAAAGTGACACTATTTAAGGCCTAATGTCGATTTAATACGCCTACCCTTTGACAAGCTGTACTCTAAAGTCAGTCATTGCTCTTCGTATCATGTATCACAATACAATCAGGATGCTGTTGACGCTGCCGCGCTTTAGTAGCGCGTCAGGTATGCTCGCGGACGCGCTAGCTGACTGATCAGACGCAAACGTGCAGCGTTCTTAGTACACAGAGTGCGTGCCAGCACTCCCCACAATAACACAGTCTCCTGTGTGTCATTGCTAGTAAACTGGACTGACCTATTCTTAATGTTTTAAGTCAACTGCATGTACCGCAGTACTGTGCACCCTTCCTAAGCTAGTTTTTAAGTTGTACTAACAATTTTTTGTATATGAAATGTCTTTGTGTCCGAAATAAATGCATTATAATTTTATTCAGTTCTTTGTGGGAGTGTTTGTTCCTTTTATGAGAGGTTAAACCTAATCCACGGTCCGAAACCAAATATGAATAGCGAAATTAAAATTGAAAAGGTAGATGACAGTGTTGAAGAAGTTATGGACTTACGGGTGATGTGACAGGTGTTAAGGATGGTAGCTTTTTGGAGCATGTAAAGTGTATGAGCAGTCAATTCAAGGGTGTTAAGGCCTTTGGTATTATGCCAGTGGATGAAGGAAAAGTGATGAACAATATGAACGGTGTCTGCTTTCGATTGGGTTTTGACTTATATGGCAAGATCTTAATCCTTACTGAGCTTTTTGGATATTGTGGTATTATTATATTTAGGTTGTGTGATTTAGGTATTGCTATATATATCAAAACTATATGTTTTATTGATTTTTTGCCAGGTCTATTGCAATGAATAGTTTTATCTTTTATTATTGTTCGGTCCCAGTAAATTTTCTGATCCTTACCTCATAATATGGTATCATCTCACTTAAGAGTTTATATTTGTATCTTATATGTATGTTGGTGTATAATTACAGCGACTTGGTCCTGGCGGTGTTTTAATCGGTTTGTGCAATTGATTTGTATCCTCCTGTTATGTGTTATATAGTTTGGGTCAGTCGGCTGATTTGGGTCTTTTATGTTTTACTTTCTATAATTACGAGTACCAACATAAAACCTCGGTTTCGGGAAACAATTCATCTCGTTCATGCCATTTGTTCGACTTTATCTTATAGTAGTGTGGCTGGTTCCCTATCTGCCATGTAAGGCTTCTTCGGCCCGTGCTGTAGTACGGTTCATTATTTAGCGTTTTCTTGTTTTGTAGATTTAGTTGTGTAAGTTGTTATCTGTCTCCGTTATCTGTATATGCTATGGTGAGACTCCAATTTATTTTTCAAATACCCACCTATTTTTTTTAAGAGTTGGTTCATTCATTACCGATTTACAGACGAGCTTTGAGGAATTTCAATGTTTTTATAGAATACTTATTTTTGTTATAGGTTCATACCTATTATATGTTTAAATCAGTGTACTTAATTAATACATATTTGGGAACCTAGATATTCTGTTATCTAATCGGAGTTAATTAACCTTATGAAAATGTTCGATTTACATATTACTTTGTATGAACTGTGCATGCTGCACAGGGTATTTACATATTACTTTGTATGAACTGTGCATGCTGCACAGGGTATATAATGCCATTTTAATACTAAACAGACTGATTAAGGGTTTGGTTCAAGAACTTACATCTTTCAAGAGATAATCCACACATTCAAAGGCATTCACGATAAAGATACAACTACAACAAATTGTTAGTATTTGAAATGTGTCAACCGTGTCGAGTCAAGCAAGGTGAACTGAACAACCGACAATTGAGCTATGAAACTTCACTTTATATCGTGGTGCCCCACGTTGGGCGCCACTTATAGCGTCGGTGGTTAGCGAATTAAGACTCACTTATTACGATAACAGTTTATTGTTCAGAAAAACAGCTTAGTACAAAGAACCAGTACCAGTACTAGCCTATTACAGTCCCACTGCATGGCAAAGGCCTCTTCTCATACAGAGAAGGCACGAGCATTAATCACCACGCTTGCTCAAGACGAGTTGGCGATTTCAGTCTTATATTAATTATATAAATCCAGGTTTTCTCACGATGTCCGAGATAAACTTAGAAAGTAAATATGAAACTCACATTGGTACTTGCCCAGGTTTGAACCCACAACCTCGTGCACAAGAGGCGAGGCCTAAACCACGGGCCATCATGACATTTTTGTACAAAGAACAGTCTTGACAAACTAACTTATTAACTAGATTTTATTTGAGTGACAGCCGTTACCGCTCTTAACACGTTCCCTGTCCCAGTACAATGTTATAAAATGTATTCGTATGTCCACCTACAATCCCCCCCTGACTTGACAACATTTTACGGCGACTCTTTTAAATTTTCTATAGCCTTGTTTAACCATACGTCCATGAAAATCTTTTTCTTCTTATTCATACGTCCAGTCAAATAAAAAACATCAAATTCACTCTTGGGTTATGACTCCAATTAGAGTCATGTACAGCCAGTTTGGTACAAATGAACCTTTGGAGTCATTGGACAGGGAACGTGTTAAGTGTCACAGCCGTAGGTCAACTACCTCAATACAAAGAACGCCTTCGGGTTTTCTTTTTAATTAAGAAAGTGAAGAGCTTAGTAGTGGTTGTAGGGTCTTTTTGTCAGGGACTCCTCGACCCTGCCGACTCGCCTAGTTGACGTTTGAACTCCATTCTGCACGCCTTAGAACTATATTATCTATTTTTATCTTAAGTTTAGTATTGTAGTAAATGGTCCTGTTGTATTTTCACTGGTATCTGGTATGGTGTATTTTAGTAGTATAGTTAGCCAGTATTTAATATTTGTTTGTTTTTTATATCCAAAGTCTGTTCTGGCAGGAGATGTCTTAATCAGTGTTGCACTGTGTTATAACATGGTTTACCTAGTGAACAACCGTAATTTATTTAATGTTTCGTATGAAACCAAATTTCTTATTACTCACTACGCAACACAATTGCACACCCATAATATTCACATTAAAGATTACCACAAAGCCCTTATTGTAAATCGACTAAACACAATACATTCCAAACTCTACACTAAAGTACTTACACAAATGGTACTCTGCAGCACACATATAAACTGATCACTAACTTTTGAAATTTAAAATTCGATAGTGATAATATAAATAAATTCATTGATTCTGTAGAATCATTTAATATCTCTAAGTCGTTTGTGAGTTCGCCAGAACAATGCTTGAACCATTTGAACACTGCCCAACCAACCTTAAACATACGTCATATTATTATTAAAAAAAACACTGCATCCGAAGCCTAAATCGCAACTTCGACGGTCTCAATGTTTTAATTAATTCCATCAATGTTAAGTGTGACATAATAGTCCTCTCTGAGTGCTGGTTGAGTAAAGTATCAGATATTCCTGTATTGACTGGGTTTACCTCAGCTAGATCCACATTCAACAACCAAAACGATGGGGTGGTAGTATATGTAGGATCTGATGTGACTCATAAGTTAATTGAACCGGTTTTTCAAGACGCTAACTGCCTCATCTTGAAGCTGGGTCTGGATACAGCTATTGTTGCAATGTACCGTTCACCCTTAGTAAGAAATATAGATAACTTTCTTAACTCCTTAAACAATGCTTTAGAATCCCTGGCGTCAATAACAACTGTAGTGGTGATTGGAGATTTAAACATAAACATTCGTCCAGATAATAATGACCCAAACTCTGAAGAATATTTTGTGAAGTAGTATTCATGATACATAATCCTGTGTTCTATTATAATAAAGTCAGTATTGTAACAGCATTCGTTGTATCATTTACTCACCTTTAATCTGCCCTCCGTACATGGCGATCGTGACAGTAAAATAAATGTTTACATTCCATTGACCAAAACGGCACAAGTGGTATCATAATGTATAGCATCGGAACCAATCTTCTGTCCGAACTCGGCACAATAACTGTTTTATTTTGTGAAAATTTTACAAGTTCTTTTCAAAATCGGAACTACTAATACAAAGGAAGAGGTTATAGTTCCACAAAACGCAGCAGGTGGAAGTAACGTAGCAGACATCAGGCAGCTGGCAGTGCACGCTAGCACAACCAATATCATCTTGATCGTGGTGCTCTTATTGGTATCGTTGGCGTTTTTGTACGGTGTCTTCAGAATATAAAAAAATTGTCACAACCAATGGATTGAAAACGGAATCAGAAGGGATAGACTACGATATTCTATTTGGAAACGAAGAGCGGATGCGGACAACGAATTACGAACCAATGCGAGGAGCAACAGAAAGGACGGCGGAGACATCGTTTAAACACTTTAAACCTATAGTCATTAGTGTGTGGTAACGTATCAGTGCGAAAATTCTAAATGTTTTGTACCAGTGCGCGAAAATTCAAAGCGTTTTGTACCAGTGCGCGGTTATTTAACGTGTATTAAGTACGTTTATCGTCTATTCGCTATACAAAAAAAAAAAAAAAAATACAAAATGTTTATTGTGTCTCAAACATATGGTTTCATACAAAAATTGAGACCTCCCCAGTAAGTTAAAAAATACTTGTGTTGGGGTTGCCTCGCTACTTCCCTTAGTAACTAGTTACATAGTGTCGAGACAAACAACAAGAAAGGAAAAGAAAGAAAATACAAGATTGTAGCCATTAGCAACATTAGGTAAGTACATGTTATTTTTAAGTATATTTGCGTGTGCGTGTGTGTGTGTGTGTGTGAGTGGGCGTGTATGTGTGTTTGGGTGTGTGCATGTGTGTTATGTATGTGTGTGTATGTTTGTTTGTAATTCTTAGCTAACTCTGACCTGGATGTCTTCGGTTTCCTCATATGTTAGCGTTTTAAGCCACTTAGATATAGTTTTTTTATTTTCATGAAGGACCTTGGGATATATATTTAACTTTTTGTTTAATTTATTATATATATAAGCAGATTGTACAGCGTATTGACGTCTAGCAAAGGCTGTACGTACCGGTGGGGATTGGGCTATTAGATAATTTCGCCTTTTAACTAGATGGTTTGAGTTATAGGGCAATGTCTTATGCAAGTACAGAGTAATATTTAGGTAATATAGTTTTCTAATCGTAAGTAGGTCACTAATTGTATATAGGTCATCGGTAGAATATCTGTACGGTTTGAAAAACATTACCTTTATAAGAGACCGTTGAGCTCTTTCTAGTTCGAGAAATTTGGTTTTTGTGGCTCCTCCCCAAATTGGGATGCAATAGGTGGTGACTGATTGCACCAGGGCGACGTATATGTTTTTTAGGAGTTCGGGAAACATTAGATGTCGAAGAGTTTTAAAGATCCAGATAAGTTTTCTGATACGTATCATAATCGTTTCGATGTGTGAGTGCCAGGATAACCTTTGGTCAACCACTATGCCTAAATACTTTGTGGAGTGAACTTTTTGGATAGATTGACAGTTACAAAGGTCGTGGTTGGCACACTCATGGATTCGGATTTCGTAGTCAGCACCTGGTTGTGATCGTATGTTTGGTGTAAAACAAATGAAATTTGTCTTTAGGATGTTTAGAGTGAGGAGATTTGCTTTTAGCCATCCACTTATAGCAGCTAACCCATTTTCTGCAGCAAGTTTCACGGTTTCCCAAGTATCACCTGAGTAAACCACAGCCGTGTCGTCCGCATAGGAGAAGATCCGCCCAACACTGCTCCGCAGGTTACATAAGTCGTTTATGTAAACCAAGAACAGTGTCGGGCCTAGAACGCTCCCCTGTGGGACGCCAAAGGTGATGCCTTCCTCGTCGCTGATTGAATCACCGATTTTTACTTGCTGTTTCCTACCACTTAAATAGCTTTTAAAAAGGGAGAGAGCTGTTCCTCGTATACCCACTGCCTCGAGCTTCTGCACAAGGATAGGGACAGAAACGGTGTCAAAAGCTTTTTTCAGGTCCAAGAATACTGTTAGGCATTTAAGCCCTTTGTCAACTTTGGAGACTATCTCTGATGTCAAAGCTGTAACAGCATCTTGAGTTGAAAGCCCTTTCCTGAACCCATATTGTGCACATGAAAGGATGTTATATTTATTTAAATAGTTTATAAGTCGCTTATTTAATATTTTTTCAATTATTTTTGAAATTGATGGTAACACAGATATGGGCCGGTAATTATTGACATCATTTCTGTCCCCCCCCTTGTGCACAGGCGTAACGATGGAGCGCTTCAGGGCATCGGGAAAAATTCCTGTTTTAAAGCATGAGTTTACTAGCTGGCTTATTAAGGGGACTAAAAAGTCCCTAGCTAATTTGATAAACTTATTGGGAATACCGTCCCAACCAGAAGCAGACCCAGAATTGAGGGCCATAAGTATACCATCCACCTCCAAAGGATCCGTCTCAAACAAAACAAAGGAAGAGGTCTGAGTTTGTGTATTGTACCTATAACTATTAGTGAGTGAGTGGGAACCGGTTTGCGCTGTAATTTCTTCTGCTAATGTTTTGCCTATAGTTACAAAAAATTGGTTAACACGATTTAACGAGTCTTGAGGGTAGGGTGCGATATGAAGGAGATGCAAATTAGAAGATTTAGGTGTTTTAAACTGAGTAATATTATTAATGTTTTGCCAGAGGGATTTAGGATTTTTTATTGAGCATGAAATTTGTTGTCTATGATATTGTCTTTTAAGTTTTTTAATTAAATTTGTGCAAAAAGTTCTGAAACGTTTGTACGTTATTTTTATTATTATGTTAAAAGGGTCAATTTTCACTTTAATTTGCATTTTATTCCTAAGTCGAATACATCTCAGTGCCCCAGGAGTTATCCAGGGCTTCAGTGTACGCCTGGAACTAGAGACCACCATGATTCTAGTGTTCTCTAATAGCGATGTCTTGATCACGTATATCAACCTATTAGCTATAATATTAGGGTCATCGCATGTGTTGAAGAATGATATTTCAGAATGAATGAGCTATGTTCGTGTAATCACCTATTAACATAAGAAAATATAAGTGACATTATTAAAATTTGGCCTTAGTTAAGTGATTAATATGAGTAAAACGAATACTGGAATTATTGCAGAACAAAATGGTATGTAACTCAATATTTTAAGAAAATGAAAATATAGTTAATGGCAGAAAAATTAAAAGCACTGTACGATAATCTATTTGAAATTAGAAAATATTTAATAAAGATTGGTCCTGGATGGATTGTAAAGTTAGGAGAAGCAGATAATTTAGTGAAAGAGTATAAAATATTTTTAGAATACTTTTCTAATACTAAATCCACTTTAAGCAAAAGTAAGTGTTCAATTACCAACGAACTTTGTATTAATTTTGATCTGTTATATGAACAAATATTAGATTTGTGCTCTCACAAACCCATTGGATCAATCAAAATGGCAAATACATGTACATTTGATTTAAAAACTGCTTTAAGTTTATTACCAGTTTGTTCAAACGATGAGGTTAGTGTAAAGCAACTAATAGACGGCATAGAATATTATAAATCAGACTTAGACGAAACTTCTCAAGCGAAACTTATAATTTTTGTGTTAAAAACCAGACTCACTCAGGCCGCAAAATTAAAACTATCCCCCACTTATGCTAATATTAACGAATTGATAGCCGAAATGAAGGCCCAATTATTGCCAAAAAAATCTGCTACCGCAATTCAACAAAAACTGCAAAATTTTAAGCAGAATGATTTAACGATAGATGATTTCGGCAGACAAATAACAGAATTATTTGTTGATTTAACAATATCCCAATCAGATGGCAACGATGCTAACTTTAAAGTTTTGAAACCAATAAACGAAAAACAGGCTATCAAATTTTTGAGAAGTCGACGTCTAGGCACAATAATTACAGCCCGAACTTATACATCGTTAAAAGACGCAGTGCAGGCGGCTATCGATGAAGATATCTCTGGTCCATCGACTTCTAATATTCTATCCATGAATTATAAGGGTAGGCCTTCCTATAATTGGCCGCAGAGGAGAGGCCGCTTCCCGCATACAGGTCGAGGACGCGGACGTGGTTATCAGCAGCCTCCCCAGAACCAGGGTGAACAACAGGATCGCGTTGAGCGAGGATCCCATGCAGGTCGGCGCAGGTCGACCCGATCATTTTATGGAAACAGAGGTAGGTACAATTTTAATAATAGCGGTACATCGGGGAACCAGCATGTAAATACTTTGGAAAACTCGGACTCGCAGGAAAATTCAATAAGCGAAGAACAAAATGAAAATCAGTTTTTTCGTGACTAATAATATTATTTTGTCATGTAATAGCGTAGGTTACGTAAATATAAGATCACTTAATAATTACTCATATCATTTATTAGTTGACACCGGCGCATCCATATCTGTCGTTATGTATAAACATATTCTCAAACAAAACATTCCAATCCATAACGAGACGACTACTGTAAATGGAATTGGGGGCAACGTCCAGAGCATAGGATATGTTTATTTAAATTTAGTTATTGGAAAACAGACACTGCGCCATAAGTTCTGTGTTTTTAAATCATTACCTTGTAAGGGTAGTGGCATATTGGGACATGATTTCTTGAGCAAGTATAAATCGGTGCTAAATTACGGAAATCAAACTCTTCTGCTATGGAATAATAACTTAAAGGTATCTTTACCATTGATAATGGCAAACAATGATATTAATATACCAGCGAGATAAGAGTCTATTCATTTCATTAGGACATGTGAGGCGGAGGAATACAAAAAGGAATTTTTGTAGCGAGTACTTTAGTTAAACCCACAAATGGGAAAATACCCATTAGAATCTTAAATACCACTGGCTCAGATTTAGTCTTAAAAACAATAAATCTCACTCTTCAAAAAGCAAGCGAGTATGATGTCTGTGCGTTTCAAGAAACAAATAATAATGCCGATCGATTAAAAAAATTATTCACTTCTTTGTCGTTTAACCATTTAAATAAAGAGGAGCAATTGTCCATAGAATCAATATGTGCAAAATATTCAGACATTTTCTTCCTTCCGGGAGACAAATTAGGCACAACCAAATTATACGAACATACGATAACATTGAAACCAAACGTGGCACCAGTATACGTTAAGCCTTACAGAATGCCACATTCCCAGAAAGATGAAATAAAGAAACAAGTGGATAATTTATTAGAGCAAAATATTATTGAACCTTGTTCCAGTGAATGGTCTAGCCCAATACTCCTAGTGCCTAAAAAATCAGACACCGGGGAAAAGAAATGGCGGATAGTAGTAGATTATCGTAAGCTTAACAATTGTATACAGAATGATAAATTCCCCCTGCCCAATATTACGGACATATTAGATTCTTTGACTGGCTGCATTTACTTTACACATTTAGACTTAAATCAGGGATTTTTTAATATATCACTGCAAGAAAACAGTAGGAAATATACTTCATTTTGTGTAGATAGTGGTCAGTACCAAATGACAAGAATGCCAATGGGGCTTAAGACTAGTCCAAGCTCATTCTCGCGAATGATGACCATGGCAATGACTGGGTTATCCTATGGCAAAATGTTTAGTTTATTTAGATGATCTCATATGTATGGGACGAAGTCTCTCCGATCATAACAAAAATTTAATACAAGTATTCCAAAAACTGCGCAGTGCGAATTTAAAATTAAATCCTTCTAAATGCGACTTCCTAAAAAAGGAGATCCTCTATTTAGGCCATGTCGTATCAGGCAACGGTATATTGCCCAACCTAGACAAAATTAAAATAATGAAAAATTATCCAGTTCCCACAAATTTTGACGACACGGTTGGCGCAGTGGCTGAGCGATTGACTGCTGCGCTGCGTGTCGTGGGTTCGATTCCCGCACGGAACAAATATTTGTATGGCCTACAGATAGTTGTTCCGGGTCTGGCTGTTTGTGTATGTGAGTTTGAATGTTTGTAAACGCACCCACGATACAGGAGAAATTCCTAGTGTGGGGCAACGTTTTAAAAAAAAAAAAAAAAAAAAAAAAAAAAAATACGGACGAAGTTAGACGTTTCGTTGCATTTGCGAACTATTACAGAAAGTTCATAGATCATTTTACAGACAAAGCATATCATGAACTATTACAGAAAGTTCATAGATCATTTTGCAGACAAAGCATATCATTTGCGAACTATTACAGAAAGTTCATAGATCATTTTGCAGACAAAGCATATCATTTGCGAACTATTACAGAAAGTTCATAGATCATTTTGCAGACAAAGCATATCATTTGCGAACTAATACAGAAAGTTCATAGATCATTTTTCAGACAAAGCATATCATTTGCGAACTATTACAGAAAGTTCATAGATCATTTTGCAGACAAAGCATATCATTTGCGAACTATTACAGAAAGTTCATAGATCATTTTGCAGACAAAGCATATCATTTGAATCTACTATGCAAAAAAGACTCTAAATTCATATGGGAAGATAATTGTCAAACGTCTTTTGAAACCCTAAAAAATTGTTTGATGTCGCCGCCAATTCTCCAGTACCCAGATTTCTCAGAACAAAATCAATTTATACTTCAGACGGATGCATCCGGGTACGCGATAGGGGCAGTTTTATGTAACTCGAATGATTGCCCCGTAGCATTCGCCAGTAGGAGCCTCAACAAAGCGGAAAAGAATTACCCCACTATAGAGAAAGAGCTCCTAGCTGTGGTCTGGGGGGTCAAATATTTTAGACCGTATTTATATGGTCGTACATTTAAAATACTAACTGACCACAAACCCCTTGTATACTTATTTAATTTGAAAGACCCCTCCAGTAGACTTTTTAAATTTAGATTAGTTCTAGACTATGATTATGAAATAGAATAATTATGTAAAAGGGAGCGAGATTATCGTTGCCGATGCATTATCGAGAATAAAAATTTCTTCAAACGAACTGAAAGAAATGAATGAACGTTTGTGTTCAGTAATGACGCGCGCTCAAAAACAAAAATTAGATGCTGCTGTCACAGTTGATAAACTGACCGCCGAGACCGACTATTGTGCAGAACAACCAAATGTCGTGGAAACTCATATCAAACCGCGAGACGCAGTAGAGTTAAGATTTTCAGACAATAATAGTTACAAAAATCACAAAAATAAAAATATATTAACATTAGAAACTGAAATATTGTTTTATGTAGTCCAAATAAAAACTATATTTATAAAACCAGCGTCTCAATCACAAATTATGCGAGCCGAATTTGTGAGAGACCTGAGTGATTGTTGTGAAAAACTTAATATAGTTGAAGTATACTTCATTAAAAATTCTAAAAATAAGATTTTTGTAGAAAAACTAACCAGCGAAATAAGGGCAGAAAGCAACTGGAAAGGTCCCAGATTGTGTATATTAAAAGATGTAGAGAGAATAGAAGATAAAGACGATAGGAAGGTGATACTCAATGACTTTCATCTTTTACCCACTAGTGGTCACGCGGGCGTGAGAAGAATGTTGACCAATATAAAGAAATATTAGGTCTTTACCTATGAAATTGCCGTTCTGCAGTACTGGCCATTTCAAATCAAAATATTTTTTGTTTGGCTAAGAATTCTAATTTCAAATTAATTTTATTTTAAAAACATGGATTTTTTTTCCAAAAGTAGTCATTTGTTTATTGATTAGTGTTACATTTTCATCGCATTTAAATCTTTTTCGTCATCATGGATACGTTAAAAATTCGAGTAATTATGGAATATGAGTACCGTCGTGGCAGCAACGCGGCACAAGCGGCACGCAACATCAACGACGTTTACGGAGCTAACACTACAAACCAACGCACTACCTGTTATTGGTTTGCTCGCTTCCGTTCTGGAAATTTCGACCTGAAAAATGAACCTCGCGGTCGTCCGAAGACTTTGGTCGACAATGACGAATTAAAGGCGATTGTGGAAGCTGATGATACACAATCTACGGCTGAATTAGCAGCAGCTTTCGACGTTAGCGTCAAAACAATATTGGTCCATTTGCGTCAAATTGGCAAGGTAAAAAAGCTTGACAAATGGGTGCCCCACGAACTCAATGATCGCCAGCGCGAAGTACGCGTCGAGACGTGCCTTGCACTGCTCAACAGACACACAAATGAAGGAATTTTGAACCGCATTGTTACCTGCGATGAAAAATGGATTCTGTTTGATAACCGCAAGCGCTCAGCAAGTTGGTTGGATCCTGGTTCAGCACCTAAACAATGCCCTAAACGAAAACTTACCCCAAGAAAAGTGATGGTCACTGTTTGGTGGTCTAGCGCCGGTGTGATTCAACACAGCTTCTTACCAAACGGGGTGAGCATTACTGCAGATGTGTACTGTGAAGAATTGAACACAATGATGGAGAAGCTGGCACATCTCCAACCAGCATTGGTCAATCGCTCGTCTCCGCTGCTCCTGCACGACAACGCACGACCTCATACTGCACAGCAGACGGTCTCCAAGTTGCAAGAACTGGGGTTGGAAGCTCTCCGTCATCCGCCCTACTCACCAGACCTTGCGCCTACAGACTACTACTTTTTCCAGAATTTGGATAACTTCTTGGCGGGAAAAAAATTCAATACCCGAGAGGCAGTACAAAATGCCTTTGAAGAATTTGTTGCCTCCCGTCCAGCTGATTTCTTTAAGAAGGGCATCAATAAACTGCCACTGCGTTGGCAAAGATGCATTGATTGCATGGGTGATTACTTCGATTAATACAAATAAAAAATACATGAAAAAAATTCATTTAAATTTTTTCATACAAAACGGCAATTTCATAGGTAAAGACCTATTATCATTTTTGGCCAGGTATGGAAAGTGATGTCAAAAATTACGTTAAAAAATGTACTCAATGTCAGAAACATAAGTACACAGTGCAGGTAAGAGAGCCCATGGTTATCACGACGACAGCTCAATCCGCTTTTGATAAAATTTACTTAGACTTGGTAGGACCATTAGATAAAGACAGTAACGATTTTTCCTATATACTTATACTGCAATGCGAGCTAAAAAAGTATGTGTGTGCTTACCCCCTTGTCACCAAAACCTCTACAGAAGTGGCGCGTACCTTCGTAAATAACTTTACACTTCAACATGGTGTACCGAGGGAGATTGCTACTGACCGAGGCACGGAGTTCATGTCCGAGACCGTCAAACAGGTTTGTGAATTACTACATATTAAGAAATTAAATTCAACTGCGTATCATCACCAAAGCATTGGAGCGTTAGAAAACTCTCACAAAAATTTAGGTGCGTTTTTACGAATTCAAACTGAAGAAAAACCCGAATTGTGGAGTGCTTGGTTACCGTTCTGGTGCTTTGCGTATAATACAACAGTTCATACGTCAACAAAATTTTCACCTTTTGAACTTGTATATGGTAGAAAGTGTAACCTACCCAATAATTTGGCGAAATGCGTAGAGCCACTTTATAACTACGACAACTATCCCCTTGAACTTAAGTACCGTCTTCAAGTTTCTCAAACGGAAGCGAGAAAAAATTTGATAGCCAGCAAGATAGATAGGAAAAGTAGATACGATCAATATGTCAATCCAATACATTATAAGCCTAACGATCAAGTCTTAATAAAAAATGAAACTGGTAAAAAACTTAAACATTTATATTCTGGACCATACAAAGTAATTAGGGATTTGTCACCTAATGTGGAGATCGAATACAATGGAAAAAATAATATTATACATAAAAACAGAACGAAACCATACTATGGATAAAAAAAATGTAACATAGGTGATCACTAGAATTTAAATTGCATATTAATATAATGTAAGCATGTACAAACACTTATGAAAGTAATTATGATGACGAATGTAACTCTCTGGTTACTATATTAAGTCCTTAGTTACTATAATAAGTGTCTGTCTACTATATTAAGATCTCTAACCGTATAATTATGTTGTCAATGAAATCATATTCTACAATATTATATACTTACAGCGCATTTCATATCAATGCTTCATAATATTAAATTTTGTATTGATTATAAACAAAATGTGTGTGTATCTTAATATTATATTAACAATAAAATAAATTTAAAACCTTTATTTTATTGAATTTTAGGGGAAAGATGTGAAGTAGTATTCATGATATATAATCCTGTGTTCTATTATAATAAAGTCAGTATTGTAACAGCATTCGTTCTATCATTTACTCACCTTTAATCCGCCCTCCGTACAATTTAAATACAATGGCTTTTCACGGACTTCTACCTGCCCACGTTTTCCCCACTCGCATTGACAACTGCCTGGATCATATCTTTTTAAAAACAGATAGACGTTCCACAACTTTGGTTTTAGACTCATATTTTACCGATCATGCACCTATCCTGTTTTGCACTGAACGAAACCTTCTTCAAGTTTCAAAACCTAAAAGTATGATAAGGCATTTAAACCTTCGGGGAACTATTAGCTGTTTAGAAAACTCCGATTTCTCAAGTGTTTTAACCAGCACAGATCCTAATCACAGTGCGGAACAACTCATTTTCATTAAATCCGAAGCAATAAATCAAAACAGTATGATAAAGAAAGTCCCTGTCAGGAAGCAGACTATTAAACCATGGATGACCCCTGGCCTTCTGAGATGCGTGCGAAATCGGGATCAACTCCATAAAAAAGCAATGCAAAATCCTAAAGACCTTACTGCTAATCTAATATATTCTAGGTACCGAAATTATTGTAACAATTTGATGAAGACTATTAAAAGCAATTTTGACAAAAAAGAACTCCTCATGGCCAAAGGTAACCCCAAAGCAACTTGGGACATCATCAAAACTATCAGCTACAAAAACACCTCACCTATAAGTAAGTCAGTAGAACTCCTTAATATGTGCAGCGACCAAAAATCCTCCGTCAATGCTATAAATAAGTACTTTGCAAACGTTGGAGCGGATCTTGTTAGGTGGGTTGGACAGGGTAAGCGTGTAAGTCGCCCTAACTTAGAATTTGACAGCATAATAAATCCTCAAGGTAACTCATTCGTACTACTTGAAACGAGTGTTTCAGAAATTGAGAATATAATTGTAGGATTAAAAAATAAGTGTGCTGTTGATCACGATGGAATACCAGCCTCAAGTCGGCCAGACATGTACTTGTTCCAGCCATAACGCATATCTGTAATTTATGTATCTCAAAGGGTATTTTCCCCGACACTTTTAAGAAGGCATTATCGTCACACCAGTATTTAAGGGTGGGGATGGTGACCGTGTCGAGAACTATAGGCCTATATCTGTACTCACCACACTGTCCAAAATTATGGAAAAAGTTCTGAACAAAAGATTACTTAGCTATCTTGAACGCAATAACATAATTGCGCCAAACCAATACGGTTTCAGGAGAGGCGTATCAACAGAGGATACTGTTCTTGTACTTACAAGCCAAATTGCTAAGAACCTTGATTCCAGGACTAAAACTATCGGTATTTTTCTTGATTTAGCCAAAGCTTTCGACACGGTCTCTACTCCCATCCTACTCCGAGGTTTAGAAAGCATAGGAATAAGAGATCGCTCTTAACCTCTTCCGTGACTATCTCACAAACCGTAACCAAGGTGTTAAGGTAGACAATTATATAAGTGACGATGCGTATCTAACCTTTGGCGTACCACAGGGCAGCGTGCTAGGGCCTACCCTTTTTCTTCTATTTGTTAACAGATTGTGTCAGCTATCAATCCCAAACTGCAAGATACTCGTATATGCAGATGACACTGCGCTAATCGTAAGTGGAGAAACATGGGAATCTGCACACCACGCAGCCGAAAATGCTCTTGGCATAGTCATGGATTGGCTTTCTTTGAATTTACTGACCTAAATATCTCTAAAACCTACTATGTCCCGTTCTCCGCGAATACTGCTACACAGCCTATTATCCCAGACATTATAGTTCGTAGTTGTCATCCTTCACTGACTCCTTGTAGCTGCCCTGCTTTACAGAGAAGCAATTGTGTAACTTACTTGGGCGTGCACATTGATAACACATTGAGTTGGCAAAAACATATCAGTGTGACAGTGACTCGCGTTCGGAAACTAATGTTTCCTATGAAAAAGCTGAGACGAGTGGTTCCCGACCCATTATTAAAAACTATTTATTTTGCCCTAGCTCAGTCACTGCTCACCTATTGCATATCGGTCTGGGGTGGTACACTCAAAACATATTTACTTCGCCTGGAGAGGGCACAGAGAGCAGTCTTGAAAGTCATGCTTCACAAACCTTACCGATACCCGACTACCCAGCTTTATATAGACATAACTGTACTCACTGTCCGACAGCTCTGTGCTCTTAACATTACTTTACGTGTACACTCATCATTGACCTATGACCCAAGATTACTAGAGCAAAATAAACGAAGTAAAGATCCTGTATGCCCACCTGTACGCACCAAAACTGCTCTGGCAAGGCGAAGCTAGCCGTATCTTAGCAGTCATCTTTACAACACTATAAACAAAACCTGCAATGTATATTCTTTACCTAAATTCAAATGCAAGACTGTAGTTAGTGGTTTTCTTCAAAAGTTAACATACGATGAGACTGAACAACTCTTTGCAAAAAATTAAATTTGTCCTTTATTATCTTTTTATTTTATTTTCCTTTTTAAACGACACTATACGAAACACAACTATACAACATACACCCACACCACACACACACTCATTCCATGCTATCACACCTTTTAAATATTTTAATAAGTGTTGCGCACTTACTAGTGATAGACTAAGTTTTATGTTTAAAATAATTCCTACAATGTGCTGCAAATTGTAAATAAATTAACATTATAAGGAAGGCGCCTGTGTCTGTAACACAGTGTATACTAGCACAGACGCAGACGTTCACTCTGTCTCAAATAATGATTGCTCTGTATTTCATATATTAATAGCATTCTTATATTTAGGTTGAGATGGACAAATTGTGTTTGGCTTTTTTGAAAATAAAGATTATTATTATTATATTTTGCAAGATTTAACAAAGGAAACAGCGGGGAATACCCTGTTTGTACAGTTTTGATGTAGTTATATCGTATAGTATTGCCACATAATAAATTTGTACGTATAATGCTTTTTATTGGTTGACTATTTTGATTATTTGATGATACCATAAATTACGTAAGTACGGAATTAATATCTCCAGTTACTGAATTAAAACTACTTAAAATTAGTTCTTAATTACTTCCTTGCGTGATTACTTAATGGAAGCCCTACGTGGGACGCCATGACCTCGCACCGCCGGAGCAGTGACAGAAACCATGCCTGCTGCATGTTTCATGTTCGCTAGTAGCGTGCAAGCAGTAGGTTTGGTTAGAAAATAAGTACAGTTAGCATGTGCATATGAAGTCACTATTAGTGAGAATAACAAGATTGTTTTCCTGCTTGACAAGAATTTACCCGCATTATTTTTCAAAGAAACTGGAAGATTTTTTGCCCGTTTTTGCATAAAAGGTTGTTGTTGATGAGCTGGTACGATAATGTAAGTGTAAACTGTATTTATTGTTGTAGTGTGAGTTTATTCCGGATATTTTTGAGTATGCGAAGTGAATGCGAGTCTGTGTAAATTTTAAATGCCTGAATTACATTAAGGGTCAATTATTTGAAAATAAAGTAATGAAAACTGTAAAATATAGATTAAAAGAATACGAAATTAAATGCTTCTTATGACTACAGGATTTCTACTGGAATTCTACTTTTGAACACAAAGTTTTTCTAAGCAGTACTTGGATTTTACGGTGATGGATTTCCGGCCCTCTTCCTTGCGTAGTAGGACTTTTCCATTTGGCGTCCAGCAGAACTTGAAGCCATTTAGCATTAGCAAACGCGCGGGATAAAAAAAGGTTTTTGTTCAGAGTGCTCGTGGAGAAAGAAATGAAAGTGGACTGTATAAATTGAAGACTTGGTTTATTTCCGATTAATATTACAAGATTGTACGGGTCCTGGACAAACAAAGATTATGTTAGCGGTTAAGAGTGTCGTCCGTCGCGGTGGTGTCCGAGAGAGCGAGTGTACGCTGGCCCGGCCGGCTCGGCGGCCCGCACCTCTCGCTCGCTCGCTGATGACGCTGATGACGCATCGCTCGGTCACGTCGCCTCCACGAGTACAACAGCTTTTATTAAATTTTCGGACAGCAGCGAGGCATTACTTTTGAGGGTGACGGTCTTAAATTAAAAAATGACAGAGCTCCAGTCGCCTTCCTTATTGGGAATACTATAGACCTCACGTATTTCGGATGTTAGAATATCTATGTATATTCAGAGCCTTGCATGTCTACTATCATATCAACTCTAAGAGAAAGCAATGATGGTGTTTTTTTCTCAGCTGGTAACAGGTTTCTTATTTCAATAGTTGAGCTTCGGGAGCTAACCTGCATATGCATAATTTTACGCTACAGATCAGTAGATTTATGCGTTCCTTACCAAGATTCTTGACACTGGACTTAATTTTCTCGTAACTTTATCTTTAAAAAAATGCAGCTCGCTGTAAGATAGCTCAACCCATGGTTTTTTTGCACAAGGTGATATTTAAACATTCCTTGTCTTGTGAAGTTATTAATATCAGGATTAGAAGCCGAATGTTAAAATTATTTTGGCGATGAACGTAGTGTTTAAGGCATCGTAAATAAAATGCTCCAGGTGAGTGCTTCTAGCCGCGGCATCGCCCGCGTGGTTTTTGAAAAAAAAAGTAGCCTATGTGCATTCCCGGGGTGCAATCTATCTCTCTGCCAAATTTTATCGAAATCCGTTCTATCACCACTGAACGGATTTTTTAGGCGTGAAAAGGTAACAAACAAACTTACTTTCTCAATTATAATATTATACATATATACATATGTAGTAAGGATTAGGAACAAATGAACGCGGCGTAGTAGCAATCTACAACGCCGCGCCGCGTTCATTTGTTCCAAATCACTGTGCTACGTGCATTGGCACGTAGCACAGTGATTTATTGCGAGGTCAGTGTCGCGTAGCACTCGTAGCCGCTCTGCAATCGTAGCCCGGTTGTTGGTTTTGCGTAGCACAGGTGAAATCGATCCGATATTTTGCGTTGACGCGTCAACGTAGCTTTTGAGTGGCGATGTACTTTACCGACTCCCGTTTGTGAGGTGGGCGGTTCAAACCCGATGCAACCTTCCAATCGCGGCGGCCTTTACCACTTTGTCCGTAATATTGTTGTCACATTCGCGGGGAGTGGCTTACTCGTAAAAACGCGTTAGGAAGAAACGAGTATTTGAATGCCGGTTCTAGACCAATCACAATTAATCGCAGCGGAATTTTGACGTAAATAATTAGCGATAGAAGTGCGCGCTCACTTTAGGCGCTCAACAACCGAAGCATATATCTATGGTGCGGGCGGGATACATCTCAGAAGGCCTGGTATATAATCCAAGGTTTAAGGATGCGCTGTTTACTGGGGACAAGTGGGAATAAGTCTGCAGAGTGACAGAAGAAGATTGGAGAGAAAGTTTCAATAACAGTGGTTAGGTTATTTGATTGGAGGATTTGGAGAAGTCTGTTTTTTAGATATCAATTGTAATTTTGGCAATATTTGTTTGTTATAGAATGTTTAAGAGTTTTGCTGTCATTGTGAGTTATATCACTGTGCAGTACCAAGGAAGTGGCAGTATGTGTAGATTTCAACAATAGATGGTCGAGGCAATTAGCTACCCTAGTGGGGAAATAATGTGTAGGAAGCATAGCGTTTGATGCGAAGATATTAAATATTCGACACGATTTGGTTCCACTCTATCAGTGCCAGTTTTAGAAAGACTAGCACGGCATGAGGTGGCGCAGGAAAAGAGTAGGTACTTGGAAGGACTTTGAGGAGTCCTGTGGATAGTTATTTGACAGATTTAAAAGAGAATGAGTGTAGAATGGGATTGAGGATGAATGAGTAGCCTGTCAAATGTCTCCTCTACGCAGACGATCAAGTTCTTCTTACAGCGTCGGCAGAACAGTTGCAAGACATGGTGACTGTGATGAATGAAGCTTACGAGTATAACACGAAAGGGATGAATATAAATATGAACACGACGAAGGTAATTGTATTTGAAAGAGAGGAGAATGTGTCGGTGTGTGATGTGAAAATAAATTATAAGAGGGTTGAACAAGTGAATGAATTTGTATATTTCGGGAGTTTGTTTACAAGAGACGGCAATATTGATGTTGATATGGAAAGGAGAGTGTGTCAGTATGTGATGTGATAATCAATGATAAGATGTAGAACAAGTGAATGAGTTTGTGTATTTATGGAGCATCATTGTTTCCGTCTCTTGTAAGAGTCGGAATGAATGATGCTGATTTACAAACAAGAGTAAATGCGGGCAATAAAATGATTGGTGCTATACGTAACATAGTGAACACCAGCTTCTCCTCTTCTGTCCGGCTGTTCACAATGATGAGCTAGTGCCTACCCTGATGTATGAAAATGAATGTTGGGTGTGGCAAAACAGACATGAAAGTAGTGTAAGTGCGATAGAAATGAAATTAACAAGAATTGTAATGTAGTTGCAAACTATAATGTTACTTGAGACATACGATTAACACCTGTCAATTGTTTTAGGCAGGACCTTCCCCTTTCTGTCTTATTGATTGCCTGTAAAAATGTGTTTCTCTTGTGCTTACAAATAATCCGTTTAGAATCTCTCCAGAATGTTGTCTTTCTGCCGAAATATCCAACAGTATGTGTGGTGATACTATGAATGATAGATAGAGGAATAATGTTATCAAACAAAGTTGAGGTTTGTAAGAAGGTTTAGTTACAAAACATGAAAAGAGTAGGATTGCTTAGATGGTTTAGTCAAGTTGAGAGGGTGAATGAAATACGACTTACCAAAGGTATTAGGCATATGTAAACGGAAACTCCGGGAGGGGACATCTTAGAATGACGAACACTGACCATATTGGTTATGTGCTTTAAAAAGGTCAGGTGCGTAGCACTCGCAACCGGCGCACGGTGGGCCGATATGAACTCGTAGAAGACTTAGGAATCAACCAAAACTGATTGGGTTATTAAAAAAAAAGAAACGGAATTGAAATTTAGTATCAAATACAATTTAAAAATGTTCTACGACTTTTACCGTACTTTTGACGGTTAATCTAAATGTTATGAATATTTAAAGATTTTTTTTGTATGAAAAAAAGCATAACTTCGTGAAAGTCTCGAAATTCTCAAGAACTCTCAACAAACGGTTTACAGATTAAAATAGTACAAATTATTTGCCTATTTTGGCATATTATCTGGTACTGCGATGATGTGATTTTATTTGCGGTATCTAACGGGTCTTCCAATAGGCACGTCCGAACTTTGACAGTTAGTAGCGGCCATCTTGTTGAAGCTACATCGTCAAATTGTTTGTAATTTATTCATTCTGTTTTGCCAAATCATCATGGATAGCTATAATATTCAACAACACGTGCAAATGATAAAATTGTTTTATCAAAATGAGTGTTCTGTTCGGGCAACGCACCGCGCGCTTCGCCCATTTTACGGTCGCCATAATCGTCCTACCGAGACGACTATTTGTCGTGTGGTGGATAAATTTGAGCCCACTGGTTCGGTAAATGATGAGAATGACCAACACCCGTACGTCAACGAAACGCAAGGTCTGCCGAAAAGATCGCCGCTGTCCGTGAGAGTGTGCAGGAGAATCCGAGGCAGTCGATTTCGCGTCGAAGAACTCGGCCTTTCACAGACCACAACTTGGCGAATTTTGCGTCGTGACTTGGGCCTGCACCAAATTCAACTCACCGTAAACGACCATAGACAACGACGTGTGTTCGCTGAATGGGCACTGGAGCAGTTAGCAACTGACCGTAATTTTCACAGAAAAATTATCTTCAGCGATGAGGCCCATTTCTGGATAAATGGGTACGTAAACAAACAAAATTGTCGAATTTGGGACGATACTAATCCATATGAGATCCAAGAGCGTCCAATGCATCCCGAAAAAATTACAGTTTGGTGTAGGTTTTGGGCTGGTGGCGTCATCGGGCCATATTTCTTTGACAACAACGTTGGCAAATAAACCACAAACCACAGCGGCCTCCAAAGCCAACCTAACCTATGCCATAGGTCGAATTCAGCCTGATTTATGCGCAAAAATCATGGAAAATTGGATATCTCGCATGCGCTCCACCCAGAGAAGCCGTGGCGGACACTTGAATGATGTCATATAATGGCATCACTACATCTTTCAAATAAATAAATAATTTCGATAATATCTCCCACACACATTGTTTTATTTAAATTTAAAGATAGGACACGCTTAATGAAAGACCCTGTAAATGCATTTTTTGCTTATAGTTGCTTATAGATTAAAAGCATCGTCAAAACCCTATTGACTTATAAGTGTAATTTCTTTATGTGTACGTCTCATCAATTGGGGTTGATTTAATTAATCTTTTCACAGTAATGTCCAAAAGAACTTAATTCTACTCTAGCTGTTGTATCAGTTACTATAATAGCAGTTTTAGATGGATAGCATTTTAGTTTTTCATTTTGTAGTGCGCAGTAGGAGGGAAATGTGTTAACACCAGTTACTTGTTGGGTGCTTTTTAAAGTTATTATCTTTATCTTTAATACTCCCAGCTGCTTTTAATTTCACGAATATATCAAGATTAGTCACTAATTCACTTAACATTTTCACAAAAAAACTCCCCACCCGTAACTACACAAAAATCAAATTAGTAGGGTAGTCCGTATGTAATAGTTTAGTGGCGCGAGCGGCTACAACAGCCGCAATTTTCGCGTAAGCGTGTTGTCGAAGCCGTCCTGTAACACTTCGAAGCTTGGCTGAAAAGAGGGGAGCGCATCTCCTACAGGCTGACTCAGGTGTTGACCGAGTACGGTTGCTTCGGTGAGTACCTGCATAGGATTGGGAAGAGGTGACGGCAAATTGCCATTGATTCTGCGCAGCATACTTTGGAGGAATGTCCTGCGTGGGCCTCAGAGCGACGAATACTTGTTGCCAAGATTGGGAGAGACTTGTCTCTGCCAGTTGTAGTGACGCCTATGCTGGCAGAGAGCGATAGCTGGAAGGAAATGGCTTCCTTCTGTGAGACCTCTCTCCGGGTCTCTCCGGTCTTGACCCCAAAGGCCGGTCGCCTTTTGAAGGTTTACCCCAAAAAAAAAGGGTTGCGTTCTGTACTTTCTGACTGTATTCTTAATGGGAAAAAGGTGTGAGGCTTGATACGAGTATGTGTACGTATGGCATTAAAAGTTATTTTGGACTTTTTCATTAGTCTTTTAATATTTCGGGCAGTCATGTATTATAATTTATTATTTTGCTTTTTAAGCATTCATTATTAGTAATACAAGTAGAATGATTGCATGAAATTACTTTATTTTCATAATTTTGAGATAACATCCATTCTGCAAAAATAAATATGTAGGTACAATATATTTTTCTTAGTCACTTAATAATTTGCCAGACCGTTGATTTTAATCTAGCAAGTCCATCATTACTTCCAACTTATTTACTGTTGCCTCTAATTCAGTTATCTGGACTTTTAGCTCAGATAAGTAGGCTGGGTTATCTATAACCGTCATAAAAGTCTTTAAATACAAGATCAGATACCATAATTGGTTTTCTTCACGATGTGGGAGTGCCTCATTGTATAAAACAAAGTCAAATGTGTACATGAAATCACCATAAATTTCACTCCAAAAATTACGAAATGTATTCCATATATGAGTACTCCTATTCGTTCCATAACAGTCACCGGGGTACGGTCTTGCAGTCGTTCTTTGTGAAAATAAACAATCATTATGTTGATCTTGACTTGCATTATATTCACGTGATTGTAGAGTATTTAATATTATAGGATCGTACTTGTACGATCTTCTGGTCTGTGAGATATTATTAGGAGTAAAATGACTCTCTGGTATCTCATTGTACCATCTATTTTTAATGATACATATATTACTCAACAAAACCTCATTCTCTGTTAATGTATTAGACGTATTGTTACGATGGCACAGTGGGTAACTTGAATTCTTGTAAGTCATCAGATTTAATCTTTGGTAGTTGGCTGAAGAATGATTTTTTGGGACTTCCTTTGGCATAACTTTTTCCGCTACGGATGGCAGGAGTAATAGCAACGAGGGGTCGTATTTTAGTGCTTCTGACCTCCTCAGGTGCTTTGCTTCACACATCACAAATATATTCTCACAAGTTATTTTCAAGATAAGACTGAATAGTAGCGTCTTTATCCAAATAATTGTATCCCATGAAACCTCATTCTTTTTCAAGAAACATTTTGGTTTCACTCTGCCAACGATAAAGTTTACCAGCAACACACATATATTCATAATCGGTTCTTACAGCAAATTCCACTTGTATGACAGTAGGAATATATAAAACTGTTTAAACCTTGCAGTTTCTTTCACCCTATTTAATACAAGAGCTGTTATCAGGCCGATATGCACTTGTGGATAAAATTATCCATTTTACCTGCTTTTATATCCACGAACAGGAGCCGTTTAACGCTTTCAAAGTAGGTAAATAGGTCATTGTTTTATGCATACAATAGTTGCATTGTTCATTTTGAAAATATAATTCCTAAATTATTATATCATCAGGAAAATAATCAACAGTTGTATAATTATCTGGACATAAACATTCGTTCCTTACAAGGTTAAATGTAACCATTCTTACGTAAATAATGATAATGAAAAACAGACGGACCCACTTTTTAGGGTTCATACCTCAAAAGGAAAAATCGGAATTCCTATAGGATCACTTTTATGTCGGCCTGTTCGTCTGTCTAGACCCTATTTGTCAGGAATAGGTTGTGCTTCAAGTTATATAGCATTTAGTACAACGCCGGCTGGAGGCTAACAGATATGTTTGCTTAATTAACTAGATATAATTATGTTCAAAGGTAACTGGTAAAATTGTCAATCAACGGAATGAAAAAGCAAGAACCGGCCCGCCTCTGCGGGCCTCCCCAGGTCGATGGGGAAGTGAGGTGTTTGACGTTAAAACACGCCCAGTCTCCTCTAAATTCAAGTCGAGATAAATTACGATAGTAAGTTCTCGAAAAGAAGAGCTAACCAATATTTGATCAATCAATATTTCTACGACCAAGAACAAGTACCAGAAAAAATATTTACTTCTTTTATTCAAGCTATGGTGTTCCTTAGATGAACTCAAATCGGGTGTGATACTTACACGGAGGCCTTTAATTTAGCGAAAGAAGATATAAAAAAAAAGAGTTGATTATGGTAAGTCAATGATAGAGTCAAGATACAAAAAGCATTTGAAATGAAATAATCTAAAGTTGCTACGATAAACGAAGAAAGGGAAATTGTTGATGATGGCGATGGTCCCAAAAACCCTGTAGACTTTGAAGCCGTGGAAGCTGCAAACGCAATGGATGACTTTCAGAGACTCAATCTGGTAGAACAAGAGCAGACTGAACTTCAAAGTATGATCGCAAAACGTTTTTTCTATAAAAAAAATTTGTGACAGTAAAAAAGTAAAATAAAAGATTGAAAAAATATAGTTAGATTATTATTCTTCTTTGAAATAATATGTATTTTATTACATGACAAATACATGTTGTTTTGTATGGAAGCATGTACGGGAAGAGCTAACAAAAAAGCGGCAACTCAATTATATAAACACTAAGCGGGATGGCAGTATCTCATAAAAAAGGTTACACATGCATTATTGATATTAAGACCATATGAAAAAAACATTTATTTATTTCACAACACCTTTTCCATTACAATTTCCTTTGCCATTACAGAGTAAATCTAATGCGACAAAGTAACTTAAAATATACTTAACTTACATGCTACTAACCTTACATGCTATATGTATATGTATATATATATGTATAGCATGTAATGTTTTTTAGTAGCACCCAGTGTACAGGTGAATATATCTATGGCATTCGCCACCGTGTTGAGAACATGTATAAATTCTATTTAATAAGTAAGAAAAACAATCTATAGTTTAAAAAGCAAACTCTATTTAAAAAACTTAAATACATATTCTCGAAACTAACTTTCGCTGAGATACCGCTTTTGCACTTAGCACGGCAGTCTGGTGTCTGAAACATCAGCAGGATCAAAATTTCATTCTGGTATCTCATCATACCATCTTCGTATCCTCCACAGTCTTCGTTGAAGTATTCACCTGGTGACACTGTGGATGACTCGTTCGTTTTCCACTATGGCTCTTTTTATGACCGATGACAGGATTGATGCATCACCCACGATTATCGGTCATGAGGTTGTACATCCCGTGATAGTCGGGGGTCGAGACTTCCCCTCCGCAACTGTGAGGTGTGCAACCTCAAGGATTATTTTTAAAAGCCGAATTGGGTATGCACCGGGATGTGGTCGCAGTTGTCAAGCAGCTCATCCGGTTGTCCATGGCTAAAGAGAAATGGCGCAAACCTGTAGTGCTTACTACCAATGACTACATGCAGGTAAGGAAACCCAAGGAGCTTTAAGGACGCTTCTATCGGGCTATTCATGGGCCCAATGTAGATTTCTTAGCGTCCGTTTCCTGGCTACGATTAGCTGACCTCTTCGGGGCAGCTGAAGGTTTTGTCTGTGCAATTATGGACAAAATCATCTTGACTAACAACAACCGGAGACATACTACTCTGTCAAGAAAGTACCGGGAACAGATCAATCATACACAAAACGTTAGTTATTCATCCAAATGTATTCTGTCAACTCCAAAGTATGCTCCTTCAGAAACGATACACTTACGCCAACAAATAATCCAATCATCAAAACATTTTTAATTGCTTTTGCCTTTATATCTTCTACCAAGTGAAAACGGGTGCCTCAAATTGGTAATTTGACTTTATGAAAAAGGAGGAAGTCGGCTGCAGTCATATCTGATGAATAAGGTGGTTGTTCTATGGTATTTGTTGAGTGTTTGGTCAAAAATTCGTTCACATTGATGGCCTCATGACCTTGACCTTCAGTCGAGAATTCCGAGGGCACAACATGACTTTGACTTTTGATCGACTTTGGCGTCGTTTTTTCGGTTACGGTTCCGTTGGAAGGCCCACTCCGAAGCTTGCTGAGTAGTTTGCATGTCAAACGCCCCACGTCTCGTGACCACTACAATGCGTTTCATGAATGTCGGGTCGGAATAATAATAATAAATAATAATAATAATAAAGATTTATTGTTAAATTGGACCAGATTATGTTGAATACATTGAAAGTAGCAAAGGCAGACACATACATATTTCTTAATCTAGTTATTGGGTGGAGTGCTGCTCTCCTAGATAGGCTACGGGGTAGCCTGTGTTTAAGAGATACAGTTCCGATCCCCCGTTTTTAGGGTTGAATATGTGTACGTGTTAGAGATGAGTAACAATAGTAAGTAGTAGGTAGAATAGAAACCAATATATAACAATAACTACAGTTTTTATAGTATAGTATAAGTAAAATGTGCGTGTTTGTGTGTGTGTTAGTGTGTGATGAGAGATTGTGTGTTCATTTATGTATTTTTCAGTTTCGTCGTAGTTTAGATTTTTTAGGAACGATTGAACAGTCTTTTTACAAGTAAAACATGTTAAAGCATAGATTGGGATTTTTTTGTTAATTTTATTGTATAGTGATGGACCAAGGTAGATAGCAATTTTTTTTAATAAACGATGTACGAGCAGATGGAATAGTGCAGATTATGTCTTTGCGGCGTTTGGAGATTTGATGGAATGGAGTTCTTTGGTGTTGAAGTAGTACCATGTGTGAGATATACTGTTGCCGGTCATTAAGTACGTTACAGGACTTATAGAGTTCGGTAGTTGGAAATAGTATCGGCCGGAATAGACTAGTTCTTGCATGTCCTCAGCAAGTCATGCGATCTTGTGCGGTCTTTTGGGACAAGTGATTATTTAAAATGGTATGGACTGACTCGTGGGACACAGAAAGTTCGGCGACTATCTCTCTCAAACTTGAATGAGGATTATAAGTCACTATTGTTGCGATGCTAACTTCAGTTGGATCCTTCAAACTTTACGAGTACCGACCTATTGCTTCGAGGTAGTAATGACATACATTGCTGTGTTCCCTACACACCCCTACAGTCACTTACATCACGTAACGGTTGCATGACATATCAATAAGAAACAGTCGAGCATTTGGTGTAAAAAATATTGTAAATGCCTGAAAATACTCTTTAGGCATCCAAGAGTATAAAAATATAATATCAACTTATCTAAATTTGTTTAGTTTTTGTACAAATACCATCCAAACCATCATTGTTTAAGGGGCTTGATGATAACAGCCGCACAGGTCGATCAAAGGACAGGTTACGATTGCTGAGTTCGATCTGTGGATTGATGACCACCCATAACATACAGTGGCCCTTCCGTGCCTCGTAAAGCAAGCTTAGCGGTTGGACCCGGCTGCGATTCGTAGATGTGACAATCTTACCAAGGGGTATCATGTCCCCAGTTATTGGGTTGTAGAGATCATATAAGCTGTTGCTCCATGTAAATCACTAGTGTTCAGCTGCATCCGAGTAACCGAGTGCAACTAAATACCAGTGTTTTGTGTTTAATGGTCTTTAATATATTGCATCCCACGCCAAAGGCCGGGCAACTTCCAATAAATTATGATTATTTAGTCAGGCTACTGAAATGGCGGCAGGTAACAGGAACTACTTGTGACCCCCATATTCCCCTTAAACTTAAGGGGAAGATTTACAAAACAATGGTAAGAGCTGCTGCCTTGTATGGATCAGAATGTTAGGCCGCAAAAGGCATGAATGAAAGGCAGTTACATGCAGCTGAGATGAGAATGCTGAGGGGGATGTGTGGTGTTACGCGAATGGATAGAATAAGAAATGAGTATGTAAGAGGAAGTCTGAAAGTGGCGCCTGTGACCGAGAAGTTGTGTGGAAATCGGTTGTCATGGTATGGGCATGTGATGCGAAGGAATGAGGACCATGTTGTGAGGAAAGTTTTGAGTATGAATGTGCAGGGTTACCTGAGTAGAGGAAGACCAAAGAAAAGATGGATGGATTGTGTGAAAGATGATATGGCAAGAAAAGAGGTGACCCATAAGATGACGGCAAATAGAGATGTATGGAAGAAGAAAACATGCTGCGCCGACCCCAAATAAATTGGGATAAGGGCAGGAGGATGATGATGATGATAGTCAGGCTACTGCCAGTGGCGGACTAAGTCCGTCAGAGGCCCGGGGCGGCAAAGTTGAATGAGGCACCCCAGCTTTAAAAAAAATGTAGTTTTGCAAGCTTTATATTCAGATCACATTTGTATGTAGTGTTTATGTTTATCTGGCAAGTGAAATTAATTTCAAAGTATCCGCTACAAAGACTGGAATTCCTCCAGCATATTGGACGGGTTCAGCAAAGTTAAAAGAATATTAGTGCCGTAATAGTCTAGATGGCTGTAGTGTTTTGATCATGATGAAATTATGTAGGTTAGGTACTTAGCACATTTTTAAAGTCTTGTTTAAGATTTGATCAAAAATCAAAATCAAAATTCATTTATTCAAATTAGGCTGAGAATCAGCACTTTTTGAACGTCAAAAACTTTTACATAAGACAGTCCCCCAAAACGCCCACCCTTCACCACTTCCTAGTGTTTTTGCTGGGAAGAAGAAGTGGAGGAACAAACTCCCCTGCAACACGTCTGTCTGATAGGTTTGAAGAACTTGAAGCTATACAACATATTATGTCAAAAATAATAATTATGTCAATCATCTTTATACGTCATTCAATTAAATAATTTGCTAAATGTTAGCTAGCACACACCAATATGCCAAAATAAATAAATAAAAACTAATATATACCAAAATCGACAATTAACTCAAGCAAAGCCTGCTAAACTAAATAAATAAAAAGCCTCCAAGGCAGTCCAAGGGCGTGCCCGCTGACATGTGCAATGCTGAATTATATCAATACAACTAATTCATACAATGTAATGAGAGGATCATGTCAATAACATAAAAATAAGGATAATAGAAGAAACATACACAAAAATAAAGAACTATTAAACAGTAAAAGAACATAGTAACATTGTCCTGCGTTCAACAAAGCGACCAACTATTCTTGTCTTCTAAATAGTCGTTGATCGAATAATATGCTGTTGAACAAAGGTTTGATTTAACTTTAGCTTTAAACGCGTTAAAAGGTAAATCCAGCAAAGAATGAGGTAGCATGTTATAAAAGCGGATACCGAGCCCCACAAATGAGCTCTGGACCTTATGAAGCCGGTGGAAAGGAGCGTACAGTTTGTGCTTATTTCTGGTATAAAAATTGTGGATGTCACTGTTTTTAGTGTACATATGTATATTTTGCCTAATGTATATTATGTTGGCAAAAATAAATTGAGAAGCCACTGTGAGAATACCAATCTCTTTAAATAGATCTCTTAAGGAGACTCTGGGCAATAATTGGTATATTGCACGAACAGCTCGTTTTTGTAGCACAAATATATTTTGAATATCTGCAGCTTTAAGATCAGAGGAATGCGGAGGCATTTGGGGGCCTTCCAAGATCGGAGGCCCAGGGCGGGCCGCCCCTTCCGCCCCCCTGTTAGTCCGCCACTGGCCACTGCCCATCGTTACCAAGGCCAGTGTTGTTCTAAAATAGCTGGGACCGAAGTGAGGGACGCATAATATCATTAAAGTTAAAAATGGTCGGAATAAATTGTCCATGGGAACGTTAAGCACTGCTACATTACTACTACGTTGTTTTATAAATAAGTGGTGACACCGATAATGTGTCATAGAACAACTATATTGAAGTACGAGCCCTCCAATATAGTAGTTCTTTAACACATAACAAAAAGAAAGAAAAAACTGAACAAACAAAATAAGAATTGTGTGAGGCTGTGTGAGGCCAAAAAGGCTCCTATCTCAGCATCTGCCACAATATTTAAACAAGGAATTAATGCAGCAGCGATGTTTTTCCTATAGGGCACGCTGTGATGCCACGGACACACTCACGTTCAAACAAATGTTTATGTCTAGATAATTATACAACTGATGATTCTTATCCTGATAATACTCGTATGATTTCGAAGGAATTTTGTTTTTTAAAATTAACAAAGCAGCTATTGTATTAGTAGAACATTGTACTACATAGTTTTAAAGCATTGAAAGATTCCAGTTCGTGGATATAAAATGCGGACAACATCGATCAATCTGACCATAACCGCAAGTGCATATCGGCCTGCTAGCAACTCCTGCATGAAATCCGACGATAGAAACTGTTACCTTTTCAAACAGTTTTTTATTTTCTCAGACAAACAGAACTTGTTATAGAATTGCATCATGATTTTTAGTGTGTTGTTGGCGAACCTTATTGTTGGCCGAGTGATACCAAAAAATAAAGTGGTTTCATGGACTATGGCTATACTCATTTGGGTAAAAACACTACTAATAGGTCTCATCTTGAATAGAACGTATGAGACAATTTTCGTGAAGTGTGCAGCAAGGGAATTAAAGTTCACCGAAGCACCGCATGACCAATTCAAAAACGACTCCCCGTTATACATAACCGAAATAGTGACAGCGAAAACCGAAAGCCTAGAAGAAAACCTAGCGAGCAACTATCAGGATTGGAGTTATAAACATTGTCATCTGGTAAAGTCCGCGATGAGGAAGACAAAGACGACGTTAATATTGAATAACATGTGTATCTTAAAATATAGATGGTATACAGAGATACCAGAAACTAATTTTGAAATAGAAACTAATCTTTCAAGAAGAATGTATAAATTTGTGCCCTCTTTATTTGAAAGTATTGACGAACGAAAGCCTATCGCTAGTGAAGGACACGGGGATGACTGTCTGTCTAAAACAAGACATACTCCAAGACGGTACCCTGGAAAATGTTATAAAAAGGTAAAACTTTATAAAAAGGAGCGATTTCAAAACTTTTGGAATGAAGTTTCTGGCGATATAATGTTTACTTTTGATTTTGTTTTATATAATGAAATATTTCCACACCGTAAAGAAAACCAATTTTGGTATCTTATGTTGTATTTAAGGACGTTAGCAACACTAATAGATAACCCGATCGTATTAGTACAATTCGGGCCCAGGTTTGACGCAATGGAGGGTGATATATCAGAAATACAGACTATGTATGCAGCAAATCTCGTAAAAGAAATAGCTAAAGGAATAGCCAAAGCTGTCGGTTAGGTAATATTCATCGATAGATTTTCTTCTCCAATTACTCTCTATGAAGTTCAAATCTGATTTATTAAGTAGTATTTACGCGAATTCATAGTTGACAACATTTTTGATAAAAGGATCTTTTGGTCATGTCAAAGTCGCAAAAGCAGACGATTTTCGGATTGCCGGTATCTGTGTTCCTGATTCATGTGAACCATATTTAAAAAAAAAAAATTACTTTCCCTTCAATTTTAATTTATGAAGTGAACAAAAAAAAACAAAAAGATATGTGCTAAAAATGTCTAATAAACCACATAAAACAGCTCTATTTAACAAAAGCTTCTTCGGCATGGCTTCAAAAATATACAACGAAATACCTTTTAAAGATTGTTTCAACTCAGAAAAAAAAAAGTTTTGAGTATGAATGTAGAGGGTTACAAGAGTAGCCCTAGACCTAGGAAACGATGGATGAATTGTGAGAAAGATGATATGGCTAAGAAGGAGGTGACTTCTGAGATGACGGCAAATAGATGTATAGAAAAGGAAGACATGCTGCGCCGACCCCAAATAAATTGGGATAAGGGCAAGAGGATAATGATGATATTGTAACTTTAATTTATTTTAAAAACCTGTAACTAACATGTGCCTACAATAAAGATATTTTGAATTTGAAATTGAAATTTAACTCATACAGATCTCTAACTCGGACACAGACGTGCTCTTCTTTAACTTCTATTCGCTTGCACAAATTTGATTCTGACCTTCCTGATTCCAATGCTTGATCTTGGATTTCCAGCTGGATTCTTTATAATTACCTTCAGTAAAGCCTCGCAGAGCAGTGGCTCCGCGTGGGTTGCTTAAGTAACACATCAGCCTGGATGTGTTACTTAAGCTGAAGTTATAATCGTCAGCACGTAAGTTGGCAAGATTTTGGCGTAGTGGGGGTAAGTTCGCGCATCGTACACTTAGTGGCACAAAAAAGTGGTAACTTTTATTGATCGTCATTATTCTATTGTTATTGCCATCATTTATATTTAATCATGTCTGTATAGAACAAAGTTAAAGAAGGGAGAGGAATTCAAGTTTATTAGGAGTTATAAATAACGTGCATTTAAAATTCAAAAAAAGTTTATATAAAAAAAAAAAAAATAACTAGTCGTCGTCACTATCCGTTAATAAAACTACCCCTGGCATCATATTGAAAGTACCCCGTCTAATAGTTCTTTCTGACGTTTTAGTAGCTTCTGCAGTCCGATTTACCGTCTCTTTTTCTGATTGAGCTTCTTTCACCATGAAACAGTACACATCGTATACCATTTTTCTGGCATGTCTCCGTAAAACGGTATTTGGTCCTGGCATAGTAATGAACTTAATACAAACTAAATTTTAAACAACAACACTAGCATCAACTCGTAACAAAAACTAAATTTAAAAACAATAACAACACTTAAGTTTAACACAACAAAAACAAAGGGTACAATTTTCGTGCACTCAAGTGTAATCGGGAGCGAACGGGACGAAGGCGCGGTGCGGGAGGCAAGGGTCGACTGATGCACCAATCGCGCGCTCGGATCGACGCTACCTCATACCCCGCGTCCCGCTTGACCACCAAAGAGACCTAAAAAACGACTTGTGCGCATCTAACGACATTTGCCATGTTACTTGCCGGTGACTATACACACATATGACTATGCTTGTACCTAAGCATAGACACATTTAATAATTTTGTTACCAGCATACACCCATAATTTGAATAATGATAAGATCCCAATTTTTAGTGTTAATCTCTAGGAAATAGAGATATTTATTTGCTCAAACATGTGTACACATAAATTACGTAGCGCTATTCTATGAGGACCGATGACACTGCATTGCCACACCTACATCCTGTTTACTGCATTAGATTGCTGATGCATCTATGACGTCTATCGATCTCGTAAATTACCTTTAATATAAAATATTGTAAGAATAACATTCCATATTCTGACTTAGATGTGGAACATTGTTCATTAGGATTAATTTGTAATTTCTATTCAATAAATTAATTATTATAAGATCTTTCGGTTTTTTTTCGATCATTCTGCTGCCGCAAACGTAATTGGCGCAGTCGGTAGGATATCCGCGGGAGATATCGTGACCATCTCACATCGATAATCGCGTCGCGAGTCACTCGGGTGGCTATCAAGCCCCGTTCCGGATATTCTTAATCTACGGACCTGCTGCAGACCAGAAGGAGAATCAAGAAATCGATTCACGGAGGAAACCGGAAATGAATTATCTGTAAGTACGCTCACAATTCTCGTGTTGCATTCTTTGAATCTTATACCTCAAGATTTACCATCCCAGAGCCTCTAGTTCGCGGGAGCCTGAATCACGCCAGGTCCGCAACCGTGTAGTTGATAGTAATAGAGATATTAAATTAGAAGATTTAGATTTAAACATCATGGCTCAGTGTAACCCAGATACTATCTATAAGGCCCTTCGCCTTGTCCCGGAATTCGACGGGAACCCAAATGTCCTTACCTGGTTTATTAAAATATGTGACTCGTTAGCTACTCAGTACTTAAGTGCAACACCTGGGCAAGAATTTAATAACCAATGTTTGTTAAACGGCATACTTAATAAAATCACTGGAACCGCTGCATGTACTATTAATGCTAACGGAATACCAGAAAGTTGGTCCGGTATTCGAACTGCCTTGATTAATAACTTTTCAGATCAACGTGATGAAACTGCGTTGTATAATGACCTCTCTTTAGCTTCTCAGGGTAATAGAACGCCGCAAGAATTTTATAATCATTGTCAGACATTGTTTAGTACGCTCATGACTTATGTGACTTTACATGAGACTGTATCGACTACTATAGAAGCCAAACGCGACTTGTATAAAAAAGTTACCATGCAGGCATATGTTCGAGGGTTAAAAGAACCTTTAGGATCCCGTATACGCTGCATGCGTCCACCTACTATTGAAAAGGCGCTCGAGTTTGTTCAAGAAGAACTCAATGTCATGTATTTGCAGCAACGCGAATTCCCGAAAGCTCAAGCTTCTCATAGAGTTACTCCTCAATCATCCTCAGTCCCATTTGCTGCTCCACGATCGCACAATTTCCCGACACCTGTACCTAATTGGCCATCATCAATGGGTCAGCGTCCTGCAGGACCAGCACCGCAACCTTTCAAATTCCCTGCACCATATCCTGTACAACACCAGCAACGGATGCCGACGAACACACAAAGGATGTTCAATGCTCCACCTCCTAACTACAACCCACGCAGTAATGTCTTTAGATTACCACCCAGAAACAATGTACCTCAAGGCCCTCAGCCTATGAGTGGTGTCCAACGTTTTACCCCAAAACCATTGCCTCCAACAAATGCCCTAGCAATCCACGACTGGAGACAGGCTGGAAATCCTCCGGCTTCCAACTATTTCAAAACCAGGGAAATGAATATGAACGAGTGCGCGGCTTACAATGACTCGTACTATGACTATTACTGTGAACCAGATAACAATTACTACATTGACTATAATAATGACATGGAATTTCCCCCTGAGTATACTTGTGACTCAACGTACTATAATACGACCACAGACAACCATGTTTATGACGAATCTCAGCCACAAGCAGCTATTGCAGCTTACCATGTTCAGCAGGATTTTCAGGGAGATCCGAACTCACTAAAACTAAAATAGAGCTTAACCTTCAAACACAGAGGCAGCTCCCATACATACAGATCTCAGAACCCCCTTTGAAACTTTTAATAGACACGGGCGCTAACCAATCATTTATAAGCCCTGAAGCTGTAGAAAAGTACTTCTCCGAATTTCCTCTTAATTTTGATCCGTTTGAAATAACTAACATTCACGCGACAACTAGAAATGACTATTCAATTACTTTGCCATGTTTTCCAGAGTTTAACGATTCTAACAGTATGAAATTATTCATTTATCGTTTTCATGATTACTTTGACGGGCTCATAGGTCTAGACTTATTAAATAATTGGGAAGCACGAATTGATTTAAAAGAAAGTCAGTTACTGACTCGTTCTGCGACAAACCCTATTAGGATGTATAACTCACGTAACGTAAATCTATATGAGGATATTATACCGGCACAAACATCAAAAGTTATTCGTATTCCTATTAACACGCCAGATGGCGACGTATTTATTCCTGAACAAATTCTTTGCAATTGTATAGTTCATGATTGTGTGACCACCGTCGTTAATAACCGTGGATATCTAGAGATCGAAAACTCTACTCAAAATGACATCATATTTTCACTCAACCACCCAGCGCATGCAGAGTTATTTAACTCTGAGTGCTCTAGTACTACTCAAGAGGCTTCAGCTCGCACTCAGGATGTAATATCACGCCTAAGAACTGACCACCTCAATCCAGAAGAGAAGGCTAATCTTATAGCTCTTTGTTCTCGGTATTCTGACGTTTTTTATATTGAAGGCGAGAGGTTAACTTTTACTAATAAGGTAAAGCACCACATTAGAACCACTGACGAAGTCCCAGTACATGCTTAAACATATAGATACCCTTTCGTGCACCGTCAAGAAGTTAGGGACCAGATAGGGAAAATGTTAGACCAGGGTATCATACGACCATCAGAATCTGCCTGGAGCTCCCCTATTTGGGTAGTGCCAAAAAAGATGGATGCGTCAGGAAAGCAGAAGTGGCGTCTTGTGGTTGACTTTCGTAAACTAAACGAAAAGACATTAGACGACAAATACCCAATTCCAAATATTAGTGACGTTCTTGACAAATTAGGGAAGTGCCAGTACTTTACAACCCTAGATTTGGCAAGTGGTTTTTACCAAGTGGAAATGGACCCCAATGACGTAGAAAAGACTGCATTCAATGTTGAGCACGGGCATTTCGAATTCCTCAGAATGCCCATGGGTCTTAAAAATTCTCCATCTACATTTCAACGTGTGATGGACAATGTCCTCCGAGGGCTTCAAAACGAGATATGTTTGGTCTATTTAGATGACATCATTGTATTTAGTACATCACTCCAAGAGCACATAACCAACCTTGAAAAAGTATTCCAAAGACTTCGAGAACCTAATTTTAAAATACAGATGGATAAATCCGAATTCCTGAAACTTGAAACAGCCTATCTCGGTCATGTCATCACTAGAGACGGCATAAAGCCAAATCCCAATAAAATTTCTGCCATTAATAAATATCCCATACCCAAGACACCTAAAGAGATTAAGCAATTTTTAGCTCTTCTCGGTTATTACCGAAAATTCATTCCTGATTTTGCCCGAATTACCAAACCACTCACTCAATGCCTAAAGAAAGGACGTAAAATCACTTTTCAAATTCAAATTCAAATTCAAATTCTTTATTGCTAACTATGTGTACATAAATAAACTTCTTAACAGAGGATATCAGTTCTTAGAACATAGTGGCCCTGTTAGGGCATTGCAATTTCATCATGCATATATGCTTATAATTGTAGCAGTAACAGTTGAACATGCATTATTTACATTCATTAATTAAAAAGAAAAAAGTTATAAGTATTAAATTTTATACAGGACATCGTTTTAACTACATTATATAATTTTATCATTTACATCATATTAATTATAAATTATTAAAGTCATACCTAAATAAAAATACACATGTCATGAGTTACCTGATTTAAATTAAAAAATTATCATTATTCATTCATTCAATTATGTCACAGTATTGCAATCATTTAATATTAATTATCATAATCCTTTTAAAAATATTTTACTGAATTATATTCACTTTAGTGATAGGTACTTTATTGAACTAAATTATTTTTCCTCAAGAAATTCTGCTATTGAGTAATAGGCCTTTTTAATTAAGAAAATTTTCAGCATTCTTTTAAAAATAATAATTGAATTTATAATCTTAATGTCCATAGGTAGCTTGTTATAAATCTTTGTGCTCATACAGAAAACACTATTACTGTACGCTCTAGTGTGGGACGTTTTATCTCTTAAGGTATGTTTAAGTCTTCTGCTTTTTAACATATCATAGCTAGTAATGTTTGATTTAACTAAAATTGAGGCCAGGTAGATAAATAGAGCAGGGAGTGTTAAAATCTTGAGATTTACGAAATGTGGTTTACATGAGTCCGTTTGGCGTAACCCATATAGACCTAATACACTTTTTTTGGGCTTTGAACGCAATTTCTTTATCAGTCGAGTTTCCCCAATATAGTAACCCATACGACAGAGTGGATCCCACATGCGCATGGTAAGCAGTAAGAAGCGCGGTTTGGTTGGATACTTTTTTAAGCATGTATAGAGCGTAAGAAAATTGATTCAATTTGGTACATACACTATTTACATGTGTTTTCCATGACATATTCGAATCTATATGGATTCCTAAAAATTTTGTATTTGCTACTTCAGCTACTGTTTCATTATTATATGCAATACTTAAAGGAATAGATGTCGCGTTTTTATTTTTAAAGTTCATGTAATGTGTTTTAGTGAGATTAATTTGTAAATTATTTATTTGAAGCCACTTTATTAATTTAGATAAGGAATCATTTATTTCTTGTTCATGATTTTTGTTTTTATTATTTGAGAAAAGAACCGTACTGTCATCTGCAAATAAAACCATAGGTTGCTGAATAGCATTAGGTAAATCGTTTATGTAAATGAGAAACAGTAGTGGTCCCAGTATTGACCCTTGAGGTACACCACATTTTATAAATCTAGGACTCGATGTATACTTAATCTCTCTCTTTGTAAATGGACATAACTGTGTTATTTCAGTGAACTGTATTCGGTTACATAGATATGATTTGATTATTTGTAGTGCTTTACCCCGAACTCCGCATATTTCCAGTTTCTGCAAAAGAAGTTCATGATCAACATAATCAAACGCTTTTGTCATGTCCATGTATAGAGCTGTAACTTGTTTTTTTTTATCTAGTTCTGTAAGTATTTTTTCTAAAAACTGATGAATTGCTGAATTTACCGATTTCCCTTTTCTGAATCCTACTTGATTATCTATTATTATTTTATTTTTCTCGAAATATTCAGTAAGTTTATTATTTACTACTTTTTCAAATATTTTTGCGAATATTGGAATGAGAGCAATCGGCCTGTAACATCGTACATCTTCTGGGTTTCCTTTTTTAAATAGTGGTGTAACCACCGTAGTTTTTAAATATGTTGGGAAAATGCCTTCCTCAAGACACTGATTTATAATATGAGTTATGATTGGGGCAATTATGTACACTACACGTTTTATTATTTGCGTTGAAATTCCATCATAGCCCGTACTTTTGGTGTTTTTTAAGGCCATGATTAATTTCACAACATGGTAACTGGGGTTAAGAAACAGGAGTTTGGTTTATTATAAGTTAGAATCTTTGCGTAATTTATTTTATTATTTGTCAGTTTCGAGATGTCATCAATAAAGAAGTTGTTAAATGTTTGTGCTATAGTATCCGGGGCCGTTATAACTTGATTATTATATCGTAATCTATCAATTTTGTCAGGGGGATTATTGTTTTTATTTTTATTTATTATTTGCCATATTGCTTTAGGTTTGTTTGTGGCTGTTTGTATATAATAATTATTTTGCGACTTTTGAGTAAGTTTTACAACTCTTTTAAACTTTTTTGCATAATTATTAAAGTTACCCTTATCTGACTTTTTACCTGAGAGTCGATAAATTTTGAGAAGCATTCTTTTACGAAGAGAACATATTTTTAGTCCTTTATTAAGCCATTTGGTTTTGCGAATAATTGGAACTTTAATTTTGATGTTTGGAAAGCAGAGGTCATAAAAAAGTTTAAATACCTTATGGAATTCTTCAAAAGAAGCATTTGCGTCACTTTTCTCATAGCATTCAGTAAAATTTAGGGCTTTTAGACATTCAATAAATTTCTCAACATTTTCGGTGCTAAAGTCTCTTCTGAATTTATACCAATGGGTTATTAAGTAAGTTTTTCTAACTGGACATGAGAGAATTTGTGCTGTATGATCAGACAGAGCTAGTTCAATAACGCTTTGTTGACAGCCTCTAATATTGTGTGCAAAGTTATCAATGCACGTTTTACTTTGCAAGCGGGTTGGCTCATTTATTGCAAGTTTTAAGTTAAAGCTCTGTAACAAGTTTTCAAACTCTCTTGAAACAGGAGTTACTTTCAGTCGATCAATATTAAAATCGCCACAAATAACAATTTTCTTAAATTTACTACATAATTTTGCTAGTAAAGCCGCTAAATGGTCGAAAAATAATTGTATACAATCAAATCTTTTTTTGTCTTTGGAGGTCTATATATACATACGGTAATCAATCCATGCTCTATCAATTCAATAGCCGAACACTCTAAAAGGTTGGGTATGCTTACAAGTTTTGCTTCCTGTATAGTCTTAAATTTATGATTATTTCGTACTAGGATACATGACCCACCATTTCTATTTGTCCTTGTGTAGTTTGCCGCTATAGTATAATTTGGAATATGGAGATGTTTTAAATCGTCTGCTATCATATTATTCTCAGTAACACATAGCACATCAATATGGTTATTTATAATATTATTCAGATTTACAGTAAATTCATCAACTTTGCGTAATAAACCATTGATATTCTGATGAAGTATATGGATTCTATTATACACGAAAAAAACTATTATTAGACTTATTATTTACTAAGTTTTCCAATATACCATCAGCGTCTGTTACTTGTTTTTCTGTATCTGAACTTATATCTAGGATAAGGTCTTGTAAGTCACTTAAAATAATATTCAGGCCTTTGTTATTTAAACGTCCATATCTTAAGGTATATGTTTCGTCAGTGAATGGGAGATTTAGGTTGGAATCCAATAGATACGCATATTTATATGTCTCAATATCCATGTATAGTAAATTATTAAAGGTATCGATTCTACTGTTGATCATAACATTTTTATTTGCCATATACTTAAAAGTCGGCAGACATACTAAAAAGTTCGTATGGGTTAGGGGTTGTAATTTTTCGCGAATGAAACCAACTAATTCTATATAATTATGCGTCCTTCTGAAATCCTCTTCCCCAACATAAATGACACAGTAGTCTGAGCCTGTGAAATCTTGCACTTTTTTATCAATATTATCAAGCAGTATCTTCAATCCACAGTTTGGCATGCGATAATGACATATATTAAAATTACATAAATTAGTTTTTTGACAAATTGTGTATAGTCTATTCGATGTTTCACTACTTATAATACATAAATTATTCTTTACTAATGACGACAATTGGTTACATTTATCAATATTTTGTGACGTATATTGCGACGCTTCAGTTCTAGAATATTCAGCAGTAGCAGACGTGCAATCAGGAACCTCAAATATCTGAGAGTTGTTTGACGGCTTGTTTGAAGGAATAATTTTATTTCTCTTTGGTGTTTGTATTTTCTTCTTTAAAGGACTACTGGTAACTTTTTTATACATCTCATTTTTCTTCACTAAGTCAGCATTAGCTTGTTTTAAAGAGCTATTTTCCACAGAGATAATCTCAATTTCTTTTGACTTTTGACCCCGAATACGTACAATGCTTCGAAAAATGCAAGGCGTTACTGGCTAATGACCCCATTTTGCAATACCCGGACTTTACTAAAGAATTTAACTTGACTACTGACGCTTCTAATGTAGCCATTGGTGCTGTTCTATCTCAAGGACCCATAAACGCCGATAAACCCATCTGTTATGCATCCCGTACCTTAAATGAAAGCGAGATAAACTATAGTACAATAGAGAAAGAACTTCTTGCCATCGTATGGGCTACGAAATACTTCCGACCTTACCTATTTGGACGTAAGTTCAAAATTCTGACTGACCATAAACCGTTACAATGGATGATGAATATGAAAGAACCGAACTCACGACTGACGAGATGGAGACTTAGACTGAGTGAATATGACTTTACCGTTACTTACAAGAAAGGAAAATCCAATACTAACGCTGACGCCTTATCCCGAATTGAAATTAACACTAAAGAAATGTCTCTTATAGAAGAAATCGATGAACTTAATTCCTTAATGGGTAACCCATCCGAATCAATTCTTGCTAAGCCAAACTCCTCCACGGAAACAGTACATACAAGTGTTGAAAACCCGATTTTAGAAGTCCCTATAACAGATGAACCTTTAAATAAATTCCACAAACAACTATACCAGACTATTGTAAATGACGTTAAGAGACGCCCTGTAGTTACTAAACCATTTGACTGAATCTACACTGTCTACTACTACAACTGTCTGAATCTAATTTAGAAGAAGACTTAATTGATGCCATTAAAGAATACGTTAGTCCAAAGGTTAAGACAGCTATTTTAATAAATCCACCATTAGCCATATATTCCATTATACCTATCCTACAGGACAAGTTCAGAAGCTCATCCATGAATCTTGGTATAGCCAAGACTGAAGTCGAAAATGTCATAGAGTATCTTCGACAGCAGGAAATTATACGGCATTATCATGATGGCAAAACGAACCATCGTGGAATTAATGAATGTTACTTAGCTTTGTCCCGCAAATACTATTGGCCAAAAATGAAGGACCAAATAGCCAAGTTCATAAATGAGTGTACCATCTGCGGTCAGGCTAAATATGATAGGAATCCGATAAGACCCCAATTCAATGTTGTACCGCCAGCCACTAAGCCATTTGAGATTATACATATGGATTTACTCACTATACAAGGCGAAAAGTACGTAACATTCATAGACGTATTCACTAAGTACGGCCAAGCTTATCATTTACGCGACGGAACAGCTGTTAGCATCTTACAAGCTCTTTTACAGTATTGTACCCACCATGGTGTGCCTATGACTATTATTACAGATAGTTGAGTTCACGAATCAGTTGTTCATGGAATTTACACGACTTCATAAAATCAACCATCACAGGATACTAGCTCATTCACCTAACGAAAATGGTAATATTGAACGGTTGCATTTGACTCTTTTAGAACATCTTAGATTACTGAAATTACAACATAAAAATGAACCAATAGTTAATTTAATGCCCCATGCTATAATAGCCTATAACAGTTCTATACACAGCTTCACGAGATGTCGACCATTTGACTTACTGACTGGACACTTCGACCCGAGAGACTGCAATGACATTGACATAACACAGCATTTGCTACAGCAATATACCCAAGCACATAGGGATAAGATGAAATTAGTCTTTGACATCATCAACTCGACATCACTTGCTAATCGAAGTGCTATAATAAAGAAAAGAAATGAGACTCGAGAACCCGAAGCAGAATATGCACCTCAGCAGCAAATTTTTATAAAGAATCCCCTTGCTAATTGACAGAAAACTGCCCCACGATATACACAAGATACGGTTTTAGCTGATTTGCCAATTCACATTTATACTTCAAAGAAACGCGGCCCTGTAGCAAAATCTAGACTTAAACGCGTACCTAAGACGGCGAATTTGTTACAGGATCCTATTAATATCAACTCTCCCAATGATGCGACCTCAAGAGATAAAACTTGAGAGCCTCGACGACGGACCAGGACTTCTGCCTTATAAACTAGGACTCATGAAACTTACGACTCATCATCATACGTTCATACAATATGTGCAACTGAGTAACATAGAAAATAACGTTCAGTCATTACAGACTCAATTGGTAACTTGCCAAAATCAATTGACTAACGACACTTATGCACTATACGAAATTCAAATAAAGTATCTTACTAATAAGCTTGACAATGTCCTAAGACAAATTAAATCTTTAGAACCCAGTAGAGCCAAAAGAGGTCTTGTAGACGGATTAGGTTCAATAATAAAAAGCCTAACTGGAAACCTAGATCACGAAGATGCATTAAAATATAATGAAGCTATTAAAATACTAGAGAATAACCAGAATAAAATAACAGCCGAATTGAATAATCATATCAGCTTAAGTAAAGAGTGGATATCTAAACATACTAATGTACTTGCACAGATGTTAGAAAACCAGCGTAAAATTAATATAACTCTAGAAACAATTTTACAGAGTAATGCTTTAAGAGAAGACAGTTTAATAAAGTATGCTCAGTTTGCTCAACTTCTAGAAGTCATAGGAGATAATGTAGAAGATTTAACCCAGGAATTAATTAGGATAGAAAATAGTTTAGCCTTTGCTCATGCTTCTAGCATGCACCATTCCATGATAGATATAGAAATATTAGAATCTATGGTTAAGAAACTTAGAATTATTTACGCTCAAGAGCAAATATTAGATTTAGAACTCATGAATAAGAGAATATTACGAAGTCATAAAACCAGGGTCATATTATGTAGACAAGCAAATACTTTTCATTTTTAAATTTCCAATCTTTTCCAAATCTACTTATGATTTTTATAAATTGTCAGTTGTTCCTAATAAGCACATACAGGCTCTTATCCCATCCTTTCCTTTCCTTGCAACTAACGAGATTTCGTACGTGTACATAGAGGCAGAATGCCCGAAGTTAAAACACTGGTACCTCTGCGAAGCAGGAATCACCCACCAGATCCGCACCAAAACTGACTGCGTCCAAGAACTGATCACCAATCAAGTCTTACAAGAATCCTGCAAGTTCACCACGATAACCTTGATGAGAGAAGCCATGGAAAAGCTGGATGACCAACATTATGTTCTATCATTTCCTCGGCAGACAAAGACACAACTAATCTGCAAACAGAAGGACTACACATCGCTGCAAGGAAGTTATCTTGTTACAATTCCCAAGGGATGTCGCCTGATATTAGAAGAATTCACTATTGCAAATGACTATGATGAAATTAAAGGCCAACCTTTGAAATTAATGAAGATACCATATGATGTCGAAAAACACTCCATAACTGCTGCTCGTGTCAATCTGAACTCCATTGATCTTCAAGAACTACACGGCATCCAAGAGAAACTTATGATCCAGTCTCCCGTTCAACTCGACAGTTTTCAACCAGACGCCTTCTACCACACTACCATCCCATTCTATGGAATACTAATGGTTGCAGGCATGCTCTTCATCATCATGATATCCCGACGTTATCTACGGAAACGAGATAAAACGACAAAGGTCCAGTAACCTCTAACTGTCATCCTGGGAAGCAACGAAGACCCTGAAAACCTTCCGACAACATTTTCACTCAACGTGCTAAAATAGTGGCCCTTCTAAGGGGGGAGGAATTAAGTAGCGCTATTCTATGAGGACCGATGACACTGCATTGCCACACCTACATCCTGTTTACTGCATTAGATTGCTGATGCATCTATGACATCTATCGATTTCGTAAATTACCTTTAATATAAAATATTGTAAGAATAACATTCCATATTCCGACTTAGATGTGGAACATTGTTCATTAGGATTAATTTGTAATTTCTATTCAATAAATTAATTATTATAAGATCGTTTCGGTTTTTTTTCGATCATTCTGCTGCCGCAAACGTAATTCATACAAGAGTGAAAAAAATGTGCATGCAGGATAACATAAAATAAAAATAAGGTTGAGACATGTTTGCCATAAACTATGGCGTGCAAATATTGCGTAAGTCAAAAAATTGATTACAAATAATTACAAATGACAATAGCAAAAAAGTTAGAAATTAGTCAAGTCGAAATATTACTCCAATTTAAATGCCAAATCTATGTTCAATATTAATTTGGTGTAAAAATTACAATTCAATACGTCAAAATTCTGTAAAATATCAATCAAATGTGAATAAAAACAGTCATAAAATACTAATTCATGTAAAATTGACCAATGTTCAATATCAATCCACTTTCAAACTTAAAAATATATTTTTTTTTTAATCTATGTGGAATTTATAAATGTTTAATATCATTAAAGAGTCAAAACAACAAAGATACTAATTGATATTATAATTGCTGATACTGATGTGACAGTTACAAGCAGTTACGTAAAAATAAATGATTCTGCTGGAATTCACTGACATTATTTTATATATACATATATGTTTATATATATTATAGTCAATATATAAATAAATAAATAATGATGGACAATCCACACAGCATCATCTAGCCCCAAGCTAAGCAGAGCTTGTGTTATGGGTACTAGGTGACTGATATACTTAATACTATACATTACATAGATAGATATTTTTATTAAACATAGCAAATACCCAGAACACTCGGAACAAATATTTGTAGATCGTACAAACATTTGTCCCAAGGCGGGTATCGAACCCGTAACCTCCTGCGTCGCAGGCGGACCTTCCTTTATATAGGTATATATAAAAAGTTAGTGGTTTTTCGATTAGAAACATCTTTAGTTGCTTCTTCAATTTCAAATTATTAAGTCCAACATTTCAGCAACTTATTATAAATAGTTGGAGCCTTGCCTAAAAAACTTTTGCGCATAAATGCAGTCCTACTCCTATGCAGGCAGAGGCGACTTTGATCTCCCCTGTTTCTAGGGAATGTACCTGCCATTCGCGAAAACATATATTTTTATATTTCAAACATACATTTAATGTTTCAAGAATATAAAGGGAAGCCAATGTTAATATTCTGTAGCTAATGAAATAGGGTTTACAACTGTCGGTCGTTTATAACTTAAACATGGCTCTAGGCATCTCTTTTGTGCTTTAAATGCAACTTCTTAATGAGTTAAGTTACCCCAACAGATAACCCCATAATTATCTAAGAACAGTAGGACATAATAAGCGGTCAGTAACGCCTCTACGTTAACCGCTCGGCACAGCATATGCAACTGACAAAAAATACTATGTATTTGCCACCTAGTTGTAGACGACAAATTGCTAATCTTTTAGCATATAATATACACAATGCCAGTGGTACCTGTTGTTCGGGTCAATCACCGAACAATAAGAAACACATGTCAGCGTAATTGCGACACCGCGCAATATGCATTGAATATTTTATGTATCACCTAAGTAAAATAGTCAGTACGCTTTCGGAAGGCATATCGGGCGCGACTCAATCTCATCCTATTCACCTCATTAGATTTAATTGTTATCCCATTCATATTACTGAAATATATCAATCTTTACAATCTCAATCTTAGTATATCTTAATCCAACCCTAACCCCGAACATTGGTCCTTCGAGCGTATTATAGCGGGACCGACTCGTGTGCATTAGTGCAATTCGTGTGTATCCACTAACTGTACAGTGTGAGCGTCTCGCTTGAATCTTGTAACCAGCCCCTGGTGAACAGAATTGAGTGAATCAAAACTTTCATCATCCTGCTGATCCTGTTTAACCTGGTTTGACGAGCATCGCATCATCTCATCGCGCTGCTACTCCAGGTTTGTTCTTGCAGCCACCGCAAGGACATTTGATCTCCGAAGAAGCCATCAGTACAAGTAAGGTCTCTTTTTTATCCCTATAATGTCGAAAATGGAAGACATTTTATCAACCCAACATCAACTGATTGAAGCCATAAATGGGCTCTTCACCAACTTTAAGAAGGATGGTGCAGAGCGCAAGACTTCGGATTACCTACGTCGTCGATTAGCTACCTTGGAACAATACTTTACAGAGTTTCATAATAATCACATGACTTTGTTATCTTTTGGGGATAAATCTCATACATATTTCAGTACTAATCAATACGATCAAATGACTGAAAAATATAACAACATTAAATCTACTATTCAGAACTATATCCCTCTCACAAACAGACCGCAAACCCCTGAATTGAAACCTCCTACGTTCCAATTCCAACCTACTGCGGAATCTCAATCTTTAAACCTCGCATCCCAAGCTGCTGCTAAAACTCCTGCTCTTGAAGAGAGTAGAGCCGAAATTCTCTTAAAAAAGCAAGCTACTAACTTTAAGGCTTTCTTAAGAACATCTTCCAACATCGACCTCGATCTCGTCACGGAAAAATGGGAGTTCGAAGACCTCCTGAAGACGATACAATCTCGTTGGGCGGCTATTGACTCACTTCACTGGGAGCTGGATAACGAGTGCGGCGGATCAAACCCCGAGTACGAAGAACAATTTACTCATTACGAGAAATGCTATAACAAAATCAAGAAAGACATCAATAAGAAAATGTGTTCCGTCGCGCATATTGAAAAATCTACCCCTAAAATGGAGATAGCTGAGTTTGAGGGAAACTACAACAAGTGGACTTCGTTCAAAGATCTTTTTACCGAAACAGTGCACAATAACCCCTCTTTATCGAATGCACAAAAGATGCAGTTTTAAAAAACTAAGGTCAAAGGTGAACCCGCAAAATTGATCCAACACCTCCAAATAAGCACAAACAATTATCTAGTGTGCTGGATTATCCTTAATCATCGTTATAATAATAAACGACTGATCTTTACATCTCATCTTAACAATATCATGAACATCCCTGCAAACCAGCAACAGTCAGCAAATCATATAAAACGCATTCACGACTCTACATATGAGAGCGTAAATGCTATCAAGAACCTTGGAGTCGATGTGACTTCCTGGGATCCCTTCCTCGTATGTATATTGTCCCAAAAACTGGACTCTGATACATATGAGGATTATCTACAAACTTTAAAATCCCCGCGAGAGTGGCCCGTCTTAGAAGATTTCCTTAATTTTCTAGAAACTAAGTTTATGATGCTGGAAACTTCACGTAAGAAGCTTGAAAATTCCACGCAGAAACCATCCTTATCTCAATCCAACAATAACAAACCGTCCTTTTCAAAAGGTTCCAATTACAGCCGAAATTATAACAACCCCAAAACTAATTACTCAACAAACCAAGTTTCGCAATCGTCAAAGTCCAAACGCAAAAATAACTATCGCAAGCAATGCCCTATTTGCACTTCCGACGATCATCGAATTCATGCATGTCAAAAGTTAATGGAATTGCAACCTCATGAACGGAAAAATACGATTGAAAAATTGAATCTTTGCATTAATTGCTTACATTACCACGAAGGCAAAAAATGCCTTTAGGAAATAAGATGCAAAGAATGCAATAAATACCATTATACCATTTTGCATGACGCATTTACGTCACATCGGTCTGGGTCAAATACAGCCACGATTACGAAATCGCCATCCCAACAGCAAGAAAGAAACACAGTCACATCGCTTCTTAAAGAACCCTCAGAAATATTGCTTGCCACAGCAATAACTAACGTACAAGCAACGGACGTATCCTACCATAAAATGAGAGTTATTTTAGATCAAGGGTCACAAACATCCATTATTAGGGAAAACGCAGCTCAGTTGCTAAGACTACCACGCCGGAAATGCAACGGTTATATTTCTGGGATAGGAAATAAGGAAAACAACTGTAAGGGCAAGATTACTATTAAATGTCCATCGTTAGTTAGCAATTTTACCTTTGAAACGGACGTGTATATAATGAACAGACTGATAAATAACTTACCAAGCTGTACTTTGCCTAAACCAGACTGGCCTACTCTTAACCAAATAACTCTAGCAGATCCCAAATTCTATAAAAGTAGGCCAATCGACATCTTATTTGGGGCTGATATCTATTCTACTATCCTTATGGACGGTATTTGTCGATCAGAAGGTATGTTGCCCATAGCCCAACAAACTCAGTTGGGATGGATCCTAAGCGGCAACTACAAAACGTACCATTGCAATGTAGTCTTAAATAGTATCGAAGAGATTCAACAATTTTGGGAAGTGGAGGACATACATGAACCTCCAGCGATATCAGAAGAAGATCAAAAATGCATCGAATTCTACCAATCTTCGACCTCAAGAAAGCAAGATGGAATCTATGTCGTGAAAATACCATTCAAAGAAAACTTTGAGGAAAATACTGGCGAGTCGAAAACAAAATCGATTGCTCAATTCTTCCAAATAGAGCGGAAATTAAGTAAACAGCCAGCTGTGGCACGTGACTATAAAACGTTTATTTCTGAATACCTAGAGCTCGGACATATGACACCAATTGCGTCACACGAACAGCCGGACTGCTACTTATCGCACCATTGCGTCCAACGATCTGAGTCAGCAACTACCAAACTGCGAGTTGTCTTCAACGCCTCGGCAAAAACCTCGAGCGGTTACAGCCTCAATGATCTTATGTGCCGAGGACCCAATTTACAACAAGATCTTCAGAGCCTTATCTTAAAATGGAGACAATTTAGATATGCTTTTACAGCAGATATAGAAAAGATGTTTCGAAAAATCTGGCTGCATCCCGATGATCAGAAATATCAGAAAATTATCTGGCTGAACAATCAAACACAACCTTTAAAAGAATACCAGTTAGCGACAGTTACCTATGGCACAAAAGCTGCACCTTTTTTGGCCATGATGACACTGAAGCAACTGGCAAACGATGAAAGGCCAAACTATCCGCATAGCTGCGCTCCTGACATCTTAGAGCACTCATTTTACATGGATGATCTCATGCATGGAGAACATTCAGCGGGAGCAGCAAAACAGCTCAAAGCTGAGATGATCAACCTCCCTCAAATCCGGAGGGTTTCATCTCAGAAAATGGCGATCAAACTTACCGGAAATAATAGATAGTTCGGATGCCCCTCTAAAGGAAGACTTTGACTTCAAGAAACCGGAGTCAACAAAAACTTTAGGTCTTAGGTGGGAACCAAAAAGCGATGTATTTATCTTTCACCCTATAGAATTTAACTCACAAGACATACTTACAAAAAGACAATTCCTATCTCAAATATCGAAAATTTTCGACCCTCTGGGCTGGCTAGCACCAGTCACAATAAAGTTCAAGATCTTGTTCCAAGAATTATGGAAATCAGACCTGGGTTGGGACCACCCTGTCCCTCAAAATATTTCGTCAGAATGGAATATAATTAAAGCCGATCTATCTCACATATCTCGATTTAAAATTCCACGTTGGATTCAAACCCAGGATAAAGATACCATCGAACTACATGGCTTTTGTGACGCTAGCACAAAAGCATAAGCTTGCGTCGTGTATTGCAAAATACAAAGAGAAAATGAAACCCATGTAACTCTTATTGCTGGGAAATCAAAAGTTATACCGCTGAAAAAACCACAATCCATCCCGCGCTTGGAACTTTGTGGCGCTCTCTTGCTGTCAAAGCTTATGCATAAAATAATCTTAGCCCTAAGAAGCTACAAGGTGCATGTTTATGGGTGGATTGATTCAACGGCCGCTCTAGGTTGGTTAAGTGGCGAACCGGAGAAATGGAAACCCTTTGTTGCAAATCGAGTGAGGAGCATTACAGAAATAATCCCTAAAGATAACTGGAGTTACGTAAAATCTAAGGAAAACCCCGCAGATTGCGCAGGTCGTAGTTTACCTGCTGCTCAATTAGCCAATCACTCACTGCGGTGGCAAGGGCCCGACTGGTTGCCACAATACAACCCTAAAGAATATCATAAGATGCCGATTTATACAAGTATTACTAGCGAAGAACTAAGGAAAAAAGAAAAAGTAAACACGGTCATCATTAACCCCAAAAATTCCATAGTTATTCACCTTTTAACAAAATATAGCACTTTAAGGAAAGTGACTCGAGTATTAGCTTACATCAACAAGTTTATCGACATTGTTGTTTACAAGAAACAACGCACTAGTTACCTTACTCTGCAAAATATAAACACAGCAAGAGAAATGCTAATCAAGCAGGTTCAAAATGAATATTTCCACGAAGAAATATCGCGGTTGAAAAGCAATGACCCACTAAATAAGAAAAGCCAGATTCTTAATCTCAATCCCATACTGGACTCCAATCAAGTACTCCGTGTCGGAGGTAGACTTAAACATTCGAATCTTGACCCTGAAATGAAGCATCCCATCATAATACCGAATAAGTCGAAACTGGCAGACCTTATCATAGATGAATCCCACGAACTCGTATTTCATGGTGGAGTAAAAATGACTACTGCATTTATAAGAAGTAAATACTGGATTCTTGGAGGCAAAAGAGTTACAAAGAAACGATTAAGAATGTGTGTCAAATGTATTAGAAATAATCCCACATCACAACATCAAATCATGGGCGACCTACCTCCAGCACGATTGATTACTAACCGACCCTTTTACCACACTGGAGTAGATTATACCGGACACATCTTTATGAAAGCAAACAAAGGTCGTGGCATTAAAACCTGTAAAGGATACGTCGCAGTTTTTGTTTGCATGGTGACTAAAGCTATACATTTAGAAATAGTCTCAGATCTCACAGCGTCAGCATTTATTGCCGCACTTCGACGAATGTCGGCAAGAAGAGGAGTTCCTGGCCACATCTACAGTGACCAGGGAACTAACTTCATAGGAGCCAACAAAATCTTAAAACAGGAGCTTTCCGAAATCTCAAGCATCTTATCTGATCAAGAAGTAAGCTCGACAATCTCTGAAATGAATATTGAGTGGCACTTTAACGCCCCATCATGGCCATCTGCTGGCGGACTCTGGGAAGCTGCAGTGAAGAGCCTTAAACACCATCTCAAGCGGGTCGTGGGAGAGCAAAAACTAACCTACGAGGAATATATTACCCTATTATCCCAACTCGAGGCTTGTTTGAACTCCAGACCACTGTGCGCTCTGACAGAAGATCCTGAGGATTTGGACTTTCTAACCCCGGCTCACTTTCTGGCAAGTGGCCCCAACTTAACGTTTTTCGAAACAGAGCATGATCTTAGAACACGATGGCACCTGACGCAAAAAATATACCAAGATATATGGGCCAAGTGGAAGACTGACTACCTCACGCAGCTTTCTACTAGGGGCAATGGTGGCAGCATTAAAAAGATCTCAATCTTAACGACATAGTTATTATAAAAGACGACAACCTTCCACCAGGGAAATGGATTCTAGGTCGCGTAGTAACGCTGCATCCTGGAAGTGATGGGCACGTAAGGGTCGTCACACTTAAAACCAAAAACGGGATCTTAAAACGCCCAGTTGTGAAACTATCCTTATTGCCGACAAATGGTAATGATCAAGATTCAAATGCCGCAAAAGTTGAAAATAAACCTCTAGCTACTAGGAAAAAACGTCCTATCTCATTCTCAGCTATGGTTTTATCTTTGACATTATTTTTAACCTAACTACTGAACTATCACTAATAAATACCGCTCAAGCATCCTACAACCTCACCGTGCTGACAAACCAAGTGTCTACTTCGACAAAATATCTAATATGCACTTAATTAGAGATGATTGGCATTTAATAGTCTATTATGACACAAAGCCTTATCAAGAAGGCACGGCGGCATTATTAAAATATATCGAGTATCTTGACACCTTATGCTCTACGATCAGAACACAAACACCTTGCGACGGCTTCATGTTACAACTGAAGCACGAGTTCAAAGAAATAAAACATTACGATAATATTGTCATGATGAATGACTCATTTATGACCAATAAGAAACGGCGGAGACGCGGCTTGCTAGACGGAGTAGGCTACGTTGCAAATAGTTTATTCGGAGTGTTGGACCAACGATTTGCAGAAAAATATGAGAAGGATATTGACCTTTTAAAGCATAATGAAAACCATATACCACATACATCAACCATCTCATGAAAAGGATGGAGAACACTATTTACAAACATCATAAATTAATTAATCAAAAGCTTAATTATCTCCAAGATTCTTATAAAAATCTCTCCTTGCAAGTGCAAAATGTTACTATGATCACAGATTTTATAACTTCGGCTTTCACTGCCAACAACTTGCTGTATACTCTTCGAAGATTTCAGGATTCCATTTTGGTTACTGACATTTATAGTGGAAAATTAGATTTTCATTTAATATCTCCGATCAGAGCTAAGCATAGTTTCCGCGCTAATATCTGGAGACTTGGTAGTTCCTGACGACAATTTTAACCTTAAAGTTCTTTGGCAAATACCTAATAATAATAATAATATATTGAAAACTAGTGTACAAAATGTCTAAAATACAGAATTCAAGAACAAAAAAAAATACCAGAGAAATACCACAAGAAAAACAAGGCGCTGATGTGTGCTCTAGATTCACTGCTGTCAAACAGTTTTGACAACAGCAAAGACCTCGCAGATACCCACTCAATCTTGTACTGTGCAGCTGCAGCGGCGTGTCGTGTAGCAAATGTAAAATTTCCCAACAGTAAGAAAGCTACACGACCAGCCGTACCAGCTTGGCAGTGCAGGATTGAGCTACGTATCGGTGAGGCTAGAGTACTAATCGGCAAACTTATCTGTTTCAGGGAGGGTAATACTCGCCCTAGAGTGATGCGCTTTGTGAGGCGGGCGTTCTCGGGGACTGATATTAGTTCTCGAGACTATTTAACCCGCGTCACGGAGCGTATCGACTTCCTGAAACAGAAGATCTGTGCATGGGCAGACCGTATTCGTCGGTACAAGCGGCGAGTGGAGCGATACACTCAGAATCGCACATTCCGGAGCGATGAAAGGTGGGTGTATAGAGCTTGAGAGCGACCGAACCAAGGTGTGATTGATACGTGCCTGCCAGATGATGAGGCCATGTATTCGTTTTGGCGCAGCATCTGGTCGGTACCTGTCAGTCACACTGAGGGCGATTGGACTAGGGAGGTCGAACGAGCATGTGAACCATTACCAGTAATGGGGACTATCAACATCAGTCCCCAGGATGTAGCTTGTGCAGTTTGTCCGCTACCTAACTGGAAATCTCCAGGACCGGATGGGCTGCACAACTTCTGGATAAAATGGCTCAAAAGCTCGCTCGTTTGGCAACTCAGTTCCAATCTGCCTTAGAGTCAGGATCGCTGCCCCAGTTTCTAACAACAGGAATAACCCACCTGCTCCATAAATCAGGTAGTACTGCGGAACCCAAAAATTATAGACCAATCACTTGTCTACCGACGGTCTATAAAGTTCTTACATCCATTTTGAGATCTAAAATTAACAACCATATAGAGACCAGTTCGATCATGTCTGTCTCTCAGAATGGATGTAAGAACGGGTCCCGTGGTACTAAGGAGCTGCTCCTCATAGATATGGCCATTAGCCAACAGGTTCGTCGTTCCCGAAAGGATCTGTCGACATGTTGGATAGATTAAGAAGGCCTATGACTCGGTGCCACATACGTGGCTCATGAGGGTGCTGGAGTTGTATAAAATAGATGCAACTCTGCGCACGTTCCTGACGTCATGTATGAGGCAATGGAAGACGATCCTTCACTATCCAGGATGTCGACAATTCCGGGAAAACAGCGAGCCGATAAGGATTGAGCGAGGCATATTTCAGGGTGATAGTCTCAGTCCATTGTGGTTTTGTTTAGCCCTGAACCCCCTAAGCACGCTGCTGGAGGGTTCAGGTCTAGGTTATCGGTTGAGAAGAGGTACTCAGGTCATATCTCACCTTCTTTATATGGATGATCTGAAACTCTTTGCCCCCAACAATTTACAACTGATGGAGCTACTGAAGGTAACATAAACCTTCAGTAGCGCCATCAGGATGGATTTTGGTGTGGACAAATGTGCAGTCATGCATGTTAAGCGAGGGGGGATTGTGGAATCCGCTGGAACCCAACTCTCGGATTCCATATACCTTAGATCCCTCTCCTCAACCGAAACCTACAAATATTTGGGTATGTCGGAAGCGTTAGGCATCAATGCTGCTGACATGAAACAATCTTTGAAGGAACGCTTCTTTTGCCGCCTGAATAAAGTGTTAAATAGTCTTTTATCAGGTGGCAATAAGGTGCGCGCCTTCACCGGTTGGGTCATACCGGTTTTGATGTACTCTTTCGGCATACTCAAATGGACCCAGACAGAGCTTGATGCCCTGGATAGGAGGGTCCGCACACTGCTGACCGCAAATCGCATGCATCACCCACGATCGTCGGTGATGAGACTGTATATCTCGCGGAAATGCGGGGGTCGAGGCTTCTTAAATGCTAAGACCCTGCACAACCGTGAGGTATGCAGTCTCAGGAAGTACTTCCTTGAAGCCGACGTGGGGATGCATCGAGATGTGGTCGCGGTGGACAAGGGCCTTACCCCGCTCTCCTTGGCTAACGAGAACTGGCGCAAACCTATAGTATTAGATACTACTGACCGCATGGAAATATGGAAGAGCAAAGAGCTTCATGGGCGCTTTTATCGGGTCTTACATGGACCTGATGTAGACCTATTAGCGTCCATATCCTGGCTACGCTTCGGTGACCTCTTTGGGGAAACCGAAGGTTTTGTCTGTGCGATTATGGATGAAGTTATCATGACGAATAACTACCGGAAATACATTGTGAAGGACGGAACGGTTGACATCTGCCGGGCATGCCACCGACCCGGGGAATCAATCCGCCACATTATTTCTGGTTGTTCTCGTCTTGCTAACGGAGAATATTTGCATAGACACAACCTTGTTGCCAGGATAATCCACCAGCAACTTGCTCTGAAGTATAACCTTGTGGAATTAGAAGTACCGTACTATAAGTATGTGCCCGACCCAGTTCTTGAAAATGGCAATATCACAATATATTGGGATCGATCTATCATCACTGACAGGACTATTGTTGCCAATAAGCCTGACATAGTGGTGATAGATCGATCAGAGCGTCGCACAATGATTGTTGATATTACGGTTCCACATGACGAGAACCTCGTGAAGGCTGAGAAAGAGAAACAGATGAAGTATCTTGATCTGGCTCGCGAGGTTGTCGACATGTGGGAGGTGAATACAGCAGTCATTGTGCCGATAGTTGTGACGGCCAATGGTATAATAGCCAAGAGCCTCGACCAACACCTAAGGAGGCTCTCGTTAGGCAGCTGGATCAAGGGCTTGATCCAGAAAGCGGTACTCCTGGAAACGGCACGTATCGTTAGGAGGTTCCTTTCTCAAGAGCCCTGACCACCGGTAGCTTGGACCCTGTTCCCAATGCCGGTGGGCTACTATTTTTTATATTTTTAAATGTTTTATTTTTTTATTTTTGCTTTGAAATATTTAAAAATGTAATCTATATGTATGAAAAAGAATAAAGGAAATAATAATATTATAGAAATAAAAATACCCCTGATTGAAAGGGATGTTTACGAAGTATTTAATTTTATCCCGGTTCCACGCGTTGTGAAAGATAACATGATCATGAAGGTCAAAACTATCTCTGAATTAGCGGCCATCAATATGAGAAAAGACTCGTATTTGACCGTTACAGACACGGATCTACAGGCCTGCATATTACAAAACCCTGCGACTATTCTGTGCCATATCAGAAAGCCTATTCACCACATGAAAGATGATCATAGCCTTTGTGAGACAATCCCAGGCACAAGAACTTGTAAAACTAAAACTACTTCGTGCAATAATAACTGGAGACAGTCATTATTGCACGGCGTTGCATATTTATTAGGTTAGAACCTATTCAGTAACTGGGGACAATTAATTTTGGATCGGAGTATTTTAAACAAGAAAATAGAGTCAATAATTTTTCTGCGTTTCTCCAATGGCACCATTCTAAAGTGGGATAACCTATCCTGGTATGAACGTTTCCTTTTCGCAATTCCGCATGAGTAAGCTAGGTGCCATAAAAATCTCTTTTGTATCCGCTCCAATCTTAAGTTGTGCGTAGCATAATGAGGTCTCCAGATTGTACTACAATATTCCAAGATACTTCGGACAATACAATTATATAATAAGATCTTAGTACTACTGCGCTTGAATCCAGCAACATTCCTAATAACGAATCCCAGCATTCTAGAAGATTTTTTAATGACACTTTCGACGTGGGGTACGAAGGTTAATGTATTGTCGGAGAGAACTCCTAGATCCCTCACCTGATTCACCTCCTGGATGGGATCCGAGCCTATGTGGTATACGTTTGCAATAAAATTCTTTTTACGGGTGTATTTGACGTGGTAACACTTTTTAACGTTTAAGGTCATTTCATTATCGTTACACCATTGAACTAACGAGTTAATATCGCTCTGAAGTAGTTTAGTATCAACTTTAGACTCGATTATTCTAGAGAATTTGAGATCATCTGCATACATATAACAGTCAGAGAATTTAAGGGCGTGTGGAATATCGTTGACGAACATATTAAACAGAATTGGTCCTATGTGTGAGCCTTGGGGTACCCCCGAAGTGTTCCCGTATGTTTCAGATTTATAGCCATTAACTGCGACACAAAAGAAACGGTTTTCAAGGTATGACTTTAGCCAGTTATACAGTGTGCCAGTGATACCGTACGCAGATAGCTTAGACAAAAGTATTTGTGGGGGACGCGGTCAAAGGCTTTGCTAAAGTCAGTGTAAATGACGTCAATTTGCTTTCCACAGTCAATGCCATCTGTTAGCTTTTCTGTAAAGGTAGCTAGGTTAGTGCAGGTAGATCTAGAGCCCACGAATCCATGTTGAGAATCACTCAAGTAGAGTTTAAAGTGCGACTGAATGTGGGGACAAATTAAGGTCTCAAAGATCTTAGCAAAAGTTGACAGGATAGAGATAGGCCTGTAGTTATTTATTATATCCTTCTCTTCACTTTTATAAATTGGCACGATTTTTGCTGTTTTCCAACAGTCTGGGAACACACCCGTACTAAGCGACTTGTTAAAAATCAGCGTTAATGGAGATATCAATGCGAGGGCGCACTTCGAGATAAATATCGGTGGAATGCCATCGGGCCCTGCACCTTTACGGAGATCTAAAGATGTAAGTTTATGCAATAGGCTTTCTTTCTATCGATCACCGGTGCTGTCAGTGGCAGACTGTTGTTTCTCATATTGTGTAAAAAATCGGAGGCGTTTTGAATTTTGGTCTCTTTCTCAATACTAAATGCCGTTGAAAAATGTGAAGCAAACATTTCACATATTTCTACGCCATCGGATGTTGCTAGGATACCGTTAGTCATAGTGGCGGGGAAGGAACTAGAACCTCCTCTCTTATCCTTAACGTAAGCCCAAAAACGATTCGGATTCCTGAAGATTTCATTTTCAATATCATTTATGTATTTATTATAGCAGTCTGTTGCTAATTTTGAACACCGTTTACCTAAAAGTTTGAGTTCAATTTCATCCACAGGGTTTTTGTAGGTTTGATAACGGGATCTTATTTTCTGCTTTTCTTTTAAGGCACGTAGTAAACTTTTATTAAACCAGGGAGGATGTTTTTTTATCTTTAAAGGTGGACTTAGAAGTTGTGTGTGTTTTTATAACATTTAAAATAGTTTCATAAAAAAGACGAACCATTTCATTGACGTCGGTGATTTCCGTAAACATAAAGTCCCAGTTGATAATGTCAGTGCAAATGTTAGTGTAATCCATTTTATAAAAATTTGGGCGTTCATTTAAGAGTTGTATGGAAGCCAAGTTTCTTTTCCCGCCTTTATCATGATTTCAAGTGGAGGGTGTAGGGCATCTATAGTACTAAGGGGATTTAGGGCTGCAGTCACGCAACAAGAAGGTAAATAAAATTAGTTAATACTAAGTCCAGTATTCGTCCAGATACATTTGCAATGTCATTGAGTTGCGATAATTTATGTACATGAATAAAGTCTGTTAGAATACTTCTGAAGCCAGGAGGGATATAGTCATAAACTGAGTCATTCAGCAAGTTCCACCTGATATTACCTAAGTTAAAATCAACAATTATACAGGCGTGCATAATGACAGTCTGTTCAAACATCTTATTACAACAATCCAAAAAGGTGTCCAGGGTACTACGTACAACAGGGGGTGGCATGTGTACTGCACACAGAGCCATTCGACGAATAGATTTCATAAGCGGGACCTCGATAGTTATCCAGAGATCTTCATTGACTTTCCCATAGAACCATACGTTTCGACTTTATTTTCTTTAACACGGCAATTAAAACACCCCCTCCATCTTTTTTCCTACCATCTCTATCACGTCTGTATACTACGTATCTATCGTCAAAAAGCTCTGTACTAAAGACACCTTCATTCAGCCATGTTTCAGTGAGTATTACAATGTCGTAGTTTTCTAAGGACAATTGACGACAAAAATTATGAGTCTTCGTACGTAGACCTCTTGTATTTTGGTAATAAATATGAATGGTCGAGAATTATAAAAAAAATTATAAATGCCAATGCTTTGATAGTTTGGAAGGAATCTGACTAAGATAATCTATTTAGGGTGTCCATGTTTTTCACCATGATGTGTTCAGATTCTACTGCCTTGCGCATAAAGATCCTGCCACCCCGAATCCAGACGAATTTGTAACCGAGTTCTTTAGTCTTGAACTTGATCCTTGCGGCAGCGTGCAGGGATCTGTATGTTGGAGACAGATGCTCCATCACATAGATAGCAGTTTTCGGTCCAGAAAAGCCAAGATGAGTAGGTACTATTCAATTTATTATCCTTATTGTTTTTATTAAAATTTATAATGGAAGCAAGGAATTGGTCGCGAAGTCGAGGGGAGGCGAGTGGCACAATTATTGATCGTGGTCGGTTATTGTCCGGGTTGAGTTTGGCAGCTCTGGTACAATGCAAAATATCTCGGTTTTCCACAGTGCAACCAACAGCCTTAGATACATCCAACAAATCATCATCAAACAAATTTTCGTGTTTCTTCTCAGGCAAGCATTGAATTTCGATATTATTCGATCGCGTTTGCTTCTCCAGCTGATCTAAACGTACTTTCAGTGAATTTATATTGTTTTACAATTCAGAGTTCTCCTTTTGCAGCTCCCTTACAGTTTCCTTAGATGAGGCATGCTCTTTTCGTAGGTCCTCAAACTGACTATTCATAAATTCCATCGAGGTCTCCATGGCAGCAATTTTCTCATTGATCGGTTGTAACTCTCTATTTAACACTTTTTTTATAGTTTCATTCAATTCGGAGAACATACGCGATAACTCAGTTTTCAGTACATCCTGGACAACTTCACGGACATCATCTCGCGTCAGAATATCTCCCGTGTTAGTGTCAACAGCTTGCCTTTTGCTTCCTCTGGAGGTCGAAATATTACGCAGAGGAGTGCTTTCGATCTCGTTTGCGAGAGGATCGACTTCAGCCATATTTGGTTTTTGTATAGCAGCAAGCAAAAGTATAAAGCAGTATAACAGTTAGGAGCGATGCAAGCTATTCCGTTCAAATGCAGGAAACAAAATAAAAAAACAATCGACAGGGGAAAAAAAAAATACAAAAAGAGTATCCGATCTTCGGGTACGAACTAGCTGCGCATCAGTGGCATACCGCTTCAAACACCGAAGTGCTATTTGTACTCAATAAACTAGTGTGAAATTAGCAATGTGTATCTCGTACTTATGTCGTAGTTAGCGGGTCGACTGGGTTTTGTTACCATATATGGTCGCGCACCGATACGTTTCGCGCGTTCTGACTCACCACCAATCAGCGAATAGGAGCGGCTCTCGCAGCTGTGACTCAGTGTTGTTGATTGCTTTGAAGCTTGAGTCTAAATAAAAAATGCTTGTTTCTTCGTTTTCAGTGGAGATATCGTTGATATTATAGCACCAATACTAACACCAACTTATGAACTATATTTTAAGCATAATACTGTATCACTAATGCTCTTAGAAAAACGGGAAAAAAATATTTCTGGCAGAGTAACTAGCAACACGTCTTACTGCTAGCGACGCCTGCGCGCAACAATTTCCTATGCCATTATGTAAAAAACCGCATAAAATGGAATGCAGGCCGTATACATTATTATTATTGCTCGCATGATTACGACGAGAGCAAATTGTCCGTTTTCATGTCCGACATGAAGCAAATGTTCCGTGACTTCAAGCTCCAACAAGATGAAAAGTACGATAAGCTGTTATCTCTGGCAAATAGTATCCGCGACTCATTCGACCACCTTTCCATACAACATGACAGCCTCAAATCTCAGGTAGAGTTGTTGGAAGTCGAGCGTAAAGATAATCTTTCTTACATTAATGATCTCGAATCCAAGCTGGAAAAAATGGAACAAAGCTCAAGGTCAACATGTATTGAGATACGTAACGTCCCTGGTAACACATCTGAGACTAAGGCCTCCCTACTCAACACCATCATCGACACTGGCAATCTTCTCCATGTCACCACCCAGCCAAGAGACGTGAAGGACTTGTTCCGTGTTAAAACTAAAAATCCGGCCAGCAAACCAATTATTGTCGACTTTACCACCGTCCTCCTCAAGGAAGAATTCTTACAAAAGTTTCGAAACCACAATAAAAACTCGTACAAATTGACAACGGAACACCTTAAGCTGAGTGGCCCAGCGAAGCCAATCTACATCTCAGAAAACTTATCTGCCAGGAACAAGAGACTCTTCTTCTTGGCTCGTGATGCTGCTAAATCTAACGAGTTCCAGTTTTGCTGGGTCTCGCACGGCAAGATATTTGTTCGGGAAAAAGCTGGAAAACCTCATTTTCAAGTAAAAACTGAAGCGGATCTTGCTTGCGTTGTCAAGTCAGCGTGACTGAATTTTTTGTGTGTTTTTTATTCAATTCTTGATTGTCTAAGAAACCCGAATCTATTATATTTCTTGCATGAAAATCACCCAAATTGTACTGCTAGCATAAATAGTATTGTCAACTGCTCACTTACTCTGTACTGTATCGTATTTACACTCAATCCACTCACAACTTCACCCCTCACACATCTTCTCACCTCATCACTACACTTCATACTTACCCAAACCTTCCAAGGGTTCTTTGCATTAGATCTACGTCTTAGGTCCTACGCATATACTAAAATGCATTTCTTGCTTTTTTGGTGCTACCATGTCCCCAAACCAGTTAGCTTGATCTATGGCTTGTCGGTGTTATTTCCCATAATAATCTCATTAATATCTTGTTCCTCGGTTGCTATAACGACAAAATATGGATGATCTGTCTGTGATAAACAAGGAAGTCGAGCATGTCTCAGTCTCAATCTGTCATATTTCCTCACCAGAAAATAGTTCAAGGTATCTAAATGAAACTATGCATGACTTTAAAATATTACATACCAATATACGTAGCCTAAACTGCAACTTTGATAACCTTGTGTTATTCATGACTAGACTCTCGTACTTACCAGACGTTATTATACTTACGGAGTGCTGGCTGAGCAAATGTTCATTTATTCCTGTCCTAAAAGGATACAACTCTCATATCTCGACTTTTAAAAATCAAAACGACGGCGTACTCGCGTACATTAGAGACTGCTATAATGCCACCATTGAAATTCCTACATTTCGCGATGCCAATTGCCTAATTCTTAAATTCTCAGACAAAGCAGCCCTTGTCGCCTTATACCGTTCTCCGTCATGCAGGGACTTGTCACGGTTTCTGAGCAGTCTTGACTACGTTCTTGGAACCCTATGCCAGTATAATACCGTCGCAATAATTGGCGACATTAACATAAACATTGCTCCTGAAAGTACTGACCCTAATGCTGACGAATATCTAAACCTTACAGCATCTCACGCTATGCTCTCAGCTCACACTTTCCCTACTAGACTTTCAAGCTGCCTGGATCATGTGATTATTCGTTGCCAATCATCTGCCACGACATTGGTGCTAGATGCACTTATAACGGACCACTCTCCTGTCGTTGTGTTTTGTAACTTAAATATTAAAAATAAAATTAAACACAGTTACTCTAGGGTTAAGATTGATGTTCCTGGAGTTGTTGAGTGTATCTCCAAAACTGACTTCTCTTCAATTCTTAACTCTAATAACCCCAATGAAGCTGCTGAGTCTTTTGTACTCATGATGTCTGCACCTATTAAGTCTCACTCTCAAACTTCAACAACTCCAAGTAGACGACGTATTATTAAGCCTTGGATTACTCCAGGCCTGTTGAGATGCATTCGGCATAGAGACAAATTATACCGCAAGTTTTTGAAATATCCAGAAGACGAAACCCACAGGATAGTACTTCACCGTTACCGTAACTTCTGTAATAATCTTCTGAAAACCGTTAAGCGTGAGTACGAGCGCGCTGAGTTTCAGAAAGCTAAAAACAACCCAAAAGCTACATGGGCCCTTATCAAACAGGTGGCAAATTTAAACCACAGTGTAGCTCCTTCTTTGGACCTTCTAAACTGCTGCGACAATCCCTCCCAATCTGTTGATATGGTGAATAACTACTTCGCTAATGTAGGTAAATTCTTAGCATCCAAAGTCCAGCAACCTGCCTCTCATAACAACCTTACATCCAGACAACACAACACTGACGGTACGAGTTCCCCCAAGCCCTCTCCAATTCATTCAATGGCTCTCTATAGTGTCGATAGTTGCGAGCTAGACAACATCATTCTTGGCCTAAAGGACAAGTGTGCTGTTGGTGTTGACTGTATCCCAACTTCAATTGTAAAAGCCACCAGACTCATTATCGTCCCGGTGCTTGTCTACATCTTCAACCTTTGCCTTACATCAGGTATCTTTCCTGACGTATTTAAAACCGCGGTTGTGCACCCTATTTTCAAGTCTGGTGACAGAGACAGTGTATGTAATTATAGACCGATATCAGTACTGACCGCTCTATCTAAAATATTTGAAAAAGTGATCAACACTAGACTAACTAAATTTCTTACTCAATTTAACATTCTAGCAGCAAATCAATTTGGCTTTAGAAGTGGTAAATCTACTGATGACGCTGTGTTAAAACTAACTGATACTATTATTAATAATTTTGAAAACAAACAAAAAACTTTAGCTATATTCTTAGACTTATCCAAAGCTTTCGACACTGTCTCTGTCCCCCTACTCCTCTCTAAACTGGAGAACATTGGCATACGTGGTACTGCTCAGGACATCTTCAGGAGTTACCTGACGGGTCGTGGACAATACGTAAAGGTTGGAGTCCACTTGAGCAAGAAGGAGTCAGTTGACTTTGGTGTGCCGCAGGGTAGCGTGCTTGGACCGAGTCTCTTTCTAATTTATGTTAACGAGCTGTGTCAGCTATCCCTCCCTAACTGCAAGATACTCGCTTACGCAGATGACACAGCTCTGATAATTCATGGCCAGACGTGGCAACAGGTCCGCGATGGTGCTGAGCTGGTGCTAAATTCAGTCATGAACTGGCTAGCCGCAAACCTGTTAACACTAAATGTCAATAAAACCAAGTTCGTTTGTTTCTCCATTAATAAGTCAGGTCTACCGCCAACACCGCTATCACTTCACGCTCACACTTGTCCAGAACCCGGCCCTGATGCGATTTGTGACTGTCCGCAACTAGAATGCACGCAGACCATCAAATATCTTGGTGTTGTGATCGACTGTCACTTTAAATGGCAACAACAAATTGGTACTGTTGTGTCTCGTCTTAGGAAGCTCCTATTTATTTTCAAAAAACTTAGAGCTGTAATGGACTTCGCAAGTTTAATGCTTGTCTATCTTGCACTTGCACAGTCGGTACTTGGATACTGCTTGACGTCCTGGGGTGGGGCACACAAAACAGGTATGTTGCGGATTGAAAGGGCGCAAAGAGCGGTTTTGAAGGTCCTTGCGAAGAAACCAATTCGTTTCCCTACCACCTCACTTTTCTCCCTCTGCCAGGTCCTGACTGTCAGACAGTTATTCATCTCTCAGACAGTGCTCCGTAAACATGCTCTACTCAAATACGATCCAAACATCCATAGTAACAGACGTCGTTCTGATCGTATTTGTAATATAGAACCCCGTACAACTGTTGCAACTCGTCGCCATTTTAATTACATAAGTTGTAAAATTTACAATAAAATAAACAAACAGATCGATATCTATTCGGATACTAGGCATAACTGCAAGAAAAAGCTCGACACTTGGCTAAGATCTCTCACATACGATGCAACAGAAAAACTCGTGGAAGTCTAACATCCCTAATAATCATTCACACTCCTACACTCACACCTCAGACTATTGCACTCACACTACTACACTCACACTCACTCAACATCACAACTCACCCTCACCCCGAACCCTACATTCTTACTCACGGTACACATCAATTCTTTATAATTTAACTTTATAATTTATTGTAATTTTTTATTTTATTTTACTTATTCTGTTTAAAATACCCGTGTTATGCATTAGCCTGGAACAGCTTACCCTCTCACCTGGAGTCGGGCGTTGGTTAGCTGCGCCACAGTTTTTAACTTTTGCAGCTACCATCGTTTCATATTTGTTTCCTTCTGTACTTGTTTTTGTTCCAAATAAACGATTATTATTATTATTATTAGAACACGAGAATCCAAATGGAATATATGAAGCCCTTTTTGAAGTTGATCACTCAGAGATCAACTTCAAAAAGGGCTTCATATTAGGTCTTTACCTATGAAATTGCCGTTCTGCAGTACTGGCCATTTCAAATCAAAATATTTTTTGTTTGGCTAAGAATTCTAATTTCAAATTAATTTTATTTTAAAAACATGGATTTTTTTTTCCAAAAGTAGTCATTTGTTTATTGATTAGTGTTACATATAGTGTTACAAATAATTTGCATGCCGTAAGGTAGACTGTAGCCGATCTCATTAATTCATGTACAACATCTTATACCTACCTGTACCTACATTCTAAGCAAATAAAGATCTGATTCTGATTCTGATTCTGATTCTGACATTTTCATCGCATTTAAATCTTTTTCGTCATCATGGATACGTTAAAAATTCGAGTAATTATGGAATATGAGTACCGTCGTGGCAGCAACGCGGCACAAGCGGCACGCAACATCAACGACGTTTACGGAGCTAACACTACAAACCAACGCACTACCTGTTATTGGTTTGCTCGCTTCCGTTCTGGAAATTTCGACCTGAAAAATGAACCTCGCGGTCGTCCGAAGACTTTGGTCGACAATGACGAATTAAAGGCGATTGTGGAAGCTGATGATACACAATCTACGGCTGAATTAGCAGCAGCTTTCGACGTTAGCGTCAAAACAATATTGGTCCATTTGCGTCAAATTGGCAAGGTAAAAAAGCTTGACAAATGGGTGCCCCACGAACTCAATGATCGCCAGCGCGAAGTACGCGTCGAGACGTGCCTTGCACTGCTCAACAGACACACAAATGAAGGAATTTTGAACCGCATTGTTACCTGCGATGAAAAATGGATTCTGTTTGATAACCGCAAGCGCTCAGCAAGTTGGTTGGATCCTGGTTCAGCACCTAAACAATGCCCTAAACGAAAACTTACCCCAAGAAAAGTGATGGTCACTGTTTGGTGGTCTAGCGCCGGTGTGATTCAACACAGCTTCTTACCAAACGGGGTGAGCATTACTGCAGATGTGTACTGTGAAGAATTGAACACAATGATGGAGAAGCTGGCACATCTCCAACCAGCATTGGTCAATCGCTCGTCTCCGCTGCTCCTGCACGACAACGCGCGACCTCATACTGCACAGCAGACGGTCTCCAAGTTGCAAGAACTGGGGTTGGAAGCTCTCCGTCATCCGCCCTACTCACCAGACCTTGCGCCTACAGACTACTACTTTTTCCAGAATTTGGATAACTTCTTGGCGGGAAAAAAATACAATACCCGAGAGGCAGTACAAAATGCCTTTGAAGAATTTGTTGCCTCCCGTCCAGCTGATTTCTTTAAGAAGGGCATCAATAAACTGCCACTGCGTTGGCAAAGATGCATTGATTGCATGGGTGATTACTTCGATTAATACAAAAAAAAAATACATGAAAAAAAATCATTTAAATTTTTTCATACAAAACGGCAATTTCATAGGTAAAGACCTATTATATAAATCCACCGCTACGTACCAATCCGCTTTCAAGACTAAAACCTTTAACGTTTCGGGTACCTCCGTTGGATTCAACCGATGGGCTACTCCTGATATTTATAAAAGTAGAGCGAGACTATACGAGTTATATTGTTTAAAAGATACAGGTTTGATACTCCCTTTCTAGAGTATGTCAAAAATTATTCGAAATTATTTAAAAAAAATTGCAAGACGGCTAAATCTAAAATTTTAAGCGAAACAATTAAAAAATCTACTAACTAAGTAAAAGCTACTTGGAAAATGATTAACAATGAAACGGGTAAATCGGTAAAACACGTAAATCAACTTAAGATTATTGTACAATAAATTAGTTAGTAACGCGGCTGACATAGCCTTCAATGAGTTTTTTGCCAACATACCTATAACCACAACTCGCTCCTTAAATTCATCCCCGTCTCAAGCTGAAAATCTTTTGCTCTCTAGCGTACCTAAATGTAGCCGCTTATTTAGTTTCGAACATGTAACACCACGTGATATAGTAAATGTATTTAACTATCTTAAATCTAAAAACACTGGTGATTACTGGGGCATCTTGCCATTACTTTCAATAAATGCATTGATTTAGGAACTTTCCCTGACCTCATGAAAAATAGTAAAGTCATTCCACTGTTTAAATCAGGTAACAGAAATGACATAGGATATTTCAGGCCTATTTCTATCTTACCTGCCTTCAGCAAAATATTTGAAAAATTAATACTCAAGCAGTTGCTAAGACACTTTAATTTAAATAGCCTCCTCCATACTGGACAGTATGGCTTTACGAAAGCTGATGCGGGTGTCGCTTTGTTGAAACACGTATTTAATGCATGGGAGAACTCGAAAAATGCAATAGGAACCCCTATTGCATTTTTCGAGTTCTGTGATCTCTCAAAAGCTTTTGATTGCGTACTTCATGACACACTTAAGCGTAAACTAGTTTATTACGGTGTCCAAAACGAAGCTCTTAACGTAATAGATTCATATTTACTTAATAGACTTCAATGTGTAGATGTAAATGGTTTGAAATCTTCCGGGCTACCAGTTCTATTAGGTGTACCTCAAGGTTCAATACTGGGTCCATTCTTATTTTTGGTCTATATTAACGAATTACCATTATATTTAACGGTATCTGTGATGTTGTATTTATTCAATTAAAAGTTTACTTTCTTAACTTCGTTGGTCGTAGTTTATCACTAGTTTATGAGTAGTGACTTTTAATGGTTTGTAATGGTGTATAAAGATGATTGACATAATTATTATTTTTTGACATATGTATTATGTTGTATAGCTTCAAGTTCTTCAAACCTATCAGACAGATGTGTTGCTGGGGAGTTTGTTCCGCCACTTCTTACCAGAAAAAACACTAGGAAGTGGTGAAGGGTGGGCATTTTGGGGGACTGTCTTATGTAAACGTTTTGACGTTCAAAAAGTGCTGATTCTCAGTCTAATTTGAATAAATGAATTTTGATATTTGATTTTGATTTTGCAAGGCGTACGCACTACTGATTATTTTTTGGCCAAGACCTCAATTTGCGCCTTCTTTTTTTATTATTTCTTTTAAGTACATCTATGTTAAAATCTCCCGCTAAAACCATGTTTTTACAATCAATCTTAATTAAAAGATGTATCATCTGTTCTAATTTATTAACACATAATAATATAATATTGAATTCGAGAATTTAAAAACATCGCACAATAAAGTGACACGTGAGAAAGAGAATTTGCAAACTGAACTAAACAAACAGTTGGCAGATCGTAGGAGGATGGAACAAGAGAACTCCAAATTGTATAGCCATAGTCAAAACTTATTAACTCATAGCGAGGACTTGGAAAATGCTCTAATAGGTGCAAGGACAGAGGTAATTCATACATATACATATAATTATTACCTTTTCTCATCATGTCATGATGGCCCAGTGGTTTAGGCCTCGCCTCTTGTGCACGAGATTGTGGGTTCAAACCTGGGTAAGTACCAATGTGAGTTTTTCAATTCATATGTACTTTCTAAGTTTATCTTGGACATCACTGACATCGGTGAAGGAAAATATCGTGAGGAAACCTGGACTTATATAATTAATATAAGTCTGAAATCGCCAACCCGTCTTGAGCCGGCGTGGTAATAACTGCTCGTGCCTTTTCTGTATGAGAAGAGGCCTTTGCCCTGAAGTGGGACAGTAATAGGCTGGTACTACTACTAATCATTGGTCTTCCTGAAGTCTTCTTCCCCAAGAAATATTACGCAGAAGTCGTTCTTATTGTAATCTTTTAACTTTGTCTGCAGACTACTTAGAAGCTGTTTTGTATTCCCATGTGATTTTATGTAATGAAATATGAGTAGTTGTTCTGGAAAGTGCTTTGGGGTATTGATAGTAAGTCGTTTTACTTATCGCTACTGAGTAAACAAATCTAACGTAATCTAACAAATCCAAAATATACACCTAAAGGTGTATATTTTGGTTTTGTTTGTCGATGGTCAACCTCTAAGACTCTATCGAGATCTCCTTGTTTTACTGTATCTCGGGATGTAGATGCTCGGTGTTTAGTGGCAGCATTGAAGTGTGTCGTCAGTGTCTTCGAAACATACTTCTTTTTGGCAGATTTTGGTTTTGGTGTCCGAATAGGTTTTTCAGAAGTACATACCTTTTTATAATTATTTATTACTATTTTACATTTTTCTAGTTCTTGCTTTAACGTAGTATTTCCTAAAGTAAGGTTTGTTACTTCTTGGTTTGCAATAAGTACTTCTTCTTGTAATTTATTTATTTTATCGTATGCTGCTTATTATGTTGTGATTCGTTGATTGAGGTATTTGGTAAACTGAACATTGTTGCGTCAAAGGGAGATTGATTTGACGACAGATCGCATAGGAAACTAGATCGTTGTGGTCTTCTGTATGAGATATTATCACCAACCACATTATCGATCGCAGTTTCGTTATAGAACCGTTTCCGAGTCAAGATGAGGATTAAATAAAGTTTTGACGAATTTTGACTAATGTGTGTAATTTAACATTAAATAAAATAAATAAATAATGCTGAACAATCCACACAGCATTATCTAGCCCCAATGTAAGCGGAGATTGTGTTATGGGTACTGGATGACCGATATACTTAATACAATACATTAAATAGATAGTTTTTTTTTTATTATACTAAGCAAATACCCAGAACACCTGGAACAAACCTTTGTAGATCGTTCAAACATTTGTCCCAAGGCGGGAATCGCACTCGCAACCTCCTGCGTCGCAGGCGGACCTTCGGCCGCCGCGCCACCACGTGTGCAATGTATAAAACACACAATATTTTTAAAGACCTAAGGTTTTTACTTACTGCATCTATGAGGCTCCTCAATGATGAGAGAGATTCTTTTGAAATGTTTACGAAGACAGCAACCAACGCGCAACACGTGGCGTCGTTGCTCTGCTCGGCTTTGGCGCAAATCCTGATGGAATGACATAGAAATAATGTTAGTAAGGAAGTAATGATATAATGCAAAACGAGTTCCAAGCTAGGGCCGGGATAATCACAGTTTTTAATGAAGTTATAATGTATTTAATGCTTTAAAGAGAATGACAGGCACATAGGTAGAGACTGTGTTTATGAAACGCAATGATCAACAAATAAATGACTGTTGACCGGATTAGGGGCTAATTAATGGGATAGCCACTTAATGGTTTTAACCTTGGGAAGATAATTGGAAAGAACTTACAAGAATGATGCCCTCCAGGAGTTGACGTGTATCAACGAGATATTGCTCGTCAATGACGTCCACTCCAAAGCTATTTTGTCGCATCACCACGCGAACATGCGACGGTGCCAAGTTTGCCAAGAAGGCACGCTCAACGAACTTTACTCTTGACACGTTGAAACACGGAGGAGCTCGTGGCTAAATAAAAACAGCCGCACGGGTCGATCGCAGGTTAAGCTACGCTTGCCGAGGTTAGTCAGTGGATGGCGGGGACCCATTCGTAACATATCGAGACCCCTCGGTGCCTTGGAAAACACGTTAAGCCGTTGGTCCCGGCTGTCATTTGTATATCTTCGACAGTCAGAAATTCTGACCACCAATCTTACCAAGGGGTATCGTGTTGCCCAGTAACTGAGTTGAGGAGGTCAGATAGGCAGACGCTCCATGCATCCGGTCAGACTGGAAGCCGACGCCAACATGGTTGGGAAAAGGCTAGCAGATGATGATGATGATGATGATTCCTTGCCGTTAAATGGGTTTCTACAAGATACGATTTAGACGTGGTTTGCTCGTGATAAGATAAAAGTGGAGAAAATAAAAACTATACAGAATTAGGGTCCATTTGTGACGGCACATGTCACTGGTGCGCACGGCACAAGACTGACAGGGATTATTTTTGATCAGCAGGCTTATTTTTACTGGTTAATTTAAACTATTAGCTGCATTTGACTGACGCCAAAAATGTCTGTAAGTTTCCAGCCGGCGTTGTACTGAATGCAAAGTTATAACTTGATGCAACAACCTAATCCTGACAAATAGGGTCTAGACAGACGAACAGGCCGACATAAGTGATCCTATATGAATTCCGATTTTTCCTTTTGAGGTATGGAACCCTAAATAGTGGGTCCGTCTGTTATTCATTATCATTATTTACGTAAGAATGGTTACATTTAACCTTTTAAGGAAAGTGTGAGGTACGCATCGCCACATTATCCTCAAGCCACGCATCGCATAGAAATGAAGACCACGCGCTCCGCGAACGGGTTATATTTACGTTAGTGCTATCTCGCTCGCGCGCGCATCTGTCTCGTTTCTTATTGGTACTTACCGAGTCCTAGGTAGGCTCGTTCTTATTGGACGAACGCGCGACGCTTACATCGTACCTCCACTACTTCAGCCCTGAGACTTCCTACTTAAGCTCGATGTATGTGTTCAAAATATACGCTGATACGCTCCTAAGTCAATACCACTACTCGTGTTTTATTCCGTCATTACCCACATCGCTGCTACATTTGGTGACCCCGAAAACAAAATGGAACACAAGCAAGAAATTAGTGAGCCTACAGACCTCGCTGCGATCTCCGTGCAGTCACGTCTCCTTCCCTTCTGGCGCGAATATCCACGCATGTGGTTTATTCAATTTGAAGCCCTTGTCGAACCTCAGAAGACCAGTGACGAAAACAAATATCGTTACGTCCTCGGCCAACTACAACCGACAGACCTTCAACATATCACAGACATCGTGATGAAGCCACCAGAAACTAAGAAGTACGAAACCGTCAAACAACGCCTTCTCTCCGTGTACGAACAGTCCGAGGCGAAAAATTTCAAGAACCTCATTAGCGGATTGGAGCTTGGCAACCAAAAACCGTCCCAGTTGCTACGACGCATGCGCGAACAAAAAGTTTAAAATATACGCTGATACGCTCCTAAGTCAATACCACTACTCGTGTTTTATTCCGTCATTACCCACATCGCTGCTACAAAAGAAAGTTTATGTCTAGATAATTATACAACTGGTGATTATTTTCCTGATGATATAATAACTTAGGAATTATATTTTCAAAATGAACAATGCAACTATTGTATGCATAAAACAATGACCTATTTACCTACTTTGAAAGCGTTAAACGGCTCCTGTTCGTGGATATAAAAGCAGGTAAAATGGATAATTTTATCCACAAGTGCATATCGGCCTGATAACAGCTCTTGTATTAAATAGGGTGAAAGAAACTGCAAGGTTTTAAACAGTTTTATATATTCCTACTGTCATACAAGTGGAATTTTCTGTAAGAACCGATTATGAATATATGTGTGTTGCTGGTAAACTTTATCGTTGGCAGAGTGAAACCAAAATGTTTCTTGAAAAAGAATGAGGTTTCATGGGATACAATTATTTGGATAAAGACGCTACTATTCAGTCTTATCTTGAAAATAACTTGTGAGAATATATTTGTGATGTGTGAAGCAAAGGACCTGAGGAGGTCAGAAGCACTAAAATACGACCCCTCGTTGCTATTACTCCTGCCATCCGTAGCGGAAAAAGTTATGCCAAAGGAAGTCCCAAAACATCATTCTTCAGCCAACTACCAAAGATTAAATCTGATGACTTACAAGAATTCAAGTTACCCACAGTGCCATCGTAACAATACGTCTAATACATTAACAGAGAATGAGGTTTTGTTGAGTAATATATGTATCATTAAAAATAGATGGTACAATGAGATACCAGAGAGTCATTTTAGTCCTAATAATATCTCACAGACCAGAAGATCGTACAAGTACGATCCCATAATATTAAATACTCTACAATCACGTGAATATAATGCAAGTCAAAATCACTATCAAGATTGTTTATTTTCACAAAGAACGACTGCAAGACCGTACCCCGGTGACTGTTATGGAACGAATAAGAGTACTCATATATGGGATACATTTCGTAATTTTTGGAGTGAAATTTATGGTGATTTCATGTACACATTTGACTTTGTTTTATACAATGAGGCACTCCCACATCGTAAAGAAAACCAATTTTGGTATCTGATCTTGTATTTAAAGACTTTTATGACGATTATAGATAACCCAGCCTACTTATCTGAGCTAAAAGTCCAGATAACTGAATTACAGGCAACATTAAATAAGTTGGAAATAATGATGGACTTGCTAGATTAAAATCTACGGTCTGGCAAATTATTAAGTGACTAAGAAAAATATATTGTACCTAAATATTGATTTTTGCAGAATGGATGTAATCACAAAATTATGAAAATAAAGTAATTTCATGCAATCATTATATTTGTATTACTTATAATGAATGCTTAAAAAGCAAAATAATAAATTATGATAAAAAATAAAGACTAATGTAAAAAGTCCAAAATAACTTTTAATACTATACGTACACATATCACGCCACACGCCTTTTTCCCATTAAGAAAAGAAACAGAAAGTACAGAAAGCCACCTACTGCGATCGTTACATATTCCTTTTGCTTCGTTTACGTTCACACATCTGACACAATGATTGTTGATATTACGGTTCCACATGACGAGAACCTCGTGAAGGCTGAGAAAGAGAAACAGATGAAGTATCTTGATCTGGCTCGCGAGGTTGTCGACATGTGGGAGGTGAATACAGCAGTCATTGTGCCGATAGTTGTGACGGCCAATGGTATAATAGCCAAGAGCCTCGACCAACACCTAAGGAGGCTCTCGTTAGGCAGCTGGATCAAGGGCTTGATCCAGAAAGCGGTACTCCTGGAAACGGCACGTATCGTTAGGAGGTTCCTTTCTCAAGAGCCCTGACCACCGGTAGCTTGGACCCTGTTCCCAATGCCGGTGGGCTACTATTTTTTATATTTTTAAATGTTTTATTTTTTTATTTTTGCTTTGAAATATTTAAAAATGTAATCTATATGTATGAAAAAGAATAAAGGAAATAATAATATTATAGAAATAAAAATACCCCTGATTGAAAGGGATGTTTACGAAGTATTTAATTTTATCCCGGTTCCACGCGTTGTGAAAGATAACATGATCATGAAGGTCAAAACTATCTCTGAATTAGCGGCCATCAATATGAGAAAAGACTCGTATTTGACCGTTACAGACACGGATCTACAGGCCTGCATATTACAAAACCCTGCGACTATTCTGTGCCATATCAGAAAGCCTATTCACCACATGAAAGATGATCATAGCCTTTGTGAGACAATCCCAGGCACAAGAACTTGTAAAACTAAAACTACTTCGTGCAATAATAACTGGAGACAGTCATTATTGCACGGCGTTGCATATTTATTAGGTTAGAACCTATTCAGTAACTGGGGACAATTAATTTTGGATCGGAGTATTTTAAACAAGAAAATAGAGTCAATAATTTTTCTGCGTTTCTCCAATGGCACCATTCTAAAGTGGGATAACCTATCCTGGTATGAACGTTTCCTTTTCGCAATTCCGCATGAGTAAGCTAGGTGCCATAAAAATCTCTTTTGTATCCGCTCCAATCTTAAGTTGTGCGTAGCATAATGAGGTCTCCAGATTGTACTACAATATTCCAAGATACTTCGGACAATACAATTATATAATAAGATCTTAGTACTACTGCGCTTGAATCCAGCAACATTCCTAATAACGAATCCCAGCATTCTAGAAGATTTTTTAATGACACTTTCGACGTGGGGTACGAAGGTTAATGTATTGTCGGAGAGAACTCCTAGATCCCTCACCTGATTCACCTCCTGGATGGGATCCGAGCCTATGTGGTATACGTTTGCAATAAAATTCTTTTTACGGGTGTATTTGACGTGGTAACACTTTTTAACGTTTAAGGTCATTTCATTATCGTTACACCATTGAACTAACGAGTTAATATCGCTCTGAAGTAGTTTAGTATCAACTTTAGACTCGATTATTCTAGAGAATTTGAGATCATCTGCATACATATAACAGTCAGAGAATTTAAGGGCGTGTGGAATATCGTTGACGAACATATTAAACAGAATTGGTCCTATGTGTGAGCCTTGGGGTACCCCCGAAGTGTTCCCGTATGTTTCAGATTTATAGCCATTAACTGCGACACAAAAGAAACGGTTTTCAAGGTATGACTTTAGCCAGTTATACAGTGTGCCAGTGATACCGTACGCAGATAGCTTAGACAAAAGTATTTGTGGGGGACGCGGTCAAAGGCTTTGCTAAAGTCAGTGTAAATGACGTCAATTTGCTTTCCACAGTCAATGCCATCTGTTAGCTTTTCTGTAAAGGTAGCTAGGTTAGTGCAGGTAGATCTAGAGCCCACGAATCCATGTTGAGAATCACTCAAGTAGAGTTTAAAGTGCGACTGAATGTGGGGACAAATTAAGGTCTCAAAGATCTTAGCAAAAGTTGACAGGATAGAGATAGGCCTGTAGTTATTTATTATATCCTTCTCTTCACTTTTATAAATTGGCACGATTTTTGCTGTTTTCCAACAGTCTGGGAACACACCCGTACTAAGCGACTTGTTAAAAATCAGCGTTAATGGAGATATCAATGCGAGGGCGCACTTCGAGATAAATATCGGTGGAATGCCATCGGGCCCTGCACCTTTACGGAGATCTAAAGATGTAAGTTTATGCAATAGGCTTTCTTTCTATCGATCACCGGTGCTGTCAGTGGCAGACTGTTGTTTCTCATATTGTGTAAAAAATCGGAGGCGTTTTGAATTTTGGTCTCTTTCTCAATACTAAATGCCGTTGAAAAATGTGAAGCAAACATTTCACATATTTCTACGCCATCGGATGTTGCTAGGATACCGTTAGTCATAGTGGCGGGGAAGGAACTAGAACCTCCTCTCTTATCCTTAACGTAAGCCCAAAAACGATTCGGATTCCTGAAGATTTCATTTTCAATATCATTTATGTATTTATTATAGCAGTCTGTTGCTAATTTTGAACACCGTTTACCTAAAAGTTTGAGTTCAATTTCATCCACAGGGTTTTTGTAGGTTTGATAACGGGATCTTATTTTCTGCTTTTCTTTTAAGGCACGTAGTAAACTTTTATTAAACCAGGGAGGATGTTTTTTTATCTTTAAAGGTGGACTTAGAAGTTGTGTGTGTTTTTATAACATTTAAAATAGTTTCATAAAAAAGACGAACCATTTCATTGACGTCGGTGATTTCCGTAAACATAAAGTCCCAGTTGATAATGTCAGTGCAAATGTTAGTGTAATCCATTTTATAAAAATTTGGGCGTTCATTTAAGAGTTGTATGGAAGCCAAGTTTCTTTTCCCGCCTTTATCATGATTTCAAGTGGAGGGTGTAGGGCATCTATAGTACTAAGGGGATTTAGGGCTGCAGTCACGCAACAAGAAGGTAAATAAAATTAGTTAATACTAAGTCCAGTATTCGTCCAGATACATTTGCAATGTCATTGAGTTGCGATAATTTATGTACATGAATAAAGTCTGTTAGAATACTTCTGAAGCCAGGAGGGATATAGTCATAAACTGAGTCATTCAGCAAGTTCCACCTGATATTACCTAAGTTAAAATCAACAATTATACAGGCGTGCATAATGACAGTCTGTTCAAACATCTTATTACAACAATCCAAAAAGGTGTCCAGGGTACTACGTACAACAGGGGGTGGCATGTGTACTGCACACAGAGCCATTCGACGAATAGATTTCATAAGCGGGACCTCGATAGTTATCCAGAGATCTTCATTGACTTTCCCATAGAACCATACGTTTCGACTTTATTTTCTTTAACACGGCAATTAAAACACCCCCTCCATCTTTTTTCCTACCATCTCTATCACGTCTGTATACTACGTATCTATCGTCAAAAAGCTCTGTACTAAAGACACCTTCATTCAGCCATGTTTCAGTGAGTATTACAATGTCGTAGTTTTCTAAGGACAATTGACGACAAAAATTATGAGTCTTCGTACGTAGACCTCTTGTATTTTGGTAATAAATATGAATGGTCGAGAATTATAAAAAAAATTATAAATGCCAATGCTTTGATAGTTTGGAAGGAATCTGACTAAGATAATCTATTTAGGGTGTCCATGTTTTTCACCATGATGTGTTCAGATTCTACTGCCTTGCGCATAAAGATCCTGCCACCCCGAATCCAGACGAATTTGTAACCGAGTTCTTTAGTCTTGAACTTGATCCTTGCGGCAGCGTGCAGGGATCTGTATGTTGGAGACAGATGCTCCATCACATAGATAGCAGTTTTCGGTCCAGAAAAGCCAAGATGAGTAGGTACTATTCAATTTATTATCCTTATTGTTTTTATTAAAATTTATAATGGAAGCAAGGAATTGGTCGCGAAGTCGAGGGGAGGCGAGTGGCACAATTATTGATCGTGGTCGGTTATTGTCCGGGTTGAGTTTGGCAGCTCTGGTACAATGCAAAATATCTCGGTTTTCCACAGTGCAACCAACAGCCTTAGATACATCCAACAAATCATCATCAAACAAATTTTCGTGTTTCTTCTCAGGCAAGCATTGAATTTCGATATTATTCGATCGCGTTTGCTTCTCCAGCTGATCTAAACGTACTTTCAGTGAATTTATATTGTTTTACAATTCAGAGTTCTCCTTTTGCAGCTCCCTTACAGTTTCCTTAGATGAGGCATGCTCTTTTCGTAGGTCCTCAAACTGACTATTCATAAATTCCATCGAGGTCTCCATGGCAGCAATTTTCTCATTGATCGGTTGTAACTCTCTATTTAACACTTTTTTTATAGTTTCATTCAATTCGGAGAACATACGCGATAACTCAGTTTTCAGTACATCCTGGACAACTTCACGGACATCATCTCGCGTCAGAATATCTCCCGTGTTAGTGTCAACAGCTTGCCTTTTGCTTCCTCTGGAGGTCGAAATATTACGCAGAGGAGTGCTTTCGATCTCGTTTGCGAGAGGATCGACTTCAGCCATATTTGGTTTTTGTATAGCAGCAAGCAAAAGTATAAAGCAGTATAACAGTTAGGAGCGATGCAAGCTATTCCGTTCAAATGCAGGAAACAAAATAAAAAAACAATCGACAGGGGAAAAAAAAAATACAAAAAGAGTATCCGATCTTCGGGTACGAACTAGCTGCGCATCAGTGGCATACCGCTTCAAACACCGAAGTGCTATTTGTACTCAATAAACTAGTGTGAAATTAGCAATGTGTATCTCGTACTTATGTCGTAGTTAGCGGGTCGACTGGGTTTTGTTACCATATATGGTCGCGCACCGATACGTTTCGCGCGTTCTGACTCACCACCAATCAGCGAATAGGAGCGGCTCTCGCAGCTGTGACTCAGTGTTGTTGATTGCTTTGAAGCTTGAGTCTAAATAAAAAATGCTTGTTTCTTCGTTTTCAGTGGAGATATCGTTGATATTATAGCACCAATACTAACACCAACTTATGAACTATATTTTAAGCATAATACTGTATCACTAATGCTCTTAGAAAAACGGGAAAAAAATATTTCTGGCAGAGTAACTAGCAACACGTCTTACTGCTAGCGACGCCTGCGCGCAACAATTTCCTATGCCATTATGTAAAAAACCGCATAAAATGGAATGCAGGCCGTATACATTATTATTATTGCTCGCATGATTACGACGAGAGCAAATTGTCCGTTTTCATGTCCGACATGAAGCAAATGTTCCGTGACTTCAAGCTCCAACAAGATGAAAAGTACGATAAGCTGTTATCTCTGGCAAATAGTATCCGCGACTCATTCGACCACCTTTCCATACAACATGACAGCCTCAAATCTCAGGTAGAGTTGTTGGAAGTCGAGCGTAAAGATAATCTTTCTTACATTAATGATCTCGAATCCAAGCTGGAAAAAATGGAACAAAGCTCAAGGTCAACATGTATTGAGATACGTAACGTCCCTGGTAACACATCTGAGACTAAGGCCTCCCTACTCAACACCATCATCGACACTGGCAATCTTCTCCATGTCACCACCCAGCCAAGAGACGTGAAGGACTTGTTCCGTGTTAAAACTAAAAATCCGGCCAGCAAACCAATTATTGTCGACTTTACCACCGTCCTCCTCAAGGAAGAATTCTTACAAAAGTTTCGAAACCACAATAAAAACTCGTACAAATTGACAACGGAACACCTTAAGCTGAGTGGCCCAGCGAAGCCAATCTACATCTCAGAAAACTTATCTGCCAGGAACAAGAGACTCTTCTTCTTGGCTCGTGATGCTGCTAAATCTAACGAGTTCCAGTTTTGCTGGGTCTCGCACGGCAAGATATTTGTTCGGGAAAAAGCTGGAAAACCTCATTTTCAAGTAAAAACTGAAGCGGATCTTGCTTGCGTTGTCAAGTCAGCGTGACTGAATTTTTTGTGTGTTTTTTATTCAATTCTTGATTGTCTAAGAAACCCGAATCTATTATATTTCTTGCATGAAAATCACCCAAATTGTACTGCTAGCATAAATAGTATTGTCAACTGCTCACTTACTCTGTACTGTATCGTATTTACACTCAATCCACTCACAACTTCACCCCTCACACATCTTCTCACCTCATCACTACACTTCATACTTACCCAAACCTTCCAAGGGTTCTTTGCATTAGATCTACGTCTTAGGTCCTACGCATATACTAAAATGCATTTCTTGCTTTTTTGGTGCTACCATGTCCCCAAACCAGTTAGCTTGATCTATGGCTTGTCGGTGTTATTTCCCATAATAATCTCATTAATATCTTGTTCCTCGGTTGCTATAACGACAAAATATGGATGATCTGTCTGTGATAAACAAGGAAGTCGAGCATGTCTCAGTCTCAATCTGTCATATTTCCTCACCAGAAAATAGTTCAAGGTATCTAAATGAAACTATGCATGACTTTAAAATATTACATACCAATATACGTAGCCTAAACTGCAACTTTGATAACCTTGTGTTATTCATGACTAGACTCTCGTACTTACCAGACGTTATTATACTTACGGAGTGCTGGCTGAGCAAATGTTCATTTATTCCTGTCCTAAAAGGATACAACTCTCATATCTCGACTTTTAAAAATCAAAACGACGGCGTACTCGCGTACATTAGAGACTGCTATAATGCCACCATTGAAATTCCTACATTTCGCGATGCCAATTGCCTAATTCTTAAATTCTCAGACAAAGCAGCCCTTGTCGCCTTATACCGTTCTCCGTCATGCAGGGACTTGTCACGGTTTCTGAGCAGTCTTGACTACGTTCTTGGAACCCTATGCCAGTATAATACCGTCGCAATAATTGGCGACATTAACATAAACATTGCTCCTGAAAGTACTGACCCTAATGCTGACGAATATCTAAACCTTACAGCATCTCACGCTATGCTCTCAGCTCACACTTTCCCTACTAGACTTTCAAGCTGCCTGGATCATGTGATTATTCGTTGCCAATCATCTGCCACGACATTGGTGCTAGATGCACTTATAACGGACCACTCTCCTGTCGTTGTGTTTTGTAACTTAAATATTAAAAATAAAATTAAACACAGTTACTCTAGGGTTAAGATTGATGTTCCTGGAGTTGTTGAGTGTATCTCCAAAACTGACTTCTCTTCAATTCTTAACTCTAATAACCCCAATGAAGCTGCTGAGTCTTTTGTACTCATGATGTCTGCACCTATTAAGTCTCACTCTCAAACTTCAACAACTCCAAGTAGACGACGTATTATTAAGCCTTGGATTACTCCAGGCCTGTTGAGATGCATTCGGCATAGAGACAAATTATACCGCAAGTTTTTGAAATATCCAGAAGACGAAACCCACAGGATAGTACTTCACCGTTACCGTAACTTCTGTAATAATCTTCTGAAAACCGTTAAGCGTGAGTACGAGCGCGCTGAGTTTCAGAAAGCTAAAAACAACCCAAAAGCTACATGGGCCCTTATCAAACAGGTGGCAAATTTAAACCACAGTGTAGCTCCTTCTTTGGACCTTCTAAACTGCTGCGACAATCCCTCCCAATCTGTTGATATGGTGAATAACTACTTCGCTAATGTAGGTAAATTCTTAGCATCCAAAGTCCAGCAACCTGCCTCTCATAACAACCTTACATCCAGACAACACAACACTGACGGTACGAGTTCCCCCAAGCCCTCTCCAATTCATTCAATGGCTCTCTATAGTGTCGATAGTTGCGAGCTAGACAACATCATTCTTGGCCTAAAGGACAAGTGTGCTGTTGGTGTTGACTGTATCCCAACTTCAATTGTAAAAGCCACCAGACTCATTATCGTCCCGGTGCTTGTCTACATCTTCAACCTTTGCCTTACATCAGGTATCTTTCCTGACGTATTTAAAACCGCGGTTGTGCACCCTATTTTCAAGTCTGGTGACAGAGACAGTGTATGTAATTATAGACCGATATCAGTACTGACCGCTCTATCTAAAATATTTGAAAAAGTGATCAACACTAGACTAACTAAATTTCTTACTCAATTTAACATTCTAGCAGCAAATCAATTTGGCTTTAGAAGTGGTAAATCTACTGATGACGCTGTGTTAAAACTAACTGATACTATTATTAATAATTTTGAAAACAAACAAAAAACTTTAGCTATATTCTTAGACTTATCCAAAGCTTTCGACACTGTCTCTGTCCCCCTACTCCTCTCTAAACTGGAGAACATTGGCATACGTGGTACTGCTCAGGACATCTTCAGGAGTTACCTGACGGGTCGTGGACAATACGTAAAGGTTGGAGTCCACTTGAGCAAGAAGGAGTCAGTTGACTTTGGTGTGCCGCAGGGTAGCGTGCTTGGACCGAGTCTCTTTCTAATTTATGTTAACGAGCTGTGTCAGCTATCCCTCCCTAACTGCAAGATACTCGCTTACGCAGATGACACAGCTCTGATAATTCATGGCCAGACGTGGCAACAGGTCCGCGATGGTGCTGAGCTGGTGCTAAATTCAGTCATGAACTGGCTAGCCGCAAACCTGTTAACACTAAATGTCAATAAAACCAAGTTCGTTTGTTTCTCCATTAATAAGTCAGGTCTACCGCCAACACCGCTATCACTTCACGCTCACACTTGTCCAGAACCCGGCCCTGATGCGATTTGTGACTGTCCGCAACTAGAATGCACGCAGACCATCAAATATCTTGGTGTTGTGATCGACTGTCACTTTAAATGGCAACAACAAATTGGTACTGTTGTGTCTCGTCTTAGGAAGCTCCTATTTATTTTCAAAAAACTTAGAGCTGTAATGGACTTCGCAAGTTTAATGCTTGTCTATCTTGCACTTGCACAGTCGGTACTTGGATACTGCTTGACGTCCTGGGGTGGGGCACACAAAACAGGTATGTTGCGGATTGAAAGGGCGCAAAGAGCGGTTTTGAAGGTCCTTGCGAAGAAACCAATTCGTTTCCCTACCACCTCACTTTTCTCCCTCTGCCAGGTCCTGACTGTCAGACAGTTATTCATCTCTCAGACAGTGCTCCGTAAACATGCTCTACTCAAATACGATCCAAACATCCATAGTAACAGACGTCGTTCTGATCGTATTTGTAATATAGAACCCCGTACAACTGTTGCAACTCGTCGCCATTTTAATTACATAAGTTGTAAAATTTACAATAAAATAAACAAACAGATCGATATCTATTCGGATACTAGGCATAACTGCAAGAAAAAGCTCGACACTTGGCTAAGATCTCTCACATACGATGCAACAGAAAAACTCGTGGAAGTCTAACATCCCTAATAAACATTCACACTCCTACACTCACACCTCAGACTATTGCACTCACACTACTACACTCACACTCACTCAACATCACAACTCACCCTCACCCCGAACCCTACATTCTTACTCACGGTACACATCAATTCTTTATAATTTAACTTTATAATTTATTGTAATTTTTTATTTTATTTTACTTATTCTGTTTAAAATACCCGTGTTATGCATTAGCCTGGAACAGCTTACCCTCTCACCTGGAGTCGGGCGTTGGTTAGCTGCGCCACAGTTTTTAACTTTTGCAGCTACCATCGTTTCATATTTGTTTCCTTCTGTACTTGTTTTTGTTCCAAATAAACGATTATTATTATTATTATTAGAACACGAGAATCCAAATGGAATATATGAAGCCCTTTTTGAAGTTGATCACTCAGAGATCAACTTCAAAAAGGGCTTCATATTAGGTCTTTACCTATGAAATTGCCGTTCTGCAGTACTGGCCATTTCAAATCAAAATATTTTTTGTTTGGCTAAGAATTCTAATTTCAAATTAATTTTATTTTAAAAACATGGATTTTTTTTTCCAAAAGTAGTCATTTGTTTATTGATTAGTGTTACATATAGTGTTACAAATAATTTGCATGCCGTAAGGTAGACTGTAGCCGATCTCATTAATTCATGTACAACATCTTATACCTACCTGTACCTACATTCTAAGCAAATAAAGATCTGATTCTGATTCTGATTCTGATTCTGACATTTTCATCGCATTTAAATCTTTTTCGTCATCATGGATACGTTAAAAATTCGAGTAATTATGGAATATGAGTACCGTCGTGGCAGCAACGCGGCACAAGCGGCACGCAACATCAACGACGTTTACGGAGCTAACACTACAAACCAACGCACTACCTGTTATTGGTTTGCTCGCTTCCGTTCTGGAAATTTCGACCTGAAAAATGAACCTCGCGGTCGTCCGAAGACTTTGGTCGACAATGACGAATTAAAGGCGATTGTGGAAGCTGATGATACACAATCTACGGCTGAATTAGCAGCAGCTTTCGACGTTAGCGTCAAAACAATATTGGTCCATTTGCGTCAAATTGGCAAGGTAAAAAAGCTTGACAAATGGGTGCCCCACGAACTCAATGATCGCCAGCGCGAAGTACGCGTCGAGACGTGCCTTGCACTGCTCAACAGACACACAAATGAAGGAATTTTGAACCGCATTGTTACCTGCGATGAAAAATGGATTCTGTTTGATAACCGCAAGCGCTCAGCAAGTTGGTTGGATCCTGGTTCAGCACCTAAACAATGCCCTAAACGAAAACTTACCCCAAGAAAAGTGATGGTCACTGTTTGGTGGTCTAGCGCCGGTGTGATTCAACACAGCTTCTTACCAAACGGGGTGAGCATTACTGCAGATGTGTACTGTGAAGAATTGAACACAATGATGGAGAAGCTGGCACATCTCCAACCAGCATTGGTCAATCGCTCGTCTCCGCTGCTCCTGCACGACAACGCGCGACCTCATACTGCACAGCAGACGGTCTCCAAGTTGCAAGAACTGGGGTTGGAAGCTCTCCGTCATCCGCCCTACTCACCAGACCTTGCGCCTACAGACTACTACTTTTTCCAGAATTTGGATAACTTCTTGGCGGGAAAAAAATACAATACCCGAGAGGCAGTACAAAATGCCTTTGAAGAATTTGTTGCCTCCCGTCCAGCTGATTTCTTTAAGAAGGGCATCAATAAACTGCCACTGCGTTGGCAAAGATGCATTGATTGCATGGGTGATTACTTCGATTAATACAAAAAAAAAATACATGAAAAAAAATCATTTAAATTTTTTCATACAAAACGGCAATTTCATAGGTAAAGACCTATTATATAAATCCACCGCTACGTACCAATCCGCTTTCAAGACTAAAACCTTTAACGTTTCGGGTACCTCCGTTGGATTCAACCGATGGGCTACTCCTGATATTTATAAAAGTAGAGCGAGACTATACGAGTTATATTGTTTAAAAGATACAGGTTTGATACTCCCTTTCTAGAGTATGTCAAAAATTATTCGAAATTATTTAAAAAAAATTGCAAGACGGCTAAATCTAAAATTTTAAGCGAAACAATTAAAAAATCTACTAACTAAGTAAAAGCTACTTGGAAAATGATTAACAATGAAACGGGTAAATCGGTAAAACACGTAAATCAACTTAAGATTATTGTACAATAAATTAGTTAGTAACGCGGCTGACATAGCCTTCAATGAGTTTTTTGCCAACATACCTATAACCACAACTCGCTCCTTAAATTCATCCCCGTCTCAAGCTGAAAATCTTTTGCTCTCTAGCGTACCTAAATGTAGCCGCTTATTTAGTTTCGAACATGTAACACCACGTGATATAGTAAATGTATTTAACTATCTTAAATCTAAAAACACTGGTGATTACTGGGGCATCTTGCCATTACTTTCAATAAATGCATTGATTTAGGAACTTTCCCTGACCTCATGAAAAATAGTAAAGTCATTCCACTGTTTAAATCAGGTAACAGAAATGACATAGGATATTTCAGGCCTATTTCTATCTTACCTGCCTTCAGCAAAATATTTGAAAAATTAATACTCAAGCAGTTGCTAAGACACTTTAATTTAAATAGCCTCCTCCATACTGGACAGTATGGCTTTACGAAAGCTGATGCGGGTGTCGCTTTGTTGAAACACGTATTTAATGCATGGGAGAACTCGAAAAATGCAATAGGAACCCCTATTGCATTTTTCGAGTTCTGTGATCTCTCAAAAGCTTTTGATTGCGTACTTCATGACACACTTAAGCGTAAACTAGTTTATTACGGTGTCCAAAACGAAGCTCTTAACGTAATAGATTCATATTTACTTAATAGACTTCAATGTGTAGATGTAAATGGTTTGAAATCTTCCGGGCTACCAGTTCTATTAGGTGTACCTCAAGGTTCAATACTGGGTCCATTCTTATTTTTGGTCTATATTAACGAATTACCATTATATTTAACGGTATCTGTGATGTTGTATTTATTCAATTAAAAGTTTACTTTCTTAACTTCGTTGGTCGTAGTTTATCACTAGTTTATGAGTAGTGACTTTTAATGGTTTGTAATGGTGTATAAAGATGATTGACATAATTATTATTTTTTGACATATGTATTATGTTGTATAGCTTCAAGTTCTTCAAACCTATCAGACAGATGTGTTGCTGGGGAGTTTGTTCCGCCACTTCTTACCAGAAAAAACACTAGGAAGTGGTGAAGGGTGGGCATTTTGGGGGACTGTCTTATGTAAACGTTTTGACGTTCAAAAAGTGCTGATTCTCAGTCTAATTTGAATAAATGAATTTTGATATTTGATTTTGATTTTGCAAGGCGTACGCACTACTGATTATTTTTTGGCCAAGACCTCAATTTGCGCCTTCTTTTTTTATTATTTCTTTTAAGTACATCTATGTTAAAATCTCCCGCTAAAACCATGTTTTTACAATCAATCTTAATTAAAAGATGTATCATCTGTTCTAATTTATTAACACATAATAATATAATATTGAATTCGAGAATTTAAAAACATCGCACAATAAAGTGACACGTGAGAAAGAGAATTTGCAAACTGAACTAAACAAACAGTTGGCAGATCGTAGGAGGATGGAACAAGAGAACTCCAAATTGTATAGCCATAGTCAAAACTTATTAACTCATAGCGAGGACTTGGAAAATGCTCTAATAGGTGCAAGGACAGAGGTAATTCATACATATACATATAATTATTACCTTTTCTCATCATGTCATGATGGCCCAGTGGTTTAGGCCTCGCCTCTTGTGCACGAGATTGTGGGTTCAAACCTGGGTAAGTACCAATGTGAGTTTTTCAATTCATATGTACTTTCTAAGTTTATCTTGGACATCACTGACATCGGTGAAGGAAAATATCGTGAGGAAACCTGGACTTATATAATTAATATAAGTCTGAAATCGCCAACCCGTCTTGAGCCGGCGTGGTAATAACTGCTCGTGCCTTTTCTGTATGAGAAGAGGCCTTTGCCCTGAAGTGGGACAGTAATAGGCTGGTACTACTACTAATCATTGGTCTTCCTGAAGTCTTCTTCCCCAAGAAATATTACGCAGAAGTCGTTCTTATTGTAATCTTTTAACTTTGTCTGCAGACTACTTAGAAGCTGTTTTGTATTCCCATGTGATTTTATGTAATGAAATATGAGTAGTTGTTCTGGAAAGTGCTTTGGGGTATTGATAGTAAGTCGTTTTACTTATCGCTACTGAGTAAACAAATCTAACGTAATCTAACAAATCCAAAATATACACCTAAAGGTGTATATTTTGGTTTTGTTTGTCGATGGTCAACCTCTAAGACTCTATCGAGATCTCCTTGTTTTACTGTATCTCGGGATGTAGATGCTCGGTGTTTAGTGGCAGCATTGAAGTGTGTCGTCAGTGTCTTCGAAACATACTTCTTTTTGGCAGATTTTGGTTTTGGTGTCCGAATAGGTTTTTCAGAAGTACATACCTTTTTATAATTATTTATTACTATTTTACATTTTTCTAGTTCTTGCTTTAACGTAGTATTTCCTAAAGTAAGGTTTGTTACTTCTTGGTTTGCAATAAGTACTTCTTCTTGTAATTTATTTATTTTATCGTATGCTGCTTATTATGTTGTGATTCGTTGATTGAGGTATTTGGTAAACTGAACATGTTGCGTCAAAGGGAGATTGATTTGACGACAGATCGCATAGGAAACTAGATCGTTGTGGTCTTCTGTATGAGATATTATCACCAACCACATTATCGATCGCAGTTTCGTTATAGAACCGTTTCCGAGTCAAGATGAGGATTAAATAAAGTTTTGACGAATTTTGACTAATGTGTGTAATTTAACATTAAATAAAATAAATAAATAATGCTGAACAATCCACACAGCATTATCTAGCCCCAATGTAAGCGGAGATTGTGTTATGGGTACTGGATGACCGATATACTTAATACAATACATTAAATAGATAGTTTTTTTTTTATTATACTAAGCAAATACCCAGAACACCTGGAACAAACCTTTGTAGATCGTTCAAACATTTGTCCCAAGGCGGGAATCGCACTCGCAACCTCCTGCGTCGCAGGCGGACCTTCGGCCGCCGCGCCACCACGTGTGCAATGTATAAAACACACAATATTTTTAAAGACCTAAGGTTTTTACTTACTGCATCTATGAGGCTCCTCAATGATGAGAGAGATTCTTTTGAAATGTTTACGAAGACAGCAACCAACGCGCAACACGTGGCGTCGTTGCTCTGCTCGGCTTTGGCGCAAATCCTGATGGAATGACATAGAAATAATGTTAGTAAGGAAGTAATGATATAATGCAAAACGAGTTCCAAGCTAGGGCCGGGATAATCACAGTTTTTAATGAAGTTATAATGTATTTAATGCTTTAAAGAGAATGACAGGCACATAGGTAGAGACTGTGTTTATGAAACGCAATGATCAACAAATAAATGACTGTTGACCGGATTAGGGGCTAATTAATGGGATAGCCACTTAATGGTTTTAACCTTGGGAAGATAATTGGAAAGAACTTACAAGAATGATGCCCTCCAGGAGTTGACGTGTATCAACGAGATATTGCTCGTCAATGACGTCCACTCCAAAGCTATTTTGTCGCATCACCACGCGAACATGCGACGGTGCCAAGTTTGCCAAGAAGGCACGCTCAACGAACTTTACTCTTGACACGTTGAAACACGGAGGAGCTCGTGGCTAAATAAAAACAGCCGCACGGGTCGATCGCAGGTTAAGCTACGCTTGCCGAGGTTAGTCAGTGGATGGCGGGGACCCATTCGTAACATATCGAGACCCCTCGGTGCCTTGGAAAACACGTTAAGCCGTTGGTCCCGGCTGTCATTTGTATATCTTCGACAGTCAGAAATTCTGACCACCAATCTTACCAAGGGGTATCGTGTTGCCCAGTAACTGAGTTGAGGAGGTCAGATAGGCAGACGCTCCATGCATCCGGTCAGACTGGAAGCCGACGCCAACATGGTTGGGAAAAGGCTAGGCAGATGATGATGATGATGATGATTCCTTGCCGTTAAATGGGTTTCTACAAGATACGATTTAGACGTGGTTTGCTCGTGATAAGATAAAAGTGGAGAAAATAAAAACTATACAGAATTAGGGTCCATTTGTGACGGCACATGTCACTGGTGCGCACGGCACAAGACTGACAGGGATTATTTTTGATCAGCAGGCTTATTTTTACTGATTAATTTAAACTATTAGCTGCATTTGACTGACGCCAAAAATGTCTGTAAGTTTCCAGCCGGCGTTGTACTGAATGCAAAGTTATAACTTGATGCAACAAACTAATCCTGACAAATAGGGTCTAGACAGATGAACAGGCCGACATAAGTGATCCTATATGAATTCCGATTTTTCCTTTTGAGGTATGGAACCCTAAATAGTGGGTCCGTCTGTTATTCATTATCATTATTTACGTAAGAATGGTTACATTTAACCTTTTAAGGAAAAAAAGTTTATGTCTAGATAATTATACAACTGGTGATTATTTTCCTGATGATATAATAACTTAGGAATTATATTTTCAAAATGAACAATTCAACTATTGTATGCATAAAACAATGACCTATTTACCTACTTTGAAAGCGTTAAACGGCTCCTGTTCGTGGATATAAAAGCAGATAAAATGGATAATTTTATCCACAAGTGCATATCGGCCTGATAATAGCTCTTGTATTAAATAGGGTGAAAGAAACTGCAAGGTTTTAAACAGTTTTATATATTCCTACTGTCATACAAGTGGAATTTTCTGTAAGAACCGATTATGAATATATGTGTGTTGCTGGTAAACTTTATCGTTGGCAGAGTGAAACCAAAATGTTTCTTGAAAAAGAATGAGGTTTCATGGGATACAATTATTTGGATAAAGACGCTACTATTCAGTCTTATCTTGAAAATAACTTGTGAGAATATATTTGTGATGTGTGAAGCAAAGGACCTGAGGAGGTCAGAAGCACTAAAATACGACCCCTCGTTGCTATTACTCCTGCCATCCGTAGCGGAAAAAGTTATGCCAAAGGAAGTCCCAAAAAATCATTCTTCAGCCAACTACCAAAGATTAAATCTGATGACTTACAAGAATTCAAGTTACCCACAGTGCCATCGTAACAATACGTCTAATACATTAACAGAGAATGAGGTTTTGTTGAGTAATATATGTATCATTAAAAATAGATGGTACAATGAGATACCAGAGAGTCATTTTACTCCTAATAATATCTCACAGACCAGAAGATCGTACAAGTACGATCCCATAATATTAAATACTCTACAATCACGTGAATATAATGCAAGTCAAAATCACTATCAAGATTGTTTATTTTCACAAAGAACGACTGCAAGACCGTACCCCGGTGACTGTTATGGAACGAATAAGAGTACTCATATATGGGATACATTTCGTAATTTTTGGAGTGAAATTTATGGTGATTTCATGTACACATTTGACTTTGTTTTATACAATGAGGCACTCCCACATCGTAAAGAAAACCAATTTTGGTATCTGATCTTGTATTTAAAGACTTTTATGACGATTATAGATAACCCAGCCTACTTATCTGAGCTAAAAGTCCAGATAACTGAATTACAGGCAACATTAAATAAGTTGGAAATAATGATGGACTTGCTAGATTAAAATCTACGGTCTGGCAAATTATTAAGTGACTAAGAAAAATATATTGTACCTAAATATTGATTTTTGCAGAATGGATGTAATCACAAAATTATGAAAATAAAGTAATTTCATGCAATCATTATATTTGTATTACTTATAATGAATGCTTAAAAAGCAAAATAATAAATTATGATAAAAAATAAAGACTAATGTAAAAAGTCCAAAATAACTTTTAATACTATACGTACACATATCACGCCACACGCCTTTTTCCCATTAAGAAAAGAAACAGAAAGTACAGAAAGCCACCTACTGCGATCGTTACATATTCCTTTTGCTTCGTTTACGTTCACACATCTGACTATACACGCCGGTTGCAAGTACTACGCCCCTGACCTTTTTTTACAGTTCTTTTATAACATCATTGACGACACGGTTGGCGTAGTAGCTGAGCGATCGACTGCCGCGCCGCGTGTCGTAGGTTCAATTCCCGCACGGCACAAATATTTGTATGGCGTACAGGTAGTTGTTCCGGGTCTGGCTGTTTGTGTATCTGACTTTAAATGTTTGTAAATGCACCCACGACACAGGAGAAATTCCTAGTGTGGGGCAACGTTTATAACGTTAAAAACAAAAAAAAAAACCACATTACTTAACTTTTAGTCGTTGGCGTAATCGTTTCTCGAGGAACATACTTTGAAGGTGATGAAATAAATATGGATGAATAACTAACATTTTGTGTATGATTTGTGGCGTCACGTATTATGAGTCTAATATGTATAAACAACGACGCGCTGTCAAGTGGCTCTTGAAGGGACTCTTCCCAAGGCACGAACAGTCTGGTTCGTCGCCCGTTGTGAGACACGCGTTCCGTTTACATTAAGTTCGATTTATATTCTGTTAGAGTGTAACCGTACCCTTACCGTGTCTTACTAAATTAGTTAACCCTAGTCGGTTTATTATTTACTGCGAATAATACCTCACGAGACGCGTATAAAAAGGGGACATGTAGAATAGTCAACCTGCTTCCCCAAAGATTGATCTGTTCCCGGTACTTTCTTGACAGAGTAGTAGGTCTCTGGGAGTTGTTCGTCAAGATAATTTTGTCCATAATTGCACAGAAAAAACCTTCAGCTGCCCCGAAGAGTTCACCTAATCTAAGCCAGGAAACGGACGCTAAGAAATCTACATCGGGCCCATGAATAGTCCGATAGAAGCATCCATGAAGCTATAGCTACATATCGCACTGCTAGATTAAAACTGACACAACTCAAAATTCGAGATTGTTTAGACAGAAGCTCAAAAATACTAATTCATCGATAGTTAGTATTGATTCCTAGCCCCATTTAACATAAAGTTATATTCTGTAACATATTTATGAGCTAATATAAAACTCGGTTTATAACTTCTCTAACAAAATATAGATAGATGCGTTTTTTTCGTCTAAGTACTGAAAAAAACATTTTGTGGAGTTGTGTCAGTTTAGATCTAGGTGTGCGATATATTGATCTTTTCCCGGTACTTTCTTGCTACTTTCGGGCACAATACACAGTTATATAATGTTAATTAATCACATAAAGCAATAGACCAAACAAAATGCTTGTGTTATAATAGTTGTAAGAATAACAAACCAGAAACATGACAAGGTAACAATTATGTAGTACAGTGTTTTAAGAATTTCTTGACAACGAATAGCTGCTTTCCTGCGCACGCGACTTATGTTATCAGTAGCAGGAGACGTGGACGGCGGCGGTGCAGGTGGGTTAAACCGCGCTGACTGTCCACGTTCAAAGAAAAAAGTAAAAGTTCCTTTCATTACCGTCTGAATCACCCTTTGAAACTGTGCACTTTGCAATTTTAATCGATAGTTTTTACCTACGTTAATTGCCTTACTCAAAGAATGCCGCGATTTACGATATTGCAGCTGGTCAATATGGCTCTTATGGGTCTGACCGTCACTTGTTTTCACAGTACCGAGCTGACGGGGCCTGTTTAGGAACACTAAACAGGCCCCGTCAGCTCGGTCACAACACCCTCTGTCCACTTACGATTAGATATAATATTGTGATCTCGTAACATGACTGGTTCTTGTTAGAAGTTTTGTTACGACTAGTTTCGCGCCGCAACAGATCAAGGCACCCGTACAGACGTCTGCCTAGAAGAACTACCTCCTCCGGTTGAATTCCGGTGGCACTTTCGTTCAGTGTTCCTATACATAAATATAAATCAACAAAGTGTGGTGATAAAAATTACAACTTATAATTGTGATTTTTTTTAGAATACGTTTAACAGACTGCGCCGAATTTTCTGCGGCTTCATTACTAGAAGGGTGATACTGGGGTAGCAAAGTAGGTTCCGGGGTAGTTGTAAATATTGAGCAAACACAGCGATGAACAAGGTGGCATTATCACTTACGCTGCGCTTAGGCAATCCGGTAAAATTTTGGGGTATACCGGGTACGAGTATACCGACTTATCGCTTGGGAGCGTCGATGCGATTTTGTATTTGGGGTTCGAAATTCAAATAAGCTTAACCTCCATGGTAGTAATGACATGCAGTACAAAATTGCTACCCGGCTGTGCCCCCGTCACACCTCGCCCCTACGATTGCATCACATATAATTAGACATTGTCGAGCAGGTGGAGTGAAAAAAAATATATTGATCCGTAAATTTACTACATTTTATTTTCTACATTGCAACCTCCGAAGAATTGTAACGGACTCACTCGCCGCGGGAGGAAGACCTGGAGTCCTGAAATACAGGGCTACCCTAGTTTAGGCTCCAGTCCACTCCATTTATTATACTTTCTGTACTGTGTTACATCAATGTGGAAAAATAAATGAATTTTTATTTTTTTATTTTTTTTAATTTCTTTAGTTTTTGTCCAAATGCTGCCATGATTCTTTAAGGGGCTCGATAATAACAGCCGCACGAGTCGATCAAAGGATTAGCTACTCTTGCCAAGGTCGATCGGTGGATTGATGACCACCGGTTGCGATTCTTCGATTTGACAGCCTTACCAAGGGTTAGAATTAACTGTTAAAAAGGAATATTAAACACTGCTACTATTACTATTTACAAGTCCGTTGTTATATAAATAAGTGCTGACATCGATAATATGTCATAGAACAACTATACTGAAGTACGAGACCTTCAATATAGTAGTTCTTTCACACAGAACAGATGTTTATGTCTAAGTAGATAATTATACAACTGATGATTGTTATCCTGATAATATGATTTCGAAGGAATTGTTTTCAAAATGAATAATGGAACTATTGTATACGTGGAACATTGTACTATTTATTTTTAAATCATTGAAAGATCGATCAATCTGACCAAAACCCAAATGCATATCGGCCTGCTAGCAACTCCTGCATTAAATCCGCAAAAAAAACGGTTTTTGAACAGTCACACAAACGGAACTTGTTATAGAATTGCATTATGATTCTTGGTGTGTTAGTGGTGAATCTTATTGTTCGCCGAGTGATACCAAATTCTTTCCAAAGAAAAAAAGAGGTTTCATAGACTATGGTTTTACTAATTTGCATATAGGTACACATTACTATTAAGGTCTCATCTTCAATAGAACGTGAGAGACAATTTGCATGAAGTGTGCAGCAAGAGAATTGAAATTCACGGAAGCACCGGTTGAACAATTCGAAAACGAGCCCCTGTTATACACAACTGAAACAGTCAAAGCGAAAAACGAAAGCCCTGAAGAAAACCCAGTGAGCAACCATCTGGATTAGAGTTATCAACAGTGTCATCTGATAAAATCGGCGATGATAAAAATGAGACTGCATTACTGTTGTACATGTGTATCATAAAAAATAGATGGTATGCTGAGATACCAGAAACGAATTTTGTAATGTAAACTAATCAGTGGGCCACTGAAACAATGCCAGACACACACTACATGAAACTTGCCACTCATTAAGCGAGCTGAGTTAATATAGGTGTAAATTGCGCGGCCCAAGAAACTCAATCATATGCCACACAAAAAGAGGATTAACTCTGAAAGATCGGTACCTAATTTTGGGGACCGTGAGTGTGAACCATGGGTAAAGTGGACTAACTCCTCCGGGCGTAGCGAAGACTAGAAGACTTATGACGGCAGTCGATTTTTGGATTTGCCTAACGCAGTTCACTAACTCCCGACAAAACTGTCGGTTCTACTCGGTACGAAGTTGCTGTATACAGGACTACAGGGAAAGTCATATTGAATATTAAAGGACGTTATTATTCAAGCCATTTCTGATGGATTTGATTACGTATGGTGGAATATGGTGTCCGAATCTTAACTGTTATGGAGATATTGAACTTTAAAGATTTAATGCTTTTATATCGATTTCTTTGGTATTGAAGCTCCTAGGGTCTGATTTTTTCATGTTATTACTTCGAAGGCGTATCTTTAATCATTTAATAAAATGATTAACAGAAATTGAACCTACCACCAACAGTTTGAAAAGACTACTCCACAATGTTTAGAATTGAAGAGTTTTCACTAAGTGTTTATTACTTCGAAAAGCTTTTTATTCAAAAAATGTCGGGAAAAAACTTCAACGTCTCTCTAGCTATCCAAAAAATTATAAAATATACTATAAAAACGCAAAACATTGAAAAAGTAACAGTTTAGATAGAACAGGGTACGTTTTCAGTTTGTGGTAAGTACAGCGAAATAAAACAAAAAAAATCAAAGCAATATTTTTAATTTGCTAATATAATTCATGATCGACATGGCCGCCGCTATTTCACACAAATACTTATTTTTTTATCTTTAATAACTTTTAACGGTAATTTTTCGCAGGTTCCGTCTCATTTCCTCAGCCGCATTAATACTATTTTGTCTTAAAATATTGATATCATCACTGCCACGCATCACTCATCATTTCGCGACCAAAACCGAAAAAAAATTTGATCAATTTTGTTATACTTATTCCAAAAAATCCATGTAATACTAATACATAAAATAATAATAAACCACCGACCCGGGGAATCAATCTACCACATTATTTCTGGTTGTTCTCGTCTTGCTGACGGAGAATATTTGCATAGACACAACCTTGTTTTTGACATAAATTTGTTGCCAGGATAATCCATCAGCAACTTGCTCTGTGAAGTATAACCTTGTGGAATTAAAAGTACCGTACTATAAGTATGTGCCCGACCCAGTTCTTGAAAATGGCAATATCACATTATATTGGGATCGATCTATCATCACTGACAGGACTATTGTTGCCAATAAGCCTGACATAGTGGTGATAGATCGATCAGAGCGTCGCACAATGATTATTGATATTACGGTTCCACATGACGAGAACCTCGTGAAGGCTGAGAAAGAGAAACAGATGAAGCATCTTGATCTGGCTCGCGAGGTTGTCGACATGTGGGATGTGAATACAGCAGTCATTGTGCCGATAGTTGTGACGGCCAATGGTATAATAGCCAAGAGCCTCGACCAACACCTAAGGAGGCTCTCGTTAGGCAGCTGGATCAAGGGCTTGATCCAGAAAACGGTACCTACCCCTGGAAACGGCGCGTATCGTTAGGTTCCTTTCTCAAGAGCCCTGACCACCGGTAGCTTGGACCCTGTTCCCAATGCCGATAGGCTACTATTTTTTTATATTTTTAAATGATTTATTTTTGTATTGAAATATTTAAAAACGTAATTTATATGTAAAAAAAGAATAAAGGAAAATCCATGTTATATAATTTTACATGACGTAATGGTAAAAATAAGTTTTGGAATAAAATTATTGATACTTTAGAGGTATGAGGAACAGGGTGTAAAGTTCCACATCAGACGGGTGTCGTGTCTGGTGGGCAACTGCCCGACGATTGTTTTCAGGCTCGTTTATATATACTCAGTCGGGTAGATAACTTTAATATCGCGATGTAGGAAACGTCGATTTAGTTCGTATGTGGCGAGATAGATGTCGCTACATCACTCCCCTCCGAGACCGGTAGTCGATCGCTTGATGAGTCATTTTTGTGATGCTTGCCGGGCCAGTTGAGTGTTTCAGTGAGTCGGAACCGGATGCCGCATAGTTCGCGGTGAGTCGGAACTGTCTGCGGTGGTACTGCGTATAGGCTCCAGTGAGTCGTGGTGCAGTGCTGCGTATTGGCTGGCTGCTAGGGTCGACCAGGAGAGGAAGTGCGTCTCTGCTTGCTGACCGGCCGAAGTGCAGCGTGCGGTGCCAAGGTTGCTGAGAAGGTTGTGGGTGATGACCAGGCATGCGCGTTCCTTGCATGCTAGTGGTCAGGATACCCGTAGAAGTCGTAGTTGCTGACTGGCTGTATGACTCTCTGCTTGAAAGCTTGAGGAAGTGATGATGACGTCACGCTGAGGTAGCTCGAAGGCTGCGCTGACGTTCATGTTAGGGGTAACCAATTTGGAGGTATGAGGAACAGGGTGTAAAGTTCCTCATCCACCATAGAAAAGGGAGGATCCTCCGACCAGACGGGTGTCGTGTCTGGTGGGCAACTGCCCGACGATTGTTGTCGGGCTCGTTTATATATACTCAGTCGCGTGGATAACTTTAATATCGCGATGTAGGAAACGTCGATTTAGTTCGTATGTGGCGAGATAGATGTCGCTACAATACCAATGCCTATTTCGAAGGGTTGCCTAAGTCGTACTTTACGGAAGGGATTCAAAAGCTTGAGAAACGCTGGATGAAGTGCATTGAGTTAGATGGAAATTACGTTGAAAGACAAATCATAATTTGTAAAGTAAGTTGTCTCCTTGTTTCATTTTTAATAGACTTATCACTCCGCCCTCGTACATAAACAAGCGAACTATTTTATAGCATCCGTCTGATTTTCAGAATGTTTCGTAGTTGAACGATAGATTCTAGATACCGAAAACACAATTTTCATATATTGGATGGGTATTGGACAGTGGAATTGTGGACCCAGGATACTTTAAAAAGGATAAAAATGATAAACCTGTAGCAAACCATCTGAAAAACTTGATTTCAAGTGTAATTTGGTCACTTAATGCAAATAAATCTAGCTTTGCCATGCTTGTTTGCGATCATCGGTACTAAGGTTTGCGCCAGTTCTCTTTAGCCATAGACAACGTGGTGAGCCCCTTTTCCTCTGCGGTCTCATCTCGATGCCTACCCACATCGGTTTCACTCCATTGCTCGATACAAGATATCAGGATGGTGCGTAGAGTAACATCTATTTTGTAAAACTACAGCACCCTCATTAGCCACGTATGTGGCACAGAGTCGTAGGCCTTATATATTATATGTCATCATCTGTTTAGCCTTTTTCCAACAAAGTTGGGGTCAGCTTCCACCAGTATTTAACATGTAGCGACTGCCTAACTGAAAAAAAGAAGAAAGAAAAAAAAAGAAAGAAAAAGCTTTTAATCAGCACATGCTCAAATAAATGTAAACCATTGTACGTGATCAAGGAGCGCCAGATCAAATGAATAGTTTATTTGAGAAACCCCATAAGTCAACAGACCCTAACATTACAGGAAACGAAAAAAACCTCTACGTGAAAAAAAAATATATGGAAGTGGATGTGTTTTGTATTTAGTTTAAATGGTTGAAGTCATATCTATATAAATTGATGCTTTTTTCTTAAAATTTTGTCCTTATCATGGAATAAATAGCGCCGGAATGTCGTTGACTTAAGGGCTTTCTCCAATAAACAAAATGAAACACGTTTCATAGGTTTAAATATCATGAAATTTTAATCAGACAACATTATAAAGCAATAATTATCTTCTGAATAATTGAATTATTAATTGCTTAGGCCAAAGTCTCATCTGTATCGCGATCTGTGACCGGCCATGCGTATATTTTTTCGTAAAAGTCCTGTACTTCTTTATCTTGAGGCAAGTAACTTTTAAGTTTATTTAAATCTTCCATTTTCTTTTTTTTAATTGGTATTTGACCCTCTGGATACGCTTTGTTGGTTGGCAAAACAAGTCTCTCTTTATTTGCATTCCTAAGATTGAAAGAATGTTCAATCAGACCATCAATAAAGTCCCTTACGACCACTACTCCATGTCTTTCGTGAGAATAGCGAAAGTAGCAATATTGGCTGATCTTGAATGACACTTTCTGTTCTTTGGGTATGTGTCTACCAGCTGATTCAACCGCGAGCATATTCTTTTTGTAAAATTTTGGCCACCACTTTTTGTAGTCTATTATTAGGTCTTTACCTATGAAATTGCCGTTCTGCAGTACTGGCCATTTCAAATCAAAATATTTTTTGTTTGGCTAAGAATTCTAATTTCAAATTAATTTTATTTTAAAAACATGGATTTTTTTTTCCAAAAGTAGTCATTTGTTTATTGATTAGTGTTACATTTTCATCGCATTTAAATCTTTTTCGTCATCATGGATACGTTAAAAATTCGAGTAATTATGGAATATGAGTACCGTCGTGGCAGCAACGCGGCACAAGCGGCACGCAACATCAACGACGTTTACGGAGCTAACACTACAAACCAACGCACTACCTGTTATTGGTTTGCTCGCTTCCGTTCTGGAAATTTCGACCTGAAAAATGAACCTCGCGGTCGTCCGAAGACTTTGGTCGACAATGACGAATTAAAGGCGATTGTGGAAGCTGATGATACACAATCTACGGCTGAATTAGCAGCAGCTTTCGACGTTAGCGTCAAAACAATATTGGTCCATTTGCGTCAAATTGGCAAGGTAAAAAAGCTTGACAAATGGGTGCCCCACGAACTCAATGATCGCCAGCGCGAAGTACGCGTCGAGACGTGCCTTGCACTGCTCAACAGACACACAAATGAAGGAATTTTGAACCGCATTGTTACCTGCGATGAAAAATGGATTCTGTTTGATAACCGCAAGCGCTCAGCAAGTTGGTTGGATCCTGGTTCAGCACCTAAACAATGCCCTAAACGAAAACTTACCCCAAGAAAAGTGATGGTCACTGTTTGGTGGTCTAGCGCCGGTGTGATTCAACACAGCTTCTTACCAAACGGGGTGAGCATTACTGCAGATGTGTACTGTGAAGAATTGAACACAATGATGGAGAAGCTGGCACATCTCCAACCAGCATTGGTCAATCGCTCGTCTCCGCTGCTCCTGCACGACAACGCGCGACCTCATACTGCACAGCAGACGGTCTCCAAGTTGCAAGAACTGGGGTTGGAAGCTCTCCGTCATCCGCCCTACTCACCAGACCTTGCGCCTACAGACTACTACTTTTTCCAGAATTTGGATAACTTCTTGGCGGGAAAAAAATTCAATACCCGAGAGGCAGTACAAAATGCCTTTGAAGAATTTGTTGCCTCCCGTCCAGCTGATTTCTTTAAGAAGGGCATCAATAAACTGCCACTGCGTTGGCAAAGATGCATTGATTGCATGGGTGATTACTTCGATTAATACAAATAAAAAATACATGAAAAAAATTCATTTAAATTTTTTCATACAAAACGGCAATTTCATAGGTAAAGACCTATTATATCATAGGACGAAGGCAATGAGGCCAAGAAAATGTTTTTCGCCGTTGAACTTAGAATCAATGCTGCAACTTCCTTCACTGTGTAGATCCGATCAGTTCGTCTTATTTTTCTTTTCAAGACTCGCCGTCTTGAGAGTCTCGATCGCAAGGTAAAAACGAGTGACCTCGAATCGGAAAATACTGCTCGATGGTCTTAAACATTCCGAGCGACACCAACGCCGATAAAGCTCTTACGATCGTGTGGTTTTTATTTTGTCCACCACAGCCATCAGTAAACACATGCAAGTGCTCAACATCACCCATATTTTCTTTCAAATATTGATGAAGAAATGTGCTTACTTCGTTAGGCCCTTTACCTCCAACTCCTTCGTGATACACTATGAAGTGGGCACTGTTATCTTTTAGGTTGTGAATGCAGCATACACTTACAGTTAGTTGCCTTAGGTAAAAGGTTTCTTGCACTGGTATAAAGGGAAGGCTAATATTTTGCATGTAATCTATGCAAATGGCTCCATTCTTTCCGGATTCATTTTGTACTAGCTCCGTAACAGATTTAATTTTTTTATAAAATTTGTTTGCACGTCGTAAATGTACCATTTTTTCTGCCACTGCCAGACGTTTAGCAGAGTCATTTAAAAATTTACTTTTTATTTTCACTTCCAACTCTTCACAAGTACAGCAGGTATCTACTTGGGGTCGCCCAAAACGAAGCGAAAATTGTTCCTTAAAAATTTTTATGTAAAAGGAATATTTTACATCCAAATATGGATGTTTCGCTCGAAACATTGAGTGCATAACATTTTTTAATTTTAACAAAATCAACAACGACAAGAAACCGTTACAAATATAATTAAAACAAAACAACGAGTGACACACAGACTATATAAAGATTGACTGACAGTGACAATTGACGACAGTTGATTCGGTGTTGCCACTCATTTGTTTGAGAAACACCATTAGTCACTGACTTAAGGGGTTACTCAAATAAACCAAATATTCAGCATGTTATAATTTCCATACTAATGCATTGACTTGTGGGATTTCTCTCTGTAATGTGTATTTACTGCCAAAGAATGCATATTACAAAAAAAGTCATTTTGCCAAAAAACGCTGAGTTATGGGGTTTCTCAAATAATCGATTCAAATGGAAAACCTGTGTACGACGCTGCGCTGCCTATTACGCATATACTATACACAATAGGAGTATAATTAACATGTGCACTTTATCTGACCTCCACCACCCAGTTACTGGGCAACACGATACCCCTTGGTAAGACTGGTTGTCTGCTTGTCGGGCTTCGGTTTACCTGTAACGACTATCAAAGATCTAACAGCCGGGACCAATGGCTTAACGTGCTTTTCGATGCACGGAGGCGTTTCAATATATTACAACAGTCAACCATCCACAGACTGACATCGGCAAGCGTATCTTTACCTTCGATCAACACATGCAGCTGTTTTTATTACCCACGAACTCCTCCAACATGTCGAAATATCCTTGCGGGATAGACGAACTTGTTACTTATGGCCATTTCGATAAGGTGTAGCTCCTTAGTACCACAGGACCCTTTCTACAGCAGACAGAAAATCTGTCGATATGTTCGTTAGTTTTAGCTCTCGAAATGGATTCCGAATTGTGTTTTGGTATAATAAAACGTATTGTAATATGTACATAAAATCTATTGCTACTACTTTCATAACACAAAATAATTCACTTACATAATACTGTGTCAATTATAATTAGAACACAATATATAACAGGTAGATAGTATACATTAATAATTACATACAGCAGTTAGGATTACTTATTTACATAGTTCAAAATAAAAATAAACAGTCAAAATAGTTACTGAAACAGAGAAATGATTGTGTAATAAATTAACTTATTAGGAAGTTAAACCGACAGAGAATCAACGAAACAATTTAGAAACAAGCAAAACCAACATGTCTGGTTTAAACAGCACAAAACACGACCAACGCATACAATAACTGCAATTAATAATTTGATCGTCATATAAATTCAAATACAAAAGATAATAGCTACATACCAATATCAATTAAGTACATACTACAAACATACCGAGTTTTGGAACCAATATTTCGGTAAATAAAGCCGTAATTGATTTCACCTCTAATAAACATAGAGATCAAAGGCACAGCTAGTGAATAAAACAAAACATATAATCTATTACTTACTTCGTAGGAAATACATAGACTCAAGAGTTATGTAATCATTTTATGGTCAAGTTTACTTCAAATAGTTTTTAGTTTTAAGATGTACAAGAATTTAATCATAGGAAGCTACCTAGTATTTCAATATACAATTTACAACATCGTCTGTTTAGATATTAAATAGGATCATTTATATGACATAATGATTGATTTTTATTTTCATAAATTTTTGCTAACACATAATATACAATTAGGATTTGAATTTTACAAAAGTTAATGGTTTAACACACCTATTAGTTTTTTTTTTTAATTTTTACTATCAATATAAATATATAAATAAGACTAGGCGAAATAAGATGTAACCACACAAATACTTCAGGGTGCGTTTATTAAATAAGTTGACACCCGACTAGCTACACACCAAAAACTCAAGCATTGCAAAATATGCAATGCTAGATTATAACAGCTTGTATATCATCATAAATTATATTATAATACAAACTGAAATAATCGCTTTGCATACTACATTATAATTTATGATAATTCAAGCTCTGAAAATCTAATATATAATTGATCTAGATCACAGGTTCTCGAGGACCCTGGCGCCAAGGGGATTTCATAAGACGCGATACACTTAAAATAAATAGTTGCGTATAGTATACGGAATGAATGAAGTGACGAATGTCGCGGGTCGAGAGACTCGTGTTTACAGTCCAACCGCTCAAATAGAGCAGCGTTTTGCAAACTACAGTGAGGCAGGTGCCGCTGAACATACCGCCACCAACGTACATCCAGCAAGAAATATTGTTTTCTCATATTGGTGCATCAACGTGAAATGATAAAATTTCTATGCTGTTCAGTTGCACCGTAACTATTTGAGCAGATAAACTACAATTATAATATGGCTACTTAGAGTGGTAAAGTAACAGCCGCGACAGTTCGAAGGTAACCGGGGAGCGGCTCAGACTTTGAAGTGGTTCCTCTCGTGGCAGGAGTGGTGTGTGCGGCGCTACGTGGGCTCGTCCGACGACATCAGCGCTTCGGACTGCTCGTCCAAGTCGGGAATGTTTCTTATCACCCTGCTCGATAACAACATCCATCCATTAGAGTGCAGTTAGGGACATATATTGACGACGGTATTTTTATCACTGGTATAAATATTTTGTTATGCTGTTGGGATATGCGGCATTAGTCGCAGCTTTCGACTACAATGGACGAAACAAAATTGAAAAAAATGGATCAAAGGTTTGAGTACCTAATGAACGCATATAGGTACTCACGTGAAGCCCTCGGCGGCCCGCAGGCGGTCCCGCAGGCGGTCCCGCAGGCGGTCGGCCAGGCGGTCGGACAGGCGGTCGGACAGGCAGGAGAACAGCGCGCAGTCCCGCGCGGCGGCGGCGGCGGCGGCCCAGCCCGCGCCCGCCAGCGCCGCCGCCAGCGCGCGCGCCCAGCCGCCGCCCCACGCCTCCACGCACAGCGACAGCGGCACGGCCAGCGCCAGCATGCTGCTGGCGGCTTGCGGCGACGTCAGCGATCTACCCCTGGAATCAGAAATAACAATTATCACCTTGTTTAGGATTTGACAAACCTGTAACTGAGAAGACAGATTTTAAAGTAAGACCTTTTAAAAGCTGCCTTGGCTACGATTCCGGTGGATAGAGTGATAGTTACCAGAGCCACAGCGAGTCAATGAGCAGGGGTCCGAGTGCAGCGTCGAGCAGCAGCCAGCTCCACTGGCGCGGCGACGGCAGCTCTGCGCGCTCGATGCCCGTCGCCGCTAGCAGGCCACCTACTACCCATGTCAAACAACCGCATGCGCAGCCCACGAGACCTGACAGAATAAAAACAGGTTAAATTCATTTGTTACTGTTACGTTATATTGTTTAAAATCAGACTAGAAGCCGACCACGACATAGTTGGGAAAAAGCTAGGCAGATGAGTCGTTCAATTCAATGCGTTGTCAAGACTTCTAATTTACAATTAAAAATCTTCTATAATTCGTAATATTGTTGTACGATTGTTGTTTTGCTGTTTATTAATTATCAAAAGATGCAATAAATAAATGAGTTGTAAATAATTATACATAGAAAGTAGGTAATTAATATAATAAAGAAGAAAGATTTGATTGTTTGTTTTGTAATTGATAAGCTCAAAAACTACACCGATTCTAAAAATTATTTCACTTTTAGAAAATTTCAATATCGGCGAGTAATAGGCTATATTTTATTATCAAAACTATACTTCAAAGGGGGTGAAGGGAATGTTAAAGTTCGAAAGAAAAAAGTCCGAAATCCACGCGGACGAATCGCGGTCGCGGTCGATGTGCTAGTTTAAAATAATACTAAAGTATTTCGACGTCTGTAATGAGGTGGTAAGAAGATGTGATTTTTTTTTGCAAATTAAAATATATTATTCTTACTTTTTACTTACCCACTAGTAAGGATGAGTTGATATCGTCGCCATTTCTTAAAGCTTGTCTAAACAAAAGCAAGTGTACTGCGTAGCATAATGCTGAGCCCAGTGCGGCTAACACTGCTATCCAATTCGTTTGATGACTTTCTGATATTCCCAATACCACCTAAAAGCAATAAATTGAAAATGATTAGTAATCATTCGTTTCCTAAACATCACTACTTTTCACGAGGCGATGTAGTAACACACTGTTTGTAGGAGATATAAACCCGCGATCACACTTACCAGTCCAGCTGCAGTGAGTAGAACTGCGATGCACTTGGACAGAGTAAACCGGTCGTTGGGAACCTGCGCGAATATGGCACCAAATGTCAGTGCCAGCGCCCCAGCTGCGGACGTGTAAATCGTAGCCGAGCCCGTTGTCGTGTGCAACAGGCTTAATCGATACAGGTAGTTTGATATGAACCACTGAAACAATACGATAAGGGTCAATTCAATTAGTGATGAAAGGACTCGACGCTTTTAATCCGTTTAAAAGTAACTAGACTCCATTATGACGGATCACAACACAATCTTTAAACACTGAACCTGAAGCCTTTTACGAATTGACAACTATGAGTCAAGGTTTATTCTTAGACTTATTCAATTTTCAAAAAAACCCTTTTAAAACGACTCGGCTCGAAGATGTTGCGCGCATACGCATCAGTAAAATGTTATAATCAATGTAAATAAAGTAAATGTGCGAAGAGGAATTCAGAAAAAAGAGGGGCAAAATTGGTTCGGATAGCTACTTCCTTCGGGTCCCTACGTAATTAAAATACCGCAAGATTCGTGACTAAAAGTAAATTCAATCTTATTCTTAATTCAGCATTACCTCCTAGAAAAGCAGCTGATCGGCAACATTCAAAGGCCTACCACTAAGTTCAGAATTAGTATAATATTCACGCGAGGCCAGAGTAATAGGGTTGGGACAGGAGCAATAATATTACAGTAAAAACAAAAAAAGATCCACCACCCGAAGCACTCCTGAAATTCATTCATTTCCTGCAAGTGCAAGAAGGCTGTGGTCGAGCTTGTTTACGAAATCTGGCGTGTTATCTGCATATGCAGCCATGGAGACGACGATACCCAAATTAAAGGCCCAAGAAGTCGAAGAAGAAAAAGAAGATGAAAACTCGGACAAGAGGGGCAACATTTGAAAAAAGATATCGATTCAAGTGAACCTATATAACAAATCGTGGAATAAACCTACAGCGACCACATGAAAAAAGCGCGCTGTATATTCTACTATTAGCTAAGAGTAAAAGGCACTTGGCCGGTTTTTTTAACTTCATGTTGGTGAGGAAATAAAGAAGAAACGGTTGAACGGATTAATTTATCGGTATTCACTGAAAATTCGAGAAATCATGTTACGATTATGCTAATTGTAGAAATGTGCTGAGATAAAGTCAAGCTCAGCAAAATTATAATATTATAATTTCATAAGCTGAAATTTTTTGGATATGTTTCTTACATCAGATGCAGGAACTATCATGATCTAAATTTTTTGTTATAAATACTTTAACCTCGGCGGGATTATCATTTTATTTTATGGGCTATTTCAATGAGCGATAATTTTATCTCTTTAAATTTAACAGCCTTACTCCGCTGTACCAAATCAAACTTCGGTTTAAGTAATTACAATGTTGTTCGAAAAAGCCACAGCGATACGAGTCACAAAATAGAAGCAGGTGGTATAATTCAAGACTCATCAAGACTATTATAGTATACAGAAATATTAAGAAGATAATGATGATGATCTCACAGGTACGCAAAACAGTAGCGCGAGGCGGAGATGTCGTCGTGTGGCGGCGGCAGCGGCGCGGCGCTGCGCGTGCTCGCAGGCGCGCACCGACGCCGCCCACGACAGCCGCGCCAGCAGTGCCTCGCTCGCCATCGCCGCTGACATCACACGCACCTGAACACATTATATTAAAACGAATGTCAGACTAAAGACCAATTTCAGATATAGATTTTTCATTAAAAAAGCAGCCCTGTAACGGCTGTACCCAGTTATTTCTCCTTATTTTTGATAATTAAAAACGTTTTTACTCATTAAGTAATGACTATTGGTTATTGTGATTTATTATATTGCTCAAATTAAGAATAGTGGATACTGTTATTTAAATCAACACAATTCTGACCTTTACATTTCCTATAAAATATGGTACAAGCGCAAATTAACAATTACCTCAGCCACTTTATTAAACCGTACAGCTCTTGGAGCGGCATCGTCACTGTCAGTTGTCTCCCCAGCCCGGACAGGCACAAAGGTGGAGTCCCCCTAAAATATTATCATGCAATAAAATTCACTCTTCATATACACCATGTCTTTTAAAGGCTTGAAACTTTAAACCTATTACAATATAAACCACTTCAGTGCCAAGACTTCTGGACATATTATATTACCTTCCAAATTGCTCATGTTTAAACAAGCTTATTCCCAAAAGTCATCAAGCAAAAACTTTTTTTTACATTGTGTGTACTTCATCCATAAAATATTTCCAAGCCTTTAAAATGCATGGTGTATACAGGTTGTATTTTTTATCCCAAGCAATATTGGATAATGATGATTGTTTACCTGATTCTGAACCTAAAACAATACAAAAAGTTTGTTTTAATAAAACATTTTACCCTTGAAGGTACATTTCAATCAAGGCATATATAGGTATTAGCTGACCCAGCAAACATTGTTTTGCCATATAAAGGTTGGTGATAGAAGGGTGAAAATTTAAAATTGCATGTATTTTTGTATGCGGTATACAAAAAAAAAAAACAAAAATTTTGCCTAATCGATAAAAATTAAAATTTTGGGGTGGACCACCCTTAACATTAAGGGAGATGAAATATAGATGTTGTCTGATTCGCAGACTTAACTGATATGCACACATAATTTCACAAAAATCAGTCAAGAAATTTCGAAGGAGTTTAATTACAAACACCGTAACACGAGTTTACTATATTAGAATATTTCATTTGTCACACCTAAAGACCAGTATAAAAGTGATTGCACCAATAATGGCATGCATTAGTGAAACCAACACTAGAATAAATAACCACCAAGCAAAGCCAACACGACACGGTCTAATTTAATATAATCAAGTTCAAGGTCAATTTACTTCTTTAATAATGCTAAGGTAAAAATACAGCCTGGGTTAGCAAAGATTAGGGGTCAGATAAGGGGATGTTTGCTTTTATTTATATGTAAGTTTTTGTAAATAAGATACTCACCAAACTGTTTGGGGATTCATTAAAATAACTTTCATCATCTGTTTCTCCTGTCTGTTCAAGTAGTTGCTGAAACAAATAACATTTTATATTTTATCATAATTTACTGAGTATTCAATACTGCAATATGTAGTAAGTTCATGAATGTTGTGCACGTACTGTTGAGCATAGGTGGTTAAGCATAGGAGCACTGCACACTTTGTTACACTGAACAATTAAAAGAGAATACGCTTGACCTAATTGGTAATAATATTGGCTGTTATTTAAACCAAGGAGGTTAGTAAAGAAGGTTCTAAGGCACATATAGAAATATGCACCTGCATTTGTAGTAGATTGCGATAGAGTGGATGTAAAGTTTATTATAACAAACTCACTGTGTAATCGGCAGGTTGGCAAGGGTCCCTTGTTGGGGGTGTAAAACATAGCACCAAAAGGTAAATAAACAGCAGTGAACTCCTCACATATGTCACAAGGAATGGTCTCTCTATATGTTTCTCCAAGTACAAATACTGTCAACAAAAGTAATACGGTTATTATAACTTTTAAAAACACAAAAACAAGTTGATGATATTAATAATGGATTTATGACTTACTTTTGTCATCTCAGAGGATACCACCCACAGTATAACGACCAATAAAAGAATAAAAACGCCGAACGCAAACTTCCTCTTGTTGAATCGCTGGGGCACATCTTTATTGTTCTTATTGTTGTTAGTAACTCGAAAATAATTGTGGCACAGAGTCAACATGAAGACTAATAAAGAAATTCGGCAAGTAAATTATTTGAATTACACTGAATTGCTGATCATTATTAGTTTCACATGTATGTTTACGGCTTTTTACGGTAGCATTTTAGTCCTTACAGTTATTTAAAGAGATCCAGTAAAGGTTAAAGATAGTGTGATTTTTTGAGTCTGAATATTATCAAGAATATTCTAATACAATGTCCGAAATATCAAGATCTAACAATCAAATCCAATATCAACAACTATTTCAATGGCTGATTATTGTAGTGAGTGATTACTGATTATCTAATGTTGCTAGTTTGCAAATAATAGTGTTGTTCAAAACAGCCCTACAATTTATATAAAGCTTTACTCAGACCCTCAGACCAACGGCCAACGTGGTAGCGGTGACGAAGTTAAGCGCTACCGCCACCACCCATGAACTGATCATTCATGGATCTAATATACGATAGGTAGATCGGGATTGGTGACTAAAAACGAGAACATAAATGATTTCTGATAATTTCCCTACACGATGTCTCAAAAGACTAATTTCCTGAGAAATTGGTAATTATATTTGTGTGTTCCTTAATTTTATTAACAATGCTTACTGTTATATGCTTTATCGGGAATAAACAGTCCTAAGTTTCATTTTTGGATTTTTCACGAAACCAATGACAAATTTTGGGAACACGGCAATATTGTTGCACATAATAATTTATACTCAGAAAGTTCTTATCTGCTAGATAGCAAGCCGGTTAAATCACAGTTTACAGCAATACTGGTTAGGAAAACCAATATTTATCTATAGATCCCACCAGTAGATCTAAATTGGCAACACTAGTAAGGCGGGAGCTTATGAAAGTGATTTCACGACTTTAATCGGCCGGCCCATAAGAAAAATAAAAAACCTCTAGTCTTCGAAACGCGGTCAGGATTATTATCCATTATATTTATGGTGTATTTCCCGTTATTAAATAATAAAATGTGTTATGGATGCGTAGTGTATAAATAATAAAATACAAACAATTACAATAATTGAATGTACTTGTTTGTATTTTATTATTAAACCAGGAGGCACATCAAAATAACCATAATACCTGTGTATCTACATTATAAGGAACATATAAATAATATAATGATTTTTTTTCTTGTGAAAATACTGCTTTACGAGCTGTCTCATGCCATATCTGAGTACCTGCCACTACCTGTACCTATTAAGAATATATTGTTAGAAGTCAGTCACACTCATTGAACACTTATACTAATAGTCACATCTCTAGTCTAGTCAAATTTACTCTCACTGACATAACCTACGCGGAAAACTAAATTTTCTAATTTTCAGTGGTTGATTAGACTGTAAAAGTTAGCATTATATGATCTCAATAGTGGTGAGAATTGGAGATACAACAATGAGCGTCTGTAACATAGAAGTAATCAAAAAAGTTGGAAGATATTACAATGTACCGGTCGGCACTGTCTGTTACAATACTGCTAAGGTGATTATTTATTGATAGAATATAGCAAATACTTATCCCTTAACCTAGCCTGGGTAATCTTAGGGGATTTGACTAGAGACCAGATCTTTTTGAGTTTATTTGCACATTTAAGCTAATGTCACTACAACTCATACACCCCCACCCCTCCCTGTCCTACCTTTGGACCTGCTCCTTATGATTTGAACTAATACTAATATGTACATTGTGACAAGAGCATTCCGGAAAAGAGTGCAGTTAGGTGCACTTTCATTTTTATTATCAGACCCTGAGAGGCTTGGCCTGGTGAATAAGATTTTGATCATAATGGCATTGGTCTTCTTTTTTTTTGCTCCGATCCCTAAGTCTTTTTCTTCAACAACAGTAGCCATTCAGCTATCTGCCAGTCAAAACTGGTCCGGCAAGTTCAGAAATATGCAGGAACAAACAGACAGACAGGCAAACATTTTAAAATTACTTTGTTATAACTACTATAATAGTATACATTTATTAAAAAGCATTTGTACTTAAAAACCAGCACTTCATTATTATTTATTTGTAGTACATTGTTTAATCTTACCAATGGTAGTACTTGCAGATATAGTATCTTAATTGTACTCTTTCACCTCAGTGGTAGTAGAAAAACTGTTTTCAAATCAATTGTTTATATTCAGAATTTAACTGATATAAGGCACAATCTTACTGCAGAGAATTATTAAAGTGTTCAAGAATGTTTATGTGCTGTTAGTTAGTTCAATGTAATTTAATGCTGATATTCTGTAATTTTTTGTGGTTTTAACTCAAAATTTGATGTTACAAATTTTGGCAATTTTATCACATTTTGATCATTAATAGGCATTGTTGCATGTATATTTTGATCATTTTAGATTGATTATAATGTGGTCCCTGCTGCTGACAGTTATTTAATAAAACATTAATTTTAGAACTCTTTATATTTTTAGGTACTTACCACTGTCCTAAATAAACAGAGCTTAGAAGGTTTTGCTACCATAATATTAAAGTTAGCGTCAAGTGGAGAAGTTAAACTGAGTCATGAGGTGATGCTATTCAGCTACCAATGGCTGGAACACTTTGCCATGTATGCCAACCAGGCTGCGGATAACCCTTCCTTTGCACAGGGATTTTTACAGGTAATTTTATGCACTCTATGAATATAGTCTCTTCACGGACTGTGTACATAATAAAGGAACTCCTTCATTATTAGTATCAATCACTTAGGTAACACTTTCGCTGCCCAGTTCAAAAATATGATTTAACTTGTATGTCACAATGTTTGGCAAATTACATAATGCGTGGGTATATGGTAGGGGGTGATGGGCATGTTCACATCTCATCTATAGCTTTTTACATGTACAACTCGGGAAGCGAGTTCTGGATACATGAGCAAACTATTTTTCAACCCGGGAGCCTGGTGCTGGGCGTCTCACAGGGCACAAAACTTGAACTCTCATTATTATTTTTGAGAGTAAGGGTCCAGTCAAATATTTTGTAATACATCATATACCATAATACATCATCATACATCAGAAACGCAGTCTGTTTTATTAATCTTACCACTTCCCAAAAGCATAGAACAAGGAACCTCAAAATAAAAGCATTCAATTTGTTTTCTTATTTTTCAGGACATTAACAAGGCATTGGAAAAAAATACATACCTCACTGGACAGAGCTTAAATGTGACAGACATAGCAGCATATTATGTGCTATACCCTCTGATTGTAAGTAAATTCTTCTTATACTTGCCCTGTTCCCTGTTGAAGAATTTATTGAACAACAGTATAAAAAAATAATCCTGCCAGGTGTGTTGGGATTTTACCAATTGCAAATTTAAGTTGTGTTTCATATTATTTCTCGAAAAACTGACAAAGAAAGTAACTTAAAAGCATATCTCGGCCAGTATATACTTAAAAATTACATAATCTGCCTTGCATTTCCCTATGTTGGGGTCGGCTTCCAGTCTAACCAGATGCAGCTGATATTTTAATTTTCCAGTATTTTACATGGAGCGACTGCCTATACGAGGAGTCTCGATTTATTATGAACGGTTGCCCATCCACAGACTGACCTCAGCAAGCCTAGCTTTACCTTAGAAAAAAATACATAAACTTGAAAACCAATATACTAAATTATGGAATTTAACAATATGCCCCACTACCCTTGGTTACGTGTACGGAAGTGCTATCCATAAATGTTTTTTCGTAATATCACTACACCTGTTAAAAATTTCATTCTCATGGTGCCAATGTTGAACTAATAGTATTTTTTTTGTATTAAAGGTTTTGCTAAAACAACCCTAAAAATAAACTGATTGTCAGAGTATGTGATATAGAATTCAGTACTGCCTTTTATAGTTTCATTTTTTTTTATAGTTATTTACCACAAACCAATTTTTTTTCAGGCAAAGCTGTCTGTCACAGAACGTGAATCACTAATGCATGTGTGCAGGTGGACAAGGCATATTCAAGCACAACCAAGAATATGCACAAACCAGGCCCCTCTCACACTGAACACCCTGAATCTCTCAATATTAGCCCCCTACATTAAACAACATTAGCAATGAGGAAATTAATACCAAACCCATAAAACTCTTGATTGAACATTAATTGCCAACATGAAAAAATTAAGACTGTAAAAGTATTGGAAAGTGTAAGTGGTTGGAAACACTTCATTATGATTGTGTTCATAAAGTTGAAAATATTAATTATAATTTATATTGCTAACTATTTTTCCATGACTAGTGTAAGTACATGTATTTGTGTTTATTTTGCAATGGTACAATTTTAAATGATAACAATTGTTTTTTTGTTTTATTTGTTGGTATTTATAGCACCAAAAGGTAGTCCTGAGGGTTCCCACACATAAACACGATACGACATCGCGTCGTACAACGATGCGATGTCGCATCGTGGAAATCTACGATGAGCATCGTAAAAAAACACGACATCTTAACGTAATGTGCCACGCACGATACACGGCACGATGCCGTCGATACAGTGGGGTTAGTTCATTCCGAAAAATGGACCGCTCTAGACGCATTCTGCTTCTGCTGTTAATAAGAAGACGAAGAAAGAAAAGACATACTCAGAAGATATTGGGTTCACCCATTTCTTTCAAACATGAATAACGGGAGTCACTTTATATAGAAGTACAATGCCATAAAAATAGACCACAACAAGTTTTTTGATTACTTTAGAATGAGTGCATCAAGTTTCGAAGAGTTACTTCATCGGATAACGCCACAGGGTAATTAAATGATCGACTTCATCAGTGAGTCGATCATCTTTGAATTTCGAATAACAAGGATTGCATCGTGAGTTTCTAACGTCACGACGTCGTATCGTGCATCGACACGTTGCGACGTCGTATCGTGTTTGTGGGAGCCCTGAGTAATATCAATATTTTTTGTATTTAAACATTTCGCGCCATTAGCGGCGTCTTGAATTCATCAAGATGTGCATGTTGAAACAGTGCTACACTGTTAACTGTTAACTCATATAATATGATCGATTTAATAAAACGTTGATAAGGGAAGCTTTGTGAGTTCACATTGATGAAAACAGATGGCAACATTTATATGTTTCTTAAGTTAAGATGAAGATCTACTTGAGGTAGTTAAATACAATTAAGTACCTTATTTTAACGGGAATGTTATAATTGTTTTTCATAATAAAAGGAGCCTTCCGTAATGGAGCAACATTGCTGCATTTCAAAATGCCAAAATTCTCGCATTTTTCATTGGTTGTATGGGGTGGAGAAGTACTTAGTTGTTTAATTGAATATTTTCCACTCTAAAAATCAGTCAGAGTGGAACAGAATACAATTTTAAGACATCAGATTTTTGAAGTCTTATACGGTGTCGGGAATCGTTTCAAGATAATATGACAAAATAACATTCTTAATTTCTGCTATCCACTCGACAGGATTAATCATGAGGATCGAGTTTCTCTAGTAAATTGTAGGCATTTCTTTCTATTTCAGAGTGTACCCACGCAGCTGCCTCCGCTCCCAAAACAGATACTACCTCATCAATTGAAGTCTATGAGTTTGGAAAAACCCATCCTGTACCACCCCCAGCCATTCTCATACCCCGGCTACCCCGTCGTGGTCTATTTGTGATTATAAGCCGCTATTATTATAATTAAACTAGTGGACGGTCAATGGCGCGAACTGTCAACCGTTTGAAGTTAAAATAGTCGTAAAATTTCTGAAATTTTTCATTTTTCTGCGCAATTATCTGATGTTTTCTTTCAGTAAGAATATTCTACAAAGTATTAGAAAACTTAAAACAAAAAGATGAATGAAATTGGTAAAGTCTTTCTCAACTTATGGCGTGACCAAAGGAAATGGATTCATTTTTATATAGGTATATGCATATATGTAATTTAATGAAATTAAATGATATTTATCTCTGTAAATAGGTTTTAAAAACCACAAGACATTTAAATAAAAGAATGTGTCGTTTCCAAGCTGATTACTCTGAGAAGAAAAATGGAAACAAACTCAGTCTCTTTTAAACACCAGACATTATCTTGGTTAGATCGATCATTATGTGGATCATGCATTCTTCTCTGGTCTTTTGAGGAAAGAACCACACAGATTTTGAGTGGACCTGTCCAGTCAGGGCACGAATTTCTCAGTAGGGATGAGGAACCGATTATCGGATACATTTGTTTAAAATGTAAAAGAAAACAATGGCAACTTAAAAAAAATCTTTTTTTGACAATCTGTATTTTATGTGGTACCACTTGCATTACGCCCGCGACTTCGTCCGCGTGGATTTTGTACTTTTTCCTTCGAACTTTAACATCCTCTAAAAAAACTACGCTTTAAAGGGGGTAACCTTTCAAAGCATAGTTTTTTAAATAAAATATAGCCTATATTAGTCGCTGATAATGTAGCAGTGTATAGGTGAAAGATTTTTGTAAATCGGAGAAGTAGTTTTTGAGTTTATCCATTGCAAACAAACTTTATATTGTTGCCGAACTGCCTCGTTGGTCTAGTGGTCGTAGACGCCACTGCTAAGCATGAGGTCCTTGGTTCGATTCCCGGGTCGAGCAATGTGTTATTGGGATTTTCATTTGGAATTTCTCAGTAGCAGTCAGGAGTCTGGATGTGTGCCCGGTTGATGGCAATAGGCTCACCCCCTGAAATGTACTGTAGGTGTTAAAAACATAACATAATTTATGTTTTTATTTATAAGTAGGTAACTGTGACCGAGACTTTGTCCGCGTGGATCTTTACAAAAACATGGGTTATGTTTTTTGGCCGGAACCCTGATTCTTTTTCTAAAAAATAAGTACTAACTTAGGCTACTTTATATTTAGAAAAACGAATTAAGGCTCTGCATACTGGCAATAAAACTCGCTATGGTTTCGTTTCTTACCTACAAAAGTATTTAAGGGATTAAGAAAATAATTTAATTAAATACTTATATAAATAAGTATCTATCTACATGACGGTAGTTACAACAATCAACCTTTTTTTGACTGTCTCTCTGTCTGTTTGTTTGAGGTTATCTCCGAAAAAGCTGGATCCGTTTTGACGGGAATTTCACTGGCAGATAGCTGATATGATAAGGAGTAACTAGACTAGGTACTTTTAGATAAATAATTACGGTCCCCTCAAAAAATGAAAACCTATGGTTTGTTAAATTCCACGCGGATAAAGTCGCTGGCACAGCAGGCCAGTTATAAGTAATATCTATTTGTAGAGCCTAGAACAAAAATGGTTCAAGAATAAAGTAAACGAATATTTCTGTCATATTCCTACTAATATTATAAATGTGAAAGTAACTTTCACGGCTAAGTGACTTAACCGATTTTGATGAAATTGAATGCAAACTACATCGAAGAAATGAAAAAGGGAACTTCACAACTCCACGACTTCTTCTGCATCCGCTATATACATGCGGACAAAGTCGCGGGCAGAAGGTAGTGTCTTCATGAATTATGACCTCCAGCCGCAATAATACGCCTCCTGTAGGGCTTCGCTCAGCAGGGCGTCGGCGTCGCGCGATGGTCAACATGGGACAGTCTGGATTAGGTTACGATGATTTATGGATTTCGTTTTATGTTCATGAATAAACGAAGATCCTAACAATGAAATACGGAGGAATTTTGGTCAGATTTTATTCTGAATTGCGATTCATTCTAATCTAAGTAGGTAGTTACAATAAAATACGTTTCAGTCCTTTAACGCGAAGCTGATTGTCGTAGCATGTATTCGTCTGGAAATAGATACATCAAGTACTTATTAATAAACATACCTAATCATAGTAAAAATTAGTATTTTTATATCTAATTATAATTTATAATATTATAATTATTAACGACCCAACTCGGTGTTATCCTATTGACGTTCAAAAGTGCCTTATTAATGGTCTAATTAAAATGATTTGACTTTGGCACGTCGGTGGCAACACCTTGGCTTCGAAATTTCAAATAGTTTTAATGCAATAACAGCTTACACTGGTTTTGTTACTCTGACATGCGGCCTACTAAACCTATGCAGAATTATGTACCTACTTAGGTATCTATCTACCAACCGTTTAGTGCATTACTGTTCAGTATATGCTGGTTTCTGAGAGGTTGCTTTGGCGCCCACTTTACGATCTGAGAAGCGAAGCATTAAGCAGCGTTCCAGCTTATTAGAGTAAGAGCATCCGTTGTCTTCAGCCTCTGAGAATAAGATGCACCGACAAATGTTATTGTGTAAAGTGATAGATAATAGTAAAACCAAGGGTTACACAGGTTTACCGCTACCCGACCAACCTATCTGACACTTGCTTTTACCAAACTGACTAAGCAATCATCTGCTTGCCATCCGCGTGTCGAGGGTTCGATTCCCGCACGGGACAAAAATGTGTATGGCCTACAGGTTGTTGTTCCGGGTCTGGCTGTTTGTATTTGTGACTTTAAATGTTTGTAAACGCACCCACGACACAGTAGAAATTCCGAGTGTGGGACAACGTTTAAAAAAATATATAATGAGTACCTATGTACAAAAGGTTCATTGATCTGGAGAAAGCGTATGATAGGGTGCCCCGGGAGGTGTTGTGGTGGGCCGTGAAAGAGAAAGGTGTGCCTGGGAAGTATGTGGAGTTAATTCGTGCAATGTACAGCCGGTCTAGGACGTATGTCCGATCGGCTGCTGGCAACACCGACAAGTTCAGTGTGGCTGTAGGACTGCACCAAGGGTCGGCATTAAGCCCTTACCTCTTCTTGTTGATAATGGACGCTCTGACGTCGGACATACAGGAAGAGGCACCCTGGTGCATGTTATTTGCCGACGACATTGTTCTTGTCGGTGAAGATGGACCTGAGATCCAGAGCAGACTGGAGAAATGGCAACAGAGGCTGGAGAGTGTGGGCTTGAAAATCAGTAGAACCAAAACTGAATATATGTTCTGCGATTTCGGCGGTCTCTCCAGTCCTGAAGCAATGTCGCTTAACAGCGTGCTTCTCCCGGTCTGTTCCGACTTTCGGTATCTCGGTTCACTCGTGCAAAGTGACGGAGAAATAGATCGGGGTGTCAAGCACCGAATTAACATAGGGTGGATGAAATGGCGGCAGGTAACGGGAACAACCTGTGACCCCCATATTCCCCTTAAACTTAAGGGGAAGATTTACAAAACAATGGTCAGACCTGCTGTCTTGTATGGATCAGAATGTTGGGCCGCAAAAGGCATGAATGAAAGGCAGTTACATGCAGCTGAGATGAGAATGCTGAGGGGGATGTGTGGTGTTACGCGAATGGATAGAATAAGAAATGAGTATATAAGAGGAAGTCTGAAAGTGGCGCCTGTGACCGAGAAGTTGTGTGGAAATCGGTTGTCATGGTACGGGCATGTGATGCGAAGGGATGAGGACCATGTTGTGAGGAAAGTTTTGAGTATGAATGTGCAGGGTTACATGAGTAGAGGAAGACCAAAGAAAAGATGGATGGATTGTGTGAAAGAGGATATGGCAAGAAAAGAGGTGACCCATGAGATGACGGCAAATAGAGATGTATGGAAGAAGAAAACATGCTGCGCCGACCCCAAATAAATGGGATAAGGGATAAGGGCAGGAGGATGATGATGACCTATGTACAAAAGGTTGATGTTAGGAGGGCGAAGCATTTGTCAGCCACGCTAGTGATAACATGGAATGAACATAGTGAATACCTGACTGCAACTCTTGAAAGCATGCTCGTATCTGATCGTGTATTGCAGAGCGAGATTGCTGTGATGTCACAGAATTCTGCACTTTGGTCCACAACTCGGCCTCGCGAGGTATTCCCCGGATGTCTACCTGATAGACAAAAGTACATTACTTATGTCATCATCATCATAAAATATCTTATATCTCATAATCTCATAATATCTTGATAGGTAAAAATTAAAAATAAACATCATCAGATGATGATGTTTATTTTTAAGTTTACCTGTCAAGACAACATCATCATCTGCCAAGGGGGGCGACTTGGCAGATGATGATGTTTATTTTTAAGTAAATAATGCTTACGTCAAGACAAGTCTACAAGACAAAAAAGTGCTGTCAAGAAGAGGTGGTTTTTTTTTTTCAATAATCCATCACGTTTACGGTCCAAATAGAAGTTTTGAAGAATCTTGCGTGAGATGAGGGGAGGGGGGAGGGAATTGAGGAAAATCTTAAGATATCTCACCAAGGGGAGAGGGGGGTCGAAAAATTCTCAAAAACGCCTCACGAAATTAATGGACGCCCCCTAGCCTATTCCCAACTATGTTGGTGTCGGCTTCCAGTCTAACCGGATGCACTTGAAAACCATTATTTTACATGGAGCGACTGCCTATCAGACGTCCACAACCCAGTTACTTGGCAACATGATACCCCTTGGTAAGATTGGTTGTCAGGCTTTCGGGTTTCTGACTACCCGTGACGACTTTCAAGGATCTACAAAATAATGACAGCCGGGACCAACGGCTTAACGTGCTTTCCGAGGCACGGAGGAGTCTCGATATGTCTCGAATGGTCCACCCATCGACAGACTGACCTCGACAAGCGTAGCTTAACCCTCGATCAACACTTGCGGCTGTTTTTGTTTAGTCACAAGCTCCTCATTAGCCACGGTGAGCTGTCATCACATAGTAATAACACATTACTTAAGTACACTAACATAATGATAAATAGTAAGTTTTTCAATGTGGTCAGGTAGGTACTTACGACTTGCAAATTGGCGAACACACATTGGCTCAGGCACTGCAAAAATATTGTTTATGTGATTAATGGCGTTTCTGATCTTGTGACGATATCATTGTGCTTAGGATGACGTTAGAAGGTATGCTTCATACTTTTTAACGTCATTCTAATATTATTATACTGTGTGTTTAAATAAACCGCAAGCAATCTGCAAGAAAATGTTGATTTCATTTTTAGGGTACCGTATCCAAAGGCACATATATCTAACATTTTCACAGAGTGTGTATTTCTATTGCCGTTGCAACAAATAATAAAAATGAAATTAAAAATGAAAACTTTTATTTTTACAATGCATTAAAAACGTGATTTTGTTAATTTCGTACAGACGCCAGCACATCAAGCTATCACAAACCGTCAAATTCACCCAATTGAACATAAACCTTACCTAATAAAATTCAAAACCTATCAAAGAGATTTGATAGATTGGGGTGGCTTGCCGTGCTGGCTTCTCTACTACGGTAAGGCTCTCTTCGTTTGCGAGTCCAACTTACACTTGGCCGGTACTTGTACTTATGAGTAAGTGAAGAGGCGCATAAATACGTTGACGTCCATTTGCGTCTCATCCGGGGAATTACTCGATTTATCAATTGAAATTGATATACTTCAATACCTACACGTATTGAAGTGAACATTAAAGTATAAAAGCCAACATCAAATCCAACAATCGAATCAATTAAAAACTTGTAACTCTGGGTACCAAACCAAGCGTCAGATACAAGTTTTTCAATCACTTACCTACTTAATTTTATGTTACCTGATCCGAATCGGGTTTGTTCAAAAGCGGTTCGCTTCTTCTAGTTCGACTTGTATTATTATTGTTGATGCTACGAGTATTATTGGGGGTCGCTGGGCGTGGCACTGACGTCAGCAGCTTTTCTCCCATATTTCCGGCTCCATAACCATCGTAATCATAATCCGTAGCATTAATAACCAACATTTGGTCACCACTGTCGTTGGGGTTCCTTCGCTCATGGCTATATCGGTTCCCTTCCTTCATGTCATTATCAATTCGAGGAGATCCGTCGTAGGAGTCATCAGAACGACGCTGGCGTTCCTTGTTTACAGATTCTTTAGATTCAACAGTGTCCTCTGGGTATGTGCATGCTTCCAAAGCCACAGCTACTTCATCTTCTAGTAATTTAATGTTTCCTTCTCCGGAGCACGCTACCCAGGCTGGCAGGAGCGCGAGGAGTATCACCACACCCACCATCGTACGGAACTAGAGGTTTGCATTAAAACCATGCATATAAATTAGGCCTGTACCGGAAACCTGTGTCATTATAATAGCTGTCAAGCGCCTGTCAGCAGCTGTGATATCCCTGTGAACTCTTTTCATGCAACAATTTGAGCATCGATAACAATGCGGACGTCTACCATTACCTACGCAACGCATGGCTGTACAAAACCACTTAAATGATTCCTAGAATAATGTCAGCCTCGCCATGATGATTATACGCTTTTACGTAATGGCCCAGTGGTTAGGGCCCCGTCTTTCATGCATGAGGTTGGGTGGCGGGTTCAAATACGCGCAAGTACCAAAGTGACTTTTTCAAATTCTAAGTACTTTTAAAGTTTATCTTTGTCATCACTGACAAAAAAAAATGTGAGCAATCGCTATAAAGCCCGCTTCGAGCAATGGTGATTAATGCCTATGCCTTCTTTATATGAGAAGAGGCCTTAGCCTTACAGTAGCTGGTATTTTTATTATAATAGCTGAGATTAAAACATAGGTATGTAATATAGATTATAAATGCAAAAGTAACTCTGCCTGTCTGTTACATTTTTACGCTTACTCCGATGAACTGATTTATTTGAATTTTGGTATGGAGATTGTTTGAGACCCTGGGAAGGATACAGAATAGTTTTCGATCCGCGACTTTGTGTGCATTCGTGATTTGCCTGCTACTTCGTCTGCGTGAATGTCGGTTACATTCACGCAGACGAAATAGCAGGCAAAACCTAGTGTTAAGTAAAAAACATGAAGATTATTATGAAGGTTTGCTATGTTGATCAACTCGATGAATGGGTTTTCCCTCTAGGTATGCACTAAAGATGTTGTTTTCAATTGTCATCGTCTGCCCTTCGTCAATGATATAACTTAGGTGTTTATGATACTTAGGTACGTTTTATGGCTCAAATTGATAATAAAACATTGTGTAGGTGTACGTATTGTAACTAAATAAAAAGCTATCCTATGTATAGAACTGATGGGGTGTGTTAGGTACACAAATAACGCTAGACATTTATTAAAAGGTATATATTTGATAGCTTCTTCTTTTTCCATTATTAAGCTTATCCTTTGCCATAATGCCCCCACTTGCCATTGCCCCAGCCGCTCCAGGCTGGTCCATTCTCACCACCGTAAATCCGCAATCCAGAGTACGTCCGATATTTTCCATATCCTGTTCCAGCCAAGCTCGAGACGACAGTGCCCCCGATCTCCGACACCGTCCCATAAGTACTACCAATGACTCCTGATGACCCCATGGTCCCAGGAGAATATTTCCCGTACAATCCAGATAGGCTGAATGTCAAAGGGACCTGAACGTTACCTGTGCCTACGCTGTAGTGAGAAGAGTGGAGCGAAGGCCAAAAAAGTTTCGCCTTTTCCATTGGCTGTGGTTTTCTTTTTGTTGCAGGTCCTGGGGATGAAATGAAAAGTGGATTAATTTGCAAAGATTTCATATTTCTATTCTCAAAAAAAATCTCGTATAAACTGGTGGAAAGACGTATAAACTGGTCATCAACTGGTTTTCAGAAATATCAACATAATGTATTTGATAACGAAGAACTAGAACTATTATAATAATTAATTTTATTTAATAAAAATGTTAGGCACCATTGCTCGTAAATGTTAAGTTATACAATGTTGAGTAAGAAGCGCCAAAAAATTCACGTTTCTACTATTAAAACACCGGACATTAATTCTGACGTAAAGATGAGTTGGATTAGGTACACGTTTCTTTGTATTAAAAAAAAAAGTGTTCACCAGACATACACCTGTGGGCAAAGCACGCGAATTTTCAAATTAGTCTTTATTGGTAAACTTTTTTTGGTGTGGTTTTTGTTGACGTGACAGTGAGACGTGTTGCCCTAAGGACGGATTTTTTGTGCTTCTACTTCTGAAGTCTTCTGAATACTTCTCCCCCCCAACCTGATGCTCTAGGTAATTGCTTAATTTTAATAAGGGTTAATCCGTCACTGCATACGACACTGTCAATTCACTGCAAATGTTATGTTAGTATCGCAAAAAAAAACCTTTTTACGAGAGGACATTAAAAACCGAAAACCCTTGATTTGTAGTTTGTTCATCAAACTACAAATCAAGGGTTTTCGGTTTTTAATGTCCTCTAGGTACCTACTTGTTGCTGTGAGACCATACTTCTTGCCAAATTTCATGTATTTAGGTGAACTTTTGTAATTGCAAAAAAAAACATCGTTCAGTTGGTCGTATTTCGACGTGATCAAACTACAAATTAACGATTTTCGGTATTTGTCTGTGAGGTACTTGTGCTGTGAGCAGTGAGACCATGCATCTTGCCAAATTTCATGTAATTAGGTTAACTGGTTTTGATTTATTTGCGAGCATCAAAATATGTCCTATAAGGGACAACTTACACTTATTCAGCTCTATTCAGCTTTTGTCCACATGCGTACGGTAGAAAGGACTCGTACGCGCGTTTTCTATGGACAAAGGCTGAATTGAGCTGATTAAGTGTAGTAAGTCCCTAAATGGGCACGTATTTTTTATTGCGATGACTTAGAAGCTTGATTTTAAGAGCTCTAAGAGACCGTAGACTGTATTTAACAGTAATCAGATTGATACATTTACGCGTTCCTGTGAAAAAGGGCCTTGACAGACAGATAGGCAGACAACGAAGTGGTCCTATACGGTTTCAGCTTTTTTTCTTTTTGAGGTACGGACCCTAAATATTGTAGATATAAGAAAATGTGAACAAATAAAATATGATAAAGATACATTACGTGTATTTTTTTTTGTCAACAATTAAACGTTAATTTGTCATCTATTAATAAAAATATTAAGTTTTTATATTATGCTGTTTGGCGGGACAGACTTGCTCACCTTCAAAATACGATGGCACATCTGTGGAGTGTGGGAAAGAAAATCCACGAGCCATATTTTACAAATACCAATTACTTACTTAAGTATATTATAATTAAGTACTAATGTGAAATTTTGCTATCAAGTGTTTTGAAAAATGTAATTTGAAACGCTTACCAAAATGTACCTCACCTACCCAGTACCCACTATTACAATTTATTGATAGTTAATTATATATCTGATTAACTCCTGTGATCGTCTACTATAGGATAGATTTCTTCCACCTCGCTTTATTTATTTATTTATTATGGCGCTCCAACGACAAAGTCACAAAAACATTCGTACATACAGGATTTCTTAAATAATACTATAGTGACTTTGTCACTTAAAGGTGTGCACAGCTTTTATATTGTGATACAATGTTAATGGGATAGTAGTGAAAATTGTACACAAAGCATTGTAGAATCATTAAATGAAATCATTAAAATATTTGAAATATTACCATACACGATTAAAATTACTGTATAAAATTAGATTATAAAATTAAGAAATTAAGTTAAATTATAACACTAAATTAAGCTTTATTATTACAATAAAGTAAAAATACGCGTTGTGTGTAATATCTACTTCTTATTATTTGACTATCGGAAGAAATACTTAAGATTATTTTTTTACTCAGGCACCAAATTTTTTTTAGATAAAATATGCATACTTAAAATGATTTATTTATGATGTTGAGATTATTATCTACCTATCGCACAATTGGTTAAAAAACACCAAGCAGGTAATATCAGGTAAATATTTAATGTTATTGATGTGGGAAGGACACGGTTTGGTGAATATATAGGTAGGTTTTTTGTGGGGCATGTACCTAAATTATTTGTAATCCATAAGACGCCGTGGGGCATGTTTTTTCTCATATTTTTTTGGTACTTATTTATTTAAACAATACTTCGATTAATATATGTGTTCTACCCTTTGGCAGACAAGGTCTTACTTTCTCCAATCACTTGGGGCAAAGCATCCCCTGTGTCGCGAGCCACCCTGCTGTCCACAGGCAGAGACCACAAGTCAGCTGCAGAAATGCTGTCCCTGGTATCCATCAGGGGAGGGCTCGGTGACAAGTAGAGGGATGGGTCCAGTACTGCGCTCTCCACCGACCAAATGTACAGACACCATAATGATGCGATCTAAAACAAATTAATAAGGTATGGCGTTATAAGATCGTAGAGTTACACGAGAAGCACTCTGCGCTATCGTTCTTGTTTTACTGGAAAACCCAAGTCCAACCCTTTAACAACTTTAAAAGAAATAATGTTTATTTGGTGTATAAGACGTAGTTAAGTGCACAAGTAACTAAACAACTTAATTCTAAGAATTTCTCAAAACACAAACTTCAGGTATAACACTAAATGGTCGTTGGTTGCACGTCCTGGCTGAGGCAATAAGGATACTTATCACTCAGCATGATGCTGAGCCATGGCGGCCCCCAGTACAGCACTGGTTTTATGACGTATCAAATGGTGAGTCATATGAGTAGATAGGGATAGGTATAAATAAACAGCTAGTACCTACTTACTTAAATAGATGCTATGTAACTAAATACAAAACAATCAGTAATGTAATAAATGCTATAAAATAACAAATAAATAATATCACAGGTTTTTCACCCAAAGAAGCTATTGTACAATATTGATCACGGGTAAATTCGGTTCATTACGTAATCGGTTCAGTGCACGGAATACAAGAAAAGAGGAGCTCGTGGCTAAATAAAAACAGCCACAGGGGTCAATCGAAGGTAAAGTTTCGCTTTCCGAGGTCACTCTGTGGATGAGGACCGTTAATTACATATCGAGACTCCTCCGTGCCGAAAGTTCGTCGAGTGGTTGGTCTCAGGTGTTAGTTGTTACGGTTTAAATAAAAAAATGATTAGTTAAGATGTGTTTTATTAAAAGACTAGCTTATGTCCGCGGCTTCGCTCGCGTTAGGAAGTGGGGGGCTAGAAAGAGACAAAAAGTAGCCTATGTCACTCTCCATCCCTTCAACTATCTCCACTTAAAAAATCACGTAAATTCATGGCTCCGTTTGACGTGAAAGACGGACAAACAGACACACACACTTTCCCATTTATAATATTAGTGTGGATACATGGCACGTCTGAAGATGATTATTTTATTCATTGATTACTACAAGTTAATGACTAGTTAAGAGCGACAATGTTTAATCAGATCGTAACTGATGTGACCTACAATTTATTATCATTATCGTACTGTGGGTATTTGTAATTGAGGAAAAATTACTCGTGTATACTTGTGGTACATAACATGCATTTGATTTCATCGCAATTATACTATTCCGACTTCACTTCCAGATGTTATCTATAGCTTGATTATTCTTAACCGACTTTAAAAAAGGACGCGTTTATATGTAGATTCGGCTAGTTTTTTTAACATGTTTGTGGTAACCGAGTTACTTACGTGATTCTTTTTTTATTTAGTACTTAAAGTTTATCACTAGTTTATGACTAGTGATATTAGTCACTGTCCTATATATATAATATATAATCCAGCATTGCACATGTCAGCGGCACGCCCTTGGACTGCCTTGGAGGCTTTTTATGTGTTCAGTTTAGTTTTTATTTATTTATTTTGGCATATTTGTGTGTGCAAGCTAATATGTAGCAAATAATTTTATTTAATGATGTATAAAAACGATTGACATAATAATTGTTATTTTTTTGACATTATGTTGTATACCTTCAAGTTCTTCAAACCTATCAGACAGACTTGTTGCTGGGGAGTTTGTTCCGCCACTTCTTCTTCCCAGCAAAAACACTAGGAAGTGGTGAAGGGTGGGCGTTTTGGGGGACTGACTTTTGTAAACGTTTTGACGATCAAAAAGTGCTGATTCTCAGCCATGAATTTTGATTTTGATTTTAGAGAATGTGGTCCAATTTTTGAGTTATCTACATTTTTTTTATTCACATCGTCTATGTTTATAATGTTGATAGTGTTCATATACTCGTAGTAAGATGTGGACGTGGCAGTTCATGACTTATGTAGTTACAAACTTACAAGTCAAAGTCACCTTAGTCTGTATGTCGAAGGAATCGGGACACGTCACATATTTTTTGCTGCACTTGACAGGTAGGTTAACGTAAAAAAATCATATAAAAGTATACATCATCATCTGCCTAACCTTTTCCCAACTACATATGTTGGGGTCGGCTTCCAATTCAACTGGATGCAACTGAATACCAGTATTTTACATGGAGCGACTGCCTGTCTGACCTCCACAACACAGTCACTTGGCAATACGATACCCCGTGGTAAGACTGGTGTCAGAGTTTCGGGCTTCTGACTACCCGTAAAGACTGTCAAAGATCTACAAATGACAGCCGGGACCAACGGCTCAACGTGATTTCCGAGGCACGGAGGAGTCTCGATATGTTACGAACGATCACCCATCCACAGACTGACCTCGGCAAGCGTAGCTTAACCTTCGATCAACACGTGCGGCTGTTTTTATTGAGACACGATCTCGTCTAAAAACAAACAATCGACTAATAAATAAAAAATATACAGCTACAAGAGTAGAGACCAAAGAGAATGGATTCTGTGAAAGATGATATGGCTAGAAAGGAGGTGACTCTTGAGATGACGGCATATAGAGATGTATGGAAGAAGAGAACGTGTTGCGCCTACTCCAAATAAATTGGGATAAGAGCAGGAGGATGATGATGTTGATACAAAACTAAAGACAACGACCCCATAAGTAAAGCACTTTTTTTCCTATGCAGTGGTTTTTTCGAAGTAGGTAGGTATGTTGTATCAGTTGTTTCTTTCTTTATAATTATGTTAACAAAATACATAGCACATATCAATCAATATTATAGTAACAAATAGGTAAGGGTTTTGACGAAAAACTCATTTTCTTGACTCTTTACGCGGTTCTTTTTATATCCGAAATTAATTCGTTATTGTAATGAATTATAATTACGAATCTTTAATGTAGGTATGTTTAAATTGGCCAATTAGAGGCAAAACAATGTTTCTACACGTGATTCACGAATTGCATTCGGCGCAACTAATTTGAATTTCGAAGGTCAAAATATTCAAAATTACTCACAAAAATAGCCATAATGTCTTCTAAGGCCTGTTACAAGCTTGCAACTGCACCGCCCAAAGAAATGCACCATACTAACCTTTTTGAAGGGCACGTAATGTTTCGTAATTGGAAAGGCTTTCTCCCACTCTCTAGGCCTGTTAAATGGACCTGGTCAAGGTCGCCTTCTAAGAAAGTGACAGCGAAGTGAGTGACCTTTCCTTACATCCAACATGAACACAAATGTTCAAATTACAATATATTGTTTTATTCGTTTTGAGATGTTAGATTTTTGATAACTGATACAACAAGAACTTGAAACAAACTAGGTGTTTGACTTGGTAGTGGTGGTGCAGATACGTCTCTAATAGGGATGTGTCTTATGTAAAAATATAATAAGTCTATTGGGTCCGTCAGTTAGATAACCAAAAAATATTGGACACGTATTTTTTGCTTACTCATATCAATAAAACGTGACAAAGATATAGCACATCAAAGTTCAGCAGAAGGGGCTTCACTTTTACATAAAAAGTGTAGCACGGCGTGACGTCACGCGAAATTTCAACGCCTTATATCGTCGTCATTTTTGGTTTACGTGCCAAAAGAAAAAATATATAATAAACAGATTTTTTACGGACACTACCCTATATACAATCTTTTTGATGTCAAATAAAAATGAGATCAGTAAAATTGTTAGTGAGTGTAGGACCTACCGATGACTAGTATATTTGAAGAGCGGTAATATAGACATTAAACTAATGCTTGATAAAAATTTGGTGTGGGATCATGTATATGTAGATAGGTATTTAGAAGGTAATAAAAACTAAAAGTATTTAACACCTTAACACCGCCATATACTCGTAGATTGAAGAGCCATGTCTGATACTAAATATTAGTAGTAGGTATACGTATTAAAACGAATACTATCAATATTTAGTAGTTATTAAGTTTCAACGACCGATGTGGTGCGGCGGGCGAAGGTCCGCCTGCGACGCATGCGGTTGTGGTTTACGAACTACAAATATTTGATCAGGGATCAGGAAAAAATATCTATCTATGCACTGGCATAGATAGATATTTTTTATTTTACATATGAATACCCAGAACACCCTGATCAAATCTTTTACTAGATGACTGATATACTTAATACAATACAGTTATTGTATTAAGTATACCAGTCATCTAATACCCTTATGGGAGATAGATGATGCTGTGTGGATTGTGCAGCATTTTTTTAAAGCCGTTTTTTGTAGTAAACCCCTTCAAAATTTAGGTGAATTCTCAACACAAACGTTTATAAAATACTTTCGTTTTACGAAACGTGTATAAAAAATCTCTGTGTATGTCATTCTACTAACTATAATACTGGAGACGTTTATTCTATTCTATAATAGGGACGAACGGGGCCATGCATGGCCGCTACTTAGTGGTCCGAAAACTAACCAACACAGTCAAATTTCCCAAAGTATCATATTTATTTCCTTGTGTCTCTCCGCAAAAAAAAGTTCTTTATAAAAGTTCCCAAAATACATCACTACTAAGGCGATTTCACACTGCAGCGTGGTGCGGGCGACGAACGACTACCACTACACGTGAATGCGTTTACTGTGTATTGCACTTGCTGCACTTGCTTGCTTGTGTTCTATACAAACACAGATACTTGCAAGCAACATAAACACACACACTCCCGCGCTAGGCTGCGTGATGCGGTGCAGTGTGCCAATCGCCTTACTTCCATGTCAACCTCAGACGGCCTGTAGAAGGGAGGAGCAGCTAGTGAAGACTTAAAATATTAATCACCCGAAGAATTCCATTTGTTATTGATGGCAGTACATAGTAAAGTTGGCATTTACCATAATATTCATACAACCACAGAAATACGCGGCAAATTGTTGAGTGTATTAAACCCGGTAAAAAATGGTAAGAAATCTGCTCACGTAATACTTGAACGGCCCCTTAGAAGAAAGTTGAATAAGGGAGAGGAATTCGTAAAGTTTATTGGGAGTTATAAATAATATGCATACGAGGAAAGTACGCTCAAAAAGTATGCGAAAAAAGGCATACCTTTTTTCGCCTTATTTTTTTATTTAAAACAACAACAATAATATCAACTCGTAGCAAAAACTAAATTTAAAAACAATAACTCTTTAACATAAACAAAATAAAAACCAAGGGCACAATTTTCGTGCACGTGAGTTCGGGAGGCGACTGTTGCACCAAACGCGCGCTCGGATTGACGCTACCTCATACCCCGCGTCCCGCTTGACTACCAAAGAGACCTAAAAAACGACTTGTGCGCATCATAACGACTCTTGCCAAGTTACGTGCCGGGGACTATACTTATTATGAATAATTCAGACATAAAAGAAATAACGAATTCTATAGAACAAAACCAAAACCCAGACCGAGATTCACCCTACACAACAACTTTAACAAAACAAATTGTGCATTCTGAGTTCTAATAAACAAAACACGATCCTGTCAATAATAGAAGAAACTTTTGAGGAACAATTTAATTTTTGTCATTATCTAACAACAGTTGGAGCTACATTTAAAGCATTGCCGGTTTTTTTTTTAAACAGACTCGAGATTTATTAATAGACAAGTGTTCTTATAATATAAATTACTTTTTGAATCATACGATTTAAGTTTTGTTGCGGGTGGTCTGGACACCCGCAACAAAACGTAGATCGTACAAACATTTGTTCCAAGGCGGGAATCAAACCCGCAACCTCCTGTGTCGCTGGCGGACCTTCGCCCACTGCACCACAAAATGCAAATATCCCCAGTTCACAAACTATAAAATTTAATTTTATCGTCGTCGATAATATTGTGCATGCGTGATCATTCCTACGGACCGTTGAGTGTGTGCGGTCAGTCTCACACTTGGCCGATTTTCGATCAACATTGTTTTGGTGTCATTTCTCATTTTTTGCACTTTTTGGGTTAGATGATGACGATTTTTCGAATCTACTTTCCTTAAAAGTTGGGCATATAAAGGTGAGTTTGACAATTTCATTGCATTCGTCAGTGAACATTGGAAACTGCAACAATGAAATTCGTAAGTACCTCTTTTTTTCTCTCTAAGATATATTTTGAATTTTAATACTTAAGATATATGTAGATAGATTTCTACAGCGCATATTTTCTGGTTTTAAAAGCGCTAGTTAGAATTTTCCGGTTCTTTTTAATTGTTTCAATCAAGAAATTTAAAAAAATATAATTATGTAGTGGTTGTGATTAAATTTTAGTTTTGTTAGAAAATTAGTCGAAAGAGAATTCCAAAGTAACCTCGATTTTAAATTACTTTCAATTGACATGTACTGACAGCGTCATTTAGTAGGATGGTTACCCGACACGCTGAAAATATTACATTGCGCTTGCACATTTTTTTTGCAACTATCTTATTAATAGAAACATAAAATATCGTACGTTTTATTTAAATCTCAGATTTGATGCCACCAACTGCAACTAGGTTGAAAAGTATTTTTTTTTTATTTTTAGCTGTCTTATCGGGTTAAATTTCTAGGGTTCCTAACGATTAAATAAAAACATCGGAATTCCCCTAGGGTGCCTGTCAGTCACTCGTATGTCTGTCTGTCAGTCTATCCAGCCAATTTTTTCAATGATACCTCGGATAAAAATCTTTTATTTATTTATTTAATAAAATTTGGAAGACTTACAGCTAGCCAATTACAAGTTCTCACGTGTATAAATAGAATGGTTATTCTAAAGTGAGCACACAAAGTAAAATGAAATGTAAAAAACAACTATTAAAACTATTTGGTTTACAATTTTAGATTCAACCGAGTTCACGTTTAAGTGACTAATTGAAAAAATTGAGGCTTAACAACCTCCTAGCCGAAGTCACACTAGTCGTAAAGGTATCCAAGTCATACTGCTATCATACTGTCATATTTCTAGATAGAAATTGTTACTCTTATCGAAAACCATGAGATAGATGAAAAAAAGTTATCGCTGATCTTTTAGCTTGCGTTTAGGGACAGAAGAATTAGTAAAATTTTCGTACATAATGTAAAGCTAATGTCAACTCCATACAATTTGATCTTTCCACTGGCGACGCTTACAGCAAAGGGATTTTGTCTAAGCCCTCTGGTACGTAATTACGTATGACCTTGATCGGTTCCTGCTATTCCTAAAATTCACCTTACTGTAACAACAACAAGGTGAATTTTAGGAATCGTAGGAAGTACTGATAGCTGGTAGGATCACGTATAAGATTAAGACACTGAGGTCATTCCAATTTTGAAATGAGACTTTTTTTTTTCTTTTCAACTATAATCTTCCTGTTTTTTTTAATATTCAAAAAATGAATAAACGAGAATAACAATGTAATATTAACTTCATTATTATATTGTTTCAAATTCAATTATGTTGTTTATTCACTTGCATTGCATTAGTTACTCACGCTTAACTTAAAAAGATGGCTCCGACCGTGTGATAATGTTTGGGATATCTTGTTTCCATCAAAATAAAAATGATTATTGTTAATTACAAAAGTCATTTTCGTTGTAATTTTATAACATATAAATAAATTAGAGACCCGCCCCGGCTTCGCACGGGTGCAATACTGATACTAAATATACCTACCTACTACAGAATGTCCTTATAAACAACGTTTACAGCTTTTTTGTCATTAGACAATACAAACATGTTTTGTTTCAAGGTCACTCTTGAAAGAGTGACATAATATTGACCATGAGAAAAACACTCAAAGCTCTAATCTAATCCCGCAACGTTCGAAGTTTCTCCCTGCGATTTATTAATGGTCATTGCAAAAGATGTCTTTACCGGAAAATGTATGCGTTTAAATTAGTTAAATTTTAATATCTTCGGAAATATTAATTTAAATTACATGCTCTAAAGAGCCATACTGATCTATATTAAATGGACAATGTATTTAAGGTACTTAATTGGATAAGGATTATTGCTGTATTGCTTAAAATCACTTCTTAAATAAGCCATTTTTTCGCGCAAAATGTAAAGGATAAAAAATGGTTATTGTGGGTTATCCGTAAGAGATAGACATATACCATCGCTTACGTTTTTGGTGACCTTTTTAAGGTGTACATTACTGTAGTACATTATTTAGATAAATCTCCTAGGGTTCAGCCTGCGTTTGCAATGTAAGCGGAAAAAATGTAATTATTTACGACATCACCTTAGAAACCTCAAAAATAACAGTATTCCTCCACTATTTAATGGATGTTATTATACATATTAACCTTCCTATTCAATCACTCTATCTATTTAAAAAAACCGCACCAAAATCCGTTGCCTAGTTTTAAAGATTTAAGCATACATACGGATATAGGGACAGAGAAAGCGACTTTGTTTTATACTATGTAGTGATAAACTTCCAGTTACATCAGTTTATTTTCTCTTAAAGCAAAAATTTATTTAAAATTTATTTGACGACCGATGTGGCGCGGCGGGCGAAGGTCCGCCTGCGACGCAAGAGGTTGCGGGTTCGATTCCCGCCTTGGGACAAATGTTTGTACGATCTGCAAATATTTGTTCCGGGTGTTCTGGGTATTTGCTTATTATTATATATATACTAAAAATATCTATCTATGTAATGTATTGTATTAAGTATATCAGTCATCTAGTACCCATAACACAAGCTCTGCTTAACTTGGGGCTAGATGATGCTGTGTGGATTGTCCAGCAATATTTATTTATTTATTTATTATTTATTTATTAAAATAAAGTAGGTAATAAACTATGACCATCAGGCTCGAAATATTATTTTCTAGTAATATTAAAATTAAAAAATGTTTATTTCTCACCACAAAAATCATTTTACAATATTTAGGATCTTGATTTCGAAATACTAACAAGCAATGTTTTATATGAGTATACAATCTACTGTGGTGGCTGTGATAGTTGCCAAAAGTATTGACCCTATCCCCTGAACTAGGTGGTAACCTGTATCTCAGGGGGTAATATAATAATATTGTGCTTTAATATTATTATACCTTTACTAAAAGTGAAAACAAGACACCACGCAAGAACGCTTATGAATCCATTGTATCTTTTTTTTTGTAAATGCTTTTCGAGGAGGGAAGATACTTATACCAGGTATCTTCCCTCTCTCATAAATCAGGTTTCTGATTACAAAAATAAATACTCATACATAACTTCATTTTTTTTAATACATAAGTATACTCTTCTTAATACTCCGTGTAATTGTATAGTTCAGTTTATTACGGATAACCTACACATAAAATACATACACAATTAATGATAATGTAAAAAAATGTACACGTAGTCACTTCCTCACATTAACTATTATTAAAATGATTATAATATAATACTTCAACACATTAAACGCAAATGGACTGACAAATAGTTATTTTCTATTGTGTCTCGTTTTCTGGCAGTTTAGGTGTTAAGAAGAAAATATTCATGTCATTCAATAATTTGTCTTTAGGGATAAAAAATAAGTGCTTTTTTTTATCCTTTCCCCACACTAGGAATTTCTCCTGTATCGTACCTGCACCGCTTTGGCGGTTTTATCTGTTTCATAAATAACAAAATATAAATATATATATTTCTGTGGATTCGTTTTAACAACCACGTTTCCACTTCAATCAAAGCACCATAAGAGGTTGGGGTTTTCTAACTGAGTACTATGAGAAAGAAAACTGAAAAATATTCAGAGGTCTCCTTTAAAGCCTTGTCATTATCTTGGTTAGATCATGCGAAGACCATGCAAGCGCCTGAGATGGTCTTTTGAGGTAAAACTGACGCAGACATGAGACAGGTCTGCCTGTCCAGTCAGTGTCGGCCAGTCTGCCAGTGTATCTGACAGTGTAGCTGAACTCAGAACTCAAAAGTCATAGTGTATAACAAATATGTCAAACTATTTATTAAAAATATCATCATTCATTGTGTCTTAAGAGAAGCTCAACCCCCAGCCCTTTTCTTTCTTTCTTTCTGAAAGTTACATACGCGAACAGCCAGACCCGGAACAACTACTTGTAGGCCGTACAAATATTTGTTCCGTGCAGGAATTGAACCAACGACACGAGGTGCAGCAGTCGATCGCTCAGCCACTGCGCCAAGCGTGCCGTGCCGTTTTGTCCCCGAGATAGTTTTTTAACCCCATATTAATAATCGCGGAGTTACAACCAGTATTTAATGGTTGTAATTCTACTCACCTCTTTCAGATTTCCGACGAATTTTTTGGAGGATAAAGTATAGCCATATTTAACTTTTTAACTTTACTCGGCGTTTATTACAAACAGGCAGACAAAGAACCCTTAGTGTGTACACACTTTGCCGAAGTTGCGCGACCGAAGTTCGGCGGCTGATTTTACGTTCCGACGTATTTGGCTGATATGACACACCATAAGTGCCGAACTTACGCGGCAGGACTTTACAAAGTTAACATTCAGTCCACATAATCATCATTATATGTATACTGTGCCAACTCAGAGTTCTATGTGTGAACATTTTACTTTTCAGTTTGTCTTCATCGCCATGTTAGTGTGCGGCATCCTTGCCTTGGCCAATGGCCAGCTGTACAGGGAGCGACGCAGTCCTGTAGCAAGCCCGGTCCCAGAACCAGGGTATCACCATCAACATCATGGCGGCGGCGGTCACCACGGCGGCGGACACCACGGCGGCGGACACCACGGCGGCGGACACCACGGCGGCGGACACCACGGCGGGTACAACGGATGAAAGTGGATTGATATTCTGTAATCATCTATTGTTTTGTTCTATTTAACAGATTTCTCTTGCAAATACATGTAATACATTTTATGTGACAGTTTGATTTTTGGTTTTATTGCACGGAATGTAAAATTATCTAGTTTATTTTCAAGGTTTTGTAGATGCAGGCGATTGGCGATGTGTTGCAGTGTCAGAGAGTATTCAATTATTTTCCTTATAATGGCAAACAAAGCCGATGTCGAACATTCTGACAGAGGCAAAAGTGAATTGAGATATTAAGTGTGTATCTTGATTGCCGCTGCCAGAACTAGACTGCCCATTCCAAAACAAATGGATGCGACTTTTAATAGGTGTAATCTAGATGTTGACCTGATTTATAATTAAATTTGATTTTATTTAATGATGATTAATTTAATACAGCTAACAGCAAATTTATTCAATAAAGCAATAAAACTTCAATAAAACATCGACACTTCGCGTGACCAGAGAGCTGGCATCATTGCCACGTTGAATGGCAATGCTGGAATCAGCATTGCCATTCAACGTGGCAATGCTGCGATGCTGCTGTTTGGCGCAGATTCAAGAGTGCAGGTCGTATAGCCCGTCGCGCTAGTATTAATGACATTTTTACTGACTGTACCTCATATCTTTGATCTTGTTGTGTTAGTTCTAACAATGGTATCCGTTCCGAATAGAAAGTAAATATGAGTTGAAACAAATACCAGTTGTTGGTATTAGAACGGAATAAATCGTTCAATAGAATTCGTACGAAGTTTTCCTTTACTTTACATTACTTCGTTAGTCGATTATTACTCGTAAAGGATGAACAAGTTGCGGGCTCGAACTGAATGATCGGTAAAGGTAAACTGTCGTAAAGCCTAGTTAGTTTACTTTTTAACTTTGTTACATACACTTCTGCTGTGTATTTTTCACATACTTATCCAAAAACTACCATTTGGCTGGCAAGAGAGGGGGACACTTGACTCTAACTAAAATCAGCACTTTAAAGCTTCGGAATTTGAAAGATGTTTTTTTTCTCTACCTACAATATTAATTATTTTGATTCACAATAAATAGTTATTTCAATCTATTCCTGTTTATTATTTTAACTCCTAAAGTGTTCTTGCTGCTGAAGTGAAAAGTTATGTGTGTTACACGAGAGCAAAGATTTTGCATCTCGTGCCTTTGAATCCCTCACCACACACAGGATTCAACTTTAAAAACGACTTTTCTCTCTTGTTGCACAAATAACTATTTCACACCCACCTTCATTTTGAACGAATTATCCAACGACACCCCACACTATGGAATAGACGAAAAAAATAATATCATTTCCCGTTTAAGTATAGGGGGGAGCTAGCCAAAACATATTTTTTCCATGATTTAATTTAACCTTTTGCTGGCGTGGTCAATATGAATAACTATGCCGAATTACAGCTTTCTAGTACTAATAGTATCTGTTCTAATAAGGGACAGACTGACGTACGGACGGACCTGGCGAAACTATCTCTCTATCTAACTATCTATCTTCGATTGATACTGCTGCACTCAATGTAGATCTTTATGCGGTCAGTAAGGGGCTGTTTACAAACACAAGGATAATACAGTTGAATAATAAAAAGACCCAAAAGTAACAAAAAACACTCAAAAAAAAAATTCCAAACACGTGCTACCAATAACACTGTGGCGAGGATCCCGTGTATGTAAAGCGCTCGACCCAGAAAAAAAACGTAAGACGCAGACGGGGCGCGGAAATATGTCTCTTCCTACCCCCTTTCATACAAAATGTATAGAAACGTCGCGACGTAAAACATACAGAAAAGACAGGGCGCGGACACAACACTTCCACGCGCCCCGTCTACGTCTAACTTCTTTCCTGTGTGTCCAGCGCCTAAGAGTGAACACTTGATAGGTTGGCTAGACGCGAGTCGCGATTTACGCGTGACGTACCCCTGGGTACGTCACCTGCCAATATCGTGTCCTGTCTTGCTTACTGCCTAACTCCGTCTCATCATAATCTATGACCAATGACTAGAGCCAGAACGAAGTGATCCTATGCCTATGCCTTGACGACACGGTTGGCGCGGTGGTTGAGCCATCGGTTGCTGCGCCGCGTGTTTTGGGTTCGATCCCCACACGGAACAAATATTTGTATGACCTACAGGTAGTTGTTACGGATCTGGCTGTTTGTGTATGTGAGTTTAAATGTTTGTAAACGCACCCACGATACAGGAGAAATTCCAAGTGTGGGGCAACGGTTTTTTTTTTTAAAAGAAAGAAAGAAGGGTAAGTTCATTAAACATTTTCAAAAATCACGTAAGAAGTATATACACTTAGACACCACATCACATCTGCCTAGCCTTTTCCCGACTATGTTGGGAGCGGCTTACAGTCAAACCGGATGCAGCTGAATACCAGTATTTTACATGAAGCGACTACCTATCTCCACAACCCAGTTAGTGGGTAAGACTGGTTGTCAGACTTTCGGGCTTCTGACTACCCACCCGTAACGAGTTTCAAAGTTCGTGTAAGTAGTATATAAACTTAAACATCACCATTTATCTCAAAACATTACATTATAGGATAGTCGTCCTCGGTATCTATTCTTTACCTATGAAATTGCCGTTCTGCAGTACTGGCCATTTCAAATCAAAATATTTTTTGTTTGGCTAAGAATTCTAATTTCAAATTAATTTTATTTTAAAAACATGGATTTTTTTTTCCAAAAGTAGTCATTTGTTTATTGATTAGTGTTACATTTTCATCGCATTTAAATCTTTTTCGTCATCATGGATACGTTAAAAATTCGAGTAATTATGGAATATGAGTACCGTCGTGGCAGCAACGCGGCACAAGCGGCACGCAACATCAACGACGTTTACGGAGCTAACACTACAAACCAACGCACTACCTGTTATTGGTTTGCTCGCTTCCGTTCTGGAAATTTCGACCTGAAAAATGAACCTCGCGGTCGTCCGAAGACTTTGGTCGACAATGACGAATTAAAGGCGATTGTGGAAGCTGATGATACACAATCTACGGCTGAATTAGCAGCAGCTTTCGACGTTAGCGTCAAAACAATATTGGTCCATTTGCGTCAAATTGGCAAGGTAAAAAAGCTTGACAAATGGGTGCCCCACGAACTCAATGATCGCCAGCGCGAAGTACGCGTCGAGACGTGCCTTGCACTGCTCAACAGACACACAAATGAAGGAATTTTGAACCGCATTGTTACCTGCGATGAAAAATGGATTCTGTTTGATAACCGCAAGCGCTCAGCAAGTTGGTTGGATCCTGGTTCAGCACCTAAACAATGCCCTAAACGAAAACTTACCCCAAGAAAAGTGATGGTCACTGTTTGGTGGTCTAGCGCCGGTGTGATTCAACACAGCTTCTTACCAAACGGGGTGAGCATTACTGCAGATGTGTACTGTGAAGAATTGAACACAATGATGGAGAAGCTGGCACATCTCCAACCAGCATTGGTCAATCGCTCGTCTCCGCTGCTCCTGCACGACAACGCGCGACCTCATACTGCACAGCAGACGGTCTCCAAGTTGCAAGAACTGGGGTTGGAAGCTCTCCGTCATCCGCCCTACTCACCAGACCTTGCGCCTACAGACTACTACTTTTTCCAGAATTTGGATAACTTCTTGGCGGGAAAAAAATTCAATACCCGAGAGGCAGTACAAAATGCCTTTGAAGAATTTGTTGCCTCCCGTCCAGCTGATTTCTTTAAGAAGGGCATCAATAAACTGCCACTGCGTTGGCAAAGATGCATTGATTGCATGGGTGATTACTTCGATTAATACAAATAAAAAATACATGAAAAAAATTCATTTAAATTTTTTCATACAAAACGGCAATTTCATAGGTAAAGACCTATTATTAAAATTAATATTGAAAGACATTTTTGTAAGATTATCATTTTAGGTTTTTACGTAGGTATTTTTTTTACTCATAGTTTAGCGAGTTGTTGTTTATAACTTTAACGTTTTAACGATTGATATTTTTTTAACGTTTAATAACATCTCTGATCCACTGTCATCCCACTATTCATTTGGTTAGGTAGGTTTGAACAATTGTTCATTGAAAATTTAGGATGTCAGCGTTAGCGAAGGATACAGGAAACACGATATACTACCCCGTGGGAGAATAAGCTCTTACGACTCGACGTGCACCTTTAGAGATCCCAAACCCGCAGCCCTCATGTGTTGAGGTCAGCCATAATATCATCATCATCCGCCTAGCCTTTTCCCAACTAAGTTGGGGTCGGCTTCCAGTCTAACCGGATGCAGCTGAATACCAGTATTTTACATGGAGCGACTGCCTATCTGACCTCCGCAACCCAGTTACTGGGCAACACGATACCCCTTGGTAAGACTGGTTGTCAGACTTTCGGGTTTCTGACTACCCGTAACGACTGTCAAAGATCTACAAATGACAGCTAGGACCAACGGCTTAACATGCTTTCCGAGGTCAGCCATAATACTCGTAGTCATAGCGAAATGTGGGTGTAGTACCATACCTACACACATACCTATATTTAAATACCTACCATAGGCACGCACAATGTTGTAATGAAACCGTGTTGCTCAAATCTAAGAAGTCTAAGTTAACTTTAGGTATAAAACAATAAAACTGACCAAATTAATTATCAAACATAATAAATTTAATATTTGAAAAACAAAACCCAATTAATTTATTACAAAACAAAAAGTGAACTCTTATTGAATTTTCATCACGTTTTAAATGACAATTACTACACCGTGACCGTTTCGACGGTGGCCCTGGTGGTGACCGTAGCCTTGGTGGTAGCCGTAGCCTTGGTGGTAACCGTAGCCATGGTGGTGATGCCAATGGTGAGGATCTGGTTCTGGGTCTGGAATGGCCACAGGACTGCGCTGGGGTCTCTCCAGCGGCACGCCACCCACCAGGGCAAGGATGGCACACACAAACAAGGTGATGAAGCCAAGCTGGAAAAATAAAATATTTTTAATGTTCGTTTATCTATGGTAGACGTTTTGGGTACGGAGTCGGACTGGACTAAAATTTGCGTATTAATATTAAATTTGAGTATTATATATCTATCTTTTACCAAAATGTATCTAAATTGTTCCACGCAAAGTAAAGGGCTTTGAAGTCAGGGCGAATATTTACAGAGGCACAGTATTGATTTTATTGACAGGAAAAATAAGTTTGAAATATATTATATATACTATTCAAACCAAAGTTGTTCCTGCATTTGTAGTTTTAGAACTGATTATGAATTTCTTAAATAAAAAACTCACCAGCACAAACGACTTTTATTTTGCATGCCTTAGTTACATGTATGGAGACTGCCACTTTATAATTATTATTATTTTCGTAATTTGAATGATTGGTACGCAGAATACACTTTTCTTCCAAATTTCATTGATATAGCGCTAAGTCTCTAAGTATAATGTGTGACGGACAAATGCACAGAGAGGTTCTGTTTTCACCGTTTTCATTTATTTATTTATTTCCTTTATTCACTATTAATTATTGTAGTGAATAAATATTAATAATAATAATTATCATTATAATAAATAATAATATGAATACAGCAGTCATTGTACCGATAGTTGTGACGGCCAATGGTATAATAGCCAAGAGCCTCGACCAACACCTAAGGAGGCTCTCGTTAGGCAGCTGGATCAAGGGCTTGATCCAGAAAGCGGTACTCCTGGAAACGGCGCGTATCGTTAGGTTCCTTTCTCAAGAGCCCTGACCACCGCTAGCTTGGACCCTGTTCCCAATGCCGGTGGGCTACAATTTTTTATATTTTTAAATGTTTTATTTTTTATTTTTGCTTTGAAATATTTAAAAATGTAATTTATGTGTGTAAAAAAGAATAAAGGAAAAATATTAATAGTAATAATAATTATTACTATTAATATTTATTTATTTATTACATTTTTGGGAAAACTTACAGCTAAACAGACAGACAAAAACATGGCCAATTTCAAGTTTCCACATGTAGTAAATTTCATGGTGGCCAAAGAAAAACTCTTATGCTGCTGCGACTACATATATCTGTCTGTCTGTCATAGTTTTTTCAGGATCGAATGATGCTATCGATACACTAAACGATGATCCTGAATATTGTTTTTTTAGAATACTTAGTTATTATTTTTATTATTTTTTAATTGCGGTTTTCTAGAAACTTAAAAGGAAACTGATTGTAAAGTTTTACCACTTTTAACTATTTCGTTAGGTATATTCTACCTTAAACAGTAACAGCTTAAACACACAAAACAACCTGATATTGAAAAACAAGAAACAAGTATTTGAATAATTACTGAAACAATTTTCCAAACTAACCGTAATTAAGTAAGAAAATAAATTACAAAGTAAAAAAATATTAAAAATTATAATTAAATAATAATTACTTACAAATTTCATTGCTAGAATTTTCGAAGTACACTGATAAACCCATCGCCTTATGCACCTTTATATACTCAATATTTGAGGGCGATAGAGTCGACAGGCCAGCCCAATCATGGAAAAAATACGAAAATAATTAAAGGATCAGTCCAATCACGAAAGAAACAAAATATAAAGTGTTATTGAACTTATTAACATATGAAGGTGATACCTATTCGTAAACTTGTCTCGATGATTCCATATAAATAATTTTCATTAACAATCTTAATTTACCTACCTATGAACCTAACCTATGGTCTCCCGGTACAAAATGCATAACATAGCATTACGGCAGTATTCCCAAAAAGGGTTAGGCAGGGAGGTCTACCAATAATATATGAGTAATATATTGACGGCACGGTTGGCGCAGTGGCTGAGCGATTGGCTGCTGCGCTGCGTCGCGGGTTGGATTCACGCACGGAAGAAATATTTGTATGGCCTACAGATAGTTAGGACACACAGAAAAGACGTAAGACGCAGACGGGGCGCCGACATAATTATGTCTCTTCCGCATCCCTTTCCTGTAAATAAATAAATATAAATAAATAATGCTGGACAATCCACACAGCATCATCTAGCCCCAAGCTAAGCAGAGCTTGTGTTATGGGTACTAGATGACTGATATACTTTATACAATACATTACATAGATAGATATTTTTTATTATATATAGCAAATACCCAGAACACCCGGAACAAATATTTGTAGATTGTACAAACATTTGTCCCAAGGCGGGAATCGAACCCGCAACCTCATGCGTCGCAGGCGGACCTTCGCCCGCCGCGCCACATCGGTCGTCGAGATGTATTTATTTATTTGATACTTTAAGCACACAAATGTTCAGAGGCGGACTTATTGACACAGTCATTTTCTACCAGTGGTAGGTGCATATTCTTAAAAGAAAAGGGAAAAGAAATATATGTCTATATGGATTATAACCTGTAAATATAATACCTACATAGAATATAAATATGTGTCTATATTGTGCTGACGGCACGGTTGGCGCAGTGGCTGAGCGATTGACGCACGCGGGTTCGATTCCCGCACGAAACAAACATTTGTTTGACCTACAGGTAGATGTTTTGGGTCTGGTTGTTAATGTATGTGAGTTTGAATTTTTGTAAACGCAGCCACGATACAGGTGAAATACTCAGTGTGGGGCAAATATAAAGAAAAAATACAATCGAACAATATAGAATGTATATATGAGATCAGGCAAGACATAGATTCAGACGGAGAAACACAACTCTCAACACGCGTCAACCGCAAAAAAGTCAACCATTTGTGCGCCCAGTACGACACCCGGTCCGCTCGCGGCTTGGAACCAATCGCTCCAAACGCTCTAATGCCGCTTGTAGACGTCCGGTTTTCACACCGGACAACGGACCGTGTCTTTCGAATTTGTACAGATGTGCTGGACACCGGTTCCGGTGTAAACACATTCATTATAAACCATGTACCACCGCGAATCCGGCGAAAACAACGGTCCGTGGTCCGGTGTCACGGACGTATGCAAGCGCCCATATGATCGTTTTCACCAACACTACGCGACACCTAAATGTAATCTATATTTATAATAGGTCTTTACCTATGAAATTGCCGTTTTGTATGAAAAAATTTAAATGAATTTTTTTCATGTATTTTTTATTTGTATTAATCGAAGTAATCACCCATGCAATCAATGCATCTTTGCCAACGCAGTGGCAGTTTATTGATGCCCTTCTTAAAGAAATCAGCTGGACGGGAGGCAACAAATTCTTCAAAGGCATTTTGTACTGCCTCTCGGGTATTGAATTTTTTTCCCGCCAAGAAGTTATCCAAATTCTGGAAAAAGTAGTAGTCTGTAGGCGCAAGGTCTGGTGAGTAGGGCGGATGACGGAGAGCTTCCAACCCCAGTTCTTGCAACTTGGAGACCGTCTGCTGTGCAGTATGAGGTCGCGCGTTGTCGTGCAGGAGCAGCGGAGACGAGCGATTGACCAATGCTGGTTGGAGATGTGCCAGCTTCTCCATCATTGTGTTCAATTCTTCACAGTACACATCTGCAGTAATGCTCACCCCGTTTGGTAAGAAGCTGTGTTGAATCACACCGGCGCTAGACCACCAAACAGTGACCATCACTTTTCTTGGGGTAAGTTTTCGTTTAGGGCATTGTTTAGGTGCTGAACCAGGATCCAACCAACTTGCTGAGCGCTTGCGGTTATCAAACAGAATCCATTTTTCATCGCAGGTAACAATGCGGTTCAAAATTCCTTCATTTGTGTGTCTGTTGAGCAGTGCAAGGCACGTCTCGACGCGTACTTCGCGCTAGCGATCATTGAGTTCGTGGGGCACCCATTTGTCAAGCTTTTTTACCTTGCCAATTTGACGCAAATGGACCAATATTGTTTTGACGCTAACGTCGAAAGCTGCTGCTAATTCAGCCGTAGATTGCACCTTTAATTCGTCATTGTCGACCAAAGTCTTCGGACGACCGCGAGGTTCATTTTTCAGGTCGAAATTTCCAGAACGGAAGCGAGCAAACCAATAACAGGTAGTGCGTTGGTTTGTAGTGTTAGCTCCGTAAACGTCGTTGATGTTGCGTGCCGCTTGTGAAGCGTTGCTGCCACGACGGTACTCATATTCCATAATTACTCGAATTTTTAACGTATCCATGATGACGAAAAAGATTTAAATGCGATGAAAATGTAACACTAATCAATAAACAAATGACTACTTTTGGAAAAAAAAATCCATGTTTTTAAAATAAAATTAATTTGAAATTAGAATTCTTAGCCAAACAAAAAATATTTTGATTTGAAATGGCCAGTACTGCAGAACGGCAATTTCATAGGTAAAGACCTAATATTATAAAGAGTATGTTTGTTTTTAGTAGGAATCGAAGGAAGCTACACTACGCTGAGTGTCATATGATATGTTTTATGGTCCAACAAAAATGTTTAGTGTACATTCACTTAATTATTTTGGTTCATTTTAGGGTTCCATTCCCTAAAAGAAAAACCACCAGGAAAGAGCGTGTGAAACTCACTCACCGAGGGTTCGCTACATTGGGTGTCTACTCCGAAGTGAAAAATCCGAATCATCGGCCGAATATTCGGACGTTTTCGGACGAATGAATATCGTAGTAACGATATTCATTATATTCGTTCGGTCTTTTCGGATTCGACCGAACTTCATTTTGATGTTTGTTGTATCGTAAACCTTACTCTGCAAGAAAAACTCCGACCGATAATTAATTCGTGCTTGACAGGAGTTACATCGTGAAATTTATGTCAAAATTCACGACAGCAAAAAAGATATCTTTCGAGTATCGTATGTATCGAGTTTAATGAATTTAGGTAACCAATTTTTACAATTATAATTGGAATATTAGTTTTACACCTAATACTATTAATTAAAGTTTTAATTATCATAATATATTCATAAACAAAATATCACATTTTCAAACTCAGTTCGTAATTATATGACGGTCATACATGGTTATAAATTTACTTGTATCAGTCTTGTTAGACTTAAATAAGAAACGAATTTGAATACAAAGCTAATTAGAATAGGATAATAACACAATAGTGTAGGAACTCAACCACAACTCTGAAATAAAACGACGATTCTATGGATATTCCTCAATATAATTCTAACAGCAAAATATCAACGCTCTTTCGGGCGATTCAATTTCACTTATCCCACCAAAAACGTGGAAAAGTCAACTGTCACATTTACAAAAATGATGGTGGCAGAAGTCTCAACTCTAAACAACCAAAAAAAATGTTATTTTAAATTAATCGATAACTGTGTTAACTTTGTGCGTGATTAAATGACGGGTATACGGCCAAGTGCAGACGATGATAATCGACCGAAATACGGTTATTGCTATAACGACAGCCACAAATGTGATTTCATTTCATTTTTAGTGGTTTTTTCTATAATGATACTATAAACTATAATACTACAAAACTGTTTGTTTTTTAACACTTTACGGGTCATACTCTGACTTTTTCATTTTAACAATAATTAGCAAAGGCAATCTGTATGTCGGCTTCAAATATATTGTTATTTTAGAAATATTACAATGTTCTTAAGAATAAAACTGGATTAAAAGCATACTTCAATTTCCTTACTATAAAAAATAATATTACTCTAAATTATATCGAAATTAAAGGACTAATATAACATATGGATCAAACGTTCAACTCTAGCACTCTTCCGAATATTGGCTATGGTGCCGACCAAACATATCCAATCCGATTTTTTTTCGTAGTAGGACAACAATGCAAACTTCGGTCGTGTTTCGGTTAGTCCCGAGCATTCGGATGATCCCTTCAGAGAGACACCTTGATCTTGAAAATATGTTTTCCTGCCTTGACTAAGTTTGACTTAGTTTTTTGACTGACTTTTTGACTTTGAGACTTTTTGACTAAGTTTGTTATTAGGGGTTTTTCATGGATTCTATGAAATCTGTGCTGTTTAAAGGTATATAGTTTTATTTTTCCTGTCATCCTAACAAAAAAAAAACAAATTTCGGCTGAACTGATAATTCAAAACTTTGGAATAACTATCAGTCCGTCACATTAGCATGTTGGTGATGCAAACCCATAAGTTTTTCCCCTACAAAAAACCACTCAATGTGGCTTAAGAAGTCTTCTCTTCAATATAAGGGATGAAACATGACTATTTCAGCGTTTTAGCTCAACATGGTCCGTAACCCTTCGGCCTATTTCTGTTTATTATTTATTGTCCCTAGCCTTTTCTCAGCTATGTTGGGATCAGCTTCCAATCTGCTACAGGGCTACAACAGAAGCCCGAAATTCTGACAAGCAGTTTTACCAAGGGATACCGTGTGCGTATCTGACCTCCACAACCCACTCACGAGTGGGTCAGTAGATCAGTGTAGAGTACTGGTATTCCACTGCTCCTGGTTAGACTGGAAGCTGACCCCAACATGGTTGACAAAAATGCTAAGCAGTGGTCACTTTAAATATTTTTAGTAGTATCGTTATGTGTATATTTGTGGGGAACTCTGCCTACACTAGCAGGAAAAACAGGTATTGGATTACACAATATCAATCATCAATATATTTAAGAAGTATATCATCGACCACGATAAGGATTTGTAGTCATCGATTCAATCCATCGCAAGTCATCGCTACAATCATTTTTTCTTAGTTTATTTTAATTGGTGTACCCTCTACTTACCACACAAGATAATAGATGGATCGGATGGGAATTGTGTGAGAGTAGAGGTTTTTTAACAAATATCCAACATGTATTTATATGTGTAATTGATGCGCAAACCCATGTTTTTTGTACTGTGTGAGTTTTTTACGTGAGACAAAAAATCACTGTACCTACGACCTGCAACGAGCCGGTTTATTAACTCCAGAAGGTAGCCAGCGTGTATAATTGCCATTACATATAATTGGAAGTGAAACACTGCACCTCTTCGTGTTTGAAGTCAATGCAATAAAACAACTTTTTTTTTAATAAATTGTATAAATTAAATAACTCCATCAGACCATTTTGCAATAAACTAAAAACTTTTTGATTTTTAATCACTATTAATTACGATTCTTCGTGAGTGTTTCGTTAATAGCCTGTGCCATGCCGTTTCTCTTCCTGTTTCCGCCGCGGTACCCATATCCGTGCCGGTGGTGTTGTCCAGGTATACCGCGAGCCTCCCTGACAGTGCCACTTGCTCGTACGTCAGCATCTGACGGATCCGCAAGCAAACCCGCGCTCGCCGTTGACAAAATGGCGCACACCAACAAAGTGAAGAATGCTAACTGTAATGAAAATAGGAAGTTCTCTAGAGCTTGTTGTATTATAAGGGTACAAGGCACAAATGGTAATTTCAGTAATACTCTTATCACTCTGAATTGTAAAAGACGACAAAGTTTACTAGAATGTTGAGGTTTTTTATGTAGGAAAACTTACAATCTCATCCTGATTTACTAGATGATTCCATAAATTAACTTTTTTTTAAACGTTGCCCCACACTAGGAATTTCTCCTGTGTCGTCACATACACAAACAGCTCCGGAACAACTACCTGTAGGCCATACAAATAGTTGTTCCGTGCGCTAATCGAACCCACGACACGCGGCGCACCAGCCGATCGCTTAGCCACTGCGCCAACCGTGCCGTCAAACTAAACGCAGCACAGGCTTGTTCTACCGTTTTTCTACACACTAACTGCTTTGTTAAAGGTATAGTGAAGCTAGGTCTCAATTACAATAACTGACACGTAGCTCTCACATTAGTCGAAAACCATTAGTCTCGTATCTCAACTTACCGTAAGTATACGTATAGTTTTGGATATATAGTTACAGGAAACTATTACTTACGTATTTCATTTTGATAGTAGTTTATATACTGATGGATATAATAATACGGAGATATTTATATACTTGAATGTGAAGGTCATACAACCAGTGCGTAGACGTAATCATGTTTTTATTTCAAAATGCCCAACAATACTCGAAACATATCAATCAGAAGCATTCAACCGTCGAACGCAAATCCTGTACAGGCCTGCCCTTCCTACTTTCTTCCTAGATGTTCTTACAATTTGCCACGTAGTGAAGCAGGTTCTGGATCAGTTATTTAATATAACCTTCATTATAAGTTAGATAGTTGATGATTACAAATGAAATAAATAGAAAATGTTGATGAATGTATCCATAAGTATATTTATGTATCCATAAGTTAGCGCCGTGTTGAAAAGGCAAGCATATAATAATAGGTCTTTACCTATGAAATTGCCGTTCTGCAGTACTGGCCATTTCAAATCAAAATATTTTTTGTTTGGCTAAGAATTCTAATTTCAAATTAATTTTATTTTAAAAACATGGATTTTTTTTTCCAAAAGTAGTCATTTGTTTATTGATTAGTGTTACATTTTCATCGCATTTAAATCTTTTTCGTCATCATGGATACGTTAAAAGTTCGAGTAATTATGGAATATGAGTACCGTCGTGGCAGCAACGCGGCACAAGCGGCACGCAACATCAACGACGTTTACGGAGCTAACACTACAAACCAACGCACTACGTGTTATTGGTTTGCTCGCTTCCGTTCTGGAAATTTCGACCTGAAAAATGAACCTCGCGGTCGTCCGAAGACTTTGGTCGACAATGACGAATTAAAGGCGATTGTGGAAGCTGATGATACACAATCTACGGCTGAATTAGCAGCAGCTTTCGACGTTAGCGTCAAAACAATATTGGTCCATTTGCGTCAAATTGGCAAGGTAAAAAAGCTTGACAAATGGGTGCCCCACGAACTCAATGATCGCCAGCGCGAAGTACGCGTCGAGACGTGCCTTGCACTGCTCAACAGACACACAAATGAAGGAATTTTGAACCGCATTGTTACCTGCGATGAAAAATGGATCCTGTTTGATAACCGCAAGCGCTCAGCAAGTTGGTTGGATCCTGGTTCAGCACCTAAACAATGCCCTAAACGAAAACTTACCCCAAGAAAAGTGATGGTCACTGTTTGGTGGTCTAGCGCCGGTGTGATTCAACACAGCTTCTTACCAAACGGGGTGAGCATTACTGCAGATGTGTACTGTGAAGAATTGAACACAATGATGGAGAAGCTGGCACATCTGGATGGAGATCCAGTATAGTGTATCTGATCGGGTAACACACGGACCGACAAGCCAGAGAAGACAGAATTAGTGATGAAGCCGTACGTACCTATACAGTAGACATCAGGTGAGGAATAATAGGGATGTGTGCTAGGTAAAAATATAAAAGTCTATTTAGCCCGTCAGTTAGATTACCAAAAAATATTGGACACGTATTTTTTGCTTACACATTGCTTACAAATCAATAAAAGGTGACAAAGACATGGTACATCAAAGTTTAGGAGAAGGGCCTAGTGACGTTACTTTTACATAAAAAGTGTAGCACGGCGTGACGTCACGCGAAATTTCAACTCACTATATCGTCGTCATTTTTGGTTTACGTGACAAAAGAAAAAATACGTGTCCAGTTCTTTTATGTAATCCAACTTTCGGACCAAACAGAATTATAAAGGACTGTGTTAAGTGTACTGGTATTATAAATTAAACTCTATTTCTAAAACCAGGGCCCGCTTACCCCACAAATCACTAATATACAGAGACATAATGATATTTTAAATATGTTTAGCGCTAAACACTTTTAGTAAATTGTGGTACAAGCGAACCTGATCTTTATTCCCAAACATAAATTTTCAGTATCGCAGACTTTTACATCAATTACACTTTTTGGACGTCGGAGTCGACATAGAAAGAGTACGCAGGCAATTTAATAGTAGCCTTTCCTTTTTTGTTGCTTTTTCTTGTGTGCGCTGCGAGGCTCCCTCGGTGCTAGCGGTGCGCTGTCAGGCTCGCTCAGCGCTGGCCCAGCGCTGTCAAGCTCAGTAGCGACGGGGCTCGCGCCAGTCAGAGCCAGCACGGCACATACCAGCAGAGCGAACAATGCGAACTAGAAGAAAGTATCAAGTTCAACTTTCAGTCCATCGTTTGATTCAAATGTGTCATGTACAGTCACGAGCCTTACATTAAAGCAGGATTTATAAGCGATTTTCTACTAAAGTATTGATAGAAATGTTAAGGTGTTATGAAAAAAGTATTCTCAAAACGATACTATTATGAAAAAGGGCTTTCCTCAGTTTCAATCGGTATTTCACGAGGGAATAGCTTTTGAATTTTGTATCAGGGTAAGATATTTATGCTCTTGACTGTACATACATATGAGAAATGTAAATGTAAAAAAGTCTTAATAAATAAAATACGACTATTTGAAAAGAAAACCCTACATATAGAAAAGTACCTACCTGCACATATAATATACATATCACATACATATAATATACATAGTATATCACTCTATCTAAGTGGTCAGAAAACTAATTCGTTGGTAAATGTATAATGATGTGTTGCATATTGCAGGCTACGCGTGCCAAAATAATTTAATTTAATTATTTATAAAGTTGAGTTAGCCCTGAGAATGTTACCAACTAATAAATTCAAATGTAAAATGTTTACTTGGCTCTTAGACATGTGTTTCTATTCCTTTAATGAATATTTAAATCGTACTTTTTGACATTGTATTTATTATTTCATGCTATCAGTATTTTGACATTGTAATTAATATTTTGACACTAGAACTTATTTTTTATTTTTTTTTAACTTGCTCATTGTATTTTTAACATAATACCTATTATATGATTAATATATACGTAAAAATAATCCTATTGAATGTATTTTAATCAAAATTACTGCATCAAATTAAAATTATAAATTCATAAACTAAATGGTTATATCTGTGATTTGCATGCTCTTAGCTTATTTAATATTTCTACAACTGCAGTGGTAGTAGGTATGTATATGTGAATCAATGTTTTATGTAAGATCTCAATGTACCATATACTAAGAAATAAATATCTATATATTTATCTTTTTTTTTAAATAACTAATATTGTATGGATTCAAATTCTTCAAACTTATTAGTCAGATATGTTCCTAGAGAGTTTTTTACCACCAATTCTTCTTTGCAACAAAAACACTAGGCAGTGGTGCATGGCGGGCGTCTTGGGACAGTCTCAAGTAAATTTGACGTTCATACTACTATTCTCAACCTAATTTGAATAAACGAGTTTCGTTATTCCTGAACGTTTTCTTGTGTTTTAATTGAATGAGCCTTTTTATCCTCGAGAGAGTCTTGTAACCTTAGACTCGTGGAGTAAATCTAGAATCAATAGGAATTTATCAAGGATTAGGTTTCATCATGTCATGATGGCCCAGTGGTTTAGGCCTCACCTCTTGTGCACGAGGTTGTGGGTTTAAACCTGGGCAAGTACCAATGTGAGGTTTTCAATTCATATGTACTTTCTAAGTTTACCTTGGACATCACTGACATCTGTGAAGGAAAACATCGTGAGGAAACCTGGACTTATATAATTAATATAAGTCTGAAATCGCCAACCCGTCTTGAGCAGGCGTGGTGATAATTGCTCGTGCCTTCTCTGTATGAGAAGAGGCCTTTGCCCTGCAGTGGGACAGTAATAGGCTGGTACTTTACTTTAGTTTACTTTACTTTTTTTAGGTTTACAGTACTCTGCGTTTATCAATGGGTAGGGGTAACAGTATTATAAGCTTTCTGGCATAATTAAGTATTTAAACTAATATTTTGAAGAATTGTTTGTGTGTGAAAGTTTATCGCTGGAAGTGCTGATCTGATTGCAAAAATTATTTCAAAAGAAAGTTGCAAATTAATATTAATACAATGTTTTACATGATTTATTTCATATTGGTCGTAAAAAAAAAACAGTATTAAGTATATAGATATTCCACTTGTATAAAATATACGACATAATAACGGTTATGTATCAAAATTTTAAAAATATTTTTAACCCGTTTTTAAGTGTTTTTAGGTATATTACTAATTACAAATCGCATCAAAATAAATAGCATCGTTAACACGAACATCTATTGAAGATCATCATCATCTGCCTAGCCTTTTCCTAACTGTGTTGGGTTCAGCTTCCAGTCTAACCGGATGCACTTGAATATATTTTATATGGAGCGACTGCCTATCCGACCTCCACAATCCAGTTACTTGGCAACACGATACCCCTTGTTTATACTGGTTGTCAGACTTTCACACTTCTGACTACCCATAATGACTGTCGAAGATGTACAAATGACAGCCGGGACCAACAGCTTAACGTGCTTTCCGTGGCACAAAGAGGGGTAAGAAAATACAGAGAGAAAATAAATACAGTTAATGACTTAAACTTCAAAAAGGTTCCTGCTCATCATGACTGAGAGTTAAGACTCAAAGCATTATATGTTAAGATGAATCCATGCAGGAAGGAAACATAAATATATACATAAATAATTCTGGACAATCCACACAGCATCATCTTGCCCCAAGCTAAGCAGAGCTTGTATTATGGGTACTAGATGACTGATATACTTAATACTATACATTACATAGATATGTAGATATTTTTATTATACATAGGAAATACCCAGAACACTCGGAACAAATATTTGCAGATCGTACAAACATTTGTCCCAAGGCGGGAATCGAACCCGCAACCTCTTGCGTCGCAGGCGGACCTTCGCCCGCCGCGCCACATCTGCTTAGCTTGGGGCTAGATGATGCTGTGTGGATTGTCCAGCAATATTTATTTATTTATTTATTTAATTTTGTAAAAATAACCTTAAGTTTCAACATACAGATTTATTTTTATTATTATGTAGTTGTTATTAATGTTATTATTTTCGTAGAACTACTTTAAAAATACCAACGTAAAGTTAAGTTAAATATGAATATATATATACTTACCAATTTCATGTTGAGTTCAGTGTGCAGTTCCTGAGGAACGATGTGGGATGCGGTCTGATGGACGCATATATAAGATACATTGTCAAGGTCAATGGAACTAGTCAAGACTAATATTACAAAGAGGATATATTTGATTGTAGGTATGTTTGTTTGTAATGGATAGACTCAAAAACTCGTGATTTAAATCATATTTAAAAAAATCGTCCTGTCTTCCCAGGACTTGGCCAGGATTTTGGAGTGTCCTGGAATGTCCTGGTCAGTTTTTAAGCAGCGTGCTGGGTCCTTATATGTGTGTCTGTCTAGTGTCATGTATTTATCTCTGTAATGTCTCTTTCTCCTTACTATCTCTCACTTCTTTCTCTATTACTGCGTTCTATTTTTAAACTGATTTATATTGATTTTCCAACTTCAAATCTTAGTTTGAGAAATTAGTAGTTGGCAAGCCTAGTCGGGCGTAACACGACACGTTGCAAGTCGGTGACGTGAATTTCATCGTATTCTATGCGAAGTGGTGCAGATGAGTTAGTTGCGTTCCAGGATGCACATGTTATCCCTTCGTTCCTAACTTTTACCTGAGGCATAGACCCAGAAATGAATCATGGTGTTATATACAGGCATTGTTTGCTTAAAAGGAGGCTCCAAACACTAAGCCCCTTTGTAAACTGAAGCATCAATAAACTTATTATTATTATTTCCTTTATTTCTCTATATACATATTAATTACATTTTTAAATATTTCAAAATTAAAAAAAACAAAAAACATTTAAAAATATAAAAAATAGTAGCCCACCGGCATTGGGAACAGGGTCCAAGCTACCGGTGGTCAGGGCTCTTGAGAAAGGAATCTCCTGACGATACGCGCCGTGTCCAGGAGTACCGCTTTCTGTATCAAGCCCTTGATCCAGCTGCCTAACGAGAGCCTCCTTAGGTGTTGGTCGAGGCTCTTGGCTATTATACCATTGGCCGTCACAACTATCGGCACAATGACTGCTGTATTTACATCCCACATGTCGACCACCTCGCGGGCCAGATCAAGATACTTGATTTGTTTCTCTTTCTCAGCCTTCACGAGGTTCTCGTCATGTGGGACCGTTATATCAACAATCATTGTGCGACGCTCTAATCGATCTATCACCACAATGTCAGGCTTATTAGCAACAATAGTCCTGTCAGTGATGATAGATCGATCCCAATATAACGTGATATTGCCATTTTCAAGAACTGGGTCGGGCACATACTTATAGTATGGTACTTCTGATTCCACAAGGTTATACTTCAGAGCAAGTTGCTGGTGGATAATCTTGGCAACAAGGTTATGTCTATGCAAATAGTCTCCGTTAGCAAGACGAGAACAACCAGAAATAATGTGACGGATTGATTCTCCGGATCGGTGGCATGCCCGACAGATGTCAACCGTACCGTCCTTCACAATGTATTTCCGGTAGTTATTCGTCATGATAACTTCATCCATAATCGCACAGACAAAACCTTCGGTTTCCCCAAAGAGGTCACCGAAGCGCAGCCAAGATACGGACGCTGATAGGTCTACATCGGGTCCATGTAAGACCCGATAAAAGCGTCCATGAAGCTCTTTGCTCTTCCATATTTCCATGCGGTCAGTAGTATCTAATACTATGGGTTTGCGCCAGTTCTCATTAGCCAAGGAGAGCGGGGTGAGGGCCTTGTCCATCGCGACCACATCTCTATGCATCCCCACGTCGGTTTCAAGGAAGTACTCCCTGAGACTGCATACCTCACGGTTGTGCAGGGTCTTAGCATTTAAGAAGCCTCGACCCCCGCATTTCCGCGAGATATACAGTCTCATCACCGACGATCGTGGGTGATGCATGCGATTTGCGGTTAACAATGTGCGGACCCTCCTATCCAAGGCGTCAAGTTCCGTCTGAGTCCATTTGAGTATGCCGAAAGAATACATCAAAACTGGCATGACCCAACCGTTGAAGGCGCGCACCTTATTGCCGCCTGATAAAAGACTATTTAACACTTTATTCAGGCGGCCAAAGAAGCGCTCCTTCAAAGATTGTTTCATGTCAGCAGTATTGATGCCTAACGCTTCCGACATACCCAAATACTTGTAGGTTTCGGTTGAGGAGAGGGATCTAAGGTATATAGAATCCGAGAGTTGGGTTCCCGCGGATTCCACAATCCCTCCTCGCTTTACATGCATGACTGCACATTTGTCCACACCAAAATCCATCCTGATGGCGCTACTGAAGGTTTCTGTTACCTTCAGTAGCTTCATTAGTTGCAAATTGTTGTGGGCAAAGAGTTTCAGATCATCCATGTAAAGAAGGTGAGATATGACCTGACCACCTCTTCTCAACCGATAGCCCAGACCCGAACCCTCCAGCAACGTGCTTAGAGGGTTCAGGGCTAAACAAAACCACAACGGACTGAGACTATCACCCTGAAATATGCCTCGCTCGATCCTTATCGGTTCGCTGTTCTCCTGAAACTGCCGACATCCTGGATAGTGAAGGACCGTCCTCCATTGCCCCATACACGACTTTAAAAAGGTGCGGAGAGTTGCATCTATTTTATACAACTCCAGCACCCTCATGAGCCATGTATGTGGCACTGAGTCATAGGCCTTCTTATAATCTATCCAACATGTCGACAAATCCTTTCGGGAACGACGAACCTGTTGGCTTATGGCCATATCTATGAGGAGCAGCTCCTTAGTACCACGGGACCCGTTCTTACATCCATTTTGAGAGACAGACATGATCGAAGTGCTGTCGATATGATTATTAATTTTAGATCTCAAAATGGATGTAAGAACTTTATAGACCGTCGGTAGACAAGTGATTGGTCTATAGTTTTTGGGTTCCGCAGTACTACCTGATTTATGGAGCAGGTGGGTTATTCCTGTTGTAAGAAATTGGGGCAGCGATCCTGACTCTAAGGCAGACTGGAACTGAGATGCCAAACGAGCGTGCGAGCTTTTCAGCCATTTAATCCAGAAGTTGTGCAGCCCGTCTGGTCCTGGAGATTTCCAATTAGGTAACGGACGAACTGCACAAGCTACATCCTGGGGGCTGATGTTGATTGCCCCCATTTCTGGTAAAGGTTCACACGTCCGCTCGACCTCCCTAGTCCAATCGCCCTCAGTGTGACTGACAGGCACCGACCAGATGCTGCGCCAAAATAAACACATGGCCTCATCATCCGGCAGGAACGTGTCAGTCACACCTTGGTCCGGTCGCTCCCAAGTCCTATACACCCACCTTTCATCGCTCCGGAATGTGCGATTCTGAGTGTATCGCTCCACTCGCCGCTTGTACCGACGAATACGGTTTGCCCATGCACAGATCTTCTGTTTCAGGAAGTCAATGCGCTCCGTGACGCGGGTTAAATAGTCTCGAGAACTAATATCAGTCCCCGAGAACGCCCGCCTCACAAAGCGCATCACTCTAGGGCGAGTATTACCCTCCCTGAAACAGATAAGTTTGCCGATGAGTACTCTAGCCTCACCGATACGTCGCTCAATCCTGCACTGCCAAGCTGGTACGGCTGGTCGTGTAGCTTTCTTACTGTTGGGAAATTTTACATTTGCTACACGACACGCCGCTGCAGCTGCACAGTACAAGATTGAGTGGGTATCTGCGAGGTCTTTGCTGTTGTCAAAACTGTTTGACAGCAGTGAATCTAGAGCACACATCAGCGCCTTGTTTTTCTTGTGCATGGGCAGACGAGGTAAACGTTGTCTAAGCTCAGGCGGTGTGGAGCGGTACTCTCGGAATGCATCCTCCAAAGCGCTCCTCAAGCGTACATTACATTGGGAACTCACGGATATAGCTGCGTCATCATCCTCTTCACCAACGTAGTCAGGTCGCGGTGATACAATAGGTAAACTGGGTAGTTGTACCGCGACCAGTGGCGAAGCAGGCATAACGCGGTTACTCCGTGAGTTCAGTCGTAGTCTATCAAGCACGGTGTCATCCAACATATGGTTACGTTGAATGACTCGTACCTGATCCGATAGTCGTTGTGCCGATACGTTGACAGCTGGTTCAAGTACCTGAAACAGAGAGAGCATCCGACTACGGTACGCAGTCAGGTTAGTTCCCCCCTCTGTAGCCCCATAGTATGAGCGCATGACATTTTCGTTGATGGATTGTGTCCATCGCATGCGCTGCACACTTCCACCGGAAGCGGGGACCCTAGCAGAGGCTGGTGGGCCTCGGAGTCCCAAGCTGGCCGGTGGTCGGCCTCTTCCACATCGACGTACTGGTGGTGGCGACGTCGGTGGCGAGTAGTATTCGTCGCTCGAGCTCGACGCAACTGCAGCGGCCGGTGTCACTGGACTCACGTCTGGAGCAGGTCCCGGCAGCTGGGAGGCGGAGCTGAGCGACGAACCCGAAGATGTTTTTGGTGCATTGAGTACACGGGCTCGGCTTCTTGTCAGCATTTTTTCTTCCAGAGTTTTCTCCGATTTAGGATACCATGGCGACACACATGGTATTGGTATTATGGTATATTTTATAAGTCATGGTGATTTTTAGCTTGGTCTATTATTAATTGATTCCTGGTTTTTTTTTTGTTCTTGAATTCTGTATTTTAGACATTTTGTACACTAGTTTTCATAAATTATTTATAAATAACATCGGAGAAAATAATTTTGCTTCAGTCACTTTGACAGTCGAGCCACTATTTATTATTTATTATTATTATTATTATTATTATATAAGGTTTTTATGGGTCTATGCCACCCGTAATAAAGTTTTAAATTATTATTATTTTAGTCGACGGTGTAATGTATTTTTCAATATCCTCGCGGACGAAGTCGCGGGCAGAAGCTAGTACTTTATAATTACCAAACGAATACAAAAACAGAAAGATCTATTGATAGACAGAGCCATCAAATGATGTTTTTAGTCTGGCAGTACGAATTTTATAACATCGGCATTTTTTATGTTGATCATTCTCTTAACTTTGTCCATTACGGCAAGGGTGGCTTAACCTTGGCTCAACAGAGCCAAGGTTAAGCTACTCTTGTCAAGCTTGATCCGTGGATGGGTGACCATTCATTTCATATTGTTGTAGATTTTTTTACTCGTTACGGGTAGTCAGCAGCCCAAAATTATGACAACCAGTCAAATTTCAACCAATTTTTTTACTTAAAAATTACTTAGTTTTATTGATTTGACAACAATTAATTGCATTTCGGTACCAAATTCTTAGAATAAAACTGCATACGATTTAGAAATAAATTGTTGAGTTTTTCTGATGCTTGCACAAATGTATACCTACCATTAATAATAATTTGTACTTTAATAAATAAGTTTTAATTTATTCAAGTATGTCTTCTATTAATATTTTACAATGTTCATAACATGAATCCCTAAAAACAGTTTAAGGAGGTTATGGCCTATCAATTGGGCGTAGAACCACTGTGCGTTGGCCCAACGTGTACGTGGCTTTAAGTGTCTAAGCACACTATACCGAAGTTACGCGACCGAAATTCAGCACAATTACGCCCTCAATGCTATTAGAATTACTGATGACACGCTATGCCGAAATTACGACACGTGATAGCGTCCAGCCTAACTTCGGTCGGGCGTAAGTTGAGCGGCATCTTATTCTGTGAGCACACATTATACGCGACCGAAGTTCGGTTCGATTGGCGACGAAAATCATTTCGTAATAGTGTTCATTTCGCTTCTGTTAGCGCTCGAGACACTGAATACACACACAAAGTTGCGGAGCTGAATTTCTGCCGCGTAAGTTCGGCACTTATAGTGTGTCATATCAGGCGAATACACAATGCATGATGATATTTTTAATAAATAGTTTGACATCTTTTTTATACACTATGACTTTTGAGTTCTGAGTTCAGCTACACTGTCAGATATACTGGCAGACTGGCCGACACTGACTGGACAGGCAGACCTGTCTCATGTCTGCGTCAGTTTTACCTCAAAAGACCATCTCAGACGCTTGCATGGTCTTCGCATGATCTAACCAAGATAATGACTAGGCTTTAAAGGAGACCTCTGAATATTTTTCAGTTTTCTTTCTCATAGTACTCAGTTAGAAAACCCCAACCTCTTATGGTGCTTTGATTGAAGTGGAAACGTGGTTGTTAAAACGAATCCACAGAAATATTTATATTTATATTTTGTTATTTATCAAACAGATAAAACCGCCAAAGCAGTGCAGGTACGATACAGGAGAAATTCCTAGTGTGGGGAAAGGATAAAAAAAATAAGCACTTATTTTTGAAACCTGAAGACTAAATGAACTATAATTTTAAGTTTGATCTATAGAATAATTTAAGTTCTTAGTGAAACGCTATCAATCATTTAAATTCAGGTTTTTAATCATGATATCTAGGTATGCATATTTTAATATCAAGGATATGGATGGTATCAGAAACCGGTAACCGAATACCTATATGATAATAAACAAAAACATCAAAGTTCTCTATGTGTATAACATGTAGGTTACGTACAGTAGAACCTCGTTGGTCGAACACCAAGGGATACGACAAACAATTTGAGTTATAAAGTTTTCTACTAATGGAGGATTTCGACTTCGATTTTGATTCGACATAAAGAGGTTCAGATTCATTCTTAAAAAAATTGAGTTAGAGAGTTGTGAAGGTTGTAAAATAAAACATTGCTACGTTCGAGATACAGAGGTCTAAATTAATTAGTCGAGTTATGGAGGGAAAATATGTACCAAAATGGCTTGGAGGAACTCACTGATTAATTGGATTAATGGAAGGTTGATATTTCGAGTAATGGAGGTATTGGTGTTGAAGGGAAGGGAATAAATCATTTTTTCGAGATTTGGATGTATTCAACTTATCGGGGTTCGACTTACGAGGTTAATCTCTCAAAAACTCTAAAATGGCTCGACCGATTCTTATTAAATATTTTGTGTCACAATTGGACCCAGTAGATGGCGGTGTTTGGCCAAGATTACGTTGGTAGGGTCCGGTAGTTACTAATAAAACCGGGTCCTAAGAATCCCGTTCCCAATATAAATGATTAATAAAATACTAATGAATTATGCCTGGAGTTGCGCATCCCCGAATCTAAATTTAAACCCCCCTGGGTCCTTACGGGTAGTCAGAAGCCCGAAAGTCTTTTTTTTTTTTTTTTGGTGCGGGTTGGAAAATCCTCATGGATGTCCTTCGCTCTGGGGGAGCGAAGGGGTCTGTCAGACTCTTACTGACTAAAAACCACCCCGTTGTTCCGTCTCACACCTACGCCGGGGGTCGCGGGAACGTACGATCCTTCCGCAACCCCCAGCTAGTGCCGGCCCGCCTATGCAGGCCTCCTCAGGACGAGGGGCGGAGTGAGGTGTCTGACTCCCCCCGCGACGTCTAAGAGGGGCGCGCGTGGAACACGCGCCGCCACCTCGGGTCCTGGTGTTAGGGGGGCGACAGACGTCCCCAAGTCCTTCGCCCCTGGACCCATTTAGGGGGGCTGGAAGAGGGCGTTGTCCGCCCTCCGCCGACGCCCGGTGCGTCTGCTGCGGGCCGGGATGGAGGAAGATATCTCCCTTTCCCGTTCCGCAGCCTCTTTCCGCGAGATAACCGTCTCGCAGAAGGACACCACCGCGTTCCAGGCCTCCTCGCTGCCAACCATCGACGGCCGGCAGCGACAGGTCCCTGCCTACTTCCGCAACGAGGGCACGGCGTGGATCCTCCCAAGCGGGACACTCTGCCAGCGTATGCCACGCCGTGTCCTCCCGGCAGTCGACGCAGTGGTGACACCGGGCGTCCGGCTCCCTGTTTATGCGACACAGGTACTTCCCGAAGCAACCATGCCCCGAGAGCACCTGTGTCACCCGAAACGACAGGGAGCCGTACCTCCTCCCGAGCCAGTGATCGAGCACCGGCCGGACCGCCTCGATGGTGACGAGGCCGGCGGTAGGGCGTGAAAGCCTTTCCCGCCATTCCGCCACCAGCACCTCACGAAGCTGGGACCGACGCAGCTCCATGTGTCGCTGCGTCAGTCGCTCGCCTCGCGCCCGCGCTTCCTCGCGCCACCGGTACAGTGACGCGAGTACTTTCGCCTCCAGGTCCCAGGGCGGGGATCCGGCCAGTGCACAAGCCGCCTAGCCCGAAAGTCTGATCTGACTTCTACAACCGAATAACAGGGCAATATGATATCCCTGTGTAAGACTGGTTTCTTATTATTTTTATCATATTGCCCAGTAATTTGGTTCTGGAGGTCAGATAGGCAGTCGCTCCATGTAAAATACTGCTAATATTCAGCTGCATCTGGTTACACTAGAAGCCAACCCCAACATAGTTGGGAAAAGGCTACGCTGATGATGTGTAAAACTTCATGCTTCTAAAGCGGTTAAGGCTGTGTGTTGTGTGTCAGTGAATTTAGAATATATCATTAAGAAGACTGAATGAGATTGTGTAATATACATATGAGCACCTGCTATAGTATATACTTTATGTGCACAGATGACAATCCCATCTCATGCCGAAATAATCAATATGTGCATAATTTTAATTTTCGCGTTCAAAGGTCCATCTCTCTGACTTTTTAGCTATCCACCCTCTATTTTATTCATTGTTTCGTCTCTATTAGTTATGTATGTCTTGTTCTTTTATTTTTAGCCGATTTGAAAATATTGTATCATTCACACACTATACACAATATCTATTATCTTGAAAATTACTTTTTCAATCTCTTCGGGATTTGACTAACCTTACGGGTACTTGAATGGGTATCATTAATTAAATTGAAAAATATGACTTAAGTAAGTTTATTATCAATATAACATATAAGCACCTTTATCCGTAACCGTTATGCGTATCCTGTAAATCATGATTTCGATCAGCCCCTGTAGTAGTATTTCTTTTCTTCCTTCTTGTAATATCCGGGGCTGCGGGCGGTCCTCAGCACGCGGCCTCCCACGCCACCGGGTACGATCGGCTCCAGGGATGCGCTGGCCAATGCTAGGATGGCGCAGGCGATCAGAGCGAAGAATGCGAACTGCAAATAAAATACTCATTTAGTGAGTTGTTAGCTAAGTGGAATTAATACAATTACCTACTATTATTAACTAGTCTTTTATATTAACGTGTGAGTGTAACTGTGGTTAAAAATATTGGGTTTATCTACTATATGCGGTACAGTATTAAAATGTCACGTTCACCTTGTTACATAAAGTATCGGGTTACAAATAAAATAATTTAAATGGTGTTAAAACAAGTATAGAGATCGACACAAAAAAATGAGAACACTAAACGTCATATAAAGAAGGTATGATAAATTCACCCGAATTAACTCGAACAGCCGATCTATTCTGTAAACATTTCCCCGTGAAAGGCTAGGTGAAGTGAACTGGCGATCCCAGGAGTATGTGATGTCAGCTAACTTTGCCTCCACTTCACTTACATTTTCACGGGCAGATTTTACAGAATGGCAAATTAAAACAAAATTATATTAGGTCACCAAGCAGGGAACTCAATATTTAGTTTAGTGCTTAACCGAAAATGATTATTAAGCCGAAAACAAAAACGAAAAAAAAGCTTCGTCGATAGTCTTATTTTCGGCACTGCTGTACACTGAAATCCTATTTGTTTTTAGCGCGATATTTCCATTAGAGGATCCTCAATTTCGTGTATTTCTTGTTGTAATAAAATTAACGAATTTCTAATTTTCGGCTTGGCTGAAGCTTCGGCTGGTTTATGGCCGAAAACGAAAGTAAGGCTGAATCAATTTTTTTTTTTTTGGTGGAATACGAAAATGTAACATTAGTCGGTCACTAGTAATTTTTACCAGTTTTTGTAACTGCACTTAAAATAGTTCAAGTATTTTTTAAGTTTTATTTATCAAAAAAGAAAACATAATTGATGGTACAGAGGCCAGCACATCAAGCTACCCCAATCCGTCAAATTTGTTTGATAGTTTTTCAACTTTATTACAAAAGTATAAGGTTTATGTTAATTTGTTATAAGTTAACAATTTGGTATAGTTTGATATGCTGGCCTCTGGTACATAAGCGACATGAAATAAAATATTACAGAAACACTTACATATTTCATTGTGAGTCGATTTTGTGCGTTCCCGTAGAACAATATGGGTATGGTGTACATGGTGAGCCTTTATATATCCAAATTAGAAGGTCAATAGAACTCGTTTGGTTTAAATGAAAATCTAAGACATAATACTAATGATCTCTTACGCTTGCTACAAACAGGTCCATGAGGAAAATATCAATTAATAATATGTTTACAAAAAAATATTTGAAAATGGTGTATGAGTTTTAAAACTAACGATAGTACCAAAGCAGTAAGTTTTCGTATGTTATATGTTATATGAAGTGAGTATGGCAGTAAGAAGTCTGGAAAGGCAGATGAATGTAAAGAAGATGGATGTACGTGGCTAACTTTATTCTTTAATCAGTTGTTGCATGAGGAAGTGATCCCACAAGATTTCTTCAATAGTTCACTAATGCCGATCTTCAAGAATAAATGGAATGTACAGGAATGCAACCACTATCGAGGGTAAAGCTCCTGTCACTTAGTATTTGAGAAGGTGATAGAGAAAAGATTGCGAGAAGAGAATGAAATTACCCAAAATCAATTTGGGTTTATTATGCCAGTATACAGTACAGCTGATCTAATACTTATGTCCGGTCGTCAGCTGCCCACACCGACAAGTTCAGTGTGGCTGTAGGACTGCACCAAGGGTCGGCTTTAAGCACTTCCTGCTTCCTGACATCGGACATACAAGAAGAGGCACCCTGGACATGGTCTAAAAGGAAGTTGCATGAAGCTGAGATGAGATTGCTAAGGGGGATGTGTGGTGTTGATAGAATAAGAAATGAGTTTATAAGCGAAAGCCTGAATGTAGCGCCTGTGACCGAGAAGTTGTGTGGAAATAAGTTATCATGGTATGGACTTGTGATGAAATGAGGATCATTTTGTGATTAAAATTTTGAGTATGAATGTGGATGTGACAAGAGAAGAGGGATACCATTCTCTTATTACCCCTCTTCAGTCTGGGTTCAGGCCCGGGCACAGCACTGTTTCCGCCCTTTTGAAAGTGACTGGCGACTTAAGGGCTGGACTGGAAGACAAAAAACTTACTGTACTGGTGCTATTTGATTTTTCCAATGCCTTTAATACCGTCAGTCAAAAAGCACTCCCAAAGCACTGGAATGGTTCACTACTTATCTTCAGGAACGCCAGCAGTCGGTTCGTTCTGGGGATTTTTTTTCTATTTGGGGTGGATTGGTAACTGGCGTTCCTCAAGACGGCATTCTTTCTCCTCTTCTGTTTTCAATTTTTACAAATCTTATTACATCAGAACTTCAGTGTGCGTATCATCTGTATGCAGATGACCTGCAGTTATATTGTCAGGGGAGGGTTGATGAGTTACCTGATGCTATCGGCAAATTAAATAGGACTTAATTGCCATAAAAGCCTGGTTCGATAGATTTGGCGTAGCGGTTAACCCGAGTAAGTGCCAAGCTATTATTATTGGGAGCACTCGAAGCATGAGTAGAGTAGATGTTGCAACCTTGACACCAGTTCGGTTCGATAGTACGATCGTCCCATTTAGCAACGACGTTAAGAACTTAGGCTTGCACATCGACAGTACCCTGAACTGGCGCACTCAAATTGCTAGTGTCAGCCGGAAGGTTACTGGGACGCTGCGGGCTCTGTATCGTCTGAAGAACGTCCTACCATCCAGTACAAAGAAAATGCTTGTGCAGACCTTAATCTTTCCTATTATCGATTATGGTGATGTGTGCTATAACGACCTGAATGCAGATCTCCTCAACAAACTTGACCGACTTCTTAATAACTGCATTCGATTTGTTTTCAATCTGCGCAAATATGATCATGTGTCTGCACATCGGTCGCTTCTAAAGTGGTTACCCATACGTCAGCGCCGAGAGCAAAGGGCGCTTACCACCTTGTATTCATTTCTTGTCTCTCCCAATTCCCCTAGTTATCTAGCTCCTCATTTTCAGTTCATTTGCACCAACCACGACAGAAATCTGCGTTCCTCCCATAACCGTCTTCTCCAATGCCCGACTCACCGTACTGACTTCATCCACAATTCTTTCTTCGTCCAAGCTATTTCTCTGTGGAATGCGCTCCCGCAGGAAATCAGGATGGAAACCGGCCGATTGGCCTTCAAAGTTAAAGTGCGTGAGCATGTTCGTAAGAAGTTGGCAGTGGCTCCATCACAGCGCTAATGTTTTCTCATTAACTGTTCTTATTGTTTATATATGTGTTTGTGTATATGTTTATTTGTGAATATATTCTATGTAGGTATTATATTTATAGTTTATAATAATATATATGTATATATATATTTTATAAATATATATTTCTTTACACTTGTCTTTTAAGAAATTGCACCTGCCACTGTTTGTCTCTGCATCACCCAAAGGTTGACTGGTAGAAAATGCCTATGGCATTAAGTCCGCCTCTGTACATTTGTGTGCTTAAAGTATTAATTAAATACCAAAGAAACAATGTATGGATTGTGTGAGAGATGATATGGCTAGGAAGGAGGTGATTTCTGAGATGTCAGCAAATAGAAATGTATGGATGAAGAAGACATGTTGCGCCTACCCCAAATCAATTGAGATAAGGGAAGGAGGATTTCAGAGGATGAATTTTCAATAAGTTAGTGCTCACTTTTTTATATTAAGAACTTTTGCGTAAAACTTGATGCTTCTGGACCCAGCGGTTAAGGCTGTAAGTTGTGTGTCTGTGAATTTAGGTTATTTTGTTAAAAACTGACTGAGATTTGTAGTATTTTTGGATATGTTAGCTACGATGACAATTCCATCTCATGCCGAAGTATATGTTGTCCATACCAGTTTGCTTAGAAGAGTGAGTTTAATGCGATAAGGCCGCACGTTGTATTTTTCCTCTTATAATGCAATGTATTTTCTCTTAGTCAAGAAAGTATATCGAAAGCCAAGTGTGAAAACCCGATAAATTCGTAGTCATTGAAAGCCCATTTGAGCAAACGTGTTGATTACTCTGTATGAGCACAAGCCTTTGCCCTGCAGTGGGACAGTAACAGGCTGGTAGGTAAGTTTATTATCACGATAACAAAAAAGCAGCCATGCGTATCCTATAATTCATGATTCTTGGTATTTCTTTTCTTCTTTCTTGTAATATCGAGGCTGCGGGCAGTTCGAGGCCGCCATGACCCGACTCGAGGGATGCGCTGATCAATACTAGGATGGCGCAGGCGATCAAAGCCAAGAATGCGAACTAAAAATGAAATATTCATTTAGTAACGTTTTATTGTACTGCGAAGTTCTTGGCTAACTGTAATTAAAACAATTAAACTAGTCTTTTATATTATCAACTGTGGTTGAAAATGTTGGGTAGGTAACTACTATATGCAGTACAGTATTATATTGTCACGTTCACCTTGTTACATAATGTATCGGGTTACGTTTTTTGGAGAAATAATACATTAATTATAGTGTTAAAACAAGTATGGAGATTGACACGAAAAAATGAGAACCCTAAACGTCATATAAAGAAGGTTATGGTAAATTCACCCGAATTAACTCTAACAGCCGATCTATTCTGTAAACATTTCCCCGTGAAAGGCTAGGTGAAGTGAACTGGCAATCCCTGGAGTACTAGTAAGTAATGTCAGCTAGCTTTTTTACAGACTGACAAATCAAAACCAAATTATATTTGGTCGCCAAGCAATGTTTAGTGTCTAACCGAAAATGGTTATTCAGCCGTAAACCGAAAAAGCAGATTCGTCGTTAGTTCTATTTTTCGGCCGAAAACGAAAGTGATTAAGAAAATTAAAAACTGGAAATAAGACTGCTTTTTTGCACCTGTGGAGAAAGAACAAATGAAATAAAACACGATATTTCCATTAGAAGATCCAAACATTCGTCTATTTCTTCTTGTAATAATAAATGCTTCGGCTAGTTTGTAGCCGAAATCGAATAAATGGCCGAATCAATATTTTTTGGCTTAAAACAAAAACGAAACTGTAACTAGTAATTTTGACCACTTTTGGTAAAAATTGTTAAGGTATTTTCAACTTTTTCTTTGGAATCATGAATAAAAACATCATTATTATATTAAGATACTGACATATTTCATTGTGAGTTGATTTTTTGAGTTCCCGTTGAACAATATGCGTGTGGTATACATGGTTAGCTTTTATATATGCAAATGGGAAGGTCAATAGAACCAGTTTTTTTTTAATTAAAATCTTAGTTATATTACTATCTGAATAAAAAAATATGAATCTTATATATTAGGCGTACTGTAAACAGGTTCATGAGGAAATTATCATTAATAATTTGAAAATGGTTTACGAATTTTAAAACTTACGATGGAACCAACTCAGAACATTCTCGCATGTCGTTACCGACATGCGAGAATGTTCTGAGTATATCATATATTTTGGTATTTGTAAATTATTGTTGTTGTCGTTTCGAAAATTGTGAAATAATGCATTCGGCCTGATTTGAAAATGTTTAATGTTTGTAGTGTTTCTGTGAGTATTAGTTATTTTTCTTTTAATATTCAGATGTAGGTACGTATTTTTCATAAATTAATATCTAAATGATAATTTAATTCAAATGATTATGGAATTAATTGCCAATGAGATTATAGATTATTTGCTTGGTAAAATGCAAGTTAAAGAAACTAAACATCATAAAAACATAACGTCGAAGGCTTCAACTTTCAAATGGTGAAAAAAAAAAAAAACTTTGTCGAGAAGTAATTTTAATTATTAATATGTCATCATCATCTGTCTAGCCTTTTCCCAATATGTGGGGGTCGGCTTCCAGCCTAACCGGATGCAGCTAAATACCAGTGGTTTGCGGACTGCCTATCTGATCTCCACAACCCAATTACTGGGCGATAACACGATAGCCTTTCGTAAGACTGGTTGTCAAACTTTCTGACTACCCATAACGACTGTCAAAGATCTTCAAATGATAGCCCAGACCAACGGCTTAACGTGCTTTCCGAGGCTCGGAGAAGTTTAAACTTTGGAGACGGTTGGAGCAGTGGCTGAGCGTTGACTGCTGCGCTGCGTGTCGTGGGTTCTATTCAAGCAAGGAACAAATATTTGTATGTCCACGAGCTCCTCAAAGTCTCATACACAGTATTGTACTAATTACCCCAACAAAAAGAATATATTAGGTAACAAAATAAATAATAGATTAAAAAAACTAAAAAGACACTCTTTTATAGAAAATCCAACTAAAAAATAGAAAATAAAATTTAATAAATTTGGATTAAGAAAAAATGTATATTAATGGAAAAAAGCTTGGGCTGCATAGTGTACATAGTTATAAACATATTCTATTTTCCATGGTTACTGTCCTTCACAGTGGGCTACATGTATCGGCGTATATTAGTCAATATTAACATTTTATTTTCTATTTTGATTTTCTATAGAAGCGTGTTTTTTTAGTTTTTTATAAACTATTATTTATTTTTCATTTTATACTTGAACTTGGACTTTATATAAAAGCGTGTTTTTTAGTTTTTTAAACTATAACTTTTTAATCAAATCATTGCATTATCATCGGTCTTTGACAGATGTGCAAAATTTGAATAAAATCTGGCCGTTCAAAGTGGGTTAAAATCGCGCCGTAATTAGTCAGTTACAAACAAAAGCTAATATAAGGTTTGTAAAAATTTGATGACACATAGCATAGCCACGGTATTGAAATAGTGGCTCCTTAACACGACACGTTAATTTATATGAAACGAATTTACATAATCTACTATTGTATAGAGCATAAGTCTTTACTTCTTAGACCTCTTTTATTAGCGTGTTGTATCTCCTGTGGTTACTGCCATATGTTAACTTTTTTTTTGTTTCAGAAACTTTTAAAGAGACTTTTTCTATATAGCCTTCAAAATATTGAAGGGACATCGACGTGCATAGTGCTACCATGAGTTCAATGCATGATTCTGTTATCTCTCTCTCATTTTTACGTTTGGTATCCATTTTGATAAACTTGAGCCTCAAAAGGGTGCATTGTAATACTGTCGAGTTCCTAGCGCCATCTACTGACTCCATCATCAGACCAAACATAAATGTGTATCGTGTGTTGTTAAGGAGTTCCTATGGCCACCTTGCAGTTTCATCATCAGCCCAACTCGATGGTACCATAAAATTAAACTGCCGAATTTACGCCAGTACCTGAATTGATTGAAAAATAGTTTTCAAATATAGAACGGGAAGACATACAAAAATTGCAAGTTAAAAAAACGAAGACATTTATTGTCACTGTACCTACTCTTATTCCACCTCAACACATACCCATCTGCGATACAGCCAGTTTAATCGATATCAGTAAAACAAGATCCTGTCGTGTTTTTTTTTTATATAATTTTATGTTCTGGCACGTACTAATAGGATAAGCAGAACCATCAGCAAGTTTTAGTGATTAAAAACCAGTTGTTGCGATGTTGATATAAATTATCATGTTTCGATAATCCGTAACAATCATTTCAAGGACCTGTGTAGATAAATATTTTATAAATTGAAATTGTCTGGCAATGGTCATTATTAACTCATGCTTTGAGGTGAGTTTAAAATGTAATCTTGAAGTGTTCCATAACGGCGTTCCTCTTAACACTTTTAGTGCCCAGCACCCGGCTCCCCGGGTCGAAAACGAGTTTGTTCATGTCCCAGGACTCACTTCCCGACTCGTACATGTAAAAAGCTATAGATGAGATGTGAACATGCCCATCACCTCCTACCATGTACCTACGCATTATGTAATTTGCCAAACATTATGACTTACAAGTTAAATCGTATTTTTGAACTGCTAAAGGGTTAGGTAAGTAAAACATTTCAAAATATCCACCCACTTGATCACCATCACGACGCACCTCAAGGACAATCCTTGCAGTGAAACTTAACGGAGGGCTCTGCCTGTACATGCGAATAAAGAAGCCCGGAGGAGGTTCGCACGTTGTACTGCAAACACGCTCTTTGCTTGGGCATTCTGTACAAACTTTTACACGTGCAGTTTGTGGAAGAAATATTCACTAGCGTCGTATCCAATTTTCACCTTCGTGTCCAATTTTATAAAGCATTTCGTAAACTGACGGGGTCGCCATATAGAATAGAATAGAATTTTATTTTGCATATATGGGTAGTACATAGTTCTTAGGATTACAGCTCAGCCACATTTTACCGTTCAGCATGCAAATATTTAAAAATTATTATCTGATTATTATACTTAAATTTTTTCTTTAAATTATTAGATAAATTTACACATTATTATTATTCAATTTTTATTACTACATATTTTTACTTACTATATTTAACTTTACTACATATTTTTACATAGATTTTTATATCTCGCATTATTTCAAATGTACATACCATTATCATAAATTTTATAATATAACATTACTATTACAAATATAACATGTTTTATATGGCGTTGCAATTGATCAGGGATGTCTGCGACGGCGCATGTACCAGTACCAGTACCAGCCTATTACTGTCCCACTGCAGGGCAAAGGCCTCTTCTCATACAGAGAAGGCACGAGCATTAATCACCACGCTTGCTCAAGACGGGTTGGCGATTTCAGACTTATATTAATTAGATAAGTCCAGGTTTCCTCACGATGTTTTCCTTCACCGATGTCAATGATGTCCAAGATAAACTTAGAAAGTACATATGAATTGAAAAACTCACATTGGTACTTGCCCAGATTTGAACCCACAACCTCGTGCACAAGAGGCGAGGCCTAAACCACTGGGCCATCATGACATTATACGGCGCATGTGGATTGTTCTAATGCTGCAATGTGCCAGCGTGCCGCAGCAATGATGGAACATGTCGTGGTCAGCCCTAACAGGCGTCTGACCATGCTAACTGACATAATGACCTGGGCTTATAGTAATTAACCCTTGTATGAGTCTTTGAATTGAAATCATCATCCTCTTGCCCTTATCCCAATTTCATTTGGGGTCGGCGCAGCATGTCTTCTTCTTCCATACATCTCTATTTCCCGTCATCTCAGAAGTCACCTCCTTCTTAGCCATATCAACTTTCACACAATCCATCCATCGTTTCCTGGGTCTCCCTCTACTCTTGTAACCCTCTACATTCATACTCAAAACTTTCCTCACAACATGATCCTCATTCCTAGTCTTTGAATTCAAATATAGGTTGTTATTATTATTATGTACCATTCATCATCTGCCTAGCCTTTTCCCAACTATGTTATATGGCAGCTGAATACCAGTATTTTACATGGAGCGACTGCCTATCTGACCTCCAAAACGAAATTACTGGGCAACACGATACTCCTTGGTAAGATTGGTTGTCAGACTTTTAGGGCTTTGCATACCCGTAACGACTGTCAAAGATCTACAAATGACAGCCGGGACCAACGGCTTAACGTGCTTTCCGAGGCACGGAGGAGTCACCCATCCACAGACTGACCTCGGCAAGCGTAGCTTAACTTTAAATCAACGCGTGCGGCTGTTTGTATTTAGCCACGAGCTCCTCTTACTATTGTATATTATAGTTATTATTATGTACAATTATAGTTCACTATTGTAAGCTACATGTATCACTGTGTAAAATTGTTTACTAACACTTAGGTTTATGAACATTGTGTCTACACTATAGGAGTTTTTACTTGAAATAAAGTTTCTTTTATTTTTCCTTTTTATACGGCGGCGTGCCGGGCATGATATTGCAAGCATCAGTAATCACAGGTTTTGCAACCTCATTGATGCAGCATAGTTTTTTTGCGAGTTTTCAATGATTGCTTAGATGGTACGTTAGCGTTTAATCGATTCACTTGTTTTAGGAATATCTGTGCACGGAGTTGCGTACCGCATATGCCAAAACGTCACTTAATATAAACCATGGATCGGATGGCAGTAGCGACATCTATCTCGCCACATACGAACTAAATGTGACGTCTCCTACGCCCGACAAAAACCGTCAAGCAGTAGCTCACCGACGCAATTAACCCGTCTAGTCGGAGGATCCTCCCTTTTCTATTATGGATGAGGATCTTTACACCCTGTTCCTCATACCTCGAAATGTCTGCCTACCCTCATCAGGTTAAAGATCGGGAAATAGAGATGTATGGAAGAATAGGAAAAAATGGGATAAGGGTAGGGGGATAATGATGATGTTGAGTTGGTAAATGGATTATATGTATTATTCATACAAAAAAATGAAAATTAACGATTTCCAAATGGTTTTGGTACAGTCGATCGCACGTTGGTAGTTTAGCCAGACCTGTGACCTTAAGCTAGCCTAGCGTAGACTGGAGTTTTAACAGGATAAGAGGCTTGTACCGCTTATACTGGTTATGTTACCAGTGACCTACTATATAGGCCTGTAAATATTACAACCTTTTTTTATTATGTAACGGGGGGAAACCTTCAAAAGGCGACTGGACTTTTGGGAAAAAGACCAAGGACTGTGGGATTCCTATCTCAGTAAAACCACCCCGGTGATCACCATCAGAACATGGAAGGCGCCCCGTTACGTCTTAAGAGACCACTCCGGAACCCCCTCTGTGCAACGCCTGTTAGGGCACATCCCTGAGGAGACGGTTAAGATGTCTCCCCTGATATTACTACCAAGAGTGCCGAGACTACAGTAATATTTGCACCGCACTTAGTTCTAAATGGATATGATGTGCATATTACCATACTATCATATTTTATAGGAGGTGAAGTGCATGGAGTATAGCATCCTCGATTGCGTAATATGACACAATAAAATAAAAATAAAAAATAATGCTGGACAATCCACACAGCATCATCTACCCCCAAGCTGAGCAGAGCTTGTGTTATGGGTAATAGATGACTTATACGTATATACTTCGTTATTTATTTATTTATTACATAGATAGATTTTTTTTATTATTCATAGAAAATACCCAGAACATCCGGAACAAATCTTTGTAGATCGTACAAACATTTGTCCCAAGGCAGGAATCGAACCCGCAGCCTCCTGCGTCGCCGGGGGACCGTCGCCAACTGCGCCTCATAGGTCGTCAAATTTACAACGTACGGGTGCGTCCGCCTGTTCTTCAAATATTTCGAATTTCAGGTTGGGAAGCCACACATGTGACGTATACCTCAGGCTGCTGATATATAAAACAATGCATTTGAGGCCCGGCCGGACTGGAGGCACCTTCAGGATATTTTCTAAAACCAGTCTACTTGGTTACTTTTAAATTTTTTTCTTTCTATTGTTGTGAACTTCTTTCAAACGTATTAGTATAATTCAACACTTCTTTATCACGTTCTAGATAAATTCATAAGTAAGAATATTTACTAGATATATAGATATATTATTTGGGCAAAACCTACCGAGATTTGTTCAAACGACACAAATAATAATTGAAAGAAGTGTGCAACTATAAACGATGTCATAATTAATTAATATATGTATTAATATCTTTAATGGGTGTAATTTTACTGGTCATAATGTATTTTATGTTATTTTACAGTGTGTACTTAAAGCATCGTATGGGACTTAGCTGTAAAGTTGTTATAATTGGTGGTAAATAAATAAATAATGTATATTTAATGTTTTCACTAAAATAGAGTTAAGTATAGTCATGGTGTATGGTCATATCGAGGTACTTGATATAGTAATAGTCAAAACAGGCAGTACGCAACTACTTATAGAGAGCCTAAATACTTACAAAACTAAATATTTGTGAAGAAAGGGCATAAATATATAAAAAAACTAACTTTGACAAGCCATAAAAAATGCTGAGAAACAAAAGAATGATTTTTTAATAATTTATTATTTAAATATAGTTAAAGGGATTAAAGCCATCACAGTTTTTACAGTTTAACTTACGAATGTTCGGTTCCAAGTTACATGTAACACACTTTTCTACAATGATTTATTTTAGTAGTCGCCGTGGCCGCCCTCTTAATGATGATGGTGGTCGCCGTGGCCTCCATGGCCACCATAGCCGCCGTGGTCACCATAGCCTCCTCCGTAACCGCCGCCGTGACCAAAATGGCCGCCGCCGCCGTGACCGCCGCCATGTCCGAAGCCGCCGCCATGTCCGAAGCCACCGCCATGTCCGAAGCCGCCGTCATAACCGCCATGTCCATGGTGCCCACCATGTCCATGATCATGTCCACCATATCCACCGTATCCGTACTGCGCATACGCCAGCGCAAGGATGGAACTTACCACCAGTGTGAACAACGCAAACTGGAAATAAAAAATATTAATACACATAGGTTTCTTACTGTTTTTCTATAAATGGATGAGGTGGTAACTGAAGTTATACTGTGGGCTTAGGTCTCTATACAAGCTCACTTTTTTTTCAAAAGTATCTATTAAGTAGTTATATGGGAAGACCACTTTGCAAGGCATGTACTATTTTGAAATATTAACAACATTAAGTTTATTTTATAATATTTATTTTAAATTTGAAGAATTATTATTTTTTATTTGCATTAACTGAATTGGAAGAACAAGCAAAACTCACGGCTTTCATTGTGTCTGTTTCAAGTTGAATGATGTTATTTTCGGTCCATCAAGAACATTTATAAGAGACAAGATGGAGGTCAACATTCTGATTAAATTAAAAATCGAACATTGTGGTGGTTTTATTTCCCTACCAAACAAGTTATATGCTTCCTTATACATTGACATATGTAGCTTTTTGAAAACCACAAATTGGTCAAGATTGGTAATGCCTGATTTTTATATTAGACTCTTTTTTACAGAATTATTAACAGTCAAGTCAATGGTTTTAAAATATTTAATTATTGTAAAAACTTAATCTATATTTCCTTGAACAAATCCGTGTCTAGTAGTATCGGGTAAGGAAATAGTCGTGAACACTGAGTGGGCAAGGGAACGAACGAAACGTAAATTCGCACGATTTTCAAATCGAAAACATAACTGTCCTATGGCATTTTCCGTTAATTTTTTACTACCGACATCATACATATCACTCAAAGATATGAATAAATACTCAAGATGATAAATATTATGAGAGAAACGAGGTTTTTTCTATTTTTCATCTTACAAAGCGCGGTCTAGGGACTCGGTTCATTTTAAAATTGCAAGTTAATAAGTATTTAATGTAGTGAGTAAAAAGCATGTGAAGTGTTGTAAAGCTTTAAGATTAGGTATCCAAAGCTGTTTAACGACGTTATGTAAGTTCTGAGATCAAGGAACTATTCTAACAAAAATGCTAAATTAGGTAGGCTTCCGGTCTCTCCAATCCTGGCGCTTGATAGCGTGCTTCTTCCGGTCTGCTCTGACCTTTAGTGGCTCGGTTCACACGTGCAAAGTGACGGACAAATATATTGGACTGTCTAGCACAGGGTTTATGCCCGGTTGGATGTCAATGCTAATTCTCTGGGCAAAGAATGAGCCAGACCTCTGGTCACTCGAGGTGTCGATCAGTCGGCGAGAAAACTCCTTGAAAAGGAGACGTTCACCCCATGACCCGAGCGTTTCAACCCCAAACGGCTCAAAACTGTAATTACCAAGAAGTTTACAGTATTCGCGCCGCTTGAAGGCCTCAAACGCCGCAGCCCGCCTTGCTTGAGACATGAGATGGCGCAAAGGTATCGACACAAGTTGCGTCCCACACCAAAGGGCTACCCATCTTCCAGGGCATCAACGTCATGCCTTCTGGTCTCTTACCATCGTCTCGTACCAAGCCGTTATGTTCTAACACCGCTGGTACGCCGGCGGGAGCAAGAGCTCGACGAATAATATCATTGATGCTGGCGTGCCGTGCTATGCGACCCTGTGCTCTTGTAACAAGACATGCCACGGTGCCCGAAACTGACGACAGCTTCACCGCAGTGACACCGATGAGGACTAACACAAGGTGCACCCGCCAAAATCATTATATTTATACCTAATACCGTAGGCATTTTTTACCAGTCAACCATACTGGTAAAAAATGCCTACGGTATTAGGTCCGTGTCTGTACATTAATTTTGTGTACCTACTAAATAATTAAATGTATATTTAATTTAGATTTAGCACACAGATCTCCAAGTTTTCACAGTTCGCGTCGTAATACCTACCTTTATTACACCATCTGAATCATAATAATAGTAAATAATAAAATTCCAAATAAATCTGTTTAAAAGCTTGTGCCAATGAAGCCCTTTCATATGATACGGTTAACTCAATTCAACATTTTTACCGCCGTTCCTTGCATAAAGACCCTGTTTTTTATAAAATCATTACAAATGTATAGTTTACAGATTTATTCCTGTAATTGTAGTATAAAACGGTATTACTTTCGAAATTGCATAGTTCTAGGATAACGGAAAATACCCTATAAATATTGAATCCCTTGAGGGTGTCGAAATATACTACTCTGTCAAGAAAGTACCGGGAAAAGATCAATAATACACAAAATGTCTGTTATTCATCCAAATTTATTTTATCACCTTCAAAGTATGCTCCTTTAGAAACGATACACTTGCGCCAACGAATAATCCATTCATCAAAACATTTTTTAAACGCTGCTTCCGGAATTGAGTTCAGTTCTCGGCGCGAATTCTCCTTTATGTCTTCTATCGATTGAAAACGGGTGCCACGAAGTGATAATTTGAGTTTAGGAAAAAGAAAAAAGTCAGCAGGAGCCATATCTGGTAAATATGGTGGTTGCTGGATGGTATTTGTTGAGTGTTTGGTCAAAAATTCGTTCAAAATGATAGCCTTGTGCGAAGGCGCATTGTCGTGGTGCAAAATCCAAGAATTTTCTTTCCACAAATCTGGCCATTTTCGTCTAATTTGCTCTCTTAAACGCTGCATAACGCTCAAATTATATTCTTTATTTACCGTTAGACCTTCCGGTAAGAATTCAGAGTGCACAACACCGCGATAGTCAAAGAAAACAGTCAACATGACTTTGACTTTTGATCGACTTTGGCGTGGTTTTTTCGGTTTCGGTTCAGTTGGAAAGCGCCACTCCGAAGCTTGTTGACTAGTTTGCATGTCAAACTCGTAAACCCACGTCTCGTCACCAGTAACAATGCGTTTCATGAATGTTGGGTCCGAACTGACTCGTTCTAGCATGTCCTTAGCGACTTTCATGCGATGGAGTATTTGGAGAAAATTCAGATCTTTTGGGACTAGCCGAGCAGCAACATGTTTCATACCCAAATGATTAGTTAAAATGGTACGGATCGACTCGTGAGATACAGAAAGTTCGGCGGCTATCTCTCTCAGAGTTGAATGGGGATTAACAGTCACTATTTTCTTCACTTTTGCGATGTTAACTTCAGTTGCAGACGTTGATTTGCCTCGCTCTGGTAGGCCAGAGCGAGGCAAATCTTCCATCACATCTCGACCGCTTTTGAACGCTTTGAACCACTCATAAGCACGAGTTTTTGATAAAGTCGATTCACCGTAAGCCTTCTGTAACATTTTCAGTGACTCCGAACACGAAATTCCATTGGCGATGCAAAATTTAAGACAAACTCTTTGTTCGATATTTTTGTCCATTATGAAATTCGCAATACACACTATATATGATATTACTAAAACCAGCACTGTATTTAATATAAATAACAGATGCAACTCAAACTCCGCGCCAAAATGGAAAACAGTTGTGCCAATCTAACAACTATTAAATTTGAATTTGGAACCATAAACAAATCATCCATTCCCGATACTTTTTTGACTGAATGTATATTTTTTACGGCATAAACGGCCGTATCTTTTTTTACGTTAACTTACGAGTAGAAGTTTGAGTTTTTCACAGCTTCAAAAGACTGTAAACGATACCTCCACGACAAATAGACAAAGTCATGACAGAAGGGTTCCCTTTTTTTCCTTATAAATCCTGTACGGAACCCTAAAAAACAATAAACGAAAAAACCTAAGAACTTTAACATTGGAGTGACCGTCCATATCATTAATAATTATGTTAATTGAAATGAACCAGTCCCACCAGTGTTTTATTTGTAATTTTGTATTTCAGACTTGCTAGAAAAATATAACGAGTGTTAGTAGATAATTTAATTTTATTATACAAACATGAAAAAAAAGAATTAAAGATATGTCGAGCAGATTCATATTGCACATTAATTAATACATACGAGTATTATAACTTTACTTTAAAAAAACATTATTTATATGAAAAGAAAAACAAAGAATAGTGCATCAAAAAAATCATCCCCATCGCTGTCAACGGGAAAATTAAATTAAATTACGTAATAAATAAAAATAAGTTAGTAAAACAATGATGAATAATTTAAAAATAAATTGTTTTTACAATGTCACTATTATAAATTATAAAACAATTATTATAATTCAATTCTGTAATACTAAAATAGTAAAATTACTTACTAACTACTTAATTTATTTGCAATAAACACAGAGTGTTCTTCCTCCTCTCTTCTACTTAATCTATGCTGTGCCTTGTCAGGGTCTACAACGACTCTTAGTAAAGTACCAGCCCTTTATTGTCCCACTGCAGGGCAAAGGCCTCTTCTCATATTGAGAAGGCACGAGCATTAATCACCACGCTAGCTCAAGACGGGTTGCCGATTTCAGACTTATATTAATTAAATAAGTCCAGGTTTCCTCACGATGTTTTCCTTCACTGATGTCAGTGATATCCAAGATAAACTTAGAAAGTACATATAAATTAAAAAGTCACATTGGTACTTGCCCAGGTTTGAACCCACAACCTCGTTCAACGACTCTTAGCTTTAAGCCTTTTGCTAACATCTTATTGTACGTTGTGGAACGCAAATAAATGAATATGAATATGAAAAAAACTAACTAAAATGTTAGCCTTATTATATTGCGCCAAAAAAACATCTGTTGGGTGTGGTCGTTTATAAACAACGTCACAACTTTCGTTTATGAATGACGTGCGATATAGAAACTAGAAGAACTTTTGATACTTCTAAGTATAATACCTGTCCACACATCCATAAGTTTCCCCTATTAAAAAAACGCGGATTAAAGTTACGCAAAACTTTGACGACACGGTTGGCGCATTGGCTGAGCAAAAATTGCACGGAACTAATATTTGTATGGTCTACAGATACTTTTTCCGGGTTTAGCTGTATGTGTATGTGAGTTTAATCTTTGTAAACGCACCCACGATACAGGGACAAATCCTTGTGTAGGGCAAAAAATAAAACTCTCGAAAAATGTGTCAAAATCAAAATCAAAATTCATTCATTCTAATTAGGCAGAGAATCAGCACTTTTTGAACGTCAAAACGTTTACAAAAGACAGTCCAACAAAACGCCCACCCTTCACCACTTCCTAGTGTTTTTGCTGGGGAGAAGTGGTGGAACAAACTCCCCAGCAACAAAGTGTGGTTAATCACCACGGATATCTATGGTAATCATAGTAATTGTAACTTTATTTCGCGTTTATCACATAACATCACGCCTGTAATAACCGAAGGCTTAAGCAGAGGCGTACCTATAGTACACCCACATTTCGACAATTATGTTTAAGTCCCATGTAACAGGGGGCGAGCTACTTCATGCTTATTTATGTTATAATATATGCGGCTCATTAAATTAATGTCATTCACATCCGGATTCATTGTTGTCTGTGATTTGGGATTTTAATCAACTTCTCTCGCATTAGGGGATCCCCGTCTCATTAGTTGTAGTTTATGAAACGGTTGCCTAGCAGAGGTAGTTATCGTTATAGGTAGAGGTAGTAGGTGGTATCTGTTATGTTCCGAGCTGTTGTGTACTGGCAATGTACTCACAAGCCCATCATCACATCCGAATCTCTAGTCTAGTAAGTCTCCACCTTCAATCTTCCACCATTCACTGTGACTGACAGTTTAGATTGACAGTGTATACAAATCTATTAAATAGATACATTACAGACCCCTGTATACTGATATTACGAGTATTATGTGTTCTAATAACCCTATTTGAACAAATAATACTTGTAATATCAAACAGTGAAAGTTACGCAAAGCTGACCTCGCAGATGGCGCCACCATAAATATTAAAAAATGTGAGCCGTCACGGGACGCCTCGCAAATGTGAAACATAAACAAATTATTTTGTGCAAGTAAAGTTCTTTTAAGAATATATAAAAGAACAGATTACGACAGGAATTAAATAATGCTTAATGAAAAAATTAAATATTAATATTTTTTCCCGGAATACGGGCGAACATTTTCCATCTTGATTATTCATTCGCTCTCTGTCTTTTTCTTCTTTTTCTTTATTACTCTATTATTCTTCTTTTTCTCTCTTTCTCTAAATTCTTCTTTTATCTACGAGCATCTACATCCGTAATAAGACCACGATGGTATAAAAGTTGGAGTCAAGCCATAAGGCGCAGATGATGATGAGTGGACTCAGACTATCGCCCTGAAAATACCTACATCGATTCTAAGGAACACACGTGATCGAATTGTTGTCGATATGATTCTCTCAAATTGATGTAAGATAGATCGCAGATTCAGAACGGATCGGTCTATAATTTTATGGTATTGGAGTACCAGCCGATTAATGGAGTGACTGGTCGTGGACACGGGTATAATTGATACAGTCGCGTGTCTTCGTCGTTTTGTGTGAAATCAAAATTTAAAAAAAATCTTGATCTTGAAAACCGGTTACTTCTTAAAAATCTTACATATTAAACGTTTCTGAACGTCGTTAAGGCATTATCGCTATGGCAGGATACGATATGCAATAAAATAAGTTTTTGTTTAAATAATTAAACAATGTATTTTATAGATCATCATATGACATTGATTCATCAATTGATGACCACAGAACTTACGGCTTCAATCATAGAACGACTATGTTAAACCTGAATGAATAAATATTTATTAAAAATCCGTTTCCGATGCATCATACTATTTTTTTAATCATATTCTTTATTAACAACCGCCATACAATTTTTAGAATACCCCACTGTGCCCACCGTAGCCGCCGTGTCCACCATAGCCGCCGTGCCCACCGTAACCGCCGTGTCCACCATAGCCGCCGTGCCCACCGTAACCGCCGTGCCCACCAGAGCCGCCGTGCCCACCAATGCCGCCGCCAAGTCCGTAGCTCACGCGATTTCCGTAGCCGCCGCCATGTCCATATCCCGGCTCATATCTGAATTGTCCACCTCGCCCGCCATCTCCATACTGGGCATTTGCCAGCACAAGAATAGCGCTCACCACCAGACTGAATACTATATACTGAAAATAGAATATAATACTACATAAGTACATGTTTTCATGGTTCCTTATACCTTAAAGGTAAAAGCGGAACAATATATCTACAATACAATCTAATTTACAATCACTATGTTGTCAGATCCCTGAAGTTTTAATATTATAAAATGCGTTATTTAGTACACTGATATTTTAAAATGTAAAATAATACCGTCCATCTTAATGTTACGCGAATTAGAAGCTGTCGTGTGAACTTCACTTCAAGCAATAATGTGCGTATATTTTAGATTTAATAAAGTTTTAACGGGAAGGAAAAAATGACAACTACGAGTATGTTGTCCGGAAAATTCGAAAAACAGAAAGTACAGACGCCAGCACATCAAGCTACCCAAACTGTCAGATTTTCCAAATTGAACATGAACCTTATTTCGTTCGTGATAAAGTTGAAAAACGATCAAAGAAATTTGACACATTGGGGTACCTTGATGTGCTGGCCTCTGTACTATTTTCATATAAACATTATCATTGTTGTATGAACCGAAATTTGTACAGGACAACGTCTGTCGGGTCTGCTAGGATTAAATGAAAATTAGACTTAAGTATTTTTAGGCCTGGTATAAATTGCATTGGAATGCTATACACGTTATCGTTACTTTTGAGAGGCTCGTCAATCTTGTATGGACCAACCAATGTTGCCAACTGAGCAAGCGTACACACAAGGGAATGGAAAATGTTTGACTTTTACCACTTAAGACGGTAACACGATTCTCGACGTTTCTTTGTGATTTTTGTTACAAGTTGAGCGATAACACAAAAGATTCCAACTATCCTTTGCGGGAGTATAAGCGTTAGGTACAAAGTATTATAGTAACCTAATTTATTTATATTATACTAAATTGAAAGGACAAGCTTAACTCACCGTTTTCATTGTGTCTAAAGTACTGTGTCGAATAACGTTAACATTTATAGAAGCCACCATGCAGATAATAATATTCTAGTTTCGTATTAAGGACCTCACCAGACGTGCTTTGTTTAATATCGACGATCGGAGACTTTGCGACTATATCAAACGAGCCATGTAACGCAGATCCCAAAGCCTCATTATATCGCTGCGACTCACATCCGAAGCAGAATAGCAGACAAGCGACTCAATTTAAAATCGCTGATGCTGAAAATAATTATGTCTGCTAAGGCTCTAACTTACGAATACTAAAAAAAATTGTAATATTATTCTCTTACCAAACAGGTTGTACATTTTGCTTCCTCATTTATTGGCATTTGTACAACGAAAACCACAAATCGATCTAGTTCTTTGTAAGTAAATTAACGAGTTCTTTAACTTTTTTTTTAAACGTTGCCCCACACTAGGAATTTCTCTTGTATCGTGGATGTGTTTGCAAACACTTAAACTCACATGCACAAAAAGCCAGACCCGAAACATCTACCTGTCGGTCATACAAATATTTGTTCCGTGCGGGAATCGAACTCACGCCACGCAACGTACCAGCCATGAATCTTTCCACCCCGCCTTCGGTTCTGCAAGCAATGTGAACAACCCACTGCTACTTTAGTTTTCTTCGGGCGATGACGGCTTCATTGGTTCAGTGGAAATTGAAGTAGACAGAGGACACCAGAGTGCTTGAAACCACTACTGGTTCAAAAACTGATTGTCACATAAATCTGTTCAGCTACGGTGTTGGTTGGGTAGATACAGAGTATGTAGCATAGAAGCAGCATAGACGCGCTGCAAGGAGCTATGTTAAACAGTTTGCACAAGCCATCCTCTGCCTAGCCTTTTTCCAACTATGTTGGGATCAGCTTCCAGTCTAACCGGTTGCAGCTTAATCCAAATGTGTATTTAAATAGAGCGACTGCCTATCTAAGCTCTACAACACAGTTACTGGGTAGCACGATAGCTCTTGGTAAGACTGGCTATCAGACGTACGGGCTTCTGACTACACGTTATGATTTACGAATGACAGGTAGGACCAACCACAATCAAGAACAGTCACAACAGTATAAATTGCTTTCCGAGGTACGGGGGAGTCTCGGTAAGAAATGAATGAATCCCATTCGCGGACCGACCTCGACAAGGGCTACTTAACCTTGAAGATCAACCCATGCGGCTGTTATTACTTAGCCATTGGCTACAATAAGCGTAATCCTGCGCTACATACTCACTGGAATGAACGTCCGTTTCCAGTGTGCTTCGATAAAACGCATGAAGTAACAACTTAAATATTGAACATTTTGTTGAAAACCATAACGCCATGAATTCAACAGCTACTTTTTTAAAAGTACCTATAGACACAACTAACTCTACAAGTATGCAAATAAAAAACAGCTTGTGTCGAAATAATTTATTTTTAGTAGAAACTAACCCTTAAACGCTACGTGCACAAACATGCCTTAGACCTATCCATAGTGATGCCCATGGTGGCCTCCATGACCATAGCCATGCCCGTAGCCGTGGCCGTAACCACCATGGCCGTGTCCACCGTGGCCACCGTGGCCGCCGCCATGGCCGTATCCATGGTGGGAGCTCTCAGCCGTATCGAGGTCAGGTGCAGGCGCACCCTGCACTGAAGTCATCAGTGCCAAGATGGCGCACACTAACATGGCGAAGAATGCGTACTGGAATAAAAGAAAAATATTTATTAGTAACATTTTCTAGCTTTATTGTTATTGTATTGCACCGTTTTAAAATAAATAAATAATGCTGGACAATCCACACAGCATCATCTAGCCTCAAGCTAAGCAGAGGTTTTGTTATGGGTACTAGACGACTGATATACATAATACAATACATTACATAGATAGATATTTTTTATTATACATAGCAAATACCCAGAACACCCGAAACAAATATTTGTAGATCGTACATACAACAACACACAAAGACAAAGAAACAAAACAAAGACAAGTAAACAAAAGAAAAATAATTCTTTAAGAAGAAAACATAATTCTATTAGCTATCAGTTTTGCATTTTCAGTTGTGTAAGAGAGTTCCAAATACCTTGCAACTGCATAAATATATAAACTAACGCCTTTATCCCATGGGTGTAAGCAGAAGCCGCAGAACGCGAAAGTTCTACGATCTATACATATTATACAACTATTCCACTCCTCATTAAAAAAAACCGGCCAACCGGCTGGGTACGGAACCCTTGACAAAGAGGATTGTTTATCGAAATTGATTTAAAAATGTAAACAAACCTACTATGGAGACCTTGATTTTTTATGTTTTATAGAATACTGAAAATCTTTTTTTTTTGTAAAATATCACATTCTCTGATATCTGACATTTTTGACATTTTATTTGCGTATCAAGTTTCATTAAAATCGGTTACTTAATTTATTTTAAATATTTTTATGACTTGAAAGTTAGAATACAATTTAATACCGTGCCGCGTAAGCGCTCTTATGTTAAAAGCTCACGTCTTATTATTATTATTATGTATTTATTTAATTTGTCATTGATTCACTGGTTAGTATACAAATAGACTTATTAACCAAGGGTAAGTATTTATTAATTAAGTACACAATTATACAATTATATTATTCATCCCTGCCGCACAAGCAACCGGACAGAGTATCTTAGCATTGCCTTATTGAAGAAGAGATTTGTATCTCCCATCTAATTAATACATATTAGGCTCATGCAGGCTTGTTTCTGCTATCCGAATTTACTTTTTAAAATCACTGACTTTTTTGTTCTCTTTTGTTTTTTTGTTTCAAACTTTGTGAAGACACCTGGACTTATAATTAAAATGTCCACAACGCCAACCCATCTTGAGCAAGCGTGGTGATTAATGCTCGCGCCTTCTCTGTATGAGAAGAGGCCTTTGCCCAGCAGTGGGACAGTTACAGGCTGGTATTATTTTTATTTATTATTTTTTGTTTACGATTTCGAAAAGTAAGTATAAAACCTTATTTTTAAAGTGAAGTTTCTATTTCATATTTTTACAAGCTCTTTAAATATGCCTGTAATTAAATCTTGCAACTTAAATTACACTTTCATTTGATTCCAATGAAAAAAGCGTTAGCCGATTCCACATCCAGGATTACTTCCAGATGATAGAACTCCTTAATGGACACCAACACAAAATTTTATTTTTAACAACAAAAGCTTGTTTTGGAAAATAATTTATTAAATAAAATTTTATTTCTAGTACAAAAATAATAAAAAAAGAACTCACAGTATTCATTGCAACAGCTTATTTCAAACAATGTTGCGTGAGGCTGGGCAGGATCTTATATACGAAAGTGGTGACACACAACGGGAAAATAAAAACCAAAAACTATACGACGGTGCGTGGTAAGGTCAATATTCTGCTTTAAGTTCATTCAATCTAATACTAACTACAAGAAACAAAGTCCTGACTGACAGACAAAGCACAGTCTAAACCGCTGGTCGTAAAGACTTGAAATTCTGAGGGTTTTATGCCCAGAGGTGTGATTCTAAAGAGTTTTTTGAAATTGTACCCCTTACGGGGTAAAATAGGTGAAACCTTTAGTGCGAAAGTCCTTTGTTCTCGACTTAAAGTTGTGAAAATTACTATTTGAATAGTTTATTTAACATAAGAATTGTATTTTCAATATTTTTTGACAGGAATGACTTAACACATACAGTGATGGTGAAATGGGTTATGAAAGTATCATAACCCATTTCACCCCTAAATAGGTTATGAAACTATGTATGTAAAGTTATTTGCTTTTGAAGTTATGGTGTTGGAAATGGGTATTTGGCTAGTTTTTTTTATTAAATAAACAAAAACTATGTGAATGAAGTCGCGGGTAGCAGCAGCTATAATTTGTTAGGGGAAAAAGACATCCACGCGAGCGTGGCCGCGGGCAAAAGCTAGTCAATAATTCTATTGGGAAATAATTTACCGCTTTCCAAACACGTTTCACTATGGTTATTTATTATTGTGATGGCACTGTTTTTATTTCCTTAATAATGCGGTGTACGTGAGCTTAATACATTTGTTTTTTTTGTTCTTAAAAAAAAAAACGTTTCCCCACACTAGGAAATTCTTCTGTACCGTGGGTGCGTTTACAAACGTTCAAACCTATTTACACATACAGCCAGCACCGATACAACTACCTATAGGCCATACAAATATTTGTTCCGTGCGGGAATCGAACGCACGACACGCAGCCTAGCATCGCTCAGCCACTGCGCCAATCGCGCCGTCCTAAAGTAAAAAAAAAACATTTTGTACTACCTACTGCAATGGATTGATTTTACTTACGAAGTGCCTTTCTGCCTACCCTGTCACTTACATACAGGCGTGATGTTCTGTTTATTTGGTGTGTGGTGTCCCAGTGCGGGGCAATGCCCTCTTACAAAAAAGGGTTTTTATAAAAAAAGGTTTGATCATTTTTTACCTTGCTCAAGACGGGTTAGCCATTTTGGTCGGCAGACTGTATGTTGAAATTTACTTCATTTCTTTTTTTTTTCTTTTTTCTAAGTAAACTTGTTTCCATCTTTTTACTTCGTTTTTTTCGTATTCTGCTGCCGAGTTCAAAAATTAAATTTTGTGTTCCACTCAGAGTTTGCTGTGATATTTTTGGAGCGGAGCTGGATTCGTATGTCATCAGTTAATTATTTATCTATACTATATAATGTTATAATATTATTATATAGAGGTAAAATTTGTTTATAAATTTGTATGTAGGAGGTAATCTCCAGAACGAATGATCCAATTATAAAATTTCTTTCACTGTAAGAAAGTAACATTATCTTGGACATCACTAACATACTCGTAGGTGAAGGAAAACATCGTGAAGGAACCTGGACTTATAATTAATCGCCAACCCGTCCTGAGCAAGCGTGGTGATTAATGCTCGTGCCTTAGCTGTATGAGAAGAGGCCTTTGCCCTGCAGTGGGTCAGTAATAGGCTAGTATTATTATAGGTAACGTCGTGCGGATACTTCAATTATAATAGCCACGGGTGTTGTCTAAACACTGCTTGCAGTAATCGTAATAGATTTAATGAAAGGAGAAATAAATAAAATTGAAGTGTCTGTTTGTAATGTCAAAATAACAGTTTTTACTAAATGCATTATATGAACGTATTATACGGTAGTTATAACAAAAAAACATTTTTCAATATTTTTGACTGTCTGTTTTGGCTAATCTCCGAAACGTCTGGAACAATTTGACGTGACCTTAACTGGCAGATCGCTGACGTTACATGGAGTAAATTAAGCTATTTTTATTTTTCAAAAATAGTCTTCCGCGTTTAAACCCATGTTATTTTTTATTCTATGTGGACGAAGTCGCAGGCACAGCTGGTATTCTTGTAAATTAATTTCTGATGAAAAGGAACGAATACAAAGTTAGTCTGGGTATTTCATGCTAAAATTATTGACAGATACCATTTAACATTTTTATAGTTTTTTAATCGTATTTTCTACCTATGTCCGCCATAAGTTTTTATGTCATAAAAAACCGCCATGGTTTTATTATACAAACCCGACCAGTGCGAGTCTGACTCGGACGCGGAGGGTTCCGCACAAACGGTATGTTAATTGTACAACTACTTTCACCAAAATAATAAACATTACCTACCTACTAAGATTCATAAACTAAGAAAGCACCGAACATTACTTTAAAGAAGAAGACTTACTTGTCTTAGACTTAGGATTGAAGGACAAAAATAACTTTGTGGTTGATAATGTTTACCATCGTAATATGTCACGGTGAGTTCGCCAATTGCAAATTAAAATAAATGTTTATAATTGCAAAAACAAAATGATAAACCTACAAATTAGCGATTTCTGAACGTTTTTCCTTTTTATGCTGTAAGATCATGCTTTTTGCCAAATTTTATGATTTTAGGTCAAAGGAAAGTACCGTACAGGTTTTAATTTATTTGCTATTATCAAAATATGTTACATAAATGGCTGTACTGTTTTATAGCAATGACATAGAACCTTGTTTTTTGGACCTCCAAGGGATCGTAGACCTACGTATTCGATATTAATTTCAACTTGATACCTTCCCACGTTGCAGAGAAAAAGAGGCTTCACAGACAAACAAAGAGGCAGTCAACCAGCCAGCCCGCCATACAGACAGACAGACCGACAACGAAGTGATCCTGTAAGGGTTCAATTCCCTTTGAGGTACGGAACCCTAATAATAATATTTCCGATATTTGAACGATTTCTCTTCATAAATAAAATTAAGAAATAGTGAGAGTAACTCAATCAATCTGCCTAGCCTTTTTCCAACTACGTTGAGGTCGGCTTCCAATGAAATACCAGTGTTTTAGATGGAGTGACTGCCTATCTGACCTCCTGTTTGACAACCAGTTTTACCACGAAGTAAGTAAGTATCGTGTTAGCAATACTAACTTCTAGGTAAAACGGGTCGACAAACTTTAGTGCTTCTTACTACCCGTAACGTCTGCTATAGATAAAGTTATCGTGCTTATGCTTGTAAGTAAATGACAGGATAACTTTCAACCATAATTATGTGCAAATTATACAAGAACATTAAGTCCAATATTAATTTAATTGATTACAAATTGAATATACATTATTTAATCGGAAAATCTCTTCTGGAAGTTTCAGTCAGTTCTAACGTCCATGGTGATGGTAGTCGTGTCCATAGCCGCCGCGGCCGCCTCCGCCCCCGCCTCCGCGCCTTTTGTAACCGTAGCCCCGGGACTCCGCCCCTTCCAGTACATCATCTACAGAGATGGCCTCCGGCCCGTCCACTACCATCTCAGCTGGCCCCATGGAGTTAGGCGTAGCGCTCACCATAGCAAAGATGGCGCACATCATCAGGGTGAAGAAAGTGAACTGAAATAAAAATATAAATGGTGGCTAAGTCACAGAATAAATAATAGTACCCACTAACCGCTATTTTCTAACCTGTTCTACATAATTAATATCTGATGTTTATTTAACATGCTTATGTTTATATCAAATGCATGTATCAGTATGATCCGTTGGATTCTTTACTTCAAAGATAACTTTTTTTGATAAGTTATGTACACAGATGTCTTGGGTAGTCCTAACCACACATTCAAAACAAGCACTTGGGTAAAACCATAGCAGTGTTAAACAGAAGGCGTCAAACGAAAACTTTTAAGTGAAAATAAGCGCACAGGGTTATCAAACTGAAGCGTTCTGGTTCTAGGGTTTAGGAGCCATTAAAAATCGAGACCAGCTCAAATCTTCTCAATGATGATCCCTGACTGTAAAAGTGGCTATGTTCCACAATAGAATTTATTATTTCTTGTTAGTGTGTATCGATCATGAAACTTATTAATTCAACATTAAATCAGAATTCTGGACTACTGGGCTTGTTTTTTTCGTTTAAATTTATTTTAATTAATGTTTTTAATTTGGTTTTTGTTTTTTTAATTAAATTTCACTTTTTACGCAGTTGGTATTTTAGTTTTTTTTTTTAAATTACCTACTGTTGAAAATTGGGTTAGATACTTTTCAGTGTTAGTACGTACTCTTAACCGTTGAGGTCAGATAGGCACAGGAAAGGGGGACGTGCTAGTTTTGGTTACAAATGGATGCAAACATAAAGCCATTATGAGAGTGAAATGAAATACAATGTTAATTAAATAAGGGGAGGTGAAGATGTTATGTTTTGAATCGTTCAACAATGAATTGCCAAGAAAAATAGTAATAGTTGCAGATTGAAGAACGGAGAATCGTAGTTATATTGTAACTTGTATGAGAGGATGCTGCTCATCTTGATGACACCCTCTTAGCCTGTTCCTGCCTACAGCTTGGGACTGTTCCCATGTGTGAACTTGCTTCAGATACTTCGACACATTTTTGCCCGAACCGACTGCTCGTTACTTGAGGCACTGAAGTAAACAATGAGATGTCGGTGACTAAGTAGACGTACTTACCGTGTTCATTGTGGCTATTCTTGCAAAACTATGTGAGATTCAATTGATGGGACACTCTTATATACACATGTGAGGTCAATCAGGGCATCTCATACTACGTTTTATGATAATTGTTTTACACAATTACCTAGGTTTATTGTATTTAGGCACTCATAACGTTTACCGGGAAAATCGTAACAAATATGCAAGTACACTTGAGTGCGCGGTATGGTATCATTACTTTATATTATAAATATTTACTTGTTTAGTAATCAAATGTTTTGCAGATGCATCTTGAGGGTAAACGACACCCTTTACAACACAACTTGGGTATTTAATTAACGCTGTATCGGGTCTAAAACATTGCCTACCCCTTTGATAGTTGTGATGTAGTTTCTGTCTTCAACCATAATAAATTGGTGTGAGTTTATTTATTTTAAAAAATCTGTTTAAGCTTGTACCAATGAAGCCCTTTCATACGACACCCCACACGATACGGTTAACTCAACTCAAAATTTGGACCGTCGCTTGCACAAAGACCCTGATATTATTACAAATGTATAGTTTCCAATTTTTTCCCTATATTTGTAGTATAACACGGTATTACTTGCCGAATTTCATAGTTCTAGGTCAACTGAAAATACCCTATACATTTTGATTCCCTTGATAGTATCGAAATGTACGTTTTTTTGCGGCTAAACGGCCGTATTTTTTTTTTACGTCAACTTATAAGTTTGATGTTTGCACAGCTTCAAGAGACTGTAGATATGAGTTTAACGTTTTAATTTCAACTCAATATCTATACGGGTTCCCGAGATAAAGGGTCGTGACCGACAGGACTACAAAGTAATCCTATAAGGGTTCCGTTTTTTCCTTTATAAGTGCGGAACCCTAACAAGTTCCTAGGCACTAATTAAGTAAAGGTTGATTGTTAAAGCAAAATATAAAAAATCTTTTGCAATAAACCAATAGAACTAAAAAAGAAGATTTTACAAAACGTTGAAATTCTAATTTTAAAACTTGAAATGGGATTAACATTCCCGTAGAACGGCGCGATGCGACAACCAGTTTTGATATAATTCGTTCAATTTCTATGGAAACGCGTTGCTACATCACCCGCTGCAGAAGCTTTTAACCGATATGTATGTAGAAAAAGAACCAAGAAAAAAAAACCTTAAATATTTTACTTAACACAAGAGGAGATGAATACGTCACGTACATATAGATACATAGAAACGGTTATGGTTGTCTGGTAGATACGCTATTAGCTATTAAATCGCCTATTATAATAGGCGATTTAATAGCTATAGCTATATATATATAATATTTATAATGTAATTACAAATAGCTACTTATTGTATAAGAGGTGTATTCATATTTAGGTGTACAATAAATGATAATAGACTATGTACCATGGGGATTAAGGCGTGTCTTACGATTCACGTTAGCAAGATTACATTACACCTTGATCCCCAAGGAGGTTTCTATACTTTTCACACTTTTCATTAAAATGCAATTCGATTTTCAAATGAATTCTTTTTTTTACCTATAACTTAAAGTTTATATAAAACCTCTTAGGTAAGGGTACCTAAACCAAAAACAACCCAAACTTTTAGTTGACGTTGAAAATTCGAAACACATTATCGACCAGCGGCTTATAACGTAATATTATTGCTCAGCTTGATCATAGGGCTGTAATTACTTACTTTGGGTTAGGTTTGTATGACATACAATTTGACAACATAGAGCAGGTGGTATGATAAGAATATTATAAATTCATTCGCAACGTTTTAAATAACACAAACCTGTATTCTAAGCATTTTTAAATTTAGCTTTAAAGTCATCGAATTCCCGCAAACACTAGCAGTATTAGCCCGACTTCTACCCAGCTCGAAGTTTTTCAATGTTACCCGTATGAATACCTACACCCTCCACTTAACGTATAAAGATCTTATCTTACCGAGCGTAAAATTGCGAAGCACGGACCAGGATAATAGACATAGCTACCTTTAAATGTGTTATCTAAATCTTTAGAAACATAAGATCTGTGTGTCGTACCGTCTGACGTACGAGTAGCATCTGCCTAAACCTATTATTATAAAGTTGATAGGACAGATTTGACCTACAAAGAACTTTATGTTTAATTAAAATAAACGGGGGTTTCGCCGTATTTATCAACGTGGAACGACGAGAAGTAGAAACTAAAAAAGCGTCAACACGTTTTGCAAGAAAAACGGGTATTTCAAGTTAGTATCTATGTACCATGCGAAACTCGTGCGGCCTTCAAAATTACGGATATATATTATTTTTATTTATTCTTATTTACGGAATAAACTTGTGCGTAGTGCTTATGCGTAGGCGCCGCCGCGCCGTAGACATTCGTAGCTTCACTGACGAGTATACTAAACAATTCTACTAAACTTAATTTATCGACATTTGTAGTTGAAGTTGTTGACAGCTTTTATATTTTTTCATTTAAATTATTGGCATTGGGCCTAACTCCGAATGTTTTTGAATAATTTTTAATAATGACAGTAATGTTGCTTAGTGAATGGAATGCTTCTTTTATGTTTTATCTTTGTTTAGTAAATGTAATTATAATAATTTTGCACGCCGTATTAAGTCAAAATGTACCGGGACGCTCAACAAACTTATCGTCATATTTGTATACCTACATTATTGGAAAATTAAATTAATAATTCTACTGTCGGCACGGCACGACAAGGCATTCTAGTAAGCGCAAATGATTTGAGGTCTTATTTTTTGAGTCTTAGCGTTCAAATTTCGGAATGCCAATGCCGAAGGATGCCAAAGCAGACTTTGACGTTTCAATGAAATGTGAGCGTTAACAGTGTTAAATAAGATTCGAAATCATCAGTATGATAAAATCCCTTGCCTAATGGTTTTCCGCAAGTGCCTTAGCTTTTTGTTTATTTTTTTGTAATTTTTGGCTAAAACATCATCATTTGCTTATCCTTTTCTCAACTCATTAAGTTAGGGCCGGCCTAGCCGGATGCTGCTGAATACCAGTAAATATTTTAAATGAAGCAACTGCCTATCGGACCTCCACAACCCAGCTGGTGGATAACACGATACCCCTTGGTAAGACCGGTTGTCAGACTCTCCGGCTTCTGACTACCCATAGCAACTGACAAATAACATCCAGAACCAGCGGCTCACCATGCATTCCGAGGCACAGAAGGGTCGCGGCATGTAATGGCTAGTCACCCATCCACAAACCGACCTTGGCAAGCGTTCCTTGACAATGAATATGGACCTATGCGGCTGTTATAACTAAGCCATGACCTCTTCTTGTACGTAGATACATGAACCTTATCACATTATCAAATCCCAAAGATACTAAGCGTGTTTTTCTTTACTCCTGCTTTTCATGTCTTTGTAAAAAAAACCTTTCAGCTGATTTCTCCAATTGGAGAAGAAAATAATTCAATTATAATTTTATTCTTGGCCTGTGTCACGTAACCGTCTTGCGCAGTCGCGAATTCGTGATGCGAAGGGTTATCAAACTATTAAGATTCTCCTTTCCTTGTTTTCGAGCAGAATTTTAAGTACCTCTTGTGAAAAGGGAAAAATAAGAGAAACTGTGTTGACGACGAAATTATTAGAATGACTTTTGCAGCAATTATTATGGTATTGAATAAATTGCGTATTATTAATGCCGTTTGTATAAGATATTAACTGATCCGACAGACGTTGTACTGCCCGAACAGCGCCACCTAACGGATCCAATTGTGAATCTAAAAATACTATCTTAGATCCACTCATACTCTAAGAAGACTACAATCTCTCGGAGATTGTAGTCTTCTCATACAAATAAGGCACAAGCATAAATCACCACGCTTGCTCAATGCGATTTAGCGATTCAGGATTTAAGAAATTTTAAATCCATTCTTCACGATGTATTCCTTCACCCATGCCTGTAAAGATCAAGGTAAACTTGGAAAAATATATATTAAAAAAAAAACTATTTTGGACACGCAACACGCAACCATGTTAGTTACGAACATTATAAACATTATTATTTATTTAGATGCAAGTTTGTCATTCTTGACGCATCTACGAACAATAGCCCCAAATATCGGGGTGTGGTGCCTCCCTGCTATTGTCTTCAGGATGGAGTTGGGGCTGGCCCGTATTTTGAAGGGCAACAACGCAGACTCCTTTCTAATAATCGCATAAAAATCATATGAAAAGTATAGATAAGTTTATTTGTATTTTTTTATTGTTTACAGTATACTTAGGCCCCCCGCACACTAGGCAGGCTGCGGCAACCAGTCGAACATATGAGGGTGTATGGGAGCCCGCGCACTTAAAAGGACGAACGAGAATAAAGCGTTCGTGATAGCACAGCAGCCCATTGGCTACACGCCAGAGCTAGTGTAGGCGAATGTATGTCATGGGGCTGCCGTTAATCACCCCGCACTTGTCGTAGCAGCCAGACGTATTTTTTATTACAAGTTCCTCCACGTCCAAATCGGCTGGCGGAAAGAGTCACAGCTGGCCGTCTATTGGCTGTTAAAAGTGGCTGCTCAAATAATTTGGCCGCTGCAGTCTGGCTGCATAGCCAGGCTGCCTAGTGCGCGGGGGGCCTTAAAGGACATGGACGGTACGGTTGGCGCAGTGGCTAAGCGATCGGCTATTTATAAATTACTAGAGTGGGGCAACGTTTAAAAAAATAAAAACAAAAGCTACTTTGTTACTTGGCTGGATGTAGATGCACAATCTCGTGCATGAGAGGCGAGGTCATGACCACTGGACAAACACGACCACTACGAGTATTATTGTTTTTTTTTTTTACCTAGACTAAGGGCAACCTACGACAAAGCGGCGGGTTGTTGCCACTGCTGCCAGGCTAGACATTCACAATTTACGTTTTTTGAAGTAAAACTTCTTTGTCGACGTATGGGAGAAATCTTACCTATAGCAATGTGAAAGAAAAAATCATCACACTTTCCGACGCCATCTTGAAAAAAATCGTCACAATTTCTGTCACTTTGGACCGTCACGGTGTGTTCACTTAAATTGAGGATAGACTTATTATTTTTTTAAAGTGTAGTAGTTTCACTTCATACGTGACATTAAATACACACACACTTTTTTTTATTTTTGCTCTAAAATAGAAACAACGACGTGATAAAACAAAGTAGATGTTTCCGATGTAACCAAGTTACTTAAATATATACCTGTTCATATTCTCAGTTTGAATTACACATTAAGGCTAATGCGTAGCGGCAGCCCTCGAAATTCAAATTTTATTCGTTTTTTGCCATATTCAGCTCAATATTAGGTAGCATGTTATTGGGAAACTTATTCGCTACAGTAACAAACGTACATTTCTCGAAATGCAATAATTAAAATCACTAATACTACACATCATTTCATGAAAAAATTATACAAACGCACAATTTCAAGGAAGGTTGGTGACAACCACGCTTCAAATTGTGCGAAAACCTTACTGAAACTTGTGTTTTTGTTGATGAGCTTTGGGTTTAGGTCTGATTTACCGCTATAAGCACAGTTTATATACTTAGCTTAACTTGATTATACTTAATTTTTGGTTTATTGTGTCTATCGATGGGTCAATCTGTCCAACGGGTTGTTTCACGTGTGTACAGTGAACACTGGGTACAGTGGACTACTTGCCATTTTAGAAAAAGCATTTTGTGATGTCTTATTTATAAGTTTTTCAGCTAACGTTTGATAAAAACCTAAAGTCTGATAGACCGTGCATCGTTAAGATGAGAACATAAGCATGGACTCAGCATGGATGTTGCATGATATAAAAAATATTTCTTGGTTCACTGTTTACCACCTACATCATTTGACAAATTAAATTAGCAAAATAAGTAAAGGAAATAGTTAAAAATATAGTCACCATAACATCACCAAATAGTTCCTTCAGATTTATAGTAAATATGGTAAAAGAATCTTAGAATATTAGAGTTTGTGAAAGAAATCAAAACTTATTTTTTTTACTTTTTACGGAAATTTATAAATTATCTGACAGTATCGTTTGCTAATGACACTAGCTGCCGTCTACGGGAGCATAAGTTGCCCCACACTACGAATTTCTCCTGTGTCGTGGGTGCGTTTACAAACGTTTAAAGCCACATACACGAACAGCCAGACCCAGAACAACTACCTGTAGGCCATAGAAATATTTGTATATTTGCGCAACAGTCGAGCGCTCAGGTACTGCGTCAATCGTGCCGTCGACTATAATCTAACTAGCTGAACAGTCAAGTCATTACTTCCCAATAGACGTCCACAGCTGGACATGGCCTCCCCTCGTCGGTCCACCTTATGTGAACCTTTTTTTTATATTGGGGGGAAACTTTCAAAAGGCGACCGGCCTTTGGGGACAAGAGCGGGGAGTGTGGGATTCTTACCTCACTTAAACCACCCCGGTGGTCACCATCAGCACGTGGAAGGAGGCATCGTGTCTTGTTATAAGCCCCCTCTGTGCAATGCCTGTTAGGGCACATCCCTGAGGAGACACCTTGTGAACCTACCCACACCACCCCTTCCTTTGCGTTATCTGTGTGCCACTGGCACACTGTCGGACATCTTACTTAAAAATTTCAATTTTTAATAATAATTCCAGCCTGTTATTGTCCCACTGGAGAGTAAAGACTTCTTCCCATACATAGAAGACACGAGTATTAATCACCACGGTTGCTCAAGACGGGGTTTGCGATTTCAGACTTATATTAATTATAAGTCCAGGTTTCCTCACGATGTTTTCGTTCACCGATGTCTGTGATATCCAAGATAAACTTAGAAAGTACATGTGAATTGAAAAAGTCACATTGGTACTTGCCCAGGTTTGAAACCATAACCTCGTGCACAAGAGGCGAGGCCTAAACCACTGGGCCGTCATGACTATTAATAATAATTAACAATTATTAATACTTCGCGAAATACACATCATCACAAATTTCTTTTTTAATAACATACAACCTAATTCTGAGCTGCAAGTTGCAAAAATCCTATTAAAATATGAATTTTGCGTGCTGCCACTACGCATTCACCTTATGACACCTTTAATGGAGGCGGTCGAATATATGAAAATATGAAGGTTGAGTTCAATGTTATTAAGGTCAGTAGTGAAATGTTGTTTTTGGATTGCAATGTTATGTAAATTGTCTGATTTATGTCATGTTTTGTATACATTTCACGTTAAGCATCATTATTGGTTGGGAGTATACTACTAAGTATACTCCCAACCAATAATGATGCAGAGTTTTAACCGACTTCTTAAAAAAGGAGCTTCTGTATTTTTATAACACCTCATACAAGCCTATGTATGAGGTGTTATTGAAATAACCGAAAAGATCTCCAAGGGTAGGTTATTAATTGTCCTTATCGTTATGAACAACTTTGACTCCAACGTTGGTTCCGTTTGCAGATCCCAATAACGATGGGGCTTTCTCCTTCCTGCTCCATCATCAGACCCTGGACTCCATCTAGAATCATCACTACACCTTTCTATATAGAGCTCACTCTGTAATTCTACTTGACTAAAACAATATTTAGTTTCTCCAGTTGGCCTAGCCTTATCCTAACTGAGGACACGGCATGGCATACGCTGGCAGAGTGTCCCGCTTGGGAGGAGCCGCGCCGTGCCCTCGTTGCGGAAGTAGGCAGGGACCTGTCGCTGCCGGCCGTCGTGTCATCGATGGTTTTTTGGTGTTTTTTAAACAGTAAGAGTCTGACAGACCCCTTCGCTCCCCCAGAGCGAAGGACATCCATGAGGATTTTCCAACCCGCACCAAAAAAAAAAAAAAGAAAAGCCTTATCCTAACTATGTTGAGGTCAACTTCTAGTCTAATTAAGTGCAGTGACTGCCTCTGTGCGTACACATCCCAGTAGGCATCGGGTTCCACGATACATCTTGGTCAGCGTCGACTTTCGGGCTTCTTAGTACGGGTCAGTATCAAAGATCAACAATTGACAGTCGAGACCAACAGATTAATGTGCTTTTCGAGGCATGGAGGGTCTCAATATCCAATGTATGGTCACCTGGTAAGGATGGTAGCTTAACTTTTGATCGACCAGCCTCTTCGATCAACTACTGCGATCAACTACCGCACATTTGCAAGACCGTCACGCCACTGCTATTGCGATATGTTTCTGTCAGTTTCGTATTCTGGATTCTGTCAATCCGTCATATCTGATCGGTGTCAATGACGATATTGACGACATTGGAAATACAAAGTTGAAATTAGTTGGAATGTATGTGAAAAACCCGTGACCATCACAGTTTAAAGCTTTTTGTAATGTGTATGCTAATGCGTGATAGACAAAATCCATCTGTCAATGACGCATTACGTATTGTTTACGTTCAAACTTGTTTACTTAACAATCTTGAACTTGATCTTAGTCATAGAACTCACTCACGTATCTCACAACTGGTTGTTCATGAATGTTAAACTGGTCGTCATAATGCGCAAGCGCATTTTGCGAAAACGACTCATCAAGTTTTTGCTAGTTCGGAGGTAGGTATGATCGGGGAAAAACTAAAATCCTGTTTGGCGGTAACTGTGAAATGATTGGCTGACCAAAAAACAAGAAATGTAGTATCATTATGTCTGTTGCTAAGATGTGTAAACATTTGAACAAAAAACTTTGGTGACTTAAAAAATTCCGGGCATTGCCCCTGGTCCATCTACCTAAGTTCATCTGGGTGTTCCAAGGGCATCTTTCTTCCCGTGGTCCACCTCTGAATAACCGGGTGTACCAGGTGACTTATTCTTTCCCGTTGTTCACCTAAGATCACCTGTACACCCAGGTGATCTCATCAGATCAGATCCGATCAAGGGATTTTTTTCTTTATCAAGAAAAAATATGTGATGTGTGTGTATTATTCATCACGTCATTTTGAGTCATACATCATTTGTCATTGTGATAATGAAGATATATTTTTATGCATTTAATGTATCTACCTAAAATAAGTTTAGAACGAGATATTACATAAATCGAAAGAAAAGGAGGTACCGTCGTCCTACATATAGTGTGACTGGTAATTAGTGATCGATAATAATAAAACACGTGATTGTACTCATGATACAATTACAATTAACTATAGATGAACTATACTAGAGATGCGCCGAGTACAATTTATCGAGTGTTACCCGATATTATATTATTGGATACTGGGCATACAAGACCGTTTTATTAGTAATCGCTATGGGCCGAACGTTTTATTAGTATCTATCTATCGTTATGGGCCGAATAACTCGGCCCATTTTGGCCGCGGTTTGACTTCCCAGGTAGAGTGGATAAAAGCTCAAAAATCTCTTTACAAAATTAATACATATTAATCACTGCGAATATAACGTACTTACATTTTATTATACGATACATTCATTCGTATATATGGCATATACAATCAATTTATAGAAATAAACATACAAAAATAAAAAATAATATCTACTACTATTTCACTATTACTCAATAATAAATCAAATTTTGTATATTTTTAATGTAATTTTAAGGTATTTTTAAGTTCTTGTATTTGTTTTTATGTTTTGATTGACTGTGTCATATTACCTAACTACAAAACAAATATCATTACATATTTTTTCTCTTTATTTTGGTTTTATGTGTTCTCCTACCAAAGGTTAAATTAATTTGTTATCATTGTCATTCAATCATTCTTTGGGTCTTTGGGTGATCTGTGTGAAAGGTTTTATCTAGTGCAGATCTTGACTTTATATTTTAAGGCGCCTTTGTGGAAGTGAAATAAATGCTTATTTTTTTTTTATTATAATCAAAAGGACTCTACAGGAAAGTGAATGGGGTTATGCCCATTTTTACTAACATTCGTTCACCATAATAACATAACAGCACTGTCGGATTTTCGACACTTGGCCTAGTGCTAAGGGTTAAAAATCCAACAGAGCAAATGAACCAAGAAGCCTGTAACAAATGAGATAAAAAATGTTTGGATTGGTACGGCGAGCTTTAAGCTCCACCAGAAAAATAAATACAAGTATGACTTAGTGCCTCGTGGTTTCATTTGATTTGAAATAATAAATATACCGCAAAATAGACCGCAGAATATCAGAGAATAATAATCTAAAACAAGTTGTCCTTCATAAAACAAAAACAAATTAATTTACGAAAAAAAAACCATTAAACAAAAACAAATTAATTTACTATGCGCACAAACACCTTAAGTACTACAAAACTTTATTCATCTTCGTTCACTGTTTACTACTTTTATACAAAGTTTTCCACTATTAATAAAACATTCTGTAAGGGGTTACTTATTTATTCAGAAAACAGGGTTGCGAGGGCCCTGTAAGGTTGTTTTTAGCAACCGGTCACACCCGCGCAAAACGTAGATATTATGCCTTACAGGCTAAGGTTATGTGTATAATTAGCATTTGTTTTAAAACGTTTATGTCCAGTGCAACGAATTTTAGGATCATATGATGCTACTCTCTATACAAATCCCTATGAAATGTATGTCAAAATCAACGTGTGCTCTTTCTAAAGCATTTGCCTAAGTTCAACAAAATAAATTTGTATGAAATAACATCACTGCAATTGGTAGACGAGCTGTTAGTATTGCTTTTAGAAATTCAAACGTTAAGTAGCAAAAAGTATGATAAAAAGACCACTCAAGAGTAGAAACACTTGACAGGTCTTTCGATAAAATGAGCGTACCGCAAGGGTTAAGTATGGTCCCTTACCTGTTCTTAATTAGACTTTTCTTACATGGTGAGCTAATTCCTAATGATAAACTTAGCGGGTCTATATTTGTGAAGTTTCTCTTCCGAACTATAACTGGATCTTCCAAGGAAACGATTCATAGGACCTATATCTTATACGAGATGCAGTAGTCCAACCCCTCTCAACTAATAACGTTCCATTGTTGTTATTTAGTATGATAATTGAACAACACGATTGTTTCATCCAGTACATAGTTTTTCATCTCCCAAGTTGCACATCTGTGTCGCGTACCCTTAGCATTCGGACGTCCTTTGCTAAGCATTGGAACCGCTTCTAAACTTAAAAACATTGACAGTGACAGACAAAAACTAATTTAGAAATGTTAAATTAGTTTATACTTTGAACGCGCTTTGCATTTATGGGCAATACGCCCTGAAATGTTAACTGAGAAGCTCTAGTTTAACAAGAAGCTCTAATAGAGCGTACATAAGAACTATAAATATTACCGTTCTATTTTCTTTAAGAGAGAAAAAGATGGGAATAGCCTACATTTAGTTTGACTTCAACAAAGAAATCGGCGCCATTGTCAGCTTAGTTTATTATCTCTGCATTCGTGATCTGTGTCGATGACTGCGGACTTTTTCCCATAACGATTAGCTTATCTTGTCCTTGAAAGAAACTTGCAGCACTCATTAGGAAAACGAGTTATATGAAGCAAGTGTGAGTAGTTTGAATAATACCTGGTATTGTGAAAATAATAATACTGGTGCTATTAAACGATAATTCATTTTATAATTTCACAGGGAGTGTTATGGAAGCAAATTACAAGTCACGATGATTATTATATTTTAATAAAAGTCCTAGCTAAAGGAAATGTGAGTCAGACAATTATGATAATGACGCCGGTAGTCTTTGTCGTAAGTTTGAATTAGTTTAAAAAACCGATTATCTGAACAACATTGGATTGTTTACTCTTTATGCTAAGTTGGTTAGCACTTATCTTAGTGGCATGCTTTATGTTATTGAATATTGGTGGACGTCTGTTATTGAGCTCATCGTATGTTTTCTAACTTGTGGTTATTTGGCTAGTACTTAAAAAGCTATTAAAGAATAGTTGGGTTTTACCTATTTCGCTCCTTGTTTAAATATTGTGCAATATGCTACCAAGACCCACCTTGATCTCGGTGAACGCACCCTTGCCCAAGATCATTAGCAGTCATGTATGCTTATAACATTATCACCCTCCTGCACTTATCCCATTGTATTTTGGGTCGGCGCAGCACGTGTTTATTTTCCTGATATTTTATAAGTTGCCACCTCAGACGTCATTTTCTTCTTTGCCACATACATCATCTTTCACGCAATCTGTTCATCTTTTCATTAGCTTGGCTCTTCATAGTAATAGGTAATATTTCATAATGTTGTGGCAATTATCAATCAGTATGCAAGCGGTGTGTTTATGTCAATTTACTGTGTATTGTTGTTGCGGCCACCACATGGGCGCGTCCAAAGTTCAATGCGAAGGCAATGTATTAATATGTACCTAGTCCCTAATATTGAAATCGCTAAAATAATAAGTCTTTGAAAACAGAGTGTTTTCTTTAATTTTGTGTGATGTTTTAGTGTTGACGCTTGTTTTTTGCACTTATCAGGGAATATATATTATTCTTAGTAATTGTTGTCATTGTATATGTCATTATTAATGGACTTCACTCATTCATCTCAATCACTGACTTCTGGTAATACAGGAAAATAACACCACACGTGTATTGCTTAGTCATTATAATTAAACTCGAAATGTTAAAGATATCATCACAGATGTCAATACCAAATATTGAACTAGTCACTAAAACACTGGTGTGTCAGCGTCCGTAGCCGCCACCGTAGCCCCCTCCGAAACCGCCCCCGTATCCACCGCCGAAGCCTCCTCCGAAGCCTCCGCCGCCACCGTAGCCGCCTCCAAAGCCGCCACCGTAGCCGCCACCGTAGCCACCGCCGTAGCCGCCTCCATATCCGCCACCGTGGCCGCCCCCGTAGCCTCCACCGTGGCCGCCCCCATAGCCTCCACCGTGGCCCCAGCCGCGTCCGCCCCAACCGTAACGTCTGTGACCCTTGCCATAGCCGCGGGTCTCCGCGGGCTGCAGCGTCTCTTCAGCGTCCACTACTCCCACCTCAGGCACCGCGTTATTGGATAACGCGACCACTTCCACAGGGATGGCCCACGCGTATGCCACGCAAACGCTCACCAGCAAACCAGTACACAGCAACTAAAATAGAGAACAACACAGTTAAATATTAAAATGAATTTTTGACATAATTTTACAAAATAAAGGAATTCTGGAATTCAAATTATACATGGCTGACGTAAAAAATATTTTAAATTTTCCTTCCGTGCATTTTGTGTATAAGACAACTACATATTATTAATATATTTAAAGTTATTTTTTTATGAGATCGTTATCACTTACAGTCTTCATTGTCGCGTATTCCGATACTCAATGTTGATGGTGATCGCTTGTAGACAAGTATTTATACGCGATTGTGACGCGCGCAACTCCTCTGACTCAGCACAGGTAAATAACCGCTGAACCCCGACTCATTAAAAAGCAAATCTTCAAAAAGTTGGCATTTCTAAATTGAACACCACAATTAGTATCAAGGTTAATGAATCTAACGTCTATCTCTATTTTATAAAAAAGTGTTCAACACAATTTTGACAGGTTTACAACGTAGTATCTAATTTACGGCACCGAATCAAATGGTGTTTCTATAGCCGGATTTGCGCATTATTTTCATAGATTTCAGGGTGTACACGTTTGTTAACATTATAGCATTGTACTTTACAAACTAGTGGTTGGCCCGAAGGAACTACTTTTCGAATGTGGCTGACCCTAACCTTGATACGTAAGGACAACAAATAAGTACTTAGCAGTACGTCACGTGGACATGATAAATGATTGAAGATTCCGCGGAGTGATAGGACGTATGCAATATTATTTAAAAGGTATTTACTTTGCTTAAAACTACCTCATTTGTGGATACGGAAGTACTGTTATGTATATATAGTGAGGCACTGGGCCTACTCTACGCAGCAGCGAGGCACTCAATAATGATTTAATAATTACGATTGAATTTACTCTTTGTGTTCTTATAATATACTAACATTTCGCCCGCGACTTCGTCCGCCTAGATATCGTATATTTTTCCTTCGAACTTTTACATTCTTCCCACCCTCTTTAAAGCATAGAATGAATTTTTAATTCGTTTCTTAGTGTGGTTTTTGAGTTTATCCTTATCAAACAAATAATCAAATCTTTCTTCTTTTTATACGAGTACTGTAACCGGGTGAATTTAAAAGAACGACATCCAACAATGTCAACCTTTTATCAATGTAGAAAGACACAAAGACCAAAGAGAACATTTGGTATTTTTATCTTTCTATAGTAAAGTTGCATTAAAAATCGTGTTGTTTTGAATACTTCAAAACATTTTTAATGCAACTTCAGTATTGTCGAGATTATTTATAAACAACGATACATACTACAGACAGAATTACGTATTTACGAAGAAGAGGAGAACAAAGTTTTGCCAACTGATTGAATTGAACGACTCATTTGCCTAGCCTTGCCTAGAGGCTTCCAGTTTGACTGGATGCAGCTGAATACCATTTAAGAGCGATTGCCGATCAGACTTCCACAACTCAGTTATTGGTTAACACGATTCCCCTTGGTAAGACTGGTTGTCAGACTTTCGGGCTTCTGAGTAGGTACCCGTAACCGATCTTTGACAAGATCTACAAATGACAGCCGAGACCAACGATTTAAAGTGCTTTCCGAAGCACGGAGGAGTCTCGATATGTAATGAACAAGTCACCCATCCTGGCCCAGGCTGGCCCTCGCCAAGCGTAGCTGAACCTTCCATCGACCCGTGCGGCTGTAACCACGCATTGATGCATGAACTTCTCAAATAATGAACCGACTAGGGTTAACTAATTTAATAACACACGTTAAGGTTACGGTTACACTCTAATCTAAAACTAGTAGAATATAAAGTGATCTTATTTTATACCGAACGCGTGTCTCCCAACGGGCGACGAACCAGACTGTCCTGGTGCCTTGGGAAGAGAACCTTCGCAATCCCTTTTTGTGTTGCCACTTGACAGCGCGTCGGTGTTTATACATATTAGACGTGACGCCAAGTATACTCATGATACGTGACGCCACACACTGAAGACTTTTTTGCAGAACTATTTAAGACGGACCAGGTTGCCATACATTGTTTTCCATTTTAAATAACTGTTAAGGTACACCATTCCAACTTGGTAGACTAATATTGTGATAGTTCGGCTAGTGTGTATTATATAAATAATTTATAGCCTATATTATAGGAATAATGCAGCTTTCTGACAGTGAAAACATGTTTAGAATCTGATCTTTAGTTCCAGAGATTACCCCCTACATACAAACTTACATACAAATTTTACCTCTTTATAATATAAGTATAGATAATATATAATATTAATATGAAAACTATTATAAAGAGGTAAAGGTCTAGTAGGGGACTAGAACTTACAAACATACAAAGTTACATACAAATTTTACTAATGTGTTTTGATTTGTTTTGTGTTTTACATTTTACATTTGAAACCATAGGTTCTATCAACCTGTATGCAAAAAGGTCTGTTATAATAACCTCTACACTAATTAGAATTTCATAATGGAAATTCCGTAATACACCTTGGTGAACCCGGAATCTCTGAGTCAACAGTCGCTCTTGCGACTACTTGACCAACGAGCATTAGTTTTCTATTAACTAATTGGGAAATACACACATCTTAGTACCCAATGATAAATGTACATGCGCGTTGCGCCTTGAGCAGTTCTGACGTTGTTTGAAAATTAAATAGTTTTAAATAAATTCTTTACACAGAGCACATAAGGCTTATAACTAGGTCACAAAATTTTTAATTCCTAGACTCCTAAACTAGGTGTATGTGCCTGTGTCTTAGGAGTCAGTGATTATCCGTAACAAAAAGCCACAGATAATAAATCGGGACGTTACAACAATAAGCAAATAGTGTAAAAGAAAACAGGGTATAATCTATGTAAAGGCAACACAAAATGTTAAACGTTTAACTGTGGTGAGGTGAATAAATGGAGGGTCCGAATGTGTGTGTGTGTAGTATGTAAGTGTAGGATGTGTGTGAGTGCGCATGTGGTTTGTAATTGTAAGGTGTGTGTAGAGTGAATATACCAAAACTGTTCACTAATAAATAACGACCAAGTGCGTGTACAGTGAAGGGTCTTTGGACGATATTAAACCGTGTACGCAGTACTTATAGTGTATATTAACATGCCACGCACAGCGTAGATATCAACCTTAGGAACGCATATCGAATATAAGCTTAGAAACGTCTTAATCATTTTATCGATGGGGATGATATCCAACGTCTAAGGTCACGAAATCATTCCTTCATCTCTCAGCTACAAGTGTGAGGAAAGCCCCCACTAATCTACATCTTGGTTTCATGATTCCACTCCACCATTTTAGGGGTACATAGATTTGACTTATATCTAAATTGCATTGGTGTAACATATCGTTCATTCTGTTCATGCTGCAAAAAGGTTTTGGCATAAGGTTTTACAGTCGGCCGCCTGCCTGACACCAACCCTCCTTGGAAATAGCTAGCGTTGGTGGTATACCTGCCACCGTGCACCGTGCGGGTGACCCAAAGTGCTTAATCTTTTGCACCAGGTCTCAAAACTCCCAGTCGCCGGTCGATGAAATGGGGTGGTCATATTCTTAGTCCGGGACCACACGGAACTTGTGTATGTAGTGCCAGAAGTCTTATAGTAAAATGGCTATGTATCCTCTGGATGGCCAGACAATCAGACGGACCGATGGCTTGAAATTATACGGGTTCCGTTTTTGCTACTTGACAACGGACACTTGCTGCAGTCAAGAACTATGCGGCAAATATGGAAATAAAAATATATTAGCCTTCTACAGGTTGGAAAGGAAAGCGATACTATGACTTCAGTACATGATACTGGACACCCTTGAATTTAAATTTTTCGTCGGATTTTTTTAAATTAAAACTGTGGTAAATCATGATTTATATCTGACCCAATAAAGATTTCATGAGAGTCGTAAATTATAGACTAAATTCAACGCTTGGGATCCACAATTATGTCCTGGAGCAATGTTTTGTGTGTTCAGTGTGTGCGTTGATGTCCTTTCCACCCTGAATATGTACATGTATATATCCTTGTAACATTCTATATAACCTCAAATCATCAAAACAACAGGATGGATTTCGAATTTAATTTGATTTGATATCATTTATTATTTTAAATTCTCGTGACGCAATGTTTATTATTATATGATATATATCTGTGATATCTTTTTATTTTATTATGATTTAGCGTTGAAAAATACATAAGTACAACTACAAATTTTCACCCTTCTATCACCAATCTCTATATGGCAAAACAACGTTTGCTGGGTCAGCTAGTATACGTATATAATTATATTTAGCTTTATTTATTCATACAATTATTATTTAACCATTATTATTACTTGATAAATAGTTAAAAAATAATGAAATTATTGAATGACACCTATAGAGTAAAAGCCTCCTTCATTTACAATTTTTTCCTATTTTTATCGCTGCACATCCAGTTTTTCTCAGCAACTTTTATTATATCGTCGACCCATCTTTTCCTTTGCCATCTTCCATTTATTTTCCCAGTGGGGCCAGGTCACTCACAACCAGGCCCAGTTTTATCCTGGAGTCTAGTTATCTGGCCTGCCCACTTCCGCTTGAGTACCAGGGCGTGCTGCAGTGCTTCTGTAAGTTTAGTATTGTTGCGTATGTCCACATATCGTTTTTATCTAATCTTTTCAGCCTTGGGATACTTCTTTCCATGGCATGTTGGCATGATAGGATTTTGTTTTCAATCTTGCTAGAGAACGTCCAGGTCTGCCTTGCGTATGTTAAGCATGGCAAGATAACTTATATGAATCCATTATAATATTTTTTTAGGTTTAGATTGTAATTTCCTTTTAAGATTTCTTTCTGAGCCCAATACTTTTTCCATGTGGTTTTTATTCTTGTTTCTATTCCTTTTTCGTTTCTATTGTTATCGAATGATAGTAGTTTTCCGACATATATATATTCGTTGACCCTACGTCAAATAATATACGTATATAGTACGCCAAATGGCAATACAGCACATTGACTGTCAGATAATTAACCATAATGTTATTTTTCTTTTCTTTTTTAAAAAACGTTGCCCCACACTAGGAATTTCTCCTGTATCGTGGGTGCATTTACAAACATTTTAAAGTCACATACACAAACAGCCAGACCCGGAACAATTACCTGTAGGTCATAGAAATATTTGTTCCGTGCGGGGATCGAACCCACAACACGCGTCGCAGCAGCCGATGGCTCAACCGCTGCGCCAACCGTGTCGTCAATATATTTATTATCATTGTATTTAGCTGTAACTACCTATGTTAACAAATAAGCATTACGATTCTGGTACTGATCCTGACAATTAAGACATCTTAGGATTTACCCTAGCAACGCAAATTTCCCTAGGTGACAAAAAAAAACATCAATATGGCAGATTTGGGGTCAAATAATCCTTTTTGTTCGAAAACAATTGGGGAGGGTAAATTGCGTGTTTTAAAAAGTGATCACAAAAATATACGGAGTTATTTCTAGAACCTTTCTTTGGTTGGGTTTCTCCCGTAGGATTAGGCAGAGGTGAACCAATAGTACCTACCCACATTTCGCCAGTTATTTTTAAGTCCTATGTAATAGGGGGCGAGCCTATTGCCAGCAACCGGATACAAGCACCGTAGTAAAAATGATTTGTACTAAACTAACTTGTTACATAGTTCATGATTACCATGATTCAAAGATGGGATACAGGCAGTCGTACACATTTTTTTTGTGTGATTTAGGTACGAGTACCTATTTTTTTTTAAACCTAATATTCTACATGCAAAAACCATTTAGCATAAACTTTTCTGGTTTCCGTACTCCTCTGCCTAAACCGTCTGGGAATCCAGTTGGAAGTTATGATGTGCCGATAAGTGCAAATTTCTTTCTTTCTTCGGACTCTTAACATTCCGTACCTTTGCTAAGAAAATAGATTTCATTTTCCCGCATTACTTATGTAGTTACTAGTACTACATAAGTGTGTTCGTAAATTCTTTTGCTTATTATTAAAATCTGTTAGCATCACATCATATGCCTGGCCTTTTCGCAACTATGTTGGGGTCAGCTTCCAGCCTAATCGAATGCAGCTGAATATCAATATTCTCCATGGAGCGACTGCCCATCTGACCTCCACAACCCAGTTACTGGGCAACACAACACCCTTTGGTGAGACTGGGTTTCAGACTTTCGGGTTTCTGGCTACCCGTAAAGACTGAGATGAGAGCATAACAAACCAAAATAAAGCATAATGTAAATGTACTAAATTATGAATTTCAATGAACTAATTTAATTTTTTAAAGTGAGCAATTCACTTCAAAATTTCAACCCCTCGTTTCGAGTCGCATTGCAATAAAATATATATAATATATAAGAACGGGGAGCCATTAGTTTCTGATTTGATTGAAGATGGGTAGGTAGTTGATATCAAGCTCGAAAAAAATATTCAAATAAAACCATTTAGTTTTTAGTTTAGTTGTTTAAAAAAACGTTGCCCCACACTAGTAATTTCTCCTGTGTTGTGGGTCCGTTTACAAACATTTAAAGTCACATACACTAACAGCCAGACCCGGAACAATTACCTGTAGGCCATACAAATATTTGTTCCGTGCGGGAATCGAACCCACGACACGTGGCGCAGCAGTCGATCGCTCAGCCACTGTGCCAACCGCGTCGTCAAACCATTTCAAATCTTGTGCCTTGATTTGTCAGAATAATGAAACTATCAGACAAAATTAAGTAAATCTCAATGGAGAAGAAGGGGCAAAAGAAACTCTATAGTCTTTTAAATGAAAATAATTAGTTACACAAACATGATGTCTTTACTTGATGCAACTTATTGACATTACTTGTCTTGCTATTTAAAGAATTATAATTTAATTTATCAACACATATCCATTTTACAAACAAACCATTATATTCTATCACACACGCGCAATCGCATCGCGTGCTTGGTAAACGGGGAATCTTCTACTTTGGTAGTTGGGTAAAACTTAGAAACAGTACCCTAATACTTAATTAATTATCTAATCTCTTATGATAGGTAAATACATACATAATACAAATAAATAAATAAATAAATAAATATTGCTGGAAAATTCACACAGCATCATCTAGCCCCAAGCTAAGCAGAGCTTGTGTTATGGGTACTAGATGACTGATATACTTAATACAATACATTACATAGATAGATATTTTTATTATATTAGGTCTTTACCTATGAAATTGCCGTTCTGCAGTACTGGCCATTTCAAATCAAAATATTTTTTGTTTGGCTAAGAATTCTAATTTCAAATTAATTTTATTTTAAAAACATGATTTTTTTTTTCCAAAAGTAGTCATTTGTTTATTGATTGGTGTTACATTTTCATCGCATTTAAATCTTTTTCGTCATCATGGATACGTTAAAAATTTGAGTAATTATGGAATATGAGTACCGTCGTGGCAGCAACGCGGCACAAGCGGCACGCAACATCAACGACGTTTACGGAGCTAACACTACAAACCAACGCACTACCTGTTATTGGTTTGCTCGCTTCCGTTCTGGAAATTTCGACCTGAAAAATGAACCTCGCGGTCGTCCGAAGACTTTGGTCGACAATGACGAATTAAAGGCGATTGTGGAAGCTGATGATACACAATCTACGGCTGAATTAGCGGCAGCTTTCGACGTTAGCGTCAAAACAATATTGGTCCATTTGCGTCAAATTGGCAAGGTAAAAAAGCTTGACAAATGGGTGCCCCACGAACTCAATGATCGCCAGCGCGAAGTACGCGTCGAGACGTGCCTTGCACAGCTCAACAGACACACAAATGAAGGAATTTTGAACCGCATTGTTACCTGCGATGAAAAATGGATTCTGTTTGATAACCGCAAGCGCTCAGCAAGTTGGTTGGATCCTGGTTCAGCACCTAAACAATGCCCTAAACGAAAACTTACCCCAAGAAAAGTGATGGTCACTGTTTGGTGGTCTAGCGCCGGTGTGATTCAACACAGCTTCTTACCAAACGGGGTGAGCATTACTGCAGATGTGTACTGTGAAGAATTGAACACAATGATGGAGAAGCTGGCACATCTCCAACCAGCATTGGTCAATCGCTCGTCTCCGCTGCTCCTGCACGACAACGCGCGACCTCATACTGCACAGCAGACGGTCTCCAAGTTGCAAGAACTGGGGTTGGAAGCTCTCCGTCATCCGCCCTACTCACCAGACCTTGCGCCTACAGACTACTACTTTTTCCAGAATTTGGATAACTTCTTGGCGGGAAAAAAATTCAATACCCGAGAGGCAGTACAAAATGCCTTTGAAGAATTTGTTGCCTCCCGTCCAGCTGATTTCTTTAAGAAGGGCATCAATAAACTTCCACTGCGTTGGCAAAGATGCATTGATTGCATGGGTGATTACTTCGATTAATACAAATAAAAAATACATGAAAAAAATTCAAATAAATTTTTTCATACAAAACGGCAATTTCATAGGTAAAGACCTATTATATAGCAAATACCCAGAACACCCGGAACAAATATTTGTAGATCGTACAAACATTTGTCCCAAGGCGGGAATCGAACCCGCAACCTCTTGCGTCGCAGGCGGACCTTCGCCCGCCGCGCCACATCGGTCGTCAATGCATAGGTGCTTTAATATTTAAGATAGTTTAGTAGCTTAGTAGATTTTTGCGTCTGTAAAATCCTACTACTACACAAGATTTAAAGTAAATTAAGTTTTAAGTTAATTTAAACTTGAAAATTTTTTTTTGAGTTTTTAAATATTTACTGTTTGTGTGTTTTATCTGTATCTATGCAAGTTGGATTTTAATAAATAAATAAAATATTTCCGGTAGGTAGTTCGAGCATTTAATCAAAACAAAAAGTTTTCATAACAAAATGGTGTATTCATTAAACATTTTACTTTATAGTTTGTAATGTAGTACTTAAAGTGATCTTGTACTCCTGTTAAAATATAACATTGAGGTATTGACCATTCTAATCGTATTCGGCGCCATTTTCCAGAATATTATTCAACGCCGCATAATAACTACAACTTAGTGTCAAATGTGCAATTCTTGATAATTACTAAAATCTTAAGTTATAAAATAAACTTTACCGTTTAATTTGAATTATGGTTTTATCTAACTCATTAAAATCAGCTTAATAATACTAATCTTCCATCAATCCTCGTTTACTTCTGGTTCAAAAAGAAGCCAATAGATGGCGGTGATCTTAGACACAATCGATACTGACACTAACGCATTTTAACTATTAACAATGTCAAATTTAGGGACTTTATTAATATCTTATAAGTTTTATACCATGGCTGGAGCCGCTGGAGGCCTTAATTTTTTACAAAAAAAAATCCATTTAGGGCAGGAGCATTAAGATTAGAGTAGTAGGTAATTGATATCAATATTGAAAAGGAATAATCTTAACAGGTAGGTACACGATCTTACGGCGACATATAGTATATAATATAATATATAGTATGTAATACATTTTTTATCACCTTTTATGTAAGAGGACAAACATTTTTAATAAGGTAACTAATCCAACGGAACCCCAATAAAATCACCAACTCGGCTGCACTCTCTTGAAAACTACCTAACACAATTCTCTGTACTTTTTTCAGGAGAGCGTATTGTTTGTTTATTTGTATCGTGTTTTAGACAATATAATCAATTAGAAAAGAATAATGATTCAGTTGTTTGAAATTATTATCTTGAAGTGATTCTTCGATCCTTTTTCATGATGTTTGAAGCGGTTATGACTGTTCACCAAAAAAATGTTTTTTGCGTTGTCATGATTGATCAACATGGTGCAAAAGGCATCTTGAGTTCATATAAAAAGCATACGTGTTTGGTGAAGCAGGTCAGCTATTCTACTTGTCCCCTTCTGTACGCCTCTCGTAAAGTATTTACGATTAATAAAAACCGTTTTGTGTTAAATGTATCTTACTCATTTACTAATTAGAATTGCACTTGGTTTCACTAGACTTCCTAGGGACCTTAATGTCGATTTGTTCTGCACCAGTGTGGCGACTTTAAGACGGCTTTTGTCACAGTTATTTTTCAAGGATAGCTAACTTTTCTATTACTCTCTTGAGAGTAACTAATTATATTAACTTGTATGAATATTCTTTTCATCGAGTTTTATCTTTTTCTATCTATGTGTGGAGGTACAAGCCTCCACACATAGATAAGCAATTTGTTAATATTACATTCTTTATATCATTGATTTGTTAGTCTCTAAGCCTTCTGTGAAATAAAATAAATAAATATAAATAATAACTAATTTAATAGCATACTAACTAAAAGGTATCATTTACACACCAATCTAAAATACATACTTAGAATATAAGGCGAACTTAATTTAAACCTAACACGTGTCTCGCAACGCGCGATGAACCAGACCGATCTGGTTTAGGAAGAGTCCCTTCGTAATCCCTCTTTATGTTGCCACTTGACGGCGCGCTGTTATTATATATTACACGTGACGCCACGTATACTTATGATACGTGACGCCACGTGTGTTGCTTGGTTTCAGTCTGTCTTTTATCAAATAAGATTTATCAAATATACATATAGACTAGAATAATTAACGTTACACAGTTAAATACAAGCAAATGGTGCTGCTTGTATTCTATCTTTACGTTTTTTACAAGATTCTTGTTTCTTACTTTGACGATACCTATTTTCTTCAATCTTCTATCATCATCTGTCTAACCTTTTCCCAAATAGTGTTTTCTAATGATAAAAAAGATGCTATGTTGAGCTCGGCTTCTAGTCTAACCGGATGCAGCTGAATACCAGTATGACCTTTTTACCTCCGATACCTATTTACAGATCAATTTGAATTAAGCTGAGTTTTAATCGTCAAAAACCAATATTTGATAAATGTTTTCATGAGTAAATTACAAGTGTTTGTAAGATTTGAACAATGTTATAATGCAGAAATATACGCCTTTACCAAAGAAATTCAAAACGCGAGTTCCATGATTTTAATTTTATACAGCGTAACTGTATGTCCGCTAACATCAAGTTAGTACCGTGCGGGATGCGAGCCCGCGTCCTGTAGCGCAGGAACCTTGTCAAACTCCAAACTGTCGAAGTTGGTTGCATATATGATGACTACATCATCAATTCGGTCATTGCACCAAAAATACTTTCATTGTCCGTCAGGGAGTTAAAGACCCACTTCAGCATTCTGGATTCGTAGTCATCCTTCGGGTACACCATGTCTAAGAAGTCCATGACTGCGGAAGCCATACTCCTTTGTTCATTAGCTACGCTTGCTTTTCCTCGGAACCCATATTCAAAAGCATCACAAGATGTAAATAATACCGTAATTGTCACAGCTGCGATTAGTATTCTGAGCCGCATGGTTCTGCAAACAAAGGGAAAAGTAATGAGTGTAAATATCACAAATCAACAAGCTCTCACCTGTCTTCCCCGTCGCGGTATGCAGAGATGCTACCCATTAGTACAGAGGCCAGCACATTAAGCTACCCCAATCTGTGAAATATCTTTGTTTGTTTTAACTTTAATTCAAAACAATAAGGTTCATATTCAATTGGGAAAAATTGTCAGTTTGGGATAACTTGATGTGCTGGCGTCTGTACATTCATGTTTCACCCGTTATATTTAAGTCCCATTAAATAAGGGGAGCCTATTGCCATCAACCGGAAATTCATTCAAACTCCAGGTTGTGAGTGTGAAAATTCCAGGTGGAAAAACCGAAGAAAACATGCGCAGACCAAGTCGCGGGTGGCTGCTAGTAACGAATAATTTTTAAAAGGTGCTTAATGGTTAATAATACATAATTATATTATGATAATAACAGGTAAACGGACCGTAAAATCGGCTAAGTATTCAAGGTACGATGATGTAAGATTTAAGTTAATGGCAGCCTTTCTTGAAGTCATCATTTACAAAGCCGAATATGCGCAGTGACATAACAAACTGTCCAACATTATCATTGTTTTTATGCGTGTTGCACGCATCCGGAATGGTGGCAGTTCATCTTTTTTTACCCTTTGGTACGTAGAATAGAAAGTTGTCATTAAATTGCAAAATATTAAGGCATCGCAGACGCGTTGCCATCTCAGAGAAAACATAAACGTAACATTACGCCTGTATTTCCCAAAGAGTTAGGCAGGGGTGTGTCGATTATACATCCATATTACACCTGTTATGTTGTCTCGTATGGATCAGAATGTTGGGCCGCAAAAGGTATGAAAGGCAGTTACATACAGCTGAGATGAGAATGCTGAGGGGGATGTGTGGTGTTACGCGATTGGATAGAATAAGAAATGAGTATGTATGAGGAAGTCTGAAAGTGGCGCCTGTGACCGAGAAGTAGTGTGGAAATCAGATGTCATGGTATGGGCATGTGATGCGAAGGAATGAGCACCATGATGAGAAGAAAGTTTTGAGTATGAATGTGCAGGGCTACAAGAGTAGAGGAAGACCAAAGTAAAGATGGATGTATTGTGTGAATGATGAAATGGCTAGAAAAGAGGTGACTCTTGAGATGATAGCAAATAGACATGTACCTATGTAAGAAGAAAACATGCTGCGCCGACCCCAAATAAATAGGGATAAGGGCAGGAGGATGATGATGATGATGATTACGCCTGTTATGTTCTAGTCCCATGAATTAGGGGGCGAGTCTATTGCCACCAACCGGGCACAATTTAGACTCTAGGCTGCTACTGAGAAATTCCAGTTAGAAAAACCCAAAAACACTTTCCACGACCCGGATTACAAACCCAGGACCTCATGCTCAGCGGTGCCGTTTGCGACCAGAAGAATAGTCAGTAACCCTACTTTCTACTCTATTTGAAAGGCATAAATATTATGGCGTGAGTTGAAAAAAACTAACACAAACCTAGCGGCACTAATAATTATCGTAGGTAGTTATGTAAACATCTAGGTTGATTCCATCAAGTTCTAATCTCATTTGATAGATAAATATGTGGCACTGGTATATTCTGAGATAACTGGTTTATTTATAATTGACCTATTGGAAAGTTTATGATTGTTAAGCTTTCTTTACCTAATTTGCATTGACCACCAGTCCATTTCGTAACGCTGCGCGCTGTGCCGAAATCTGTTGACTCGGATTATTTGAATTTTTCGGCGAAAACGTGTTAAGACTCTTACGTATTTATTGTACGTTCGTGCATATAACGTGGACAGTCAGTAGGTAAATGATGATCTGATACCCTCATCTGACCGAGTTGAGTAGCATTGGCATCCTACTCTCAATGAAGCCTTGAGATATACGATACGTAGTTATGTACCCTCTGTTGCGTCTGGTTATTTCTAATGTATTTACCTATTTCAGTCCTTCAGTTTTAATTAAAACGATGTACGTTTAAATTAGGCTAAACATTGGCTGAATAGAGACCTTTTTGCCCAACCGTTATACGGTAAGAGTAAAAGCTAATAGCGAGAGACCGTTTGGTCAATGGGGCAAATTTATAGAGTAGGTACCCATCTTCTCCACGACTATAGATTAACAGATATTTTATATCGCCATACGAAGAAAAAGACAGGCACCATCTTTCTGTATTTATACATGAAGCGATAAATTTGGATGCCTGTTTACAAACTTTTTATGGCGCACGCAGGAGTGTGAATTTTGGCGTAGTATTTTGAATGGAAATCATCATTTTGAATGGGAATCATATGGAGAAGAAGTGCAGAGAATTAAAACAGTCTAATTTCGACAACTATACGAACCCTATAGTAAATATTAAATGGTAAACTGACCTTGAAACTTGAAAATTTGCACATAGACAGTATAGTTATCCGCTATATTTTGTAAATACCTTCCCTAAGGCGGTAAAATAGGTGGTGACAGTTTGTATGACAGTTTGACAGTTTCGAAGTAATGGTCTTCAAATTCTGAGTTAAGGGCAACGATAGAAAATCAATTTATATATATCTCACCATTTTTGACTATTCCACCCCTTCTATCCCACACACCCCCATTTGAAGGGATCAAAAGGGGGTGTGTGTGGACCTTCATTTTCACAGTAATAATTACTCATTTTTATTTTTATTAACGTAGGCTTATTGTTAGAAAACGGTGTGGTTGGAATCTACTCTTAGCCGGTGAAAAGGGGGATGAAATTTTGTATTTAAGTTGTTAATTCACATTTTTTTTTGCAATACTTATGAAGGTAATAAAGAGCCTAATGATTTCATTATCTAAAACTACTTGCTAAAGGGCGCGCAAGTAGTAGTTCAAAAGTACGAAATCCACGCGGACGAAGTCACGGTAGTAGTGCTAGTCTCTGACTAACGCGCGGCAACAAAGATAGACGTAATTTGAATGTAATATTTAGGGTTACAAATTTAAAAGGAAAACGGAACCCTAATAAGATCGCTTCTTGTCCGCCTTTCACAGAGGTTTTTCTAAAGATATATGCAACGTAGGAGTTTCAATTTTGGCATTATGTCAGGTCTCGATGACGCCCACACAGATAGCCAAATACAAATAAAGGGGTTCGAATAGAACCTTAGACAAAAACAAACTTTTTAATTAATGTATCGCGCTAGTCGCTACGTTCGTTCGTTTGAAGACACTTTCTCTACGATTTTTTTAAGCAAATATTATAAAAATGAAGGATTTTTACGTTTGTATGTTTGTTTATAATGGGTCACTCAAAAAAAACTTAACCGATTTTTCAAATTCTTTCGTCTATAGAAAGCTACATTGTCAGCAAGTAACAATGGTTTTATTTTATTTCCAAAACTAAGTATTAAAGGTGGATGTCAAAAGCTGGAAGGGAAAAGTACCAAATCCACGCGGCTGACGGCGCAACGAGTAAGATCTTTCATACAAACATTTTCATTGTATGACTTGAAGGTTATTTAAACCAATTCTTGCGTTAATCTAAGAAAGTGGTTTTCTACCTTAAAAATAAGGCAAAGCCTTAACCATTGGACCATCAAGACATCATTAGTCGTGGGAAACGCCTCACTTTCTATAATAAAATAACTAGTACTAGTGCTTAGACATGCAACATTAGACTGTGACATAATTGTCTGTTTGCACGCCTATTATAGGTACCTAGACAGCACCTTAATGCAAAACATAGTGTTTGCACTGCCCAACAGCGCGAAAATATGTAGGTACATTTAACACATTCGCTGCCCAGTTCAAATATACGATTTAACTTGTATGTCATAATATTTGGCAAATTACACAATGCGTAGGTACATGGTAGGGGGTGATGGGCGTGTTCACATCTCATCTATAGCTTTTTACATGTACGACTCGGGAAGCGAATTCTGGATACATAAACAAACTATTTTTCGACCCGGAAGCCGGGTGCTGGGCACTAAAAGTGTTTAGAGTGGCCTAGTATTGTGCCAAAATCAGTTTCAGTAGGTATCAGTGATACCTAACTGCTACGTACCTTTTTGAACTTGATGGTGTATGTCAACTAATTAATCCAATCATAAGTTTTCGCTGTCCTGCACATAGGTTTTAAATTGCACTCACATTATTTACTACCATAACGACTTTAAAGAAAAAAAAAATAACGGTATAGTCAAAAGTTTGTGCTAGTTTCTTTATAAAATGGTGGTTAACCAAAGATTTCAAGTGCAGTGGTGTGACATTAACGTCAGAGACACAACTGTCTCACCGGTGACCAGGCTGGCTGGATCCCTACTACTTTTAGCCACTTTCATGCACACGTTAGTTAGTAAGGTGGTTTCTACCTCCTACACACCCACTGCACATACCAACTACTTATTAAGAAAACTTATTAATATTGTCATTTAGCTGGTATTGTTATTCTGTGAATGCGTGGAAGGAGCGAGCGCACAATAATAAGTAGGCATGAGTAGGTAACGGTGTCATGATTTATGGCAAACAGGTTCGGACTTCGTATTTTCTTAATGCTTGCTTCTGAGAAAGGATTTCTCCTGGCTCTTATGGCTATTATCATGGCTATTACATGCATTGAGCACCCTCAATCGGTAGAAAGTTTTTTTTTTTTGTAGCTATACTGTCCCACTGCTGGGCAAAAGCCTCCGCCGTACACTTCCGTTGCCCACTTTAGATGGGCACGAACGGAAGTTTTATCGGTATAGTGTTATCCGCAAGTCAGTCAAGAATGTATCTACATAGGTCGTCATGCCAGCCCATTGCGTGACAGTTCTGGTCCATCAGTCCTAAGGCATACTGTAAATACGTATAGCCGACAGGTCACTCTGCCTAGTCCTATTTCTGCCTGGCTGTATTGTCACCATAGGTGATGCATTGCTTCTCCTAGAGCGTACTATTTTTATTTATTTATTTCACTTTAATTGCAAAGGTTTAAAATCAATATCAAAAGACACGGTTTATACCATAATATGACAATCGAATAACAAACTTGAAGATAAAATTGAGTTTAATAAATATCAAAATAATAAAAAGCTAACAACACTTACATGAATCCCCTCTTGCAACACACACATTGATATGCCAATAGTTGTAAATAGGTGTCCTATAAATAAATAAATAAAATATAATTCTGGACAATCCACACAGCATCATCTAGCCCCAAGCTAAGCAGAGCTTGTGTTATGGGTACTAGGTGACTGATATACTTAATACAATAGATAGATATTTTTTATTATACATAGGAAATACCCAGAACACCCGGAACAAAACATTGTTGATCGTACAAACATTTGTCCCAAGGCGGGAATCGAATCCGTTGCTCCTGTGTCGCAGGCGGACCTTCGCTCGCCGCGCCACACCGGTCGTCATCCACAAACAGAGCGCTCGTTGGATTAGAATCCAAGAGATCATTAAGTGCGACCAGAGTGCGACGGACTGGGGACTGGGAACTAACACAAGTTTGCACGCGCAATGGTGTGACTTAGAGGAACAGCCGTGACAGTAATTGTCTGGGACGAAGAAGCGAACTAACATAGCGTGTAAGTCATTGGTTAAATGGTTGCAAGCAGTGTTACTGCTGAGCATGAGATCCTGTATTCGATTCCCTAGTCTGGTAAAGTGATATTAGGTTATTCCATCAGCATTTTTCAGTACCAGATTGGAGTCTCGATGTGGGAATGAATGGTTGATCCCAAAACAGGCGCGTCAACGTTCCGTGTCACTCAACAGTGAGTCAAGAAACAAGTCTTGCTCTACGGTAAGCTAATCACGTACTCGCCTTACCTTCCTCTAGTGAGTTATATCCTAGGCAGCCCAGTAGAAATTAGATCAGATAGAAGTATTTGAGGATAAAAGACATTTTTGGGTTTATAATGAAAGCTAAGGTACCCTTTTTGTAGTTACTTTTCCGATAAAAGTACACTCTTTCGTACACATGAGCCGAATGCCAACTTACTACCATTATAAGCCGACCTCTCATTGTTAGGAAATCCTATACAATGAGAGATCAGCATAAACTGGAAATTTTTGGCTTGATAAACCTATAGCCGTAGTGTATACGAGTGTATGAAGAATTATTTGAATGGCATGTGCGGTACGAAAATAAAGGCAATTACGTAGAATGAAAAGTGTGGTAGGATTTGTGAAATAAGCTATTTATTTATTTCTTGGAGCGATCCTTTAGATGCGTGTTAAAAACACTCAGCCGCAGCAAATCTAGTTGCACTTGATAGTGTAACTAGCAGCGGAAGGAAGATGGTAGAACTAGGTATAGCCTATTTGATGTTTGAGCACGTGTATCAAGCGAACATTGAGTTATTTTCTCTTAACAACCCACAAATTAATTATTGTACAATATATAGTTTTTGTAAAACACCCAACATATAACATGTTCAAAATCAAAATTAATTTATTCAATTTAGGCTGAGTGACAGTGAGACAGTGCCCCAAAAAGCCCACCCTTCCTAGCGTTTTTGCTGGGAAGAAGAAGTGCCGCAATAAACTCCTAATCAACTTGTCAGTCTGATAAGTTTGAAAAACTTGAATCCATACAACAAGAGTAAAAAATAATATACAAATTAACTTTATTAATAATTAATTAAATAATTTCCCACTTAGCTAGCACACCAAAATCGATAATTAACTCAAGCAAGGCCTGTCAAACGTAATAAATAAAACGTCTCTATGTGTAAAGGGCGTGCCTGCTGACATGTGCATGTGCAATACTGGATTACGCATAGATCCATAGGGCTGACACTAAAGTTATCAATCATAAACCAGCAATAAACTAGTTTACATAAACATATTGGCTTATGTTTTCGTTTTAAAATTTATCTCAAACCACTTATCTGCAGCAGGTGAGAGTAATTTTGTTCCTCTCGTCTTCGTAATCATTTCGTTCCGTACCAAAATACCTAGTAAAAAAACCGTACAAGTGCCAGTATAACTTGCGCACCGGGAGTTCCGTACAAACGTTAGGTTCAGCTATATTCACGAAAATAATGAACATAACAATCAATAATTTTCTATGTGTTAAAACCGAATTTGCGATTTCTTCTTTTACTTGTGCTGTGAGACCTAGCTTCCTGCCTAATTTTATGATTCCAGGTCAATGGGAAGTGCTAATTTTGATTTATTTGTGAATATCAAAATAATATGCAAAAATTATTGCGTTGACTTAGAAGCTTCATATTTTGGAGCTTTAAGGGACCATAGATCTACGTACCTATTTGGTATTAATTTCAACTTAATACTGCATTCCTGAAAAGAAAAAGAGTCTTCACAGACAGATAGACTGACAGATGGACAAAACAATGATCCTATAAGGGGTTTCATTTTTTCCTTTTGCGGTACGGAACCCTAAAAATAAGCTTGTGTACAATAAAATTAAAGTGTCTGTTTGTTGTGTCAAAATGAGCTGTTATTTTGACACAGCAAACAGACACTTTTTTACTACATGCTTATGTAAGTTTATACGGTAGATATACCATGAAATTACTTTTTAAACTTTTGTCTGTCCGTTTGTTCCGGCTAATCTTCGAAACGGCTTGGCCGATTTTGTCAAGACTTTCACTGACAGATACTTAGCAAATATTTTAGAAAATTAACTTGAGTTCTACGCAAATATATTAAAATCTGTCAAAATTGTGAACAAACTCCGATTAAAGTATACATCCATTAGAGATAAAATCACCGGGCTAGGTAGGAGGATGCTCCGATTTTAATGTTGGTACAAGTTTTTCTGAAATGATATAAATACAAATATATTTATTTGTGTGCACAGGTAAAATAAAATACCGGTCCATAAATTTAGAGACATTGTTTTATTTTTTCTGTAATCTTTGCATATTCTCGTATCAGATAGAATAATTTCAGATTTTTCTCTATGCAAACTTTGGAGATAAGGGGGGAAAAGAATTTATTTAAAAAATTTCGTCGTAAGGCGAAAACTAAGTGACTTAAAAAAGAAACGATGTTTGAGAATTCGCAACACTTCGAATTTTTCGGAAAAAAATATTATGTATTCATTTCTTTCTTATTTGAAAATTAGATGGGTAAACATCGTCTAAAACTATTCCTAATTTCAAGTTGATAGCATTAGTAGTTCTTGACATATGACTGTGAAAGGCGGATATCTCAAAGGGTAAATCGTTCTAAATAATTTCACAAAAATAGAGCGAAACAAAAGACCAGAAGAGACCAAAGGCCAGGTTGCGTCCCGCGTGGTATCCTATTTCGGTAGTTTCCGGCACCACCCTTTACCAGTGCAGAGGTAGGAAGGTACATTTTCTCGTATAGGTAGGTTAGTAGGTACTAATCGAATAGACAATCATTAATCCTTTTTACAATAAAAGGTAATATATCTATCTTAATAAAATTTAACAAAATTCTCATCGGCGCACCATAAATCTAGGGCACCCTTCATCTAACTTGCATTATAGATTTTAAGTGCGTGTAGGTCGTGAAGTCCAAACATTACGGCTTTATTCATACTGTCTACGTTTACATCGAAATCATATCAGTGGTTACCAAAACGAATGGGACCTCTACTAAGCTCCGTTTAATAGAACTGGCGGGCATCTCCATGTTTCAACCGCGCGGCCATGGTTAAACCTTTACAACTTCTTTTTCTCGTTCTCAATATTGGATCTACGAATTTGCGACTTACATTGTTAGTGTTTTACAAATTCCTACGTAATGTTGAAGTAGTCCTTTTCTTCTACGATTCTGTGTCCGAGTAGTCGAAACAAACACGACGGGCTCAGCAAGTGGAGCCGGTCGGTATAGGCGGCAAAGACACAAGCGGTCATCGTCACGGCCCGTAGCACAACACGTTACAACCTCGTTGGGTTGTAACGTGTTGTGCTACGGGCCGTGACGATGCCTTGAGCTCTTGGTCACCTAGACCACCAAGTACATGGGCCTGCTCATCTGTAATACTGTCGCGACTACCGTGCCTTAAGGCATGGCGCAACCGCGTCGCGAGTTACACTAGCTCACACACGGTCACACACAGCCGGCGCGGCGTAGGTCAGTTGTCTCACAACTGACCTACGCCGCGCTCTCTTGGCTCGCCCTCTCAGCCGAGACACACAGATAGAAGCTCTTAGCTCTAGTAGAACTTAGTGCTGCGTCGAATCACTAACGCTTCGTAAGGAACTCTGTCATCCACAGAGACCTTCGCGTCGAGAGGTTTGAATATTTCTGTACGGGCATGGCGAGGTGCATGTCCGAGCGTGCCGACTGAAAGGTAATAAAAACACGAAAACATAATTTGATTTTTCATACTCCCTACTCGCCCAGTGGAAATCAATATTAAAATCGCAAAGCTTGATATAGTTTTTTTTTGTACCTATATTGTACGGACCGGGTAGTGTTAATCCACATTTGCAACTTCAAAAAACGAGTGCTCGCTGCGCATCACGCGGACATCTGCATAATTTTGGGACTTTTTCTCTTTTTGCTCTAAAAGTCATGTTCTACGCGTTTATCGACAAACAAAATTCCAATAAATTTGCACTTCTCTGCCTCATAGAAGGAGAGGTGCGTTATTATGCTGCCCAAGGCGGGAAAAAATATCCTAAAGCCGGAAATCTATCTTCCCATAACCCAGTTTCTGATCATCTGCAAGGTGTTCGAGACAATTAAGCTGCAGCGCCCCACGCCCCACATGACATCGCGTCAAGAACAGACAACATTCGAGTTCCCCGTGAAACACAGCACCGCGCTCCTGTTAAGCCCGTTAGAGGCCCGGGGTGGCAAAGCTGAATGAGGCCCGGGGTGGCAAAGCTGAATGAGGCCCGGGGCGGCAAAGATGATGGCTCCCCACTTTCAAAAAAAATGTAGTTTTACAAGCTTTTTATGAATAAAAAGCTTGTAAAACTACATTTTTTTTTTCACATTTGTATGTAGTGTTTATGTTTATTTCGTTAATATCTGGCAAGTGAAATTAATTTGAAAGTACCTGCTACAAAGACGGGAATTTCCCCAGCGTATTGGACGGGTTCAGCAAAGTTAAAAGAATATTAGTACCGCGTAAAAAGTTTAGATGGCTGTATGTATGTGTTTTGATCTTGATGAAATTATGTAGGTTAGGTACTTAGCACATTTTTAAAGTCTGGTTTAGGATTTGATCAGGGGAATGCGGAGGCATTTGGGGGCCTCCCCAAGACCGGAGGCTCGGCCCTAAAAAAAAGGAATGCTTGGTTGCAGCATTCTGCACATGTCGCGGAATACTGCAACCAAGCAGGCTTTCGTGCGCGTATGGCACGACGGTCTAACAAAAAGCTGGCAAAGTCCGACGCACCTCGTCCCTTGGTAAAAGTGAAAAAGTAAAAGTCCAAAAAAATTACCTAACTAATGACTGAATGGGTTCTAAAAGACTACGTTTTAATAAAAATGCATGGTAGTTGACATTAACACTGACAAGTGACATAATAATATCTGACATTTATCATGTGCATCATGTTGCTGAGATAACCTCACTTTAAAATGTCAAAATAATACGTGTATGATGCCTGAATAAACCAAAAAAAATATAAAACAGAAAGTACCATGATATCTGCTACCCGGTTATTTGTCGGGAATCTCCCAGAAAACACTGAAGAAAATAATCTACACTCAGCTTTCTCTGTTTTTGGTGAAATAACTAACTTGGACCTGAAATCAAAACCTGGAGATGGTAATGAAAGTAAAAAGTTTGCCTTCGTATCACTCTCCACCGGTAACTCAAACGTAGAATCATGTAAGTACTATTTGCTGTTTATTAAACGACAGTACACTGCAGTTCACATCCCACATTAATAACGTGGCTAAATAATTGGCTCAGGTGCTTAGTTTTTTTAATCGAAAGGCTAATACTTTTAAGCGACCCCAAACTCAGTTGTTTCACCCGCTATGACTTTGAGCACTCGTATCGATATCTCTTATAGTAGGCCATGAAACTAGTAGCTCTCTTTCTTCAACTGACTTCTCTACGAGACTGTGGAATAATGCTCAGTATGTCATCGTTATTTCGTTGTATGTTATGTACACCTTTATATACTCATATTACAGGTGTACGTAACATACATTACTAATAAAAATACGGGATATGCTAAGTTGAATTAACATGCTGTTGGTGTACTTATATATTTTATTATTTTATAACTTAATCAAAACATCCACAAAATAAACTCAACCTAGATTTTAGCTGCTATCTATAATTCTATAACAATGTTGCTTGTCAACACAGGTACAAATATCATCCACAGAAAATCTAGCATTATAGCCGTGTGCTTATGAGATCATAAATATTCTAGCTGTCCACTTCTAGAGCACCTTTCAAAGTCGTTTTTTGATGTTCCTTTGGCTTCATTATAATGGTGATACACAAGCTTTCATTTATTTTATATCATGATGTTTCAGGCATTAAACATTTCTCTAATGAAGATTTTGAAGGCAATAGACTGTATGTAACTAGAGCTAGAGAGAGCTTCTTGGAACGATTGCAAAGGGAACGAGAACTGGCACAGATAAAAGAAGCTGAAAAGGTAAAATATGATCACACACATCTTCACATCTTCTTTCCCTTTCATTACATATGTAAAGTTACATAAAGCATTCATTGATTACTTAATTTCTAGCATGCACAGGAAGAAAGTTTACCCAAGAAAACCCCATCTATGAAATTAAGTGATAAGTTGAATCCTAGAAAAAGAAAAATTGAACAGAACCATGGTGGTGATCGTAACAACAAAACAAAAAAACACTTTGGAAAAGATAATATCATTAATGAAGGTGTTAGTTTCACAAACAATAAGACCATCAAAACAAATAGGCCTCTTAGCAATGACAAACAGAATGCTGAAGTATCCAGTAATTATAATGTTTCTGATGCTACTTATAGCAAAAACTTGACTATTGTGACTGAAGTAGATAAAAAGAAGCATGAAGCGGAGAAGAAGAGACAGGAGTCTATGAATAAGAAAAGACAGGAATTTAAAGAAAAGAAAATGATTATCAAATCTGGTTTAACTGGTGTTGTAAGTACTCTTTGATATGTATTAAAATATTTTGCAAAGCAATTTTATAATCTGAAAATATTGGATATAGGTAATAGGTAGTCAAGCCTGGAGGTGAACATAGTCTGGGGGTTAAATAACATGTTGAATTGTTACAGGATAAAGTTCAGAATAAAAAGGTAATATTTTCGGATTATGAAGAAGACATGCCAAAAAGAGCAGACAACTTTAATGAAACAAAAAGGCATAACAGCCCTAACAATCTGTTTGAAGATGATGCTGATGAATCTGATGATGAACTAAACTTTGAAGTTAAAAAGCAATATGAAGGCGTAAAAGGCCAGAAGGTAAATAATTTTCTTTAATGATTTGCATTGTTTATTTTGTAGATTAGAACAATATATAAGGTTAAAATATTAGGTTTTAGATTTGCAATCAAGATACAAATCTGATAAACGTTTCACCTTAGATGAAAGGTTCATTGATGATGATGAAGAAGAAACAAATCGCCAGCAAAGTAACAATAATGAAGAAGTTGAATTAGGAACTCCAGATGAGAAGGCTAAACAAATGAATATACTACAAAATGTACTAGGAGTAACTATTAAACAAAGATACACAGAAAATGATAGCAATAGAAGCAAGTAAGTGGAACAATATTGACCCCTAAATTGGGTGCTCATGCTTATTTTAAAATATAAGAAGGGAATTTGTTTATTATGTAAACTAAAACTGAATATTTATTTATTTTTTAGACCAAAACTTGGAATGCTAAGGTTTGATCCCTTACAACCTGACCATGCAAAATTTTTGGCCCCAGTTGAAACCAAACCTGAACCGGCCAAAAAGTCTAAAAAAAAAGATAAAGATAAGCAAGACAGTGTAAAAGAAGTACAACCAGAGCCTGAAGGACCAAAAGTTGAAGTTTCAAAAGAGCAATTTTATAAAGTCAGTGATGCATTGAAAGAAGCAATTGCACAACCTAGTACCTTTAGTTTAAGAAGTTTGTTTGGAAACAAAGAAAATGCTGATGATGGTTTGTAGTATATTTAAAATACCACTTTGCAGCCTTTTACAATGTAGATAATATTTTACTACTTTGAATACTGACTTTGTTCCAGGTCCCCAGGAACAAGAAACTGAGTACATAGCGCTTGAAGCACCAAAAGCAAAGAAAGTAAAAAACCCTCTTGATCGTAAGGAAAAGAATCCGTTTGTTTATGATTCATCTGATTCAGAAACTGAGGAAGCAGATGTACATGATGGTAAAACAGAGCTGCAACCAGCACCTGGCACTGAACCTAAACCTGAAGCTGTGTGGAAAGAGAACTTGTTCTTCTCCGAGTCTGATTCACGTCTTAAAGGTACCTAGATACAAAATATTGAATTTTGTTTTTTTTTGTACACAAATTAAAAAGACATTTTATGTACTTGCCTGTATTAACATTTTTACCACCATCTTCACAAATACAAGCGAACGCATGCCCTGTACGCCAACGTCACAAATACGTGACAAATTTGACGGCACGGTTGGCGCAGTGGGTGAGCGATCGACTGCTGCGCCGCGCGTCGCGGGTTCGATTCCCGCACGGAACAAATATTTGTAAGACCTACAGGTAGTTGTTCCGGGTTTGGCTGTTTGTGTATGTGAGTTTGTATGTTTGTAAACGCACCCACGACACAGGAGAAATTCCTAGTGTGGGGCAACGTTTAATAAAAATAAAAAAAATATGGTGCACTCTAAGTTTTATAACACGAAATAATGAATTCTTGTCATTACTTTTGTGTTTTTATCTAAATATGTTAAACGTTGAAGCTCCCGTGCGTATGTAATTGCATTAAACAAACTAAAATACTCCCCGAATATTGGTAAATTCATGATTGCATCGAAGAAATTAATCGTTTTTATTAAAAAGGTTTGTCGTGGAGGACACGCGCGTGTGTTTATGCTCTGGTGGTCGAAAGGTTAAACATTCTCTAAAACAACTAAACTTTTGTACTAATTTGTTTACTTATTTGCTTTCAGAGGGCCTAGCTTTCTTCAGTAAAGTGCCAGAAAGTGAAATACAAAAAGAAAGAAGAGAATTGAAGTCTTTGATGAAGAAACGAATTTATAACAAAGACAGAAAGAATCAAATGTTCAAAAAGAAAATAGGAGGCAAGAAGAAATCAATGAGGAAACCATACAAAAATAAAAGTTAATTTTATGCCATGTTTGTCCATTGAGAAATTCTATAAATTAAATATTTACGTTTCAGTACCTACAAGTTTGTTTCAATTTCATATTAGGAGTCTTGTAGGATGGATATGTGAGGCCAGCACGTCAAGCTACCCCAATCTGTCATTTGTATCCTATTGTTTTTCCACTTTATTACAAAACAATAAGGTTCATGTTCAATTGGGAACATTTGACAGTTTGGGATACTTTGATGTGCGTGGCGATGGCGTCTGTACCTCAGTTACTTCTTTATGCCATGTAGGAAGGGACTGCCAGCAGTTGGTGTGCCATCTTCTGTGTAGTGTAGGTGATTAATATAACTGGCTGATTTTGCAGATCTAGCTCTAAAATATATATATAATAAATCTAATCATTCCCTTTTCTGGGAAAAGTAATGACCAAAATTAAAATCGCAAAGTAACGACTAGTTTTGATTTTTTATATTTATTGTTAGGACCACTACCAGTGGCGTATGTCCCAAGTTAGTAGCTTCAAGACACTTGCGCTAACTTTGTTGCAGTCGAAAGACCGCGAAAATGTTTCTTTTTTTGGTGGGTATTCTCCGACAATTTCCGTCGGTTCATGCTTTATGCCCTTATACGTTATACCTGATACTGAGTTACGAATTGCCAAAAACGTAAGAAAACAAAGACACGGTTGGCGCAGTGGCTGAGCGATTGACTGCTGAGCTGCGTTTGTGGGTTCGATTCCCGCACGGAAGAAATTGTAGGGTCTGGCTGTTTGAGTCTGTGAGTTTGAACGATTGTAAACGCTCCCACGATACAGTGTAAAAAAAACACTTATCATAATATTGTAACTCAACATAATTAGAGGGTGGATCAAAGTTGAAAATTGAAATAAAAACATTAGCTAACAACATTTTATTTAAACTGTATACTAAGTTCTACAAACTAGCGTTTCTTCCATGTAGGCTTCTTCCTGGCTCCAGGTTGACCAGGCTTCTTACGTTCACGTCTCCTAAAATCTCTAGTCAGTAAACCTGCTACTTGCATCTTCTGTAATGTTTCTGTATCTACGAAACTGCGCAGACCCCAAGCAATGCCCCACCTTAAAGCCCCAGATTGTCCAGAAGGGCCTCCCCCTTCAATGTTACATTCAACATCAACACGATCATGCATTCCAGTGAATATCAATGGAAACATGACTTGTTCTCTCGACTGAACATCCTCAAAGTAAGTCAAGTCTTTACCATTGATTGTAATCTTGCCAGTGCCAGGAGTTCTAACTGTTACATCACCTCTAGCTTTCTTTCTCAAACATTCATAAGTCGTTATAAAAGCTCGTCCTTCAGCATCATAACTGGGTTTGGGAATTTCTAGGGCGAATTTTTGTGAAGTAAGGGGTTTCCTGTATTTCTCAATAAATTCCTTCACTTTGTAAGCATGCGGCAATGACACCAGTCTCTCCATAACTAGTTTGAAGTTCTTATACTCTAAATCAGTTATAGTTTCCACTAATACTTGTTCTAGTTGCTCCTTTGTCAACCAAACACTAGCGCTCAAGTTTAGACTTCCATTGGGATCAGCTGTTGCCTTTTTTCTGATTACTTTGTCTTGAAAATTGTATAATTGTTCAATGTTTTCAGCAGCATCATACATGAGCTTAAAAAAACTGGGCTTTCCACTATAGAACAAGAAATGATGGGGCCTGCCTGCTTCATCAAACTCTGCTGCTTTGCGTAACGGGAACACTTCTTCTGGTGGTTTCATAAGGGGTCGTGCAACTGGATCGTAAATGCCGCTGGGAAACAAATATTCGATAGCGCGGTCGACATCCTTTTGCGTAAAAGTCTCAGGATCTTCACCCATCATATTTGCGAGATGTCGCTTGCCAATTTTAAATTCTAACTGTTGTCTTTTCATGAACTCGTCATGATCTTGAGATCTTTCCAAGTAAGCTTTCATGGCTTTACTGATTTTCTTCTTCTTGCTCAAGGTTTCCCAATCTGTTAAGTTGTTAAGGGCATTATCGGAATATGTAGTAGTAACTTTTGTGCTATAATTATAAACATTATACACAATCGGTTTTCTAAACTTGACACAAAAATGTTTAGTGTGAGAAAAAAGTTGTTTTATGATGACTAAAGACATTTTTATAGAATTATAATACACTTCTTTTATTACTATATTATTTATCTTTCTTCCGAATTCCACCGTTTATTTAGCAAAATTATATGAAACGCTTAAGCCATGATCAGATTATAACCTAAAATGACATCTGAGATTGACATTTACACACATTAGTTAAATACCAGAAACAATTTGACATATACAGAGTAGAAGGGGCATCGACCACCCGACCTGAAAATATGTAGTGATAAATTTTACCTGAGTTCAGTAAATTTTACGTGAGTTTTTTCCTATTTTTTCATGTAATTTTCATTTTTTTTTTACGTGTAGTTGTAAATAATCATGAGAAAATCATAATTTATTTTTACCTAACTCAGTGAGATTTTTAATAAAAATATAAATAATTCACTTCTTTTATTAAAAATATGATTGGGTAAAATAGATATAATTGACGACCGAGGTGGTGCGGCGGGTTCGATTCCCGCCTTGGCACAAATATTTGTACGATCTACAAATATTTGTTACGGGTGTTCTGGGTATTTACTATGTATAATAAAAATATCTATCCACGTAATGTATTGTATTAAGTATATCAGTCATCTAGTACCCATAACACAAGCTCTGCTTAGCTTGGGGCTAGATCATGCTGTGTGGATTGTCCAGCATTATTTATTCCCAGAATCATGTATGTACTGGATTCACGGTTTAAGGGACGTCGATGCCCCTTCCACCAAAGAGTAACCTTCCACTCTGTATTCATAGCGCCGTTCAGACTTCTAACCACAAAGTACATAATTATACTCTAGCCTAGCGATGTACAGACTGGTTCATGTATAGTTATACCGTAATACTATATACAGGGTGTTTGGCAGAACGTTGAACATACGAAAATGGTGGATAGGTGGGGTCATCTGCTACTTACTCAGCCCAAATTTTTTTGGCCCTGGCCCACGGGATATTTTTTAATTTTTTTTTTTGTCTTTCTTCTTCTTACACCACTTTCTTAACTTTAAAGTGTAATTTTTATTAAAAATGGGTAAAACAGGCAATATTTAGTATTTTTTTTAAATCTTTTATGTTGACAGATTCTTATAAAATTATTGCTTTATTCAGATGTTAGCTAGAAAAAAAGTTATGAGTCCTCAAACTTACAGAAAGGTGTAAAAAATACTTAAATCTTAATTTCAACTTGCATTTAAAAAAAAAACAAAAAATGATTGAGGAGTTCCAATTCTAGCAAAACATCCCTAGTGTGTGAGCTTTCTAATGGTATGTAATTTGCTTTTATAAAAAAAAACTTTAAGAGTTATTTCATAATTTTTTCAATTTTTGACGAAATTCTACCTTTACGGAAAGTGAAATGTTTTGCGAAATTTAATACTGCAAAGTTGGTAAAAATTCAATGATCGACGGCTTGCCAGTAGCAGTTGTGCAAATTAACATTCACTATTCCCTTGGGATGGTTGTTACACGAAACAGGTAGAAATTTTGTTTCACTCTTGCGCAGTCATAGCGTATTTTTGTTCTCTTTCGCTCTCGTGGCACCGTATCGCCTCAGAAGTCAGAATGAATTCTTTTCTTAGTCGAGACTTAACTGCCTCTGCGATCTCACGTGCCCGTTACGCTTACGTTTGTTTTTGTTCACTTCGTTTTCTTTTATTGTTATCACTAGTTTTGTTACCTGTTAGTTAAGTTTTTTGTTATTACTGTTTCCTGTTGTTATTGGTAAAGAAATGGCTGCTTTTACCAGTGAGGAATACGCGGACATGTTGTTAGCGTATGGAAGTGCTAATACTAATTCGCGTGAAGCGCGAAAGATTTATCAAGAGCGTTATCCCAACCGCCGAGTACCCAGTCATCAGACGTTTGCGAGTACTTACCGACGTTTACGACAAACCGGTAACCTGAACTATAACGATGACAGTGATTTTGGGAGACGTGTGCAATTTTGTCGCCATTTGCTGCATACCGATGTGGACGACGGAAACTTTTTAAAAAGTATTCTGTGGACGGACGAGTCCAAATTTGACAAAGAAGGGATTGTCAATTATCACAATCTACACCATTGGTCACATAAAAATCAAAACCCACACGTGAAGAGACAAAGGGGCTTCCAGAGGAGATTCAGTGTGAATGTCTGGGCAGGAGTGATTGGCGATAAGCTAATAGGGCCTCATTATTTGCCCGACAACATTAATGCGAACAACTACTTGGATTTTTTGATCAATGATTTACCACCATTAATGGAAGAAGTGTTCCAAGTAGACATAAACAGGCCTATTGTCTTTCAACACGATGGTTGCCCAGCTCACTTTAGTCTGATCGTACGTGAGCATTTGGATAATTGTTTCCCAAATTCGTGGATTGGCAGGGGAGGACCAATTCCCTGGCCTCCGCGATCGCCCGACCTCACTCCGCTCGATTTTCACGTGTGGGGAAGGGCAAAAGAACTAGTTTACACTACAGAAGTAGAAAGTCGAGAAGATTTAATAAATCGAATTAATGCTGCTTTCGAAGTTATGCGACAGGAGATGCTGCTGCGCACAACAACTGTAGAAATCAGACGTAGATGCCGCGCCTGTATTGTAAATGAAGGGCGTCAATTCGAACATCTGTGATTTATTATTTAAATAAATTATTTAAAATTATTTAATTGTTTCATTAATGCACCTAACTGGTACAGCATAATTTCAATCGATCATTTAATTTTCACCAACTTTGCAGTATTAAATTTCGTAAAACATTTCACTTTCCGTAAAGGTAGAGTTTCGTCAAAAATGTCCTACTTGAAAAAATTATGACATAACTCTTAAAGTTTTTTTTTTATAAAAGCAAATTACAATGCGCGCAACCAAAGATGAGACCTGTCAGAGGCTAGTAGAAGGGATTTTGCGCAGGTACAGTCGCGCTCAAAATAGTTAAATAAAATAATGAGTTCGGATTAAAAAAATCCGTTTTATTGTCGGGAGTTCCTTATTTGTCACGTGAAAATTGTGGATACAGCGTTTTATCACCCCTTTATCAAAATCGTCCACGTCGGTTACTGGGTTTGGTCTCGGTCGTTTTTTTCCAGGAGTGCGAAACACTGACAGCAAATCGGAGCTATTCGCTTCCTTAACAATTCTCTTCACCGTGATAAGCGATGTTTGAGTGGCAGCAGCAGTACGTTTTTGTACCGCTTTCAAATTTCCGACGCCTTCCTCCGCTTCCTTCGCCATAAACTTGTAAACGTCATACACCATCTTCCTACTTTGCCTATTCAAAGTTTTGCCTCGGGGCATAGTAAATAACAAAAACAATAACAATAAGAACGATACAAAATAACTATAGGTAACAAAAAGCACAATAACTATAACAAACAATAACGAACACTAGTATCAACTTTTGTACTCGTCAGTATTTCGGACCACAGCGGCGTGTGCGCGGGCAGCGGGAAACGTCAGACGACTCATACGCATGCGCATTCGCGATACCTCGTCCCGCACGCTCCTGCCTCACCGCGCAATGGTCTAGTCCCTCCCCGCTTGCCTCGCTTACCGCCAAAATGCTCTACGAACTGTTTACTGCGCAGGTATGACCACGTGATCCGTCAAGTCTCATCTTATGCTGCGCGTATTGTACATACCATTAGAAAGCTCACACACTAGGGATGTTTTGCTAGAATTGGAACTCCTCAATCATTTTTTGTTTTTTTTTTAATGCAAGTTGAAATATTTTTAAGATTTAAGTATTTTTTACATCTTTCTGTAAGTTTGAGGACTCATAACTTTTTTTCTAGCTAACATCTGAATAAAGCAATAATTTTATAAGAATCTGTCAACATAAAAGATTAAAAAAAAATACTAAATATTGCCTGTTTTACCCATTTTAATAAAAATTACACTTTAAAGTTAAGAAAGTGGTGAAACAAGAAGAAAGACAAAAAAAAATTAAAAAAATATCCCGTGGGCCAGGGCCAAAAAAATTTGGGCTGAGTAAGTAGCAGATGACCCCACCTATCCACCATTTTCGTATGTTCAACGTTCTGCCAAACACCCTGTATATGTTACTGGGCAGCTGGATTTCGGGCCTCTCACTACCCGTAACGACTGTCAAATGTCTACAAATGATAGCTGGTCCTAACAGCCTAATGTGCTTTCCGAGGCAAGGAGGAGTATCGAAATGTAATGAACGTTCACCCATCCACAAGTTGACAAGCGGCAAGCGTAGCTTAATCTTCGATCAACCCATGCTGCTGCTTTTATTTAGCCACGACCTCCTCGTTTTGCTCCTTAATATTACACTTACAGGAGTTGAAATAACTTTATATGTTTTGTTTTTACCACATAAAAAGTTTATTTTGTACTATATCATGATGGTATTTTAATTTTTATAACCATGTAGGTTTAATAAAAAAAATAGTGCTTGTTTTTCTCTTTGCTCAAAAGACAAAAAGTGGACTTAATAATTTTTCGAATTAGTTACTTTTGTCATTAGATATCTACAGCAAGAAAAGCGAAGGATAAAAATATTCTGTAGACAAAAGTAACGTATTTTTGGTAGATGCAGACACTACATTTCGTACTTCCAAAAAGACATATAATTGGCAATATATTACCCCTAGTTACCATGTTCACGCAGTTCACAAACTACCGACGTGGCGACTGATGGAAATGGAGCATTATGAAAAATTACCGCTTTTACCGTAGCGGTAAGCGTAACTCGTCGGTCAAACACGGTGAAAATTCACTGCTTGCCAAAACCTGAGGGTTCTACACAAGATTTTCGACAGTCTGTTGGTGCCCATCATCATCCTCCTGCCCTTATCCCAATTTTTCTGGGGTCGAAATATGTCGTATTATCGTCGCACCCGATTCGATTAGCAGTGAATACCATGTCACACACAGCGAGTTTTCGCTGTGCGTCCGAAGCTTAAGTGTAAACCCGGCAAAACAAAATCTATGCAAGAAAACGAAGTAAAATCTTTTTACAATCTATAGACAATTATTTCTTTCTGAGCCGTCTCTTTGTCTTGATCCCAACACTGGTTGCGCTTGCGTTCGGTGCGTCAGAGCGCGTCAAGCGTCCATAAATAAAATCAAAATGAAGCGACCGTTACTGTTGCGATAAGAGATGTACCTAATAATATTGTTGTGACAAATGAAGAAACTGTTGTTATAAGTGATTGGGAATTACTGAGTAGTGGTTTGAATATCAATAAAATATTCAAAATGACTGATAGTGAGAGCGACACGTCTAACAATGTTTTTAACTTCCAGAATGTTAACACAGTGAGTAGCTAGCGGTCCTACTTTATAATCTACAGTAAAATTCATATTGCTAAAGTCAGACAACCAAACGGTTTCAAAACTTATTTACTTTTTCTACCTTAAAACGACCCACTGACTTTCAATAATCAAATCTATTGTATATTTTAGTATACTCGACCTCGTCATTGCTCATGCTCAGTCACCCTCGTTGTGCGCTAGCATTGACCATTCACTTAAAAACTCTCTTTTCAGTGAAGTATCGATCCGCGTTTGCATTTTGTCACTATTGGTTGAACCTAAACCAGTAACAGACCTGCGAAGTCGTTCTGTGTTTAAAAGATCAATATTTGTAATATTACTTCAATACTCAAAACAAATACTTCATGTTATAATTTGAACAGAGCTGACTATTATGACTTTTATCATTTTCAGTAACACAATTTAAGAATGAACAGTGCAAGGTATATTGTTTCTGCCAAAAAAACAAATGAGGTGAAAAAGAAAGTAAAAAACCTTTGGGTCAGTTTTAGTCAAAATAAATAATACCAGCCTGTTGCAGACTCACTGCAAGGCAAAGGCATCTTCTCATTCATGATTAAGTACTTATTCCAAGACCACAATTTCTTGCATAGCCAACCATTTACTGATATGTTTTATTGGTTTATATAAATGTGTTTTTTTTAATTCTGCTACCTGTGAATCTATTATTTTGTATACATAAAAGACAATGTATTTATAGCGTAATTAAGAAAAGAAAAGACCACAAGGCATTTTACTCCACACATGTTAGTGATATTTACTGCAATATTTTTACATCATTTTGTGTAACTCTAAATAATGTAAAAATCTTTCTTTCAGACTGTAAATGCAAAGGGCCCAAACACAAATTTTAGTTTTAGAAATCCAATGACATCTACAATGTGTATGTCACAAAACTTTGAACGGCAAAGGTATGCAAAGTCTGCCTATGACCAAAGAAGTATGTACTATAGACGAGAGACTTCACCAATGTCAATTCAAAGTGCTTGTGAAAATCGACGACAAAACTTCCAACAATATCCTGGCATGAGCTCTAGACATTCTGTGTTCAATGGCAGAAGTGGTTCACCTATGTCTATGAGAAGTATAGGTATGTCAATCCAAATTATAAGGTTTCTTCAAAATGTATTTCTGCTCCACTGAGTGTTAAGGCTCCCAAAACCTTTCTCTTTGTAGTGGAAAATTTTGTATTTTATATTTCAATATAAAATTATTATTTAATAAAATTTTCAGATTCATCTGCAAGTGTCAGTGCAGCAGATATAGCTTTTGCATTCAAGAATGTAAAATTCAACAAAAATGATTTGAAAGTCATTAGAGATGCTTACCAAAAACTATTGAAGCAGCGAGTTCGAAAAAGAATTGAAAAAAGAAGAAATATGAGACTGTTACTCAAAAGTAGAAGAAGATCAGGTGATGACTCTGGAGATCTAGGAAGTGACTCCTCTGTAAGCAGTGATGACTATAGTTCGGTTAAAACCTACAAAGAAAACATGTCTAGTAGTAGATCAGCAAGGATGGATTTGACTGACTTCAGAAAAACGTTAAGAGACCGTAACACTCAAGAAAGTTCAGACAATTTTATTCAAAATACTTTTAAAAATAAGTTCTCTGTTGGTTCGAGCAGTGTAAACCATGTCCAAAGTTTTAATAATACAGGGATTTCAAATCAATTCACTTCTATGCCAACTCAAAAGGATAGATTTAAAAATGGATTTTTACTGCCTTCTCAAAGATTCAACAGATCAGTTGCATCATCAGCAATCTTGGAAATCTCAGAAAAACCTCACAAAAGTACAGATAATAATCTGAAAAGTACTAGAAACAAAAATAACAACAGCAAAAACAATTGTCCAAGTGGTAGTGAAGAAGAAGAAGAAGAAATATTCTCAGAAAAGACTGTCAGAGAGACCAGTACTTTTAATATCGAATCTCAACGTAAAAGGAGCCTTGATAGTGTAGATAATTGTAGTCTACCGGATAGTAAGAGAACCAGAACGAAATCTCCAGCTAAAAGTGCTCCAAACAATAAAAGAGCTCAACCAAAAATGAAGAATAGCAATCCAACCCACAATAATATTGAATTATCAGACAGCTTTCAATTTGCTAAGCCTTCATTGCCTGTACGAAAATCTAAGCAAAGAGTACAAGAAAAACTCATTGCTAAATCTGCACAACCTTTAATAGATTACTTGGAACCAACTCATAGTAACAGACAAGAGGATGTACAAGTTTCACAGGCATCTAACTTACAAGAAAAATCAAATAGTAGTCAAGACAGTCTTAGTCAAGTTGAACAGTCAGAAACAACACAAAATAGTGATGTTTCTTCACGTCCAAGCTTTATTAAAAGGAAGCTGTTTACACAAAAACTAGATGTAGCAGAGAAAGCTAATCTAAGCACTGATGCTATAAACAGCCCACAGGGTAGTATTTATTCATTACAGAAGGAGAAAAATAAAGCAAGAAAATTGGTTACAAATCAGTCTTGTCTGAACAGAGAAGTACAAGATGATAGTAATCTGTTAGACTTGATTCACAAAATAGTACCACCTGACCGTATGAACCTTACTAACCAAACCACTATAAACCACTCCAGAAATGATGTTAAAAATAGAAAAGATAATGAAGCTAAATGGGATGTAACATCTGTTATATCAATGTGCAATGATGATGATGTAAGTGATACATACACAGATGAAGAAATATTTGAAGCAGACAATACTATAAAAAATAATGCTAAAAATAAAGATGTCAACACTCAGGCAAATCCGATTGATAAAGTTGTAAGCAAAACACAAATACCTCAAGATTGCAAAGTAATGCTGAAAAAGTTAGAACACAACAATACTTTGCAAAAGCAGGTTGTGAACCAAAACTTTAGCCTAACGCATAACAGTGAGTAAAATACATCTTTATCTTATCCGAAAATTATACTAATCTAAACTGGATTATTCTGTTAACATTTTTTTTATGATTTTAGATGCCATAAAAAACAATGCCAAGAGTTCAGGTAAAACATTTTGGGATACAGACTTCGAGAGTGATGCAGAGTGCCAGACAGTAAAACCACATAGTCATGTAATAGATAACTTAAAAAAAGGTAACTAATAAATTAATGAATTAATACATGATAAATTATTAATTTGAACTATTTTTTGTCAGACTCAGTTTGAAGCAATTTGCTTGTCTAAAATAAATAAATAATGCTGGACAATCCACACAGCATCATCTAGCCCCAAGCTAAGCAGAGCTTGTGTTATGGGTACTAGATGACTGATATACTTAATACAATACATTACATAGATAGATATTTTTATTATATATAGCAAATACCCAGAACACCCAGAACAAATATTTGTAGATCGTACAAACATTTGTCCCAAGGCGGGAATCGAACCCGCAACCTCGTGCGTCGCAGGCGGACCTTCGCCCGCCGCGCCACATCGGTCGTCAAATATAAATATTTTGCTTCTGTTTTAGCTAATGCTACATTGAACACTACAAAACAAGATTTCAAGCATACAACTGGCTATCCAAGAACCGAAGTCTCAAAGAAAGCTTTCGAAATCCCAGAAGCATCAAAAAATTTAAATAATTATTCGATGAACAGCACAGTTACTACCTTTAATAACACGCGTAAACTGAACACCAGTACTCTCAGCGTTAGATCACATCGCACATCTAAGAAAAAGAGATGCTGTAATGAAACATGTGGTAACGAAACCAAATCTAAACTTGATAATCCAGGAGATAAAAAGAAAGACAATTCTAAAAAACCAGTTGATAACAACGGAAGCACGAAAATACAGAACGTAAATGTTATAAACTCGAAAGCTAATCTACAAAGTAAACATTCTTCAAATGTGTCTAAATCTAAGTCAATAAGGCATAACGAAAAAAATACCACAGTCGCTCCATCACTAAGTCCAAAAAGCAATAAGAAGAAGTCTGACTCAAAGTCCAAGTCAGAAAAATCAAGTAGTGTTAATAATAAAAAATCGGACATTGAAACACAAAGTAACAAAAGTGCAATTAAGAATAAAGCTGTAAAACAAAATGAGAGCAAACAAGTGAAGAATGATCATAAATCCAAAACTCAAAATCAGAACCAGCAAAATAAGAATCAGAAAACTCCTAAGATTAATCCTAAATCAAAACTTAAATCTCAAAACGATAGTATGCAATCAAAGAAAAGTAAACCGACTCATTCAAATCTTAATAATACTGTAGAGCCTGTACAAAATACGAGCTTTATAAGTGGACGCCCGATAAGGTCTTGTCGAACCTCCAGCCAGAGTAGATCCATAGAAAATTCTAGATTTTCACAGCTAAACAATACTTCTGTTGATATGAACAGAAGCCTTCGTTCAAGAGTCATTAATTTGTCATCATCCATTGAAAATATCACTATCAAAATCAAACCTAAAAATAAAAATATTAATAACAAAAATATTTCACAAATGAATACGCGGAAGAGCGACATATCGTTTTCCTTAGGGCCTCAAGAACAGACCCCTGTGTCCTTAAAAATGTCTGCACGTAGTAGAGCTGATTTCTTCAAAGCTAAAAGAAAAATTTGAATTAGTTTTAATTTATATAATATGTTTTAACTGTAGTTTTACAGCCGGCGCACATTGAGAAGCAAACTGCTTGAACAGGCTGGAATAATTTTCTTAACATATGGTTAGCATTCTATTGTTTTTTAAGTATTTGTCGTGCTAGTGCCTTAACTGTCTAGCATATAATTTGAAACTTTCACTTTACAATTTTTTGAGTATACAACCCTAGTTCACCTAGATCATGCTTTCACATATGCTATTTTCAACTCTGTTTGAGTTGTGATTTCGTTTATTATGAAAACTGTTTGATCGATTTTATGCTCAGTGAGCGCTGACCTGTAATGTGTTCAATGATGAATTATGTTTATTTTAAAACTGTGGCCAAGTGCTCTCAGTTATTTTTTTTATTACTGGCCGTTTTCATTATCACTAGACAACATCTAAATATGTTTTTAAGCAATTGCTTAATGTTGCTTAATCGAAAAATAAATTCATGCCTGTTTTCACTAACACTAAGTAACACTATAAAGAATGCCTAAATATTATTGCACGGTTGAATTTTCATCTATGCTGTTACGAGTGCTGAAAAATCCAACAGTGTGCTTTTATTTAGGTGTTGTTAAGTGTTAGTGAAAAAGGGCATAACGGTACTGCGATCACTTACGTTACGACACCGGTTCGCCGACGCGTAATGCTTTGAAATTTGGCGGGTTGTGTAGCAACTGATTCCCAGAACACTTAATCCTGGCAGAGAACTGATTCCTTACAAGACTTGCACCGTCGTTGACTTCAAAAACCGCAGTGTCAAAAATATAAATTCCGAAGCTTACGAGTTGCCTACCGTGAAACGAATAGTGGAACAAGAGTGGTTGCTTAGGGATCTGTTTACGTTAGACATCCTTAATTAGGCGTTGTTAAAAATGACATTAGTGAAAACGGGCGGGAGTATACAAGATTTTAATGGACTAAGAATTTATTAAATTATGTATAGTGATGAATTATGTAAGATTAAAAATAAATTTCTCTAAATATAGATAGTATTTTATTTCTGTGAGACAGTAATCAGAAACGAATAAACTGTTGTTTAATGAGGATTACTAACATTGTCTGCATCTTTGGTCAAGTGGCTGGAAGTGCTTCTGCCGAGCACGAGGTCCTGGGTTCGATTCCCGTTTCGCGCAGTGTCATTTGGTTTTTCCATCTGGAATTTCCAAATGGTAATAGGCTCGCCCCCCTACTGCATGGGACTTGACGCCTCTGTTAAACCCTTCGAGGATTACAGGCGTGATTGTATATAATTATGTACTTACGCATATTACTTCAATTTTGAAGCTTTACCGAAAAATCCTAAACAAGGATTCGCTTGCCCTGGCACTCGTCAACAGCGTTGCAGCACCGGCGCCGTTGAATCAAGTATGTTATAGAATGATGGTAAACTATAATATTGCATATTGATGAGAATAGATCACGGATACGGAAAAAAATTTCTGCATATGAGATCTTACCACCCGTTAATCTTATGCTTACCTTGTCGAAGTATGTACTGAATGGTCGAAAAGTTATCCGCCACTTCGAATGCAGGTCAGACATAATAATGTTAGTTTTAATGTGACGAAAATAAATATTTTCTTAAATTGAAACCAAATCCATCATTTAGGCAGGACAACGCTAGCAGTCCTACTTTGTGGGTATCGTAGGTAGATACGTCGACAGATATCCCACGAGTCGCGATACTGTGGCTTAAATACGTCTATGAAAATCATTGAAAATAAGTATTTCGTGCAGTGCAAAACTGCGTCTGGGTGCTATTTAAATAACCGTAGGCGATAAAGCTTTTAAAGCCAGCGCATGTCTCTGGAAGGCAGGGCCAGGTTTTTTTTAACAACATAATTTCGTACGCGAGCTATTTATTTATATCTTGTTACCTAACAACAACAATATATAAATTCTAAAGCTTAGGAGGTTCGATAACGGAGTATCAAAGGGGATTTCTCTCTACGCTATAAAAGAGCGCGCTGGAGGATACAGTGGCGGAACGCAATAGCATGCGGTGGCAAGTAACGGTTGGTTGCGATGGCATGTGACGTAATACGATGGTACCTATGTATTGTGTATTCGCTAAGCAAGCTCAAGGGCTACCGTGGGATGCGGCAGCATGTAGTAGTGCGCTGGTGGCATCACGAACCGTCAGAGTGCGCTGGCCTTTAGAGTTTGTAACCGACGAAAAATTGTATTTTTTACCATGTATCTTTTTACAGTGTAGTCGGAATTCCATTTTTCTTTTTTTAGTAGATAATGTATACCTCAAAATGGGTCCCATTTTAGCATAAATCCACCATTATGTTTTAAAAATAGGGGATAATTGATTTTTAACGATGAGCAGTTGACATTAGGTTATTGTCATCATCATCCTACTGTCCTCATACCAATGGATTTAAGGTCGGTGTAGCATGTCTTCTTCTTCCATACATCTCTATTTGTCGTCATCTTAAAAGTCACCTCTTTTTTATCCATATCAGCCGACCCACTGAAAAGTGAGAAGTAACGACTTTTTTTTATGCTCTATGGTTCCTATCAGTAGATATGGACTGGCAACACCAGTAGAACGGGAGTTAATGAAAGTGATTACGCGCCTTCAGTCCGCTTGAAGAGAAATGCAAAAAATCTCTACCTCAAAAAGCTCTTGGGATTATAATCTACTTATTGAGTATTTCTCGTTATGAGATAATTAAATATGTTAGGGATGTGTAGTGTTATAAAACTAAAATATAATCAAAAATTTTCGAAAACAGTCATTAAAAAAAAAATAGGCGCAATTTAACGATAAAAGACAATAAATTGAGCTTTTCGTCTGAAATGCAGGTAGAGGGTTTGAAAAACTGGAGTATACAATTTTTTAGAGTGCTGTTAATGTTATAAATCAAAGTTAACACATGTTTTGTCTCATTTTTGTTTACACTTACATAACAATATTGTTAATATAGTAAGTATTATGTAAAAAGAAAAGGAAATCAATATAACATTGCCATCTCTAACTGAGGCGCGTGTGTATCCAGCATAATACAAACTATTCACGTAAAACAGCCCAAGGAACTTTTGTTGTAAAAAAATAGTTAAACGGTCTGTGGTATTTCTTTGTCTATGATTACACGGAAAGAAAACTGCAAGCGTTTTTTGTGTTTTTGGACAAAAATCTAACGTTATTTGATTGCTTCGCTTGGTCATTTATGATAAATTGAAAAACATTTAAGTCCAAGACCTCGTTAATTGAAGGTAAGACATATAATTAACTATATAATTGCAGAAAAGGGTGTGCCGAAAACTTTCATCATGCGGCGCTACAGATTTTTGATGAGTCGTCTCGTCCCCCTGTCATATTTAATATCACCATATCCGTTGCAGGACGTTTACTGTTAGTTTCTTTAATTTAAGTTTGTAAGCACTTAGGAAATACTTTAGCTGGTTTAAAGTGAGTGTTTTGATACATCTTTGGGTGATTAGTCGGGAAATAGCCACGGATATACCACGACCTATTTTTAGATCGGCTTTCTTTTTTCTGAACACATTGCTGTCGTTTTTGGAGCCGGTCTAATGGCATTCTTCTAATGTTTGGTGATGTTACATTTTAGAAGAAAATATTGGAGTAGTGAAGATGGCAGTGAACGTGTATTCAACAAACGTGACTTCTGAGAATTTATCTCGACATGATATGTTGGCGTGGGTGAACGACTGCCTGCAGTCAAACTTCGCCAAGATCGAGGAACTGTGTACAGGCGCTGCGTACTGTCAGTTCATGGACATGTTGTTCCCAAACAGTGTGCCCATGAAAAGAATTAAGTTCAAAACAAATCTAGAACATGAATACATACAAAACTTCAAAATACTACAAGCTGGTTTCAAAAAAATGGGAGTTGATAAGGTAATTATTCACTATGCAAAGCTCCTTAATTTAAGCTATGTAACTGAAATAATAGTTTTCGGTCATTTATTAGCTTAGTATAGTAAGTGTTGTCCATTTTGTTTTGTATTATCAATTTTTTTTCTCTTATGTGAGCTAAACAGCTTCAAGAGGCACTGAACACTGTGTGTGTTTTTGCACAATTTGCAGCAACTTAGTAATGATTAAATAAGTCTATGATTATATCTAGTCTAAGTAAAATGGGAAAATTCCTCAGTGAAAACAAATGTTAGTAAAGCAGCCTAATTATCAGAAATTTTAAACAACTCAATTATTTTTCTCACTGACAATAAATATGTTTCAACCTAGTAAAATTTACTGCACACCAATAATATACTTTATAGGTAATACCAGTGGACAAGCTGATAAAAGGAAGGTTCCAAGACAATTTTGAGTTTTTACAGTGGTTTAAAAAGTTTTTTGATGCCAATTATGATGGGAGGGAATATGACGCTTTTGATGCACGTGGCGGCATCACAATCGGGTCAGGGGCATGTGAATCAGGAGTGCCTTTATGTGGTGCAGTGCAGTTGGCGCCACCGCCGCCCAGGGCGGCTCGTCGTCCTGCTCCAATGCACCACTCCGGCAGTATGCATCAGCCGAATCTAATAATGCACCCCACTCATTAAACTACACTTAGCAACACAACTTGTGGCTTGTAACTGTAACAAACCAACACTAAGTATACTCTACATGAGTGTTTCTATGTGTGGTCATCTATACACGTCTTGTTTAGTTCTAGACAGTAGGCAGGTAGCGGCACCTTTTGTAGCATTGTGATTCTTTTTATTTTACCTTCACTTTTTTCTTTTGTAGATAGTACCCATTGACAGACTGGTGAAGGGTCGTTTCCAAGACAATTTTGAATTTTTGCAATGGTTCAAGAAATTCTTTGATGCCAACTATGGAGGCACAGAATATGATGCAGTGGCGCAACGTGAGGGTCTGCCAATGGGGCACGGGGGCGCCGCAGCCCCGCGGGCCGCGGCCGCCGTGCCCAAGAAACCGATGGCGCCTGTCGCCAAAGTTGCAGCTAGACCCCAATCCAGTACTATTTTGTTTTCTTTATAAACATTGTTTTGTGTTTCTAACTTGGCTTTTTTATTGAGTTGCATAGAGTTTAAAGAACCCAATTCAAATGGTGATATTTATTATTATATTTTATTTAAACATTGGAACCATTGCTTTATATTAGTATTAGTATGTCTATACTATTTAAATTATCCATTTAAAGTCTGGGATGAAAGTAAAGAATAATATATCAAATGTATATACTGTATATTCAACTAATAATATTAGCATCACAACCTCATATCTGCACATATCATATGCACGGTCTATCAATATTCATATATTTACACAGCATGTTTCACCATTATGTGCACCTTTATTCTATTCATTTTATGAGTCAGCATACAGTTGTTACATATTATGTTTATTCCTCATCATTATTATTGTTAATTATGATTAGTCAGTACAGGAAGATAGCTTATTTATACATTTACCTCCATTTGTGATTTTGCTTATTAAATGCTTCTAAAATATAATTATTTGTATTGCTTGATACTTTTAAGAGATTCAAATTAAATTGCAATTCAATTTTTTGCTAAATTTGTATGTATTACAGTATTTTAATGATTTTTTTACACTTTTCAGTTGGTAAAGCAAACAGCACAGTCAGGTCTCCCCCAGTTAATTTATCCAGAATAAATCAAAGTGCTAAGGGGGATTCAAAAGTTATTGACGAGTTAAATCATCAGGTATTGCAACGTTCTAATTACTTGTAAATTTTTAACATTTGCCATTTTCGTATCTGTTTCATCAGAATTCCAGATCATTGTGTTCATAGCCAATATTAAATCTTAATATGGACCTGATCAGGAAAAGTGTAGATTTTACCTTGACTTTTTATTTTAACCTTGAATGTTATTTTTAACGCAGATCAATGAATTGAAAGCAACAGTGGACGGACTCGAGAAAGAAAGGGACTTCTATTTTGGCAAGCTCCGTGATATAGAGGTGATCTGTCAAGAGATGGAAGAACAGCAGAATGGTCCAATTGTTCAGAAGATTTTGGATATTTTATATGCAACTGAGGTACAATAGTCATGAGAGTGGTTCACAATGACAATTTTATCGTTGTTATGTTGAACCATTACATGTGTCTTAAAACTATTAATAATAATTTGCCCTATTCCTAGGGTGGGACCAGACGACCCGTTCATTTCAGAAGCGTAAATACTAACCATTAGAATTCCTTTAAATTCAAATGACATGAATTTAGTAGAATTGTATTTGTTCATGTTTTCCTACCTGCACTCTTCCGGTTCAGTGGACAGGCAGCCAAACTCGGCATAATTTGCGTCATGTGTAGTGAGGCGGAAATTTTTTTCGTTAGGTGTGGTCAAACAGCAATATTTTACTATCTGAATTCTGACCTAGCTACGGTTGTCTGACCCATCCATTAGCCTCCTTTTGCACATGCGCTATCCTATCGCGTCGCTATGAAAACGCGTACTGGATTTTCAACTCAAGTGTGAAGCAGATCGTTTAAAATCCAGTGCGTGGCCAACGCCCATGTGTACGTGGGCTAATATATTATATGCATGCAGCAACAAGTTGTTACAAAATGCAATATTAATTTATTTGCCTATTTACTATTTGCTTTAATATCTGAACATAAATATTGAATTAATTAGTAAACTCTTGGCTGGGTGGACTGATTGTTGTCCTTTTATTTTCCATACTTAGTTAGAGCCGGACCATGACCACGTCAGCCCATCGCAGTCCACTGGATAATGAGAGAACTTGGTTAGAGCCTACTAAATGTAAAGTATGAAGAAAGTGAACCCAACATTAATGTCTGTTTTGCTCGTCAGGACGGATTCGCGCCTCCCGAGGAAATAGACGGTGACAACCCACACCCGCCGGAGGAAGACGAGTATTGAAATATCAATGTATCTACGCGTATCATAGTGCTCTTTGTATATTACATATATCAAATCGAAATTATCTCGCTTTACAATCATCGACAGTATCGAGTGCTTAGTATTTCACAGCCAATGAGTCGTAATTGAATCATGTAGGTTAAATGTTCGGAAACAGTGGCCCTAAAATGGCTTAATGTAGCTAATGTTAACAAATACCTACACACTAGATGTAAAATGTATAATAAATATGTTGCAGCAACTAACCAGGCTTGTACATCATTACAACTACTTGTAGTAAACATGCTATATTATAATAGATTATTATTTCTTGAGATTAGTTGTATAAACAATATGTAATACTTCTTTGTGTGTCGTCCTATTGAACATGTTATGAAGTAATATTGTGTGTATTTGCCTTTTACCTTGTGTCGCATCTTTATCAAAAAGTTGCATTGTTCTTCATGTACACGCTCTGTAATTCATTATTATACATATTCACGTGGCTGTGTCATATCTAAGTGCATTCCTTAACACTGGGAGCATAGTTTCTTGACGGAATTTTTATTTCTAATTCGGTATGCTCTTCCTACGAAGTACCCTGTTTATTGTGTTAATTTTAAAGCTGTATTGTATAAAGTTTGTCTGTGGAATGTGAGAAAAACTGTCTTTGACATCATTTTTGGGCCACTGGTGCCTATATAAATGTGCATTTAATAGGTTGTTAAATTATTGGGAGAGATTTACTGTTAATTGTTTAATTCTGTTATAGCAATGACGCGGTTGAGTCAAATTATATTATTCGGCTCTAAATTATATAATTTTTATACAATTTGGATAACAAGTAAATAAGTATTAGATCTGAAAGTAACTAACAAAATTTTACTTGTGATCATCATGATATGGATAAAATTGATAATTATTAATCGGTTCCAGGTAGTGTGATATTTACGTAACCATGATTTAGGTTAATCAGAATACAAGACTTGAACTTCAATTTTTGCACTATTATAACTAACTATAAGAAGTATACTAATACATTATAATTCAACATATTTTTATTTAGTAGATTATTACATCATTTAGACGTGTTGAAGGAACTAACGACTTGTTGGCGTAAAAAAGATGTTATTTGCTGGTTAAGATAAATAGATAATTAATTTATTTACTTTAGCATTCATAAATTGCCTTAACAGCAGATTATTAATTGCCTCTGGATTTCAGATTGTGAATGTCTTATCGAATAAAATAATAACTTTATTAAAACATGTGTTTTGTCATTGCGACTGTCCTCTGCATTCCCTTTGTTCCGACCAGGAACTGAAAATAATTGTTCGTTAGTACCTATAGTCGTTCCTTTGGTAAATATTTATTCTTACAACACAGAACTCAATTAGTATTCGGGTTCAAAATTGCATAAGTTAATATATCATACATATAAAATCACAATGAACACACTCAAATGAAGCAAACATTCCATGCCCATAGAGAAGGTAGGTACTCCATGTTCGTACATATCTTAATTTGATGTGAAACATCGCTAGGAGCACCTCGTGCCGTCACGGCATTCATGCCGTCATGCCCCTTTTATGCCACCGCTCTCGACTCCCTTTTGCGTGCGCGCTCATACTACACACTATAACACTCCGCTGCTTCTCTGTATGAGCTGCTTAGCTACCAAACGTCTGTATGACTACAACTACTAGATAACAACTTATAAATTACTCCATATTTATTCATTGGTTTTATTTTAATGAAAAATTCTTCGCGTCCCGTAACGGCTAACTTTATTTTTGTTCTACGGTCGATTTCCTCTATCTTGTTGTATTCCGACGTTTTCGCCTTACAAATGTCACAAACAGTTGCCGAAGTTTCCAACCTTTCCAGGTTACATCGTATATCTTGTTGATGGAAATCTATCATAACATAAATCAGCATCTGCAAGTACCTATAGTGAACTTGCTGATTTATGTAAGCCTAACGCTCACATAAGCGGCAAATATTACGGCCTCCCATATTATTATTATACTCTTTGATTACGGCGGTATTTGCCGTTCAGTGGGTTATTTTTTATATTCCTTTCACTGATGTGGTGGTAACACATGTCGGACTTGGGGACGTCTGTCGCCCCCCACACATCAGGACCCGAGGTGGCGGCGCGAAGCCCCTCTTAGACGTCACGGAGTCTGACACCTCTCCACCAAAAAAAAAGAAAAGGTACCAACAACAAAATACATTGTTGTGACATAAAAACTGAATGAAAGAAGTCAAAAACATTTATTATTAGTAAGTAGTTAGGTACATTTTGTAAACAAGCATAATATTATAAATTAGAGGATCACAGATAGGAGTAGATATTACCTACCTATATATCTCTTAATCCTCCGTGAATCATCGGAACGGTCGATGAGTCAGTAAACGCAGGTTTGCCTTACACATACCTACACGTTATAACACAACATAATCAACACATTTACACGCTACACAGTTTACGCACACGCCCACATAATCACAATATTATTGTGTAGTTTTCTTAATTTGTTTTTTTTTATGTCACTTTCTTGCCAATATTAAATTTATGTTATCATGTGCTTCGTCATTGGCATAATTGGTTGAATCACAATATTTTGTAACACTGCCAGTCAGCTGTGAAGTTACCTCTTATAATTAATATATTATTCAAGATAAGAATGCTTGGAAATTGGAGACATACTGGTCCTAGGACAATCTAGTGACTAGACAAAATCGAACTGGTTCTAATCTAAATATATATAAATTACACACATACAAATAAAAACTCACGCCATTTTCTCATGGGGGTAGGCAGAAACTACTTACAGAACGCCTTTTTTTTTTTTTTTTTTTTTTTTTTTTTTAGGTAGGGCCACTCGCAGTTCAGCACTATAAGGCTGTTTACTGCTTAACCGGTCGATCCTGTGGTGACCTTACAAGAAGGCCCCCAGCCAGGGCTAACTAAAAGTTACATTTAAACGACCGCTCGCTAAGGGCGCCCCCTGTGGGGCTCGAACCTCGGCTTAGGGCGTCGTTGAATTCTTAACAAAAACAAAGGCTGGGTCTCGTTATTATTATGTCGGGGGGTTTTTATACTACTGACTCAGCTACGCGGGCTGGCCTTGTAGAATCTAGAGATTGAATTTACATTTAACTAACTAGGGCGTCGCGCGTCGCGGGCCTCGTCGGCGAGGCCGGAATGTGGGTCGGTTTGTTCTTGTGTATTTTCTAAGAGTGCTAGTTTCCCTACTGCTCTCCTGGATGACGGTTGTTTCGTCGTCTGGCTCGACTAGGGTATGCCTTGGGCGGCGAATCTTACCAATTCTGGTAGGGAAGTATTGGGAGGCCGAGACGACAAGTGGGTTTGGGTGTCGCTCGGCTGATTCGAAAAAGCGCCCAGTAAGACGCTTCATGAATTGCTTGATGGTGGGGATTTTTAAATCTACGTGGAGTCTAACATTCCTAACGAACCATGGGGCTCCCGTGGCTCGACGGAGAAAACGGTTCTGTAAAACCTGCATCCTATGGATATAGGAAGGCCTTGCATGTGCGAATATGGCACACGCGTAGGTCATAATAGGCCTGATGCACGTGGTGTAGAGCCGCATCTTGCACCGAAGTGACAATTTGCTGCGTGCATTGATCATGGGATGTAACCTCCCTAGAGCGAATGCGGCGCGCGAGCGCACCGTCATTATGTGCGTTCGGAAGGTAAGGTGTCGGTCAAGGATGACCCCCAGGTACTTAGCTTGCACCCCCCAGGGGATCGGCTTGTCATACATGGTGATCGGGGGAGGAGGGGATGGGTCTTTACCCTTCCTGGAGTATAAAACCGCCTGGCTCTTGTCGGGGTTCACTTCAATTCTCCATTTCCTGAACCAGACGCTTAGGGCGTTGGCGGAGGATTGGAGGGCCTTAGCTATGGCTGGACACTTTAAGCCAGAGTAGTAGATGGCCGTGTCGTCAGCGAATAGGGCAATGTTTGCCTTAACTACTGAGGGGAGATCGCTGGTGTACAGCGTGAATAGTAACGGGGAGAGAACTGAGCCTTGCGGGACTCCTGCGCGGATGGGACGAGGCGTAGAGTACGCCCCTTCTATGCGATACCTAAAGGTTCGGTTCGACAAATAGTCCCGTAGTATGAGTACGAGACGTTCTGGCACACCGAGCTGGTACAGCTTGTATACCAGCCCGTTGTGCCAGACTTTGTCAAACGCTTTCGCGATGTCGAAGTAGAGGACTCCTGTCATCAAGCCGCGTTGGAAGCGGCCGCTGATGTGCTCGACGATTCGGTGCACCTGTTGTGGACACGAATGCTGGGTTCGAAAACCAAACTGTTCCATCGGAATTAAGCTCTTTGTTTCGACGTAGTCCTTGAGCCGCTTAAGAATAAGCTTTTCGTAGACTTTGCCGAGAACATTGAGGAGACTGATTGGGCGATAGCTGCCTGGGGAGGTCTTAGGCTTGCCCGGTTTACAGAACGCCACTTGCTACGGTCCTTATATACTTACTCCTTTTGCTTCGTATACGTTCATAAATCTGGCCACACACGTACGCCGCCGGTTGCGTTTTTTTTTTTTTTTTTTTTACCTAAATGCAGCCAAGATACGGACGCTAACTGGTCTACATTAGGCCCATGTAGGTCCAGGAAAAAACGTCCGTGAAGCTCCTTACTCTGCCATACTTCCTTGCGATCGTTATTGTCAAGTAGTACAGGTTTGCGCCAGTTCTCTTTAGCCAACGAGAGCGGGGTGAGGCTCTTGTCCACCTCGACCAAATCTCGATGCATCCCCACGTCGATTTCTAGAAAATTATCCCTGAGACTGCATATCTCGCGATTGTGGAGGGTCTTGGCATTTAAAAACCCTCGACGACTTTCGCTTGATATACAGTCTGATAACCGATGAACGTTGGTGATGCATTCGAGATGCCGTCAGTTATATACGGACTCTCCTATCCAGGGTGTCAAGTTCTGTTTGAGTCCATTTGAGTATGGCGAAAGAGTTTATTATTATTGTTTGAGTACTTAATGCGGTCTACTCAAATGTTCCTTCTTTGGTATTGTTCATCGACCAGTTGAACTCCTTTGTTCTGAGTTGAGCTCTACAATTTCTGACAAATCCTTGCACTGACTGAACAGGTCCACTCTATAAATGTATGGTTCTTCCCTCAAAAGACCATCTCGAACACTAATCTGCACAGTTCTCACATGATCTAACCAAGATAATGTCTGGACTCTTAAGGAGACTAATCTCTGAGTTTATTTCGGTGTTCCTTCTCAAGAGTAGTCAGATAGGGAAACACAAACCTAGTTTAAGAAAATATTTTAATTATTGACGTGTGAAAAGTGTTTCTAAAAACTTATATATACTAAAATAAATATCATTTATCGCAATTAAAATCAACCATTAGTGCATAATTACTACTGTTGAACAACGAAACTCCAATTATAAAGTGATAACAGATGTCAAAAAGGCGATAGCAGGGGTCAAAAAGTTGAAATAAACTGATTTGTTGGTAACAGATTTAGCTCAACGGCTCGATGAACAATACCAAAGCCACCAACTGATTTTTTATTTCAGTATCACCGTAATGCTTAATTTTAGTATCAATAATCTTGAAAATCATATGTTTTAATATTATTTATTATACTTTTGACATTAACCACACACCAATCGTGAATGTGCCCATCCTCAAAATGAAGCTATCCAGGAAAATGGATCGCGCATTATTCCAAACCAATTCTAGTGACAACATTGACATTATAATTGGCGGGAAGTTTAGTTTCTGCCAAAATGTCATGCTCTCATGTCACTAACAGTCCTGTCCCACCACAGGTGTTTTTCTTCTGACTAACCTACCTATAAGCAACCCACCGAAATACCGAACTGAAAGGACTATGGTTGCTATTTTGCAGAGAGTATTAATCGGAAGAGGGGTCTTACATTTTAGAAGACTGCTGTTTAGATCCAGAAGTGGAATGTTGTTTGAGGATTTAAAAAATATGTTATCCATCATACACGCTTTTAATTAACTCACACTCGCAGAAAGGGGTCACGAACATAATTTATTTGCAAAATAATACGAGAGTACAACAAAAACCTAGTCGAATTGTACAAGAGACGGCGTTAATAATTGTTGTCTTTGTTTTATATTCCTCATTGCGTCAACCAAAAAGTAACGGGTTCATAAACTTGAAAATTGTTTTTGTGGTATTCATTGTTTTGACGTGATAACGTCTTATAAATTATTGATGAATACCAGCAACACTCATGAAAAATAGTAACGTTCCGCGTAACGTTCCACCTGAGCCTGTGCGTGCAAGCGAGAGCTCGCAACAAGCGATAGAGAGGTACGATAAAACAAAATTACATAAAATAATGATTATCTATCGTCCGTAAACCGACTTTACAGACAACCAATTTTTTTTTTTTTATTGTAGAAATACTAAAAAATATCATGCTTTTCCAGAAGGTAAAGTCGATATTTTTGAGGCTATAGTATGTACGATCCCTCTTTAAATGCTAAATGGCAACACTGCCGGGCCGGCAACCGCGAAATCATAAACAAAAGTCATTCTCAATAACTAACTAGTCGCCTAGTCAAAACTTTGACAAAGTGAAGTTCGAACGTCTGTAAATAACAAAAAAATATTATAGGACAGGACGCAAATTATTTTTGAGAGTGACTCAAGTTCTAACCGTAGTAAGGATATTAACTATTTATTTGTACTCGCTGGACCTTTCAGAATTTATAATTACATGTAAATAACGTAAATGTTTTAACATTTTGTCTTCATTTCGGCAGTGCGTAATTTTTTTATTTGGATATTATTACAGCACAATGACTCAAGATGAAGAACGTCTCACTGAAAGTAATTCTAACGTTAATACAATTAGCGAACTACCGACAAAGCGATTTGCTATTACGATGGAGTTACCTTTGTTTCTTGTGATGATTGGAATGTCACTCTCTGGTAAGTCCGTTTATCTAATAATATATTCTATTTGTGCTCGAGTGTGTAAAAACGCAGTGTACGAAAATAGCCGTATATAAATAAATCACTCACAAGTTTAAAAAAATGTTTAGTTCATATGCAATGTATTCGTTGCAACGCGGATTAAATTACGCTATTGTATGCGGAAATAGTAACCAGTTTTACTAATTCAAAACATGTCGAAAACATCTGTTTCTGTATAGACCCGCGTTTGCATTTTTACTCAGCTGACTTGATGATTATGATATCTACATTAATACATAAACTCACACCTTCTCAAGGAGGCAGAAACTACTGAATGCCACCTGCTATGATCCTTACATACTGCTTTAGTTTGGTTGATGTTCATACATCGGGCCATACAAGCATGCCAGTTGCGAGTACCATGGACCTATCTAAAAAAATATCACAAGATCAGTGTATGCCCTTCTAGGGTATTCCCTCTTGGTGTTTCCACTAACATTTGCATTTACACATCCTCTCAATGTAACCAAACAATCTTACCATACTGTAACCTGAAATGTGAAAAATCTATATAAGAAACATATCTATGTAATGTTTCTTAATAGTGCACATGCAGCCAACAAAAAATCTTGAAAGCTGTTGAAATAAGTACTCAGTCTCATGTGGTGAAAATGTAAATTCGAGAATACGAGTTGTGTTATTTGTTAAATGTGACACAGCTTTGGGCTGGACATTTTACTTGTTTTTATAAAAAATCTCATTGGATTAGATAGCATTTGTTTTTACAGTGTAAGGTTTATCAAGTTTCTACCTACGTGCTATAACTACATGTTAAATATTTTCTGGAGCCAATTTATCGGTCACTTTTTTGCTCCATTTGCTATGCCAAATTTGCCAAGTGGTTGCATTTCAAATTATCTGATAAATAAACAGCACTCAGTTAAGTATTTAATTTTAAGAATATTATCTTAAACAGGTTAGAAATCGAGTATCATTTTATACAAACATACTACTAGCTAAGCCCGCGGCTTCTCCCGCATGGATGTTGGTTATCGCGACTAAAAGTAATCATGAAATTTTCGACGACACCTCCAACAAATATCATTATATTTTAGCCATTGTACACAAAAACTTGACAAATTATAAACTTAAACCTTCCTCAAGAACCACTCTATCCATTGGTGAAAACAGCATGAAAATTGGTGCAGGATATTAGATTAGATACTAAAGTAATTAAAAAGATTTTTGTTTATTATTTTAAGCAGGTGAGTAAGTAAGTATCTATATTAGGTAGGTAGGTACTAGTTTTCGCATTAAGTTCAGATTAGAGGTAAGTAGCAGTACCTATTACATAATGCCTATACCTATTTAAAGGTTTTGCTTTGATTGCGAAGTAGATAGTTTCGTTGAAATTAGTACTTTTGATTTATTTATGTTCTATGAGGTACAGTTGAAATTGCTTTACCACTTTTGTAACCAATTCTTACTAAATTTAAATTCAACCTTAAGGTGATAACGCAATTACGAGGTCTGCTAAATATGTTAACAAACCCTTATTACGTTATGTGAGAAAGTAACTAACTATCCCAAATCTTTGTACCTATTTCAAATTATTATTAATTTCTCTCTTTTGTTTATTGCGAACTCTATGTACGACGTATCAAACGTTCTGTAATACAGTTTTATTTTCAGGAGCGGCCATAAGTAACATATTGCTGTACCGAACATGCGTTAATTCGTTACACTACTCCGTCGAGGAATGCAAGCCATTCCTATCATTGGACAAGAACAACGAGACCCATCACCTCGAGGCTGAAGTACAGCGGTACGCAACAATAGGCTTGTGTCAACTAACAATGAAACAAATGGATGAATGTTTCTAGGCGTAAATTGTAATATTTAAACAAGGAAAACCGAAATAATTCCTCATAAAAAAATAAGATTATTGTTATTTTTGCAAATTAAAATAAAAAAAATACCACCCTGACCGCCTCCGCCGTGAACGCCAATCAGAACGTATTACGTCACATGGTGCTATGCGCCATTGTTGTTGTTGACGTTTGGTTATGATTTTCATACAACAGCACAAGTCACTTCGTTTTTTTTCTATTATTGTCATTTTTCGACAAGTTGAGAGTGTTATTTTCACCCATATCGGATAATACTAGCATAAACTGCCATGGAACCTGCATTTATCAAAGCGAACAGCAATAATTTACCGAAAATTGACGCTGTTATGATAGGGCGATTTTTCGCGTCGAACACTGACTTTTGTTCATCGGAATATCGTAATGTTAAAACTTCTATGTAAGTATAAACAATACTAAAATACTGCTTATTATCATTTTCACATATATTTCACTTTAGCACGCAGTCAATTATTATGGATTATTATGAAGGAATGTATACCAATTGTAAACTAATTGGTTTTGAGGTTAGAATTACAATGTAATTATAGAGAGATGATATTGTAAAGACACTACTTTGTCTTAGTGTCTTTATTAAGTAAATAGCTAATAACAAATTATATTTCAGGTCTTCACGAGCTTCGTACGGTGACGACGCTATAAGCTACGTGCAGCTAAAGCGTGATGATAAATTATGCACTGTCAAGTGCAAGATTTGTCCTGAACACAAAGTTCACGCAAAATTGTATGGATGCACGCTTGTAGTGGATGAAGAAGAGGACATTATCATCTCCATTCAATGCCATGACTGCGTGGCTTCAAAGGGTGGCTGCAAACATGCAATAGCCTTCCTGATGTGGGTTCATCGCCGTAGTGAAGAGCCTTCTTGTACCGCAGTAGAATGCTACTGGAAAAAATCCAAATTATCCAGAGTTGGTTCCAGCTTAAAATTTATAACAGCGAAAGAGTTATCAAATGGTAATCAATTATTACCAGCAAACATGTCAGTGCTAACGGAGTTTTTGGATGAAGCAAAGAAGAGGAAAATTCAAAATTGTGAACTTTTAAAGCACCGTAATGATTTCATTTTAAGTGACACATATGCCATCTCGATGCATCATCTTATGTGCAAATACAAACACAAAGGCGTTGATGATTTTTTAAAAGACATATGTATAACTGAATCATTAATAAATAAAGTTGAGGAAAAAACGAGAGAACAGCACAAGTGTAATTTATGGTATGAATTAAGATATGGCCGCATAACCGCTTCAAGAGCATATGAAGTAAGTCGTTGTAAGACAGCAGATGGCACACTTGTGTCACTTATTTTGGGAGGGAAAATACCCGACACGGTACCAATGAGTCGGGGCAGAGTACTAGAAGATGAAGTCAGGAAAACAGTGGAAATAAAACTAAAAAAAAACATAAATAAATGTGGACTTATGCTAAGTGAGAAATGTCCAATAATCGCAGGATCACCAGATGGTATTTCCGAAGATGGTATTATTGAAATTAAATGTCCCAATAGTAGCAAAACTTACAAAAATTATGTGATAAATGGAGAAGCTACAGAAAGGTATTTTGCTCAAATGCAACTACAAATGTACTTAACACAGAAAAAAACATGTGTTTTTTGTGTAGCAGACCCAGACTACAGTAATAATAAAAAAGTGACTTTGATAAATATACCATTTAACTTGGAGTATATTGAAAATTTAATTCATAATAATCTCATAGTTTTCTGGAAAAATCAAATATACCCTTTATTATATAAGAGTGTGGAGTAAATATGTGTACTTACATAGAAGTGTAGTTAATAAATATTGCTGGACTTTAATGCTGCTATAGTTGTGCTGTGTGCTCATGTATGTTTGTGTATAATAAAAAAAACAATAATAAAAGTTTTAGTTTTATTTTATTAAAGAATCTTGCAGATTTATCAATGCACATGCAATAATAATTACATCATCCAGTATCTTAACAAATTTAAAATTAAGACAGGCATGAGGTCTTAACATGTTAAATTCTCGTAGGCGCCGAATCACTCTTTCTATATGTATGCGCAAACTAGCAATCTGTTTAGTTTCTTTGGCCTCGCTTTTAGTCATTTGAGATCCTTTTTCTACACTAGGAGGCCTTACTAGTGTTATACCTGATTTCTTAAGGTATTGTTCTATATGCTTAAAGCCCCTATCAGCCATGATGCACATGCCACTATTTAAAGATTTTATGAAATCACATGACTCTACCACACACGTGTCAGTTGTTCTGCCACCAAATCCGGGTGAAACATAATTAACTAATCCATTTGGAGTACATGAGATTAAATATTTTATAGTGTTGGCTTTTTTGTATTCTGACCAAGTCATTGCTTGATTTACAGCCTTAGATGGCTTTTGTATCTCTATCTCAAGGCAGTCTATAATGCAACTTACGTTGTGATATTTATGCCTGAATGCCATTGGTAGAGTCCTTTTTATAATATCTTTATCTAGTGGCACAATAAAGGGACGTAAAACACTAGCTATTAAAGGCACATTTTTTGTAAATACCTTACTTAAACTAGATGCATTAGTTCCAAAATCATCTACCAAAATATGAAATGTACAATCTAATCTTATTTTATTTAAACATAACAAAATATGATGTTTGGGAATGTCTAATTTGTCTTTAATTATATCAATTAGGAAATAACAATTTTTTGGCACACCAATATATGAACGGGGCTGTTTTTCAATCTTACTTATTGCTCTCAATAAGGTCTCGGCTGCTTCTATTTTTCTGTCTTCTGCAAGAAAATCACTACAGTCTGAAGATGATTTCACTTGTAATGCATGCACTGATGGTGAGCTTGTGTTAGTAGATAGAGATGGCACAAGAGAAATATCACTGTCAGACTGTTCTTCTGGAATCAGTATATTTCTAGTTATCTTCTTTAGGGTAGATGAAGAAGGTCTTGATTTTTTACAGGTTGTTACTTTAAACGGGGATGTAGACCTAGATGTTACTGATGGCTTCAAAGGTGATATTGCTTGATCTATTGTTTTCACATGGGTTTGGATCGCTTTACTTCTATATTTATGTGTAATGTTTACTTGAATGCATTTATCTGCTGTCGGCTTATATATCACTTTTGGAGTATTTTCTTCAATGGTTTGAAAACCTGCAAAAAATATAAGATAAGAATCAAAAGAAGCTGTGCATGATATTAAACATCTATTTAGAATTTCAGTATGAATCTGAGTTTGAAGAATATTTATATTTTTTTGGTTTTCGGTTTAGGCACCAGAGTTCCGTCTCGGAGGCCCGGGTTCGATCCTCGCCGGCCTAGTATGTGTTATATGATATAATATTTTTAGTTTATTAAATACCTGCTGGACTTGTTTGAGGTTGTTGTTCTAGGGAAGTACTTGGTGTAAAACTTTCTTGTAGTTCAATGGAAGTACTAGGTGTACAACTTTCTTGAAGACACTCTGCTATTGTAGACATTCTCTGTTTTTTTATCATGTATGGCCGCTCTGCACTGGTACAGGTTCGTTTTCTTCTGTCTTCTTGACATCCAAATTTACTTGGTAAACAACCCGGTTTCATTCGCACAAAAGATACCTTTCCCATTATATGGTACTCGGTATAATTCAGCATATCGTTTGGCAACTGGAAAAATATAAAGACTGTTTTAACACAATACAACCCTAGTGGAAATATTTTTCTGTAAAACTCTGTATGACTCCAAAAAACCCTGAAATTTTCTGGATTTCTCAAATTTTTGGAACATAAAAATATCAGAGACTTACAGACTTTTTCAGACGATGTCAGAATATATCAATGGTTTCCGGAGAAATGCGGAAAATTTTCAGCGAATTCCAGAAATTTTTCAGAGAAAAATTCATTTTTACCAGGGAAAATATGAGACATTCTAACCTCAAAACAAATGTTGCATTGTTATTTTAAAACAAAAAAAACTTTGGTTTTTCTTAAGATTCACGAGTTGAATATGTAGTCACTTCTTTTTTCAATAATACTTACATCGAAATGATCTTCACAAAAATACATTCTCGTTGTTGTTGATAAACAAAGAGCATCATTCCTCCTTGCCAGTTTTAACCACTTTCTTCGCATTTTTTTCTCGACCGGAACACGTATGAATAATTTAGTCGGAGTTTTTAGACTTGTATTTATACACTGGGGCACTATACAGTTTTTAAAATACGAAGTTTCCATTTTTATTTAAACACAACAAACTTTCGCCGTAAGTGGACACGATTGTTTGCAACTATGTGACGTCATTCACGACGCCATGACACTTTGTTGTGTTTTTACGTCAGATTTAAAATATTTTTTTCTAACTTAAAATATGTGTTTTAAATATAATTTTTATCATGAAATATTATTTTTTTGGGGTAATACAGGTACTAAACTAACGAAATAAGCCATTTTTGAAATTTACGACACAGGCCTATTGTCGGGACCATCAGGAGTATCATAGAGGCGGTGGTGCCAGCTATATTGTCATTCTTCTTGGGAGTTTGGTCTGACACTTACGGAAGAAAACCTCTTGTTGTATGGCCGCTTTTCGGTAAGTACTTTTTAACACCTGAAACGCCAAGTGACCGATAAACAATACATTTTCTATTGTGTCTCGTTTTCTGGCAGTTACGGTTTTAAACTACTGTTGAGATCCAAAAAAATATTACAAAGTAGGCGCCTATCTATATGAAACCGCTTAACCACTCGGTACTCTTATTATTTTTAATAATTAACAAAAATAACAAATACCGTGCAACTTTATATTTTTTTTCGCGAAAAAATACACAATATCTCCCATAAAACCTTAATACATAATATATACTAAGCTGATTTCGAAATTTGTGTGCATACATTCATTAATATTTTATTTGGTATCTTTGACTTCTTTATGGCCCCAATGCAGATATAATTCCATTTCGTGTGTTTTAGAATTTTATTAAAACTAAGTTATTTAGTTCTCTTTTTTATACCAGATTCGTCTTTAAAGTCACAAGACCTCTCACATTCTACCAGCGTGTTGAAAAGATTTCCATTTTTGAAATCGACCATAACACTCTTTAGTGGACTAATATATAAATCGTCTTTATAATAAGCAGAGGTCGGAATTAGGTAGAGTTATTTGTGTACTTAAACTGATTTCATACAGCGAAAGAATAAAGTGGATATGCCTCAAATCCTGGGATTAACTATAAAGACCCGTGATTTATTAAATAAAAAAGTTAATACTTTTACAAAATTTAAACCATCCGACATCGGATGTCCGAATGTCTTATCTATCTCTGAGGTTTTTATCATAATTTATTTGTTGGCCACACGGAATTGTATTATAAATCCCGGGAAGATCCATATTAATATCAAAATTTCGATGCAAGTACATAAATAACTCTACCTAATTCCGACCTCTGATAATAAGCCATATTGTTTTCAAACCGGTGCTTAAATTACACGCGATTCTCTTTTTATTTTATCTTTCCACTTTATCAGGTTTAATGTTTTAAGGGGGCGCTAAAGTGTAAGTGATATCAGACAGAACTCGTTTACCCTTATCCTTTTTATAGTTAATGCTAATGGCAGACAGTCCACAGCATGCAGGTATCAGTCCCGAAATTCAATAAAACCAAAATGCTAATTTTGATTAAACAAGGTATAACAGAATTATTATCTTATTAGTCTTCTAAAATGCGCTAAATTCTGTCTGATTTAGTCACAGACCACAGAATCGCCGCGCTGGCAACCACTGGAGATACCATCTCTAATAATATTTACACCCGCGCAAGTTGGGCTGACCGCAAGTTTCAGCTGTCACAGAGACGTAGTTCAATTTTGATAGTCTCTGTCACTCACTCACTGACACGCTTGGTTTGTTGCCGAGGCGTCGTCACGCTCCGTGGTTTCAGTAATACACACACACAGGGCTTTAGCTACACGTAGGCTAAAAAAAAACCGGCCAAGTACCATTATCTATAAAAACGGCAAAAAAATCATATTTGTTGTATGAGGGCTCCCATACAACAAATACTTATACGATATTTTTTCCCTTAAATATTTAATGTATTCTGATTTTTAGTGTTCGTTGTTATAGCGACAACAGAAATACATCATCTCTGAAAAAGAAAAGTGAAAATAAGACAAACAGACAGACAGACAGATAGACGGACGGACAGAGGAGTCTAAGTAATAGAGTCCCGTTTTAACCATTGGGTACGAAACCCTAAAAACGGCTGTGTATCTAACTCTACAAGTTTTTCAACTTCTGTGTTGTTATTATTAATAACAATTCATGTTCCTCCAGTCTAGACTTGGTTGCTGACCTTGAGCTCTCCCCTCCAACAACATCATTGCGTTTTGCAATCCACAAAAACAAAGACTAACCACAATTTATTTAACCCACTATTTACTAAGTAGATTAGTCAAATCTCTAACTTTACATTGTTTTCGCATTGTAAGAGCAAAATATTGCTGGCCAACATTGAAACAACATAACCACAAACTTATCAATTAAATTATAATTGTTTAATTTAAGTCCATTGTTTTGTAATCTAAATACCTAATAATTCTCGCATATTGTGCCTACCCTCAACCACCAACTGCTAGTACTAACTCATCTGTTTGTGACGATCGCCCAGTTTCATTATCTCATAACTAACCTAGATACCCAATTAAAATGTTTAACTGAATTGTGTTTCGTGCGAGACGCCATTGCTCGCGGCTTAAGGCCACTAGAATCTCAGTAATTACATCTGATTATGTTGGTTCATTCGAAGCACCTTATTATTGAAGCCTATTATGATTTTTAGGTATAACGATGTCTGCAGGGCTGATGGTCGTCTACAGTATGATGGACAATTTGGGTCCCTGGTGGTTCATTTTGACTGCTATTCCTTACTCTCTTACTGGGGGTTTTACCATATTTTTTACTGGTGCATTTTGTTACTTGAGTGACATCACCTCGACTGAGAATAGATCTATTAGGTAATATAAATACGACTAAGCAGATATTAACTGTGGGAACGTTATATTTAATGTTGTTTATGTTGCAGGATGACTATGTTGGAGGCCTCCGTGGGGTTAGGCAGTGTAGTAGGATCTCTGCTTAGCCCTCACGTCCTAAGACTTGTCGGAAATGTATATTTACTGTTGATAGCCACGACATTAAACGTGATAGCATACGTATTTACTAACGTTTGCTTAAGAGAATCTTTGGTTGGGGCTATACAGGTAGGTCGCTCATCCCAAATACTATAATATTACTAGCTGACCCAGCAAACGTTGTTTTGCCATATAAAATATTTGGGGTGGACCACCCTTATCGTTTACGGGGATGAAAAATAGATGTTGTCCGATTCGCAGACCTAACCGATATGCACACAAAATTTCACGAAAATCGGTGGAGCCGTTTCGGAGGAGTTTAATAAGAAACACCGTGACACGAGAATTTTATGTATACGATTATTTAAGGTACGCACAAACAGCTTGCGTAATTTAAAATTCATTTATGTATCAATTTAGGTACTTACATTTTGCAAATGGGTTTTTTTTAAAGTAGGTAGGTAAGTTGGCATCGGTATGGCCGTCATTTTTTTGATGAAATATGTTTGAGTTGTTGTTGTTTATGTATTTATGAGTTGATGCCGTCGAATAGAGGCAAAATTGTGCCTCTATTTGACATCCCCAACTGTTTCTCTTAAGCAGAACTACTCCAACCATTTTTTTGCTTCTTTATTTAATCATTTAGATTGGTTCAATAGAGGCCATTAAGCTGGTCTCACGCAAAGTAGCATGATTAAACATAATTTTTATTTAATGAAAGTAATAACTACTTAATCTGATAATGTACCTATCTGAACTGTAAATTGATGTTGATGCGATCGTTGCTTGCGTCTAAAATTGTCCTCATTTTTATCACACTAGGTGGCTTTAACATTCCAAATAACTACTGGACCTTTGTCTAGTTGCATGTTACCCAGTCACGGCATAAAACAAAAAAATAAATTACAAGTCATCTTATACGAGTATGATGTCAGGTATCGCGGCTGGCTTTTTAAGGGGTTACGTAACCAAATGGTATAAATGGTACCCTTGCAATTTCGCAGCGTCAGTCTGTCTGTTTAGATTTACATATTACGCAGTCATTTTACTCGTAGACAATTGGTATCTATCCATGTTCAGCAGAAAGATGTATACCACTAAGTGAAATTCCGAAAATATAAGAAGTTGACGTATGTAGATAACTGAGGGATGAACAAATATATCCGTGCACTTCCGTGTCAGATATTGTTGGATCCCATAATTAAAATAATTATGATGTTTCTAAGTGATTTTTTTTATTTAAGATAATGTAGAGGAAGTTTCTACTGTAGAAATAACTTTGTTTTTCATAGTTTCCTTGAGAAACAATACAACTTGCAGTTAATGAAATCAATACTGTGCATACATTTGTACTTTAAAACCTCGAAACTGTTATAATAGTGATGCTAGATTGACTCACACAAATGAATTTGGTAATAACAATGCAGTTGAATCATCATTGTTATCAGGCGATGTCTCATGTGTTATCTGTATTTTTTTGGTATTATCTCTTGAATATATACCTACGGACATAGATATTACATACTTGCCAACAAATAAGAATTTGTTTATTGGTTTCGCAAAAAAAAAACCCCTCAGCCTATAATTAGTATTGTGACTGTGGTAGAATAAATATTAAGACTACTATTATAATTGCCCTGCCACTCTCACTTTCAAGTAGGGCCACGAGCATTATGCTTGATGAGCCCCATGAGGCCAAAATGGATGTGTCCTAGGTAAAAATATATAAAGTCTATTTAGTCCGTCAGTAAGATTGCCAAAAGTGACAATGCTGTAGCACATCAAAGTTCAGGAGAAGAGGCTGCTGACGTCACTGTTACATTAAAAGTGTAGCACGGCGTGACGTCATGCGCAGTTTAAACGCACTGTATCGTCGTCATTTTTGGTTTACGTGACAAAAGAAAAAATACGTGTCCAGTATTTTTGAGTAATCCAACTTTCGGACCAATTAGAATTTTTAAGGACACTACCCTATTACATGAGCTTTTGGGCTAATAACCACCGCAATCAATACTATGGGATGTTCTCAAATGCTTTTCTTATACCTAAAACTAAATATGTAATGTTATTCTGTGTTAAGATATTCACAATCATACCCGTATGTCCTCCCCACGGCGGAATAAATCCTTATGGATGTCCCCCTGTGGCTAAAATTCTTATGGATATCAACACACAATAAAGAGTACATAATTAAAGTAATCCTAATCCAACGAAATAACTAAACTTGTACTATTTGTTCCAGGGTGGTATCACATCAGTGTTAGACTTCTTGTTAGTCAAAGAGATGATGCGTGAATGCTTCAAGCGACGACCTAACAATGGGCGAGCACAAATACTCCTCTTAACAGTCGCCAACAGTCTTTCCATATTCATACTGTACGGAATCTCTCCTTTGGAGTACTTGTTCACAAGACAAAAACTTCACTGGGCACTGAAAGATTTCACACAATTTTCAGCCTTAAGCACTACGGTAGCCTTCTTTGGTGCGTTTATAGGCATAGTGGTTCTCCAAAAACTGCTAAGAAGAAGTGACTTAGTCATTTCTTACTTAGCATTTATAACAAATATCTTCGATTACTTTATCAGGACCTTTGCTACAGAATCATGGCATATGTATTTGGGTAAGTAGATTCCTATTCGTATGTTGAATGTTGATATGTTATAATATGGGTACCTATAACAATAGAAATTAATAATATTTGCAAATGAACAGTATCTAATGCTAATTTATTCGCTCTTGCGGTTGGCTTATACCTACACCTAATCACATTGATTTTTATGCTTGTAACTCGTACGAAATATAACTGATTCATGTGGTTGTAGGTTTCTACCACAATATGATGTCTATTTGCGGCTGCCATAAACTCAACAAATACATTATCAAAGCATTTTGTTATTGTGTCATTTGCAAAACGTATATGTTAGCGACCAAAAAAGATTGGCTCTCCAACAATTTACTTTGTTGCCAGTGACATAAGAATTAAAGTTGTTTGGATCTAGTTCATGGTGATTAATGCACGTTTTATTATTTATTTCAGGTGCTTCCGTGGGATCCTTGAGAGGGCTAACTGCGCCTTTAATCCGATCATTTTTGACTAAAATTTTACCGGTTGTGGACATTGCTAAAGTATTTGCATTGATGTCAGCGATTGAAGGCTTGTGCCCGTTGGTCGCACCGTTGATATACAACTCGCTATATCAAGTTACCGTAGCTGTATTTCCTGGATCAATTTATGTGCTCAGCAGTGTAGTTACTGTTATCTGCGTCGTGTGCTTATCGTAAGTACCTATATCAACATTTATGCCATTATTCCCGCCACGAGGTACGTTTTATTAATGTAGGTACCATTGTGCCCAACTTAAATTTTCTGTTCCAATTAACTTTGAGTGATTCAATATGGTACATAGCGGTACCAGGAGTACCATGTTATACTTTCCTACATTTGAATATAGGTAGAGCGATCCGTTGGGATGGGGTCTGTTTGGGACAATTTATTTTTGAACTTATCTTAGGTAGAGAACATTTTTTGGAATTGTGTCCAAAACTACATCTCAGCGGATCAATCTTTATTTAACACAGTGGACGTTTCTCAAAGTAAAATCGAGATCAGATTTCTGTCCTTTAATAGGTAACGCAAAACCTGCAATACCAGTTTCGTGTCCTTAACATTGCAACATTGATATAAAAATAAGCATCAATGTTTCCGATGTTTGCGTCGTAGGTATTTTAAAGATTTTTTGAATAATTTTACCTGCCACATGTGGTCATGTCATGAAACTTTTGCGAAAAAACTTTTAATAAGTAGGTACATCAATTTTCCATTCCTTTTACTTGCCATCTGCAATTTTGCGTTTTAAACCCTAATTTCAAAACATCTTTATCAAACTGTCCCAAAAAATAAAAGTCACAACCTCAGCTAGTGTTTTAGTTTAGTAGATTACATATAACATAATCTCTATTTTACTTTAGATCTTATTTATTTTACACAAATTGTTTATTTTTGATGTTTCATGTATATTTTTGATAGTAGTCAATACGTACCCCAAGAATCTAACACGAATTTATAAACCGTTTATATTGTAAAATGTTTTTTTTTGTTTCAGATTCGTTCAATATTACAGATGGAACGTAGCATCACCATATGAGCCTTTGGCTTTAGCTTAGTACATTTTATATACTTTTGAATTTGCAGATTAAGTGCTGCAAATCTAGCCCCATGCCGAAGCATGGGGCTAATTTTGGGCATAATTTTATTTTATTCGCGAAACAGTTTCAATCTAAGTTATGTGAGAATCCAATCGGAAATGTGATTTTTGACCAAAAACTAAAAGGAAATTCGGCATTTATTACTTTCGGCAGTAGCCGAAAATAATTTAAAAAATTGACTGAAGACGGCTGAAAATACCTACAGTAAGAGTACTTAGGTATTTCTGCAAAAATCCAAAAATCGGGATTCAGTCGGGCACTAGTATGTAGTTACATTGTTTTAAGATTCTGTTGATGCAAACAGTACTTATGTAATATTTACCTATAAGGTTTAAAGAATTGTATTATTGATCAAATAGTTTTATATGTATTATGTTTAGAAATATACCAGTAAGGTATTGAGATAATGTATCTGATGAATCAGTAGCCTGTTTGTACGCGGTACATAATGGCATCACCTACCTACTTATACAATTTTCGTCGTGAGGTCATGTTACATGTTTACGTACTATTTTATTCAAATTAACATTTTTGTTATATCAATTAAAACCAGTGACTAGTAGGTAATGTAGAAATTTAATGAGGACATTTTACATTGGTAAAACATTGTGTATGTTCACGAACTGTTTTTTACCATTTTTGCTTGTGTTGTAGTTAGAGGTGGGTAGACATCTTACAGTCAGGGTTCAAAGCAGAACCATCCATAATCATTTTTTTTTATTTGTAGTACAAAGAAATAGTACATTTTCAAAATAATTGAAAGTACAGTTGTTTCTTTTGAAGGAGAGGCATTGATATGCTTATATTAAAAATATGAAATACCTGTATAGGTTTATAAACTTTAGGACACACAAATTAATGTTAAGTTGTTATCAAAAATAAATATTTTGTTTAAAAAAGGTTTTTAATCAATTAAATGAATTGAAATTTCTCGCCGACTGATCGACACTTCGCGCGATCCGGGACCAGAGAAACGCCTCATCCAACATGGCAATGCTGCCAGTCTTTTGGGCACGTTTCCAGATGACAGCGATGCGGAAGAAGAAGAAATAGGTTCTTTGACGCCTGAGTGTCTTGGTTGGTTTTTTATTTAGTATTCCTCCCTTGTAATTTTGTTTTTGAATAAATAAATAAAATATGTACATAGTGTATACTGTAATTAGATTATGCAATTCTGTAAAAATGACATAAAAAATATTTTATTCAAGTTGCACGTGGTTAAAGTCTGTCATATTTAATTTATTTCATTACATCAATACCTGTACATTCAATTTATTAAAGAAGAAAAGTAGAACTGTTTAGGGATAACCAACAGAACCAATTTCTGTCATTTATGTTTGTTATGATGTAAGTACTCATATCATGGTAAAAGTACTAATGTGGATATACCTACAAATGTGTGTAAATCAGAGGTTCAATTACTTTTTGTTTCAACGTTTGAATTTCATTAAGAACCTACCATTAGGTAAAACTGTAATGGAGATACATGTAACGTCATCTTTTCAACACGAAACAATACTAAGGAATAGGACATGTGGTAGGTACCTAAGCGTGTTGCATACCAGAATTCATTCTTAGTACCTATGCCGTACGCAATTTTTAAGACGGCACGGTTGGCGCAGTGGCTGAGCGATTGACTGCTGCGCCGCGTGTCGTGGGCTCGATTCCCGAACGGAACAAATATTTGTATGTCCTACAGGTAGTTGTTCCGGGTCTGGCTGTTTGTGTATGTCAATTGAATGTTTGTAACACCCACGATACCGGAGAAATTCCTAGTGTGGGGCAACGTTTTTAAATAATAATAAAAATGCGTCCACTTTACCCAAGTCTGATTTGTAAAATCAATATTTTCGTGTCCTTTCCGCCCGAGTCGTATTTATACGACTAAAACGTTTGTTTGTCTTATTTGATAGTTAGGTTCTACGTTACAGTCTACCTAATGTACTGAATTATAATCTGGACGCTGGGGTTATGGCAGCTGATATGAACTCGAGCGGTTAATAGGTAGGGAAATCATAGGCGCACACTAGGCGACAGGCACCGGCGACAGGTTGGCTACTAGACGCATCGACAAACTGGCCGGCAATTTTGATGTAGGTATTTTATTCAGAGCTCCGCACACTGACTGGTTTTGGGAGTCGCGCGCGCTCGTTTCTTGTCGCAGCAACTAGACTTGTGGTGCACGAAATCGAAAGGTTGCTCACGTTCTTGGCGAGATATTAGTATTGGATAACGACGATGGATTCGTCGTACCTAAGCGTACGACGAATCCATGTTTACCTGCACCAAGCCAATTGCAACTAGTCTCCATATTCACTCTCATAATGACTTCAGGGATCCAGCTCATTCAGAGACGCAAAGGAGTGTAGGTATGTACCTATACCTAATATGCGCCCGCACACAAGGGAGTCGAGAACGGTGGCGTACGTAGAGGGGGCATGACAAGTCGTCATGCCCCAACACGTTATACATTTTATTGTTAATGTCGAATATTAAAAAAAAAGTCATTCTTTTGTTAATTTCAAGTTATTGGAAAATAAACATCAATTGTCTTCAAACACCGACAAACGCTGCGCTAGAGCCAGGTGGTAGAGTCGTATTAATATTTTAATGATGTGCTCATTACTAATTACTTTGCTCTTGTTTCGTATTGGTCAATAATTACGATTATTTAGCTTCTGAAAACACGTGTTTCCGACTAATTATTATCTGAGTTTACTTGGGTTTGTTGCAAACTATCTCAATTAGTCTTGTGGTTTCTACAGTGACGTCTTGAAATGGGAAAAGCACGCAAATTAGCAGTGAAGTGCGTTCTGCCATAATTTTTTTACATAGTGAACGCAAATCCGAACGTGAGATTGCTTTACAACCAAAGTTATCGAAGACTTGTGTTCATGGTACAGTAACTCGATACAGGGAGAGGTTTTCAAGATCGTCCACGCTCGGGAAGGCCGAGAGCTACCATGTCTACTGAAGATTTTATTGTTGTTTCTAGCAAGCGAAATAGACGCTTGACAGCACCAGTAATCCGCGTTGAAGTAAACACAACCCGAGTTAAACCTTTATCATTGACTACATTAAAACGGCGACTGAGAGATGCATAAACCGCTGCTGAGGCCAAAAAAAACGGATGCGGTGGCCTCTTGCCCATTGTGGTTGAACTAAAGATTTTTTTTTTAAGTTATTTGGACCGATTAATCCAAGTTATTCGGTTCAAAACGAAGAATTTACGTTCGACGCAGTGCCCAAGAAAACTTTATGCCTGACTGTGGAGTCCCAACAATCGAGCATGGTGGTGGCCGAATTATGATCCCCCAGATCATGCTCATTGCTTCTCTAGCCAAAGCCAAGGAACTGGTGATTTGACCGTAGACCGAAAGGAATTTCGAAAAAGGAACATACAAAATTTTAGAATTCTGTTTCTTCCGGATTGCGATTAATAGGGTAGTGTCCTTACAAATTCCGATTGGTCCGAAAGTAGGATTATTCAAAAATACTGGACACGTATTCTTTTGACACGTAAACTAAAAATGACGACGATATAGTGCGTTGAAATTACGCATGACGTCACACCGTGCTACACTTTTTATGTAGAAGTGACGTCACAAGCCACTTCTCCTGAACTTTGATTTGCTATATCTTTGTCATCTTATATTGATTTGAGTAAGCAAAAAATACCTACGTGTCCAATATTTTTTGGTAATCTGACGGACCAAATAGAATTATTATATTTTTACCTAGGACACATCCCTATTGGAGATGGATTCATTTTCCAACAAGATAATGATTGTGCAGAGGATACTTAGAAGAGAAGCAGGAACAAGGGGTGTTAAAAAAACATGTGGTTTGACCTCAGAGCCCGGGTCTCAATCCCATTGAACTTTTGAGGGAAGAGCTTGATAGAACGTCCGCAATCGTGGCACATCCTCGCAAGAAGAAATGTGAAATGGTTTATGCGAAAGTTGGAGCAATATATCACAAGACACCATCAACAAATTGATTGCTCGTATGCCGAAATGTACCTACTTGTGAAAAAAGTCATAAAATGTAGGAAGCAGGATTTTTTGATGAAAAATAAATTTAGCTAACTAAAGCCTTCTTTGGCATGGACTGTTAATATTTGTATACGCCTAGTGTCTTATTGGATAACTAAACAGGTAAAACATTTAATATTTTATTTACCTACTTATTACCTAATTAACGTGGTCCTAAACTTTTGGAAAGTGTACAAATTAGATACTAAAAAATACGTGTGGCACTGGGGGACTGCTGCGGTAAAGCTATTGCATAGCATTTTTTATGGGAGCTTCGTACAGTCTACACTCATACGTCTAGTCGCACGCACACAAACACCGTGCCGAACTGAAACGACGTTAGACGATGCACGGCTTTCAACGCTGCACCGCTTGCCGGTCGGAGTGGGGGTGTTAAGTTTACTTTCGTAATTTCTTGATTTGGTCACCGCGCTCAAAGCTATGCAATAGCTTAATATCCAGTGTGTTATATATTACTTCACAGTAGTTGTCACAAAACACTCGCCAACCTGACGTCGGAATCAAACTACTTATTGCAACGTGTGATCCCACGAGATACAATTAAGTACTAATTTTAGTGATATATTTCAACTGTTTCTGAGCACGCTCTACCTGCGGGCGTAAGGAATTTATTATTGGTGATACCCCAGGGATGATTACATCGAATTATGATTGGATTAGGCTGATAGGTTATAATCCTGCAGCGCATGCTGATATTTTCATTTTTTCAATGTATACTTTTGTAAGATAAGAGGAAAAAGAATTGAATATAAGTTAAAAAATATTTAATAACATTGTCAAAAGTTGGTGCTAAAAAAAAAAGAAAAGTAAAATTGTCTTAAAAGATGTATGGAGGAGACTTTACTTTTTATGTAGGTCAGTAACAAATTATATTACATTATAATTTTTTTTTCTCATATGCTATAATTATCGGCAAGTAACTTGGCAAGAGTCGTTAGATGCGCACAAGTCGTTTTTTAGGTCTCTTTGGTAGTCAAGTGGGACGCGGGGTATGAGGTACGTCAATCCGAGCGCGCGATTGGTGCAACAGTCGACAGTTGCCTCCCGAACTCCCGATTACACTTGCGTGCACGAAAATTGTACCCTTTGTTTTTGTTGTTTATGTTACAGAGTTATTGTTAGTTTTTAAATTTTGGTTTTTGTTTCGAGTTGATATTATTGTTGTTGTTTTAAATTAAAAAATTAAGGCAAAAAAAAGGTATGCCTTTTTTCGCATACTTTCCTCGTATGCATATTATTTATAACTCCCAATAAATTTTACGAATTCCACTCCCTTCTTCAACTTTCTTCTAATCAGATATTATTAAATAAAAATGATGGCAATAACCATAAAATAATGACGATCAATAAAAGTCACCACTTTTTTGTTCCACTAAGTGCACGATGCGCGAACTTACCCCCACTACGCCAAAACCTTGCCAACTTACGTGCTGGTGACTATACTTGCGTTATTTGCGATGTTCGATGATTGACCCTTATGGTTTAAGATTGTAATAGGTATGATGAGGAAAATATAAAAAGAGTGCTTCATTTAAGTTTTTATTATTATTGACGTCTTAAATCTAATGAGAGTACTCGCCTTGTACACAACGTATGTGATAATATATTCAGAAAGTACGGAGTACGAAAAATAATTGTCAGAAATTCAATTTCGTGGATTGATTTGCTGGTCAACATGGATTTATTTTTGAACTGAAATGTTTTTATGGCATTGGATGAAGTAAGTGAGAACCTATTCTACTTATAATAATCATCACAGATTATAATTTTACCTTTCTAAACATTAAGTTGGATCTTTGTACAGAAAATAAGTTTTTAAGGTTAATTGATCGCCTAAACACTTAGTGTGTTAAACAATGATCGTTTAATTAAGTAGATATTTGTACATTTATACGAGATTCTTTCAGACATCGTAAAATACGTCCAATTACAATTTGAAACTTCTGATAGTATAATGAATCTCGTTATTACATAAACTGGAAGATGTCTTATAAAATATTGAGATATAACTATGCAACTGTTGTACATTTAGTTTTAAAATTTAAAATGAGCAACTTTACATATAACATCACAGATTTGCCAGTTACAAGGGTAAGTAATTTTGTTCATGAGAAGTTTCGACTTGGTAGCTACCTAAAATTAGGTAAAGGAAAGCAAACAAACAAAAACAATAAACAAGTAGTAAAAATCTAAACAAATAGTAATGAAAACAAACTTACGTTCTAAAAGAATAAAATGAAAAATCATAAAGTACAACAAGACGATGAATGTATGTGTAACTAGCAATGGAACTTATGCAAAATATTAAGTTACATTGATTTTAAATGGAAACTTAAAATTAATGGTGCACTTAAAATACTTGTCAAATGGTTTTCACTTTTACAGTCTTATAATGTTGAGGTTTTGCTAAAGTAAGAAGTGATACTATTCCTATAGCACTGGGAACAAATTCGGTTTAAACGATGCTTTTGGACTCATAATGGAATAGTCGCATAAGCACCACTGGCTATATACACGCACCACAAGTTGCACACAAAAATAATTGAACAAACTTTCACTGTGGTTTACTCGCGAATCTCATCTACCACTCTTCTTCAGGCTCCAGGCCTTGATCCACTGCAGCTGAAGCATTGTTGAAGTCCTGTTAAGTAAAGTTATGTTGTACAATTTTTTTAACAAAATGCGACTTAAGTTTCAAAACACAACTGCAGCTTAACGTTTTTTTTAGTCGCCTTAACTCTTAATAGGTGGCTGGTGCCAAACTACTGTGTATATTGTAATTGTAGGGCTTGTTCTACGCAAATTTCTGCTAGCTGGGCGCATCACAATTACGAATGTTTCTCTTGTCAATAGATAAGAATATTTGGCATTTCGTAGTCTATTTTTGTATATTGACGACGTTCGATATTTTCAAGATAAATATGCATCTTAATTATTTACATTACATTATTATAAACATTTCGATCCTTATGTAAGTTTTATTTGTAAAGAGAGAGAAATTAAATATTTTCGTTTATCAATATAATTATTAAACCCTGGTTGACGTTCAAATTAAAGTTATCGAATCATGCAACTGTCATTATTAGATCATCTACGTCAAGACGAACCTAGTTCAATTATATCGAGTACTTACATATTCATCTTTCTTTTGTTTGCGTGAAAAATAAGGGAAGAATTAAATAACCATACAAAAGCATTGACATGGTATAAATAGCTATCAGTCATCTACTGAAACATAACTGGCAAAATGAATACCTATAATATACCCACATTTCGCCGGTCATGTTTGGTGCCCCTCTGCCTTACCCTTCAGATAATACAGGCGTGATATTACATTGTGTAGTTTTTCTCGTCATCTTTCATGCCGTTATTGGCCAGCTTGAGTGACGAGGAAGAAAGTATTCTATGCTAAGTATATAATGCCAGTAGGGATCTTGACCATATTTCCAGGAGCGCATAATTGTGTGTGCTAGTCACGCCCTTCTATAGCATTCGTGAAGCCAGGGCTATAGTTCTTCCACAGTACTAAGTTACCAGCTAACCTGCCACCTTTAGCTGTCTAACCAAACGTATAATCCAGTACCTAGCCTGCAATAGTCCAGCAACTGGTGGTTATGCTTGTGCTTGGGTGCACGCACTTGCATATTGCATTTAGGGAAAATCGTTGGTTGGTGCCTCATTTCTTTGGTTGGACTTAGGCCCCCGTACGTCGACCAAAGGAAATTATGAAAAAACACATCATGAAGAAGAAAGATTACTTACTCTTATATCACTACCGCCGTATTTGTTGCCCTTGTATGAGGCGGTACCACCTCCTTGCAAGAAGTCGGGAACAGGTTGGTCTGCTTGTTTTAGGATCTTCCCCAAATCAGCTACAAGCCCTATATCCTGTACAATAACATGATTTGAGTATACATAAATTAGTAGAACTATATTGAAGATTAAGCATGAAACCATAGAAAGATTTGTTTCTTGTTCATATCTAAGAAATAAGTTGTGATACTCAAAAAACATCTAGGTGGACTTACTTGATCGTCATCAAAGAAAGATACAGCCATGCCTCTGTTGCCCACGCGACCGGTTCTACCGATCCTATGCACGTACTCGTCTATACTTTTCGGCAAATCGTAGTTGACAACTATGTCGACGTTCTTTATATCTGTTTCACAAAATAATAGCATGTGAGATTGCCGTTACTATTAGCGATGTATTTAATTATTGTAAACTAAACTGTAAGTGACAATTGAGTCACGGAAGAACAAGTTATTGTTTGCCTTCTAATGGTTAAAACTTCAAAATCAAATTACCTAGTCCTCTGGCGGCTACAGCGGTGGCCACTAGAATACAATGCCGACCGCTCTTGAAATTGTCGAGGGCCTCCTCACGTTCGCGCTGCATACGGTCTCCGTGGATGGATGATGTCATCATCTGTTGCTCTGATAACATGGCCGCAATGAAGTCGGCGTTGCGCTTTGTCTCCACAAACACCAGGACGCGCTTACCATCTAGAAAATTAATTTTAATTACATGTTAATTTGACTGTCAAACATTAGATGAATCGTTTCTGTTGAAATTGAGAAAAATGCTAGACTTACTATTGTCTACGATTAATTTCTTCAGTGTCGTTTGCTTTTCATACTTGGTAACTTGGTGGAATATTTGCTCTACGTCTGCGCTAGCGCCTCCTACTATACCGACGGCGACGAATAAGTAGTTATTCAGGAACCTGCCTGCTAGATGTTGGATGTCTTCCGGGAACGTCGCCGAAAACATTAGTGTTTGACGTTCTTTCTGCAGAAAAGTAAAACAATATTTCCTATTATGTTGGTGTAATTTGATAGATAATAAATTCCCCTACAGTGCTATTCATGCAATCTGCAATCGCCAGATTATAACAGCAGGCCAATGCAAGAGGCATTGGCCTGCTCAAAGTATGTGGTTTTCTCTTTAGTCTCTTAACTACATTAGAATAGTCAAGCAATCCAGAAGCATATGGATTGGGATGTTGTATGTAGATCTTTAAAGTTATTATTTTGTACGCGTTTATGGTGTACAATAAATAGTTTTGTATTATATTCTAAAAAGAACACTAACATTAATTTTATGTTCTTACCGGTGCTCGACAACACACCGCACCATTTTTAACGATTCCGATTAGATTAAAATTATTGTTGTCACTTACAAGCGGCACCATGGTAGGGTGCTCCATCATCTTCTCGACGCTGGGAATGAATCCCATGTCCAACATGCGGTCCGCCTCGTCTAGAACAACGAAACGGATGCCGTCGAACGACAAGCGGCTGCGGTCCACGAAGTCGTGGAGACGACCCGGCGTTGCCACCAGGATGTGACATCCTCTCTATAACATACAATACTAATTTATATCTATAGCGTACAAAGTCCGATCTAAAGTATTTAAGCCTATTGACTATATACTCTCGAAGTCTCGTTCTATAAATAATGATTAACACCTTAAAGGCCAAGTGACCGACAAACAATACATTTTCTAGGGTCTCGTTTTCTGGCAGTTAAAGTGTTAAAGAGATATTGATATGAGTGTCGGCGACAAGGCCAATACGTATATAGGCGCAAGTCGCTGGGAGACCCAGACAGATCTCACAATATTGTAAATTATTTTTCAAAGTTAGATTCTAATAAGAAGTTATCGATGCTGTAATGTTCTAACTAGAAGTAAATAGTTGGCAATTTCTTATTTGAATACCAATAAGACTGATATAGTTAATTTACATGAGAATTAATGAATAAAGTTCAAAATGTATGAAAAGAATGTAGAAAATATGCTCTTTTTGTTCATGCATTTTTAGCATAATTTAACGTTAAGTAATAGATTTAGGTCTTCCAGTTACAATTATAAAAATCGGCCAGGGCAATTCAAAGTTATTGAGTAATTTGTAAAAGGAACCAAACTAGAATTAGAGCTCAAAAAAGGTTCTAAAATTAAAAAGGTCTACACCTTTTTAAGAATAGGCGGTATTAAAGGCGTGCCATGTTCCAGTACAATTCAGCTATCAAACACTCCAACCCCGTAGTGGGCCAGTAGGGGGTTGGAGGCAACAAGAGGCCTGCCTCTTGTTAGTTAATACTTTTATTTTTAGAGTACTTTCTCCTATATGACGTCATATATCAGTTAGAAAGATTTTAGATACTTACAGATATATTGTCGCCTTGATGGCGAACGGCTGTTCCTCCGTAAGCGACGGCAATCTTCAAAACGGAACCATATGAGAACTTTCGTGCTTCGTTAAATATTTGCAGCGTCAGTTCACGGGTTGGTGCAACTATGACGACCTGAAAACACGATTAAGTATAAAAAATACGTCCAACTAAAAGTAGTGAACTTATAAACGATGTTAATTCTGGCACTTAATTGGTAAGAAAACACTTTTACAGATTAAAAAAAAAACTAGTTGAACCAACAGTCGCAATCGCTTTTAAAGTCCAGACATTACGCTGGTCAGGTCATGCGCGGATCATGCTGAGTAGAGCCTAAGATATCGTATCTGATGTGCCGATTATAAATGGAAAGTAATTCACTTGTGGTTGAGCACATCCAGTTCCTGCAACAATAAGTTCTCGTGGGTCTTGCAGCAGCGTGTTTATTATCGGCAGCAGGAATGCAGCCTGGAATTAAATAAACAGATTTATATTAACAACTTTTCTGTAAAAATACCAAACCTGCTAACAAAATGTAACTTTAACTCGAAGTAAGTTTAGTTTATTTTTTTTTAGTTTTAGCTTATATTTATGTACCGTTTTCCCGGAGCCAGTTTGCGCGCATCCCATGAGGTCTCGGCCGCCCATGATGATTGGAATAGCATGTTTCTGAATGGGCGTCGGCTTCTTGTACCCAGCCTTAAATATGTTGTCCAGCACATACTTCCGCAGATTAGCAGTCTCGAAGCTATCAATGGCACGCGGCGGATTTTCTCCACTGACCTAATAAATAGTAAAATAGTCACAATTGTTAATATGAATATAATTACAAGAAATATTTCATCTTATTCTAAATTTTTAACATCACACACACATAAGCAACACGGAGAAAAGTGTGCACCTAACGTTTATTGACGATGTAATTATCGATTGGGATCACTACTAGTCGTTCGATCTTTCAAATAAGCAGAACAATTAAATTAAGAATTAAACATAATAATTTGTTTTTTGTCCCCGAGCCCAACAGAAGTCGGGCTCAGGTTTCTGCACTAAACAATACTGTACTAAGCAGTCTATAGAAAAGCCACAGTCTGCCATAATTAATAATATACTTTAGTACAAGCTTATTTTTTGTTGATACTTTACCTCTTAACCCCTTAATAGGTTGTACTCATTATCAAGAATAAATTTTACTAAGAGTCTAACGCTAAACTAAGTTGATTTGATGTTTTAAGTCATAACGGTAAATATAAATAAATAAATAAATTTAGTTCAGCAAATTAGCCATTAAAACTAAATGAAGATTTGTACGTAAGTACGCGCGCGCGGTGACATCGTGGTCCGCCGCGCTCCCGGTTTTTAATTTCATAAATGGTTAATTTTGCGGTGTACTACGCTAAAAATGTGTGTAAAGTGAACTATTAATGTCATACTACACGTATAAAGTGCCGGACAGTGTTGAATTCTCTGGATATTGTGACTTTGAAACCATTTAATTCCCAAACAATCAGTGCAAACAGTGACAACGTGTGCGCGGTGCGAAGTATCGCGAGCTTGCCTTGCTCTTTCACTCCCGCCTACAAACGTTTAGCTTCGTCTCACTCGCGCAACGCTGATATTCAAAATGATTTGTTTTGCCTGCAATAAAAAAATTGCATTGGGAGAATTCCTGAGATGTACTGGATGCAAGACAGTATTCCATTATATCTGTCTAAATATTACTTCGGCTACTTTTACTGAGCAAAAAACCCAGCTAGAAAGTTCGTATAGGTGTGATTCCTGCTCGAACATAACACATCGTGTACGAGTAACTGATGATACTCCGGCACGCGGCTCCCGCTCAGGAGGTGAGTTGATAGAAAAGGAATCAACTAGTTGTGAAGAGATTCATTTTAAGGAAAATACTACGCCATCGGCAATTAGCATGATGGAAAGTATCCAGAGTGTTACGGATATGTTAAAAGGAGAAATAGCTGCTAGATTGAATACTATTGAAACAAAACTTATACAAGAGATTAAGAGTTCAGTAGCAACTTTGGTCCTAGAGAATAACAAATTGAAAGAATATTTAAGTGTAGCTAACAAAAAGTGCACTTCTTTGGAAGAGTAAATTAAAGTTCTTAAGAACGAAAGGATTGTCAATACGCAGCCGAACGCTTGTACCAAGTTAGTTCACAATTTTTCACATAATCAAACTAGTAAAGAACTTGGAAAAGAAGTATACAATTCAACGACGACGCAGTTATCGCGCGCTGTTGCCGAGCCAGGTCCCGCGAACGCGACACCACTGCCGGCTGCGTCGCTCATACCTACGAAGGCGACGGCTCAGCTGAGCACTACCTACGCAGCGGTGGCCAGAAATACAGCGGTTGCGGAAAATATCAATGATAAATGGATAGAAGTGAAAAGTAACAAAAGAAATAATCCGGTAAAGAAAGGAGGTAACATGATAAACTCGAAAAGGAGAATTCACATCCCTGTGCTAACTCACCAAACAAACACTATTTGCTTGTTCACATTCCACAAACTACTTCATACAACAATCACTTTAATTTAAATTAGTTTGAAACCTAGCTAATTCTAATTTGCAAGCTATACTAATGAAAGTGGAGTCCCAAAAACACAGACATGTAATTGCTTAAAATTAAACTCCAAGTACTGACTTGTGTTTATACTGTTGAAGCATAATAAATTATGTTGAATTTTGTTATTATAAAGGTTCTACACTCCAATAATTAGGATATAATTCTGAAATCTTTTTGGGAAGAAATTAGAACAGAACTAACTAATTTACTTGCCTTCTATTCTTAAACTTAGTTTATCTTAAGATGCCCCGGTAGAGATTCTGTTATTTTTATATCACTCACAAAACTGGTTCGGCCCCTTGTGTCAAGGTTACAAATTATACTACTAGACATTCAACCTTGAAGTAAAGGTCAATATATAAATGAATTTGTGTTGAGTTATTTTAATGTTATGCTTCAAGGGACCTTACCTGCTTCGTATACGATAGAGTCTAGGAATTGATACTTGAATAAAGTTTAGACAACTTACTTTAACAGCAATACAGTCGAATTTGTCAAAGTTGATGCCAGAACTAATGGTGCTGCTGAAGATCTCTTGTTCATCTTCAGTGGGCGCAGGCGGCACGTACGTGACCGGCGGCTTCTTGGGCTCACCATCCTCGCCTATTTCTACTGGAGGATCATCTCCACTGACACTCCCACCGCCTCGTCCGCCGCCGCGGCCTCCGCGCCCGCGACCACGTCCTCGCTCGCCACGATCCCGCCGATCTTCACCGTCGCCTAGTTGAGTAAATAAAATTGCTAATGTATTTAATTTGCTCGCTCACTAGCCTCTGTTATCTCCTTCTAAGGCCTCGCCTTGTAGGATCAAAATGAAAACAGTTACATTTTTTCTAGCTTTGATTAAGATCCCCATCATTTCCAATCTTTGTAAAACCTATTTACAGAAATAATCATCATTTAAATGCACAGAATCTCATAAGGACGCTAAAATGTTTTCCGGAATAGTAACTAATTGACACATTTGTACAAGAGACTGTCGCAGTATTGGAATGTTAGCGTGCTTTCAGTAAAAGTGCATAACTTTACATTGGTTATTTCCGGTCGCAATAGTGAGTGACGCGCAAGTCGTATTTGTGTGCAGCTAGTTAGTGTGGAACGAGAATGCTTACCGTTTTCAGAATCCCGTGGTTCCCTGCCGGGCCCGCCGCCGCGGCCGCCGCGCCCTGCGCGCCCGCGCCCGCCGCCGCGCCCTCCTCGCCCACGCCGATCGCCATAGCCATTACTAGGCTTATCATCTTCCAATTCTAAAAAATAAACAAAGTTACCCTGTTAAAAATACATAGCTCTGCACAAATTGTTTCAAGATGAAATATAACACCAAGGTAATTGAGTGGTCTTCGTATTCATAATATAGAACAGTATATACACAAATCAGCATTGAGTAATAATTGAGCTGTTATTTATAATTTGCTATTTTAATAAACAATATAGTCTTTTTTAGAATAATAAGTGTGGTAATGGAAGAAGAATCTTAAACTTAAGAAAGAATCCACTTATTGCTATTGTATGCACTTACTAATATTGGTGTACGATATAAATCATACAACAATATTATGGGGAGAACATGTTTTAACTAAGTATTTGATTGACTACTCCATCAAATAGTTAGTTAAAAAATGTTCTGAATTCTGTGAATTACTTTTGATTGTTATTTTAAGCTACTACCTAGGCTACTAACCCCATTCCATAAAATCTAACTTAAATAATAACTTATTACATGTTTACACTGCCCTTTTTGCACATTGAATATTATGAGCACATTAATAGTACCTGCAGACCAGAGTAATCATAAAATGTTAAGTACCGCTGTCATTAAATGACTGGAATCCTCTTCCTCTGGAGAGACTGTGGCCTTCATCAACATTTGAATAGTTGTTGGATTGCACCCCCTGTAAGTAATTTAAGTACAGCATAATTTGAATCCTGAGATACTTTTATAACACTGTTACTGAAGTCATGACACGGGAGAATGAGAATATATTGGGATCACAAATTCACCTATAACTGATTTGACTAAGTACTCACTGTGTCTAGTCAGTCAGTTATATGTGACTTTAGTATTATAGTAAGAGTACTATTCAAGAATTAATGAGTACAAGTTTAAGACATAAAAAGAGCAAGGTATACATTTAAAACATATTAGCGGATGCACACACTGACTGCTTTGGGATCAGACACAATCGTCCAGCATCCATACTATAATAAACTGTCCTATTCTTATTTTTTTAAACCAACTGCATGTACCGCAGTACTGTTAACATAGTTTTTAACACTTTCGCTGCCCAGATCAAAAAGACATTTTTACTCTAGCGAATAACATTTGGCAAATTTATACAATGCATAGGTTTATGGTAGGGGGATGCTGGGCATGGTCACATGCCATCTATAGCTATTTACATGCACGACTTGGGAGGGAGGCGAGTTGTGGGTACAGGAACAAACTATTCTTCCAAGAGCCAGGTGCTGGGCACTAAAAGTGTTGTTGTAGTAACAATTTTCTTGTGAATGTTTTGTGTCCAAAATAAATGTAGTCCAGTATACCTAAATGTAGTTAAGTATTACAATTATTTAATAAAGATCTTACCGCATCTGCTACACACTCATCATCCCAGTTGTCATCCATTTCCTGAAACAACAAGCAAAACAAATTAGGTATTTTAAATAATGATAGTGATTGTAGTAATTGAAAATCTAAATTCAATGCTTTCTTGTAAACTACCTCAGAACCTACATAGTTAAGAGGTGATGACATGACGAAGAATTTTAATTTTCTTGAGATATCCTCATGCTGGTTTAGATCAAAGGGGAAAATTTAAATGGATTCCTTTGTTTCAGTCACAACGACGGTAAGTAATCATGTTAAAACTAATTTATCTCCCAAATTTGACGGTACATTTAAAATTTTAACTGATGTTTTAGTCCTAAGATTTGAAACGAACTAACAAATTGTTTTAGGGGTGAAAGTTAATCGATACTATAGTCTGAGAATTAGTCTTGTAGTAACAACATATCAAAGGTAAAAAAAAGGACGGGTCTACCTAACTAAGAAGAAAATTCGTAGAAAGTAGGTACTTATGTACTTTTTGAAATTACTTGTGTAGCGTAAAAGAGAATATTATCATCAAGGAAATAGAAAACAATACGAAAAAACCTAGGAATACGAAGTTAACAAAAACTGTGCTGTTTATTGTTAAAAATTCTATTAATAATTCAATAAGAAAAAAATGCTACAACCGGCACCGGCTTTTGTCAACTAATCGCACGTGCTACTAGCATCCTAACTGGATAAGTTCTTTTTAATATACAGATAAAATTTCTGAATCTTACCGTTACCAAGCCTATTACACGTTGGTCGCGTAGTATTTGAAATTTAACAATGCCAATTTTTGCAATAGATAGAACAAAGACAGCGGCCGCCAATCGCGCAAAACGCCAACAATGGCGGAAAAAGACAAAGTGTTGTCAAGCCAAGGCAAATCAAAAGGGTATCGAGTATTTTCAGTATTAAAAAATAAAAATACCGTTAATGTTGGCACCCCTTAAAATCAAATAAATGAGATATGATGCTGAATACACACTGGCCGGCCGGCCCAACGAACACCAACGAAGAGATTTTGCTGGCCTTCGGTAAATCTGTCTGGACTGGTCTGGACGGCTTAACGTCAAAGAGCGCGAACTATCGCTCGTTGGAATGTGCCGTGCGGGTCGGAAGCTTGGCAGTATCATCAAATTAATCGAAGAACTATTATAACGAACTCAATGTGAACGGTCGCCAAAGGCCAACGAATGAACGCTCAGTTGAAGCCAAACAACGTAGAGAACTTAAAAAATAAGAATTTCTTGCCTTAAAGGTCAATTATGGAGAAAAGCAAAGAATAGAATAATGATAACATGTTTTTTTTTTAATCTCTAACTTCGTACCGCCTCAAAAGTTAAGTTACACTGCCATCTGTTAGAAATGTATGGAACTTATTATAGGAAAACATTTAATTTCCAATAAAAAAATATTGAAGTCAATAATTGAAATAAAAGCTGTCCACTCTTTTAAGTTTGACCAAAACACACACTGTGTGCAAAATTTTATTAAAATCGGTTCACTAGTTCAGGAGTCCATAGCGGACAAACAACGTGACACGTAATTTATATATATTAAGATATATAATGAATCCCTGTTTCCCCTGGTCACGCCATAACTTGAGAACGACTGCACTGATTTCATTAGACTTTTTTTTAAAGTGAAAGAGAAGGTCTACGCCTACAGCCCAGCGTCGATTCAAGACCTCAAAGATGGAATACGTGAGGCTATCGAGGACATAGGGCAGCCACTTTGCAATTTGGCTATAGAAAATTTTATGAAAAGGATATGGTCCTGTAAGCGTGGTCGTGGTGGTCATTTGCCTGATGTTATTTTCCAATATTAACGGCATACCTTCCTCTTTATAATGAAATAAACATCCGATCATTTAAATTAAAAAATTGTATTTTTCTTTTAATATCAAAATAATACCTCTTATTGGAAAACCCTACACTTTGTAGAAAGACTTACTTTAAGAAAAAATAAGACAATTGCGCAGAAAATTGGAAAATTACAGAAATCATAATGACTATTATTTTAATTTTGGGGTTCAACAGTTCGCTCGTTTTATGGGTAGCCAAATATAAGAACGCCGTGTCTTAGCGACCCTATTCATTGGAATGTATATAATAAAAATGAGGAGAAGTGATTGCTGGATAGACCTACAATGCCCAGAAGTCAATAATCTCATCTCAACTGGGGTTCACGATATATGTATATATATTTTTTCTATCTATTTTTTTTTTGTTTCTTCCAACATTCTGTGTACGCAACATGAAAACAACGGCCGGCCAAGGCTGGCGCTCAACAAACTTGGTGGCCCAATAACTATAATTAATATTTGCATTTCTGTTTTCTGTCTGCACACATCTCGCAAAAAACTACTTCATGAAATTGGATGCTGTTTTCACAGCATTGTTGCCAGTTTATCTTGAAAACTGATACAAGTTTCATCTTCACAGGCTGTCTAGAAGCCGAGTTCAATCCGTAGGAAATACAGGGAAACTGTCCCAAATAAGTGTTAAAATTTTTCGACAAACGTGAGTTATGCACGAAAATCAGTAATATTCGTATTTTTTTCTAATGATCGGTTGAAAATTATCGGGAGAGCAGAAGTTGGTCAAATTTTAATAAAACTGGCCGGTGCCATTCATGCAAGTTTAAGATCAACGCGGACTTAGTCGCGGGCTAAAACTAGTACAATTTACATAAAACCCTTATCAAATAGCTTTTTTCACATTATTATGCTTGGCAAACTTAAATGATATACATAATATGCTGCATTAATATTCTTACTAATGAAAATATGTAATAAAAATAAAATATAAAAAATAAATTTATATTGTATAATAAAATTCATATTGCGCAATAAACCATTTTCATATGATTTTGACATAGTAAACGGCAAATCAGCTGTCAAAATCTGTGTAATGGACATGACATTTTAAAATAGGATTATTTATTTTTTGAGACTAAGAGTTGAAATTATAATGCACATTCAATAATCTAAAATATCTGACTGATATTATACAATATAAAGGCATGGCTTTTGCTAAGAACCCAGGATGTAAGTGAAAGAGAAGTGAAATAAAAAAGTACAGCCCGTGAATACAGGTTCGTCGCTAAAGTGGCTGCTAGGCATTGGCGAGGTGCAATGTGAGCAATACATGTGGCACCCTTTTCATACTATTTGACTGCAATTTATGGCAGCATTAAATAGTTTAACTAAAGTTTCAATAAAGTTTTGTTTATATTTCATTTCATCGTTAACATAACAATTAAATTCACATGAAAAAAGTTATTATGTACGGCGATGATGATGTAAAGACCAACAAACAAAAGACAGTCAAAAAAATAATAATAGAAGGTCTCAAGACCTAGATCAAACGTCTTACTCATTTAGTATTGTGATCCAATTTAAAACTCGACTAAATGTGAAGAATTTGAATGTCATCTGTGTAGGGCAAGTGACGGTTTGTAAATTGAATCTGTGCCACACATGTTAATGTGAAAACTGTGGTTATCTGTGGCTCATCTGTCTCTTATATTATCTGTCAGGAGTCAGGTGTACTGTCAAGCTCACTGACTTAAGCCCACAGTGGAAGCGTATTACGGGAAAATATATGGAAAATATTCCGAAAAAAATACTGCGCCGAATGAAGAATTTTGCTAACGTTATAAATAAACATCTTTTCAGTAGTGAATTTGGCGTTTATAAGATGCTTTGCAAAATGTGTTAGTGATGGAAATATATTTGTCTCGTCAAAAATAGTGTTAATGTAACGATGCATTTATCAAAGTGGGTTTTCTAAGTGTTATCTCAGTTGGCGTCCTCTTGTTTTTTTATGGTTCAAGTTCACGATGGCAACAGTCGAAGAGACAGTTAAAGTGGCTGTGGTGACTGACCGTGTAACTAACATTGTACGATGCTCTAGTACGATAACTGCGGAGGAGGTGTGCGTTATTTTGTGTAAAAAGTATAAAATTCCTCCTCTCACTCGAACGCTGTTTGCGTTACGAGTCAAAGGCAAAGAGTATTTTCTCAAAGATAACGCAAAGGTTCTGTCCAGCACCAGGGATTATGAACTCAGAATACGTTTTAAGGTAGAGTATTAGTTTAATATTGTGTAAAACTTTCATGCTCTAAATTTGCTTTGCCAAGAAACCATGAATAATTAATGTGTAGTGAAACAGTGAAGGAAGGCCTTGGTGGCTCTTTAGATGTTGTGAATATATATTTTTAACTTATAAAAAGGTAAATTAATTATTTGGTTTCTTGGTCTTGTCATACTTTAAGTAACAATATTATTTTATTGAGCATTTATTGATAATACATTCTTGGTAGCTGAATATTACAATAGTGTAGTACTTTTAAATACTTATTAATAATTATACAATGCTGTTGAAACATATAAAATGATATGTATATCTAAAAGCTTTAATAATTTTATTAATTCAATTTACAAAGTATGAAGGGACTTTTCAGTCTTAAGTACCAACCCCAGATAAAGCAGCTCTTTTTTAACATGATTGTTAATTCTAAACATTTTACTTACTGTGCATTTGTATCTGTGAAACATTAACATCAAAACAGGTTGAAATATCTGTTTGTGTATTGACACATTTACAATTGACAATTTTACAATTTAAATTACAATTTATATTTTTAATTTTTGCACTGAAACTTACACATTTCATTATCTCTAGACAGGTTTTACAAACCAATTTCATAACAGCCTCTGTATGAACCTTCTATGGCTCCACTATGTTTCAATGTTTGCCGAATAATTTGGAATGTGTATTGTGTACAGTGAATCTAGCATTAATTGTAAGAAATAGACAATTTTATAGACATAAGCAACTATGTTGGCACCAAATGTGACAAATCTCCAAATAATAAATAAATAAATAAATAATGCTGGACAATCCACACAGCATCATCTAGCCCCAAGCTAATAAATAAACATATATTGTGTGGAAATGCCACAACAAATCGTGAATTCTGTTAAAAAAACCAAATCCAAATTGATTTCTTGAATTTGCTTTTGTACTGTTATTTTTTTCATGTAATATTTTTACAATTGTTTGGATCGCAATACTAGTAATATTTCTAATTAATCAATATTTAAGTTAAATTCAATGCAGGGCCCAAAACTTTTAAGATTCTGTTTACAAATTCTAAAAAAGGTGTGTAATGTGTTTTATACTTAGAAGTATAAAAGTATATAACAAATAACATTAGTCTACAGCATTTTGTCCAAATTTTGTATGAAATTGCATGCCATCCATACTCAAAAATAGGCAGCTCGAGTGCGGCAAGTCAAGCATTTCAGGACCACATTTCCCCGCATCTATGTTTAGTAGTGTAGGCAGTGTAGGCAGGCCTCCCACACGGTGGACCGACGACCTGGTGAAAGTCGCGGGAAGGGCATGGATGCGGAAGGCGCAGGACCGGTCATTGTGGAAATCCTTGGGGGAGGCCTTTGTCCAGCAGTGGACGTCTTTCGGCTGAAATGATGATGTTTCATGTAAGATCTTAAATATACAAAGTAAGAAATAAATCATATTATTTACTTGTTTTGAAGCTTCTTGTGATGTGGATTGTTTTTAACACATAGGGACTAAATTTTTTTCTCTTAAATCCACTCTGGAATCTGAATTTTCATGATGCAGAGGGACTCATTATTTACTCTATAAATGAATCTAAAATACAATACTTTTCCTTTTTTTGACTTACCTACCCTTACTTACTTACCCACAGTAAGACACTCACATATACTCTTCTCACAATTATCCATTAACCCCGTTCATTTGATATGTTAGCATCAGACTGTTTGGGAAATTGGGTTTCAGTATTTGCGAGACTTAACTTAAATTGGCCAGTTCTCATGACATCGATTAACAAGCAAGTGAGACAAACTATGGCTTTACGTGAAAGTTCTTTGTGATCTATTAATTCGGATTCGGAGCCTTTTAGTTCTCTAATAAACTGATTGTTTTACCACCTCTTATGGTGATTTCGCCTAAATTGGAGTATCGAAAATTGATGGTCTTTTTCTATGACCAAGTCGTGGATTGGATCTAAATGTGTTTTCAGATGGTATGCGAAACTGTTAGCTTTTTCTTTCGTTGGTCGTGACCAGGAGTGGCCAGATGTCTTTGTAGGTAGTTACAATAGGCTTATCAGCGTTACTGAACGACTTCCACAACCAGTACTTTGAGAAACTAGGTTGTTAGCGACTATATGGGCAACAGAAGTTGCGTTTGCGGCATCAGCCTGTGTTTGTTTTAGCTCAATTGTCTAATTGGTGGCGGCTGCAGTGCCAAAGTCCGCACAATCGTTTCATCTCAAGAATTTGCAATCGTATCGTACCTGTTCTGGTACACGTTGCACGATACGATCAAGGATTTCCGACCACCACAGTCGGGGATTTATATCTTTAGCAGCTTTATTGTAATGTGGTCGCAAATTTTTCGCCAGCATTCTACTTCGTCTTTTAACTTGAAGGCATTTGTAGATTCATTTGTTAATTTGTCATCCCCCATTTCTTCAAAAACATCGACTGGGAAAACCCCAATCGATCTTTTTACTACAGTAGAACTTACAGTCAAGATGATAGGAGTATGGTTAAAAGGCCATCACGACACGACTCTATAGACTAGAACAGTCGTGAGAATGAAGTCCAACTTTACTCTTCTACAAGTTGTTACGAGTCTTGATCCCTTGATGGGAAACTTGAGCGTTCCAGTTCTTGCCGGAATTAAAGCGCGCACCAAGCGTATCTAAGTACTAGTTGAATAGCCGTAGAATAGGGATGTGTCCTAGGTAAAAATATATTGAGTCTTATTTAGTCCGTCAGTAAGATTACAAAACATATTGGACACGTACTTTTTGGTTACTCAAATCAATAAAAAGTGACAATGATATAGCACATCAAAGTTCAGGAGAAGGGGCTGCTGACGTCACTGTTACGTTAAAAGTGTAGCACGGCGTGACGTCACGCGCAATTTCAACGCACTATATCGTCGTCTTTTTTGGTTTACGTGACAAAAGAAAATATACGTGTCCAGTATTTTTGAGTAATCCAACTTTCGGACCAATCAGAATTTTTAAGGACACTACATATTTCCGTGGGAATTTCCAACCGTCTCATGGTGACTTTCATTGCGGGTAACAATGCGGGGCACAGCTAGTAACTCAATCTGATTCTACCAACTCTATAGTCATAAGAAGAGGTCATAGTTTCCACAAAAAAATAAAAGCTTCAGAAGGATTTTGAAGGACACTTACAATATCGAATGTGTTTATGTATGTTGAATATTGTTGTCATAATAGGGCAATGACAAACACAATTTTAGTAGCAATACACCTTTATTTTTCAGTATGATTACATTATCGATTTATTTGTGTGAGGTAGGTTTGTAACGGCCAACCTTTTTCCTTGTTTATTGCCTTCCATGGAGTTCTTTATGATTGTGTAAGGATTCCTTGTTTCATCTACCCCTTTTTAGGGTTCCATAGTCAACAAGAAACCCTTATAAGTAGTTTCGCCATGTATTTCCATCCGTCTCTCCGTGACTTGAACTTAGAGACAATACGTACCTACTACAAGCTATATTTTAGCATAGGTAAATATATATTTATCTCGCTAACAAAGATCAAATAAAATGTTGAAAAATAAAATACTCCACATTTAAAAAATAAATACGTCACTCGATTTTTGTTTCTCGTCTATACCATGGTGTGGGGTGTTGTTGAATAAGTCGTCCAACAATATTGCGTGTGTAAAATCATTTTTTTTCTATCAGGGTTCCGTTTGCGATACATTAAGCCATAAAGTAATTACTTATACACATAAATACATACATAAACTCACGCCTCTTTCCCATGGGGGTAGGCAAAACGCTTGCAACGTCGCTTCGCTCGCGTTCATACATCTGGTCATACACGCACGCCGGTTGCCAGTAATACGCACCTTCTAAGGCTTCTTCTCCCGGCGTTCCCGCGTACATCTGCCTTATAAATAAGCCTAACCTTTAACCTGTATAACCTTTTGTTAGGCGCCTTTCATTCATCCTCTCAACGTGACCAAACCAATTGAGCATACTCTTTTAAATTTAAAATCAAATCAAATCAAACTTTAATTTTTGTCACTACATCTTTTAAACCACAACGTTGTTTTATAACATCATTCCTCAATCTATCTTTCAACATAACACCACACATATGCGTTATATATATCAAAGTTAAAAGGAAAAATATCTCAGCTAAGTAGGTTTTATAAGTTAAGGAATAATAGTCGAGCCACGAAGAAGGAAAATTTCGTACAATTTCTTTTGAAAATTACTTACATATACAATACTTAGGTATACAAATAAAAACAGTACTGTACATGCGTATATTTCCCGGCTACGGAGTCTTTCCATGTGGGTGGTCCAACACGCACTTTATATGCTAAGATGTATTAAAGAGTCCTAAAACAAACAGAATATTAAATACCAGAGACTAGGCAGCAAGGCAGCTAGGAAATACTGAAGGCAGACTTATTTTCTAGCAGTCGATAAACAATATTTTATCTTCTACAGGTTCCAAGGTTAGAACTGTTAATAACCTTGGATGAAACTACTTATGACTACTACTTCCTTCAAGCCAGGAATGATGTTTACGAGAACAGAATCCCTGAGATTAAGTACCCTGAACACAAGAAAGAAATGCTTGGTCTTGGGATTGCTGACATGTAAGTTATTTACATTTTATTTAATCTCATATCTTTAAACGTGAAATTCTTGTATATATGTAAGTATATATATAATCTGAATCTCGGAAACGGCTCCAATGATTTTCATGAAATTTTGAATGCAGGTGGTTTTGAGGGCGATAAATCGATCTAGCTAGGTTTAATTTTCAGAAAACTTCGTTTTATCCTAGCAAAGCTCGGTCATCCAGGTACTGTAATATAAAATGCTGAAAGAATCCACAGTATTTATTGAAAAGGTATTTAACGCAAATGAGAAGGGAAGCTTAAAAATATTAGTGAGATATTTGAGGAAGGTCTTTTTTTAAAGAAAGATAAGTATCGATTATTTTCTTATCAATCTCCGTGTCACAGAAAAGATTTTATTATAGAAATTAAGTTTAATAAGGGACTGTAATATACTTAGCTTTTTTATGGTTTCGCGCCAATATGGTAAAATGCAACCCTCATGCTAAGCCTTGGGTTCAAAGCACATACAGACCGTATGTGCTTATTTCAAGAACTACCAATACCAATACTGGAAATTTAGAATAGTTATAAACAATGCTAGTCCACCTTCATAGCATGCAAAAGAATTGGAAAGAAAATGTCGTTTTCATTGCAGTAGGGAGCCTAAATAGAGGCGACATTTTAAAGTTCGATAACTAGGTAAACTATCATATGAATAACTTCATTTCCACATTTTGAATAATGTTTTAATTAAGACATCGCATAATTATTGACTTAATAATGTTGATAATGTCCGTGACCCCCACCTCCTTATCTCCAAAGTTGACAAAGCGAAAAATATGCAACAAATCTTGATGGAGACTTATGTAACTGTTATTTTATATAGAAAAATAAAACGTAGTCTCTGTTATTGGAAAAACCCTATACAAACAAACTTATTCTGCGGCCGCGAGAAATATTGATCATACTAAGGTACGGAACTCTCGCTGGGCGGTGGTTTTTCTTAACCGGGTTTGGATTTATCCCACATTGTAAGAAAATTACTATTACTGAAGTGACTTAAGTTGCATCATCATCATCATCTGCCGGTCTAACCGGATGCAGCTGAATACCAGTATTTTACATGGATCGACTGCCTATCTGACCTCCACAACCCATTTACTGGGCAACAAGATACCCTTTGGTAAGACTGGCTGTCAAGCTTTCGGGCTTCTGACTACCTGTAAAGTTTGTCAAAGATCTAAAAATGACAGCGGAGAAGTCTCGATACGTTACGAACGGTCACCCATCCACAGACTGACCTTATTTACTTTACGTAACTTAAGTTACATAATAAATATTACATTTATAAGATAATGTATGTAATAATAATAGAACTCGAGAGTAGTGCATACAAAATGATTGTAGTAGATCATGAATTGTCAAGTTTGATTGTATCTTGCATTGTCAGAACAATGGACTGTAAACATGTAATTGCTCTGTCTCCACTGTGAGACAATAGACGTCTGGTATAACCGCACAATTAACAAGGGATCTCTTCAATTTACATATTTTAATATCATGTATTATTTTTCTTGATACATGTTTTGACGCTTGTCAGTGGATAGGAAAAGCAGAAGAGTAAGGAACGTTTGCCCAGCACCTGACACTGCTAGATTTTTTCTTCTCAGCGTGTAGATGGCAATCTAGATTGTTTCAGCTTTAAGTAACATAAAACATTTGTCGTCTGATCGAGGATAAAAAACCGGCAAAGAGTAAGTCGGACCAGCACACCGACGGTTTCCTTACCTAGGTAGGAACTAATATTTTCATGGTTTGCGACCGCATTAAATAAGTTAGTTAGTAAAGGGGTTTTGATCATTTCTAAAATTATTAATAGTAAGGAGACATCGTTTTATTTTCCCGTAATATTTGAATGTTCCTACATCTTTCTACATTTATTTCTGACTTTACGCACTGTATTTGATGAAAGTAAAAATATGATTTTCAACTCCCCATTCGTTTTCTCTATTGCAATGTAAATAACAATATATTTCATAAACTTAATTGTTTCACTTTCTGTGTAAGTAGATAAGCATTGTTTATATCTATTCCAAATTTCAATTCGATAGCAGTAGTAGTTTCAGAAAGAAGTTGGTGTGACAGACAGAGGACCAAAAGGGTTCCTTTTTTACCAATTTGGTATGGTACCCTAAGCCGTATCTCCGTCCATTACATTACATTATTATAGGTAATCTGTGGTTGTACATCAAGATTCTGTGACGCATGACGTAATGACGTCCAGACTGCGAGCAAATATCTTTATTTATGCCATTCAAATATTATTGTAATGAACCCGCGCCCCTGAACATAGAAAGCAGTTACTTCGGCGCAACGCAATGTTAAGTAACACGTAGAATGGCTAAATTGGGCAGTTTATCTTCTAAGTTCATGAAATCTCTAGGTACTTGCAAACCTAATGCTAACCTTATCTGCATTTTAGATCTCACAAATCTTAAGTACCTGCAGAGGTATCATCTACATGATTACAATATTTTTCCTGTGTATTGCATGATCACGAATACTCTTGGCGGGCGACCTAAGTATTATTGTGATGTACATATGTATGTATACAATTATCCAAACATAATTATACAGGGTTGTAACTGTCTGTCTGGGGATCAGCCCGAATCGATGTAATATGTACACACGGCTACATATCAGCCTATACATTTCTAGTATAAGCTGATCTCGCTATGTATAGGATTTCCAAACAATAAGAGGTCAGCTGATACTGGAAATGTAAAGCTTGAAATGTAGCCGTGTGTACCAGCTTATAAGTACTCACAATTTACTAACGCCACAGAGCATGGAACCACTGCGCCGACGGCGATGTTTAGAGACGGCCATATTAATAAAATTAGTGGCACTGAAAGTGCGTGGAGCGCATTACTTGTGTCACGATCGCCATTCAAAGCCGTTAGTTTCTTTACGTCATTAGAGGCATAGTACGGCTAAACGATTGTTTAACGTTTGCTGCGAAACCAGTTTGTTCTCCACACATATGTGGAGAGTTGGCAATGTCTTCTCGCAGCGGGCGCCGACTCCGAGCTCTGTGACTACGACGCTCTGTTGTCTCTTTTCATAAACCAATTTATTGTGTCTGTGAAAAGGGATGTGCTCACTTAGGCGATTGGCACACTGCACCGCATCACTCAGCGTTTGCGTTTGCTTACGTTGTTTGCAAGTATCTGTGTTTGTATAGAAAACACGCGAAATGCAAAACACAGAAAACGCATTCACGCGCAATGTTCGTCGTTCGTCGCCACGCACCCCGCTGCGTGATGCAGTGCAGTGTGCAATCGCCTTAGTGTTATAGGTCTTGTTTCCACACACATCAAATTAAAAGCGAATTACGACTTGATATAGATCATGCTGTAAAATATTCACGGCTCGAATCTTCAAAAATGGCGATATATTGCGTAATAATTTGCGAGTACATGTTTTTAATTCAGGACACGCGCCACAGCTGAGGAAAAATTGTCTGTAAACGATGTTGTGAGGGATTACAAAAAATATATACCCAAAGTGATTGTTAGAAGACATGGTCACGTCGCAAAGAAGCATGCCCACGACCAACTGCCTAAACTTTGTTCGGTCGGCCACAACGTGAAGTAAGTATACAGATTGGCATCCAATTTACAGCAATCTGCTGTTGTCTTCGTTATTGTTTTTGTGAGCAGTCTTTTATGTTCCTGATTCTACACAAAGAAAAAAACAAAAGCTGGTTTGATTGTATCACTAGTCAGATGTTTGTGTGTCTGCATTCAAGCGTTACCCTCCTTTTTTAGTCAATATAAACGACGAGAATCATAGTACGAGTATAACCAGCGATTGTGAACTTAAAGGATATTAGGTACACTCGTCACTAAAGACACATTTCTGGTTAAAGACATTTTTTATTCTCATAAACCAATTTACATTTCACTTACATGAGAATACATTTAATCGTAGAGCTTAATATTATTGTCCTTCGACACTCGGACTTATAATACAAATTCAACGTACATAATAACTAAATAAGTTGCATAAAATATAATTAGTTTTCACTACCGTCTTTAATTTCTGATTGCAGGTTTGGCAAATTTCTTGTCATCAATGTTAATGACCTCTTAAGACCTATTCAATCTACGCATATAGGCTGTCTTTCTATAGTTATGTAGTAAACGTTGGAATACTTTTGCAGTTACATAAAGAACTTGTACCTTCAACAATTGTACATAATGGCCCCGAACTATTTGGCCGAGGAGTATGACAATGTTCTCTGGCAGAACGGCAGCGATTTGACACCTGTGACAGTTGTGGTCGCGCCCTTCCATCCGCATCAGCCTGGCATAAGGATCCATAATGCTGTTAAACGAGAGGTTAGTAATTGTTAGTTAATGTTGTACTGGTTTTTGAATTTGGCCATACGACCAAATTTGAAGCAACAATCATCCAAGTCAGAACGCCATCTATATTTCAAAGACGCTCCAATTATGTATAATGGCCGTGCTGTATGCCCGATTTCATTGGATTCTCAAATGCGGGCTAGCGGCCAAATGTCAATTGCGCCTTTAGTTATAGTGCTACCCCAGCATGATAAAATATTTATTTACTGGGTTTTTTTTTTTTCTCTTCGGCTGTTTATCTAACTACCTTAGTATTACCGTCAGTATAATACTCTCAGATGATAATTATGTAAATCACTTATATGTTTACAAATCGTAAATCACGACCAATACAATGACGTCATTTCAGTGGACCCACGTTTGCAAAATAGAAGAATTAATTTATATAACAAGGAATGGAGAAAACTCTTTAGAAATATCGAGAAGAGGAACACCGCTGTTCTTTAAGTTCCAGTCAGAGGAGCTCCTATCATCATTTATATCTCTTTGCGATGGATATTACAGGTTTGTACATTGTTTGATACAGCTTAGCAGTTCTATTTGGTTTCAAATTAAACATTTAATAAAAAATACCGTATCTGGCAAAATAGTGTTTATAAAAGTTCGTAACAAATAAATTCCCCCTGACTTGACTGTCTCGTTGGTCTAGTAGTCGCATGCGCTACTGCTGAGCGAGAGGTCCTGGGTTCGAGGCTCTGGGTAAAGTGTTTTCATCTGGAATTTTCCAGTAGCAGCCCGAAATTTGTTTTTGTGCTCGGTTGAAGGCAATAAGACTATAACATGGGGTTTAAACATAACTAGCATAATGTGAGTGCGCTAAAGGTACACGTCTGCCTAAACCTTCGGGGAATACATGCATGATGTTGTGTTTATTGATAAATATCACCCCATTTAGTTGATAATATAACAATCACGTCAAATCAACAATGCCTTTATGATGTCCGTTATAAATGTACAATTATATAACACTATGATTATGTGAAACAGATTAATGGTTAAATGGACATTTAACCTGTCTAAAGACGACGAAACACCGTCGCTAAAGGAGCTACAAAGAATAAAATGTCACGGCCCCGTCGGGTAAGTACGCTCGCGCTTGTGAAAAGGGGTACATATTTAATGTAATTGCTACGGAGAATTTTGTTTAAAAAAATCTTTCCATTTTGTAGGGGCGCATTCTCGTATCGTAAGTTGGAAGAAAAACGTGCTAAGAAACACGGTTGTTACGTATTAAGGCAGTGCCAGGATGACTACAATGTTTATTATTTGGATGTTTGCACTAAAAACAGGTAATTGCGTTTTGTGTTTTGTATTATTTTTTATCCTATTGCGGCTAAGCTTAAGCTTTGTGAATGACACAAAGTGTGAACTGGATACGTGAATTGGATAAAATAGTTTATCTTGTGAACTTTTGATGTGAAACATCTATATAATAGGCGCGGGTAAAACCGATTGTTGGCGTGGCGACGCATCGCTAAGAAACAAATAAAAAAACAAATTAGGATTTTTTTTATTTCATTTGTTTTAGATATCGATACCCAACAATCTGTTATTTTATGCATATTACTAGTACAAAATAATTTCGATGTTTCAAATTAGCCAGGCGTCCCGTGATGGCTCACTTCTATTTAACCCGATTTGAAGAAACTATATTTAAACGTTGGATCTGGCTACAATCTGACGGTGTCCTAGGAACTTCTAGAGCCTAATCACGACACACAGGAAATAAAATATGGCTTTCTCGTTCCTGGTCTGGAAGTTATTGTGTAAAGTTTCTGTTCATCATCGTTTTGGCCTGTAACATCTAGAAATACACTTATTATCATCTGCTTAGCCTTTTCCTAACTATGTTGGGGTCGGCTTCCAGTGTAAACGGATGCAGCTGAATATCAGTATTATATATGGAGCGACTGCCTATCTGACCTCCACAAGCAGTCCAGGGTATTGGACAATCGACGATCTATAAATACACTATTTCTAGTTCCTCTTCAGTGCTGTACACCAGTGGCGAAGTGTCCATGTAACTCGATTCTTACCAGATTTTATTTGGAAGTTCGAAGAGCGAAGATCAACCCAACTGTCATTGATAGATGGCATAGTCAGTAGTGTTTTCTATTGCTATATACTTGTACTAGAGGTGCATAATACACCATAACTTTTGAACAAAACTGATATACTCATAACTGGTAAGGATTTTTTATCTTCGGCTTCCCTATTACGGAAACTGACCACTCGTCACCGCTGTAGCCGACACGTTTGGTTATTTATATGTTGTTCTAAATAGTAATGATATTTTTCTTTACAGTACAACAGAGACGTATAGAATAGAGTTCAAGGGTCATTGTTACGTGGTGAATAATGAGGAGTACTACAGCATCGAGAGGCTAGTCGGATGTCATCAGAACTCAGAAGGCAGGATATTTCTGAATGAATGCATACCACCTTCAGAATATGGTGACTATTTTTATTTTATTTGCTTACTGATTCATAATTATCATCATCTCAGCAGAAGGACGACCAGTGCATAGATTTCCCCCAAACGTTGTCACAATGATCTGTCTATAGATATCGCTACCTGTTACCAAGTGATTCACATTTCCCCATCAATAAGTCAAAATTTCTTGCTTTTTTATTAAATTATTCTTTACAGACAACGGTTAATACGATAGGTAGAATATAGAAAAGATACAGTTAAACCAGAAAAGGTATGGGCATTGGTAATCTACATGTTTTCGGATTAGCAAGAACTTTCACAGATTAACTCTTCACAGAGGCAAGCTTCTAAGTTTTGTACTGCCTTTGTAGTAATACACCTATGATGGGGTTGTCATCATCGTCATGTCAGGTTGTCGCGTTTGCATGAAGTGCTCCTTCTATCGGTTAATCTAATCCGGTCGCACCTCACTTAAAGATTTAAAAACCTTTTTGGAATTGCATAGGGAAGTACTACCATGATGTTATATTCTAGACGCATCATCGCGCGTTCGTTTTTTTCCGGAAATAGACGATGATTACCGAAGCGCATAGTTTTCCTGGGAGATTTGTATGTCTGCAATATACTGCCTTTTTAACAGATTGGTTTGCTTTATTTATTTTTGTTTATGCGAAACAAAGTATACAAAAATCTTAAATTAAAAACTATGCCCCACAAAACCGTTTTTGTTTGTTCGTTTTTTTTTGTTTTTTTTGGTCTTCAGAATTAATGTTAGTCATCAATCTCGATTTTAAGTAGACATATTTAAATTTAATCTCGATTAAAATAGTTTAAAACCAAGATTTATGACTGAGCTCAGTCTTAGAATACGTGAACCGTATTAAAGGGGCATTTTATATTCTATTTTATCTACATTATCTGATGATTCTGAATCTGTTGTATATTAATCTCTGTTGCAAACGTAATTCTTATCCGTTGTTGAAATGAATTATTTATCTGTAACGGAACTGTTCACCCATGTCTGTGATCGTTGGAAACTGCTTGCATCGGAAGCGATTTCTATGTAGTTAGTAAAATGCAATGTTGTTTAACAATCTATATTTTGTTTAGCCCATTCAAAACATTGGCGTGAATAACAATAATATACCTACTTACTTAATTTGTCACAAGAAACATTGGCTTGAATTATTAATGACGTTCACTTTTTATTTTGTTTTTTCCGGTTCAAGTTAACAATCAAATGTGAAACTATTATAATGAGTGTAAATTAAAAAAACAACCTCAGAAAATAACAATCATTCTAATGCATCGAGGGGGGTAAATATTCTTCCACGAAAATACTCCATATTCGCGTAAATTGTAAAGTTAATAAGCTTCTTGCGTTGTCTGACTTAACATAATTTATTGTGGTTTCCCCTTATATGTAAGTGTATCATTAATTATGATGCGAAAGGGATTAATTAAAGCTACTATGATCTTCGTTGTTAACGTTCAAATATGATTGTAGACAAGTCCCAATTACTACTGTGTGGCGAGCCGGTGAAAAGAGGTGTTCGTATTGATCAAGCAGAACTGCAGGATATTCTAAAGGACAACCGCAGTCCGCGGTGCCTGCCCAATAAGGACATACTACTGTACACTGGTATGATAATGTTCTAATTATTAACTCTCGTGTTTAATCATTGTCACACTTTTGTCGCTATTATCGTGTAATGAGTATTTATGTGTTGTTTATGATAACTCGGTTCTTCGAATGTGGTCGATTCCAGCAATAATTTGCAATTTATAAGAATTTTAACTAGGGGACATTCTTTTTTACTTAGTGACTTATTCAATCGGGTTTCCTAACCGTTACTCATACGGTTACGTACTTGAGGCGTGCGAACTACGTCAACAGCCAAACATTAGTACGAGTACCTACCTAGAAGTTATGCAACGATACAATTTTTTGTCGTTTTTCACAGTAATATTAAGTAATGTAAATGCAAAAGTTTGTAGTATGTTTTTGTGTATGTTTGTGACTCCTTCATGTTAAAACGGTTGAACGGATTTGGATGAAATTTGTGATGGAGGTAGCTCATAAGTTGGATTATCACTTAGGCTATCCAAAAAAGTGAAATATTTTCGTGGGAATTTCAAATCCTTTCATATTGACTATATAAAATGGGATAAAATAATGGTTTCGAAAACATCTTATTGCAGCCATTAAGCGAACTAACTAAGCTGCGTTAAAATGAGTTACTAAAAACTAAACACAGGATATACCGACAACTTTAATTACATTCAAAAATCAAACAAGAACTTGTTCAAATTAGGGTTATACGAAATAAAAGGTTTACTTTACATTCAAACAAAAATAAACATTAATCACCGAAAACTCTGCTGAAAAAATACATTTTAACACACTGCAGAAATCAGCTTATTTTTATTACATAATTGGTTAAAAACAAAAAAAGATATGAAAATAACGGTGTTTATTACCGTTCGACACGCTTCGTCGGAGTCACGTTGTCATGGTCCTATTGTACCTACGGATCTAATTAGAGGGGTCGAGTTGTCCTCGGGTTGAATTGTCACGGGGTCGAGTTGTGCGGGTCGATGTCTCGGGGCGAGTTGTGGTAGACAAGTAGTGTAATATTTTAAGCATGATAATAACCAGCAAATTATGATAAGTATCTCATTTTGTTGTCAATAATTGTACGGTTTGTCACCGTACGTCTTTTACTGATTGTTAGGATGCTGAATGATATTTAGTGAAACTATGTATTTAGATACGTGTATTGAGTTGCAATTACGCCATGTGCGGTTGCACCGTACAAGAATAGTATTTCCGAATGACACAAGGGTTTAAGGAGCACCAAAGTGTATTAAACGTATAAATTCGTTTTATTATTATTATTATTTAATACTTTAAGCACACAAATGTACAGAGGCGGACTTGATGCCACAGGCAAAATTTATAATAATGGGTTTATGATAAAAAATAGTAAGAACAGTGTTACGTCAGTAATAGGGAATACGTATAATTGTACATTTGTATTAGAAACCCAACAAAAGTATTAAAAGTCAACTTCAACCACTGTTTTTGCACAAATAAATATTAAACTCTTAATACTACAGTTATTGTTGCGGCCATGATGTGACTTTATTTTCCACAATCTTTTTTTATTTACGTCTATGTTTTGCTCTAAAGCAAATAAATTAAATCAAACTAGTTATTATTGAAGCAGATATCACACTTGCAATAAAAACTGAAAGAACTTGCTAGCAGGGTATTAAAAATAGATGACGAGTACGACGCGTTTCTATTTTGCATTCCAATACAAAAACGCACAACAAATGATAATTGACTGTAAAATAAATACTTAGCACTAAAAACAATAACAAACCAAACTGTTTCTTGCCTCCTACAATATTTAAATTTCTTCTATAAATATACGAGCTGGAACCAACCGTCAACGTCGCGGTCCAACGATTATCGGATTAGGTGCGGGTCATCCAATGTAAGCACAGGTTGGACGAGGCCTCACTTGATAGGCTGCGCTCACAGGTGCTGAGCATCCATATCGTCTTCACTCCAAAACAGTAAGAAGAGTAACAAATAAACGGTGAATTTTGAAAAGTTTAGCTTCTTCTTACTTATACAACAGAAATAACACAGTTAAATAGTGAGAAGCTCATTTTTAGGGATCCGAGCCTCATAAAAAATAAAGACGGAGACCTTATAGGATCTCTTCGCTGTTCGTCTGTTCGTTACGTCACACTGGACCTAAACAAGGATCTATATTGATCTTGAAAATGATTTAAAAAAAATCGGGAGGCTACAGTCGCCATCGTTTCAGTTTTCTTGCCGAGAAGAACGAAAGGAAGGCCGAAAATAACACTCTCGATCTTCCCGACTATACGTCTTTAGAAAGTGATAATCTATAATCTTTTATTTATCTAAAAACATGCAGAGTTTGAAATACAGTTTGACATTATGCTTAAAAATATCATCATCATCATCTGCCTAGCCTTTTCCAAACTATGTTGTGGTGCGGTTATGGTTTATGTTGCGAATTCAGTACAAAAATAATACCTACCTAGCTACCTTATCTAGGCTAAGGTATAGCTAAATTTTAAGAGGTAGTTATATAGTTAGTAAAGATATAGTGCAGTATTTGTGGCCCCTGTTGATGACGAGACCCCATCTGCTCAACTCGGGCTCAATTAGTAGAAGGACACCGACTGGGATGATGTATGTATTAATTTGTCGATTCGAGTCTTATGAAATCTTCTAATCTACCTATTAGATTGCAATGAGAATGTTTAATTTTTTTAAATATTATTTTAGTTAGTTTTATAATTTGGTTTAATAAGACTGAAAAAGGGATTTAAAATAGGGGATTTTATCAACACAGTTAAGATCTTCGTATGATTACATAGTTTCAAAATGTGATTTTCGGTCTATGAAGATATTTTAATATTTTTTTTTATTTTAAAATTATAGAATTAGGTGTAAAACAAATATCCCAGTTAGAATTGTAAAATCGGTTATGACTTTTAGAAGATATTAAGAAACTAGTGAAAGGAAGAATTAGTTCTTAAGTTAGGATTTAGTTATTATAATAATTATAAATAAGTAAAAAAAACTGGCAAACTAGATTTTTTTAAGTTTAATCTACAAAGGTTTTTATTAATATTATATTTTCAACTGCAAAGTAAAGTTTGTCCTTCAATCTGGAATTAGAAAGTCGTAAGCCGTATCTTAAAGTATCAATTAGTATTTTTTTCATTAAAATATCTTGGTTCTATATTTTATCAATGTTAAGATTATCTTCATTCAGGAAAAATAGGCGTCTCACTTGAGTTTTGGGCACAGTTTGCGACAAAACCCTCAGGGAGTGAGTCCTACTTGTATTTGTACGGTACAGTCAAACGCGGTTAATAGAAATGCAGAGGTGAATAGAAACAAAACTTTGAAAGGGATTTTCACGTCTTAACCTTTTGATCGCCATCGTCACATATACATGACAAGCGAACGTATTCCCTGTACGCCAACGTCACAAATACGTGACAAAAAAAGCGGTGCACTCTAGGTTCTATAACACAAAATAAACAATTAAATAATTACTTTTTTGTGTTTATTTATATATCTTAAAAGTAAAAACTCCCGTGCGTATTTAATTGCATGAAACAAATTAAAATGCACCTCGGTTATTCTATATAAATTCATGATGACAAAGAAGAAATTAAACGTTTTTGTTAAAAAGGCTTGGCGTAGAGGGGGGCACGAGCATTTGTTTATGCTCTGGCGGTCAAAAGGTTAAATAAAAAATTACGACGTCTTTGAGTAATAAATCATATTGATTCAATGTTAGAATCTCATTAAAAGATTTGTTTCGATTCACCCCAGGGTATTACTGCACCCCGTTTTACCGGTACTTTATTTTCTTTTTGTTTACTATACATAAACATTATTCTTCTCTCTTAGGTTCAGATAAAATCGGTTCTGAAAATATAACAGCGACGTACAAAGCGCTGTGGAGGCTCGACGAAACAAAGAAATTGTTGGTCGCCTTCAAGACATTACAGAGAGAAAAAGCCAACGATCATTTAAAGGTAAGTCGGTATTTTGTCAAGATCTGCCAGCTAGACATTACATTTCCTGATATTGTTATTTTAAATCGTCGTTATTTATTTTGGTTTTCAAGTCTATATTTTTTGTGTATGCGCTAACTGTAATTTCCAATACTACTTTGATCAGTAACATTTAATGATTTGGTAAAAATATTGTTATTTCTATAGCCTACATTTTATTTTGGCTACTCTACTCCAAAGTTAGTCTACTCTATATTTAGCGATCTCTGGCCAAATGTATCCTGCAAATATGTCCAGATACATCATATACTAATACATTGGTATGGTTGACTAGGAATTCGTGGAGCTAGCTAGCAAGTGGGCCTGCGTGCAGTCCAGTTCGATGGTCCGCCTGTACGGCGTGACGCTGAGCTCGCCCACCGCGCTTGTGCTCGAGTACCTGCCCTACGGACCCTTCGATGACTATCTCAGGTAACTTTGTCAACTTGTCGATAACTCTTTAGGTTCACAGGACACAAAACAACGGCGCTGATTTTACTCTCTCATCCCTCGATTTCTTAAAGGCTTGTTAAACCGGATATTATCACACACCATCATAAATTACAGGATAAACTCGCCATAAGATTTACATATATAAGAATAGATTAAACTGTATAGCCTCTTAGAAACCTGGTGCTGCTGGTGTACCAGTTCTCGAGCCTCCGTACCTTTACCAACCTGCCAGTGAAAATCACCCTTTATCTAGACCACCGATATCGTGTGTAACATTCCCTTGAACTCTGCCTTTTTCAAAATTTCTTATCAAACAAAACACTCTTTTTATAATATTGGTTGGGACCTTCCCCAACTTGTCTAAACATAATACATATTTACAGAGAGAACGAAGATCGCATAAAGCCTCTGCACCTTAAAAAAGTAGCAGCAGGCCTAGCCCGGGCACTATGGGACCTGTCAGAAGCGGGAGTGGTGCACGGGTACATCCGCTGCCGCCGGCTCCTGCTGGCCGCGCACGACGGAGACCGCATGGTCGTCAAACTGTCCGGGCCCACGCTCAGGCATTACACGCACCTCGAGTAAGTAAACATACATGGCTGGCAATACAGGGTGGAGACGCACTAACTGTTACCGTGCATTCAGTAAGTACATGATGTACATGATTTGACGACCGATCTGGCGCGGCGGGCGAAGGTCCGCCTGCGACGCAGAAAGTTGCGGGTTCGATTCCCGCCCTGTGACAAATGTTTGTACGATCTACAAAGATTTGTTCTGGGTATTTGCTATGTATAATAAAAAATATCTATGTAATGTATTGTAGTAAGTATATCAATTATCTAGTACCCATAACACAAGCTCTGTTTAGCTTGGGGCTAGATGAAGAATTTATTATTTATTTATTTATTATTATTTATGGTGTGATTCTGGGCCCTCCAGCGTCGAAATTTGCCGTCGGCTGTTTAGAATAGAATACTTACTCTTTATTGTACACCATGAAAACTTACAAATAATGAATTTAAGAGCTGTATAGAGTGTTACAATGGGCGCCTTTAACGCTAAAAGCTCTCTTACAAACAGCCTTTGGATGGACTTGATAGATAAGAAGAAAAGTAATTGTTGGTAGTTCGGGGTGTACTTTTTCCTCGTTATTACGTTTTTTACATAAAAAACATAACATCATGGCTATATTTCCCTTGAAAAGTTGGGCAGAGGTGTACCTAAGTACACCCGCATTTCAACAGTTATGTTTATTACCTCTTTCAAAAACTTCCTCGCTTCTTCGGTTGAGAAAATCACGAGTAAATGTGTCTTAATAAATTGAATTTGCAGCGTGCACTGGATGCCTGTGGAGTTCTTCTCTGACATGAGCCTGGCGAAGCGGTCGGTTATGGGTGACATCTGGGCGTTCGCGACCACATTGTGGGAAGTGTTCTCCTACGGCCAGTCGCCCACTGAAACCAACCCAGTGTTGACTTCGAGGGTGAGTGCTGTTGTTTGAATATCTTTATGTACCGAACAGTGGCGGGCGCCGCCGCCTGCACACGTAGCGCTAGGCGTGCCACTGCTGCAGGTACCGCTAGCGAGGACCAACTTACTGGCGAAAATACCTATAATCCGAGCAATACACACTACCAATAAAATTCATGTAAATACGTCAATTTGTACAGACGCCAGCACATCAAGCTACCCCAAACTGTCAAATTCTCCTAATTGAATATAAACCTTATTCTTTTGTAATAATGTTGAAAAACTATAAAAGGTATTTGACATATTATTCAGCTGCTAGTTAGGTTATGCTGGAAGCCGACCTCAACAAAGTTGGAAAAACGCTACGGGAACGATGCTGACGTATGTTTCGTTGCAGAGTTACGAGATGGGCGATCGTCTGCTGCGACCAGCGCGTTGTCCAAAAGAGGTGTGGGTCCTCATGCGGCAGTGCTGGCAGCCCGACCCGCTGCGGCCGCAGGAGATCATGCGAGACATGAACCACATGCTGCACAGAGGTACACTACACGAACTGTTGCGCGCTGTGCATAAGCACACATTTTTTAAATTATGTTTTAGCACACAACGCCACCAAACCATAGAACCATAGAACTACCGTTATTTAAAAATTTGGAAAAAGAATACATTTTTCGTTTTTTTTTTGGGATAGTTTAGATTCAAATTTAGACCGGGTTGGTGGCACTGTACGGTCTGTAGAGAATAGAAAACTTTCTGCTCTTCAGTTTTAACATCGCCATGCTTAGGACGGTAGAAATCTTTCAACAATCTGTCATGTTGTCTATTCTTCCGTCGAAAAAACCTGTTTCTGTGGTAGTCATGCTACAACATGGCAGGAAACAACAGGGTAGGATGACTTATATTACAAGTCAATACAATCATTATCATCCTACTCTTATCCCTGATTATGCTGCAGTATGCTAATAATACTGATTACATAAGATTAAAATGTTTGATCCTGTTTTCTTTGCAGAATATGTACCGATCCACGAATACGAAGAGCCAAAGATATCCCTTGAACATATGGAACACGCTGAGACTGTATCAAGTAAGTTATGAAATAAATGTAATACTAGAATTATCTTAAAGTATCCAAGCCTCAAAGACAACATATTTGGGCCCAACTGCCATTTGAATCTGTTTGTACAGCGGTAATTCTACTTGGTAATAGGGTTTAAAACATCTGTTTGGCCCGATAGTTGGATTACTCAAAAGTACTGGACATGTATTTTTTCTTTTATCACTTTTATAGTGCGTTGAAATTTCGCGTGACGTAACGCCGTGTTACACTTTTTACGTAAAAGTGAAGTCACAAGCCCCCTCTCCTGAACTTTGGTATGTTATTTTTGTCTATCCAACTGAGACGGGCCAAATAGACTTATTATATTTTTACGCACACATCCCTATTATTTGTCTGTTTATTTCACGGAATGACTTTTTACAGGTGACCGTTTCATTCCGAGTGAGCTAAGTGATGCCGGTAGCAATAAGTCGTTAATATCAGATAGCAGCGTACTCTCCATGAATGGGACCATGTCGGATCAATATGATAACCCAGTAAGTACCCAACTTTTTTCCTGCCCTTGTACCATGTAACGTAACGTAATCAAATAAAAAACGTAATCAAATCAATATAATAAAAAAAAATGTAACGTAATCTTCCATCCTCTTCTGTTTAATATGACGTTATTTTTAAAAATATAATTTGTATTCTACTACTAAATGGACAGGTGCGGTGATAAAATGGAGAGAGATTTCAGAAATCCCATACGCAGCAGCCCTCTTGACTTTTAGCAGAAATATTTTAAAAAAGCAGGCCATCCATTGTTTATTTTGTAAAGTAAGTCGGTAGACTTAGTTACAAAATAAACTTTGAATGGCCTGAAATAACCTTAGTACGTATACCAACAATTTTATCCCTTAGTTTGCAGATAATAAAAGTTCAAACTCTTTGGAAAGCATGAACGGCCTGTCGTATGCTCTACAACACGAGCTTCGTTCCCGCAACAGCAGCAGCATGGGCGGCGCCGCGCGGGCCATAGATGATGAGCTGGACGACGAGTCCACGCCCGCGCCGAGACTCATGGAGTCCATCGTGTCGCAGGGCAAGACCTACCTCGTCACGCTCACCAAGAAGATTGGCAGCGTAAGTGAACCCTTCCACACTGTCTATAGCACAAGCTTAGTCCTGCAACAGTAACAGTACAGGTGATGAGCTGGACCAAGCTGGCTTACCAAGAAGATTGTCCAAACAAACTGCCTTAAGCTTCAAAAAAAAAATTTTAAAAAAAGTACAGTGGCAGGTACAAATTAAGTTAGAGAAGTCAAATTACTTCATGCCTTATTTATGGTCGATACGTTCTAAAATGTTAACTATGTTGTAATGTCAATAATGTGGTTCAAGTCCTTAGTTTCCCTCCACAGTCCAACTAGCAGGCGTCCATTTCAATTTTGAAAATACGCACCCTACATCTGTTCAATCTGTATTTAACCTGAGCAATTCATTAACTAAAGAAGATTACAGATAAAATAACAGATTTTGGTCTACACAGGGCAACTACGGACACGTGTTCAAGGGCTGGATGGAGCGCGACAACCAAGAATCTCAACGAAGAGAAGTAGCCGTGAAGAAATTGACGAGACAGGCTTCCGAGAGGAACGGTACTCTCTACGAAGATTTCAAGAATGAACTGGAAATTATGAAGGTAAATTTGTAGTACAATTTCATAATTAATGATATTTATTTCTGTAAGTGGTTTTTACAAACACAATTTTTTAAAACTAGGTTGGTGTTTCGCTATCTGACTACTCTGAGAAGAAACACCGAAATAAAACTCGGAAATCGCAGTCTCTTTTAAATTCCAGATATTATCTTGGTTAGATCATGTGAGGACCATGCGAATTAGTGACTGAGATGGTCTTTTGAGGAAAAAGCCACATAGATATGAGTGGTTCAACATATTTTTATGTATACAATACAGCGTGGGACAGCGACCCTTACCATACCTGATACCATAACTCACATGACTCTAGACACTCCAGAATTAATTTTTATGTTTTTTTTTCTGTTGTTTGATAGTAAATCAAACAGTAATTTATAATTTAAGACGTTATTTTAAAATATGTAAAATCATGGTTAAAAACATCGTAATAATTTATTTTAGTGTGTGATGTGGAGATGTTGAAATTTTTAAGGCCAATACGAAATCCACGCGAACAAATTCGAGGGCGAAGTGCGTGCGAGTCATAATAATATGAATGTGTTATGTATTTTCTTCCCGTACCCGTATCTAATACTCTATATTTTTTCCAGTCGCTTCAACACATCAACATAGTAGAGATCTTAGGCTACTCGTGGGACCACGGCTCGGACGTACTCATCGTAATGGAGTACCTAGAGGAAGGCTCTCTCAACTACTACCTCAAGTTCCAGGGGGACAAGCTTAGGATCTCGCACCTGCTCAAGTACTCAAGGGATATCGCTACGGTATGTATTTTTTTCTTTTTTTATGGGACAAGCCTGCCACACTATTCCCAACCACACCTGAAAATCAGAATTTAACAGTGGCGTCCACCAGAAAAGCGTCGAGATATGAAGCCCGACGAGTCCCGGAAAAACGATTCAACTGTCTTGGATCCCGCAACGAAATTAATCAGAAATGAACAGCAGAGGTGTTAAAAAAATATATTATTCCCACTTCCCTCTATATCAAGCAGGAGACAGAACAGAGATAGGCCCAATAAGGACGGTATGTATTAGGATATTAGGTCGATTTTGGTCTGTCTGTCTCGTTAGTCAAGTAGGTAGCAATTGTGACTGCTGAACGTGGTCCTGGATTCGATTTTCGGTTTGGGCAAAGTGTTTTGGAGTATTTACTATCAGGAATTAATCAGTAGGACTCAGGACTCTAGCTAGCATACTACATATCTAGCTAGTTTTAAGTCAAATCATGTTCGCCCCAATTCCATGACCCTTCAACATGTCCAAAAGTAGGTGTAAGTATATACATACCTGTACTTAAACCTTCAGAGAATACAGACGTGTTATTATGATGTATCATCCGCAGGGCATGGACCACGTATCAGCCAAGAACGTGGTGCACCGCGACCTAGCAACACGGAACATTCTAGTCGTCAACAAGTACCACGTGAAGATATCGGACTTCGGCCTCGCGAGGATCATTCCGAAGGAGGAGAACGCGTACAGACTTAAGACTGAGCGGCTGTTGCCCATTAATTGGTGAGTATTGCAGGTCCAATAGATTCGGCTTGTTTTTATTGTTTGTGGTTCCGTACTAAAATGGTAAAAACGTTATCAGTTTTTCGGTACGTGTGGTGTAACGTTGAATGATAGATTGTGGAATGGTGTTATAAAACAACGTCAACGGTTTAAAAGAAGATGTAGTGGCAAAAATTGAAAAGAGTATGCTCAGATGGTTTGTTTGCGATGAGGATGAATGAAAGACGACTAAAAAAAGGGATTTATAGGCCGAAGCAGAAACGGTGGGAAGGGACGCCCCAGAAGGACATATATTGACTTTATTGATACTCTTTCTGGCTATGGAGCGATATTCAGGGTTCTTTCAGCAGTTGCTAATGCTTTTTGGGGGTTATTGAATTGTTTTCATTAGTGAGCAGTAGTGGGAGTACGTTAGGCGCACCCAGACAGTCAGTCTCGGCAGCAACTTGCTGACTGGCTGATATTTTCATTTAGTTTTACCGATATGAAATAAGCAAAAGATGTTATATATGTCGTAGGTACGCCCCCGAATCAGCAGTGGAGCCTTGGCACTTCTCCACGAAGAGTGACGTGTGGTCGTACGGCGTGACGGCGTGGGAGATCTTCACGCGCGCGCGGCAGGAGGTGCCCAAGTTCAACGCGGAGCGGCCGAGGGAGCGCGCCTCCTGGTGAGTCGGACATTACTATTCTGCCATTTTACTTGGCGTATATTTGCGTTATTTCTCTCATACAATATACACTGTGTATCATTAAATATGGTATATTTGTAAGCCAAGTATATGGTTGAGAGGTAAACTGATCCTGATCGCAGTTTAGCGGTAGTAGAATTGAATAGAATACTCTGTATTCCACATCATGAAAACTTACAAATAATGAGTTTAAGAGCTACAATGGGTGGCCTTATGTCTAAAAGCGATCTCTTACAGATAACATTTGGATGGACTTGATAAAGGAGGAGAAATTATTTGTTGTTAGTTCGTGGTGTTCTATTACAGTCTGTCACAGCGGGAAACTCTTCTCCTGCTTTGTATAATAATATAATATTTAGTTACTAAATCCATCTATTAGGGTTTAAGGGATCACCAAAGGAAATGCCGTTTAAGGATTTCAATAGTAAAAGATTTCAGTAGTAATGCCCTTGTCATCCCGAATTGTTTTTGTTTTTTTCTGAGAGACATTGTTAGAAAAAGTCTATCAATTCAGTGTGCTTCCTGGCCAAGGCTTCCTCTAGCTCTTTCCACTGAGCTCTGTCACGAGTCACAGTCAGGATTTCAATAATATGCGTTTATTATCCTGTTGCAATGTACTGGAAGCTGTATTCTACTAATAATATTACGTGAGACGTCCCAGCTAGACGTTCTGGCGGCTACAGGTTCGCTGCTGTTAGGTTATTTTACCGCCGATCTTCGTTGTTCTTCGTTTAGGGTGCCTTTGTATCTGGCGTTAGTTCAGTGCATATCCTCATCGAACGTGTACACAGTATATTCAAACATAACCATAATGTCGCGCCGCTTTTTGACTTATATACATGTACCTACATGCATGTGTTGGTACGGTTGGCGCAGGGGCTGAGGGACTGACTGCCGGCCGTGTGTCTTGGGTTCGATTCCCGCACGGAACAAATATTTATATGCCTTACAGGTTCCGGGGCTGGCTATTCGTGTGTGACTTTAAATGTTTGTAAACGCAACCACGTCATAGGAAAAAATCCCTAGTGTGGGGCGACGTTTTTAAAGTATGGCTAAAACTTGAAACTAAACGTAAAAATTATTTTATAGCTTTCAAATCCCGGAAGGTTGCCCCTCGGAGATCTTCAGGCACCTAATGAAAGACTGCTGGAACCTTGACCCGGGCCTGCGGCCCAAGTTTATAGACCTCGTGCACATGTGTAAACGCTTTATGGACGAATACAAGTAGAGCATACTATGTTACATTTGTTTCTTCAATAATGCACTTTATATCAATATTGCCAATGTTAAGAATCGATTTAAAAATGTTTAAATCCATACAACTCGTGTGTATATTGAAGTCAAGGCTGATGTATCTCACTCAGCTAAAGTTATGTTTTTATTTAATCAGGTATATGTGATTCTAGTTAATAAATGTGCAACAAGCGTCACAACGATACAGGATAATCAAAAACTTATGTTTACGTAACAGTAGGATTTTAGAGTTTGTGAGTAGTATGTTTTGTGTGTACCTCTCTGGTACAGTTAGCGATGAAGGTTAATGAGCGTGTACAATGTTCCAATTATGAGATAAGCTTGGCCACCATCTTGGATGTTCATTTTACTTTCATATAAGAATAGCAAAAAAATAACCTGATCCTATTAATTGAATAAAAGTCAGTGAAATAGGACTAAAATATCGTTTCTATAAAAGTTAAACAAATATTTGAGGCATCGTCGTGTTCACTTAATTTGCTTATATGGTGTTCACCGATATTTTTGTAAACTTATCATGTTCGCTGTAAAAGGTGTTCAGCGACTTTTGTTGCTACAGGTGTTAACGAATCGTGGAATCGTTATACAGGCTCAGCAACCTATATCGCTGACTGTACATTTTCTGATCGAACCTATTATTTTGGATGTTAATATCGTTGTATAGTTAAAGGCCATATTTCACGCATTATATTTTTTATAGTTGCACAAACGGTACTAGCTAATCATCCGTTTAACATATAAGTATGTGTTTTTGTGGTTCCTCGAAGCATTTGCCTTAGTTCTGTATAGTTTATAGTTATTTGTAAATATTATACACACGTTATTTCAGTTTTTACACTAATCGTAATCTATCTCAATCATGTGGAATCTATTAATGTGTGTTTTTCAGTGCAATCATGTGAGCGGACGATTGTTGTTTTCTGTCAATCTTTTCTTTTTAAATTATTGTTTTTGTTCCAGTGTTTTGTATATTTCATTTGACCTGACTATCAATTAGAAAACTTGATTTTTGACGTAATGAATACTTGCCGTGTATAATTGTGACTAATTGACGAGTCAATTTTAGTGTAAGCAAAGTTATATTGTGTAAACAATCAGTGTATAAGTATCGCTAGTCTAACCTTTCTGGAGCCCTTACTGGCACAAATGTGAACATGTTTCCATCGGGTAAATATTATTGTTGAAACGAATTTCGGAATCGTGATTATTGTACGCATTTTGTTGAATGAACTGCAACTATAAGGTGACAACGAGAGATTACTATATGACAGGACAAACGCACACTTTATGTATAATGGTCGCTTAGATCGATTCACTATAAAACCAAAGATGATATTAAAATATGAACATAAAATTTAGAGAACAATTTATTTTAAGAATTATTGTGTACATTTTTATTAATTTTACGCTTTATTATAAGTTTTGCAATTCACTGTTGTGACAAACAAACTTAGTTTATACATTTTAGTTAGTTACATAAAAATATAATCGGGTAATGAGAACCTACATTCTATAATTTTATTTTAGAAAATTATTATTGTTTAGATATGATTGGGAAATATTTTATAAAATTGTTTTTAATTATTATTTTTGGCAACATCGCTCGACGATGTGATGAGGAGTTGGATTGTGATTACATAGACTGACAAAGGGAGTATCGGTGCTAATAGATGAAATTAGGCCTTATATTTTCTATAAGTGCGTCCGGGTAGAAAGATGGTAAAGATCTAGACGTCGGTAGTTGTAGAAAATGTAGTTCCTGCAGAGCTATTATAGAATTTAACGCCAGCCAGAAGTGAGGTTCTTGTGTACCTAGTTTTCTGAAAACGAAAATTGGCCAAAAAAATGTTTTTTGTTATGAATTCTATATATTTTACATAAGATTATACGTGCATGAATCAGCTCAACTTTCTTATGAGGATCAGTAAATAAATATATATTGTTAATTTGCTATATGAATGTTCTTTCTCATGAACCAAGACAGACACTATCCATTCATTTTATAGTTCTTAACGGTGGGTGTACTATAGCTACACCTCTGCCTAACCCTTCTGGGAATATTGCCGTGATGTTATGTCATCGACGCCACACTGTAGAAGAACAATAACCAGTTTTGTTTATTTGTAAATCGTGGAAAAATTGTACTAGTTCAAAAATTATCATCATAATGTTTGCGTGCATCAATCGAGAAAATAAAAGCTAATAGAGAAAGGAGGCAATAAAAGTACTGTAGTAAAATGGCTGTCCATCATTCTGTCCATACATAACGTTGCTTTAGCTTTGCATGACAGTCTATTACAGTCTGATGGCATAAAAATATTTTTTTAAAGTAATTTAAAACAGTTATCCTAGATCAGTTATGTATTGTTGTATTTTTTTTTGGGATGCATTAAGATTACGTCACGTCGTTCTACTTATATCATGGTAGTCAGTATTTGTGAGATCTTGAATTTTGATTATAAATCCCAGATTGGCCTCAATCTGGGATTTATAATCAAAATTAGATACATCCCCTAGTATATGGACCTTGTAAATATTGAAGTGTGGCTGGTACTCAGCTGCAACCGGTTAGACTCGAGTCCGACTACAACGTTGTTTATAAAATGCCTTGCATGATGGTGATGGGAAGTATGGATGTACTGTACACCTCTACGTTGGTGGTGTATCCCATCGGGTAATATGTACTAACGTGTTCATGAGTTGAATACAGAATCTTTCGCTGCTTAAAATTTGTTATAAAGAGATTTTATCGATTGGTAATGATCATTTCGTCCAAGGCCTCTATACGACGTGGCGTAAATCAAATATGCCTTCTCTTCTCTTCAATAAATGATAACATAAGTCATATAACATAAAGAAAAAACAAATTAGTATGTAAATCAATGAAATCTGTCAGTTTTGTTTTTGCATTTGTACAGTAAACTTAGGAAATTAATAGCAATAATTTGGGAAATTTAATACTTACAAAAATTTGTTCGATTTAAAGATACGCATAGTCGCATAGTGTCAATTAAAATGTCTGTGTGTTTGTCCGTAGCTGTAAGTACTAGTCTTAGTAGATTCTGTGTATAGCTAACTGGTCCGTGTGCTGGTTATATGTAGAGAGTCAAGAATGCAATTACAATAAACTATACTATTGTTCTCAAAAACCTTTGAATGCTGTGACGTGGACGGCCAAACTCTTGCACAGTTGAATATTTTCTCCGGGACTCGTCGGGCTTCATTGTCTCGACGCTTTTCTTGTGGTTGCCACTGTTTATTCTGGCTTTCAGGAGTTGCAGTGGTTTGGGAATAGTGTGGCGGGCTTGTCCCAAAAAAATAATCTAGATCAGTCAAGTACCCTACAGAGCAGAAGGCTCAAAATTCACTCATATCCTACAGTAAACAGAAGTATCTCATTTTTTTTAAAAAATGAGTATAAAAAGATAGCCATAGCCAAGTATTCCTCAATATTGTACTTCTATTCTTGTACAGAGGCCAGCACATCAAGCTACCCCCATATTTCAAATTCCTTTGATATTTTTTCAACTTTATTACAAAAGCATAAGGTTCATGTTCAACTGGAAAAAAATGACTGTTTGGGGTACCTGGAGTCTGTACATATTACTGCCTTTTACTTGAACAAGCTTTAATAGCATTTTTTTTATGTTAGACTAAGGCTGGCGGTCGGAAGTATGCCATCTTTTATACTCATTAATATCATATTTTTGAAATACTTGTGTTTACCGTAGGACGTGGGTTAATTTTATATGGGCCGTAGCCTTGTTCTTTGTTTATTTTTCGACCGTTGCGGAAAGAAACGAAAACCTACTAGTATACCATACTTCTTATAATAATGTTTTTGCTTGAAAAGTTGAAAAATAAATAGAGTCTTACCGTATTTCCACGTAGTCTTACACTGCCAGGAAATACAGTTGCCGGCATTTTTCATAAAGTAATTACTTACTTCAAGCGATGTTCGACCCTAGTCCTGAGACAATACGATCCGCACAACAAACCCACCAGTCCGCCGAGACCTCAAATTAAATGCCGGTAACTATACCACTCACCCAATTACCGCTGACGGTATACTGTCGCTATTTATGGTCTGACACGTGTACGTCTTCATTCAAGGGGATAAGCAATGCAAACAACACGAATAGTATGCTTAGAACGTTGCTGTAAATATTAGTTACATTTTTAGTTTATAAGAAAAATTGTTTTATTATAATTTAAGAGTCGACGCGTTCCTGTTTCGTATGATCACAATCATTATAAAATAATTTATAAATATGACTTAGTAATACATTTGGATACGAATGGGCAAAGTTTATCAATGCAATAGATGCGAACGCGTGGAGGAGCCGAGAGTACTAACGCATACTCAAAATTCAAAGCTAAACAGTTTCAAATTAACCGTTCTATACAGACAGGGAAGGATCTGTCAGTTAGAAAGTTAAAAGTACTTGTGCAATGCTAAATGTTCAGTAATAAATCTTTCATACACATATTATTTCGAAAGAAAGTGTTTGTTAAAGTGGCCAAGTACTGGCTTTTTGTTCCGTGTTTCGTACCTTCGGATTTTAAAGGGAAAGCATTAAATACTAAAAGCCGCCAAACAGCCTAATAAGAAGAAGAAAATATTTCCACTCTACACACCACACTCACACTAACTCAGTCTCACTCATAATGATCCGATTAAGTGCTAATAAGCAGACACAATAGAAAACAATTGTCACAAGTGACTAAGGTCCCTTTGGAGACCTCAAGCGGTTATGGCGCTCCGTTAGCCCAACGACAGATAGATGAAATGATTTATGACCAGAGGACTCAGTTGATAACTGGTCTGAAGTAGATAACTTATATCTGTGGCACACTTTATCGCACATGTGCAGTATACAAATAAAAAAAGAAGGCGTGTAATACGTAAAGCGTTGATAAACTAAAACCGGTGCAATAAGATCCAGTTTTAGAGTAAGTGTATTGAATAATGATCAAATAAGCTCGGGATATATCGCTTTAATAAAGTGTAACGTTTATCCAATTATATTTACGTATACATGACGTCAACCGGATTGGATTGGGTCTTACCAATGATTTATTACAATATAATGGGATTATCTTGTCCTTAGTCCTACAAATAAAACACATCCTGCGTGGTCATGGTTACAATAAATCGATTTACTAAGAAGTAACGTCCACCGTGAACATCCTGTGACGGTTGGTTTGTCGATGGCAGTCTGATTTAAATTGTATTTAAGAATGGAACAATACAATGCATTCGATGCAAAGTTGTTGAATTTTCAACGGAAAAAATTCGAATATTCAACGGTTTCTTACGTCATAATTGAGGGCTAGTATTTTCTTCATGGAAACAAAAATGTTTTGTTTCGGTTGTTCATGATGACATTTTAATTGTGTTTGTTGTTTAAAATATGAACACGAAATCTTTTAAGTAGGTAAAACGATAAAATAAACTCGACCTCTGGTACAAATTATTCGTGTAAAAACATTTATACAAAACATTTTTAGTTTTGAATATTAGAATTTAGTTTGTAGTAAGATTTCATGCAAATAGTTAAATTGTTAGCAAGACCTTGGACGACCACACAAAGAAATAATAAGCTTCTTAAATCAAAATATTCCATTGTCAGAATATGTACATGGCTTATATAGAAGCCCTTTGGTTCATGCAATACCTACAGCAAAGAAATCATCCACTCTGTTTTGCACTCTGCTCTGCTAGCCGCCACATAGTCATCCGAATATGCACCTTATGCCTATTTATTTAGTGTGCTGTAGGTACGCGTAACGATGGTGTGCATTATCAATAGAGATACCGGCGCTGCTAAACTCAAGTCGGTAAGATACCATTAAATCAGCGTGGGGCATGTCATATCACTTTTCTGGTCTTAAAAATATAAACACTGACATTGTTTTATTGTTTTTCCTTTCAAGAATTTTGCAATCGTCGTTGATGCGGGAGAGCATTTGTTAATAGTACTGTCGGCTTCATCACCTATGCCCTTTCCTTCGGCTCAATACAATGACGAACTTTGCCCACATCAAAATGTAATATTAAGCTCTTAACGCTTAGGATTAATCGATCAATCGTTTTATTTTTTTTTCTCCTCGAACGATTCACTTACAAGTTTAATGTCCCGAGCTGGTCAGCTTCGTCATGACTGTAAATAAATGCAATAATACAATTATTGATCATCGTGCGAAACAGCGACACATCAATGTTATTTTTGCCATGGAAATTAAAAATAAATTATTGGTACGTGAAAATGCATTTAATTTTTGTCCTTTAAATTTAAAAATAATGTGCACAAATGTGCTCAAAGGTTCTTGAAACAGAGGCCAGCACATCAAGCTACCCCAATCGATCAAATTTCTTTAATACTTTTTCAGCTTTATTACAAAGGAATACGGTTCATGTTCATTGGGGAAAATTTGACAATTTGGGATAGCTTGATGTGCTGGAGTTTGTACCCACATACACGTTACTGATGCTCTTGGAATGCTGGCGGTATCGATAGTGTCGTGATAGTGTAGCCAACCAGGTGATTATCAATCATCAGGTTGTTTGCTCGTTTCCTCCCTTAAAATTGGTGCATATTTTTACGTATACTTGTACTATACATCGCCATACAAATGTCGCCATTGTATATATTATGATGCAGCCCAGAGCCTGTATTCGCGCCCGGCTGATGGAAATAGGGGTTCGACTCCTGTTAAATGTGACTTAAACATAACTGGCGAAATGTGGGAGTCAGTCAAAAGAACCAACAATTTGTCATCATAATCCGTTGTCGCAAGTAACGTGACTACACATACGTAATAATACCAGCCTATTACTGTCCCACTGCAGGGCAGAGGCCTCTTCTCATACAGAGAAGGCACGAGTATTAATCACCACGCTTGCTCAATAAGGGTTGGCGATTTCAGACATATAATAATTATAAATCCAGGTTCCCTCACGATGTCAGTGATGTCCAAGATAAACTTAGAAAGTACATATGAAATGAAAAAGTCACATTGGTACTTGCCCAGGTTTGAACCCATAACCTCGTGCACAAGAGGCGAGGCCTAAACCATAAAAGGCCATCATGGCATTTTTTTACACATACGTACCTACCAGTTGAAATTGTAAATAAAATTTTAACTCAAAACTTTAGCAGTGAAACATTGTAGCGTAAACGTGTCCTGAATATTAAACTATTTTAAGTGAGTGCAGGGACTAATTTAATCAAGGTAACAGACGACAGTTCTTTCTCTTGGCACTTTTAATTTCGCGCTTTTCCTTAACTGACCCTAATGGCATAACTTTAAACACAGCGATGGAACTAACATTACGGTATTGCGTTATTTATTCTGTTGTATTATTAAATTCTGTCCTTATTGTGAGATGAATTATTTAGGAGAATATGTCGAAAGTCTTTTGTCGTGTACTACAGATTGCGCTTCTGAGAGTTGACAGTTATAAATGGTATCTTCATCAGGTACCATACATTCTTTATACTTATATAATTAAAACCAGTAATATGACACGTACAAATACTAGCACATGAAGCTACCACAATATGTCAAATTTCTTTGATAGTTTTTCAACTTTAATCCAAACGAATAAGGTTCATGTTCAATCGGGGAAATTTGACAATTTGGGATAGGCTGATGTGTTGGAGTCCGTACCTAGTGACAAGCGTAGTGCAGACTTAAAGCTCATTCAAAACTGACATTCAGATACAAGGTATTTTTCTACTCAAATAACGCAAAACATGAAAAGAGGTAACTGTACCCAACATAACAACTTTTACTTTTTTGGCGAAATAATGCAATACCATTCAACAGGGCAATGCTGCCAGTTGACAGCGATGCGAACGAAATTTGGGATGCCAGGTTAAAAAGATGTAATTTCTAATATTAAACTTATATGAATTAGGATTCGAACAAAACACCTAAATAGTAAAATAAGGTTTTATGCAAATGAATGCGACACTGTAAAAGTTGCTGCTAAATTTAGGTAAAAGCGTAGGTAGGCTAAATGGTTTTACCGGGCAAAGACCTCAGAGAGATATAAATATTTATTACGAGGTAATCCTTATATCCTTATACCAGTTTACACTCATTACGTCGGAAGCGTTTAGGATCCATCATCATCATCTGCCTAGCCTTTTCCTAACTGTGTTGGGGTCGGCTTCTAGTCTAACCAGATGCAGCTGTGCATACTAGTGTTTTACATGGAGCGACTGCCTGTCTGACATCCACAACCCAGTTACTGGGCAACACGAAACCCCTTGGTAAGACTGGTTGTCAGACTTTCGGGTTTCTGGCTACCCGTAACGTCTGTCAAAGATCTACAAATGATAACCGGAACCAACGGCTTATCGTGCTTTCCGAAGTACGGAGGGGTCTCGATATGTTACGAACGGTCACCCATCCACAGACTAACCTCGGCAAGCATAGCTTACCCTTCGATCAACCCGTGCGGCTGTTTTTATTTAGCCACGAGCTCCTGTTTAGGATCCCTTAAATAAAATATAACGAATAAGTAAGTGTGCATTCGAAACGTTTTAAAATAAAACGAAGGACCTCACCCCTAAAAAAAAACAGAGTTGTTAAACCCGCTATTGAAAGCCAAAAACTTTTAATTGATTTATTGGGATTTCCGTTTGAAAAGCTATTGGTTTTTTCTTTTTTTATAGTAACGCATTCATATTGAATGAAACTCAAATTGTTAACTGGAATACTGGTACAGCTGGCCGCACGGCAGTGGGTATAATACCAGTATAAGCAGGCATCGCAATCCATTCTAACTCCTTACTAGCGTTGTACGGAGTTTCCGTACCTACTACGCTTGTACGGGCCGACCAAGTCGAAGTGTTGTCACTAATGTGTGGCCAACTGTACCCACACATACGTTGGCTTACTATCACAGAGTAGAGCACCAAGGTCGTTTCATTTTCATGCTCTTCTTCTTGTGTCTTCTAAAGCTACCTATTACGAGTAGAATACCACTGGTACGCTACGTTTACCTTGAACTGCTCTAGGTGCCTATCTAAGGGTTCTAGTTATTGGAGCGAAGAGTCATATGGCATGAGATATATGTCAAATACGTATAAATAGTTATGGCAAGCGGTTTCACCCGGTTCTCAGTGTTAAGGGTCGTTGGAGAATTATGCTATCAAATACAAACATATTTTTTCATTTAACTATTTCCAGAGAACAGCGCGTTTAAACTAACAAAGTCTTCAGGTTATTATATTATTACGAGTATTGTGTACATGTTAATAAAAGACGACGCATTTCCTCTATTTCTGGTAGGCAAATATCAACAAAGATGGGGAAAAAATGCCAATTTACCTAACTGACTACTGACTTTCATAACCACATAGCAACGAAAACCGATGACAGTTCACGCTCCTTAGATTGCCGAGGGGCGTGAATTCACGATGCTTAAACAACCATCACTCATCTCACTAATCCTTGCAAATGATCGATCAGCCGCCGCCGCCGCGGCTGTAATTTAGCCACGAGTAAGTTCTTCAACAACATTTTCCCAGCAATATTCGCGACACTTACACAAGCCCAGTATCGCTAACATGCAGAGGTATTAATGGTGCATCGTGAACTTGTTTGACGTGATACATGGCAAGCGCAGCGCGGCCCGACGTCCCGCCTGTCAGACTCACGTTGCATCGTCATCAAAGCGACTTCACACGGTACACCGAGCCACCGACGGCAATTGATTGATGGAGCAGAACCGGCCACGCGGTGTCCGCTCTGGGACTATTAATCCTGTCGTAAACTGTTAGAGATTTCCTAACATATTGGCACTTTGTAGATAAATGTTTCCTCGGTGTGAAAGTTTTTTTTTTATTTGCAACTCCTGATAACCAGATTCAACGGTGGCGACCACCAGAAAAGCGTCGAGACATTGAATCTTGACGAGTCCCAGAGAAACGAGTCAACTGTCTTGGATCCCGCAAAGAGAATATGGAATATTTACAGGTAGGCGATAGATAGGACTCTTTACTTTTATTCCTGGTTAGTGGCAGGGTTAATCGTCATCCTAAGCGAAATAAGCTAGCGCGAGCGGCCCAACGATCCATCGGCTATTCATTGGAGTTGTTTAAGCTATGATATGATGGTGACTTTAATTTTCAAATTGTATATGTTTCTAGAATTAAAAAAAGGGACATGACCTTTTAACTTCTGATGCCACGTTGTTAATTTGGAATACCGAAAGTAGGCAAACATAATGTGGAATATACTAATTTTTAATTTAACAAAGATAAGATTATAGGACAAGTGCAAGAGGATGAAGAGGTGGGTGAGGTGAAAATGGCTGCTGATATTGCCACTGTGAATGGGTTACAAGACAGCTAAACACTTCAACGTTCCCGACAACCTCTTGAATAAACATTCAATTCGCCGCTTTCAAGAACTAGGAGTTAATAAATTCCAATCATTTATAAATCGAAAAATATGTCTCTGAGCTTATTATACTGTAAAAATAATCTTGAAGACAAAAAGGCTTGTGATTGAGCTGATCCAATTGTTTCAATTCATCATCTGCATCATCTGCCTAGCCTTTTCCCAACTAAGTTAATAATAATAATAAATTAATTAAATTGCTTACTACATGGTATATGTACAATGGTGTTAAGCATAGGTCTGAGTAGCACAAGCATTTTAAGCTTAGATAAAACATAGCATGCAAATTTTTTATGTTTTAGGGTATATTAGTGTTAGAATAAAAAGTTTTTAAATAACAACTAATAAACATTTAATACTTTGAAATTGTTTGGTATTTAATTATGAGTACACACACATATTGCTAGACAGGTTTTATTATACTTAATTAGCTTTGGCCGTTTAAATTATTTACATTTAACACCAGTCTATAAGCATCGCGTCTGCTCCGAGATACATACATCGCTTGCCGTCTTGAATAATTGTTTAGGTGTTGGGGTTGGCTTCCAGTCTAATGGATGCAATTCAATACCTGTGTTTTAAATGGACAGACAGCCTACCCGACCTCCACAACCCAGTTACTGGGCAATACGATGCCCCTAGATAAGACTAGTTGTCGGATTTTCGGGCTTCTGGCTATCCGTAACGGCTGTAAAAGATCTACAAATGGCAGCCGGGACCAACGGCTTAACGTGCTTTCCGAAGCACGGAGGAGTGTCGGTATGTTACGAACGGTCGCCCATCCAAATACCTCAATTAAAACACACCTATTTTGTTAAAAAAATATACATATTTATTTGTCAATTTCTGAACATAATGTACAAAAAAAAAATGATATTTACACTGTAAAGTTCTATAATATTATTATTGAATTATTGTGAATGTAAGGACTATGTATGTATGTATATTAATAAATGGTGATGCATTCTTATTGGGCTAGCTCGTTTCCCCTTTCACTTATTTCCAAAAAACAAACTGGTATTCCAAATACGCTGTATTTCAAAATGAAAAACTTAAGGAATTCACAATCTTCTCCTGACTAAGACAATGTTGACCCAGATTCCTGTGACGGAGTTCATTTTTGTCCCGAATAATTGTCTTTTTTCATAAGAAAAATGTCTAATAATTCAAAAGAGTATTAATTAAGTACTTAATTAAAAGAGTAATGACATTATTTTTATGAACCCAAAGAAATGTTAAAGTAGGTTACCTACCTTGGTAGGTAACTATATACCGGTATACAACTACATAATACGACATGGCGAGGCACAGGGCTTACAGGTGCACAAATATTTGATTAGGTAGACTTAGGTAGAGTTTAATTTAAATAAAATTACCGTACGTTATAAAGTCAAATTGCCAAGTGGAATAAATCTATGACAATTTAAATTGGATAAAATATGCGACAGGCTACGAAAGCCAAAACACGGTGTCTCCGATCCGTCAAGGTAGCTCGGCTTTATGCAAATTACAGTAGCTGTTTTACGTCGGATGTTGATCGAATTATATAAATTTGTGTCTATTGTAACTTGATTACAAAACTTACCAAAAACATACCGGTGTATAGCGGTTACTTTATTAATTAATTAAGGTATCTGCTTTCGTTATTAGCGTTTCTCGAATAGCTAGAAGGCCTGATTCAGGAATGCGCGATAACTATCTTGCTTATATCTTATATCCCTTGGCATTGTTTTCAATAATTCTCGACATTATAATTAATAACCCCTGACATTGTATTTGATAGTAGATAACGTTGTCATTATTCTCGATATTGCATGGTTTATTATTAAGTATCTACCTGGATTTGCCTAAGATGTGCTCGGATAAAACGGCGTTTTATAAAAATGAAACCTAGCTAGATCGATTTATAGCCCCCGAAACCCCCTGCATATTAAAATTCATGAGAACCGTTGGAGCCGTTCGCGAGACTCAGATTAATATACATGTACATACATATATACAAGAATTGGTCGTTTAAAGGTATTACATAAGATTTTAATGCTTTGAAATATTTGTACGCCGGAAACAGCAGTATATTATGGAAATTATAATATCCATATGTAACACCTATGTAACAAAAATATTCTAATAAATAAAATTTATTTAATTCCTGTAAATTAGATATTCACATATATACAATTATACCATAAAACTAACTATATACATATTTACAAAAAAAAAGCCGACCAGGACACGCGTCAAAGTATTAAATAATATTATTATGTATGTATTTTGGACAATAGTTGGTTATTCTTATTATATACCCCTGTGCAACGCTTCCAGGATTAAATACAGGTGTAGTTATATTATGGCATGTTATATGAGAGACAAGATTCATAATCTCTGTGTCGTCTCTGATCAGTATTTGCTCAATGGTAGTGTAGTGTAGTAATCTTGATAAATTATATTTATAATCCAACGAGTGACGCGAAGAGCCATGTAACTTAGTTCATCCTGTTAAGTTAACTCGAATAAGTTTCAAATAGTTGCTTAGTAGTTGTTGTTAATAAAGTTTGGTTGTTCATATCGGATTAGCCTGCGTCTGAGTAGCTGCTAATTTCAATAACCTATACCAGTCCAAATCTAAGGATCGATATTTGTTTGTAAATTATCAAGTTTCATACGATGTCATTTTATAACAGCACTAAAAAGTTTGGTAGTAAGTAAAAAAAAGCTAGTGGTGATTAAAAAAAAAAAAAACTATTTATGCATGGTCATATGAGGTAAGTATTATATTTTAGTATTTAAAATCTTTGTTAGTCAAACTAATTAATTTTACATAGACTAGAATAAAATATTACCGCGCACCTTTGCTAAACTCAATGCTACGAGTAGATACTACCTACCCTTAGAACCAGTACCCTTAGACTAACCGGGCTACTGTGCATGAGGAACTGGGTTGGAGTTCGAGCTAAATGGGTTTGCCATCTGGAATTTCTCAGTAGCAGCCTGGAGTCTCACAGAGAGATACAGAGACATTTGTGCCCGTTTGGTAGTAATATCCTTGCCCCCTATTTTCTACGAAATTTAGGCGTATTGTAGTCCAATCTTACGGGGAATTGAGGCGTGATGTTATGTTATACCGCACCAGGCCATTGTTTGCTACCAGCTTTTGTAGATTCAATGCTGGTGTGCGTTCGCACTATACCGCTTAGTCGACACATACAATACGCGTTTTGGTGCATTAGATGTCTATTGCACCAAAATTAATATAATCAAAATATTAAAGGATCGGCAATAGGCTCTATAGGTTTTATATATTGTAGGTATCATTATTGATAGGCTAGGTACCTGTCTGATACATTACGCATGATTTTGGATTTTTGTTTTGTCATCTTTAGTATAATATTGTTTAACTTGTTTTTTTTGTCTTTCATTACCTTCTTGTTCATTAAGTTAGTCTTTCATTCAGTTAGCGTTTGCTAACAGCTTATTTTTATTATAGAATATAGTAACATACAAACAGCCAGACCCGGAACAATAACCTGTAGGCCATACGAATATTTGTTCCGTGTTGGAAACGAACCCACGACACGCAGCACAGCAGTCAATCACTCAGCCACTGCGCCAACCGTGCCGTCTTAATATACTACTGTTTGTTTTCCCGAATGTTAAATATAATATAGTATAATGAAACAACCTGCTAGTGAACTAGTCGAACACAAGCGATTAACATGTAATACTCTAACATAACACCTCGGAACATGGGAGTCTAATTTAAGACACGGTACGTACGCTCATCGGTAGTAATTGTGACAACGAGTTCTAGCAATCCTGTGATAATTCGATTGTGTGCAGAGCTTCCTCCGTCTCAGGGGTGTCGCCCCAGAATATATGGTTCAAATAGACGTGGGTGGCAATTAATTATGTATTCATAAAGGGTCTTATATGTATACGTATATGTACAAGTTTAGGATCAACGCTCTTGAAGTTCTCTAAATAGGCAGCCCCCGAAGCAGCCACCCATCATCACTTCCTAGTGTTTGAAATAAGGAGAAGAAGTGGAGCAACAAACTCCCCAGCGACACGTCTCTGTCTGTTGACCTGTAAGAGATCAATTGGAAAATCAGATGTAGATGAGGCTATTTTCGGCACAGTTTTCTGTGTTGCAAGAACTTGCGGATATCTTGGTCTAGAAGTTAAATTTGCAGACGTAACGATGCAGGCACTGTAGGCTCTACGCCACAAAGTCTGTGCAGTGGTCACAAAACGAGAATAAGCTAGCCTCGTGGCTCAAGGTCAAAGTGGTACACCTGGCGACCTACTGTGCTCCTCAAAAAATGCAGATCACCAACAACAGAACATGTTTAGTTAAATAAAGCATGTTTAGTTAAATTATTATCTCAATCGTCAAATATCCAACTCAAACTGCCTCTACATCGAAATTTAAATGAACTCAATTTCAATTGGTTTTCAGGGTTTTAAAAATAATAAACTTCAAATAATAACAGAAAGGAGTTAACAAAGCTTTGCAAAAGATTCAAAGAATCACATTACCGTTTTACTTCGTTCGACTAAGTACTGGAACCTTAAGAAATAGTCCTGGAGTTACAGGATATTGAACAACAGGTTCAGTGACCGGAGGCCCTAGCACGAATGCGCGAATAAAACCTAACATATATTAAAACGATTTTAATCGAACATGTAACTGGCTGTTATTACATGTTAGTTCAAATTTATGCGGCAAGCAAAATTAATATCATCCATAGATACGAATAAAGTCTACTAAATTGATGTTATGTGCCAAATGGGAGGGCCCGTTCCACTCAGAACGGGATCAGTCATTGTATGTTTCCCATCCATAAAAAAGGGCTGTTTTCTAGGTACGTACTTTGGCCAGGGGTTAAACATTGTCAAACAACACGGTCCAATCTTTTGGGATCATTACCAGACGACAGAAATGCGGTGTCATTTGTCGACGCCCTGTGTGTAAGGTTCAGTTAGCTAGTTTATTTTCAATACAGGGTGGAAGGTACGACATATGTACACTCTGATACCATGAGATCAGAACATCATTATGGATCCCCTACTGTCGAAATTGTTCGTCGACATTTTCATATTTGTTACCTTCTTTGCTGAGCTCTTTTTACTCAAAACTGTGAAAAATCATGAGAAAATCACCATTTCTATCTAAACCTATAAGATTTTTTATCAAAAAGTAAATTATCCACTTCTTTAATTGAAAATCTCTTTGGGTTATATAGAATTCATATAAAAAAAATAACACAACAAAACGTAAAAATGAGGAAATTCCGACGAATCGCTGGGGGAATTTTGTCCTGGACTTAAGGTATCAGGTTATGCGCCTATGCCTCTTACACCCTGTATTAATAACATTCTTGGATGAAATTAACAAGACGTACTTTCGATGACAAAATCATTAGACTTTACATTACGTCTACTTCGCGCGTTCGTGGTAAGCCAACTGGGCCTGTCAGAACAAAGAAGAAAAGCCAATGAAACGTTTCTATTAGTAATCACGTGGGATTGAAAAACCGTGTTCAATATTCGAGTCACGTGCGAGGCACAATCGCTCACTCTGGATCACTATCTCAGGTAGATTTGCCTGTAATGTGTAGATTACACGAGTTGCTATAAATAGACTTATTGATTAGAAGCTGGGACGTACCATACTCGTACGTATATATACTATAGATACCAGTTTATAACGTAACGCTGTAGGGGTTTTTAGAGGTCTGCAAGCGTAGAGGTAATTTGTTAACTAATTTAAGCTTTAGTTTAATTATGTTAACTTAGCTGTTCGCGTTCTAACGCTTTTATATTTCTTTATTGAACATTGCGGGGCAATGTTTAACAACATGTGTAACATGATAAATGTGTAACAACTAACTGTAGGCCATAAAAATATTTATTCCGTCTGGGAATCAAATCTACGTCACGCAGCGTAGCAGTCAATCGCTCACCCACTGCGCCCACCATGCCGATAGGGCTCAAGCATTCTTTCAAAAAACAGAAATGAATCAATAGTGTCGAAATACTTTAGCACGACATTTTAATTATTATTTTTAACAGTACAGGTACCTAAGTAGGTATTTTGTTAACCATTTCGCAAAGCTATAATTTCTCAGTAAAACAAACTTATTCCTGCAGTTGTAACTTTACAAACGCATATTTCACCAACTTTTAATTTATACCACAATTTACAATACTTCTTAAACTTTTCCTCATTTTCTTTTTTATTCTTCAAGTACTTGCTGTAAATTGGTCGACTATTAGTCGTAAACCCTGCATACTTGATACAGTATTTCTTCTAACTACGTTACACATATTAACATATGGACTACTGCCTTTATTTTTTCTCCTACCCAAAAACAACCATCTAGCTGGCGGAGGGGGACGACGATAATTCAGTCTAACAAAAGTAAGCAATTCAAAGTTTAATATTTACCAAAAGGATCGCTGAATCTGCATTATTTAATTCAATATTTAAGAACGAGCTATCCTATGCCACCCTACACCATGGGATAGAAAAGAAAACAAAACTACACTTGTAAAGACATAAAAAGCCAAATGTTTTACAACATCTTGTTTTATTTATTTATTGAATACTTTAAGCACACAAATGTACAGAGGCGGACTTAATGCCATAGGCATTTTCTACCAGTCAGTCAACCTTTGGGTGATGCAGAGACAAACAGTGGCAGGTGCAATTTCTTAACAGAAAAGGGAAAAGAAATATATATTTATAAATATATACATTATAAACTATAAATATAATACCTACATATATACACAAATAAACATATATACACAGACACATACATAAACAATAACAACAGTTAATGAGAGAACATTAGCGCTGTGATGAAACCACTGCCAGCTTCTTACGAACATGCTCACGCACTTTAACTTTGAAAGCTAATCAGTTGGTTGCCATCCTGATCCAATTCCACAGAGAAATAGCTTGTTTTACCGTTATGTCGGTTTGATCAATATGTAAACCCATGCTCAATAACACCGTTCTAGTCGGACGGACAAGCCAAACCTTTAAGGGTTCTTTGTTGACTACGGAACCCCGAAAAGGTATGAAGGGGCATTTCTTTCGACGACCGACGTGGCGCGGCGGGCGAAGGTCCGCCTGCGACGCAAGAGGTTGCGGGTTCGATTCCCGCCTTGGGACAAATGTTTGTACGATCTACAAATATTTGTTCCGGGTGTTCTGGGTATTTTCTATATATATAATAAAAATATCTATCTATGTAATGTACTGTATTAAGTATATCAGTCATCTAGTACCCATAACAAAAGCTCTGCTTAGCTTGGGGCTAGATGATGCTGTGTGGATTGTCCAGCAATATTTATTTATATTTATTTCTGATATACTCGTAGTTATCTGTGGCGCACTTGGGAATGAAAAGTGAAAATTTCGCTTGGCAAAAACACTGCATTGTGAATTGAAAATCGGTGTAATTAAAGGCACTTTTCGGCAACTGTAAACGAGGATTATTACTTCCAAAAAATAAATGTTGTTCCCTCTTTGGTGAGTGATACGTACTAAAGAGTTTTTCGATCAATATTGAATCAGAATGCAAGGATAAATTCTTATTGATTATATGATTAACTACCAATTTCAATAAAGTCTCGATCTTTGTTTGTTAATAATGTACGACCGGATACCGGTTGGGAAAAGTGTCATCCCAGATTTCCAGCTAAACAGTTGAAAGTTAAATAAAATCTCAAAATCTTAAAACAAACACCAACCGTGTCACTAGCCTAACCGTGCCAGTTAATGCAAAATACTAAGCTAAACTTTGCTTAACTAAACACAAACTCCCGAGCATAGTTTTACCAATTACAAAATGGCGGAACTGGATGCACTCAGAAGGACGCAATCCATCTACTCGTACACAACATTTAAGGAAACGGAAATGTAGGAACTTTTCTCACCGTTTTCTCTCGTGAGACAAAAGGCTGCAGATACTTTAACTGCATATTATATTTAATTGTTCTTGCTTTTCGAATAGCTTGGAAAACGTACTCGTTGCCTTGTTAAATGGCTGACGTGAACAGTAATGTGGAGTAGAACGTTTTACAATTGAACGTAGAGAGAAGTAAGGTAGGTACTCGTGCATACTTTTCATAGCAAGATGTTACGACTTTAAAAAAAAAAATGTATCATTACGCCTGTAATCATAAAGGGTGAGGCAGAGGTGTATTTATACTAAACCCATATTTTACCAGATTTGTTTAAGTATCATGTTTAACAGGGAGTGAGCCGATTGTCATAAACCGGGCATAAATCCGGTTAAAAAAATATTTCAGATAGAAAAACCTGATACTATTTTGCCTGTCCCGGTAATCGAACCCAGGACCTCATGTTCAGTAGTAGCACTTGCGAAGTTGCGACCACTAGTTCAACGAGACAGTAATTATTCAAATTGTGTTCCTATTTGTTTAGTCAACTTATTAAGACCGCATCACCATATATTTGAGTGCTTTAAGTATTAAATAAATAAATAATTAGACATGATTAACTATTGAAATCATTGCTCATTGCTGTACTCCACCTATTGAATGAATAATGAATGATCATTTATGCTAGCATGTACGATACACATTAAATTAATAAGCCTAATGTGCCAATTAATTACAGTAGTTATTTACTCTAAACCGTCCATTGTTCTAGGTAAAGTCCATTATAATCGCTTCATAGTACAAAACAAAATGAAATTCAAAGTTCATTTATTCAAACTGGGCTGAGAATCAGCACGTTTTGAACGTCAACATTTACATAAAATAGTTCTCCAAAACGCCCACACTTCACCACATCCCGGTCAAACAAAGTCCCGAAGTCAAATTTTCACGCGGTTTTCACCAATAGAAAGAGAGAGAAACGAGCAATGATTTTGTATATAATTTGTCGCGGGCGAAGCCGGGGCGGATCGCTAGCTAGGCATAATAATCGACGTCAGTCGTATGTAGAAGGAATTAGCTAGCTTTGCGCGCCGGTTGAAAACTAATAAAACTTAGTTAGACGGTTCATATTTAAGTTATAGTTACCTTCTAGTCTCTATTATCTAGGTTGGAAGGGATATCGACTCATCGTTGATGATCCTGGATCCCCCAGAGTTGAAAGTTTTCGTTAGTTCTCTCCTATATTTTTACGTTTTTCTGATGAATTTTAACTTTAAACCGTAATAAATCTAACCCGCACGGGTTGATCGAAGGTTAAGCTACGCATGTTGCGGAAGGATCGTACGTTCCCGTGACCCCCGGCGTAGGTGTGAGATGGAACACTGGAGTGGTTCTTAGTCAGTAGGTAAGAGTCTGACAGACCCTTCCGCCCTCCCCAGGGCGGAGGACATCCATGAGGATTTTCCACCTCGGAACAAAAAAAAAGAAGGTTAAGTGGATGGGTGAGCGCTCGTAACATATCGGGAGTCCTCCGTGCCGCGGAAAGCACGCTAAGCCGCTGGTCCCTGCTGTCATTTGTAGATCTTTGACAGTCGTTACGGGTAGTCTGAAAACCAGTTATGTTTACCAGGTTTATCGGTAGATGATGATCCAGACTATTAGATAAGGTACTAGGTTCGGTACACATTTGCTTGACGTAGGTAGACTGGATCAACAAGCTTGCTCTTTGATCCCTTTGTGTCTCTTCATTTGATTTTGTCTGTTACACAAAACTTTTTCTCGTAATATAGGACTAGAACATTCGTAGAAAAGGTACAAGATTCTTTTGTATATTGCAAACCATATTAGTGATATCATGTTACTATGGAGTCCTTGTAGTAACTAGAGACAATGTGTTTCTGAATCTACAAAGTAACCTGGTCGTTCAACTGTCTACGAATTTGTGAAAAATTATTTATACCGACTGAATTGTGAAATTAGTTTCATGGAATTGTTTTCAATGTTTGTTTTCAGCCATTGTAATGATAAAGACAAACACCTCAGCTTTATTATAGCTGTTAATTATTTGAAGAGTTCGTGGCTAAAGGTGGATAAATTGGACCCTTTTAGAGCAGCCGTAAGGCACATACTTAATAACATATGTATGTATACTTACTCATTTATATATTTTTAATGTAAATCTTGTTACTCTTTTTTTATGTTTAGTATTGTGTCGTTGTGTGCCTGAGCCTGTGCTGAATAAATATGTTTTTCTTTCTTTCTTTATAAAGGTGTATTTGCCTTGCGCTAGCTTCAATCCCTTGCTGCATTCAGGATTCTTGTCTTCTTGATGCGTAATCTACTATTGATTTACAATTTGAAAAAAAAGCGAAAAAAAGGGATCTAAATTGCAAAACGGCATTTATCTTTAAACAAGCTAAATTTTGAGTGGTGCGTATTCGTAATTGCTATCTGCCACAAGAGCCAATTGACGTATCTGTTTCACAAATACTTGGAAGGATCGGCATTCAACTGAAACAATGGGGTACGAGAATCGAGGGTGCTTCATTTTTCATGGGTTTGCGAATTTCGCTAGAAGTGGCCAAAGCCTGATACTGTATAAAGGTACTGAGTACCTACTGACATTAGACAAAAACGATTTAACTTCTGGTTATGTAAACAACTTTTCTTTACGATAGAAGTATTGACTTCATGTATTGCCTACATAATACAGTAACGTATTCAAATTGTCTTAAAAAACAAAATGTACTTGTGGCAACTAAAATAATGTAAAAATCAAATAATATACGGCCGCCTTGCGCCACGCAGGGGCCACCTCGTGCATACAATAAATTAGGGCCCCTTTGGAAAATTTAAAAAATAAATAAAAAAACACTCAGGGCCCCCGAGAGACCGGGGCCCTGGGTTATTACCCTTATGATATAGACGGAACTGACGTAGTACTAGAACAGCGTGGCAGGCTGTTCTTTCCTTTACTCTTTAAGCTGTTTTCGTCTAATAAAAATGTTTTATGCTATAGAATAATTACTTATTACGTACTAGCGGCCCGCTCCGGCTTCGCACGGGTATAAAATATATATATTATACATATAAACCTTCCTCTTCAATCACTCTATCTATAAAAAAAACCGCATTAAAATCCGTTTCGTAGTTTTAAAGATTTAAGCATACATAGGGACAGAGAAAGCGACTTTATTTTAACTATGTAGTGATTTCTTATTTCACAATTGAAGCACTATAGTTTCCCGCTATAGATTTTCCATGGGGAAATTACGAGTATGGCGTCATAAACTATGAATGAAATGTAGACAATGACTCAGAATCGACCCAATATTTGATCAGCGCGGTAAACACGGATTCTATTCATCCTACCAGTGGTATTGCTAACCACAAATTTCGTTAGTCAATCTCTTTAAGCTAACAAATTGTAATCAGATTTCAGATCAATGTTTATTCACTGAAAATAAATAGATTTACAGCGTATTTTGTAATATCGAAGGTCTCCTGTCTCGGGTACTCGTTTGTTAATTTAAATGTTGTTATTCCGAGGTCTTATAGGGTCATGTTTCCAATCTACTACGAGGACTATGGCAAGCCTAGCTTTATTTTTGGTGGAAAATCTTCATGGATGTCCTCCGCTCTGGGGGAGCAGAGGGGTCTCTCACTCTCTGACTCTTACTGACTAAAAATCTCCCCGGTGATCCATCTCACGCCCTAGGGTCACGGGAACGTCCGAGTCCGACGCCCCTGAACCCTTTTAGCGGGCTGGAAGAGGGCGTTGTCAAGCTTCTACCGACGCCTGGTGCGCCAGCTGTGGGCCAGGTGACTGGACGAGATCCTCCTCTACCTTTCCGCAGCCTCCTTCTGCGAGATGACTGTCTCGCAGAAACATCAGGCACCGACGGGTCATGGCGATCCTAGGTGGTCCGACCTGCCTGTGCTTGATGTTGAAGCTCACGACAGCGCCAGCTCATTTGATGTTGGACTTACCGAATCATCAATCATTTACACTCCAAGTAATAGAATCATATAAGGCCACATATATTTAAAGAAAAATCAAATGTATGCAGTATCCAGGCCCATGCAAACCTGTTCCGAATAATGGAGACCCCGTAACTCCACCTTGGGAGAGCCTTCAAACAAGCATTTTTTTTTGGCTGAAAGATAGAAAACACAACGTGTAGATTAAATTACAAACTGTACTGTACTGTACTGATTTAAGAATGAATTATTAAAAATATAATCTGTACATTCTGCAAAAACAAAGAAAACATACTGAAAATTAACATCAAAATATAGAACTCAAGTTCTTAGCGCATGCATGTTTTAAGAGCAATGTTTGTACAATTTTCAATTTGAGTTTATAAAATACGCAGCACTATTTCCTAAGTTATGAGCTTAGGAAATAGTGACATGAATATTAAAGAAAGAATGAAAATCTGTTTTTGACGTGAAAGTGTCGCACACACTCGTACATAAGAATTGTTGTTTATAAAATCCTAAAACAAGAACAAATTGTATTAAACAAATTAAGTGTCCAACTACCTCGTTGGTCTAGCACCGAATTAACACAGGGTGGATGAAATAGCGGCAAGTAACGGGAACAACTTGTGACTCTTACACTCCCCTTAAACTCAAGGGGAAGTATGTATGGATGTAGGTATGGAAGAAGAAAACATGCTGTGCCGACCCCACTCGACTGGCCAAATGTACACAGAGTTTAGAGTACCAACAAGCCATAACTATTAGGCGCTTTACTATTTTAGGGGCTTACTTAGTGCTTACCTATAAACTGAGTAGGTAGTGGGTTCATGTTTGGACATTAAAGGCTTTGGCTTTTAGCCGGCCGCTGGCCAAGAGGAAGGTAAACAGAACCTTCCCGCGAAATTGTTAGTCCAAACAGATTATTATAGATCAAGTGGTCAGCAAAAACGATTTATAAACGCAACTGTATTAGTAGTTACTATACTCACATGCTGGTGTCCTGAAACGCAGGCCCCGGAACTAGCTAAGGCACCAGTCTCCCACAGTATATACTTCCCTGAATTATGTATCATTGTCGAATCAAATTTACGTATATTGTGGTGAGAAAAATAAAGAGTTTATTATTACATGTCGCCAGTATTGTTTTATTCCACGTATAAAAAGTGAGCCTATTGACAATGGCCGGGCACAAAAGTAGACTTCGCGCTGCTACTGAGAAGTGATGGTTGGTAAAAAACCAATAACACTGCGCGACGGCAGTAACTCAGCAGAAATTATACAGTCCAGCATCGGAATCTATTGGAAAAATAATATTGCCTAAGGATGTACAGAGGCCAGCACATCAAGTTACCCCAATGTGTCAAATTTCTTTGATAGTTTTTAAACTTTACAGCAAAAGAAATAAGGTTCATGTTCAATTGGGAAAATTTGACACTTTGGTAGATTGGGTAGCTTGATGTGCTGGTGTCTGTACAATTGTACAATACACTCATCGGATATAGAATATCGCTCAATATTTGACAATATGTCAGATATTGGGGAACAGATAGATAATTAGGTCAATTAACTTCTAATACGAAAGTGAAAAAATGGTTTTTATTATTAATAATATATTTTCTGTTTATCACAGCGACGTTCTCTTCTTGAAATACTATTTCTCTCACAACTTGAATTATGAGTACTTAGTGCGAACATCAATCCTTTCCTTGAGTGTGACGTCAGCTGGTCCATGTATGATCAGCTACCACACTAAATTAAATAAGAGGTATTTGCCCTGCAATAGTCCTGCAACAGGGTTTTTATTAATGTGGTCACCAATCTTATATTGGGACTTGATTTGTAGTGAATCATGGTATCCTTCTTCTCCGTTTGGGACCCAGATATACCATATGGATACCAGCTTCACAGTTATAAGGTACTAATTTCTCACTGTTATCATGTCTATAAAGTGTGCCAGTGAGATTCATTTATTTGAAATCTGAGACTGTAAAGTCACGGCCATAACATTAAAACAAAAATAGAAACCCTGTTAAAGGAACATCGCCATTTAATTTCATTGATCCGTACGTAGGTATATATTTATGCGCGTGACTGTACATCAACCTATGGAAGTTATTGGCTGAAAAAGGGCGGCAAATACTATTAGGGGGAAATAGAAAAGTTGATAAGTCATGACGTATATTACGCCCTCGCCACGTGCTAACTCAAGTGAGGAAACCAAACGTTTGGTGAAACACGTACATAGATATATTTATAGCTGCCAGTTGTATACAAAGTGTCCATCACGCAAAGCTGTCAAACGGTTATGTAATGGATGATATTTGTGATGGAATCACTTTCTTACCTTTTTTTTCTTCTAGTTAGTGTAGACCGGATTATTTAACTATTGTAAATACTATTGTAGTAAGTAATTCACTTCATAACAATCAAGAATCTTCACTTGGACTTCTTCTAAACTATTCTCATCTTTCTTGGAATTTATCTTAGAAATCTTCGATATCGGTATAGAAAAACATCTGGAGGAAATCTGGACTTATAATTAATAAAGTCTGAAATCGGAAACCTCCCTTGAGCAAACGTGATTAATGCTCGTGTCTTTTCTGTATGAGCCTCCAGGCCCTGAGGCTGTGAGACAATAAAAGGCTGGTTTTATTTATTATTTTGGTATGGATAATTTCTCAACTGTAGAATAAAAAACCCAACGATTACCTCAATTTGACGACCTATGTGGCGCGGTGGGCGAAGGTCCGCCTGCGACGCAGGAGGTTGCGAGTTCGATTCCCGCCTTGTGACGGGACGGACGATGCTTGTACGATCTATAAAGATTTGTTCCGGGTGTTCTAGATGTTTGCTATGTATAAAAATATATCTATCTATATAATGTATTGTATTAAGTATATCAGTCATCTAGTACCCATTACACAAGCTCTGCTTAGCTTGGGGCTAGATGATGCTGTGTGGATTGTCCAGCATTTTTTATTTTTTATTTAAAAGAAAAATAGAAGATAGTTTTAAAATGAAAAAAAATGATTTTACAGTCTTAGTGCGTGCTGGACCACACACATTGAAGGTTTCCGTACTTGCAATCAATATTTAAGAATGCACAGTTCTGATTTTACCCACAGATTTTTTATTGCTTCATAGTATTGCCAAAAAAACTATGAAACGCAAAGTTATTGCTGCAATTGTAACTCTAAAAGCGCATACTTTACTAATTATTGACATTAACAAAAGCTGGACAGACGGACATTCGGACAGACGAACATACCGAAATCAGATGGGTTTCGTTTTAGCCATTTGAGTACGGAACCCCAAAAAGTCATTTATTCTATTTATTTATTTATACTCTTTCAAATTATGAGTTTCACTCGCTTATAAGGTCTGAAATTATTTTGATAGTGAGCAACTAAACTGTTGACTATTTGACAATTCATAACTTTTGTGGAGTTGCAAGACCCATTAAACTATTATTTGATTTTAAAATAAGTATTAATCTTTTGTTTTGCCTTAACCTGTATTGTCCCACTGCTGGGCAAAGGCCTCCCCCATAGCTTTACAGTCTTCTCTCCGTGCGGTTTCCTCCCGCCAATCTCTTGCAAACGGGTCTAAGTCGTCACCCCAGCGTTTTCTAGGCCTCCCTCGGCAACGACGCCCGTCTTATGGCACCCACTTCGTGACGACTCTGGGACATCGGTCCTGATACATTCTAGAGACATGGCCCGCCCAAGCCCACTTCGACCCAGCAGTCTTATGCGAGCATCATCATTCAGCGATTCCAGTTTTTGAGCGTATTAAGGTATTACTTTTAATATTAATACCTAATACGCTACGCTCCATCGCCCATTAGTATTAATAATTAACACTAAATAAATAAAAGTGGGAATTGTATAAATACGAGCGGTAATTTTTAATTTTATCTTGGACTTAGCATACTCGTACTTCGGTGAATGTATTTAAATGAAAATTTTAAAATAATAACGTAAATTGATAACTAAGAGGAATTCGCGCAAAGTTTGAGTGAAACTATTACGAAGGTTTTCTCAATTTAGAACATTTGGTTTTAAATAAAACGAAACAAAACTGCCCCTTAATTTGATTTCAGATATTTTTATGCTTCTTTGGTGGTGTGTGTATTTCTCATGTTACCAATGGCTGGTTTTTTCAGATAACTCTCAATAGTAGTATAGAAAATAGAACTTCAAATAAATAAGTATGTATAAGTATGTAAATCGGCCTGCAGACGAATAATACCTTGTTTCTACAAGACAATCGTGAGTTTCTCTAATCCATACAATCTTATGTATTTGTACAGAGTTCAGAGTTTATTTATTTTTTAGAAACATGAGCATACTCACACACGAAGCATGCAAGATGTTAAGTACATTACAGAAGAGATTACAATCATGTTTTACCTTTACCTGTGCAAATATGTATTATAATAAAATCGATCAATTTAATTATTCACTATTATCTAAACATATTAAAAAAATAAAAAACAAAAAAATACAATAATTAAAATTAATTCGCTAACGATTAAAATAAATTACATTTGTACATAATATAGGTACAGCATAAGCAATTCAAACATCAATTAAATTAGACAAGTAAAATAACAAAATATAAATCGAATGTCAAATTATGACAAAAATACAACAACAGTCAAATAATCTTATATCCATAACCTGAGGATATAAACATTCTTAACAAGTTAAACGCCATGTGACCGATAAACAAGACATTCTCTATTGTGTCTCTTTTTCTGGCAGTTAAGGTGTTATATAGTACAATATATTGCGTTAGTAATCGCTTTTATGGAAAATTGCTATGGGTAAACTCAGATGGGTCGTTATGACGAAGTAAACCCATACATCTTTCATCATATACCTACCAACATATCGTAACTGTCTAGCGCAATAATCATACGCCTTCGCAATAATAATATAAGTAAATCATCCTCATATACTACGGGCTATGCATCAGTCTGTTGACTCCAATACAGCTTACAGTTTATAGTTGTATGAGCTCATCATCTGCCTAGACCTTCCTAACTATTTTGGTGCCGACTTCCAGTCTAACCAGATGCAGCTGAATACCAGTATTTTACATGGAGTGACTGCCTCTGACTCCACAATCCAGCTATTGGGCAGAGGCAACTACCGGATAGCCTTTGGTAAGACTGGATGTCAGACTTTCGACTACCCCAAATGACTGTCAAAGGTCTATAAATGAAAGCCGCCAACGGCTTACCGTGCTTTCTCAGGCATCTAAGAGTCTCGATATGTAATGAACGGTCACCCATCCACAGGCTAACCTCGACAAGCGTAGCTGAACCTTCGATCGACCCGTGTAGCTATTTTAATTTCACCACGAGCTCCTCACTGTTTGTATGAAATAACAGTAGGTAACTAGACCGAAGAACTTGAACCAAGAGGTACCGTGTTATCTGGGATCTGGGTGATGGAGGTCAGATAGGCAGTCGCTCCAAAATAAAAATAAAAGCAAAATACTGCTGCTTCGGGTTAGACTGGAAGCCTACCCCAAATAGTTGGGAGCACGCTAGGCAGATGATGGGCCCAATTAAGTCAGTTGTAACTTTATATATTTTTACTTTTACAGTATTACTTTTTATTCTCTCCGGTAAAAATATATTGCACAGTATTGTATTGTTAGAAAACCCACACGAAGCAATTACGTCAGTATCTTCACATTAAATTCTAGGAACGCGCTGTAATAGCGAGAATGGTAGAGGTGAGCTGTCTTGTTTCGAATTAGGAATAGCAATAAACTGCATATATCGAGTGCTAGTGTGCCTAGCACGAATAGGGCAGTGTCCTTAAAAACTCTGATTGGTCCAAAAGTTGGATTACTCAAAAATACTGGACACGTATACATTTCTTCTGTCACATAAACCAAAAATGACTACGATATAGTGCGTTGAAATTGCGCGTGACGTCACAAGCCCCTTCTCCTGAACTTTGATGTCCTATATTATTGTCACTTTTTATTGATTCTAGTAAGCACGTGTCCGATATTTTTGGTAATCTTACTGACGGACTAAATAGACTTAATATATTTTTACGTAGGACATGTGTCCTAGGTAAAAATATAGATATTAAGTCTATTAATAATAGACGCTTCTGCAAGTTGCTCCTCGTCCGATCTCGTCCATCTTCGAATAGTTTACATTATGTTAATGTCTAGAATAGGGATGTCCCTATTCTAGACTGGACTGGACGAGATCGGACGAGGAGCAACTTGCAGACGCGTCTATTGGACACCTGATGGATCTTTGCAGGGCAACGGGTAGATTCACAGAGACGCTGATTTTCCAGTAAGCCATAAAAAAAAAATTACCCAGTTTCCCATTTGTTAATTTTTTTTTAAAGATGAAAAAGTGGGACTATCGCTAAAAGAAGTCATAATTAATGAGCTCGACTTTTGATAAATCTAAAAGTGCATAGCTAATTGTGTCTCAGAAATTGCATGCAACTCTTTTACGTAAATAGATACCACCACAGGCGTTTATTACGTTATAAAATAAGCTAAAAAACGAACCGGGTTTGATTTAAACCAAGCTATTTCGGTGCATATTTCCAGTACAACGGTTTAATCAAAGGATTCACACCAACAGAATAATGCAAATATATTCGTAAATCGACATGACATGTTGTGAGCACATCCGTACGTGTGTTTAACACTGCCTTGATATAAATTGTGGGCGACAGTATTACCATACCGTACGGGAAAATGGATATTATCTCTCAATCGGGTTGGTATTTACGTCAATGTAACTAAGTGTATAGAGGGAATTAAGCTGAATCTCTTAATACCTCGTAAAGCTACACGTGTAATACAAAGCGCATGATTGCTCTTTTAGACGAAGTTGGTTAAAATCATATCAGTCTTAAGGTACGAACTTGTAGGTGAAATTGATCTTTGAGATTTATAATGTCTTTCTAAGGTTTTTCCTAGCCTCTTGTGCACGAGGTTGTGGGTTCAAACCTGGGTAAATACCAATGTGACTTTTTCAATGCATATATGCTTTTAAGTTTATCTTGGAAATCACTGACATCGCTGAAGGGAAATATGGTGAGGAAACCTGGACTTATGTAATTAATATAAGTCTGAAATCGCTAACCCGTCTTGAGCAAGCGTGGTGATTAATGCTCGTGCCTTCTCTGTATGAGAAGAGGCCCTTGCCCAGCAGTGGGACAGTAATAGGCTGGTACTACTACTAAGGCTTTTCTTACGACTGGAAGAACGGAGCCCATACATGTACCAATAGGTTACAAAGACTACACGTTTACTAGCAAAAACGCAAGGAAAAAGTGAAGGGTGGGCGTTTTGGGGGATGATGTAATTTTTGCCGTTCAAAAAGTGTTGATTCTCAGCCTAATTTGAATGAATGAATTTTGATTTTGGCTTGGTCACCAGTATTTGTACCTTCGCAGCCTTACACAGTAGTTTTGCGCCTATTTAAGAAAAAGGTGTGTGGGTGGGCGACTACCATCCGCTTATTATCTGGTACTCCCCGTCCATAATAAACCTGCCTGCCTGCCTGTTATAACAACCTGCGAACTGAAATAATTACCTTAATGCTACCAGTAACGGTCTATAAGGCTTAAATTCAGCACTTACACCCACTTTAGTTGCTAAAACTGTAACTTGCGCTTCCGTGTTGACGTCACGATAAAAAGCGGGTTCGTTTACTGAGCTGTCCATTTCGTCATTTGTTCTGATTCCACTCACCACTCAGAGTGGTTTCCTCCCAAACTTTTATCGGACCCTACTCCAGAACCACTCTAGCGCAAATAAAAAACCGGGTATGTCGAGCCACGCAAAGTGATAGGTTTCGTAGTTGGGATAAATATTTATGCATGCACATTGTTGATTTTATAAATAGTAAAAAAAATAGTTTGTTTTTCCGGACGCGCCGACGTAAGGACAGACAGAAAGGACCAAATTAAAAGGATTTCGTTTTTGGCATTGGCTACGGAACCCTAAGAAGTAATTAAAGGAAAAAAGTAATATATAAACATGAATTATTTTCTATATCGACGTACATTTCCTAGTAATAAAAATATATAATACCAGCCTGTCTGTCCCACTACAGGGCAAAGGCCTCTTCTCATACAGAGAAGGCACGAGCATTAATCACCACGTTTGCTCAAGACGGGTTGGCGATTTCAGACTTATATTAATTATAAGTCCAGGATTCCTCAGGATGTTTTCCTTCACATCGGTGAAGGAAAACATCGTGAGGAATCATCATCTGACATTGGTCAGTGATGTCCAAGATAAACTTAGAAAGTACATATGATTCTAAAAAGACACATTGGTGCTTGCCCAGGTTCGAACCCTGAGTGGTTTGGGCCATCATGACGACATACATTTCGTAGTAACTTAGTTTGATTCAAGTCCAAGATAATTAGAAGAAAATCTAACTCTTCATCATGGGACTTAAGACTTAAACATAACTGGTGAAATGTTGGTGTTCATATAGGTGAACCTCTGCCCAACCAATCAGGAAATACAGGCGTGATGCCAAGTCTCATGCTTGTTATAAAAATAAATGTAGGTATTAAGGCGACGGTTTACCTGCAAGTTGTATATTCGAGAAATGCTGAGCTATGATGTACAATGTTTGCGAGCATTTTCAGACAAAGAAAACATAAAAGAGAGACTGAAAATTCTTGAAAATCATCCCGAGATCTGAATCTGAAAGAAAGAAATGCATTTTGTAAAAGTCACAATGCTTGAATGTAGCGGGAATGTAACAGTACGTTATCTTGACATAACTTCAATTGAAAGGGACCATTGTCCTTTTTTCCCCGTACTCGCTTGCGGGCAAAATATTATTTTAAAATGCGATGTTTGCCCGCAGTAGACGGTTGTTTGTTTACTCTGTTAGATGTGGGGTAGCTTCCCTGGCTCAGTTATGTCTTTAAACACATGTGGACAAATCACAAGACATCTGTGAGTTTGGTTTCTAATTGAGATGCATCGAGGGCAACTTTACTGCTTCCATGCTCGTAAATACGTAATACTGCTGGAGCAAGGGTACTTTTTTACCAATTTCAGCGAATTTTAATAGGGAAAAGTTACGTTTTATGCCAAGCATTAAAGTCTAGGTCGAGGCCTTCACGGAAGCAGTTTTTGCCGGTATTACCTGTTTATCGCTGTAATATCACTTTTAGTTTATGACGCAAAGATTAAAGACATTACTTAAAGTAGTTTGCACAAGCTCCTTACTATATTGTTATTAGTTATAGTTTTTGGCCGCGACTTTATTGATCTACATTATAGATGTTATTGAGACTCTTAATGATAACCATATTGATTACTCATGAGTTGATTTAAACTGTTTAGAAAAATAGACTTTATTTGATTCAGAAATGGACCTGGTCCTGTCCTTGGTGTGGCTGTTTGTGTATGTGAAATTAAATGTTTGTAAACGCACCCACATCATAGGAGAAATTCCTAGTGTGGTGCAACGTTTTTTATAAAAAAAGATAAAAATAAAGGAAAAGTTTTATCCTTGTTAAAGAAAGTAGTAAAATAATACTAAGCCACTCAAATATCAAACTTTCTCATCTATTCAATTGAGTAGAAGTGTACCGTGGCGGGTTTCCGTAACTCACAGGGGGTAATGCCCTCTGTTTTAACATGTTATGTGTATATAGGTAACTCCATTAGGTAAGTACCCGCACGCATCATAATAATATTATTGTTTTTGTGGTTTACCTATATTGTTATGAGTACAACCGCAATTAATGAACTAAGTTTCGGAACAGGGAAAATTACGTGACTCTACATTTTGTATTGTATTTAAATCAGATTTACCTGTGTTGTGTTATCATTAGCGCAACCGACGACCAATTTAAGTAAGCTGCAGGACTAAGTACTTTTATCATTTCATATTTTGTCAATAAACGGCACGGTTGACGCAGTGCTGAGCCACGTGTCGTGGGCTCGATTCCCGGACGGAGCAAATATTTGTATGGCCTACAGGTAGTTGTTCCGGGTCTGGCTATTTGTGTATGTGAGTTTGAATGTTTGTAAACGCACCCATGAAACAGGAGAAATTCCTAGAGTGAGACATTTAAGTCATTTTATATTTTGATAAGTTGCCCACGTATCAAAAAATAAAATGACTTAAATGTGGTTATGAGATTATAGTCACTCATGCCAAAGTATGTGGTAAAAATGAACGGATCAGTTTTTATGATGTTTTTCCGTTCTAAGCTCTTCTACACTAAAAGCAGCTATAGCGACGACACTATCGCCGCGACTGTCTTGCCGTAGCTATCGGAATGTTCCTGATAGAATTTAATGAAAATATATAGGAACCAGTAGAGTTTTTTTTTGGGACACCGCCACACCATTCCTGAACCAATGCAACACCTGAAAACCAGAATCAACAGTGGCAACCACCAGAAAAGCGTCGAGACAATGAAGCCCGACGAGTGCCGGAGAAACGATTCAACTGTCTTGGATCCCGCAACGAAACTAATCAGACAAGAACAGCGGAGGAGTTCGCTATCGCCTGCCACTGCTGTTTGTCGCCGGTGACGCATTCAAGTCTTAAGTCTTCAGCAAGTATTTTTAGCTGGAGCCCTCAACAAAGTAGGGTCCTTCAGTAACTTCTATATTGTATTAACGCAGCCCTGAGGAACTCGTAACTTAATTTACAACGTGTTCGATATTGTTTTGTATGGTGATGTATCGAGAAGGTGGTTTGTGGCTATAATACTGTTATTGACTCTACGTTGGATGGATGGATGGGTGAAATTTTACTATTGAGAGTCTTCCGTGTCTCGGAAAACCACTTAAACCATTGGTTCCGGCTGTCACTTGACGATAATCGATAGTCGATTCGGGTGACCGGTGACGGGTGAAAACATCCCTTTGTGCCTATAGGCCTAGCTCTGTTCCGTCCCCTGCTTGATAAGTGAAAATTTTGTTTTTTAGGGTTCCATACCCAAAGGGTAAAACGGGACCGGTAAAAGGGTAAAAGACTCCGCTGTCGGTCCGTCCGTCTTTCAACTGGCTGTATCTCATGAACCGTGATAATCAGACAGTTGAAATTTTCACAGATGATGTATTTCTGTTGCCGCTATAACAGTAAATACATAAAAATCAGAATAAAATAGATATTTAAGGGGGCTTCCATACAACAAACGTGATTTTAATAAAGTAATGGTACCTACTGAACCCTTCGTGCGCGAGTCCAACTCGTACTTGGCTGGTTTTTCTAATTCCTCCGCTGTTCTTTTCTCAAGACAGTTTCTCGACGCTTTTCTCGTGGTCGCCACTGTTGATTCTGGTTTTCAGGAGTTGCAGTGGTTTGGGAATAGTGTGGCGGGCTTGTCCCAAAAAAAAGTCGATACGGGTAGTAAGAAGCCCAAAAGTCCGACAACCAGTCTTACCAAGGGGTATCGTGTTATCCAGTAACAGGATTAGATAGGCAGAAACTTCATGTAAAAGACTGCTGAATTCCGTGAGACTGGAAGCCGATCCTAACACAGTTGGGAAAAAGCTAAGCAACTGATGATGTATCGAGTAGGTGGCAGGACGCTTTGTAATTGATACCCGTCAATGGTACCGTCTGCCACTGAGATCCTTCCATACAGTTCACGGCGATTAGCTGCTACACTACGTGTTGCGGGTTCGATTCCCGCATGGAAAAAATATTTGTATGCCCTACTAGTTGTTTTGAGTCGGGCTGTTTGTGTATGTGACTTTAAATGTTTGTAAACGCACCCACGATACAGGAGAAATTCCTAGTGTGGGGCAACGTTTTATCAAAAAAAAAAAATTGTATGCTCTACTAGTTGTTTCAAAAGGCACCCACGACACAGAAGGAATTCCTAGTAAGGGGCAACGAAATCAAAAAAAGAGATGAAAAGAAAGATAGTTTTAGTTTTACGAATGGTTAGTCAAATGAAGACCCTGATTGCTTTTGTTGAAATAGTGAAATTCAAAAGAAGTTTGAATTGTTTGTTGTGTGCCAATAACCGTTGTGTTGATACCGAGTCTCTACTTGATTTCCTGCAGTACGGCACTTTTACGGGTATTTGAATTGTGAACACCATACTGTGTGTATTTGTTCGAATGTGTCGTTGGCAATTGAATTAATTGTCCATTGTAATATTACAATAACAGCTTTTTACTAAATACATATAAAAGTATACACGGTAGATATTAAAAAAAAAAAACTATACTCTGGCAACTAGCTAATGTTATAAGAGTACCTAAGTATTTAAGAAAATAACTAGGGTGCCACGTAAAAAATAAATGAAAACCGATGCTTTGTTTAACTCTAAATAGTAAGTTATTACGTAAGTGAGTACAGAGCTAAGTATCGTTATAAAATGTCAATCTCAAAATATCCGATTAACAGAAATCTAAACTCAATGGCGACGAATTTTTTAAAACGAACTAACGGACTTTAAAAAAAAAAGAATGGTATAACGATTCCGAATTTAAAAATGCCGCGAAGTGGAGCACCAATTTCGGGCCTGTATAGGCTTGGGAACGAAACTGCGGGCGGTACAAGGAAAAATAACTTTTGTAAATATTCTAACCTCTTTTTGAATAGTATGTAGGCACGTTCTCGTTTTACCTCATGGCGTAGTTTTTTGAAGTAGGCACTAATTAATTAAATTATCTTCAGATTTTTTTTCACCAAGATCATGCATATCTGTCCCATCATAATTTTAAAACTATTTTAGAGAACAAGGTTTCCACCGATGTCAATGCCTGTACCTCCATCCATTACACCCTGGATACTGGACAGTCAACCCTGCTTCAGCTGTCTATTCTGCAGAAAATCTCCGCATGAAACTTGTGTGAACTGAATGATGAGGTGAGCTAACACCAGTGGGTGAGACTGTTAGCTCAATCCTTATCATCCAGTGAGATGCTAAGGATTGGCAAATAATTACATCATAACAGTCAAATCAAATCAAAATTCATTTATTCAAATAAGTGTAATATAGGTGAGAATCAGCACTTTTTAAACATCAAAATTTACATAAGGCAGTCCCCCAAAACGCCCACCATTCACCACTTCCTAGTTATAATCGAGGATATTATAGAGGATAGTCAGGATAATTTAATATTATTTCAAAGCTTCTAAACAACTTTTTTGAAGTGGGCTGACAGTGGTCAGCCCACTTCACCGCTCATTTCACCCTAGAGGTTTTAACTGAATTGACCGGCTGGTTGTAAGCTTCCTGAGTAGGCACCTAATCTTTTTAGCACGGCATTGAGCATTTCCATATAGATGGTCTCGACACGACAATAGAAAAAAGCCTACCTATTTTAGTAGACACACTTTCAGATAACTACGTACCTCAGTATACAGGCTGGAAAGAACATTGATCGACGCACAATCTGATCTTAAGATATCAGTATCTGTTTCTGGACCTCTTTGTGTGTAATTTTGTCGTTGGCATTTCCTAATAAAAAATTAAAAAATCCAGTTTAAAATAAAGCAAACATCAGAAAAAAGTAGAAATTAGAAAAATGCGACAACAAATTTCAACAGTTCCGTTCCAGAACCATAAACTAATGGCATCTGGTTGTCCATTTTCCTTCCACCCTGTATAGCATAAATAAGCGACGAAATAAACTGACGTATGGCTGAATGTTGGGGGTGGCAAAAAGAGACTTGTAACTAAAAAAAATGCTGTGCAAATACTTGCCTTGTAGTTATGTGTCGTGTAACTTATAATAAATAAATAATGCTGGACAATCCACACAGCATCATCTAGCCCCAAGCTAATCAGAGCTTGTGTTATGGGTACTAGATGACTGATGTACTTAATACAATACATTACTAAGATAGATTTTTTTGTACATAACAAATACACAGAACACCCGGAACAAATCTTTGTAGATCGTACAAACATTTTTCCCAAGGCGGGAATCGAACCCGCAACCTTCTGCGTCGCAGGCGAACCTTCGCCCACTGGGACACGCCACATGGGTCGTTAAAACTATGAATGATAGATAGAGGAATGATATGGCAAAAAAACTTTGTGAATTAAAAAAAGGAATTGAAAAGAGTAGACTTTGATGGTGTGCGTGTATGACCAGATGTACAAACGTAAACGTAGTAAAGGAGGAGTTTATAAAGATCTATAATATTCTGCCAACCCCACGACAAAACGGCGTGAGCGTGTGTTAACGACTATATGTTACTTAAATTAAGTTAAGCTTTGGAGGATAAGCGGTGGCCTATTCTCTTGTCTACACCCTACTCAAATATAAGCGAGAGGAAAGTTTGAATTAATTTGCAGACAATTAATTTTAACTTCGGCCATTTTCAGTTAATTATCTATTTTCTTGTTAGTGTTAGTCTTTTGCTGCAGAGTTGAACTTTTGAGATGTCCCCCAAAGTGATCAGTCGCACAAATACGCGATCATATTTCACTTATTTGTCTGAAATATCTGTTAGTGCCCCTTGCCGATGCCGGCGCGACAAAACGTTAGGGTACACCGAACAAAATAAACGCTACGGTCGCATGTTCGTGCCACGGTCGATTTAGAGCAGTAAGACCATAGTTATCCGTGAGTAAGACGTTTAGCAGATCCATAATTTAGCATTTTTAAAACATATTCGAAGAGGTTTAAGTTAATAGACCTGTGATTGGGGAAGCCTACGTCCAGGAGTAGATAGCGACAAGCGGCGACACTACTTACAAAACATTGATACATTCTAGCACTACAATAATTTATCAGTTTTATCTAATCTGCTTAAATTTAATTTTATCTTATAATTATATGAACTTTAAACATAAGTTTAAAGCTCAATACTCAATTTTTTATTGCATTCCGTATGTTACAAAGATGGTAAAAATAAAACAAGTTAAAGATACAATATGGACCATGTCGGGCACGCAAAAATTTAGGAGAGAGGAAGAGATCTGAATAGTAATTTAATCAAATCAATATTATTATAAATTATTAGGTGCGTTACATTGAGTATATAATTATATTTGTATATATTATTATGTTTGTGTACATAAATAATGCTGGACAATCCACACAGCATCAACTAGTGCCAAGCTAAGCATAGCTTGTCATATGGGTACTAGATGACTGATATACTTAATACAATACATTACATTTCAGTATACATAGCAAATACCCAGAACACCCGGAACAAATCTTTGTAGATCGTATAAACATTTGTCCCAAGGCTGGAACCGAACCCGCAACCTCCTGCGTCGCAGCCGGACCTTCGCCCACTTCGCCACATAGGTCGTCACATAGGGGTAGCATATTATTTATTTTTACTTTTTATATCATAATAATAGTTTTAAACTAAATAACAGTTCTACTCAGAGAATAATGTGCATATCTGCAAGTGATTTATAAACACAGGACCTTCTGTAAACGTTACATCTGGAAATGATTTGTAAATAACTTGTCGGTGTGTGTAAATAAATACAATTAAATATATTTGCAGAAAAAGAAAAAGCGTGTGTGTATAAGTGATAATGTTCATTGTGGCGGTAAAATAAATTCGAGAGGCCATCAAAATCAGAACTACGAGTTATTGAGGTGTCTGGATTCTGAAAATAAATTGCTAAAAATAGAAATGTCTCGAAGAGATAAAGTACCTTCTTAATCTTTCAACAGTCAACAGTGATGTAATACCGACCATTTTTATTTTAAATCTACTTATTCAGTCAATGATTGGTGATTCTCTTACGGTCATGTCATCATCATCTGCCTAGTCTTTTCCCAACTACTTTGTGGTCGGCTTCCAGTCTAACAGGATGCAGCTGAGTACCAGTGTTTTACATGGAGCGACTGCCTATGTGACCTCCTCGACCCATTTACTCCTTGGTAAGACTGGTTGTTAGACTTTCGGGCTCTTATTACCCATAACGATTGTCAAAGATCTACAAATGACAACCGGGACCAACGGCTTAACGTGCTTTCCGAGGCACGGAGGAGTCTCGATATGTTACGAACGGTCACCCATCCACAGACTGACCTCGGCAAGCGTAGCTTAACCTTCGATCACCACGTGCGACTGTTTCTATTAAGCCACAAGCTCTCTCACGGTCATGTCATAATCATTAAGTGAAACATTCCAAACCATCCGTACACAGACAGTATGGCACAACTTAGTAATAGGTTACCTATGTTTTTAAAGAAAGTTGTACACGCACTATTTGTTTTCGGTTTATCGCCTACGCTTAAATGTATTTCACTCAGATTGCTCTTAAAATAGCGAGGCGACGAGCGATTGATTCTTCTGTTCTCCATTACTAGATCAGAGGAAACAAAAATGAGTTCGAAAATAAAAATGATGGAACAATTAGCGAGCTCGCGAGACTAAACAGGATGAATGCGGGAATTTACCAATAAGTAAATAAACGTGAGTATTGACTAGATTCGGGTTAAATGACAGGAGGATGACGTGTGTGGTCATTGCCAGGGTGACTGTGCTAGTGTGACTGCACGCAGTCGGTGTGTCGTATCCCGTGGCCCGTGGGCCTTCGCCGCTCGGAGCGTTTTCAGTTGAGTTCGTATTCGCGACCGGGTGAGACGCCCTCGTCTCGTGCACTGAATACATCGCTACATTAACACTTTCACATCTCTGAAACTTTTTTTTTCTCTAAATACATTTTATTAATATAAAATAATTAGGTAATAGTGAGAAGTGGTTTGAAAACAATTTGTTGGATTATTTGTGCGAGTTTCTCAACTTTCCTGGCTTATTTTCACGAGATAATTCTTGGTCTTGGTAAGTGTTTCATGTTTTGTTATCTTAGCTTTTTCAAGTAATGCATTTTTTAATTGTTTTATGTAGTTTTATTGGCTAGCCTAACTAGTGTTGCTAGTTTCAGACCAAAAAGTTATACCAATCATTTGATTGTCGTTAAAAAATAATTTAATTACAAAAGTTGCGAAATAGAGTTCGTAATTTACCTGCTTACTGAAGATTTTTAGCATCACAGTATCTATTTGTTAAAATACGGTTTAAGAATACTTAGCGCATATTCATATCCACCTAAATTGTATTATGTATAAATAAATCAATGACAAATAGGAGGTTTTTCACAATTTTTAGTCCATTTGATTCAATAAATGTTATGCTTATATAGAAAAGTTCTAAATTAAAATAAAAATAGAAGTGGCATGCAAAATTATTTATAAAACGGTGTATTGTAGAAGATAAATAAAAAAACTAAAAAACGTGTGTGCCTCTTTTTCATATTACCAACAAATTCATGTAAAATTCATAGGTGTAAAGTGTATAGAAGTGACATTAAATTACATTATATTTACCTTTACCATTTCGCTATGATCATTGTTAAACCTATGTTTTAGCTTGTGATCATTAAAACAATAAAAATATAGGGCAGTCTAATTTTCTTGAAAAAATTACGTTACTTTTTCTTAAAATTTAAGCCCTTAGGTTCTTTCAGCGTTACTCTCTAGGAGCCATTGTTACCAATATAGATTTCATTGTCTTGAAAAAAACATTCACCTTTATACATAATATTTGCCGATGAAATCTTCTGTTTACAACCAATCACGTTCATAAATAGTTAAAAATAAATAGCCAAACAAAACAGTAAGAACTTTTTGGCAATAACTCTTTGTGAAAAAAGACAAAAATAAAGAATTTGCGGTCTATAAATGTATGGTAATACCAACTAGCCATGTACATCACATTTATTAGCCATATAATGTAATTGATGGCTTACGAAAAAATACAAAATTTCAAAAAGTCGCCAATTCGCCAATGACAATCGACATTGCGATTTTGCGAATGATGTGATGAAGTTTGTAATCTATTTGATTATAGTGTTGTTCATGTAGACACAGGAGAGCTCATTTATATTAAAATTGATAAGAATAAAACTCATAAACAGGTAATTGCCATAAATATTTTAATTAGCTACTTCCTCCGCCTTCAGCATGAATGAAGAAGGTATTCAATTTCACGAAATTTCATTCACGAAGGAATTCTTCCCGCATTTTGTTAGAATTTAAGGTGTTTGTAATTTGAAAAGTTTGAACGATTTATCAATAAGTAAGAAGTTAACTGCCTACCCTTTGTTTGCGCGTTTATAGACGGACGGAGCTGTGGTATTTTATTTAATTTTCACACAGGATGATTAAGATTCAATTTCACTAGGTAAACTGAATGACACCCACACAGCTCATGATCGATCATGTGTGATAATGGCACGTAAATATTCCAGCCTTATTTTAGCCAACGATTTTTTTTCCCACTGTATAGGCGAATATAAACGGTAGGCAGATATAATTCAGAAATACATGAGTAGATATTTGACATTTAACAGCATAAACGCCAGGTGACTGACAAACAATACATTTTCTATTGTGTCTCGTTGTCTGGCAGTTAAGGTGTTAAGCAACTCTTCTTTAGTACACGTTGTAGGTATTGCTGGATAAGTGCCCAAACACATTTCCCGAAAATAATTACAACGCAACGCCTTTCCAATAAGGAATTTGTAAAATCTCACAGAAGTATTCATTTCCTCTTAACGATCTAAGCAATCTGAAGAAACTAACATGCATGATGCGAAAGGATTTTAAAAGACTGTCTCTATGGTCTTGTAGTCGCAAGTACTAGTGCTAAGCTTGAGGTCCTGGGTTCAATTACCGGGTCAGGTAAGTGTTATTGGGATTTTTTCATTTGGAATTCCTCAGTAACAGCCCGGAGTCTGGATTTGTGTGGTTGGCTCACCCCTTATTGCATGGGACTCAAACAGATCCGGAGAAATGTAGGTATACTATAAGTACACCTCTGCGTAATCCTTAAGGGAATATCAGCGTGATGTTCTGGGTATTTTTTTAGATTGGAGTAAGCTTGTTACAATAAAGGCAACCCTCTTCAAGATAAGCCTGTGTAGATCTCTGGCTGTATTTAGATGATTGTTTGTTTACCATCATCATCATGTGTGATCGTCTTATACACCCAGCCAATGGCAGTTGAAGGACCATCATGCGGTTTTAGTAAGCAAACGTATTCATGGTAAACAACAACAAACAACATTGTTGATTGTTTAACAACGTGACTGTTTCTTGTTACAAACATGGTGCTATCAACATCGCAAGCAGTAGGAACGTACCTATTGTATGTTGGTGCAAAAAATGACGTTGCTGCAGTGATGTTACGTAAATGTTTACTGCAAATATGACCGTGACAGTGTGACCAGATTATATTATCGATTATGTCATTATGACAGGGAGGATGAGGATTTGTGTTCATATAATCATAACTGTTCTTCATAAAGGTCAGTGCGTAGTACTCGCAAACGGCGTGCGTGTATATGTACCAGATGAATGAATGTAAGCGAAATGAAATAAGTACCGTAAAACGGGGTGAATAGAAACGCAGGGGTGAGTAGAAACAAAACTTTCAATCGCATTTTCACGTTAGTTCAACATTGTTTGTTACTACAAGGGCTCTTATTTTATTTAAGGAATTCATATGAATAATTTCAACACCTTGTCAGTAATCAATAATGTTGAATCAATGATTAAATCTCATTTAAAGTTTTGTTTCGATTCACCCCGGTTTTCCGATTCACCCCATTTTACTGTATGTAAGAATCGTAGAGGGTGGTTTTATCGTTTCTGCTTACCCCCGTGGGAAAAAGGCGTGAGCTTATGTATGTATGTATAGTCACCCAAGCAGCACATTGGCGGAAACAAAAATCCATAAACAAGCCATATTACAGTCCAAAGCTCTTATGTAGCTGTACTGACGAATAAGACGATTCTTAAGAAGCTATGAGGGGTGATCTCTACACTGTTAAACAGCACAGCTGACTAATGGCTGTGTAATGGAGAAAAAAACCACATAATGCATTTGAGTAGAATTTGAAAGAACTATTGTCCAGCCTTTAGCTCAGTAGAATGCTACAAGCTGGTTAAGAAGACCAAAGCTTGTTAACGGCTGCTTAACGACATAAAGTTACACCTCTTCTAAGCTGTGACCAATCTGTGTGAGGGAATCACATTTTGCCGTTGGCTTATTTATAGTGTACACTATTTCTATTAATAGTAGTATCTGGTTAAAAGCATTTAAGACTGCATTAGCTGTGATTTAATTAATTATCTATAATATATACATTTAGCCGATTAATATTTAATAGCCGACTAATCTAAAATTTGTATGTAAGTATAATCACAGTCATGGAATAACGATTTTAATGTAAACAAGCCGATTACAAATGAAAAATCAATTGATACATTAAATTTTCATGATATTTGAAAGCTGTTTAAGTAAAAAGACATTATTTAATTGTTCAAATAGATATGAATGCTCATTTAATGGAAAAAATGGGTAAAAGTCCATGAACAATTCGTATAATAATAAAAAATAATATATACAAAATTATTTTTAGTTAAACTAATTTGTTTTGATGTGCGTATGTAATATTTGACATTAAAACATATATATTAACAGTTAAGTGGCACCCGCAGTGCATTTTACCAATTATTATTATTAATATTCAATTAGAAGAAATAGAAGTTAGAACGCTTTGATGTACTAACACTTTCACCGCACAAATATATTTTTGTTGGTATTTCTTTGTTGTATTAACAATAGCTGTTAATAAACCATAAATCATCTTGTGACTGTCTAAGAGAATTAAAGGAGCTGAATAGTGGCCTATTGACAGCTGTCAAAGCCATTGTTCAGCCCACGTACAGGTCTCACAATGCTCTGGACAGTTATTAACAAGCTACATTAATGGTCATGGCTGATTAATATGGGGCCAGATTTAGCATTTTAAGAGCTGCTTAGCAGGATATTCAGCCCATGTACAGAAAGTATACCAACCTCGAGTTTTTAATAATTCTGTTGTCCAGTGACTATGCAGCTATTTGTGCTGCTTGCGCATAACTATGTCATTAAATAAGAAAGAAAGAAAAATCATTTATTCAGCACAGGCTCAGGCACACAACGACACAATACTAAACATAGTAGTAGTAGTAACAAGAAATATATTAAATATATATATATAAATACGATGCATAGTAGTTTTAGTAAGGCAACACGATAATAGTTAAATTAAGTTTGCCTTACCTTCGTCAAGAGAGGTTAACTTGCTCAGTTACGCGAAACAGTATAATGTAATGTCCCATCTACATAATTTTTAACTGAAGCGGAAAAAGTCAGCATGGCGTCAAACATTGACAGTTTACTGACAAGCAAAGGACGTCAGTTCTGACCCTTGTCATTGTACTTATGAAGAAAACTAACTGCAAACACACGTTAGAAAGAATAAAGGCGATATACGATATCGTGACACGTAATAAAGGTTTAGATCTTGCTGTGCCCCGCGGTTTTGGGTGATGTTAAATTGTCCATAACTTTTCTCAAAAATATCAAATGCAAAAATAATAATTGAATCTGACAGCAGTCCCAGAGATTAGCATATTCAAACAAACAAATTCTTTAGCTTTACTAGCTGCGCCCCATAAGTTATCTAAAATTTTACAATTTCCTGCGCAATTGTCTTTACTTATCTTTCCGTAAGAACCTTCTACAAAGTATTAAAAAACTTCAAAGAAAAGATGAATGAAATCGGTACAGTTGTTCTCAAGTTATGGCGTGACCAAGGAAAACAGGTATTCAGTTTTATATATATAGATAAGAGTAAGTATAGACAGATAAATGAAGTAAAATATTTTGAGGCATCGCGACGGTTGATCGACCATAATTCAGTTGCACACGGATCTGTGCAGACACTAATCTGCATGGTCCTCATACGATCTATATATTTGACCAAGATAAATTCTGGACTTTAAAAGAGTTTCATCTTAGAGTAGTCAGATCGGAAAACACTGAAGAAACAAAGAAAAACTAGCGAACTAGTTTTTAAAAGTATTTTGCATATTAGACGCGTAAAAGTATTTGTAAGAATCAATTTAAAGAAATAAATATAATTTGGCATCCTTTTTTTTCGTGGTATAAAACCCTCATGGATGTCCTCCTCCCTGCGGGGGGGAGGGGAGAGGTCTGTCAGCCTCTTACTGACTAAGTTCCATAACGTACCTACGCCGAGGGTCGCGGGAACGTACGATTCTTCCGCAACTCGATAATTTAACATCCTAATGTAACAGATATAACTACAAACTCATAAAAATCTTTGGCAATGATGGGACAACCCCAAGTGAAAAGGGACGAACCGTTCATTATGTACCGGTCTAAATCCCAAGCCCAGGGCTGTTCTAATTTTCATTTTCAAAGGATAATTCGGCCTTTTCAAATTGGGTTACTATCTATCAATCTATCAGCTCTACAATACCCTAAATTGTCTCTCATTTCCCTGCCATTTTGCCCGGTATTAGATTATTCCATGTCGGTCATATTTGCTTTGTTAGAGGCTCTTATTGAGAAATTTTCTTTATTTAATAGTACAAGAAAAATATACATAATTACATCCTTAGTTACGATCCTATTTATAACCCCCGGCAGGTCTGCTTACTTGGAAGACCTTTTATTTTGCCGTCGAAATATAAGTACTTACAATAGGAAACGTGTCGACTCTCACTTTTTTTTGCTTTTGGGTTTATTTTCTTCGTTTTATCAAGATTTTGGCTTTTATATCTTTTGCTTAATAACCAGGCTTCTACAAACTTTAATGATACTAGTATCACTTATGCAGTGGCGGACAGCCCGTCAGAGGCCCGGGGCAGCAAATCTGAATGAGGCCCGGGGCGACAAAGATGAATGAGGCCCCCCTGCAGCAGCTTTAAAAAATAAATAGTTTTACAAGCTTTTTATTCAGTTCACATTAATTGTATGTAGTGTCTATGTTTAATGCGTTAATATCTGACAAGTGAAATTAATTTCAAAGTACCCGCTACAAAGACGGGAATTCCCCAAGAGTATTGGACGGGTTTAGCAAAGTTAAAACAATATTAGTACCGCGTAAAAAGTCTAGATGGCTGTAGTCTTTTGATTTTGATGAAATTATGTAGGTTAGGTACTTAGGACATTTTTAAAGTCTTGTTTAGGATTTGATCAGGGGAATGCGGAGGCATTTGAGGGCCCCCTAAGACCGGAGGCCCGGGGCGGGCCGCCCCTTTTCGCCCCCTGTTAGTCCGCCACTGCACCTATGATCATCGGATATTCGACATGAAATCATACCTATTCTTTAAATAATATTCCTTTATGCAGGTACGGGCAGGATCGGTTAAACATACCCTATTTTTAGAGTTTAAAAAGCAGTAGATAAATAAAATTAATCCCGAAACAAAAAAATATTACATAAAAATGTGCATTTTCTTTCGTGCGCATCTCCATGAAAAGTTTTCACATATAAAACTTCAGGACATGCATCCACAAGTTTCTCCTCATTTTTATTCTGTAGTTTATAATAGGCACGATATTGGTAACGACACATTCTTTCAGTAACAAATGTTTTATAGCCGTTTTTAATATACTCGTAGAACCTGCCATTTGTTAAGAGCGTAGCAGATTTCTTTTTAACGCGATTATGTACAGACCCTAAATAAATATAATCAAATCAGCGGACCCTTATCCTTAGTAGTAACCTGGCCCATCTGCCTACTACGAGTATATTCGATCGTGCAGTTCCTAATTGTGTTCTAATAACATTATACAGGCCACGTTGGCATATAATAGTGGTTAGTTATAGATCTGATAATACAATGTGCTCAAAGCTCTTGTAATACATTTCAAACTATCCAGATACCTAAAGGGTGAAATTTCTACTGTAATACAACGTTTGAAAATATCATAACATCACGCTTGTATTCACAAAGGTGATTCAGATATACCTATAATTCACGGAGTATAGCCGGGACGGCGCGCGGGCGTGCCTAGTGCCCCCAATCCAGTATGCTACTAAAAAAAAACTAAACGGGAAAACCATAACAATTTCCCCGACACGAAATTCGAGCTCACGACCTCATGCTGACGTTTTTCTTCGTGTTAAATGCATTTGATCAACAACTACTGACGTAGGTACGTACATACAAACGTAGGCTAAACATGTATGACACCGAATCATAACATCACCGCCCCCTTATTTATAAAAGTGGAGTCAAGTTATGCCGAACTTAATATTCAATAAAATTATGGTTTTCTTGGTTGGTCTTTTTACAGTGACTAATCGACACTACGCGTGACCAAAGGGCTGGCTCACTCTTTGCACAAATAATAAGTATTGCCATACAACGTGGAAATGCTGCCAGTCTTTTGGGCACGTTTCTAGATGACAGCGATGCGGAGGAGTACTTTGACGCCTGAGTGTCTTGGTCGGAGTTTTATTTTATTTTATTTTCGTAAATATGTATATCGTTAGTTTTATGTCATAATTGCATATATATAAATATTTTACAATGTAAGTACGACCGGTATAATCTGGAGATTATTCTAGTTATATATTTTTTACATCACGATACATTACGTCACGTCAATTTAAAATAATCCTCACGAGATTATAAACTCTGGGTAAATGATGTAATGAAAACATATACAATCCAACATATTTTTCAATCTAAAATTACACAGGCCTGCAAAATGAAGGTCATAACTTCCTCTCTGGAATTTGATAGCTGATTCTGGAGTATTTTGATGCGCTGATTACGAATATGTACTTAGTTTTTCTCCATCACCTCCTGATTTTTCAAAAAAGCTACAGATAGAAAATTGAGAAAAAAGACAAGTTTTCACTTAAAAAATTATATATTTAAAAAAGTACTTAATTTTTAACTTAAAAAACTATTAACACGTAATAACAACTTATTGCTGGGTTAAAATACACTTAAATTTTATTTGTGGAACCTGGTCCTTTTTTCCTGGAAGCTTCTGTTGTGCGATTTTCGCTTATATTTCCGGTTTGGATCATCACGCTTCAACAACCAACAATAGTCCGCCATCATGCTGACATTCCATCTTCCTTGATACCGGACTTCAAGCTCTTTTAAATCTTGGTGAAATCTTTCACCTTGTTCTTCGCTAACGGCTCCTAGATTTTCTGGGAAGTAATCAATGTGCGAATTCAGAAAATGAAGTTTAACGCTCATATTACAACCCATTACACCAAAATTCGTTATCATTTTGGCTACTATTTCTTTATAGTCCGAGCTTTTATTGTTCCCCAAAAAGTTTTTTACCACTTCCTTAAATGATTTCCACGCTTGTAACTCGACAAGTTTAGGTTGCAAGATGCGCACTTCGACTGTTAGTTTTCTAATTCAGAGTAGGTACTTATACAAAAAAAACCTTTTGTTTTCTTCATTATACCCTTTTTGAACAACATTAACAACAATTAGGCAATATCACCTAAACATCGTGTATTAATGAGCTCATTACTAAATGAAGCCAAAATGACCCGTTTTCGAAATGGTTAATGCGAATTACTTACACTTATTATGTAGTAATTAACAAATTACTGATTTGCATTCATTTCTATGTCGTCTTAAACTAATTAAATGCAATAAAAATTAAGCTGAAGTAATTAAGTGACGTTTTATAGATTTTAAAATGTATGCGCTCAGACATTTTTAGTTAAAATCTTAAATATTCAATATCAAAGAATCCTGACGTGATAGAATTTTTTTATTATTTTTCTCGTAATCAGCACATCAGAAACTATAGAAAACGTTAATCAGATCTCAGAGAGGAAAACCATTGCAGACCTGTGTTATTAATTTATATATTATTATTCGATCCAAAAGTTTCTCAAGATTTATAGCTGCGTGCGCCGGTCTCAACAATGAAAGGAGGAATAAACTAAGTACCTACCTACACCGTCGCATCCTGTGGGTGTCGTAAGATGGCGACAGTAGGATAGTGAAAGGGGAATGAACTACCACACCTACTTAGTACCGTGTAGGTGTGGGAGTCTTTGTGCAGTACTGGAATTATAGAAGACATTCGAACTGTGTGACGCTTTATCTCCTACAGCAATAGAAATATTAGTTTATAGAAACGTTGGTCTAGTAGTCGCAAGCTCAACTGATGAGCATGAGGTTTTGGGTTCAATGCCCAGGGCGGGAGACGTGTTATTGGGTTTTTCGTCTGGATTTTCTTAGTAGGAGTGTGAAGATTTGGGACCGATTGGCGGCAAGGCTCGCTTCGACTTAAATATGACCGGCAAAATGTGTTCGCAACTCTGCCGTGCGTGATGCTATGTCGATGTTTATGAATGGAAATATTTCTTACGAATTTAAGTCAGTTGTGTTTCCACTGTTCCTCAGGCTGAGATTTTTTTACAAAAATAGTGTCAGTACAATAAAGTTTCAAGCTTGTTTTTTACTTGAAAAATCAAGACCAAGTTGAATTTATTTAAATGTATTAACAAAATTAAGGACCAGTAACTAATTTGTAACAGAAAAGTTTGGGCCTTTTTAAAAGAGATAAAATCTTTTCAACTAAAAATATCTCGAAGGAGGTCGCAGTTGACACATTTCTTTTCTACTGTTTATTTTTGAGTGTTCGAAATTTCGAATGCAACCAGAGCCAATATTGTTCTAACATGATATATATGCTGTAAGGTTGCATATCGTATAAAACGTCACAGGTTAGTAACAACGGGTCTATGCTGTAAAATCTCCATCCCTATTTTTAATATGGGATGACGGCTCACTTCGCCTGCAGTTATAATTTCCAGGAAAATTTAAACGAAATATGTGAGTTAGAGACTGATCATTCAAAATTTCCTTAATCCAGCTCTTCCTGGGAGGGACGTCTGAACGAATCCGAAAAATAATCGAACCCGTTGATTCAAACTAAATTATTCTGTAATAAAGTATGTCAGTGAGGGTGTTTTTTTGCTGTTTTGTTTTTGGCGCGGCAAAAACAGCCGACAGACGACAACTTACGAGCGCCGTGATTGCAATTTAGTACTAAATGTTTTACCCCGTTTGATACTTCAAAATGTCACTCAGGAAGAGAATTATGGACCTTTCTAAATGAGAAAGAGTTTTTGTTGCCTTATCGCCAGGGAAGTAATCTGGTTCAAGTTCTTCTAGTTAAGTTATGTAAGTACTTGTCTCTTTGTAAGTGATTTAAGGGTTAGAGTCGGTGCTGTTCATGAATGATATGTACCTTAAGTGGTAATTTATTTATTTATTTATCCAAATAATTAAATATTTATATAATACCTACATTATTTGGCAATCGCAGATACTACTGACTAATTTATTGACTATACCATTTTCATACATACATAAACTCACGCATTATTCCCATGGCCTGCCATTCACGCCACCTGCTACGATCCTGACACGCCTTTTGCTTCATTTACGTTCATACATGTGAAAAGTAAAACCAGCGCTTAAAAAAATACGAAAAGTCCTTAAGAAGATCGAGTTCTATGAAAAAATCTCAGCATTCATCAATTACTAATAAAGTTCATTAAACCCTTCGATAATTGAACTTTCTACAAAGTTCAGTTCCTAGATTTTACACAAATTTTATTAGTTATTTACGCCCTAAGTTGCGTTAAAATTAGCTAAAGAATCGAATCTTTGTTGGCTCATAACTTCGACTGACTTTTTATTTTACTATTCTGTTTCCGCACAGTAAACAATACAAATAAAACAAAATGATATCATGTTTAACTTTGAATGTAAAATGTCAAACTGTGGTGTAAGACCCCCCTTAATTTGTATGGAAAAAATATTGACTTGTGCAAACAAAAGTAACAAGCACAACCAACTTTACCCACTAGTAACGAAATGTTTAACTTAGTACCTTTGTGCTACTTTTCACACCTCATTGTCCACTGGCGTATCAACGTTAACTTGAAGCCACATCAATGTCATCCGACACGAGATAACCTTCTATTGTTCCCATCAAGTATTCGGAGAGCCCCCATTGTTTCATGCCAAGGGTCATTAATAGAACAAAGGTAAATAAGAACGCGGGTCTGTATATAAAACTACAAAAGTACCAAAGGTTTTCGGTATCGCCCTTATAGTATCGAGTAGGGTGCTTGTTACTCGAACACCAGCCTTTTATGTGTACGGAATATAAGGCTATGGCCCTCCATAGCCGTGTAAATTTAACCTTATAGTCTTCTGACTATAAGGTTCAAATTGAACCTTATAGTCAATTAAATTGAACCGTTCAATTTACACCGTCACCGAACGGAATGATAGCGAATTTTCGAAACGAAATTTAACAAAACTTAATGAAATTGTATTTTTCTAAGGTTTTTTTTGCAATTTGCAGCTCATTATTAGGTTGTAGGTTATTGAAAAAGTTATTTGCGTTCGATATATTGGACATCACATCGGACCGAGACAATGGGCTTTTCAAATAAATATATACCTACGTGGTTATTTTTACTTCCGAGGAAAAGTAACGACGTCGTTTATGAAATAGCTGATAATAATCTGTTACAGAAAATAAACATTAATCATGTACACCCCCAAGGGCTAGGTAGAAGTGTATCAATAGTAATCGTACATCCACGTAGTACGGTCACGTTGAGAGAATGAATGAAAGACGAGTAAAAAAAGTTATGTATAAGGCAGATGTAAGTGGAAACGCCGGGAGGGGACGCCCTAGAACGACATACACTGACTTATAGGTGATGTTCTTCAAAAGGTCAGGTGTGTCGCAACCGGCGTGCGTGTATGACCAGATGTATGAACGTAAACGAAGCAAAAGGAGTATGTAAGGATCATAGTAACTTCTGCCGACCCTTATGGAATAAAGGCTTGAGTTTATGTATGTATGTACAGATGTAGTAAAGATTTTTTTGTTTGTTATTAGAGTCGCCACGTCAGTTTAAAGTAAGGGTACTTAGAATGATGTCAGATAAATCTCAGAAAGTGTTCTTGAGTAATATTTATTTAATGACCTATGAAATTGTCAAGCGAAATGGCAACAATAAGATTACCGGTGCTTTATTAATGGCTACTGAAATTACTTTTCAGGAAACTTGCGAGTTATTTTATTGTTGTCATTAAAGTTTAAAATTGAAATGTTTCCACGTACCTAGCGTTTGTCAATGGTACATAACATTTTGCTTAAACTAGTGACTGTGTTTTGAACTAGATTCTCGTAGCTTGCCTTTTTGTTTTTTTCCTGTTTGTCGATTTCGTCATCTACCTAGATTTTTTCCCGCTGCAAACCTGTATAAGGGGCTAAGGAAGTAACCCCTTAGTAAAACTGGTTGCACACATTCAAGGTTCTGACTACTTGTAACCCGTACCTGGTGCGGTTGCAGCCTAAGATTTTGGCGAGGGTCATAGCGAGGAGGGTAGGCAAAAAAAAAGACCAAAAGAAATCATATCAGAACAAATGGAAGTATTCTATTCTTATTGGCAAATGGGGTCATGATATTTGATAGTTTCGTCTCGTACGTTTCAAGAAGGATGATACTTAATATATTTATTCAATAAAGCAATAAAACTATTATGTACTTTCATGAAAATTAAAAAATAATTACAAAAAATTCATATTGTAATAATAGGTCTTTACCTATGAAATTGCCGTTTTGTATGAAAAAATTTAAATGAATTTTTTTCATGTATTTTTTATTTGTATTAATCGAAGTAATCACCCATGCAATCAATGCATCTTTGCCAACGCAGTGGCAGTTTATTGATGCCCTTCTTAAAGAAATCAGCTGGACGGGAGGCAACAAATTCTTCAAAGGCATTTTGTACTGCCTCTCGGGTATTGAATTTTTTTCCCGCCAAGAAGTTATCCAAATTCTGGAAAAAGTAGTAGTCTGTAGGCGCAAGGTCTGGTGAGTAGGGCGGATGACGGAGAGCTTCCAACCCCAGTTCTTGCAACTTGGAGACCGTCTGCTGTGCAGTATGAGGTCGCGCGTTGTCGTGCAGGAGCAGCGGAGACGAGCGATTGACCAATGCTGGTTGGAGATGTGCCAGCTTCTCCATCATTGTGTTCAATTCTTCACAGTACACATCTGCAGTAATGCTCACCCCGTTTGGTAAGAAGCTGTGTTGAATCACACCGGCGCTAGACCACCAAACAGTGACCATCACTTTTCTTGGGGTAAGTTTTCGTTTAGGGCATTGTTTAGGTGCTGAACCAGGATCCAACCAACTTGCTGAGCGCTTGCGGTTATCAAACAGAATCCATTTTTCATCGCAGGTAACAATGCGGTTCAAAATTCCTTCATTTGTGTGTCTGTTGAGCAGTGCAAGGCACGTCTCGACGCGTACTTCGCGCTGGCGATCATTGAGTTCGTGGGGCACCCATTTGTCAAGCTTTTTTACCTTGCCAATTTGACGCAAATGGACCAATATTGTTTTGACGCTAACGTCGAAAGCTGCTGCTAATTCAGCCGTAGATTGTGTATCATCAGCTTCCACAATCGCCTTTAATTCGTCATTGTCGACCAAAGTCTTCGGACGACCGCGAGGTTCATTTTTCAGGTCGAAATTTCCAGAACGGAAGCGAGCAAACCAATAACAGGTAGTGCGTTGGTTTGTAGTGTTAGCTCCGTAAACGTCGTTGATGTTGCGTGCCGCTTGTGCCGCGTTGCTGCCACGACGGTACTCATATTCCATAATTACTCGAATTTTTAACGTATCCATGATGACGAAAAAGATTTAAATGCGATGAAAATGTAACACTAATCAATAAACAAATGACTACTTTTGGAAAAAAAAATCCATGTTTTTAAAATAAAATTAATTTGAAATTAGAATTCTTAGCCAAACAAAAAATATTTTGATTTGAAATGGCCAGTACTGCAGAACGGCAATTTCATAGGTAAAGACCTAATATTTTAATTATATATTTTACTAGCTGTCCCGGCGAACTTCGCACCGCCTCAAATTTTAAGTTACACTGCCATCTCTTAGAACTGTATGGAACTTATTATAAGAAAACATTTAATTTGCAAAAAAAAATATTGAGGTCAATAATCGAAATAAAAACTGTCCTATCTTTTAAATTACCCAAAAAGACACTGCAAAATGTTGTTAAAATAGGTTCAGTTGTTTAAGAGTCCATAGCAGACCAACAACGTGACACGTAATTTATATATATTAAGAAGAATAACATACATGATATATGGTCACCCATCCACGGGCCGCACTCGGCAAGCCTAGCTTAGCCTTCCGTGACCCTTTTGGCTGTTTTTATTTAGCCACGAGCTCCTCTATGTTGTCTGTGTGTCTATTTATAACACGAAAACAAAAATCAAACCTTGTGTGAAGGTGAACTGACCATATATGTTTATTTCTTGTTTACACGAAGACATATTGACAAAATATAAATTACTATATGCCTCTTGAGACGATGTGTTCTTATGGAAGACATATATAATATTCTGTGACAACTGGGAGTTAGGTTGAGCTGCCCACGAATATGGGTCAGGCTCCAGATAGTGGCATCAATAAGAAGCGGCTTAGTGTAACATGTTTATTTTGCTTTCTCTTAATAACGTTGCTCCACACTGGGAATTTTAACATACCCATGCTTAGGATCATCATAAGATAGAAATATTTTAACAATCTGTCATGCTGTCTATTCTTCCGTCAGCAAAACCCGATTCAATGGTTGTCATGCTATACTCGTCCTTTAGGTCATACAAATATTTGTTCGAACCTACAACATGCAGCGCAGCAGCCACTACGCCAACCATGCCGTGAATTATTTACTTGTATTATTTATTTGTCGTTTATTGCACTTGACTGCCTCGTTGGTTGCTACTGCTAAACATGAGGTCTTGGGTATGATTCTAGGGTCAGGCAAAGTGTAACTGAGTTTTAGCATCTGGAATTTCTTAGTAAGAGCCCCGAGTCTGAATTTGTGCCTGGTTAGTGGCATTTATTACATGGGACTTAAATATAACTGGCAAAATGTGGGTGTACTATAGGTACGCCTCTGCCTAAACCTTCGGGGATTCCACGCCTGGTATTATGTTAAGTTCAAAAGGTTTTTCGTATGATCGTTTGAAAAGTGCGAGCGCACCCCGTCCCCCGTCGTCGCCCGCGCCTGCTCGCGGCACTTTATTTTATTCTGTTCTCGTAAACTGTGCACAGACACAACCGTTAACCACGGAATGGAAGGATTTAACAGTCTGTTTGTTGTCTGATAACAGTTAGTGCGAACATATAAAGCTGCTGCCTGTAAGGTTTTGAAGCGGCGATAGCCTTATTTGTTGTGTTTGACCAGCCAGGCTTTAATCACGAACAGTTGTACTGATTTTGTTAATCCACAGTATGGGTTAAGGACCCATGCTTATATAGGTAGATACGGTAGGCCACACGACTGTGATAAACTGAACCAGTTAAAGCTGGCCTCGGATTCTATTGAAAGTCCATACTGCGCTAAGCTGAAAAGATACCATTGAGCTGTGTTTGTTTTAATAAGTTGGAGGAATTTAAAATTAGTGAAATAAAGAGTAAGTGTCAAAATTGATGATATTATGATATCGATATTATTGTGTTAGGTATATCTAAGCTTAGTATAAATATGTCCAGACGACAGCACATCAACCTACCCAAAGGTTGGCAACAAACTGTCAAATTTTCCCAATTGAAAGTGATTCTTATAATATTGTTATAAAGTCGCAAAACTATACTTACGTGTATAAAACTGTGCTGGCCTCTGTTCTATACACGTAGGTACACTTTCTAGAATAAATTCTATTAATATTATTTAGAGAATTTATGTGAAAAGAGCTAAAAATCCAAATAAAATAGCTAAATTACGAGTTTTTAGGCGTTCCATTGGTCTTGCATTAGAGAATATGGACATAAATTTCCCACTTATTCCAACATGCCTTATAAATAACGTTTTAGGATTCGATAGGGGGGGTCCATAGATTGGTATTATGTCAAAACTTTGTGTTACTAAAAGGGTTCTGTAAAATAATAAGTTTGTTAGTTTATGTTGTAACCTCCATGGGTACGATCGTAGATTAACGTTATGATAGTACCAAAACAATCATAAAGCCTTTCCATTGTCAGAAATGTTGAATATTTAAGTAGGATAAATATCCTATCGAAATATTTAACATTTTTTAACGTAGTTTTAAACTTAACATTACTTAAAAATCTTTTCTTGTAACTTAAATAATTTTCAATTAACTTCAATTGACATTTAGTTGTTAGATAATACAATTGTTGAAACGCAAAATTATACTCATTTAATTAAGTTTGACGTACGTTTATTTTTATATCTTTAAATTTCAATTAAATGAATTTTATAAACTTTCACAAGAAAATCCAATTATAATTGAAATTTGATAACCTCGGTAGGTACATAAATGGATCATTATCATTATAATTTATGCCTTTTCACACCAATATGTTGGGGTGAGCTTCCAGTCCAATACGATGCTTCTGAATACCACCATGGAGCGACTGCCTATCTGACCTAGACCACTTACATAAGTACTGGGTAATACGACACCATAAGTAAGATCGGTGGTCAGACTTTCAAACCTCTTACTACTCGTAATGCCTGTCAAAGATCTACAAATGAGAGTTGGTACCAACGGCTTAATATGTTTTCCGATAGTTTCGATGTATAGCAGAACCATCCACAGACCGGCCTTGGCAAGCGTAACTTTACCTTAGATTGACCTGTGCGGCTGATATTATTTAGTTACGTAACGTAAGATACGTTCCCGCGACCCCCAGCGTAGTAGTGAGCTGGAACACCGGGGTGGATTTTAGTCAGTAAGAGTCTGACAGACCCCTCCGCCTCCCTAGGGATGAGGACATCGATGAGGATTTTCCACCTCAGCAACAAAAAAAAGGCAGGAAGATGATGACGCAACCTCATTCAATATTTCAATGAGTCTACCTTTATGGTTATCCGACTGTGGCAGGCCGGCAAAGGAAAATTATGTTTGCTTCTACAAAAGTTCTAAAACTTTGGTCACACAAACATACTTCTGACTAGCTTATTGTGGTTGATGTAACTTCTTTCGTTGTTATGTGACTTCGTGAGTGAGGAAATTCTGTTAGTACCTTGGTTTATTCGCTATTTTGGATTCACTCAAGAATGACCGGTAACCATAATGACCTGACATGTCCGGTTTTCTGGCTCCCCATCCGGACTTGGTGCGACACTGACATTAGTCCGGACTTTCATTTCAAAGAGATTGTTTAAAACAATACATAAGTTAAATGAGTATTAAAGAACAAATTGGAACAAAAAGGAAAATGTTCTGACTTCTTTGTAATTAGTGTATGTCTATTTATCTGTTTGTCAACAAAAGTATTTGACCCACTTCGTCTTATCCTAAAAATTGCAATTTTACATGTTGATGCAAATATCATCATCATCATCGTCATCACTCCACTGCTGGACATAGCCCTCTCCTAATGAGCGTCATAGCGCCCTAGTAGTGTAGGACGCCCTCTGACCAGGTGGGATGACGATCTGCGAAAGACTGCAGGCAGATGCTGGATGCGGCAAGCTGAAGACAGGGCGCTATGGCACTCATTAGGATGCGAATATATTATGTGTAATTTGACATTTTTAATTATCAACAACGATCAGCACCGGTAGGTATTCATTAAAATTTTAATGTCCTCTGTCGTGAAATAAAAGTAATTATTTCAAACAGAATTGATTTTCTAAATTAATGAAGTTGGAAAACAGTTGGGAAGTAGGTATTTGTTCGAAAGAACATGTACCAATTATTGATCTCTAATAAAACGTAGACTAAAACTAAGAGCGAATAAGAAGGATAATATATATTTATAGGTCTGTTTGTCAAACGGGAATTTACTTATGCGTCGATTTTACATAATTAAAAAGAAAAGTTCATCTTACTTATTTTTTTAATGTTGAGATGGTAGAGCAAAGATTTTAAACTCATTATCATCCTTATCTGCCCAGTCTTTTACCAACGATGTTGGGGTCGGCTTCCAGTCTAAATGGATGCAGCTAAATATCAGTATTTAACCTTGGAAGACTACCCGGCTCACGTTCGCAACCCAGTTACTGGGTAATACTGGTTGTCATCCTTTCGAGCTTCAAACTACCCGTAATGACTGTCAAAGATTTTTGAATGACAGGCGGGACCAACAGCTTAATGTGCTTTCCGAGGCACAGAGGGGTCTCTGTGTAAATATTTTAAAATACCGAAAAACAACTCGGGTTTTTCAATTGTGTTTTTGGTGTGGCAGTCGATGTGGATAACTCAATAGTCGATAACTATTGAGAAGACATCAAGTTTTTTTTTTTTTTTTCCCCCTCAGTCGGAACTTCTCCTGTATCGTGGGTGCGTTTACATACATTTACATTCATTTAAACTCACATACACAAACAGCCAGACTCCAAACCAATGCCTGTATAAATGCCCATACAAATATTTGTTCCGTGCGGGGATCGAACCTGCGACACGCAGCGCAGCAACCAATCGCTCAGCCACTGCACCAACCATGCCGTCAAACAGATGAAGATTCAAGAAGAATAACGGACACAAGAATGAAATATTGAAACATTTCGTGGATGTAAATACGCCTAAGTAAGCGATTCAACATTCATCAATCATTTCATTTCATCTCAAAATCGGATTCCCAAATTACTTTTGAAGACAAACATTTACATTTAAGACAATCTGAACTACCTACCTACCTCAGCGCCTACTTGGCACGTTATCATATTTTGTATATTATTTTTAGAGTAAGGTTAGTTAGAAGATTTAATTTGCAGAAAGGTCCGCTTACGTTGAAAAGTAATTACATAAAGTAACACAGCGAGCAGTTTTTAATAAAAACACTAAAAGGAATATAAACATCTTTTATAGAACTTTACTTAACAGAGATATGAAGATAAGGTACCTTTCTTCTGATGAATTGAATAAAAAAATAATTTATATAAGATTAAAGTAAATGAATAGTGTTCCTAAGAAAATTCTAGAAATACGGTGGTTGGTTGGTTACGTAGAATAAACCGTATGAACTGTATATGCCCCACAGCAGAGAAAGCTTCTTCTCATACAGAGAAGGGACGAGTATACGCTAGAACTACTCAGTTTAAACTCAGAAGTAATGTTAACCTCAAAAACATTAAGTTATAATGGAACTTATTGTTTTAAAATGTTGCCTTGTAATGTAATGAGTCTAAGCATCCAATAAAACAGAACATTTTTTTGTGAGTACGTTAAAAATATCCTTAAATTTATTATTCACCTCGGAGAGTTCATTATATCCAAACCGACTACTTTGAGCAGAAACACCGAAATAAACTCAGTGGTATAAGTCTCGTTTGAAGCCCATATTATCCCATAGGTAATTGAGATTGAGATTGACTCTGAGCGATGAGAACACTCAAACTATGGTGAGATAGTGCTTCCATACCCATCCCATTCGTTCCACATGTTGAAAATCTCCCCCCTGGTCATAAGATGTCTTGGATAGCCTGTAAGTTTCTTCACAGACTCCAGACACATGTTGGTCGACAGAGGAAAACCTGCTCAGGTGGAAATTAATAGACGACTCCAGCCTTGTGTACAAGTGTGGTGCTGCTTCGCAAACGATGGGATACCTAATATCGTGCCCTGCGTGCCCTGATACTTGCACTTGCAGTACTTGATAGCCAAAGTAATTTCTGGGCCACTATCTATAAAAAAATCTTTTGATTCAGAAAAAGTCCATTTGGTTTGTACAACACACAACTTATAAACTGCGAGTAGTGTTAGTACTACCCTAAGAACAAAAACAAAACAATAACTAATTATGTGTCACAGCATCAGTTGGCCGATCCAATGCCCCAGTATGGGACTGTCCCACCTGTCAGCTATAGCTTTCAGGATGCTTTTGGGACTGACACGTACCCTGCGCATGAAGGAGGCGTATCGCTTGATCATGACGGTATAGCCCAGTAGCTCTAACCTTGAATGTCTTACGAGAAGTTTACCAGCCGAAAACGTCATATTTCCTAGTTATTCGATAGAAAAACGAAATTAGTTTCACTTACGTAATGTAGACACGCAATCTTTGGACAAATTGTTGATCTATTCGGTTGGTAAACTTCTCGGAAGAAATTCGTGCTGCGGTTACCGGGCGTAAATCAGACAAATTGTGCTGTAGAAAGTGTCAGCCATAAAGTTTCGAGTGGAAAGACTTTGACGCTCTGCATATCCGAACTTTTTAAATAACGCGATGTGTCATATTTTGGCGCGGTATTGTAACACTCGTTGTGTGAACAATTCCCAGTTCAAATAAGTTACTCGACAAAAGACGAGAAAATCTACTCGTTTCAAGTTACTTATACTTGCCAAGTTGTTCAACTTAAAGTGGGTTCTATACAGAGTGTTGTTATAACTTCAGTGGGTACAGGTGTGAACGTGGCTTATCAATTAACGGTAAACTTGAAACTTACGGAACCTTGCGAAGTTACAATACACGCACAATATCCGAAAGTAAATGATGCGCGGATTTTTTTTTGAAAAAGTTCGGCTTTGTGGAGTATCGTCTCTTTCCCTTATACAAGTACGTGTGTAAGACTCGCTGTGTCATATTCACACCTGTGTATTACTTAAATCTTTCCAACTTGTATCCAATTTGTTGTATCACAATTTTCCTCACAAAACTTTGGGCCCGTAACTGCTTTTAACGATACAAAAAAGTTTCACATGATAGCATTAAACTGAAGATAATATTTTTTTTTTTTTTAAACGTTGCCTCACACTAGGAATTTCTCCTGTATCTTGGGTGCGTTTACAAACATTTAAACTCACATACACAAACGGCCAGAACCGGAACAATTACCTGTGGGTCACACAAATATTTGTTCGGTGTGGGGATTGAACCCACAACACGCGGCGCAGCAGCCGATGGCTCAACCACTGCGCTAACCGTGTCGTCAAATTGACCCAAATTGAAATGAAAATTGACCCGAATATAGTATATCTGTTATAAAATATGTGTTTCATGTTTCACGCACAGAAGGCAAAGAAAAAACAGATTAACCTATACAGATACGAGATCAATGAAAAGAACGTAGGGTTTATATGAAAGAAAATCTTTTTTTATAATTCAGAATTCACTGTACCTTACTCTGATGACTAGCAATTTAACCAACTTCCTTGTTTTTTGGTCTAAATATTTTGAAATTTTAACAGCAATTTAATATTGTTGCAGTAAAATGCCATGAGCGTTTTACTGCAATAATATTAAATTTCCTGCCGATGACAGTAAAAAAGAAGAAACAAAATTAATTGAACTAAATTTGTCATTGTTGTGTGTCATTCTTGAGCAATTACGTTTGTCGATAAATTGAAGGAATGGACAACACTCTGGATAGCATCCACCTGTGTCAAGAAATGTTTTATTTGGACCATACTAAAGTGCACTTTACTTGCGTAAACTCAAGCGTGGCAGGCTTTAGACTTGAAAGGTAAAATCTGCTGATATTTTTGAAAGCACTAACTTTGTACTGACTGTCGTAGTTTTTGGTCTTTAGCCATAGTCACTGAAGTGGTTAGTAGAGCTTATTGTTCTGCCGATCCTTTGTTGAAAATATACCTAAAAGCAGCACAGGAATCTTCAGTAATAACTGATTCACCGAATCATCCAAGCAGGATCTCAATTTCATTGCACCTTGGAGTTGTACAGTGTTCAATTTAATTCTATTCCATTTTATTTCTGGGTGGAATTTCATTTGTGAATTCCAAAACCAATATGCAATATACGTTTCTATGCTGGTAGCTGGATAATGTGCTCAATATTGAGGCGTTACGGCTTTAAACGGGCGAGATTGGCATGATAAGGTTATGTAAAATTGGGTAGAAATGCCCATAACCTCAAACTGTAATAGGCTACCAGAATATCGCAAGGCTTCTCTGTAGGTACCTTCATTGTGGGTACTTTGTATTTCAGCATGCGATTTTGTATTTTTTTAGTGTTTGTGTTAAATTAATTTAATAGAGTAAGGTGGGGTAAATATGAGACGAGAAGCCAATCTTCGTATTTTTTATGCTTTTAACGATAAGATCTACTGACGTATTTTACATGACATCATAAAATATATTATGTGTCTCATATTTTTTCCTCAATAAAGGGTAAATATAAGACACGGAATGGCAGAAAATAAAATGGCTTTTGACTTCTGTATCTTACGTGTTTTAGAGATACGTTAATTAGATCATGTAGCCAAAGTAAAGCACTAAAAAAAGATGTAACGTACGGAGGTTACGTACGAATTATGTGATCCGCAAACTGACATACCAAAAGCTAATGAGTCCTGTTAGTTGTCACGAATTTGGGTAAAAAATAGGTAAGTTTAGAAATTAGTCTTAACCAAGTACACATTTACACATTACTACATGGAAAAATAAAATAAAATAAATAATCACAGGGCATCGAAAAATTCATATGCATCACTGTCAACGGGAAAAGTGCCCAGAAGGCTGGCAGCATTGCCACGTTCGAATGGCAATGCAACGTGGCATTGCTGTGTTATTGAGTTATTCCAACTTTTTTTCAGGTTTTCTTATTAGCGGCCCGGAGTCTTGATTTGTGCCCGCTTGATGGCAATAGGCTCGCCACCTATTACATGGGACTTAAACATAACTGGCGAAATGTGGGTGTTTCTATAGGCGCGCCTCTGCTTAACCCTTCGGGGATAACAGGCGTAATGTTATGTGTTTACGGCTAATGCCATAAACACGTAACATTAACACTATTACAGCGATCTAATTTCTACAAATCATTTCCTCCCTAAATGTTGTATCTCTAGATATACATATGTTGATATATAAGATCTATCATCAGTGGTTTGAGCTGTGCTTTGTCTGTCCGTCACAGAACTATTCCTATCATACATATGTACACAAGATCGATATTCGGTAGTTGGCCGTCGTTACCAAACATCCCATGTTGCCTGTCAAGTGAACCTTCAGAGTACCCTAATGACGGAAACTACTAAGTGAAGTCATGGGATCTTGAGCTTAATGTAATGTTTTGGTGTCGAGGTTATAGAATATAGACCAAGATAACATACCCTCTAGTCATTTAGACAGTGGTATCTTAATTAGAACAAGTAAAACGACTTGTGTGAAGAAAAGACGTATTCTTTTCAAGGTGAGAGTGGAGGGGAATTTAGTATCTAGCCTTGCCATTCCAATCTAGATGTGAATGGTTGATTGATGAAAGAACTAAGTCAAGTTGGAAGTTTCCTTGAAAGTTTTATGTTCCATTTTATTTTTTATGTTGGTAGTTAGTTTTCCAATATTGTAGCAACTGGCAATCCAGAACCTAGGTTCTGCGAAAACATTGTTTTAGACTTAATTTAGCTCTAACAGCAAATCTGTTTTTTTTTTATACGGGAAACGTATAAAAAAAACAGATTTGCTGTTTACACGTAACGACTGTCAACGATCTACAAATGACAACAGGGCCATAACGTGCTACATCAGGCTGGATTTGAAAAATCGAACGATTTTAAAATCGTTTTAAATATAGAACGTGCCATAAGTTTTTTTTTTTAGTTTTGGACGCGCTATATTTAAAACGCAAAAAAGCTACGCTAAATAAATGTAATTAAATCAGCGGATACCAGTTGTGTACACTGGACTCGGTACAGTGAGGCAGGACTCCCAAGTGAACTGCATAATACCACCAAACCACCACTACCAGTACCTACTATTGTTTAGTTTCCGATCTATGTCTACATGTAGGTACAATAAAGTAATAACATGTACTGTGGGTAGTTCGGTGAATGGTTGGGAGCCTCGCACCGCAGACCTTTAAGGGTTTAAACCGCATGGAATCCATCAAATGTAGATATTACAAGTAGGTAGTGTAGGTTCTATATCGTGAACAATTTATATCGTCTTGTTGCTAAGTCCAAGTATTTTCACTCATGTTTTCCTATAGGCTTTACTTAATTCATTTGCTGAGCTTGAAAAGTTTTTAAATCTAGTTTATACAGTCACGCTACCGGCAATTTTTTTTAAATCTTAGTGTTATATTAAAAAAAAACACAAAGAGTTTGTTTGTTTTGTTGATGGAACCAGATCAGATTTTAATGACTTTTTGCGTTGATAGCCCAATTATTGAGGACGGTTATATTTAACTCCACGCTACGGCCGTGGAACGTGTGAAACCACGGGGCACAGCTAGTAATGAATAGTTTTCTAAATAAGTACCTCATCATCTGCCTAGCCTTTTCCCAACTATGTTGGGATCGGCTTCCAGTCTAACCGGATGCAGCTGAATAACAGTGTTTTACATGGAACGACTGCCTATCTGACCTCCACAACCCAGTTTACTGGGCAACACCTTGGTAAGACTGGTTGTCAGACTTGCAGGCTTTTGACTACACGAAACGACTGTTAAAGATCTACAAATGACAAATAAGTACCTAAGCCTTGAAATTATCAAAACACATTGCAGTCCCAATGATCACTGTATAGTGTATATATTATCTTCCGTTTTATGTTTCCCTTACCAAAGTTAAAACGGAGCATATATTGATCAAAGAATTGAGAGTTTACGAGAAATCAGTATTTGGTTTAAAGGCCCGTTCCTTTATATCTTATAGTCTATAAAGGAAATAGGACAATTTATTATCTCTTTGGTGTGTATCCGGAAGCGACAGTGGATGCGCGAAATCCAATTATAAGGCACCACGACTTTATTTCAAGTGTCTTTTGTTAGAACATTTAACTTCTTTAAGCAACAAGCAATTTTTATATTCTCATTTTCACGGAAATCTCACGCTTTGTTAATTTGTTTTTCACTAGATTCTCGGATATGCGGCGAGTTTTAATTTATTGGTGATTATCTCAAGAACCAGAGCTCGGCTCGACTAAGCGAAAAATAAATCCACATTTAAGTGATTTTGAGCCTCAAATAAATGAAAATCTTTAGCACCAATTATCATAATAGCATGAATCTCGTGAATATCTCAAATTCAATTAGCGACTCGTCAAAAATTCTGAATGGACAGAACTTTACGGAGAAACTGTGAATACATTAATGTTACTTCAAACATAACAATAATAGACTAATCCCAGCCTTTTACTGGCCTCTTCTCATACAGAGAAGGCACGAGCATGGCTCACCACCCTTGCTAACACATATTAATAAGAAGTCCAGGGTTTCCTCACGATGTTTTCGTCACCGATGTCAGTAATGTCTTAGATAAACTTACTTATGAGTTGAGAAGGTGACATTGGCCCCGTGCATGGATGGAAAGCAAAGCCCTTACCATTGGGTTACAATATACCATCGAGGACACTGCATGTGTACATTGTGTTCTACTTTCAAACTTATTACTAAGGGCATAAGGTCGAGAAGTTCACCTCCAGTGTCCCCGATGGTAAAATGTAGGTACCACCATTGAGGTCCCCAAATACTGTACACCGGTAGGATATTGGATCCTCATTTTTATACTCTTATCTCATTTCAGTACGATATCGTAAAATACCTCCTTTGTAATAAGAAAGTTATCCCTTAAAGTTTATGGTGGCACGACATGACTGGCAGTAAATCGTTGAAAAAACTTGTGAAACTGCCGTGAGCGATGATATATTAGGTCTTTACCTATGAAATTGCCGTTCTGCAGTACTGGCCATTTCAAATCAAAATATTTTCTGTTTGGCTAAGAATTCTAATTTCAAATTAATTTTATTTTAAAAACATGGATTATTTTTCCAAAAGTAGTCATTTGTTTATTGATTAGTGTTACATTTTCATCGCATTTAAATCTTTTTCGTCATCATGGATACGTTAAAAATTCGAGTAATTATGGAATATGAGTACCGTCGTGGCAGCAACGCGGCACAAGCGGCACGCAACATCAACGACGTTTACGGAGCTAACACTACAAACCAACGCACTACCTGTTATTGGTTTGCTCGCTTCCGTTCTGGAAATTTCGACCTGAAAAATGAACCTCGCGGTCGTCCGAAGACTTTGGTCGACAATGACGAATTAAAGGCGATTGTGGAAGCTGATGATACACAATCTACGGCTGAATTAGCAGCAGCTTTCGACGTTAGCGTCAAAACAATATTGGTCCATTTGCGTCAAATTGGCAAGGTAAAAAAGCTTGACAAATGGGTGCCCCACGAACTCAATGATCGCCAGCGCGAAGTACGCGTCGAGACGTGCCTTGCACTGCTCAACAGACACACAAATGAAGGAATTTTGAACCGCATTGTTACCTGCGATGAAAAATGGATTCTGTTTGATAACCGCAAGCGCTCAGCAAGTTGGTTGGATCCTGGTTCAGCACCTAAACAATGCCCTAAACGAAAACTTACCCCAAGAAAAGTGATGGTCACTGTTTGGTGGTCTAGCGCCGGTGTGATTCAACACAGCTTCTTACCAAACGGGGTGAGCATTACTGCAGATGTGTACTGTGAAGAATTGAACACAATTATGGAGAAGCTGGCACATCTCCAACCAGCATTGGTCAATCGCTCGTCTCCGCTGCTCCTGCACGACAACGCGCGACCTCATACTGCACAGCAGACGGTCTCCAAGTTGCAAGAACTGGGGTTGGAAGCTCTCCGTCATCCGCCCTACTCACCAGACCTTGCGCCTACAGACTACTACTTTTTCCAGAATTTGGATAACTTCTTGGCGGGAAAAAAATTCAATACCCGAGAGGCAGTACAAAATGCCTTTGAAGAATTAGTTGCCTCCCGTCCAGCTGATTTCTTTAAGAAGGGCATCAATAAACTGCCACTGCGTTGGCAAAGATGCATTGATTGCATGGGTGATTACTTCGATTAGTACAAATAAAAAATACATGAAAAAAATTCATTTAAATTTTTTCATACAAAACGGCAATTTCATAGGTAAAGACCTATTATTACGTTATCATGTTTTTAAGAGTATTCTATATTAGCGGAAAGTGACAAAATTGGGTCTTTCTATCTTCTATATATATAAAATACTCGTGCCACAATGTTAGTTGCCATACTCCTCCGTAACGGCTTGATTGATTTCTATAAAGTTTTATATGTATATTTGGTGAATCTGAAAACTAGTCGTAATCAATTTTTTATACCTGTAAGTGATAAGGGTGGTCAACCCTAACGTTTTTTTTTATATATTGGTTTTATTTTTATTTTTATAATATGTGGCATTAAAAATACGTACAATCCAAATTTTTCACCCTTTTATCTCCAACCCTTATATGGCAAAAACAACGTTTGCCGGGTCAGCTAGTTAAACTATAATTTTAATTGATATTCCAGAAACTTTTTGATCTTCTATGATAACCTCTTTTTAACAATCCAAGCAATTAGTTTGCACTTACTAGGCTAGGGGGGGGGGGCTAGTTTGATTATGAAATGATATAGTAAAGTAGAAGCAAAGAAAGGAAAATCAAAATAAAGAATAAGAGTCGTGACGTCAAATGCCAAGGAATTGGCTTTTGCATTGGTTTATAAATAGAATCTACGTAATGAAGAACTACAGGTTATCATCTGCCTAGCTTTTTCCCAACTACGTTGGAGTAGGCTGCCAGTCTCTACATAGAGCGACTGCCTATCTGAACACCACAACCTACTTACTGGGCAACACGATACCTCATATTAAGACTGGTTGTCACACTTTCCGTAATAGCGTCCGATAGCCGGGTCCAACAGCTTAACGTGCTTTCCGAGTGACGGGGGAGTCTCGATATCTTACGAATGGTCACCCATACAAAGACTGACCTCGGCAACCGTAACTTAACCTTCGATATTATTTAACCACGAGCTCCTCCTCCATCAAGTCTTACAGGTGTTATATAAATAAACGTGATTTCATTGACGTTTTCTTTACAAAGTAGATTTCTGAACTTTGTTTGTTTGTAAGATGTTCTACTTTCGTGTTAAAGTCCCAGGCCCGCATTAATTAATTACTCTCGTAATGAGACCTCCAGACTTTTGCACTTACACCCTTAAGTTAACTTTAAATTTGTGGATTTTGTGGAACGGGACTCGCAACACAATCACGTACTTCAATCAAAAGTTGTGGCTCAACGGTCTATTTGTCTGAATGTAGAAATCTAGTAAGTTCTCCAAAGTTAGCTTTTACCTATTTGTTGATATACACTGAGCCTATTAATAAGCATATTGATCTATACTTTAATATCATTATAAATATTTAAGTAACTCTGCCTGTTAGTCTGTTTGTTACCTTTTAATATAATTTGGATAAAATTTAGACCATTTCCATTAGACCAGGATCTGGGTTAGCACAGATATTTATATATCTGTGGGGGTTAGGATCTACATATCTATCTCAACTAATATGTTATAAAGAGGAAATATTTGTTTGCTTACAATGGGTATACTCAAAAACCTGGATGTTTTCGAATGCTTGTACGGATTTGAAATTTGGATGGAATATGGCACAAATGAACACCATGTACTGAATGGGGACATATGCTGCTTTTGTTCGTATTTTTGTTGTTATTCCAAGCGTGTGAAGCCACTGGCTGAGGCTCAAGTATATTTTGTTGATTTATCGGACAAATGATCATCTTGTCTACTTATAGGTAAGTGTACCTAGGGCTGCCACCTCTAAAACCCGCCAACCAGGGCAAGCAGCGGAAAATCCCCGGATTTTGGAGCTTAAAACTCGGACTAGATCGGGCAGGTCGCTAGCAATTATTTGTGAATTCCACATTATCGTTTCTTGCAACTGTTAAATATATTTTTAGTTATAGTTTACTATTATGCATTAATTATACCATTGTTTTAGAAATAACACTACTGCACTTAAATGTACATTTTTGTAATACTTTTATAAATAAATTATTCTATTCTTATTCTTAAATTATTCTATTCTTATTCTTACTTGTCAATAGTGTTTTCTTAAAGATACTCGATAAACGATTTGTTGTAATTGTTGCACCACATGAATAAAAAGTTGAAATATATAAACATTTTATTCATTTACATTCAATTTTAAACTAAATGAAGTCTGGGTAGAAGATTCTTCTTGAAGTTTTAAGAAACTATTAACAGTCTAACAATTTTCACTAAAATTTAAACTTAAAACCCGGACGATAAATGGAACCCCACCCGGACGCTCCCCGGACGCTCTCTAAACTAGGACAAATCCGTGGAAACCCGGACGGATGGCAACCCGAACTGTACCACTTTTTTGTTTTGTGATTTTTTTAATTGGATTTATTGTACAACTGTTGATGACAACCCTGTTCAAGAGAAAAAGAAACAAGTGAAAGTCTTCCAGTATCTCGTAATGAATGATAGTAATATCATCTGTTGAATGATAGCGTAGTAGTATCAGCCTATTTCTGTCCCACTGCAGGGCAAAGGTCTCTACTCATACAGAGAAGGCACGAGCATTAATCACCACGCTTGCTCAAGATGGGTTGGCAATTTCAGACTTATGTTAATTATATGAAGTCCAGGTTTCCTCACGGTGTTTTCCTTCACCGATATCAGTGATGTCCAAGATAAACTTAGAAAGTATATATGAATTGAAAAAGTCACATTGGTACTTGCCCAGGTTTGAACCCACAACCTCGTGCACAAGAGGCGAGGCCTAAACCACTGGGCTATCATGAAATTAATGAAGCATCATGAAAAAATGATAGCGTGTCTACAACTAATAAACCTCGTACCCTTGAAATAGACAAATCGGGTCAAGTCTATAAATTTGATAAAGTGAGAAATATTCCCAAGACCATGGCATTGCTTGTTATGATCCACTGAATAGAGGAGTTGGTGGCTTAATAAAAACAGCCTCACAGGGCGATCGAAGTTTAAGTTACTCTAGTCTGTGGATGGGTGACCGTTCGTAACATATCGTGACTCCTCCGTGCCACGGAAAGCACGTTACGCTGTAGGTCCCCGCTGTTATATGTAGATCTTTGACAGACGTTACGGGTAGTCAAAAACCTGAAAGTCTGTTTTTTTTTTTTTTTTGGAATGGGCATCTCGCATTTTATCCTTCAGGGATATTTACTGCTCAACAGAACTTTCCTGTGGGGGGCTTAATTAAAATTAAGGCCTCCAGCCAGGCATAAAAAACTTATAAGCACCCCCTGCGGGGTACGAACCTCGGCTTAGGACGTCGCTGAAGAGGACAGCAAGGGACAGGCTGGATCTGATTGTTCCATTATTTAGGGACATTTTAATCATTAATCGGCTCAGCTTCGCGGGATGGCTCTAGCAAAGGGTCGGGAGGGGGGCATCGACGGGGTCGTCGCGACGGGTCTCGGCGGCGAGGACGGAATGTCCGTTTTTGTGTGCGAACAGTGCTGGTGGCCTTATCGCTCTCCTGGAGGAGAGTGATAGGATCATCTGGCTCTGTGAGTGTGTGTCTGGGTCTTCGAACTGTACTTATTCTCGAGGGAGTGTATCGGGCGGCCGATGACACTAAGGGGTTAGGATGAGCGGTAGAACAGTCCATGAAGCGCTGGGTGAGTCGCTTCATGAACTGTTTCACCGTGGGTATTTTGAGATCTACATGGAGAGTCTCATTTCGGACGTAGAAGGGGGCTCCCGTGACTCTGCGCAGGAATCGGTTCTGGACGGTCTGAAATCCTATGGATATGATATGGCTCGGCGTGAGCGAACACTGCGCAAGCGTATGTCATAATTGGACGGATGACCGAGACGAAGAGCCGCAATTTGCACCTGAGTGACAACTTGCTTTTCTCGTTGGTCATACAATAAAGCCTGCCGGACGCGAAGACGGCGCGCGAACGCGCCGCCTTTATGTGTTCGGCGAACGAAAGTCTGTGATCGAGTATCACACCTAAGTATTTGGCTCGCTTATCCCAAGGGATAGGCTTGCCGTACATGGCTAACGGACTAGGCGTGGGGACATTGCGGCGTCCGGGTTTCCTAAAGAGAACCGCTTGACTCTTATCGAGATTGACCTCGACTCTCCATTTCCGGAACCAAGCGCCTAAGACGTTTGCGGAGGTTTGGAGAGTGCGAGCTATGGTGGTAGGGTTGTTACCGGTAACACGTTGCCGACGACACGGCCATCTAGGCCGTGTCGTCGGCGAAAAGCGCCAAGTGGGCCTTTCTACCCCTTGGAACGTCGCTAGTGAACAGCGAGAACAAGAGAGGAGACAGCGCGGATCCTCGAAAGTCTGACAACCAGTCTTACCAAAAGGTAGTGTGTTGCCCAGTAACTGTGTTGTAGAGGTCAAATAGGCAGTCGCTCCATGTAAAATACTAGTATTTCAGCTGCATCCCGTTAGACTGGAAGCCGACCCCGACATAGTTGGGAAAATGCTAGGCAGATGATCTACTCATAAAATGATACCTACCTGCACTCCACACAATTTGATGGCAATTAAATCTTTTGTTAGATCTAAACCGCTTAAACGCCTTCCGTTTCTATAAACCGACTGATGATATCAAAGTTGAGTTACGTTCTTTTATAGTTGTTTTATACTTAATTTTATTAGTTTCTCTATATCAAATAGCGCCTCTAAAGGTGTACCCTCTACGGGAGCTTTTAGCGACCAAAACCCAAAATTACAGTGCTAATGATAGAATCTGTTACATTTTGACACAGCTAGTAACATCAATGCGCTAAACAACTGTTGTGACGACACGCACCGTGGTGATTGACTGCTGCGAGTACAGGTAGTTGTTCCGGCTCTGGTTGTTTGTGTTTCCAAACTCACATTGTTTGATGTTTCCAAAAATGTTATAAACGCTGAAAGCTGTTCTGCTTCTGCGTATGGCCCCAACAGAGGTAGGAACGAACGGCGACTATGAAGTTTGTAATTTGGACCTTCTTAAATAATCTTCAGTAATACTTTTACCAGACACAAAAACTACAACAGACGTAAAAACCATTGCTGTGGTTCTGTCATAAACTCTGGAAGCAACTTTTAGGTGTACGAATTTCTCTTCAGTTCACCAGGTTTTAAATCTTTTCTCCACGTATCTAGTAATTATGAGTTAGATAAAATATTCTTAACTGTCGACATAATAATAAAATAAAACCAGACTGTTGCCGTCCCACTGCAGAGCAAAGGCCTCTTCTCATACAGAGAAGCATTAATCACCACGCTTGCTCAAGACGGGTTGGCGATTTCAGACTTATATTAATTATAAGCCCAGGTTTCCTCACATTGTTTTCCTTCACCGATGTCAGTGATGTCCAAGATAAACTTAGAAAGTACATATAAATTGAAAATAGTCACATTGGTACTTGCCCAGGTTTAAACACATGACCTCGTGCATAAGATGCGAGGCCCAAAACACTGGGCCATCGCCCATCATGACAGATGACATAATAATAACAAGGAGGTTATTCGATTGGGATACTAGTTAATCCTGTATTGACGAGTATCAGTATATTTCTGCTCATTACTTTTCCCATTCGTCTTGTCTTGACATTTAGGCTCACAGAGGTACGAGTACATTTCGCTCGTTTCCTCACAAATCCCTACTTAAATTGATAATATTAATTATTACATCATTCCAGTATTCCTCAAAAAAAAACACAGCCACATTTCGCCGGTTAAGTTTTAGTTTATGTAGCTGTACCCCATGGTTTTACCTGGTCATGTTAATTATCATTTAACCATCCTTAAGAATTGAGCTGTACATTTAAAAATAGTTTTCCAAACCCGACACTGGTAGTTCAAGATCATAGCCAAAAAGAAACAATATCGACAATCGATTTGACGATACGGTTAACGCAGTGGCCGAGCGATCGACTGCTGTGCCGCGTGTCGTGGGTTCGATTCCCGCACTGAACAAATATTTGTATGGCCTACAGGTAATTGTTCCGGGTCTGGCTGTTCGTGTATGTGAGTTTGACTGTTTGTAAACGCACCCACAATACAGGAGAAATTCCTAGTATGGGGCAAAGTTTAAAAAAATATATAATATATCTTCATGTTTACTATATTAGTATGGAGACATAATATGAAGTGGCCTTATTGCATCTTTGGGGCATAAATCTAGCCATTTCATCTAGTCTCCGCGCTTCAATGTCTAATAGTAGCAAGCAATATTGTCATATTTGTCAATATTGTTATATAGTAGTGTGCTGAGGGTTCCTTCCTCAGATGAAGTCAAGTGTTAGTGGGATACAAAATTAGGAATGGCTCAGGAGCAGCCTGGCTGGATGCTCGTCAGTAGCTATTTAGTATTCAGATATGATAGACTATTAATGCAGGAGTTCAACAAACAACTTGTTAACACAGAATTTCAAGTTATAAGTTTGAGTACTAGATAATTTTGAGCTCAAAATCTAGTTGTTATTCCTGAGGAATAAGGCCAAGGCCTAAAAGGTATAGGTTATTAGGCAATTGCTTTCATATATATTTATGAACTATAAGGTATCAATTACCTATAGTTAGGTACAGTCACGAGATAGGAGCACGTGGCTAGATAAAACAGCAGCACGGGTTGATTGAAGGTTAAGCTACGCTTGCCGAGATTAGTCTGTGGATGAGTGACCGTTCGTATCGAGACTCCTCCGTGCCTCGGAAAGCAAATTAAGCCGTTTTTCCCGGCTGTCATTTGTAGATCTTTGACAGACGTTATGGGTAGTCGGAAGCCCGAAAGTCTGACAACCAGTCTTTTGGTAAGACTGGTTATCAGAGTGGGGTATCGTGTTGCCCAGTATCTGGGTTGTGGAGGATTCAGCTGCATCCGGTTAGACTGGAAGCCGACCCCAACATAGTTGGTTAAAGGCTAGGCAGATGATGAGGTACAGTCACGAGATAAATACGGTACAAGCTGAGATGTGAGCCTTTTTGGCCTCGCACATTTCCAAGTTATTATTTTTGCAAACTTTGTTGGTTTTTCTTTCGTTTCGTTTTCGTATTTCCTTTGCTTGTCCTAAATAATAGTTTATCCGTCTTTTATAACACTTACGCAAGATTCAAAAGCCATTTACTCTTTAAGTTTTGGTACCTATTATATGTGTTACGAACATAGTATTTCCGAAACCATCCTATTGTGAAATACTTAGTTCTTTTCACGAAGCTGCAATCATTACTGCACGAGAAAAACGCTAACGTAAGTGTAACACATTTATGCTTGTGAGTGTACATGAGAACATTAAATACAATTTGTTACGATAAACTTCCATAGCGACTGCTAACAAGTGAAAGTATATAAATAAAGCCGATTTTCGGATGGGTAAGTTTTTTCGGTGAATGGTAAAAATACGTTTTCTTCAAACATGATAAAACTAAGCTTTTTCCTCGAAAATGCTGTGGGTGAGCATTTGGTTCAATGCGGGTAATACCGATATATCTATGCTAATATTTTCCCGACGGATGTCAATAACAGAAGCAGTTCTGAAGCACCTCCTTTAGGGAAACCGTACAATATGTATGTTTATTGCCCAGGCAAAGGGTGATTTTTGTCGATAAAGGCAAAAAAGACAGGCTGTGTCTCACCTGCCTCACTGTGTGTGCAGTCGTTTTGAATTACTTGAACTTTGATACAAATTTAACTGAAAACTTCGAAAAGTCTACTACATTATAATAACTATTTAACAAAAAAAGACCATTATTGTATCTATTTATTGTATTATACTTAACGACCGATGTGGCGCGGTGGGCGGAGGTCCGCGTAGTGATCAAACGTATGCATGAGACTACGAGTAAATATTTGGAAGGTTGTTCCTAAATGAACGAATGGCTATTTTACGAGTACAAAGCATCTTTGATCAATAAATTTTGACGACCGATGTGGCGCGGTGGGCGAAGGTCCGCCTGCGACGCAGGAGGTTGCAGGTTCGATTCCCGCCCTGGGGCAAATGTTTGTACGATCTACGATCTACAAATATTAGTTCCGCGAGTTCTGGGTATTTGCTATGTATAGTAAAAAAATATCTATCTATGTAATGTATTGTATTAAGTATATCAGTCATCTAGTACACAAGCTCTGCTTATCTTGGGGCTAGATGATGCTGTGTGGCTTGTCCAGCATTACTTATGTATTTATTTATTTATTATACTCATCAGAATCAGTAGAACCATACAAGTGTGAAGTTTTATATCCAGGTATAACTATAACTATAAAATGTAGAGTTTAAGATCGTTATCCAACTCCGCAAAGAGTTGGAATACTGCCAGCGAGGAAGCAATCATAAAATTAATATTTGCTTGTGTTGTTTTCATTAAGATTTCTACGAGTATATAATATTAATATGTCTAAAGAAATTGTACCACTTTTTAAGCGTATTGCGCAATTTTAGCTATGCCAAATGTGTGTGTGATTTGGCTAGGTTTAAGTTAATAATTATGGAGAAGTAATGCAGAAAGCTACTAGTTAAAAGCCTGGAGATTAATAATATTTGTGACGTTAAAATCCATCACTATCAACTAAGATAGAAAGACAAGTGACTACTTATGAGTTTTGCGAACAGATGCAAAGTTTATCAGTCTTAGTCAAAGTCTTAATGTGGATTAAAGATTACCTATTAAATTACGGATTTTGTCCCTACAAATTAGAGTGAAGAGAGAGGTCTCATGACCCTGTAGTAACTAACTTAGAATCGCTTTCAATTAACATTTCTAAAAGTTACACTAGTTAGGTACAGAAAGTTGGTAATAGGTACTTCGTAGTAGATGTTGGTATAGAAATGTAGTTTTATCTGTTCACACACAGACTACACACGGTGTGAACATTTTTAATTTTTGTATTTCGCTTATCTTATCATTTAAAAACATATAACAAGGACCCAGATCTATGCCCCTGCTCGCTCTGTAAGCAAATCTGTAATAACTATCCCTCGTGCAGTTGTTACGATAAAATATGACAATGTTCGAGGAAAATAATTTACTTATCCCAGCGGAAATAAAGTTGACTCTAACTCTAACATTTATCTTGTTTCAGGTTGCATACTGAGCGAAGACAAAAAGGACAACCATGAACAATGACTTGGCAGTGCTGAAAGTATTGTAAAGATCACAGAATCTATTAAGATGTCTAACAAATCGCACACGCTTTTGGAAATATTCCAAGAGATATTAGCTGCTTCTGGGAATGCGTCGGATAGCGTCATCAATGAGACGCAGATTGTGTCTGTGCTGCGGGAGCAGGCGAGCAGGGGGGGAAGGGGGGACGAGATGGAGTCCTTGCTTGTGAGGATGATGAAGGATGCCAAGAACAGGCTCAACTTGACCCTCAAGCCGGACACGTGCGGTTACTGCGAGGGCGACTTCAGGGACGTCATCATGGCGTACAACGGAATACATGGTTATGTTAGCTTACTGGTACGTATAATATTTTATTCTTATCCATTACGTTCTTTGACTGTCATTACGGTTAGTCAGAAGCCCGTAAGTCCGAATTACCAAGGGGTATCCTGTTGCCCAGTAACTGGGTTGTGGAGGTCAGATAGGCAGTCGTTCTAAGTACAATACGGGTATTCAGTTGTATCCGGTCAGGATAGAAGCCGACCCCAATATAGTTGGGAAAACGCTAGGCAGATAATGAATTTATACTTATTTATAACTTGTTATCGTGACTTCAATTATACTGGATTCTACCGGGTCAAATTCTTCAAAAGATCTTAATAAAACTAATTCTGTTTTTATCGTGCCACATATTGCACGGAGTTCTTTTACACTGTTCCTGTTGAGAGAAACCTGCTCAGCCATAAAGTTCCCGTGGAGGATTTTTTCATTTTTCTCTTATCTACAAATTCTTGTTGTTATACTTGTTGTATGAGGAATATTTTACCACAGAGATGAAAGTATTTTTCTTCTGATAATTTAATTAAATGGTTGTTTCAGCTGTTTTGTTTTTATTACTTTATGTTAAGTTGTAAGTAGCTCTGTGGTTGAAGAAACCTTTATTATTTTTGTAAGCTTAAAAATAAGAATTCTTAAACATAATGTTTTGATATCAAGACTTCTTTGATATATAAACATAAGCTTCTTTTTATTTGGATAGGGGCTTATCTAAGAGATGGCAGTTGGTAAAATGGCAAAAGATACGACGGGATAAAAATCGTAGCTAAATAAAAACCTTTTGATTGACGATTCATTTATTTTGTTTTAAAAACAGTTTTACTTACCCTACCCTTTCATATCTGAATACAGAATCTTCATCAAATCTTCAGGGCTTAATACAAATGATCATTTACAGAACAGATGAGTATAAACGCGAACACGTGTGTGTGTGTTTACAAGTGTAACTAGTACCTTGTTACCTAACTGTACTCACACTTGGTGTATGAGTTATGGTTATTTCGTTTTTTGCGACAGGCAGACTTGTCCCAAACTAAGAAACGCACTCCAACCACTGCATTGATTGAATGAACCAAACAAATGGCTTTAAAGTTGGAAACCTTTCCAAAATCATGAATGCGAGTCATAAAGCTGGCGGTGCTTATTTTATTAACAAGAGCTTGTGTAGTTAAAATTGATAGTCCCACTCAAAATATTCTTCAAGAGTCTCTTAACAGGAACGAAAGCAGTAAATTGACTGCAGATCCGTACTTATAAAACAATATCATTATTAGAAAATATAAAATCAAAAAAATGGTTTTTAAACAAGGAATATTTCTAATCAATACCTTGAATTATTTATTCTGAAAACCGAAACCTTTTCAAATGAAAATGAAGTGCTAAAAGCGGATACCGCTCGAAGCGTTCTCGTTGGGGAATTTGGATATATTTTTTTTTTACTTTTTAGGGTTCCTTAGGGTCCCACCGGGAACCTTCCCGGTGGCACCCTAAGGAACCCTAAAAAGGCAAAAAAAATTTGTCTAATACGGATTAGACAGCGTTGGCTCGACCTTAAAAATCGCATCGTATCTGTTAAACCGAAATACACAAATTATTTTGTTCGAAAAGTGAGTAATATATTAACTACTATAACAACAACAAATAATGAAAATAAAATAAAGTTAATTAAAAAGATATTAGTTCATCATACAATAAAGTAATATAGGGTGGAACGGAACATCGACGCACAGAATATTGCCATTTTTTATGTTTTGTTCTGATGTGTTTTTTACTTAAAACAGTAATAAGTCATGAGAAACTCATAATGTTTCTAGCCCAGTGAAATTCCTAATTAAAAAGTTAATACTTTATCTTATCTTTATTTATCTCATTAAAAATCTCATCAGTTTAGGTAGAAATCATGATGTGTTACAGTTTTTTTTTAAATGAAAAAAAAAACAAAAAAATTCAACGCTTCAGAATTATGTACTGAACTCATGGTATCTGTTTGGTGTATCGATATCAATTCCAACCTGTATACTGTTAAACCTTGTACGATAGCCCATCGTGAGTGAGTACGACTCGCACTTGGCCGGTTTTCATGTTTTGAATTTATTTTACCCATTCACAAACAAATAGTTCGGGTAAAAAATGGAGATTAAAACATCACAAATATGGACAATTATTGGTATTATAAATAAAATATAAATAAATAATGCTGGACAATCCACACAGGATCATCTAGCCCCAAGCTAAGCAGAGCTTGTGTTATGGGTACTAGATGACTGATATACTTAATACATAGATATATATTTTTTATTATACATAGCAAATACCCAGAACACCCGAAACAAATCTTTGTAGATCATACAAACATTTGTCCCAAGGCGGGAATCGAACCCGCAACCTCCTGCGTGGCAGGCGGACCTTCGCCCGCCGCGCCACATAGGTCGTCAAAATTTATTGATCAAAGATGGTTTCTACTCGTAAAATAGCCATTCGTTCATGTAGGAACAACCTTCCAAATATTTACTCTAGTCTCATGCATACGTTTGATCACTAGGAGTATTCCCAAGACATTTGCAGTATTTATTTGGGAGCGATCCATCTGTACTGTACAATATTGAAGGTTGTTGGGTTTTAGACCAAGTGAAAACATAAAAATGTACCCACATAAGTATATTTTTTGTGTTGTCGGTCTGTATAGCGCTTCTTGGGTTAAAGGTTGAGATGAAATTTTGTGCACAGAGCGGTTACTCTTGATTTTAATTCTGATCGATAGACATTGGAATTTAGACGTTTCGTACTTTTGAGTTCGAGTTTATTTTGACAGCTTTGTATTTCACCAAATGATATAAACACGTTTAGATCGGAATTCAAATTAGTTTGAAGAGTAGGGCATCTGGTCAACGTGGCAATGCAGCCTGCCTTTTGGGCTCCTTTCCCGTTGACAGCGATGCGGATAATTTTTTCGATGTCCTGTGATTCTTTTTTTTTCTGTATATAATAGTTTTATCGCTTTATTAAATAAATTATACTAAATATTAATACATTTTCATTGAATTTATTTGTAAAAATTGTTATTATTTTTTAGTTATTTTTAACTACATGCTGAAACATGCTTCACGTTACTATAATTATTAGTTACACAGATTAAAAAAAATAACGTATCAAATATCTACACGCTTGCTAACAAATGCGTGCAGTGACTGGACAGGACGTCCGTCAATTCCGTGTGGTTCTTTCCTCGAAAGATCATCTCCGACACTAATGCATGGTCCTTAATCTAACCAAGATAATTCCAGAACATGCAAAGAGACTGTGACCCCTGAGATTGTTTTGGTGTTTTTTCTCAGAGTAGTCACCTTGAAATAGTCGGTCTTATCTAGTTTGTATTTATTTATTTTATTAATAGTCATGTAAAAGTGTTTTTTTAAAACCTTTTTACAGAAATAAATATATTTTATATTCATTTATATTTTACAAATGTAATTTTTATAGGTTTAAGGATTTTAATGGATTTTTACCATCATGCGAACAGCTAATGACCTGTCATCGTTGTTTAAAAGGGATGCAAATACCTGTAGGGAGTCCGATTCTACACAGATACAGTGGTCGGGGGCATGGCTATTCTAAACCTACAACAATATATCAATGCGTATTGAGCCAATTGTGTGTAAAACTTTGTGTATTAGAATCACGACCCAACGGGGATATTAATCGTGGTATTCAAACCATTACAAGTGTAATTGATAAGGCAGGACCTTATAAAAATATCCACCGATAATAATGTGCGTAATAACTTTAAAAACTCACCGTGTATGTTGATCTAAGTTCAGTGAGATCGGTAGGACAGTTTAGTGACCCGCCCACGCCGACGTATATTGCTATTAGTTCAACGGACCTCTATTGTTCACTTAACTAGCAACTAAGCAAGGCTATTTTACTCACGATTTCAGATAGAGGTGCTAAAATATTGCTACATTTCGAAAAATATATTATATTAGTTTACTTGGCACAGTCGGCAACACTAGATGGGCACTTATTTATTAGATAAACTGTTTCTCAGCCCTTCATACAATATTCAAGATTGAATTTACACAATTTTATTATTAACCCAGCGCACACGCGTGTATAGAGTGTAATCCCAAGGATTATCCAAAGGACGCTTATTACCAGTATAAAATCCTTTTACTACAATTCAGGTTATAGTCAAATCTTTTGCAGTAAAGTTTCACACAAATTCGTCCTGCCGTTTATTCCTGATTCATTAACAGATTTATAAACATAGTAGGAAAACGAAAGTGTTATTGGCATTTGTTGTTAACTGTACGTGGCAAAGTTTGGCGGAAATTGTGGCAAAAATATAATACGTAAAAAGTAACTAATTTTTACCTCAATTTTTATATTTTTCTGCACACGAAAACTAGTCCTATATCCCCAAATTTAGGTTAAAAATGCAGTGTATTCAACACACGTGTTTTTTAATTTGTATCTCGGCCTCTAGTGTGGAGTACCACAGATAAGGTATACCTACTAATAAAAAATGTGCGACTTTTTGTTAATGTTAAATAACCGAAATCCAAATAATTGTTGTTATTTGGATTTTGGTTATTTGGCCTGTCGTTGTTATTTGGAACTTTAATAGAACGAACTATGTTTTGGCAAATCAGGTTGCTTTGTTTCATGCCATAAAGTACTCTAAGTTTTTTTTGGAAAATATAAACTTTAGACAAAAAGTATAAAACATATTTTAATTCATATAAATATTTATTGTTGGCAACAAAATAACATTAATTAGTGTTTTGAAAATAAAACCTATTTAGTTTTTAAATTATTTCTTATAAGGCTCTGAAGTCGCTTTGAGTCAGTGCCTCTCCTTGAAAATGCCAAGGCACGGTGCACGAAAAAAAAATCAACCAGCCATTTCCAAAAACATTTCGTTGTACGCAGTTCCAATAGAATGCGAGGCCAGCTTATACTGGTTCTGTTACCACCGAGGCACCGCATCTAGGGCTAATCGATAATTCGTTTTCCATTTTTTTTTCTTCTCTAACGATGTACTAACAAGTTAATGTTTCGAACGGTTAATTCAAGCTGACAACAGCTTTTTTATTAAACTTAAACGATGCAGACCCTCGTTCGCTTAATGACAGGCTCCTAAAACTCAATTAGTTCAGTAATCCCTGAACTCAGCCGAAGTATTAATAGGTACAATTTTTATCAGAAAATGTTCTCTTTAAAGATTTCGGAAATATAGTATTTTCTTTGCAAAATTCATGCATCGTGCTTACGCAATGTACGTAAATATTGTTTATTTTGGTAACACATTTACTATTTGTTTACGTCGCCATCGCAGGCAGTCGTTTTCTTTCTTTCTTTCTTTTCTTTCTTTTTAAAGTAAAACGTTGCCCCACACTAGGAATTTCTCCTGTATCGTGGGTGCGTTTACAAACATTTAAACTCACATACACAAACAGCCAGACCCGAAACAACTATGTACCTGTAGGCCATACAAATATTTGTTCCGTGTGGGGATCGAACCCACAACACGCGGCGCAGCAGCCGATGGCTCAACCACCGCGCCAACCGTGTCGTCAATTTCGAATTAGCGTGGGTTTTTAATGTTTATCTATATCTATACTAATATTATAAACAGGTAAAATTTATTGGAAGTTTGAATGTAGGTATCTCAGGAACGAATGATCCATTTCTATAAAATTGTGCTATGGGCTATTAATATTTTCTAAACTACACTTTAAAGGGGGACGGAGGGTATATTAAAGTTCGAAGGGAAAAGTACGCGGACGAAGTCGTGGGAAGTGCTAGTTATTCAATAAATATGATGTGTATTAATAATAACTGGTATCTAACTGCACCCGGTTAGACTGTATGCCAAACCTAATATAGTACGGCTAGAAAGATGAATAATCAATTAGAGGTGTTTGGACTCTCAGATATTACGCTGTACTCACACACAGGTGTAGTTAAAAATGGTTCTTGGATTAAGTCGGTATAGTAGAAAACTGTTGTGGTTCAGACTTGGTTGGAAAATGATCATGATTCAGACTCCGTCCAGTAGAAAATTGTGAGTCAGACTTAGTCCAGTAGAAAAATGTCCTGGTTCAGACTTGGTCCAGTAGAAAATTTTCGTGTGTCAGTCTCGGTCCGGTAGCAAATGATGATGGTTCAGATTCAGGCCAGTAGAAAATTGTCGTGGTTCAGACTTGGTCCAAGAGAAAATTATCGTGTGTCAGTCTCGGTCCGGTAGCAAATAATCATGGTATAGATTCAGTCCAGTAGAAAATTGTCGTGGTTCAGACTTCGTCCAGTACAAAATTTTCGTGTGTCAGTCTCGGTTCGGTAGCAAATGATGATGGGTCAGATTCGGACCAGTAGAAAATTGTCGTGGTTCAGACTTGGTCCAGTAAAAATATTGTGTGTCAGTCTCGGTCCGGTAGCAAATAATCATGGTATAGATTCAGTCCAGTAGAAAATTGTCGTGGTTCAGACTTCGTCCAGTACAAAATTATCGTGTGTCAGTCTCGGTCCGGTAGCAAATAATCATGGTATAGATTCAGTCCAGTAGAAAATTGTCGTGGTTCAGACTTCGTCCAGTAAAAATATTGTGTGTCAGTCTCGGTCCGGTAGCAAATAATCATGGTTCAGATTCGGTCCAGTAGAAAATTGTCGTGAGTCAGACTAAGTCCAATAGAAAAATGTCGTGGTTCAGACTTGATTCACTACAAAAATGTTGTGAGTCAAGACTACGTCTAGTAGCAAATTTTCATGGTTCAGAAATCAGTACAAATTATCATGGTTTGAAAATTATGGTGGGTCAGACTAAGCCGCCAAAAAAATAAATTGATTTGAGATGATTTGATAGATTTGCCAGATGTATAACTGTAAACGAAGCAAAAGGAGTATACGTATATAAGGATCGTAGCAGGTGGCGTTCTGTAGTTGAGCGCTATTTTTATATCATTAACGGGATTGATTGCAGAAACACAACTGTAAACACGATTCAAACAAAGTTTCTCAGAACCGAGTCCTAGCAAATCAAATTGCTCTACAATCACTTAACTTGTACGTTACTTCGTGAATTATTTAGTGAGCCATGATATATGTATGTCAAATTACAGTGAAATTCGATCATTGTTTCATACATACATAAACACACGCCTATTTCCCTGATGGGGGTAGACAAAAACAACACAACGCCATCTGCTACGATCCTTATAAGTAATGGGTGATAATTGAAAGACGTTATACTTATTTCTGAACTTTAATGTATTTAGTTGGCACTACTATTAAGGTTATATGTCTGACTTGTAGCACGGACAGAGCAAGACGAAAGTCTGACAACCCGTCTTAGGGTATCGTGTTGCCCAGTAATTGGGATGTAGAGGTCAGGTAGGCAGTCGCTCCATGTAAAATACTGGTATTCACCTGCATCCGGTTAGACTGGAAGCCGACCTCTTGGGAAAAGGCCTAGGCAGATGATGATAGTGATGGTTAATTTTCTTAACCCTAAATAGGGGTAATTGCACTCATTATTATGAATAACTTCTACTAAGAGACTAACGATTAATTCAGAAAAAAACACGTCTTCAGTACATTTTCTCCTTCTTAGATCGACAAAATTAATAAAGCAGAAATGTATGGTTTAAAAAAAACCATGCTTGGTATAATTTTAAAAGTTGATCGTAATAATGAGCCCAACGACCTGTTAAGGTTAAGAGGATTATAGTAAACAGAAATAAAAGCTGTATATAACGAGCTAATGTCCGGGAGTACGTCTTACCAGTTGGATACAAAAAATTCTATCTTCATTTAAAATGTAAAATGGTAAAATGTTAAACTCTAAAATGGCCATCGAGATGAGTGAAGAATAAAACTGGAGCTTATAGACGGGACGTTCTCGTAGTTTAAGCCCAGTTGCACTTTATCTAGTACCTTGCCCAATTTATATATTACTTCCTTATTTTGTTTGCTTTGTAAACTAGGTTAAGTTTTGGCTTGATAAATATTCTTGTTCTTATTTGATAACCTAATTCTTGAAGAAGGTTATAAGGCTCAACGACACAACAACAACATACGCACGCAGTAACATAACGTTGCGACCCTTCTTAGCGGACAAAACCGCGGGGCACAGTTATGACAAAGATGTTCTATCTTTACGGCAAATTTGAAATCATATTATTATAATACAAAGTAGCAAGGTACCTATTTCTTTTCATATCTCGTGGTACGCCAATTTCAGACATCGTTCGTTACGACTTTAAAATATTTTCATTTTACGTTCCCTGAAGAAACGGAGAGTACTTACGGTTGTACAAATCTTATATATTATTGACATTGTCTAGACGGTCGTGTTATGAGAAACACTAAATTTAGGTATGTATGGGTAGTTTTGTGTGGGAAAATACTGCTTAAGTATGCTTATTGAGAATTTGCAGTTGAGATTTCAGATATAAGTATTTAGCTGTTGGTGATGACATACTGCATCTCCAATATTGTAGAGAAAGAAACGAATGAATAAGCTAAATGGTTAGTCTTTCATTTTTTATTGTTGTTGTTGTTTAAAACGAACTCTATGAATTGGTACAGAGTTCATCATCATCTGAATAGCCTTTTCCGAACCATGTTGGGGTCGGCTTCCAGTCTGGAAGACTGGTTGCCAGACATTCGGGACTAAAGATTGACTGACAGTCGTTTCACCAAAATTTTGGCGGGGAGATTTTTACAGATTACCACGACTGTTCATGCTCACTCATATAAGGAAAACGTAATCTAATTCTAAGAGAGTGTTTCTGTATAAAAGAAAATCTTAATTTACAGCTCTCAGAGGAATACACGGAATTTGAGAGTGTATTTCATTAGTACACAGACTTTTGGACTTGTCGTAAAATAAACAGATTTCTTATATGACGAGTGTAAGCGTCTAGGCAAAGACGTTCAGCCATTATTTATTTTTATAAATTCAGCAACACTTTGTAAATACTAGACTAATACACTTTGTATACGTGATGTCTCTGACTGGGAATGCTAAAGGGGATGTGTGGTGTTACGCGAATGGATAGAATAAGAAATGAGTAGATATAAGACATAGTATGAAAGTGGCGCCTGTGGTCAAGAAGTTGCGTGGAAATCGGTTGTCATGGTATAGACATGCGATGTGAAGGAATGAGGATAATGTTGTGAGGAAAGTTTTGAGTATGAATGTGGAGGGTTACAAGAGTAGAGGGAGACCAAAGAAACGATGGATTGATTGTGTGAATGATATGGCTCGGAAGGAGGTGCCTTTCGAGATGATGGCAAATAGAAATGTACGGAAGAAGAAGACATGCTGCGCCGACCCTAAATAAATTGGGATAGGGGCAGGAAGCTGTTGATGACGGTGATGATGTGATGTCTCTAATGCAAAAACTAATGTCTATTATGATTAAGAAACTGGCTAAAATATCTCATCAACATTTTAGGCTATGAAGACGTTTCATTAAAGTTTTATTTTACTGAATTTATTTGCATGGATTTTAATGGTTTTGCGCCAAACCCTCATTCTTTGTTCAAACTAAAAGTAACCTTGGTTACTCCTTGTACCATTAGCTATATGCCCGTGAAGTAAGTTCCAGCCATTTTGGCGATTATTAGCTGGAACAAACAGACAGACATACGGATAATAAAAAAAGAAAAAAAACTTAAATGAACATTTAGTAAAATAGTGTTATTTTGCCAGTTCTAATAGACACTTCGATTTTATTCATTTATGTTGAAGATGCATAGATTTAGACACTGTTAGTATTCGGATTTTTTGTTGATTAGGCAGACGAGAATAAATTATTGCAGTCTATACTTTTGATAAATAGGCTGGCTGGAAAGTACTCGTAGGGCAGCTCGGTTTGGGCTCTTTAGAATTAAAAGAATAAAACTATTTACGATTTCTATACGAGTATAATTAAATATTTTTAACGAATAATATATTTTTCTTATGAATAAAAACAGCCACACGGGTCGATCGAAGGTACGTGTGCCGAGGTCAGTCTCTGGATGGGTGGCCGTTCATTACATATCGACACTCCTCCGTGAAAAAGCACGTTAATCCGTTGGTCCCAGCTGTGATTTTTATATCTTTGACAGTCGGATAGTCAGAAGCCTGAAAGTCTGACAACCAAGGGGTATCGTGTTACCCAGTAACTGGGTTGTGGTGGTCACATAGGCAGTTGCTCCATGTGAATTATTTGTATTCAGCTGCATCCGGTTAGACTGGCAGCCGACCGTAACATATTTGGAAAAAGGCTAGGCAAATGATGATCTTATTTTCATTTTAACCTCAAATGGGCTGGAGTGTTCTATTCACGAAAAAAACCTTTATACTATACAAAAGTCATTGAAATATAATAAATTCCTGTACCTACTTAGTTATCCGTAGCGGAATTGATTAAACTGTAAAAATACGTATTGCTCAAAATTCTAATGGAATACAAAAGGGTCAAATATCATAACGTTAACATTTTCGTGTAATCCTTCATTTCTTTGATGTATGGGTTGTTTTTCAATTCATCAAAGGCGCAAAGTAATGTAGGCTGCATACAGATAAGGTTGGAACATATTCGTCGGTTAGCTCTGAGGGCTATAAAATAATATAATATTAAATAATAGTTTATAAAAACGGAAAAAAAAACTCACCTCGATCTTGTTGTAATCATTTATATTTTTGGACCTAAGGGGTAGTGTATATTTAGCTTTCATATAATTTAAATTTATTTCATACTTTAAGCAGAGACGGAATTAATGTCAATGTAATGCCATTTACTATCAGTCAACTTTTGGTTAAAAAAAAAGCGTTGAGCAAAAGTTAACTGATAGTTCTTCTTCTTTAAGAAGAACTCCTCTTTCTTTGCCTCGTGGAAACGTTTACAAACATTAAAACTAACGTACACAAACACTCAGACCTGGAACAAACGCCTGTATCGGGAATTGCACCCGCCACACGCAGCGCGGCAGCCAATCGCTCAGCCACTGCGCCAACTGTTCCATCAAAATGCAATACATAATTGAATACATTGTTCTTGAATACTTTATGAAAATCCATTTTAAGATTGGTAATTTTGGTTGACAAACAGCCTTAACTTTACTTAGCACTTCAACGTCTATATGAAAACGTGAAATGACAGTCCTGAATAAATTAACTGTTCAAAAATTTCTCGTTATTATCAAATTAATACAAAGACCTTGCTTCAGTTCCTTGACGGAAACGCGAAAATTATTTCTGAAACTGTCAATATTGATTTTGCCAACTTCTTAGTTAATTACAAGTATTTTCAAGATGATGGCCCAGTGGTGTAGGCCACGATTCAAATCCGGGCAGAAACCAATGTGACTTTAACAGTTATTTTGTACTTTCTAAGTTTATCTTGAACATCACTAACATAAATGAAGGAAAGATTGTAGGGAAACTAGGGCTTTAAAATTACCGGCCTGCCTTGAGTCTGTTCGTTCCTTCTCCACTCAGCATCATCTAGCCCCAAGCTAAGCAGAGCTTGTGTTATGGGTACTAGATGAATAATATACTTAAAACAATACACTACATAGATAGATAGGGCAGGGCAGGATTCGAACTCGCAACCTCCTGCGTCGCAGGCGGACCTTCGCCCGCCGCGCCACATCGGTCGTCGCTTGATCATCATCATCTGTCTAGCTTCTTCCAAAGTATGTAGGGATCGACTTCCAGTCTAACCGGATGCAACTTATTGTACTTAATAATAAAAACGAAAACACTGTGGATGAGTCGGTCCTATTTCGCTGGAATTGTCTTGTTAGCGAGCTACAGATGTCGTTCTTACCCCTGTTGCCTCGTTCTTGTCACTGTCGGAGTTGAAATGCATGCATGGTTATCATTCTCCTTGTTAAGGCCACTTGTGGTTGATGTGAGTGCTCAGCTATTCGTTCGACCATTGTGATTCGTTTTCTTTCATATATGTCGTATATTGTTTCATTTGTCGTAGGCTGATCGTAGAATTGGGCCGATCGAGATCTTCCTGGGCAGATCACGATTGTCTGTGGGTAAAAAGGTTCAAAGACAACATGAGCCTATCCAAAATTCTCACAGGAATGCTCCTCTTTTCGGGATAAAAAATTCAATCTGTTTTATTTTGTTTGGGCGGAACCCTTTTTTTAAAGGAAATTAAATTAATATTAAATAATTTGTATAATAAAATAGCCTAAGTTACTTTTTTAGTTATCGGACAGTGAAAGTCCCGTCAAAATCGGTTAAGCATAATAAAAACGCAGATACATTTACTAATATAGTGGCGTAGCTAATTGTAGACCTTAAATTGTAATAACAGATCTTATTGTATGCAGGCTGGTAGAACCTTGGTTCTCTATGGTTTCAACCACTCAAGAAAGATTCGAATAGTTTAGTCGAAGAAATATGTCGCCCATCTAAGGGAAGATTCTTGATTGCAATAAAGTGAGTACTTAATAAATTCTATAAAATCAGCGAAGCCTTATTGTTTACAATAGTTAAATAACCCAGTCTACAATACATAATTGAATGAATAATTACGGCTGGCTTAGTTTGTTACAAACGAGGAATCCAGGCTCTAATTAACTGTCGGTCTTTAGGTGATACGAGAATTCTTAGACGACAATCTAAGTCTTTCAAGGGCCCTGGGCATAATATCATCATCATCATCATCTACCTACCTTCTATCAACTACGTTGGGTCACTAGCTTCCAGTCTAACCGGATACAACTGCATACCAGTATTTTACGTGGAGCGACTGCCTATCTGACCTCCACAATCCACTTACTGGGCAACGCGATACCCCTTGGTGAGACTTTTGGGCTTCCGACTACACGTAATAAATGTCAAAGATAGTTAGGGTAAACTTCGATAGGTATACCCGATAGAAATCCGATAAATGCTCGACTCTCAGTAGACACAAATATCAAAGGTATTAATAATCTTGATGGAGATGGTGCGATTCCTTTTGCCAGTTACACCACTCGTAAATTTCTAAACTAATGAAGTAGTTGATACAGCAACCAATGATATTTAAGCTTTGTAGAATTAAACATAAGCATTTGAAACAAAGAAAGAAAGAGAAAACATTTATTTGGGACACTCACAGGTAATAAAAACAAAACAAAAGATAAACTAAAAACAAACTAAAAAAAAAGAAAATATAATATAAAAGGACCTGTGCGGGGCCAAAAAGGCTCCTATCTCAGTATTTGCTGCGATATTTAAACCAGGAATAAATACCGCAGCGCTGTTCTTCCACGGACATTTGACATAATAGGCACAATAGTCGTTGCCAGACCGTACCCTATGTTAATGAAAATGATCTCGGTTGAATGTATTTAGGGAATTTTTTCATAGTTGGTACACCACGAACTACAAAAATATAATTTCTCCTTCTATATCAAGTCCATCTAAAGTTTTTCTATAAGAGTTCGCTTTTAGCGTTAAGGCCGCCCATTGTAACACCCTATGCAGCATTTAAAATCAATAGCTGTATGTTTTTATGGTGTATAATAAAGCTTATTCTATTCTTTTATTATCTGGTATCTACTCAAACAAATATTGTTTTGGATAGAAAAAATCAGGACAAAAACCAGGTTATGATAATTTTTGTAGCATATCATCAGGCGTGATTATATGTTATGAAAATTGGGTAGAGGTGCACTTAAAGTAACACTCACAATACGCTGGTTATGTCAAAGTCCTATGTAATAGAGGGCGAGCCTATTGCCATCATCAATGATAATTTTCATATCAAATATTTTACGAATAAGCTCGCAATTATGTAAAATTTCAGTTTTACGTTTTTAATTTTATATACATAATTTCCGATAGGCTTTTGTTTTTCATACACAAATCATATCTTTCGTTAGGTGCTGTGTTTTCATAACATTAATGCTATTGTGGTACCCGGGTTTTCTCCTAAAATGTATTAAATTTTAACAATGTATGTCCTTTTTTGAGCCATAAACTTCCTTAAACCGAAATTTTGAATAGGATAACTTCTGAATTCCTATGGGCTAGCAAGTTCTACAGATTTCTTCCCAAAATAGATTGGACATTCAATAGTGAAACCCCAAACTTTTGTAATATCCATGGAGTTATTACCGGCCAAATGGTTGGATTCTCTTCCACGTCAATGTGCTCAGAAGTACTTTATAGTTGAGCTCAAGGGTTTGAATAGCTGAATTGTTAAAGGTAGTGTATTGTGTATGTGTATGTATACGCGAAAAACCATAGATGTCGAGATAATAATCGTCATATAGTTGGAGTACTAAGGGACCCACCCTTCTCTATCTCTTCATTCCTACGACGAACCAAAATAAACTTAATTCAAATAAGATATTACGCTATATTAAGGACAAGACCAAAAGTCACGAAGATTGCATTTGATTGATGAGACATACAATAATGTACAGAGGCCAGCACAACAAGCTACCCCAATGTGTCAAATTTCTTTGATAGTTTTTCAACTTTATCGCAATAGAAATACAGGTTCATGTACAATTGGGAAAATCTGTTTCACAAAAAATGCATTGTTTGTGATAAGCTACAAAATTTTCATGTTTTTATTGAGTCCACTATTTAGGTAACCCTGTAAAGATAGTCTTAAGATGGAGGAAAACAAATAAATTATTAATGTGTATGCATACTTATTCCCACGGACACTATAGAGTCTAGAAATCAATTTAAGCAAACAAACGGGTAGGTACTCATTATTAAAAACAAAAAAGTCCGCGATTAAGTCACAATAAACGTTTGTTTGTTCAAATTAGTAAAAGTCAAATCATTTATTTCAATGAGACCATTAAAAAGGCACTTCTGAACGTCAAATTTAAAATGAAAAATAAAATACTAAACTGGTTATACTTGCCTCTTCCAAAAGGTAGTTTGGTGTGGAACTCCAGACATATTCTTTTTTTTTAATAATACGTCACCCCACACTAGGAATTACTCCTATGTCGTGGGTGCGTTTACAAACATTTGAAGTCACATACACGAACAGCCAGACCCGGAACAACTACATGTAGGCCATACAAATATTTGTTCCGTGCAGGAATCGAACCCACGACACGAGGCGCAGCATTCAATCGCATTTTTTTAACAAAATTCATCGCAGTGACAAAGGAGTAAACAATTTGCATAGCACAAATACTTATGTATTTAAATAACAAATAGCGTAGTGATTCGATTTTCTAAATGTACGCTTTAAAGAAGGTGGGATGGGAAGGGGATGTTGAAGAACGAAGAAAGAAATACAAAATCCACCCGGACAAAGTCGCGGGCGAAGTGCTAGTAGAGTGCCAGTTAATAAAAACGTGAAGCGGAAACTTCGGATCCCATTTTAAGTCTTTGCCGCTTCGAGTGAAATCCACTCGAGGCGGGAAGGACGCAAACTTTACACACTTGCATCAAAATATATAATCCTTTATCAGCTCAGGCTTGTGACTCTGTGATCGCGGCCACGCACAACTGAATTCGGAAACTTTTATGCCTACATACAAACCAATTTTTGACGACCGTTGTGGCGCGGCGGGCGAAGGTCCGCCTGCGACGCAAGAGGTTGCGGGTTCGATTCCCGCCTTGGGACAAATGTTTGTACGATCTACAAATATTTGTTCGGGGTGTTCTGGGTATTTCCTATGTATAATAAAAATATCTATCTATGTAATGTATTGTATTAAGTATATCAGTCATCTAGTACCCATAACACAAGCTCTGCTTAGCTTGGGGCTAGATGATGCTGTGTGGATTGTCCAGCATTATTTATTTATTTAATTTTTACAAATTTAAGGAGGGTTCGCTTCTCCGAGGAAAATGTAAACACCGCGATTCAAAAAGTAGCGTCATTTCTATCTATTAGTCTGGTAAAATCAATAGTAAGTAATCTGCACACACGGCAGCATTTTCACATTAACTTACTTTTTACACGCTTTATATTAGTTTCACCTGTATGTATGTATGTTTGTAACCGACTCCTTTGGACGCTATTTTGACCCACTTTAAACGCTCAGATTTCATTCAAATTTTGCACACCTGTCAAAGACCGCTGACAATGCAATAATTCGAAAAAAAAATTATGTAGTTAAAAAAAAATAACTAAAAATCACGCTTTTATAAAAAATTCAACTAAAAATTGAAAATAGGTAAAATTTAATAAATTTGGATTAAGAAAACTGTGAATTAGAAAAAAATGTATATTTATGGAAAAAAGCGTGAGGTGCATAGTGTCAATTGTTATAAACATTTTCTATTTTACCATGGTTACTGTCATTCACAGCGGGCTCCATGTATCGGCGTGTATTCTTCAATATTAACACTATGCACCCCACGCTTTTTTCCATTAATATACATTTTTTTCTAATTTACACTTTTCTTAATCCAAATTTATTAAATTTTATTTTCTATTTTTTTGTTTGGATTTTCTATAAAAGCGTGTTTTTTTAGTTTTTTTAAACTATAATTTTTTCAAATGGCAGAGAGCTGGGGAATTTACAGGATTTATTGATCACTACGTTGGCTCAAGGCAGATTGGCGATTTCAGACCAATATTGATTAAGTCCAGGTTACCTCACAACGTTTTCTTTCGCCGACATACTTAGAAAGTACATATCAATTAAAAAAGTCACAGTGGTACTTGCCCGGATTTGAACCCACAACCTTGTTCAAGATAGGCGCGACCTTAACCATTGTGCCATTGCGACTATTAATCATCCTTTGAATTTAACCTATTTATAATGATCCAAACATCTGGCAATACGTTATTTAGTACTTCATTGAGCTGAATTATGTATGTGTAGTATTATTAATGTCTTCCTCGTGTGTATAAATACTGGTATTAATAAATATAATGATAATGGGAAATATGCTTTTTATAGCTTCTATATCGCAAGCCCGTAGTCACGAAGATAAATCTTAAAGTTCTGGTAAAAAGTATACAGGGTAGAATCCCGGACATCGACTCACAGCTTGATAAGATTCTTATCTTGTTAATTTATGGGTTCGATCCCCACACGGAACAAATATTTGTATGGCCTACAGGTAGTTGTTCCTGGTCTGGCTGTTTGTGTATGTGAGTTTAAATGTTTGTAAACGCACCCACGATACAGGAGAAATTCCTAGTGTGGGGCAACGTTTAAAAAAAAAAAAAAAAATTGATACGCTGTGATGTAATCTTAATTTAAATCAAAAATGGTTTTTTATTTTCAGTTTTTATAAACCGTTTTTGCCGACCTTTTTTATCTTTTGTTAAAAGCGACAATATTTTGCTAAATGAATAACTATAAACCGTGCATGCGGTGTTAACCTTTAAGTAATTGTTACACTTATAAAAGAAAATTTTAAACCAAATTGTAAACGTATTGTGTAAGCAATTGTTGGTTAACCAAATAAATCAATAATAAATAAATAAGATTTTGGACCACCAGCGTTGAAATTTTGTCAATTTCAGGGTAGGTCATGTAGTAAAAGTTGTTCACTTTCATGGGTACTACGCTCCCATAAAGTATGTCCGGCGTTCTATAGTACCACCCTGTATTTATACAATACACGTAACAGCCGTACCTTTCGACCTAATTTCGACCCAATACATATGACAGGGTGTGAATTTCATTTGTTATTGATTGTTCCAGGTGTGCACAATAGGGGTTCTGGCCAACACAATGAACATAGCTGTGTTGACAAGGCGGGACATGGCCGCTGCTCCTATCAACCGACTACTGAAGTGGCTGGCGGTCGCTGATGTCTTCGTCATGATTGAATACGTGCCCTTCGTTATTTATAGACATTTGGTGAGTAGAGAACTTGTCAAAGATTCTAAAATAAATGTTAAAACTAAAAAATATATGTTGATTTTAACGGTGAAAAAACGTGTGTGAACGACAGTGGCCTCGGTGCGAGTTTTGTTACCTATTCGATCGCGTTAAAGTAAACTTCAATTTGACGACCGATGTGGCGCGGCGGGCGAAGGTCCGCCTGCGACGCAGGAGGTTGTATTGGGTTCGATTGTCGCCTTGGGACAAATGTTTGTACGATCTACAAAGATTTGTTTCAGGTGTTCTGGGTATTTGCTATGTATGAATAAAAAATATCTATCTATGTTGTGTATTGTATTAAGTATATCAGACATCTAGTACCCATAACACAGGCTCTGCGTAGTTTGGGGCTAGGTGGGGGCTAGATGCTGTGTGGATTGTCCAGCATTATTTATGTATTCATTTATTTAATTTGAACTAATAATGGGTAATGCAAATATTTCATACAAATTGAGTATAAAAACTCTCACAAGGCCCTCAGGCCTAACGTTCTCGCAATCGGTGTCATACATATTGACAGTTTAACATTATCCATTTCGCACCGTGTTCCCGATAACTACCTGTCAAAGTAGAACCGATTGTGGTGCATGCGCAGTAACTGTTGACATAAAAAGGTAATAAACAAGTAAGTACCTACCGCAAACGGGCCAATGAATACAAACAAAACTTCAAAGGGAATTTCCAAGTAAGTTCAATATTCTTTGTTGATTGGTTGCTGCACTGCGAGTACAGGTTTGATTCCCGCACGGTATATTTGTATCGGTAGTGTTTGCGTAGGTATGTGAGTTTAAATGTTTGTTATTGTAAATTCACTCACAATTCAAGAGAAGTTCCTGTACTAGTGTTGAGCAACACTTTTTTAATAAAACAAAAAAAAAATGTTGCAAACAAGGACTCATGAATTTAAATTAATAATTTCGATGCCTTGTTATTAATAAATAATATTGTGATAGCGTAAAAATCCCCAGTTTTGGTTTCGATTCACCCCTCTTAATATTGCCGTTAATTAGGGTAACTTGCAAATACACAGTAGCGGAGTACATTTTTGAATAATTAAAATCACATTTTTAGAGCTTCGTACCCAATGGGTTCCAACGGACCTATTACTAAACCTAAGCTGTCCGTCCGTCCGTCTATCTGTCAGCGGACTCCAGGACTCGTCAGGCTTCATTGTCTTGACGCTTTTCTGGTGGTTCTGGTTTTCAGGAGTTGCAGTGATTTGGGCATAGTTTGGCGGGCTTGTCCTAATAAAAAAAATACATAAAATATATATTCTGTAAAAATGCAGGTTATTTGATACCCCATTTGATTAGTAATCCGACTGTTATCAACATTCCGCATCCTATCACATAAAAATATTTTCACAATTATTTTATAGTCAATGTAGCAGCCAATTTATCTGTTCCCAATTTCAAGTTGATAGTAAGTATTAGTAGTTACTAAAATAAGCAACTTGTCCGTTGAAAAGCTACATTTGGGGTTGCGTTTTTTAGAGGACGCATTTTTATTTTTTTATGTGTAGGGGGGGTCAGTATAAAGCTAAAACCAAGTTTGTGGGGTCGCCACCCTTGTCCCACGGCCACAATCTTGAAAATAGGGGTTGAAATGGTTTTTACGATATATCTCTTAAACTATTTATTTGATAAAAAGTTGTTAACATTTTTTGTTTCAAATGACTATATATCGTAATAATTACGATATATCGTAAAAACCATTTCAACCCCTATTTTCAAGATGGTGGCCGTGGGACAAGGGTGGCGACCCCACAAACTTGGTTTAGCTTTACACTGACCCCCCCTACATATAAAAAAATAAATATGCGTCCTCTAAAAAACGCAAGGTAAGGCCTAAAAAATGTAACATTTCAATGGAGTAAACTGTGACCGATGGTTGGACGGACAAAGTCGCACCATGACGATTCAGTTTTTTACCATTTTAGTACGGAACCCAAAAAGATGTAACTTTTCTGTCAATATCGAATGCCACGAGTGTCGAATTTGATTGACCTACAATCAAAGCCTTTGTTGCCTTTTGACGTTCTTTTATGAAGTATTGCCTCAGTTTATGTTTTTAAGCGGAATTGGTATTCATCAAAAAAAATTTCAGCAGGTTAGTACCTGTAAAACGGGGTAAATCGAAACGCCACCGGGGTGAATCGAAATAAAGCTTTAAATACGATTTTAACGTTGATTCAATATTATGTATTAATACTGCCAAGGTGTCAAAATGATAAATTTCAATTCCTAGCAAGAAATAACAGTCCTTGTAGTACCAAATAATGTTAAACTGACGCAAAAATCCCCTTCAAAGTTTATATATAGCGTTTCTATTAACCCCGTTTTACGGTACTCATGAATTTAACTCATAGCTTAACTCATAGGCAAGCATAGGTAACAAGACAACCATTTTTACTATGACACCAACTCCGTTAGAGATTGTGGTGTACAATCAAATTACCTTCTATCAATTGAGATTTTACTTAATTCTGACTATCTTTCTATTAAAAAAAACTGCTGTTACATTTACATTTTTTTAATTGGCATTCATTTATGAACAATACACAAAAAGAATAAATAAATTAAAAAAAAACAGTGTTTGTAGAACTATCTTTGTAAAACGTAAAAAAACAGTAAATTACAAGGCATCGAAAAAATCATCCGCATCGATGTCAACTGGTAAAGTTCCCATAAGACTGGCGGCATTGCCACATAGAATGGCAATGCTTAGCCACTGTTTTCAATTTACTCTTGTGTTTTTTTATAATCACTGCCCTTGAACGTTTCTCAGTAGAGTCCAAGTTGGCCTGTATAAATTATCTACCAACGCCTGTTACGGGTACGAGAACAAACAAGAGTTAACAGTGAGGTATAGATAACATAGTTAGGTATCAGAAAGTTATTGATTCATAGGAAGTAGTTTATGATGAATAGAATAGATAACGCGATAGATAGGCATAGATACACGTAATTTATAATATTTGCACCGCGTCATGCCGTTTTATGGATGTAATCTGTTTTATTAAAGCCGTGTGCCTGATGGATTTTTCCATTGGCAAAGATGACTAACTTCCATACAAAGTTTCATTCTCTATTTAACCCCTTTGGGAATAAATTTTCAAAAATCCTTCCGTAGTGCTCACCTTTACTCGCCAATTAATTTAAAATTATCATGTGTAAGGAACTCTTCATCATCATCGGCCTAGCCTTTTCCCAACTACGAGTATGTTAGGGTCGGCTTCCAGTCTAACATGATGCAGCTGAATACCAGTGTTTAACGTGGAGCGAGTGCCTATCTGACCTTTAACACGTTATCCTTTGGTAAGACTTCCGATATTCTGACTACTCGTAGTGACTGCAAAAGATCTACAAATGACAGCGACCAACGACTTAACGTGTAAATTCATTAATTTAAGTTATTAAATAAATGAATTTACACGTTAAGTCGTTGGTCGAATAACTAAGTTGATTGGCTAAGAACCAACACTTTTGAACGTCAAAATTACATAAGACAGTCCCCCAAAACGCCCACCCTTCACCACTTTCGAGTGTTTTTGCTGGAAAGAAGAAGTGGCGCAAACTCCCCAGCAACACGTCTATCTGATTAGTTTGAAGAACTTGAATCTGTGTGCTTAGCGGCTTTGATCGACCCGTGCAGCTGTTTTATGTCACAAGCCAGAGGGGCTCAGGAACTCAGGACTAAATTTCATGCATGCTAGATAGTGGATAAGGCAGTGCGTTGTCTGTCAGTAACTGAATTTAAGTCTTTTGTAAACTAGAAAGTGTATGATAGTGACAAGCTTATTCATCATTATCAAAGAGATTAAATAGACAAATTAGCTGTAAAGTATTACTTCTAAAGCAGAAGAAGCCCATAGAAACGATGGATGGATTGTGTAAAACGATGATATGGCTAGGAAGAAGGTAGCTATCGAGATGACGGCAAATAAAGATGTATGGAAAAAGAAGACATAGTGCGTCTATCCCAAATGAATTGGTATTAGGGCGGGAAGATGATGATGATGAATCCACTATCATTTAGGTACTGCCTAGCTTTTTCGCAATTATGTAGGGCCCAGTTTCTAGTAAAACCAGATGCAGCGAGAGAGCAAAATTAATCAATAGATACCTATAATACTAATCCAACGAATCAGTAATCTTGAAACCAATAAAAGCCGTGCGTAGAGTTAGAAATTCCTTTCGGAAACAATGTTAGATCAGCTGCACCGTTACCAATGAGAGAATTGAATTATATAATGGTCGCCCGGTGAATGCATGCGGTTCTTCTATTGTGTTCGTTGATTTAGGAGCTCTACGATGCAGCTGGAAGCAAGTGTTAGAAGACAGTGGAACTGTGGCATTGATATTTTCCTTTGTCACACGTGAACGAAAAGAAATAAACGATGTTATAAAAGTTGTGTTTAACGTTTCACTGTTTTCATAACAAAATGCCAACGTTACGTGATAGTCTGTCGTTACGTGATAGTAGGTCATGATGGCCCAGTGGTTTAGGCCTCGCCTCTTGCACTCGCACGAGGTTGTGGGTTCAAACCTGGGCAAGTACCAATGCGAGTTTTTCAATTCATATGTACTTTCTAAGTTTATCTTGGACATCACTGACATCGGTGAGGGAAAACTTCGTGAGGAAACCTGGACTTATATAATTAATATAAGTCTGAAATCGCCAACCTGTCTTGAGCAAGCGTGGTGATTAATGCTCGTGCCTTCTCTGTATGAGAAGAGGCCTTTGCCCAGCAGTGGGACAGTAATAGGCTGGTACTATATAACTACTATACTATATACTATACGTGATAGTCTTAGGTGATATTCGTTTGATTAGTCTTCACCCGTGCCTCGGAAAACACGTTAAGCCGTTGGTCCCGGTAAATGTTCTTACACGCTTTATAGTAGCTTCAGTTGTATGTTTGTTTGTAACCGACTCCTTTGGACGCTATTTTCACGTACTTTAAATGGTCAGATTTCATACATTTTTTTTTCTATATTTGTTTCAAATGCTTACGGTTAATTCTGCGAAGCTTAACTATCATTGATAGCTCTATCAACTACGTCATTTGTTTAGAAATTTACGAGTGACGTAACTGCAATGTATTTGTATCCGAAATATGCGCCCTTGGCAAATATTGACGACACGGTTGGCGCGGTGGTTGAGCCGTCGGCTGCTGCGCCGCGTGTTGTGGGTTCGATCCCCACACGGAACAAATATTTGTATGGCCTACAGGTAGTTGTTCCGGGTCTGGCTGTTTGTGTATGTGAGTTTAAATGTTTGTAAACGCACCCACGATACAGGAGAAATTCCTAGTGTGGGGCAAAGTTTTTTAGAAAAAAAAAAAAAAATGAATCGCGCCATCTCCATCAATATTATTAATACGTTTGATCTTTGTGTCTACTGAGAATCGAGCAATCATCGGATTTCTATCAGGTTTACCTATCGAAGTTTACTCTAACTACCTTTGACAGTCGTCGGAAGCTCGAAAGCCTCTCCGAGGGGTATCGTGTTTCCCAGAAAACGAGTTGTGGAGGTCAGATAGGCAGTCGCTCCATGTAAAATACTGGTGTTCAGCTGCATCCGGTTAGACTGGAAACCGACCCCAACATAGTTGGGAAAACCTAGGCATATGATGATGAATTGATGATGAGTCTTCAACGAAACACAACTTTTTATTTTTTTAAACAGTATAAGTGGGTAATTGCCAATAATCTTAACACCGAATTAGCGTTCTGAGCTGTGTAGTGGTATGTATAGTATGTGGCTTCGTTTCATACTGAGAAGTCAACGGTCAATACATGTTCTTAATTTTTTTGAAAATTGAGAGAATCATCATCATTTAATTATGTGTATCTTTTGATTGCATTGACTTTGATGTTTTTACCTGACCAAGGGACGGCTGACTAGTATTACAATTATTTTAATTTGATACCACAGTGCTATTCTGTAAAAATCTCCTGAAAATGTGGGTAAAGTGAAGATGAAACGAGCTGTACAAATATTTGTTCGGTTCGAATCGAACCCACGACACGTAGCGCAGCAGCACATCGCTTAGCCAATTAAACACGAGAAAACCTTCTACGTTTTTAAATTACTGTACCGAACGACAAACAACATTACAGCAAATGAGGTTTTTATCAATTTATTTTAGTGACAGGAGCGTAATGGTTCACAGATAGTTCAAAACCACTCTCTTTAGTCAGTTTCATTGAAAAATAAATAGGTCAATGGATTTCCCTCAATTTTATTCGCATTTCGACCCAAATAGGCTGGACAAGAGACTGTAAATGACATAAATAAATGGTATATAAACCATTTGATATTTTTAGAGAAGATAAATGTTACACCTAATGTTTCTTTTTTAATACATTCTTAAACATTCGATTCCACTCAACCTGCAAACGTCCGAGCGGAGATAAAAAGATCCGATGGAAAATTTTCTTTGCCATAATCACTAACTAAGCTTTGCATATTAATGATAGCGTCTTGTGTTGTGTGTACTTACTAATACGCAGGGAAGCCCGAGGTATCCCGGAGAAAGATTCAGCTGTCTTGCATCCCGCAATGGAATTAATCAGAAAAGAACAGCGGAGGAGTTAGAAAAATTATCTGATAATATCGAAAGTCATAAAACCCGATGGTATTAATTAACCTTTTATAAAGAAACAAATGCTCGGGTAATGCACGAAATACACTTCAAAACAAACTGTATACAGAGTGTTTCAACAAAAGTTTTATTTCCCAGGTCCTGCCGGAGAAATTGGATTTCCCGTACTCATGGGCGATGTACTTGTTGTTTCACATGCACTTCGCTCAAATACTGCACACTGCGTCCATCTGTCTTACTCTCTCTCTCGCTATATGGAGATATTTGGCGATAAAGTAAGTATAAACATTTATAGTATGTTTTTATTACTTACCTTTATAATTGTCATACTGTAGCCCTAGCACGAATTTCTTGCAAAATGTTTTTATTAAAGTCAAAATCAAAACATTTATTGCGAACAAACTGTACATTGTGGTGGTATGTTATGTTAGTACTTATGACTTAGCAGTCGTTTATAAGCATGTCAATTCATCATTCGCCCGTCCTTATCATCCTAAATAAACGTGCATTAAACATTAGTATTACGTAACTATTTTCTTTTATATTAGTACAAATAAATAGAGAAAATTGTAGACATGTGAAAATGAAATGTCAATAATGTCTAGTGAATAGGTAATACAATTATTCAGTAATATTAAATGTCATCCTTTTCAGGTAGTACAGGAAGACTAAATCTTATTGTTTGTATAGGACAGATTGCCGCTCTTACCAACTACAAACGTCAAATTACGTAGTTATTAATGAAATAAAAATAATGTCACGTAGGTACGTAATGCAGAGGCGCTGTTTCAATCTTTGTACTAGTTGTTGACGTTTTCGGTTAGTAAGCTTCTCGCAAGAAATTCGTGCTACAACCTAGGGGTACTGGTGGGAAATGCTGTTTATTCTTAGAAGAAAAAAACAAAGGAGGACTACCTGTTTTTTTTTTTTTTTTTTTTTTTTTTTTTTTTTTTTTTTTTTTTTTTTTTTTTTTTTTTTTTGGACCAAATACTTGCATACATTTTATAAACCTGTGACAGTTCGTCGGCAGGCATGTGATGTTTACGATTTTATTTGTAAAACAATACAGTCGGTCTATACTGTAAACAATCCCCGGTGAAGAGTTAGGTTAGGTAAGTGAACTGTCAATATTAGTATGGGATGGGATAACTCGCCTTCACTTTAAGGGAAGATTGTTATAGAATGGCACTGCTGCTATATACAAGGGTCAGGGTACATAAAACTACACCTTCTCATAAGAAAAAATCACTTTACAATGTAGCTGACGAGCCAGAAAGATTTAACGAGGAAGGATTTTGACGGCACGGTTGGCGCAGTGGCCTAGCGATTGGCTGATGCGCTGCGTGTCGTGGGTTTGACTTCTGTACTGAGCAAATATTTGTATAGCCTGCAGGTAGTTGTTCTAGGTTTGGCCGTTTGTGTTTGAGAGTTTAAATGTCTGTAAACGCATTCACGATACAAGAAACATTCATAGTGTTAAAAACTATTTTTTTAAAGAGGTTGATTTTTTTTTATATTATGAGAAAACTGAAATGTCAACCAAATTCTACCTTTTATTTTTTAATGTTACGAATGTGTTTCAATAAAGTTGAATTTTTTACTCTTGCGGAAGCCAACAGACCTAAGCTGATTTTCTAAAAAACTAGACCTGACTTTCTGAGAACATTCCATTTAAAAACAAATATATGTTACCTAAATTCAACAATGTGTACGGGAAGACGGTTGCAGAATATTTGGTATCATTATTTCTAAATAAAGTTCCAGAAGACTTGCAAACGTTGTACAAAACCGGTTCGAAAAGTTATAAGTACAAATCCAAGCTGTTCCTGACACAACATCACCTATGAATGACCCTGAGAGGTTTTCGTTGTTTTGCTAGATTTAATAAAAAAATATGTGTCTTAGAAATAAATAAATAAATAAAACAAATTTGGAGAGACGTCTTTATCAGTTTAAAAAGGCACCCAAGGACGACCTCATTACAATGTGCCACATCGTAGAGCATCTCACAGCGCAAATGTTCGAGCGATTGACTTCCATGCATCTCTTGCATGAATCATTACACACAGGTACGTCACAGGTACTCATTGTTGTTGTGTCGATAAAAGAATAACTCCAGAATATGGCTGCCAGCCTAGTAGGTAGGTATGTGAGGTACAGACGAACAAAATAATACTTACCTATAATTTAAATATGTATGTATTATTTTTGTAAAGGCTGATGTCGCCCATTAGGTGCAATGGTTATCATTTTCGCAAACACCAAGAATTACAACAAACACCAAGAAACGGTAGAAGATGATTATCAAAATCAGAACTTTATTTGCTGTGAGTGTAGGCACAGGTATAAGATGTTACTACAGTGAGGCTACAGTGTACCTTACGGTGTGTAAATTAGCGGATAAGTTAAACATATTAAAACAAATAAAATAATGTCAACAAAACAAAACAGAAAATTCATTTCATCAAATTTTCAATGAATTATAACAATCATTATTTTGATAAACTCATATCATTTACAAAGTCTTTCACTTAGTAATTATATTGACTAAAAGTAGTGCAGTAAGATTTATAAATATTTACAGAACAATCTTTAAAACCATGAGGTATTTTTTTCGACGACACGGTTGCCGCAGTGGTTGAGCCATCGGCTGTTGCGCCGCGTGTTGTGGGTTCGATCCCCGCACGGAACAATTATTTGTATGACCTACAGGTAATTGTTCCGGGTCTGGCTGTTTGTGTATGTGAGTTTAAATGTTTGTAAATGCACCCACGATACAGGAGAAATACCTAGTGTGGGGCAACGTTTAAAAAAAAAAAAAAAATTATACATGACCTGTAGTCTAATACCTTTCCTTAACAGTGCCCTCTTTCAGCCGATTTCAATAACATTTCCCAATACCAATCTAGAGATTGATCTCGTTTGTAACCAATCATTGGCCAAGCTTGCAATCTTTTACCTTGAGAGGGGAATCAGAACCAGTAATTAAGATCGCGGATTCAGATTGGTGTTAAGATAGGCTATCGAAATTCTAAATATATAAAAAAAATATTAGCCACATGTTTGACCTCACTAGAGAGCGGCTTGACTGATCTCTACCTTGTTCTGTTCGTATAATAAAAATTGTCAGGAAAAAAGCTGTTTGTAGATTTTTTTTTTTGGAAAATTAGCCGGAAAAGTAGAAGTTGATGTGTGCATCCGTGCGAAGCCGGGGCGGATCGCCACTAACGAATAAATTTTCATAGTTACATTATTCAATTTCCATTGTTTGAAAACTCCAGCAGACAGTTCAAACCGCCAGTTAATACAGTTGAAGGGATTTGAACGATGAGCTACTCAATGGTCTTATAGTCCATTGCTTACAAACATCATAATCATCCCACCATTTCTTTAAGTCTGCATTATACATTTGCATAGAAAGATAAGCCGATGAATTTGCTCATTAACTTTTACTCGACTTTCGATAACAAACATTTTTGGGAAAAGCAATCGAGCACGTGCTGATACTTACAAGCGTTAAATATTATATTCATAGGAATCCTCAGATAAATATTAATGTATCTTCCTCTTTGTAAGACGTAACCAACTGTTTGGTAACGATTTTAATATAAGCAATACGAGATGAAAGATCGTGTGTTGCCTGAAAATAAAGACAAATAATATTCACCTAAGGGTTGGTATAGATATGTCGTGCCTATTGTTACTGTATGTACTGTGATGTTTGTATGCCATAGATACGAGTAACTTTATCGCATACAGGCTACAAGAAAATTAGTTCTGGCTGGATTCAAACACTAATGCGAATTTAGAATGGTTTTAAATATGGAACGTGCTATTAAGCTATTGCATAGTTTTTATCGCGGGCTTTGAGCGCGGTGACCGAATCAAGAAATTCCGTAACGAAAATAAACCTAACACCCCCACTCCGACCGGCACAGCGCAGCGGTGCGGCGTTGAAAGCCGTGCATCGTCTAACGTCGTTTCAGTTCGGCAGACTTCGGCACGGTGTTTGTGTGACGTACGTTGTGTAAAGAAAAAAAATAGCTTAATATTGCATAAATATTAAAATTGCATAAGTTGATAAAAAATGCTATGCAATAGCTTTACCGCGGCAGTACCCGAGTGCCACACATATTTTTGTTTTATACGCGCTGATGAAAAGACGTACGCTAAATTAATATAATTAAAGCTGCGAATTCCTTTCACTTTTTCTTTTTTTTTAATGTTTCCCCACATGAGGATTGTTTTCCTGTATAGTGAAACATTCAAACTCACACAAACAGGAAGACCGGGAACAACTACCTGTAGGCCATACAAATATTTGTTCCGTGCGGGGATCGAACCCACGACACGCGGCGCAGCAGTCAGCGCCACCCGTGTCATCAATCTATAGTTGTAAGCTCGATCCAGGTCCTGTGAGGCAGTACTCCCCAGACATGACTCCCCTACATTTCCTTACTACCCATTAATATGTCTGCAAGGTAAAAGCTGATTAAGGGGCGTTACTGCTCTGTCATCCGATAGGTGTGATCAACTCCGTCTGTGATTAATTAAATTGGGGTACGAGAGCACCTCATTCATTAATTAACCAAACACTTAATCCTTCAGGAACTGGTTTCACATTTGTATTTGCTAAGAAGCCTATTAATTTTCCGCTCTGTTTCAGTATTGAACAGAGTTTAAATATCATCTTGTTATAAAACGTAGATTAAACTTAATCAAGACAAATTACCAGTATTCTTCAGGGGACTTAGAGAAATACTGGTAATTTATATTGTTAGGCCATAGATTATAAATATTTTTGCCATGAAACCTATTTCTTTGATATCCTGAAAAGTGGGAATGTTCTTCTTTGTGGGAAAATCCAGTAGAAGAAAAGAAAATACATTGACCATTCCAAATATCGAAAACAAAGAAAGAAATAGTAATAATGATGAAAAAAGTAACAAAAAAGTGCCTTACGGCTACGCCAAATAGATCCAGTTCAGCAAAAATGTCAGGCATCTAGACTACTTGCTTACTATGTAAGTTTCCGATGCCAGTAGCGTGTCAAGAGTAAAACAAGCAACAGTCCTCTTTTGTGTGCTTACAAAGGTGACGCGTTACAAATAAGTACGCAATTATCCAGATGAAATACCTAGAAATCTTCCGGTTGATTCTGTGAAATTATCCCCAGTGAAAACTTTATGCGACTAAATTCCACTCTGTTCCAGGTACTCGGATAGAAGTCATATACTTTGTACGGAGCGCAGATGCAGCATTGCCATATTAACGAGTTTTATATTACCGCCTATACTGTGTGCACCTACCTTTATGGTAAGTTTTTTTCGTTTTTTTAGGTTTTTAGTTAAGGCACTATACTTTTTGCTTACTGACTACTACGAATCGGTGTTTTTCTAATTAATCTGGCAAGTTTCATTGATGATTTTCCAACTTATAACAAACGAATAAGATTCATGTTCTATTGGGAAAATTTGACCGTTTAGGTTAGCTTGATGTGGTGGTCTGTATATATCTTGGAGCTCATTCTTCCTCAGATGTTAAGACGAGCTCATCACCCTATGCGCCCTGTGCTTTGAGGGCATTACCCTCCCAAACCCCAACAATGCCAGCGTTTCCACAAAAACCATATTTAAGAATATAAATAGAAACAGATTACGAGTACTAAACTGAGCGTGTTATTTAATATGAGATTTATTCTCGGCTTCATTAAGAAAGCGTTTATTACATTTTATGTCTATATTGACAATGGTGTCTGCCAGCTGTTTGCCAGACTGCCACTTTCTTTGGATATTTACTTACAACCAAATTGGTTATGGGCTTTTCGGTCGACGTTCGCTCCTCCTAACAATATCGTTTGCAAATATTACAAATATTACAAATTATCATATGAAAATGTTCAATGACTTATCGGTCTTAACATATACAATCTAATTTGCAGCACGAGGCACGCAAGCACGAGGTCCTGGGTTCGATGCCCGGGTCCAGCAATGTGGTTGGAATTTTTCATTAGAAATGTCTCAGTAGCAGCTCGGAGTCTGGATACGTGCCCGGTTGGTGGAAATAGGCTGACCCCTATTACATGGGACTTAATAACACAACTGGTGAAATGTGGGTGTACTTTAGGTACACCTCTGCCCAACCTTTTGGGGAATTCAGACGTGATGTTACGTTGTAATTTGTAGCAATAATGTGAATAGTATGTGATAAAAACAGATAGATTTTTACAGAGTTTCCGTCCATTAATAAGCATTTTATCGACTTAATAGGTAAAGACTTGGGTCAAAAAGAAGAAGCTTCGCATTAGAAGCCAATTTAACTTTTAAAATGGATTTCATTTTAGCAGCAATAGCAACACTACTTACTCCACATTATCTTTTCATTGCTCTATTGGAATCTGACCTGATCTGTCTGTTTGATATTTGACAGTCGTTACGGGAAGTCAAAAGCCCGAAACTCTGACAACCAGTCTTATCAAAGGGTTCCGTGCTGCCCAGTAACTGGGTGATGGAGGTCAGACAGGTAGTCGCTCCATGTAAAATACTGGTATTTCAGCTCCATCCGGTTAGCCTGGAAGCCTAGGCTAGATAGATGATGTTCTATTGAAATGAAAACTTCTTTAGTCGTCTCAAACGATTTTTGGTAATTGCAAAAATCATGAGTTCGCGTCACCAACACGTCAGTGATGTGTTGCGCCAAGCTGACTCTGATTCCAAAGTTTTAATATGTCCCTTCTGTCGTCAGTCCCCGTGGCTGCCTTCTTTTGTTTTACAAGTTGTACCTAATATGAAACGGTCTGCAAATATTCGCTATTTTCCATACAATGTCTATTATCATCGAATGTCATTCATCATTGTTTAAGGAATTAGCATTGTTAGCCGACATGGAGTGATGTCAACCAACCGCTCACGTTAGCAGAAGACAGTGTTTAGGAACAGTATGTAAATCTATATATGCGATGTTAGTGTAGTTGCGTGTTTCTTAACTTGTGATGTACTTTATACAATAAGTACAATTTGTGTTTACAGTACGGGTGGCTCTTATATCTATGAATTTTCTTCAAAGAAACTAAATTTAGAATATTAATAACTAGCCTTTCGCCCGCGACTTCGTCCGCGTGGGTTTCGTTCTTTTCCCTTCGAACTTTAACATCCCCTTCCACCCACTTAAAAGCGTGGTTTTGAAAATAAAATGTAGCTTTGTTAAGTAAAAGAATCTTTTAAATAGGTTGCGTAGTTTTCGAGTTTATACATTCAAAATAAACAAAGAAATGTTTTCTCTTTATATGGTTTTGATTAGATAAATACGTAGTTTACGTAATAATGAAGAATTTCATAATAAATGGTGAACAAAACGGTGTCAAAGCCTTTAAAAATCAACGAAGTTAAATTCAAATAATTTGTTCAACAGGTATTCGACATACACACAAAAAACGTGACGGACAAGTTCGGCAACCCAGACATCGCATACCATGTGGATTCGGACTACCAGGGGACGCTGTACCAAGCCAACTTCTGGGTGCACGGCGTGGTCATCAAACTGCTACCATGTTCCATCCTCACGATCATCAGCGTTTGGCTCATACGGGCGCTCTACAATGCGAACCAACACCAGAAGAAGCTCAGAAACTATAACGCTTGCCCAGCTGCTGAGAAAATGGTGAAGAGACAGAATAAAGCAGACAAAAGGACTGATAGGACAACGAAGATGCTGCTAGCAGTATTATTACTGTTCTTGGTGACGGAACTGCCTCAAGGAATAATGGGTCTGATGAGCGGTCTGCTCGGTTGGTGCTTCTTCAAGCGCTGCTACGATCTCTTTGGCGAATTGATGGACTTCCTGGCGCTGCTGAACGGGGCGATTAACTTCGTGCTTTACTGCACAATGTCTCGCCAGTTCCGACAGACCTTCAGGCAGTTGTTGCTGCAGCCACATCTTGCGCGGTTCCTGCCGCCAACCGCCTCGCATTCTGACTCACACAACCAGAACACGTAAGTTCTAGAATCTTCTTTACCATCGATAACTGCATTTTGTTTGCTTTTCCTTGTCTCTTTTGTTTGCTCTAATTCAGTTTTTTGCTAACTGCATGTTCAGTGAAACAATTTAAAACTATGTCCATGAGTCATGAAATTGTTTCCTCCCTGCAGGTGCACAGAAAAGATAAAAAGGTAACTACAGCCGAGCTTCAGTATAGATATGGATATGTGAGTAACGACTGCCTTTGCATTTAAAACAGAATTTACTTATTTGCGGTGTTCCTTAAACTGCATAAGGATTGTTGTTTGCCTCTAAGAAAGTAATATGCATGTGTGCCTTTTACCCAGCGTTAGCATGATGCACTATGATATAACCTTTTCCTTTGTATTACACGCCGTCTACTTTGGTTTGAGATATTGCGAAGACGTACCATGAGAAATTCGTAACAGCAGAAAATAATATTCAGTTTTATTATCAGACTGCACGATTCTGGTAACTGCACAGACTCGAAATATAGCATCTACAACTTATTCTTTCATCGAGAAAAGAAGGTTCCGCATCTTGGTTGGAAACATATTTTTCCATTACTGAACTTTAATTCCATGTAATGGGGGGGGAGGGGGGAGGGGGGGGGGGTGAGCTAATTTTCGTTACACTCGGCACACATTCGACTCCAGGCTGCTTGTGAGAAATTCCTCATGAAAACACAAAATAACGCATTTTGGGGACCCAGGACCTCATGCGAAGCAGTCGCGTTAACGACCCCTTTTTTTTTATTCGGGGTGGAAAATCCTCATGGATGTCCTTCGCTCTGGGGGAGCGAAGGGGTCTGTCAGACTCATACTGACTAAAAACCACCCCGGTGTTCCGTCTCACACCTACGCCGGGGGTCGCGGGAACGTACGATCCTTCCGCAACCCCCAGCTAGCGTTAACAACCCCTAGACCAACAAGGCAGTGCTTTTATAATGTGCAATTAAAACACTTTCATATGATGTTTTACTTTCCTTGTTACCTCACTTTAAAATGTCAACCCCCCCGGTTTAGTTCGGCCCCCGTTGCAATGATTCCAACAATATTTTGGTCAAGCGCTGTAAACAAGTATTCCAAATTTCAAGATGGCATCATTAGTAGTTCTTGGAATAAGCTGTGATTGACCAACAGACGGACGACGGACAAAATTTCGCCGTGGGTTTGTTTTTCAATTTTGGCACGGAATCCTAAAATAACCAACCAAAAGTTATTTCAACCACTAGATTTATTCAAATACAGCAGCAATATAAACGAGGTCACACGGAGTGAAAACTGTGGAAAGCATTCGCTTGGTCACAACAGCTCGAGTCAATTGCTCTATATACAGGTCATTTCCTCCACATGTTCACTTTTCTATCAAGTTTTTTGCGATATATAAATATCGCAAAATACATGTGAATTGCATTATTTTAAATGATAGGTAAAATAGACTAGAGGTAATGTAGGAGATCGAGGCTAAATATAAACAGCCGCACGGGTTGATCGAAGGTTAAATAAAAAAATAAAAAAACATTTATTTCAGATTTCAAAAGATCCATATTCATATTAAAATTGTAAAGTCCATATAATAATAATTATCGGCAAAATTAAATAGAAATAAATCAATAAAAATAGAAATAAAATAGTATCAATGAAATTAAAAATAAAAGAATATAAAATAAAATTAACCACATTAAGCTGGTTAAGCTACGCTTGCCGAGGTCAGTCTGTGGATGGGTGACCGTTCGTAACATATCGAAACTCCTTATTAAAATGAGATTTTCCAGCTCAAATAAAAAAGTAAGAATATAGAAGTAAGTATATTATATTATATATATTCAGTAAGATTACCAAAAAATATTGGACACGTATTTTTTGCTTACTTAATTCAATAAAAAGTGACAATGATATAACACAACAAAGTTCAGGAGAAGGGGCTTGTGACGTCACGCTGTGCTACATTTTTAACGAAAAGTGTAGCACGGCGTGACGTCATGCGCAATTTCAACGCACTATACCGTCGTCATTTTTGGTTTACGTGACAAAATTAAAAAATACGTGTCCAGTATTTTTGAGTAATCCAACTTTCGGATCAATCAGATTTTTTAAGGACACTACCCTATTGCATGGGACTCAAATATAACTGGGTAAACGTGGGTCCTCTGGCTATCCATTTGTTAAATACAGGGGTGATGTTATGGTTTCCCCGTTGTAATAATGAGGATGGGCATGGAGAGATTGGAGGCAAGACCAGAGGAATAAAAAGGGATTAGAAGGATTCTCGACTGTTTTGGCTATTGTATTACTTTTGTGTGCCGTAAATCTGACCTAATTGCGGCGGCTACTCCGACTATATCCTTCGTTAAAGCTAGTGATTTGCAAATAGAAGGTAATTATTAGGTGACCGACGTAAATCGGAGATTTTCTTATGATTATTTTAACATTTTTCCTCACCGTTTTGGCAAGCAAAAAATGATTACGTTTAAAATAAGTTCTTGTTAAATATTAACTTTACTTCGACCCTTTGAAGTCTCTTATCCATGTCAGTGCTAAACACAGCTCAGGTTTACTTGTCTGATATTAAGAAAATGAAAATGTCCCCATTTGGCACTTTTGCCAAATGATTCTACAACAAATTCGAAATTTCGTTTGAAATTCTTAGATGAGCCTGAATATATTTTTTGAAGTGTAATCACAAATATGTAGGGTTTCATAATATCCAAGAATGGTAACCTTATCCTCGAATTGGGTAATGCGTAATTCCGTTAAATAAAATGGGCACATAACCGTTTGGCTTAATGTTGCCATCTTCAGGGTTTGAGGTGGAGGAAATATTAGTGGATCAGCGCGTGCCCAAGAATGAGCTGGAGAGTTTGTGTCAAGCACATCCTGATTTCGGGACTTCAACAGTTCATAGGACATGGTTTCTAGTCTTGTTAATTTTAATGGTACCAGCATTTTGGTTTTATGTTGACAGAAAAAGTAAATAAATAGACGGCACATTTCGCACAGTGGCTGAGCGATTGGCTGCTCCGCTGCGTGTCGCGGGTTCGATTCCCGCACGGAACAAATATTTTTATGGCCTACAAGTAGTTGTTCCGGTTCTGGCTGTTTGTGTATGTCTGTTTTAATGTTTGTGAACGCACCCACGATACAGGAGAAATTCCTAGTGTTAAGGGCAACGAAATGAAAAATAATAAAGCTTTTTGGAGTGACCGATAGTTTATGGAGGTATTATGAAGTTCAAATTATACATAGTTGAAAAAATCACCATTCAAACATTGATTTTAATTCTACGTGAAATCGTTAGTTCAAAAGTTACAATGACACTCTTAACTAAAAGCAATGAAAGAAAAACTACCAATTTACTTCATATATTGGACTTGACTAATTCCAAGCAGAACTCTGACATTTCAGTAACGCCGCCCGGTTTCTAAAGTTAACAGCCACTTTACCTGGCTTCAAAAGAAATAGCACGTTAAAGTTATTAATTCTCCGTCCAATAATGTTTAAATTAAAATGTCGATCTAATGTCCGTGTACACGGATTTCTTGAATTCCAAAAAACGTCTACATTTTGTACTAAGATTGAAACATCGCCTCCACCTTATGTACGAGAAACTAATTTCGTTGACTAATAAATTGGTAACTTGTCACTAAGTTGCCAAGCAGTAGCAGCCAGACTGCGACAGCCGTTATATTTAGCGAATACACATATTTACACACACACACCCACACACACACACACACACACACACACACATGTACACACTTACACACAAGCACAACTCAACGCTTCGCGTTGAGTTGTGCTTTACTCTCACTCTCTCAAGGTCAAGCAATTATCTCGGCTTAAATTGCTTTTATCCGATCCTTTTGGACTTTGAGTATTAAATGAGTTGACAAATATCAACAATAACACTTTTTTATGACAGTAGATACTTTTAAAAAACACTATTTTTGCTAGATAGTAAATAAAAAACCGTTTTGAAAAACTATTTCAGTGGACGTCGGGTTGTCTGTATGTTCGGATGATGTATGTGGTCACGATATCGCCCAAAAAACATCACTTTTTGAGTCATTTTTTTTTTCATCCGCTTCAGTATCATTCTGAGTAATAGCCTATTGAAAATTACCGTCTAATTCTATCAAGTCATTTTTGTCATAAAATGAGCGTTGAGACGTGCACTTTTGGATTTTCCAATTTTTTTTTGAATTGGCTGCCGTACCGATGGATGACCGATCGTAACATATCGAGACTCCTCCGTGCCTCGGAAAGCACGTTAAGCCGTTGGTCCCGGCTGTCATTATTTTGTAGATCCTTGAAAGTCGTCACGGGTAGTCAGAAACCCGAAAGCCTGACAACCAATCTTACCAAGGGGTATCATGTTGCCAAGTAACTGGGTTGTGGACGTCAGATAGGCAGTCGCTCCATGTAAAAAACTGGTATTCAGCTGCATCCGGTTAGCCTGGAAGCGGACCCCAACAACTTACTGTAGCTGGGCGTATGACAACTACCTCCTGGTAGTTGGGAAAAAGGCTAGGTAGATGATGTCATTGAAAATATAGATAGCCAATTTTATTACACAGTAATTACATAATAATTAATAAGTTAAATGTTAATTAATTATGAAAAATTATTGTACAAATATTTGCTATGATTAAAACCCAATATCTTTATCTTCGAGGTAGTCTTTAACATTATAAGAAGATTTTTGAAATTAGGAATGTGTATGTTTTATTCTGAAATAGATGAGTTTTATGTAGGTATAATTTGCTGTAATTACCATAAAAGTAGGTATGTTAAAGTTACTTTGATTTACAGAATTTTGAAGTAGGCACAGACGCCAGCACATCAAGCTGCCAAATTTTCCCAATTGAACTATCAAAGAAATTTGACACATTGGGGTAGCTTGATTTGCTTGCCTCTGTATCTATGTGGGTAATTTAAAATTATTTAAATCAACTGTATTTTAATCGTAATAGTCGACTTAATTTTACCTAAATACAGCAACATTGCTGTAAAAACGTAAAAGGATGTTAAAGTAACTTTAGGATTGTTTTAGTAGTTATTAGATTGGTTTAATTATAGAATTACACTTACCCTGCTAATTAACGAGTTTCTAATTTTTATAGCATTTTTTAGCTCTGGTATAAAGTTCTATTTTCGAAATACGACAGAATCGTTTTTATCTATGTTTTATTTTTTAGATTAGATTTTGAAATGGTTATGTAATATTTGTTGCAGTGTCAAGACGTCCGTGCCGTGAGGACGGGTGAAACACGGGGACGTCCCAGTGGTTCGTGAACATTTCCTATAGTGACCTGGTACTGATGATGGCAGTGCTCTAGAAAGTAATCAGTGTTATCGGTGTTCAGTGTTACACAGTAAGGTATCGTCCAAACTCTTTGGAGTATCAAGAATAAAAACTCCACACGGTCTTAAACGCCATACTCCGCGTTTGGCATAACTTTACTAAGTTATGCCAAACTTAAACCACTTCGGAGAAAAATGTATGGTTAGTCTGAAGTTTATACTGGTTGTTAGTTTACTTCGCGATTATTAATAAGTGAGATGTTATATGTGTGGATAAAATGTTTAGGCCTAATCGGTTAAGTTAATCGTGTTAGTAACTTAACTCCGCGCTTGTGCTTGATTTGCTATTTTGTCAACCTCGTTTTGAAAGCGTTGGTATTCGCGTTGAATATGTAAATAATGTTATACCAAAGAATTATATTGACTGTACCAAAATACCAACAAATACTAGAGATTATGAAAAGATTATTTTTCTTGTCTATAAATAAATCAGTATTTTTATTCGCTTGGGATGTTTTGTAAAGATTTTTGTTATTTTTTGTTGACGCTCAAATTTAAATCTATGATAACTATGTTCTTTGAAATAGGATTACGAGATTTGTTTGGATATAAAAGTATTAGAATATAAGATTCGCCTGTAAGTTGTCTAGTATTGTTGCAAGGTGGAAAATAAATCTGCTATTTTTATGAGTCTTTGTGATACTTTAGTATTAATTATAAAAGATATATCAAGTAACTAGACATTTTCTTTTCTAATTAAACTCGCTACGTAAGTTATCCTTCTTTTATAGGTGTATAAGTCTATAGTTACTCATCCTCCTGCCCTTATCCCAATTTATTTCCGGTTGGCGCAGCATGTCTTCCTCTTCCATACATCTCTACTTGCCGTCATCTCAATAGTCACCTCTTTTCTAGCCATATCATTTCTTCCGCAATCCTTTTCAACTTTTCTTTGGTCTCCCTCTACTCTTGTAACCCTCTTCATTCATACTCAAAACTTTCCTCACAACGCGGTCCTCATTCCTTCGCATTACATGCCCATACCATGACAACCGATTTCCACACAACTTCTCGGTCACAGGCACCACTTTCAGACTTCACTATAGGTGCTGTTAGTAATATTTCTACTAAAATGTAAGATTTACATATTTAAATAATTTGTGTGAGTAGGTAATAGACATTAGTAATAAACAGAGTGGAAGGGATATCGACTCACGAACGTGTATTATTATGTATATTTTACTGTGAAGAGATTTTACAATGTATTGTATACAAAAGTATTTGGATTTTTAACTGGCTTTTATATACATTAACTAGTGTTTTTACCCAGCATTATTGGTAATCGAATTAAAGTAAATACATACATGATATTATGAGCTGAGTACATGATTCTAGACACACCATTTTTTACATTTAAAGTAAAAAAAACATCAGCAAAAAAACGTGGAAATTAGGAAAAGCAGACAAAAAATGTCAACGCTAATGGGTTAGAGGTTTAGTGTCAACCAAAAATAAGCTTGTATATTTGCAGTGCTATTCTGAAAAGTCTCCCCTTGAAAATGTAGGTGAAGTGAAGGTGGAGTGAGCTGTCATCCCATACTGATGCTAGAATCAGAATATTTATTTGTGGAACATAGGTATTTACACAAAGGTCGTGCATGTGCGCTATGTTTTTACAAAATAAAAATTGTACAAAATAAAAGCAAACCAGAAAACAAAAGAAAGCTAGCAGATGAAATGTCAAAATTTAATACTTACAAGAAAAAAAAAGCTTTTTAAATTTATATCTTAATGTAAATAATAAATTATAAAAATGTTATATGTTCAATAATAATTAATAAATATCTTAGTGTAATCTACAATTATAAATAACCTAAAAAAATCAAAAACTCTATCTAGAAATGCTTAATTCACTTAATGCTCACTTCACAGTTTACCTTACTTTTAAAGGGGAAATATTTTCAGAATAGACCGGCTGGAAACGTTTTAGATACGGAAATATTAAAAGCTAAAGTTCCAATGTTCTTTTAGGATTTTTTTCACAAAACAGGTTTTCTTTATTTTAATTTGAGACGGGTTTGCTCTTGACTCTAGTTTAGTTCAGAGCTGACAGAGACGAAGTCGACGATGGAGTGAGCTTACCCAGAAGAAGCTTGTTCACTCTAACTTTGAAGAGAATCGGGTGTAATGCGTTAGGAATCACAGACGCAGGCAGTGAGTTCAACTATTTTGTTGTGCGCATTATGAAGGATGTTTGGAAGCGCTTGGTGAATGAATTGGTGGAATGGCAACTAGGTAAGGATGGTAACTTGCAGTGTGTCTAGAAGTCCGATGGTAGAAGAGGATTTTAAATATAAGTACTTAACTCAAACTAAATATTCCCACGACCCCTGTACTATATCATGCACCAATAGCCATAATGTTTTAGTGTTTGCGTTACATTGCGCGTTATCAAAAACAATGATTTATCGCACCAAAACTAAAAGTCGTTTCCCAGCAATTTCCATTTTACAATGTTAAATAGTTTGATGTACAGAAAGCATAGATGGTGGCTTTCCTTTAGGTCAATTTTCACGCAGTATATAGCCATGATTTATGAAGAGGAGTTCGTGGCCAAATAAAAACAGCTGCACGGGTCTATCGAAGGTTAAGCTACGCTTGCCTAGGTCAGTAATTCCTCCGTGCCTCGGAAAGTATGTAAAGCCGTTGGTCTAGGCTGTCCATTTATAGATCTTTGACAGTCGTTACGGATAGTCAGAAGCCTGAAATTCTGACAACCAGTCTTACCAAGGGCTATCCAGTTCCTGGGTTGTGGTAGTCAGACTGGCAGTTGCTCCATATAAAAAACCGGGTATTCAGCTGCATTCGGTAAGACTGGAAGCCGACCCCAAAATAGATGGGAAAAGGCTAGGCAGATGATGATGCAGCTATCATTTAAAAATATACTTTTTACACCCCTAATATTTGAATAGCCCTACTTGATCATATGATATGGACATTGTTTCGAAGTGCCACGTGGTATAAAATTACGGTGGTATGCAAGGGGAATGCTGTCGACAGATGCGACTAGAATTTAAATTATAGAGATATTCATTGACCGCTCTACACGTGTAAATGTTTCGATTTAAAGCTGTGTAGTTTCAAGCTAGCAGGAATTTGAGGATGTCGCTCCAGAAAGTCTTTTAAAACTATCGTTCGAATCGTTTTTTTTGTAGAACATTTTTATATTTTTCAAGATTTTCCCACCTATTACTTGGTGAGTATTGGATATATTAAACGTCCCTTAACTTTGAGTTTGCCTACAATTATCAAAATTGTACTAATAATGATTCATTTTGATCAATCATGTGGATGAGGCTTTGAAGAGTTCGAAGGTAATTTATTAAATAAATACGATTCAAATGTTTGCTCTATATACATATAAAGCAATGTTCAGATAAAATATACAAATCTAAAAATATCTATATTTTGTAAAATATTTTATGTTAGTAAGTATTTAATAGAAAGTGGTAACAAGCTTCTCACCCCTCCACCTACATAATCAGATAACAAAGTACCAAAAGAGAATCTGATTTAGAATACACAACTATAACTGTAAAGATGAATGAAGAATGATAAATACCACTGTCATAAACACTTCGTGGAAAATACGTCAAAGGATTTCCTAAATCCTCTTTAGTTCAATATTATTTTGGAACCTTTATAAGTTGTTTTTATATTGTAAGCAGCCTGTACAAATAATACACTCTGGAAAACTTTTTTCCAAAAGTGTGTTAGGCGCAGTCCAGACAAATAGGACGTAAGGCGTGGAAGAGACGTGGGCGTGCTGTCTTTTAAGTGGACTTTAATTCAAGGTGTAAGGAAGTAATTAAAAACATTTGCAGAGGACGGGGTGCAGACGGGACGCGTCGTTGTCTTTGTGCTAAACGCACAGAGGCGACGAGGTGCAGACAGGGTAAAGACGTGGTGGGGGGGAGGATAGAGGGCGGGAGCATACCACGTGTCGCAGACGTCGCTGATTTATGCGTAATGGTGTCCACGTCTCATCGCTTCCATACATACATACATAAACTCACGCCTTTTTCCCGATCCCTACATGCTCCTTTTGCTTCGTTTGCGTTCGAACTTCTGGTCATACACGCACGCCTTTTGCGAGTACTACGCAGCTGACTTTTTGTAGAACATCACCAATAAGTTCAGTGTTTGTCCTTCTAGGGCGTCCTCTCCCGGCATTTCCGCTTACATCTGCTTTATAAATACCTTTTGTTAGTCGTCTTTCATTCATCTCTCAACATTCTTCTATTCATATAATTTGAGAAGTTGCGTCCGTGCCTCGTCTGCGAAGCGTCCTCGTCTTACGTCTCCTTTGTCTCGGTTCCCCCTTACAGACAAAATTATTTATTACGGAAACTCGGGAAGACAAATGACAAGTTTCGTTCAACGACGATGGCAAGAAAATAGAAAAATGTCCATGATATTAATCGTACCCTCATGAGTCCGTTACGGCACTCTGGTCTTAGTACGAAAGCTGTAATAAATCAACGGTAATGGTCAAGATAATATCATTAGCATGCTTTTGGCCTACATTTTGGTAATACCTGGCCAGCACGAGTCATCAATTATCTCAGACAGATAAGGTACGTATGCAATCGAACACAATTGGAATAATTATGCTATTTAGGGTAAATGCATTGAGTAACATTAGCAGTATTCACGTACTGCATAACTACATACATATGTAAGTATCATTGAATTGAATTCTGAACAGGTAACAGTATGTTTTGAAGGATGGTTTATAAATATTTCGGCTCCAAACCAAGTATTTGTGTACGATGCGGCGCATTAAATTGTGTGTAAACTGAGATTTGACTAACGTTTGTCGCTCTCATAAAGTTATTTGTCTGAATGAACTTTACGACTTCTTATGGTACAAGATTTAGTGAAAAAAGTTGAAAAGAGTATGCTCAGATGGTTTGGTCACTTTGAGCGGATGAATGATATGCGACTAACAAAAGGTATTAAAGCAAATGTATATATACGTGTGTATGTCACTGAACTCCTCCTAAACGGCTACACCGATTTTAATGTTTTTTGTGTGTGATGTGTGTTTTTTTTGTGGGTCCCTGGATGGTTTAGATTCAAAATTAGATTTCCAGTAGGTGGCGCTGCGATTGGGTTCAGGGGTTTTTTTATAGCAGGCAAGCCAACGTCGGGCAAGACAAGCTCTGAGCGGTCCGCGAGTATGATATAAAATATTATATCATTATTTAGTACCTTTTGGCGATTCCCGAAGAATTGCCCATCTTAGCAGGCATGTGGCAGTGGGAGGGGCAAATAGCTGGCAGAACCGTTAGGGTGAAACGGCTGTCGTGTTACAACCGCGTACCGAAAGACGCAGCATGGACAGACGATCTGGTGCAGATATCAGGAAACCGATGGATGAGGTCAGCGCAGGACCGGTCACTGTGGAGATCTTTGGGCGAGGTCTTTGTCCAGCAGTGGACGTCTTATGTCTGAAATGATAATAGTCCAGTATTGTAGTGTGTACGCTGCTTCATACCAGTGCTGATAAGAACAGCGTGCAGCGCATTCGAAGTGTACAACGCCGCGCGTGTTCGAGTTTTACTTTTTTTACGATAAGGTTTCCCCACTCACTCTAAATGCTTTTCTTTCTTTCTTTCCGTATCACCAGATTTATTAAAATAACAAATTAATTACTACATAACTGTACGACGACGTGCGGACTATCTTAAAAATAACGTACATGTTTCTAATAAACTTGGTTTCTCGTTAGGGGCCATCCTTTAAACGTTCAGCTCACTCCTTTCCCTGTATCATCGAATTTTTAAGTGTTGAAAATATGTATGTAGATATCTTAAAAATGTATAATTAAATTAAATTCCAAAATACCATAAAAAATCATAACATTGAAAATTTTGTTGATGTTAACCGTACTTGAAGCTCTGCAGCTCAGTCAGATGATGAGCAGCACTCATCATGTGCCTAGCTTTTCCCAATCATGTCGGGGTCGCCTTTCAGTCTAACCAGATGCAGCTGGATACCAGTATATCTACCCTTTGGTAACACTGGTTGTCAGACTTTCGGGCTTCTGACTACCCGTAACGACAGTCAAAGATCTATAAATGGCAGCCTGGACCAACGGCTTTACATACTTTCCGAGACACGGAGACTTTGAACCTTAAAGCTTATGGACAAAAAATATTTTACACATCACACTTTAAATTACATTTTTCACTTTTATTGAGCACAACTTCCAAAACTACTATCGAAAATATTGATTGATTGATTCGGGATCAAACGTTTCACCAAACCTCGCTCCGAAAAGTTTTAAAGATATTTACTTCCAAGAATGTGGAGCAGGTGCAATGTCTGTTGAAAGAGAGATCTTATAACATTCAACTCGACTAAAAGCTGAACTGTTCTTTTGTACAAATGCAATGGAATGTTTTTGCTAGGTGAACGTGGTGCGGTAACTTTCTAGCGAGTAGCTTTTTATCCTGAATGCAGCAGAAAGACGACACGGACGCTAATCGGGATTGGTAATAGGTGACAGAGACTCGGCAAATTGGAGGTGGAAGGAGTTGTTTTAAATTAATGTGTGAATATTGTGAGGCACAGTCCTACATATCAATCGGTATATTATTTAATAAGTTGCCTCTACATATAAAAAGAGCTATCTACTCAAGCTCCTTTAAATATTTAAATATAAATATTTTGTTGGACAATCCACACAGCATCATCTAGCCCCAAGCTAAGCAGAGCTTGTGTTATGGGTACTAGATGACTGATATACTTAATACAATACATTACATAGATAGATATTTTTATTATATATAGCAAATACCCAGAACACCCGGAACAAATATTTGTAGATCGTACAAACATTTGTCCCAAGGCGGGAATCGAACCCGCAACCTCTTGCGTCGCAGGCGGACCTTCGCCCGCCGCGCCACAACGGTCGTCAAAAAGCAACTAAAAATTTTCCTTTTGAATAAGGTTCTTTATGCTGTTGAGGATCTATAACGCAGTTCCTATTTTGTTGTTGTATTGATGCATTGTTTTAATAATAGGTCTTTACCTATGAAATTGCCGTTTTGTATGAAAAAATTTAAATGAATTTTTTTCATGTATTTTTTATTTGTATTAATCGAAGTAATCACCCATGCAATCAATGCATCTTTGCCAACGCAGTGGCAGTTTATTGATGCCCTTCTTAAAGAAATCAGCTGGACGGGAGGCAACAAATTCTTCAAAGGCATTTTGTACTGCCTCTCGGGTATTGAATTTTTTTCCCGCCAAGAAGTTATCCAAATTCTGGAAAAAGTAGTAGTCTGTAGGCGCAAGGTCTGGTGAGTAGGGCGGATGACGGAGAGCTTCCAACCCCAGTTCTTGCAACTTGGAGACCGTCTGCTGTGCAGTATGAGGTCGCGCGTTGTCGTGCAGGAGCAGCGGAGACGAGCGATTGACCAATGCTGGTTGGAGATGTGCCAGCTTCTCCATCATTGTGTTCAATTCTTCACAGTACACATCTGCAGTAATGCTCACCCCGTTTGGTAAGAAGCTGTGTTGAATCACACCGGCGCTAGACCACCAAACAGTGACCATCACTTTTCTTAGGGTAAGTTTTCGTTTAGGGCATTGTTTAGGTGCTGAACCAGGATCCAACCAACTTGCTGAGCGCTTGCGGTTATCAAACAGAATCCATTTTTCATCGCAGGTAACAATGCGGTTCAAAATTCCTTCATTTGTGTGTCTGTTGAGCAGTGCAAGGCACGTCTCGACGCGTACTTCGCGCTGGCGATCATTGAGTTCGTGGGGCACCCATTTGTCAAGCTTTTTTACCTTGCCAATTTGACGCAAATGGACCAATATTGTTTTGACGCTAACGTCGAAAGCTGCTGCTAATTCAGCCGTAGATTGTGTATCATCAGCTTCCACAATCGCCTTTAATTCGTCATTGTCGACCAAAGTCTTCGGACGACCGCGAGGTTCATTTTTCAGGTCGAAATTTCCAGAACGGAAGCGAGCAAACCAATAACAGGTAGTGCGTTGGTTTGTAGTGTTAGCTCCGTAAACGTCGTTGATGTTGCGTGCCGCTTGTGCCGCGTTGCTGCCACGACGGTACTCATATTCCATAATTACTCGAATTTTTAACGTATCCATGATGACGAAAAAGATTTAAATGCGATGAAAATGTAACACTAATCAATAAACAAATGACTACTTTTGGAAAAAAAATCCATGTTTTTAAAATAAAATTAATTTGAAATTAGAATTCTTAGCCAAACAAAAAATATTTTGATTTGAAATGGCCAGTACTGCAGAACGGCAATTTCATAGGTAAAGACCTAATATTTTAGCGTGTTTTTGTTTTCGTTTTTTTTTTCTCCTTCTGTAATGTTAATTTTAATTTTCTTTGTAATTTCAGATACAATGTACTTATTGTTCATGAATAAATGATTTAATGATTTTATCCCGATATTTCATTCTGTACTGTTTAATGCCCGATGGAACGTATTATTTTCAACAACAAATAGGCCTCAATAACGTCATGGATTCACTATTAATTTGTTTCCAAACTAGAAGTGAAACGCCAACTCGTCATCTTCTGCCTAGCCTTTTCCAACTATGTTGGAGTCGGCTTGGAATACTAGAGTTTTACGTGAAGTGACTGCTTATCTGACCTCTACGGCCCAGTAACTGGGTAATACGATACCTCTGTGCAAGACTTGTTTTCAGACTTTAGCTATCCCGAGCAGGTACCCGTAATGAATAAAATAAATAAATAATGCTGGACACTCCACACGGCATCATCTAGCCCCAAGATTTAAGAATGACAGCCATTACTAACGGCTTAACGTGTTTTCTAGGTATGGAGGAGTCTTGGTATGTCGGATCGAACTCGTCAAGCGTTGCGTTTCCTTGAAGGTCAAGCCAAGCATCTGTTATACTTAGCGATGAGCCTCTCCTGCTAAAATTAAACACTACCTATGACTAGAAATTAAAAAAAAATGATGTTTAAATATATGTACATGTACAGAGGCCAGCACATCAAGCTACCCCAATGTGTCAAATTTCTGTGATAGGTTTTCAACTTTATCACAAATAAATAAGGTTCATATTCTAATGGGAAAATCTGACAGTTTGGGGTAGCTTGATGTGCTGACGTCTGTACATTTGAAAGAACATGAATTAACTACATATTTTGTATTGCTTTCTCTAATAGTATAGTAGCTACTTATAGAAGTATTAATGTAGAGAATCTTCTAGGAGATCGTAACTCATTTTACGTAGGATATTTTTAGTATTTCATAGCTATGTGTGCAATATAAGAGACGTACACACAGCATTGGGTTTATCTTGGTGGGAGCAGAGACAGGGAGGGAGATAAAACTTAGCGGACCCCGTCTCGTAACTTACCTATTCTTACGTAAATTTGACATCAAAAAGCCATAATGGCTGTATAGTAAGAACAAACCAAAAGTTGCTGTCACATAGTATAATTGAGTGACGGAAACTACACTATACGTTCAAACTTGTTGCTAAACTTGCCGAGTAGGGTACGTTACTTATTATTTAGTTATTTTTATTTGTAATTCATTTTAGACTCGATTGTGCATAGAGTGTTAGTAATACACAGAGACTTAAGAACTATGTTAGTGGAACAAATAATACAAAAACAAAGTATAGTAATTATCCTATATGCAGGCGAATCCAATGACTACTCTCAATATGATCCGTAAGTACCCTCAGGTAGCTGTTGGGACTGTCTCTCACTCTGCGCGATGCTGTTATTTTTCCAATTATGGCACATTAGCCATCCACTTGTGCTTCTGCAAACATCGCTGATGCACTGCAATAGCGACAGTCCCATCAACATCCTGAAGGCATTGTTATATTAAACTCTCAATGCATATGCACGGCACGGTTGGCGCAGTGGCTGAGTGTCGCGGGATCAATTCCCGCACGGAACAATTTGTATGTCCTATAGGTTATTCAGTTATTCCGGATGTTTGTGTATGTGAGTTTAAATGTTTGTAAACGCACACACGATACAAGAGGAATTCATAGTGTGGAGTAACGATTCAAAAAAAAAACATACAGATTCTGTATTCATGAACACTCCAAATAAGAGGTACTATTTCATGCTTGTTTCTGTAGAGTCATCGCCTCAACACATACTAATTAGGAACTGTATACAAGGTGCGTGAATGTCATCATCATCTACCAACCCTTTTCTCAACTAAGTCGGCTTCCAGTCTAATCGCATGCAGCTTAATACCAGTATTTAACAAGAAGCGACTGCCTATCTGACCTGAACAACCCTACACTATGGGTTTCACACAACACCACTGGGTAACACTATACCTATTAGTAAGACTGGTTGTTAGACATTCATGATCTCGGCCATCCGACCGGCGACTGTCAAAGATCTGTAAATGACCGGCCGGACCGAACGCCTTTCTGAGGCATATAATGAATGATGACCCATTCTAGTACCGACATCGCCAAGCGTAGCTTAACCTGCGAACAAACCGTGAAGCTGTTATTATTTAGCCCCGAGATTGAGGAGAGTAGGCATAGATATTAATGTGAATAAAAATCTACATTAAAACGCATGTGCTGCCTACAAGATACGCAGATGCGCAGGAAATATGATGTTGAGTTTCCTAGAACTTTAATAACTCTGTCAGTTATTGCGGGCACGTGACATGGTTCACGGTATTTTGTAATATAACGTAACCTAACATAACATCACGCCTGAATTCCCCAAAGGGTTGTGCAGAGATGCACTTTATAAGTAACACCCAGATCTCGCCAGTTATGTTCAAGTCCCGAACCTATTGCCATCAACTATTGTAATCAATATAATATGTTTACTTTTTTATTTTTTTTAAACGTTGCCCCACACTAGGAATTTCTCCTGTATCGTGGGTGCGTTTACAAACATTTAAACTCTCATACACAAACAGCCAGACCCGGAACAACTACCTGTAGGTCATACAAATATTTGTTCCGTGCGGGGATCGAACCCACAACACGCGGCGCAGCAGACGATGGTTCAACCACTGCGCCAACCGTGTCGTCAAATAGTATTTCACTAAGAGTTACCAAGTATTGTGAGTAGGTGTTTTCATTTGTTTATATCTTGCGCTGCAAGGCCCAGGCCTTTGTCCCAGGGATTTGTGTAAAAACATTTCACAAATTAAAATGTAAGTACCTATTATATATTTAGGCCTCAAATAAACATGTTCAGCCCGGGGCCGGGTTCATGCTCGTTTATAACGGGTGTATAAAAACGCCTAATAAAGCCTTGTTCTTCCCGTTATTGTAATCAGTTTTGTGTATTGAAAGCCGAGCCGAGTAAAAATGTTGAAAATCTAGTCGCAATCTCATCTCAGCGTCGATCAATGTCAAAAAATTGTCAAAAAAAATTCAATTTCAATTTAGAAGTGTTATTGACATTTAGAGCCTTTTTTCAAAGGTTGTGAAATCATCTAATGACTTCTCCCGTTCTGGGTGGAACGAGAGGTCGTGTCAGACTTATATTGATTCAAATCTCTTTAGATCATCCCGGAATCCCGGCAGGCTTCAGCCACCTTTGGGTCCCACCAATTCTGCTGACACGACTCCTTGAGGCGTACGCGGAACACGACGCGCCGTTGACTTGGGCCTGGCCTCTGATCGGACGGTGAGCTACCCATTGCTCGTCGCCCGCAGGTCCGCGCCTACGTTTCGCAGAAGAAGATGACCGCTTCTAATGCCTTAAGGAGGCATGTGAAGCGGTCATCTTGGATCTGGGCCATGGATAGGGCCGGAAGCGAGAGGTCACCTCCTATCGCCTCTACGAGGACACGGTGGAGCTCTGCCCAGGCGGGGCAAACCTCCACCGTGTCCCCAGGGCGAGCCTCGCAGTGATGACACTTAGAGCCGGAGATCACATTGCAAACGTTCACAAATATACGGGAATTGCCTCTCTGGTCTACTGGACCATAGGGGCAATTCCCTAAAAAATACCTGGGAATTGTTATTGTTTCGTAAAAATTTGTAAAATATTCCGTGCTAAAAAATTAAAAATACCTTTACGTGTATGTGTCCTGTGGATGGGGAAACTTACACCCTGTTCCTCCACTCTATTACAGATTTATTCAGTAGTGAATATTATTTTTTTGTTATATTTAGTATTGATATTTCACGTAAAACTTTTTTCTTTACAGAATTAAATAATCGATCCTCATTAAATGCTTCAAAAGTTGGTCCAAGAATAATAGTAATGAGTACTCATCAAATAGCTATCTACTCTATAATGCTATCTATAAAAAAAATGAACAGAATTTGTCAGAAATTAACTGCCAAGTAATTTAACGGAAACTCCTACTGGGTTGCGAGAAAGTATGTCTAGTCGTACAGTGCACTCACCGTTCCGCACGTACTTAAGAGCTGAGTGTACCAACATGGCCGCTTCGTGTCGAATCCATCGATGGATTTTCGACTATAGTGCTATTAGAGGATTCCTCGCTATTTATGAAAATTAAGTTTACCTGCGAATATTCTCTATTGTCGGTACCTACATGAAGGATGAAAGGCTAAACTGGAGTGCATCATATTTTGGGTATCCAAAATGATTTAGTCTGACCATGTAGTTTATTTTTATTTAAGTAATAATGTTTCCAGTATGTTACTGCCCTACTGGAAGGCAATAGCTTTTTATGTTTAAGAGAAGACACGAATTTTAATCACCCGTTGAGCTCCTTGGTTTTGAGCTGAGCTCTACAATTTCCGACAATTGCTTGCTCTGACTGAATAGATCCACTCATATCAGCGTGGTTCTTTCCTCAAAAGACTATCTCCTAAGATAGATCCTACCTCAAAAGATAGCCCTCACATGTTCTAACCAAGATAATGTCGCGACTTAAAAAAAAGACTAATCTCTGAGTTTCTTTCGATGTGCCTCCTCAAAGTAGTCAGATAGCGAAACACCAAACTGGTTTAAAAAATATTTTAGTTGTTGACGTATAAAAGTGTTTGTAAAGTCCTATTTACAGAAATAAATATCAATTAACATGGGCGATACAAAAAAGAAACTTGTGAATAAAAGTATCCAACTAAGAAATACAAGTACTCTTAATCTGGGTCTGACACATGAGAACAATAGGGTAGTGTCCTTAAAAATTCTGATTGGTCCGAAAGTTGGATTACTCAAAAATACTTGACACGTATTTTTTCTTTTGTCACGTAAACCAAAAATGACGACGATATAGTAGGTTGAAATTACGAGTGACGTCACGCCGTGCTACACTTTTAACGTAAAAGGGACGTCACAAGCCCCTTTTCCTGTACCTTGATGTGCTATATCATTGTCACTTTTTATTGATTTGAGTAAAATCTACGAGAAGCTTATTTATAAGCGACTCAAGGACTATGTCGAGGCAAAGAGCCTGATACCGAACGAACAGTTCGGGTTCCGGCCGGGACACTCGTGTGTTCAACAGGTGCACCGCGTAGTCGAACACGTCAGCCCGGGCTTTCAGAGAGGCGCGCTCACCGGCGCCCTCTTCTTCGACATTGCGAAAGCCTTCGACAAGGTCTGGCACAACGGGTTGTTATACAAGCTATACCAACTCGATGTGCCAGATCGTCTCGTGCTCATCTTGCGAGATTTTCTGTCGAATCGTACGTTTAGATATCGCGTAGACGGTACGCTATCGTCACCTCACCCTATCCGCGCGGGCGTCCCTCAAGGATCCGTGCTGTCTCCTCTCTTGTTCTCGCTGTTCACTAGCGACGTCCCTAGGGGTAGAAAGGCCCAGTTGGCGCTTTTCGCCGACGACACGGCCATCTACTATACCGGTCACAACCCTACCACCATAGCTCGCACTCTCCAAACTTCCGCAAACGTCTTAAGCGCTTGGTTCCGGAAATGGAGAGTCGAGGTCAATCCCGACAAAAGTCAAGCGGTTCTCTTTAGGAAACCCGGACGCCGCAATGTCCCCACGCCTAGTCCGTTAGCCATGTACGGCAAGCCTATCCCTTGGGATAAGCGAGCCAAATACTTAGGTGTGATACTCGATCACAGACTTTCGTTCGCCGAACACATAAAGGCGGCGCGTTCGCGCGCCGTCTTCGCGTCCGGCAGGCTTTATTGTATGACCAACGAGAAAAGCAAGTTGTCACTCAGGTGCAAATTGCGGCTCTTCGTCTCGGTCATCCGACCAATCATGACATACGCTTGCGCAGTGTTCGCTCACGCCAAGCCGTATCATATTCATAGGCTTCAGACCGTCCAGAACCGATTCCTGCGCAGAGTCACGGGAGCCCCCTTCTACGTCCGAAATGAGACTCTCCATGTAGATCTCAAAATACCTACGGTGAAACAGTTCATGAAGCGACTCACCCAGCGCTTCATGGACTGTTCTACCGCTCATCCTAACCCCTTAGTGTCATCGGCCGTCCGATACACTCCCTCGCGAATAAGCACAGTTCGAAGACCGAAACACACACTCACAGAGCCAGATGATCCTATCACTCTCCTCCAGGAGAGCGATAAGGCCACCAGCACTGATCGCAAACAAAAACGGACATTCCGTCCTCGCCGCCGAGGCCCGTCGCGACGACCCCGTCAATGCCCCCCTCCCGACCCTTTGCTAGAGCCATCCCGCGAAGCTGAGCCGATCAATGATTAAAATGTCCCTAAATAATGGAACAATCAGATCCAGCCTGTCCCTTGCTGTCCTCTTCAGCGACGTCCTAAGCCGAGGTTCGTACCCCGCAGGGGGTGCCCTTAGCGATAGTCGCTTAGCTTATAAGTTTTTATGCCTGGCTGGAGGCCTTAATTTTAATTAAGCCCCCCACAGGAAAGTTCGGTTGAGCAGTAAATATCCCATAAGGATAAACTGCGAGATGCCCATTCCAAAAAAAAAAAAAAATGATTTGAGTAAGCAAAAAATACGTGTTCATTATGTTTTGGTAATCTAACTGTCGGATCAAATAGACTTAATATAGGACACATCTCTATTCTCCTAATTATGTTATTTTCCTATAGTTAAAAAACAGTCCCTTTGGCAGCCAAATAAATGGCGTAATGTATTCTGAACGTAACTGCGACACGTTTCATACACCTAATTTATTTAGAATTAAATATTCAAAAGCAAAAATAACACGTTACAAAGCAATCGCTCACAAGTCTAAGAAAATAAATGACATAAAAACTACACGGTACAAAATAAGTACGAATAATTTTCTACTTCATAAATCCTACATCATAGTCATGACTGAACTTCTCAAGTTCTCATAACATGGTTATATAGATACCTATGTACCTATACACCTACATAAGGCGATTATGCTAATGGTATAAAAGCTTATCTGCACACATCTGAGACTACCAGCAAAAACTATCCGATTTTCACGTTTCACTAACTCGCTCGTGAACGTTTTCATCTTAATAGGAATCGATTCTGTGTACGCTAAGTAAAAGATGGCAGATTGTAGTTTTTAGGGTTTCGTACTTAAATGTTATTATGGACCTTCTCCTGCAGGTGCAGAAAACCTCAAACGGCGAAAATACAACAAACTAACTGGAAGTTATATGTTTGAGCCGTTTGAGGTTGAAACACTAGGGCCATGGGGTCCGTGTGCCTATTTAGTTTTTCGAGAAATCGCGAAGCGTTTGGTCGAATCTTCACGTGACCAGAGGGCTGGCCTTTATTTTGGCCAAAGAATCAGCATTGCCATTCAACGTGATTATTTATTTTATTTTATTTCTTCATATATTAATAGGACCTTATTACTACGCTGTGTGTGTCAGTCAGTCCATCTGTTACAGAGACCGATTTTTCAAATGTCAATTTTGCTGTAGAACATTTAATAACTAGTAAATCAATAGGATCCGCGTAACAATGGCAAATAATTCATACTAACTTACAGAAAAATTCACTCCTTTGATCTTGAGGGAATGCCGCCGTTTTAATTTAATCGTATAAAATTTGTAGAGCGCTGAATTCATTCTAAAACCCACCTTATCACTACGTGCACTAAAGCGCAATTCCTTTGGGTTTGTATATATTGTCTACATGACCTTTTGAGCGTCAGGGTTGACAAACAAAGTAAAATTAAATACCAACAAAATTATTAGGAACATTTATTATATTTACAACTACCCACGATTTCATCCATCTGGAATGTTCTAGGCTTTTTATGCGCGGTATCGCTACTTTTGTTTCAAAATAAGAATAAGGATTCTTATTTTAAAACAAAAGTAGTCACTCCATATAACGTCAGCTATCTGCCAGTGGGGGTAATGTCAAAATCGGTCCTGCCGTTTCGGACATTATCCGTAACAAACAGACAATACGGTATACAGTAAAACGTGGTGAATCGAAACAAAACTTTAAATGAGATTTAAACGTTGATTCACCATTATGAATGACAAGGTGTTGAAATTAATCATTTCAATTTCTCAAAACAATAAGAGTCCTTGTAGTAACAAACAATGTTAAACTAACGCGAAAATGCCCTTCAAAGTTTTGTTTCTACTAACTCCTGCGTTTCTATTCGCCCCGTTTTACGGTATACTTTTTATTTAAAGCTGTAATTTTGACATTACAAACAGACTCTTAAATTTAATTTATTTGTCTATAGGTACTCTTCACTTCTATGTATTATTGTATATTTTTTTTACCGTCTCTTAAGTGCCTAACTGCTCAAATAATTTGTTGGTTTTATACGCATTACAATGATTATGATTTTGGTCCTAATAACATTTTATTCCAGCAGAATCTTTTACTTTGAACAAAATCAGAAAGATAACCTGATCTAGAACAAAAAATTGTTAGCCGTCATGAGACGCCTGGCAGAAGAGAAACATCGAAATTACTACAAAGTAATTTCGACGTTTCTCTTCTGCCAGGCGTCTCATGACTCGTCATGACTCATCATGTCTCATGACGTCTCTTTTATGTATGTATATTACTTGTACAAACAAGTAATATACATACATAAAAGAACAGATTACGACAGGAACTTAATATGGCTTATTAAAAAAAAAAAAAACTGAAATGAGGACTGTTTATTTAACCATTATTTATTTTCAATTAATAAAAAAAATCAAAATTCAAAAATTTGTTTCTTAATGCGACAACTCAATTGTTTTAATGAGTGACTTCAATAATAGACATTTTCGATGTTGCGTCTGACGGTGACGATGCGTCGCCACGGTATGCGTCGCCACGCCAACAATCGGTTTTACCCGCGGCCATTGATGCTTCACATCAAAAACTGTTCAACAAAGATACTGTTGCCAAATACCAAAGCATAAGCTTGTTTGTTGATCTTGTCTAGATATAAATTGGATATTACTCTAGTTCGACAGCAGACGGCTTTAGTTAGACAGTTTTCTCCCGGTCATTGTAAATTAGATTTATGCTGAATATGAAGATAATCCTGGGCGGATGTTAATAGTTAAACTTGCTCAATTGAATATACCATCTTCAAAACAATGACTAAATTAATCGCAAAGTTAAGCAAAAAACTATACCAAAAAGTAAGTCTAACAACTTTGATCATTTATCGTTTCAGTCTTAACGATACTTTATCCTTAAGCGGTTTTCTTTTGTAGTTTTCTGAACAATACTGTTCTTGTCATAATGGCCCAGTGGTTTAGTGCACGAAGTTGTGGGTTCAAACCTGGGCAAGTACCAATGTGAGTTTTTCAATTCATATATACTTTCTAAATTTATCTTGGACATCACTGACATCGATGAAGGAAAACATCGTGAGGAAACCTGGACTGATATAATTAATAAAGTCTGAAATCGCCAACCCGTCTTGAGCAAGCGTGGTGATTAATGCTCGTGCCTTCTCTGTATAAGAAGAGGGCTTTGCCCTGCAGAGGGACAGTAATAGGCTGGTACTACTACTACTACTACTACTGTTCTTGGAAAGATATCAATGTTTTTAATAGCATATACAACCTTCAGTCTGTTCCCGTATGTTGCAATATGTCTATTACAACGTACAGGAATTATTCAAATCAACTTTGTCAACATAGAAGTTCTGTTGTTTTGGAAGCCGGTGGCATAAAATTAATCAACAAAAACAACCAAAGCCACCGACTTCCGAAACTATAGGTAGTTATTTTACACCTCTTAGTGTTTTTTTATGGAAGGAGATAAGAAGGAGCTCGTTGCTAAACATAAACAGCCGCACGGGTTGATCGAAGGTTAAGTCACGCTAGCCGAGGTTAGTCTGTGGATGTGTGACCATTTGTAACATATTGAGACTCCTGCGTGTCTCGGAAAGCACGTTAAGCCGTTGGTCCTGACTGTCATTTGTAGATCTCTGGCAGTCGTTACGGGTAGTCAGAAGCCAGCGAGTCTGACAACCAGTCTTACCAAGGGGTAGCGTGTTCCCCACTAAACTAGGTTGTGGAGGTCAGATAGGCAGTCGCTCCATGTAAAATACTGGTATTCCGCTGTATCCGGTTAGACTGGAAGCCGACCCCAACATAGTTGGGAAAAGGCCAGGCAGATGATGAGTGTTTCTTTATGGAGTCGGTATTTTTTTTGTAAATATGTTTTTTTATATTTATTGTGACTGCTTCGTTGGCCTAGTGGTCTCAAGCGCGACTGCAGAGCATGAGAATCTTGTCTTTTCCCACCCAGGTCAGGCAAATGTTATTAAGTTTTTCCAATAGGATTTTTCTCATTAGCAACCCGTTGCCTGGATTTGTGCCCAGTTGATGGCAATAGGCTCGCCCCCCTTTACGTGGTACTTGGGCATAACTGGCGGAACGTGAGTGTGCACCTCTGCCCATCCCTTCGTGGAAAACAGGCGTGCATTGTGCTTCTACAAACGTTGTTGTTTATAACACAGGATTTTCCTAGCATGAGGGACATTAATTTATATGCTAGACCTCTGTTTTATTTTAAGTGCCTTATCTGTGTCTAAATTAATTATTAATGTACTACTATTATGACGAATACAAATTTACGATTGATTATTATATAATATTCCATTCTTCCATTCATCACCAGTTTTTATTCCTGAGTTTACACAGCGAATGTTATCATCATCATCATCATCAGGCTATACTAGTCCACTGCTGGACATAGCCCTCTCCTAATGAGCGCCATAGCGCCCTGTCTTCAGCTTGCCGCATCCAGCATCTGCCTGCAGTCTTTCGCAGATCGTCATCCCACCTGGTCAGAGGGCGTCCTACATGCGAATGTTATGATAGACTTAATTTGAATCACATGACGGAGAGGCAATTATACAAGTTTTCACCGTTAACTATCTTGTAACATCAAACTGTGGCTTTCAAATATTACCTTCGTAGGGTGTGTGTGGGTGTGTCTATGGATAACATCGATGACTTACTCCTACGTAGATTAGACGCTATATACAAATCAACACAATCTAGGGATATAGGGATAACCGTTGCAGATATGTTATAAACATCCGAAATGATTTTACAGATTATTTTATAGATTACTAGCTGACCCAGCAAAAGTTGTTTTGCCATATAAAATGTTTGGGGGTGCACCACCCTTAAAATTTAGGGAGATGAAAAATAAATGTTGGCCGATACTAAGACCTACCCGATATTCACACAAATTTTCACACAAATCGGTCCAGCCGTTTCGGAGGAGTTTGGTAACTAACATTGTGACACGAGAATTTTATATATAAGATTAATGTCTTTGATGATTGTGTGTGTTTATTATTGAATAATTTAATTTAAAATTTAATTTTTGTGTGATAACTGAAATAAATGAATTTAATTTATCTTATTTGTATTCAGTCCAACCTTAAGGATTGTATCGCTAAGATCTGGTAGCTTCTGCTCTAGCCTTGTGGCTGTGGGTGAGAATAGGACAATATTATCGGAAAAACCAGCGAATATCGCTTCACCAATGATAATAACTTTGTCTTACCATGTAACTGCCAGTGTCTGTGGGAATTTTGGGGGTTTCTGCGAAAGACTGGCCGATGCTGGATGCGGCAAGCTGAAGACAGGGCGCTATGGCGCTCATTAGGAGAGGGCTTTGTCCAGCAGTGGACTAATATAGCCTGATGATGATGATGTGGGACTTTTTGCAGGATACTGAACAGTATTGTTGATTCCCTTGAGAACTTTCACTAACTTGAAGGCAGGTGTACTAAGAGTGTATACATTTCGCAATAGCTGGATCTGACAGTAAGGTTTCATTATATTAACTTCAGTAAATTTGATTTTCTGAAGGTACAAGTTTGTGGATGCATAATTGAGTTGGCAGTAATTTGACGGCTCTATTGAAATGCGCGTTACTTTTATAAAAATAATAATACGACAGGTGTGCAATTCGAAAAGCCGAACCATATATAAGTGTAAATTTATATCTTTTACATAACAATAAATGCTTGATTGCAATGCAATTTTAAACCTTTGTGCATGTCAAATTAAATAAAAAGTTTCCTGTAAAAAAGCTTGTATCTGATATGCTGGTTCACCACACGGCTACGGCGTAGTTAAAGTCCTCTACGCTTACGCTACGACAAGCTACGAAATTCTACAAATGTCTACGTAATTTGTGTATGTAGATTATATCCGTAATGCTGTTATATAGGTTTAATATCTATGTGGCGCGGCGGGCGAAGGTCCAGCTGCGACGCAGGTTTGATTCCCGCCTTGGGACAAATGTTTGTACGATCTACAAACATTTGTTCCGGGTGTTCTGGGATGTAAAATATGTAATGTATAATAAAAAATATCTGTCTTTATAATGTATTGTCTTATGTTAATCGGTCATCTTGTACCCATAACACAAGCTCTGCTTAGCTTGGGGCTAGATGATGCTGTGTGGATTGTCCAGCACTATAATTATTTTTATTATATTTTATACATTCACTTACAAATACATAATATTTTTAGTTTCCATTACATTCGTGATTATATAAAAAGTAGCTAACTATGGTTACAAATCAAGATTAAACATTCCGCAATCTCGACTAAAAATACATTCAACAAGCCCCTATGTAATGACTATAAAAATATATAACAGACTACCTGACATAATAAAAAAAGAAGAAAAATTTAACATATTTATAAAAAAACTAAAACAATTTTTAACAGAAAAATGCTATTACAGTATAAATGAATATTTAAATGATAAAATATAAATAATGTATAAAAATTCTATATTTGTAAAGAATTCCTATTATGGTATTATTGGATTTATTTAGATATAGTTTTTTGTGTTTTTAAAGCTTCCTCTCTCCTACTACCTATATCTTTGCCTTTTGCTGTGCCCGACAGGGTCCATAATGATCTAATTTTTTTTAATTTACCACCTAAGTACACATTGTGGAATGCAAATAAAGTTTGAGTATTGAGTATTGAGTACCTATATTTAAAGTGAAATTATTCCCAGTAGTATTGTATTTCAGGGTTTTTCAGTGCTTTTAGCCACGAAATTAAACCAAATCGTAGGTAAGTCCTCGTAACTCTGCAAGCGCGCTGCCGAGACAAAATATAATCAACGCTTTTAATTTACGAGCCGTAATACAGACCGTCGGCGTCACGATATGTTAATTTTATGAGGCTGTATTTTGTTTTATAATTTTTACAGCCAACCCGTCCGGTGTACGAAAAAAAAGAAGTGTAAATATTCATGTAACAAAATACTGCGAATAAATCCGGGAAACGATGCTCGTTTATATGTACATAAGCGCTATGTCACAATAAAGTAATCCGAAAGGTCATTGGACTCGAATGATAGGTACAGTTTTATTGCTGTAATCTCAATTGAATATGATTGGTAGGCAATTTGGATTGGTAATTGATATTCTGAATTCTAAGAGAAGTTGTGTGGAAATCGGCTGTCATGGTATGGACACGTGATGCGAAGGAATGAGGATCATGTTGTGAGGAAAGTGTTGAGTATGAATGTAGAGGGTTACAAGAGTAGAGGGAGACCCAGGAAACGATGGATGGATTGTGTGAAAGTTGATATGGCTAAGAAGGAGGTGACTTCTGAGATGACGGGAAATAGAGATGTATGGAAGAAGAAGACATGCTGCGCCGACCCCAAATGAAATTGGGATAAGGGCAAGAGGATGATGATGAATTGATATTCTGAATGAATTTTCTTTGTCGCTGCTGGAATTATTGTAATGAAGGTATAGTGGACGGGAGAATTTTCTAGTAGGTAGGTAAGGGCTAGATTGTAATGACAAAATTTTATTATTCAGAATATATTTTGGCATTTAGTGAAACGAATTTTTTCCCAAACTTAAGGAAAATAACTATGAAACTGGCAGGTACTTTTATATAAATTTAATTAATGTGAACGTGGGTAACCGGTGAATAACATAACTGATATTATTACATAACTGGCTGACTCGTTGGTTTTATGGTCGGAGGTGCTACTGCTGAGCATTTGGTCTTGGATTCGATTCCTGGGTCGCGCCACCTGTTAGTAGGTTCTTTTTTATCAGAGATTTATTTACTTACTCAGTGCTGGATGCCTGTATCTAGATTTGTGCTCAGTTGATAGCAGAAGTCTCGCCCCCTTACATGCGACTTAAACATAATTGGCGATATGTGAGTATACTAAAGGTAAGCCTCTGAGAGAGATGTCGACTAAAATCTTGATGCGTGATAAAATCTCACAATACTATTCCATTGTCTCGTTTCCCACATATTAAGCTGTAAGCGTGATGACCATGTAAATATTTCTTACAGATATACTTCCTTTTTCTTTCCATTGGTGTGAGCTATGTTTTATATGCTTCGATTAACATAACAGACGATGTTTGTAGCTATTTAACCTAACCAGGATGATAAGCTCGGGCGCTTATACAAACACGCGTCATGAAAACGCGTGTCAGCCCTAAGGCAACTGGCACACTACACCGCATCACGCAGCGTAGCGCGGGAGTGCGTATTCTTACGTTATTAGCAAGTATCTGTGTTTGTATAAAAACACGCGTACTGGTACTCGCTCCCCGCGCCACGCACCCCGCTGCGTGCTGCGGTTCAGTGTGCCTATCGCCTAATGGACCAACCACCAAATTTCTAACCACACACGTCGTGTTCAATCAATCTGTCTCTGGTCATTCTAGGTGACCACACGACTGCGGTTGAACCAGTCAAGCGTTACTAATGTACAGCGCACAGTCAGAGCGACCGTTATAAGTAACGATAGGAGGCACATTTTTAGGGTTCCACAACTCAAAAGGAAAAAACGGAACGCTTGCAGGATCTTTTTTTGGTATCGTAGCAACTAAGGCAATGTATTTAATTAATTAAATGTTATTGCATGCCGAAAATATATTGGGACTCTCCATAAATTAACACCTTAACTGTTATCGACATTATTGGCAAATAAATGATTTCTATTTTTATTTCTTCTAAGATAATATTAGGCGCATAACAGGAAGATTAGCTTTCTTATTACTTCTGTTTCTTATACTTTTTGTATTATTTTTTAATGTTTTCTATGTTTAGTATTGTTTCGTTGTGTGCCTGAGCATGTGCTGAATAAATGTTTTTCTTTCTTTCTGTTTTTCTTTCTCTATATTACTCCTTGTTTCCCGTAGGGATGACAGAAGGGTAACTAGACTAACGGGTCCAGTATCTTTTAAAATGACGAAAGAGATAATTCTGGCAATATGTATTGCTAGAGTAGACTAAAGTGCTTGCATCAAAAATAATTTAACACTTTAAACGCCAGGTGATCAGCAAACAATACATTTTATTTTATCAATAAAGTGTATTATGCTTTTCATATGGATTTTCTTAGCAGCAGCATGGAATCTGGGTAGCCTCGCACCTATTACATATGACTTAAAACACACCTGGCGAAATGGCCAGGTGTGTTTTAAACACACCTGGCCATGGCTGGACATTTCGCCAGGTGTGTTTTAAAACAACTCTACCTAACCTATCGGGGAATATAAGCTAAATTATTTATTTATTTATTTAAAAACTCAACAGGTTATTTATAATTTACATGCGATTTGAATGTTCAGCTCATTATCAATGAACGTTGCAGTTATGTAAAAGTAATGGCATCTACAAAAAAAAATACAGACTTTTTGCATAGACTGCACAGTGATAGTAAGATGATAACAATTAACTCTTAAGCCAATAACAGAGTTCCACGGCAATGATAAATTAGGGTTAGCTAGAAAGTGGCGAAAGGAAAAAAGAAAAACTTATACAAGTGCGACAAAACAACAAAAAGGTGGATCCATTTTTCCTATAATAATATAGTAGTAATACATTCCTATTTATTTAATCTTAATGACGCAACATTTTCAACTTTCAGTTCATTTTAAGCTCATCTCAGCTACATGGAATCAAATTCTGATTAACTCCCCGATTTGACCTCACTTCCCTTTCCAATAATTGATACGACAATGAACGGAGTATCCCGACATAACAGTATTACCGAATTCCATTGGGAATACAGTAGTATACAGATTCAAATTGGAGCTCAGATACCATTTCTGTAATACTGGCCAGCTATGTAGTACAATATACCTTTTTAAGAGTTTGTGAGCATACAATTTTATTCGAATTTCAATTGTATCGAAAATGGCAACTAAAAGAAAATTGGTAAATTGTATTTGTACTATTGACTTTACTTTTATTTAAATAAGGTTGACTTCGACAAAACTTATCTCGACCTAGTATAAGTCTTATCCTGCGAATAGATCTAAAAATAATAACAGTATCTATAATTATTTCATTGGTTCTTAATCTAAGTATACCAGCGCTGTAAACAGATCGAGAGAAACGATCACATATTTTGTACACCCGATGAATTTCAAACTTAATAATCAGTTTTTACATGAATTATAAAGCACTACTGTCCGAAAATACACATAAATAAAGAATTAAACAGTGAAAAATAACTTATGTGGGACAGAAAAGTATTTTATTTGGCGTCGTAAATTTTGAAAAAAAGAGGCCTTTGTCTTGATATGGGAAAATTCATGCTAGAAATAATAAATAATACTCCATAGACAAAATTTCCATGGCTCCAAAGTAGTGAAGGAGACACCGAACTGTAATAATAAAAAATAAAAATATTTATTTCATAGAAAACCGCATAGAGTGAGGACTGGAAGGCTATGGGGGAGGCCTTTACCCAGCAGTTGGATTATATAGGATCAAGAATACCTTGCACTGAATACATTGTAGATTATCTACATTAACATTTGACGTGATGTGTCATACTATAAGCACAATTATATAGACCCTTAACCTACGACCCTTAATCTAGCCTGTATCTTAAGAGATAGGGTAATGATAAGATAATGTTAAGATATACATAAGTACCTGCAATTGAAATAATAGATACTTTTCAAATTAAACTTTTTAGCATAACACAAGCATGTCTATATGTTTGCGAAATTTCAGATGATACAAATTTGTATTTAGTGGAATCGCTTGGCACGGGGTATTACGGTTTACTGCCCCCCAGCACAGCGTCGTCGCCGCGCCGCCGCCGTCACATTGGAGACGCTGATCCCCTCCGTTGAAGCCTGTTTGTCCACGAGCCCATGAGGCATGGTGATGCCAATCCGGGGACGAGCTGTCTACAATGATGATGATGACGTAGGCATTTAACTTATCGTCATCCTGCACGTAAACAAAGTCTGATATTGGCAACAAAATCGGTTAAATGAGTTTTTTTTTAATTCAAACTGTAGGTTAGTAGATAGGTATGCACATAGGTTAAATTCCACAAAAGTAATAGCTGGCACAACGTTAAAATTCTAGTTTCTTAGTCTTACTAACATAGTTTTGTTGTACAGCCTTGGTCTAGAAGTTAGAATAGTTTGAGAGCTAATTTCTGTGTGAATTTAGTTTTAAATATTTCATCGCCCTGATATTTCATCTTGGTAACTATCTAGTTGGATACAACAGCACGGGTTGTAGCTACGGTCGGACGTTTATCGGAATTCTTGGTTCGCTTATCGGTTCTGTGACTAATAAGTTATTAATATAATATACATATCTTTATATATATATTAAATAATTGTCCTGTGGTCCTGCTACAATTAAGATTGTAGCAGGACCCTCCCTTATGAAACTCCAAAGGTTACCTGTGGATCCACACCTTGTAAATAAACTTTTACGCGCTGCGTTCTTCGCATTAGATAGATTATGAAAATATTTAACACTTAACCTCGGATCCCTAAGAGTATCCCTTCCAGAGTATAGAGAAATACAGACAAAAACCGAAGTAATTAACTCCATAAAAGCCTTCATAAGACTAAGCAAATAATGCATAAGTGGAGATAGGACTGCCTTGTAAGTCTAATGGTTGCAAGCGCCACTGTTGAGCTCGTCCTGGGTTCAATACCCATAGTTTATCGGCCCGTCTAGATTAGTGCCCGGGTATTGGCAATAGGCTCGCCCCTATTACATGGGACTCACATAACAGGATTTGTATCCGGAACTCGAAATAAGGTTTTATCTATATTTAGTGGAAATGCCCTGAAGGGTTAAACAGAGCCTTTCTGAGAATACAGACGTCATGTAGTGAAGATTCTGGAAATAGCTTGTAAGTGTATGGAAACCTCACATGGTTTCCAATAATCCAGTACTTTGCAATAATCCTAGAATTTTCACTAAGATTCGATTTGTCTTACAGCAGATAAAACTTTCGCAAGTCCCTCGATTTGCGCATGTAACAACAAATCTACAAACAAATGAATCATAACACTTAATATCCAGAAAGTTTGAGAGGTGTACCTATAGTATACCCAACAATGAAATTAAAAAAATCTACAGGTTGGAAGGGACTGTTAAAATTACTTTTATTTAAAATAAAACAGAACAGAGAAAGGCAATAAAATGAGGAAAAAGCCTACAAAAAATTTAAACGCTTAAGGGACCAGATTTACGTACTGTCATGGGTATCAGTTAGCTCGTCGGTCACCCTTCCACCCTGTATAATGCTGTTAGTATCCCTTTGTTGCGAACTGAGACTCGTGTTGCAAGACAAACGTTGCACAAAAGTTGTAATACCGTGACAAAGGTGTTTGTGCACTACCTACAACGTAACTGGCGTGACAAATGGTGCGGATATGCTAATGGAGTGACACCGATGATGTTCCGACAAGAATAAATGTAGCTTGGAATATTTTTTAGTGGGAATATTCTTTTCATCCTTTATGTCTCCTTGGTTGGTCTCGTGACAAGCGCTTTTGTTGAGCGTGAGGTCCTGGGTGGGATTTCCGGGTCTGCCAATGTGGTATTGGGTTATTCCATCATGAAATTCTCAGTAGCTGCCGGGAGTTCGGATCAGTGCCCGTTTGATGACAAGAGGGCCTCCCTCTATTACATGGGACTTATAGGTGCTCCCCTGTCCAATCCTTCGGGGAATATAGGGGTTTGAAGTAATATTTTTTTTTCAGGTTCCATACCCAAATGGTAACAAGGGGCGAAGGGAAACTTTATGGTGTGACTTTGTCTGTCCATCAATCTGCCACAGCTGCATATTTTTGGAACTACTAACCTTATCATGCTGCAGGAATACTCGGTGACCTATTTCGATAGTTGTCGTCTTATATAGAACGTTGAACGCAAGTTAAAGTTTTACGTCAAAACACGCACGTCCTGATGAAAGTCTATTCCATCAGGTGTTCCTCAAGGCTCAATTTTGGGACCGATATTATTGACAATATTTGTTTCAGACATCCAAGATTGCTTTCAAATTTCACAAATCCTTTTAATCGTAGATTATATGAATGTCCTGAAGTCCGTACGTTCACTCTCTGGTACCAAGCTACTTTGGAAAGACCTTCATAATTATGTAGTATACTGCGAAACCAACAAATCACAACTATATGTATCTAAATTTTCAAAAGTATTCACTGGTCAGAAATCAGTTATCGGGCAAGGGTAAGCTTTTAATGTTATCGCTAATGATGTTGCTAAAGAGCGGCACCATAGGGTGCCGCTCTTTAGCAAATGGCGCAGATAGATAAAGATCTATATCTATAGATTGGAATGATTGAAAATCTATAAAAGATTCAGTCTGTCAGACAATCAAATCAGATGAATCTACGAGTTTACTAAGCCTATTTTTATTACATAGGGTTTTCATGTTCTCAAAATTAAAAAAAGAGATGTGAACTAAGTATGAACAAAACAAAGTCGTTTAAAAAAAATTAAGTATCAGAAATCTCTTTGTTCTAACATGTGACTTGACAGTACTCATCAATAGTGGAGTTGCTCCGGGATATTCTTAGAGCTATCAAAGGCGCCCATTTTGAGAAGCCGACAGTCAAAACATTTGCCAAACACAAACATTATTTTGTAACAAGCCGCAATCAGTTAAACCAATGAAAACCATTTGCGGCCTACCCGAAAATTCTATCAGCATTTGCGGTTCTGAGCAAAATCGATTTAGTGTCTATGAAAACAACTTCATCGTCAATTAGAGGGATTAAGCAAGTACTCAATCTCTGATTACTATACAACAGGTTTTAATGGGGATGGTTTTAGACTAGGTAAACTGCTTTCCAATTAAAATGTCGTTCATGGAAATATCTAAAAAAAAGCAGTTGGACATCAGTTTAACCTGCTTCAATTAAGTTACAAGGAGCTCGTGAGGTGCAAGGGTTCGTATGGTACAACATTGACAGTCATTACGGGCTGCTAAAAGTCTGACAACCAGTCTTACCAAGAGATACCTTGTTTTACCTGAGTTTGTTTTACTGTTAATTCGCAGAGTAGTCATAAAGAGAAACTACTAACCTAATCTTATTCTTCTTTTTTTTAAATATGTTTTATGTCGTTTGAGAGTTTTTTAAAACTTCATCATCTGCCTGGCCTTTCCCCAACTATGTTGGGTCGGCTTCCAGTCTACATTTTGCGACATTATATGGAGCAACTGCCTATCTGATCTACACAACCCAGTTACTGGGCAACATAATACCCCTTGGTAAGACTGGTTGCACAGACTTTCGGACTTCTGGTTACCCGTAACTACTGTCAAAGATTTACAAATGACAGCCGGGACCAACGGCTTAACGTGCTTTCCGAAGCACAGAGGAGTCTCGATATACTTTTATAATAATTTCCTGAACGTAATCTATCCAATGCTATAATATATGACCTACTGAATATACAATTAATTTTACAACCAAGGTACTATAATTACGCCTCTGGCCCTTGGGGATTTCAGGCGTGATTTTATGTTACGTTACTAATTATAAGTCGAGGTTTCCCCAATATGTTTTCCGTCCTAATCCAAATATTTGTGTCAAAAGAAACACCCACTATCGATGAGCAAGTAATAACTTTGCCGTCAAAATACGCAAGCCTGTTTTGTAAACCTATAAATAGTCGTTAATGTAACGGATAGCGTATTTATTCCCCAAAGTTATGGTTCATGATAAAACACGAAACAGTTTTATTATTAAATACCTTAGGGCTTTGGTCTAAGGGTACGAAGATATGTCAAGGCAGTAACTACAATAACACGTAAACACTGGGTTACTCAGAATATGTAATAATTACCAAAGTACAGTTATTGAATAAAACCAAACTACGGAGGTTTTTAGGGTTCCGTAAGACAGCCGTAGCGGGTAGTCAGAAGCCTGAAAGTCTGACCACCAGTCTTACCAACTGGGTTGTGGAGTTCAGAATAGCAGTCGCACTATCTAAAATACTGGTATTCAGCTGTATCCGGTTAGACTGGAAGCCGATCCCAACATAGTTGGGAAAAGGCTGGGCAGATGATGATGATCCATAGGTACTAAATGTGAAAGTAAGCTTGTCTGTCTGATATATTTTCACAGTGAATCCGCTGAATTGATTTATATGAAAGTTGGTATGGATATAGTTAGAAGCCCTGGGAAGGACATAAGCTATTCGCGCCTTCGGCCAACCCGAAAACATAACATTAACAACATCAACCCGGACAAAGTTATAGGCGAAAGCGAGTACAATATATTGCGATGCAAAAGACTGCCGTGCCCTGGTGGCCTTAATTTATTAAGGCACAACAGAATAGTCCAGTTAAGCAGCCGCTACCTTACAGCTTCATAAATATTCTTCCAAAAAAACTGGCAGCCATGACAGTTGTCTTTAGATTAGGGGTGAAGCCAAGGTAAAAAAAAGGAATTATATTTAGTCCGTCAGTCAGATAATAAAAATGTATTGGACACGTATTTTTTTATTTATCATATTAATAAAAAATGTATTAGATAAAACGCTTTAAAGATGAGGAGTGGGGGCTCGCTACGTCACATGTAAGTATAAAATCTACTAACGTGTGAGGTCACGCTACATTTTAACTCAATATATTGACGTAATCCTTTGATTTCGTAAAAAAATAATACGTGTCCAATGTTTTTAAATAATCTACCGGTCGGATAAAAATAATTTTTTTGTCATCATTGCCCATTGGGAGAGGTTAACCCCCAATGGGCAATGATGACAAAGGACCCCCAGGCGAAGCAGTAATAAAATTTATTTATTACTGCTTCGCCTGGGGGTCTTTTTAATCCTCTATAGCCGCATTCATACTCTACAGCCCCACACTTCCGTCAGTAATTACAAGGCGATTAATTGATAGGCTTGTTGGTCTATTTTTACCCCCAAGTTGAGACGAGAACCCGTGAATGCAAAGGGTGTTTTGATTGCGAGATTGATGAGGCTCTTGAAATGAGCAGAATCTGAAACACGTGCCAGACAGTCTGTGCAGTTTGATGTTTACTCTGCTTAGATTCATGCACGGAGTTGAATGCAAGGATATTATGCATAAGATAAATTAAATCGTTGGAAATATAGCTACTGAGTGGGTGAGTGTATTAATGAACTTACATTCGTTATACTACAACACTACTACATATACTTATGTGTAGTATGTAGTGTTGTAAGTTCATTCATCATCATCACCACTGCTGGTCATAACCCTCTCCTAATGAGCACATGCATAGCACCCTGTCTTCGGTTAGTTAAGTTCATTAATTCACTACTACACATACTTACATATGTGTAGTAGTGTTGAATAACGATCTAGTGGTAAAAATTTCTCTGGCTTTTGTTAAATCCAGAAAAGTATGCATTAATATATGCTAATAGTAATATAATAAAGCGGAACACGCTTTGTTGGAACGCGGTTACCTCTGGAAATACCATTTGCATTTAAATAATTCTTTTTGCATTTGATAACCCTACTATTAGGGATTAATAATATTTTTTAGGTAGATCATCAAATATATCAGACAGACAAACTTACTTTCACATTCACAATATTAGTACCTATGGAACATCATCATCTGCCTAGCCATTTCCCAACTGTGTTGGGGTCAGCTTCCAGTCCAACCAGATGCAGCTAAATACCAGATGTAAAACAACATCGACCGCGATAGGCAGTCCTATCGGACCTCTAAAACCCAGTTACTGGGCAACACAGTACCCCTTGATAGGACTGGTTGTCAGACTTTCGAGCTTCTGATAACCCGTAACGACTGCCAAACATCTACAAATTACAGCCGAGACCAACGGCTTAGCGTGCTTTCCGAGGTACGGAGGTGTCTCATCATGTTACGAACGGTCACCCATCCACAGACTGACCTCGGTAAGCATAGCTTAACCTTCGATCGACCTATGAGGTTATTTTTATTTAACCACTCGAGAGCTCCTCGTGATTTTATTTTTTTAGGTATATATCTAAAGGAATACTCGTCACTCTACGACTCTTAGACCGGTTGAACGGCGAGGCACAACGAGTAAGTTATGAAATGATAGGATTTGCGATTTTAGTCATTTAATTCCGGGAATAAGTCCTACAGATTCCCATAATTGTATTGTTTGCCGCGCCGATATCCGCAACTCCATCACTCTGCGCGTAAAATTAAAAAGAAGAATTAATACTTCCATAATTACAGGACAGCAATCATTTGATACCGTCCCAAGTATATATGTGAAATTAGCTCTACGGCTGAAAACCAACTAAGGACTGACGCAGTAGTTTTCACTTCTTAAACCATTTGCTAATTAAACGCGTTTTGCACAAGCTCTTCTTGTTTTTCTTTTGTTTTGGGACAATCCCTCCATATTATTCCCAACCAAAAGTGTGGAGTAAATGAAGCTCGACTTGGACTTGGTCTTGGACACCGCAACGATATTAGTCAGAAACAAACAGCGGAGGAGTTAAAAAAATAGGCAGTTTCCCTTATCTCTATATCAATCAGGAGATACAAACGTCTTTCAGACAACAGAAGTACGTAACTATGTAGGTAGCTAGGTATCTCACGCTAATTATGCACGCTCGTGCAAGCCAGCACAAAACGACCGCTCTTGCACTACTTCAAAGAACGAGTTTTATTTGTCAGTATGATGTAGCATTTTTAATTGGAGTTCCATATTCCTAATTTTTGGTAAATAAAAAAAGCCGTACGGATCGAGCGAAGGTTGAGCTATGCTCGCCCAGGTCAATCTGTGGATGGGTTCATAACATATCGAGACTCCTCCATGTCTTGGAAGGCATGTTAAGCCGTTCGTCCCGGCCATTATTTGTAGATCTTTGACAGTCGTTGCGGGTAGTCAGAAACCCGAAAGTGTGACAACCAGTCTTACGAATCGTGTTGCCCAGTCACTGCATTGTGGAGGTAGGATGGGCAGCAGCTCCATGTAAAATCTGGTATTCAGCTGCATCCGGTTGGACTGGAAGCTGACCCCAACACAGTTGGGAAATGGCTAGGCTAGGCTAGATGATGATGATCCATATAAAATCTGGTATTCAGCTGCATCCGGTTAGACTAGAAGTTGGGAAAAGCCTAGGTTGATGATGATGATGATTGTTGTACAGTCATCAGCGAATAGAGTCATGGGGTTAGCAATGGTTCTGGAATGGAATGCCATTTAAATCTAACATGAGAATGACAACGGACCGAGTGTACTCCCCTGGGGTGCGCTATAATTTATAAATCTTTGCTTCGATAGGTATGAAAGTTCTGCTTTAGTTTAAAAGGACAAACTTTACCAATAGTATAGTTACACCGACCACAACATATTTAGGTAAAAGCTGTGCAGATCATAATGGTATCTAAAAATTGGGCGCAACTATTTTGAATAAGAAAATCTGACATGAAATGCAGGAAGTGTTCTACAACTGGCATCACCAATAGATATGACTAAAGTTGGGTCGAGTATTTTTAACTTCTGATCTGCTTTAGAGCTCTTTCTTGCCTTTTTCACCGGCTTGAGTGGAGATTTGCGGGAGCAAGCGTGCTCAGAGGAAGGAAGTTTTTCAATGAGATGCTGGGAGGGATATTTTTCGTACTTTTGGGATGGTCCTGATATTCTTGGCCCATTCCTCAAGCATATCATGATACCTATGTTGCATCCTTCTTGCTACTGACGTACGACTATATACTAGCGACCATTATTAAGGGGCCCATTATTGAGTGTACTGGCCCACAAGTAAGGATTCGTTAATAAAACCCTCCTACACTTTCGTTTCCTATTATTTCGATGCAATTTGGAAAGATAATGTATTCCAGAAACCGCTTAAAAATGGAGTATTGAAATACTATACAAAAGAAACGAGAGACAAAAGAATTCGCGCAAATTATTATAGTCTACACATACACTGACAGATACACACCACACACACACACTCACACATTGATTGGACATTATTGGACATCGTAATTAAAAATATGTTGGTGATGTGTTTAGTACACAACTTTGTTATTTAGGAGAATAGCTTACATAATAATGCGCTTCTAAAGTCGCAAAAATATGATCCTCTCTCTACGTTTTCATCTATAAGGCACGAAATTCTGAAAAACTTGAAGTTGAAGGTAGAAGAAAAATCACTTTTAATGAAAGTTGTTTTGAAAAGGATTGGTTCTGCAGTTTTTAAGTTATGGGATATTTTCGGATACAACTGCAGAAATAACATTTCATTTTCAGTTTCTTTAAGAAATACCATACAATACAAACTTAATTTCGTTGTCGATAAAATCAACATTGTGCTTGTGTAAATATTCATCGCGTCAACGGAACCCATCACTGTGAGTGGTTCGAGACGCTCTTGGCGGGTTTTTTATTTATGATGGCAGAACAACCTTTGAAGTGCTAACAATCAGTCAGTTTGAAGGCTCGCAATCTAGTGTAACAATTCGAGTTTATTTGGGTCCTTTGAAAACTTTAACGAAGCTGGCTTGGACGCCTACTGAAAAACGAGTTCCTGTTTCATTTGGAAAGGGTCGGTGCTGAATAATTACGTCTGAATAGCAATAGGATTATTAAAATAAATAAAATGTTTTTTTTCCAGTGACTAGTCATGTACCTATGTTTCGTGGCCAGATCGTGTCCATATTATAAGGAAGACAGCCAAGTTAAGTTACGCTTGCAGAGGTCAGTCTGTGGATGTCCGTTCGTGTGGGTGACCGTTCGTAACATATTGTGGTCATCGTCCCTGCTGTCATTTATAGATCTTTGTCAGTCGTAACTCATAGGGGTATCGTGTTGCGCAGTAACTGTGTTGTGAAGGTCAGATAGGCAGACGCTCCATGTCAAATACTGGTATTCAGCTGCATCCGGTTAGGCTGGAAGCCGAGTACAATAAAGTTCGGAAAAGGCTGGGCAGATTATGACCAGTCGTGTGCTTATGTGTTGTGGTCGGATCGTGAAATGGATCATATAATAAGGAAATCAGCCAAAACGTGTAAAAATAATCATTTTTTTTCCTTACATAACTATAACGCTGCAACAAGTACAGACGCCAGCACATCAAACTACCCCAAACTGTAATGTTTTCCGCAATGGGACGTGAACTTTATTTATTTTGGGATAAAGTTCAAAACTATCTAAGTGACTCAATTTGACTCATTGGGGTAGCATGATGTGCTGGACTCTGTACATGGTGTAATGTATAAAAATAAATCGTATCACTATGTGTGTAAATTACATGTAAAACCACCGACTGTTTTTACTCTATTTAAACGTGAATAAATAAATTTTAATTTTAATTTTGACGGCTTTGTATGGCCGATAATATTTGTGTGGCCTGCAGATAGTTGTTCGGGGTCTGGCTGTTTGTTTATGTGAGTTTTGAATGTTTGCAAACGCACTCACGGTACAGGAGGAATCCCTAGTGTGTGGGGCAATATTTTAAATTAAAGAAAGAAGAAAAATATATGTTGCCTTTCAAGACGTACAAATGATGCTTACACAGTAGGTAGTCAGTGTGCTGGTCAAAATTAAATTTGAGTTACAAATTAGGTAGGTACCTAGCTATTCAATCTTTTTTTTTTTTTTAAAACGGTGCCCCACACTAGGAATTTCTCCTGTATTGTTTACAAACATTCAAACTCACATACACAAACAGCCAGACCCGGAACAACTATCTGTAGGCCATACAAATATTTGTTCCGTGCGGGAATCGAACCCACGACACGTAGCGCAGCAGTCAATCGCTCAGCCACTGCGCCAACCGTGTCGTCAACTTCATCGTCATCTTTAATTACAAACTTACACAACATCACGCCTGTTCACCCCGAAGCGTTGGGCAGAAGTGTATCCACGGTACACCCACATTTCACCAGTTATATTTTGAAGTCTCATGTAATAGCGGGTGAGCCTATTGCCATCAACCGTACACACATCCAGATTCCAGGCTGTTACTAAGAAATTCCTTATGAATAATCCCAGTAACACATTACTCGAACCGGGAATCGAACCCAGAGCCTCGTGTTTAGCAGTCGCGTTTGAGACCACTAGAACAACGAGACAGTCAAATTATAAATTAATTACAAAATTTAAAACAAAAATAAGCTGCTGACAATCCTTTTAAGTTGAGTACGTAATTAATAAAATGAAGAATATGAAATTCTCTAGGGTTTTAATTTTCTTATAAATATTAATTTCAATGTTCTTTCTCACCAACATGTTATGTTGTAATATATTAAATTCTAGGATCAGTAAAATTTGTGCGTTGGATTCATGATATGAGCTTTTACAAAATGATTTTCAAGTCGTATTGTTACTTCTAAAAAATGTTTCTAAAGTTTTTTCTGTACATTATTGTAGTACAGAGGAGCTCGCGGCCAAATAAAAGCAGCCGCAAGGGCTGATCGAAAGTTAAGCTACGCTTGCAGAGGTCAGTCTGTAGATGGGTGCCCGTTTATAACATAACGAGACTCCTCCATGGTCCCGACTGTCATTTGTAGATTTTTGCCCCAAACTGAGACAACCAGTCTTACCGAGGGGTATCGTGTTGCACAGTAACTGGTTTTTGGCGGTCAGATAGGCAGTCGCTCCATGTAAAATACTGGTATTCAGCTGCATCCGGTTGGACCGGAAGTTGGGAAAATGCTAGTGATGATTGTAGTACAAATGCTAGTGATGATTGTAGTACATCAGCGAATAGAGTCCCATGACTCTTTGATAATCCCATGATTATCAAATGGTCCTGGAATGGAATGTCATTTAAATCTAACATTAGAATGACAATAGACCGAGTGTGTGGTAATTAAAAGTTCCGCGCAAATTTTCAACATGTTGAGCAAAATATCATGGATACGGGGCTTTAATGACGTGTGATTGGAGAAGGCTTGACCGCCAGTGGACTGCAATAGCCTTATGATGCTATTGAAAACCATTCTCATATCCAGTAACCAAATCTTTATCAGCCAACACGTAAAGCGAGGATGTAATTGAATACAAAACACTATCGGGATACTTCGTCTTGTAAAGCAGAGATCAATAAGTAATTCTTGTCGTTGTGCAGTAAATTGAAGAAAATGGAAATTGCTCCGTTGTGTCCGTGCCCGGGGTGCTGATCGACACTTTCCGTGATAAGAATGTTGTCAGTGTTGTCACCCTCGTCAGCACCACTACTATGGGTTGCTGTAGAATGAAACAAGTTTTATAGAAACAAAACAGACTAAGGCAGACTCGACCACCGAGACCACTGGCAGATGCATCAGATCAGAAAAAATATCAGTAAAAGAACTGTCACTGACAGCAACGGATAGCTTAAAACAATATCTTTTTTTTTTTTAATTTTATCTGTTTTACAGTCAGGTTTTTTGGTATCATTTATCAATAGTGTCACATGAAAGGACCATCTGGATCTATCAACACACACTATTGTACAAGTAAATTATAAAATGGCTATCAGTAAACTGTTTTGCTAAGAACGTTTGTTTCTCTGAAGGATAGTAAATATTATTACTGATAGTGATAGATGATAGTGTCGGACAATGTGGCCACATATAATATACAGTTTGTTTTTTAATGTTTAACAATTTGGATCATTAAATCATACCAACTCATTTCGGTATGTTTTTAAGAAACAGTAGGTTATAACAATGTAGTAGTTTAAAAAGTTTTTACTTTGTAGAAGGTTCTTTTACAGAAGATAACTTAACGACTATTTCAATTTCGCGCGTTTGACAGTTCGTGCCTTTGATGAATGTGAATTTTAACGTCGGGTAACACCGCGGGGCGCAGCTAGTAATCAATAATAATAATTGCTGTATGAGACAAGGCGTCCGCCCTGCACTGACACAATCAAAGGCCGATACTAATTAATAAATACGGTGAAATCTCTCATTGTCTACAAGTTGTAATTAAATTCGAGTAAGTCATAAATGCAGAATTAATACAGTGATTCCCAACAGTATTACAGGAATTATTCAGTGCGTGAAATCTCTCGAACCATGCGCAATTGTTCTAGAACAAGTTATAAGGGACGTATTAACAGCTCTCGTGGGCACATTTATTGACAACAATCTGTACTTGCCAGCAGTTTATTAAATGCACCGCAACATTAAGTTTGTAATAAGAAAAAATACGTCGTTAGTATATTATCATCTGTCTAGCCTGTTGGGGTCGGCTTCCAGTCTAACTGTAAGCAGCTGAACACCAGTATCCTACATGGAGAGACTACCTATCTGACGTCCACAACGTTGTAACTCACGATACCCCTTGGTAAGACTGGTTGTCAGACTTTCGGGCTTATCCCGTAACACTCCTCCGTGCCTCGGAAAGCACTTTTGACCAAAGCTATTAGGTCCCGGCTGTCATTTGTAGATCTTTGACAGTTTTTTTTTTTATTTTTTTATTTTTATTTTTTATAAAAACGTTGCCCCACACTAGGAATTTCTATTGTATCGTGAGTACGTTTACAAACATTTAAACTCACAAACACAAACAGCCTGACCCGGAACAATTACCTGTAGGCCAAACAAACATTTGTTCCGTGCGGGGATCGAACCCGCGACACGCAGCGCAGCAGCCAATCGCTCAGCCTCTGCGCCAACCATGGGTAGGGAGGATGTTACAGATAAAGCATAGTTTTGAAAATAATACACAAAATCGAGACCTACTAAAACACTTTAATGATGTACCTTAATTACTCATCTTTCCGCTTAAATACTAAGTTTTCCTTGGCCATGTGCCGATACGATCAGTGGTGTATAAAAACATTTATTAACTAAGCTATGTTCGTATTATTCCATGTATTTTCCACTGCATAAATGAATAATTATTTATAATCATTTGATTTAATTGGCCAAACTCACAATTATAGTCTTCATAAACGGATAGGTGGGGCTCTTGATTATTATAAAACAATAGCCTAATTCTTTACTTCCTTGTTAATCTAGAGGTCAACCAGCGTACGTCTGTCGTGTTCCATACATCAGGACCTGACGTGGCGGTGCGTAGAGTTCCATGCGCGCCCCTCTTAGAAGTCACGGGGGAAGTCAAACACCTCATTTCCCCCCTCGACCTGAGGAGGCCCGTGGATGCGGGCCGGCACTAGCCGGGGGTTGCGGAAGAATCGTACGTTCCCGCGAGCCCCGGCATAGGTGTGAGATGGAACACCGTGGTGGTTTTTGGTCAGTAAGAGTCTGTCAGACCACTCCACCCCCCCAGGGAGGAGGACATCCATGAGGATTTTCCACCTCGGAACAAAAAAAATTAGCATGGCGTAATGGCGTCGCTATACGCAACCCGCGTTGAACTTGAACGTGACTAATAACATACCTACTCTTACATGCGCTCATCTCTGCGGGAGCACAGGCTTGGCGTGTGTTTGATAATAACCGGCTGGTACAACGGTGGGGTATGAAGCAGACGAAGGATGAGGGGCGGCTGCTGAGACGAGCGGCGCTGGCGCACCGGTCGTGGCATTCGGAGGAACTACCGTTCGATACACAATGCTGTCATTATTATACTGATGTCAATCTACAGTCCTAGTCTGTTATTTCCAGAGTTTCCACACTTATTTATTAGTTGAATAGCATAAAATACCAATGAGCTTTACATCAAACAATGGTCCCTACTGACACTGTATTCATTTCCCATGATGATCTATAATGCATGAGACGAGCCTCTTGATAGCACTATTGTTATATTTAATCATATCGAGCCCATGATACCGTAAGCCAACTTATACACCTAACCATGGCTTCAACAATAGAGGTTTGAATAAAATTTAACCATATTTCATAAAGGCTCTTTGAACACATTCAAGCCCTAATGCTCATTTTTACTTACATTATGTGTACGGGACAGATTCTCGTGTCACGGTGTTTGTTAATAAACTCCTCCGAAACGGCTCGACCGACTTTCGTGAAATTTTGTGTGCATGTCGGTTAGGTTTGCGAATCGGACCACATCTATTTTTCATTCCCCTAAATGTTAAGGGTGGTCCACCCCAAACATTTTATGTGGCAAAATAACATTTGTTGGGGCAGCTAGTAATATACATATATAATTCTACTGTACGTGTCTTTGAATGATTTTTTTGTATGCGTTTGGGTGGCGCCCTGGATGGTTTATATTTACAATTGGACCCGGCAGGTAGCGCTGTACGGGCAGGACGACGTCTGTTCGGTCCGTTAGTAGTATTTATATTGTTCGTGTGTTAGGTAACGAGTGTGTCCAACATGTAAAACACTTCACATAGTAAACCAAAACTTTATTTAATACTAGTATCGTCCATAGTAAATGTTGGTGATTCCAACATGTTTGTCTGTTCCGGGAGTTGGTAACGCACACGGAGTAAGTTGTAATATTTGTGACAAGTGAACCTGATTGGTTCGCCTTGTCAGAAAACAAAAAAAGAAAAATAGTACCTATGTGGACCTTATATATGTTACACTGAAATGTAATATAATATAATGCCGCCCACACTAGGAATTTCTCCTGAATCGTGGGTGCGTTTTCAAACATTAAAATTCACATACAAACAGCCAGACCTTTGAAAAAATTAACTAGTTTTTTAACTGTGACCTGGTAACTTAAAGTACAGATTAGACTTACCTTGTAGTAAATAAAAAGTCGTTGAAATATTATCTTATCTATCTTATCTTATCTTGACGTATCCCCCAAATCCGTTGAGTGATAAAAGTAACACGACGATGTAAGATCTGTAATCATTCAGAAGGAAAATAGGGACTCGGGCGGCTAGGCAAAATATTTTCACAAAAAACCTTCTTCACATATTTTGGTAAAACCTTACAAAGCTAAAAATGAAGCTCTAATGTGTTTATTGGTGTGTGAAAATCAGTAATAAGGCACAGTAGACTAGGCCAAACATCAGTGGTAACAAAACCAGTATAAATTGGCTTTGCCTTCTATTCAAATTCCGTTCTAGGCTAGGCCAGCCCAAGGTCTAAGAGTTAGCACTGACGAGTAGCCAGCTGTACTATAACGACCTAAAATAATATGGGGACCTTATATTCAAGCTTACGAAAGCCGGTACTATCACTTGTGGACTTATGGTAACAGGTCACGCTATCACAACAGAAATTAATACTTACACATAATATTTCTGGGGGATTCTACTCCATTGATTTTTTTCCCTATGAAAGTCCATTCGAACTTCTTAAAAAAAACATGCTTCCTCCTTGTTTATGGTTGACTAGCTCCCCGGCTGACAGTACCTCTGCATAGGAATTAACAAGTAAGTAAGTGCTAATCGAACTACAAAAGCACTTTGGTATAAGTATTTGTTATTTTCGGTAATATATCAAAAGGTGCTTGCCTCGCTAAAACCACCGCAATGGTCATCATCAGCCCGCGGAACTGTGTCCTCTTAAAAGAACAAGGTAAGAATGAATAAGGTAAAGAGTAAGAGCACTTCCCGGAAGACTGTGGAGACAGAAGCACTTACCAATCTACCTGATAATGAAAATTTCTAGAAATCGGTTATACGCATAAAACTTTTCACACTTTTGACACAGCTCGAGTTATTGCAAGACCTTTTGAAGCTTGGCCATTATAATAATAACAGATCAAATATCTTGACTTGGCACACGAGGTTCTCAACATGTGGAACTTGGACTCAGCTGTCATATCAAAGGCCTGATACAGAAAGCAGTACTCCTCAATACGGCTGTCCTGTGTGGCCTGTCTCTGCAACCCTAACCACCAGTAGCTGGGACTCTGCTCTTGTCATCGGTAGACCACTATTTTTTATATTATTTTAATGATTTCATATTTTTTTTTTATATTTAGAAATGTAGAAAATATATGAATAAAATAAATAGAGAGAATAATTATACTAGCCTAGTACAGTCCCACTGCAGGGCAAATGCCTTTCCTCATACAGAAACGGCACTAGCATTAATCACCACGATTGCTCAAGACCGATTGGCGATGTCAGACTTCTTTGCCCTTGTTTCCTCACGATGTTTTCCTTCACCGATATCAGTGATGTCCAAGGTAAACTTAGAAAGTACATATGAATTGAAAAAGTCGCATTGGTACTTGCCCAGGTTTGAACTCGCAACCATTACCTTGACTTTGGTCATTAAACTGAAATTAACCAATGTCTTGGTGTCAACCAAGACATTGGTTAATTTCGTTATCGACTTTCACTTCATTATCGACGCCCCCAAAGAATAAAATAGAAATCGCAAAAATAAAATTTTACAGGAAAAATTACTTAGTGCTTTCAGGTAAAGAAAGAAAGAAAGAAAGAAAGAAAGAAAGATTTATTTGTCAGAATATAGTACAATAGATGTTAACGTTATAATATTAAGTTTCTTATATTCTACCATTTCTGGTGTACAAATTTTTGATCTTAAATAACTAATCTCTTAAGTAACTAATTATGCTTATACAATAGAATTATACACTTCTTATACATTATACATTTCTGTCATCTAGGAATTCTTTTGTTGAATAATAACATTTGCTTATTAGGAATTCAAACAATTTTCTTTTAAATTTGTTGAAGTCAAGGCTCTTCAGGCAGTTTGGCAGCTTATTATAAATTCTTATAGCCATACAGTATGAATTTTTGCTGTGCATCGCAGTGCGTTGTCCAGTTACAGTGGTATATCTTTTCAACAGAAGATAATTATGACAACATTGTTATATGACGGGAAAACTAATTTTTACCCGGACAGTTTGTAGTTTGAGTGTAACTGTTAAATGTACACAGAATTGTTTTTATTTTTTAATTCTTTATTTATTTTAAGGGGTTTCATCACTTAGTAATAATGTCACCCCCATAACAGCAAGATTTATCATATTAAAACAAAACAATGGGTATTACTTATTATTATACCTATGACATCTAAATAAGCCATATTCATTTGATATATAACGAACAAAATTCGACACAACATCAACACAAAAATTCACCAAAATACATATCGCACTGCTAGATTAAAACTGAGACAACTCAAAATACGAGATTGTTTAGTTACAACTCCAAAATACTAATTTATCAATAGAAAGTACTGATTCCTAGCCCCATTTAATATGCAGTGACATTCTACAACATGTTAATGACCTACTATAAAATTACGTTTCAACTTGTCTTACAAAATCTAGAAAAATGGGTATTTTTCATCTGAGTACTGAAAAAAACAGTTTTTGGAGTTATGTCAGTTTTGATCTAGGTGTGCGATATGTTTTACCAAAAATGATTTCATACATTTTTTATGGTAAGAATCTTAACGATCTTGATCTCGAGTTATCCATTGTTTAAGAATTGATAACTTTCATTTGTTTTTGTTGTAAGTATTTGAGGTACCCACAGTTTAGGGAAACCAGGTGTGATGTTATGTCAAACTTTAACGGAACTTTAACATGCCAATATTACATTCTCTGTGGTCGTACAAAGTGTATTTATACGTACAGCTCGGGGATATAATATTACAATCTCTAAACTTGGAAATAACATGCTGAGCCCGAAGATACAGTGTCTTGTTTGGGGCTCACTGGCAAATATTAACCGTACTAATTAGTTAGTACCTCGTTGGTCTAGTGGTCCCAAGCGCAACTGTCAATCGTATGGTCTTGGGTTCGATTCCCAGGACAGACAGTGTTATTGAGTTTTTCCAATCGGAGTTTTCTCATTAGCAACCCGCAGTCTGGATTTGTGCCCGTTTGATGGCAATAGGCTCCTATTACGTGGGACTTAAACATAACTGGCGAAATGTGGGTGTTCCTATAGGTGCATCTCTGCTCAACACTTTGGGAAATACAGGCTTTATACTCTTACTGTTTATTATTTAGTATATTTATTTAGTCATTCATAAGTCTGTGTATACAATTTAGCATTATAAAAAAAAAAAAAACATCGATTCGTTTTAAACATTTTAAAACTTTGTAACCTACCTACTTATTAATTATTTTGATAGTCGATGCAAAAAATAGAAATAATTACACAGGTCTGCAATGGTTTTCCTCTCTGAGATCTGATTAACGTTTTCTATAGTTTCTGATGTGGTGATTACGAGAAAAATTATAAAAAAATTCTATCACGTCAGGATTCTTTGATATTGAATATTTAAGATTTTAACTAAAAATGTCTGAGCGCATACATTTTAAAATCTATAAAACGTCACTTAATTACTTCAGCTTAATTTTTATTGCATTTAATTAGTTTAAGACGACATAGAAATGAATGCAAATCAGTAATTTGTTAATTACTACATAATAAGTGTAAGTAATTCGCATTAACCGTTTCGAAAACGGGTCATTTTGGCTTCATTTAGTAATGAGCTCATTAATACACGATGTTTAGGTGATATTGCCTAATTGTTGTTAATGTTGTTCAAAAAGGGTATAATGAAGAAAACAAAAGGTTTTTTTTGTATAAGTACCTACTCTGAATTAGAAAACTAACAGTCGAAGTGCGCATCTTGCAACCTAAACTTGTCGAGTTACAAGCGTGGAAATCATTTAAGGAAGTGGTAAAAAACTTTTTGGGGAACAATAAAAGCTCGGACTATAAAGAAATAGTAGCCAAAATGATAACGAATTTTGGTGTAATGGGTTGTAATATGAGCGTTAAACTTCATTTTCTGAATTCGCACATTGATTACTTCCCAGAAAATCTAGGAGCCGTTAGCGAAGAACAAGGTGAAAGATTTCACCAAGATTTAAAAGAGCTTGAAGTCCGGTATCAAGGAAGATGGAATGTCAGCATGATGGCGGACTATTGTTGGTTGTTGAAGCGTGATGATCCAAACCGGAAATATAAGCGAAAATCGCACAACAGAAGCTTCCAGGAAAAAAGGACCAGGTTCCACAAATAAAATTTAAGTGTATTTTAACCCAGTAATAAGTTGTTATTACGTGTTAATAGTTTTTTAAGTTAAAAATTAAGTACTTTTTTAAATATATAATTTTTTAAGTGAAAACTTGTCTTTTTTCTCAATTTTCTATCTGTAGCTTTTTTGAAAAATCAGGAGGTGATGGTGAAAAACTAAGTACATATTCGTAATCAGCGAATCAAAATACTCCAGAATCAGCTATCAAATTCCAGAGAGGAAGTTATGACCTTCATTTTGCAGGCCTGTGTTATTTTTCGATTTTTAGTAAAAAAAACAAAATCGACTCCAAACGCGCCATGTTTGACCGTCTTATTTGTGACGTCATTGTGTTAAAGTAACATTATGTTAGTACACAGTCGATGGTATCTATTATGTCATATATCATCTGCCTGCCTTTTCCCAACTATGTTGGGCTCGGCTTCCAGTCGAACCGGATGCGGCTGAATACCAGTATTTTACATGGAGCGACTGCCTATCTGACCTCCACAACCCAGTTACGGGGCAATACGATACCCCTTGGTAAGACTGGCTGTCAGACTTTCGGGCTTCTGACTACCCGTAACGACTGTCAAAGATCTACAAATAACAGCCGGCACCCACGGCTTAACGTGCTTTCCAAGGCACGGAGGAGTCTCGATATGTTAACGAACGGTCACCCATCCTCAGGCTGACCACGGCAAGCGTAGCTTAACCTTCAATCAACCCGTGCGGCTGTTTTTATTTAGCCACGAGCTCCTCTATTATGTATTGATAAATAATATCCGAAATATGGTGCAATAAAAATGCCAGCGACAGGTGCCAACCTGCATGCCTATAATCTGTAGACTGTAGAACAATTGCATAGTGCCCGACCAGCACATGATGCAATGAAAGGCAATTGCCTATTTGTAAAAGTTTGTAAAGCTGAATTCAGCTTTACAAACTTTGGTTTAGTTTCACTGCCGATTGAAATGTTATCATATTTTGAAATTTTTATTCCCTATATTGTTGTGTAAAACTTTTGAAATCGTCAAAGTCTATCGAGCTCTTTATTTTGATACTCCATATACTTCAATAAAAATACTACTGTAATTTCCTTATGGCAGCCGCCATCTTGCTTTTTTCTACATTCACACAGACTAAGACAATCCTATCATTCATTCACCTTTTCTTAAAATCCATCAAGTCGTTCCAAAAAATAGACATACATACCTAACTACATCCAAACAAAGTTTACATGTACACATATTCTCGAAAAACATTATCTCCCTTCTGGGGTAGTCAGGTAACAAGTAATATAATATGTATAAGTATGTATAGGATATCATAAATGTGATGTTTCACAATCATAATACTCATCAAAATTACCTATACGGGTTTTTAAATAAACAAATAAGAAATGTTGCAAAAATAAATATAAAAAAATAGGTTTTATTATGATCATAATTTCCCAGCTGTATGAATACTACGAAGATTAAAACCCAACATGGCACCGTATTTTTATGTGTTTATACAAAAAGTGTGTTGCTGGCGGCCATTTTTATTGATGTGTCCTTTTCATACGCCATACTCATTAATCATGCTGTATCAGCGACATTTTTGGTAACATTTAATCATTATCGTATTTTTTTCCCAGTGGCAACATTTGGTTAATAGGCACTCTTGGCTTAGCTTTATTTGCTTGGTTTATCAGATTTAATTAATTTGAATAAGGTTAAAATACTGGTCACAAATTTAGACTTTGGGCTGTGACTGAGAAATTCCAAATAGAAAAACTTTTTTTTTCTCTTTTTAAAACGTTGCCCCACACTAAGAATATCACTCCTGTATCGTGGGTGCGTTCACAAAAATTTAAACTCACATACACAAACAGCCAGACCCGGAACCACTACCTGTAGCTCATACAAATATTTGTTCCGTGTGGGGATCGAACCCACAACACGCGGCGCGGCAGCCGATAGCTCAATCACCGCGCCAACCTAAGTATCATCATATATATATATATATGTATATCAATCCGACCTAAGTATCGAACCCTCAGGACCTCACGCTCAGCAACAGCGCTTACTGCCACTACACCAATAAGGCAGGCTGTTAAATGATTTTTTATTCATCTCACACAAAATAAGGATACTTACGGGAACACTAAACACACTAACATATATACGTACATAACCAATTAATCCGTTAGTATTTTTTCTCTTACTTAGCTAGAGCCAACAAATTCCATGCCCCCAACTATTTATTCCTCGACAAGACTTATAGGCACACTTCTAATTACCTACCCCACAAGAACGACTGCCGTAATTACACGTTACAGCACTCAGTCTCAGTTCAACTGGTCAGCACTAATGCAAATAGCTCTAATCAGCCTCAATCATCACGATATCTTCGTGGGCAATTGCTCGGTAAACTACCCCCACGCAACGCCCACCGTATCTTAAGATCTATCGTGAGTTTCGTGACTACCTTCATTATACGGTCCTTGGAGCGCAGTCAATGTCTTTGTGATTACTGATGAGACCTTCAAAAGGACGCACTTGAACAATAAAATAGAAGATATCTCCAGTATCAAGTTATCTCAAGGAGTTGACACCTTTGAAGTTAGGGAAAATTAGGGGGTAGTAAGTGTTTGTGAAATCAGGTCACGCTATATTCGTGACGTGAAAGGTGACGAAGTTTAAGATCAAAAGGGCTGAAAATGTAAGGAGAAAATTATGTACAGACGCCAGCACATCTAGCTTTACCAAACTGTCAACTTTTCCCAATTGAACATGAAACTTATCCTTTTGTAACAAAGTTGGAAAACTATCAAAGAAATTTCCAGATTGAGGTAGCTTGTTGTGCTAGCGTCTGTACAATACTTTATAGGTAAGCTGCTGTTATTAATCGACTTCAAAAAAGGAGGACGTTCTCAATTTTAGGTGACGATGTTAAAAAATGATGTACTGACGCCAGCTCCTCTAACTATACCGAACTAAAATTTACCCAAACGAACAATGAACCTTATTCTTTTGTAATAATGTTTTGAAAAACTATCAATGAAATTTGAGATATTGGGCTTATGCTTGATGTGCTGGCGTCTGTACAATACTTACATTGGTCATAAGTTTTGGGCTCTGATATCACGCTTTCTGATGAGCACGGCATCATAGGTTCTCAACTTGATTTTTTAATTTTTGGAATTATGTTATGAGAAATATCAGCCAAATGTTAATTGAGTTTGGATTTCTATTTTATTGGAAAGGCTGTTATGCAGGGCTAGTCCCATAGAAACCTGTTCAAGTTTTGGCGAATTGTTTTTAAATTCCATATCCTCAATTCATTTCTACTTGCTTTGTGACAAAATATATATGACGGCGCATAGATAAAGAGTCAGTAGTCAGTCTGGCGGAGCGTCGAGGCGATGGTCAGCGCGGCCATGTTGAACGAGGGAATTCCAGAAACGTCAACGGCGAGCGCACCACACATTCAACGAATCGCTTTTGTTCCAAATATGTCTGATTATGATGATGAAGGGCTTTTGCCTATATAATATACTTATCAAGCATATGTGTGGGATTGTACATAATAAAACTAAAAAAATAGAAATATATAGATATTTTTTTAAATTATTTGACCAACTAGATGTGAAATAAGTCGGTTGTATTTTTTTGTAAAAATAAGTTTACAAGCATATTGACAATTGTGCAGTCATTTACACCTTTATTTCACTTCAGAGCGGCAAACTTACATTTGTGAACAATGCGAAATATATTATGTTTGGGTGTGTATGTCTGTATAGATCACTATATTATGGTAAAGCTTTAAATCTAATCGGATGCAACTACGTACAATGGTCCACGTCAATGACTATGTGCGGAAACCGACCCCAATAGATAGACAGACCAGCTGCAACTACATTCCAGTATTTACTTATAGCGACTACCTATCAGACCTCTACGACCCAATTACTGGGTAACACGATACTTGGTAAAACTGGTTGTCAAGCTTTCGAGTTTCCGACTACCCATAACGGCAAATAACAGTCGGGACCGATGGCTTAATTGATTTCCGAAGCAAGGAAGGGTCTCAATACACGATTATGGACGGTCATCCATCCACAGACTGACCTCAGCAAGCGTAGCTTAATTTTTTTTTTTATTTTTTTTTTTGGAATGGGCATCTCGCAGTTTATCCTTTAGGGATATTTACTGCTCAACCGAACTTTCCTGTGGGGGGCTTAATTAAAATTAAGGCCTCCAGCCAGGCATAAAAACTTATAAGCTAAGCGACTATCGCTAAGGGCACCCCCTGCGGGGTACGAACCTCGGCTTAGGACGTCGCTGAAGAGGACAGCAAGGGACAGGCTGGATCTGATTGTTCCATTATTTTGGGACATTTTAAACATTAATCGGCTCAGCTTCGCGGGCTGGCTCTAGCAAAGGGTCGGGAGGGGGGCATTGACGGGGTCGTCGCGACGGGCCTCGGCGGCGAGGACGGAATGTCCGTTTTTGTTTGCGAACAGTGCTGGTGGCCTTATCGCTCTCCTGGAGGAGAGTGATAGGATCATCTGGCTCTGTGAGTGTGTGTTTCGGTCTTCGAACTGTACTTATTCGCGAGGGAGTGTATCGGACGGCCGATGACACTAAGGGGTTAGGATGAGCGGTAGAACAGTCCATGAAGCGCTGGGTGAGTCGCTTCATGAACTGTTTCACCGTAGGTATTTTGAGATCTACATGGAGAGTCTCATTTCGGACGTAGAAGGGGGCTCCCGTGACTCTGCGCAGGAATCGGTTCTGGACGGTCTGAAGCCTATGAATATGATAAGCGTAGCTTAAGTTTCGCAGCTGCTTTTATACATAGAACCACGGTCTCTATTTTCATTTTATATTTCTTTAATCACATTAATGAATGAGTCTGTTTCAGTAAGACTGATTAATTATTAAACAACTTCTTAAAACTTCGTTTTGATTGACACTTTCTTAAACTTTGCTTACATCGCAAATTCGCGATGAAGTTCGTGTTCTTACAGTAACAGCAGCTTACCTTGAAAATAAACCTACCTTTTTCAGTAACGAATATCTTAATTTAATTTCAAATGGATTGTAAAGTCTATTTTAAAGATCAAAGTTTCTCTATTAGAGGCCATAGCATAAATGCTTGACGTAAAAATAATGACTATTCGAACAATTTTAAAATTGAAAATAGTACTGAATAGTATCGTGAGTGTGTTTACAAACATTTAAATTCACATAGGTACATAAACCAGACCCGGAACATTTACCTGTAGGCCATACAAATATTTGTTCCGTGCTGGAATCGAAACCGCGACACGCAGCGCAGCAGCCAATCGTTCAGCCACTGTGGCAACTGTGTCGTCAATTTATACAGCAGTCTTAAAAACATATTAATATTATATTCGAAACAATTGCCTCGTTGGTCTAGTGGTTACAAGCGCGACTGCTGAACGTGAGGTCCTGGGTTCGATGCCCAGGTCGAGCAAAGTGTTATTGAGTCTATGCAATTGGATTTTTTTCACTGCAGCCCGGAGTTTGGATTTGTGCCCCGTTGATGGCAATAGGCTCGCCCCCCATTACATGGAACTTTAACATTACTGGCAAAATGTGGGTTTTAATATTAGAGCACTTCTGCCCAACCCATTGGGGAATACAAGCGTGATGTTATTTATTCGAAACGACTGTTTTAAATTTGAAAATAGTCCGATTTGACGTTACGTGTGCGTCAAGCATTCCTGCTTGGAAACAAACAGCTGTTATATTACGTAATCAGTATTCACGTTTACCTACTTAGAATTAAAACAAACACATTTTCGATTTTCCCCACGATTCATTATTCAAGTTAAGTACTTCGTTGTAGGTTTCAGTTAAATTAATAACAAATAAAATAAAGTATTATCACGCTCATTAAAAATGCGAAAGTTTGTCATGTATGTATGTATATATGTATATCTGTTTGTTGCTCCTTCAAGCTGAAACGGCTGAAATATTTATGTTTAAACAGCTTTTTTTTTGTATGGGCATGTAGCAGTTTACTCTTTAGGCTTATAAACTACTTAACCGAAGTTTCCTTTGGGTACTTAATAAAATTTAAGGCCTCCAGCCAAAAACTTACCAGCTTAGCGGCCAAGGCACCCCCTGCAGGGTACGAGCCTTAGCTGACTCCGTCGCTGGGAGATGACAGCAAAGGGACGGGCTGCAGAGAATTGAAATAGTAAACGTCACAGAGGTTTTAATTGTGTGTGACACTTGTGTGCAAGGGAACACAAGTGTCACACACAATTAAAAGTAAAGGGAGTAAGGGAGGCCTTACTCCCCTTTTTTGTTGTTTTCTGTGTTGTCACTTTATGACAGTCTACAAACTTTACCGGACAATAAACGTTGTGTTGATACCGAATCTCTATTTCAGTTTCCACAGAATTTAATGAAATTTGTTGTGATAAAGCTGACAAAGGCTACTACTACTATTATAGCGAAAAAGTTAAGTATTTCCGTGGGATTTACGAATCGTCGCATGTTGACTTAGCAACTGCGGGTAATCCCGCGAGGCGCACTTAGTACATCATATATTATGCAAACCGTCAGCAGGAATTATCATTTGATCTTAAAATGACAAATGAATACATTCATTATTTGTTGAGTCGGGAGAACTGGTAATTTTTTCATCGTATTATTTCAATTTAATTTCGAGGTCAAATGAAACGTCAATAGCAATGGCGTCATCACTTCGAAGTTCCGCCAAACGAAAACTTCACAATTTACAAAATCTAATACGTATATGAATTAACTAGCTGTGTCCGTAATTTAGGATTTGACAAAATTTCATGGTTTTTTTTGGTGCAGTATTAGGGTTCCTTAATACTTCTTCTAACATAATAGATGCCTAAGTTACTCATTAACACATCAGCTATTTGCTAGTGAAAGTCCTGTCAAAACAGGTGCAGCCGCTTCGGTGATTACCTCCAACCAAAAGACAAAAAAAAAACATTTTTTTTGTTTCTGCCATTTAGTAAAAAGCTGTTGTTTTGATATTAGTAACAGACACTTGTAAAGTCAGACTACATGTCGAATCTCAATTGTTTTGTGAACAAAAATAATGATGTTAGAATATAATTGGGGGTTTGTGGGTAAATATTAACAGCCGCACGGGTCCAACGTAGGTTTAGCTACGCTTGCCGATGAAAATTTCGAATGTGCAGCCAGAGGAATTACTTGTTAAGCACAAATATACAGTGTATAGTTGACAAATCGCCATGCTATTGATATTTCATATGGCTGCCAAAGAATGACAGAAATGATTTGAATTTACGGGCAATTTAAGCGGATGGTCTGTCCAAATATTCAGTCCGTATTGATGTGGTAAGTATACATACTTGTGTATTACCCTTACAAGATCTGCATTGCGTTCCTCCAGCCATTATTGAGAGATTTGAGCTGGTGTCAATTTTTAATGGCCCCCGACTGGCTATGTTCCGCATTTGAATTTATTATTTGGTTTATGTGTGTATTACTAAAACTATTTGAATTATGCAGTTATTTAATATAACTCATTAGAATTCGAAGTTACTGAACTTGTTTTTTGTCTTTTGAGTTTTTTTAAGGTAATTTTTATACAGTTTGGTTTTTGTTTGTTTAAAATTCACTTCTGACGCAAACGGGATTTTTGTTTATTTTTAAAATTTTATTTTACGTCTCTTAGTTACGTCAATTTATAAGTTGGTCACTTTTTAATTTTGTCATTTTATTGAGGGAGTTATTACTGTGGGGACCATGATGTTACTTGCGGTGGTCTAGACTACAGATTTTTAACCCTTTTAGAGATCTATTATGCGATTATATTTATAAGGACTTTCACCCAAATTTATTAGAAGTAAGTAAATTTAAATGAATTATAAAATTTAATGAGAATGGTTGCTAACTAACTTAAAACCGATGATTGTGAAATGCATATTCAATGATGCACATGACATAGTTCGTCGACTTTTTTTTTAACATTTTGCATGCCGCCATATTTGATTTCGATTAATTTGATGTCTTTATTGAAACTTGCAAGATTAAGATCAGTCGATTGCCGTTATAATCATTAAAATCTGCCCACTCGTTTGTTCTCTTGAGCTCCACGAAAGAAAACCTATAAAGAATCTGCCCAGAAATAATCAGGGAGTTTGGCACCATTCGTAGCTTCCATCAAATGCTGCAACGTGCAGGTGTCATAGACCGCAGGACATGTTATCAGGTGTCTCATCGTTCGTGGAGTAGTACCACAGCTGCACACCAGGCTGTGGCCACCTATTATTTATCCTCTCTGAGCAGGTTTTCCCTGCTTCGACCAAATTGTGTCCGAAGTCAGTTAAGAGACTGGCACGTTAGCCATGGCAACCCATAACCAGGGGGGAGATTCTCAGCTGGTGGAATGAACGGTGTGTAAGGAAGCACTATCTCGCCGTAACTTTATTCACTCTCAAGACCGTTCATCAGTAACTTGCTGTTGAGGGTTGAGTTGAGGATACACTTCATAACACTGTTGCGGTTTTTCAGCCTATGCGGCCCGAGGGTGTTAGCGTGGAAAGCTGTGTATGGTGTTTGTGTCAGTGTGGTGTGTGTGTGTATGTCTGTGTGGTGTGTGTGTGTGTGTACGCGCGTGTATGCCAGGCACAGCTCTACGGATTTTTTCATAAACAACACAGCAACTGAGCCTAGCTGTTTTATTAGCTCAACTGAGATGTTGTCTCTTTTTGCTTGCTTTGCTAAATCAGCAAGGTTGAATGGTTTCGTAGTTTCGTAGTATTTCGTAGTATTGATTTCTGCGGCTTAAGATCCTTACTAGAACGGCGTGATAGTTTCATGTAAACAAAAAAATTGTGCGCTATTTTATTGGTATGCTATTTTCTTTTCTTTCTTTTCTTTAAAAAAAAACGTTGCCCCACTCTAGGAATTTCTCCTGTATTGTGGGTGCGTTTACAAACATTTAAACTCACATACACAAACAGCCAGACCCGGAAAAATTACCTGTAGGTCATACAAATACTTGTTCAGTGCGGGGATCGAACCCACAACACGCGGCGCAACAGCCAATGGCTCAAACACTGCGCCAACCGTGTCAAAATTTTGCTGGCGGTGACTTGACTTGGCAGTCAGGGTTGAGGGGACTCACTGATAAACTTTGGTATTGTACTCTAGGCCTCTTTATTGTCATGTCGGTGGTAATCACGGTATGCATTGTGAATTTGGGCAAATAGAGTTTGTTTGCACACCGAAATTCAGAGCAGATATTCTGAATTTCAGTAACCAAACCATTTTGCAAACCATTTCGAAATATTGAATTCCGTAGTAGATATTTCAAGGGAAATCCGCTTTCAGTAGGTAATCTATTTTATCAAAGCAAGGTTATCCTGGAAATAATGAGGTAGGTAATTGTTGCTAGCCATATAACTAACAATTTGACGACCTATGTGGCGCGGCGGGCGAAGGTCCACCTGCGACGCAAGAGGTTGCGGGTTCGATTCCCGCCTTGGGACAAATGTTTGTACGATCTACAAATATTTGTTCCGTGTGTTCTGGGTATTTGCTATGTATAATAAAAAATATCTATCTATGTAATGTATTGTATTAAGTATATCAGTCATCTAGTACCCATAACACAAGCTCTGCTTAGCTTGGGGCTAGATGATGCTGTGTGGATTGTCCAGCAATATTTATTTATTTATAATTACCATAGAGGAACTACTACATTGGTTATTTGAAACTAGTTTCGTCTGTTCAATTTTATCTATCTGTGTTACAATTTTACATTGATTTTACTAAATATAGCTGTCCAAAAATCTATTGTCAGAGGCTTCGCGATACACACCGTACAACCTCTTGTATGTATAGTGCAGGATTCACTTAGACGTTTATGGAAGACTTTTGGGAAATTCTTTCTTGACCTAGATTTCTTATTTTCTTTGAATGTCGCATCAATCAATACAACTGAAAAATGTGGTCTACGATCGATAAAAAACTGTATGTGTAATCATCTGCTAAAGTGATTTAAACTTAGGTACCTACCTATGTTAAAGGGATACTCTTCCTCGTCCAAAAAATTAAAACAGTAGCAATGGCCCGAAAGTAAAACATAAAAACTTCTTCGTTCTCTCAGCCCAGAAGGCGAGAGAGGTTTACATAATTTATGTTTGGTCTTTTATTTATGGATCACCCTGTATATGGGGAAACCGGATACCTACTACGTAGAGAGCTACGTTATTCCTTGTTTTAACGTTGGCGATAGATTGGCCGTTTACACACTGTGACGATAATTACACCGTCTTTCATGTCGTCCGACGATATCGGCGGTTATCACATTGGACGATAACGATATCTACACAATGTCGTCGGACTGGTAGTTTCATACAATAGGGTATTTGACTACTATCACAAATATACATGAACGAATACTTATTTTAAAAGGTTCGCACTTGACCGATGTTTTATCTTCAGTATTTGGTTCCCGCAATTGGCAAAAACTAAAAATTACGACTTTCAGTCACTTTCATTTGCCACTTTGCCATTCAACGTGGCAATGCTGCCAGCCTTCTGGGCACTTTTCCCGTTGACAACGATGTGGATGAATTTTTTGATGCCCTATGATTATTTATTTTATTTTATTTCTTCATACATTAATACTTTCATTTTAATGAAGTAATTTTAGCGGAACATATATGAATATAATGCCCTGCTGAATTAACTCCCTCGTTGGTCTAATGGTCGGAAGCGCTACTGCTGAGCTCGAGGTCCTGGGTTAGATCCCTGGGTTGGGAAAAAAAAGTTAAATAAATAAATAAAAACTAATATTTAAAGTTATATAAATAAATAAAAACTAATATTTACTAAAATCGACAATTAACTCAAGCAAAGCCTGCTAAACTGAATACATAAAAAGCCTCCAAGGCAATCCAAGGGCGTGGTGACATGTGCAATGCTGGATTATATATATAGGGCAGTGGCTAAAGTTACTAATCATAAACTAGTGATAATACTAATGATTAGAAACGTGATGTTATGTTTATAACGAATATCAGTGTGTTAGTTTAGCTTCAAATTTTCCTACAACATGTTTCACAAACATTTACGTTTAAATATTCCAATTAATTGGCAAACGTGGATTTTGGTGTTCCGCAAACCACACAACAACCTCATTCCCAAAACCATTTAATATCCTATATTCAAACAAATAAACATATTTCAATCATTCAATTATTTTGTTATTGCCATCCAACGTGGCAATGCTGCCAGCCTTCTGGGCACTTTTCCCGTTGACAACGATGCGGATGAATTTTTTGATGCCCTATGATTATTTATTTTATTTTATTTCTTCATATATTAATAATTGTATAATTTTAATGAAATAAAAAAAATCAATTATTTTTAATTGTAATGCCTTTTTATAGAAATAGATTGTTGTTGATATAACACCTTCTTATAACGATTCTGTTCAAACTTCTGCTTGACTCTGGTTGAAAATGGAAATTACTTAAATAATAAAAAAGAAATACTAGTTGCTATTCCACCAAGTGCTACCAAACATCTTTCATAATGCGCATAGCAAAAGAGTTGATCTCACTGCCTGCGTCCGTATTTCCGAACGCATTCTTTTCAAATTTAGAGTTAACAGGCTACTTATGGGTAAGCTCACTCCATCGTCAACTTTGTAGAGACAAAGTTGACGATGGTGTTGTGGATGGAGTGTTAAGTCTATTTTCACGATCAAAGTTTCTCTATTAGAGGCCATAGCACAAATGCATGACATAAATATAACGTGAATACGAACTATTTTAAAATTGAAAATAGAACTTTCCATTAGTATAATAGATTCTTTTTTTTTTAAACATTGCTGCGCTAGGAATTTCTCATGTATCGTGGATGCGATTACAGACATTTAAACCCACATACACAAACAGCCAGACCCGGAACACCTACCTGTAGGCCATGCAAATATTTATTCCGTGCGGGAATCGAACCCACGACACGCAGCGCAGCAGCCGAACACTCAGCCGCTGTGCCAACCGTGTCATGACGAAAGCCAAGAAAATTCGGGTTCGGCTTCCAGTCCAGATGCATCTGAATAACAGTTTTTTAAGTGGAGCGCTGGCTATCTGATCTTCGCAACTCAGTAACTGACCGACACGATATATGTATTCTCACTCATCTTCACAGACTCATTTTAACCGTTGTTAAAGATAAACCTGCTGTCATTTCACTGTAGCACAATTAATATTATAATTATTAAATTATAATATTTGACGACACGGTTGGCGCGGTGGTTGAGCCATCGGCTGCTGCGCCGCGTGTTGTGGGTTCGATCCCCACACGGAACAAATATTTGTATGGCCTACAGGTACTTGTTCCGGGTCTGGCTGTTTGTGTATGTGAGTTTAAATGTTTTTAAACGCACCCACGATACAGGAGAAATTCCTAGTGTGGGGCAACGTTTTTTTTTAAATATTTTTTTTTTAAATAAAAAAAATAAAATATATATATATATAATAATAGGTAATTTCATAAAAGTATGTATCTAAAGATTATATTTTATTTTAACAGTTTAATATTTTAATGTTACCAAGATCTCCGTCCAGCGATGGTTTAAATTCATCACACGATGTACTTATAATAAGTTATTTCAATGAACTAAAAGAAAAAACAAGAATTAATTGTCTGCCTAGTGGATTATTCATCAGTGATTTTGATTTTTCAGATTTTGATTGCGTACTTCATGACACACTTAAGCGTAAACTAGTTCATTACGGTGTCCAAAACGAAGCTCTTAACTTAATAGATTCATATTTACTTAATAGACTTCAATGTGTAGATGTAAATGGTGTGAAATCTTCCGGGCTACCAGTTCTATTAGGTGTACCTCAAGGTTCAATACTGGGTCCATTCTTATTTTTGGTCTATATTAACGACTTACCATTTTATTTAAACGGTATCTGTGATGTTGTATTGTTTGCAGATGATACCTCTCTCATATTTAAAGTAGAACGGAATAGACAAGATTTTGATAATGTTAACTGTGCACTTTCAATGGTCACGGATTGGTTTACGACAAATAACCTAGTTCTTAACGCCAAGAAAACGAAATGTATAAAGTTCGCCTTACCTAATGTTAGAAATCTTGGACCGAATATAATCATTAGTAATGAGGTGCTTGATACGGTAGACTCTGCAGTCTTTTTGGGCATAACAGTAGATGCCAAACTACAGTGGGGCCCTCATATATCAACCCTAGCACGGAGACTCAGCTCTGCCGCCTACGCTGTCAGGAAAGTGAGACAATACACTGACGTGGACACAGCTCGGTTAGTCTATTTTAGTTATTTTCACAGCGTAATGTCTTACGGTATGCTGTTATGGGGCAAAGCTGCAGATATTCAAAATATATTTGTGCTACAAAAACGAGCTGTTCGTGCAATATACCAATTAGGGCCCAGAGTCTCCTTAAGAGATCTATTTAAAGAGATTGGTATTCTCACAGTGGCTTCTCAATTTATTTTTGCCAACATAATATACATTAGGCAAAATATACATAATATGTACACTAAAAACAGTGACATCCACAATTTTAATACCAGAAATAAGCACAAACTGTACGCTCCTTTCCACCGGCTTCATAAGGTCCAGAGCTCATTTGTGGGGCTCGGTATCCGCTTTTATAACATGCTACCTCATTCTTTGCTGGATTTACCTTTTAACGCGTTTAAAGCTAAAGTTACATCAAACCTTTGTTCTAAAGCATATTATTCGATCAACGACTATTTAGAAGACAAGAATAGTTGGTCGCTTTGTTGAACGCAGGACAATGTTAGTATGTTCTTTTACTGTTTAATAGTTCTTTATTTTTGTGTATGTTTCTTCTACTATCCTTATTTTTATGTTATTGACATGATCCTCTCATTACATTGTATGAATGAGTTGTATTGATATAATTCAGCATTGCACATGTCAGCGGGCACGCCCTTGGACTGCCTTGGAGGCTTTTTATGTATTCAGTTTAGCAGGCTTTGCTTGAGTTAATTGTCGATTTTGGTATATATAACTTTTTATTTATTTATTTTGGCATATTGGTGTGTGCTAGCTAACATGTAGCAAATTATTTAATTGAATGACGTATAAAGATGATTGACATAATTATTATTTTTGACATAATATGTTGTATAGCTTCAAGTTCTTCAAACCTATCAGACAGACGTGTTGCTGGGGAGTTTGTTCCTCCACTTCTTCTTCCCAGCAAAAACACTAGGAAGTGGTGAAGGGTGGGCGTTTTGGGGGACTGTCTTATGGAAAGGTTTTTGACGTTCAAAAAGTGCTGATTCTCAGCCTAATTTGAATAAATGAATTTTGATTTTGAGTAGAATTATTTTAACTACAGTAAGTCAAAGAGTTTGAGCGTGGCCGGCGTAGTTAGTGAGAGGGACGCTATCTTTAACTAGGGAATAAAAACCATAACAAAAAGTTCAGAACCGATTCCTGCGCAGAGTCACGGGAGCCCCCTTCTACGTCCGAAATGAGACTCTCCATGTAGATCTCAAAATACCCACGGTGAAACAGTTCATGAAGCGACTCACCCAGCGCTTCATGGACTGTTCTACCGCTCATCCTAACCCCTTAGTGTCATCGGCCGCCTGATACACACCCTAACGAATTAGCATAGTTTGAAGACCCAGACACACACTCACAGAGCCTGATGATCCTATCACTCTCCTCCAGACAGGCCACCCCGCAGGGGGTGCCCTTAGCGATAGTCGCTGAGCTTATAAGTTTTTTATGCCTGGCTGGAGGCCTTAATTTTAATTAAGCCCCCCACAGGAAAGTTCGGTTGAGCAGTAAATATCCCTGAAGGATAAACTGCGAGATGCCCATTCCAAAAAAAAAAAAAAACCATAACAAACAGCGCTGATATTCATTCTTAAGAAAAATAACGAACTTTCACTTGGTGAGACCTTGATCTCACACTATTGGGTATACATGATGCGTATACATATCTCACGGTGCTGCCATTTATAAAAAAACTTCTCATAACTTTTTTAGGAAAATCATGACGTCTGGGTGGTGGTTTTATTTGAGTTTAACTTTAGGTGTTACTTAAATAAAAAAGTCAAGTAAAAAATAAAACTAAGACTGATTAAAAATCAAAATTCATCGATTCTAATTAGGCTGAGAATCAGCACTTTTTGAACGTTAAAATTTACATGTGACAGTCCCCTTAAACGCCTACCCTTAACCACTTCGTAATGTTTTTGCTGGGAAGAAAAAGTGGCGAAAGAATCTCCCCAGCAACACGTCTGTCTGATAAGTTTGAAGAGATTGAATGTATTCAATATACGAGTACATAAGTCAAAAAAATAATATAAATATTTACTTTACTTTAGCCGTTAGTCGTTAGCAACATTACTAAGATCTACGGATTGCCGGGGCGTCTAGACGGTAACTGATACCAACAGTCTATATTTTCCTGACTGACCCGGAAGGGTAAAATTTTGCAAGCGTATGTATGTAAATATGTTTATATGTCCGTTCTAATATGACCCGCTGTAGCTTAAACAGCTTGACCGACTTCGAAGAGTAAGGTTTTATTAGATTTGTATTCTTTTACCCGGCGTGGCATAGGAATAATATAAATATCTAAAAATACTATGTTAGGAAAAAAATTACAAGTGAAAATAAGGATAACAACTAACGATTTGGCACCTACTTACTCTCCGAGTACAAATAAAATAAGCTTAAAAGCTAAAATGAAAAAAAAAGTAATAAAATTTAAACAAAATCCCAACTGACTGTAAAAATGAACTAAAAAGATGTAAACAAAATCCAATCTATTAATAAATCAGTACTATTCATAATTGTTAAGTTAAAATAAACTAAAGGTTACGCATATTTTTAATTAGTCTATGTAGGTAGCCTCCGATTGCCAGTTAGTTATACATACTTTACGTATATTAATACTGAATTATTTATAGATTGCATTACACTTGTGTCTTGCTTACATTTTATTAGTTGTTTTTTACAGACAGTCGGGTGTTTTTGTTTTAAAATAAATAAATAATGCTGGACAATCCACACAACATCATCTAGCCCCAAGCTAAGCAGAACTTGTATTATGGGTACTAGACGACTGATATACTTAATACAACATATTACGTATATATATATATATTATTATACATAGCAAATACCCAGAACATCCGGAAAAAATCTTTGTAGATCGTACAAACATTTGTCCCAAGGCGGGAATCGAACCCGCAACCTCCTGCGTCGCAGGCGGACCTTCGCCCACCGCGCCACACTGTCGTCAATGAATTAATTATTAGTTATTGAATTAACTATTTAGCTAACTAACTGCTCTTTTTGGGTAACAGCCCGAATATTGGAAATTCTTAGTGCACAGACACGTGTACTCTGTCTTCACTCACTATATATTTGAATGGGATGTTTTTTTTTTTTTGGAATCGACATCTCGCAGTTTATCCTTTAGGGATATCTACTGCTTAACCGAACTTTCCTGTGGGGGGCTTAATTAAAATTAAGGCCTCCAGCCAGGCGTATAAACTTAAAAACTAAGCGACCGATCGCTAAGGGCACCCCCAGCGGGGTATGAACCTCGGCTTAGGACGTCGCTGAAGAGGACAGCAATGGACAGGCTAGATCAAATAGATACATGATTTAGGGACTTTTAATCAATAACCGGCTCAGCTTCGCGGGCTGGCTCTAGCAAAGGGTCGGGAGGGGGGCATCGACGGGGTCGTCGCGACGCGCGACGGGCCTCGACGGCGAGGACGGAATAAGAATAATTTATTTATAAAAGTATTACAAAAATGTACCTACATTTAAGTACAGTACCTAGTGTTATTTCTAAAACAATGGTATAATTAATGCATAATAGTAAACTATAACTAAAAATATATTTAACTGTTGCAAGAAACGATAATGTGGAATTCACAAATGATTGCTAGCGACCTGCCCGATCTAGGTTTATTTAAACCTGTGTTTCAGGCCATCACTTTACATAGCACACAATTAAGTAGGTCAGTAAATGTTATTAAATAAAATACATCTATTAACAACTATAAGAATAATCTAAGTGGTACAAAAATCAATAAACATTAAAACTAAATTAAGTAAAATACCTATGTACAATTAGATACCAGGGAATAACATAATCAAACCAGGACTTCTAGCAGTTTTTCTGTGTCCGTGTAATCAAGTATCGCTAAATAATCCGATATTACAAATCTACATTTCCTATAACTAAGACTGTAGAAGTTTAGATTCTTGTTGAGAATGAGGAATGACGGCGGCTTGTGTTTGCGAACAGTGCTGGTGGCCCTATCGCTGTCTTGGAGGAGAGTGATAGGATCATCTGGCTCTGTGAGTGTGTGTCTGGGTCTTCGAACTGAGTGAATGGAATGGTTTTTTTTTTTTTTGGAATGTGCATGTCGCAGTTTATCCTTCAGGGATATTTACTGCTCAACCGAACTTTCCTGTGGGGGGCTTAATTAAAATTAAGGCCTCCAGCCAGGCAGTGAATGGGATGGGTGGAAATACCACTACTTATACCACGCAGAGATTACACGCATAACGTGCAGTACCGGCCGTAGCACGGGAGAGGATCACCGCCAACTACTTAAGTGCAGAATGCTGAAAGGTCTTGAAGCCAATAATATATCTTATCTAGTTAGTATTTTATTATGGAACTTTATGATCCGCCGCCATATTTATGAGTTTACCACTAGATCAACGATGAACGAATTGCAGTGCTGTCTATTACTCAGTACAGGGTTCAGGGTTCTGTTAATAATTTTCTTGTATTTTGGAGATACTAAGAGGGGTGCAAAGCAAGCAAACAGTGTCAAAAACTCAGGTCAGGGTTCTACAAATCCGCGAAGAATTACCAATACCTTCTATCTAAAAAAATGCAACTTTTCAGGAGACAAAATAAGCGTGTCATTTTTTCCTTTAGCAATTGGAAGTATACCGTACCGTATTAGTGTCTTATGGGATAAATATCGTGTTAGGAGGTTTTGCCAGTGTATGTGAAATATAATTTTACGTCGATTAGAAAAAAAAAAAAAAAAAAAGGCACAGAGGCCGCCAGCACATCAAGCTACCCCAATATGTCAAATTTCTTTTATAGGTTTCAACTTTATAGCAAAAGTATAAGGTTCATTTTCAATTGATGAAATTTGACACTTTGGGGTAGTTTGTGGTGCTGGCGTCTGTACTTAGGAGGTCATTCATCGTCGAAATACTTTTCTTGTATTATGGGTTAAACAAAGAGAGGTGTAAAGCAAGCAAGCCAGTGAGCAAGTGATGAGTGATACAAATCCACACTGACATTGTCGGTATGTAACATCGTTATTGTGCAATCTAGTGGACATAAGACAATCGCTGAGCATTTGCATGATAATGTATTTAAACTTCTCAGAACATATCAGGCAGATAAATGTCCAGCTGTGGTCTGAGGAGAGTGATTGAAACTGATACCAATTTGCGGAGTAAATTCTGTCGTTTCATGTTAAAACGTTGCGCCGCTCTAGGAATTTCTATTGTGTCATGGGTGTGTTTACAAACATTTAAAATCAAATACACGAATAGCCAATACCGGAACAACTACCTGTAGGACAAAAACAAATATTTGTTCCGTGGGTTTAATTCACATCACAAAGCGCCTGCACTGCCAAAACAGAGAGGCTAGAAATGTATTAAATAAATAAATAATGCTGGACAATCCACACAGCATCATCTAGCCCCAAGCTAAGCAGAGCTTGTGTTATGGGTACTAGATGACTGATATACTTTATACAATACATTACATAGATAGATATTTTTATGTTACACACGCATGTCGATATTTAGTTATGCGGGTATTAAACCGGTTTAAAAGAGGACGTACCTATTGTCATTAAGGCTCAATTTACACCGCCGCGGAATGGAATGGAAGCGACTTTTTGCATCAAAATTGCACATAGCATAATGAACTTTATGTCAATTGTATAATTCGTATTTACCCAATGATCTTATGAAGACCACTGTGATCCCAATTATTAAAAATAGGACGGGTGGTGCCTCCGACGGGAACAATTACAGACCCATCTCATTGGCTACAGTGATCGCCAAGGTGTTGGATGGTTTGCTTGATTGTCACCTTAGTAAGCATATACATCTGCACGATGCCCAGTTCGGTTTTAGAGCTGGGCTTTCGACAGAAGCTGCAATACTGCGACTGAAGCATACTATCCAGTACTATGTGACAAGAAAAACGCCTATTTATGCCTGCTTTTTGGACCTGTCGAAGGCATTTGACCTTGTGTCTTATAATGTGCTGTGGGATAAGCTTCGGGAAGATACTAGCACACCCTAGGACATGATCGGCATTCTGAGATATTGGTATGGTTATCAAACCAACAATGTTAAATGGGCGGGTTCATGGTCCGCAGAGTACAGGTTGGAATGTGGGGTCAGACAGGGAGGCCTGACGTCTCCGCGGCTCTTTAGCCTGTATATTAATGGACTGATAGATGAGCTCAGCAGGGCCGGTGTGGGCTGTTCAATTGATGGCACATGTATGAATAACATCAGCTACGCTGACGATATGGTGCTGCTGAGTTCTTCTGTCAAGGCCCTTAATATGCTTCTTGGCATTTGTGAGAAGTACGCAGTGTCACATGGCCTCAGGTATAACACCAAAAAAAGTGAACTGCTTGTGTTTAAGGCGGGCAATAAAACTCCCACTACAATTCCACCAGTAAGCCTTGGAGGGATTCCATTACCTAGGGTCACCAAGTTTAAGTACCTGGGGCATTGGGTCACTGAGGACCTCTCTGATGACATGGACATTGAGAGGGAACATAGGGCGTTGGCAGTGAGATACAATATGCTGGCCCGCAGGTTTGCGAGGTGCACAAAAGATGTCAAAATTACTTTGTATAAGGCGTACTGCCAGTCAATGTACACCTGCAGCCTGTGGGTTCGCTTTACGCAGAAGGCTTTCAATGCCTTACGGGTCCTCTACAATAATGGGTTCAGGATGCTGATGGGGTTGCCGCGATACTGCAGTGCATCAGGAATGTTTGCGGAGGTCAAAGTTGATTGCTTTAGGGCTATAGTGCGCAAGAGAGTGGCTTCCCTGATGCATCGTGTGCGTGGCAGCCCCAGCAGCCTTATGAACACCATAATAGACAGCGTGTGTCCTATACTGCGGCACTGGAATAAGGTACACAGCTCAGGGTGTGTCCTTTTTAATGTAACGTAGTTATAAGTTGTTAACATAGTTTTAAGTCGTACTAACAATTTTATATGGAATTATGTTCTGAAATAAATGAAATAATAAATAATAAACATACGAACTAAATAGGAGCCAAAAATCTGTCGCGCGTCTTCCGGGGAATCCTCGCGCATTCTTGAGAATTCCCCTAGCTACTGTCGGCGCCGTCTGTGGAATCCGCGGGAAGTGGCGCGAACGGGGAGTCGGTTGGGTCGGTCAGAGCAGTGAAGTGCCGACGTCCCTCGAGGCGCAGTCGCGCGCCTTCTCGCGTCATGAGGTGAAATTGACGCTTCCATTCCATTCCGCGGCGGTGTAAATTGAGCTTAACAGACACAAATCCTAACCCTCAGTTGCTACTGAACGACATTTTGGATAACATTCCCGTGACACTGCGGGCGTGCTTGGTTAAACAGAAAATTTATCAATTTCATGATTTGGAAAACATTTTAATGATAGTGCACTAACTCGTTGGTCTAGTGGTTTGAAGAGCTACTGCTGAGCATGTGATCCCGGGTTCGCTTCCTGGGTTAGGCGAAGTGTTATTGGATTTTTCCATTTGGCCCGTATTATGTTTTTTGTGCTCGGTTTGTGGCAATAGGCTCGCCTCTTATTATATGGGACTTAGCACAACGATTAATTGTAGGTGTATGGTGTACTATAAGCAAACATTTTATACCCCTTCCGGGAATACAGGAGAGATATTATTATGATTATGATAGGTTTCCACATTCACACGAAAATATCTCTAGACACAAAGTCCTCCAGTAGTAGATCATTCGATATTGCAAAATATTTCGATCTCATGCCTGTTATACACATATTCCAATAACGTTTATACCCAGAATGTCTAAGTCGGCAAATGCAATATACTGACGAGTTATCCGTCTCAAAGGAATCTTGCAGATCCTTCGTCAAACCGTGAAATAAACTTGAGCCATGTACTTTAAGTAACTTCAAGATCGTGTCAGAAGTTATACGTAGTTTGAACAACTTAGTGACAGCGAAATAGTATGACCGGGCAAGGTAGATTGTTATCATTGATGAGCACATAAATCTTAAATCTGCCGATATAGGGCTGAACGTTCGTAAAATATCGAGACTCCTCCGTGCTTATGAAAGCACCTTTAGCCGTTGGTCTGTCATTTGTAAATCCAGGATAATATTCCTCTCTATTCATCATCTTTCGTCTGCCTAACCTTTCCCAAATATGTTGGGGTCGGCTTCCAGTCTAACCGGTTGCAGCTGAATACCGGTATTTTATATAGATTGACTGACCTGTATAACCCAGTTACTGGAAAACACGATACCCCTTGGTAAGACTGGTTGTCAGACTGTACGGCTTCTGTCAAAGATATAAAACTGTCAGCTGGTACGTTGATCTCAGCTGCCATTTTGAGATCTTTACGCGAAGCAGTTGTGCTAAACGTATTTTTTGAGGCACATAGGGGTCTTAGTATCTGATGGATGGTCACCTATCCACGGACCAACCTTGGCCAGCATTGACCCTATTGACCGATCCTAGACTTCTGATCGACCTGTGCGTCTGCTATTATTCAGCCATATGCCAATCTTCTGTATTAAGGCTCTATGTGTACCCAAATTTCAAAGGCAATAACGAAGATCCTCGTTTCAACTAGGAACGGAAATTGAGCATAGGTGTAATTGTGCTAAGTATAAATTAGTCACACCTCTTTGGGTTTATACGAGTATACTAAAGTTAAAAATAAACCGGCCTAAAGCGAGTCGTTCTCGCAAAATTAAGGTAACGAACCAAACTACACTGAGCTGTTTCAACTATCGTATTTATACATGCATACGTACATGCCTTTTTCCTATAGGGGTAGGCAGAAACTATAGAACGCCGTCTGCTATGATCCTTATTACTCCTTTTGCTTGGTTTACGTGTATATGCGTAATTAATATATGTCTGGAATCGCCAAACTGTCTTGAGCAAGCGTGGTGATTAATGATCGCGCCTTTTCTGTATGAGAAGAGGCCTTTGCCCTGCAGTGGGACAGTAATAGGCTGGTACTTTACGTGTATATGAGAGCCGGTTGCAAGTACTACGCACCTGATCAGTATTTATATCCCTAGGGATATGGGTATATACCGTAATATTACTACTATACTATTTATATATACTATTTATATTAAATTACTTGAAAGGGGTCGATCTAGTATTACCTATGACTATCTTACTAGAATATAGACTTTGGTCATGATCTATTTACTGTGACCAATTTCGATGTAGCATATGTATTAAATACAGCTGACTCCTAAGGTGACATCTAAAGTACATAGTAAGAAGGAATAAAGAGATTTATTCTATATGTTTCAGCTGAATTATTATTATTATTTATATACTATATAGGTACCTGCAGGTCCTTCGTACCTAATTGGGCATCAGTTGCAATTACAGACGCCAGCACATCAAGCTACATCAAACTGTCAGTTTTTCCCAATTGAACATGAACCTTATTCTTTTGCGATAAAGTTAAAAATCTATCAAAGAAATTTGACACATTTGACAGCTTGATATACTGGCTTCTGTACAATTTTGTACAATATAACTCAATATTTAATAACCCTATTAAGACTTACATACATATACCTTCAAAACCAGTGAACGAAAAATAGAAAAAAAAATCATCAGATTCCTCAGACGAAGTTCGAAATTCTTTAATACGATTTCTGACACGATACACTAATTAAAAGGTCGGAACCCCTAAAAATAAACGTGTACCTACAAAGAAAGAAACGATAGAAAGAAATAAAAATAACACAGGCTCAGGCAAGCAATACTTAACAAAGAAAAAAAACATTGAAAACAAAATATGTGCCATGTTTGTTTGGCTTAAAATGGCAAAACTACGTTTGCCGGGTCAGTTAGGTCAGCTCGTGATCGTCACACAAACATTTGGACACACACACAATAATACACATTCTGTCACTCACATATGTGTGTACATGTCCTTATTACACAGTATGTATGTCCAGTAATTCAAAAATACACAACTAGTGACTCTGGTTTTTAACTGGACCTGAGATGGTATGGTATCACGGACGTAAGTCAGTAGATACATAACTCGGTAAAATAACTTGAAAAGCTTCACCACCTCTGACGCAATCACTGTAAAACAAGGACCCGCAAAAACACGCGATTCCAGCTTTTTATAGAACCCCTTGACAATGACGTAAACATTACTGTTAAAAGGTTATTTTCAGAATACCTAGTTAAGCCTGTTTTTTTGTGAATAAAGGCGCATTATGTTGCTGGGTTCTATTTATAAGAAAGAGGAAATGATTCGTGATATTTGTTTAAGGTGAAAGCGAAAGGAGTATTTAAAGATCGTAGCGGTCGGTGCTCTGCGGTTTCTGCCTACCCCCATGGAAAAAAGGCGTGAGTTTATGAATGCTTATCAGCAGCCTAAATTCAAATTTTATGGTTTAAGAACTTTATTATTCCTCATTAAGAACTAACAATAATTCACTTACTGAGAAATTAAATTAACATAATATGTTTTTGAGCGTACAAAAACGACGTAAAAGTAAAATATGAAGGTAGTGATATAAAATTCAAGTAAACAACTAATCACCAACCGAGTAAACACGGATATAGAGTAAAAGTTGATATTCTACTAGATGTGGCATACATGGCAGCGTACTACTGACTTAATATATAGTATTTAAGTTTATTTTTAAAACTAAAAAAAAAACAACAAATTTTCATAGGTTCTTGCAATTTGCAGCGCAATATTGGGTTGAATACTATTATTATTATTACTATTCGCTACCATAACAAATGCGTTGTTCATTTCACGAAGTATTCATAATTAAAATCATAAATAAGACTTTTTAAGTTAAAATTACGCTATTGAATAACTATTTCATAAAATTATGACATTCGAGCATAATTCTAATTACCAATATAACAGAAAACACAACAACCCAGGTATTGGACAACACGATACCCCTTGGTAAGACTGGTTGTCACAGTTTCGGGCTTCTGATTACCCGTAATTTCTGTCTAATTCTCGGCTCTCAATCTACAAATGACAGCCGAGATAAACAGCTTAACGTGCTTTCCGAGGCACGGAGAAGAAGAAGTCTCGATATGTTACGAACGGTCACCCATCCACAGACTGACCCTGGTAAGCGTAGCTTCACAGTTACATAAATAATAATATTTAAGTAACTTTTTAAAGGCGGTCATGGATTTTTATATACACAGCAAAACACTTACATTCCCATCAATAAATTGCGAGCCACATCCAGCTACGTTTGTTCCGTGTTGTACGGAAACTTGTTTACGTTTTACATTTGAGCTAGTGCGTATTCCGAACATTATCAATGTTATTACATTATTAAAAAGTTACAAGTTGTAGTTCAGGTTATATTTATTAAAAAAAAAACCAATGATTAGTTTTTCAAAACACCCAACAATTGATTTGATGAAAGTACGGACGCCTGCACGACCCATTATCTATAGGCACATAGCAGTATCTATGGGAGTGTCAAGAGTGACATTGATCAACCATCTCTTACTGCCAATATGTGTTCCTACATCTATGTTAAATAAATTACTTATTCAACATAAATAGTCCATATTATTATTCCATCCATATTTGATTTCGGTTTTGATGAGAATTGAATAATACACTTTTTACTTTTTTATAGAATTGAATTAAACAATATTTAAATTCTCATGTAAGTGATGAAACAATGAATGTGCAGACGAGAGCACATTAATCTATCCCAAACTGTCAAATTTTCCCAATTGAACATGAAACTTGTTCTTTTGTTATAAAGTTAAAAACTATCAAAGAAATTGGACACATCAAGGTAGCTTGAAGTGCTGGCCTCTGTACATACGAGTACTCTTATTAATCATTCTCATTTCTGGTTTTTTTAATAGAAATTATTACACTTCGTAATTGAAACCATGACGGATGTCCAAAAATAAAAATGGTTTAAGTTGTACTACAAAGTGACAGAATAAGACCTACCAGCCTGTTCAGGAATAGGAGAAAGCCTTTGCAGTACAGTGGGTCCCCTGCAGGGTAAAGAATTCTTCTCATACAGAGAAGGCACGAATATTAATCACCAGGGTTACTCAAGCCGGGCTAGTGATTTCATACTTATACTAATTGGTGTGTGTGTCAGTGACGTAAAAATACATTTTACTAACCACTAAAATGGGTTTTTACAAGGAATAAAAAATCTGCCAATTTGAGTTGCATTCACGCACTTTGGGTTCCGTACCACTGCGCGTCACATATGTCTCAGAAATCTTATTTTAATTTTTTGCCGTTTTATTTTGGCCTAGAATATTAGATAGAGCATGTATCTTAGATTTATACGAATATTGGAGCTTGTGTGCGTTGTTGTATTCTAAATAGAACGCAAAAAAAAGGTTTGCAGTATGATATTTATGCTCCTACCCAACTACTACGAGAAGAAACATCAAAACCAACTCAGAAGATTATCAGAAGTATTTTTTTAACGAGATTTTAACGACTTCAGGCTTTTTATTACCTACCTAATTATTTGCAATTACACCGACCGGCCACAGTTACACGTATTCTGCGAATATTTCTACCAGCTGAAGTAATTTGATTCTCAAGAAAGGGGTCCGTTGTCACCCTTTGGGCATGGATCTCTAATTTTGTTGCCAAAACTAAAACAATTAATTTTTTCTATACTAAGACGTCAAACGATAAAAGTTTTCCTACAGAACGATTTCAAGGATAAAGTTTATATAGCAGTATATATAAAGACTGCGCTAATGAAATATCTCATTATACAATCAAGATATACTGGTAAGTACATGCTACCAAATATTATTTAATTAATTTGAAGTGCAAAGTCTGAAACAATTGACAGTTGTGTGTTTAAGTGTTTAAGTAAAATTTTATAACAAGTGATGGAACTACATAGGCTTATTCCTAGTACCTAAATCTTAGTACTTAGACAGACTCGGGATTAAATCATTTCAGTCACACGGGTCGGTCGAAGATTGCTGAAGTTACGGGAGGTCAGAAGCCCGTAAGTCTGACAAGCAGTCTAACCAAGAGGTGTCGTGTTGTCCAGTAACTGGGCTGTGGAGGTTGTTTAGGTGGTCACTCCGTGTAAAATAATTCAGCTGCATCTGCTCAGACTAGAAGCCGACCCCAACCTAGTGGGGAAATAGCCAGGCAGATGATAAGTTAGTAGTGCCTAGTAGTAATACATCTCATAATACTTTGTTATTGTTACCAGTAACACCATGAAACTGCTCATCATTCTGGCGCTGGTGGTGGTGGCGATCGCCCGTCCAGAGGAAGCACACTACGACAGCAAGTATGACAGCTTCGACGCAGACTCGCTTATCGGCAACGATCGTCTGCTGAAGGCCTACGCGCATTGCTTCATCGGAGACGACAAGTGTACCGCTGAAGGAAAAGAAATTAGGAGTGAGTTACATTACGAGTTTTATTGTTTATATTTATTATCATGTACTGCTTTTGCCAGACGTTTTGGCCGCGTAATAATACCAGCCTGTTACTGTCCCACTGCAGGGCAAAGGCCTCTTCTCATACAGAGTACGAACGAGTTTTAATCACCACGCTTGCTAAAGACGGGTTGGCGATTTCAGACTCATATTCATTAATAAGTCCATTTTTTCTCACGATGTTTTCCTTCACCGATGTCAGTGAAGACCTAGATGAACTTAGAAAGTACATATGAATTGAAAAAGTCACATTGGTAGTTGCACAGATTTTTAACCACAAACTCATGCACAAGAGGAGAGGCCTAAACCACTATGCCATCCTGCATTGAATGTGAAAAAATATCTCATTGAAACGTACTACGGAATAAAAGTAACATAAAATGTACAAATCCGTCATCGTCAACCCGTGTTTTAAGTTTCTACCAAATCCGTTTAACCGTTTAGCCGTGATGGATTAACACATTCACCACCGAATTAATATAGCCTTTCACATTGTAATAAGCCTGCTTTACTAATCTTCTGCATATAAAAATTAGCTTCCATATGTTTGAGTCCGTAAAACTTGAAAGTAGTCGATCGTATATTTATAGGACAGTGTTTGTGTGTTGTTGATACTTTTTAGTCCTAAATTTCCACAGAAACGGCAAATTTAAAGCGTTTTGTGAAGTTTCGATTTGGAAAAACAAAACATTGAGTCACAGTGAAGCTCGTCAGTATATAGAACTAGCTAAACCCAAGGTTTACCTAGTTCTATCTCAGTATTTTGCTGTGGAAATTTGGGACTAAAAAGTATCACGAGCAATCGATGTGACGATGCCTTGGGAGAAGCCTACGTCCAATGTGACTCGGCTGAAATGATGATGATGATAATAATCACACCTATATAAGTATCATCATAACTTTGACATCTTTTAACACTAAACGATAAGTGATGACGACATTGTATGCTAAACTCTCTCCTAGGTGTCACTTGTGTCATTCCCGGTTATAAATGATTTTTATTTCTGTAAATTGGTGTTTACAAACACTTGTGAACGTCAAAGAAGCAAAATATTTTTAGTTTCTATCTGAACACTCTGAGGAGATCACCGAAACAAACTCAGAGGCCACCGTCTCTTTTATAAGTACAGACATTGTGTTGATCAGATCAGGACCATACAGATTTGTGCCTGAGATGGTCTTTTGAGGAAAGAAACACACAGATATGAGTAGACCAGTCCAGTCAGAGCAAGTTAACGACTCGACGAACAACACCAAAAAAAGATAATTTATACTTGTTGATGCCGAATGTTTTGGGGGTATGAGGAACAGGGTGTAAAGTTCCTCATCCACAATTGAAAAGGGAGGATCCTCCGACCAGACGGGGTTGTGTCTGGTGGGCTACTGCCTGATAGTTGTTGTCGGTGTCTTGTGTTGATGTACACACAGAGAAATAAAAGACAAAGGCCTTGTAGTGTGAGAAGGACAATAAAAGGCTGGTATTGTCGTTACGTGGATGGCGTAGTCTATCTTGGAAGAAAATTCCGAGTAATTTTCTACTTAATTTAAAGCCATCGTCGAACTAAAAGCATTTATTTCAATTAGAGTACTTAAAGACACTTTTGAAATGTCACGAAGTTACCTAGTTTGATGACTTAGTTCTTTTAGGATTGAATTGGTTTAAAGTTAAACATGATTTTAGTACAGTAACGTAAAAATGCTTTGCTTAAAAGCAGTTAAGTGTTTCGTGTGTGATTATTATAAATTGTATGTGTTTATTGCATGAAAGATTTATAACAGGCAAATAAATTAGTGGCTTAAAGTATTATTAAAACATCTGTGCACATTACAAACCTCTACACATAAATTATACATTAAATTATATTTATAAAGTGAAGGTAAAAAAAATACAAAGCAATGTAACTTTAAAAACCAAAGCCTTTGAAGATCAAAGTGGAGTAAAGTTAGAACCTTTGAGTATGACTGTGTAGGCTTACAAGAGTAGAGGAAGACCAAAGAAACGATGGATGGATTGTGTGAAAGATGATTTGGGTAGGAAGGAGGTGACTTATGATGGAGATATATGGAAAAAGGAGAAGACACGCTGCGCCGACCCCGAATAAATTGGGAAAAGGACGGGAGGATGATAATGAGTACCTACATTTTCAATACATTATTCGTAAATTTGATTTGGCATAACTTTACACCGCGTTTATTAATAATGCGGTAAAGAATTTTGGCGACATCGTTACTAACTTTCCTCGTCTTCTGCGCATTACAAATTTGGAACACATGGCGTCATGTCTGTTACAGTTATCGAGGAATCTTAATGAAAGTTTGACTGACTGGTAGAAAATACTTATAGCATTAAGTCCACATCTGTGCGTTTGTCTCCACAATAAATACCAGCATATTACTGTCCCACTGTAGGGCAAAGGCCACTTCTCATCTCATACAGAGAAGCCACGGGCATTAATCGCCACGCTTGCGATGGGGGTTGGCGATTTCAGACTTATATTAATTAAAAGTCCAGTTTTCCTCACGGTGTTTTTCCTTCACCGATGCCAGTGATATCCAAGATAAACTTAGAAAGTACATATGAATTGAAAAAGTCACATTGGTACTTGCCCAGATTTCAACCTATAACCTCGTGCACTAGAGGCGAGGCCTAAACCACTGGGCCATCATGTCTCTACAATATAATTTAATAATGATTTTAAATGTAGATTTCATAAACTTAGGAAATAGGTACTCGTACGTTGATGGGGTAGATAGATTGAGGAATGATGTTATAAAACAACTTTGTGGTTTAAAAGAAGATGTTGTGACAATATTTGAAAAGAGTATACTCAGATGGTTTGGTCACGTTCAGGGGATGAATGAGAGACGACTAACAAAAGGTATTTATGGCCTCATATACATCTGCCTAGATGTAAGCGGAAACTCCGGGTGGGGATGCCCTAGAAGAACATCCACTAACTTTATTGGTGATGTTCTACAGAAAGGTCAGGTGCGTAGTACTCGCAACCAGCGTGCTTTTCTGACCAGATGTATGAACGTGAGTGAAGCGACAGAAGTATGTAAGGATCGTAGCATGTGGCATTCTGTAGTTTCTGCCTACCCCCATGAGAAAAAGGCGTGGGCTTATGCATGTATGTCATAATAAGTAATAACATTAATACGCATAGAGGAAGGGAAACTTTTGAAACTTTGAAGAATCATATTTTTTTACTAACCTAATCAGATTCTACTTTTTAATTTAAAATATCGCTGTGTTATGAATAAATTATGATTTATTTCTATGTCTTTTCTATTTCGGAAACAACTCATTCAATTTCAAAAACTTTTTCACTAATGGAAAGCTACATTATTGACGAGTGTGTATGTTTTGTAAAAACAGATGAGTGGCTGTTAGTATTATTAAAATTTTGCCTTTAACACGTTGAACGCCAAATGACTGGCAAACAATACAATTTATATTGTGTCTCGTTCTTTGGCAGTTAAGGTGTTAATAAACAGCCATAGTAAGTAGGACGTAGTATTGGTAGGAAGGTGATGCGCCATTTTTACGTACCTACTAGGCATGAAAAAGTTTTATATTACCCAATCCATAAACGAATCCGCCACTGTATTTTTATATCTTGTAAGTACATATTTCTTGCTAGTTCAGCTTCCTCAGGTTTCATTACAGGTAAGCATTCCTTAGATGTGATTTCTTTCAAACTCTATCAAACAGAACGGCTTGAATGAAAGGTGGCAGTGCTTTAGCGTCAACTCTAAGGGGGTAAAATTTTGTATGGAATCGGATTTGAAAACTCACCAAGCTTTTACGTTATACGGCGAGAAATATGCTGTGTGCAACCTCCCCTTTTTTTTTTATTCGGTCAAAATAATTCTTGTAGGTACTTCTCTAAATACTACGCAATAATATTCCAAGTTTCATTAGTGTAAGTCCCACTGGGAGTATCGCGTAGAGTTAATTTCATTATTTATTCACGAAATTAATATTTATGCAGAAGTTGTTAATCAAAGGAAGCCCTAAGGAAATCAAGTCAGATTTGATCAGTTTGGCACTGATTTAAGCATGACATCTGCCTAGCATTTTTCCAAGTGCGTTGTGGTCGGCTTCCAGTCTAACTGGAAGCAGTTGAAAGCAGCAATTTACATGGAACAACTACCTACCGACCTCTATAATCTGTTTACTGGGCAACACGACATCCCGACACCGGTAAGACTGACTGTCAAACTTTCGGGCTTCTGACTACCCATAACTGTCAATGATCTACGAATGGCAGCTGGGAACAAACAACAGCTTAACCGTTTAAAAAGTTAATTTTTAAGTAGCATAAGTTAATTTTTAAGTAGAATAAGTACTGTATTTGCTGTGCCCAACAGGGTCCACGATAGTGTCCACTGTTTTCACCTCCCACCTAATCATTTACATTGTCGAATGCAATCAATAATTGAGTATTTAACCTGTTTTCTGAGACTCGGGGGGGGGGGGGGGGGGTGTCTCGGTATGTAATGATCGGTCACCTGTACATACCTCGGCAAACTCGGCCTTTGATCAAACTGTGGGGCTGTTGATATTTAGCCACGAGCTCTTTGATAATTTGAGCTTAGCAAAGTAGTATTAATAATAACCTCCAGACTCAATGTCAAGATTGTGGCTTTTGTTGTTTCAGTTTGCGGTCATTTCATTGTTTTATCATCGGTCATTTGGTTATTCTTAATCTAATATATAAAATTCTCGTGTCACGGTGTTTGTGATTTAACTCATCCGAAATGGCTCAACCGATTTTCGTGAAATTTTGTGTGCATATCGGTTAGGTCTTCGAATCCCCCTAAATTTTAAAGGTGGTCCACTCCTAATTTTTTTAAATTATTTTTTAGACAAAAGTTTTTGTTTTTATTTTAAAATGATACATCATACAAAAATAAATACAACTCCTAATTTTCACCTTTCTATCACCAACTTATATATGGTAAAACAACGTTTCCTTGGTCAGCTAGTTTTCTTACATAAACGTGACGTTTTGCATGTGGGGTTCGAAATCATAGATAATAAGGTACTTATTTCTAACTCTTTTCAATGCTTCCGAAGTATATTTGTACAAGATGGCCGAATGTAGTATCACAGTCTGCACGGAACACTCTTAGTAAAATTCAGATATGATGATAAACAAACAGTAATGGTGATAAATAGAATCGTTACGAAAGGCTAAAAGTCGTAAAAAACATTTAAGTGGAGTGGTGGCCAACATCAAACACTAATTGCTCTATAAAAAGTTGGTCTAAAGGCGAAAAGGCAATAATTAATTCAAAGTTATTAGCAATTAAAAAACGAAGCTCGTCAAAAAGACTAATTTGCAAGTTATAGATATCGACAGGTACAAAAAATTGTAACCATTGACGTTATAGGTTGAACAATATCTTGATTACATTATCATATTTTTTATGTTTTTGTGTGTTAGGTTCAATGACCATTAAGACTAAAAAAAAACATAACTTTTCAATATTCATATATCCCGTTACCATACTGTTTACTAAATCTGCTTTTTTTTCATAGCCTTGATACCCGAAGCAACGAAGACATCATGCGGGAAATGCACAGACAAACAAAAGGTGCTCGTAGCGAAGTGCATCAAGGCAATCATGGAGAAGCTACCTGAAGAATACGCGGCACTGCAGAAGAAGAACGACCCTGAAGGCAAGTATACTGAGGACTTGAAGAAATACCTCGCCAAATACGCGCCCTAAGCAGTTCCAAGCTGACAAGATGCCACACTACAACACTCCAAGATAAAAATATAATAACGTTGATTAGATTAGAAAAATATAACTGTCAGATCCTACTGAGCTTGTCCACCAATTTTAGAAATGTATTCATATTTCTGTAAGTATTTGGTTTCTGAAATAGACCTATAGTCGGCTGCGATAAAATGGTAGTATTGTAGTTTAGTGTGTTAAAATTCGTGTTAACTATCCTTAGAAAAGTAAATTGTTTTTCTAAAAATGATATCAGGTAAATAAAAAATCAACCTATTTAAATAATGTTTTCTTTGTGTTTTTCTTTTGTCCAGTGACTACATATTAGTAAAACCTGTAGTGATTTTATCTCATGAACCAACCAACATATATAATCTACATAAGTACCAACACATAAATTCGTGGATTAGTGATTGCATTCTACGACCCTTTCGTCGTTTCCATTTACGCCAATCGAACGAACATTACATATATGTCAAGATTAAATTACTTATTTGTTTATTTATCATGATGCAATATCTGGCTAGAGCTGGCCATGTATTATTTATTTTTTATTTATTTAATACTTTAAGCACACACATGTACAGAGGCGGACTTAATGCCATAGGTATTTTCTACCAGTCAACCTTTGGGTAATGCAGAGACAAACAGTGGCAGGTGCAATTTGTTAAAAATATAAAAAATATAGATTATAAACTGTAAATATAATACCTATATAGAATATATACACAAATAAATATACATACACGACTATAAATAAACAATAAAGACAGTTAAAGCTCATTCACTATCCATGATTTTTTCAGAGCTATTGAAATAGACCAATGGCTCTTAACCTTTTACCATACCTCCCTGGATCCCCAAAATCTTTTTAAATGACAGCCAAAGACTTGTGTCGAACCTACATACATAAACTCACGCCTTTGAAAAAAAAAAAAAAAACACCTGCTACGATCCTTTTGCTTCATTTACGTTCAAACACCTGGTAATAATAGGTCTTTACCTATGAAATTGCCGTTTTGTATGAAAAAATTGAAATGATTTTTTTTCATGTATTTTTTATTTGTATTAATCGAAGTAATCACCCATGCAATCAATGCATCTTTGCCAACGCAGTGGCAGTTTATTGATGCCCTTCTTAAAGAAATCAGCTGGACGGGAGGCAACAAATTCTTCAAAGGCATTTTGTACTGCCTCTCGGGTATTGAATTTTTTTCCCGCCAAGAAGTTATCCAAATTCTGGAAAAAGTAGTAGTCTGTAGGCGCAAGGTCTGGTGAGTAGGGCGGATGACGGAGAGCTTCCAACCCCAGTTCTTGCAACTTGGAGACCGTCTGCTGTGCAGTATGAGGTCGCGCGTTGTCGTGCAGGAGCAGCGGAGACGAGCGATTGACCAATGCTGGTTGGAGATGTGCCAGCTTCTCCATCATTGTGTTCAATTCTTCACAGTACACATCTGCAGTAATGCTCACCCCGTTTGGTAAGAAGCTGTGTTGAATCACACCGGCGCTAGACCACCAAACAGTGACCATCACTTTTCTTGGGGTAAGTTTTCGTTTAGGGCATTGTTTAGGTGCTGAACCAGGATCCAACCAACTTGCTGAGCGCTTGCGGTTATCAAACAGAATCCATTTTTCATCGCAGGTAACAATGCGGTTCAAAATTCCTTCATTTGTGTGTCTGTTGAGCAGTGCAAGGCACGTCTCGACGCGTACTTCGCGCTGGCGATCATTGAGTTCGTGGGGCACCCATTTGTCAAGCTTTTTTACCTTGCCAATTTGACGCAAATGGACCAATATTGTTTAGACGCTAACGTCGAAAGCTGCTGCTAATTCAGCCGTAGATTGTGTATCATCAGCTTCCACAATCGCCTTTAATTCGTCATTGTCGACCAAAGTCTTCGGACGACCGCGAGGTTCATTTTTCAGGTCGAAATTTCCAGAACGGAAGCGAGCAAACCAATAACAGGTAGTGCGTTGGTTTGTAGTGTTAGCTCCGTAAACGTCGTTGATGTTGCGTGCCGCTTGTGCCGCGTTGCTGCCACGACGGTACTCATATTCCATAATTACTCGAATTTTTAACGTATCCATGATGACGAAAAAGATTTAAATGCGATGAAAATGTAACACTAATCAATAAACAAATGACTACTTTTGGAAAAAAAAATCCATGTTTTTAAAATAAAATTAATTTGAAATTAGAATTCTTAGTCAAACAAAAAATATTTTGATTTGAAATGGCCAGTACTGCAGAACGGCAATTTCATAGGTAAAGACCTAATATATACGTACGCCGATTGCGAGTACTACGCACCTGACTTTTATGAAGGACATCATCAATAAGGTCAGTGTTTTTCTGGGGCGTCCCCTCCCGGCGTTTCCGCTTACTGCCTTATAAATACCTTTTGTTACTCGTATTTCTTTCATCCTCTCAACGAGACCAAACCATCTGAGCATATCTTTATTTTTGTCACTATATCTCATTTTAAATCACAAGGTTATTTCATAACATTATTCCACAATCTATTATTCAGCGTTACCACACATATTTTTTGCAACTCAAACGGATTTCTATCGCATTTATCCTGCTTGTGACGAATGAGCTCAATAATAACTTAAGTGACTTGATTTGGTCACATTCAGGTCACGCTGAAGTTTGTTGGCGTCAAGACATATTTTTTCTAATACAAACATAACTACAGTTTATTTTTGAAGCGTTTCGGTTCCCCGTGGAGTCACTATACGACCGTCAGATGGAGCGCGCGCCCCGGTTGGGGAACCATGAACTCAAATATAAATGGAAAACATATATTATTATTGTAATCGCTTTTGATTGCCTCGTTGGTCTATTGGCCGTAAACGCGACTGCTAAGCATAAGGTCCTGGGTTCAATTCCCGGGTCGAGCAATGTTTTATTGTTATTATTCATTCGTAATTTCGCAGTAACAGCCCGAAGTCTGTATGTCTGCTCGTTTGATGGCAATAGGCTCACCCCCTTTTACATGGGACTTAAAAACATAACTGGCGAATAGTGGGTGTAGGTACTTAGTAACACCTTTGCACAACCCCTTCAGGGAAACCTTCGGGGACATAAAGGCGTGATATTTATCTTCCAAATCGTCTAAGTATAATATTTAATGCTTCGGAGACTTGATGTCTTCACAAAAAAAAAACAACCTTTCAATATATCTCAAATTAAACTTGATTTATTGAATTATTTGGCAATCCCTACAAGTATTATTACTGTACCATTCGCCAAACTGTGTTAGCGAATGTTTTGAATTGATGATTGGATTGGTAATATATCTTTCTTTTATTTTAACATCATTTCAGTAGAAATTACTGGAATAATGGTCTTATTGTAGTTAAGTCGGCTAAGAAACATAAATGAAGTTGGCCAAGAAACATCACCCCCATCAAGTTTATGTACCTAGATGTGAAAAAGAAATTGTCTAGTAAGTGTTATTATATAACGAATGCTTTCAAAATATTTTTTTCCATTTTTAAACTTAATAGAAGTCTAAGTTAATCTTTCGGTCCACCAATATCACAACATCATCATCATCACCTGCCTAGCCTTTTCCCAACTGTGTTTGGGTTGGCTTCCAATCTAACCGGATGCAGCTCAATACCAGTATTTTACATGGAGCGACTGCCTATCTGACCTCCACAACCCAGTTACTGGGCAACACGAGACCCCTTGGTAAGACTAACCCACCAATATCACAACATTTTGTGAAATACATATTCCACATACGTTTTAATCCATTTTATCATAAATGAGGAGATAAAGCATTTCATTCGGGGGACAGGTGAAAAAAAGAAGAAAGCATATTTATTTGGGAGACGCACAGATAATAAGAAACACATAAAGAAAAAAGGAACTAAAATCTAAATAATAAAAAATTAAACTAAAATGACCTGTGCGAGGCCTCCTATCTCAGCATATACTGCGATATTTTAACAAGGAGTAAAAAAACAGCAGCGCTGTCCGAACTGTGCTCCGAACTGTTACTGAGAAATTCCAGATGGGAAAACCCAATAACACTTTTCCCGGCCCAGGATTTGAACACAGGACCTAATTGTTTATGCCTGACGTGCAGCTATATGAAGTACATTACACCTAATAAGCAGCTCATACATGACGCACACACAAGGGAGCAAGTTTAGAGCAGTGGTGGGACATACATTACATAAACAAAAGAAAAAGCAAAAAACAGTAACAAAGAGATAGTGGTTTTTTTGACGACACGGTTGGCGCAGTGGTTGAGCCATTGGCTGTTGCGCCGCGTGTTGTGGGTTCGATCCCCGCACGGAACAAATATTTGTATGACCTGCAGGTAGTTGTTTCGGGTCTGGCTGTTTGTGTATGTGAGTTTAAATGTTTGTAAACGCACCCACGATACAGGAGAAATTCCTATTGTGAAGGGCAACGTTTTTTTTTAAGAAAAAAAAAAAAAAAAAAAAGTGGTGGGTGCTATTCAGGAAACTCCAAAGGTCCTCACGTCAGCAGTTGTGACCGCGTGCAAGTTCACCCCACCATCTGTCACTAGGGTCCTTTTGTATCAAGTGGTCGTTCGTGATTAATATTATATTACGAGTAAATGCCTTTCCACTTGGTCACGGACGGGCCAAGTTTAGGGTGGAATTCGGGTGCTTATTTCTTGACAATATTGTTTGAATAGGCCGTTTTAGTATGAGTATGTTCAGGCATTACTTAGTTTGTTGAACTTGGTGTACCTATTTGGGAAAGGATTTGTTTTAGTTATTTGTTTCCTAGCAGCCACCCGCAACTTCGTCTGCGTATTAAGTTGTATCAATTGGCGGTAATCTGAAGTATCTAAACAAATATTACAAATAAAGAGGAAAGATTTGATTGTTTGTGTGTAAAGGTTAAACTTAAAAACTACTTAACAGAAACTGTCATCAAAGTCCATCCAGCTTTTTTTGCATTAAGAGTAATACACATTCATACATCCTCACAAAACATTCACATGTACAATATTAGTAGGATTTATTAACCACTAAGAAATTAAATCATATTCAAAATTCATTGTTTCAAATTAGGCTGCAAATCAGCACTTTTTGAACATCAAATATTACTTAAGATAGTCCCCAAATCGCTTTCACCACTTCCTGGTGTTTTTGCTGGGATGATGCTTCAAACTCTCCAGTAGTTACTGGTTGTAATGGCACGTTTGGCGCAGTAGCTGAGCGACTGCCGCGCCGCGTGTCGTGAGTTCGAATCCCGCACGGAACAATTATTTGTACGGTAGTTGTTGCGGGTCTGGCTGTTTAAGCATGAGAGTTTACATCTTTGTAAACCCACGATACAGAAGAATACCTAATCTGGAACAACGTTTTAAAAATAAATGTTTATAAAATATGACATTCAAAACTCACCACGAAAACAAAAGAAAAAACATACTTAACAATAGGCAGGCTAATCGCACAAGGCCATCTCTTACAGATAACCTTTTGTTTATTTGCTTCTAACTTTTGTGACGTCATGATAATGTGAGAATGTCGCTAACTGAAGCAACAACCCCGGTAATATTCCAATACTCTTTGGAAAACTCTTGACATCTCTTTTGACGCGTTAGGTACGCGTCATAAGATATTAATCTCCAGGGAAACGCCTAATTCCCTTTTGGCAGAGAAATTGGGCCTCGTTGTGAACTGGAGTACGGCTTTTTCTCGTCCCACTTATTTATCACTTATGTACTCTACATAAGTAACCTAATATCATATATTATTATAATACGCTGCAAAGTTAACCTCCATTTCAGAGAGCGACTAAGTTGGGGTTGGTTTCTAGTCTAACAAGTGCAGATGAATACTAGTATTTTACATTTAGTAACTGCTATAATATATGACCTTCACCAACCAGTTACTGGGCAACACGACACCCTTTGTAAAGACTAATCGTCAGACTTTCAGGCTTTTGACTATCCGTAATGTCTGTCATAAGATCAACGAATGGCAGCCAGGACAAATGGTTTAACGTGCTGTCCGACACACGAAGAGGTGTGTAATGGTTGCACCGATCCACGAACTGACCTCGGCAAGCGTGGCTTAGCCTTCGATCGACTTGTGAGGCTATTCATTATTTAGTCACGAGCCCGTTTTAGTATAATTACACTGTATTTTGATATTTTGACGTTTATAATTACATATTTTGACGACCGTTGTGGCGCGGCGGGCGAAGGTCCGCCTGCGACGCAAAAGGTTGCGGGTTCGATTCCCGCCTTGGGACAAATGTTTGTACGATCTACAAATATTTGTTCCGGGTGTTCTGGGTATTTCCTATGTATAATAAAAATATCTATCTATGTAATGTATTGTATTAAGTATATCAGTCATCTAGTACCCATAACACAAGCTCTGCTTAGCTTGGGGCTAGATGATGCTGTGTGGATTGTCCAGCATTATATTTATATTTATTTATATTTTATATTTGACATGTAAAATAATTCTTAAATTGAATGCCAATACATAATTATTGTATGCCTATTAGGCAGGACATTTTGTGAGCTTTAATTTATTGTTAAGACCTGTAACATATTATGCCCACAATAAAAATATTTTGGACTTTGAATTTTGAGAACTTGCATGTATGTAGTTGCATGAATTAGCCTACGTACTCCCATCACATCACATCTTATAACAAATGAGTGAACGCGAAGGTGCCAGCATGAAAAAGAAATAAGAATAAAATATCTATTGTCTAGTCTAAATTACAAACATAAAAGATAAACAAAGAAAATTGTACGATAGTGACGAAAGATTCACCTGCGTTCTAATTCTGAAAGGAACTCCATTCTTGATCTATTTTGAGAAATAACTAGACATGACGTAGGTACAAAAAAAGCTTATGGCGTTGGTTGAAGCGTATGGCGGTTAAAAATACCGACTCTACAACGAAGTTGGTGGAAAAAATCTAGCCACGCAGCCAATCTGCACTAAATCTACCAACGAATTGCCACATCTGACGCCTATATAATTTTCAATGACAAAATACGGAAACATACATCCATCAATACATACATACATACATCAACCCACGCCTGAGTATGTATGAGGAAGTAGTAGAAAATATCGCCGGTGACCGGAAAATTGTTTCAAATTTGGTTGTCATGGCATACGCATGTGATGCGGAGGAATTAACATCGTGTTGAGAGGTAAGTTTTAAGAATAAATGTTGACACATTTATAGCTACTCAAAATCTTCTGGTACCTGTGAAACGGGGTGAAAAAAATGCATAGAACAAAACTTGAAATAACATTTTAACACACACACATCACATCACATCATCAGGCTATGTTAGTCCACTGCTGGACATAGCCCTCTCCTAATGAGCGCCATAGCGCCCTGTCTTCAGCTTGCCGCATCCAGCATCTGCCTGCAGTCTTTAGCAGATCGTCATCCCCCCTGGTCAGAGGGCGTCCTACACTACGTTTGCCGAGTTTACGCAATGCTTGAAAACGAAACTTTTCAATGAGTGCATCCTACCCGTCATGACCTACGGAGCCGAGATTTTAACATTGACACAATATTATTTATTAGTAAAAATATGTCGAAATGATTTATTTCAATTCCTCAAAAAAATAAGGCTCCTTGTAGTAGTACAAACAATGTTAAACTAAGCCGAAAACCCCTTCAAAGTTTATTTTGTAATTACCTCTACGTTTCTATAAGACGACCTGTGGCTCAGCGGGCGAAGACGACCTATGCGACGCAGGAGGTTGCGGGTTCGATTCCCGCCTTAGGACAAATGTTTATACGATCTACAAAGATTAGTTTCGGGTGTTCTGGGTATTTGCTATGTATAATAAAAAATACCTATCAATGTAATGTATTGTATTAAGTATATCAGTCATCTAGTACCCATAACACATATTTTCATTGTGAACACATGTACCTATACAACAAAATTTTTGATGCTCATAATATTTACCTGCTAGCCAATTTACTCGTAAATGGGCAGGAAGAGAAGATGTTAACACAATAAAACTACTACTAAGAACGAAACCATTACTAATGGGCTAAACTGAAACTGTGTCGTGACTTTCATAAGTCTTTGCTCTTCAAGATACATACATAAACTCACACCTTTTCCCCATGGTGGTTGGCAGAAGCTACGGAACACCACCTGCTACGATCCTTAAATACTCTTTTTGCTTCGTTTACGTTCATACATCTGGTCACACACGCACGCCGGTTGCGAGTACTGCGAACCTGACCTTTTTGAAGAACATCATTAATATGATCAGTATATGTCCTTCTAGGGCGTCCACCCCCGGCGTTTCCGCTTACATCTGCCTTATAAATAATACTCTTCAAGTGTACCATAAATGGAAATCTTCACTTAATGGCGGTAAGTATGAAAAGGAAACAGTCAATAATCTCATATTATTTGACCTTTTTGGGATGTGACACATAAATGATTTATGAGTATTTCGCCAGTTTACCGTCTTTGTTTTTTTGCTTATTATTTTATTTCCGCTTCCTGCTTTGTCGCCTTGTAACAGGAAAATGCGTGGTAGATTATTTTAGCACATCATTTTGTTTGAAGACGATTCAATTTACAACTGAGTATCGCGAGCGCTTTTAATATTTTGTGTATAATGTTAATTATGACGATGCTTGTAAAGACTCACATTTTTTTTTTGTATAATTGAATCTCATATTAATTATTAAGTAGTTGGCAGGTATTTAAATGAGTACACATTTATATATAATTGGCATTTTTAAAATACATAAGATAAGTCATCATCTGCTTACCATTTTCCCAACTACGTTGGGTTCGGCTTCCAGTCTAACCGGATGCAGCTGAATAGCAGTATTTTACATGTAACGACTGCCCATCTGACCTCCACAGCCCTATAACTGGGCAACACGATACCCCTTCGCAAGACTGGTTGTCAGACGTTCGGGGTTCTGACTGCCCATAAAGACTGTCAAAGATCTACAAATTACAGCCGGGACCAACGGTTTAACGTGCTTTCGGAGGAGTCTCGATATCTAGTAAACGGTATAATCATAATCATAATCATAATCATAATCATTTATTCATTTGTAAACATAGGTTTTACATAGATGGTATTAAACAAAAAAAAATATAGTAGCTCTATGTTTTGCTTCATTGGCATACAAATGTTTTCTGTTGAGAACTTAATAACTAGATTCACATGCTTAGATAATAAGAACAAATAATAAACTATAACAATAAAATAAATTTAAAATATAATTAGGAACTATTACAGTTAGGTTATTAGTTTTATAAATATATCTCGTTTAAAAATTCGTCTACTCTGTAATAACATTTTTCTATTAAAAATTTCTGTAGAACTGTTTTGAATTTGACCATTGGCATGTCTTTTATGCCGTCAGGTAATTTATTATAGATTTTAGGAGCTAATCCGAAAAAACTTTTAGACATAAGAGCTGTTTTACATTTTAAATTACATAATTGATTTGCATGTTGAGATCGTATTGGGTTTTTCTTTACTGCTGAGAATTTAGGGAACAGATTCGGATTCATTTTTACAAACAACGCTGTTTCTAAAATATATAATGACGGCAGAGTTAATATTTTCAAGGATTTAAAATAAGGAAGACAGCTATCTGTTACTTGAAGACCGCACATTGACCTTATGCAACGCTTTTGCATTCTAAATACTATCTCACTGTTAGTCGATTCACCCCAAAACATAACCCCGTAGCGAAGGACTGAACCAACCACTCCGTGATATGCTGTGACTAGTGTTTCAATGTTTACTTTTTTTGAAAGCTGAAATAGTGCATAGGCAGATTTACTTATGCGCTTACATAACAATTCTACATGAACTTTCCAAGTTAGCTTGTTGTCAATGGTTATGCCCAAGAACTTACTATTCATAACCTCTTCTATTATTTTATCGTTGTAGGCTACAGAGATGGCAGGATTTACGCGTCGTTGGTGAAAATGCATTACGTTAGTCTTATTTAAATTTATTTTTAAGTTATTGTTTTCAAGCCATATAACGATCTCTCTTAGAGTAACGTTGATATTATTTTCGTAGTTGTTAGGGTCTGTACACTCAATAATTGCTGTGCTATCATCAGCAAAGAGGACCATTTTTTGTTTTACTGCTCTTGGAAGGTCATTTATATATATTAAAAATAGTAACGGACCCAGTACGCTGCCTTGCGGCACGCCGTATTTAACATTTTTGAATGCGGATGTATAATAGAATATAATTATAAAAAGCAAGGTTTAGGTTTAAATAATTATAATAGAATATAATTATAAAAAGCAAGGTTTAGGTTAATTATGTTGTAAATTATTATAAAGTATCAAAGAGAAGACATAATTTACATAATCAACTAAACAAAGGTAGGAACTTAACAGAAAAACTGAACATGAAGAATAATACTTGTTCCATTGTAAACAAACAAAGATAACTATAAAAATAACAATTAATAATTATTTCGGTACGTCTTAGTAACAAAATTAAAGAATGGATGGATACTAATGATATACAGTGTTTAATGATGCTGAAGTAGTCAACATATTTTGTTAGATTCCATTTTTAGATATTTTTAACCCCCGACTCAAAAACGACGGTTGGTCTGTGGCATCGCAGCACCCGAACGGATTAACAGATTTTGATTTTGTTTTAAATGTAAATTAGTCGGGAGTGTTCTTATCTATGTTTGATGAAAATCGGTTTAGCCGTTCAAAAGTTATCCGTATTTTATTCTTTGTATCTGGGTTTTTTCGCAAGATAACGTGTTATAATTGTGTGTTTCGATAGATTGTCGATTGAAACGTGCCTACTACTAGGTATTTTATATGTAGATTAAAAAGCATGAAATTAAAAGTAAAAACCCACGGAACAAAAAAAAACTAAAAACTAAAAAATAAGCCTCGTACTCGCGTCGGGAATCGCTGGGTAAATAAATCAATTAACTGTTGTTAACGTTGGCGATTCCCGATACGAGGCTTATTTTTGGCTTTTTAGAGGTTTTTTGTGTGAGTAAAATGCAACAACTCAATTAAATAGTGCTCTTGTTACTCGTTTATCTAGTGGTCCTAAGTGCTACTGCTGAGAGCGAGGACCTGGGTTCGATTCCCAGGTCGGTTCGGTCGGTGTTATCAGGGTTTTCCATCTGGAATTTCTCAGTAATAGCCAGAAGTCTGGATTATTGATTTGATTTTTGATGATGATAGTAGGCTCGCCCTCTATTGGGACTTAAAAATAGCTGCCGAATAGTGGATATACTTAAGGTACCTACACCTGTGTTTAACCCCTCGGGGAACATAGGCGTCATGTTATGAAGTAAATATTGTAAATATTTTTATTTTGAACGTTGCCTTACTGTATGTACTTATTTCTCCAGTTTAATGGGTGCGTTAATAAAATTTTACACACACATAGGCAAACAGACATACCCGGAACAACCTGTAGGCCATACAAATATTTGTTCCGTGTTGGAATCGAACCCGCGAGACGCAGCGCAACAGCCCATAGCTCAGCCACTGCGTCAAATTTTAATTCGGATTATAAACAAAACGAGTTTAAAGTTTTTTTATTATTTTGCGCCCTTCACGATGTAACTTCATGAAAAATAAACACAAAAAGAAAACTAATGGATTCTAAAAGTGAAAAGAAAATCAAATCCAATTTATTAGTTTCTAACAAGTACCTTCGTTTGCTTACTTATTTGATTTATTTCTTGGGACTGAATAATTTACGTTTCTTGTAAAAAAATAATTATTTCGCAAAGAAAGCGACTATCTAAAATTTTGAGCCTAACTTTATTTTACCTGTAGGTACTAGACTAATTAACTTGGGACAAGCCTTTGCTCTTATTAGATACTCCTAAACAAAATATGTTTATAAATTAAGACGAACTAAATTATGAATTTGAAAATACCCTACACAAAAATATTAAACTGTAAATACTCATAATAATGCTATATGTTCGAATGTTGTTACATTACATTTAAAACAACAATAAAATAAAAAAAATGTATTGTATTTTTGTAAATTTTACACGTCAAACTTAAAAAAAAAATGAAACACCGACCCGATCGGTGTTTCCTAGCCGAAACAAAATAAGTAAGGTAAGGTCTCTTTTAAAGTCCAGACATGTTAGACCTGCATTCATATAATGATTTTGTGCCATATTTTGTGTTTATTTAATTGAATTGTTTAATAGTTTTATAAGTTTTTTTTCAATTGGTTTATTGCTTTGTATAAAGATTATTTTATCGTGAACGCGATAATGACGCGACCTAATGCGATAGCATTAGGGTAAAGCCTGTAAAGATAGAATAAGTTTTGGTAAATAAATAATAAATCAAAATAATTACGTAGGTATTTGACATATATGTTACACACACATACATAAAATCATGCCATTTTCTAATGGCAACCCTATTGGAAAAAAGGCGTGAGTTTATAAATAAATATTTGATGTTCATAAAATTGAGCTGCTAGCCAACTGAAATGCGCAGCAAGAGAGGATATTTACACAGTAAAACTTCCTTGCAATTAATATCCTAACCCAAGAAGAAAATCATTACTAATGGGCTGAACAGAAACTGTGTCGAAACTTTCATAACTCTTTACTCGTCAATATACACCCATACATAAACTCATACCTTTTTCCCATGGGGGTGAGCAACACTAAGCTACGATCCTTACATACGACCTTTTGCTTCGTCTACGTTCATACATCTGGTCATACACGTATCTGACGTTTGTACTTCCCCTGCTCTAAATTAAAGGCAACGGTTTAAATTCAGCTGTAACTACGTGCTTGACAACTTCGTACCGCAGCTTATATTGTACAAACTTTAGGCTCACTAACAAATCTATTCATGGAACGAGTCCAATTTAATGTTGGCTCTGAGCTCATTTAGTTCAAAAAGTACCAAGTATAATGTTCAACAGAATTATGTTATGTTGGTATAAACAATAAACTATGCGTTATAAAAGCAACCACGGTAATGATGAGCATTTACTGCTTAGCACCAATCATCTATCTACATATAGAAATGAACCCCTGCTTCCCTTGGTCACGCCAAAGCTTGGGAACAACTTTACCGATTCTATTCATCTTTTGTTAAGTTACCTTGTAGAATGTTCGAGAGAGTTCGAAGAATTGCGCAAAAGATTGCAATTTTTCAGAAAACTTAACGACTATTTTAACTCCGCAAGTTTGATGAATATGAATTTTAACGCAGCAAGTTTACAATAAAATCCTTAAACCCACTGGCAAAGTATCTTTTGGCGCTTCGGAAGAGCAATTCTTCCGGCATTGGAAAATGTCATAGGTATTCAGTTTTATCATTAATATCTACTAATATCAAATAAGTAGGAAGTAACACCGACACAGGTTGCTGGGTAGGTGGCTATCAAGTAGTAGCAATACTCCATAAGTATTTTTTCGTCTGCTTTCCTCTTATAATTAATATTAGTCTGAAATCGCCAACCCGTCTTGAGCAAGCGTGGTGATTAATGCTCGTGCCTTCCCTGCATGAGAAGAGGCCTTTGCCCTGCAGTGGGACAGTATTACAGTTACAGTAGTACAAGGCTGGTATTATTATATTCCTCTTATAGTTCAAAGCGACGCCTCGCCACTACCCAATACTCCATTTAAATTATATTAAAAAAAATATCTGATAGCCAAATAATATTTAAAACAGCTTATCATTATTCGAATAGAGGCGACTACCATTGTGCATTGTTACATTGTGGCTGATTGATTGAAGAGACGCGCCACAACCGTCAACAAATAGCAGCTGGGGCAGATCGAAAGTGGAAGGCGGAGAACCGGGTCTTGTGGCGCAATTAGGAAGACACCTATGTCCAACAATAGACTGCGATAGATTGAGTTGATCGATCAACGACAATAACACTAATCCTGTCTAACCAAGAGGCGTCCCATTACATAAAAAATATTGACGGGATAGTTATGCATCTTCTGTTCCTATTCACGCGCTACTTAGGTTCGTAGCTTGAAATTAAAAACAAAGGTTTTCTTACATTTTTTAGTTTCGATATTTAGTAGCTAGTCAAAGGTTTATTGCGAATGTGAAACTGCAGAAAACAGACTCCAAGCCAAGCTTTTCATATATCCGAAAATACACAAAGAACCATGCATAATAATAAATCATGGACATTTCAATGAAATATTAATTTATGCTTCCGATAATAAAACTGAATAGAGTAATTTTAATACTGGCAAACTGCACGAATCAAACAGGGTTATGCAGAACTGATTTTGTTTAATTAAGTTTTTTCCTCTGATATCTACAGAGTACTATGAAATTCAATAAAACGTATCCAAGCCAATTCACATGAATTAATGCGAATGCCGTATTAATATGGCTCTTTTCTGATTATCCATTAACCAGGAAACCGGAAACCTTTTCTTGTATGTACGGAACCCCAAAAACAACAAAAAGTTATTTAATTTCGGCTGTTTAAATCACAAAAGTATTTAAAGTCACCCAAATTAGTTTACCGAGAAATACATTTCAATTCATGTAGGTAAATTGAACCAAATTCCTGGAGATCCGTAGGTAATTTCAGGTGATAATTAAATCGTTGTGTAACTTACTTATTACCTCAAGTGGTTTTTCCTCCACCGATATAAGTGAAGTCAAACAAAAACTTAAAAAGTACCTACAGATTTATTGGAAAGGTCACATTGGTAATAGCCCAGATTTCAACCCACAATTTCGTGAATAAGGGTCAGTTCACACCAAGTGAAAAGTGCGCGCCACGTCACGTCGCGCATGACGCGACGTGACGTGGCGCGCACTTTTCAAGATAGGTATATACCAAATATAACTTTATTTACTACACAAAAAGATACAGTTTACATTGAGATAATTCGAATATGATCTGCGGTATCGCGCTACGCAGCGCTGCGCCTCAAGATGCCTCACGGCGTAGAGCGACGCGTCACGTCGCACTGGTGTTTCGCTGGTAAGAGAGCGACGCGTTCACAATGCGCCTCGCGACGTCTCGATGCTTCTCGCGGTGGCGCCCTGCGCAGCGCGAAAACACTGCCCTATTCAAGCATCGTCGCATGGCGTCGTGTGTACTGACCCTTAGGCGACGCCATCACGACATTTATTTTGGGAAAGAAGCCATACAAACATTGCTTGATTAAAAAGAATAAACAAACAATACGATTACGTAAGCCGCACTGTATTCCAAATTCAAGTGATTCGAAATTGGTTTTAGTCTGTTAGCACTTATGTGCATTCCCATTGAATGTGGTGAATTTGAATTTAAAATATCCTTTTAACGTACAAATTGTTGGGTTAAAAGTAGAGTTAAGCCCCGCAATATCACCGCAGTTACGATGTTCACTTACTAACTTTGTTGTTGAATTGAAACTGACCTACGTAAGTATAATCTGGAACCCGGAACACGGCTTGTGTAAGCATGCTGATTAAAGCTACTGCCTTCTCTGTATAAGAAGAGGCCTTTGCCCTGCAGTGGAACAGTACAGGCTGGTATTATTACAATAACATTGCTTTTTTTACGTGAATACGTATTTAAATTTTCTTCCATAGTGGGAGTAAATTAAGAAAACTAATGATAACAAAATCGGGGGATACAGTCTGATGCAGCAAATTGATATCTATCATGAACCTCCAAAATTTAACTACACTAATCGAATACTAAAGGATCAAAGAATTTGTTACGTTGAGTGAGGACTATGACACCTCGTTTGCTGTAGAGGGAGAATCACCGCTATTTTGAGATCGTTTCACTGCGTTGTTTAATTTTGACTTGGATATGATAGAAAGTTCTTTTGAGTTTCAATGGCCAGGTCTCCTAGAAATTTATCGATTGATAGATATCGTAGATTAAGCAGCAGATTGTTGCAGATTGTTGCAGATTGCAGATTGTGCGGCAGATTGTTCAAGAACCAAGTAGTGGACAAAATGATTGAAATGAAAGATATGGAAGGGAAGTCTGTGAACGAATGCTGGAATGAGATGGCAGATTGTATAAGAAGAGTAGCAAAAGAAATATTTGGAGAATCGAAAGGGAAAGGTATGATAGATAAGGATACATGGTGGTGGAATGAGGAAGTGCAAAAGTTACTTAAAGAGAAAAAAGTTGTGTTTAAAGAATGGCAGGGTGTGGAAAATGGAAACGATAGTTTGAAAGAAGAAATGAATACAATTTACAAGGAATGGAAGAGAAAAGCAAAAAAGGCGGTAGCAGTTGCTAGGGCTAAGGCACAGGAGAAGTTGTATGACTCACTGGATAGCCCTAGAGGCCAGAAGGAGCTCTATCGGATTACGAAAGCAAGGGAAAAAAGGACAAGAGATATTACTCATATCAAATGTATGAAAGATGATGTAGGTAAGGTTCTGTGCAATGATGATGAAATAAAAAAGCGATGGAAGGTTTATTTTGATAAGCTTATGAATGAGGAGAATGAATGGAATGGTATGGTACGTGAGGCACCAGTAAATGAGGGTTTGGTAAGACAAGTTAGCATGGATGAAGTGAGGCAAGCAGTAAGAAATATGAAAAATGGAAAGGCCATGGGCCCAGATGATATACCAGTAGAAGTATGGAAGGAACTAAAAGAAGATGGATTTACGTGGCTGACTTTATTCTTCAATAAGTTGTTGCATGAGGAAGTGATCCCACAAGAGTGGTGCAATAGTTCACTAGTGCCCATCTTCAAAAATAAAGGGGATGCACAGGACTGCAACAACTATCGAGGGATAAAGCTCCTGTCGCATAGTATGAAAGTATGGGAGAAGGTGATAGAGAAAAGATTACGAGAAGAGAGTGAGATTTCCCAAAATCAGTTCGGGTTTATGCCAGGTAGAGGAACAATGGACGCCACCTTTGCACTCCGCCAGTTGTGCGAGAAGTATAGATGTGCACATAAAAACTTGCACATGGTGTTCATTGACCTAGAAAAAGCGTATGATAGGGTGCCTCGGGAAGTGTTGTGGTGGGCCTTGAAGGAGAAAGGTGTGCCTGGGAAGTATGTTGAGTTGATTCGTGCGATGTACAGCCGATCTAGTACCTATGTCCGGTCGTCTGCTGGAAACACTGACAAGTTCAGTGTGGCTGTAGGATTGCACCAAGGGTCGGCCTTAAGCCCTTACCTCTTCCTGTTAATAATGGACGCACTGACGTCGGAAATACACGAAGAGGCACCCTGGTGCATGCTATTTGCCGACGACATTGTCCTTGTCAGTGAAGATGGACCTGAGATCCAGGGTAGATTGGAGAAATGGCAACAGAAGCTGGAGAGTGTAGGCTTGAAAATCAGCAGAACCAAGACAGAATATATGTTCTGCGATTTCGGCGGTCTCTCCAGCCCTGAAGCCATTGCGCTTGATGGCGTGCTCCTTCCGATCTGCTCCGACTTTCGGTATCTCGGTTCACTAGTGCAAAGTGACGGAGGAATAGATCGGACTGTCAAGCACAGAATAAACACAGGGTGGATGAAGTGGCGGCAGGTGACGGGAACAACCTGCGATTCCCACGTCCCCCTTAAACTTAAAGGGAAGATCTATAAGTCAATGATTAGACCTGCTGTCTTGTATGGATCAGAGTGTTGGGCCACAAAAGGAATGAATGAAAGGCAGTTGCATGCAGCTGAGATGAGAATGCTAAGGGGGATGTGTGGTGTTACTCGAATGGATAGAATAAGAAATGAGTATATAAGAGGAAGTCTGAAAGTGGCGCCTGTGACAGAGAAGTTGTGTGGAAATCGGCTATCATGGAATGGACACGTGATGCGAAGGAATGAGGATCATGTTGTGAGGAAAGTTTTGAGTATGAATGTAGAGGGTTACAAGAGTAGAGGGAGACCCAGGAAACGATGGATGGATTGTGTGAAGGTTGATATGGCTAAGAAGGAGGTGACTTCTGAGATGACGGGAAATAGAGATGTATGGAAGAAGAAGACATGCTGCGCCGACCCCAAATGAAATTGGGATAAGGGCAAGAGGATGATGATGAGATATCGTAGATTAACATAGAAATCTGAAGGACTTCTTAGTGTTCTAAAATGATTATGATCTTAACATATTTCGGGTGAGGAAGCCGGTTCAGGGCCAGCTCTTTGCAGTCGACCATTTTTTATTGGGGCATTATGAGCAACGAGCAAGAAAGAAACTCTAAAGGAAAAATGCTACTTTTATACTTTTAAAATCAATAGTTATAAAAAATCATTCACATTTTTTATACAAATATGAAAGGTGTGTGTGTGAAGGTGTTGTCCTCAGTCCTGCAGAACAAATATTGGACCGTGATGCCAAAATTCTGTGCGCAGGATTAGCGATAACCCAGAAAAGCATTTCATCCACTGTAGGTACACTTTTTAATGCACAGAAATTATACAGTAGGTACAACGAATCGAGTGCAGTCCCGCGACGTCTTAACTCCGATGTGACCAGCCCTAAATATCCTCCTCGGCATGATAAAATAAACCACACGAATCTGTAAAAGGGCGCTGCAGGTGTGGGCAGATCAGTGATGTCGTCTGTGGTGCACTTTTGATTAGTTTCACGATCTACTAATGACAGGATCGGACACATAATATATGTATAATACGCTCGAAGAAAATGTAACTGGTACACTTAAAGCTTTTATTTCATCATACAGTCCTCAAAAACGGTATATCAGTCCCTTTCTTTTATTGGTGCTTGTACACGAGGACTGCCTTTTATTGCCAACAGTTTTATTTAACCTTTTTGACATACATTAAAAACTGAAATAACTCGTTCGTCGTAAAATTCCAGTGTAAAGGCTAGGCAGGAAAATATTCACAGCCAGTGTTTGCACAAACTGCAATATCTGGCTAGAGCTGGCCATGTATTATTTATTTATTTAATACTTTAAGCACACAAATGTACAGAGGCGGACTTAATGCCATAGGCATTTTCTAACAGTCAACCTTTGGGTGATGCAGAGACAAACTACCAAACAGTGGCAGGTGCAATTTCTTAAAAGAAAAGGGAAAAGAAATATATATATATAAATATATATATTAATATAAACTACATGTAGGTGTGTATCTACAGTAAGTAGGTACCTTCGCGCGACTGGTATGATACCACGAGTTCAAAAATGGATGATGCGAACCCATTCTTTCTTTCTTTTCACTTTCATAAAAATGGTTTGGATAAAAACATACAGTAGATAAGATGATAGTGTAACACGCTAATTAAAAATCGGGAATATTTTTTTAAGGGTTTAAACGGTTTTAAGTCTTTTGTATATTGATACACATATTAAGGGCATATTGTATTTAGGGATTTCAATTTTATGACATGTGATATTATGTGACATTAAGTTCGAGTTACGATTTGTCTGAAAATCATTGGTTAATAGTGCTTTTGACTGCAAAATTGCTCTTAAAAGTGGTTTTAATTGACGCTTTCAGTCAAAATGACCTTTAACCACTAGAGCATCAGGTAATCACTTTTGTTTGGTTAGATTGTAAAAAAAGGTTTTAATATTTTGCGAATTTGTTAGATACAAAAGTTTGGTATTACTCGCACAAACAAAACAAAGAAGAAGTAACAAATACAATTAAAATAAAAAATGTTAAAATTCATATTGTTTCATCACATTGGAATCTATCATATTTTCTATCGCTAAAACTCTTTGTAAAATAAGTTTTTCTTTTTGTTTATTTTAATTTTATATGTTTTTTTAATACGTGCTATTAATTATACTGCTTCGAGTTTCAGGGTATTTTTAAGGTAAATCTTCTAGTTTCAAAAATATGGCAACTCACCTTTAATAAATTGAAAACGATGCAGGGTTATAACATTGTGATACCCAGTATTGATATTTTAAAAACGAATTTATTATCTCTTTGTTACTTCACACGACTGTAAGGGGGTGCCCTTGCCCCCCCCCCCCCCCCCCTGGCTTCAAACATAGTATCCAATGCATTCAGTAAAAGCCTTATACCATAATAGAGAACAGAACGGAACCCGATTTTTATAATCTGCATTAGTTGAGAATGTTAGACATATTGACCTAGTTTAAATAAGGTTTGATTTTGCTTTGCTCTACTGAAGATGCAGCTCCTGTAAATAAGATTTAAGTTTCTGTTTGTAATGTTAAAATACGAGTAGCAACTTTTTAATAAATGAATAGAAGGTATATACATATATGTACGTATATATTAAGAAGATACCAATAAAATTTTCTTTAATAAATCCGTCTGTTTAAATGTAATCTATCCATATCTATCCATATCTATTTAATAAATCGATTTTGACGGGACTTTCATTGCCCGATTGCTGATGTTATAAGGAGTAAATACTACATCTGTTTTAGAAACAGAATTAGAACGCATGAAATTGTGAAATTAAAACAATGCATCTTGGTAACAGCTAATATTGTAAATATGTACTTCCTTCGTGATATCTCGTGATAACAACGGACAATCGGATTAAGCATCCACCAGGTTTAGTGAAGATTTTGGCAGGTACAATACCGTCATTAAATCGTCGAGATGATTAATCCAAAGCTTCATTTTGAGCTCACATTTAAAGCCAAGTAGCTTTAATTAGAATCGTTTACATTAAATTAAACCGTATACAAATGTGAATAGAATTTAAAACAGTTTGGGGTGCGTGGTATCCACAGTACCTATTTGGTAGGGATTTAAGCATTGACAATATGACATTAAAACCAAAAATATTTTTTTAATAAACAAAAAAATCTACCACACACACACTACACACACAGACACACACACCTACACACACACACGCTCTACACAAACACCCACACTCTACACAGACCTATTTTTTGTTATTTGACCACTATTTTGATGTCTAAATTGACCGGACTAATAGCACAATTCTTCAAAATTGTAAAATTGGAAATAAAGCATTATTATTATAAAAAAAGACAACGCACACACACACTCGCTCGCACACATACTAAAAAAACGTCAAGAGCAAGTAGGTCTCGCGCACCGATCGATGGTTATCCGTACCATTATAATATATAAACTACATACTTACTAGTCCGATTTCGACGATTCTTTTTTTAAATAGGATATGCCCCTATCCTATTATACTTCGGAATGAGTCACATTTAAAGAAGACAAGAATAAAATAAAATGTGGACAATGGGGGAAATATTGTTTTTTTACCTACTGTATTTTGTGTTTTTACAAAAAGAAACATCCTGATTGAGTTTAGGTCAGCTTCCAGTCTCAACGGGTGTAGTGGAACCAACAAAAGCTACGCATCACACGACATCGGCTTCACATAGGTAATATAAACTATCTGACTAATGTACCCATGTAAAATATTGTAAAAACTTTTTTACAAGTGTAAGTTTGGAGTTTCTTGTCTATTATTCTCCATAAGAAACAACAAGAATCAGCTTTGGGCTTTATCTCTTCCAACATATAAAGTTCTCGTATCGCAATGTTTGTTACCAAACTCCTCCGAAACGGCTAGAACGATTTGTATGTAATTTCGTGTGCATATCGGGTAGGTCTGAGAATCGGCCAACATCAATTTTTCATATCCGTAAGGGTGGTCTACCCCAAACATTTTTTTCTTCTCTACAAATTCCCTACAAATTACTTATGTATATGTCAAAACAACGTTTGCTGGGTCAGCTAGTTTTACTTATAAATTTGACTTTTATAAGTGCCTTTATAAAGGTCTAATTGATATAAATCATTTGAATTTGACTTTGACATTATAATTCCAGCTTCTGAGCAACTAAGCAAAATCTTAAGCACCGATAAGTAAGTGGAAAGACTTGATGACGCTTAAATTATGCAATGAGGTCGGCTCAACGTCATTAACATTAGGGAAAGTTAGCATAATATGGAAGGAATGGAGACAGTGTACAGATTAATGATAACTCTCTGTTGTCGGAAATTATCTCACGGGAACTTACTACCAAGATAAAAGTATTTTATGTATTGGGGTCAGGAGGAACAGGGTCTAAAGTTCCTCATCCACCATTGAAAAGGGAGAACACTCCAATCAGACGGGTGTTGTGTCTAGTTGGCTACTGCCTGACGGTTATTGTCGGGTACTTGTATATAGGTTCGATCGCTCGGATAACTTTAATATCGCGATGTAGGATACGTCAGATTTAGTTCGTATGTCCTAACCCAGCTCGCGGTTTCTCCTTGTGGCAGCGTAAGAAACAAATGAACAAAGTCACATTGGCATTCATATTATTATATATTTGAAAATACAGAACCCCCTCCTCGGGTAAAGGCTTCCTTTAAAGGTTTCCCAATTCTACTTCCTCTTCATCTCGTCTTGCCATCTTGTAAGTGGTCTTCCTCTGTAGCGCTTACCCAGAGCGCTGGTCACGGTCACCCTTTTTGTCTATATCTCGTTTTGAAGTTGTGCTACATGATCCGCCCATTTACATTTCTAAGTAAAACCAACTAATATAAGTAAATAGATTACAAATAGAAACCCATGTAGGTTTAAATTATCGTATCTTTTTCGGTATTTTCATCGTAAGTTCGGTTTCGCGGTTTTTGTAAAGCTGCAAACTTGGATATACGCTGCTAGCAGTAGTTCTAACAACGTATTAAAAAATCAGAACCAGGTGCTTGGGTGTGATTTTAATTTTCACTACGACTGGCCTATTAAGTTTGGAATAAAATTTAAATTAAATAGAAAGAAAAAAAAAACATTTATTCAGCGCAGGCCCAAACATAGAAAATATAAAAAACCAATAAACATATTATATGATAGCAGAGGTAGTATAAAAATATATCTTATTAAGTATGTGCCTTACGGCTGCGCTAACTAAGAACAATGTTATATTATTTTTACTCAAATAACAAGGCATTTTTTAAATTTATGTCTAAGTATAGACGACTACCAGGATACTTTCTATACTTACTTAAGAGTAAGTTATGTGGAAGAAGAAGCTGCACATCTCAAACGAAAAAAATGTAATTTCACATCATACCGTTACAATTCTACAAAACCAATACAAAAAATCAGCTTATCAGCTAAGTTTCAAGATCAAGCAGGATCAGTAAAGCCGATGTCAAATCTCAAATAAGCTGCCAAGATTGAACGACCTACATAACAAGAACCGTTGAGCCGACATTTGTTTTGAGATCGGATTAAATTAAATAAATAAATATTGCTGGACAATCCACACAGCATCATCTAGCCCCAAGGTAAGCAGAGCTTGTGTTATGGGTACTAGATGACTGATATACTTAATACAATACATTACATATATAGATATTTTTATTATACATAGGAAATACCCAGAACACCCGGAACAAATATTTGTAGATCGTACAAACATTTGTCCCAAGGCGGGAATCGAACCCGCAACCTCTTGCGTCGCAGGCGGACCTTCGCCCGCCGCGCCACATCGGTCGTCCGTAAAATTGAATGGGTTCAAAGTAAATCTGCAGTGCTATTCTATAGGAACCTGCCCCGCGAGGTTATGTGAAGTGAGCGTGAGGTGAACTATCAATCCCTAGAATTAAATAAATAAATAAAAATAAAAAGGTTTATTGTACAACTTTGGCAGTAAATCTTACCTCCTTTTAAGTAAAATATATAGGTACCTGTGCTATGACAGACGTGTTGCTGGGGAGTTTGGTTCCACCACTTCTTCCCAGCAAAAACACTAGGAAGTGGTGAACGGTGGGCGTTTTGGGGGACTGTCTTTTTAAAACGTTTTGACGTTCAAAAAGTGCTGACTTGAATAAACGAATGAAAAAAGAATTAAGATTGATTTTGATTTATGAGGTCCTGCTCTTCTCGCTTCTTATCTCGATAAAAGTGACGTACCATAAGAAAATAGAGTTTAAACAAGAAATTAAAAATAACTTAGAAATATATCCTGAAATAGTGTGTGTGTGCATGTGTTTGTCCGTGTGGATTTGAGTGTGTACGTGTGTCTATCTTTTCAAGTCATATTACGTACCGTACCCTAAAAAGTAGGGCAATAAAAAACAAGTACGTGAACCACATAATTTCCAGACCAGTTTTTGTTGGTGGTCCAATTTTTGTCTAATGCCATAGTGTAAATTCACTTACATTTAAAGTAAATAATTTAAGTAAAACAAAGTTAGCCTTAATTCCTACACGATAACTGTCCTATTGGCTTCTAAGACACAGGCTTCTTGCCTAGTTTAGGAGTCAAACGTTCGACTTCCAACTGTGCCACTATTGTACAAATTGATAATAAGTCTCTGTCCTATACTGTTTGGTTTTTATGTACAAATAAATAAATTCTCATTAAATTATATTGTGAATTCAACGAAGAAGTTTAAGCTAAAATGGAGTGGGCACAGTCTGGCCAGAGCTTGGCACTTTTCCAAATATGGGTTACATTTGCCAGAGTGGAGGAATGCAACCCCTGAAAAGTTAACTTAGTATTTTAAAACTTCATATTCAGCATTAAAACGAAGCGTTTAACTTTAAAATTTTAAAGGTGAAGGTGTTTTGATGTTTTGTGGCCCATTACCATAGCAACGTTCAATACAAATAATATAAAAACGAATACACAGGAATTCTTGAGGTATGTCATGCATATGCATCGAGGGATCAGGCTGTTATTGGGTTCGTCATGATAAATATAGCACCAAAATATCCTGTGTTGGTAAAATGTAATGTAAGTATATGTTAGAGATACTCAATGTTACTTTTACTCGGTCAGAAATTAATAAGACATGGTTTTAAACAATAAAACATAGATATCATAAGCCACATCTTGCTAATAGGTAATCTTTAAACGTATGCACTTAAAACACTAGAAAATGTCAAAGTGATTTCTAATTCATTTTTTTTTTCATTGTATCAGCCTATTACTGTCCCACTGCAGGGCAAAGGCCTCTCCTCATACAGAGAAGGCATGAGCATTAATCACCACGCTTGCTCAAGACGGGTTGACAATTTCAGACTTATATAAATTATACAAGTCCAGGTTTCCTCACGATGTTTTCCTTCACCGATGTCAGTGATGTCCAAGATAAACTAAGAAAGTACATTTGAATTGAAAAACTCACATTGGTACTTGCCCAGGTTTGAACCCACAAACCTCGTGCACAAGAGGCGAGGCCTAAACCACTGGGCCATCATGACATGTTCTAATGCTTGTGTTAAAATATAAGCATATTTCAAAAAGATAGCTTAATCAGTCTAATGACAATCTAAACTACAATAATCAGACAAAAGAGGAACTCCTACCTAAAAAATCTCTCCCCATCCTCCTGCCCTTATCCCAATTTTATTTGGGGTCGGCGCAGCATGTTTTCTTCTTCCATACATCTCTATTTGCTGTCATCTCATGGGTCACCTCTTTTCTTGCCATATCCTCTTTCACACAATCCATCCATCTTTTCTTTGGTCTTCCTCTACTCATGTAACCCTGTACATTCATACTCAAAACTTTCCTCACAACATGGTCCTCATTCCTTCGCATCACATGCCCATACCATGACAACCGATTTCCACACAACTTCTCGGTCACAGGCGCAACTTTAAGACTTCCTCTTACATACTCATTTCTTATTCTATCCATTCGCGTAACACCACACATCCCCCTCAGCATTCTCATCTCAGCTGCATGTAACTGCCTTTCATTCATGCCTTTTGCGGCCCAACATTCTGATCCATACAAGATCTAAAAAAAATCTCTCCCCAAAAATAATATTTTTCAAGAGCAAATCAGTTAATTAGTGCGTGCACACATGCCCTAGACTCAACTCTTTCTTGCAATGGTTTCAAATATATTATCTTACTACGAGTAGCTTTACAAAAAGTGGCCTATGCCACTCTCCATCCCTTCAACTATCTCCACTTAAAAAAACACTTTACTTCGTCGCTTCGTTTCGCCGTGTAAGACGGACAAACAGACCTACACACTTTCCCATTTGTAGTATGGATTTTGCGGTTTTTCTGCTGCCCATATCGACCATTTCATGATGTATATATATATCTATATATATATACATATACTAATAAATCTTGAAAACAAAGACTATTTGACTTACTAAGTCCGTGCCCCTGGTCCCACAGACTGGATTCGCATTAAAACTTTAAGACTTTTTTTATAAGAGATACCCAAATAAATAAATATGGCGTAAAATTATAAGTTGTTTTCAGTAGTAGTAATCTGTTAGTCAGTCGGTCGTTCGGTTACTAGGCTATTTCACAGTAGGTGAGTATGGTATGCGGAGCACAGCTAGTTCACTAATGAATCGTAGAAATATAACTGAATTTCAGTTGCGATTCCATTTGTGGACATACTACATTGCCATACAGTTTGAAAATTGATATGAAGGATACACGCACTCAAGCGCACGTGTATACATATGTAGTGTTCATAAATGTTCTGCTTGGTCCGATAGTTGGATTACTCAAAAATACTGGACACTTTTGTCACGTAAACCAAAAACGAAGACGTTGTAGTTAAAGTTGGTTGAAATTTCGCGTAGCGTCACGCCTTGTTCCACTTTTTAAACCAAAGTGACGTCACAAGCCCCTTTTCCTGAACTTTGACGTGCGTCACTTTTTATTGATTTGAGAAAGCAAAAAATATGTGTCGAATATTTTTTGGTAAACTAACTAATGGATCAAGTAGACTAAATATATTTTTACCTTCTTTTTTTTGTTAACGGAGGGAAACCTTCAACAGGTGCCTGGACTTTTGAGGAAAAGACCAGGGAGTGATTCTTACCTCACTAAAACCACCCCGGTGATCACCATCAGCACATGGAAGGGGCCCCGTTACCTCTTAAGAGACCACTCCGGGACCCCCTCTATGCAACGCCTGTTAGGACACATTGGACAACCCTGAGGAGACGTTTAAGAGGTCTTCCCTGAACCTCGCTGTGCACAGCGATACGTGATCACTTTGCCACCGTCTTTCCTGAGATCATTCATGTGCGAACAGAGTCCACACTCTGAGCACCCGCGACCCCAAAATCCCGCCTGCGTTAAAGTATATTTCTACCTAGGACAAATTCCTATTGACAGTGAATGCGTCATGTGATGTTAATAAATCAACTCTGATTTGTTACACGTGCCGGTTTTTCTATAACGTTACTAAACATTGTGATTAATCAAAGGAAAACGAATTCTAAAACTCACCCTTTTCAAATATAGAGAATGTTGTTAATTAAGGATTAATTCGATTAAGTGTTTATTACATGCACGGTGATTCGTTAAAGGCTTTCAATTCAATAGGCCGTATTTTTTTATTTCTGCTTGGCACACATCATCATCATCTGCCTAGCCTTTTCCCAACTATGTTGGGGTCGGCTTCCAGTCGATTAGACTGGAAGCTGACCCCAGATGCAGCTGAATACCAGCATTTTACATGGAGCGACTTTTTTGACAAGCCCGTCGTACTATTCCGAACCCACTGCAACTCCTGATCACCAGAATCAACAGTGGCGACCACCAGAATAGCGTCGAGACAAGGAAGCCTCGGAGAAACGATTCAACTGTCTTGGATATGTCAACGAAATTAATCAGAAAAGAACAGCGGAAGAGTTAGAAAAATACATAATTTCCACTCATGGAGCGACTGTCTATCTGACCTCTACAAACACTGAGCTACACTGTACCCCTTGGTACGACTAGTTGTCAGACTTTCATGCTTCTGACTACCCGTAACAACCGTCAAAGATCTATAGATGACAGCCAGAACCAACGGCTTAATGTGGCACGGAGGAGTCTCGATTTGTTATCAACTGTCACCCATCCACAGACTGACAATTAATACTAAGAATCATAAAACCTGGCTGGTTCTGTACAGCAGGGCATATGCCTGTTCTCGTATAGAAAAATCACGAGCATTTATCAACACGCTTGCTCAAGCAGGGTTGGCGATTTCAATTTTCCTTGTCATGTGTTCCTTCACCGATGTTAGTGATTAACTTATAAAGTACCTACCACCGTACCAGCCGTATCAAAGATAAGTGGCCTCCGAGCTGAAGGAGCCCTGACGATAGTAGTAGGTAGTAATAGATTCCCGACCTCTTGTATTACTCGTAGTATAGTAAAATAAAAAAGTTTGTCTACCCAATTTACTCGCCGGATTTGCTCGCTTTTGCTTTTTTTTAATCGTTGCCCCACACTAGGAATTTCTCCTGTATCGTGGGTGCGTTTACAAACATTTAAACTCACATGCACAAATAGCCAGACCCGGAACAAGTTCCTGCGGGCCAAACAAATATTTGTTACGTGTAATCGAACACACGCGGCGCAGCAGTCAATTGCTCAGCCACTGCGCCAATCGTGCCGTTAAATAGATTTTCAATTCTCATGATAGATATGTGATTTTACTATGAGAAAGCAAGAGCGAACAAAGTGGGTGAATAAAATCACAATAAAATAAATAAATAAATATTGCTGGACAATCCACACAGCATCATCTAGCCCCAAGCTAAGCAGAGCTTGTGTTATGGGTACTAGATGACTGATATACTTAATACAATACATTACATAGATAGATATTTTTAGTATACATAGGAAATACCCAGAACACCCGGAACAAATATTTGTAGATCGTACAAACATTTGTCCCAAGGCGGGAATCGAACCCGCAACCTCTTGCGTCGCAGGCGGACCTTCGCCCACCGCGCCACATCGGTCGTCAATGGCACAATGGCGCTTTAATCTATACGGGTTGGAATCTGCCAATTATGACGCTCATTTCGCTCGCTTTTGCAGGCTCTTCTCTTTTTCCTTCTCTTTTTTCTTTCAAAATCACATTGATAACTTAACCTATCCCTGTTCAGAATGCTTAACTTTTCGAATTCACTCCGCTTGGTCTTGCATTATTTCAGTAAGGCTGCCAGCTTAACATCTTCCGAGTCAGGACGTTAAATTATTTATTAAAAATTAATAACAATACCCTCTTATTAAGCTTTGCCCGCAGTTGGGTAAAAGGGGCCCTAACTAATTTTGTTTCGATTATCCCGTAATCTAGCTAGGAGAGCAGTACTTCATTACGCAATTTGTGTGTACGATATTACTAGCCCGATCTATCCCACTGCTGGGCAATGGCCTCCCTCCATTCCTATGGTGTGAACCTACGCCTGACTATATTAATGATGCATTAATTGTATGTACCTCATGTACGTTCTACAAAACTATACCTAATGTGTCTAAATAACTACCCCTTTCGAACTAGCTGCACCATTGAATTGTAAAACTCACATTGGTACATGCCTGGATTTGAACTCACAACCTGTTACATGAGATGCGAGGCCATCACGACAACAGTCACTTACCTTTTTGTTATTTCTTTAGTAATATCCAATTGTAGAACTCAAATAAGTAAAGGACATAAAATATCAAAACCCACATTAAAACTTTATTTAAAAAAAGGATATGTACAAACTTTATTTTAAGTACTAATAGCGAATGCTTCAGTAGCGTAGGTACTCTGAAACTTCTTATACTCGTACAATATTTATTAGACAACTTTTATTTCCATGTACAAGAGAAACGCATATATATTTTACTTATTCATAGCAATATATATTATTTATCTTCTATGGTATTTAAATTTTAAATACAGTGACTAGATTAGATACAGAGGCCAGCACACCAAGCTACCCCAATGTGTCAAACTTCTTTGATAGATTTCGAACTTTATTGCAAAAGAAATAAGGTCAATGTTCAATTGGGAAAAATTGACACTTGGGGGTAGCTTGATGTGCATCATAATGTAATTATACCTACTATTTTTTATTTCATATTATTTTGACTGCATTTCGTACAGAAAGCAGATTTTATACAGATTAGGGGCATAATATACAAATACATACTTAATATATTATACAACATTTTCGGTATATTTGAACACAATAATTTACAAATTATGTTAAGTATAGATCTACAAAGACATTACATTTTTAAGTAGCCATAGAAAATTACTCTAATGTTGTTTTAACGAAGTTTCTACAATATGTAAAGTATAAACTCGTCATTGAAATATTTTCTTTAAACATAAAAAAAAACCTTTGTGACTTATTTTTATTCTAATATCTTAATATCAGTCTAAAATAAAATGGCGATAAAGTGATGGTGAGTCTGTTTTATAAATAGCGCCCTCTCTGATTACGCATCGGAACTAAGCTGAGGCGCGTAGTGTCAAGATTGCAATGTATTGTAACGTGGCTATAAGCTTGGGCCGCTTTGGCCCACGTGGGCGCCACTAATGATGAGCTTGGATAAGAATTTTATTTTACAAAACTTTGTCTTAAGAACATCACATATATGAGTGTGTATATACCCGGCTAATAGAAATAGGCTCGCCCACACATACATGGGATTTCCACAAACATAACTGGCAATATGTAGGTGTAATGGTACACCTATGCCAGGAATACAGGCGTCATATGTGTTGTGGTATGTAAACTTTGTAAACTGTAATGTAAACTTAACTTTAATTTATGCTAGAACAAAGGAATAGCTTGTAATAACTCAACGGAATCGGAATTTTACATAATAATGGATCAAGGTTGATTTTTAGAACTTTTAAGTTCTGTGCTTCAACCCTTGAATGCTCGCAGGGGGCCCGTGCATTTTCTTGTGTCGAAAAAATGTACTTGCATTAGTTGAAACGTCCTGCAGCTGCTCCCGTAAACTTCATATGTGCAAAGATACTTCAGCTTTTTACTTTAGAAGTAAGTTTTTTTTTTAAGGTTGGTACCTACTTATATTTTTTTTTTCAAAGTACTTGACCGTCCATTTATAGTATTTTTACATATTTGTAATAACCAATCATATTACTTGTTTATAAATTGTAGAAGGTGCATAAAAAATACTTTATTTGAGGATTTTTACGGATGTCCCAAAAATGTGTTTTAAATTTTAACCACGGGCAACACAGCGGAGCGCGGCTAGTTAACCAATAAATAAACTGGGATTGCCATGCATGCAATTAAGCCACAGGCCATATCTTGTCCGTATGTACAGAGGCCAGACATCTGTCTAATTTCTTTGATAGTTTTTCAACTTGATTAAAATGTCGTAAGGTTCATGTTCAACTGAGAAAATTTGACGGTTTGTGGTAGCTTGATGTGCTGGCGTCTGTACATACATTTGTCATACGATACACCTACATAGTGACGTGCACTGTTGATAACATTACGTAACAAACATCAAACCTATGACAGCATGTACAGATTATTAGTAGGTACCTACCGTTTAGAAAGAAAAAGAAAGAAGCAAAACACATTTATTCAGCACAGGCTTAGGCGCGAAAAGAATATAAAAAAAGAATATCTATTTACAGAACGAATATAATTATAATATTAATGTGTGTGCCTTGCAGATTATTTTGCGATTATAGATATACCTATCTATGTAGGTGAGATACATAATTATAGAGGGTGACTTGAAAGCATAACTGGTGAAATGTGGGTATACTTTACGTACACCTCTGCCCAACCTTTCGAGGAAATACAGGCGTGAAATTATGTTACAAAGAGGAAAAAGAAATCATCAAGTACTCTAATTAAAATTAAAGAAATACTATAAATTGACTGTGAAAGAAACAATAGTTCACATATAAATATGTTTATAGTTGTCACATAATGTATGCGGAGATCAAATTGAATTAGTTATACCAACAATACATATAGGGTACGTTAATACTCGGATTCATTTGTGAAGAAAGAAAAGAAAAGAAAATAAAGAAAGAAAAAAACATTTATTCAGCTCAGGCTCGCACACAACGATACAATACTAAACATAGAAAACAAAATAGAAAAATGTCTTGAAACAGAAGTAATACGAAAAATAATAAAAGTAAATAATATTATTAACGTATATTAAGAAAGAAGACGTATTGTATTTTCGTGCCAAATGCTTAGGTTTCACGATTTTGATGTTAGTACCAATCCAATATCGGAAAAAAAGCTGTTAAGTGCTAAAAAAAGTAGGTACTGATCAATGAAGTCATTTTAACCTTTCATTTACAGTGGGTAAACATGTGAACCATACACCCCAAACTGTTTTACACTCTATTTGTATTTATTTACGGTTTAATTTAACTTAAACTGTTTCTGTATGTCGGCTTTACGGCGGTTGTAAAGGTGACCTACCCAACGATAAGGGTAAAGTTTGTTGGGTATATGTCAGATGTAAAACAAACGTAATAAGAGTTTTTGGGGGTTTCTTCCACGTTGCTAAACGTTATTGTTTGATGTTCCAGTACGTGTAGCATAACCACTATAAATACGGGTTTTGTCTACGGAAGAATAGACATGATAGATTGTTGAAAGATTTGTCGTCCCAAGCATGGCGATGTAAAAACTGAAGAGAAGAATGATTTCAATAGGGTCGTGTCCCGAGTAAAACCATAATAAGTCTTTTTGGTCCGTCAGTTAGATAACCCAAAAATATTGGATTCGTATTTTTTACTTACTCAAATCAATGAAAGGTGACAAAGATGTTATAGCAAATCAAAGTTCAGTCGAAGGGGAAAATTTCAACACACTATATCGTCGTCATTTTTGGTTCACGTGGCAAGAGAAAAAATACGTGTCCAGTATTTTTGAGTAATCCAACTATCGGACCAAACAGAATATTTAAGGACACTACCCAATTCTCCACAGGTTACGGGGCGCCCCTTGCTTGGGTAGAAGACATGTCAAGTTGGAAAGAAAGAACGTTGTCTATTCTTTGTAGAATAGATATAGAATTGGTAATGCTACGCGTGCAGCGGATATCTACGTGTCCACCGTCCATCTTTCACTGGATCTTCAAATCTTTGAAATGTAAGTGAATCCACTACGCGCTATTTAGTAAGACCTTGAACCTAGTAAGACAATATAATATCTTTTAATAGTTCTTTTGACAATTCCCATGACCTATGCCTCCCTTCTTCTTTGGCCAGAGGCAAGCATTGCCATGCAATGTAACAATGCAGCCATTCTCTTGGCATCAGTACCAGTCAGTGACAGTGATGCGGAGGAATTCATCGACGCCATATTATTGTTTGTTTTTACGTTTAGTTTGGTTAGGATATATACTTATGTTTATATTTAATATTATGTATAAAGGGTGGAAGAGACATCTACGCTCCACCTGGTACCATGAGTTCAGTACCCACATGATTCTGGACCCACCAGCAGTGAAATTTTCCTTTTGACGTTTTCTACTGATGTTTCTTTTACTTAAAACTGTAAAAAAATCATGATAACCATACAACACAATGAGATTTTTAATGATAGAATTGTATTATTTGATTCCTTTTAAAAATTGACAGAAATTATGATTTTGTCATGATTTATATGAAAAAAGTTCAAAGTAAAAAAAAAACACAAAAAATACGTAAAAATGAGGAAAAAGTCTAAAAAAATAATAATTATTTTTATTTTAAACTTTTCCCCACACAAGGAATTTCTCATGTATCGTGGGTGCGTTTACAAACATTCAAACTCACATACACAGTCAGCCGGAAAATATCATCGCTGGGGCATCTAGAATCATGTACTGATCTCATTGTATTAGTTTGTGCGATGATATCCCTCCTCCCTGTTTAGTTAGTGCCCACTCATACCACAAGTAACTTTAAAAGCTCTTAAAATACTCTTATCTAGGTATAGTGACTACAGATTAATAGACACATTTAATCTAGGTACTAGTAATTAGGTACTAACTTAATCTGTGTACTTGGAAGCAAGACTAGAATCGTTTAAAAATATGACTAAGATGCAGACACATATAATAACATCGTACCGCACCGTAAAATCAAAAACAGAATACAATGTTATACGAGTACTTTACTAGTGACCAGGCCCGTCTTTGCACGGGTGAAAGCCTTTTTTCAGTTTATTTTTATTGCCCCTTTGTCTGTTTGTAATCAAACCTTTAAAGTTTATTTGACCCACTTTCCATTATTCTACGAAGCTGAAATTTAACCTGTTGATTCAGTTTTTATGCGCATTTAATTATGAGAGACCGTTTAACGATGACATTAAGACTTTTCTCAATTTCAACAGTAGATATTCCACCGAAGACGGTGGATTTTCCGAAAATAATCTTTCAATCAAACCTTGTCGTGAAAATTACAAACACAATAAAAACCAAATCAGCCAAATCGGTCAATCCGTTATCAAGTAATTATCGTTCACACATGCGGCATTGGTTTTTAATCATACAACAAATATATAAGTACAAAATTGTATTCATGTTTAAAAAATTAACAACAGTTTTCAGCATAATTTATATTTACAATTAAACATACAACTGCACCCACTTATTCCTTAATATGGCTCGGTAATAAATAATCACTAAAATGTATATTTTGTTACACTGGCCGGCCAAAAAAAAAACGAATGTTTGGGGTGGACCACCCTTATCACTTAGGAGTATAAAAAATAGATGTTTGCTGATTTTCAGATCTACCCGATATGCACACAAAACTTCATTCAATTCGAAGATTTTGGTAACAAACATTGCGACACGAGAATTTTATTTATTAGAGATAAATAACAAAAATATTAGCAATAACATAAAGCTGTCATCACTAAAGATCTTGTTCCTATCTGATAACATGAGCTCTAAAACAAAATTACTACATAATTCGCTGTAACAAATCAGTCAAAATGACAGAACTTGTAAGAAATGAATTTTGTATTTTCGTCCATTAGGTACGCAAAGCATTACTGACCAGAGGTTTGGCTTTTTCTTTGGACAAAGAATCATCATTGCTATTCAATGTGGCAATACTGCCACCCTTTAGGGCATTTTTTCCGTTGAAGCTGTCAAAAATGACGTATGCGGATGAAATTTTTGATGCCCAATGATTCTTTCCTTTTCATTTTTACTTGAACATTATACTCATAAACAATAGCATAATTGTCTATTGAATTAATATAGTTTGGGGAAAGAAATTTCTATGGATACACTCTCCCATTTCCCAATAGAATTTCTTCTCGCCCTTGAACATCAAATAGCAATAAAATTACATCTTACATTAACTAACTACAATTATAACTAAAACTATTATAACTATATATCGTTAACTAAGTGTCATGGCCGTTTCCTAACACACGTATTTACAGGAAATGCTGCAAAACATTGGCATGTTTCTCTTGTACAAACCTGCCTCAGGGTATCGACGACTTCGCCCTGAAACGTAAAAGGAAGAAAAATAAATACCACAATAAAAAAATAAACGTGATTTTTTTGCGAAATATCTCTCCAACTATTGTTGGTAAATTTGCGATATTGCTACTGCTAAGCTTGAGGACTTTGGTTCGAATACCGTGTCTGGCAAAGTGCTATTGTATTCATCTGTAACACCCGGTTTACGGCAAGAGGCTCGCCTCCTATTACCTGAGACTCAAACATAACTGGTGAAATTCGGGTGTAAATTACACCTCTAGCTTACCCTTCAGGGAATACAGGGACGATGTTATTTTATAGCTCTTCCTGGTGTATGTTACGTTGCGTTAGAAAATACAGAAAATATAAGAAATGCAGTTGTATCGTGTACCTCATTTTTATCACAAATTCCATAATTTCATTAGCTGGGATAACTTTGTCTAACATCAATCATCCTTAGGAGCCTAATGGCATCGTTATTCAGGCGGTGAAAGGAAACTTATTCACCAGTCACATCATTATTGTTACACAGAACATTGTATCACTCATTATTTCTAATAATATCGAGTAAATTAAACAATACTCCGATAAAAGCAGACAGCATATTTATTTTAAAATTCACATCGACTAAATTGAACTTGAAACTTCGCAACACTCTAAATAATCACGTTGTCTAGCCGCCATTTTTGTTTCTACAACTATAAATTCTTTCCACTTACAATGTTTATTAAACAGAATATTTCGGGTATTACTTACGTGTTTTGTCCGTCGGATTGCGAGCCGGTTGGTGGGGGCCACCGGTGTAGGTGTGCCCGCCACATCATCTGCCCGAACGTCATCCGGAATTGCCTCGACATTGAGCAATATAGAACAAAGTTGATTGCTCCGTTCAGCAGTGCCAACGCGTCCATCAGCTCTCCAAAAAGATCATAGCAGCGTTTGAAGAAGCATCTTCCTAGTAGCCCACTCAGCAATCCTAATATTCCTTGTGGTAGTTCAGTGACGAGAAAAAGTAGTAGAACTGCTACTAACATCTTTGTCGTTCTGTTCGTTCTTCTATCTGCTTTACACTGTCTTTTAACAGCTTTACTGTTTGTTGGACATTTGTTGTACACTCTGATTTTCTTCTGGTGCTGGTTGGCGCTGTATACTTCTCGGATCAACCACAGGCTGATGACTGTGAGTATGCAGCATGGTAGCAGTTTAATGACGACAGCATGCACCCAGAAGTTTATCTGGTATAACTGGCCCTCCTCGTCGGAGTCTACGTGGTAGAGTATCATAGGCCCTGATGGTTCCAGGACAACTGCTGTATGAATGTCGAATACCTGAGGGTCAAAACAAATAAAGGTATTAAAATAAATAAGCTCAAAAAATGTAGAAGGTACTTGGAGAGTACTTTTGAGACATGTCAACAAAAGGCTTGAATTTAAATATATGCATGTACCCCAATAGGTACAGATAAGATTCAAGCATAATTGCCATGTTTGGATCTCAAAAACCCTTATTTTGTATGAGGTTACGCAAGGAGGGTGTGTTAAGAACAGTTTAGGCATTCCGAAATGAAGTATCTCAAGATGAAACCCAAAAATATCCATACAACATTGAGTAGTTCTATAGCCTATAATTGTTTGTTCCAACAAATAATAACAATTATTTCTAAATTTTATGGTCTTTTCTTTTATCAATTTAAGTATCAAATAAAATTATATTTCTTATATTGTGTTTCTACTTGACACAAAATATTTCTATTTGATTCGAAAAGTTTAGCTCGGATTTCCCAATTTTCAATAAGATGATTGTGAAATGGGATATTGTAGGTAAAGCTAAAATCTTTCTCTTCGTTTATTTCGATTTCAAGTCAACGAATAAAACAAATGGATAGGTATCTATTTGTTAGTAACGATTCAAGACGCGAAACGTTTGTACAAAAATAAAAAGGTATAAGTATATAGGTTAACAAGATCTTATTCTAAATGTGAATTATCATAGGTAGTCTAAATTATTTATAAAATAGCCTTTTTTGAATTGTTTAGACTACCTATATCTTCTTTTTTCATCCAAAAGTATGGTTGTTAGCACAGAACCGTAAAAGAGGTTGTTAGTACTACAAATGATTGAATAATAGGTATATGAAACTTTTTTAACGCGTTAGGCGTACAGTGTCTGCACTGCACGTCATGTTTTGTTATTTAAGTTAGCCGGGGCTGGGTTACTTGTTGTTATTTTTATTATTATTTTGGCAAAACATTTTGTTTTTCTTAGCTCTAAGCTAGTTTTAAGCTACATTAACGAGACAAGCCAAGTCAATGCAGCGTCTGGTGTGTAAAATGTAGGATATAGAGTAGATGTTATGAGGAGAAATTTCATTTTCCTCGATTTGCATGAACTTTTGCACTATTCTGCGGGTGTTTAAGATTGCAGTTTTTTGGAGTGTTATGTAAATTGAGTCAAGTCTATTAGTTTTAGGCTGTGGTGAAGATGATTAGGTATAACACCTGTAGTGGAGACAACAATGGGTACTACGTATACTTTATTAATATTTCTTTTCTTTTCTCACAACCTGCTCGATATTATCAAATCATACGAGTATGTAAGTCGTAAGACATGGAAATGTATCCCTAAGAAAGTGATTACAGCCCAATGGTCTAGCCGGGCAATAATATTACTTTATAACCCACTCATCGATAATGTGTTTTATTTTGGGTCCTCAACTATTTGTTTGTATTAAACCTTTTACGTTCTTAAAAGACATCATTTGAAAATTGCTTTTTATTATCTCACAGAAGATGTGGAAAGTAGAAGAGTACTCTGCTTGGGGATAAAGTTGTCTTGGTCTTAGGTTAGTCTGATTTTATTTGATGTCCGTGAAATTGCTTTATCCACTTCATGCATCATTTACAATATGATAATAATTGAAAAAAAGTAGTGTACTGTAAAGATACTTATTGTGTCGTTATTGTATATCTACACTGAATCGTAACTCAAAGGTTTAAATAGAATTCCTGCTGGCAAAATGAATCTAAACAACAACTTTACTATGATATGTACAAATCTCGTGAATGCTAAGACGCACGAAGATATGAAAATGCGCCATTTCCAAACATCCGGACTTGACATAAATATTTGTAGATACCTTGTGTGAAAGATGATATGGCTAGAAAAGAGGTAACTCTTGAGATAACTGCAAATAGGAAAAAAATAGGGATGTATGGAAGAAGGAAACATGCTGCGCCGACACCAAATAAATTGGGATAAGGGAGGATGATGATGATGACCCTATAATTCTTCACGAAAATGCAATATGGGAATGAAATACAGGTAAAGAATTTATAAAATGTCTGGAAATGAAGTAACAGTAACTGGAAGCGATGCCGACATTTTTAATATCAAATTTAAAAAAGAAAACGCTCGCCCCTTATTATATGGGACTTTAACATAACTGGGGAAATGTGGGTACAATTTACGTACACCTCTACCTAGCCCTGTGGGAAATACAGGCGTGTTGTTATGTGTATGTTTAAATAGAATATAGACCACAGTACAAGCCGGATCTTGACAAAAGTGGCGGACACCGGTCACCGGCACTAGTGCCCCGGACGCGAACACTTTCTATATGACACCAAGTGTGTGCATGAACCCAATGAACAAGCTTTATGGCTCTTCATAAACTAATAGAATCGATATTTAAACAAAGAACAATATAATACCGCAGCGCTGTTATTCCGATTGGACCCGCTGTGATGCCACCGACACACCTACGGATATACATTACGGACATCGAAAAGGAATAAAAAAAAAATGATAAACAAAGTAAACAAAAAAACGAAAAACTAGGAACTAAAACACTATGAGGTCACCGTGACCCACGATCCAACATCATATCCTACGTTGAATATATAGATATATGTAAGCTCAGGACGGCCTTCATCAGAATCCACCGTGCAATGTAGGTATGTAGGTAGTCCAAACACGGTAATTTAAATTAAACGTGACATAAAAATAATTGTACAATTGCGTAAATGGTAATCACTAATATTCTGATCAACACTTATCACTTTAAAATACATTATGTTGAAGGCGATGGATAGCAATTTGTCGAAAACGTGGTGCGCTGGCGACCGCTCTCCAAGAAAAATCATAAGATGGCCGACCGCTACCATCGACTCGCTAGAGTGACGTTGACAACCTGTCACTCTTGACACTGCCATTCTTAATATGTGCGCCTATTATAATTAATTAGCCTTATTCTATTCTATTCTAAATAACCTTTTAAAAACACACGTGCGTTTTCCGCTGTTTATTGTCGAATCACAAAACAATAAAAATAAAATTGACAAAGTAATTTGTGACTGGTTTACATTTTTTGTTTTTCAGAGCGTACACTGTGAGCGTGAACTGCATAGCACAATCAATTGCTTTATCTTAAACGATTGACTCGTTGATGTGTAAATACAGTAGAGCACACAATATCTACGAACAATACTGATGAACAAGACAAGATTGCTTATATCTTTGAAGTGGGACAACAACTATTTCGTCATAGGTACTTGTAAGTCATCGTCATGCTGCTTTTATGCCAATTTATTTGGGGTCAGCGCAGCATGTCTTCTTCTTCAATACATTTATATTTGCCGTGATCTCAGAAGACACCTAGCCATATCATAATGCACACAATCCATCCATAGTTATAGGTACCATAACTATTTTGTAAGAGAGAGAAAATTTCAAAGAAACGTCACTTTTGTGCAGAATAACAGTAATTAAATGTAGCAAACTATTATTTTAAAACAAGTGCTTAAACTAAATACGCCAATTCCCATTCCTTCCACAATCTAGGGACGCGACATATACCTAATTTAAACTGATTTCTGTAGATAACACAGTCTGTTATAAACGCGGGTAAACTATTCTGAGAGCGAAACGTTTTATCCACTACCCATACTAATTTTATAAATGCGAAAGAAACTCTGTTTGTTTATTTATTTATTGAATTAGAATCTCCAACAAAAATGGTAAAAAATACAGTGCAACATCAGGTATTAAGTAGGTTTACTCCTTCACTTATAAAAGACCACAGTCGACACAATAGAATTAACTAATAAGCTAACAAAGTTAATATATTAATTACAGGTCAAATTAGGAAACAGTTAAAACTTTTTAAAGGACTTTTGAAGACTTCGTCAGCATCCGCGATAACTAACATTTACGCGGACGTAGCCGCGGGCAAAAGCTAGTTTAGTATTACTTTGGAAACAAAAGACTTGCTGGGTTCTTTTCTCTTGAATTTTCTGCCTATATTAAAGATCATCATCATTATCAACTGTCTATCTTTTCCCAATTAGAATCGGCTTCTAGTCTAACCGAATGTATCTGAATAGGTATCAGTATTTAACATGGAGCGACTACCCATCTGACTTCCACAAGCCAATTACTTGGTGACTCGTTAATGTTTGGTAATATTGGTAGGTACTCAGACTTTCTGCCTTCTGACTACTCATAACGACTGTCAGAGATCTACGAATGACAGCCGGGACCAACTGCTTAACGTGCTTTCAGAGGCACTTGATATGAAATGGATGGTCATCCATCTACGCACCAACCTCGGCAAGCGTAGTAACTTCCCCTGCGGCTGTTTTCTACCAATATTATAAAATATCATATAACATTCATCGATTTTTTACTATATCATGAGATATTATTTAATCATTTGGAAGGATTCCCACGGAATCTTTCCATGGTATGCACACGCTCCATTGGCTTTCCTCAATGCTGAACGGTCTAGTTTTCGTCTAAAAGGGCTTAGTTTGGTCCATATATCATTCACAAATAGTTGTGGAGGATGAACATCGCTACATTTTTGGAACGTCACCATATTTTCATATGGAACGCCCTGGCTCGCTTATCGCATTTCTTTAATACAAAGAATACTTCGAATAGATTTTTATTCGCATAGATTGTAGGTATGTCATGACATAAGATATAAAAAATTATAGTTAAAAAAAACTAAAAAAACACGCTTTTATAGAAAATCCAACTAAAAAATAGAAAATAAAATTTAATAAATTTGGATTAAGCAAAGTGTAAATTAGAAAAAATTGTATATTAATGGAAAAAAGCGTGGGGTGTATAGTATTAATATTGAAGAATACACGCCGATACATGGAGCCCGCTGTGAATGACAGTAACCATGGAAAAATAGAAAATGTTTATAACTATTATATTTGGCCTAGTTTGGGGACCACAGTATAGACCGAAACCGAATAAACGTCACTTACAGATCGATATTAAGTTAAGGCTCAATTTACATCGCCTTGGAATGGAATGGAAGCGAATTTTTGCAATGAAATTGTACATAGCATAATGAATTTTATGTCAATTGAATAAACTAAAAAGTAAAAACTAAAAGTAAGTCGATGTTTGGCGTAATTGTTTGTGAGATGTGGCATTTTTGCTGAACTGGACCCTTTTAGCGCAGCCGTAAGGCACATACTTAATAATAAATAATTATACATATATGTTTTTAATGTATTTCTTGCTACTCGTTTTCTTTATAATGTTTTCTATGTTTAGTATTGGCGTTGTGTGGCTGAGCCTGTGCTAAATAAATGTTTTTTCTTTCTTTCTTTCTAGATATCATCTAACAAATAGGCAATACACAGTAGTAATATATGACGGAGGCCTTTGAAAGTCCCCCATCCGCCTAGGGTTTTCTCAACTATGTTGGGGTCGGCTTCCAGTCTAACCGGATGAACTGGAACGACTGCCTATCTGACCTTCACAACCCAGTTACCTACTGGAGAACACGATACCCCTTAGTAAGACTGGTTGTCAGAATTTGGGGGTTCTGACTCCCCGTAACGACCGTCAAAGATCTACAAATGATAGCTCGGACCAACGGCTTAACGAACTTTCCGAGGCACGGAGGAGTTTCAATATGCAATTAAGGGCCACCCATCCACAGACTGACCTCGGTAAGCGTAGCGTAGCTTAACCTTTGATTGACCCGTGCGGTTGTTTTAATTTAGCCAAGAGCTTTAATTGTAACTACAAATAAATCAATGTAAACACACTCACAGGTTGCTACATAGAAACAATTAGACGAAAAAGGAAATCAGAGATCACTAGTAGAAGTAACCATGAGCCCCAAACCACGTACAGCGTTTATCTAGGCAGCCCATCTTTTAATGTGTATTTATAGAAATCCGTTCTATTTTTGGATTTATTGCAATAAAACGCTTGCAGCACACATAAGGTTATTTCGAGGAAGGAGCTAACTTTATTCGAATATCGCGGGAACTACAAGCATATTTTTATCTCACGAATCGGAAATGTGCAAGGATGCGACATTTATGTAAGTGGTAAAACGAATGAAGGCAATTTAAATTGCGTTTTGATATTGGGTTCGCGTGTAAAGTTGCACAGCGTTGCGCTGCTTTTATATTCTACAAATTGAAAATAACAAGGATAATATTGTTTTGATGAGTAGATTACAGGTACATACGGGTAGGAAAAGGTAATACACTCACGCTCACCCGAAGCGAAAGCATGACTACACGTGTATTGGTCGATAGTTTGTATTTAATTATTTGTTTTCACTTAATTCTTAGTAGGTGGACTCAATAGGTTTTATATACCTTTAGAGCATTGTTTCTTACCAGTGGTCCGTGGACTAACAGTGGTCTCCAATAGCTTAAGCTTTCAAATTAAGAATTCTACACTCGGTTAAAAAAAATACTACAAAATCATTTTTTTTTTTTTTATTACTACTATTCTGTATTATGTTTCCTCCTTCAAGCCGTGATAACCACCAGTATTCGATCATACTTTAAATTATGCTTTTCGACATCAATGAAATAATAACAAATGTTATTCTATTCTATTCTAAGTTGCCTAATAGAAATCACAAAACAAATGGAAGTTTTCTATATATTTGGGACGTAAGTTCCGTTTTGTCTCAAACATTTCAAACAGGAAGTTAATTATTTATTAAAAACAAACATAACATTGCGCCTATATTCCCCGAAGAGTTAGGCAGAGGTGCACCTAAAGTAACACCCACATTTTGCCAGTTATGTTTTTTAGTCCCATGTAATAGGGGGCGAGCATATTTCCATCAACCGAGCACGAATCCAGACTCCGGGCTGCTAATGACAAAATTCCTTGGAAAAACTCAATAACACTTGGGTCCGACCTGGGAGTCGAAACCAGGACCTTACGCTCAGCAGTCGCACTAGGAACCATTAGACCAACGAGGCACACAAGTATTAAAAACAATTATAAGTAATTGACTATTTCTAGGAGGCTTTTCAATTTGAATTACTTATATTTTATATAAGACTAGCTGTCCCGGCGAACTTCGTACCGCCTCAAAAGTTAAGTTACACTGCCATCTGTTAGAAATGTATGAAACTTATTATAGGAAAACATTTAATTTACAATAAAAAATATATTGAGATCAATAATCGAAATAAAAACTGTCCTATCTTTTAAGTTTGACCAAAACACATAATGTGTGCAAAATTTTATTAAAATCGATTAAGTAGTTTAGGAGTCCATAGCGGACAAACAACGTGACACGTAATTTATATATATTAAGATTATTGTTATGTAGCTGTAGGTACTCTTATAAAATTAACATTCAAAAAGTTTCTTCACAGCTTTTAGGAGTCACGTAAAACTCATTAGTTCGACTAGACAGAAGATAACTCACTACGCGGTTGACTTTCAGCCGCGCCAGACGGTATGCAACTCAAACTAATATAATTCTGTGTTAAGAATTTATTTCTAATTATATATTTTTATTATTATTATATAATATTTATATATTAATGTAATATTTTAATTTTATAATTGGCAAAATATGGCTGTTTCTATATTTATATTATGTAACACCTTGACTTGTACATGTATTTGCAAAATAAAATATCTTTATCTTTCTTCAAAACGATACAACTATTAATACATGAAGATATTAAATGATCACAGGGCATCGAAAAATTCATCCGCATCACTATCGACGGGTAAAGTGATTGATTCATTGACATTGACTGATTCTTTGACCAAGAAAGGCCTCTGGTTACGTGAAGAGTCAACCAAACACTCCACGATGACCCGAAAAACTAAATGGCTACACGGACCCCCATAGCCCTAGTGTTGCAACCCCATTCGGCTCAAATATTTAAGTCCTAATAGGGTAGTGTCCTTAAAAAATCTGATTGGTCCGAAAGTTGGATTACTCAAAAATACTGGACACGTATTTTTTCTTTTGTCACTTAAACCAAAAATGACGACGGTATAGTGCGTTGAAATTGCGCGTGACATCACGCCGTGCTACACTTTTCGTTAAAAGTGTAGCACGGCGTGACGTCACAAGCCCCTTCTCCTGAACTTTGATGTGCTATATCATTGTCACTTTTTATTGAATTGTAAGCAAAAAATACGTGTCCAATATTTTTTGGTAATCTTACTGACGGACTAAATAGACTTAATATATTTTTACCTAGGACACATCCCTATTAGTGCGCTTTATTAATAGGAACTAAAAGTGTATACAAGGTGGAAAGGGCATCGACGCACATCCGGATACCATGAGTTCCGTATATGATATTTTACTTTAAATAAATTGTAAAAAATCATGACAAAATTATAATTTTATGTAACCCAATGCGAATTTAAATTAAATAGTAAACTTTTTCATAAAAAATCTCAGTGGGTTGGATAGAAATAATGGTTATGTACAGTTTAAAGTAAAAAAACATCAAAAAAAATCGTAGGAGATAATCTTAAAAGTTGATAAAAATTTGAACGCTGGGGCATCCAGAATCATGTTTTGAGCTCATGTCTTCAGGATATGTGTCATCCTGTATAGATAATTATCTTACCGCACACATCGAGTAATATCTCCTTTTTAGGAAACCCCATTCTGGCGGATAACTGCACAGAGCACTCTCTTTTACAATCTCATCTAGCACTAGATAGGCCTATATCTGTAATGATGGTAGATTATTTGAACACTAGCTGTTACCCGCGTCTTCCCCCGCATAGAATTGATCAAAAAACGTACGTACAATTCGCAGAACTTACGAAAATTTAATAATTCTATATTTTTAATAACAATTCCCTATTTGAATCGGATTTTGTTTAGAATTTTACGTTGTCAAAATAAAAGTGAGCCTTACCTAGTTACTCCTAATAATAAATTCGTCAAAATAGGCCATTAAAAAATAGCAAATAAAAAAGTTAGATGGTGAAGATAATTTTATTTGTGTTGTTTTGTACTATTCAAGAAGTAATACATTAATAAACAAAAAAATAATCAATAAAAATATTATCTAACAAAATATAAATTTATTTCATTAAAATGATACAATGAACATATGAAGAAATAAAATAAAATAAATAATCACAGGGCATCGAAAAATTCATCCGCATCGTTGTCAACGGGAAAAGTGCCCAGAAGGCTGGCAGCATTGCCACGTTGAATGGCAATGCTGATTCTTTGGCCAAAAAAAAGGCCAGCCCTCTGGTCACGTGAAGAGTCGACCAAACGCTTCGCGATTTCTCGAAAAACTAAATGGGCACACGAACCCCATGGCCCTAGAGTTTCAAATAAAAATATCAAATAAAAAAAATTGGTGATGATTTGACAGAGTAGTAAGACTAATAAATGATTAAAAATTACTCTCATATGAGGCATAAAATATGTAAGGTTTTGAATGATAGTTATATCATTAAAAACCTTACATATTTTATGCCTTACTGAAATAAATGACTAAGAAGTAGGTACTCATTGTTTCATTCCCAAAAACCAACATTTACGCACCGTCACTGGTAAAACCTAGCATGTAAATGTAGCTTGTTGGTAAATCCTAAGATTTACTAGTAAAACCTAAGTTTAATCAATATTCGAGCTTTTACAGTAACATATATAAACATATTTAAATGTATGTAATCGTATATACTTTCATTGGATACCTGTACCAAAAAAGCTATTATTTTGAAATTACAAACAGACATTTCAATTTTACTTATTTGTAAGTATTTATTTATTTCTGTGTGCCCTAACTTTGTCTGACCTGTTTATTTTCAAAGTTGTCCAGTCTTACTTAAGTTTATTTATCGTTTCTAGACAGTTTGATGTGTCTAGGGACCGACGGAAACTGACTACGCATACATAAACTCACGCCCTTTTCCCACGGGCTTAGGCAGAAACTACGGAACATCGTTACCAAGGTGAGTGTCCGTCTTTTTATGACCTTTCCTCCAAGCGTTTCAACTCACATCGATTTTTCATTCATGTTCTCAGCGTAACTAAACCATCTTACATCTCCGTCAGCATATTCTCATACATTTCTGTCACAACATTTTCTTTCTTCTTTTATTAAATAAAAAACGTAGCCCCACACTAGGAATTTCTCATGTATCGTGGGTGCGTTTACAAACATTCAAACTCTCAAACACAGACATCCGGACCAGGAACAATTATCTTAGGCCATACAAATATTTGGGAAATCAAACCCACAACACGCAGCGCAGCAGCCAATCGCTCAGCCACTGCGCCAACCGTGCCGTCATTTTCTTTAAACCACAACGTTGTTTTATCATAAAACTCCTTTATCAATCATTGTTACAGCACACATACTTACCTCGCATGGAATGCTTGACTGGCAATAATTTTACGAAATATACTAACTGCGCCTCGCGGCGTTTTTCTCACCTCCTCACGCCTCGCCTCACAAGACGATTCGAAATTTGTACGAGAATAGTTCACTTTCTCGTGATAAAAAGCTTGTGTTAATCAAATATGTGACAAATTTGTGTTTGTTTGCTTAACAAAATCATAGAAATCCGTTCACCCGTTTCAGCGAAAAGGAGTAACAAACAGACACACGCATACAGACAAGAAAGTTTGATGTGACTAGAATAAGAAAAATTAAAATAAAATAAATAATAAAAAGCATTTAGAAGATCATGTCGGCACGGTTGGCGCAATGGCTGAGCGATCGACTGCTGCGCCGCGTGTAGTGGGTTCAATTCCCACACGGAACAAATATTTGTATGGCCTACAGGTAATTGTTCCGGGTCTGGCTGTTTGTGTACGTGACTTTAAATGTTTGTAAACGCACCCACGGCACAGGAGAAATTCCTAGTGTGGGGCAACGTTTTTATTAAAAGAAAAAGAGATCAGTGTGGTAATTTCGTTGTAAGCTCAGGAAAACCTTGAAGAGTTACAAAGATATATATGTTGTCTACAGTGTAACATATCAAACCTAGCATAAGTCATATTATGGGTCTATATACAGTCTCTTTTATTCCCGTAACCTCGTTTATTACTGTCAATTCACTATAGGTATATGAATTCCCGCCATCTTTTTCAGTCTACTTATTTTTTTGCTCATTTAATTAAAATCGCTGGAGGAAACCGAACAGAGAGAAGACTGTAAGGCTATGCTGCCTCCCGCCTTTGCCCAGCAGTGGAACAATATAAGCTAAGAAAAAAAAAAGAAAAAATGTGTTGTTTATATACTATAATGGAGACCAAACCAAAACTTATTAAATATATTGTGTTTGACTGGTTGTGGAGTGATCACCTTTCGAGGTAATTAAATTATTCATAACTCATCATCATCTGCCTAGCCTTTCCCAACTATGTTGGGGTCGGCTTCCAGTCAAAGCAGATGCAGCTGAATACCAGTTTACATGGAGCGACTACCTATCTGACCTCCATAACCCAGTTACATACTGTGCTATAACCCCTTGGTAAGACGTAGTCGTTACGGGTGTAATGACTATAAAAGGTCTACAAATGACAGTCCCACGGGTTGATCGAAAGTTAAGCTACGCTTGCCGAGGTCAGTCTGTAGATGGGTGGTCACCCCTCACCATCCACAGACTGACCTCGGCAAGCGTAACTTTCGATCAACCCGTGGGACTGTTTTTATTTAGCCACGAGCTCAATGTACGAAGCTGAATTCGAGCTGAATCGTACATAACTAAAAATATAAAAATCTTACCATATATGTGGGTAGGCACAGTAAAGGCGGTAAAATAAAGCTGCTGAGTATTGCAGTGCTGCATCGCCTCTCAGTACACAGGATGTGGTTTTTGTCCGAGTATCTGAAACAATAAAAATAAAAACAATGTCATATCACGTCCTATGTGGCGCAGCGGGCGAAGGTCCGCCTGCGACGCAAGAGGTAGCGGGTCCGGTTCCCGCCTTGGGACAAATGTTTGTACGATCTACAATGATTTGTTCCGGGTGTTCTGGGTATTTGCAATGTATAATCAAAATATATATCTATGTAATGTGTTGTATTAAGTATATTAGTCATCTAGTACCCATAACACAAGCTCTGCTTAGCTTGGGGCTAAATGATGCTGTGTGGATTGTCCAGCATTATTTATTTATTAGTTTTCTGAGATGGATTAGGCAGAGGTGTTCCTGCAGTACAGCCACATTACGCCTGTTATGTTTAACTCCCATGTAATATGGTGGCGGGCCTGTTGCTATCAACCGAGCACAAATCAAGGCTCCAGGCCACGAGAGCGAGCACAAATCAAATTTCAGGTGGAACAACCTAATAACACTTAGGCCGACCCAGCTCTGGAACCCAGAACGTCATGCTTAGCAGTAGCGCTTGCGACTACAAGACTAAGGAGGCAGTTATTCTTTGGATATACTAGCGACCCAGCAAACGTTGTTTTGCCGTTTTAAGCCAAAAAAAAAGAAGGGTGGACCTCCCTTAAAATTTAGGGGATGAAAAATAAATGTTGTCCGTTTCGCAGACCTAACCGATATGCACACAAAATTTCACGAAAATCAGTCGAGCCATTTCGGAGGAGTTTAATTACAAACACTGTGATACGAGAATTTTATATATTAGATTATATTATATTAAGAAAGATTAATATTACACAACTTATTTGCTTAGGGTTTGAAAAAAAAATTTGTTCTGGATACCCTTTTACGTTCGCAAAGTTTTGGTAATACTGAATAAATGAAAGCTCAGTGGGCTTTACATTTTCATCTAACATTATCCTTCTTTGATCTCTAGAGAATTTCCCGATATTTTTTCTTCACAGTCAGTAAGCAACAAATTAGAACGACCGTCAAAATGTAACTTTTTGTTTGACGCAAGCTCGCATTTTATTTATCAAACCTTTTATAACGATGGTTTTCATTGTTTTTTAGTGCGAGAGGGATGGAGCTTCATAGTTTAATATTTTCTCTGTCTGCAGCACCGGTATGATAACAATACTATTATTATTGGCTACTTCCTTCCTATCCTCTACCTTCCGTTGTGCAGAAAGTCCATAATTCAATGGCTCTTGTTCAAAGCATTAAGAAATAATAATTTCCGATTTGCGTGCTACGAGGAAATGAAAATAGTACGTGTAACAGTTTGAAATTTCGATTAGCTTCTTTGCAAACTTCAAAGTTTCTTAGTAAGAGCAGAATTGAATTCTTGCCGTGAATTGATCGTTTACTAGATTACGTATTTTGAAATGTTCGACGAATCTAATTTAAGTGAAGTTCAATAAAATGTCATATTCTTTGAACAAGCTTTCAAATTGAATGTTGATTTCTACAAAAAAATCAATATAATCAGAGCAAACTGTAAAAGGGATTCAATTTTCCGTTCGCATTATTAGAAAATCTCAGTAGAAAAAAAGTATAAATGAAGAAAACTGCTTCACCATTCAAAGGATTTATGGATAAACTTTTTCCTGATTTCAAATATCCGAATCCCTAGTTAATTGTTACAACTCGCAAAAAGCGTTCAAACAAATTTACATGATAAACGAAATAACTCTTTTAAAAGTATTCAAATAGTTTCCGTATATACCTATGTAAATATATTCTGGTCACATTGCGAATTTCCCTCACATCTGCTGGATAGTGGTGGAGTCAACATTTTTGCTTTATTTACAAGTTTTTGGCTCAGTAGGGAACCTCAAAGCGGAGATTGATTATATCTGTCTGAATATAATCATCATCTGCCTAGACTTTTCCCAACTATATTGGGGTCGACTTCAATTCTAACCGCTGCAGCTGAGAACCAGAATTTTAAATAGAGCGACTGCCTATCTCACCTTCACAACCCAATTACTAGGCAACGCGATACTCCTTGGTAAGACTGGTTATCCGACTTTCGGGCTCCTGACTACCCGTAACGACTGTCAAAGATCTACAAATAACAGCTGGGACCAATGACTTAACGTGCTTTCTGAGGCAAGGACGAGTCTCGATATGTTACGAACGGTCACCCATCTAGAGACTGACCTCGGCAAGTGTAGCTTAACCTTCGATCGATCCGTGCGGCTATTTCTATTTAGCCACAAGCTTCTATGTCTGAATATAATATGTATTTAAAATATTTAAACGGTAACCCGATGTAGACTAAATTTGACAGCTTCAATGGTCTAGTGGTCCCGCGTCAGGTAAAGTTTTATTCGGTTCTTAAATCTGGATTTTCTCAGTAGCAGGAGTCTGGGTCTGTGCTTGGTTTATGGCAACATAGGATCCCCCTCTATTAAATAGGACTAATACATATTCGTATCTGACAAAGTGTGGGTGTTCTATAGCCATGTCTGTACCCTCCTGCCTAAGCCTTCGGGTATAACAAGTTTTATATTGCAAGCAAACGTCTTGCAAATCCGTTTATCCGGTAAATTCATTTACAAAGCTTCAATGAAACTGGCATTTATATATTTATTATTTAATACTGACGCGATGGCTCAACTAAACATCAAAGACTATTTACCAACATTGATAAAGGTAAGTAAATCTTTGTTAATCAGGTTTACCTGTCAAAACGAATGCCGGGTGAATAGATTGGCTGTTGTTAGTTCGGCCAGCCAATCAGGAGTCTGACAGACATTCAGACAGTTGGTATCACGTCTATCTCAGTAGACCTGGGTATATTATGTACATCATTCATGCAATAATTTCCGGACAGACCGCTTTGGACACGACTGAAGGATATTTATTCAGCGATTTTCAACCTGGTAACCCTGTTAACCCCTGTGAGAGTAAGAAAGTTATTCTGCGGAGGTCGTAAAGCTAATAGTTGACGAAAAAAGAAAGATAATCATTTATTTAGGACACGCAAAGGAAATACAAATGAATAAAAAACCAATGCTAACAAGGTTACAAATAAAAACACCTGGAGAAATAATGATGTTATATTAAAAAATAAAAACAAATAAATTCCGTAGCACTAATATTCTGATTGAGCCCGTTGTGATGCATGTGTCGTTAACAAACTAGATTAGAACAATAGAATTGAAATACATTCACACGCGCGTTTCATATTTAACTGTATAATCAAATGACCAATATGGAATTGTAGTGTGAATTCGTATTTTTTTTGGGTTGCCAGAGATAATCGAGCTCGCTTCACTCGTTCTTACATCTCAGTTAATCTTAATTCTTCAGCTTTTCCGAATTAAACAGCAAAGTCACTACAGTTTCTGTGTGAATTGTTAAATGCCTCTCCGGCGGGATGCTACAAAATTTAGAGCTCACTTTGTTCGCTCTTACTCGTATATCTTAATTTTTAGTTTTTCTGCAAATGGCAACAAAGCAACTACTATTTCCGCATGAATTGTGCAAATAAATCTAACCTCTCCGAGGCTGGGTGCTTAACATTGGGTACCTACCAATTATTCACAACATTTCAGAGGGGGCGGCAGTGTAAAATCTTTTTCCCTGATAAATCATTGGGGTTAAAAGATTGAAAAGTTTGAGAACCGCTGATGCTAAATCATGAGCTGTGTGTGAGCTCCTCCGGGTAGCCTAAGCATTTCCGGCGTAGTGGGTAACTCCGGAAATCGCGTTGTTTATAACGAACATTCCCAACAATGTAAAATGGGATCAAAAATATAATACAGGGTGGAAGGGAAATCAACCCCAACGGCCCAACATAGTACCATGACTTCAATTCATGATTATTTAATACAATTTCTGTGGTTTTTCATTAAAGATCTTGTTTTTAATGGAAGAAAAAAAATGTATTTTTAATTTTGTATTCATCAACACAATTCAATTTAATTTATTTAAATCAGACTAAGTTGTCCATAAAGTGTTAGTAAAGTACATGAAAACTAACAAACTATGTTAGTAATACATAAGGACTATTTCTTATGATTACGAGAAAAAAAACGTAAAAATTAGGGAAAAGCCGCCGCCGGACCCAGAATTATATACTGAATTCAGAATGAATTGAATTTCTAATATTTTATTCATATCTGAAAAGTTACTAACTATGATGTTAGCGAAACACAGTACGAATACTTCAATTGAGTATATTAATAATATTACCTGGTCTGTACCGTAACTAACCAAGTTGCCCGGCGGTCGTTTTGTTAAAGTGAAATAGGTAAATCAATTAATAAGACACTGAAGGGACGCACATTGTCTATGCTATAAGTATGAAATTTGTCGCAATTAATTCAGGTGTATGGACCAGCCCTTAAATATGACAAAAAAACAGATGTTCCCTAGTCAAGTTTAATATATACACGGTCAAAATGTACTGACCAGCTGATTTTGATTGCAGGGCTGTTCGCATACTGAAGTTTGTTACTATTGTTCTCTTAGAATTTTGAAAGCGAAATAAATGGGCTCAGTACAGTTTCAGTATTTCTGTTAGAAATGCCGTTTTTTGTGTAACCCTACCCTGCGTGGGAATTGTACACGTGTTTTCACGGTATGCTTAGAATATTTTCATTCAACGTGTTCTACAAACAGATACCGTACATGTAAAATTGGAGTGGAATGTTGTAGATTTCGATTCTATGTTTAAAAGTACAATAGACTCTTAACTTAATAAATTTAACAAAACATTTAACACAAACGTTTAATTCGTTGTGTGGCAATGCAAAAATGCTGGACCCTTTTAGCGCAGCCGTAAGGCACATACTTAATAATATATGTATACTTACTCGTATATATTGTTAATGTATTTCTTGTTACTCGTTTTTTTTTCTATGTTTTAGTATTGTGTCGTTGTGTGCCTGAGCCTATGCTGAATAAATGATTTTTCTTTCTTTCAAAAAAATAACATTGAACTACACAGAAAAAAAAACACCTGCGTTCTTCTTTTGTTTAAGCCCATATCATTGTATACTCGGAATTCCGTTTCGATTCATCTTTAACCACGAATATAGTAACCTATGTTGCATAAAACCTTTTTATATTCAACTGCTTTTTTTTGTTTTCCGCCATTTTGATTTACTAGCTTTTGCCCGCGGCTATGCCCGCGTGGAGGTCGTCAATTATAATCTTTTTTATTCTGGATAACAGGTATCCCATGTCCTTTCTGTACCCCTGACAACGTGTAGGCAAGCAAAATTTCAGGATGATTGGTTGATCAGTTATGGCGTCAAAGTGTAACGCACAAACATATTAACAAACAAACTCACATTATTTAGGAAGTTGGGATCAAAAAAAAATATTTTTCTTAAGTATTACTGCGAGAAATTTCTGCAAAGTTTTTATACTTAGGTAGACTAAAAAAGATTGAGTGCTTACCACTTTGAACCTCCATGTTCTCTGAAATCAACTTTGATAATGAAATTTATTAACCAACTTTGCGTGTAAATAGGAATTATTACGCTCCATTACTTGTCTAAATTTCTTAGAAGAAAATTCTTGAAGTGATTATGAAACACGTTGAAAGAGATTTACTTTAGAATCATAAAATCACCGCAGTAATAGATGTAAGAAAAAAGAAGAAAAGGCTACTGCTGGCCTTCTCTGTGATAGGGAATGAGATTCTACCACGTTCACACATTCTACCACATTCTACCACGCTTGCCCAATGTTGGATAATTCTGAATCATGATACGATAATATTATTAACACACACATCATCTGCTTAGCTGCTCCTAACGATGTTGAGGTCGGTTACATGGAGCATTTGCCTATCTGAACTACACGACCCTGTTACTGGGCAACACGATACCGCTGGTAAGACTAGTTGTCAAAGATCTACAAATGACAGCCGGGACCAATGGCTTGACGTGCTTTCCGAGGCACGGAGGAGTCTCGATATGTTACGAATGGTCACCCATTCACAGACTGACCTCCGCAAGCATACCTTCATCTCCGATCAACCCGTGCGGCTGTTTTTATTATTAACACACACATAACGAATACGACCCGATCGTGTGATTTAAAATATACTTTATTTCTTTAAAACGATACAACTATTAATACATGAAGAAATAAAATAATCACAGTCATCGAAAAATTCATCCGCATCGCTGTCAATGGGAAAAGTGCCCAGAAGTCTGGCAGCATTGCCACGTTGGATGGCAATGCTGATGCTTTGGCCAAAAAAAAGGCCAACCCTCTGGTCACGTGAAGAGTCGACCAAACACTTTGCGATTTCTCGAAAAACTAATAAACTTGGGCCACCAACATAACTCAGTGTAGTCACAAAGTTATAAATAAAGTTTAGCAGTGAAGTGATTATCAATTCCCTTGACATAATATAGGGTTGAGCAAACCTCCAACGTGATCTCTAACCCCAAGAGACGTGATTGATTACCAAACAGACATAGCCATGAATCCTAGGATTAGTTGCGTCTACTACGTATGAAATACTGTTTAGTTTATTTACGGAAAATCTCTCTCTGTTATACGTGTAGTGGTAAAAATCAGCATCTTACTCGTAATTACGTAACACACTTTTTATCACGATCCGAAGGATATCGAAGGAATTTTCTTATCCATTGCTTCATATGTTTGAACAATGCCGTATGTTGTTTAATGTTGTTCAATTGTCAAAATAATTAAAAAGGAAGTGTGTGTTCGCGATAGCCGCAAGGGTTAGATTTGAAATTCGGGAAACAGGAGGGTTGTGACGAAGGTTGTCCGGAAAGGTTCTACATTATCATTAGTGCTAATGCGTTCTGGTGGTTGTTGGGTCTGCCGTGGTGGTCCAGCGCGTGTTTGCTGAAGCGCGCACTGATGGTTTTCAGGCCATCATGCGCAAAAAGCAGCTTCCCTCCTAGCCCGTATACAGGGTAGCAACAACCGCATTCTGAGCGCAATATTTTTTTTTAAAAAGAAAAGAAGAAAGAAGAAGAAGAATAGCTGTACATTTTGACTATACCTTTCAAAATCAGTGGGTCAAGTCTTGTGTGAGTGTAGTGAGTCATGCCAAGTAAACTTGTATAAATGTGTAAAAGTTAAGGTTTCTATTGGCCTAGGCCACCTGAATTAAAGTTTAATTTCTTATTTATAAAATTCTCTTGTCGCAATGTTTGTTACCAAACTCCTCCGAAACAGCTGGACCGATTTGTATGAAATTTTATATGCATATTCAGTGGGCCTGAGAATCGGCTACTATCTATTTTTCATACCCCTAAGCTTTGTCAACCTCAATTTTTTTTTTTGGTCAATTTTTTTTTCTTACTTCAAATTTTCACCTTCTATCACCAACCCCTATATGGCAAAAAAACGTTTGCTGGATCAGCAAGGATATTATATTACGAGTATTAGTGCCGATTTTGCCACCAAGACACGTTGCAGTGTTCCGAGTGAAGGGTACTGGTACCGGTGCACACGCACAATGGAATATTTCAGCTTTTACTGTGGCCATGTGCAGTTATTTCCTACCTGCTTATTTGCGAATCAATATCTTCGTAATCAAAACCCTGGCTTGCAGTCGTCAGGCAATTTAACCGATTAACTTGTCCAAAAACTCAACCAAAACAAGAGAATAGACATACCTTACTTCCTTTTACCCCAGCCGTAAGGCACTATACTTAATAATATCTGTATACACAAATTGCTAATGTATTTTTTGTTATTTTTTTTGTTTTCTATGTTTAGTATTGTGTTGTTGTGTGCCTGAGCCTGTGCTGAATAAATGTTTTTTTTTTTCGTTCTTTTTTTCTTTTACATACAGCATTAAAAAAGGACGAGGACATAAGGAAACAGATACATAAGAACTAAGTTACGTATGTCAGGATAATCTGTCAAGGCTTGTTTACACGCCGTGTTCCTATTTAGCCATAATAACCTGAACCTATAATACGTACCTAGCAGAAAATTGGTAATTGACTTATTGACATCCGTAACTTGGTCCTTATGTGTATGTCTCCTGCTGTCCCCGTCCTTTTGTAAAGCTTTGTGTTAGTAAGACATGTCAATTCCCTTATTTTAGTTTAAATACGATTGTTAGATTAGGTGCGTAAGCGAGCAAAAGGAGTATGTAAGGATCGCATAAGGTGGCGTTCTGTGCTTCTGCTTACTATTACGGGAAAATGACGTGGGTTGTAAATATGTTGATTATCTTAAAAAGATAAGCATCTTGTGTGCTTTTTAACGAACATTTTGTTTGATGATAAATTATATTTATTTCTGTAAGTAGGTTTTTAGATAAACTTTTACAAGTCAACAAGTAAAGTTAAGTTTGATATAACTTCACTCCTCAACGGTTCAAAGTATCATTATTATACACTAGTAGATAATTAGTGACAAGGAAATTAATGAGGTCCCTTTTTATATTAACCCAAATTAGTATGGTTTTTAAACTACTGTTACAGGTGAAATATGGGCCAAACTACTGTTCGACAAAGTGAAAATTTCTTGAACCGTGCTGAGCGACTTTTGGTAGGACCAAAACTTATACTTGTGTAAAAAAACAGTTATTTCAAAGTTTTAAGTTTTTACTTCGTTTCGGCAGTCCCAATGACCGCCTTTTTTCTAAGATGGTGTCTAACTTCTACGAAGAGTGGAAATAAAGTTGGTTTAAAGCAATGCTTGGTGAAAAAATAGCCTTATTATTATAACATCTCTAGCCCAGACAAAATGAAAAGATATGCAAAAATATATCAGGAGAGCTGTCAAATATGAGCCGGTTTACAAAAAGTGACTTTTCGTTTTTCAAATTGCCCACTTAAAGGCTGATAACAATAACAATACTTACTTAAAAGTAAAGTACCAGCCTATTACTGTCCCACTGCAGGGCAAAGGCCTCTTCTGATACAGAGAAGACATGAGCATTAACCACCACGCTTGCTCAAGACGGGTTGGCGATTTCAGACTTATGTTAATTATATAAGTCCAGGTTTCCTCACGATGTTTTCCTTCACCGATGTCAGTGATGTCCAAGATAAACTTAAAAAGTACATATGAATGGAAAAACTCACATTGGTACTTGCCCAGGTTTGAACCCACAACCTCGTGCACAAGAGGCGAGGCCTAAACCACTGGGCCGTCATGACATTTATACTTACAATATCAATCATCAATACTTACTTGATAGCGACATATCTCCATACAGCGAGGGACAATGTGAGACAAATCGATGCCGTGTGGAAGATCTGCGCGAAGTGCATGTGGAATAACAGGTAGGCCGCCCACTTGTACGGCATCTCGCGCTGTCCTGGTAATATCTGGTAAAAGGAAAGATTAGAATTAAAAAAAAAAAAAAAAGTTGACATTGTATTTTATTTAGGTGACCAATAAAAATCAGCGCTGTGCTATGTGCGGCTCTTCTTGACACAGCATCACACTGTGTGGTGACACAGTCACGACGTGCGACTGTTGATAATTTCTGAAGGCCAATTCATCATCATCTGCTTAGCCTTTTCCCAACTATGTTGATGTCGGCTTCCAGTCTAACCGGATGCAGCCGAATACCACTATTTTACATGGAGGAGTTCAGAGGCCTATCTGACCTCTGAACCGTGCGGCTGATTTTATTTGCCGACGAGTTCCTCGTGGCTTATAATATTAGAGTTATAGTTTACTTTCTAAATTCCAATTCCTATACTTAATTAAAAACGTTCAAATCCAGGCACAACACAATCGCAATCAAAGTCAAAAACTTGTCTAAAGTGTATGTAAATTAGGCTTATTTTTGACAGATTGAGAGTGAAAGTAGAATGCGAACGATCTTACAAATACGGGAATTACCCCTGTAAGTTATACCTCAAGCTTTTATTTTATAACCACTAACATATTTGAAGCAAAATATCTATTAGCTTTATAATAAGTTAGCAGGTACGTAACGTCTGTCTAGTAATTGCTTTCTTTAGAGACGATATTTAGTAGCAAAGATGTTGGAAGCAAGTGTTGCTTTAATCAAACACCTCTATAGCATTAAGAGCAGTTACATTATTGCGGAATAGTATCGAACTATTGACTACTTCGCTGGTCTAGTGGTTGGAAGCGGCACTGCTAAGCATGAGGTCCTGGGTTTGTCTCCCATGTCGAACTAAGTGTTATTAATCGGTTGCAAAATTCGTTTGTATTTTAAGTATATCATTTATCTAATAAACTTTGAAAATATCTTTTGAAACGCATACCTCATCCACCATTGACCTGAGCGTGATACCTTTTGAGCTACGGGACCCTAAAAACCGTACCTACAAAAGAATCGGGTCAATGTATGAAGTACGCAATTTGTAGAGGATTTAAAACAGAATGGACTCAGGCCAACGCCAGCCATGCGGACAATCCCCCGTCTGTTATATTTCATTTTATTTTCAACACTCTAAAGCTACTCTTGCATTCAGTGAAGGGGTCGGGAGAGGTGTATTATTGTTTGTTGAAATTGCCCTTGCAACGCCACTTATGTTTTAAATGCCCTATAGCAAAATTTATGTTGGATTATTAAAATACGTAAAAACCAGCGATAAAGCGATACTGAAATATACCCAATAACAGTGTTTTTTTACTAACATTACCATAGGATAGAACCTCCTCCTCTTTTGAAGACGGTTAAAAAGAAAATGATATGAAAAAAAAATGAAAGCATAGATAAGTAATAAGAGAAGTAAAAGACAAAACCAATTTAACGACCTCGATCAATGAACTGGCGTCATTTAATAAATAAAAAAAAAACAAAATATATAAAATAGATAAAAATAATAAAATAAAAGAAAATAAATAAAAAATGAATAACTGATTTCATAATATTAATTAAAATCTTCAAGCAAATAAAAAACGCAAAGAATCGTTACTCGTAACTTTTCTTAGCCGAATATCTCGATAGCTATAAGACTCACATAAATAAAAATAAAAAAAAATAAAATAGTTTTATTGACACAAAGAAATATACATTAGTATACACTGTTTAACATGAAGCTAATTAACGCTGCAGTAGTTTGTATACAGATATTGTGAGCCCTGCCTCTCAAACTAGGATAACCTGTATTTTAAGAGACAGTGTTCAGCTGTAAGGTTACTTAAAAATAGGGATCAAACAACTGCGGACTGTGCCAACTTATAAGGTACATACACATAAATCTCATCAAAGTAAATTTTATGCACAATTAGGTAACAAATAAACTAGTAGTACTACAAATTCTCGTGAAACTAATGGTTCACGAAATATTTGCAATGAACTGACTGACCGGGAACAAGACTGGCATTTTTTTCGCACATCCCACGAAGCAGGTCTAATGCCTAAATAAAATTAATTCCAGTAATAAATATTCACTAAGCATTCTTTCGCAAACAAAATCCTATTTTCCAGGGCTACCTACCAATTTCCTTGTAAGAAAAATACCTTTCAACATTAAAACTTTTATTTTCATACCTCAGGTTAGGCATAAATTTAACAACACCCTAATATTAGATGAATTTGAGTGATAAATGGCGACTTACTGAATTCAGTGCCGTCTGTTTCATATTAAATAAGAAAAAAGAAATGACTATGAAAATGTCTCAAAAAGTAATAATACTTTGCAGACTCCGCTGAATGTAATTACCTTCTCAAATGTAATAACAGAATATTTATTTACCTTCCGTTCATACTTGCAACAAGTCGATGAGCACATAAATATAGTAACACTTCTGAAACTGATTTCTGTGATGAAGATTAAAATATGTCTCTTAAAATCAAAATCAAAATTCATTTATTCATATTAGGCTGAGAATCAGTACTTTTTGAACATCAAAACGTTTACAAAAGACAGTCCTTCAAAACGTCCAACCTTCACCACTTCCTAGTGTTTTTGCTGGGAAGAAGAAATGGCGGAACAAACTCCCAAATAGTTAGAATAGTTTTAACGTGTTTTTACACAAATTTTCAGTGCATTGTAGAGCGTATTGTTCAACCGGGCAAAATCCTGACTACGCACTGCTACTGTGAAATTCCAGCTGGGAAATCACGATAACATGCCCGACCCGGGAATTCAACCCAGGACCTCCGCTCAGCTGTGGCGCTAGTAACCACTAGACCAAATAAACAGTATAAATCCATAAACATCTCGTATATTAGAAATTTACTAGTTGTTCTCCGGCTCTACACAGTCACACAGAGAAACGTTGTTTTTTTTTACAACATAACGGGAATCAAGATCCAGTCAGATAATAGATTGTCTCTCCAAATCCGCCAACATCTTAAGCGTGGGTGCAAGATTATACGGCAAAGGATGTACAACGTATCCCAAGAGATTAGCTCATTCTATTATAACGTGTGGTAGTCTGTGTTCGCGTATTAGTTAGTAAGTAGTTACTATGCACGTTGCAACTTGATAATCTGTGTTAATTAGATGAACAGTGTTTCTTTTGAAGGAGACACTTAATTATGTATTTTTTTGATTCACTTGTAAAATGGAAAATAATAACACTAAAAATAATAAAGCGGCCATGGGGTCCGTGTGCTCATTTAGTTTTTCGAGAAATCGCGAAGCGTATGGTCGACTCGTCACGTGCCCAGTGGGCTGGCCTTTTTTTTGGCCAAAGAATCAGCATAGCCATTCAACGTGGCAATTCTGCCAGCCTTCTGGATACTTTTCCCGTTGACAGTGATGTGGATGCATTTTTCGATGCCCTGTGATTATTTATTTTATTTTATTTCTTCATTTATTAATAGTTGTATCTTTTTAAATAAATAAAAACCTTATAAAATATGATTTTATAATGTTTTATTTATTTATGTAGGTTTTTATATAAGTACGTAGGTATACTTAATTGTGCAAGAAATTGAGAAAACGTTGTACAAAAAGGGAAAACACACCACAAAACATACAACGTGTGCGGGCGCCATTGTAGCATTCTGAGATCTCATCCAGGCAATCTTGGGATGGACTATGGTTACCTGGTATGTTATTATCTTAGTTCATAGTGGTGAAAATAAATTCTTAGAAGATCGGTGTTGTTACGCGAATGGATAGAATAAGAAATGAGGATGTCTGAGGAAGGCTGAAAGCCGTCAAGTGATCGAGAAGGTGTGTGGAATACGGTTGCCATGCGCATGTGATACGGAGTAATTAAGATCGTGTTGTAAGGAAAGTTTTGAGTACGAATGTTCGTATTTCATACCTACTCATAACCTTCGTCCGGTTACAAGGAATACCAAATAAGTGATGGATCGACTGTGTGAAAGATGATATAGTTGGACTGAAGGTGACAATTGAGATGAGGGAAAAAAGAGACGATCCCAAATAAATTGGGAAAAGAATAATTCAAGAATAATTTATTTATAAAAGTATTACAAAAATGTACATTTATTTGCAGTAGTGTTATTTCTAAAACAATGGTATATATAATGCGTAATAGTAAACTGTAACTAAAAATATATTTAACAGTTGCAAGAAACGATAATGTGGAATTCACAAATGTTTGCTAGCGACCTGCCCGATCTAGGTTTATTTAAACCTGTGTTTCAGGCCATCACTTTACAAAAGAAAAGGGCAGTAGAGTAATGATTACAATAAAAATACACACATACATACAAAAGCTCTCGCCTTTTTCCCTTGAGGGTATGCAGAAACTACATAATGCCCCTGCTACGATCCTAAAATACTCCTTTTGCTACGTTTATGTTAGTTAATCTGGTCCTACACACACGTCAGGGTACGAACACGCATCTGACCACATCACACAGCACATCTTCTTCCCCACACATGCATTGCAAAGAAAGCATGTGACATCGTTTCTTCTAGGTTCATGTTTCTTTCGCCATACATACCTAATTGTACATTTGCAAACCATTTGTATTTTGAATTACCTGTCGTGTTTATGACATGGCTGGTCACAAGGCCATTTATATAGAGTGGAAAGAACACTGACGCACCAAGTATATCATGAGTTCAGTACATCTAATACCTCATCATCTTTAAATGAGCAATTCTTGTATATATGTTCATATATATATAATCTGAATCTCGGAAACCGCTCAAACGATTCTCATGAAATTTAGTATGCAGGGGGTTTCGGGGGCGATATATCGATCTAGCTAGGTTTCATTTTTAGAATAGTTCATTTTATCTGAGCGAAGCTCGGTCATCCAGGTACTGATTTTGGACCCCCAACGTAGAAAATTTTTCGTTGTTTTTTCCGAAAATCGTGTTTTTCAGATGTTAAACTGTCATAAATTATCATTTCTACCTAAACCATTGGGATTTTTAATGAAAAACTTAAGTTATAATAACTTGTTGATTAAACATCTCAATAGATTAGATAGAAATGATGATGTCCTCAGGGCTTTTTACTGTTATATGTAAAGAACACATTAGAAAAATACGTAAAAATGAGGAACAAACCGACGAAAATATCAACGCAGTGGGATCCAGAATCATGTACTGACCTCATGGTATCAATTTGTGTGTCGATGTCCCTTAAACCCTGTATTTTATTTCCCGCACTTACTCTTCTCTCTACTTTTGACGACCTATGTGGCGCAGCGGGCGAAGGTCCGCCTGCGACGCATGAGGTTGCGGGTTCGGTTCCCGCCTTGGGACAAATGTTTGTACGGTCTACAAAGATTTGTTCCGGGTGTTCTGGGTATTTGCTATGTATAATAAACATATTTATCAATGTAATGTATTGTATTAAGTATATCAGTCATTTAGTACCTATAATACAAGCTCTGCTTAGCTTGGGACTAGATGATGCTGTGTGGATTGTCTAGCATTATTTATTTATTTTTTACGCCTGAAAAAAATATTTTCACAGGTCTGCATTAATATTACCATTTCTCGTAATCCAAATATTAAATTCATTCACCCCACAGACTTTTCATTTATTTTTACATCACACACCTTCGTCTTGTACACATTTATATTCATTCCTCTCATCTAACATGCTTCACTCAACACAGAAAAATATAAACCTACTTTCCCGCCTTTCTGGCAAATACAAACATAAGATCACAGAGTTCCAAAATAGATACAAAAAAAAAGGTATTTCTACCAAAAACACATCCAGCCAGGAAGGTATTAAGGCACCTCCCTTATAAAGCTGACAACATTGTAAAATCAAACTGTACTAACAATGATCTGATAAGCTAGCTTATTCCGGTCCGTTGAGGAAAATATTTCAAGCATTTTTTCATCGTCCAATATAGGTATCGGCATTCGCGATAAAAGTAATTTTCATAATAATTGTAAGATAATTTGCAAAAACGTGAGCTGATGTTGTTTAAGGGGTCGTGCCTAAGTAATACAAGCCATACAGGTGGATCTTAAAGGTTGAAATGGAAATATGTAGGTAAGAAAGTGAATGAAGCACTACCTTCTCACCTACTTCCATAAAATAATATGGACTTCGTGAAGCATCATTAGCCATATAATAGTAATAAATAATAATACTCGATCATCCACACAGCATCATCTAGCCCCAAGTTAAGCAGACCTTGTGTTATGGGTACTAGAGGACTGAAATATTTAATACAATACGTTACATAGATAGATATTTTTTATTATACATAGCAAATACCCAGAATACCCAATATGTCTATTGCAATTATAACAATTACTAAACAAACGGGTAATTAACATCAACTTCAAAAATCTATAATGATACAAAATTAATGAACATCAAGCAACTTTACATCTATAATACATGTATATTCATTAATAAAGTGCTTAATAAAAAAATACACACCAACATTATATTAAATCAATATCGACAAGTCAGCCAACGAAGCTCACGACGAGCGAGCCTAATAGTGCTACCTAAAACTAGAACCAATTATGGCAAAAAAATGGTTACATTTGAGGGAGTGCAATTATATAATAAATTACCATCAAGCATTAGAAATGCACACTCACTCAATGCATTCAAAATTCAGCTCGGCCAGTATTTAACAGCAAGAAAAACACCCTCGCAGAAATGAATGCGTCGGGTGGGTCGTGTTTGTGAAACTGTACATAGAGGTGAAGTCGAACCTTTTTATATTGTTAACATTAATTTATTGTTCTCAAGTAAGTGACATTTGTGTATGTTTTATTGAGAATAAAGTTTCTTTAAACCTAATGCATTATTTATTAAGTCTGGATGTACGACGCCAGCACATCAAGCTACCCCAAACTGTCAAATTTTCCCAATTGAACATGAACCTTATTTCTTTTGTAATAAAGTTGGAAAACTATCAAAGAAATTTAACACATTGAGGTAGCTTGATATGCTGGCCTCTTTACATACGGGAAAGTGTGACAATAACCCAAAAACACATATTTTTCTACATTTTTTTTTAAATTAAATTGGAAATACAGCAGGTGTACGTCCAAATTTTAATATGGCGTGCAGACATTATCTGAAATATCAGATACGTTTATCGAAACCACCCCGAGCACTACTGATCACAAAACATACTATACTCGTATAAACGTCAAATGAGCCACCATTTTATAATAAAATTATTTGGAATTTCCCCTTATTTTAATTAAAGCGTATAAGCGCCTTTGTTATTTTTGGTATTATTATAAAGTGAATCAGCGAAAAATTCCTCTTCTGATGTTTTATACTTTTTTATGTAGTCTGCCTTCTAATACAAATATTGATCTGCTGATCACATTTTGTATGTCCATAGTGGATCAAAAATTGTTATGAGTTTACCAAATTAAATATAATAACAGATCGCTTCTGGTTTAATAAAGAATCGCCAAAATTAAGAGAACTTAATTTATACAGTTGATCAAAAGAGATTCAAGCCAAAAAGATTCGGAATTTATTAGAGACTAATAAAAAAAACACTCAGTAATTATTTTAGAGTGTCAAACTTTTTTTTACGAAAGTTGTTACGAGTACGATGACCACGATTTGGCGAAAACAATCACAAAAAAACTAAAATATAGCCTATATAGTATTTGCTGATAATGTGGCTTTCTACCTATACATATAGGGGAAAAAATGTTTAAAAAATAGTGTTTGGGTGTTTCCATTGCAAACATACAACCAAACAAAATATACTTCCTCTTTATTTTAACATTAGTTTAGATTTTTATCATTATGTGTAAATATATGCGTGAAAAGAGAGTATAAATGTGGAGGGTGACAAGAGTATAGGAAGACCACAGAAACGATGGGTGTATTGTCTGAAAGATGATACAACTTGAAGTGAGTAGTGAGATGACGGCAAATAGAGTTATTTGTGAGAAGATATGTTGCGCCGAAACTCAAACAATTTAGGATAAGGGATGGGAGGATGACGATCCTGCAACGACGTGCAACTGCCGAAAGTTTTCTGTGAGAAAATTACTAAAGCAGACATTTTGTTATACTACTATGAGAATTTCCTTGTATTAATAGGGGCTTCTTATAATATGCACGTGCTCGTATCTCATATGTGGCCAACAACTATTTTTGACGACCAATGTGGCGCGGCGGGCGAAGGTCCGCCTGCGACGCAGGAGGTTGCGGGTTCTATTCCCGCCTTGGGATAAATGTTTGTACGATCTACAAAGATTTGGTCCGGGTGTTCTGAGTATTTGCTATGTATAAATAAAAAAAATATATATTAGGTCTTTACCTATGAAATTGCCGTTCTGCAGTACTGGCTATTTCAAATCAAAATATTTTTTGTTTGGCTAAGAATTCTAATTTCAAATTAATTTTATTTTAAAAACATGGATTTTTTTTTCCAAAAGTAGTCATTTGTTTATTGATTAGTGTTACATTTTCATCGCATTTAAATCTTTTTCGTCATCATGGATACGTTAAAAATTCGAGTAATTATGGAATATGAGTACCGTCGTGGCAGCAACGCGGCACAAGCGGCACGCAACATCAACGACGTTTACGGAGCTAACACTACAAACCAACGCACTACCTGTTATTGGTTTTCTCGCTTCCGTTCTGGAAATTTCGACCTGAAAAATGAACCTCGCGGTCGTCCGAAGACTTTGGTCGACAATGACGAATTAAAGGCGATTGTGGAATCTGATGATACACAATCTACGGCTGAATTAGCAGCAGCTTTCGACGTTAGCGTCAAAACAATATTGGTCCATTTGCGTCAAATTGGCAAGGTAAAAAAGCTTGACAAATGGGTGCCCCACGAACTCAATGATCGCCAGCGCGAAGTACGCGTCGAGACGTGCCTTGCACTGCTCAACAGACACACAAATGAAGGAATTTTGAACCGCATTGTTACCTGCGATGAAAAATGGATTCTGTTTGATAACCGCAAGCGCTCAGCAAGTTGGTTGGATCCTGGTTCAGCACCTAAACAATGCCCTAAACGAAAACTTACCCCAAGAAAAGTGATGGTCACTGTTTGGTGGTCTAGCGCCGGTGTGATTCAACACAGCTTCTTACCAAACGGGGTGAGCATTACTGCAGATGTGTACTGTGAAGAATTGAACACAATGATGGAGAAGCTGGCACATCTCCAACCAGCATTGGTCAATCGCTCGTTTCCGCTGCTCCTGCACGACAACGCGCGACCTCATACTGCACAGCAGACGGTCTCCAAGTTGCAAGAACTGGAGTTGGAAGCTCTCCGTCATCCGCCCTACTCACCAGACCTTGCGCCTACAGACTACTACTTTTTCCAGAATTTGGATAACTTCTTGGCGGGAAAAAAATTCAATACCCGAGAGGCAGTACAAAATGCCTTTGAAGAATTTGTTGCCTCCCGTCCAGCTGATTTCTTTAAGAAGGGCATCAATAAACTGCCACTGCGTTGGCAAAGATGCATTGATTGCATGGGTGATTACTTCGATTAATACAAATAAAAAATACATGAAAAAAAATCATTTAAATTTTTTCATACAAAACGGCAATTTCATAGGTAAAGACCTATTATCTATGTAATGTATTGTATTAAGTATATCAGTCATCTAGTACCCATAACACAAGCTCTGCTTAGCTTGGGGCTAGATGATGCTGTGTGGATTGTCCAGTATTATTTATTTATTTATTTTGAAGTGAAAACATCTTTAGCCGTGTTGAGTTATTATGGGCTCGCGTCACCTACATGTGAATGTGACGTGTGGCACCAGACTGACAGCTACCCCAAAGTTTTCACTTCTGTCGGCAGTCGCTATGACTTCCTATATATTTTTTCTATTCTACGATACTGGTTAGCCCTGGATCCAAACAAGTGTAAGTCATAGGAAGAGGCCTTTGCCCAGCAGTGGGATAACGTAGGCTAACTCTATCAGTATCAGTATGAAACATGTGTTCACTGTCGGTACCTACATATAAAAAAATGCTTCCATAACATTGTTTGCATTCGATATCTTTGTGATAGCACCTATTATCCGTTATTAGCACGTTATTTTTATCGTTGTCGTTATCACACAACTGCGGCGCGTTATTCACGTCAGGTGCTAGATAAGCTTTACATTATGCTATCAAATGCACTTCAGTACACACTCTATGAACTTTAATTTAATACTTATGTTGCCCAGGGCTCCGTTCGCTGCTTTAACTTTGTCTGTTTATTGGACTGTCCCGTTGGTCCAGTGGTCGTAAGCGCAGTAGTGCTTAACCCATTATCGAATCCAGGACCTCATGCTCAGCTACTGGTGAGCATGGGGTCCTGGGTTCGATTCTTGGGTCGGTCAAAGGAAAAAGAAAGCAAGATCATAAGGGAGACCTTTGTTCAGCAGTAGGGACAATTAAAAATAACATAATTCGACGGCACGGTTGGTGCAATGGCTGAGCGATTCGTGGGTTCAATTCCCGCACGGAACAAATATTTGTATGGCCTATAGGTAGTTGTTCCGGGTCTGACTGTTTGTGTTTGTGACTTTGAATGTTTGTAAACGCACCCACGATATAGGAGAAATTCCAAGTGTGGGGCATTTTTATAAAAAATGAAATAATACGGGCATGTCTGTTGCATTAAAAAACCAAGAGTATCTAGTAGGAGACTCATTAGTGCTGGAATCGAAACACAGTGTTTTTCCCTTAGATGCAATTAGTGAACTTTTCAAATGTAATTCCTAAAGAAACGATCAAATCAAATTACATACAGTTTGATTACTGGTTTGCGTGAGCTTTCTATCTTTTACAACCTAAAATGTTGTACAAGTGTACTGTGTTGTGTAAATCTACGTGTTGAGGGAATCATACCTTTTTTAAAATTCCATATTGTATTGCTAGAAACACCGTGCATAACCGCCGTAGCTGCTAATTGTTCTCGAATCTTGTTTGTTTTAAATCTCCAAGTTTTACTTAAAGGAAAATGTTGAACCGAATACTCAAAGACGTTTTATGAACGAAAATGTTTCGACTTCCTAATTCTTGCAATGAACAAGAACAATTTACCAACTGTCATTACACAAACATTGTAAGAGCTAATGTCTGTGGGATTAAATTCAACAGTATCCTGTTTATCCTATAACTGTAAACTCATTCCGTAATCGCGGTACTAAAATATTACGGCGAACAAGAGATAAAATAAACAATTTCGATACATCAGTAGCTTGGGTTGTATCTTCTCACCCTTGGGACCACAGATTATTTAAAGATAATAGAGTACTCATGTAACAAGCATAATTTTGTTTAGATACTTAAATACCCGTTTTGTAACTATGTTCCCAAACATATTTCTCGGTTTCGAGTCTTACAATATGAAGTTGAATATCAGTATTTCACACGACTGACGACGATCTCCACAACACACGTAACACGATACCCCGTGGAGCTGGACTTTCGAGTTGCTGGCTACTCGTAACCATTGTGATTTGATTCCCGCCTTGGGACAAATGTTACGATCTACTAAGATTTTTGCCGGGTGTTCTGGGTATTTGCTATGTATAATAAAAAGTATCTATCTACGTAATGTATTGTATTGAGTATATCAGTCATCTAGTACCCATAACACAAGCTCTGCTTAGCTTCGGGCTAGAAGATGCTGTGTGGATTGTAAAGCATTATTTATTTATTTATTGCTAATATATGTCGCAATGTCAACACGGATTAGAACAATTAATAATAACATTATTTGATTATTCAAGTAGTGAACCTACTTGGGTGAAGTCAATATAGGAAGTGGTAACACTGAATTGGTGGCAACTTTGTATTGACAGTGGCCAGGCTGTTTGATGTTTGAGATGGTTGCAACAAAAATGTTGGAACGTTGGATTGGAACTTTGATAGGGAAACGGATGCGTTTATTGTGCCATCCTGTATCGAACACGCCGCGTTTACACATGGAAGTCCGATTCCATCTGTCTAATAAAGTGATATTATTGAATTGACTTAACCTTATGGATTAACAGACGTCTGTACTAAGCGTTGCGAGTGTTGCGACTATCATTTCGGTTATCCAGCTTGTATGATCATCCTGATGACGAAGTGTTTCTCCGTGCTTCCAACAACTTCCAACTACTTGACGTGCTTTCCGAAGCGTGAAGGGGTCTCAGTATGCAATGGATGGTCACTCATCGACAATCCAACCTTGTCAAGCGTACCCTCGATCGATGGACTCCGTCTGTTATAATTTAGTCAAAGTACTATAAGGTTTAGAAGAATCAAATCTAAATATAGTTGTATCAAAATGCATCCGATTATGCTTCCGACAAATGCTTGTACTGACTGAAGATGTCCATTCATATCTGTGTGGTTCTTTCCTCAAAAGACCACCTCGGACACCAATTTGCATGATCTAATCTAAGCAAGATAATGTCTGGACTTTAAAAAAGACTTTGACCTTTGATTTTCTTCCAGAGTAGTCAGATAGCGAAACACCAACTTAGTTTAAAAAAATATTTTCCTTATTGACGTGTAAAAATGTTTGTAAAAACCGTTTAAAAATTTTGTTAAACATTTACAGAAATAAATATCGTTTATTATTAGAAAACCCTAGGAGAAAAGATGCCCAGATGCCGACGAAAGATGAAGTCTTGCCCAGCAAATTAAGGCTCACTGAGGCAGCCCCGTGGTAAACTATTTACTGACGTTTCATCACCATTCACCGATTAGCACTCCATTTCCTTCGTACTCCGTGTTCGTCAACATACGGACCCACACATAATACGATGTTTTGTAGAGAAGTGATATGGTCCGCATGTCCAGAAAATGGCTCTTATTTGGACAGATCCATCGTGCACTGAAGAGATTTATTAAGTGCCTATCCTCAAATACTTCAAGGAATTTTCAGGAATATGTTCGTATCTAGGCGTAGTAGAGGTCATCATCATCATCATCATCGTCATCATTCTTCTCTTACCCTTATCCCAATTTATTTGGGTAGTAGTAGTAGTCGAGGTCGTATTTAGTGTAAAAGTGGCTCTTTTAAAGTAGTGCGTTTAACACACGTTCTTTTTCTTTTGTACACGTTCATTGTGGTACTAGTGCAGGAAAGTGCGCCAGAGGGTTTCATACCTAAAAAATGTCATGGGTGAAGGTATGACATTTTTTAGGTATGAAACACAATCTGCCTAGCCTTTTCCCTAGGCTTCCCTTCTAACGGGATGCAGCTGAATACCAGTATTTTACATGGAGCGACTGCCTATCTGACTTCCACAACCCAGTTACTGGGCAACACAATACCCCTTGGTAAGACTTTCGGTAACGACTGTCGGCTTAGCGTGCTTTCCAAGGCACGGAGGAGTCTATATATGTTACGAACGGTCACCCATCCACAGACTGATCTCCTACCTTCTCTGATCTGATACCTTCGATCAACTCGTGCGGCTGTTTTTATTTAACCAGGAGCTCCTCCTTTAATAAAAACAATTATGCCTTATTGTGACAAATTAAATATATTAGGTCTTTACCTATGAAATTGCCGTTCTGCAGTACTGGCCATTTCAAATCAAAATATTTTTTGTTTGGCTAAGAATTCTAATTTCAAATTAAATTATTTTAAAAACATGGATTTTTTTTTCCAAAAGTAGTCATTTGTTTATTGATTAGTGTTACATTTTCATCGCATTTAAATCTGTTTCGTCATCATGGATACGTTAAAAATTCGAGTAATTATGGAATATGAGTACCGTCGTGGCAGCAACGCGGCACAAGCGGCACGCAACATCAACGACGTTTACGGAGCTAACACTACAAACCAACGCACTACCTGTTATTGGTTTGCTCGCTTCCGTTCTGGAAATTTCGACCTGAAAAATGAACCTCGCGGTCGTCCGAAGACTTTGGTCGACAATGACGAATTAAAGGCGATTGTGGAAGCTGATGATACACAATCTACGGCTGAATTAGCAGCAGCTTTCGACGTTAGCGTCAAAACAATATTGGTCCATTTGCGTCAAATTGGCAAGGTAAAAATAGGCTTGACAAATGGGTGCCCCACGAACTCAATGATCGCCAGCGCGAAGTACGCGTCGAGACGTGCCTTGCACTGCTCAACAGACACACAAATGAAGGAATTTTGAACCGCATTGTTACCTGCGATGAAAAATGGATTCTGTTTGATAACCGCAAGCGCTCAGCAAGTTGGTTGGATCCTGGTTCAGCACCTAAACAATGCCCTAAACGAAAACTTACCCCAAGAAAAGTGATGGTCACTGTTTGGTGGTCTAGCGCCGGTGTGATTCAACACAGCTTCTTACCAAACGGGGTGAGCATTACTGCAGATGTGTACTGTGAAGAATTGAACACAATGATGGAGAAGCTGGCACATCTCCAACCAGCATTGGTCAATCGCTCGTCTCCGCTGCTCCTGCACGACAACGCGCGACCTCATACTGCACAGCAGACGGTCTCCAAGTTGCAAGAACTGGGGTTGGAAGCTCTCCGTCATCCGCCCTACTCACCAGACCTTGCGCCTACAGACTACTACTTTTTCCAGAATTTGGATAACTTCTTGGCGGGAAAAAAATTCAATACCCGAGAGGCAGTACAAAATGCCTTTGAAGAATTTGTTGCCTCCTGTCCAGCTGATTTCTTTAAGAAGGGCATCAATAAACTGCCACTGCGTTGGCAAAGATGCATTGATTGCATGGGTGATTACTTCGATTAATACAAATAAAAAATACATGAAAAAAATTCATTTAAATTTTTTCATACAAAACGGCAATTTCATAGGTAAAGACCTATTATAATTTATGTTTTTCATAAATTTAAAATATTCCGTTTTACACTTTTAATGTTAGGCTTGGGGTCGTTTGCTGGTTTCGAGTGAGTATTTCCTTCAAAATTAAAAAATAAGAAAACAAGGCGCTTAAATAAAATTACCACATTTTTTTTACAATATTTTTTTTCTCGCACATCACTTTATACCCGTGGCTCACGGGCTCCTTCGCGACTCACTCAGCGGTCACCGAACGTGAGCGCCTGTCATTGCACACTTACAACAAGATGTACTAAGTAGGTGTGACATTATTATATAAGCCGAAACCCCACCTGCATCATTTAACGCAGGTGGGATTCTGGGGCACTGGTGCTCAGAGTGGGGACTTTGATAGCCCACTGAATGACCTTAGGGAAGACGGCGGCATAGTGATCACGTGTCGCCGTGGATGGGATGTGCCCTAACAGGAGTTGCACAGAGGGGGTCCCGGAGTGGTCTCTTAGAGGTAGCGGGGTCCCTTCCATGTGCTGATGATGATCACCGAGGTGGTTTTAGTGAGGTAAGAATCCCACACTCCTCGGTCTTTTCCCCAAAAGTCCAGGCGCCTTTTGAAGGTTTCCCCCGTTAACAAAAAAAAAAGTGTGACATTATTATATTGTTTAAAATCAAATGGTGTATGTATTCGGTCAATGATTGCCCTGACATCTCTATAATTATATCTAACTAGAAAACGACTGTTCAAATTGCGTGACAATTTATTTTACACAATATATCTGACCTGCATGGTGTTCTAAAAGTCCACAAGAAAATTGCGATAAAGGGCATTATTCCACAGAGTCAAATGAGATGTGAAATATTCCATTTTCAAATAACTAGTTTCATAAATCATTGAAAAGCTGTGTTCTGTCGAGAGGCTGCGAACAATTTTCGGTTTCCACCGGATCTGGTTGAACTTGCGGCACAATGCGGTGGCCGGAAGCTGTGCCACCGCATAGCCCAAAACGGTTAAGGGGATTTTACTTTTTGAATTTTCACAGACCTCGTATTTTATCGTGCTTTGTTTGTAAAATATGTATTATGTTTTGGCTTACATTTTTAATTAGACAATCTAAAGGTGATAAATATGTATACAGACTTTATGAACTTGGTCTTAAATAGCATTTTTTAGTGAGGTGTAGATACAAAAAAAAAGTATTGTGTAATACCTACAACACGGCTGTCATTTGTAGATCTTTGACAGTCGTTACGGGTATTCAGACGCTCGAAAGTCTGACAACCAGTCTTACCAAGGAGTATCAAAAACAGGGTTGTGGAGGCAGTCGTTTCATGTAAAATACTGGTATTTAGCTGCAACCAGTTAAACTGGAAGGTGACCCCAACATACTCGGTAAAAGGCTAGGCAGATGACCCAACAAAACTCCCAACTAAATAGTTTCATTGGGTCGTTGAGCTTGCTCATAATATACTCGTAGGGTTGAGCTACACGATATTATATAATATAATAGAATAGAAAAGAATACTCTTTCAATCATCGTCTCAACATGAAATAACCACCTAAGATTAATATTTCCAATAATAAGCAAAAAGTTTTTTTTACAATATTGAAAACCTTCGTCATCATTTACTATTTTGTGTTAATTTTCCTGTTTTAGAATTACAGGCAACATGATCCCTATACATTTGTGTGACAGCCGATACTGACAGCTGCAAAATCCACAGTTTCTCATTAACACGTGTTTGATATCTGCAACTTATTTGTTTATCGGAATTGGGTATTTATACTGCCTCTTTGATGTAGGTCAGGTTCCATGAATGCAGCCATAGTCCGCGAAACATTAAAGGTGGAAAATGCTCGGTGAAATGTTATAACACATATGTATGTATATGTATGTGTGTGTGTATGTACGTTTGTATAATGTATCTGTGTGTATAATAAAAAAAAAAATGAAAACCGAATTCAATTTTCTATTAAAAATACTTCGATCGATGCTACAATAGGATATACTATTAATACATGTATACTTTTAGATGTATTAATAGAAAATTGATTTGAAATAAAAAAAAATGGAGTATTCGTATTCGTATCATATCAAGAATCCTCCGTGCCTCGGAAAGCACGTTAAGCCGTTGGTCCCGGTTGTCATTTGTAGACCTTTGACAGTCGTTACGGTTAGTCAGAAACCCGTCTTACCAAGGGTATCGTGATGCCCAGTAACTGGATTGTGGAAGTCAGATAGGCAGTCGCTCTATGTAAAACACTGGTATTCAGCTGCATCCGGTTAGACTGTAAAACGTAGTTGGGAAAAGGCTATGCAGATGATGATGATGACTTTTAAATGTTAAGTTATTTTTTTAATTCACACAGTTTACTTACATTTTATTATTATTAGTAGAAACTAATAACAAATAAATTCAACTGTAAAAGACTCCTGGGAGTATCCGCATTCAGTTGCAAGCACGTAAATCACACACACAAGATTAGTTATAGGGTAATTGGTTTGACGACACGGTTGGCGCGGTGGTTGAGCCATCGGCTGCTGCGCAGCGTGTTGTGGGTTCGATCCCCACACGGAACAAATATTTGTATGACCTACAGGTAGTTGTTTCGGGTCTGGCTGTTTGTGTATGTGAGTTTAAATGTTTGTAAACGCACCCACGATACAGGAGAAATTCCTAGTGTGGGGCAATGTTTTTATAAAAAGAAAAAAAAAAAAAAGAAAAAAAAAAATTATGTTAAGGTTAGGTGTCTATATCAAGTATTTCTAATTAACTGTCAGAAACATCACTAACTCGATGATTATAAATAGTATAGTCCCTATCGATCAGTTCGGATCGGTTTAGGGAATAACCTTCTGGGTGTGGGTTTATTTCAAGCATATTATAATGGTTTCCTTGAACCCCCGCACCCACCTTCGCTTCCTCTTATGTGGGTTTGGGTATGTGTGTGTGTGTGTGTATTTTTAGACAGTGGTAGTACCTACCGACAGTTTAAAATGAGGTGGCAGTTATTTATGTGTTTTGTCACGTTCACTATTACAGAGTAGGCGTGTGTGAAGTGTGTTATTTTTGCGATCGGATGGTTGTCATTTCGAACTCTGAATCGATACGAAACAAGTGATTAGTTTACAAGATAATTGACTTTTGTAAAATAATATAATTAACGTAACATCACTTTTCTATTATTTTTGTTGATCGGTGTAAACCTAGACCGTAAACTGCCTCTTAAAATACGAGGTATTTCTTGTACAGAAATTCCAACATAAATTTTAAATATTTGTATAAACATAATGTATTTCAAACTCTGCACATATTTGGATAAATAAAAAAATATCTTAATATATATATTTCTTGTGTGCGTGTGTATGTGACTGAACTCCTCCTAAACGACTGGACCAATTTTGATGAAATTTTTTGTGTGTGTTCGTGGAGATTCGAGAATGGTTTAAATTTACAATTGGACCCGGTAGGTGGCGCTGTACGGGCAGGACGACGTCTGTTCGGTCCGCTAGTATTATATATTTTACTATTCTCCAAAGGGTTGGGTCGAGATTTACCTATATATACACCTACGTAAGTAATAGGGGTTAGTAGTTTAAGTCCCAGGCAATAGGGGACCAGCTTTTTGTCATCAACCGGGAACATATCCAGACTCCAGGTTACTACTGAAATTTTTTGGATGGAAAAACCCAATCACAGTTGGCTCAGCCCGGGTATCCAACCCAGGACTTCAAGTTCAGCAGTAACGTTAAGATTATGGGTTCAAACCGACAAGTATCAATTATTATGTACTTTCTAAGTTTATCTTGGACGTCACTAACATCGGTTAAGGAAAAATCATGAGGAAATCTGGACATATAATGAATATAAGTCTGAAATCGCCAACCCGTCTTGAGCAAGCGTGGTGATTAATGCTAGAGCCCTCTCTATATGAGAACAGAAATTTGCCCAGCAGTGGGACATTAACTGGCTGGTATTGTATATTATAATGGTTTTACACTTAAAAACAATAGACGGCATAGTACATCAAATCAAATCAAATTTAGTTCTCTATATTAAAAATTGGTCGAAAAGCCCGCTTAAATGGGTGATTCGTTAGTCAAACGTTATGTACAGTTGCCGGCGTTTATTTTGAGCTGTGATCCTAAATTACTTAAAGCGATTTTTAGTCTTACTCCTGAGATAATACGACCTATACACAAACCCCCACCACAGCGAGAGCTCAAGTTAAATGCCGGCAACTATAAAGCTGATTAATTATTTAATTAATTTTAATATTCAATGTTGAATTTATGAAAAACATTTAGGAAAGCTCTCATAATAAGCTCCCTCAAGGTCGCAGACAGATATAAACAACTTGAGAGGTACTATTAGAGGTAAGATAGGCGTTGTCTACCATATCTTAATTCTCCTGAAAATAGAGGTGTACTCGTATGAGATAAATATGAACATAAGTAGTTATTATAATATGAAGTGTATTGTGTGTTTTTTTTTTGTTTAAGTATTGAGGAGCAGTAAAAACGCACGGGTCGGCTGAAGGTTAAGCTACGCTTGCCGAGGTCAGTCAGGGGATGGGTGGCCGTCTAATACATATCGAGACTCCTCCGTGCTCGGAGATCACGTTAAGCTGTTGGTCCCGGTGGTCATTTATTGATCTATATCAATCAATCGTTACTGGTCGTTTGCGTCGTTTACAAGTCAATGTCCCAAAAAAAAAAATGGTCAGATAGGCAGTTGTTCCATGTAAAATACTGGTATTTAGCAGCATCCGGTTAGACTAAAGCCGACCGCAACATTGTTGGGAAAAGGTTAGGCAGATGATGATGTGGATTTTTTAGGTTGTAAGTCGTGACGTCTCTCGTTTTGCCTTTATTGTTTTTCTACCAATAAAAACCCAAATTTGAAACGTTTTCATAATGGCGTCTGGGTAAATGAAGGTATCTGTCGTGCATCTTAAACATCAGAATAAACCAATTTACAGAAATAGGTACACCCTTTAATGAACTCTTTTTCAACATTGTTTAAAATGAAAAAGGGCATTATAATATGTTTTCGGCGAAATCAGAACCCTTGTTAATTTACCCCTAAATGAAACTCCATTTTAACAGGGTCGACGCCTGAAATAAAATTCTCAAAAGGAGCTATAAAATAATTTCATAAAATTTTCATATATTTGGCAAAAAAAGCAAGGTTTTAATAGCTATGAAATATAAACAGTCGCTCTATGTAAAATACTGGAATTCAGCTGCATCAGGTTTGATTGGAAGCCAACCCCAACATGGTTCGTTAAAAGGCTAGACAGATGATGGTGATGATGAGGTACCCTTAAAAGCTCAAACGAAAATCTGTACTTTGCGCTTTAGAATTTTATTCAACGGCCCAAACAGCTGTCTGGGAGAAGTCACAAATTAAGTAACCAATTAGCTCTTGAAAGTATTTTGATTAAAGAACTTAGCTATTTATTAAAAAAATATGCGCCCGCAGTGTTACACGGCGCACCAACTGTTAAACATTGGAAGTTAAAATAGTCGATAAGTTTTCTTACATTTTCTAATGTTTCGCGCAACTTTCATATTTTTTTCTCTCATAAGAACCATCTCCTCAAAATTACAAAAACAACTAGAAAAGAATTACAAGAATTGGTCCGATTAAGATAGCCAACTAATGTAAAAGGGTATTATGGGGCTGACATCATCATCATCATCATCATCATCAGGCTATACTAGTCCACTGCTGGACATAGCCCTCTCCTAATGAGCGCCATAGCGCCCTGTCTTCAGCTTGCCGCATCCAGCATCTGCCTGCAGTCTTTCGCAGATCGTCATCCCACCTGGTCAGAGGGCGTCCTACACTACGTTTGCCGAGTCGCGGTCTCCACTCAAGAACACGTTTACCCCAGCGGTTGTCGGTTCTTCGCGAGATATGGCCAGCCCACTGCCACTTCAACTTGCTAATTCTTTGGCTTGGGGCTGACATATCTTTGATAAAAGCCCCTAAACAAAAATAGATTAAAAAAAAGAATTGGTCCAGCCGTTCACGCGTGATGCCGTGACCAAGGGAAATAGGGATACATTTTTAGATATACAGACTAAATAAACCCACGTTCATATGTTATTTCAATCATACTCTAACACAGATTAAGTATTTCTGTATATATCCTTCGATTGTGTGCGTCTCATCATGTAATATTAAACTGTTCGAGTTCATTATAATAAAATACAATATGTGACATACAACGGCACTATGTCGGTGTTCGCAATTAAAATTAAATCTAAATATAGATCTGAAGAAACTTTACGTCTGATTAAGTTTACATCTTCGTATTTAATTTTATCGATTAATGTTTAAATTAATTTTAACATATAACCTTTACACCTGACTATGATTTATCATGTTTTCGGTGACAGTTTAAAGAGTCAGGCGACCCATTTAAGGATAAGTGGTCACCATGAAGTGTCCCGGAGATGGAGACCACGAATATTCTCTTTTAAGTACCAACTTTTATTTTACCTGGGATAAAAATCGATCATTCCACTTTTTACACCTAAGGTTCGATAGGTTGTAGTGATGGGTTTTATAATAAAACGTATCGAAAAAAAACAGTACTCATTAATATTAGGTCTTTACCTATGAAATTGCCGTTCTGCAGTACTGGCCATTTCAAATCAAAATACTTTTTGTTTGGCTAAGAATTCTAATTTCAAATTAATTTTATTTTAAAAACATGGTTTTTTTTTTCCAAAAGTAGTCATTTGTTTATTGATTAGTGTTACATTTTCATCGCATTTAAATCTTTTTCGTCATCATGGATACGTTAAAAATTCGAGTAATTATGGAATATGAGTACCGTCGTGGCAGCAACGCGGCACAAGCGGCACGCAACATCAACGACGTTTACGGAGCTAACACTACAAACCAACGCACTACCTGTTATTGGTTTGCTCGCTTCCGTTCTGGAAATTTCGACCTGAAAAATGAACCTCGCGGTCGTCCGAAGACTTTGGTCGACAATGACGAATTAAAGGCGATTGTGGAAGCTGATGATACACAATCTACGGCTGAATTAGCAGCAGCTTTCGACGTTAGCGTCAAAACAATATTGGTCCATTTGCGTCAAATTGGCAAGGTAAAAAAGCTTGACAAATGGGTGCCCCACGAACTCAATGATCGCCAGCGCGAAGTACGCGTCGAGACGTGCCTTGCACTGCTCAACAGACACACAAATGAAGGAATTTTGAACCGCATTGTTACCTGCGATGAAAAATGGATTCTGTTTGATAACCGCAAGCGCTCAGCAAGTTGGTTGGATCCTGGTTCAGCACCTAAACAATGCCCTAAACGAAAACTTACCCCAAGAAAAGTGATGGTCACTGTTTGGTGGTCTAGCGCCGGTGTGATTCAACACAGCTTCTTACCAAACGGGGTGAGCATTACTGCAGATGTGTACTGTGAAGAATTGAACACAATGATGGAGAAGCTGGCACATCTCCAACCAGCATTGGTCAATCGCTCGTCTCCGCTGCTCCTGCACGACAACGCGCGACCTCATACTGCACAGCAGACGGTCTCCAAGTTGCAAGAACTGGGGTTGGAAGCTCTCCGTCATCCGCCCTACTCACCAGACCTTGCGCCTACAGACTACTACTTTTTCCAGAATTTGGATAACTTCTTGGCGGGAAAAAAAATTCAATACCCGAGAGGCAGTACAAAATGCCTTTGAAGAATTTGTTGCCTCCCGTCCAGCTGATTTCTTTAAGAAGGGCCAGATTGATGCCCATCAATAAACTGCCACTGCGTTGGCAAAGATGCATTGATTGCATGGGTGATTACTTCGATTAATACAAATAAAAAATACATGAAAAAAATTCATTTAAATTTTTTCATACAAAACGGCAATTTCATAGGTAAAGACCTATTATCATAATAAGTTCTCTGAACTTTGGTCATAACCGACTATAATTTGCTAAAGGCATTGTTAATGCACTGCTATACCAGAAACAAAGCTGAAAAAGTGCTGCTCTTTGACTACTACATAGACTTTCATATTGTTAATGTGTATCGATATCGAAGATAAGACAATATTGCTGTATACGGCACATGTCAGCTTCAAAGGAGGAAAACTGATGGTTAGGTATTAGCTAGGTATAAAACCGAATGTGTAAACTGATATTATTGTATGTACTAGCAGAACCTAGTCTCCGAACGCAGTAACTAGACGAGGAAATCAAGTCAATTCTATGCATTTTCATATCTTCATATCTTTCACATACGTCTAAAAAAAAACTGTACTAATATTATAATATTTTTTTTTAGTATATGCAAAAGTTAGATTTGATTGTTTGTATTTTGGTTTCTAGTAAGGATAAACTCGATAACTCCTTAGACTGAATTAAAAAAATCTTTCACCTATTGAAAGCTTGTTTTACAGCGAGCTACATAGGCTATTTTTATGTTCAAAACTAGGCTTTGAAGGGGGTGGAAGGGATGTTAAAGTTCGAGATAAATATTCAGAAATCCATGCAGACAAAGTTGCAGGCGAATTACTAGTTTATAATATTGCAAAATCTTAACAAAACTCATAAGTTAGGGTACTAATAACCGCTTCTGCTCCAGTTTTCTATTTTCCACAATTTAATCTAGATTTTCACTGAGGTGAATTTCTGTGTCTTAAATTAATTAAGAAGGATATAATATCTACGTTGAAAGCCGACAAACGTGAACGGACTTAATTACTTTTTTGACTTTGATCTCGGTAAATAAATAACCTGGTTTTATTTAGAATTTACAAAGTCCTATCTAAACCTAATAAGATGCAGTGCATTTTTGAGCATATTTCATCCTCGGAATTGCTTATAAAGTTATATTATTGCTCGGAGCTTAATATCAGATAGTAATGCTGCTTTTTCAATAGTTTTCAAAAGCTTAAGCTGCAGCGGAGCGGGTAAGACAACTGCTATGAAGAAGCGATTAGCGCGTACCTATGTAAAAGTATTAGCTTCATCGAAGCATTTTTGAACAGAGTTAAGACGAGCTGTGCTCCTATTCATTAACATTACGAGTATAGATATCCTTCTATACACCGCTTAGCATATCATTGGTAGAAAGGCAGTATAATTTTTGACGACCGATGTGGCGCGGTGGGCGAAGGTCCGTCTGCAACGCAGGAGGTTGCGGGTTCGATTCCCGCCCTGGAACAAATGTTTGTACGATCTACAAATATTTGTTTCGAGTGTTCTGGGTATTTACTATGTATAATAAAAAAAACATCTATCTATGTAATGTATTGTATTAAGTATATCAGTCATCTAGTACCCACACAAGCTCTGCTTACCTTGGGGCTAGATGATGCTGTGTGGATTGTCCAGCAATATTTATTATTTTATTTATTTATTATATCCCAGAGTCTGTAGACTCTGTGATGTTATTTGTTAAACACAACCACGATAAAGAAATTAATCTTTTCTAATATTATTATGAGGTAAACTTTCTTTGTAAGATTGAATGTAGGTAATATCTGGAACTTATGATCCAATTTAAAAAAATGTTTTCACTGTTAGAAAACTACATTATTCCTGTGTGCTATAAGTTATTACTATTTTCAAAACTACGCTTTGAAGGGGGTGGAAGGGATGCTAAAGTTCGAAGGGTAAGTACAAAATGTACGCGGTCAAAGTCGCGGGCGATGTGCTATTCATGAATAAACATGAAATATACTGTCCACGAATTAGAAGTGACAAGGGAATTTAAATGGAAAATAAATAGACCATCAGACATGAGAAGCTTTGAATAAATTGAGAACACGGACAGACAACGGGTGGCCTTCAAAGGAAGTTGATGATGTTATAAAACTAATAGTAGAATGTGTTTGAAATAAGCGCAACCACATTTTACGGGTTCAAGAAAATTCCAAGTTTTAAAGCTCTTGAACTTTAGGTTCTTGGACTCTAGAACTCTAAGGAGCTCGTGGCTAAATAAAAACAGCCGTTGATCAAAGGTTAAGCTACGCTTGCCGAGGTCAGCCTGTGGACTGGTGACCGTTCACGACACATCGTGACTCCTGTGCCTCGGATAACACTTAGTTGTTATAGTTGAGAAAATGCTCGGCCGATGATTCTAGTACTCCGAACAGAAGCTTTTGATTTTCAGTAGGTACTAGTACTTATCGAAAAGCCGCCTTAAGGCCTGATTATCTAGCAGATAGTAACATATATCATAAATCATTGAAAAGAATATGCTTAGAAGGTTTGTTCACGTTGGTAAGATGAATAAATGGCAACAAACAAAAGATATTTATAAGGTAGATAAAAGTGGAAACGCCAGTAGGGGACATTCTAAGGACTAAGGACATACGTTGACCTTATTGGTGATGTTCTTTAGAAAGATCAGGTGCGTAGTAGTCGCAACCGGCGTGCGTAGGTATATGACCAGATGTATGAACGTAAACGAAGCAACTGTAAGGGTCGTAGCCGGTGGCGCTCTGTAGTTGCTTTCTAACCCCATAGGAAAAAAGCGTGAATTCATATGTATGTATAATCTATAACCACGTTGAATTTCTCTGATTAGTACATGTTATTTTAGTCTTAAATGCCCCAAATATTTCTTTAAATCGTATTCAAACAAAATAGAGTATTTAGTTCTACTCTTTCCATTTGTTTGGGGGCATCAACCTCGAGAAGTTTGAGTCATGTCCGATCCCGAAAGGCTGTTTACATTAAACTTATGTAAGGAAAGGGCATATAACATTGGGACGAAATTGGAAAGAAAATGAGATTACTGTTCGGCAGTAAAGGGATAGTATTATGTAGAATAAGGAATTGGACGCAGTCAAACAAATATGTTATAAAAAACAACGTTATGCAGAAAAAATTGATGAGAAAATTATAAAGTTACGCTCTGTCAAAATTATGCTTCTCTCCTTGTTCCGCAAAAAGATCTATAAACTATATGACGCGAATGTTTATGACTTTCCTTTCTTGTACCGTCAGATGGTAACAATGCTGTCTCTGTCTGGCAAAGAATAAATTTAATTTGACTAAACTTGTAATTTGGATTGAAATAACATCATTTATATATGTTTTAAACTTTTCCCCACATTAGGAATTTCTTCTGTATCGTAGGTGCGTTTACAAACATTTAAACTCACATACACAAACAGCCAAACCCGGAACAACTACCTGTAGGTCATACAAATAATTGATCAGTGCGGGAATCGGAACTAATAGAATCATCATCATCCTCTTGCCTTAAACCCAATGTTTTTGGGGTGGGCGCAGCGTGTCTTCTTCTTCCATACATCTCGATTTACCGTCATCTCAAAGTCACCTCCCTTCTAGCCATATCACCTTTTTGTATTTTTACAGAACTAATGGAATGATGAAATGTATATTTTGTCCTGGGTTTATTATAATGTATATTTTCTCTGGTCTGGCAGTGTTATTGGGTGTTTCGAGCCGGAATTTATTAGCAGTCTGGGCTGCTGGAATTTTGCCCTTTTGTTGGCAATAAGCTCGCCCCCTATTACACGGGACTAAAACATAACAGGCGAAATGTAGGTATCTATCTTTACCTAACTCTTCGATGTATACAGGCGTGATATTATCCTTATTTCGACTTGGAAAATAAGCAAATCATTTTCCAAATTCCGTCATTAGGTATTCAGACTTCCTCGTAATAAAAACATTCCCTTTAAATGTTTACATTGTACATTCTCTTAGCATCGTTTGTGAACGAAATTCATCAAACATAATCATTAGTTTTGTTTTCTTGGAACTCGGAATATCCTATTGTTTAGTTGTTGTTAGACAAATAACATAAGAGCTAGGTAGTATGTAAATTAGCATAACAAATCAGACAGACACTGAAATTAAGTTTATCTAATCTAAACTAATATTTGCGTCAAGCAATAGTCGGGTAATAAATAGGAATGATTAGATTGTATGTATGTTTATTTGTAATGAATAAACACAAAATTAACCGATTTTGAAAACGTAGTAACGCTCGCTTCTATCAATAAAACACAGTAATATTGAAATGTCAACTACTGTTTGTGGCACAATAACAATATTTAACTCCTAAAGTTTTCTTTTACAGTTCAAACTTCCGTGACTGTCGTGGCCATGATTCAGTGACGTTATTTTCCACTAAACTGTTTCAGTGAATTAATATAGAGTTTGGTCACACGTGTTTGCCTGCCGTGTGAGTGCCGTCAATTAACTGGTGCTCATAATAAGCGCGTGACCAACCAACTACGCGCTTCCCTGCGTCGCGAGCTAGCTCATCACGCGCTACATTGTCGCTAAACCAACGCTGTCTATCCACACACACAGGATGACGCGGTAGCGGATGCGGGCGCGACTCACGGAAACCATTACGTGCTCGATATACACCCACACAGGTCCGCTGTCCATCACAACACAATTAGCGATGGAGATATGCCGCATTTTGTTCTGTTCTGTTTCCTACTTGATATGGAGATGGAAATTATGTATTTTTCTAACTCCTCCGCTGATCTTTTCTGTTTTTTTTTTTACGGGATCCAAAACCGTTGAATCGTTTCTCCGGGACTCGTCGGGCTTCATTGTCTCGACGCTTTTCTGGTGGTCGCCACTGTTGATTCTGGTTTTCAGGAGTTGCAGTGGTTTGGGAATAGTGTAGCGGGATTGTGCCATTATAAAAAAATCCCGTATTTTGTGAGGTATGCCTAGTCTCATACAAAAATGTTCGAACCTCTTTCATTTTCTCTCATCGTGTTATAATTAACAGCCTCAAGCTGATGTTATTCATACCTAGATGTACCCCCGGAGCTCAAGCTAAGACCGATCAGTATGTACTTGCTGAATAGAGTCAGGAGCAGTGTGGCTAGATTCTCAACTGATAGGCCCTAGATAAAAACTCATAAAGACCACGGGAACAGCCAATTTAAAATTTGATTGACATCAAAATTTAAAAATTAGCCATGAAAATAATAGTGTCTTTTTATGTAGGTACTTACTTTTTTTTCTTTTTGATGTTACTTTTTAATTAGTTTTTTGTTAACTATAGATTAAAACTCGCTGCTACTGACTTTAGTTGTCGTGTAAAAATGTTTATAAACATATATTTACACAAATAATTATCTCTTATCATCATTTATCATTTACACCTGATGACTTACCCTTACTAGGTTCTGTAGGGAAGTGTTCTGTAATAGTTTACTTTCACTTACCAGATATCTATAGATAGCGAACGGCACATACTCCAGCATGACGAAGACATCAGCCACCGCCAACCACTTCAGCAAACGGTTGATAGGCGCCGCTGCTAAGTCGCGCCTCGTTAGTACTGCTACATTCAGCGCGTTCGCTAGGCTTCCGAAGAAACACACCTGGAACCAAAATATTATATGTATTTCTTATTTTACATTAATTACGTTAATATTTCGGCAACAGACTCTTTGGATGGGAGGAAAAAAAATAGCAACTACAAACGAAGATCTAGTTCAATGGATTAATAAAATAATCAAAGTCTACGCATAAAAGTCTCCCGGGCCAAATGAATCCCCTTTTGGCACTCCAAAGTGGAGTTGCACAAAAATATTGGGCAGCACGACAATAACGGAAGAAAAGCTGGAAAATATATATAAATAGAAATAGTTGAATGAGCTCTTTTGAAAAGGCATAACACAAGCCACGCACTTAAAGTTCATCTGTAACTGATTGAAATTATTTGACAAAAGGATATAAGAACCATTGAGTTACCGACTCAAAGGGCAAAGGAAAAAGAAAAATATTCTTACGTAAATCGAATTAACTTCCGTGATCCGTCTACACAATGGGCCACGTCTACCAACAACAGTGATATGTATGTACCAGGGCCCCATAAAAATAAAGGTGGTTAGTAATTAATCGACTTTGGACTCTTTTGGATTGCAGCCAATATTGATTTTTACGATTGTTTACAGGAAACTTCAATGAGCTAGGTTTTTTATGAATGAGCAAAAACTGTGGAAAATATTTTCTAAATACTCGAAGAAGTAAGAAAGAGGAGGTTAGTTGCATGCGTAATTTATTGTATATTTTAAGGCTACTTCTACAAAATGGCGAAGCTGTTGTAACTGTGGACTTGGTCTTATTCACTTCAGGCAAACCTCCTAGGTACTGTATACTATTAAATAGAAAAAAAGTAGTCTTAAAAGTAGTTGGTGTTAAAAAGTCTCAATTCATGTCGTACGCACGTGAGAACGGAAATATATGGTTAGTATTTTTTTAGAAGTAAAATACTACTCGACAAGAGAGCTCAAGGTCACCAAAAAGGTTTATGCTGGGTTTTTCTCTGTGGGACGGAATCAGAAGTAAATATATTCGCAAGAGAACCAAAGCAACTGACATCGCCGGAAGAGTTGTCTAACTCAAGTGGCAGTGGGCGAGGCATATTGGCACGCAGAACCGATGGTTGTTGGGGGGTAAGGGTGTCGTGTGGTGACCGTGAAGATGCAGCGTGGGTAGGTGAACCGAAGATCTGGTCAAGAACGTAGAAAGTCGATGGATGAGGGCAGCGCAGAACTGATCGCTGTGGAAATCTTTCGGGACGTCAATGTCCAACTTTGGATGTCTTTTGGCTGAAATTAGAATCATTTTACGGTGAGCCACCCCTTATCGTTGAATATTACGTCAAACAGAACTTGTTTAAACGAGATGCCTGTTATTAGTAAGACGATAAACATCACACAATTAACAATCACACATACGTGATCGTAAACATTCACCAAAGTCCGTAAAAACAACAATATCTTTTACAAACTCGACCTCGTCTATCAAAAACCCATCAATTTAGTGTAAATAGCCCGTGATTAATTCCTGTGCGGCCTTAATTATGGTATATTTGATACCCTAGGTCGTGTTTGCGAATCATTATGACCCGATGATCAAGCCAAATGGGCCGATAATGGTTGTTAAAATGGACAGATTCAATTAATGTTTACAACAGTTTTGTGTAAGTAGATACTTGGCGATGGAATGTTGACAGGGTTATAATTTAGTGTGTAGTATGTAGTATAAAACTATTGTTTTGAAGTGTGACGTACCCGTACCTACCGATCAATCGGGGCTACATAAAACCCATAGTTATGATGGTGTAGTGATGACATGTATAGTATACACTAGTGTGGTGAACGCGGCGGCTATATCTATTTTCGACAAAAGTATTGAACTACCCACCAAAGAAGACAGATGTCACCTCATGAATTAAACAAACAACGTAGAAAGCCTTGAAAAAGAACAATAACGGCTTTTCTTCCGAGACTTAGCATTTATTAGCAGATTTCTTTAATTTAATTGAAACGTGTCGGCCCTTTGCTTTTTTCTCAAATGGACTTGGAGAGCTAGCAACAGTTCTAGGCGAAAATCTTTTGTTACAATAGGTCTCAAGTTTTGAACCTGAAGGTCCTTTAAGTATTTATCATTAGAGAAGCTTTTATTTTTGAGCTGAATAGATTTACTTTTCGTTGTCATAGCAAAGTATATTCCTATATAGTTAGTACCTTTAGTATTTTATGCCGAGAATAACAGAAACGACCCTTTATTTTTCAATCTGCATCACCGTGTGAAAAACCTCATTTGTTTCTGAAATGTTACGCTATTTCGATAAGGTTTAACTTGCATCAGGAAAGTTTTTACTACACAGGTACAGACCTAGATGATATCGATTTTATTTAAAATTTAATACAGACTAGATACTGCTAGTAGTAAATAGACATTCTGTGGCATTGTAAAATTTCAATAACATAATAAATGATATTTATATCAATACATTAGCTTTAAAAACAGTTGTGCACGTAAAACAAAAAAAATATATTTTATTACCTTCAATAATTGTGCAAGAAACACACATCTAGACACTATGCAGCGTTACAACTAGAGAAAAGAGTGTTTTCGATGAGCTCTGGCACCCAATGTAAGATTTAACTTGCACCCCAAACGTGAGTTGAACATTAGCAGTAGTTGTAAAACAAGCACAGTACATCAATTTTAAATTACAAAAAGTATGTAATTATATTTTAAAACAAGATGAGGTCGGAACTTCTCTGAGAAGAAATACTAAAACAAACTCAGAGGCTACAGTCTCATAAATTCCCAATCGATCGTATGAAGACCATGCATGCTGTCTGAGCTGAACTTTTGAGGAAAGAGTATCTCATATTTGAGTGTAACTGTTAAGTCTTAAACTTATAAAACACGCAGTTATCCTGTAGGTCAACTTAGAACTTAAGGAGCTCAGAAACTCGATTAACAATACCAAGGGCAAGATCAGGCCGCATAAAATACTAATACAGCCAGAAAAATAAAAATGATGCATATACATAGTTCTCACATGCACGATGTTTAAAATAATAAAAACTTACTATTCATGTCATTGTCCATAAAATATGAGTCATAAATCAAAATAAATAAATAAATAGTGCTGGACAATCCGCACAGCAAATGTAAATTAAATAGGAGCAGTTCAGCCTTTTCGATCGCCAATACAGTCTTTATTAGTATAATATTGGCTTACCTTAGAATAACGTTTTGTAGAACCCAAAAAGAATCTCGAAAGGATCGCCGTTCGGGTTACCGTGTTAATGCGGCTAAGTAAATAAGACGATTTTCCCAACGCCGGCGCTGTTCGTGGGAAACAAAATACTACCAACAATATGTTGGGATCCCTTTTATGCTTGACGGCACAATCGAGGATACTGTTGAGAAACGAAATATTCGAAAAACAAGCCCATAATAATATTAAATGATAAACAAACGCTTGTATTTACCGAAAGGGTGGGTAGCGGGGGGACGCGTATATTGTGTCCATTTACATTTCACTGGTTATAAGTCTTTATATGCCATTTATCAAAATGTATAAATAAACATAAATCCTGATAGAGAGAAAAACACAATAGCACTTTTCTGGCCTGGGGATGAAACCCTGGACCAAGTCAGCAGTGGTGGTAGAAGCTTCTACATCAACAAGTAGGTATACAAAATCATCTGTTTGTGTATGTGAGTTTAAATGTTTGTAAACGCACCCACGATACAGGAGAAATTCCTAGTGTGGGGCAAGGTTTAAAAAAAAAAAACAAAAAAAAAATGGAGGTGACTTTTGAGATGACGGCAAATAAAAATGTATGGAAGATGAAGACATACATTGTGATAATTACAGGAGTCTGAACGAGACAATACAACAAGCATGTAATTTCAGGATACATGTTTGAAATTTTGTATACTCGAACATGTAGATTTTTAGATGCAAATATTTGTTACTGTTTTTGTGTTTACTAAAAATTAAATTGTATATTCTAATATACATATGTTCGCTGATATGTAAGAGAAACCAAACCTAGAGTTATACTTACAATGAGGCTTAGGTATCCATGTATACTGTTGTAAGCAAGGATGATGTCTCTGAAGTTTCCATCGCAATACGTGCAGGCTGGTTCACTGGGTCTGGTCAGGTTCAGTTTGGTCCTCAATCCATCCACAAGCTTTACTAGAGTGCCGAAGTCTAGGGGTTCATGAGAACTGTTCTTGGTAGTCTGCACCCTCAATGCGGAGAGAAACTGGGCAAAGTCCACGTTTGTCCTATTCTCTCCAGACATTTCAGTTTCTAGTAACATTTCTTCAAACAAATTCGTCAGTGTCTGTGTTATGTTTGAAGTATCATCTTCATTCATTTTTCTATCATCATCTCCACCATACCTTCTATCATTGACTTCTTTTCAATTTCCTGTAACAAATATTTACCAATTAAATATACGGATATAACATTTTGATTATTTACCGACGTACAAGTACTTTATGGAATTCATAAGGTACGTCTATTTATGAGCATACATTCTCTTACTTCAAAGAAGCAATCTACATGAAACGGTATCAATATATAGGTATTTATTTATTATTTGCTCTTTCAAATGGTTATTTCAGCCTTGCTCCTCCGTACCTGAGATGACGATAGCAATAACGTGGTTCATAAAGTAACTTAATACCTCGTCTACGTTACAAAATTACCACAGACTTTGTAAAATTTCTTCATTTTATCATTATTGTTGCTGGCCAGTAGGTACATTAACGAGAGAATGAATACTCCTCGACGTTGTTCTTAATTCGCCATGAAGGTTTTAAGCAAGCACATTCAGAACTTGATAGAACGGATCGACGAACTGAGTATGGGATCGTGCTGAGAGCAAGTCGAGGATGTACATGAAAATATTCAAATAAGGTCGAAAACGAATGTGAATTTCATCACATTACGCTACACGACTTACATAGCCCTTTCTGACGAAGAAATTGAGGCCTGTACTCAATTTTAAGCAATATTTAGGGCGAATAAATGTTATGATTTGTATTGACAGTGATTTATTTTAAGAAATGTACAACTTAATTTATTGGAGTCGTCATATTTCATCAAATTCTCGTCACAGTCCACCTACTATATAAAGTTCTTTGTAAACTTGCTGGCCGAAAATCCCTCTGGGCTAAACACACATAACAAAGTAATAAAATATGAAGAAATATTATATTAATTTAATTTAGTATTCGGGCGTCACGATTATATAGGAAAAATCCATTATACTGTAACATAAAAAGACTGTTTACCTGTTTATTAAAAAAATATTCTGGGGATAATCCAAACAGAGTGGAGTAGCTAGTTTTTGGGAGCAAAAATAGAGGCTAAGAGAACTAGAGCAGCGTATGTTTTTATTATGTTAGCTAAAAATCTGAGTGGTTCCGTAGATAAAACTGACGCTCGGGAAAAGATTCTCCCAAAAATATTTGGTGTACATCACGAAAATGGGAAACACAATGTACGCGAATCAAATTGAACGCTCCATTGGTTTTCTTTTGTGATGTGATAATACAAGTTTCCCCAAAAACATGTAATATTGTTCGCTATATAACCTGTTTTTAGAAAAAAATGACGACGAGAAATTGACGAGTATAATTTTTGGTGACGTACGATACACTTCAGGATACTCATCTATCGTTGTTATATCATCGTTATTATAGTGAGAAATTGAAAGAAAGAAAACCAGGACTGCTATATGTTCCATGGCAACAGATGTAGTTTAGAAAATCAAAATGGTACTTTTGACCTACTTGACGACCGATGTGGCGCGGCGGGCGAAGGTCCGCCTGCGACGCAGAAGGTTGCGGGTTCGATTCCCACCTTGGGACAAATGTTTGTACGATCTACAAAGATTTGTTCCGGGTGCTCTGGGTATTTGCTATGTATAATAAAAAATATCTATCTATGTAATGTTTTTATTAAGTCTATCAGTCATCTAGTACCCATAACACAAGCTCTGCTTAGCTTGGGGTTAGGTGATGCTGTGTGGATTGTCCAGCATTATTTGTTATTTTATTATTTGTTTCATCTGGAACGTAAAGGACGTATTTCATTTTCGAACTGTCTTCAAGTTTGGAACAGTAAAATCAAAATCTTTATCAACATCTTCGCAGTTACTTTTTATTATTATCTACAAGATACGGTCTGTAGTGGCCACCTGTAGCTAACATTTCGCTCATAAATATCTCGTTGGCTCGCGATAAAAGCTTTATAAATCCATTTCATAGTTTCTGTGAAATATCTACTCAGTAGCTGTATAGTATTAAATCAAAACACTTTATACGTTTAAATATTTCATATCTCTTGGAAAGCTCGCATTTGCCTTAACCAAATATATAAAAAACTGACAAGTGTGACTCTGACTCTCGCACGCAGGGGTTCCGTACAAACGTTAGTTATTGTATCGCTACTTTCACCAAGATAACTAATAATACCTAGTTCATAAACCATGTAAGCACCGAACATTTGTCTGTCATAAAGTTAAGTAAGATTGAAGGACGGACTTAGCTTTGTAGTTGAAAAAATATTCTCCAATACGTCACGGTCAATTCTCCAACCGCAAATGTGCAAGTTTGTAATAGTTTTATTCTTAATTAAATATAATAATATTTATGAATAGGATCAAACTACAAATTTACTATTTTCGGACTTTATCCTTTACTTATGCTGTGAGATCATGATTTTTGCATAACTATAGTTCTAGGTCAAAGTAGTTCAAAAGGTTGCAGTATATATACAAATAAAAATATGTTTTATAACGTTCAAGTAAAACTTTTTCATATGATACCCCACTTTGAAATGTCAACTCTTTTAAATAGGTAGCATAGTTTTTCCTGAAAGCAGCTATGATGTACGTATATATACAAACAGATACTAACGAAGTCATAAGAGTAATTGGGTGTAAGGGTTCCTTTTTAATTATTTTGGTACGGAACCCAAAAAATAAAAATAACACTGGCTTCTCTTTCTTTCAATACATTTTAATTCTGCACTTGATATTTTAAGCTATTTAACCATTTAACTTAAAAGGACGTTCCTCTTTGAACCTTTTTATTTTATTTTATTTTTCTACTATATTTTGCAACTTAAAATATTCAGTGTTTGTTTCTATCTATGTACATTTACACACTTTCTTGCCTTTCTATCAGGGCCTTCCCATAACACCACATCATAGTAACTATAGCAAAAACAATGCAGTAGCTTTTCCATAAACTGCCGATCGATTAAAGTCGTAAACAAGAATACAGTTTGGTCTCTGTATTTACCAAAGCGTACTTCAATACTGCTGCGTACACAACCAACTCAATTTAACCGTTGTTTTGTCTACAAATAACAGTTTGCCAACTAAACGGTCGTCTATTTCACTCCCACGAAATAATAGTACTTACTACAATGTCATATTATTTCTCGCCAACACTCCCTACCCCTTATTAATTAACGGGGCTTAAAGTTATGACAAACTCTCTGAAAATTTCATGGTAAATGTAACGGTCGTGCTGTGTGCCTAGCACAAATGTTTGATGTAAACGTATTGGTACCGGCACAGATCTTGAGCGCAGCAGTAAGGGTAAGTTCGCGCATAGACACTTTATACTTAAATCGATTACTCTTAACTGTTCTCAGCTGTAACGTAAATTTGCATGATTTTAAAATTGGCAATACTCATTTCAGACATAACGTTTACTTATTTTTAAGTCTCTTTTCATATCTATGGGCGATACTTATTGTGCTTGCCGCATCAATTTTAACCAAAATGCTCTAAGGAATGTTTTATTTTCAATTCAAAATCGTTTGAATCTACATTAGGTACTTACGTTCTTACCAAGCTTTCGCTGGTGCCTGTGGTTCTAAATCTACTCTGCGTTTATTGGTGTGTTTCTTTTTCTCTCTTTATGACTTACGATGCTATTAGTCAATGAAAATAAAACACGTGCTTTTTTATCCTATTTTCCACTATGCTTACATACAAACATAAACTCCGCAAAGCAGAAACTACAGAACGCCATCTGCTACGATCCTTACTTGCTCCTTTTGCTTTGTCTACGTTCAAACATCTGGTCACACACGCACGCCCACGAGTACTACGCACTTGACCTTTTTGAAGAACATCACCAACTTTCTACTATCTCCCTAATAATATCGTAAATGTTAAAGTTTGTTCGGATGTATTACTGTTTCACGCGAACGACTAAACTAGGCCATTTTTTTTTTTTTTTTTTTTAAACAAAAAAAAAATGTGTGTGGGGAAACGTTTTTTATAAAAAAAAAAAAATGGCCGAGTTTGCAACCTTGAGAGGACGAATCAAAAGGAGCAGTTTTAGATCGAAGATTGAGATACGTTATTGCAGTTGGCCGTTTGTGGAGGTCATATATACAGGTGCTTCATATCGAGGGGATGGGTGACCGTTCGTAATATATTGAGGCTCCTCCGTGCCTCGGAAAGCACGCTAAGCCGTTGGTCCCGGCTGTCATTTGTAGATCTTTGATAGTCGTTACGGGTAGTCAGAAGCCCGAAAGTCAAACAACCAGTCTTACAAAGGGGTATCGTGCTGCCGATTAACTGGGTTGTAGAGGTCAGATAGGCAGTCGCTCCATGTAAAATACTGGTATTCAGCTGCACCCAGTTAGACTAGAAGCCTGATTTAACATAGGAGGTTGGGAAAAGGCTATGCGAATGGTACCTTCTTATAACAAGATGGGTTGTGGTGCGGCTGCGGTGCGGCGTCTGATTGGTGCCGCCACGTGATAATAGACAAGATTTAAGCCAGGAGTTACCGCTGTGATTATATTTTTCAAAAACACCCCACACCAGGACATTCTCATGTATCGTAGGTGCGTTAACAAACATGTATACTCAAATACACAAACAACCAGACCCGGTACGACTACCTGTAGGCCCTACAAATGTTTGATCCTGGCGAGAACAGAACTCGCGAGCTCAGCTCCTGCGCCAACCATTCCGTCAGAATAAATTCGTCGTCGTTGGTCCGTAAATGCAAGAATAACGTTAGACCGAGACCACTAATCAAATTTTCCTTGACCGTAGTAACACAGTAACAACCTACATATACATTCGGTTTCCGAGTATTTTCCTTAGCAACTACAGAACATTGAGTTGAGAGTAATGGTTGGATAAATTTGGATCAGAATTAACGTGTATTGTCCATAGCGTGTTGTGGGATCGATCCCCACACGGAACAAATATTTGTGTGACCCACAGGTAGTTGTTCCGGGTCTGGCTGTTAGTGTATGTGAGTTTAAATGTTTGTAAACGCACCCACGATACAGGAGAAATTCATAGTGTGGGGCAATGCTTAAAAAAAAAGAAAATGTGGTAATGTTTTACATCGAAGTATTAGAACGGAAGGAGCTATTTATTCAGGGTTATCAACAAGAGTAGTCGTAGCTTTTCCAGCACCTTCAAAAGTTACTGTAAAAGTTAGTTGATATTTCTCTAATTCAAAAAACGAGTTCATCAAACTCATACCTATATAAAATATTCGTATGTGGGAATCTTTCACATGACTAGCGGCCCACCCCAGCTTTGGTCTGGTAGTCTAAGAGAAATCAAGTATATTCTTTATATTTTGTGCCTTACCTATAAAGCAGAGTGCTATAAAACAGTCAAAATCGAAGGTTGGAGCTTGGAATATCCCCCTACGTATACTATTTGTATGCAACACCAGATATTTTCTTTGCACAATCGACATGTGTCCATGTTTTTTAACATGGGGTTCCTCGTGTGGAACTAATCCGCCCACGCAAAGGTAAACGACATATTGAAGACAAGCTCTATTGTGATAGAGCATTGTTTTTTCATCAATATGTAATAAAAACAACCACCACACAAACAATCACCTTACAGTAATAAAAACAAACATAAACGAGCCATACCTAACGTCTGTTTCCCTGTGCGATACCACACAGCGTCTGCTGACATTACTATTATTATATCTCCCCGTACGGAACCAATCCTACTCAATAAACTCTAACCATGGGCTGGTATTGCACAATCTATTGAACGATCGGAAGTCAACAGTCAGGAAACATAACTATGTAGCTGATTCTCGAAATAACCACTATTAATATGTCAACAGCCCCGGGTTGAATAAGCATCAGAAGAGCTATTGTCGGTAAACACGGGCCATCGAAGACCTCCCTAAGGTTCTCCTTAGGTGGTGGTCTTCGATAGTCCGTGTTCATTCCTGCAGTACTATTCTGTAACAAGTCTCCCTGTGAGAACTTAGGTAAAGTGAGTGATGAAGTGAGCTGGTAGTGTCGCCCGACGTCGAAGAAGACACTATCCACTGACAGTTTATGGGGGTAAGAGGAACAGGTTACAAAGTTTCTCATCTCCCTTAGAAAAGGGAGGATACTCCGACCAGACGAGTGTTGTGTCTGGTGGCCTACTGCCCGACGGTTACTGTCGGGTGCTTGTATGTATGTTCAATCGCTCGGATAACTTTAATATCGCGATGTAGGATACGTCAGTTTTAGTTTATATATGGTGCGATAGATGTCGTTACAAGCTCAATTCACCGCTCTTTTCACCGAAGTTTCCACGGGAACAATTTCGCAGAATCGAAAATTTGCTGATTTGTAAAAACACCACACACGATCGTCAAACTTAGGTCTTTCCCAAGAACACCTGCCACTTGGACTTGCCAGCGGTAGCCAGAAAGCGTTGTTGTTTTATTAAAGTAGGTGCGTATTGTACACATAGATATGACCGGACTAACGACCCGTAGATTGTAATGGCAGACGCGCCCTTAAACGTGGGTAGTACTCACTTCACTACACGAATAATGCTAAATATAGATCCCTGAAATTTTCATCATAATAATGATGCTCTGGTAGATATTACATCGTATGACGTATGAAACTGCTATAATCATGTGCTTAATGGAGTTCACACCTCGTTTATTAAATGCAACTGATGTACGCATGATAGCACGCCAAAATATCAGTGGAATTGCCAGTATTTGAGTTTCTTAAAATGAACATATATACTTTAAATAATATGAACTACATAAGCAGGACTATTCTGAATAGCTTTGGTCCCAGCTGGGCGCCAGTAGGTTAAAAAGAAAAATGTTCTAAACTCTAAATTATTTGTTACGTAGCTTCTCAATCTTTCCAACAATGGACAATTGTTTAATGTTCCCAGTGGTTTAGTGGTCATCGGAAACTTCCATTGTCTAACTCTGTGAAGTTGACATAAGTAGTACCTCTTTGAGGAAAAGGTCAAGTTAATCTGGTAAGTAGGCTTTCGCTCTGTATGTAACTAATTGGATAGAAATTAAGCACCTTGTTTTCTTTTACTTTCCTACTATGCTAGCCTCCTTTTTCTCTGCTTTCAGACTATTTTTATGAAACTTGTAACGGTATAAGAGTTTGTTTTGAGGTTATCCAATTTATTTTACCCTCTATAATTAACGCAAAAGAAAATTGTATTTTGGATTTCACAAAATGTGTTTTGCTTATTTAACGTAGTTATTCGTCAAATGCTTCTGGGAACCTCATAGTTAATTTATGTAGCGGTTTTAGAGGAAAATTGGACGTAGTTCGGCCAAAATGATCCAATAAAATGAAACGTCATTTTCTCGGTTAAATGTGTTATCCGAGAAAATGACGTTTCATTTTATACCAGTCAACCTTTGAGTGATGATAGGTACTATTTCGAATATAAGGGGATAAATATACAATTTATTTATTTATCCATTTATTTCAGGCATCAAGGCCCATATAAACATATACAATACTACATAGGTATATTAACAATATAAAATTAAAAAAAAAAACAAATATATATTACAATTGCCACACGGGTTGATCGAAGGCTAAGCTGCGCTTGCCGAGGTTAGTCTGTGGATGGGTGGCCGCTAATTACAGACCGACACTCCGCCGTGCCTCGACAAGGATGTTAAGCCGTTGGTCCCGGCTGTCATTTATAGGTTTTGACAGTCGTCACCGGTAGTAAGAAGCCCGAAAATCTGACAACCGGTCTTATCAAGTGGTATCATATTGCCCAGTAACTAAGTTGTGGAGGTCAAAGAGGTCGTCGTTCTATGTAAAATACTGGTATTCAGCTGCATCCGGTTTGCATGAAAGCCGACCCCAACATAGTTGGGAAAAGGCTAGGCAGATGATAACTCAAATGTAGCTGTAAGTTTTCTTAAAATTATTAATAAAATAAAATAAATAAATAAAGATGAAAGAACCAAGAATGTTGTTTCTATAGTTACCCCTTTCAGGAAACTGTTTTATTTACACCACAGTTATCTACTAAGACTATCTGTTAAAAGCAGGGTTGTACCTTCTCAGAGTATAATACTTTTCTCTTGATCTCAGCACTACATTGCTTTTGCTGATAACTTAGTGTTTAGTAATAGACGACTCTAGCCTGGTGTGGAAATGTGGTACAGTTTCACAAACGATGGGACACCTGATATCGATGATTCTGCATGCCCTGATACCTGCGTGCTAGACGCTACTAGAAGCGTGAAACTCGTAGCTACTTTTAGACGACCTATGTGGCGCAGCGGGCGAAGGTCCGCCTGCGACGCAGGAGCTTGCGGGTCTGATTTCCGCCTTGGGACAAATGTTTGTACGATCTATAAATATTTGTTCCGGGTGTTCTGGGTATTTGCAATGTATAATAAAAGTATATATCTAACTAATCTATTGTACACAAGCTCTGCTTAGCTTGGGGCTAGATGATACTGTGTGGATTGTCCAGCATTATTTATTAATTACTGGGCCAACTCTATTTAAATTGCCATCGAAACGATAAGAAGAAGACTTCGTGTTTAGTTATATTTCCTTTTGATTACTTTATAAAGGAAACTGTTGCCCTAGCACGAATCTCTTGAAGTTTACCAAACGAAAACGTCAACAATTTGCACTAACTTTGAAACAGCGCCTCTACATTACTTACGTCGAACCGATTTCGGTTGACTAATAACTAGTTAATTTGGCGTGTTAGTTTGGAAGCCCTTTTTTACGGAGGTAACCTTCAATAGGCGCCTTGACTTTTAGGGAAAAGAGTTTTAGTGAGGTAAGTATCCCAGACTCCCTGGAGTCTGGGATTCTTACCTCACTGAAACAACCCCGGTGATCACCATCCGCACATGGAAGGGGCCCCGTTTCATCTTAAGAGACTACTCCGCGACCCTCTCTGTGCAACGCCTGTTAGGGCACATCCTTCAGAGGTTGGAAGCCCGAGCACGAATTGCATCCCACAAGAAACCCGTGCTAAGGTAACTGTTTTAATTACGCAATGGTTTTAATTAAACTTTTTTTCAAATACTACATTTTCTTCAATTGACCTTTAGATCAAATGAAATTCCTAGGAATTAAATCGAAATTGAGGTTGGGTTTGATATTATTGTAACATAATCGAAATCAAATATAATTCCCGTATTTTGATGAAGTTTAGATAAAAACGTTGACAGAATACTATTATTATTCGGCGATAAATGAAGACCCAAATCCATTCAAAATTAATAACATTTCGTGTGTACATCGTCATTTTAACATAACATCACGCCTGCATATACGTAGCGTAGGATTAGACAGATGTGTACCTGTAGCACACCCACATCAGTTATGTTTAAGTCCCATGTAATCGGGGACGACCTATTGCCATGAACGGGGTTCAAATCCATACTGCGAGCAGCTACTAAAAAAAATAATTTTCCACCTTCGATGACCGACCTCAGAATCAACCTCAGGACTTCTTCATGCTTCAGCAGTAGCGCTTGCAACCATAGTACCAACGATACAGCCAATTTATGATTTTAAAAACAGTTGAAGCACAAACCGTCCACATCACATATTTTGCTTGTTACTTAAATCGCCTTGTTGGTCTTGTGGTCCCAAACGCGACTGCCAAGCATGAGGTCCTGGGTTCGATTCCTGGGTCGTGCAATGTGTTATTGAGACTTTTCATTAGAATTATTTTATCAGTAGTCAGAGTCAGATTGTGTGCCCGGTTAATGGCAATAGGCTCACCCCCTTTTACATGGGACTTCAACATTATTCGTGAAAAGTGGGCGTACTGCAGGTACACCACTGCCCAACCTGTCGGGAATACGGGCGTGATGTTGTGTGATCAAACTTAATATTCATGATTACCATTGCCCAATGCCGTAAGTGAGATTTCCAGGCAATAACATGCTACTAGTTATTACCGGTGACTCTGTCCGCATGGAAATGGCTCTCCGTCCTTGCTTTCTGCATATTCGATGTCTCTTTTACACTTCAAATACGTGCCACGACTTCACGAGATATATCGAGTTCTGTCTATGCGTTAAATTTATGGTTCTTCATTGATTCATAGTATCTGGTATGTGTGGTTTCGGCACGATAATAGTGAGGATTTACTAAAAAACGTGGGTGTTGCAAGCTTTTCACTTACCTATTTTAATTTTATTCAACAAAGAATACATAGATTTAAATAAATAAATAAATAATAATGGACAATCCACACAGCATCATCTAGCCCCAAGCTAAGCAGAGCTTGTGTTATAGGTACTAGATGACTGATATGCCTAATATAATAGATTACTTAGATACTCGTAGATACTTTTTATTATACATAGCAAATACCCGGAACAAATATTTGTAGATCGTACAAAAATTTGTCCCAAGGCGGGAATCAGACCCGCAATCTCCTGCGTCTCAGGCGGACCTTTTGCCCGCCGCGCCACATCGGTCGTCAATAGTTACGATTGTGACCTTATTTGTTGAAATGATGAAATATATATAAGATATTATGTTCAAATAGTTAACACCTTAATCGCTCAAGTGATCGGCAAACAATACATTTTCGATTGTGTCTCGTTTTCTGGCAGTTAAAATGTTAATAATGCTAGCCTGTTGGTGTCCCACTGCAGGGCAAACGGTTTTTCTCATACAGATACGGCACGAGTATTCATTACCACGCTTGCTCAAGACGGGTTGGCGATTTCAGACTTATCTATCTTTTAAACGAGCAATTATATATTAATCTGTATCTCGGAAACGGCTCCAACGATTTTCATGAAAATGGTGTTTTGGGGGCGATAAATTGATCTGGCCAGGTTTCATTTTTAGTAAACGTCATTTTGTCCGAGAAAATCTCGGTCATCCAGGTACTTAATTATAATAAGTCTTGACTTATAATGAAAAGTAAATGAAATGAAAATTAAATTAAATTAAAAGTTCGCAAACAATAAGTGAATAATTACCTTTCATTTGTATTAAATCCTTATTTTAATACGAGTTATTATGATAGTAAGGAATTCCTTTGCTCTACAGAAATAAAAGAATATTCTGAAAATCTCTCAGACAGCATTATTATGTATTCGCGATACTCAACAAGAATGTTTTGTTAAGAACCTCAGTTTGAGCATTAAATAGTAATCGTTAGCAAGTTTATTGGCTATTAACTGAAACATCTGTTCACATCGATTCTCCGCCAGGCGTCACTCCTACGCACCAGACGAAAATTCTGGTAAAATTTCTATTCATCGATATTTTCTTTAACACTGTAAATATTTGATTCAGATTTTTACACATCTAGGTAAGTCTGGATATTTTCTATTTATATATCATATAGTTTATCGAGGTGGTATTTTATTTCGTTTTTAACGTACCAAATTTAGAATTCCAGACAAAATCAAAATAATTTAGTTAGTTTTTATAACGAGGAATCAATTTACTTGTCGATTAAAACTAAAAAGGGACATTTTTTCAGGCGTAAAAAATAAATAAATAATGCTAGACAATCCACACATAATTAATACAATACATAACATAGATAGATATTTTTATTATACATAGGAAATACCCAGAACACCCGGAACAAATATTTGTAGATCGTACAAACATTTGTCCCAAGGCGGGAATCGAACCCGCAACCTCTTGCGTCGCAGGCGGACCTTCGCCCACCGCGCCACAATGGTCGTCAAATGAACTTCATTTGTTTTTTTTGAGTCATGTACAACCCTTTGTAAACAATCCAGAAAGGTGATGCAAAGTGGGTGTCATACTGCAGTATCAATCAGGTCTGAATACACATAAAATAAGCAATAAGCAGTTTTTGGTCCTGGTAGAAACGAGGAAAATATTGTTACGAGTATTATACTAAAATCTCCTTCATGTGTGTGTCTGCGAGACTGTTGTGAAAACGTCTCCTTTGTTGGTCTATGTATTTAATACGAGGTGGGCACATTTCCATTAAAGCTATTGACAATGTTACCGGGGGATATTGGTGTTATCTAGAGTGTTATTAACACACACCTACTCAGCTAAATATATTTTCTTTATCTAGAAAGATGTTACTGTATATTATGCCATTATATTATACTAGCTTCCGCCCGCGGCTTCGCCCGCGTACTTTGTTGATAAAAAAGTAGCCTGTCTGAAAAAAAGTAAATGTCAAACGCGCGGAGTTAAAACAGTCTTTAATGTTTTTGACATTTTCTGCGCCATTGTCTTAATTTTTATTTTCATTTAAACCTTCTACAAAGTATTAAATTATTTAAAAAAGATGAATGAAATCGGTAAAGCCATTCTCAGGTTATTGCATGACCAGGGGAAACAGGGAACTCAGATTATAGATATTAATAAAGTCTTAAGACCTTACGTAAACGACGCCTAAACGAATCTGAGTCGCCCTAAGAGAACACCATCTGCGTAGCCTTTTCCCAACTACGAGTATGTTGGGGCCGGCTTCCAGTCTAACTGGATGCAGCTGAATACCAGTATTTTACATGTAAATAAAAAATAATATTTACCTACATAGAATATTTTTCCGTGCATATACCAAAACAAAAATTTTCATACTTTCTTTCTAGTTTATATTGGTTTCGTTACCACTGAGGTGCGTTTAACTGTACCTATTGCAGTTTGCTGTAAACTGGTAAAGAATGTAGCCTTACAAAGTCTCAGTTACAAGACAATTGAATTGAAACTCCAACCAACTGAAAACTGTTTGTTGTCTTACTATGTTTCTCTTGCTAAATTGTATTTTATTAAATTGTATATTATTGTAGGATCACGTTACGAGACGCGAGGCTAAACGGACGTGTGTTTGTTCTATTTATTACGTATAATGAAATAAACAATTACGAGAAATAAATATAATTATTTGCGCCGTCAGGATAATTGTAAAGTGTGTCGCGTGTGACTTGTAGGTTATTACCGACTTGTAGATTATTTTTACCGAAGTTGCAAGATGAACTAAATAATTTTATAAACAATAAATAAAGTGTTTCTGGAGTATGTCTCAACCAGGATCGAGCCCGTTTGGTCATAGCCAATTACTACGGCGAAGTCCTCCACCGACGCCTAATGAACCATTACCTAGTGGCCTAAACCCACCAGTACCCGAAGATAATGAATTGCCGAGTGAAGTTATCAGTACGCCGGAGATCCAGAAATGGTTAGGATCTATTGATACAATTTTGAACGAAGTCTGCACTATTGTCGGCGATGGGAAAATGAACTCAGACCAGAAGCTTCGTGTCTCCAATCTCTGCCGGAAGGTTTCAAGTGGGACTTCTCAGATGGCCGTTTTATACCAATCGTTGAAGCAGAAAACAATCCAGGCCCATGCCAATATCCAGCACTTACAGGTTCACCGGAACGTTGTGGACTCTCTCCAGCAGTTCAAAGAGGTCGTGGAATCAAAGCTGAATCCATCGGACAATACTTCTTATGCTAGCATGGTGAAGGAAGGTTCCGATAACTTCGTCCGTCCTGCAAATTTGAGATCAGTCGCCATCTATCCCAGCGATAAGACCCGAACGAGTGACGACACCAAGTCGCATGTTCAAAAGATAATCTCCCCCGAACAACTTAAGCTTCATGTTCGTGGCCTGCGAAAAGTAAAAAATGGGGGCGTTCTGATTAGCACCGAAAACAAAGGCGATATTGACAAGCTAATGAATTCGGAAAAATTAGTGTCATCGGGCCTTACAATAGAAGAACCTTCTAAACGCCGCCCTAGGGTCGCCATCATTGGTGTTCCCGTCACCCTTACCGAGAAGGAGGTATTTGAATGTATTTACGAGCAGAACCTCTCAGATAAGTTGCCGAATGTAACTCGTGAGTCCTTCCTTGAGAGCATCAAATTAAGCCATAAATCGGGTAAGAAAGACCTTCCTACCTGTAACTACATCCTGGAACTACCTGCTAGCATAAGAAAAATTATGATAAATCAAAGCCGAATTTTTATAAATTGGACATCATGCCCTGTGAGAGATTTCACGATAGTCACCAGGTGCTTCAATTGCCAGCAGTTCGGACATGCAGCCAAGTTTTGCCGGGAAACTAGTCCTACTTGCAACCACTGTGGAGTGACTGGACACTCCTTCAAGGAATGCAGCAACAAATCCTCTCCCGCTCAATGTGCGACGTGCAATCGCTTCAAGCGGAAATGTGACCATCCAACTGGTGATGTAAGTTGCCCGGCGCGCAAATATGCAGAGATGAACTACATCAACTCAATAGATTATGACGGCGTCTAAGAGCGCCACCGAATACTTTATTTAGCTAGCACATAAACAGGTAGTTTATCCTCTATTTATATTTCCACTTAGTTTGTAACTACCATGACAAAGCAGCTTTTTTGTGATTTAGATTGTTTTTCTGTGTCTGAATCTAAAATGTGTAATGTTGAGGACTGTAAGCACCTTCTTCCGTCTGGTGGAAAAACGTTAACCGTACTCACACAGAATATCCGCAGCATAAATCGAAACATGAACGGATTTGAAGTGTTACTACAGAATCTTGACATAAGCTGTGATATTATCGTCCTAACAGAATGTTGGTTGTCAAAACAGACAGTCAATTTACCACCACTTGACGGTTATTATTCTTATAAAACTGACAGAAACATAAACCAAAACGATGGATTAGTAGTTTATATCAAAAATAATTTACGGACAACAAAAGAAGAACCTATATTCCAAGATAGTAATTGCTTAATAATCAAAATTATCCCCGATTCGGTAGTCATGGCTATTAACAGGCCTCCATCTCAAAATATGGACAGATTTTTAGACTCGCTTGACACTAACCTAAAAAACATAACATCGTTTAAAAACATAATACTTTTGGGCGATATAAATATTAACATTGCTTCGGGAAAAACCGATACACATGTACATAATTATCTGAATATTTGCTCATTTCATGGACTTTTGCCAGCTCACTTTCACCCCACGCATCAGAGTGGCTCATGTTTAGACCATATTATTTTAAAATCAAAAAATCCATCCAAAACATTGGTTACTAATTCTTCGCTTACCGATCATCAAGCCGTTTTACTAACATTACAAAATATACGTTCACCTAGAAAAAACTGCATGCGTAGCTACACTAAAGTCAATATGACAAACCTGGAAAATGACTTACGCGGTATTAATTTTGACCCGGTTTATAATTCAAACGATGCAAATATATCTTTGAAGTATTTCATAGAGTCTCTACAATATGCAATATCGAAAAACACATTCACTAAGACAATACCTAGAAAGTATAGTTGGATTAAGCCCTGGATCACACCCGGACTCGTTCGTTGCATAAGACATAGAGACAAACTTCACCTAAAATTGAAACTCGCACCTGATAATGAAATACTTTCTGTTATATATAAAAGGTATCGAAACTTCTGTAATAATCTTTTGAAAAAACAAAAAAATCAATATGATAAAAATGAATTACAGAAGGCGGGGAAAAATAGTAAACTTGTGTGGAAATTTATCAAAACTAATACATTTAGATCAAAAAATCACGAACCTCCGTATGATTTACTATCAACAGAATCAAACCCATCCGAAGCAATGAATAACGTAAACAAGTTTTTTGCTAACGTTGGTAAAAGCTTGGCTGAAAAATCTTTAAATTCTGGTAATTTTTGCCGTCAAAACCCGACTATGTCATCCTCTGCACTAAATTCTTTTGTTTTATTAGATACCGACGTTGACGAGGTAGTAAGCATGATAAATGGGTTAAGGGATGTTTGTGCTACTGGGTGGGATAACATACCTAATAATATACTAAAAAGATTTAAATTCATACTTGCACCTCCACTAACACATATTTTCCGGCTATGTTTATCTAAAGGAGTATTCCCCAAATTACTTAAAAAAGCGGTGGTCACACCTGTCTTCAAGTCTGGAGACAAAAACTGTGTGAATAACTATAGACCTATTTCAGTGTTAACAGGCCTCTCTAAAATTATAGAAAAAATCATTAACAGCAGATTGATAAAATATCTGGAAGATAATAAACTACTTTCAGATAGTCAATTTGGTTTTAGGCCCAAAAGATCAACCAGCCAAGCGGTACACAAATTGACTAACTATGTTACTACCAATCTAGATAAGGGCATGCACACAATAGGGATCTTTCTAGATCTTGCCAAGGCCTTCGACACTATTTCATGTACTTTACTTTTGCACAAGCTTGAAACACTTGGGATAAGAGGAGTCCAACTTCAACTATTATCTGATTATCTTAGCGATCGTCAGCAATGTGTAAAAATAGATCATTATACAAGTTCTGAACTTAAAAATAGTGGTTTTGGAATTCCACAAGGTAGCATTTTGGGCCCTACGTTATTTTTAATCTATATAGATGCACTGTGCCGCCTGTCACTCCAAAATGGTGTCATAATGTCTTATGCGGATGACACCGCTCTATTGTTTTCAGCTAAATCAAGAGTTGAGGTATAGACCTCAACTCTTGATTTAGCTGAAAACAATAGAAAATTATTAGACACAATGTTAAAACCATTCTGAGCATGTTCATAGGAACATGCTCAGAATGGTTTTAACATTGTGTCTAATTGGCTTCATAATAATCTACTGACATTAAATGCAGATAAAACAAAATACATTTTATTTACAATGAGAAATACTAACATACCGCTTACTAATCTAAAAATTTACGCGCATAATTGCGGCACGTACGCTGACACCGCATGTTCCTGCTCCACTTTAGCAAAAGCTGACCACTTAAAATACCTAGGTGTCACTATTGATACTAATCTAAATTTCCGTAAACATATCGAGTTACTATGTACTAGAGTGCGCAAATTAATATATGTCTTTAAGAATTTACGGAACATAGCAGACTATAAACTCATTAAACAGGTTTATTTAGCTTTGTGTCAATCCATTCTTACATATTGCATAACTTCTTGGGGTGGGGCTGCAAAAACAATTCTACTCCCTTTAGAGCGTGCTCAAAGAGCAATTCTAAAGGTTGCTACCTTTCGCCCTTTTAGATTTCCTACGCACGAGCTCTACCAATCATGTAATGTACTAACAGTACGGCAATTATTTATACTAAGTACAGTACTACACCAGCACACGGCACTTCCTTTTGACCCAGTACCTACCGACAAGAGAAGGAAGGACTTGGTTTGCATAAATCCTCAAACTAGTCATGCGTTTGCTAATCGATTTTTTGTGTTTTTAGGACCTTTTCTGTATAATAGGCTCAACAAGTTACTAGGCTTCTATAGTGTAAGCTATAAGAAATGTAGTATATTGTTAACAGAATATTTAGCGATACTCAATTACACAGGCACAGAAAAACTTCTAGAAATTTTGTCATGATGATATATTATTCCCTCGTAAGTATTTTACTTTTGTAAATTTACATAGGTTTAGTTTTAGATATTAATGTACTAATAATTAGGTTTTTTTCTCATAGTTTTTTCTATAGATTATTTTATTTCAGTTTAACTTTAAATTTTAGTGCTTTCTTTGAATTAAATGTAAAGTGATGGCCTGAAACACAGGTTTGAATTAACCTAGATCGGGCGGGTCGCTATCTAACATTGTAATCTCGAACCATCATTACCGACTTGCACCTGTAATAAACATATTTTAGTTTTAGTTTAGTTTTAGTTAATTATACCATTGTTTTAGAAATAACACTACTGCACATAAATGTACATTTTTGTAATACTTTTATAAATAAATTATTCTATTGTTCTGAGTTATTCTTAGACGGAGTCGGAGAAATGGTCTAGCAGTGATTTTCTCTTAGCGAAATTGAGTTTATAATATTTATAAGCGTAAGTAGGTCTAACTTAAAGTCAAAGAGTGTAAAAATAAGCGCCATTTGGTTTATTTTTATTGCATGTTTGGTTCATTCTTTCTCGTAAATTACCAACCATTAGTAGTTGTATTATTTTTCTGACTACGCCAAATGCAATGTATTGCACGTCAGTGGTAACAGATTGCCTTAACGAAGTACAAAGTTTCAATATAATCCGAGGTCAGCTTATACTGGCTTTTTTGCCACTGACATAAGGTCTACTGTACAACTATGCTACTTTATTGTCGAAAATCGTTTTTTAATAAAAGTTTCTGTTATGATAGAAAGCTAAACTTTGAAGCTTTAGCTTTTGAAAGGCAAACAGCTTATTTCGATTGCCTTCGTTACAATTTTCACGTTCAGATAGTGCTGAGTTTTCCAATTTTAAGTTTTTAAATGTCTTTTGAATCTACCTTACACCCTTGTCAGTACAGTGCCGAGCATAAATACCTCACACTTAAGCAAAATAAGAGATTTTATAGTGAAATAACTACTATTGCTACTTTTAGAAAAGACATATTTAATAAAGGCAATTTGTTTTGTTAATACTATAGCCGGAACACGGGAATAAATCGCTTATTAATATTGCGTAAATGTAAGGTATTTATGCTCGTGATTGTACATGCCTCACATAGTGAACACACCTTTTATAACATGATGTATGATTGGCGGAATTTCAAATTACGAAAACGCACCCAAGCGTTGGAATGTGGTTTTGAAACATTTGAAAAACGCAAACTAATCATTAGCCTTTGTTTTAAACAATGTTTTTAGACATTTTGTTTATGATCCATTCTCACGGTAAGCTCATTATCTTTTAAATACTACTATTTATAACAACTCTAGTATTTATAAATGTGTTCGAAATTATTAGAATGGTAAAGGGTATCCTATTAATTATCTTCCCAGGAGTGAAATATACGTTAGTAAACTACATTGTAGCTAACTTGTTTATGGACAAAGGAAATCAGATTGGACTACGTCGAAATACCTTTAATTCTGTATTAGAGTAATTATGTTTATTAAACACTAGCCTCCTCCCGCGTCGTCGCCCGCGTGGTTTGTTGATTAAAACTAATATATGTCCTTTCCCGGGGTGCCATCTATCTCTCTGCCAAATTTTATCGTAATCCGTTCAGTGGCTTAGGCATGAAAAGGCAACAAACAAACTTACTTTCGCATTTATAATATTAAGTTCGGAAGTTATGATAAAAGAGATTTAAGCACACAATGACAAAAACACGGTGAAGTTCAAAGTTATTTTAAAATCTCTTACTTAGTTATTATCTGTCACCGTTCCATTCTCAAGCTGTCATTACAAATGTCAATTCTCTCATTGTAGTTAAGTTTTGAACAAAGGAATGGGGGCCATTAAATGCCGAAATATAAACAAACTGAATATCATCATCATCATCCTCTTGCCCTTATCCTAATTTATTTGGGGTCGGCGCAGAATGTCTTCTTCTTCCATACTTTTCTATTTGCCGTCATCTCAGAAGTCACGTCCTTCCTAACCATATCATCTTACACACAATCCATCCATCGTTTCCTAGGTCTCCCTCTACTCTTGTAATCCTCTACCTTCATACTCAAAACTTTCCTTACCACATGATCCTCATTCCTTCTCATAACATTACAAACAAACTGAACATGCAAACATGAACAAACTTGGGGTAGGTCTCTGCCTTCACCGAGATCTATGTTTCACTATGTTCTCTAGCAGGTGGTGTTCTGTTATTTCTTCGCCACGATCCTTACATACTCCTTTCTATCATCTATATGTATAAAAATGAATCCCTGTTTCCCTTGGTCAAGCCTTAACTTGCGAACGACTTTGCCGATGCAATTCATCTTTTTGTTTTAAGATTTCTTATACTTTGTAAAACGTTCTGACGGAAAGAAAAAAAAGAAATATTATTTTGACAGTTCGTACGTTTGATGAATGTGAATTGGAACCGCGGATAATACCACGGGGCGCAGCTAGTCTATATGTAAATAAAATTGATTCCCTGTTTCCTTTGGTCACGCAATAACTTGAGAACGGCTTCACCGATTTCATACATCTTTTTGTTTTCAGTTTTCTTATACTTTCTAGAAGGTTCTGATGGAAAGAAAAATGAAGATAATTGGCGCAGGAATTTTGAAAACTTCAGAAATTTAACGATTATTTTAACTTCGCGTGTCTGTCAGTTCGTGAGTTTGATGAACGCGCATTGTAACGTGGGTGACACCGCGGGGCACAGCTAGTAAATAATAAATAAATAAATTATTTTTATTCCCATAAACAGGTTACAGAAAGCCTGAAACACTGGCTCCACACCTAGGTTAGACTGCCTGTATTTCGGGAGCCAGTGTCAAAAAACTTAAAATTGGTACAAGCCCGCCACACCATTCCCAAACCACTGCAACTCCTGAAAACCAACAGTGGAGACCACCAAAAAAGCGTCGAGAACTCGAGACAATGAAGCGGATTTGTGCCCAGTTGATAGCAACAGGCTCGCCCTACCACAAGGGACGGTATAACAGGATTGGCGAAATGCGGATGTTACTATAGGTGCACCTCTGTTCAACCCTTCCGGGAATGCAGGCGTGATGTCATGTTGTTATCATCAATGAGATCATTGCATGAATTTCCAAGGCGTGAGGGGAAATGCTGTGAGAGATCCCAACGTTTCTACTCACATCATCTTCATCTGCCTAGCCTTTTCCCAACTTTGTTGCGGTCGGCTTCCAGTCTAACTAGATCCAGCTGAAGACCAGTATTTTGCATGGAGCCACTGCTTATCTGACCTCCACAACCCAGTTACCAGGCAACACGATACAACTTGGTAAGACTGGTTGTCAAACTTTTGGGCTTCTGACTACCCGTAACGACGTTTCTACTCACATGTTCCTTATAAGTACTGAACTGTACGGAAATTTTAATAGACCACGTATTTCCTCAATCCGAGCACGTATTGCGGCCGAACATCATTTTCTACACATAATATTGCTTCAAAAACAACACGTAAACAGGTCACCTCGTCACCTGTCATCAGTCCCAAATAAAATTCGGAAACGTCACGCAAAGAAATGCAAAAAAACAAAAGGGTGAAACACTTAAGTAATAGGAAGAGCTGACCGCACTTAGTGGGAACACTTTAACCTTCAGCTGCTGGCCTAGCGTAGTAAGGAATTTCAATGGAATATGAGGCCAGCTTATACTGGTTTTGTTATCACTGACGTGAGTTCGATTCTATGTACATACGTTCTGCTAACCCCTAGATATACAAGACCCAATAGCATTAAGATATTGGGTGTGAATGTTCAATGCGGAGAAAATGGTCTTAAACCGTTGTTTACAAACCTTCAAGGACCATTAAGTTACCCATTTTCGATACCCACATATTTCCATCTGGTGTACCTACACCAGATGGAATTATGTGGGTATCGAAAATGGGTAACAAATCTTCCTCAGTACCTTATTTTTGAACCTTTTTTTACCTTACCACGTAAATTTCCTTGTAATTCTGTAAAAGCACTGAAAACTCGTAATGTGGATGCAAAAGTGCAAGCGGTGCGTGTCCATTTTGTCAAGGGTGTTGGACAGTTCCAATACAGTTCTGGTAATGATTGCCGGGAGATTTGACAGCCCGTATTTCTGTAACAGACATGTTGCTATTTGTATCCGATAGTATTTGTCTTTGTGTGTGAATGTGTATTTATGTTGATGCTGATGCTGTATGGGTGATTTGGGTAAACCTCAAATGAATGTTTTTTTATTCATTTTTTAAAGTAATTACAACTAATCTTTGCGGTGATCCTCTGCAAAGATTAACTCTTTAAGGTTACTATAGTTTGACTGCTTCCTTAGCCGGCGACATGTCTTGACCATACTAGTTTCTATGTATTTCTATGACATACTTTAGGAATCAAGCGTTGCCAGTCTTACCAGGGGGTATAGTGTTGCTTAGTAACTGGGTTGTGGAGGTCAAATAGGCAGTCGCTCCATTTAAAATACTGGCACTTAGCTGCATCCGGTTAGACTGGAAGCTGAGACCAACATAGTTGAGCTAGGCAGATGATGGCTTTACGTAGCAAGCGACTTGCCGTCTGCCGCTCGGCATTAGTGTCACCTACGTTCGAGCGGCATGTCTGGGAAATGATGCCGCCTGCTGAAGTCGGTTTTGGAACCATACTTTAACCCTTATTTAATTCATTTCAGCCCCAAAGTTTGGCAATAGGTAGAAAAAACATACACGTGACAATCAAAGTTAAAATACAATATTTCCGTCGTGTACAGTTTTAACTATACACTTTATTATGTATATTTTATTTTAACCAAAAAGCTAAATACATATTACCTCGTGGGTAAAAATGTAGTTAAAAAGATTTATTATTTGAGTTAGCTTCTGGTTTTATTATTTGTAAACTTTTTTGGAATAAAATCATTTATTTTCATTGTACTTGGGTTCCTAAAATAGTTTTTATTTTCGATTCTCGCAACCCTTTTTAACCTAGGAGTCTTGTATTTTTTTTCTGATTTTCTTGACCAGACGCGGTCGGTCACTAATCATTTCCGTTTTCTGCAAATTTAGGCCAAAAAATCATGATTCCGCCATATTTTCATTTCCTGACTTCTTTTTTAGCCGAAATTAAAAGTAATGCCGAAGCTACTTTTAAGTTTTTGTTTTCGGCTGAAAATCCGGTAAGTTATAATATTACTGTCTCGTTGGTCTGTGGTCGCTAGCGCTACTGCTGAGCATAAGATCCTGTGGTCAATTCCTGGTTCGGGAATTTTTTTATTAAGTTTTTCCTTCTGAATTTGCTCATTAGCAGTTTGGAGACTGGATATTTGCCAGGTGTTGGCAATAGACTCTCTTTTACATGACAGTTAAACATCATCGACAAAATGTGGGTGTACTATACATAGGTACATCTCTGCCAAAACCTTCGGGGAAAACAGGCGTGATGTTACGGTAATACAAAACAAATAAAGCCCGCCGCTTCATAAATAGAATGTGTGATGAGCAAATAAAATCTCTTTAATGAAACACACACACACATGAAAGCTTTATGGTTCGTACTCAATGACGTTTTTTCCGACGCGACGGTACAACAACCAGATCAATTTCCAATGAAATTTTAATTGGGACCAGACCAATCCCTGGCTGGCAACGAAAATGAGTAAATAAAAATCATTAATTCGGGCCTTTTTTTCTAAATGGACTCATTTACCTTCTACATACCTAGTGTTCATCATCCTCCTGCCCTTATCCCATTTTTTTTGGGGTCGGCGCAACATGCCTTCTTCTTCTGTTTGCCGACAAGTCAGAAGTCACCCCTTTCCTAGCCATATCATCTTTCACACAATCCATGCTTCGTTTTGGTCGCTTTGGTCTCCCTCTACTCGTGTAACCCTCCACATTCAAGCTCAAAACTTTCCTCACAACATGGACCTCATTCCTTCGCATCACATACCCATACCATGACAACCAATTTCCTCACAACTTCTCGGTCAAAGGCGCCACTTTCAAACTTCCTCTCATATACTCATACCTACCTTTTGTCAACCTCTTAAAAATTCTGTACTCCTAGTACCCAATAAAGAATTTGAACTTGAATTTAAAAATTTAAAGGCAAATTATTAAATAACAAATACCTATTCGTGAAAGTGATGGAAATAACATGTTATTTCATTCGATTTTCATCCCATTTTCCAAAGATATTTTCCTCAATGAAAGTACATACTTAAGTTATACATTTTTGAGTATTTGGCCCCTGTTTCCTGTTTTGTTTGTGTCAACAAAATGAAAGCCAAGTTGCATAAAGGTACTAATCGTAAGTGACAGAAACGGCTTACCAAAGCGGAACTGACATCAACGTCGGTAAATTTCTTAACGTAAATGCGTAGTGGCACCCCTAGAAATTCGAATTTTCATAGAAATTGAAATCATTTATTTGCCAATAATGCAGGTAACAGATAAGGTGTTAATTTATGGAGAGTCTCAGTACATTTTGCCTTACGGCATGCAAAATTATTTAATTAATTGAATACATTGCCTAAGTTGCTACGTTACATTGTACTTAACATTTCTATACAATTGAGACACATATTGACATAGGTTTTTGGTAATTTGCAGCTCAGTTTTAGGTTGTATGTCATTATTAAAATTACTTCCAACCGCAACAAATGTACATTTCCCGAACTATTAGCAATTGAAATACTGGTAATTACACGTCATTATAAGTTCGAATTTCGCAATTGAATGATTATTTCATGAAATCTGAACATCTACATATTTTAGAGTTGTAATGGGGATTTTAATAATTATATTTGGAGAAACGTATGTTTGTTACGGTCGTGAATAACTTTTTCAATAATAAATAGGCATATTGCAAACATCGTAAGGAATTAAAATTCCCCGGACGCTGCGCATTGGCCTTAAATTATATGACTTATGGATTTTCTTGGAAAAACGGTTCCGCATCGTCGCGGTTAGTTAGAGCAGGCTCTTAGACACTTAAGCTAACCGTAAAATGTTGTAGTAAGTAAAGTAATTTTGCATTAGAAAAATTAGGAGACTACTTCTTTGACGACCGATGTGGCGCAGCGGGCGAAGGTCCGCCTGCGACGCAGGAGGTTGCGGGTTCGATTCCCGCCCTGGGACAAATGTTTGTACGATCTACTAAGATTTGTTCCGGGTGTTCTGGGTATTTGCCATGTATAATAAAAAATATATAACTATGTAATGTATTGTATTAAGTATATCAGTCATCTAGTACCCATAACACAAGCTATGATTCGCTTGGGGCTAGATGATGCTGTGTGGATATATATAAATTTATTTTGCCCCATCTATTTCAACTAGTAAAATAGAGTAGAAAATTTTGTAGAAGATATTTTATTTGAGTAAGATTAATACTTAAAAAAAACTGTTATGTACAGACTCTAGCACATCAAGCTACCCCAATGTGTCAGATTTCTTTGATAAGTTTTCAACTTTATCACGAAAGAATAAGGTTCATGTTTAATTAGGAAAATCTGACAGTTTGGGGTAGCTTCATGTGCTGGCGTCTGTACATGAAAAGAAAAAAAGAACGTTGTTCATCGAAGTATTCATCCACATCGCTGTCAACTTGAAAAGTGCCCAAAAGGCTGGCAGAATTGAAAACCACTTGGCCACGTTGAAAAAATTGAGACTTTGTTCGCTTACTCTTGCAGTGGAACATGAGAAATTCTTTTTAACCGAGGAAAAAAGGGGGAGGTTGGGAACCTCCCCGAAAAAAAAAATTGTCACTGACTTCCCCAAATATAGTTACTTTACACTTTTTAGTTGTTAGAATTTATGGGTAAAAGAGGGGCTATTTTTGTAATTAAGAAAATTAACCCCTAACTGCTACGGGTATATCTAAGTTCAATTAGTTAGACTGCCTCGTTGGTCTAGTGGTTGTACAAGCGGTTGCTAAGCATGAGCTCTTGGTTAAAGCGTCGGTCGAGCAATGTGTTATTGGAATTCTTCATTAGGAATTTCTCAGTAGTAGCCCGGAGCCTAGATGTGTGCCCGATTGATGGCAATAGGCTCAGTACATGGGACTTACAAACATAGTTGGTAAAAGGTACACGTCTGCCCAACTCTTCTGGGAAATACAGCCGTGAATGTCATGTTATGTAACTTCAAAATTATAATTGTATTACGGAATAAACTCTCTATATGATGGTGGAAACCGCATCAAAATCTATTTTATATTTTAGAATATCCAAGCGATCAGACATATAGACAAGATAGGTCAGTTACTGCCCCATTGCAGATTTCAAAGGATTCTACTCCAAAAGAGATGAAATGAGTATTTATCAAGACGCCTTGGTCAAGGCTGGTTGGCGATTTCACAATTTACAAATAGTATAAGTCTGAAATCCACAAACCTGGACTTACAAATAAGTCCAGGTTTCCTAACGAAGTTTTCCTGTAACGATGTCAGTATTATTTAATATAAGCTTAATTCATAGCTTAAAAAACACCTGTGTACTATCCAAGTCGGTACTTATGAAGCGGGTTAAAACCAGTGTATTTTGAACCGACAACCTCGCGCATGAAAGGTGAAGCTCTAAACTTTGGGCCACCATTGCATAGAAAACATTTACTATACATATTACTATGTACCCATACGTCATAATACATATTGTTAGATTGGCAGGTAGGTAATCTAATATGTAGGATCAATCAAAATGTTGTTATACCATCAGTAGACATAATGCAAACTACGACGTCAAGGTTATATCGTAAACAATATAATAATGGCTTTGTCGTTAAATAATATGTTAACAATTCATTTATGTGTACAATTTGTATGATTTTATGACTGAATATTGATTACAGGTCATCAAATATGTACTGAACGTTTGGTTAACATCACCAACATTGGTTTTACGTTGAGTTGTACTATATTTTGTATGTTAGTCCGTAAGGCGCTTAAAGTTATCTATTATGATTAATTTTGTTTAGCAAAGTTCTTCGTATTTGTAGATCTTTAACAGTCCTTGCGGGTAGTCAGTAGCTCTAGTCTGACAATTTATTTTGCCACGGGGTATCGTATTACCCAGTAACAATAGGTCAGATCGTTTATAAAATCCTGGTATTCCGCTGAATCCGTTTAGAGTAGACTAAAGCCGACCCCAACATACTTGGTTGGGAAAAGGCTAGACAGATGATGAGTGAGAGAGAGGTTTTAACCCGAGCATGTTGGTAACAATTCCGATCACGACTCAGACAGGTACCTTCTTAATTTCAGGAATGGTTCCACCTCACCTTTACTTATTATAGCCGATGAATATTAATAAAGCAAACTTGCAGAATAGCTTTGTGAAGCACTCCACAGAATCTTGAATAGCGATTTACAGTATTTTAATCGCAGTCGGATTGTTCGCCCGCTATTATATTAAAATGTCTGGTGGAGACACAAATTATTTAGGTATTCAGGTCATTAAATTCATCTACAGACCACTACAGATTTACCGTATAAATGTTCCACTACAGTTTTACCGGACCTATTATATGAATGCCAAATTTATTTAACTTTAGGCTTTGTATTTTTTTTTAATACTTTATGCAGTTGTGGCATGTGATGCCGAGGAGTGAGGAGAAAGTTGTGCGGTAAGTTTTGAGGTTGAATATGTTTGGGGTACTAGAGTAGCAAAAGACCAAAGAAACGATGGATGGATTGTGTGAAAGATGATGTGGCTAGAAAGGATTGGAGCTGATTATTTAGATGACGGAAAATAAAGGTGTAAAATTGGGATAGGGTAGGAGGATGATCGGATCCTGATGTATGAAGGGCGATGGAAGTCTCCGAGTACGTCGCCTCTGGACCCATTTAGGGGATTGGAAAAGGGCGCCCGCCTTCCGCGATGCCCGGTACGTCTGCTGCGGGCCGGGTGAGTAGAAGAAATCTCCATCTCCCTTTCCGCAGCCTTCTTCTGCGAGTCGGTTATCTCGCAAAAGGATACGACCCCGGCCCAGGCCTCCTCGCTGCCGGCCATCGATGCCAATACGGCCGGCAGCGGGTAACCATATAGCAAATAGGTTATTATCTCATCAAGTAACTGAATGTACCTTATTATTTTTGAGAAATAAAATTTTTAAATCACAATCATAAATAGCTTTGTGCTGACCTAGGAGCCTTTTCAACTTTTTTTAATTATCTAAAGTATGACGACCCTGACACTGTTACCATCCACACCAATCAAAATACATTTAAACTCCTTAGCTGAACCTTATCCGTTTTCAATTAGTTCGTTAATTGTTCTTCAGATTAAAATACCATTATATTATATTAACAAAAGCTTTGTGTTTACTTCGCAGTACAAATTACTTTACTTAATCTCAAGTATTCTTAGTTGAAGACTTAGAATTGAAATGGTTTAGTTAAATATTTTTCTAGTAAATGAATTGAATGACTGGCAGGGAATACCCTGATTGTATTAATTGACAAAAAATCGGAAAAGTGCGAGGTTCCGTAAAAAAGTTAGGTTATAATAACAGTACGTACCTACCAATGATCATATACCATGAACGCACCGAATGAAGATATTTCTATGTGAAAAAATATGAATTAAACATTTTTGGGAGTTTTTCCTTATATGTGCTGCGACCTTGCTTCTTGCCAAATTCCATGAGGTTTTGATTTATTTGCACTTGATAAAGTATTTCGCATAAATGGCCATATTTTTAATTGCGTTTACTTATAACCATGTTTTTAAAACTTAGTTAAACTGTAGACCTACGTATTTGGTATGATTTTCAACTTAATATCTCTACGCCGTCCTGAGTAAAAGGTTCTTGACAGATAGACTGACGGAGAACGAAGTGATCCTATAAATTCCTACTCGTACAAGTGACTACTGTGAAGTTTATTACTATAATGCCTGTTTTACCTAATACTAGGTTACCTAAATAAGAGCCTAAATATTATTGGAGTGTTCGATTTTCAGCTTTAAGCACTGAGCCGAGCGGTGGGAATCCAACAGCGCGCTTTTAACATATATGGCGTGAGACGATCCAAACGGCCACGTAGATCATGATTTTACTCGCTACCATATACATGAATATTATTTTAGTTAGACGAGAAATATTGCCGCAGAGGGCGATATTGCACTAGGGATTATGACACAGTTGCTTTTCACTTCACATACTGGGTGAAGCACTTATGAATGTACGTGAGGATGAATAAGACTTGTAGACCGGGATCTTTAACTTTGACGACCGATGTGGCATGGCGGGCGACGGTCCGCCTGCGACGCAGTAGGTTGCGGGTTCGATTCCCCCCTTGGGGCAAATGTTTGTACGATCTACAAAGATTTGTTCCGGGTGTTCTGGGTATTTGCTATGTATAATAAAAAGTATATACTGAAGTAATCTATTGTATTAAGTATATCAGACATCTACTACCCATTACACAAGCTCTGCTTAGCTTGGGGTAGATGATACTGTGTGGATTGTCCAGCATTATTTATTTATTTATTTAACTACTATAAAAACAGGGCTTCTCTGCTTTTATGGCATATATTAAATAATTACACGATACAGGAGAAATTCTTAGCGTGGAGCAAAAAAAAAATACTGCATTACAAAATGAGAATCTTCCCTGACACAGGCGACATATATCTTCTTCTAAATTCCTTTCTCTCCTAAGTGTTTGAAACCATAGAGAAACAAAATTCTACCAGCCTGTATGCAATAAGGTCTGTTATAATATTAGATGTCTTATTAATACTCACGTATCTACATAAGTCTTCGTATCAAAAGTCTGTCTATCCGTCTCTCCGTTAGGACGAGTACACATAGTGATCCATTGTACAGGTCCGTCAATTAATGGCGTATGTAGTTGTATGACTGAGTTCACACACAATACAGTATTCCGGATCTAACAAAAAATACCGATACGACAAAATATACAGCAGTTCGTTTTACAGGTTCGTTTAAACATACCTATACGTTATTGGCGTATGTAGATGTATGAGCAAGTTCACACACAGAACAGTATTCCGGATCCAGTATTCGGACGTTCTATGTGTACGCGCCCTTACTGCTGATCAGTGCGCTTATAATAGCAATATCCCGATCTAGGCTTTTTTTTCCCTGTCTTTAGCGAAGGCCCAAAATATATCATACATAAGAGAAATGTGTGTCTTTCAATTAAGTAGGTTGGTAAGTACTAGATTATCTAACACGTTAGCATTATTGACTTGAAATATAGCAAACAAAAAAGCTTTTGTAGCAAAGAAATATTTAACCGACTTAAAAAAAAGAATGAAAGGTGTGTGTTATTTCAAATTATGTTCAACAGAAATGAAAATCTTCTACTTTTTTGAAGTCGATAAAACTTACTATATATCATTTATTTATAAGTAACGCTACCAATTCAAACTTTTCAGATACAATTCCAATTCCGGGTAGATACCCGAATGATTTATATCAGAGAGATAAAGTCTAAAAGCTCCGATTATCGGCACCATAATCGGATTACATAACTATAGGCAGGAACCTATATACAGTGGATTAACACCCGATCAACCAAGATTACAAACTAATTAATCTTTTCCCCACAAAGCTCCAATGAGTTCAAACGAAATAGGTACATTGTTTTGTAGTATTAGCAACAGAAAAAACCAATAGAGAATTTTGGCAGGAGCCAATCCACGTTCTACATTTAAATCTCCCATCCATATACCATAACTAACTAGTTATACATTTTTTCTTTTAATTGACATTCAAATTGCGAAAACATAAGTTATATTCATCATAATTAGATGAATCTACTTAAAAGCTATTTTTTATATTTCAAAGTCGATCACGTAGAGAAAGTTATTTATATTCATGAGCACCATCATCCCTGGAAGATTGACAATAAATGAAAAGTCATACTGTATAACTAATATCATAACAGAACATAATACCACATAATATTTTTATTGGAGAAAGAAGTTGTTTGACTATTTTATATATTGTATTTAAATAACTATTAGAAATTGTGACATTAACTTTATTATTGACTGATTATTTTTATTAATGAATTATGAATTAGAATATTATTATGTATTATTAGGAAATATGTATTTTATTTGTTGCCCAAAATCTATACTTTTGCATGCAAAATATGGCTGTTTCTATATTTATATAATGTAACACCTTGACTTGTACCTGTATTTGCAAAATAAAATATCTTTATCTTTGTCACGCCTGTATCCCCGAAGGGTTTGGCAGATTTGCACTTATTGTAACACCCACATTTCGCCAGTTATGTTTAAGTCCCATGTAATAGGGCGGGGCACAGTCCAGAATCCGAGATGCTAATAAGAAAATTCCTATTGCAAAAACTCAATAACATTCGGCTCAACCAGGAAATCGAACCAAGGACCTCAAGCTTAGTGTCGCGTTACATAATAGAACTAATATTGTACAATGATTTTCACTTATTTTTTATGCTTATTTACCTTATCTAGTTACAGGTCCTGATAATTGTATTTAAAAGTCCACAGGTCAAAAGCACCTTCTAAAACCGTATTTCTAGACGTTTTTGTAAATTTTCATAACAACAGGCCTGGTGTAGGGAGGGCTAATGACGTCAAGACGATGAGCAACACCGTCTCCGTTCTATGGGCTTAATTAAAAAGGTTAGGTAAACAACTCCTAAGTAAAAGAGACTATTTAACGTCATGCTGTGCTTCGGATGTAAGTATACGAATATACAGAATACGTATTTTCCTCAACGTAATTATACATAGTTCTACGAAAATGTAAAGAGGCCAGCACATCAAGCTACCCCAATCTTCAAAAACTTCTATGGTAGTTTTTCAACTTTATTTCAAAATAATAAGTTAAAGAAAGAAAAGAAGAACGAAAAAATATTTACTAAGCACAGGCTCAGGCACATAACGACACAATACTAAACATAGAAAACATGAGAAAGAACAAAAAAGAAAATTTTAATGAAACAGAAGTAATAAAAAAAAAATATATATATATTAAATAAATTAAATAATAAATAATGCTGGACAATGCACACAGCATCATCTAGCCCCAAGCTAAGCAGAGCTTGTTTTATGGGTACTAAATGACTGATATACTTAATACAATACATTACATGGATACATATTTTTTATTATACATAGCAAATAACCAGAACACCCGGAACAAATCTTTGTAGATCGTACAAACATTTGTCCTAAGGCGGGAATCGAACCCGCAACCTCCTGCGTCGCAAGCGGACCTTCGCCCGCTGCACCACATCTGTCGTCAATATTAAGTATGTGTCTTTATGGCTGCGCTAAAGGTACAGAAGCCAGCACAACAAGCTATCCCAATTAGCCCTTTGTGATGAAGTTGAAAAACTATAAAATGAAGACAGATTGGGGTAGCTTGATGTGCTGTCCTCTGTACATGTTCAATTAGAAAAAAAATACAGTTTGAAATAGCTTGGTGTGCTCGCGTCTGTACCAATACACAAAGTTTCTTTTTTTAAATACAAACGGCAAACTGGAAATATTACTTGCAGTATATTACAGTCTTATAAGTCTCTTAATAAATATTCAATACTTCGAACTAGTAATATAAAAACTTCGAACCAACCCACATGTTCGAAAAAGAAAAAAATTAGTTCAACCAACCCAAATGTCACCAGCTTAATTTGTGTAGAAGAACTCTGGTCCCAAAATTCAAATTAAATAAAATTACATCAAACTGAACGCTCAATGATGCCCGGCTGGCAGTTGCGCAGTTCATAAGTAAGTAGGTAAGTATTTATTTGTTTAAACATGGTGTACATGATATATTGCAGGCAAAATACTAAAGGTTATATCAACTGCGCAGCCTTTTTCCAACTATGTTGGAGTCGGCTACCAGTATAATCAAAAGCAGTAGTGTACCAGACTTGTAAATGGAGCGACTGCTTATCTAACCTCCACAACACAACAACCCTTTTTAAGTCTGCCTGTCCATAGAGGCGAGCAAGGCTCCGGAGCATAGAATCGGAGAAATTTTAACCAATGATAATCCTGTCCACCTGAGATTTTCTGCAATCCTATTGGTTAACATTTCTCCGTTTCTCCGCTCCGCAGCCTCGCTCCGCATCAATAGACAGGCAGACTAAGTACCAGACTTTCGGGCTTCTGACTGCAAGTAGCGACGTTCAATATCTACAAATGACAGCCGGGACCAAAGGCTTAATGTGCTTTCCGAGGCACGGAGGGCTCCACAGACCGACCTCGTAAAGCGCAGCTTAACTTTTGGTCAACCCTTGAGACTATTATTATTTGACCACAATCTACTTTTGAAATAAATTCTGTAAAACTGTAGGGATTTTCTAACATAACGCAACATAACTTGATGCCTGTAATCCCCGAAGTCATGTTTGAGTCCTATGTAATAGGAGACGAGCCTATTTCTCTCAATAGAGTACAAATCTTTACTCCGGGCTGCTACTGAGAAATTCCAGACGGAAAAACCTAAAACCACGTTGTCCGTCCCGGGAATTGCACCCAGTAACTAGTGCTCAATAGTAGGACCTGCGAGCACTAAACCAATGAGACAGCTATCTATCGGTGTTGCCAATTAAGTCTAGTTTTGGTACCAATTCAATCACTTACATCACAGCGGTAGTTCATTTAAGGATTCTGTCATGAATAACGGACGAGAAATCCAAACAAGCTAGTATTCGACGTTAAATCGGACGACATCGCACGATGTCGGTAATAGTGGCATATGCGGTCACCTACTTTTACATAGATTTGGTTTGTTCCATCGGCAGAGTTCGTCCGATGACATCCGAACATTTATTTCAGCCAATTACTGATTAGGTAATAGGTACTAACACTTATGTTCTTTTATTCAACTATTTAATTTGAATATTTAGATACTTAAACCTAATATACTGTTTATCCGTACATACAAAGTTTCATTTCGTACGCTTCTTTGTTACAATCAAGGTTTTTTAATCTGTTATTAAAACAACGTTAACATCATGGTATGATAAAAATTTTTTTTATCACACCATCATTTTCCGATAACACATTGCATGTAACTAGGCAACAATAAATTGATATTATAAAAAACAATAATTTTGATGCCTGATAGCAACAATATTTTAACAGTTTTCACGTTAATACCTACCAACATAACAGTTTAAAAATACCTACTTATTCTACCAATACATTGATAATATCTACATATCCATTTGTTACCTAATATGTACCTAATAAGAAAAGTTATTCTCAAACGACAAATAAAGCGGGCTTTTTTTAGGTACAATTGAACATAATTACAAACCTCAAAAAGATTTTACGTTCTAGTATTAACTAAAAATCTACTATATATAACTATTTATTTGAAAAATATTAGCCATTAATTTTAACTATCCAATATTTAATGACTAATAATATCCGAACAATAATGCGTAATCGCGAACAGTAATTTACGATCTCACAATTCAAAAACTTATTGAAAGAGTTCGAAATATAAAACTTCAAAAAGAAATGAAATTCCCACTCACCTTAACAAAATACACGCACAGAAAAAAAAACTCAATTTAAAAAAAGAACTACGATATAATAACGTAAACAAAATCACTTGATTACATCAGTTCCACCATTGTTTATAAGTTACGTTCATATCGGAACGCATCCATAGCCAAAGCGTCCTTACTGGTGAGCTTAAATACAATCGTTGTGTACGCGCGCCGACAACCAACTGAGATTCCTCGTACATTCTGCGCTATCCCATAGCGATATTATTGATATGGGTACTGAAGAACTGGGATGTTTTATTGAGTGTTTTTATTACGCGTTCCCTACGTATATTTTACTTATTACATAATGTGCAAGAGTGAATTGAATGTGTTTTTAAAAGAGCTAGTTTTAAATGTAAATTCTGTTTGGTGATAAATTATTCGGAGTACCTTCGTTTGTTTGTGAAAGTTATTGTAATTTTTGCTGATAGGTAAGTTGTTTTCAGTCGCTAATTATTTCTGGACATAAACTTAAAAAATGGCAACCAAATCGAGATACCCGGGTACCTTCCTCAGCAGCCTCTATCACATATCATCAATCAAATGTCCTTTGATAGACATAAAAATATTTTTAGGTATTGTTTCTTAATAAAAGTGTGTTTTAAGAGATTCAAAAAAGGAGGAGGTTCTCAATTTGATTGTTTTTCATGAAAGTACCTATGTATGAAAACAATATCTTTGCCAATTGTACACCGATTTTAATGTTGTTTTTTTTTTTTTTAATTATGCTGGTTCCTTATGCAAGGTTGGTTCCATAGAATCATGATCAAGTTTGGACGAGTGGTTTTTTAGATATCCTCAAACACATATTTTATCTGCTTCGCGTACGTCGATGATGTAATAACACCCATTAATGGTTATACTCACTTACTTTAAAACTTTATTTACAAAAAAATTAATCGACTTAAAAAAAGCACAAAATGATGTAAAATCAAAAATCAAAATCAAAATCAAAATTCATTTCAAAATCAAAATTCATTTATTCAAATTAGGCTGAGAATCAGCACTTTTTGAACGTCAAAGACGTTTACATAAGACAGTCCCCCAAAACGCCCACCCTTCACCACTTCCTAGTGTTTTTGCTGGGAAGAAGAAGTGGAGGAACAAACTCCCCAGCAACACGTCTGTCTGATAGGTTTGAAGAACCTGAAGCTATACAACACATTATGTCAAAAATAATAATTATGTCAATCATCTTTATACGTCATTCAATTAAATAATTTGCTACATGTTAGCTAGCACACACCAATATGCCAAAATAAATAAATAAAAAGTTATATATACCAAAATCGACAATTAACTCAAGCAAAGCCTGCTAAACTGAATACATAAAAAGCCTCCAAGGCAGTCCAAGGGCGTGCCCGCTGACATGTGCAATGCTGAATTATATCAATACAACTCATTCACACAATGTAATGAGAGGATCATGTCAATAACATAAAAATATGGATAGTAGAAGAAACATACACAAAAATAAAGAACTATTAAACAGTAAAAGAACATAGCAACATTGTCCTGCGTTCAACAAAGCGACCAACTATTCTTGTCTTCTAAATAGTCGTTGATCGAATAATATGCTTTAGAACAAAGGTTTGATTTAACTTTAGCTTTAAACGCGTTAAAAGGTAAATCCAGGAAAGAATGAGGTAGCATGTTATAAAAGCGGATACCGAGCCCCACAAATGAGCTCTGGACCTTATGAAGCCGGTGGAAAGGAGCGTACAGTTTGTGCTTATTTCTGGTATTAAAATTGTGGATGTCACTGTTTTTAGTGTACATATGTATATTTTGCCTAATGTATATTATGTTGGCAAAAATAAATTGAGAAGCCACTGTGAGAATACCAATCTCTTTAAATAGATCTCTTAAGGAGACTCTGGGCCCTAATTGGTATATTGCACGAACAGCTCGTTTTTGTAGCACAAATATATTTTGAATATCTGCAGCTTTGCCCCATAACAGCATACCGTAAGACATTACGCTGTGAAAATAACTAAAATAGACTAACCGAGCTGTGTCCACGTCAGTGTATTGTCTCACTTTCCTGACAGCGTAGGCGGCAGAGCTGAGTCTCCCTGCTAAGGTTGATATATGAGGGCCCCACTGCAGTTTGGCATCCACTGTTATGCCCAAAAAGACTGCAGAGTCCACCGTATCAAGCACCACACCACCAATGCTTATATTCGGTCCAAGATTTCTAACATTAGGTAAGGCGAACTTTATACATTTCGTTTTCTTGGCATTAAGAACTAGGTTATTTGTCGTAAACCAATCCGTGACCATTGAAAGTGCAAAGTTAACATTATCAAAATCTTGTCTATTCCGTTCTACTTTAAATATGAGAGAGGTATCATCTGCAAACAACACAACATCACAGATACCGTTTAAATAGAATGGCAAGTCGTTAATATAGACCAAAAATAAGAATGGACCCAGTATTGAACCTTGAGGTACACCTAATAGAACTGGTAGCCCGGAAGATTTCACACCATTTACATCTACACATTGAAGTCTATTAAGTAAATATGAATCTATTACGTTAAGAGCTTCGTTTTGGACACCGTAATGAACTAGTTTACGCTTAAGTGTGTAAAATAACCATGGTTCCGCAATACGGTGAAAAATAATTATTAAACAAAACGACCAAACCAAAACTTCAAATTTTACACATTTTAGCACTTTTTTAAAATCGGCTGTATTTCAATGAAACTTTCATTTCACGCGGATAATATTGTCCATTTACTTATGTAGGCCGAAAAACCGGTATAAAGTCTGTCTTTGAGGTTTTATTTTTATTTCAAAAAAAGAACTTTACGGGAGAATTTAAAAAACTTCTTAGTTGGACTTTTTAATAACGGCCCGGGCGCGACGTGGAATGAAATATATTATGATGTACTGAAACGATGATGATGTCGTCACCCGTGGGAGCACACAACTAGGGAGCTGTCATTCGTATTTTATTTCTTACTTAGTTATGTAGATATCTATTCTGTATTAAACAGAACAAATACCTACAGGCTATCGCTTAACTGAGCTGCCTGAGGTGCCTGCGGGGTACCGGAGGGGTAGTGAAGTCCCATCAGCGGGGGTATGACTGAGCTAAAGCTCAGTCATGAGCTTAGTGGTGCTAAAGCACCACGTCACCATACCCCCCGCCCCACACCTCGTAGCTACTTGAGGGACGGTCTCAGTTAAACAGTAATCCTAAGGACATGTTTGCAGTTTGACTGCCACTGTTTCTTAGCTTTAAAGACAATTGTAATTTTGAAGTCTGTGAAAGAAACAAAATGATAAATAGTTTCCAAGTATTGCCAATATAAGCGAATACATAAATACATCCACATAGCAATGAAGGTTAAAAACTCTTAGTAAAAGAAAATGTTTCGTTTCCACACTTTGAAATATTGAGTAGGTAATATCGGAAAAAATCTCATAGTGGTTTTATGTTATATTTTATGTTTAGTTATGGAAGCAGTTTTTAAACGAATAATTAATTTATAGAATAAGCGAGTGAACATGATTTCAGAAGAGCAATTAAGCATTCTCCTCATTAATTTCATTAAATTTGAACCATCAATTAATTTCAGATCCTATAATTAATTTTGTGAAGGTATTTATCATTTCCTGAAAAGCAAAACTGAAAATTGCTGAATTAATTCTAAAACATACATGCCAAAAAGGTTTTATCATTTTGTCTTTTGCTTGCCTTTTTTATTTTATTTTAGATTCCGGTGAAAAATATTTTCAGTATAAAATAATTTATTTTCATTATATTTCATACACGAGGTTATGGCTTAAAATCCCGGCAAATGGGTTCTAATGTGTCTTTTCATTATACTGTATGTACTTTCTCAGTTAGTCTGAGACATCCCTAATTTCATTGACGGAAAACATAGCAAGGCAACATAACATAACATCACGCCTGTATTCTGTGAAGGGGTAGGCAAAGATGCACCTTTAGTAACGTAACACCCACATACCGCCAGTTATGTTTAATTCCCTTGTAATAGGGGCGAGCCTATTGCTATAATATATATCACACCCGCTGCAAAACTGCCATATCACAAAATAACAGAAATTGAGATAATCAGTTTCAAAATATTCAATTTACGTTTTAAATACGGATGAAATTTGAATAAAACCATCTTGTGGCTTATGACAGTTTTTAGAGGACGTGCAACATATAAAGTGGGCACAAATCCAGATTCCGGGCTGTTAATGAGAAATTCGAGAGGAAACCTGGATTTACATTTAATGTACTCGTAAGTCTAAAAGCGTGGTGATTTATACTCATGCCTTATCTATATGAAAAGCGGACTTTGCCCTTCAGTGGAACTGTCACAGGCTAGTATTGTTATTATTATATATAGTTCTTTCATTTGAAATAATAGCTATTTAATTTGACTCTCTCAACCCTGTCCTAAACCAGCAAAGTCTTTTTTCTGTTTTTCTTGACCCTTTTAAATAAAGGACAGATTAAATCGCTATAGGCACAAAGGGACCTGTTATTTGACTTTTTATAATATTACCTACTGAATTGTTGGTCTGTAATGGTGGCAATCGCTACTGCTGAGCATGACGGCACAGTTAGCGTGGTGATTTAGCGAATTACTGCTGCGCTGCGTGTCGTGGCTTCGATTCCCGCATGTAACAATTTGTATGGCCTACAGGTAGTTGTTCCAGGTCTGGCTGTTTGTGAATGTGAATGTGAATGTCAACAAGCATTCAATGCTTGTTGACTCACCCACGATACCGGAGAAATTCCTAGGGTGCAACAAAAATAAATGAGGACCTGGATTCAATTCCTGGCTCGGGCAGAGTTTTGCTGGGAATTTCAATCTGGAATTTCTAGCCCCGATTGCGGTTATATGCCCGGTTGATGGGAGTAGTTTCGCCCCCTATTATGTGGGACTCAGTAATTATAAAGTAGGCTTCGGCACCTCGTTAGTTTGCTACTGCCCCGCGAACGCCTGCCAAGTCCTAAGAAGCCCTGAGCCATGTCAGAATTTTTTTTAATAATAATGGTTACTCTACTCTATTAAACTAAATTAACTATCGATCAGGCAATCAAACTATCCTGCAATTGCATTCAGGAGATATTTGTTCCAGGTGTTCTGGGTATTTGCTATGTATAATAAAAAATATCTATCTATGTAATGTATTGTATTAAGTATATCAGTCATCTAGTACCCATAACACAAGCTCTGCTTAGCTTGGGGCTAGATGATGCTGTGTGGATTGTCCAGCATTATTTATTATTATTATTTCCTTTATTTTTTCTTTATACATACAAATTATATTTTTAAATATTTCAGTATAAAAAAAATAAAAAACATTTAAAAATATAAAAAATAGTACCCCACCGGCATCGGGAACAGGGTCCAAGCTACCGGTGGTCAGGGCTCTTGAGAGAGGAACCTCCTTACAATGCGCGCCGTGTCCAAGAGTACTGCTTTCTGGATCAAACCCTTGATCCAACTGCCCAACGAGAGCCTCTTTAGGTGTTGATCGAGGCTCTTGGCTATTATGCCATTGGCCGTCACGACTATCGGCACAATGACTGCTGTATTCACATCCCACATGTCGACAACCTCGCGGGCCAGATCAAGATACTTCATCTGTTTTTCTTTCTCAGCCTTCACGAGGTTCTCGTCATGTGGAACCGTAATATCAATAATCATTGTGCGACGTTCTGATCTATCTATCACCACTATGTCAGGCTTATTGGCAACAATAGTCCTGTCAGTGATGATAGATCGATCCCAATATAATGTGATGCTGCCATTTTCAAGAACTGGGTCGGGCACATACTTATAGTACGGTACTTCTAAGTCCACAAGGTTATTGTTAAGGTGATAAGGTCGTGATTCGTATGCGACTATTTTCAATAAAACAACGTGCGCTCTATGCAAAGGTGTATTGGACACTAACTAACTTAAGCTATTGAATGAGCGGTGTCGCCGTGTTACCTACAGAGTACATCTAAATAGCTGAATTGAATGAACATACCGCCCACCAAAAGGGCTTTAAGGCCTTTTCAAAATGATAACGTAACTTAAAACAATTAAAATATAACATAGTTCACTTAACAGAAACTTAATACTTAGTAATTGAAACAAAAACAAATTCTTACTTAACCGGATACATAACATATTTAAATTGAATCCTAAGTTAATCTTTAGTACAAATCGGTAAAGCACATAAGTTTGATACTGATCTCCGAGACAGTTTGCCATTGTAGCGTACTGTATAAACTCTTGTTATTCCGTCTAGTCCGGGATGTTTTTCCATGATTCGTGCCAACGCCCACTTGCTAGGTGGCATGTTTTCACTTTTGAGCAGCACTATATCACCGACTTCGAACTCTGTTGTTCTCTTCAGCCATTTAGGTCTTTGGTTTAGTCGTGACAAGTACTCTGTTTGCCAGCGTTTCCAAAATCCTTGGACAAGTCTTTGGGTGTGTTGCCATCGGGATAATATATTTACGTTAGCAGTGGTAAAGTTGCGATCGGGTATGGTAATTAGAGGCTCTCCGACAAGAAAATGTCCTGGCGTAAGTACTTGTATGTCTTCTATGAGATCAACCTCTGTATTTATCGGGGTTAATGGGCGAGAATTAAGGCAGGCTTCAATTTGTGTGAGTACTGTAGTAAACTCTTCGAATGTTAAATTCGTAGTCAGTATTTTTCGAAGATGTTGTTTGACAGACTTGACTCCTGCCTCCCAAAGTCCTCCAAAATTTGGGCTATACGGTGGTGTAAACTGCCACTGTGTTCCGTCGTTGGCCAGTTGATCAGCTATCAGGCCGGGTAATTCAAGTCCTGCTTCTTTCCACATTGCATATAATTCTTTGTTCGCTGCCACAAAATTAGTGCCGTTATCGCTCCAGATCTCATTACATCTTCCTCTTCTTGCGACGAAACGTTTAAATGCCGCGATGAATGCCTCGGACGTCAGATCGCTCACCAGTTCCAAGTGTATAGCCTTTACGGCCATACATATGAAGATGCAGATGTATGCCTTGCTGGTTTTAGATCCTCTTCCTTTGGAGTTCAACACGTATACAGGGCCAGCAAAGTCCACTCCACTTCGAGAGAAGGGACGCGAGAGGGTCACCCGACACTCAGGTAGGTCACCCATCATTTGTTTGCGACATGCAGCTCGTTGCCGCGCGCAGGTAAGACATTCATGTATGTGTTTCTTCACCAGTCCTTTGCAGCCAACAATCCAGTATCTGCTCATCAGGTAAGTAATCATGACATTTATTCCGCCATGCATTGTTTTCAGGTGTGCATCAGCAACTACTAGCGATACAAAGCCGTTTCTCTTGCCTAGTATCACGGGATGTCTCAGGTTCTCGTCAGTCTCGGCGTTTCTCAGTCTTCCGCCCACCCTGAGAATATTGTACTTGTCTATGAATGGGTTTAGTGACTTCAAGATGCTTGTGGTTTTTACGCTTCTCCTTTCTTTTATTCTTCTTATTTCATCTGAAAATTCATCCTGTTGTGTAAATTTTATGCAAACGTCTAAGGCGTTTTGTATCTCTTCTGTTGTCATTTCTTGTCCTAGTTTGTTGGGATCCATCTTCATTTTCAAAAATCTCTTACAATATACCATCACTCTGAGCAGCTCCGTAAGTGAATCGTATTCTTCAAATTTTATGAATTTCTCTTCTTCATTTACATTGATGTGGGACTGTATGATCTTCTTACTTTCTAAATCTGTGGTTGATTTTGACGGTCTCGCATATTCAATGTCTTCATTTGCAAGCCAGGTAGGTCCATTCCACCATAATGTTTCATGTTGTAGTTCTGATAAAGATAATCCTCTTGAAGCTATATCAGCTGGATTTTGTGCTGATTGTACATGGAACCAGTGTGTGCTACTGGTTTGCTCTAGTATCTCAACCACACGGTTCGCAACAAATGGCTTCCATCGATTGGGTTCTCCAAAGAGCCATGCGAGGACTATAGTTGAGTCGGTCCATGCAAATACCTCCTCATAGCTTGACTCACGTTGGCTAGTAATTTGGCTAGTAGTGCTGCTCCGCTGAGTTCAAGACGTGGTAGTGAAATGGTCTTCACAGGAGCGACCTTCGTTTTTGAGGCGATGATGTTTGTTTTTATCTCGCCATCTATAGTTTGTACTCGGCAATATACCACAGCTGCGTATGCCTTTTCAGATGCATCACAGAACCCATGCAATGTTATCCGCTCCTTTTCAGTGCTAATTGTGTCGAGCCAACGTCTGATTCTTATTTCTGTTACGTTTTCTAAATCTCTTCTTATGCACTTCCATTCTTCTTTCAGTTCGTTGCTGATTTCTTGGTCCCACCCAAGTCCTTCCAACCATAATCTTTGTACAAGAATTTTTGCTGTTACAATGACTGGCGATATCCATCCAAGTGGGTCAAATAACTTCTGCAAATCTGATAGAATTGTTCTCTTTGTTATATTTGACATTGTAGGTTCTAGTTGCAGTTGATAGTTGAACTCATCTCTTCCAAGATTCCATGATAGACCAAGTGCTTTGATGGTGCCATCTAGTGTGAGGTCTAGATTAGCCTTGGTAGTTATTTTATTGACGTCCATAGATTTGAGAAACTCTGCATCGTTCGATGCCCATTTCTGTAGTTCGAAGCCTCCTCGTCTCAGAATAGTTATGATTTGCTTGCTAACACGGATTGCTTGTTCTGTTGTATCGCAACCTGAAGTCAGGTCATCCACGTAGAAATCTTCACGAATAATTTTGGCTGCTTCAGGATATTGCTCGCCTTCATCTTCTGATAGTTTAAGTAAAGTTTTTACGGCGAGGTACGGCGCAGATGCTGTGCCAAACGTAACTGTTTTCAGTCTGTAATCCTTGACTTCATGTGGTGGGCAGCTTGGCTTGTTGTTGGATTTCATACTGCCACGCCACAATATTCTGTGGTAGTCTGTATCTTCCTGATCCAAGAGTACCATTCTATACATCTTGATGACGTCACTTGCAAAGCATACCTTGTGAATGCGCCATCTCATAATCACACTTCGCATATCTTCTTGCAGTACTGGGCCAGTCATAAGCTCGTCGTTCAAAGACACGCCATTGTCGCCTTTGCACGACGCATCAAACACAACTCTGATTTTTGTTGTCTCTTTATCTCTGCGGACTACGGCGTGATGTGGTAGGTAAACACACCGATTGTCTATTTCTTTAGTAGGAACTTCTTCCATGTGCCCCAGTGCTAAGTATTCTTCTAAAACCTTGTCGTATTCTTCTCTTAATTCAGATGTTTTTTGTAGTCTTCTTTCTTGCTGAATCAGGCGTTTCATTGCTATTTCCCTTGTATTCCCATTTGGTGATTGGAGGTTATTGATGCGAAATGGGAGTTTCACGATGTATTGACCATCGCTGTTTCTTTTGTAGGTCTCTTCATAAAAACTTTCACATTGTTTTTCTTCTTTGGTCTGTTTCCTGTTTGATTCTGGTTCTATTTCCCAGAGTGTTTTCAATAATTCTTCTCCTATGATCTGGTGATGCATTACAAGCACAGACTCTGTTTGTGGTGTATCTTCTATCTTTCCAAATAAAATCCAGCCAAGAGCTGTTTTATGAGCACACGGTGACCCTGGCGGACCCTTGATTAGTTGGTTCTGTACAATTTGTGCATAAACATCGACACCCAGAAGCAAATCGATAGAACCTGGCTGGTAATAGTTTGGATCAGCCAGTATTAGCCCTTCTAAGTGAGGCCAATTTTTGTTTGTTTTTATTGTGCGGGACGGTATTTTGGTAGTCAGCGGCTTTGACATTACATATGTTCTAACTTTCAAATTGAATGCTTCATTTCTTGATTCGATACTGATCTGAACTACTTGTTTAATATCTTGTCTTGTTGATCCCACACCGACGAGTGTACCCTTAATAGGATACCGTTTGGCCGTGAGCTGTTGTACAGCACGTTCGCTTATAAAACTCGCTTGTGAGCCTTGGTCAATTAAAGCTCGCAGTGTCGTTGTATAGTTGTCTTCACTTCTCACTTTTACGATTGCAGTTGCTAGTAATGCAGTACTTTGATTACTCGAAACATGTGACGTCACCAGTGTAATGTCTTCTTCTTCTTTAGTCTTCTCCACGTTTGTATGTAATGCCACTTCGGGTTGATTTGATTGTTTGTTCTCAGTATTGCCCTTCGTGTTCCCATTTATATCGCCTTCTTTATTTTCGTGAAGTAGTGTATGATGACGTCTTCTGCATATTCTACAGCTTGTTGGTATGCGACAATTCCTTACGGAGTGTCCCGGTGCAAGACAATTGAAGCACAGATTGTTGATTTTGATGAATTCACTTCTTTGTATAGGTGTTTGTTTTCCAAACTCTTTACAGTGGCAAAGTGTATGGTTTTCTTTACACATTTGACATACTTTATTATCATTCATCTTAGTTGCGGCGTGAAATGACCTTTCTCGAACATGCTCGGAACTTGTCTTTTGTTTTGTTGGTTCTGTAAGTTCCAACGTACGAAATCGGCTCTCCAGGAACTTGCGAAACATGTCGAGTGAGGGTAAGCTGTCAGGTTTTTGACAATTGCTGCTCACATAGTTTTCCCAATCTTTGTGGGTTTCACTGTCCAGCTTTTGCACTATGACGAATATTATTAAAGGGTCATCAGTTTGCACGTTCATATTTTTGAATTGGTGTAAACATTCAAATGTTGTATCCAGTAACTTCTTTATAGAACTAGAATTTCCCACGTTAGTTTTCTTAAGAGAGAAGAATCTTTTCATAATTGCGTCGACATTAATGCGTTTGTTCCCATATCTTCTTTTAAGAATGTTCCACGCTTCTTCGTAGTTCGTATCTGACACTTGTATGTGTTTTAATATCGACGCGGCTTCTCCACTAAGACTTGTTTTCAAATAATGTAGTTTTTGTACATTACCTAACGCCGCGTTCTTATGTACACGTGTGTTAAATAAATCATGAAACGATAACCACTCTTCATATTGTCCGCTATACGTAGGTAGTTGTATTTTCGGCAAAACCACTTGCGTTTGTTGAAGATCACTAGGTAATGGCAACGAAGCATTAACGTTAACTGGTTGACTAACTAATAAATCCTTCAAGTCAGTCATCAAACTTAAATACAATTCTTCATGTTCAAAGTATTCTTCATTAACTATGTAGGGTATCTTGTCACGTTTCTCCCTCGGTACGTTGCGTATTAAGTCACCATAAGCTTGTTTATATTCACTCCAGTAATCTTCTACACATTTCAAACGAGCTTCTACGTAATTTCGTGTTAATCTTGCCTTCGGACTCTTCTTTAAGTTGATTTGTGTCTTCTTCAACGTACATGCAATGTTTTCCACAATATTTAAAGCTTTTTCAGGTTCTGTAGCCATTGTTTGCAAGTTCAAACTTTGATTGTAGCAAACGAATACGAAATAAATTTGTTATAATATGTGATTAGATCTTGCACTAAACAAGTCGAACACTCGGGTCGTCTTATCTCTTCGATCTCTTTGTTCTCGGGCGGCTTGCCGGGCGCTGGTATCCGGCTCGATTTTGGACCATATGTTAAGGTGATAAGGTCGTGATTCGTATGCGACTATTTTCAATAAAACAACGTGCGCTCTATGCAAAGGTGTATTGGACACTAACTAACTTAAGCTATTGAATGAGCGGTGTCGCCGTGTTACCTACAGAGTACATCTAAATAGCTGAATTGAATGAACAGTTATACTTCAGAGCAAGTTGCTGATGGATTATCCTGGCAACAAGGTTGTGTCTATGCAAATAGTCTCCGTTAGCTAGACGAGAACAACCAGAAATAATGTGACGGATTGATTCTCCGGGTCGGTGGCATGCCCGACAGATGTCAACCGTTATTATTATTATTATTATTTCGAGCTGCCCCGGACTTAAACATATTTGTTGAAATGTGGATGTAATATAGGTAGTATAGGTACACCTGTGCCTTTTCCCTTGGGATAATACAAGCGTCATGTTACGTTATAAGATTAAAATACTAACTAACTAACTAACGTGTCAGAATTTGTGTCATCTTTAAATTTTCTATTGATTAAATAATTTTATTCTTACACACTAACACTACTCTCAAACACTACTTGAAGAAAAATTTGAAGAATGCAGGCAAGAGATAATGAATAGTGCTAATTAAGAAAATATCTTGTCTGCAAAATTTTCTGCAGAACATGCTAGGTAGGAAAACAGGTATATAAAGTGGGTCAAGATTTTTAAATATGAATATTTAAAAATCTTGACCCACTTTATATACCTGTTTTCCTACCTAGCATGTTCTGCAGAAAATTTAGATATTTTCGTAGCGATCATTAACATGTTACGACTTAACTTTGGCTGGTTCACATAGCAAAACATGTGGAGTGTACATTTCTCGAAGTTTCCATTGAAACTATAACAAAAATTTATCTATCTTTTGGTTTAACGCAAATTTTAATACCTAAAAGCCTTTTAACAAAAAAAAGAGCAATTTTTCATCGCAGCTTGTAGTGCGCCTTCTAATGTCACAATACTACGTCAAAAAAAATAAAATTCTTATTCTTAGTAGGTATTTTTGACGGATTATTTGACAAACAAAGCTGTTTTGTCTTCATTAGCTAACGTTCCTCTTTTTTCAAACCGACTCTTTAAAAAGATCTGCACCCCGATCTGTGTGCGTGTCAAAGAGACCTAACATTATGCATATATTTAAGCTTATCTCGTAGTATAGGACATTTTTAGCGGTCTATTATACTCGTAGTAGTCGAACTGACTGCTCTGAATGGACGAACGATTTGAGGTATCGTGAGACATATTAACATATTCACTGCCATGCTGTAAGCACAATATAAAATACTAGTGCAAACACAAGTTAACTCGTAGTTCAGCACTTAACTTGTTAAATACGGGTTAATAATTTGATATCTATATACATATAAAAAATTGTATTCGAGTTTTTCTGTGTTACGCCATAACTTGAGAACGACATTACCGCTTTCATTCATCTTTTTATAGGATTTCTCATAATTTATAGAAGGGTCTTACAGAAAGAGAAATTCAGACAATTGCGCAAATAATTGGAAAATTTCAGAAAACAGTTTGACAGTTCAAATGTTTGATGAATTAGTGTTTTCACTGCGGTTAACACCGCCGGGCGCAGCTAGTATTAGCATATTTATTAATACTACCAAGAGCAAGAGCTCTGTCTTCACAATCATCAGCACTTTCAATTAGTCCTTTGTACATTAATCATAAAAGCTAAGGCACAAGGAACTCGCCATGTTATAAATCACCGAGTTGAGAGCGGAGTTCTTAAGGGGGACGTGGGGTTTTAAGTGTTTGAGAACTGCTGTTCTGTTTTCGAACTAAAGGGCTTTTGTTTATTCTTGTTAATTGCAACAAAGCTGTGTGAGTCAGATGGCTTCCATATCGCTTCGTGTTTAAATGATCCCAGAGCACGTATAGACGGTTCAGATTAAAGTTGTACATATATACATGTTCAGAAACGGTTCCTCTGACAATGCAGAGAGAGTCGCGAAGAGACGCACAATAAGTACCTAGATGTTGGGTCAGATAAAAGACCAGACAATGACATTTCAACAACCAGAAACACACAGCCGGACAAGCCTGCCATACTATTCCCAAACCACAGAATCAACAGTGGCGATCTGGTGATCGCCACTATTGATTATGTGGTTTGGAAAAGCGTCAAGAAAATGAAGCCCGATCAGTCTCGGAGAACAGATGATTCAGACATTTCAGATTGTCAGCGATCACAATAGTCGAAAAGTCCATAACGTATTGGATTAAAATGCGCTGTCATAGACATAGAGAAATAGACTGATCGATCCCTACACAGCTGTGAAATAAAAGCGGGCAAGAAAGTGTGAGAGATACTAAGCGAACGTACGGCCAGTAGTGTACGTCATAAGGCCTTGGTCGCATGGTCACTTTGTCTCTTACCAAAGATTACTCAATTTTTGTAGGGTATTGCTCAGCCCATTTCTTTGTACCTATGTGCGCTACCCAAACATGGTTAATAAACCACAAACCATTGGTTGACAATCTTGTAAAATAAAAAAATATTTCTTTAGAACGATACAACTCTTAATACGAGATGAAGAAATAGAATTAGAACAAATATTTAAAAATCTTACAGTCTTTATGTCACTTTATCTAGGCCAAAGGGATTGCAATGATTCCAAATCAGAAAAATAACAGAATAAGCGCAGCCAAATAATACATATAAATCCTACTGTTGATGTAGGGAATGCCTAACCCCTAGGTTTCAAAGTTTGGTCCGTGATAAGCTGGTGACCATGGCCTAAAATACGTTCAGCATTTAAACCTATTTTCATCATAAGATGTTCTTACTTCAATTAAATCATAAGCCGTTGACATAGATGCCAATTTTCTAAATGGCAGATCAAATAAAAGGTTTACCATTACTTGTAATACGACACAGTGCGGTAGACATACCCGGAGAAACAATAAATTTTCTCGGAATCTGCCAGTGAGTCGATCAGGCGAAAATTGGAGATCAATAAAAGAAAGTTCTTACGATACAAGGCCGTTAATAATACTAAACAACACACAAATAGGGCAAATACATATTCTATCAGTAGTACTCGTAACTATAAGTCCAAACGTTCAAAATGTAAGGCATTGACACGCCCTCGAGGAGTTCGTGGCTAAATAAAAACAGCCGCACGGGTTGATCGAAGGTTAAACTACGCTTGGCGAGGTCAGTCTCTGGGTGGGTGATCGTTTGGATCATTTCTAGACTCCCCCTTACCTCGGTAAGCACGTTAAGCAGTTGTTCCTGGCTTTTATTTGTAGATCTTTGACAGCCGTTACGGGTAGTCAGAAGCCCGAAAGTCTTACAACCAATCTTACCAAGGAGTATCGTGTTGCCCAGTAATTGGGTTGTGGAGGTCAGATAGGCAGTCGCTCCATGTAAAATACTGGTATTCAGCTGCATCCGGTGAGACTGGAAGCCGACCCCAACACAGTTGGGAAAAAGCAGGCAGATGATGATGATGATGATATTCATTTATTTTTAAGACTTTATTCGTATCTATGGGTGAAATTAATCGTGCATGCATCACACAATTATTCCTAAATACTTTAGTTCTTATTTGTATTTTCAATTTTAAAGTCGTTCGTATTGACGATAATCATTCTTGTTAGTGATTGTGTTCCACTATTGTTGATTCTTCAAACTACGAACTATAATAGCTGGTTATACCAAAATAAGAACCATAAAATTTACCAACAAGAATTGCTTTGACTAAAATGCATTATTTTAAAGGTCGTAATACTGACTACAGTAGAGTTTATTTCTGTTATTTAAACCCTGCATCAAAGTATTCCAGATAAACTGCAGATCGTAATTTTTTGACATTTCTAGTATTTAATTTGCGTGGGCGGACATGCAGTATATCATTTTAGTATACCTACAGAAGCTCTATGAAGTCCGCGGATCATACTATTGCGACGTGGATCAGAATGTGTGTGAGTGCTTTCGCCACACAGAATTATTTTCAGACATACTGAGACAAACTATTAGTTAAATACTTAAATTTTTAAGATTGGATCTCAATTTGAAATGTATGATAGTATTTTTTTTTAATTTTGAATCGAGCATAAGTTATTAATTTGTTTAAATTATTAATGATTAATTTATTTAGCAGGTTTTGTTGTTGTTTTCACAAAATAAAGATTGTTTTCTTTTCTTGCATTTTAAAGCAGTATAAACGGAGTTGAATTCAACATTTATTCTAATATTACAATGAACATCAGGTTCACTAATAGGTATATTGTTATCATAAAACTAGTTATCATATAATAATATTCTAAAGGAAAATTTGTATGTTTGAATGTAGGAGGTACTTAATCTCCAAGACGGGGAGTCTTGGAAATTAAGCCTCCCCATCCCAATTCAAAAAATCTTTTACTAACGGCAAGCTCGGCATCGACGAGTTCTACAAGCTATTTAAATACACACGGCGCGGCCTATAGTATGTTATGTTTGTTTAAAGCTTTGTTGAGAGGTCAGTTTATTAAGTTGGCAGTACTTGTGCCAACATTCTTCTTGTGAATCTTGTTGAAACAGCAGCACATCGTATAAATAAAATTATTGCTAACCTAGACTTTCAATGACTTAATATAAAATAAAAACAATGTTACACAACACGCGACCAATTCCGTCCCCTTTTAGTTGGTAAGCTTGTCCTAATTTCCTATAAGAAATAGATTAAAATGACGACACAGAACCCTAGTTCCTTCTCAGACTTGTTTGTTAAACAGATTGCTTACCTAATCCGATAAAACTTTCAAAGTCCCGAAGGAAGAATGGGCGATTCTCGAAAAGCAACAAAGAAGAACAGTTATCTTATATCAAAGCAATAACTGCCTGCGAAAGAGTTCAAAAGTCTACTGAATTATCTTTCAAAGTCTTTGGGGTCGTTCTTGTTAATGCACATCATTTGATATTACGTTACCGAAGGAAACTCGATTTAAAACTTAAACTTAATAAACACCTAAACGATAAAAATTCGGATTAAAAGATGCAATGGAGAAAATCTTACGTATTTCCTTTTAGTTTAAGAAATAAATACATAATGTTTTTTACCCGTGGTTAAACAACATATTAAAAATAATTTTAACTAATATAGCAAATGCGACTTTGTTTGTTGGTTTAGAAGTTACATGTTTAGGGCAATATTTTGCAATATGATTAAATAAAAAAAATAAAAAAAAATAATGCTGGACAATCCACACAGCATCATCTAGCCCCAAGCTAAGCAAAGCTTGTGTTATGGCTACTAGATGACTGATACACATACATTAAATAGATAGATATTTTATTTTATTTTACATAGCAAGAACACAGAACGCCCGGAACAATTAATATTTGAGATCGTACAAACATTTGTCCCAAGGCGGGAATCGAACCCACAACCTCCTACATCGCCCGCCGCGCCACATAGGTCGTCATAACAGTAAGTATCTTACCCAATTGTCTTTACGCACACTTCTTGCTACTGGAATGATCCTTTTTATTTGTTGTTGCTCACGAACACTTAAAAACGTTGCTCTACAAAACAAAAAGTAACTTCGGTGTAAAAGCACATTACGCTTTCACGCCTTAAGCCTCCTCTAAACGTTGGGCCAACGTAAGCCAATGTACGCCTCAGTACACTTAAACTACTATGGAAACATCGACCTACCGTCATTTGCGTAAAATTTTGTTGTAATATTAAAATACAGTGGCCAATATTGGCGCATATTGGGCCAACATGTTTGTAGAGGGAGCATTTACATATCACGAACTGTTGTATACAATTCTGTGTACTCTATGTGTCAACAGTATAACGCACCCACGATACTGGATGAATTCCTAGTGTGGGGCCACAGTCAAAAAAAGAATTGAATAATAAATGTTCAATGACAAATCATTGGCTGTAAATAGGTTTTAAAAACTACTACATGTCAAATAATAAAATAAGTAAATTAGAACTAGATTAGGTCAATGTTTTCTTACTGCTCTGAGGAGAAACACCGCAGTTTCTTTTAAGTCCAGATTTGAGTGGACCGGTCCAGTCATTGCACGTATTTGTCAGTTATAGTGTAGCTCGTCTCAATATTTGAGGAGCTCGAATCGATAAACAATACAAAAGGAAGGACATTTGGGTAGGCCGCAAATAGTACTCATACAATCATATTAAGTAAATACCTTTATAACATCAGCTATCAACCAATGAAAATCCCGTCAAAATCGGTCCATCCGTTTCGGAGATTACACAGAACAAACAGACAGACAAAAAAAACAATTTAAGAATTAGTATAACTACATATGTATATACATATATTTGGTGAATATACTTACTACTTAATTTATAAGCATTTATTCAAAAAAAATCTTTACATTACAAAAATATAAAATCATTTATTTGTGTGACTTTATAGACATACTTAAAGCGCAGTTGAACTTTTTAAGTGAAGTTTAAACGTTTGAGATCGTCCTTCTTCGAATGTAGCCGAGATTCCTCAGTTAAAGAGTGATGCGCGCATTTAATATTGAAAGGGTTTCTGCTTGATAGTGGTCAGTTAAGTGCCTACTCCTTTTAACCTGATTTGATTTTGCTCCAATGTTTTCTGAGATTAAAGTGTTTCTTCAAGAGATAAAAAGATTACATTGTGTTTTTTCTGATTTCATTGTGTTTTTTTGGGGTGTAGCACCGTTTCATTCGCCTTCTTACACTCACTCACTTAAGTAAATCATAACAGTATACAGTATTTCACAACACGTTAAAACAGTAATTAATAATTAATCAACACAACACTACAACATTTATCAACACGTTAAATTAGTAATTTATGGAAAAATATGAAATAAGTCATTATCATACACACTTTTTCCTTTAAAACTTTCTAACACACGGTGGGCGCAGTGGCTAAGCGAGCAATTACAATAAATTTGTCTGCAAGGCCGTGGGGGTCAGGTCAAATGTATATTAGCTTCATATCTGTGCCCGACGGTCCAATAGAGATGCTTAAAATCGCCCATGACTCGTGGTCATGTGTTGCCCCAGGCGGCCCCAACGGAACTATTGTATGTCGACTACACGGTGTCCCCCACGGCCCAAACAGATAGACTGAAAAATGAAAGCGGTGTTCAGCGTGCTCCATAACCCAAGATACAGGTTTACCTAGTTTAGGGCTAATGTCAATTATTTATATATTTGCAAAAAAAAAATATCTTCCTACTCTATCTACTATTACAGGAGTAAAGGAGATGAAAAGATACAGTAAGCCCACAGAAAACAGTCTCCTCAATAGTAAAGCTATTTTATTTACGCTGAAGGTTTTCTGTGAAAATTCTTTATTAAAATATTACCTTTTCATGATTTACAAGTGTCATTTTCACATCTAAATTCTGATTGTACAGACGCCAGCACATCAAGCTACCCCAAACTGTCAAATACGCCCAGTTGAATATGAATCTTATTTATTTGTAATAAAGTTGAAAAACTATTTATAAAAATGAACATATTGGGGTAGCTTGACGTGCTGGCCCCTGCACAAAGCACTTTTTCAGATTATAGTTTAGCTTAAGAATGAAGAACGAAACACCGTTCAATGTAAATAAAGAACCCGTCAATTTTATTCCTTACGTACTTATTTTTATACAGGGTGACTTTTAATTCGCTGGCAATCTTCTTGGGTACAGTACTCATAAATATAAACAACTTTCACGATGGGATCTACTCAGATATGCAGTACATTAATGTTGGCATACCTAACTCAGAAGAAGAAAGTATCAATTCAATTCAATTCAATTTATTCATAAACAAAATACAATGTGTCCAAAATTATTATAATTATAGGAAAATAAATAAATAAAATTTCAGAAACAATAAATATGAACAATATCATTGAAAATATCTAGGAAAAAACAAATCATCATCATCTACCTAGCCTTTTCCCAACTATGTTGGGGTCGGCTTCTAGTCTAACATCTAGGATGCAGCTGAAAACCAGTATTTTACATAGAGAGCCTATCTGACCTCCACAACCCAGTTGCTGGGCAACATGATACCCCTTGGTAAGACTGGTTGTCAGAGTGTCAGGTTTCTGACTACCCGTAATGACTGTCAAAGATCTACAAAAGGCAACCGGGACCAACGGCTTAACATGCTTTCCGAGGCACGGAGGAGTCTCGATATGTTACGAACGGTCACCCATTCACAGACTGACCTCGGCAAACGTAGCTTAACCTTCGATCAACCCGTGCGGCTGTTTTTATTTAGCCACGAGCTCCTCGACTTGGTAAAAACAAATATTCCCATTAAATTAAAAAAAAACAACATTAAAAATAATAACATTAAATGTAAAAGTTATAAACAAACAGTAAGGCACACTGTGCTTATAAATAAAGTAAATAAATATTTAATTAGTATTTATCTGAACTTCCGTAACAATAAGCCAGCGTTTTAATCCAATCTACTTGTTTCCTTTGATTCAACCACTTTATCAAGCCAAGCACATAATCTGTACCGAATTGTACTGAAATACATTTAATTAAAGGAATGATGAAAGTAACTATTATTTACTCAAAACGGGTCATTAGTTTTGACTACTGGCCTAATTTGTGTCACAAAGGAACGCCACAAAAAGGCATTTTAATTACTTCAAGCTGTAGTAAAAGAAAGGGTGAATTAATTATACTGAGTCGATATATAAAAGCAAACTACGGAGCATTTCAAAAGAAAAAAGAAAAGTTTTGAAACCAATAGTTTCAAAATTTACAAATTCTAATACCCAATTCTATGCGTATAAAAACAAAAGATTACTAGATCAACAATTAGATTCTAAGAACAAATTTCCATCTATAATACTAGTGATATTAATCAAAGAAGGGCTTGTGGCTAGATAAAACGCGAATTAAGCTACCGATGCTAGTCCAAGGATGGGTGACCATCTGCGGGTGGTTAGAAGCCCGTAACACGACCATTAAATGACTAGTTGTCATTAGTATTATACGAAGTTGGTCTTAGTACGAAGGTGTTGCTATTATTATATATTACCACTAACTCCTACTACACTACTACTACTCCGGACTAAAACCCGACCCCAGCATAGTTGGGAAAAGGCAGATGAAGACGAATACAATTGCTAATAAAAGGGAAATAAAACAGAAAAAACAGACGTAAATATTTAATTACCTACTAAAATGTTTAGATAAGATAAACCGCACAAATGAAAAACTGTTTATTTCAATCGAAACTATTTCAACATGACACCCATTATTTTTGACATTCAGAAGGTTCAAAGTGATTGCACTATATCCCATGTAATAACACAGACTGTCCTTGGTACGTGTTACGGAAAAACCGTGTGTTGCTATTCACTTGTAAACACAAAGAAATATTGGATAGTCTGTGGTGTAAGTATACAGACGCGAGTGTAAACACAGAGAAACATACTTGAGTGGACTCGGAGTATAAATAAGACGAGATATAGAGTTCACTAGCGTTGTTTTGAGATGGATAAGCCTCATGGATGTCCTCCACCCTGGGGTGAGCGTAAGGGTCTGCCAGACTCTTACTAACTAAAAACCACCTTTGTGTTCCTTTCTTACACCGACACCGAGGATCATGGGAGCTAGTGCCCCTTCCACGATCCCCGGCTTGTATGGGCCACTTCGGGCTTGCGAGGAGTGTAAGGTGTAAGACTCCATCCAAAGTTCACTTCCACTAGTAAAAAGGACTCACTTTTAATACCCCACAAGGAACGATCTTGAAAGAAAAAAAAAATGTTTTTTCACCTCGGAAGACATACTATACTTGCACATGTTAAAAACCTACTACGGTACTAAAAATTTCTAATAACGGTTTTATCTTTGCGTGGTAATCTGTTTACGATGTTTTATAGTATCCTAATATCTAATATACAAAATTCTCGTGGCGCAATATTTGTTACCTAACTCCTCCGAAGCGGCTGGATCGATTTGTATGAAATTTTGTGGGCATATCGGGTAGGTCCAGGATCGGCCAAGATTTATTTTTCTCACCCCTAAATGATGAGGGTGACCCACCCCTAAATACTGCTTTTTTTGTTTTTTTTTTTTAATTTATTTTATTATGGTTTGTCATTGAAAAATACATACTACTTCAATTTTTTACTCTTATACGATCAACCCCTATATGGCAAAACAACTTTTGTCGAGTCAGCTAGTAATATCATAAATATGAAACTAACTCTGTCTGTCAGACAGATGTCTGTTACCTTTCCACGCTTAATCCGCTGAACGGATTTAATAAAATTTGGAATGGAAGTAGACCCTGGAAAGGACAGAGGATAGTTTTTAATCCACGAGTTAACTGCATCTGTTATAACCGAAAGCGAGGAGGTTCGGTTTCAATAAATTTTGAAACGTTACAGGTGACCACTAACAGAAATAAATTAGTGAGCCACTGATTATTATAACCAGTATTAGCTAGCTCTCCTCTGTCCACAGCACTGAGAAGTTAACCAATAAAATTTTAGCCCTCTCTTTGGTGCTCTCTGAAGTGCTGTGTTTGACCGATGCGGGGAACGCCTGTAAAGTGGCTTGCCCCGATACAGATAGGCCCGTGAACCCATCTAACCAGAGACAGTGGGATGAGCCGCTCTGCAGTTTGGTACGGAATAATCTCATTAATACGTCCACCGTGCCCGTGCCCGCCTAATACCTGTGTGTGCGTGAGAGTCGGGCCTTTGGCTTCAGGCTCTACCGTCACCCAACATTGACACCATGCTGGGTGACACTACCTTCCGGCTCGCTACATGTCTGCGTCTGGGCGCTGTCAATGCGGTGAAGCAGTCGATTACCTCGGACACCATTGCCTATCCTGCTTGTGATCATTTATCTTATTTTATTTTATATAAATATATTAATAGTTTTATCATTGTTAAAGAAATAAAGCTACCACTGATTCCCTGGAATAAGAAGCACTCTATATCCCTTTATTTCATAGCTACTCTAAGGTACAAAAATGCTAGAGTACCTATTACTCCGTGGATCGTAAATAAAGCCAGTTGGCTCGAAGAAGCGGCCAAAAGCTCTTGAGTCCCGCACGGTTATCGAGATGGCAAAGGAAGTTACACATGGTTATAGATACAAAATACTGGTAGTAACATGTTATATTTGACGTCTCGATGGTATCTTATGTATAGGAAACCAATGTTGTTATTTTTATATGCGTAAGCGTATAGTCTTTTTGTCGAATTCTTCATCCACAGAGACTGAACATGAGATTTTTTTGCAACTGTTAAGTTCTTTATTAATAACATAATAAATCACACTGAGCTTACCTCGCGAGTAAATAACTGCTCGGGTGCATTTACACCTGAGTAGTAAGTGCTGGTATAATAATTAATTAAACATAGATACGTTTAACATAAATTACCAAAAAATACAGATATCCACTTAAACACAGCTGTACTATAATAATTCCATTCCACTAAGCGAAACACGATACTGTGGCCCAAGGCACAAATCGCCGACGTCACCCAAAAAGAAACCTACGGCCGCTTGTAGACGTCCGTTTTTTTAACCGGACAACGGACCGTGTCTTTCTCATTTGTACGTGCTGGACACCGGTTTGGCATCCGGTGCATGTACACACATACACAATAAACCATACACCACCGCGTATCCGGCGAAAAAACGGTCCGTTGTCAATGCATACAAGCGCCCTAACTCAAGTGGAACTGGACCGTACTTGTGGTCCGCATGCATTAATCACCACAAACCCATATCTTTTCTCCTTCTCTAACAAATCCATCTAAAGGTTGACTGTAAGAGATCGTTTTTATCGATAATGCCGCCCATAATAACACTTTATAGCTCTAAGTAATTATGTGTGAGTATTTATGGTGTACAATAAAGAGTATTCCATTCTATTAAGGGGTACAACCATAGAAACCATCGGAAACAGGGTCCAATCTACCGGTGGTCTGGATCAACTCTTGATCCATCTGCCGAAGGATTGTATTCACAGGTGTTGGTCGAAGCTCGTGATTTGCTTATCTTTCTCGGCTCTCACGGGGGTCCTGTCATTACGCGCCTTTCATTTGTATCCACCGCCACAAATATCAGCCTTATTGGCTGGCTACAAAAGCCTTATTAGTGTTGTTCGGTCGATATCAAAACAATGTAATACTATTTGACGGCGCATAGATAAAGAGCTCGGAACAAGATTTGACTGCTGTCAGTCAGGCAGAGCGTCGAGGCGATGGTCAGCGCGGCCATGTTAAACGTGGGATCATGCCAGAAACGTCAACAGCGAGCGCACCACACATTCGATGAATCGCTTTTGTTACAAATATATTTGATTCTGATGATGAATGGCATTTGCCTATATATTATTAAAAATACTATGTGCATTAAAAAAACCACAAATTTAAATCAAAAGAAAGGGGTTGTAGCATGGGTCAGATAGTCGGTAGTGATAGATGTTAGCACATTATCACCGCAGTGAAACGTACGGGATCCAATCTAACAGAGTGTGTGGGATGAAAGCAATAACTCACCTTAAGAAAATAAGAACTCTGTATACTTAGGTACTTTGTTATTTACAAAATATTTAAAAAAGATACAAATATTCAAACCCGTTTGATTCAAGCCACTAGTTGTGTATACCATCCAAAAGTTTTATTTCAGGACACAAAAGTAGTTGGATGTCCGAAAACGTAGAGAGCCCACTAACTTCAGACCAATGATGGGTCATTGAGCGGGAGCTCAAATTTAGGGATAACATAGGGTTGAGCTACACGATGCATGCATGCCATCTGTTATTAGACTTACATAATTTCTATATAATATGACTTTGACGTCCGATGTGGCGCGGCGGGCGAAGGTTCGCCTGCGACGCAGGAGGTTGCGGATTAGATTCCCGCCTTGGGACAAATGTTTGTACAATCTACAAAGATTTGTTCCCTGTGTTCTGGGTATTTGCTATGTATAATTAAAAAAAATCTATCTATGCGATTATCATCTAGTACCCATAACACAAGCTCTGCTTAGCTTGGGGTTAGATGATGCCGTGTGGATTATCCAGCATTATTAATTAATTTAATATATAGTTTGGAATTTAAAAGAGACCTCCGAGTTTGTTTCTCTACCTACAAACTTTTATCTGAAAATATTGACCGTTCATCGACATGCAAACTGTCTGGAAAGATTTAGTAACAGAAATAAATACCATTTCATTGGTTACCAGGCCCAGTGGAAATCCATATTCACTTATAATCAAAACAATTTTTTTAAACCAATTCAATGAAAAGTGATTCGGTTAGATTAAATTTTGTTTCTAAGCAATGTTTATCGAACGGTACGACACTGAACAATCCGAAAACTCTCGGGAACGAAAACTATTTATACCAGACCGTTTACCATTTTGTACTTTTGCTATTTGAACTACATTTCAAATTACAGCTTTGTTCGAAGGGAAGTCTCGAATAACTCAATTCAAATGGAAAGCTGATCATTGAGATTAGAAGGGCGTTCTTTTCGACACATATTTCTGTTTTCTTTTGTCTATTAATAGATTATTTTTTCAAATAGATTGTGACGTCATGTAATAAAATCACCTGGAATTAAACACGAATTGAGCTCGCAAAAGTTTGGCAACAGATCAAAGAATTGATTTCTTGTTGATCTTGAATTTCATCTGTAGATAAAGTAGATTTCTACTTCTATTAGTTTTAGACTTACCGTTTGATTAAGACGGTGCCTGAGGTGGCTGTGCGGTGTGGGAGGGGATTGGCATCCATCACCTGACCCTCGCGTACTTGCAACTACAATTTCATCACAGTTATTTTACCTGTGGCAGCAAGCCTATAGAGTCCAATTTAAAACGCCTTCAGGGTGCTATTGGGGCTGCCGCACCACTATAGTGCCTCGGGCATGATCTCTGGGACTAGCGTAGACTCCTTCTTTTAAACGACGCGTAACCGAAGTGCTTCCTTGGAGTAACAGGGCTTTGATGGCCTTTGTGTTGTGTTTGTGTGTTTATCCCATGCTTATAAAACTTACGACTTACAGGCCATAAAAATATATATTCCGTGCGGGAATCTTATCTGCAACACGCAGTGCAGTACCCAATCGCTCAGCTAATGCGCCAACCCAACCGTGCCAACAAAAAATAATAGGTAAAGTGCCTTCAGCACGAGCTCTTGCTTTAATCTCCTCTAACAAACCTTTTACCATTTTGTGTACAAACCAAAGGAAAACTACTCCAATTAATTAATTCCAGAAATTAAGGCCATTCACGGCTGCTAGGCCTTTTCACAATATGTTGGGGTAGGCTTCCAGTTAAGCAGTTTGCAGCTGAATACCAGTGTTATACAAGGAGCGACTGCCCATCTGACTTCCACAATCCACAACTAAGTTACCGGGCAACTCACGATTCTCCTTGGTTACTAGTTGTCAGACTTTCAGATATCAAGGTAGACAAATAACTAAAGCAGTAAATGCCAACGATAACAGCGAAACGAGGTACTAAAAACAAATAATAGTTTTTTGATGTGACAGTGCAACACGAAATTTATTCGTTTCACTCTTTATCGGCCATCAACTTCTGAAGTACCTCAGCGGTCAATACACTCATAATTACCTTATTTATTTTTTATCGAAACCCTATAATGATTTATGGTGTTATTGTATATTAATAATACAAAAGGACAAACGTTATTATTGGAAATAAATCTTCGGTACAATGAGTCTTTGTCTCGCAAAGCTTTGATGAAAATATCGTTTCTTGTTATGGAATATTTTTATGGGACCTTGCTAGAAAATAGGGCTTTCGTCATTTCATCCCGTAATAGCTTACTACTGAACGGCGCCTGAAAAAGCTGACATAAGACTTAGATCACGCTTCTCCGGCAATTTATTTATTTAATAAAAAATACACAAAATTTTCATCTCCAGGTCGAGCTTCACTGACTCTACGCTTTTCTGGTTTTCAGGAGTTGCATTGGTTTGGGAATAGTGTGGCGGGCTTGTCCCAAATAAAAAGAAAGTAATAAGTATACGTTCTGGAAATGTAAACAAACCGTTTACTTCACAGATGGATTAGACGTTCGATAAACTTCTAATAATAAAGGCCGAACGAATTTTCATATTGGTCATTATACAGGGTGTTAGGGCCATTGATGCATAACTTGATATCATGAGTTCAGATTTTCAGAACATGACTCTCTAATTTCTACGATTTTTTCTGATATTTGTTAGTTAACACTGTAAAACCTTGTTCGCCGAATGTTCTAGCTTTCTGTCGGAGTAACGCTAAGGTACGAAAGAGACAGAATACATTACATTGTAACGAGTGTTCTATCAGTAAAATAAGTCAGTTAGTAGCTGCGAGCTACGGAAAACAAAGATCGGCAATTGTAATATAACCTTAATAAGTATGTCTGTTTACAAAGCCCTTAGGATACTTTTATCTTAGCAATGGTTTGTTGGTCTATAACTGTGGGTACATAATAATTTTACTCCCACGGAATCAATTTACGTGTTTAACAAATAAGCCCGTCGATAAAGCCGGTACGGTTGGCGTAGTGGCGGAGGGATTGTCTGCTGTGGGTTGCATTCCCGCACGGAACAAATATGTGTATGGCCTGCAGGTAGTTGTTCCGGGTCTGGCTATTTGGGTGTGTGAGTTTGAATGTTTGTTAACGCACCCACGATACAGGAGAAATTCCTAGTTTGGGGTGACATTTAAAGAAATAACAAGCTTTCAGGCATATAGGCATTATCGTGAAATTTTACCAAGTACGTTAAGTTATCCCAAACTGTCAATATTTCCCAGTAGAACATGAACATTATACTTTTGTAATAAAGTTGTAAAACTATCAAAGTCATTTGACAGATTGGGGTAGCTTGATGTGCTGGCCGTCTAGTAATTTGTTTGACAAAGTGCTCTTCGAGTTCTTCGGGGCATCGCCAAATAGGTCTATTTTTAACCGACTTTTAAAAAGCAAGAGGTTCTAATTTTGTTTGTTTTTAATGTGTGTTCACCGATTTCACCGGCTATTGCGATATTGTTTTTTTTAATGGTATTATTGCTCTCGAGGTGAACCAACCTCAAAAGCCAGCCCGAACATGTAAATCCACCGTCATATTTCCGCTTGCGGTATCGTTTCAGCTTTAGGTAAAACATATAGGCATCTTGTTTTTGTGACATCTTGCTCCAGGCAATTTGAACTGATGGTCAATTTGGTTTTCTTAATCAATTTGCTTAGCCTTATTACTGGGTCTTAGTGTGCAGCTCAGTGAATACTATTGTGTTAAGTGTTATGTTTGTGAAAGAAAAAGAAAAGAAAGGAACAACTTGAAAACACGTTCATTTAGTTTAAGTAAATCATCATCATCTGCCTAGCCTTTCCCCAACTATGCTAGGATCGGCTTCTAGTCTAACCGGATGCAGCTGAATATCAGTATTTTGCATGGAGCAACTGCCTATCTGACCTCCATAACCCAAAACACAACACGATAACTCTTAGTCAGACTGTTTGTCAAACTTTCGGGCTTCTGACTACCTGTAACGACTGTCAAAGATCTACAAATGACAGTTTGTTTAAATACATAAATGACATAATATATAAAAGATATTCAATTTCCTTTACTGCTTGGCGGATTTCAAGTACTTTTTATGCGGAATACGCAAATGTCCTGCAGATCTGGTAGCGTTTTGTCACGGGTCGTTGAGCTCCCTTAAATAGGGTTGAGCTATACGATGACTAATGCATGCACACCGTCTGTTGAGACAAGTCAACCCAAAGCTGCAATAGCTTCTACTTCAGAAGACCTGTCAAGACATTGCCCTGAATCGTAAATCTTACATATTGGAATTAATTGGAATTTAAAAGACACCGTTGGCGTCATTTAATTTTTAGTAGTAAAGTGTCTGGAAAAGATACTAAGGCAAACAAATATCATTTCTTTACATGTCAGTTCAATAACTAGGTTTTCTTTGCGATACCAATTAAGTTCATTTTTAGGGTTCCGTAAAAAATTCCTCTCATTTATATCCAAAGTTTGCAAAGCAAAATTAAGCGTAGTTAATGGTGCTATGTAAATATTACGGGAAAAATAGAACGATGTCTGTAAATGTCAGTCTTTTGGTAATCACCAAAATCAATATTTAACTTTGATATTGAAATATATTTCGCTTACAAATCGTGTATTTTGAGTAAAAAAACACATTACACTAAAATTACAAATCCGAAAGTGCGTCGGTTTAAGTGTATGTTTGTTACTCCTTAACGCCGAAACGGCTGAACTGATTTGGATGAAATTTGTTGTAAAGGTAAAAACTTTTGAATGCGATAAAATTAAGTATTTCTGTGGGATGGCAACGGCGTCACATGTTGACTTTTTAACCACGGAAAATTCGGCGGGCGCAGCTAGTACATAAGTTACAAACAAACGACAATTTAAAGGTGTGAAGGATCTTTTATCAAGGGTTTGTATAAATACGTGGTTCAAGAGATTAACCTTTCCATTTTGGGTTGTAAAATAAATTTTAACAAAGGTTTGGCGGTAATAACACCCGACGTTAACTCCTTTAGGTCCAGTTGCAAACCCAGAGTCTGTCACCAGTTGTCTGGCATTTTTGCTGAACTGATTTGGAGCATTTTTTTTTGTTTTCCATGTTAAGTATTGTGTCGTTGTGTGCCGGAACCTTGCTGAATCAATGTTTATTTTTTTTCTTGTTTTTTTTTCTTTTTAAGTAAGAATGAGGTTTGCCACACATTTTTGTTTATAGTTTGATATAGTTGAAGACCAGCATTATAAAAATGTAATTAAATAGATAAATAACATCACACTTAGATATTCCCCGAAGGTTTAGGGAGAGGTGTACCTGTCAATAATATAACCACATTTCACCGGTTAATTTAAAGTACTACGTAATAGGGGCGAGCCTATTGTTAATAACCAAGCACAGATACAGACTCCGTACTGACATTAAAAATTTCAGATAGGATTACCCAATAATACTTTGCCGGACCCGGGAAACGAACCAGGAGGAATGACCAGGAGGATGCTAGGCTGACGACTTTTCGCAGTAATTTGTTCCCTTTAAAATATAAAACAACAACAAATAATAAAGAAAGAATCCAGAAAATTTCCTGAAATCCCTTCTGTATCCAAAACAAAACTTAATTTCCTATATAATGAAAAGCTCAATAAAATTTTACAATTTTGCAAGTAAATTAATAAACTGTAGCTTAATTTTCGGCCCTACAAAATTGATTAGGACTTGAGTCTTTATGACCTCTAGGGCCTTATCTGAATAAATTGAAGACCTTATTAATAGGTCTGAGCCACATAATAATGTTGCAAGAAAATTACAGAGGTGTGCAATTTGACGTCTAGAAAACCTTATATCGATTTTAGAATTCTTTAAATACATTGCTATGATGTGGATGATATTTTATGTAAAAAAATTGTAAACGATTTTTTTTTTTGGAAAATTAAATAACATTAATTTAATAAAAATAACTTGCGTCCACATTATTGACTGGCACCCTGTTATCATTATAGTATCACTATGGATCAGAGTGGGCCACAAAAGGACTGAATGAAAGGCAGCATGCAGCTGAGATGAGAATGCTAAGGGGGATGTGTGGTGTTACGCGAATGGATAGAATAAGAAATGAGTATATAAGAGGAAGTCTGGAAGTGGTGCCTGTGACAGAGAAGTTGTGTGGAAATCGGCTGTCATGGTATGGACACGTGATGCGAAGGAATGAGGATCATGTTGTGAGGAAAGTTTTAAGTATTAATGTAGAGGGTTACAAGAGTAGAGGGAGACCCAGGAAACGATGAATGGATTGTGTGAAAGTTGATATGGCTAAGAAAGAGGTGACTTCTGAGATGTATGGAAGAAGAAGACATGCTGCGCCGACACCAAATGAAATTGGGATAAGGGCAAGAGAATGATGATGACCCTGTTATCATTATATTCTCCTAATCATATATGTATGTAAAAATGACAATTTGATTAAAAACGCGATGATCGTAGAGAGTTTGCAGCCGGATCTTAGACTATTAGATTAGTCACAATAAAAAAAAACAAAATTAGATTATGCACCAAAGGGATGAAGCAGTGTTTTATATCACGGGCGCAATATTAAATTCTTGGCTTCACAAAGGAGTCTAGAGTTACCTTACTCACGAGAGATACGATGTGGTGTGATTCAATCTAGCCAACGATAAAAACACCTTTATCCTCGAGGAAAATACCTCTGCTTTTCGCACCTGTGAGATTATAAAAAACAATTCAATTTTCAAATGAGTTCTTTGCGGCATCGGCACCCTAAAGGCTTTATACTAAATTTTAGTTGAGGTTTCAAATTCAAAATATATATATATATATATAGACTAGCGAGTTACTAAGAGTAATATGCCCAATATTGATTGCCCGGCTAGACCATACGGCTATAAGAATAATTTGAGTTAGGTTTACATGACAAATAATTTGACATAATCGAGCAGGTAATTTTCAAACTATTTACATGCATACATAAACTCACGCTTTTTTCCCACGGAAGTAAGCAGAAACTACAGAACGCCACCTCCTACGATCCTCACATACTCCTTTTGATTCGTTTACGTTCATACATCTGTGCACGTCCGCACGTCGGTTGTGAAATTCAGTTCAATGTATTTATTTTTTGAACTTAGGCAGCCCCAGCTAGTACAGTATTTGAGTTTGAGCTGTCTTGCCTCTTCCTTTGTGTGGTGGTTGTAAAACAATGGCAGATAAATTACAGAGTACAGATTTTAAGAAAATATATAGGGTATTAAAAACATATAAACACATTTGTTCAATGGATGAATGGATTGTGTGTAAGATGATATGGTTGTGTGTAAAAGAGGTATTTGATATATATTAGTAAGATGATAGCAAATCGAGATGTAGGTATGGAAAAAGAGAACAAGTACGTTTTCTTCTATAATTCTTCTTCTTTCTTTATTTGGGATAAGAGTAGGACGATGATGAGTCATTTGTTTCTCTATGTTCCATGTTTTAAAGAAGGAAAACGGAATACGCACTGGAAATCCAAACAAAAAAAATAACTGAAACTAAACAAGCTTTTATTATACAGCACGCCCGTCACGAAAAACTTTTAAGACAGATTAACATTGATTCATAGTACTGTAAACCTAACAAAAAAAAAAAACAAAGACTCATTACAGTTATTTATCCAAAAACATCAATGCACGCTGAATAGGCTGTTAAAACTAGTGAGTAAACAGCAAATCACCTAAATGTGACAGGTGCGCCCAGGCGGCAACCCAGTTAATGGTCCACAATAAAATTAACTTTATTAAGGCCGCCGACGAACTCAGTAGGAGCATTTCCCCGCAGTAAGGGGCCTATAAACTTCGTATAGACATTAATTAAGTAAAAATTGGATTACGAACCATTGATTTTGTAACGATGTAATTAAACAGCAATCGCTTCATTATTGATCCGTGATGTTCAGTGGTTTTAATTGTTATTTTAGATTCGATCGGCTTCTGCGCTCCGTGTCGTAGGTTTGATTACCGCACGGAACAAATATTTGTATCGCCTAGAGTGTGAGTTTAAATGTTAGTAAACGCACCTACAAAACAGGAGGAATTCCTAGTGAGGGGAAAAGTTTATAAAAAAACTATTAGTAACCGTTGGTCTAGTAGTTGCAATCGCTACAGCTGACAGTGATGGGAGTTCGTTTCCCAGGTCGGGCAAAGTACTGTTGGGATTTTTCCATGAGGAATTTCGCAGTAACAGCCCAAAGGCTGGATCTCAGCCCGATTGAAGATAACAAGCTCGCTCGCTATTACACGGGACTTAAACATTATCTACTGGTAAAATGTGGGTGTAATAGTAGTGTATCTACCTCTGCTTAAACATTCGAGAAGTCCAAGCGTGAATGTATAAATAAAAAAATAAAAAAAATAAAAAAATGTTTGATGAATAGAATAGAATAGAATAGAAATCATTAATTTGCACAAAACATGGTATACAGAATGGTTAGGTAAATACAATTGTTTGTTTTTTTCTAAAAAACGTTGCCCCACACTAGGAAGTTCTCCTGTATCGTGGGTGCGTTTACAAACATTTAAACTCACATACACAAACAGCCAGACCCGGAACAATTACCTGTAGGTCATACAAATATTTGTTCCGTGCGGGGATCGAACCCACAACACGCGGCGCAGCAGCCGATGGCTCAACCACTGCGCCAACCGTGTCGTCAATTGTAGAACATACATGTTTTGCTTCATAAATATAAGCTAAATTTTACATGCATAACAATCCAATATAACCACTATCATCATTGGATTTTATGATCTAGGAATTCCCTGACACTGTAAAAGTATGATGATGTTATGTTAAACTTTCGTATAATAATAATGTTAGTCATCGTTCTGGAGTTGAAACTGTGAGCAAATTGAATATCACACACTCAAAGGATGCTTGCAACTTACTTTAAGAATGTTCATACATCATTTTTTGAAGACGAGGTGCAAAGATAGATAGTCTTTTAAATTTTCTTGCGTCTTGCAGTGCAATTTGCACCACACGATACTGTGCTGCAAATTGTATGTCTTACAAAAAGGCTATTTGCGATCGTAATAAAGACATAGGTAGGTACATATTAAAACATCACTATTTAAATCATCAATATAAACTACTAGCTAATACAGCAAACGTTGTTTTGCCATATACAAAATGGTGATAAACGGGTATAAACGGTATTTTTCAACGCTAAATCATAATAAAACTAAATTCAAAAGAAAATTTGTCAAAAAATAAGAATAACAATATTTATGGGTGGACCACTCTTAACATTTAGGGGGATGAAAAATAGATGTTGTCCGATTCGCAGACCAAACCGATATGCACACAAAATTTCACGAACATTGGTCGAGCCATTTCGGAGGAGTTTAATTACAAACAACGTGGCACGAGAATTTTATATCGTAGAAAGATTAATATGTTTATTATTATTTGTGGGTTCAAATCAGGGCAATTACCAATGTGTCTTATGTAATGCATATGTACTTTCTTAGTTTATCTTAGACATCAGTGACATCGGTGAAGGAAAGCATCGTGAGGAAACCAGAATGGAATAGGGATAGCGGAGCTAATTCTGATTTTAAATTGTGGATTATATTTCTGAGCACAACTAGAGAGGCTTTCGGTTAAAAATGACAGATGCATGGGTCGATCGATGGTTAAGCTAAGCTTGCCGAGGTCGGTATGTGGATTGATGACCATCCATCACATACTGAGACTTGTCCGTGCCTTGGAAAAGACGTAAAGCTTTTGGTGGTATTCAGACATAGGTTATAATTATCGTGATTTATTGTTTTTTTTATTTTCGCTTATGAACACATTTTTTTTTCAAATCTGATTTACGTACTTAAAACTAACTTAAACTGTAACTCCGAAAAGCGACACTCAACAAGTTGGAACACGTTAAGGGGTGTGATTAGCAGCGCGATCCCGAATATCGTGTTTGTAACGTAATACGTTAATACGTAAGTTAATTCCTTCCCCTGTAGCACCAACCCGTTTCTCCCCTACTTATGAAATATTTCTATCAAAATCAAAGACTTCGATAGTAAATAATAGTCTACAATAATATTATCTACAACTCCTTTGATCATTTAGTTGCCATAGATCACACAGTTAACTGAAACCCATTTTATGATCGTTCAAAGTATCGTAAGCATCGACAATGACATCTTAATGTATTAATAATCATTAATTAAACAGTAGCTGGAGCGGATATAACTTAGCCCTCAAGAGCTAAGTTATATCCTAAAGAACTACTATTATTACCTGAGATTAGTAGTTACAACTCGAGCGAAGAGGCTGTGTTTTTATCGCTGAAGCCTTGTCCGTATTAAAATAGTGAAAATATGTGAATCGTGACATTTAGGGCACTTCCATTTGTCTGAACATTTGAGGCCATGAGAAGCAGAGTGGCCTAACTAGCCTTTTTTTCTTAAACATAGGTTATTCTGTTTATTTTTAAACTCTATTTAAAAAAAAAACATTAGTTTGGCCACTCATGGTTCTCATGGCCTCATTTAAATGATAATTGTTTCTGTAAATTTCATTGGTTTGTTAAAACACACACGTCAAACTACACCTAGGTGTATATTGGCGCCAAAACATTATTTGATTTTAATTTGAAGCTTGATTTGATCATTCTGTTGTTAATCTGACTTCCATGTTGTTAATTACTTAGGTATTTCCGGTTAAGTCTACGATAAGCTTTTATTTTGATGTAAAAATGACGCAATTATGAGTTTGATGTTACTTTATAATATTGTGCGTTCCAGTTGAATTTATTTTAAGTCTCTACTTAGTTACTTCCTTCGATTTCATTAAAATATTGTGAGTTTCCAGTTGAGTTTATGTTATGTTTCTATGTTGATATTCACGATTTTTCTTGACAGATACGCTTTATTTATATAAATTTCTACTAGCCGGTAAAGTTTGGCGGTACTTTTGTGTAAAGAAACTGTTGTACTGCGAAAGGACGACCCCTTCTCGGTTCACTGCTCGTGGAATAAACACCCAGAGTGTAAATAAGGTATTTATTTTCTTTGTGCTCTCTCAAACATTCACCTGATATTGTCTATTGCTGTGTATTTTTGTGACAGTTAAATTGGTGCAAACCACCATGTCTGACTCCGACAACGACGGCGATGATGTGCTGACATGTACTATACCTAGATACACCTCCGAATAATCCTTAGAACACAGGCGTGATGTTACGTACACGTCAAACAAGCACTTTTATTAGGTTAGGTCGATATCTACTAACGGGGCCCCTTCCATGTGCTGATGGTGATCACCGGGGTGGTTTTAGTAAGGTAAGAATCCCACACTCCCTGGTCTTTTCCCCAAATGTCCAGGCGCCTTTTGAAGGTTTCCCCCCGTTAGCAAAAACGATATCTACTATCAAACTACTACACAGATATGACTGTACATGACTTTCCAAATTTCCAGTCAGAGCATTTATTAGTCAGTAATAGTGAAGCGCAACTCAGAACTTATACACATAACAAGTTAGCAGTAAACAATCGGCAGCAGTCAGTCTATTCTGCATAAACTCTCGGCAAAAATTAAATGAACTACGCGGGAAATTACCTGCTATCTGAAACGTGAAAGCGATCTGAGCGTCATTCCTTAGTAATGCTAGGGGCATTACTATGGGATGACGCTCAGATCGCTTTCACGTCCTACATTTTCATGGAGATATTTTTATAGAATAGCAATGTAGACCTTATGTACCTGTGCCGACAGCCAAACATATTATAATGCTGTTTAAAAGGTGATGCTTCAAATGAAGATACTTCAGCGTAAGTTTTGGTTAGATTGGAGATAAAATATAAAAAAAAATGATGAAATAAAAGGTAATTCTAAAAACATCTGTAATACAAATAATGTATTAAGACTTCATAAAAGATCAAAATGCTTTTTGCTATGGAAATATTATTATAGATATTCAAAAACGAACAGTAAACTTTCCCAGTTTTGGTCAAACAATTAAATTAATCGGCACTGTTGATTGGAAAAAGGATTGGCTCGTGGCCAAACACAACTACCACACGGGTTGATCGAAGGTTAAGCTACGCTTCCCGAGATGCAGTCTGCGGATGAGTGGCCGTTTGTAACATATTGAGACTCCTCTGTGCCTCGGAAAGCACGTCTGTGCCCCGGCTGTCCTTCGCAGATCTTTGACAGTCGTTATAGTTACTCAGAAGCTCGAAGGCCTGACAACCAGTCTTACCAAGTGATATCGTGCTGCCCAGTAACTGCGTTGTGGAACTCAGATAGGCAGTCGCTCCATGTAAAATACTGGTATTCAGCTGCATCCGGTTAGACTAGAAGCCGACCCCAACATAGTTGGGAGAAGGCAGATGATGACCTATCGAAATGTTGGTGTACTATACACAGGTTCACCTCTGCCTATCCCTGCAGGGAATACAAGAATAATGTATAATAACATTATTCTTGTATTCCCTGCAGGGATAGGCAGAGGTGAACCTGTGTTATAATATGTAAATACGCCTGCTGTTACGTCGCGATAGCAAAATTATGCTAATGCAATAACAAAATAATTACGTTAATTAATTATTACTCGCAGCTTGACTGCAATCTTTACTATAGTATTTTTGCAAAACAGCTTCTACTAGTTTCAAGTAAGTAATAAACAATATCTTAAGTACCTAGAGGGAAAGGAACATAGCCAAGTCATAATACCTTGTCTGCTGCGCGAGTGAGCAGTCGAGAGCGCTTTCAAAAGCACTCTCCTTTCTGGCTGATGGTACTACTAGCGTCCAGGAAATGAGTCATATTTTCAAAAGGTCTAATTTTGGTTTTTAATCAATATTATTTTTTCACTTCGCCCTAAGTTTATCCTAAACTCGCCCCCTCTTACGTGGTACTTAAACAAAACTTGTAAAACGTGGGTCCCTCTATGTCTATATTATTGTTATTATAATCAAGCTGCCTGATAAAAGTTGGTATTGAATGACGTGGAAAATGGGACTTCAGCCTACCCAAATCAGCCTTATTAATTTTAATATAAAAATATCTGCTTCATTTATTTCGACTACCAAACGTGGGGTCCACTCTCCATATCGGATCACAGTGGTGAATATAAACATACGGTACAGTCTGTTTTTCTCCAATTCCCACATTACCATAGAAATTAGGGACCAAGTCACTTCAAACGAAATATTATTACCCACACTGCGCCCTTGGTTATATCTGCTCGTGACTTGGAATTATTAACCGTGTTTTTGTCTGTATCATGAAAAATGTGGTTTTAAAAGGCCGTGCACGTCAACATCCTCGTACCCGAAAGGAAAAAACGAAAAAATTCTTTATAAATGCATTGTATCGCGTAATTTTGTTTTTGGGACAAGCCCGCCACACTATTCCCAAACCACTGTAACTCCTGAAAACTAGAATAAGCAGTGGTAACCACCAGAAAAGCGTCGAGTCAATGAAGCCCGACGAGTCCCGGAGAAACGATACAACTGTCTTGGATCCCGCAACGAAATTAATCAGAAAAGAACAACGGAGGAGTTAGAAAAACGCATAATTTCCACTTTTCTCCATATCAAGCAGGAGGGAGAACAGAGTTAGGCTAATAGGCATAAAGGGACGTGTTTCGCGTACTGTCGAAAGGTCTAAAACAAGATCAAAGCTGTTGCGAAATAATTCTTCCGTACCCATCCTATTCGTTTCATCTGCTGACTAATAACTGGTAATGTTTGACTCCTATGTAATAGAGGGCGAGCCTATTGGCTGCGACTGAGAAATTTCAGATTTAATAACCCAAAATAACTTTGTTCACTCCGCGAACTGAACCCAGGACCCTTATACCCGGTAGAGCTTGTGACGACTAGACCAATGAAGCATTTAGATTCAATTTTCCATCGAAACTCTTAAGTTGAAGTGGATTTATAAAATACGTTATTTAAGCTTTTATAACAAAAGAAAACAACGATTTTAGGGAGCAATTTGTGCTCTTCTTTTGTTTCATAATCGGCTTATAGTACCACCACTGGCACGCCATATTTCTTAGCTATTCTGACCCAGTTGCTACCAGCCACCCAGGGAACTTCTCTTCCTATTTTCTGATTCTTGTTTGCTTCTGACTTTCACAATAGAACCTACAGATTCAATAAAAATATTTGTCTTGGAAAAATCTTATGAGTATCATAGTTGGGAACTGTGCCAAAATATAATGTCATTATTGGAGACGCAGTTGGAAACTGTGATTTATTTATAGCTGGGCCACTATCTATTGCTTAGTGTCAAACTTACCCCATCGAGATTTATGGTACCTACCTAAACAAAATTACCATTTGGCTTATCATGGCAGAACTATTTTCTGTGCTGTACACAGTACTGACCCAGACTAGATATGTCAATTTTTCTTACAAAAACAATTGAGAAATAACTAAGACGGCATGGTTGGCGCAGAGGTTGAGTGATCGACTGCTATGCCGCGTGTCGTAAGTTCTATTTCCGCACGGAACAAATATTTTTATGGCCTACAGGTAGTTGTTCCTAGTCTGGCTGTTTGTGTGTCTTTAAATGTTTTTAATCGCACCCACGATAAAGGAGAACACATAAACACACACACACGTACGCATACATACACACACGCACACAGTCACACACATGTAAAAAGCATGAAAATTTTATGGAAGTTCGTCAGCTCGAAATTTAAAACGGCATTTATATAGGAGAAATTTCTAGTGTGGTACAAGATTTTTTTTTTAAAGTAGAGAAAGAATTTAAAGACCGACTGCAAAGACAACCGGAAAATTTCAAATGAAATAACATTTATAGCACTCTGTTGCAGTTGGTGGAGGTCATTTTAGTTCAATTACAGATTTGATGTCACCAACTGCATCAGAGCAGTGATCTTGTTTGAGTTGTTTTTGCAGTCAGGGTCCACTTCCTAGATGTCTTCTTTACACGGGGGTGTTTAAATACTACTAAGCTTACCTTACGGCCACTGTAGATAATCTCGTTCTTTGACCAACGAAAAAAAAAGAAGGAAGTTCTTAATTCGACACGTTTGTATAATATTATTTTTATGTATAACTCTTTACAGTGTAGTCAGACTCATATCATTCTTATTTAACTGAATACCTGAGGACACCTCAAAGTTTTTCCATTAAAATTTTAAACGTGAACCTACCCCTAAGTGTAGAAAATAGGGGTGATTGATTTTCATCAACTGAATTTTTGTGATGAAAAGTTGATGAACACTTCACATAAGGCTATCGTTGATTAGATTGTAGGCATAAATAAATGATTAACTGATCCACTTAGAACCAAAAAATAAAAACAAAAAAATTCAAACAACTTCAAAAAATCACTAAAAAGTATGCAAGAAAAGAATCTAATGCCCAAAGAAATTATAGTTCTTTACACTTTTTGCTGATTTTATTAATCAAATCATCCAACTGCATCAAACTGCATGAGAAGAGATCTTTTTTTTTTTTTTGGCATAATCGTTGTCATAGTTGTTTATGTAGTCAAGTTTTTGACTTATGTTTTTAATTTCCTGCATTTACGGGACTTACATTCTGTTTAATAAGTTCACGTGACCATATCACAAAAAAAAAAAACCGCAATTTTTTTTTATACCTAAATCTCATGACACTCGGGGTGCTAAGATTAATCTAATGCTATCTACCTCATTTGATAAAATACATTCAGCCGTCTAGACTACAAGGTGTGTAAAAGAAACAGACATAAATATTTAAGTACCTACACTTGCACCACCCTCTCGGCGCCGATGCTATTTTATATAGTTGCAAAGATATTAGCAAACTGTCAGCCACGAATCCACCTTGCTTAGGTACCTTTTATTTTTTTAATGGGGGGAAACCTTCAAAAGGCGCCTGGACTTTTGAGGAAAAGACCAGGGAGTGTGAGATTCTTACCTCACTAAAACCATCCCGGTGATCACCATCAGCACATGGAAGAGGTAACGGGGCCCCCCGTTACCTCTTAAGAGACCACTCCGGGATCCCCTCCGTTCAACGCCTGTGAGGGCACATCCCTGAGGCGACGGTCAAGAAGTCTCCCCTGAACCTCGCTGTGCACGGCGACACGTGATCACTATGCCACAATCTTCCCTGAGGTTGCTTAGGCACCTACTAGACTATATTGTTAACAAGGCATTTACTGTTCTCCATCACATATTTTGGGCTGATACAAGACAAGAACCCGTTTTTAATAAGAAAGCATTCGATTCAAATAGGCTTCCTCTAATCTCTAAACTTAGTGGATAAATCCAACAAATATCGAGTTTTCGATTTAACAAGTTAGTAAAGCCTACACAACACTACAACAATTCTGTGTTATAAAATCTCAGTGTACTCTCGGAGTGTTTCATAAACGTCGCAAGCGTCCTAACGAGGATTTATGTAAGAGATTACTGTCGTGTTTATGGGCCATGAATCCCGAATAACAATGTGCATAGTCAGCCCACTGCATCACACTTGAAGACACTTGTGAAGTGAATTGTTGACTTAACTAAGAAAGAGGATATAATCATCTTGACTCTTGTGCCAGCCTATTTTAAAGTGGACTATATAATGTGGCGTAGAAGCTAGCTTTTTAGGATTCCACACGCAAAGGGTGCCAACGGGACCAAGACTCCGCTCTCTGTTCATGCACCCATCCTTCTCTTCTTTGTCATACCTTCTCTGCTGAGGATGGCGAGCCCATAAGATGCGTCGCCAAGTCTTAACTTGTAGGTTTTTTGTACCTATATCTTAGGTACAAAAAAACGTTTTTCTTTTAAATCTTGTACGAATGGATGGTACGGAACCCTTGGCGAGCGAGAATGACTCGCACGTATTTCTAGCAAATACCTAACCTGAGGCGAGAACATCAAATTGCACATAAGCGTCAGTTCACACAGAACGCGACAAGATACGACGATGATGCTTGAAAAGTCCAGTGGTTTCACGCTAAGTAGCGCGGCGCCGCGAGACGCATCTTGACTTCGGGAGGCGCATCGTGAACGTGCCGCTCTTGTACACCGAGTCCACCAAAAAAGCACCGCTGCGTTATGATGCGTCGCGCATCTCGACGCGTAGTGTAGTACATAAAGTAACTTTTTGTATCACCGTCTTAAATCTGTTATATCCAGCCCGTCCCTTGCTGCCCTCTCCCAGCAACGTCCTAAACCGAGGCTCGTACCCCGCAGGGGTAGCGATTGGTCGCTTAGCTTTTAAGATTTTTACGCCCTGGCTTGAGGCCTTAATTTCTAATTAAGTCCCCACAGGAAAGTTTGGCTAAGCAGTAGATATCCCTGAAGGATAAACTGCGAGATGCCAATTTCAAAAAAATAACACCGTCTTAAAAAATGTGCGCCGCGTCTCGTCTGTATGTGAACTGACCCTTACATTTATAGCACGTCTGGAAATGTCACAAATGCTAACATTTTGCTTACAAAACTAAAATATCAAGGAGTCTTCCCTTTGTTGTCTCAATGTGCGGCGAATTGTAATATTTCTGTCATGATATTTGTAGTACTTTATTTCACGTTACACATCTACCTATACGATCGTATAATAAACGCTAGTCACATTAGGATCGTGTCAAAGAGGGTAAAAATATGATTACTTACGGTCCTTTTTAGCAGTCTTGCGTAGGCGTGTAAACACCGCGTATTACATAATATTACCGAGTTGATTACGCCTCAAAATAAGTGGTCTTACTTAAATAGAACCTGAATCTTAATAAAGTAAGTGAGAAGGTACTTTTTGGGTGGTTTGGTAAATTATAGTCAACATACAAGTTTCACTAATTAATATAATTATGTAGTTTATTCATTACTAGATAGTATAGAATATACTTATTCTATACTATCTATAAAGAATATACTTATTCTATACTATCTGGTAATGAATAAACTACATAATTATATTAATTAGTGAAACTTGTATGTTGACTATAATTTACCAAACCACCCAAAAAGTGGCAACTTGTGGAAATCGGAAAGAGCATTATGTGGAAACTTTATCATGATCATCATCTGCCTAGACTTTTCCCAACTATGCTGGGGTCCGCTTCCATTCTAACCGGATGCTGAATGCGAGTTATTACGTGACTGCATATCTGACCTCCACAACCCAGTTACTGGGCAACACGATACCCCTTGGCTTACCAAGGGGTATCGTGTTGCCCTGAAAGACTGACAACCAGTCTTAACTGGTTGTCAGTCTTTCTGGCTTCTGACTACTATTAAAACTGTCAAAGATCTACGAGTACAAATGACAGCCGGGACCAACGGCTTGAGCGTGATTTCCGAGGCATGGAGGAGTCTCGATATGTTACGAAGGGTCACTCATCCACAGACTGACCCCGGCAAGCGTAACAAAAAACACAATTCGACTGTCAAATAATGTTCCAAATTTAAAACACACATTTATTCTACAAGCGGATTATAATGTAATATTATTTCCCTTCCTTTTTTCTTTGTTTTCCTTTTTTTTAAGTATATTTGAATCATCGGTCTCAAAATGTCATAAGCTTTTTTAATACGACATGTGGCTACAAATCAAGCCTTTTGTCATGTAAATTCAGACCAATGTACACTGCGCTTTGGCTGTAGGAACTTTTCAAACACGCTTTGATCCTATTTCGAGCAAATTCCTTAAATCGATTTAATGGTCTAGCGGTCGTGAGCGCGTTTGTTTCATGCTAAAAACCTTACTAAGTCAATGTACTCAGAATGGACAATGTTTTAGTATGACTTCTGCCTTACTGGGAAAGTAGCTGTACGAAATAAGTATGATACTTTTTACAAGTGGTTAAGAGTGCGAATGAAGACAGAAAAAAATCCCTGGTCATCATTCACGTGGTCTTGAGTCCAGAGCCGCGTGGCAGTATTCTGGGACGCAGACAGTTGCTGATATATGCTATGTCTCACACTGCAACACACCTATAGTGCTGCTCACTTACATTCATAGGTAACTTTCCCAATCACCTGGCAGGTAAGGTTTCCTCAAAAACTGGTATGTCTTTTGTAACATTTTTTTTGTTTTATACATTTAAAAAAATTGTTTAGGCTAATAAATAAATTGTTTGGACTAATAACCAACTAGCGCCAAACTCAGCATCGCTTGTACAGAGGCCAGCATATCAAGCTACTCCAATATGTCAAATTTACCTCACGTGTTACTGATCTACTACCGCCAAATTGTAATTTTTCACCATACCAAACTGGCAAATTTTCCCAATTGAACATAAACCTTATTCGTTTGTAATAAAGTTGAAAAACTATCAAATAAAGTTGACGGATTGGGGTAGCTTGATGTGCTAGCCTCTGTACCTTTCAGTGATAATATATATAAGTGATCGCGTAAATCTTTTGAGAATATTTTTTTGTAAAACCGTAACTAATTTTCTAAATTATTGCCTCATTATTTGCCCAAAGAATAAGTATTGCCATCCAACGTGGTAATGCTGCCAGTCTTTTGGTCACATTTCAAGATGACAGCGGTGCGGAGGAGCACTTTGCCACCTGAGTGTCTTTCTTGGTCGGCTTTTTATTTTATTTTGTTTTTGTATATATTTATATAGTTAGTTTTATATTATAATTCTAAATTTACAGCAGTATATTAAACAAAGGAATTAGATTTAGTATTATCTTTAAGATGATTTCCTATCGAGAAAATGTTACTCCTTTATATTGGCTATACTGCTTTATTAGGACTCGCAAAAGTATGCTTGTTATAAAGGTACTTGACGGTTTCCCAAAAATTGCAAATATCTCATTAATGAACTTGAAACGTTCCATAAAAATAAAAATACGTACTCTTCTACGTGATTCTATTACAAACTTGAAGATTCGCAACAGTTGACGTAAATATATTAAACGTCCGACACTAGTAGGGTCAGCAAAATAAATAAGTATGCAATAATGTAGCTTACGAGGAGCTTAATAAAAACAGCCGCACGGGTTGATCGAAGGTTAAGCTGCGCTTGCCAATGTCAGTCTGTGGATGAGTGACTGTTCATATCGAGGCTACTCCGGGCCTCGGAAAGGACGTTAAGCCGTCGGTCCCGGCTATTGGTTAACTATCGACCAGGACAATCTATTGATTATTTTATATGAGCAACCGACAGCAAAGTCTTTGCCCTGTGTGAGTGAGACAGTAACAGGCTGCTTTTATTTATTACTAGCTTCCGCCCGCGGCTTCGCCCGCGTTGTTTGTTTATAAAAAAGTAGCCTATGACCTTTCCCGGGGTGCAATCTATGTCTGTGCCAAATTTTATCGAAATCCGATCAGTGGTGTAGGCGTTAAAGACGGACAAACAGACACACACACTTTCCCATTTATAATATTAGTGTGGATTGTTGTAAATGTTGCTAGTTTCGTGCTTATTTATAAACAGGTATATGACTGTACTACGTGCGTTTTGTGAACGGTACTCACCTTGCTATTGCCCAGGGATTAATGTTTTACATTAATAAAGTGAAGACGATAACTTGAGTCTTGTAACTTAAGAGCATCCTGCCCCTAGCACTTGCACATACAGGGTGTAAAGATGTGTGAAGGTGTCAGATCTGTTCCACATAAGAAAAAACTGGAAAATGCATTTATTAAATTAATCGTTCTATTTTCAAAGTTATACTTTTGAATTTACTCACGAGTTTTTTGGGTTGCCGTCGACACACACCTCCGCTCCAATAGTGTCACAATTCAAAAAAATAGAAAAGGCTTTTATTGTTCCATTTGTTTCAGAAAACTTCAAATCTTTTCTCAGAAATAATACAATGCAAGCTTACCCCACTAAAATTAAAATCAAGGAGAATAGAAAGACTAATTTATCGACTTTGCTTTAGGAAGAATAAATTTCAAAAACCTTTTTCACGAATGTTTTATTTTTTTACTAACAACACTACATGAGCGGTTATTTCTGTTGTTCGTCAATATTTGATACACATTTAATGTAAGAGCTATCTCAGAAATATAGATACAGCATCGTATCGCAAATTCATCAATGGTACATTGTGCGTTCATGCAGAAACAGAAATATGAAAATATATTTGACAGAAAAGCTTCCACCTCGCCATGGTGACGCCTACGCTAAGACATGCGCGGTAAACATATATTGAACAGCGATTACCTTCTTGAATAATATTAAAATATATTATTTGAATATATTCCCTAACATACCAATAATAAGAGTGGGTAGTGAAAATGAAAATCGTGCCTTACATCACCGCAATTTCAATAGATATACTCGTAGCTGTTTATTTGAGGAGCTCGTGGTTAAATGAAAACAGCCGCACGGGTTGATCGAAGGTTAAGCTACGCTTGCCGAGGTCTGTTTTTGGATGGGAGGCCGTTCTTAACATATCGAACTCTTCCGTGCTATGGAAAGCACGTTAAGCCGTTGGCTGTCATATGTAGATCTTTGACAGCCGTAACGTGTCGTCAGAAGCCTGAAAGTCTGACAGCAGTCTTACCAAGGGGTATTGTGTTGCCCAGTACCTGGGATGTGGAGATCAGATATGCAGTCGCTCCATGCAAATTACCTTACCTTATATTCAGCTGTATCCGGTTAGACTGGAAGCAGACCCCAATCTAGTTGGGAAAAGGCTAGGTAGATGATGATAGCTATTTATTTAGCCAATATTCTCTTTGTATTTCTTCGACTCAGTTTTACGGCAGAAATATTAAAAATAAACACTAGTTTTACGATTCAGTCTAAAATGAGCATCAATTTCGTGGTTTCATGTAGAAAAATAAACAGCAGTTTTATGACTTTAAATCTAAAAATACGCATCAACAACGTAGTTTAGAGTTTTAATAAATTTCGTTCGCGATTTACACCCTGTAGAGTCCGACCACAAACTACGTGTGAGAATGCAGACATCCGTTTCCGAGTTTATAGTTATTCGTAGCAACTGGTTGTAAACATACGAATGAATTATTACGTTTACACTGTCTGTTACGACGGTCTACTAGGCACACAAGGAATTCTGGGATCGAACATACATAGCTTCATAATATCTCCAGATCTACTTCTACTGATAATAGTCATTGGGAACCGATGACCTGTTGAAGGTCACCGCAGTCCACCAAATTCAAGAAGCCCGGGTTAATGCGAAGACACTTTAAAAAAAACATTACTCCACACTAGGAAATTCTTCTGTTTTGTGGGTGCGATTACAAACATTCAAACTCACATACACAAACAGCCAGACCCGAAACAACTACCTGTAGGCCATAGAAATATCTGTTTCGTGCGGGAATCGAACCACCGACACGCGGTGAAGCAGTCAATCGCTCAGCCACTAAAACTTGGTAGAAGACCATGTCTAGCAACGAACGTATTTCGGCTAAGTTAATGATAATGATGATTCATGACGTCCTCTATTGTTCATTTATGTGATTGACCCTCAAAATTTATAAAAAGAAATGTCGCAGTATAAAATAAAACTGTGAATTTTACGAAAGTGTGTGCAATTCCGTGTGCAGAAAAACCAACTGCTCGCTCTTGGAAAGTCTTCCATTAGTCAGGTTATGACGTTTGTGTTTTAGTGTCGTTACGAGTTTTATAACGATGTGCATCTGGTTGCCAAATTAGTAGCTGGGAAAAGATACAAATCTATAATATCCCTTATAATCTGTCATAGAAATGATAACAACACCATTTGCCATCCAGTGATTTAGTCAGTTAATTAATATTTTATTTATTTATATATTTATTGTGCCATCCCAACAACAAAGTCCCAAAAATATTTATACATGAATAAATTCTAAAGTTAATACTAATATGACCTTGTCATTTAAGGGTGTGCACAGCTTTTAAATAATGAGGTACAATGTTAATAGACACTAGTGAAATCAAATTACTAAATCGAAATAAAAAAATGAATAAAATAAAATGAATTTAATAAAATAAAATAGAATAAAATAAAATTTAGTTTAATTATTTTAAATTAATTTATTGCATGACATTCAATTTCAATAACTTGGTAACAATACGGATTTAGTACCAATCCAAATTTGAGAAATAACAATATTTAAAAGAGATTTTTTTTTTTTTTAGAATTATATAGTTTTTTTATTTCATTAAAATTATACAATTAATATAATATGAAGAAATAAAATAAAATAAATAATCATAGGGCATCAAAAAATTCATCCGCATCGTTGTCAACGGGTAAAGTGCCCAGAAGGCTGGCAGCATTGCCACGTTGAATGGCAATGCTGATTCTTTGGCCAAAAAAAAGGCCAGCCCTCTGGTCACGTGAAGAGTCGACCAAACGTTTCGCGATTTCTCGAAAAACTAAATGGGCACACGGACCCCATGGCCCTAGTGTTTCAACTCCAAACGGCTCAAACATATAACTTCCAGTGAGGTTGTTGTATTTTCGCCGTTTGAGGTTTTCTGCACCTGCAGCAGCCGCACAATCCACCGTACTAGGAAGATGGGATGGCGCAAGGAAGTCGACACATGTTGCATCCCACACCAAAGGCCTACCCATCTTCCAAGGTATTATGGTCATTCCATCTGGTCTCTTACCATCGCCGCGTGCCAAGCCACTGGGTTCTAAAATAGCTGGTACTGATAGGCCATGGTGTCCGAGGCAATCGACGAAAGAGAAATTAGAGATATTACTAATATATTTTAGAACTTAAGGTTTATCACTTGATTGAGCTTTTGCGTGTTGAGTCTTTTTCTTGAAGTCTCAGCACGCAGTAAGGCCTATAGTGAAAGGATATTAAAGTAGAACGGTTTATAGACCTTTCACCTGTCGAACCTATGTAACACTTCAATTTTCGATTAAAGGACCCGTAGGTATGTTTCATGTACCTACCACGAAAGCACGCAGTAAACGTAACGATAATTCTATTCGGGTTAAAGGGGTCACGAAAGGTTAGACCATTTCAAAGATTTCATTAATAAGCGTTTGTTATCCCTTTGTAATGTATTGACAGGTGTGTTGTACTAATATTACATAAGACGTGTGTTCCACGCAAGGCTTAAGGAATACAGAGTCTGAGAAACTAGGGATTTCAGTTTCAAGTGGTAAGAGTCAACCTTTCGATAGACTTAATAGTGAAGGAGAAAATATCAGTTGGTAGTTCGTGGTGTACTATTTAAATACATACAATACAATACATAACTATCAACGTTGGTGACCTGATATACAGGCCTTGAGCCTAGTTTAGGCACCAGTCTTCCACAGTATAATGCCCCCCCCCCCCAGACGTCACCTTAGAAATAAGGCTTGCAATTAAGAATAATATTTTAAAGAGCAAAAAAATATATGTATATAAATATGAAAATAACAATAGGACATTTTCACATTTTCATGCTAAGCAACGGCATGCTATAATGACAATTTTGCAGCCATTTTGGAAACCGGTAAATAGACCATTTTTGTTTTATTATTTCCGTCATTAAAGTATACAATATAAAATCCACCAAATGGTGGGCGTTATATTTTATATTTTGATTGGTGTTGGAATCACCTCCTATAACGTTTAAAGTCAGCCATTATGAGATATTATGAAATTTACAGCAGACATAAAATTCCCTGAGTTTTCTTTCACAGGGCAATTTAAATTATTAAATTCGTTGCTCGTAAACTTATGAGAAAAGGTCGTAAGGTTTGATTGACTTCAAGACTTTGAAGCCATGAAAATTAATTTGTACTGTAATCATAATACTGTACCTAGATCGAGCTTTGCTCGGATAAATCGACGTTTTCAAAAAATGAAACCTAGCTATATCGATTTATCGCCCTGCGTACTAAATTTGATGAAAATCGTTGGTGCCGTTTCCGAGGTTCAGATTATATACATATGTACAAAAATTGCTCGTTTAAAGGTATTAGATATATGTTTTTATGACGATTTGATAGTTAATAATAGGGATGTGGGTAAAAATATATTTAGTCTATTTAGTCCGTCAATAAGATTATCAAAAAATATTGGACACGTATTTTTTGCTTACTTAATTCAATAAAAAGTGACAATGATATAGCACATCAAAGTTCAGGAGAAGGGGCTTGTGACGTGATTTGCTTTGTGATTTGTGATTTGCCAAGTTTATACTGAAAATAAGACTGATGCAGAGGGACTGTTAGTCAGGTAAGGCTGAGACTTGAATTAAAGGGCTTATTATGTTAAGTACATAAAATAGATATTTCCGAACAATAGGAACATAAGGACATATTGGGTATTGTGAGGATGTTCCAGTCTCTAGAACGAATACAAGCGAATACAAATCGAATCAAGTTCGAGTCTGACTCGAACTGAATAAACTTTTGGTAATTACAGGTACTGTCACCAAAATAATCAACATTACCTACGAAGTTCATAAGCTATGAAAACACCGAACATTACTCCAACGAAAAGATAAAGTAGGATTGAAAGACAAACCTAACTTTGTCGATGATTTTGTTTTTCCCCATACATTGGTATACATCACGCTCAATTCTCTAACGGCAAATGTAATTTTTAATCACAAAAACATGTGCTTAAAGTTCAAATTAATGATTTTTGGACGTTTTCCTTTACTATTTTCTTTTTATTACCTTGCTTCATGCCAAATTTCATGATCCTAGATTGGACCCGATAAATCGCCCCGACAACTCGACACCGATAACTCGACCCCGATAACTAGACACCGACGACTCGAACTCGGGAACTCGTTTCTGATAACTCGATCCCTGTCGCACCCATGACAACTATACAGTGGTTTTGGGCTCGATAGAGCTAGTACAAAAGCAAGCAAAGCAACTCAGGAAATTAAAGTACACTAACACGAAAAGATAAGGTTTGAAACTACTATAGTGTTACTTTCCCATAAGCTGCAGACAGAAATAGGTCAAGATATCCAAGGGCTGAGTTCCGTGAGGATGGAAATTTCGGAGTTGAAATGTCACGAGATCTAGTTTTCTCGTGGTGAAGTTATCGTAGTATCTTTTTAACTGTCAAATGCAAGCGACTAGCTTTTATCGAAAACATACAATTCAAGTTCTCAAATAAACCTGAAGCTGAACAAAAAATATAACTATACCTACTACATATATTACACTACACATTAACTAGTTCAGCTGACGTAGAGATGTTGTTCTGTCAATGGCGTGAACTGTCAAACGCGCGAAGTTAAAATAGTCAAATTTTTCGAATCTTTCCATTTTTTTGCGCAATTATCTTAATTTTTCTTTCCGTAAGAACCTTCTACAAAATAAAGGATTTAAAAAAAAAAGATGAAATCGGTAAAGTCTTTCATTTTTATACATATATATATACTGTTTACATGAAAACCTTAACTTAGGAATCAACCTGTTGCTTAGTTCAGTTTGTACTTAATCTCTTTGACCGGTCTTCGCGTTACCCACGCCCCACTCGTCACGTACTTATTTAAAAGCTTTCAATCAACCATTTATACCTTTACTGTTGTGGTAAAACTTGTATCATCTTCAATAGTTTTGATATCGGTAGGTACCTGTAGGTACCTATTATATTGAAGATCAAGACTATTAAAAAGTAGTACCTGGATGACCGAACTTCGCTCGGATAAAACGTCGTTTTCTAAAAATTAAACCTAGCTAGATCGATTTATCGCTGCCGAAACCCCACGCATACTTAATTTCATGAAAATTGCATCAAAAAACACAAGAATTGCTCGTTTAAAGGTATTATATATATATAGATTTAAAACAGTACCTAAGGACTGAAAATAGAGAACGTTGATAAACTTAATTTAGACACATGCTTTGAAAGTTAAAATAAATTCACATGTATTTGGAATATTGAGTAGCTACAGCACGATTGGCGCGGTGGCTGAGTGATTGACTTCTTCGTTGCGAGTCGCGGTTTCGATTCCCGCACAGAATGTATGGCCTACAGGTAGTTGTTGCGGGTACGGCTGTTTGTGTATGTTAGTTTAAATGTTTGTGAACGCACCCACGATACAGGAGAAATTTCTAGTGGGGGCAACATTATAAATAAAAATATTGAAAAACACACATAAAGCAGTACCCAAGTTCTGGAAATAGAGAACGTTGATTAACGTTATTTGGACACGCGCTTTAAAGTTAAAATTAATTCACATGTATTCGCAAAGTTGAGTAACTATTTACAAAATTTGTTTATTATTGGATGTTTTTTTTTCATAGTTGGCAGCGATGAGGATGACTTTTTCGGTGCCTTGTTATAATTTACCGTTTATTAATTTATGATAGTTCATAGTTTTTATTTTATTTAACACCTTTACTGTCAGAAATGAGACACAATAGAAAATTTATTATTTTTACAGTTCAGTTTAGCTCTTGGCGTTTAAGGCGTTATTTTATTTAATGTGTTTGTTAATATTTAAATGTATTTTTTTTATGACTTTGTCATTTCAGGAATTCATTTTAACTTACCATGCATAATAGCTTACGGAATCCTCAACTACCTCCTCGGACTCACAATTGGTATTCTTTATCATTATAATCAACATCAGCAATCCTAACTCCACTTCAGGGCATCCTCCCACGCCATGCCTCCCTAGTACCTATATGCCAAACTTGTATTTCCGACACGCTTAACTAAATCATCAACCGAGCTTCCTATATGGTATTAACACGATACAAATACGCGCTGCCTCGTGTATTTCACATACACGGCACTATTTCCTTCCCCAGGGTCAATAACCTCTAGTGCTAATAAGATGTTTACCCAGAAACCAAATCTCTCCATACATACATACGAGTACATAAACTCACGCCTCTTACCCATCGGGGTGCCTGCTACGATCCTCATATACTCCTTTTGCTTCGTTTGCGTTCATACATCTGGTTATACACGCACGCTGGTTGCGAGTACTACGCACCTGATCTTTTTGTAGAACATCACCAATACGGTCAGTGTAAGTCCTTCGCACTAGGGCTCGCCCTCCCGGCGTTTCCGCTTACATCTGCCTTATAAATCTCTCCCTTTTAAGTTATATTGGTGCTAAGCAAGGTGTGCCACCATTCTAGGTTAAGTCACATCATCACATATGTACATCACATCATAAGGCTATATTAGTCCACTGCTGGACATAGCCGTCTCCTAATGAGCGCCATAGCGCCCTGTCTTCAGCTTGCCGCATCCAGCATCTGCCTGCAGTCTTTCGCAGATCGTCATCCCACCTAGTCAGAAGGCCTCCCACACTACGTTTACGTTTTTTTAGGTTAAGTCAACCGTTTCATAGTTAGTGAAAACTATAATCATAACTGAAATATGATTTCAATTTATTTTTGTTACAATCAATTTGAAGGTCTTGTCGTGATGGCCCAGTGGTTATGGCGACGCTTCTTTTGCGCGAGTGTTCAAATCCGGGTAAGAACCAATGTGACTTATTTAATTCACGTGTACATTTTTAAGTTTATATTAGACATCACTATGATTAAGATTTTATATTGGTTCTTCTCAGTGGACAACAATGAAAGAAGACATCGTAAGAGACTTAAAATTAATAATAAAAGGAAACGCCCGTAGTCTCCGAAGGGTTAAGCAGAAGTCCTTAGTACATACGACTAATTAATAATTGACGACCTATGTGGCGCAGCGGGCGAAGGTCCGCCTGCGACGCAGGAGCTTGCGGGTTCGATTCCCGCCTTGGGACAAATGTTTATACGATCTACAAAGATTTGTTTCGGGTGTTCTGGGTATTTGCTATGTATAATAAAAAATATCTATCTATGTCATGTATTGTATTAAGTATATCAGTCATCTAGTACCCATAACACAAGCTCTGCTTAGCTTGGGGCTAGATGATGCTGTGTGGATTGTCCAGCATTATTTATTTATTTATACACATTTCACCAGTTACCAGTGGGAGCTCGGTTACAGTAAGAAATTGGATCCCATGCACGCGGCGGGACTTCACCGACCCTGCTTGAGCCAAAGTTTTATAATCAACCTACTAATTAGTCCGAGTACTAGATACTAGATATTACGAAAATAAAACAAGCTTCTCCTTAAGATGTTTATTGATTCACACCCTTACATTACTACGGAGCTCGTAGGTAAATAAAAACAGCTGTACTGGTCGATCGAAGGTTAAGCTACGCTTGCCAAACTTTCGAAGAAGAAGACCGTTCATTACATATCGAGACTCAGACACGTTAAGCTGTTGGTCCCGGCTATCATTTATAGATCTTTGACACTCGTTACGGTTAGTCAGAAGCCCGGAAGTCTGACAACCAGGCTTACCAAGGGGTATCGTGTCGCTCAGTACCTGGGTTGTGGAGAGTTTTTTATATTGTCAGCCTTTTTACGTAACAAAAACCTTTTTTTTCTGTTCATGATTTATCGATACGCTCTCACTGGCAAACACTATCTGTGAGATTCGATCGATTATGAGACAAACATACACACAAGTGTTGTGTGTGTTTCATGATACTATGTTGTGGTTTGTGGTGTGTTTGTTGTGTGTATATTTGGCTTGTGTTTGTGTTTTGCTAGTCGGCCTTGCCACGTCTTATCAACTACTTGTAGTACGAGTACCTACTTGCACCTGCCTACACACAAGGAGTTCTACATCCTGAGCTGTGGGATGACAGTAGAGCAGAAACGTTCACAGTCAGATGCAGTAAATGATAAAAAAAAACCTAATAACCCATGGCATGAATGCAGATTCCTGTTCAGAAAAGTTCCAGATTTTTTGGCCTCGAGGAACACATCGGTTTCCAACAGCGTCAAATTCAGATCGTTCTAGAATGCGGTCCATATTTTAAGGTAACCAGAAATTGCTGAAATGTTTCAGGCAGCAATTTCATAAACTTTTGTGTTATAAACTTCAACTGCACACGAGTTCACAAATTTTAGTTGTATGTTAAACATTCGCAGATGCTCACGTAACGGTCCAAACTTTGGTAGGTACATTCTAACAAATTGGTGCAGGGAAATTATATTTAGGTACTCTCAGTTCTGGTTAAAGCACACCGCGTGTTTATTCATTAGCAAATAGTTTGTTTTTGTGTTGTTTATTATTTGTTGCTTGTTGTATTTTGTTTTTATCGGTTGTATTTTGTTTTTTGTTTATTTTATTTTTTTTATATTTGATGGTCGATTGGTTGTTGACTCCTAATCACAGTGATAAGGCCTGTTTCCCAGCAAAATTAATATAACTTTATATGCTGTTATGCTACATAGTATACTGCGTTGGTTTTAACATGGTACATACTCTTAATAACGATCATTTGAAGGTTATAGCACTGAGAATACTAAGATTTGTGTGTGGAAGTGTGTACCAGTTTGGGTAACAGTAATCATCAGTAACGGAATCTATAGATATCAACCGCATTAGTTGAATAGTCCGTTAGCCCTCACAAAAGTGTAAATCATAATCTGTGACTTATGATACTCGTACTTAAATAAAAAATATTTTTTAATGCAAAAAGTTGAGTCTCCTAACTGTGCAGAATGCAACTCCCTTGAAGATGTATACCATATCATGATGGAGTGTGTCCGGAACGAGCCGGAGAGACAAGATTTGTTAATGGTGTTCAGTAATATGTACGAGACAGGGGTATGTAACTGTATCCTTGCTGCTCCTACTTCAGAAGCAGCCAAGATGATGTACAGACTCGTTATTATTGGGATTAAACGCAGGGGTAATTTAGGATAGTAAGTAAAATATCTTAATTATGTTTAGTGTGTACAGTTGATTTGTAACAATGAGGGTGGCAACCCTCTTTAAATAAATAAAGAAAAACATTATACTTTGAACCAAAATTTTACCTTATTGAGACATTTAAATAAAAGAAGTAATTAATATTATTTATTTCAGCTTGTCTAACATCTTTTGTGTTAAAAGGCTGGTCTATCAAGCTTTAAAAGTATTCTCTATATTCTTAAATTTAATTTCCTTCAGTACTGATATTTCCATTAGACTTGCTAGTACCTACAAAGCTACCTACTAGGCGAAAGCCTACCCAAAACAGAGACTAGTGACGCCATCTATTGTGGCTAACACGAATGACTAAGTCGGGAGCTTCGACAACGTAACGGTTCGTAGCCATTGAAACAAAGTTCCCATGAAGAAACGGATAGATACCGCTATTCGCCTCCCATTACATTTATTGCTTTTAATCACCAACAGAGTGAGTTATACAGGCTTCGTGCTTGGCGTTGGTCAAAAATATTCTACCTATTTGGATTCAGTTTAATATTTACTGAATGACTGTGTGATTGTGACTTCAATAAGGTCAGGTGTGTAGTACTCGCAGCTGGCATGCGTGTATGACCAGATGTATGAACGTGAGCGAAGCGAATGGAGTATGTAAAGATCGTAGCGGGTGGCACTCTGTGGTTTCTGCTCACCCCTATGTATGTGACCGACTCACAGACAACTCAAAGCCTAAATAAACCACCCTGGTTTCAACATGTTTTTAAAAATAAGCGACGCATATACCTTATTGGTAAGTATACTTTTGAGCCGTTTGAGGTTGAATCACTTCGGTCATGGGGCCCGAGTGCATATCTCCTTTTCAAAGAAATTTCTCGCCGACTGATCGACACTTCGCATGACAAAGAGGCTGGCTAATTCTTTGGCCAAAGAAACAGTAATGCCATCCAACGTGGCAATGCTGCCACTCTTTTGGGTACGTCTCTAGATGACAACGATGCGGAGGAGTACTTTGACGCCTGAGTGTCTTGAACGGGTTTTTATTTAATATTCCTTCCTTTTTTTTAAATAAAGATAAAGAAGTAAAACAAATATAATATAATAACCTTATTTAGAAACCATATTTTGAAACAACCTTACTACCAACCCAGCGGGTTAAACGATGGTTTTCAGTTTCATACGCGAAGTTGTAACGTAGGCAAACTTTTTGGCAGGCAACAAGGTAAATAAAGCAAGGTAAATAGAGCAATACAATTTTGAAAAGAGCGGGTGAATGTATCTATGCCTATTCTATCTAGTGGCTAAATAAAAACAGTCGCACGGGTTGCTCGAAGGTTAAACTACGCTTACCGAGGTCAGTCTGTAGATGGATGACCGTTCGTAACATATCGAAACCCGTGCCTCGAAAAGCACGTTAAGCCGTTGGTCCCGGCTGTCATTTGTAGATCTTTGTCTGTCGTTACGGGTTGTCAGAAGCCCGAAAGTCTGTCAACCAGTCTTGCCAAGGTTACCTAGTGGGTTGTGAAAGTCAGATGGGCAGCCGCTCTATGTAAAATACTGGTATTCAGCTGCATCAGATTACACTGAAAGCCAACACCAACATAGTTGGGGAAAGGCTAGGCAGATGATGATGATGTTCATTTCATCGTTTTAAATAAAATTAACAACAAAAATACCAAGTGCCAAGGGGCCAAGAGCTCAAGATTTATTGAGTTTTTCCAATAGAATTTTTCTCATTAGCAGCCTCAAGTCTTGATGTATTCCCGGTCGGTGGCAATAGACTCGCCCCCTATTAGTTTTAGACTGGACATAACTGGCTAAATATGAGTGTTAGGTACTATAAGTGCACCTCTGCCCAACCCTTCAAATAAAGGCGTGATATTATGCTATGTTAACAACAAAAATAACCCATTTTCACAAGATTATCATAAAGATTAAAATATTGATGTAAAAATGTAAAATATTCATATACACCCATCACATGTCAATTCGGTGGATGAGTTATATTTTCCGTTGCACTTGTGAAGCCAATAAAACTGTCAAAAGGATGAAAAAGATATGAAGACATGTTCCATAAATTGAATTGAATATTTTATTGCATGCTTATAATTTTTGTCTGTCGATCTCTAAATGGAAATTGTATTTTTTTTTTTAAATATTTATATTTGCCACATACAACTTACTTGGCATAATTTAAGGGTACCGAACTTGCAGAAGAAAACAGAATCTTTATAAGATCACTATTCGAACGTCTGTCATAGAGGGTTCTCTCGAGATCTGCAACATAACAATTGAGGCTCGGCAATAATGGCAGTTCAGACTACGCCATGCTAGAAAAGAGTGTATAATAAAGAAATGACGATCATGATCCCATGATCATGATCAGTCCATACTGATCAGTCACTGCTCGAATTTTAAATGTAAGTTTGTTATCCCAAAAAACTAATATTTGCCTCTGATTAGGTACTGTGAGAGTTAGCTTCTTCACAAATTTCATGCCGCTTGGCCAACAAACTTTCCTTTGGTCCAAAAGGTTTTGAACCAGATCATTAAAATATGTGACATAATTGACCGTGTCTTCTTACTCCAAAGAACTGCATAGGTACTTAAGAATTTGATACTAATTTATATTTGATACCATAACCTCTTTCTAAGTATAAGGATCTTGACCAGCGAACGGGCAACGAAGTGATCCTATAAGAGTTCCATTTTGTTCAATTTGAGGTGCGTAACCCTAATATGCAATGACCACCACATCTGCTTAATAGTCTGACAACCTCCAGATTGCCGATTGCTGATCATTGTAAATGTTACTCTGTTTTTCCTGTAATATTTACATAAATCACTACCTCACGTGTCACATGGCATGGCATGGTCTTTTATAGAAACGTTACCCCGCAATAGGAATTTCTCCTGTGTCATGGGTACGTGTACAAACATTTAAAGTCACAGACACAAACAGCCAGACCCGAAACAACTACCTGTAAGCCATACAAATATTTGTTCCGTGTGGGAATTGAACTACACGCGGCGCAGCAGCCGCTCTGATAGCCACTGCGCGTAAAGTCGCAATTCAAAAACCATACGCCCAAAAATTGCTATAAAGATTTATTTTATAATGGGCAAATGAAGCCCATTAAAGGTATAATATCACAAGTGACTTGGAAATGCCACTTTAAAAAAAACTACATCCAATTTGGCCCTAAAATATTTTTTACTTGGAATATTGTGCCAAACACGTCGATAGCGTTGATAGTTCCTGAAATAAGCCATGTCATAGACAAACAGACGGATAGGCATATAAAGTCTCACCATAAGGGGTATAACCCTTATTTACCAATTTGGTAATCCAAAAAATAAATTGATATTAAATTGCCTTTTCGTATTTTATAAAAATGATATTGCCTTTTCGCAGAACCGCCCCATTTCAAATTGCTCTTATAAATTAAATTTTAATGAAAACTCAATTCTAATTGAGTTCGATGGAAATTTCCGTTAGGTATGATTTCGGTTAAAGGGAGGAGTATCATGGCATTGAAAAAATAATAAAACAGGGAATCCCAAATATAATTTACTTCTTCTAATAAACAATCGCGCCTCGCCCGCTCTGAGCGTAATGAATACCTATTTTTATTACACAAAGGCAGACTCAATATCACTTTGTTTTTTGTTTGTTTTGAATCATATTTTGTTCAGTTTCAAAATCGCACCATTTTAAGTATTCGTGAAGAAGATGTAACTGACTATTAATTAACGGAAGTCGTTCAAATCAATATGAATTCCTGGACGGGAACGGACGGGTTACTACCACTTATAATACCTAAGACCCACATTTCGCCAGCTATGTTTAAAGTTCCATATTATAGAGGTTGCTAATGAGAAAATTTCCTATAAAGCGTTGTTTTGAAAATAATAATAGCCTATAGCACTCAGGAATAATGTAGCTTTCTAACAGTGAATACATTTTTTTAATTGGTTCATTAGTTCCGGAGATTACCCCCTACATCAAAACTTACATACAAATTTAAGCTCTTTATAATATAAGTATGGATAGTATAGATGTGCATCTTCAATAATACTATTCTTGTACATAGGTTATTGGCACCTAGATTTTTACATTTTTATTATAATTTCAGACAAGCATGAATATTTTTCATAGATATGTAAAGCATTCTACGGATTATCTATGCGCTTGAACGTCGACTGCTATGCATAGGAAATGTAGGAAAACAAGATTTTCTGTTTACAATTTTCACTCCAATATTTTGTTTAAGGCTCAATAGCTCGACGAACATTTTTAGAGTTCCGTACATCATTTGAAGAAAACCGGAACCCTTATGAACACTCTTCTGTTCATCTGTCACAGTCAATTTGCTCTGAATCTACTGGACCGATTAAGATGGGTCACTTTTGGAGGGCAAATAAAAAAAAAGTGTTTTGCAAACTGTACCTATCGTATGGTAAAGACGGAGGTTGTAAGGTTTTTAAGTTATTTAAGGAAATAGATAGAAATTTACAATTCGTTCACATCCAGACTCGGAACCTGTATCGGGAATCGAACCCAGCAGTCAATCACTCAGAAAGCCGTGCCGTCAAAAACCATCATTGGGATGTTTCACATCTGCCGGGCGTACCATGGCGACCATTTTTTTTTTCTTTACTTGTCCGTGTTTTTAATAAAATTAAATGAGATGCAGATAATTAAGAATTTTAACGTAAGGCCACGGTAATAATTCTGTAAATTCCTGAAAATGTTTTTGGAATTTGCTTGAAACACCAGTAAACGTTACAATAATTCTACCCTTATCATGAAAGGTAAGTAAGGTATTAGGGTTGCGGTGAAATAACACAAATTCTGGGATATCTGCAATCTTTAGCGAGATAATTAATTAATTTTGATGTCCCTGTGTTATCTATCCACAGGAAAATATTAAGAAAATATCTGTAAATGGGATTATAAAATACCAAAATAGACAATAAACGTTTCTTTAGTTTTACCGTAGATAATAATAGAAATTATAAGATGTAATAAAATAGTTTTACAAGCCGACTATAAAGAAGGCTATAAAGGAAAGTCTAATAGTTAGAATTTAAATTTTCACTTCTCCTAAGAGAAAAGCCCAAAATCTTTGCTTTACGATTAAATTATATTTATTTATGTAAATTGGGTTTTACAAGCCATACAATAAAATAAATAAGTTAGAACTAGATTAGGTTAATGTTTTCAAGCTGGCTTATCTAAGAAAAAAAACCTTAAGAAATTCATAGCTCACGTTCTCTTTTATATTTTGGTCAGATCCATCATATATGGACCATGCACATTAATGTTTGAGATGGTATATGTTTCGAGGAAAGAACCACACAGATTTGAGTGGACCTATCCAGTCAGTGCAAGCATTTGTCAGTTGTCATGTAGCTTGAACTCAGGTAACCATATCAAGTACCTACACATACCTACGTCTCTCCCAAGTTGTTAACTAATAGACTCACTTCATCTTCTACCAAGCCATTTTCAACTATGTTGGAGTCGGCTTCCAATTTCACCGGATGCAGCTGAGTACCAGTATTTTACATGAAGCGACTAACTGACCTCCATAACCCAGTTACTAGTCAACACGATAACTAAATGATCGATGATTAAAGTTCTTTACCCATCCACAGACTGACCTCGGAAAGCGTAGTTTGACCTGCAATCGACCATGCGGCTGTGTTTATTCACCCACGTGCTCCTTCACGAGCTAATAGACTCACTTATACCCTAATATTTTACTTGCTAGTGTACCAATGTGTACCAACTCAAACTTCTGCAATGAACTGATTGAGTTTAGTTTGTTCAGTAACAAACGGGTTTTGCATTAAATCAAGCCATGGTTTTGGCCGGAGCAATTTTCCATTTCCAGTATTTTCAAATCCATTCGAATATTAGAATACGAATGTTAGAAACAAAAAAAACTGTTTATTCACGTGTAAGTGATGCACATACATAATAATGTTATTGTTTAACATAGATAAGTGTATAGACAAGTTGACAAGAAAAGAAAAAAACATTTATTTGGGACAGGCACAGATAATAAAAAACACAAAAGAAAAAAGGAACTAAAATCTAAACAACAAAAAATAAAATAAAGAATATCAACTAAAAGGACCTGTGCGAGGCCAAAAAGGCTCCTGGAAGTTGGTTGGTTGGTGGTTCGTTGGTTGGTTTGTTAGTGGTTGGGATGGTAGATTGGTTGGTTGGTAAGTTCGTTTGTGTGCGTTGCCTTTTCACACCCTAAAGACTGGACGCTTGGAATTTGGCACACGGATATATCATGACCTGGTTTAGGACATAGGATACTTTTTATCCAAGATAGATTGCCAATTACTACGGAGGCGGGTAAAATCTAGTTCATTATTATGATTTTTTGCTACACTTCGCTACAAAAAAGCAGTTCGTAGCACGAGGGAGCTACGCCGTAGCACACTATTAACCTAATACCCGATAGCCTTCTTAAATCGTCCAATAACTTCAAACCATAAGTGGTTACCTCTGTAAGCTGATATCTTCTGAGATCATTATACCTGAACGTGAATTGCTAGTATTAAGATAATGGTGTAATTAAGGTAATCACGGTAAGGTACTTGGAATGAAAGGACTCGATGAAGCGCGGTCTCATTCTAGTTAAGTAGCGGTTGTGTGGAGTTCGCTTTATTTTATTTTTTACATTTTATGAAGGGTTACAGACAAATTATATAATAGTAACAATAATTACTTTTTTTGATGCCATATTATTTATATACTAGATGTGGAAACTTGTAACTGGCCATATTTTGTCTAAACTTTTACTCACTGTCTGTTTAGCTGTATGTTTTCCTAAAAATATAATAAATAAATAAATAATGTATAGCTAGATTTCTACTTGACGACCATTGTGGCGCGGCGGGCGAAGGTCCGCCTGCGACGCAGGAGGTTGCGGGTTCGATTCCCGCTTTGGGACAAATGTTTGTACGATCTACAAATATTTGTTCCGGGTGTTCTGGGTATTTCTTATGTATAGTAAAAATATCTATCTATGTAATGTATTGTATTAAGTATATCAGTCATCTAGTACCCATAACACAAGCTCTGCTTAGCTTGGGGCTAGATGATGCTGTGTGGATTGTTCAGCATTATTTATTTATTTATTTATTTACTTAAAAGCATTAATGACTCAAACTGAACTGCACGACCTCATCCCACCGGCCTGCTTAACTTGCGGTGCGTCTAGATATTAGATGAAGGGGGCCTAGTTGATATTCCACCAATTCGCTCCAAGGGCTCCCAAATCTCCTTCATACTAAACAATAAAGCACGTAGATTTTTATCAGCCGTTACTGATAGTCAGAAACCCCAAAATCTGACAACCAGTCTTCCACCAAGGGGTGTTGTGTTTCCCAGTAAATCGGTCGTGGTCGAGGTCAGATCACTCTGTGTAAAATAATGATATTCAGCTGCATCTGACTAGACTGGAAGCCAACCCCAATATGGTTGGGAAAAAGCTAGGCAGAAGATGAAAGTATCTTTGAAAAAGGGTCAGCTGGCATTATGCTATAAAAATTGGTATTCTAGAACTAAATAGAATTGATGACGAAACGAAGGATTTAAAAAAATAGCTATGGCTAACTAAACGGAACAGTTTTGGATGGTAGTAACACAAAAGGCAAATCATTATACCCTTTAAGTGGATAAATTTAAAGAAAAGCAACTAGGAAGGGAAAACAGTGGAAATTCAACATTGGAATTATAACATTTCTTTACCTTTTTTCTCCTTACCCCTGGAATCTCAACAACAAAAAGTACTTACTAATCCATCCACTATGTACTTATTTATTTAACACTTTAAGCACATAAATGTACACAGGCGGACTTAACGCCTTAGGCATTTTCTACCAGTCAACCCACGGTTCCACGTTTTGTCCAACAGCATTCTTCTAGTAGAGCATGTACTGTGGTGTGCACTCCATACATGCAAATAAGCACTGCATATCCTGTGGTCCCATACATATGTGCATGTATATACACATGTATATGTACACATGTATATTAGAGGGACATCCCTCTAAATGATAAATAACAATAATTAAAAAAAAACATAGTAATTTAGCCTCGGCACTTGCTTGTTGTACCAACCGTAGGTACATCAAGCTGGAGTTGTTTTTTTTTTCTGCATACCCTGTCTAAAATCTCTGTGCACGCCACTGAGCATGTAGGTACGTATAGGAAGTTTCAGAGGCAATCAACAGAGGCTTTATTTAAAAGGAATCCTTCATAAAGGCATTCTACATCTTACGCAAACCTGCCAGACATATCAAGGGTCTTCCCCAACATAAGCTTATTTACTATTTCTTCAAGTTCAATCTGGATTATCCTAGTTCCTTGGCCATTATTGAAAAGGCACGTTTCAGTTCTATAGGCTCGTGCACACTAATGGGCCTGTATTTACTGAGGATCGACTAAGGTGTACACTCCCTTAAGACAGTGCCTGCTGTCACATAATTGGGCCATAAACATTACGTCTGTATTTTCCGAAAGGGAAATAGGCAGAGGTGTACCTACTTATAGCACACCCACATTTCGCCAGTTATGTTTAAATCCCATGGGCGAGGCTAATACCACCAACGGGGCACACTTCGAGACTCTAGGTTGCTATTGACCAATTCCAGATGGAAAACACCAACAACACCGGCCGATTCGGGAATCGAATCCAGGACCTCATACACAGCAGTAGCGCTTATGACCACTAGACCAACGTGGCTAATTAATTAGAGCATATCTATTCCCATTCCCATTCACCATATATATTCATAGATATGGTCTGCTTTATCCGTATGGACGGTGTTTCCGTATGGACACAATGAAAATTATTATCCGTATGGCTTAAACTGGGAATCTCAAAAAGAAACAATAGGCAGTTAATGCAGTCATGGGGACTGCCGACAAAAGACGAAGTTAACCGAAGTTACGAAGTTCCAATTTAACCCGATGTAGCTGAATACCAGTACGTTACATGGAGCGACTGCCCATCTGACTTCTACAACGCAGTTATTGGGCAAAACGATACCTGTAACGACTGTCAAAGATATATAAATGACAGCCCGGATCAACGTCTTGATATGTTATGAACGGTCACCCAACCACAGTCTGTCCTCGGCAAGCGTAGCTTAACTTTTAATCGACCCGTGGGCCTGTGTATATTTAACCACGAACTCCTCCGAAAAGACACGACATTTTGACGACACGGTTGGCACAGTGGTTGAGCCATCGGCTGCTGCGCCGCGTGTTGTGGGTTCGATCCCCGCACGAAACAAATATTTGTATGACCTACAGGTAGTTGTTCCGGGTCTGGCTGTTTGTGTATGTGAGTTTAAATGTTTGTAAACGCACCCACGATACAGGAGAAATTCCTAGTGTGGGGCAACGTTTTTTTTTTAAAACGAAACGAACGAAACGAAAGAACCCAGTATGTGAAAAATTGTAGAAATCCGAGTAGGATGGAAAACTTCCAAGGAGCCCAGAAATATTGCTTAATATTCCCATAGAAACGCCTTCTTTACGCATGCGAAGAGTGATCTTTATAAATGATCCCTGGCGGGAGCTTAAAAATATGACGACATCATCTTGAACATGAAAATAAGATTAAAAGATGTAAAGACTCATTTAAACTTACCCTGACCTTAATAAGGGCTACAAATAAGGGAGAGAAAAAAATACTTTTAATCATTTTAATTTGACCAAACATAAGTTCATCGACTCGGCAAACGTAGTGTAGGACGCCCTCTGACCAGGTGGGATGACGATCTGCGAGGGACTGCGGGCGGATGCTGGATGCGGCAAGCTGAGGACAGGGCGCTGTGGCGCTCATTAGGAGAGGGCTATGTCCAGCAGTGGACTAGTATAGCCTGATGATGATGAGGTTCATCTACAAAGACTGCCTCGTTGCTCTGATACGTACGGGTGACTCCTGAGCATGCGATAGTGGGTCCTGGTTCCGATCCCCAGGTCCCGGCCAGCAAAATGTTTTTTTTTTTTTCATTATTGAAAAAGCAGTGGAAGTTATGTGTGTTAATATCTTTTTAACTCCTCCGCTGTTCCTTTCTGATTAATTGCGTTGCAGTATCCAAGACAGTTAAATCATTTCTCCGGGACTTGTCTAGCTTCATTGACTCGACGCTTTTCTGATGGTCACCACTGTCGATACTGGCTTTCAGGAGTTGCAGTAGTTGGAAAGACTGTGGCAGGCTTGTAAATATCACTCTTCGTGGTATACAGCTCTTCGACCACTATTCCATGTTCATACCTAGTGGAAAGTTAACGACGTTTATCACACATTGAGTTTACCAGCTAATATTATTACAACTGTCTCTATTGTCTGTGGTCCAAAGCGCGACTGCTAAGCATGAGGTCATGGGTTCAATTTCCAAGTCGAGCAAAGTTTATTGAGGTTTTCCAATAGGAATTTTCTCATTATCAGCCCGAAGTCTGTATTCGTGCCCGGTTGATGACAATAGGCTCGCCCCATATAACATGGGACTTGAACATATCTGGCGAAATGTGGGTGTTATAATAGGTGCACCTCTGCCCAAACCGTCGGGAAACACAAGCGTGCTGTTATATATTCTTATTATACAGTGACCTGTTTACTTTTTAGTAGATATTTCAAACTGGGTCATAAAAGAGTAATACAAAATAAAATAAACCTTGGGAAGAACTCTGTTAAAAAATGTGATAAAGGCGAGCTATTATTTTATTATAACATAACATAACCTCACCCCTGTGTTCCCTGATGGATTAGGCAGAAGTGTACCTTTAGTACGCACCCAGATACTGGTACCTAAAAATAAACCGCTTACGTTTTGTGTCCAGATTTCTTAAAACACTGTGAAAATGACATCGTATTAAAAGTTAACAATATAAAAAAAGTACTTATTCTTTAAAATTGCAGGAACAAAAACTGACACATTTAACGAAGCTCAAATTTTAAAGACAGTGATTTATTACTATAACGCGGAGGCTAACAAAAGAAAGTCTATATTCTAGGCATTGAGGGTTCCGAAAATTCTGAATTGCCTTTATTTAGGAAAATAGCGTCTTCATAACGACCGACCATGTTTTTCATCAAATTGTTATAATAACTCTGAAGTTCAGACTACCATAACCTTGGTATATCTTGTACAATAGTAATTGGGTAGCAGATATGTAGTACAGTAACACTGTAAGGTCAGTGTTACAGTGTTACTCAAAATCAAAATTCATTTATTCAAATTAGGCTGAGAATCAGCACTTTTTGAACGTTGAACGTCAAAAACGTTTACATAAGACAGTCCCCCAAAACGCCCACCCTTCACCACTTCCTAGTGTTTTTGCTGTACTACATATCTGCTGCCCTTGCGAAGACTGAATTTCAATTGCTTAAGAGACCAGCTAATACTGTCTTTGTCACCACAGACGTGCGCCCTAGCGTACGTATAATGTGTTAAATTTAAAAATTACTTGGTAATTTCTCAAGGACTTATTAGAGACTTACTAATGCCCGCGGCGTCGCCCGGGTTGAGGCCGGCAATAACCCCACGGGAACCGGAAAAAAAAGATAAAACGTATTCATTGCTCAAAACCACGTTATGGTCCAAGCGTTTTTTTTGTATCAAGTTGGAAAATCCTCATGGATTCAAAAACAACCAGATGTTCCCATCCTACACTTGCCACGGGGGATCATGGGAACTAATGTGCCTACCATTTGCCAACCCAAATCCGGTCAGCGGTTAAGGTGTGAAAAGGTATCAAACTAACTCACTTTTGCATCTAAATATTAGTTACAGCTCCGGCAGAAATTCCTTTAAAAAATAAGGCTCTTCATTAAATGATGACATGATATTTATTTCTGTAAATTAGTTCTTACAAACACACAAGCAACATTTTTTTTTAACTATTGAGGTCGGTGTTCACCTACAAACTCTGAAGTCACAGCTTCTTTTAAAGTCCAGACACTATATTGGTCAGACCATGTGAGGACCATGAAGATTTATTTATTTAATACTTTAAGCACACAAATGTACGGAGGCGGACTTAATGCCATAGGCATTTTCTACCAGTCTACCTTTGGGTGATGCAGAGACAAACAGTGATAGGTGCAGTTTCTTAAAAGAAAAGGGAACAGATGTTTTTTTATTATAAACTATAAATATAATACCTACATAGAATATATACACAAATAAACATACATAAAAGACTTTTTTATTGATTAGTGGCTGAGATGGTCTTTTGAGGTAGCTACCCACTAACACAGATATGAAATACTCAACCCCACAATAGGGTGTCCTTAAAAATTCTGATTGGTCTAAAAGTTGGATTACTCAAAAATACTGGGACACGTATTTTTTATTTTGTCCCGTAAACCTAAAATGATGACGATATAGTTCGTTGAAATTGCGCGTGACGTCACGCCGTGCTACACTTTTAACGTAACGGTGACGTCACAAGCCCCTTCACCTGAACTTTGATGTGCTAAATCATTGTCACTTTTTATTGATTTGAGTAAGCAAAACATACGTCTCAAATAATTTTTGGTAATCTTACTGACGGACTAAATGGGGGACATCCCTATTATGTTTAGTGTGCATAGTAAACACATGACCAATAAGTAAATCGTGTCAAGATATTTTTTTTGTATGTGGCAATATTTGTAAAATCTACTTTTCTACGAGTACAGCCTTACATAGAGAAACCAAGAAGGTTGTACATTAACGACGAAGGCTTCATGTTGTTGAATTAGTTTGCACGAGCCAAGCCGCTGCCAAGCCAACGGACACCCATTAAATTAATTACATGATTACTTACGCCATTAATCTCTTTCAACTTAATTAATTAATTCTATCGACAGGAAAGACCAAGAAACCAATATGTGGTACTTTGATAAATTCTGCATTTAACAATAACGGGCGGAATTCGTATATTTATATGTAACGGGACATTATATATGAATGTAACTTTTTTTTTAATGTAGCAATCTTACTAAAGGATATCGTGTTGCCCAGTAACATTGCTTGTGGAGGTCAGATAGGCATTCGCTCCATGTAAAATACTGGTGTTCAGCTGCATCCTGGTTAGACTGGAAGCCGACCCCAACATATTTGGGAATAGACTAGGCAGATGATGATGTATAACTGAAAATTACATCTGTATTCCCTGAAAGGTTGGACAGAGATGTACGTGTATAAGGTATACCCTTATTTTTGTTTAAGTTTCAACAGGGGGGTGAGCCTATTGCAATCATCCGGGTACAAATCCAGACTTCGGGCTGCTACTGCGGAATCCCAACTGGAAAATCCCCATAAAACTTTACCCAACCTAAGAATTGAAGTCAGGACGATGGGTAAGTATGTATCAAGCAGGGAAATAGGTAGGTACCTAAATAAAAATAAAACACACGTAATTTTGTTCTTGTTTTCAGTTTCTTTTTCTTAAAAGAGTTTTATTCATATATTACAATTACAATAGAAAAAACATTTTATCAAGAAATTGAATCATGGGGGACGCACACTTGTACATACCAAGTTGTAAAAGCGTAGTGGCATAAGTGTAGATACAATGGCATTATTTACGACCCGCTCAAAATGAGTTACCCGACATTCGGTTCTTAGCGAAAATGAGTAAAAGTAACAAATATAGCAACGTTAATTACGTCGGGTTTCGCTAGTCTATACTCAGACCCAGGCTCAATTTACAATTCCACGGAACGGAATGGGACTTAAGCGTTAATAACGTCACGTCGCGCGAGAATCCGCGTGCATTCTCGAGAATGCTGGAGAATTCTCGCGACTGCTCCTTGAAGTTATTGAGAATGTTAGACGCTCTACGCCGCATTGTGACTCCTCCTTTGCGCCTTTTTCCCCGGGTTGCACAGACGTCGACAGTAGCTACAACAATCCTTGAAAATGCACGAGAATTCTCCGGAAGATTCGCGGCCTCTTCTTGGTTCGTGTCTAGTACGTTACACAATTGACATTAAACTCATTATACCACGTTCAATTACGTTACAAAAATTACGTTATATGCCGATCCTCGGCAATGTAAATTCAGCCTTACATGCCCTTTGTGCAAATTTGTCCCGTGGACTTGTATAAGGCTGATATCGCGATAGGCCTCGTTCACACTACGATGACCAGCACAAATTATACTTCATCATTCACACACAAGGCAGTTCTATACTGAATTTGTTTTTAACTGTAAAAAGTAGGTTTTTGACGTTAGTAGCCCTAGCACGAGCTTTTGCAAGAAGTTTACAAACGAACACCTCAAATTACCTAGTTATTTGTCAAACAAAATTACCGTCACGTACGTATAGAGGGCGCTGTTTCAATTTTAGTAAAAATTGTTGAGGTTTTCTTTTGATAAATTTCTCGAAAGAAATTCGTACTAGTGATATGATCCCAACTGTTTTACCGTAAAATATAGTAGTGATTGTCACCGTCTGAACAGGGCTTAAGACAGACTAACTTTCTGGCTTTCACAGGACTAGGGAAGTGGTTAATTAATTAATCAGCCTGGCTGCCTTACGCAATATCAGCCTAAATGTACTGTACACATATGTACTTGTATACTATTTAACATTTAAATCTTAAATTATATTTACATGAGTAGTAACCTCTAACATTACAGCATTACATATACATAATTCGTATAATTTAATAACGTGATTATTATATTTTGGCATTAACATTTATTATTTACAAAAAAAAATCCTACTGTTATAGACCACACACCTAGGCCCCTCCGTTGATCTCGGCTATCATTCGTAGTTAGAAGCCAAAGTCTGAAAAACAGCCTTGCCATGGGCATGCCGTGTATGCCGTGTTGCCCAATAACTGGGTTGTAAAGGTAAGACCGGCAGTCGTTCTACATAAAATACTGATGTTCAGCTGTATCCGGTTAGACTGGAAGCCGACCCCAATATAGTTGGGAAAAGGCTAGGCAGATGATGATAGCTATAAACCCGAAAACATGATTTAGCGGAGAGGAAATTTTAAAACCAAAATCTATTGTCGAAATATAATATTTACAAAGCCATCATAACTTTCTATAAAACAATAGATTTTTTAGGATTTACATAGCACGGAATCACTGCGTGGACCTCGACTTAAGACCCCATTACTAATATAATATTCATGGCCGCTTTACGTGCGGTGAGCGCAAGTTTCAACTGTCATTCCCATAGTTGCAATGTCAAAGGTCGTCCATGTCTATGAGTTAATGATGACACTCACTGACACGCCTAATTTGTATAGATATTTTTGACAAATCTCCAGATTTTGCCGTCGAGGCGACTCGGTGTTCTGCACTCGTTGCACTAAATATTAAATATTTATCTATTTTTTCCAGTTTTTTCATGGATATGTATAGAGTTTATTCTCGACTTTTGTGACGACATGTGTTGGACCATTTCAAAACCGTTAGGGCTCAATTTGCATTGGCACTGAACGGCATGGAAGCGACTTTCCGTACAGTTAATTGTTTCAATGAATATTGAAAAGATTTTCTCTTCTAGATGAGGTATTGTGATAAAGCCAAAATATGTCGTAAAGGTAATAAATACCAAAGTGGCATCTGCAGATTACTTAAAATACAAAACATATCCTTGGTGTGATCTCAATTCTATGATAATCTTTATCTTTTTATTTATATTCAAGGTACAACCCTTCTTAAGAATGTAGCAATTTTAGTTAACAACACCTAATATGACGTAAAAACACTTAAGTTTGTCGTTAACAATGTCTCCGTGATCAAACCTGCCAGGCTCGTTTTGTTTATTTTTGTCTTGCTCGCATTGCTAACGCATTTATTTATCAAAGTAGATTTTTCTTAATGATATAACTATACACGATTAGTGGCTCAGTAGTATAAATTCTACTGTTTTAGCTTTCTCGCTTCTCCGTATTATGATGATGATAACGATAATGATGATGGTGCTATGCTTCTAGCAGATTTCGGCCACAGCGACTGCATTCGATGGCTTTCTAGGGTGGTTGCTGAGAGCTCTGGTTTGCTGCTTTTTCATGTGACTTCAAGTGGCTATCATATCCAACTTTGTCTGAAAAACTCTGAGCACAGAGAGGGCATGTCAGAACATCATTGACGATTTTGTATACCCTAAGATTAAAAATTATAAAAAAGAAACTTAGAGAAAGCAAAGTGAAAGCTTCAATGGAGAATTTTACCTAAAATACTGATATAGCTGTAGGTAAAATTCTCCGTAGAAGCTTTAACTACATGTGCCAAATCTCACACTCCTCGGTGCGCTCAGTTCTTATTACAAAAAAATAGTACACAAAAAAATGTAAAAACAAAATCAAAAATATAGTGAGAACGGAGTTTTTCCGAACATACCTTTATGTTCACAGTTCGTGTAGTACTATGAGGATATACAGCAGTGCTGTACCTAGGTAAACCGACAATTTTATAGAGGGCTAGCGCTCTGTATTGAGTGGAGTCCAATGATAGACTGGTGAAAGTAGTGCACGCTCTTTTATACGGGCAGTTCTTTATATTGGCCCCACTGAGAATATGCTCTACAAAAACTCTGTCCAATTGCGCCAGGAGGAATACCACGTGTTAACTCATTAAAAATACTTCTAAGATTGAAGACGTACTTAAGCTTAATAAATAAGCTGAGCCCTATCATTCATAGCTGAAACCCCTGGATCCGATGATGTGAGTCCGAGCTACACAAATGAATTTTAATAGAACGGATTCCCTAAAATGCTTAGCTTTTCAAAACTTTTAAATATTTGAGGACAATCTGATCTATCTGTATTTATATTGACCCCCGAACTGTTGACATTGACATCCTTGAAAACAAACGTTCAATCAGGATAAAGTTTGCAGTGCCATTACCGTCAAAAACTCTTGGAATTAAACGGCTCGAAACGTCAAAATCAACCTCGTTCCTAATTTAAATTGATTAAAGACGGTTATGTCTGTCACCATCTTTGGTCGGAGTTAAATCGCGGGCTCGGGGAAAGAAGTATAAAACGAATGACGGCATAACAAAAGACGATTATGGGTCAAGCGGAAAATCCCATACTGAATATGCAGTTGAATCAATAATGACTTGGACTATACAATTTCACGCATACATCAAGCGTTTACTTGTGCATGTTCGAGGATGTGCAATTTAATCCCTTGGTGTAATCGAGCATACGCGATATTTTTCTGTCTAATGGAAACTGACCTTAATACTAGACTAAGCAAGCTTAGCCAAGGTGTGAATGCATTTTACCTACGTATAATAATAATAATAAATAATACTGGACAATCCACACAGCATCTAGCCCCAAGCTAAGCAAAGCTAGTGTTATGGGTACTAGATGACTGATATACTTAATACACATTACATAGATAGATATTTTTTATTATACATAGCAAAATAGCCAGAACACCCGGAACAAATATTTGTAGATCGTACAAACATTTGTCCCATGGCGGGTGTATGTTTTCAGACGCCCCACTATGTAGAATGAACTAGCTACAGCACTGTTTTTTTTATTTTATAGTTTCCATATTTAGTTTTGTGTCACTGTGTGCCCTGAGCTTGTGCTAAATAAAAGTTTTTTCTTTCTTTCTTTTATTAATTCATTTCAAATGTTCGACATTTTTCGACTAAATGTTATCTAAATCATAAAATGCGCGTATTAAACATGATTGGGTTAAGTCTAACAATAAATCCAATCTAGGTACTGTTAATCGGCAGTTGATAGTTTGCGTTATGTCAAACGATATTGGCAACGTCAAACACATAGTTACTGCCGTACCCACATATACAAGTACATACTAGTCTTATTAGCAACTAAATCGGATATTAGGTAACTAATAACATTTCCAGGGGATTGTTATTCAGGTACCGATATCGTAGATCGACCTACTACCGATATCGTAGCTAGAGAAACCTGATAAAGTGTGTCTTCAAGTTATGGATAATAGGAAAAGTTTGGGCCAACTTGCAAAAATATTGCGTGCATAAAAATCGGCCCTGGTAATCGATTTGGAACTATAATCAAAAAATAATTTAATCAAAAAATAAGGTTAGTCAAAACTTTATTACCGTATTATTGTTACTTTACGCAGTAATAAAGTTTTTGGCTTCATAAACCTTATTTATCCTTATCTTCAGAAACTTACCTGCTTTAATAATTTCAAAAAACGTAAACATCCTGACTGTCTTTAAAGTTAACCAAATTTTTGTTTACTCAAAGTTAAATTATCGTTGTTACAACACACCTTAGTTATTCATCTCGCAGACATTGTTAAAACTTTCTTTTTTGTTTGGTTCTATTATGCTTTAGCCAAAATGCACGGAGTGGTTGGATTTTTTCACACAAGTATAACAACACTCAATCATTGGCTATGTTATAAACGCCATAAACAATGACTGATTGTGGTCAGCCTATTGATGGATTCGAAGTTCCCCATAAACAATAACCAATAGTTGATACAATGTTGCCACACTTACACGTTTTGATGGATTGGTTCCTGTGACATGCGAGTACTAAGTTGACCGAACTATTTTATTATTTGTCTATTCTACTGTGTGGGCCATAGTATTAGAGTTTGAAGATTTGAACAACAGAGGCAATCCTTTTTTTTGAAAAATTGTTATTGTAATGGCAACACAGATAATATTGAATACAATTGTTGTACTTAGGCTATGGTGTCAAACCCGGTGATACATCATTAAAAATACTACTCTAGATCTAAGGTGAGGATCCAATCTGGCAATCTGTCATACCAAATGTCAAACCCCGCCATCTTGTTTTCAGTTGTACCAACAACAATGTAGAAAAGCGAATTTGTCATCTCCGTTTCTGCCACATCTTGCTTGAGCCATAATAACTCATACAAAAGTCCTTCACCTATTTATATTCACTCTTATAATAAATTTCGGTTGAGTCCTATTTTAGGGAAAATTCCCTAATATATCATGGCGATGCTTGTATCCTGTGATCTGCATAACAATTGGAGGCAAAAAGCGCAATATTGTTGTAACAATAGTATGCTAATTCTATTGTGGGTTACATTACAAACTATTTTCGTAAGCTACTTTAGGTTGAGGAAAAATTTAGATTACGGTTTCATGTGTGGAATTAAATAATCGTAAGAAAGAGAAAATAAGGAAAGAAAAATATTTATGTGGGACACTAGAAAATAAAATAAAAACTTATAAGTATACCAAAAGAAACTTGGATCTATACGAGACCAGAACGGCTCCTATCTCAGCGTAATGCTTTGATAGACGAGCAGCAGATGTTACTGTGTAAGGGCGTAGCTACGTCAAGGAGTATGGGTATGTTGGGAAAGTCTGATTGATAAAGTGATAACTACAGATCATTAAGCACGGATTTCTTTCGAGGATGTTTCCAACCGAAAACGTTAACAATTTGTACTAAGATTTGAAACAACGCCTCTATTTTGGGGGTCTTAATTGGGAAAACTTGAACTTTGAACTAAGTATTGCTCATTATAACTCACACACCACACAACCTCACTAGACACACTCACACCCACACTCACACACACACTCACTCATGATGCACATAACACAAATAAACGCGCGATCTGGTCTTCTTCTGCACATAGCTGTTTGTACAATTTCTGTTACCCTCATATTTATTAATTTTGTATTTTTACTTTTATTTATTTTTTTATTATTACAAGTTTATATTGTCTACATTAATATTTAAATTGCTTAAAAATGACAAGCGGAACTGCGGAGTCTACTAAAAAAAAAAAAAAAAAAAAAAAAAAAAAATTCATCTTGGCATCATGATTGATTAGTGTAGCGGACGCCGCAGCTTGTAGAAAGATTGTTAGATAATTTGTTATGTATAAGCGCATGCCGCAGCTTGTAAAGAGATCGTTAATTTATTATTGTAGCGCAGGCCGCAAAGATTATTAAAGTATGACATATAAGCGTGTACCGCAGCCTGTAAAGTATTAAAAACAAATAAAGTTTATTATATATAAGCACTCACCATAGCTTATAAGGAAACATTGTGTAAAAGCGAGCACAACGTAGTTTTGTATAAAGAAAAGTACTTACACCTAACCAAGTAAATAAAATAATTTCCCCAAGTATGACGTCAATCTCAGGGAATAGGGTCCGGCACCGACAGGTCGAAACACGTATGAACCTGTCGGGAGCCGAACTGGGATTTAGGGGATTTTATTAGTGGACCGCCCTAGGATTGTTTGGACGTGTCCACAACTTGTACACACGTAGCCGTGCACATATAAGGGCACGGCTCTCGGTTAGGATGTGGACTTCGCTCTACGCGCTCGACCCGAACGGACGTGCCGCTCTCGCTGCTCCCGCTCCTCGCTCGCTGCGTGACTCTTCACGCTCCGCCATTGTTGCGCCTCCGCGCAACTCCGCCGTAGTCGCCGACTACGAAGAATCCCGTGCATCAGAGCCGTCTTTTTCAAGACAGTGGGTTACTGATTTCGCTATTTCGTTAACGGAAACGTGCGTCTAACGCCTTTGGCCCCTTCAGGGCTAAAACCACAGTTTCGTGGTCTCTCGGTGGATACCTTACGGTGCCAACGAAGCCGAGTGCGGTGTTGACCCGATACACCGGCCGAGCCCCTTCAGGGTGAGGCAGTCAAGTCGGCAGGGAGCTAGAAGCTTGGCCTTGGGGGATCTCCTAGTCAGCTCTAGTCTCTATTTTCCTTCCCCAGCAACTCACCTGGTGTCGGTTGGGTGTGTCTACCCCTTCGCACCAGACTGGTCAGGGCCCCGTTCGCACAATAAGATTTGCGACGGGATCACAAGCTTAGGGCTCACCCGAGGTACTCACCTCCCTGCCTACACCCGGCAGGGAGGGTTTGGTCACACATCCCCGGGCGTACCCACCCGGGGAGTTAGAGATAGGTTTAGACGTAGGCCCCAAAATTACTCCCTAACGGGACTTTTTCTCAGCCATGACGGACGCTGACTTATTAGCGTTCGTCAGGGAGGTCCTCTTAAAGGACCCGGACATCCGCGCCAAATATGGCGGTAAAAACGTAGCCTTCGACAGGCTGGCCGCTCAACCGGAGCGAATTCCATTGTCCAAAAAGACAATGGCACCGGTATACCCGGAACCCGCGCCCCGTCCGTTGGTCGATAGCCCCTTATCGCCGACCTCTTCCACGAACGCGGGTAATCCGGCGCCTTTGTCCAAAAAGACAATGGCACCGGTATACCCGGAACCCGCGCCCCGTCCGTTGGTCGATAGCCCCTTATCACCGACCTCTTCCACGAACGCAGGTAGTCCGGCGCCTTTGTCCAAAAAGACAAAGGCACCGAAATACCCGGAACCCGCGACCCGTCCGGCCTCGGCTTTTGTGCCTGTTACCGCCAGGTGCAACAAAAGTCCGATTCTCGGAAAGCCAGCCCCCGCGCATGACGATTCCGATGAATCTTTAGATAGGATGGACACGACTGTCCCTCGCTCGCGCAGCTGCTCAGAGGCAGAGGAGTCTCCTTCCTCCTCGTCCGACGACGACTACCAAGTCGTAGGAAAAGGAGGAAAGAGGAAGCCCTCTAAAGCTCCCTCACAGGCTACCAAGGCCAAAAAAATCGGCGCCCCGTCCTCAGTTGACGAATCCGCGCCCTCTCCCCCCCGCTCCCCCGTACCCCTGGCACAGGCCTCCGGTACGGGCCCTAACGGCACCGCCACCCGTAAGGCGAAGCCACCTCCCCCTGTCTTCATCCAAGACAAGGCGAAGTGGACGGCCGTCTCCAAAATGTGTGTTGATCGCAGGATCAACTACACCAACGCCCGAGCTACCCCTCTGGGTATCAAGGTAACCCTGCCGTCAGCAAATGACTACAGGGAAATAGTATCCCTTTTACGTGGGAAGGCCATCTCCTTCCACACCTATTCCCTCCCTGAGGAGACGCCAACCCGTGTGGTTATCAGGCGTATCCCCAGGGAGATCCGAACGGAGGACATCCTGGCCGACATCCGCGCCCAAGGTGTCCCCGCGTCCGCCGTCCACCGCCTTCATAAGGCCCGGGGTGGGCTAGTTTATGATATGGTCCTAGTAATTTGCGACCCCACAGAAGGGCACCACCCCATATTCAACATCAAAACGGTGTGTGCCCTGTCCGGTATTAAGATCGAAAAACCGTACCGTCCCCATCTAATTGGCCAGTGTCATCGCTGCCAATTGTACGGCCACTCTCAGCGAAACTGCTTCGCCAGGCCCAGATGCGTCAAGTGTCTGGGCGACCACGCCACGGGCAAATGTGACCGACCCAAGGACCGCACTCAGTGCACTGAACCACCGAGTTGTGTTCTGTGCGGACAGTCCGGTCATACCGCGAACTTCCGAGGGTGCCCGCGAGCCCCAAAGTCATCTTCCCAAAGGTTGATGAGACGTGCAAACGCTCGTCAACAAAGGGAATGCCCCTCTACTAGGGCACCACCCCCGCCATCGTCTGCGCTCCCTGAGCGCCTTAGCCCACAGAGGTCATCTCCGTGGAACAAGCTGAACCACCAGAAGGCCTTCCCGGCCCTGGCGGCTAAACGCAGCCACCCACCGGCGCTGATGGATTCACCCATCCCGGCGCCGACCCCAGCCCCTGCAGTCCAGGCTACCCTGACCGCAGAGGCTGAGGTTTCCGCCTTCCGTACTCAGCCTACGGAGGCTCTTCACGACGCCAAAATCCGTACACAGCGCAATATGAACGTCATATTGCCAGTGTACTTAATCTTCTGCAACCGCGAAGCCGATCGTCTAGCCGATCGCTTAGAGGCTACCACAGACCCTAAGAAGCGCATCGAAGCGCTCATGGAGGCCCCCTCGGTGCTCCGTGACCTAGAAGCCCACTTTAATAACCGCAATGGATAGGTACGTTAACGCCAGAACCTTGAAACCGCGATCCCTAAAGTTAGGATACGTCAATATAAATGGCTTACTCCAGCAACGGGCTGAGTTTGCCAACTTCCTCCGCGATCACCAACCGGACGTCCTCCTCATACAGGAGACGTTCCTCAAACCGCACAACCGCGACCCCAAAATTGCAAACTACCGTATGGTGCGCAATGATAGATCCCGCTGCCACAAGGGCGGTACAATGATTTATTATAAAAACTCATTGCACTGTGTCCCCTTAACTTCTCCTCCCCCGACCTCGCTCCTTGAGTACTCTATCTGTCGGCTCGGCATGACTGGCCATCAGCCAATTACTATTGTATCCGCGTACTGCCCTCCCGCTCGTGGGAGGGACGACATCCCAGCTTTATCCCACGATATCTCGGTTCTTCTCGGCTTGAGTGACTCCGTTATCATAGCGGGCGATCTCAACGCCAAGCACCCCGCGTGGAATAGTAATGTAACCAACGCCAGAGGGAGGGCTGTCCTCAATCTGGGCGCCTCCCTTAACTATGACGTCATCGCCCCGATGACTCATACCCATTTTCCCCACGATCCTGACCATAGACCTGACATACTGGACATAGCGCTCCTAAAGAATGTAAACCTTCGTTTACAATCGATAGAGGCGCTCCACGAGCTTAACTCCGACCATCGTCCGGTGATGATGACGCTAGTTCCCCGTACGGGTCCGCTTGACCCTGATCAGCCACCCCCGACTCAATTAGTTACCGACTGGAGGAAGGTAAGCGAAAAGCTGAAATCCTCCTCGTCGCCTCTACTCGACTCCATCCCCGATCTAATCACCTCAGTCGCTGACACCACGGGCGCAGTCGACTCGTTTACGGAGCACGTACAGACAGTCCTGAACGACTGTTCAAGGCGGGTTCCGGCGCTGAATGCCCAGCGCTGGAACCTACCGGACGATGTACGGGCTCTGATAACCGAGAAGAACGCGTCCGTCCGTGCCTATAGCGCTTTTCCCTGCTCTGCGAACAAAGCCCACATGCGAATGCTACAGCGTACTGTCAGCAAACGTGTGGCGGAGCATAGGTCGGAGAGCTGGGACAAGATGATCAGTGAGCTAGAGCCCAACCACCATGCCTTCTGGAACCTCCAGAGGAAACTCCGGTCCACCGTAGAGGCTACCATGCCTCCCCTCACTCGTCCAGATAAGAGCGTCGCGTTCGACGACTCGGAAAAATCCGAATGCCTAGCCGAAAGCTTAGAGACTCAATGCTCGCTTAGCTCCCAGCCGTTCGACCAAGCTCACCTCTTAAAGGTAGACGCCGAAGTCGAACGTAGGTCCTCGCTCCCTCCCGTCGACAACCCTGATGATCCTCTGCCTCCCGTTACTCCGGACGAAGTGCAAGACATCATTAAAGGGCTCAAACCGCGCAAAGCCCCCGGTAAGGACGGTATCACCAATAGGGTGTTTCAAATCCTCCCCGCGCAACTCGTTATGCTCATGACCGCCATCTTCAATGGCGCTCTGAGCAACAATATCTTTCCTCAATCGTGGAAAGAAGCCGTGGTTATTGGCATCCCCAAGCCTGGCAAGCCCAAGTCTGAGCCCACGAGCTACCGACCTATCAGTCTGCTCAATGTTTTCGGCAAAATCTACGAGAAGCTTATTTATAAGCGACTCAAGGACTATGTCGAGGCAAAGAGCCTGATACCGAACGAACAGTTCGGGTTCCGGCCGGGACACTCGTGTGTTCAACAGGTGCACCGCGTAGTCGAACACGTCAGCGCGGGCTTTCAGAGAGGCGCGCTCACCGGCGCCCTCTTCTTCGACATTGCGAAAGCCTTCGACAAGGTCTGGCACAACGGGTTGTTATACAAGCTATACCAACTCGATGTGCCAGATCGTCTCGTGCTCATCTTGCGAGATTTTCTGTCGAATCGTACGTTTAGATATCGCGTAGACGGTACGCTATCGTCACCTCACCCTATCCGCGCGGGCGTCCCTCAAGGATCCGTGCTGTCTCCTCTCTTGTTCTCGCTGTTCACTAGCGACGTCCCTAGGGGTAGAAAGGCCCAGTTGGCGCTTTTCGCCGACGACACGGCCATCTACTATACCGGTCACAACCCTACCACCATAGCTCGCACTCTCCAAACTTCCGCAAACGTCTTAGGCGCTTGGTTCCGGAAATGGAGAGTCGAGGTCAATCCCGACAAAAGTCAAGCGGTTCTCTTTAGGAAACCCGGACGCCGCAATGTCCCCACGCCTAGTCCGTTAGCCATGTACGGCAAGCCTATCCCTTGGGATAAGCGAGCCAAATACTTAGGTGTGATACTCGATCACAGACTTTCGTTCGCCGAACACATAAAGGCGGCGCGTTCGCGCGCCGTCTTCGCGTCCGGCAGGCTTTATTGTATGACCAACGAGAAAAGCAAGTTGTCACTCAGGTGCAAATTGCGGCTCTTCGTCTCGGTCATCCGACCAATCATGACATACGCTTGCGCAGTGTTCGCTCACGCCAAGCCGTATCATATTCATAGGCTTCAGACCGTCCAGAACCGATTCCTGCGCAGAGTCACGGGAGCCCCCTTCTACGTCCGAAATGAGACTCTCCATGTAGATCTCAAAATACCTACGGTGAAACAGTTCATGAAGCGACTCACCCAGCGCTTCATGGACTGTTCTACCGCTCATCCTAACCCCTTAGTGTCATCGGCCGTCCGATACACTCCCTCGCGAATAAGCACAGTTCGAAGACCGAAACACACACTCACAGAGCCAGATGATCCTATCACTCTCCTCCAGGAGAGCGATAAGGCCACCAGCACTGTTCGCAAACAAAAACGGACATTCCGTCCTCGCCGCCGAGGCCCGTCGCGACGACCCCGTCAATGCCCCCCTCCCGACCCTTTGCTAGAGCCAGCCCGCGAAGCTGAGCCGATTAATGTTTAAAATGTCCCTAAATAATGGAACAATCAGATCCAGCCTGTCCCTTGCTGTCCTCTTCAGCGACGTCCTAAGCCGAGGTTCGTACCCCGCAGGGGGTGCCCTTAGCGATAGTCGCTTAGCTTATAAGTTTTTATGCCTGGCTGGAGGCCTTAATTTTAATTAAGCCCCCCACAGGAAAGTTCGGTTGAGCAGTAAATATCCCTAAAGGATAAACTGCGAGATGCCCATTCCAAAAAAAAAAAAAAAAAAAAAAAAACGGTTAGGATGTGGCGACTTCGCTTCACGCGCTCGACCCGAACGGACGTGCCGCTCTCGCTGCTCCCGCTCCTCGCTCGCTGCGTGACTCTTCACGCTCCGCCATTGTTGCGCCTCCGCGCAACTCCGCCGTAGTCGCCGACTACGAAGAATCCCGTGCATCAGAGCCGTCTTTTTCAAGACAGTGGGTTACTGATTTCGCTATTTCGTTAACGGAAACGTACGTCTAACGTCTTTGGCCCCTTCAGGGCTAAAACCACAGTTTCGTGGTCTCTCGGTGGATACCTTACGGTGCCAACGAAGCCGAGTGCGGTGTTGACCCGATACACCGGCCGAGCCCCTTCAGGGTGAGGCAGTCAAGTCGGCAGGGAGCTAGAAGCTTGGCCTTGGGGGATCTCCTAGTCAGCTCTAGTCTCTGTTTTCCTTCCCCAGCAACTCACCTGGTGTCGGTTGGGTGTGTCTACCCCTTCGCACCAGACTGGTCAGGGCCCCGTTCGCACAATAAGATTTGCGACGGGATCACAAGCTTAGGGCTCACCCGAGGTACTCACCTCCCTGCCTACACCCGGCAGGGAGGGTTTGGTCACACATCCCCGGGCGTACCCACCCGGGGAGTTAGAGTTAGAGATAGGTTTAGGCGTAGGCCCCAAAATTGCTCCCTAACGGGACTCTTAGTTCAGCCATGACGGACGCTGACTTATTAGCGTTCGTCAGGGAGGTCCTCTTAAAGGACCCGGACATCCGCGCCAGATATGGCGGTAAAAACGTAGCCTTCGACAGGCTGGCCGCTCAACCGGAGCGAATTATTCGCGACGATAGTCCGGTATCACAGGCGACTAACGCAGGTGGTCCGGCGCCTTTGTCCAAAAAGACAATGGCACCGGTATACCCGGAACCCGCGCCCCGTCCAACGGTCGATAGCCCTTTATCGCCGACCTCTTCCGCGAACGCAGGTAGTCCGGCGCCTTTGTCCAAAAAGACAAAGGCACCGAAATACCCGGAACCCGCGACCCGTCCGGCCTCGGCTTTTGTACCTATTACCGCCAGGTGCAACAATAGTCCCATTCTCGGAATGCCAGCCCCCGCGCATGACGATTCCGATGAATCAGTTGATAGGATGGACACGACTGTCCCTCGTTCACGCAGCTGCTCAGAGGCAGAGGAGTCTCCTTCCTCCTCGTCCGAAGACGACTACCAAGTCGTAGGAAAAGGAGGAAAGAGGAAGCCCTCTAAAGCTCCCTCACAGGCCACCAAGGCCAAAAAAATCGGCGCCCCGTCCTCAGTCGACGAATCCGCGCCCTCTCCCCCCCGCTCCCCCGTACCCCTGGCACAGGCCTCCGGTACGGGCCCTAACGGCACCGCCACCCGTAAGGCGAAGCCACCTCCCCCTGTCTTCATCCAAGACAAGGCGAAGTGGACAGCCGTCTCCAAAATGTGTGTTGATCGCAGGATCAACTACACCAACGCCCGAGCTACCCCTCTGGGTATCAAGGTAACCCTGCCGTCAGCAAATGACTACAGGGAAATAGTATCCCTTTTACGTGGGAAGGCCATCTCCTTCCACACCTATTCCCTCCCTGAGGAGACGCCAACCCGTGTGGTTATCAGGCGTATCCCCAGGGAGATCCGAACGGAGGACATCCTGGCCGACATCCGCGCCCAAGGTGTCCCCGCGTCCGCCGTCCACCGCCTTCATAAGGCCCGGGGTGGGCTAGTTTATGATATGGTCCTAGTAATTTGCGACCCCACAGAAGGGCACCACCCCATATTCAACATCAAAACGGTGTGTGCCCTGTCCGGTATTAAAATCGAAAAACCGTACCGTCCCCATCTAATTGGCCAGTGTCATCGCTGCCAATTGTACGGCCACTCTCAGCGAAACTGCTTCGCCAGGCCCAGATGCGTCAAGTGTCTGGGCGACCACGCCACGGGCAAATGCGACCGACCCAAGGACCGCACTAAGTGCATTGAACCACCGAGTTGTGTTCTGTGCGGACAGTCCGGTCATACCGCGAACTTCCGAGGGTGCCCGCGAGCCCCAAAGTCGTCTTCCCAAAGGTTGATGAGACGTGCAAACGCTCGTCAACAAAGGGAATGCCCCTCTATTAGGGCGCCACCCCCGCCATCGTCTGCGCTCCCTGAGCGCCTTAGCCCACAGAGGTCATCTCCGTGGAACAAGCTGAACCACCAGAAGGCCTTCCCGGCCCTGGCGGCTAAACGCAGCCACCCACCGGCGCTGATGGATTCACCCATCCCGGCGCCGACCCCAGCCCCTGCAGTTCAGGCTACCCAGACCGCAGAGGCTGAGGTTTCCGCCTTCCGTACTCAGCCTACGGAGGCTCTTTCCGACGCTAAAATCCGTACACAGCGCAATATGAACGTCATATTGCCAGTGTACTTAATCTTCTGCAACCGCGAAGCCGATCGTCTAGCCGATCGCTTAGAGGCTACCTCAGACCCTAAGAAGCGCATCGAAGCGCTCATGGAGGCCCCCTCGGTGCTCCGTGACCTAGAAGCCCACTTTAATAACCGCAATGGATAGGTACGTTAACGCCAGAACCTTGAAACCGCGATCCCTAAAGTTAGGATACGTCAATATAAATGGCTTACTCCAGCAACGGGCTGAGTTTGCCAACTTCCTCCGCGATCACCAACCGGACGTCCTCCTCATACAGGAGACGTTCCTCAAACCGCACAACCGCGACCCCAAAATTGCAAACTACCGTATGGTGCGCAATGATAGATCCCGCTGCCACAAGGGCGGTACAATGATTTATTATAAAAACTCATTGCACTGTGTCCCTTTAACTTCTCCTCCCCCGACCTCGCTCCTTGAGTACTCTATCTGTCGGCTCGGCATGACTGGCCATCAGCCAATTACTATTGTATCCGCGTACTGCCCTCCCGCTCGTGGGAGGGACGACATCCCAGCTTTATCCCACGATATCTCGGTTCTTCTCGGCTTGAGTGACTCCGTTATCATAGCGGGCGATCTCAACGCCAAGCACCCCGCGTGGAATAGTAATGTAACCAACGCCAGAGGGAGGGCTGTCCTCAATCTGGGCGCCTCCCTTAACTATGACGTCATCGCCCCCATGACTCATACCCATTTTCCCCACGATCCTGACCATAGACCTGACATACTGGACATAGCGCTCCTAAAGAATGTAAACCTTTGTTTACAATCGATAGAGGCGCTCCACGAGCTTAACTCCGACCATCGTCCGGTGATGATGACGCTAGTTCCCCGTACGGGTCCGCTTGACCCTGATCAGCCACCCCCGACTCAATTAGTTACCGACTGGAGGAAGGTAAGCGAAAAGCTGAAATCCTCCTCGTCGCCTCTACTCGACTCCATCCCCGATCTAATCACCTCAGTCGCTGACACCACGGGCGCAGTCGACTCGTTTACGGAGCACGTACAGACAGTCCTGAACGACTGTTCAAGGCGGGTTCCGGCGCTGAATGCCCAGCGCTGGAACCTACCGGACGATGTACGGGCTCTGATAACCGAGAAGAACGCGTCCGTCCGTGCCTATAGCGCTTTTCCCTGCTCTGCGAACAAAGCCCACATGCGAATGCTACAGCGTACTGTCAGCAAACGTGTGGCGGAGCATAGGTCGGAGAGCTGGGACAAGATGATCAGTGAGCTAGAGCCCAACCACCATGCCTTCTGGAACCTCCAGAGGAAACTCCGGTCCACCGTAGAGGCTACCATGCCTCCCCTCACTCGTCCAGATAAGAGCGTCGCGTTCGACGACTCGGAAAAATCCGAATGCCTAGCCGAAAGCTTAGAGACTCAATGCTCGCTTAGCTCCCAGCCGTTCGACCAAGCTCACCTCTTAAAGGTAGACGCCGAAGTCGAACGTAGGTCCTCGCTCCCTCCCGTCGACAACCCTGATGATCCTCTGCCTCCCGTCACTCCGGACGAAGTGCAAGACATCATTAAAGGGCTCAAACCGCGCAAAGCCCCCGGTAAGGACGGTATCACCAATAGGGTGTTTCAAATCCTCCCCGCGCAACTCGTTATGCTCATGACCGCCATCTTCAATGGCGCTCTGAGCAACAATATCTTTCCTCAATCGTGGAAAGAAGCCGTGGTTATTGGCATCCCCAAGCCTGGCAAGCCCAAGTCTGAGCCCACGAGCTACCGACCTATCAGTCTGCTCAATGTTTTCGGCAAAATCTACGAGAAGCTTATTTATAAGCGACTCAAGGACTATGTCGAGGCAAAGAGCCTGATACCGAACGAACAGTTCGGGTTCCGGCCGGGACACTCGTGTGTTCAACAGGTGCACCGCGTAGTCGAACACGTCAGCGCGGGCTTTCAGAGAGGCGCGCTCACCGGCGCCCTCTTCTTCGACATTGCGAAAGCCTTCGACAAGGTCTGGCACAACGGGTTGTTATACAAGCTATACCAACTCGATGTGCCAGATCGTCTCGTGCTCATCTTGCGAGATTTTCTGTCGAATCGTACGTTTAGATATCGCGTAGACGGTACGCTATCGTCACCTCACCCTATCCGCGCGGGCGTCCCTCAAGGATCCGTGCTGTCTCCTCTCTTGTTCTCGCTGTTCACTAGCGACGTCCCTAGGGGTAGAAAGGCCCAGTTGGCGCTTTTCGCCGACGACACGGCCATCTACTATACCGGTCACAACCCTACCACCATAGCTCGCACTCTCCAAACTTCCGCAAACGTCTTAGGCGCTTGGTTCCGGAAATGGAGAGTCGAGGTCAATCCCGACAAAAGTCAAGCGGTTCTCTTTAGGAAACCCGGACGCCGCAATGTCCCCACGCCTAGTCCGTTAGCCATGTACGGCAAGCCTATCCCTTGGGATAAGCGAGCCAAATACTTAGGTGTGATACTCGATCACAGACTTTCGTTCGCCGAACACATAAAGGCGGCGCGTTCGCGCGCCGTCTTCGCGTCCGGCAGGCTTTATTGTATGACCAACGAGAAAAGCAAGTTGTCACTCAGGTGCAAATTGCGGCTCTTCGTCTCGGTCATCCGACCAATCATGACATACGCTTGCGCAGTGTTCGCTCACGCCAAGCCGTATCATATTCATAGGCTTCAGACCGTCCAGAACCGATTCCTGCGCAGAGTCACGGGAGCCCCCTTCTACGTCCGAAATGAGACTCTCCATGTAGATCTCAAAATACCTACGGTGAAACAGTTCATGAAGCGACTCACCCAGCGCTTCATGGACTGTTCTACCGCTCATCCTAACCCCTTAGTGTCATTGGCCGTCCGATACACTCCCTCGCGAATAAGCACAGTTCGAAGACCGAAACACACACTCACAGAGCCAGATGATCCTATCACTCTCCTCCAGGAGAGCGATAAGGCCACCAGCACTGTTCGCAGACAAAAACGGACATTCCGTCCTCTCCGCCGAGGCCCGTCGCGACGACCCCGTCAATGCCCCCCTCCCGACCCTTTGCTAGAGCCAGCCCGCGAAGCTGAGCCGATTAATGTTTTAAATGTCCCTAAATAATGGAACAATCAGATCCAGCCTGTCCCTTGCTGTCCTCTTCAGCGACGTCCTAAGCCGAGGTTCGTACCCCGCAGGGGGTGCCCTTAGCGATAGTCGCTTAGCTTATAAGTTTTTATGCCTGGCTGGAGGCCTTAATTTTAATTAAGCCCCCCACAGGAAAGTTCGGTTGAGCAGTAAATATCCCTAAAGGATAAACTGCGAGATGACCATTCCAAAAAAAAAAAAAAACGGTTAGGATGTAGTACGCCAACTAAGCCAAGAAATGTTAACTAGTCTAAAGGAAGATCAAATAAAGCAAGAATTACGACCAAGAAGAGTTTTTATTTCACGAACAACCCCAACATACAGTCCACGCCATAATAATTAGTTTTAATCAAGTTGGAAAAATGGATGCGGTTATGGCCCAGGACTAAAAGTTGTTGTAAACTGGAAAATTGTTTAACCTGGATAAGTGGGCCCTGGATATATGAGAAACATCTGTTATTTAATATTACAATGACATACCGACACCTTAACATTAAAATACCTATGTTACTAGGAATTTTCAAATCTTTGTAACTGACTCTTGACTTGGTAGCTTAATAGCCCACGTAAGTGAGACGATTTATCAAGCTAAGACATGTTATGACAATCATTTTTCTTTACAAACAGATATTTGGACCCTCTATGAATAAGACAGCTGTCATGTTAACCTGCCTATTTGGGAAACTGGTTAAATGAAAAACACTATAAGAGATAAAAAAAAATAATTATTCAGTTATAACCATTTAATTATTCAGTTTTCACTGTATATCGTATTATACAGCGTTACGATAATAAATCAAATAAAATCAAAATTCATTTATTCAAATTAGGAACATCAGCACTTTTTGAACGTCAGAAACGTTTTCAAAAGACAGTCCCCTAAAACGCCCACCCTTCACCACTGCCTAGTGTTTTTGCTGGGAAGAAGAAGTGGCGGAACAAACTCCCCAGCAACACGTCTGTCTGATAGGTCTGAACAATTTCCGAATTGTATTTTTTTTTAGTTTAAATTTTCTAGTCAGTGGTGGACACCCTAAACATGTCAAGTTATTTTGGGCGCAGACGTAAATACGGTTAAACTAACATTGGCTTATTTAACCCAGTGTGACAGCTCACGCGACGTCGCTTGAGCAGAAAAACAAGTAGAATTCTGTATGGGGCTCACCCATATTAAATTTTACTTGTTGGAATAAGTTTAGTGTACGTAATGCCTTTCTGTGTTTTTTTGTTTGTTTTGTTAATGCATCGAAACTGTCGTTTGAGTGTATTTCTGAAGATTGTTGGTATTTAAGCAAATACTACGTGTTTTCTTGGTGAATTAGTGGAAAATACTATTCATTCTTTTTAGTTTTTTTGGTAATTTACTATAATTTCTCTCTAAGACAGAATGTTGTTAACTAAAACAACATGCTTGCAAACTTAGTTTTTCCAAAACTGATTTTCTTAAAAATCATAATTTTATGGTTAATGTCTTTTATGAAATCGTAAAACTTGCCAATATTTTTGCTGTGCACACCTACGAATCAAAAATTTACGTAAACAATCTAGTACCACATTATTCACGTTCTAATATTAAAAGCGTTTGAAAACTTTGTGTGTTGCCAATATAACTGGGGCCAAAATGGTCCTGCTGGCTATAAAAGACCAATAAAAACCTCATATCTAGTATTTACAGCTTGACTATTCTCGCCTATTTTATAGCCTAGTTTTATGCGCATTCCTGTTGGGTTATAAAGGTAACTTCCTCATTATGCGGGAACTAGATAAATTCTGGTTTATGAAGATAGGCATACAATTTTGAAGAGATTCCAAATGAAATAGCAAATAGTGAATGAGTGGCTGGTGTTTTTGTTTACAATATTTCCTCATTAGCTGGTTATAAATTGGCTTGTCTTTGAAACCTATAATGCTTCGTTCACACCACTCGTAATGTCAGCCGCCGATTGGGGGCAAGCCGCGTTGTTACGTTCTCAGCTTTTCCTTAACACACCTCTACATTCGGGTTTTCGTTCACACCGAACCGACAATACGCTATTATGAGCTAATCGCTTCAGGGCTGGACTATACGTTTGGTGTGAACTTATAGCTTACAATATTTTTAAGAATATAGGTTAAGCTACGCTTGCCGAGGTCAGTCTGTGGATGGGTACATATCGAGACTCCTTCGTACCGCTGAAAACACATGAAGCCGTTGGCCCCGGCTGTCATTTGTAGATCTTTGACAGTCATTACGGGTCAGTTAGGAAGTCATTTCGGCCAGAAGCCCAAATATATGACAACCAGTCATACCAAGGAGTATCGTGTTGCCCAGTAACTGGGTTGTGAAGGTCAGTTAGGGAATCGCTCCACGTAAAATACTAGTATTCTGCTGCATCTGGTAAAACTGTAGGCCGTCCCCAACAAGGTTGGGAAAAGGCTAGGCAGAAAATGGTATACCTTAGAATATTGAGTGCCATATCAACGACTTCATAACAACGACTATCAACGACACGTTAAGTGTCAGAGTATTAGTTAACTCGAACAATAGTTTTACTATTGTTAGGCATGCCAATGTGTCACTCTTGCTCAAAATATGGCAAACAATGTGTCAACTTGTTTTCTGTTACCTTTACTGAACGTATTTCGACACAAAAAGCTTTACATTTCTTGCCTGAGTTACAGATATGGTTCACGTCACGGAAGTTTGCCGCTCTGAAACTAGGCATTCCGATGCGCATGGCATGCGTGGCTGCTGTTTGAGCATGAGATTTACTGCTGCGTCATTTGTATCCAAGCGCCGATCCACCTACGTGGGCTCGGTGGGCTCAGCCCTAATGGAGGTCGATATCGATATTTTATACCCAATGAAACAATGAACTGTACGTGCTTTGGAACGCAGTGCTAAAACTAGGGTTTTCCCCGCGAATTTGCCCGCGTGGTCCTGTACCTATGTGGGCTCGATGGGCTCAACCCTAATGGAGGTCGATATCGATGCTTTATACCAAATGAACTGTGCGTGATTTGGAATGCAGCGCTAAAACTAGAGTTTCCCCGCGAATTTGACCGCGTCTTGTTCGGGTGTCACATAATTTGTAAATGTCTCCTTTGTATGAATGCAATGTATCGATCGTAAGCGAGACCGTGGTCCGACTAAGACTTGACGTATATTTGGCGACTAGATCCGCGTCGATCTAGCCCATCCTAATTGCCCAACTTAAACCACATAACTGCGCGTAGTTCGAAATTTAAAAAAGTACAAATATTGTTACCCAATTAACAGTCATGGCTGAACATTTATTTGGAAACATAAATGATCAAAGGTGAATTTTATAAATTGTTGTACTTATAAACGGTTTATTAAATGATGGATACAAAGAAGAGTTTGTATACATCTCAAATGTTTATATTAGCGGTCGTCGGTCAACTTTTATATTAGCGTATTTACCTACACTGGGTAAAAACATAAAAATCATAAAATATAGGAGAAACAGACTTGGCCTATCTTTACGTGGCCTTGTATTCTCAAGACGTGGTGCAGAACATTTTCTGGTCAGTGTTCAAATAAAGCTGGATAAAGGTGACCTTTGCGTTGTTGTCATGAATATTCGACTTACAAGGCACGGCACGGTTGGCGTAGCGGCTGAGCAACTGGCTGCTCCGCTGCGTGTCATGAGTTCGATTCCCGCACGGAACAAATATTTGTATGGGCTACAGGTTTTTGGGTCTGACTGTTTGTGTAAGTAAGTTTAAATGTTTGTAATCGAACCCACGACACAGTAGAAATTACTAGTGTGGGGCAAAGTCTTTTATAGAAAAAAAAATTGCCCAGAGAAGTAACCATGACACTCTTATATAGGCTAATATCACACTATTATTATAAAGGCGATCGTTGGTCGGTATGTCTGTATGTTTGTTACTCTGTCAAGCACAAACTCTTCAATGGATTTTGATGAAGCTTTACAGTAGTATAAAATATAACATTTCAATCAACATTCTTTACTTTAGAATATAACACTTTGGCTGTAAAGTATAAAGATACATACGCTGACAAAGTCGCGTTTTACCGTGTGCATAGCTCTTAAAGTCACCTTGGCATTTTTTTGTATGGGACCATACTTGGGAACGTTACAAAGATATTGAAGGTCGAAGACCCAGCATGTTTATTTAAGAAAACAAGTTCTAAATGTTAAAACTTAACTTTAAATTAAAAAAATGCCAAGGTGACTTTAAGAGCTCTTAAAGTCACCTTGGCATTTTTTTGTATGGGACCATACTTGGGAACGTTACAAAGATATTGAAGGTCGAAGACCCAGCATGTTTATTTAAGAAAACAAGTTCTAAATGTTAAAACTTAACTTTAAATTACCTTACTCCCTGTATGCACTTTGTTACTTTTGTATGCTGCAAAATGTTATGTGTGTGTGACATATCGTTTCGAAGCAATTATATCAAAAATTAAATTAAAAAAAAATAAAAAACACAAAAGAAAAAAAGGAACTAAAATCTAAACAATAAAAAATATAAACTAAAAGGACCTGTGCGAGGCCAAAAAGGCTCCTATCTCAGCATATGCTGCGATATTTTAACAAGGAGTAAAAATATCGCAGCGCTGTAGTTCTTCCGATAGGGCCCGCTGTGATGCCACGGACACACCCACGGACATACATTACATATTGCTGGCATGCATAATCCAGAGGGCAAAAACAAAAAAAAAAGCAAAAAAATAAAGAAGCAGACAATACCCACAATAGTTCTACGATGTTACCTTGTTAAAAAAAATGCGTAGCTGACGGCTTTCTGATGGATCTTTTTAGATCCTGTATAGAAGAACTAGTCTCGCAAAAACCTATTTTCAGAATCCTGTGAAGTTGTTATTCATTCGGCTTCCAGCTACCGCGATAATAAAATGAAAACCCATCAAACCTGTAAGCGGAAGGCGTTTTATTAGGTGTGTCAAAGAGCCGTGATAGCTTTCACTCGACAACGTAACGCCCTTTATGAACCCCTCAAGCCATACTGAAGTGTATCCTCTACAAATACAATCTTCATTCACACGATACTAACTACACACAAATATAGAATTTTGATAGGCTCCAGGACTGTATTATATATATATATATATATATTGCAAGATTTGCGGAGAATCCGTTGCAAACGTAGGAAAATATAGGAGAATATTCTTGGGTTCTTTGCATAGGAAACCCGTAAAACAGTAACCCTGAATTGCTCGACTTATGTAAGTATTTACATTTAGTTTTTTTTGCTGAGTACGAAAGTGTCCTTTGTTATAAATCTTCGCAGACTTCCCTTTGTTTATGAGAGGAAAATCGCACAAAAAAGCGGTCTCTAATTCTTTTTTAAATTGTGCCCATTAGGAATGGAAATTTACCTACAGATGCTAAGGCATCTCAACGAATGGTCCCAAAATAGGTTTATGTAAACAATTTGGGATCTTTATTGTATTATTGTCAAAGGATCGTATTGTATTCAATTAATTAAGGGTTGGACAGTAAAATATACAGGATCGTGACATTTGTGAGGCTACGGACATATTGTTTGCGTATTACTCTTATTAAATTGTAGCAATACTTCATACCTGGTCAGATTTTAATCTTGTACAAAGGTCAGGTCAGTTGCTGTTTGGATTTTTGCAGCTGCTTATATGATGACTCATCATAATATCAGCTCGTTGCACTTGACATGGTGGAATGCAGAGTAATAAGCTCATAGGCGCTGGTGGTCAAGCTTCCAGGATAGCATATTGGCGAACGTTGCTTGCCTGTTAGTCTTCTACAGACTGTCCTTCGGAGAGTGTGCTCTGGGGCTTCACGCCTTCATCACAATATGTACCTTTCACTCCCGGACTTCCAGACGTACTGCGGGATACCATCCGCACTTGGTGGATATCATGACTAGTCGTACTAATATTTCTCCTCTACAATCATTATATACCTACGCACAGCAAAAGTGTGGAACTCTTTGCCAGCGTTTACATTCCCTACACCGTATAACCCACCAGCCTTCAAAGTAAGAGTGAACAGAGATCTCATGACATCACATCATCATCATCTCTCATCTTCTAGGCACCCTCTTCACAGCATAGACTTCACCTATCACTTTCTATCAGGTGGGATCAAGGCCAAGAGCAAGCTTATTGAAACCAAAAATACTTGATGAGATAAAATAAAAGAAATGGTACTTATAAAGTAACGATTTAATAAACGATCTTGTCTGTTTCGTTTACAATCAATTGTAAGCTATATTCCAATGTCTACATACCTATTTCATTTTGAAATATACATACATACCTGTACCTTAGCTTTGGTACGAGCCATATTTAATAGAAAACTGATCAGAGTTTCAATCACTGTCTTGAATATTTACGGTTCGATTTGTCTTTGTCGCGGTCAGTTCATGACCGAAATGGATAGAGCGCTCTGTCACCCTTTATTACAGGAGAAATGAGAAATATTGTTCGGAATATTGACGACAGCATTTTTTATCACTGGATTACGTCCTTTGATAAAAGTCGCTGTCGCCCATTCGTCGAAGACTATCGTTAGTCTTTATTGAATCATTCATAAACGTCTTAGAACTAAAACTTGTTATAATGTCATGCTTTAAATTTAAACAACGATTAAAGGCATGGATATTATAAATGGTTTAAGAAGTGACATGTTCTTAACAAAACAAAATAGAACCCTTATACTCCCAGAACTCGTACAAACGTGTGGATTCGTATGTGGGTAATCACAACAGAATAATTATTTGGCAAATTGACAGTCATTTCTTTTGAATTCTTATGTTTTTCATAATTGTAATGTATTTTGAAAAACCAAATCCCTTTCACATCTCAAACATTATCTTAACACGGAGCACAATTCAAGCACACAAAATTAATAACGTGTTGCAAATTGTAATTTCCTTTGAGTAACACACGGAGCTAACGATCCATAATATGTCTACGTTATAACAAATGTTCATATTATACATAAGCAAGTTTTCAAGCTTTGTTACTCTTTACTTATATATTAACGTACTCTAGCTTTTTTTCTCAAAAAATCAACAACATCCGACGCTGCAATGGTCTGAAATATAGTATTCGCATCACCATTAACGCAATGAAATTCATTCAACAAATAAAAAAGTCATTTCATATATAGGTAACAATGGCATGGCTGAACTCTCAATATTTTACTTGTCCATAATATAACACTTTAACACCACCTTCTTAGTTCACATTTTAGTCGAACACTAAAAATCGCAGAGTACTTTATTTAGGAGGACATTTCGAAACATCAAAGACACTCGCGATTTTCAAACTTAGCGTATCACTGAAGTTAAACATAAGTAGTCTGTAACTCAGTGTGTGAGTTCGCTCTTTGCGCTGGTGCACACCGATTCCTGATCATCTGTCCGAAAGTTGTGCGGAACTGTCGGGACATGGAACAATACAGGACGAAGTTGATGGCCCCATTTAGTAGAGCCAGTGCATCCATCAGCTCTCCGAACAGGTCGTAACATTGCTTGAAGAAACATCTGCCGAGTACGCCGCTCAGAAGACCTGGGAAGAAAAACATTTAATCAATAAATATTTTTAAGAACTAATTAGGCCATATTCTGGATATTGATATTATATGTAAATCGTACAATGAAATTGAATGACGCACGGTTGGAGCACTGGCTGAGCGATCGGCTGCTGCGCTACGTGTCGTGGGTTCAATTCCCGTACACACCAAATAATTGTATGGCCTACAGGTAGTTATTCCGGGGCTGGCTGTTTGTGTATGTGAGTTTAAATTTTTGTAAACGCACCCACGATGCAGTAGAAATTCCTAGTGTGGGGCAACATTTTTTTTAAAAGAAACGATGAAAGCTCTGGGGCAACTGCTAAAGAATCAAAATGTACTGAAGATGGTAAACTTTCCCAGACCTATGGCTTATAGCATCTATGTATGATTTAAGGAACTACTAAGATTCGAATTGAAGTTCGCCATAATTGTTTAGTAATTAAAGCAATCATTGTATTGTATTTATTTTCGCTCTTTGACTACACGAATGAAAAGAGTTACAAACATTACTTTAAGATATTCCTCCTACAGAGCACGAGAAACGCCTCGAAATGCTTAAGTCGGTATTGTCGTCACTTTCCACAAACCAGGAGTGTCGATGCGCGTTACACATGGAAACTAAAATGTCAGCCTGAGAAATTTCTGACAAATCATGTCTGTGACTGTCGAAATCTGCAGTCAGCGCAAGATATTTTAATTGTTCACTGAAATTATGTAGTTAGTAATAAGACTAAGACTTATAACTAAATACACAATTGTTTCACTCCAATTGGAATTCTTCATAAGAAAATCACTGTATAATACTGTATACACCAACATTATTTACAAACATTTCCGTTGGTCTGTTACTAAATTACACTTGTTAATTAAAACCAACAGGAAGACTGAAGATATAAACAAAGATATTGTTTTACAAGAGCATGAGCCAACGTAACTATAAGTAGGTACTACTTGTAGATCAGATACGTAATGTGTTAACAAACTCACCCACATGACTTTATTTGAGTAGGTAGGTCAATTCTGTTACTGGCTGTTTTCTGTTAAAACATTTTTACCTCATCACATGCGTAGCCTTTTGCCAACTAAGTTGGAGTATGCTTAAAGTCTAGTATAGTCACCGGCAAATAAGATGGCAAGATTTTGGCGTAGTGGGGGTAAGTTCGCGCATCGTACACTTAGTGGCACAAAAAAGTGGTAACTTTTATTGATCGTCATTATTCTATTGTTATTGCCATCATTTATATTTAATCATGTCTGTATAGAACAAAGTTAAAGAAGGGAGAGGAATTCAAGTTTATTAGGAGTTATAAATAACGTGCATTTAAAATTCAAAAAAGTTAATATAAAAAAAAAAAAAAATAACTAGTCGTCGTCACTATCCGTTAATAAAACTACCCTTGGCATCATATTGAAAGTCGCAATCGCAGAACACTATGGTTGTGTTCTGCAAGTGTTTGGTCAATGCTGTATGTTTTAAATTGTTCTTTTTCCAATTTTATTAATTTGTATAACTCTGGTTTGAGCATACTTTCCTCGTATGCTATGCCTTTTCAGGAACTCTATCCTAAATTTAAAAACAATAACAACACTTAAGTTTAACACAACAAAAACAAAGGGTTCAATTTTCGTGCACTGAAATGTAATCGGGAGCGAACGGGACGAAGGCGCGGTGCGGGAGGCAAGGGTCGACTGATGCACCAATCGCGCGCTCGGATCGACGCTACCTCATACCCCGCGTCCCGCTTGACCACCAAAGAGACCTAAAAAACGACTTGTGCGCATCTAACGACTTTTGCCATCTTATTTGCCGTTGATTATAACCTGTACCTAAATACCAGTATTTCACAGGGAATTACTGCCTATCTGATCTCCACAACCCAGTTACTTGGCTACCCTTTTGCAAGGGTGCCTTGTTACTCGTATATAATAACTGGGTTACATGACATTGGTGGCCAGAATTTCGGGCTTCTGAATACCCATAACGGCGAACGACCGCCGGGACCAACTGGTTAACGTACTGTCCGAAGCACGGAAGGATCCCTATTTGTTACGAACAGTCACCCGTTGACAGATTGACCTCAGCAACCGTACCTTAACCTTCAATTGTTATTTAGGTACGAGCTCAAAAAGAAAACATAATAATTATAATTTATTACTCGGTCATAAAGCCTAAAGACTGATGATGTTTGGAACGTATGTTCAACGATATAAAGTACAGATTTATTAACTACCACAATGATGTTTACTAAACAGAAATCTCGCGATAAATCCGGTGTGTACAGACTAAACAATAATACGAAACATAGTTGAACTGACCAAGTATTCCTTGGGGGAACTCCGTGAGTAAGAACAGCAGTAATACAGCGACCAGCATCTTCGTCGTCCGGTCGGTCCTTCGCTCGGCTTTGGACCGCTTCGTTGATTTTCTCGTGAACACATTCCCGTTGCCATTGGCAACCGTATTTGCTGGACAAGCGCTGTATCCTTTTAGAGCTTTCTTCCTGCTATTCGCTCTGTATAAAGCTCTTATCAACCAGGCGCTTATCACAGTTAGAATCACACAAGGGAGTAGTTTAATAAGTACTGCGTGCACCCAGAAATTAATTTGGTATAAGCTGCCGTTGTAATTTGAATCGACGAAGTAGACCTTAGTCAGCATATTCCCACTTTTGTCAAACGCGAAGTCTTTATGTATAGTAAATACCTGAAAGAGAAAAAAAGTTGATTAGTTTAAAAAAAGAAAACGTCTTTTGATGTTCAGCTGCACCTCAATTACGTAACACATTTTCTATAACAATCCCAAGGATTCTGAAGGAAATTTATAGCCTATTTACTGCCTTCTTGGTCTAATGGTCGCAAGCGCTACTGAGTAGGTATAAGGGTTCGATTCACGGGTCTTGCAGAGTGTTGGGATTTTCCATCTGTTCTTTAACTGCTCAGTAAGTAGTAGCAGTAGTGGCACGGAGTCTGGATTTGTGCCCGGTTGGAGGCAATAGGCTCGCCCCGGGTCTTAAACATAACTGGCGAAATATTGGTGTACTAAGTTTTTTTTTTATTCAAAACATTTCCAAGGCTTATAACAAGCATTAACATACCGCACAAAGCATAACGATAAACACAAAAAGATATACCTCTGCCCAACCCTTATGGAAATATAGGCGTGACGTTATGTTCTGTTTGAAAAGTTCGTATGCTCGATAACGCGATGAATGTAGTAGTTTAATTGGAAAATTAAATGGCCATAGCGAGTGTGTTACAGAATTTCCCCGCATGTAGGGGCACCATTTAATTTTCAAAAGTCCTCACAAGGAGCCGGACACTTGCAATGAAGTCGGTACATTCGTCCATACAAATGTTATAAATGTGAAAGTAACTCTGTCTGTCTCTCTGTTTCGCTTTCAGGGCTAAACTACTGAGATTGTTTGAGACCCTCGTAAGGACCTAGGATAGTTTTTAATCATGAACTTCGTCTGCATCGCGACTATCACGCGAACGAAGCCGTGGATCAAAGCTACTCGAAGTTTTACTTCATATCCTTTTTTTCCGTATTGTTTTTACATTTTCTAAAATAAATCTCTTTAAGTTGAAAGTCCGTACAAATGACAAGGCTAAACAAAGTCTTAATAAATCTGGACAAATGGTCACTCTACCCGCAGGTCGACATGATTGGATTTTCATAAAGTTTTCCTTTTCAACATTTTATAATACTCCAGCTGTGTATTGAGAAACAATTTTCTTTGTGTTTCATAAAATCACTTCATTCAGTAAACAGGGTTTCAAAAGGGTGATTTTAAAAGCAATTTCTAGTTAAAACTTTTCGATAATAGCGTTTCGCCACTTTCAAATGTTTAAGCTTTGGCCTTATTTTATTGATTCGTGAAGGCGACATCAATCATGTCCTATAACAATTTAGCAGAAATTGTTGATATTGATAAGATAACTCCGCCTTATCTCGCTTTTTGCCTGACCGAACGCATTATTAGCAATCCCACCGGACTGTCCTCTGATAAAACTCGCAAGTCATGAGTCAGACTTGCATCTGGCGTTTGTAGGGGACACAATAGCATTCCTAAATGAATCCTAGGTTACAATATGTATTGTTTGTTAGCAAGCGCTACTATTTCATTTAGGACCCATTAATATCAGTGTTAATTTTAAACAGTGGAGCTAGGCAACTGGGCCTAACCCAGTTGTAAACGTCCTTTTGTGCCTATTGACCTAGCTCTGTTCTGTCTCCTGCTTGATATGGAGGGAAGTGGAAATGATTTATTTTTCTAACTCCTCCGCCGCGGCGCCGTTCTTATCTGATTAATTTCGTTGCGGGATCCAAGACAGTTGAATTGTTTCCTCCCGGACTCGTCGGGCTTCATTGTCTCGACGCTTTTCTGGTGGTTGCCACTGTTGATTCTGGTTTTCAGGAGTTGCAGTGGTTTGGGAATAGTGTGGCGGGCTTGTCCCATAAAAAAAAGCGCTACTATTGAGCATGAGGTCCTGGGTTCCCGGGGGCCGGGGAGTGTTATTTGGTTCTCCATCTCGAAATTATCAGTAGCAGCTTGAAGCTTGAATTTGTGCCCGGCTGATGGAATAAGCTCGCTGTGGGTATGCTGTTAGTACACCTCTGCCTAACACTTTGCGGAATATGAGCGTGATTTAATGTTATAATATGTTAAAATAAGCAAAATTACCAGCTCGGAACTTGAGTTGCGCAATAGTCAATTTTAGTATGAAGCACAGCCTATGCACGAGCTTACCTCCAGTACTGCGTCTAGCGCTCAAAATCCGTGCTTTTTATCTACTTATTTTTCCCACATCAACATTCAATTACTTCGTTCCACATTATTTACAGGATTTAACATAAGCTCTGTACAAATATAGTGCAGCCAGCCAGGAATCGACTTCAAGACCTCATGCTTAACAGTAACACTAGCGACCACTAGTCCAACAGCAGTTCAGAAGTAGATTAGAACGCACTTTATCTTTATAAGTCTTGTGACGGCGACGGCACGGTTGGCGCAATTGCTGAGCAATTGACTGCTGCGCCGTGTGTCGTAGGTTCACATCAAGAAACAAATATTTAGTATGGCCTGCACTGGCCTGAACAAATACCTGTAGCTAGTGTACTAATGTATGTGAGTTTGAATGATTGTAAATGCATCCACGACACGGGAGTAACTCCTAGTGTGGGGCAGGCGTCTAATCTTAAGGGTTATGAGGAACAGGGTGTAAAGTTCCTCACCCATCATAGAAAAGGGAGGATCCTCCGACCAGACGAGTGTTGTGTCTTATAGGCCACTGCCCGACGGTTGTTTTTATGCTCGTATATATATGCTCATTCGCGTGGATAACTTTAATATCGCGATGTAGGAGACGTCAAATTTTAGTTCGTCGGTGGCGAGATAGATGTCGCTACAATTCTACTAACCAGGTCTACTAATTAACTCATTTTCATTTGAATACTTTGGAAATTGCAACCCATTACAGGGTTGTGGACTGACACTTTAACATCTACTTCCCACTGTAGTATAGTATACATGAACTTAAAAAATAATTGACAAGTACAACATAATACCACACAAACTTAGAACACGTACGAGAAATCAATTACTTAAGGCGAGGCTAACCTCGGAGCTCAGTTCCCGGTGCCCGATAACGGCATAGTTTCACGCTATTTAAACTAACATCAATCGCAGTTGAGAAATGGACGAATATCGCAAATCATTGTGAAGGAAATAACACTTCAATCAAGCGGAAATGGCGGAGAATATTGTGTTGGCACGGAATCTGTATTTGTGTTAACGTCAAAACTATCGGTTACTATGTACAATTCCACTGAATGTCGTTCTTACGGCCGCGATACGAGAGAAACAGACAACAATAGGGTAGTGCCCTTAAAAATTCTGATATTTTTTCTTTTGTCACGTAAACCAAAAATGACGACGATATAGTGCGTCGAAATCACGCGTGACGTCACGCCGTGCTACAGTTTTAACGTAAAAGTGACGTCACAAGCCTCTTCTCATGAACTTTGATGTCCTATATCTTTGACACCTTTTATTGATTTGAGTAATCAAAAAATACGTGTCCAATATTTTTTGGTAATCTAACTGACGGACCAAATAGAATTAGTATATTTTTTCCTAGAACACATAAGACCCCAAGATTGTTATTCATATTAATTCAGAGCACGGTAAAGTTTTTAATACAAAATTAATTAATACTTTGTGAAATAGGGTTCGAATATTAGAAATGGCTTGTTGGTTTAAACCTGGGTCATCATCTATAAAAACACAAGCACGTGTTTTCTAAGCGAGAGAGCAGTGTTCTTTAAAATTATTGTAAACCTTAGAGAATTGTCGGTAACTAAAACTCTAAAAGCAGCATTTAACTTGTGTCGTATCAATTATTCTGGACATAGTAGAGTACGGTGTACCTATACCCATCAACTGGATGTGTATTATTTGATAATAACGCCGGAAACAAAGGCACAATATATGTCCTATGACCGGTCCTTTTTGAAGTTCATCCTAATCATATCTAAGACGACGGTTTGACAGTATATAAATAAGTTAATGTCGAACATCCCCCATAGTCCCCTAATAACCCTTATAGTCATACATAATAATACCAGCCAGTTGCTGTCCCACTGCAGGCCAAAGAAGAGGTCTTTGGTGTGTTCCTACAGATAATCACCACGCTTGCTCAAGACGGATTGGCAATACCTACATAGTATTACAAGACTCAACACGATTTTACACTTTATACAGTATGTTTATAACAGAGGGCGTTCCCTTTAACTCGTTAATTTATGTATATCATTAGTAGACAAAAATAAGAAAATATAAAAATAAGTAAAAAAAAACGGAATTCAAAAAAATATTTAAATGACATTAAATTTGAAACATCCTTTTTTAGCATGTAAGTAAAAATTTAAATGGCTAAATTTACAACGATTTTTTCTATGTATGACTATACTATTACGGGTTACCGGGAACGCCTTTCGTTAATTTTCATAAGTACCTACTGTATTTGTTTTCATCCTAATCATTAACATACCCATGATGTATATTATGAATACTACAAGATGCTACAATGTATAATATCTATAATATCTAGTTTGTTCTCGATGTATGAAAACACTATAAAACGCATTTCTAAACTTTTCCGAAAATATCTAGCTCACGGCAATATCACGGGTTGATCGAAGTTTAAGTTAAGTCGTTGGTCCTTTGAAGAACTTTGACAGTCGTTACGGGTCGTTAGAAGCTCTCTAGTCTGACAACCAGTCTTACCAAAGGGTTTCGTGTTGCCCAGTAACAGGGTCGTGTAGGTCAGACAGGCAATCGCTCCATATAAAATACAGACTGGACAATTCAATTCAATTCAGCTGACAGACTGGACGCCGACCCTAAAGTTCGCACATCAAAGTTCAGGGAATGGGCTTGTGACGTCAATTTCATTTTTGGTTTACTTGACAAAAGAAAAAATACGGTATTTTTGAGTAATCTTACTGACGGACCAATCAGAATTTTTAAGGACACGACCCTATTGTGGAAAGCCACGTACATCAGGTGCTTATTGCCCCGTTGCTGTTGGTCTCGTGCGAGTGCTAGTGTGGGATCTTGAGTGTGATCTTCAACTCGGGCCATATGATACAGGGTTGTTCCATCGGGAATTTCTCAGTAGCAACCTGGAGTCTGGATTTGTCCCCTGTTGATGGCAATAGGCGCGCCCCCATGTGACTTAAACATAACTGGCGAAACGTGAGATTGCGAGGAAGGCGTGTTTCCGCGTGATGTTATTTTGTTATAATAGTTTAAAACATCAATATACCTCTCGAAATCATATTAGCATCTAAAACTCAGAGCAAGCTACCTCGAAATTACTACGTTAATCTAAGCAGCTTTCAGATTAACACTGCTTAGCGCAAAATGGCGCACTGGCTTCATTATCGGTAATGAGATTACCGAATCACCCCTTCATTTGGTAAACTAGATTGGTTTCCGTACTCGTAGATGTTGCCACAGTAAAAATGATCATTCTCTTGTTGTAATTCCCTTGTCGCCGTTTACGACAATTGAATTACGAAAAGAAACTTCGTACACAAACTTGACATGTTTGTTAATTCCAAACCATAGGTATGTTAACATGATACACGGAGAAATGTTCCTCACGTGTGGCTGTCGTGAAAAGTTAAGGGTAGGTAAGTACATTAAGTTTTTATGATCATAAAGCATTGTGACATAATGATGACGTAATTTGAGTAGATCGCAGGTAACTTACCTTACTTGGTTTGGTCTTACGTGTGTCTTAATGCTGTAAGTTGAGACATAGTTTTTTAATTTTGGCCATCACACTAATATTATAAATCCAAAAGATTTTTGGTATGAATTTATTAGAAAAAGAATAAAAAACCTAACTTTAATTTATCAGCGGACTGCATTGTCTTTTTCTAGAATAATATGGCCTATGTTTATGGTACGATAGTTTTTTCTTTTTTTACGAATTTAAGTGTGTTTGCTGCGTGTTCTGTAATAAATTGCTACTATAAGATTGTTTTCTTTGAAAAAAAACCCTAAAATCCAATAAATTGGGTGTGTTTGTTTGTTACTCCTACACGTTGTAACGGCTTTGAATAAAATGTGTTATGAAGGTAGCTCATATCCCGGAATAACATAGACTGCTTTTTACACCGAAAAGACAAAAATAATCCATTTAAATTTCGAATTGTTTCGTGTTGACTGGTAAACATCGAGTAACAACGCGGAGCGCGGCTAGTTATAGAATATGTATGCTAGGACTATTTTACTGATAAATCAGCAAGTAGCCGTTTCTAGTAATATAGTTGAACCAAGTTGAACCTAACTGTAACCTTATTGGTAACTACAGTTTTGAGCCGTTTGGGGTTGAAACGCTCGGGTCATGGGGCCCCAGTGTACGTCTCCTTTACAAGAAAATTTATCCACGACTGATCGACACTTCACGTGAGTAGTGGACTGGCTCTTGTTTTGTCCAAAGAATTAGTACTGCTATCCAACTTGGCAATGCTGCCAGTCTTGTGGGCAGTATTCCAGATGATAGCGATGCGGAGTAGTACCTTGACGCCTGAGTGTCTTGGTCGGCTTTTTATTTAGTTAGTTTTATAATTTAAAATAGTTAGTTTTATATTATAATTGTGCATATGTCAATTTTAAATTTGATAAATGTAAGTATATAAATTCTAATCCGTTTTTGTTTGGTTATAAAATAAAATAGCCTTATGTATGTTGAAATAACGAAGTTAGAACAACAAATTTAGAAATAAATGTCGTAAAAACCGCGCAATTAGACTTAAATATTAGGTCTTTACCTATGAAATTGCCGTTCTGCAGTACTGGCCATTTCAAATCAAAATATTTTTTGTTTGGCTAAGAATTCTAATTTCAAATTAATCTTTTTTTAAAAACATGGATTTTTTTTCCAAAAGTAGTCATTTGTTTATTGATTAGTGTTACATTTTCATCGCATTTAAATCTTTTTCGTCATCATGGATACGTTAAAAATTCGAGTAATTATGGAATATGAGTACCGTCGTGGCAGCAACGCGGCACAAGCGGCACGCAACATCAACGACGTTTACGGAGCTAACACTACAAACCAACGCACTACCTGTTATTGGTTTGCTCGCTTCCGTTCTGGAAATTTCGACCTGAAAAATGAACCTCGCGGTCGTCCGAAGACTTTGGTCGACAATGACGAATTAAAGGCGATTGTGGAAGCTGATGATACACAATCTACGGCTGAATTAGCAGCAGCTTTCGACGTTAGCGTCAAAACAATATTGGTCCATTTGCGTCAAATTGGCAAGGTAAAAAAGCTTGACAAATGGGTGCCCCACGAACTCAATGATCGCCAGCGCGAAGTACGCGTCGAGACGTGCCTTGCACTGCTCAACAGACACACAAATGAAGGAATTTTGAACCGCATTGTTACCTGCGATGAATAATGGATTCTGTTTGATAACCGCAAGCGCTCAGCAAGTTGGTTGGATCCTGGTTCAGCACCTAAACAATGCCCTAAACGAAAACTTACCCCAAGAAAAGTGATGGTCACTGTTTGGTGATCTAGCGCCGGTGTGATTCAACACAGCTTCTTACCAAACGGGCTGAGCATTACTGCAGATGTGTACTGTGAAGAATTGAACACAATGATGGAGAAGCTGGCACATCTCCAACCAGCATTGGTCAATCGCTCGTCTCCGCTGCTCCTGCACGACAACGCGCGACCTCATACTGCACAGCAGACGGTCTCCAAGTTGCAAGAACTGGGGTTGGAAGCTCTCCGTCATCCGCCCTACTCACCAGACCTTGCGCCTACAGACTACTACTTTTTCCAGAATTTGGATAACTTCTTGGCGGGAAAAAAATTCAATACCCGAGAGGCAGTACAAAATGCCTTTGAAGAATTTGTTGCCTCCCGTCCAGCTGATTTCTTTAAGAAGGGCATCAATAAGCTGCCACTGCGTTGGCAAAGATGCATTGATTGCATGGGTGATTACTTCGATTAATACAAATAAAAAATACATGAAAAAAAATCATTTAAATTTTTTCATACAAAACGGCAATTTCATAGGTAAAGACCTATTATTATGTTCCACCATTTTCTGTCCATTATTCTTGGAGTTTTCCAAGGGATTACTCATCGAAATGTTTTATTCTGCTTTGACGATGTACAATAAAGCTTATTTCTCATTTATTTTGCTTATCTTAAATCTTACTGAATTGTATTTTTGGAAGCCTAGCTTTCATAGCATCTGCTAAGCTGATTATGTGTGTTAATTAAATCACTGTATTAAAGTTATTTTTTTTGTTAAAATCATCATCATCTGCCTAGCCTTTTCAAAACTATGTTAGGGTCGTCTTCCAGTCTAACCGGATGCAGCTTAATACCAGTATTTTACATGGAGTTACTGCCTATCTGACCTCCACAACCCAGTTACTGGGCAAAACGATACCCTTCGGTAAGACTGGTTGTCACACTTTCGGGCTTTTGACTACCCGTAACTACTGTCAAAGATCTACAAACACCAAAACCATTGTTTTTTGTTTCCAAATTAAGTAATAAGTGAGTACAAAGCAAAAAAGCAATATTTTCGTGAAACATCGAGTAATATTTCTGAAATGGAAAAACCTGTACATGAAGGGTTTGACGGACTGATTTGTTTGCCAATGGTAATAAATGGTACGTCAAAAAACGCTATGACGTCATTCAAAATGGCCGCTCGGTATTGAGACAAGGATAAAAAGATTTACATACGCAACGAAACGTGAGACTGTGCGAATTGTTTAATATTAGTCATTTGTCACAAATGTTTGTTTTGTCTTTTGGATTCGAGAAGTGTTTCAACTTTGACGAGCACAAACACATTAATTAAGCTTCTAAGGTTACACAGTACCTACTTATCTACATATTCCACTGAGTACACAATCAAAAAGGTATACCAAATTTAATTATAAAATGTAAGTAGACTAACAAAAAAATGATACAATAAATAAATTTATTTATTTGTAATTTATTTATTTGTTTTTAAAGTGACAAGGGAAAGATGTTAATTTAGTGAAAACATGTTATTTCAAAAAGAAAAAAATTGGTGCAGTAAACATTAAATTGCTACGTTCTAAAACCATTACAGACACTTATAGAACCCTTAATGTACAGTTAAAAAAACATTTCAGTGCAAATAATCAGCGAATTCACGAGTGGCCAAGTTTACGTTCCGGTGAGTGTACAAATCAATCAAAATTTAAGTGTATGTTTGGAATGACCAAATAACAGCTTTTTCTACCCTGTACACTTTCATTTGCAAGTAAAAACAAACTAAAAACAACAAAAACAATAATGTTTGTCTGTCTGTCTGTCGGGTTATTTCAGTTAACCTCCAAAATGGCTGTACCGACTTTGAAGGGACTCTCACTCGCAGGCTGATGTTATAAGTCAAACCGACGAATATCTATAGACTAAGAAAAACATCGGCTCATCAGCTTGTAGGTTTCAAATAACTGAGGGCAGACGTCACGTAAAATATTCCGCCGCAGCCGGTTAGATTGAAAACCGACACCAACTCGTTTGAAAAAGGTTTTATACGAACCTATACAATCAGATCTAGAATAAGGGTGGAATAAAAATGGTCAAAAAAGACATGAGCTTGTTATGTGAGACAAATACAACTGCACTTTTAACATAACATCACGCTTGTATTCCTGAAGGGTTAGACAGAGGTGTGCCTGTAGTACACCCTGTCCATATTTCGCCAAAAGCAATATTTTCGTGAAACATCGAGTAATATTTCTGAAATGGAAAAACCTGTACATGAAGGGTTTGACGGACTGATTTGTTTGCCAATGGTAATAAATGGTACGTCAAAAAACGCTATGACGTCATTCAAAATGGCCGCTCGGTATTGAGACAAGGATAAAAAGATTTACATACGCAACGAAACGTGAGACTGTGCGAATTGTTTAATATTAGTCATTTGTCACAAATGTTTGTTTTGTCTTTTGGATTCGAGAAGTGTTTCAACTTTGACGAGCACAAACACATTAATTAAGCTTCTAAGGTTACACAGTACCTACTTATCTACATATTCCACTGAGTACACAATCAAAAAGGTATACCAAATTTAATTATAAAATGTAAGTAGACTAACAAAAAAATGATACAATAAATAAATTTATTTATTTGTAATTTATTTATTTGTTTTTAAAGTGACAAGGGAAAGATGTTAATTTAGTGAAAACATGTTATTTCAAAAAGAAAAAAATTGGTGCAGTAAACATTAAATTGCTACGTTCTAAAACCATTACAGACACTTATAGAACCCTTAATGTACAGTTAAAAAAACATTTCAGTGCAAATAATCAGCGAATTCACGAGTGGCCAAGTTTACGTTCCGGTGAGTGTACAAATCAATCAAAATTTAAGTGTATGTTTGGAATGACCAAATAACAGCTTTTTCTACCCTGTACACTTTCATTTGCAAGTAAAAACAAACTAAAAACAACAAAAACAATAATGTTTGTCTGTCTGTCTGTCGGGTTATTTCAGTTAACCTCCAAAATGGCTGTACCGACTTTGAAGGGACTCTCACTCGCAGGCTGATGTTATAAGTCAAACCGACGAATATCTATAGACTAAGAAAAACATCGGCTCATCAGCTTGTAGGTTTCAAATAACTGAGGGCAGACGTCACGTAAAATATTCCGCCGCAGCCGGTTAGATTGAAAACCGACACCAACTCGTTTGAAAAAGGTTTTATACGAACCTATACAATCAGATCTAGAATAAGGGTGGAATAAAAATGGTCAAAAAAGACATGAGCTTGTTATGTGAGACAAATACAACTGCACTTTTAACATAACATCACGCTTGTATTCCTGAAGGGTTAGACAGAGGTGTGCCTGTAGTACACCCTGTCCATATTTCGCCAGGGGTCGACTCTATAGTCATCAACCGGGAATTAATCCAGACTCCGAGCTGCTACTGATAAATTTCTGAGGATATAACCTTATATCACATCGGCCGACCTGGAAATCCAACCCGAGAGGACCTCACGCTCAACAATAGCGCTTTCGACTACTGAACCAACAAGGCTTTTAGGGTTTCTTAAATAAGCTGCTGGTTTTGCAAGCAATCGAACCATTTGACGATAAAAAAGGTTCCAACTTAAATCAAATGTCATTTGTTGCAATTTTCTTCAAAATTCTTATCAGCTCTTTTCTGTAAAAATCTCTAGATGAAATTGTAAGTGAAATGAGCTATTATCATATACTAAAGCTACGATGGACTTAACGCTCACTTCACCTGAATTTTCGTGGGAAGATGTTTACAGTTTGAGGGCCTTTACACCCTGTTCCTCATAGGAACAGGGTGTAAAGGTCCTCATCAAACATTAAAAAGGAAGGATCCTCCGACCAGACGGGTGTTGTGTCCTGTGGGCTACTGCCCGCGGTTGTTGTCGAGTTCTTGTGTGCATTTTCAATTGCTCGCATAACTTTAATATGTAGGATATGTCAGATTTAGTCCGTATGTGGCGAGATAGATGTCGCTACAACCGTTAAGCACTGCTTAAAGATAATGCTGCTAATAGACCGGATTGTGGTCGTTTACTTACAAAATAAGAAGGTATGCAGAGTATAGGCGGTAGGACGAAACTGAGCAATATGGCGACCGTGCATCTTCGATCTGTACACAGCGACGGACTGTACGTAGGATACCTGCGGACAAAGTAACTGTTAACTCATATTCACCACAAAACACACATCACCCCCACAAAGTAGAACACTGTCCCTTAGTTAAATAAATAAAGAAAGATAGAAAATAGTAAAGAAGAAAAAGGAAAAAATAAATGAATAACAAAAAACAAATTAAAAAAAAAACATTATTTTTATTGCCATATACAGATTATAGAAAATCTAAGACCCTGGCTCTAGAGCTAGGTTAGAGTACATGTCCTGTGTTTCAGGAGCCAGATTACCAAGAACAACAGTTATGACCAAGATAATGTCTGGACTTTAAAAGAGACTTTGAGTCTGTTTCTACTCAGAGCAGTCAGGTAAGGAAACACTGACCTGATAATTCTAATATATGAATTCCATTTTATGGCGTGTAAAAGTGTTTTTAAAAATAGGTTTTTAAAAACACTTTTACACGTCACAGAAATAAATAATATTTCATTGATTTTGATTTTTTCCTTATGACGGTTTCAATATTCGTAAAACAGGTCTATTCGGTGTATGAAATGTCAAATGGTAAAAAATCATGATTTCCATCTAACCCTATAAGATTTTTTATTAAATTAACGAATAAAAAAAAATAGAAATACTTTTTAATAAAAAATGTAACGTATAAAAAGTAATTCGAAAATCATCAGTTCATCCCAGAACTGATGATTCTCTCTCTAAATTGAACGGATGATTGATTTTTAAAGTTGAAGAAGAAACAAAAGAGAGCTGATTTGACGTAATGCTGTTTTTTTTGAACATTTATACGATGTTGCGAAATCTGCTTAGTCGGTTGCTGGCAATAGCCTTGCCTTCTATTACATGGGACTTTAAAATAACTAACGGAATGAGGGTGTATCATAGATTCACCTCTGCCGAACCCTTCAGAGAATATAGGCAGCATGTTGTGAACATAATTATGACCTACTTTTAAAATAATGTCATTCATTAAATTATTTATTCTACAGATATATTTAAGCTCCTATCCGGGCAACCGGCAACCATGAATATAAATGGAGTTAATGGCATATTATGAAGGTAAACATTAATTTATAATTATATCACAAGACCCACAGGCGGGTCCGGGAATAAAAAAAAATAAAGGGTTATTTTCATTCCCCCTTATCAACATATACTCGTATAGGGTAAAATTGCAACCAGTGTTACCTTTAGATTAACCAAATATTTTTCAAGGATTAAGGTTAGCGTAACTAATTAGCTATACCTACTGACTAACACCTCTGTTATTAATAACAGGTCGTAGGTATAAATTCCTAATCCAGTGCTAAAAACGTCGCATATTATTTATAACATATGCTAAAATCTCTTACAGGACCAACAAGATTATACGAGTAAAAATTACCTAGATTATTTTAAGTGTTATTGAGATTTTATTTATTTATTTGGTTCACCAACAATTTATTGTTTACACAGTTTCTATGCTAAAGGTAACATGCGAATGTATGTATGCAATAGTGCAACAACCACTTACAGGCAAACTCCGCATGCATAAAGCAGTTGTACAAAAAATTAAAAAATTAAGTAGGTATTAATCTAGTTTTAAATTACTTAGGTATCTAAAAGTGTAAATAATGACCAAATCAATCCAGAAATGCAACAATATAGATATGGATATGGATTTTTTTCATGACAGCCCGGAGTCTAGATTTGTTCCCGGTTTATGGCAATAGGCTCGCCCCCTATTACATGGGACTTAAACATGAGACTAATTGGTATTCTAATTTTTGGAAGCTTATACGTCCAAGCCCTCTAACCATATTCATTACAATGTTAGATAAATTCTCACCAAACATACCAAAAGACTCTGTTTTCATTACATTGTTAAACAAAGTAACCTACCCTTGTCTATTACGAAAGTTTTAACGAATAACAAAACAACTTCTATACCCATTTACACTGAAAACTCTGTTCAAACAGATTATAAACAAACTTTTTCATAAACCCAGTAACACGCAGAAATTATATTTCAGCAACAAGATTTGGAATGCTTCGTTAGTCTAGTTTGTAAGTGCTACTGCTGAGCTTTAGGTTCTGGGTTCGATTTCCAGATGGTACTATGTATTCTTTTTTTTTTCTTTTTAAAAAACGTTGCCCCACACTAGGAATTTGTCCTGTGTCGTGTAATATTTGTTCCGTGTGGGAATCGAACCCACGAAACGCGGCGCAGCAGTCGTTGGCTCAGCCACTGCGCCAACCGTGTCGTCAAATCATTATAATTTATTATGTATTATTGAGGTATTTCATCAAGAATTTAGATTTGTGCCCGGTTAATGGCAATAGGCTCGCCCCTTATTACAAGGAACTAATACATAACTGATGTAATAATGTAAAGTTAGATCAAGATTGACTGAAGCATGATGTTCTTCTGTTTTTAAATTATGTACCTATGTATGTACTCGTACAGTGATTTACTAAACTGAATTACTGAACTCCTATCGATCTAAAACAAAACGAGGTGCAATTAGACGATGATATCATTGTTTAATCTGACAGTTGATCTGAGAGTTCCGTACATGATTATCTGCCAATTTACATAACGTATCTCAATCCGCGAGTTTAAACTGATGCTTCTGATTTGCCCTCTCAAGATGACTACAAGATGCTTTTTACCTCAAACTGTAAAAAGACATGAGAAATTCATCCTTTTCTATCTAACCCAATGAGATTTTAATTAAAAAGTAATAATGTCATTCATTTAAAAGCTTAGGTATAAGGTTAGATAGAAATCATGATTTTTTAATGTTTAATTTAAATAAAACAGCAGCAGGTCCGCTCAACGTATCAACTTATTGGAAAAAACCACCGTACGTTAGCAGTACGACACCCGCGCTGCTGTTGTCCCGTTAACAACGCTTACATTTAAACCACCCTTTCCTAATTCTAACTTTAATGAACTAATTAATATTTTAGTTTTGTTGTTAACTCTATTGTGCATGCTGTGGTCTCCTATAAGTGAAGGAGTACACCTACTTAACACCTTTACTGCCAAACAATGAGACACAATAGAAAATATATTGTTTGTCGATCGTTTGGCGTTCAACGTGTTAATACCCATAATAAATAAATAAATCACTATCGTTGCTCATCTGTTTCGAACTACCCAATAATACAAACGGTTCTAGATTAGTAGCTATACAACTAGGAACATACATGAAATCCAATACTTACTTGATAGCAATATATCGCCAGACCGCTAGCGATAACGTGAGCAGTATGGATGCAGTGTGCAGTATCTGTGTGAAGTGACTGTGAAACAGCATGTAGACTGCCCAGGAGTATGGACGCTCTTCCTGGTCTGGGAACAGCTGTGGAAATAATTTAATTGAATAAGGAATGTCTTGAATCGTTCCAGCTGTCTAACCTCGTGTCCATCATCATTCAGTCGAAATACTTCTATAGCTGAGCATGGCCTCCCCCTAGCATCGCCCCAATGACTTCAGGATTAGGTTTATAAATCATTATTACTATTAAGTAATAATGATTTATACTTTTAAAATTTATTCTTTAAAAATTTTAATTTTTTTTTTTAATTTTTAAAGAAGTATTACACAAGGAGATCGAATTTTAAGCCACGCTTGCCAAGACCGGTTCGTGGATAGGGTTCACGGAGGAGTATCGATATCTCATGCCATGAATATTATATACCGGAACTCCTCCGTGTTTTCCCAACTATGTTGGGGTCGGCTTCCAGTATTTTACATGGAGCGACTGCCTATCTGACCTCCACAACCCAATTACTGGGCAACACGATACACCTTGGTAATACTGGGTGTCAGACTTTCGGACTTCTGACGACCCATAACGACTTTCAAGGATCTTCAAAAGACAGCTGAGACCAACGGCTTAACGTACTTCCCGAGGTACGGTGAAGTCTCGATATGTTACTAACGCTCACTCATCCACAGATTGACCTCAGCAACCATAGCTTAACTTTCAATCAACCCGAGCGGCTGTTTTTGGTGCTGGGGTCAAACCGTTGGTCCCGACTGTAATTAATACGAAAGTCTTTGACAGTTACGGATAGTCAGAAGCAAGAGAGTAAAACAACCAGTTCTATCAAATGCTATCGTAATACCCAGTAACTAAAAGGTGTAAAGATAACCAGTCGCTCCATGTAAATAACGATGCAACATAATAATATGTAGTTGGGAGAAGTTGGGGCAGATGATGATACGTAGCAATTTGAACCACATGTTGGAACCCCAGTTCTTTTTCAAAACGTTGCCTCACACTAGAATTTTCTCCTGTGTCGTGGGTGCGTTTACAAACATTTAAAGTCACATACACGAACAGCCAGACCCGGAACAATTACCTGTAGGCCATACAAATAAGAGTATTTCTTCCATGCTATCGATCGCTCAGCCACTACACAAACTGACAACCGATGAACTTAATTGGTATACAAATAATTAAATTAAAGAGCGTAGCGTTGAAAAGGGGCGTGTGCGCGATAATAGCTTAACCAACTAGCATAACTCAATATCATCTGAGGTCACGAGATTTGATTACGGATCAAATTGAATGGTATAACTAGCCATTGAATTACTAAGCGCCTCGTGGACGTAGTAATGGTATGCGGAATGTCACAATCAACGTACAATTAATTTACCTACGGTGACTACTGGTGTAATTGTGTGGCTTCTTATAGTACCTGCGTACATGACTTTAAATTGCCGAAGCGACAAAGCGCTTGAATCAAGAAACTAATTTCAAGTAACATCACATCACAGCTTATGTGAAATAATTTGAAATTACTTTCTCGATTCAAAGCGCTTGATTGTAATTGTCTCGTATCTTGTCTCACACAAAATTGAGACACTCAATTGTTTCTAAAACTTTACTAATCAAATAATCTATTTTCGTGCTGTCATAAAATAGTAACGAAAGATGATAATCGACATTTTTATTACTTTTTTGTGTTCCATTATAATTTCCTCCGCTCGTTATTAAACTTCAGGAATAACAGACGTTTCTAAAAGGAGACAGATTATTACTTGGGTGTTTTATTACAAATAAACTTTTTATAACAAAAAAAGATTTTAATCATGAAAATAAGACATTGGAAATAACTTTTATAGTACTTTTGATAGATAAACAGATATAATAATATTATCAAAGATCAAGGATTTAAATTACATGAAGTTATGTGAAGTTATCTTTTGTTAGAACTAATAACACCACGCGATACAATGTCGGATTTACGGTTACATATAGGACATTGTATCGCTCGAATATCAATGTAATAGTTATATAAACTCGAATATTTATCTTGTACAATGCCACAAGCCAAGGCTCCACAGATAGGTAAATCTTGAAGGAAGCATAATTCATCCAGAGCCATCATAAACCCCATAATCACGACTGCCAATAATATAATCAAGTCCGAACCATTTTAGTGGCCTTTTAATAGCATTTGAAGGAAGGGATTTAAGCTTCCAAATAAACACACATGAGATTTAGTACCTAATATTCTATCCAGCTATGACTCACTTGGTAGCCAAATATCGTGAAGAGGCCACACATCACAATGACATCACCGATCTTCAACTATTTCAGCCATTGGCTTATTAAAACATCTCATATAGCACATATATAAATCATGAAGCCAATTATCACTATGGGTCAGTTGTTCCGTTACATGCGTCTCCTACACCGCGTAAAGCCATACGCCGTTTCTAGATGATTTGTGATGAATTCTTCCTACTTTCCCTTGGTACTCGTATCCTCTACGCTTATCATCTTCATCCTCATACATATGAAAGACTTCCAGGAATATCTAGAAGTCTATAAACCCAATAGGGTTTCTCTCATCCAACAGATTCTCACAACCTTCACCCGCTCATCTGTCTCCTATCCTCCATGTGGATGGCTAGATGGAATGAATCAAACGAATGCTCATTTTTTTTTCCTCTAATCCCAATCAGATCTTATTTCAATTTATTTGGGGTCGGCGCAGCATGTCTTCTTCCATTCATCCCTATTTGCCATATCATCTTTTACACAATCCGTCCATATTTTCTTTGGTCTCCCTCATCTCTTGTAAATCTGCACATTCATGCCCAAAACTTTCCTCACATCATGATACAATTATTATAACTGATATAGCTTTTACTCACCAAGTATCTGTAGATCGCGAAGGGGACGTACTCCAGCATGACGAAGACATCAGCCACCGCCAGCCACTTTAGCAGCCGGTTGATGGGAGTTACTGCTAGATCCCGACGGGTTAGCACTGCTACGTTTAGCGCATTCGCTAAACTGCCGAAGAGACAAACCTGTAAAGGAAGCATTTGAAATCAAAACAACACGGAAATTAATGAGGTTTTTACTTGTGATAATAATTGTATTCTTATATTATTTTTTTAATTAAACCCTATCCTAGGAATTTCTCCTGTGTTGTGGGTACGTTTGCAAACGTTGAAACTCACATTCACAAACAATTCATTCCAGACCCGGAACAACTACGTGCAGGAATCGAACCCCGCGACACGCAGCGAAGCAGGCAATTGCTTAGCCACTGCGCCAACCGTGCAGTCATTGGTATCAAAATAATGAAAACTAAGTTAAACTATTCAAATAAGTAGCAAAATCCTATCATATACAGACGTGGGTAAAGACTTTACGTAGCACCGAAATCATTATTCTATTGAGTGCCAGATTTATAATATCATGATATCAACAACATGGCAATTGAAATATATAGTACTAGCTTCCGCCCGCGGCTTCGCCTGCGTGGTTGGTTGATAAAAAAGTAGCCTATGTCCTTTCCTGGGATGCAATCTATCTCTCTGCCAAATTTTATCGAAATCCGTTCTGTGGTTTAGGTGTGACGGACAAACAGGCACACTTTCCCATTCATAATATTAATTAAAATATATATGTATATATATTAGTATGGATATGCAAAATTTCGTTAATAACCATCGTTGAGTAAATTCGTAGCAATACTTATTGATGTATATTTAGAACTCTAAGACTCTTAGACAAAGTAAGACGCTCATTATTTCTACGCCATTATTATATCGCCATTATGGCTGTTGTAAATTGGATATTATCATGGGAGACAAATCTTCACTAATTGAACGGATCAGACTCAATATTCACTACATGTCAAATAAATAACAAAATAGGTATGATTGCCTCATAGAAACAAGCCCGAAGTAAACTATATAAATTTTACTGTTGCTATTTTAATAGTGTAATAATATTCCTAAATAAACAATTTTCCAGAAACAAAAGGGTCTGCCTGATTAGAATATTTTGTTAAGAATAGTAACGCAAAACAAACACCATTCACAAGGAATCTAGTAGACTATATCAAATACGAAAACTCATTACGCAAGCTGAAAATAATAGTTTTAAACCTGAAAATGTTCTCTCAATTTATAGAACTAAATATAGAAAATTAAAGTAAACGATACTTGTAGAAATAAAGATTAAAAACTTACCAGTAGACTAACGTATCCATGTATACTGTTGTAGGCGAGAATCAAATCACGAAATTCCCCAGAACAATATTCCGACTTCTCACATTCTTTCACTACCGAAATATTGTATTTACTCCGCCAGTCTTCTAGAACTTTAATAACTTCGCCAATATTGTTTGTATGGTTCGGCCCTCCATGTTTTAATATAGATATAAAACGAGGGTCTTCGAAGAAGAAATTGTATGTGCCATTCAATCCGACACCGTAACTGTGAGTATCATTGTCCGCAAGCATTGTGACGCCCCTTTGTTCATCACTTAAGGTAACACGAACTATTTCTACTCGTCTAGTCTCCGACCAATTTTCTCGTAGATAACTTCCTTAAGCAACCCAATAGTTTACTCATGTCGTACCGTTCTCTTTCTGAAACAAACAAAATTAACTGCTATACTTTTATCAGATCATAAATAATATTTTGTTATCATTTTAACAGACGAAATACTCCTTGGTAATTTATCAGTCGTGAAATACGTAATTAAATAATAGCCAGATGCTTATATATGATACTTTTCCAATGGAGGTAAACTTTAAATAAATATAACAGTACTTTGTAGTAATACTTAGGCATCTGATAGTGTTACGAGACGATAACATAAAGGAATTCTACAAAATCGTTTTAGGGAAAAAAACATTAAATGTACAGTAGGTAGTGACATTGACCTTGAACTTGCCTAGCGTAATATGGAGTTTAAGTAGGAAACGAGGCCAGCTTCCACTGGTTTTGTTACCAGTAAAGGAAGGCTTACTGTACTATTACGAAAGAACTGTGTATCCAGTCCCAGCCATTTGAGATTTCTACTTTAGCTTAGTTGCAATTTTAAAATGCTAACAGAAAATACATATTTTCAAAGCTTATCCAAAAATATATTTAAAAGACCCGAGTTTCTGTCGCTGTACTTTAAGATTATACTTAAACGAATCAGGGAAAATTCTCTATAGGTACCTAAATAAATGCCAGTGGCATTTTCATACCGTCGGAAATACAAAACCTTAATTTCAACATTTAAAATGTCAACTACAAGACGGGTTTTAGCTGCATTTAAAATTATGTACTTTTCTAAAGCTTTGTGCCAAATATCACAATCTGCATTATGTACAAACACTTTCACAAAACGCCAGTTTTAACCATCAAAAACATTTAGAAGACTGCACGTCAATTCTAACAAACCCAGTATAAGGTGGCCTCGTATTCTTTTAAAACTCCGTACTACGCTAGGCCAGTTCAAGGCCAACGACGACCGACGTCTAGCCTACTGTACTATGCAAATGTAGTCCATTCACTCACTATTCGTCTGCACTACCTATCAATTTCCCTTTTGTGTTTCCGTTGTATATTTCTCGTATATTTCTCCAATGGAAAATGTTATTGCCTTGCGAACACTGAGTACTGAAATAGAACTGAATACAACATTTCAAATTCATCTTATTTTCATTTTCCTGACACGTGTCCTCAATCACGTACGAAATCAAAATCCAGTAATATGTAACAATGTAACTGAATTCTGACATAACATTTGAAATCGTTTATAATATAGGTATCCCACTTAACCCAAATGTTGCCGCTATACTTAAACTAGGTATAACAACGATGGAATTTGGTATATAATACGTTAAAAAGAATAATAAAATAACTTCAACAACACAAAAAATCTCGTAACATTTAACGAAATATCAAAAGACCACTTTAGAGTAATCACTTTAGGCCACAATAACGTCGTGTACAACATTCCGACAGGATATTCAACGTTAAACCATTCCCTAACACGTCTTTAAAATATAATTCACAATTATGGCGTTAGTTTGTACACGGTAGCTTATTTTTGGTGCGCCGTACCGTCTCAATTGTAAATCTCTCAACGTCAGTCGACTGCGAACGATGGTGGCATATAATTCTTAATTTATAGTCTGCCTGAGTTCATTACCTGCGCCTGGAAACGGCGATCCCTTTTCTAGATATATCCGCGTCAACATTAATATTATCTACGGTTGCAATATCTAAGGTGCAAATGGGTTTAAGGCAAAGTAGTTGAATTGGTATTATCCGATAAAAAAATGCACAAATGGAAATTGAAATATTTTCCGTCAGGATTAGATTAATTAGGGACGAGAGAAGAAAAACAGAAAAAAGACCAGTATTTAACCTACTTCTGTAAATTATCTGCTTTTAAACCTACAGAATTAGATAGTGCAAAATAGATAACAAGCTATTTCCCTTAAGAAGGAGTACTACTTACATGAACAATTTATTCCTTCCATCATTTGCAAAATTTGTACACAATATTATATTGAATGAATGCACCAATAAATTCACCAACGGACTAAGCTGGCACACCGCTTGTTTCAAGCTTACTGTGCTCAATTAACACAAAGTAGTGTATTCTAACTAAATTCGGATATGTACATTTATTCTGGAATTTGCATTTGTCACGAATGGGTTTTACATTTTCATCAGTGCCCCAAATTCACAAGGTACTTATTAATTGTTTCTCAACATATTGTACCAATAACAACATCGTCATAGTTAATTTGTCTGAAACGTGACTAACCTATTTCGAGTTCAATTACGGTCTTCATTGCATAATCGTCCAGCAGGTGAATTTATGATCGCAATATGTCCGTTCAATTCGTCAATGTATCACCAGCCTATATTGTTCTATCGTCAACCATGTTCTAGCTATTATTAAACTTTTACCGTACTCTTCATAATATTGACTGTTTTTATATAGTCGCCCGTCCGTATAAATTGACGATCGTGATAAACTCGTATCTAAACTCAAGAGCTGAACACTTTTGTCGTTCATAAAACAAAGGACAGCACGTTCTCTGATACGACAATATCGGTTAATTCTGGTTCAACAGTTACTCGTGTAAGTTCCATCGACACTGTCTTATGTAGCTAGATCGTTCACCTCATGCCGTCGGTAAACAACATTACTTCATCCACCGCCATATTCCTACCCATATCCCAATTTATTTGTGTTCATATCCATAGTCACCTCCTTTTTGGCCATAACAGCTTTCACACAACCCATCCAGCATGTCTTTGGTCATCCCCTACTCCTGTAACCCTCCACATAAATTATTCTATAGAAAGCTTAAAAAAGAAGACGTTGTGCGTTCAGATAAGGCCGTTTAAATAATTTATGAGGGCCTTCATTAACCGCCCGATGGGGTACCTAGACCCATGTTCGGTAGCGGCTGCCGGGACGTCATGTGTTGTGACGTTGGTAAACAGGAAAATGGATTCAAACCTTCCTCAGTGTTTGATCTAAATTCACAGTTTTATGCAGAGCCATGGTTTCTTAAGTTGATACAGAGAACCCTTATACTATACAATGTATAGGATATGTACATAGTTACATTCACCATACCAATAATCAAAGCAAAATATAAATTGATGTTTTTGCGGTTAGAAAAAGTAAACAAAAGAAATCAGAATACAGGAAAACATGAAGTGACATATTTTCCTGTGTTTGTTTTGTTACCTTTTTCTCCACCTTTGCTCATTCATTATCCTCAATGGTTTCAGACCACGTGAATGTGCCATTTTATTTGTTGAAATAGGTATTTAAAATCGCTCGTAGGTAAATAAAAACAGCCGCACGTGTTGATCGAAGGCTAAGCTACGCTTGCCGAGGTCAGTCTGTGGATGGGTGACCGTTACTTCGTAACATATCGAGACTCCTCCGTGCCTCGGAAAATCGTTACAGGTAGTCAGATACCCGAAAGTTTGACAACCAGTCTTACCAAGGGGTATAGAGTTGCCCAGTAACTAAGTTGTGGAGGTCAGATAGGCAGTTGCTCCAGTTGCTGCAGAGCAAATCACTGATATTCAGCTGTATCCGGTTAGGCTGGAAGCCGACCCCAACATAGTTGGGAAAAGGCTAGGCAGATGATGAGGTATATAAAATCTCATCTGAGTTTGAAACTGTCAGATTGATGATAATGGTAAAAAAAACATAACTATTTCCTGAATGAAGTTATCAAGGAGTCAGAGGTTATTAATTTAAGTAAGAACCTTAATATAATATCATCAGACAAAAAAAGAATTGCACCATCTACCCAACCCTTTTGAGAAAACACACGTGATATTGATATGACAATAAAATGACATTAATTCCCAGCACTCTACAATTAATACAATTAATAGTGTAGTTATGTAAATCTATACATCTATTATCTTTCTAATCATATAATAAAGTCGTTTAAAGTCGTAATAAAGTGATTTGACGGCACGGTTGCAATCAAAATACAAATTAAAATATATAATCAACTCGTTCAATACTAAACGTTATTTTATTTTAGTCTCTTAAGTGCTCCTAACCAGTAACGAGGCAGTAACAATCAGTTTTACGTAAATAGAGTATTTTAGCGTACTTTATTGGTCTCGTAGATTATAAAGTACGCCTACATGAAAAAGAGGACAATACTCTATTTTAGAGTACGGGTGGTAACCCTAGCTCTAGTGTTTGCACCCCAAACGTCTCAAATATACAAGTTCTTTTAAGTCAGATCCGTAGCGTTTTAAGGAAAAGAAAAATTGGAAAAAATGCCCCGGTAATTGGTAAAGGAAATCCTATTTTCTATAAGATTTTTGTATGAATCGAAATTTGGACGAGGCAACGTCTGTCGGGTCAGCTAGTAAACCATAAATATGATACGTAAATAATATGCAAATCAAGTTGAAATGACGATATTATATCATAACTGATTGCGGCGCGGCCGGCCGGCGCCCGAGCTCTTTGAATATTCATTGTTATGACTTTTCACTGATAATTTCCATTCAGTTTAATGTTTAATTGGATTGATATCTTCCATGGACGCTACGAAAATACAATAAAGGCAAGTGTAGACTCTGTAGCGTTCTACTATGGTTAAGGGAGGTAAGGGATACTAACTTACATTTGCAGTCAGAGCATGATGCAGTGATGGGAGATTATTATTTTGTTCAACTGCAAAGTTCAGTTGAATAATTAATAGTTAATGTCACGATGGCCCAGTGGCCATCGTGACGATCATCGTGACACGAGGTTGTGGGTTCAAACCTGGGTAAGTACCAACGCGGCTTTTTCAATTCATATGTACTTTCTAAGTTTATCTTGGACATCACGGACATCTGTGAAGGAAAACATCGCGAGGAAACCTGGACTCATAATTAATATAAGTCTGAAATCGCCAACCCGTCTTGAGCCAGCATGGTGATTAATGCTCGCGCCTTCTCTGTATGAGAAGAAGCCTTTGCCCTGCAGTGGGACAGCAACAGGCTGGTATTACTATTATTATAAAGTTAACTTTGTCCTTCAATCCGGAATTAGAAATTTAGTAGCCATAATCTTGAAGTAACATTAAGTCTAATTCGTTTAAATCGGATCATTCTCCAATCTACTTAAACTTTATTTTCAACTAAGTTAAGTTTGTCCTTTAATCCAGAATTGTAAATTCAAAGGCTGTGTGTCTCAGTTTAGGGCACAACTAGGCGCGAGTCCGACTCAATATTTCCCGGTTTTTACCCAAAACACTGACCTGAATCCTGACTTGTAATATTTTTTGTACAATTTGCAAATCTGTGTGTTAATATACACTTAGATATTAACGGCGTTCATACATTCATAAGATCAAAGACAAAATTAAAAAAGTTTAAATAAAAATATTGAATATAGAAACGTAACCTCAATATCAGACTTTCATTTATGTTTAAGAAACGAAGTACGTTATATAAAATGGTGGTCTGCTCTAAAAATACAGTTTCACATATATATTATATGGAGTTGCCTTTTTTTCATACGTCTCGGGTCTGTTAACGTTCTGCTAGGGGCAGCGTTCCCAAATCTCGCCTCCGTCTATAAATCTGCAAACATTGCTATAATATTACCTCTCTTTGCCGAGCAAACACATTCTTCGACGTTATTAAAGTTCCTTTACAAACAACGTTGAAGAATTTACATTTTATATACCAGTACCTACTACGTGTACATGTACTTACGTAGTGCTATTGTAACCCTGTGTACATTGTAAGCACACAAGAAGCCAGCATTTTATGTCCCTTGCTCCATTACTAACGACTTTGATGGAACCATTGTATACGTGGACGTCATTGGATGTAATCCTAGACGTTGGCACACGAGACTGGGCTATTGTGATAGAAGAGACAGGTTATATAGTGCATAGTACCTAACTGGCCACTACAGAATGTCTGTGATGCTATAAAAAAAGAAAAATATAGTGCATTAGACAGAACTTCGAACATGACACGAATATTGAATTGAATGATTATATTTTAAAGGCTAGCGACCCACCCCGGCTTCGTATGGATGTAACTTTTCAAAGTGAAAATTCTTTTGGAACTGTGTGAATTTGATTTTATGAAGCGAAAAAGAGACAACTATGCATAAACGATTTCTCTTTCTCTCTCTCTCTGTCTGTTTAGTTCCACTGTGTATTCACACCTCCATTGTGTATTCATCTCATTCTCTTACAAATCAACCAGAATACAAAGTTTAATTTCTACCGCCTGTGAACTCACAGCCGAGTACTTTGTAATTGAGATTGGCAGACATAAATACCAATGTTTGCGGAGTATTTAAAAAACAAACTTTCAAATTACAAACGCTTCAAAAATAAAGCGGCCAAATCCTTCGAGCCGTTCTCAAGCGATAATAATTCATACAAATGGGCTATTGATATATTCGCATAAAGATATAGATTTGTGAGCACCTGAAGATAAGTTGTTTAACAAAAATTGTGGATTCAGTACCTAAAATAGCACACTTTGAATAGAAGTTCGTTTTCCAACAAATACGACCTCCATAAAATTTGTTTAGAACACCTTGCCTTGTTCCTGAAGGTAAACGAACTTCAAATGGTATCAACATGAGACGCGGGCTGTGCTATTTCTTAGTACTTAAACAGAAATAGCAACAGGTCAAATCCATCATAGTTCTAATTATAGTAGCAGTAGTAGTAGTTTGTAGTACTCATTAGTATATTTGTATAGCCATAGGTAGTTGCCCCGGATGTCTTGTGTCTGGATGTATTGTAAACACACCCACGATACAAGAGAAATTTTTAATGTGGGCCAAGTTTAAAAAAAAAAGAATTTGTTGCCTCAAATAACAGAACAAGAAAGAAAAGAGTTTTCAAAGCAAAAGATCCTAGATCGATTATAAAAATAGATTACGTTTTACACCACAACGATATTTTGTTAAACGTTTATCTCAAAAGATGTTAAGGGCAACTTGATCCTTCAACGCGATTAAATAACATAATCTATATATAGGTCTGTTTCAATCTCTAAGTAACTAACATCATTTCTCTGTATAATATTAATCTTATATGCTTACTTAAGCTTATATTATGAGCTTCAAGTAAAACAAAGCTTGTAAAATGTTTACCATCCGGGTAAAAAGTATTTTTCCAACAATAATAAAGTGTTATGGATTCAATACGAAACTTCGTCATTACCTACTTTTAAAAATTTCCTGAGTACGGTCATAATATGATTTGTACCTACTTAGTTCGTGATTGCAAACTTATATACATAGTTATGTGTATAAAATGGTGGCCTGAAACAATGGTATTTCAATAAATCGACCCTGTCGAATATATCTAGACCTAGATAGAATACGTGAGTCCTGAACTATCGGTTTTTGAGTACTTTTTGTGTGGCCCATGCAAATTTCCTGCAGATATGACGTCATGCGACGGGTCATTGAGCTCTCTAAAATAGGATTGAACTACACGATGCCTGATGCATGTATGCCGTTCGTTGGGGCAGGTCAACTCAAAGTGGCAATTGGGATTTTCAGACTTTTCCCTGCATCATTAGACTCACATAATATCATCATGTAATATAATGTTTAGACTTTGCCTGCGACCATAGCCTCTGAGTTTGTTTCGGCATTTCTTGTCAGAGATCAATCAGATCGAAATTACAGGCGCCATCTTGTTTTATAATATTGACCATACATTAACTTGTAAAAGTGTCCGATTAAGATATACTTACAGAAATAAATATCAAATCATTTCAGCAGAGGGCTTAAAGTAGATCTAAATGAAACCTCTTCCCATAAAGAGAGACCATCATTTTATTAGTATTATCAGGACAGGGCTATTGTCGCCATTAAGCCTGACATAGTAGTGATAGACTGATTAGCGCGCCGCGCAATGATAGTAGATGTTACCATCCCACATGACGAGAACTTCGTGAAAGCCGAGAAAGAAAAACATTTAATATCTGGACTTAGCACACGAGGTTGTCGACATGTGGACTCGGCTGTCATTGTGCCGATCGTCGTAATGGCCAATGGCCTACTGACCAAAAGCCTCGACGACCATCAATCAAGGCTCTCGTTACACGGTTGGATCAAAGGCCTGATACAGAAGGCAGTACCTACTCCTCGATACGGCTCGCATGGTATCAGGTTCCTGTCTCTGCAACCCTAACCGCCGGTAGCTTGGACCCTGCTCCTGCCATCGGTAGAACACTATTTTTTTTATATTTTCAAATGTTTTTGTATTTTTATATTTAAAAATATAATTTATATGTATAAACAACAAATAAAGAAAATAATACATTTTATTATTATATTAATAATACCAATATTATTTATTACTTATTGATGATTATTATTTCAATACCTTGAAAAAAAATTAGAGTCCTTGTAGTAACAAACAATGTTAAACTAACGCGAAAATCCCCTTCACAGTTATGTTTCTATTCACCCCTGCGTTTCTATTTACCCCGTTTTACGGTACTTACTTTACTAGCTGTCAACATGGTAACATGTTGTTAACCCATAAAAATAAGTAACCTTCAACTCTTAGATGGGTACTTTTGTGAGCAGTGACAAGTTTATTATTTAGCCAACTGTTAGTTTTATAACGTTGTCAGTTGAATTTGTATTATTTTTTTTATTATTTTAGTTACTTAATAAACTATGTTCGAACCGAATTTTTATAACTGCTATGTTGTATAGATTGGAATGCCACAAAAGGGATGAAGGAAAGGCAACGAGTACGTGAGAGGAAGTCTGAAAGTGGTGCCTGTGACAAGTTGTGCGGAAACCGGTAGTCAGGGATAAGGCATGTGCTCCGGATTGTTGAGGATCATGTTGTGAAGAAAGTTTTGAGTTCAAGCCATATTATCTTTCGCGAAATCCATCCATCATTTCTTTGCCCTTCCTATACTCTTGTTTCGGAAAGAAAAGGTACAGAATAAGTCCGACTACAATTTCATAACCCACTTGAATAAGTTCAGTTACGCCGCCAAAATATTTATCCCCCCCAATCAATAGGTTTTAATACAAATCCATGCTTAATAACAGAAAAAGCAATTAGTAAAGTTATTGGTGTCGGTATTGGGCTTGTGATCAATCATGTAACCATTATAACCACATATAACACCCAGAACGTTGCTGACGACACCGTTCATTAATATTTGTTAAATCATATTGTTCATTGGGAGTTTGGATACCAATATTACTTTTTAGTGAAACAATAATACTCGTAGCATTCGGAATATGAATTTTCAATTATATTTTAGCACGGATTTTGAATTTATTAGCCTGAAGTTGTTGCCTCCGATAATGATAAATCGATTATTAATCCCACAACATACATATATTATAGATATCCATTACCCTTTTGAAAGTATGTTGTTGTAACATGAAGGTATAATAACCACACTGAAAGTTGAAAGTTACGCGTAAATAGCTTATGAGATAATTTAGGTTCCCAAACAGATCATGTCTGAATGTCTAGCCTTTTCCCAGGTAAACATGTTGAGGTCAGTTTCCAATCTCACCAGATGCAGACGAATACCATTTTATATTTAGTTTGTATAAGTCGTCATGGTATGGGTATGTAATGGGAATGAGGAACCCGTTGTGAGGAAAGTTTTGAGTATGATTGTTTATTTATTTATATATAGGCACACCAACAACTTATTTACAAATAATAATTAGGTACAAACATTCACGAGACGATTCTGTGTAAATAAGTTACTTACAGGCATGCACATCATTCACAAATAAGGGTGAGTCTAAATTGCAATAAAAATAATATTAAACTAAATATAAACTTAAAAAGATGAAATCAAAAGGAAATACAATATAAAAAAAAACTACAATTGAATCTAGCCGGGTTAAATTAAATTAAAATCAAATTATTATTAACTTAAAAGTTAAAAAAAAAAAACACTAATAAAAAAGACATTATTAAGTTACAATAAAATTACAATATAGATTAAGAAATTACATTATTTTGAAATTACAAAATAATGTAAATTGTGGAAGGTTACAGCAGTAGCGGAAAGTCCGAAGAAACAATGGATGGATTGTGTTGAAGACGATATAGCTAGAAAAGAGGTGACTATTGATATGACGGCCATTAGAGTGGAAGAAGATATACTGCACTGATGCCAAAATAAATTGTGACAAGAGCAGGAGGATAATGATTAGCTCAAAACAGGTATAATACAATACATTTTGATAAAGTCATAACATCTGTATTTCAATTGTTCATTCCAACCGTAGATCAAATAAATG